>CM067848.1:14132793-16845293 GCA_034638295.1 Phortica okadai | reverse complement strand
GCTCACGACCACCGACCACGTCTCGCGAGGTTTCGCTACACGCGGAGCGGCGACGGGTACAGCAGCAGCAGCCGGCAGCCCGGGGTACGCGGCAGCGTACGTGGCGACCGGTCCGGTCGCACGGGCGGCAGCTGGGGCTACTGGAGGCGGCGGCATCCTTGCGGTGGTGGCGGCGGCTGTCGCGATGCGCACGTTTTCCAGTGCCAACGCCATGACGAGCTCGTCATAGCGCGACATAGCCTCGAAAACGGCGCAGGACATCCCTCCTGTCAGGATTGCTCCCTGGACAGCCTGTCGCGTGGCGGTCAGCTCTGCGAGCACAGCAGTCTGGCCGGCGGCAACGATCGTCGTTGCGCGACACGTCACGGGGACGGCGGTGGCGACTGCTCGCGTTGGCCCATGACGGGCGGCGCGTTCGGTGGCCTTGGCGGTGGCCATGGCCTTCGCAACGGCGGCGGTGACGACGGACGTCAGCGGTCCGTCCTCCTCGTCAGCAGTGGCAGTATCTCTGCGCACGGCGTGGGCGGCGGCAGCAGCGGACGACGTAGGTACGTCGTCATCGTCATCATCTACGATGACAGCGGCGTCCTCAGCGCTGGCGGGGGCCAGTTGCAATCGAATCGGCGGTACAGTGGCGGCGGGGAAGCGGGGGACTGCGAACTGCTGTTCAGCGTCAGCGGGGGCGGCGGGCTGCAAATCAGCCTGCAGCGACGTAGGCTGTGATCCCGGAGGGGATGCGGGCAGCGGCGGCAGGCCCTTGCCTGCTCCACGCGCCAACTTCTTCCCGGCTTCCTGCGCTTGTTGCTGCTGGCGTCAGACGTGCCACAACTGCTAACGTCGCTGGTGTCAGCGACGTCCATGGACGAGTCCATGACGCTCATTTTCTCGCTCGCACACTAGTTTGTGCACTTCCTATCGACGCTCTCGGAAACGGCGGATAGGTGGCGTACTTCCGGTGGCTAAAGCTGTCGTAGGGGGCGCTTCGCACTAAGTCAATACACAAACCGGCTGGTTTGTGTACACACTAGTGCCGGTGCTCACACGTAGGTGGCGTTGCACTTAAAAGTGCAGAAACGTCTCGCGAGGTGGCGCTGTTTGTGAGCACAAAGCGGACGATGCAAAATCGCCGCTATTTACACTAACACTGTGTACACAAGTGACACGTGTCACTTGTTTGTCTGGAAACGCGTAACCAAGTTACCGTTTGTACAAAAACAATACACACTGTGCGCCATATGTTGTTTACTCCAACTCGAGTAAACAAGTTCCCTGCGAAAGACTGCGAAAAATGCACACACAATTTAAATTTGTCCGCGGCGGCGAAAACACGTCCGTTCAGCACGACTGTTGAACGACGAATTGTTTTCCTAGGGACACACACACATGGTCTCGGATCTCTCCGACGTTTATTTAATGTGGGATATACCACAATGTGGTTTAAACCCACGGTGCTCCAATATACGTACGGTGCTCATAACGTGGCGTGTACCTATAGTAAGGTTTACTACCACGGCACCCTTATGTTAAGCATGTGGTGCATGGACTTGAATCTATGCCAAGTCAGCATCCCCATTTGACATAAGCCAAACAGGTACCTATTCGAAATTGTGCTGCACCTGGTCACAATTTCCCCTTAGGTGGAGGGCGAAGTGCATCTAGACACCTCTGCTGCTCTCTGGATCACAGCATCCGAGTTGTATTCAAGAAGAAATCTTGAGAACGATGCAACTCACACATCAAGCCGAAGACTTTACTCGCTTGAGTATTAACCACAACCACCAGCGTTGCACCATATACATGGTCCTCACCAATAAGTAGCCAGACCATAGACTACCGAAACAGTCCATGGTCCGGGGCAGCTACTTCCCGCTGTACCAAATAAACCTTTGGTCCGGTTTCGTGTTGTTACTAGATATTTGTGTATTGATAGTAGTGAGTGTGATAAGTAATAGCAACAACACTACCAAGTTCGAGTCCAAGTGACTCCAAGCATTAGTGAGCTTGTGCAGCTCTCTGATCTGCTACATAGCTAGGCTATGCATTGCTCATCTAACAGGACGTGAACCTTCAGAGTTGGATGACTGGCCACATTTCGTCAAGACGCGGAGTTGGCGTTTGTGTATTCTTTTTTGTGCCAAGACCGTTCCCTTGATGGTGGTTTCGCTAAATAGTAGATAGGGACAGAAATATGTCGAGGTTTAACGTGCGCATCTGCTCAGTTGAGCTTAATCACACGGCACTCACATGCATAAGCATAGTGCAATGGATTTGGATTTTGTGCCAAATCAGCATTGTTGCATAGCATACTGCTAGCAACTACCTTTTGAAGTTGTGTTGAGCTAGGGTAACAAGATTCATCCGGGTGGGACCAGCATGCATCTTAACACAGTAGATAGGGACACATGGTCTCAGATCCCTCCGACGTTTATTTAACGTGGGATATACCACAATGTGGTTTAAGCCCACGGTGCTCCAATATACGTACGGTGCTCATAGGCACCATATGTACGCAATAGCACAGCGAGCATGGATTAATGCGCCAGCTAACGCCCCTTTGAAAAACTGCTGAAAAATACAGCAGAGTTCATCGGTACCAAATTAATTGCATGCTTGTCGGGCATGCAATACCCCTTGGTGAGGGGCGAGGTTCATCTAAAAACCTCTGCTGATCTTGGGTCACAGCACCCGGTTGAAACGCAACTCCACGGCGAGACTTGCATCTCTACCCGCAACTTGGGTTACCACAACCACCACGATACTCCCATAAGGGGGCCTACCGCTCGGTCAGGACAGGACTGCAAGCAGTCCTGTGGGCTCCTGACCTCCCGTGGTACCATTTTGGGGCTTGGTCAACCAACCTCTTCAGTCCCGACAGACTCGGATGAAGCCACCTTGGTGTGCCAGTTTTGACTCAACAGCCCGGGACTAATAACCCATATACTCACCGCTAATGTGGTGCCGCTCTCCGCCTGACAAAGATGGCTCGTGCCAGCTCATCCAGTCGTCGCCTCCTCTGGGGGGTCTCCACCGCCGCAGTCACACTCCAGACGCCGTCAGTCATGCGGATGCCAAGTCCATCGAGGTCTCGCAAATCTGCATAGAGGGGGCAGTCACACAGCACGTGGAGCCAGTCTTCGCTATCAGCACCGCATGAGCATGCGGGCGATTCGCTGAGACTCATTCTATGCAGAAATGCGTTAAGCGATCCGTGGCCCGTCAGCAAGAAGCTGGCACGCATCGAAAAACCATAGTCTCTCGAGCTATAGACGAACCTGACGTCGGGGAGATATCGGTGAGTAACCCGGCCCGGGCTCTCACTATCGTCCCACCGCGATTGCCACTCGCGCATCTCAGATCTTCGCCGTACAGCCAATCGCTTTCCTCCAGCGGGTAGTCACGCTTGAGTTTGAATCTGATTGCCAATTTCTTGGCAACCAGGTCAAACGGGGGAGCTCCAGCAAGAACCTGCAGTGCCACAGTGGGCACTGTTCGGCATACCGGTAGGCATCCAAGCAGGACGAGCCTTTGGCATGACAAGAGTCGCTTGCGCGCGACAACTTGTTTCGACGTAACGCCGTACCAAACCGAGGCACCAAACAGAACACAAGGCTCCATGAATCCGGCATATATGGTTCGCTTGTCGCGAGGACTGAAACACCAGTCGACTCGCAGTACGCGTGCCAAAGCTTTTACGACTCCAGTCAGCTGATCGCGTAAGCACACGATATGCGTGTGAAAACTCAACCGCTCGCCGACTGTGATGCCAAGGTACCGATATTTGTCAACGTACCGTAGACTTGCTCCTGCAAGTTGTACGGTAGGGCGCCTATTTGGTGACAAAAGACCTTTCAGCAACATGACTGCCGTCTTGCTCGTTGACACTATCACGCCAACTTCGAGTCCCCAAGCGTCTACGATGGACATCAGATGCGTGCCACGTCTTTCCAGATCCGCACGAGCATTGCCCGTGACGAAGAGTAGCAAGTCGTCTGCATACGCGCTGAACGTACACCACGGTTCCAAGCGCTGGAGAAGCGAGTCCATCATCATGTTCCATATGCATGGACCACTGATGGACCCCTGTGGGCAACCTCGTGTCACCGGAACAGTGACATCTCCATACCTGCTGACCATACTTGCGCTCCTGCCAGAAAAGTAGCTCTGCCACAAGCTAGTTTCCTGACAGCCGTACTCACGTAGCTTCCGCATCACGGCATCCCATTCGACATGGTCGAATGCGCCTTTGAAATCGACGAAAATTCCGAGGACATAATATTCTGGGCAGGTAGCAACTGTGCTCACCACGTGCCTCCAGGCATCTTCCACAGAACGTCCAGGTCGGAATCCAAATTGCCATCTGTGCCCGGTTGGCATCACATCTTGTAATCGGTTGACCATGATACCCTCAAGCACTTTGCCAAAGACTGGCAACAGACAGATACCACGATAAGAAGCAGGGTCTCCCCTGTCCTTATCGTGTCCCTTGAGCAACGGAACAACGCGTGGGCGTTTCCACTCGGCGGGGAAGTATCCTGTCTGGAGGCACCTTGTATACAAGTGCTCGGGTATGGCGCGCCACACTGCCTTGCAAATGGCACTTGATGGATGAGCTTCTTGTATTGCGCTACGGCAAGCCGTAGTGCGGGCGCAAGAAGCTCAGCATCGACGTTGCCACACCGTCGTGCATCCTGGAGCCGACGCCTCAGTCTCCTGACCTCTTGGCGCTTTGAAGACAACTCGGCGGTCCACCAAGCTATCTTCAAACGGGCTCTTGGCGGTCTGCGACCTAGCGCATGATCGCACGCAAAGTGCACCATGCGTCGCAGCGCAGCAGCCTGGTCGTCCAACGGCGTATCAGCGAAGTCCTCGGGCAGTTCCGCTATCTTTCTTGCCACTACGTCCTCAAACCATCGCCAATCTGCATTTGCGAGATTCCAGGACGGCACAGGAGCAAAGCTCTCAACTGTGCTGCGGGTATGCGTCACCATAACATTAATAATATTATGGTCGCTGAGCTCCCACTCGTCCACTCTCCAGTCATATGCGGCCCACATAGACGCTGCGTGATTGACGATGGTTACGTCGATATCGCTCTGGCCTTGGCGACTATCATACGTGTACGACTCACTGAACTGATTGAGCACGCCGGCTCCATTCAGCAGGATCCAATCAGACAGCAGTTCACCCCGTACAAGGTTCAGGCTCCTCCGAGCGAACTCGGGAAGCTTACTGAACCAAGTAGGGGATACTGCGTTCGCGTCGGGTCCAAGGATGACGGGTGTGCTGCTAGCCAGTAGCAGCACCGCATCCATGTACATGAGGTACGGTTCGATGTTGGCTTCGAATTGGCAGTATACGGAGCTCAGGAAGATTGAGCCAATTCTTCCAGTGACACTCACGCATACGCCAAATTCCGTGGCAAGTGACAGCATACAGATGGCATCTGGGTCGTCGATAATGACTGCTGCTTTCCCTCGTCGGTCGGAGAACACACGCATCCCGGCTTGGAAGCCTGTGATCCGACCCGCCAGGTCGACGTAGGGTTCCTGGACGAGTGCGAACAGATGGCCATGCGGACTCCGAGCTCGATGGCAGCAGCTCGGCCTCGACCACAATTCGCTTGGGTGAAACTAAACATATTAATGTCAAGCTTGCACCCTCGCTAGCACGGCAGCGTAGATAGGGCATGCGCCGCTGAGCATGTGATGCCCAGACGGTTGCCCGCGGAAGCGGCAGTTCCGGCAGTCCACCGGGTGCACGCACTTCGCCGAATTGTGGCCGGTCTGTCCGCACTGTGGGCAGACAGTCTCCTTCAGGCGGCAATCAGCCACTTTGTGGTCGAATCCAACGCAGCGATGGCAAGCATACGTTCTGATGAGCGACCTAGTCCGGTAGGAAAACCACTTCACGTATACTCGAGCGCCGTCGAGTATCCCGTGGGCCTTCTCGTTCACCTCCAGTGTGACGTTCACTGTGGCGCCGTCTGAGACAGACCATGGCTTCGACTCCAAGTGCACCGACTTGGCGAATTCAGCTGTCGTCATCAGCTCCTCGAAATTGTTTTTAAACAATTCCGACATGAACTCCTCTTGCGTAATGGCTGTGTCGACGTCGTGGACCATCATCCGCGGCATCAGCTCCTTGCTGGGTGTGACACCCAGGCCAGCCTTCTTCAAGCGCGCGCTAGCAGCGACGCGCTTCATCTCGCTCTCCGATGGGGTGCGGATGACCGCACCGCCCCGGCGCAACTCGCGCACAGTGTGTACGCGCACGCCAAGGGTTGGTACGACCTCGCTACGCACCTTGTTGGCGACATCGGCGCTGCTGAGGCCAGGCGTCTTGCTGCTCACGACCACCGACCACGTCTCGCGAGGTTTCGCGACACGCGGAGCGGCGACGGGTACAGCAGCAGCAGCCGGCAGCCCGGGGTACGCGGCAGCGT
Organism: Phortica okadai; assembly: GCA_034638295.1. NCBI lineage: Eukaryota > Metazoa > Arthropoda > Insecta > Diptera > Drosophilidae > Phortica > Phortica okadai. The sequence continues at coordinate 16,838,851 of CM067848.1, read as the reverse complement.
ACGTGGCGACCGGTCCGGTCGAACGGGCGGCAGCTGGGGCAGCTGGAGGTGGCGGCATCCTCGCGGTGGTGGCGGCGGCAGTCGCGATGCGCACGTTTTCCAGTGCCAACGCCATGACGAGCTCGTCATAGCGCGACATAGCCTCGAAAACGGCGCAGGACGCAGCGGTCGACATCCCTCCTGTCAGGATTGCTCCCTGAGCAGCCTGTCGCGTGGCGGTCAGCTCTGTGAGCACAGCAGTCTGGCCGGCGGCAACGATTGTCGTTGCGCGACACGTCTCGAGGACGGCGGTGGCGACTGCTCGCGTTGGCCCATGACGGGCGGCGCGTTCGGCGGCCTTGGCGGTGGCCATGGCCTTCGCAACGGCGGCGGTGACGACGGACGTCAGCGGTCCGTCCTCCTCGTCAGTAGTGGCAGCATCTCTGCGCACGGCGTGGACGGCGGCAGCAGCGGACGGCGTAGGTAGGTCATCATCGTCATCATCTACGATGACAGCGGCGTCCTCAGCGCTGGCGGGGGCCAATTGCAATCGAATCGGCGGTACAGTGGCGGCGGGAGAGCGGGGGACGGCGAACGGCTGTTCAGTGCCAGCGGGGGCGGCGGGCTGCAAATCAGCCTGCAGTGACGTAGGCTGTGATCCCGGAGGGGATGCGGGCAGCGGCGGCAGGCCCTCCCCTGCTCCACGCGCCAACTTCTTCACCTTGGACTTCGGTCGCGGCTTCCTGCGCTTGTTGCTGCTGGCGTCAGACGTGCCACAACTGCTAACGTCGCTGGTGTCAGCGACGTCCATGGACGAGTCCATGACGCTCGTCTTCTCGCTCGCACACTTATTCGTGCACTTCCTATCGAAGCTCTCGGAACGACGGGTAGGTGGCGTACGCTTCCGGTGGATAAAGCTGTCGTAAGGGGCGCTTCGCAATTAGTTGATACACAAACCGACTGGTTTGTGCACAGACTAATGCAGGTGTTCACACCTAGGTGGCGTTGCACTTAAAAATGCAGAAGCGTCTCGCGAGGTGGCGCTGTTTTGTTTACGCAAACGAGTTTGCGTAAACAAATACGAGCACAAAGCGTACGATGCAAAATCGCCGTGTTTCACTTGTTTGTCACGAAACTTGTAAACAAGTTACCGTTTTACACAAACAACACACACGACGCGCCAGATGTTGTTTACTCCAACTCGAGTTAACAAGTTCCCGTTTCAAAAACGAAAACAAAATACCGTTAGCGACAATTAAATTTGACTGCGAAAAAATATACACACAATTTAAATTTGTCCGCGGCGGCGAAAACACGTCTGCTCAGCACGACTGTTGAACGACGAATAGTAGATAGGGACACACACATGGTCTCGGATCTCACCGATTTTGATTTAACGTGGCGTGTACCTATAGTAAGGTTTACTACCACGTTACCCTAATGTTAAGCATGTGGTGCATGGACTTGAATCTATGCCAAGTCAGCATCCCCATTTGACATAAGCCAAACAGGTACCTATTCGAAATTGTGCTGCACCTGGTCACAATTTCCCCTTAGGTGGAGGGCGAAGTGCATCTAGACACCTCTGCTGCTCTCTGGATCACAGCATCCGAGTTGTATTCAAGAAGAAATCTTGAGAACGATGCAACTCACACATCAAGCCGAAGACTTTACTCGCTTGAGTATTAACCACAACCACCAGCGTTGCACCATATACATGGTCCTCACCAATAAGTAGCCAGACCATAGACTACCGAAACAGTCCATGGTCCGGGGCAGCTACTTCCCGCTGTACCAAATAAACCTTTGGTCCGGTTTCGTGTTGTTACTAGATATTTGTGTATTGATAGTAGTGAGTGTGATAAGTAATAGCAACAACACTACCAAGTTCGAGTCCAAGTGACTCCAAGCATTGGTGAGCTTGTGCACCTCTCTGATCTGCTACATAGCTAGGCTATGCATTGCTCACCTAGCAGGGCGTGAACCTTCAGAATTGGATGACTGGCCACATTTCTTCAAGACGCGGAGTTGGCGTTTGTGTATTCTTTTTTGTGCCAAGACCGTTCCCTTGATGGTGGTTTCGCTAGATAGTAGATAGGGACAACAACAATGACCTCGGATCTCTCCGATTTTTATTTAACGTGGCGTGTACCTATAGTAAGGTTTACTACCACGGCACCCTAATGTTAAGCATGTGGTGCATGGACTTGAATCTATGCCAAGTCAGCATCCCCATTTGCTTGGACATAGCTTCCTCCTTGGTGGGGAGCCGAGGCCTATCTAATACCTCTGCCGGTCTCTGGGTCGCGGCACCCGGTTGTACGGCAAGTTAGCCCACAAGGAGCCACATGGTATCAGAATATGCATACATACACGGAGCCACGCGCCTGCACGTATCTTCATACGCACATGCCCGCGCTCAACATATACATATACACAGCCTCTGGTCAGGCCTCGTACAAAAGTACTACCAATTTGAACTCCAAACAGTTCCGGCTTGGTGACCAATGGGGAGGGGAGGGGGGTTAGGGAAAAGGTAGTGGGGAAAGGGAAAGTTGAACACAGCTGTATGGAATAGTATGAGCGTAGGTGAACACCTACACTCAGGTGGCACAGTATACACCATGTTCATGGCATGGCTTTCTCACTGTTAAGAGCGAGACCTATTCCTGTCTCTTCCGAAAAGACGGCATTAATATTTTTAACCGATATACGGCCAGCATGTGTCCCCAACGCTAGCACAAGGGTAGGGGGTTGAGACCGCCCCTATTTCTCCCAGGCGCCCGTGGTACCAGAAAACACCTCTGGTCAGGTTTCGTACCCGAGGTATTACCAGTGAAGCTCCATGAAGCTTGAGGACTGGTTGCCCCTTGAACGCGAAGTTCAATACACAGATTCACACAGTTACATTCATACCCCCCAGTCACACACACATTCACACCGCCTCTTCATTGCACTATCAGACGACGCCTGGAAAACACAGCTCTCGCAAACACATTCAGCCTTTTCACCCTAATACTGGTGGAGAGTGCTTGACTAACGTCAAAACCCCCACCATCTAACACAATCACACCGAAGCCATTCAGATCTCTGAGATCTGTATACAGCGGACACTCACAAAGAACATGAAACCACGTCTCACTGCTCGAACCACAGGGGCATTCCGGACTGTCATTGAGGTTTCTTGTACACAAAAATGTGTTCAAAGAACCATGAACAGTCAACAGGAATCCAAGACTAAGGTTGAAACCAAAGTCTGGCCGTTTGGCAGCAAACGTGACGTCACGAATGAACTCATGAGTGACACGCCCTTTCTCACTTGCATCCCATCTGACTTGCCAGTCAGATAGAACGCACTCATTGAGTAACCGTATACGTTCATTCCACCCTAAACTCTCCACATCCCTATCAAAAAGCCATTCATCCTGCAGCAAAGGCAGCCGCCTCTTGATTTTAAAGTCAATGGCACGACGCCTGATTTCAAGATCAAGAGGGGCCACACCAAGCAAAACTTGCAAAGCCTCCGTCGAGACAGTGCGACAAACAGCCATACAACCAAGCATAATAACACGCTGACACGACAAAACATTCTTCCTGCCAACAACAGACATAGCCGTCCTATACCATACCGACGATCCATATGCTGCGCAAGCAGCAAATAGACCGTGATAAATGATACGGACAGCACGCCTGCTGAGGCCCCATTCACTACGCAAAATTCACCAACCAAACGCTCCTTGAGACGGGCAAAGTGAGGAGTGAAACACCTCCTCTCGCCCATTGAAATACCAAGGTACTTAACCTCCTTGACATATTTCAACCGAACATTGTTCATCGTGACAATGGGACTTCGATCGGACAACTTGCCTTTCAGCAACATTGTCACGGTCTTGTCCATTGTCACGCTGACTCCAACACCATTGCCCCAGTCGGACACGATGCCAAGACATGATTCTGCCTTCAGTTCGATCCCACGACGCGATGGCGCCTCAATCAAAATGAGCAAGTCATCAGCATACGCACAACACTTGCATTCAACTTCGAGCGCACGCAATAGAGAGTCCATCATAAGGTTCCAAATAAATGGACCACAGATGGAGCCCTGAGGGCAGCCACGAACCACATCAATACACACACTTTCATTCAAACCATTCACACATGCACGTCTGTGCGAAAAATAGCTCTTCCAGAGAGCCATTTCTCGACAGCCCCATTCACTCAACCTCATTAACACACTTTCCCAGCTTAGGTAGTCGAATGCACCTTTGAAATCAACAAAGATGCCCAACTCATACTTACAATCACTCGAACTTACACATTCACTCACATATCTCCACGCATCCTCCACACATTTTCCTCTAGTAAAGGCAAACTGTCTCATTGACAGTTGCCCAGACACACATTCCTGAAGCCTTTCTACCAGAATCCTTTCCAGCACTTTGCCAAGTGCTGGAAGGAGGCTGATGCCCCGATATGATCTAGGATTGCTCCTAACCTTATCAGGCGACTTCAAGAATACAACCATTTTTGCACACTTCCACTCACGGGGAAAATACCCCTCACTCACACACTTACTGAACAAAACATTCAAATAGTCTGGAATGGCAATCCAGATACTTTTGCACATCTCACCGGTAAATCCATCCAGGCCAGGAGACTTCTTTGACTTAAGCATCTGAAAGGCCAGTTCCAGCTCATCCAACCGAAGCGGAACAGTTGGAAGATCCACACTAGGTGGATGATCCAACTGCTCCGCTCGCGGAAAGAACTCATTCTACAGAACATTCATACAGTCATACCATGTAGTCAACTGATTGTCGGCTACACGTAGACTACTCACATCCGTCACCCTACCATTTCTTCTACAAATTCTATAAACATGACCCCAGGAACCATGTTTATTTCGCTCAACAAACGCTCTCCATTCATCTTCTTTCACTCTTACAAGCAAGGACTTGTACTCTTTCAAACATCGACTATACTCCAGCCTAAGCTGGGCCACATTTTCAGCGCCAGCATTTCTGCCCCTTTGGAATCTCTTCCGCAGGTGGCGGCAATGCCGACGCTTCGCACTCAATTCATGCGTCCACCATCTAACACGCTTGAGGTTTGCCTTGCGGCATCTTTCAAACATGTTATCATTCACCTGCGTCATCCATCTATTCACACACGTAACTTGCTCGTCAACATTCATAGTGCGGAATGTATCCAAGGACACATCCACAGCTTCACTCACAAACACTCCATACTGGAGCCAATTCACACCACAGGTGCGCCAGCAAATTCCCCTAATACGTTCACGCTCCTACCAAAATTACTGACACAAAACACCAAAGTCAGTAGAATTTACCAAGGTGGACTCAATACTGACATCATTCACAACTACAGCAGCATTTGCCCTGCTATCAGGAAATACCCGCACCCCTGCGGGCAATCCCCTTACACAACCATTGGTTGCGTAGGGTTCCTGAAGCAGGGCAATGCTGCTGCCACTTTCACACATTATTTGACCAATATCACACATAGCTGCGTACGACCTCTGACAATTCAACTGAAGAAGCTTGAAGGCTGACATTATTAATGTCTAGCCTTCGCCCGGGCAACAATGGCGCTGTACACCGGGCATGCCGGAGACATCATAAGATGCTCCGAAGGCTTGCCCTTAAACGCACAGTTGCGACTGTTCAGTGCATTGCTGCACTGAGCCACGCGATGGCCATTTTGCCCGCAACGACGGCAGACATCATCCTTTGCCCTACACTCAGCGACTCTATGATCGAATCCCAAGCAGCGGAAGCAACCCATAACCGGATCGAAACTCCTCACGCGGAACGAAAACCACTTGATGTAGCAGCGACCAACATCCAAGAGTATGGCCATGGCAGAGCCAGACCCCTCAAGGACAATGTTCACCGCTGCATCAGCGCTCACCGTCCACGGACGACTCACGATCTTCACTGTCTTACGGAAGACATCTAGGCTCATCCGCTCCTTGAAGTTCATCTCATAGAGATCCCCCATAAATTCATCTGGCGTAATCTGCGCGTGGACCCCTTCGACGACACTTCATTGAACCTCGCGTTCGCAGCAATTTTTCCCCGCTCAGCTACGGACGGGGTGCGTATTATCGCGAGGCTTCACCTCGTGAACGCGGACTCCAAGCGAAGGGCCGACCTCCTTAACCACCTGTTCGACCACGTCCTTCGACGTTTTTTCCGCATTTTTGCTGCGGACAACAAGTGACCAGGTCTCAACTGGTCTCGGCATCGGCTCAGGAGGCGACACATTCGTCTTCGGCGCAGCAACGCTCGGCACGCTCACCGGCGGGCGGACGGCCTTTATGGCAGCACTACAATCGCTAGCAGCGTCTAGCCGTCCTTTTAGGCGCTCATTCTTTGCGATTAGTGACGTCAGCATAACCTCATACTGACTGGTGTATTGTAAGAGGCAGCGCGCCACACCAGTCGACACGCCACTGCCTTCTTCGAAGACGCACTTCATCACCCCTGAAGTGATCGCCTTCATATCATCGACGGCGGTCAACCCCTTGTGCCTAGCGCTAGAGGGACCAGCCGCCCGAGCAACAGGCTTGCCAGCCTGTGGTACCACAAAACCACCAGCGGCATCCTTTTTATTCAAGGCAGTTTCGGAAACTGCCTTCCCCATACCCGACGCAGCCAAAAACGTCGCCGATGACGACGCTGCCGCAGAAGTGCTGGCAACAGAAGATACCACCGAAGTGACACTTCCAACGTCGCCAGCCTTCGACAATGTTTCGATAAGTGCATTCGCACTTACCGCCTCCCGATTTCTCTTCCTGTTGTCCAACGACAACATCGACGACTCAGATGTCACCGAAGCAACATCATCCGACGAAGACATCCCCTCGTCACTCGTCTGGCCACCAATGCCAGCCACACGCTTCTTCTTGGGTTTCCCCATCAAGCCAACAACTCAAAAGTTTACCGCAAGTTTAACAAGTAAACAAGTTAATAAAACTCGCAAGCAAAAAAGAACCGTTCACTTATAGCAACAAAATCTATTGTAAGCACAATAGAATGTGACGCACAAAAGAGAACGCAAAAGAAACCAGTAAGGGCGGTATAGTTGAGTATTCTCAACTATATAATACCCTGTACACACACCTATGTTGATAACACGTTAAACATTCGCCGACAGCAAAAGCAGTGTACCACGATATGGTTTGTGTATTTGCTAATAGTGAGGCAGGGCTCACAGTGCAATGTTGCCATTAGATGGCGCTTTAGTACGGGTTTTGTTACAAAGCATTGCTGCAAAATTTTTGTGTGTTGGTTTTTGCGGGGAAAGTGGTAGTTTTTTGTATGCAGTTTTAAAAAGGTATGTTATCTGAGTTTGCATACAAAATTTCAGCATTGTATTCTTTATACTTTAGGAGATACAGCAATTTTAAGAAAAAAATGACCTTTTGTTGTGCTCGATGGGCGGGAAGGAATGGGCTTGGCAAAAATTCCTTCAAACTTCATCTAGTGTTCGACCACACGAGACTATCTTCCAAATTTCAAGTCTCTAGCTTTAATAGTTTTCACAGTGTTAAGTACGGTTTTTGTTACAAATAGGATAAAGCAGTGTTCAAAGCGCAATTTATGCCAAATTTCAACTTGTTTGTCTTTGCGTTGTCACACAGCGTTAAAAATGTATCTATTATAGTTAAGGAGATACAGCAATTTTAAGAAAACAACTTTTTGAGGGGAAACGAAGGGGAGGGGGAAAAAATGTGGTATGCAGTTTTGTAGAGCTATACATACTGAGTCTACATACTCATTTTCATGTTTCTAACTCATTAGGTTTTCGAGCTACAGCCTTTTCAAAAAATGGGTGGTGCTCGATGGGCGGGAAGGAGTGGGCGTGGCAAAAAATCCTTCAAACTTGATCTAGCGTTTGACCTCACGAGTCTATCCACCAAATTTCAAGTCTCTAGCTCTTATAGTTTTCGAGAACCATTGGTGAGGACGGACGGACGGACGGTCGGACGGACGGACAGACAGGGCTATATCAATTCGTCTTGTCATCCTGATCAAGAATATATATACTTTATAGGGTCCCCCTCCCCTCCTTCTATGCGTTACATACAAACCGTCTCAAACAAACTTAATATACCCTGATACAAAGTGTGTGTACAGGGTATAAAAAGTGCTGAGTCACGCCAGATGTTGTTTACAACTTGTGTGACAACAACAACAACAACGCACTTGAAATACAGTAAACCGTTAATGCAAGCAGAAAAATTCTTCGAAATAATAAAATAAATTTATTATCACGCAGCGAAAACACGTCTGAACACTTCGAGAGCTGAACAGCGAATGTAGATAGGGTCACACACATGTGCTCGGATCTCCGAAGTTTATTTAACGTCGGATGTACCACAATGTGGTTTAAACCCACGGTGCTCAAATATGCATACAGAGCGCATAAGCGCACTAGTACACAAATTGCACAGTGAGCCTGGAACAATGCGCCAGCTAACGCCCCTTTGAAAACTGCTGAAAAAATACAGCAGAGTCCATAGGTACCAAATTAATTGCATGCTTGTCGGGCATGCAATACCCCTTGGTGAGGGGCGAGGTTCATCTAAAAACCTCTGCTGATCTTGGATCACAGCACCCGGTTGAAACGCAACTCCACGCCGAGATTTACATCTCTACCCGCGACTTGGGTTACCACAACCACCACGATACTCCCACAAGGGGGCCTACCGCTCGGTCAGGACAGGACTGCAAGCAGTTTGAATCTGATTGCCAATTTCTTGGCAACCAGGTCAAACGGGGGAGCTCCAGCAAGAACCTGCAGTGCCACAGTGGTGTTGTATGTGTATAACATCAATTCAATACATTGTGGAATATGCTTCACATATTCCAGCGTAGCGCACTTTATGCTAACACAAGCATTACTCAACATTGTAGTAGGTTGTGCATATACATGAGCGACCGCTAAGCGAGGATGTAATTAGATCTCGCCTCTATACAATGTTATGCACAGGCAACGCTTTTCTGCTTGGTCAGTGAATCCCACGATCGCTTGAGCAGAGCACATTAGAAGCGCTCCCAAAATGTAACTTTAAATATTCTTAATAAATCATTATCGTTCTTGGCGCTCGACGACAAAGTCGCCTGACCATAAATCACTGTCTTTTTGATTCGGACTTAACATGGCGATCCTGCCAGTTTTCGCGTCGCGAAATCAATTTAATTAAATTTGAACATAACAACAACAAAAAGCAACCATATCGAGGTGCTATGAAAAAACCAGTAAGGACGTTTTCTTCAGCAAGGTTGAAGCTATAATACTTTTCACTTTGTGTCACTATAAAAAAAACTAAATGACTAGTTTTCATGCCTCCCTAACAACATTACTGTAATGTTTCAAGTCAATTCGTTAAAAAACAAAAAATTTTTCCTTACAACGGTTCAAGTTGTGCGATAAGTGGGCGTAGCCATGCCCACATTTGGTCAAAATAGTTTTCGTTCCTCCCTAAGAACATAACTGCAAAGTTTCAAGTCAATTGGTTAAAAAACAAAAAAGTTTTCCATACAAAGGGTCAAGTTAAGCTATAAGTGGGCATGGCCTTACCCACTTTTGATCAAAATAGTTTTCATTCCTCCCTAAGAGCATAACTGCAAAGTTTCAAGTCAATTGGTTAAGAAACAAAAAAGTTTTCCATACAAAGACGAGAATATTGCTTCTCTTCCTCTTCTTCATTTTGTATGGGAGCTACCAGTTCCAGATGTCCAATCTCAATGAAACTTTCAGGCATGTAGTCGGACTATGTGAAACTACTATGTTTAAAATTTCAGCACTCTATTGTACAAAACAAAAAAGTTTTCCATACAACGATTCAAGTTTTGTTCACTTTTCTTCTTCTTTTCGTATGGGAGCTACCTGTTCCAATAATCCGATCATGCTGGTTCCGACGAATGATTCATCGTAATAAATTCTAAGACTCTGTGCAAAGTTTCAGCTTGATAGCTTCAAAACTGAGGGACTAGTTTGCATACATACAGACAGACAGACCGACAGACAGACAGAGTCATTGTGTGTCACTATAAAAAAAACTAAATGAATAGTTTTCATGCCTCCCTAACAACATAACTGTAAGGTTTCAAGTCAATTGATTAAAAAACAAAAAAGTTTTCCATACAGCGGTTCAAGTTTTGCGATAAGTGGGCGTAGCCATGCCCACTTTTAGTCAAAATAGTTTTCATTCCTCCCTAAGAACATAACTGCAAAGTTTCAAGTCAATTGGTTAAAAAACAAAAAAGTTTTCCATACAACGGGTCAATTTTCGCTATAAGTGGGCGTGGCTACGCCCACTTTGGGTGAAAATAGTTTTCATTCCTCCCTAAGAACATAACTGTAAAGTTTCAAGTCAATTGGTTAAAAAACAAAAAAGTTTTCCCTACAACGGGTCAATTTTCGCTATAAGTGGGCGTGGCTACGCCCACTTTTGGTCAAAACAGTTATCATTCCTCCCTAAGAACATAGCTTTAAAATTTCAAGTCAATTGGTTAAAAAACAAAAAAGTTTTCCATACAACGGGTCAATTTTCGCTAGAAGTGGGCGTGGCTACGCGTGGCTACGCCCACTTTTGGTCAAAATAAATTTCAATCCTCCCCAAGAACATAACTTTAAAATTTACAGTCAATTGGTTAAAAAACAAAAAAGTTTTCCATACAATGGGTCAAATTTCGCTATAAAAGGGCGTGGCCACGCCCACTTTTGGTTAAAATAGTTTTCATTTCTCCCTAAGAGCATAACTGCAAAGTTTCAAGTATATTGGTTAAAAAACAAAAAGTTTTCCATACAACGGGTCAATTTTCGCTATAAAAGGGCGTGGCCACGCCCACTTTTATCAAAATAGTTTTCATTCCTCTCTAAGAACATAACTCCAAAGTTTCAAGTCAATTGGTTAAAAAACAAAAAAGTTTTCCATACAACGGGTCAATTTTGCCTATAAAAGGGCGTGGCCACGCCCACTTTTGATCAAAATAGTTTTATTTCCTCCCTAAGAGCATAACTGCAAAGTTTCAAGTCAATTGGTTAAAAAACAAAAAAGTTTTCCATGCAACGGGTCAATTTTCGCTATAAGTGGGCGTGGCTACGCCTGGCTACGCCCACTTTTGGTCAAAATAGTTTTCATTCCTCCCCAAGAACATAACTTTAAAATTTCAAGTCAATTGGTTAAGAAACAAAAAAGTTTTCCATACAACGACGAGAATATTCCTTCTCTTCCTCTTCTTCATTTTGTAAGGGAGCTACCAGTTCCAGATACTCAATCTCAATGAAACTTTCAGGCATGTAGTCGGACTATGTAAAACTACTATGTTTAAAATTTCAGCACTCTATCATACAAAACAAAAAAGTTTTCCATACAACGATTCAAGTTTTGTTCACTTTTCTTCTTCTTCGTCGTCCTGATCAAGAATATATATACTTTATATAGTCGGATATTAATATTTCGATCTGTTAAAAACTTCAGCACAAAGTTATTATACTGTTTCACATACGTGAAAAGTATAATGAAAAAATTTCGATTGACTAACCCCTGGGCAGCGAACCTGAGTACTTCGAATTGAAGAGGAACAGCTCTATGCAATAAGCTACTGAATCACTTGGATGTAATAAAGAAATCTTTTTAGTTAATAGCTCAACAGTCGCACACATACATACTAGAGGTGGAGAACTATCGATAATCGGCGCTATCGATAGTCAACGATAGTTATTTTGGAACCATCGATAGTCGTGATAGTGCTATCGATAGTCGTCGATAATATCATGCCACATAAATATTTTTTATGTAAACAAGAAAATTAATGTTTACTTATTTATTTAATCAAAAAATTTTGGCTTAAAAACAAAAGGATGTTTATATTGTCCTCCTTGAGCCTGATTCGCCTCATTGAAATAATTTGTCCCGCCTTGCTGAACACTCTTTCTGATTCCACGGACGCACAGAGGAACCTTAGATACATTCAGCTTGCAAAAATTAAAAATTCATGAACGCTTTCGATAAAACAAATATATGTGCCTGACCAGAGATTAAAAAAATGTTAACTTTAAAGAAATCGGAATTATAGTTGTGATGATATTGCTACTCAAAGTTGACCTTTTTTTTCAACATTTAATAACATACAACATTTTTTGAAAATTCGGCATCTTGTGAGGACGCGAATTGCAGATGAATTCGCGGCTCACAGATTATGAGGCTGATTAGCGATGCTGATTAGCGACGTTGAGTAGCGACGTTGATTATTTGGCAGCAACGCTGATTAGCGAGCAGTAACAAACATATTGCATGCGTTCAAGCACTGGGTGACCTAACGGTGTATGCTTGTGTCGAATATTACAACAAGAGTTGTTGTAATATTTGGCGTAAACAAGTTAGTTGTTGTTGCATATGCGCCAGATGGCGAAAGTGACGGTGGAAGAGAAATGCCAAAATTTCAACTATACATGTTTGTTGTTGCTATTTTTTGATGACTACTGAGTCATGCAAGTAGCAACAACGTTAGAGTTATAGCATTATAGTCCCACACATACATACACAAAAAACTCATTTTGTTACGTGACGATTTTGAAATTTTCTCTCATTTCAGTCTACATGTAAGCTCCGTAAAGGAACTTCGTTCCAAAAGTTTTCCATACAACGGGTCAATTTTCGCTAGAAGTGGGCGTGGCTACGCCCACTTTGGGTCAAAATAGTTTTCATTCCTCCCCAAGAACATAACTTTAAAATTTCAAGTCAATTGGTTAAAAAACAAAAAAGTTTTCCATACAACGACGTGAATATTGCTTCTCTTCCTCTTCTTCATTTTGTATGGGAGCTACCAGTTCCAGATGTCCAATCTCAATGAAACTTTCAGGCATGTAGTCGGACTATGTAAAACTACTATGTTTAAAATTTCAGCACTCTATCGTACAAAACAAAAAAGTTTTCCATACAACGATTCAAGTTTTGTTAATTTTTCTTCTTCTTTTCGTATGGGGGCTACCAGTTCCAGTGGTCCGATATGGCTGGATCCGACAAACGAGTTGACTGCACGAATAAGAAGTCTCTGTGCAAAATTTCAGCTCGATATCTTCAAAACTGTGGGAGGAGATTGTATATATACCGACAGACGGACAGACGGACATGGCTAAATCAACTCGTCTTGTCGTCCTGATCAAGAATATATATACTTTATATAGTCGGAAATGAATATTTCGATCTGTTACAAACTTCAGCACAAAGTTATTATACTATTTCACATACGTGAAAAGTATAATAAGAAGTGAAAAAGCAACCAGCTCGAGGTGCTTTGCAAATAAATAAAAAAACCAGTAAGGGCGGTATAGTTGAGTATTCTCAACTATATAATACCCTGTACACACACCTATGTTGATAACACGTTAAACATTCGCCGACAGCAAAAGCAGTGTACCACGATATGGTTTGTGTATTTGCTAATAGTGAGGCAGGGCTCACAGTGCAATGTTGCCATTAGATGGCGCTTTAGTACGGGTTTTGTTACAAAGCATTGCTGCAAAATTTTTGTGTGTTGGTCTTTGCGGGGAAAGTGGTAGTTTTTTGTATGCAGTTTTAAAAAGGTATGTTATATGAGTTTGCATACAAAATTTCAGCATTGTATTCTTTATACTTTAGGAGATACAGCAATTTTAAGAAAAAAATGACCTTTTGTTGTGCTCGATGGGCGGGAAGGAGTGGGCGTGGCAAAAAATCCTTCAAACTTGATCTAGCGTTTGACCTCACGAGTCTATCCACCAAATTTCAAGTCTCTAGCTCTTATAGTTTTCGAGAACCATTGGTGAGGACGGACGGACGGACGGACGGACAGACAGGGCTATATCAATTCGTCTTGTCATCCTGATCAAGAATATATATACTTTATAGGGTCCCCCTCCCCTCCTTCTATGCGTTACATACAAACCGTCTCAAACAAACTTAATATACCCTGATACACAGTGTGTGTACAGGGTATAAAAAGAAAAGAAAATACTTTCAAAACTTAACGAAAAACCAGTAAGGGCGGTATAGTCGAGTATACTCGACAATATAATACCCTGCACACAGTAGGTGGTGCAACAGTTAAATCTACAAAAAAATGTTGATTTGACATCGCCCGATCGAATAGTGTTCAAAATATCAAGTAAATTGGTCAAAAAAAGTGGAATTTACGAAAAATTTGAGTTTGTTGGTCATTGAGGGGTAACTTTCGAATAGGGGAGAATTTTGTGGTATGCAGTTTTAAAGATATATATTTACTGAGCTTGTATACAAAATTTCATGTTCATACCTTTATTAGTTTTGGAGATATTGCTTTTTATAGAAATAACACGGGGAGGGGAAATCAAGGGGAGGGGGAAAAATTGTGGTATGTAGTTTTTTAGAGCTCCTCATGTTGAGCCTACATACCGACTTTCATGTTTCTATCTCTTCGGGTGTTGGAGTAATAACGTTTTCAAAAAGTGGGTGGTGCGGGTTGGGCGGGAAGGAGTGGGCGTGGCACAAAACCGTTCAAACTTGATGTAGTGCCAAGCATCACGAGTCTACCCTCCAAATTTCAAGTCTCTAGCTTTTACAGTTTCCGAGAACCATTGGTGAATACAGACGGACGGATGGACGCACGGACGGACGGACAGACGGACAGGGCTCATTCGATTTCTCTTGTCATCCTGATCAAGAATATATATACTTTATGGGGTCCCCCTCCCCTCTTTCTATGCGTTACATACATTTCGTTCAAACAAACTTAATATACCCTGACACACTGTATGTGCAGGGTATAAAAACCGAATTTTTAACCGATTGTTCCTATGGGAGCTATATGCTATATTTATCCGATCTTCATCAATTTTGCAGTGAGCCTTAATTTACGTCCGAGATATTCTTGTGCAAAAAATTGGGGCGATAACTTGAAAAACAAAGAGTTTATTGAGCAAAAACCTCATTTTTAACCGATCGTTCCTATGGCAGCTATATGCTATAGTAATCCGATCAGGCTGGTTTCTACATATAAACTGCCTGCAAGGAAAAGAAAATTTTCTGCATTTAAATTTTTTTGCTAACTTCAAAACTCTGGGAGGAGTTCGCATTGAAACAGACAGACGGACAGACAGACAGACGGACATGGCTATTTGAACTCTTCTCGTCGTGCTGATCAAGAATATATGTACTTTATATAGTCGGAGATGTCTCCTTCTCTGCGTTGCAAACTTCATGACAAAGGTAATATACTCTTGCAAGAGTATAAAAAATAATTTCAAAAGTGAAAAACTAATAAGGTGGACAAAAAATATACTGTCAAAACTAAAAAAAAACCAGTAAGGGAGCTATTTTCAGCTTTGCTGAAACTTATATACTCTTGCAAGCATTTGGAAAATCCGTTTTATAGTTTTATCTTATAAGTTTAAAAAGATAAAGGGGCGTAACCCCGCCCATTTTCTCCTTTTTTTTTAAGAATACAATGCAATCATTCTACACTTCATTTTATGATTTTCTATCTCGTCTGCTTATAGATAAATCACATTTTAAAGTTTTTCTCTATATGGGCGGTGCCACGCCCTTATGTCCGATTCTTATGAAACTTTGTAATATGCTCAAGGATTCCTAAAAACGAGCAACTGCAAGGTTTCATCTGTTTATAGTAGAAAATAAAAAAGTTTTTCTAACAAAAACCGAGTTTTTGACCGATTGTTCCTATGGGAGCTATATGCTATAGTTTTCCGATCTTCACCAATTTTGTAGTGTGTCTTTATTTACGTCTAAGATGTTCTTGTGCAAAAAATCGAGGCAATAGCTTTAAAATCAAAAAGTTTATTGAGCAAAAACCTCATTTTTGACCGATCGTTCCTATGGCAGCTATATTCTATAGTTATCCGATCTTCACCAAATTTGCCGTGTATTTTGAGTGACGTCCAACATGTCTCTGTGCAAAAAAATGAAGTGATAGCTTTAAAATCACAGCGTTTTTAAAGAAAAAACCTCATTTTTAACCGATCGTTCCTATGGCAGCTATATGCTATAGTATTCCGATAAGTCTGGTTTCTACATATAAACTGCCTGCAAGGAAAAGAAAATTTTCTGCGTTTAAATTTTTGTGCTAACTTAAAAACTCTGGGAGGAGTTCGCATTGAAACAGACAGACAGACGGACAGACGGACAGACGGACATGGCTTTATGAACTCGTCTCGTCGTGCTGATCAAGAATATATGTACTTTATATGGTCGGAGATGTCTCCTTCTCCGCGTTGCAAACTTCATGACAAAGTTAATATACTCTTGCAAGAGTATAACCAGTAAGGCTTGGAGTCGACAGTACTCGACTCCGACATACCCTGTACCTTCAATTTGTACCAACTGTTTGAAAGCGTTGCCCCGCCCACTGTTTAATCGAAACAGATTTCATTTTCATTCAATTTCATATATACCAATTTTTACTCTTTTAGACCAATTCGTTCAAGAGATATAACGGCATTCTACCATGGCTATATGTGGGCGTGGTCACGCCCATTTCACAACTGAATCTTGTTACACTCCTTTCCAATATCATATATGCAAAGTTTCATTCTTGTAGGTTTCATAGTTCTTGAGATATAAGCGTTCAAATTATTACTATATATGGGCGTGGCTACGCCCATTTTTATACTTTTCACTTATGTGAAATAGTATATTAACTTTGTCACGGAGTTTGTAACAGATCGAAATATTAATTTCCGACTATATAAAGTATATATATTCTTGATCAGGACGACAAGACGAGTTGATTTAGCCATGTCCGTCTGTCCGTCTGTCTGTCTGTCTGTCTGTATGTATGCAAACTAGTCCCTCAGTTTTGAAGCTATCGAGCTGAAACTTTGCACAGAGTCTTAGAATTTATTACGATGAATCATTCGTCGGAACCAGCATGATCGGATTATTGGAACAGGTAGCTCCCATACGAAAAGAAGAAGAAAAGTGAACAAAACTTGAATCGTTGTATGGAAATCTTTTTTGTTTTGTACAATAGAGTGCTGAAATTTTAAACATAGTAGTTTTACACGGTCCGGGCATGTAGAAAGTTTCATTGAGATTGGACATCAGGAACTGGTAGCTCCCTTACAAAATGAAGAAGAGGAAGAGAAGCCATATTCACGTCGTTGTATGGAAAACTTTTTTGTTTCTTAACCAATTGACTTGAAATTTTAAAGTTATGTTCTCAGGGAGGAATGAAAACTATTTTGACCAAAAGTGGGCGTAACCACGCGTAGCCACGCCCACTTATAGCGAAAATTTACCCGTTGTAGGGAAAACTCTCTTGTTTTTTTAACCAATTGACTTGAAACTTTACAGTTATATTCTTAGAGAGGAATGAAAACTATTTTGACCAAAAGTGGGCGTAGCCAGGCGTAGCCACGCCCACTTATAGCGAAAATTGACCCGTTGCATGGAAAACTTTTTTGTTTTTTAACCAACTGACTTGAAACTTTACAGGATTGTTCTTAGGGTGGAATGAAAACAGTTTTGACCAAAAGTGGGCGTTGTATGGAAAACTTTTTTGTTTTTTAACCAATTGACTTGAAGTTTTTATTCCTCCCTAAGAGCATAACTGCAAATGCTCTTAGGGAGGAATAAAAACTATTTTGATAAAAAGTGGGCATGGCCACGCCCACTTATACTGAAACTTGAACCGTTGTATGGAAAACTTTTTTGTTTTTTAACCAATTGACTTGAAACTTTACAGTTATGTTCTTAGGGAGGAATGAAAACTATTTTAACCAAAAGTGGGCATGGCTACGCCCACTTATCGCAAAACTTGAACCGTTGCACACTGGTCCCAATGTCCAATATTTTGGCAAAAACTCATTTTTTTTTTTTTTTAAGTAATGGAAAAATATTATTTTATTACAATAGAATAATAATAATATTGACTAATTGAAAATCATAGTGCTTCAGCTGAAATTGAATCCCTGCCAATTTAGCAATCCCTGGAAGTCAACGGTTCGTTTACCGTATGCTCTGACATTATTTGCTTGCTAAATAAAAGCATTTTTCAAACAACAATTTCGTAAAAACTTCTTTGTCAATTTTGATAAAATAAAATGGAAAATAATTGTGGAGGTATGTAGAATATAACGGTTTTAATGCAATACGTGTTTTATGTGTTGTTAGTTTGTTTATATGTGTCTTTGTGAAGTTATGTTTTTAGCAATTTTAACCTAACATTTTTCATGTTTCGTGGAGTAAAAGTTTATTGGATTGACAAGGATTGATGTAATTGTTAGCCCAATACTAATTCTTAGTATATTTATGATGCAATGATACTAATCTTTTTTGCCCGTTTTTGCCCCCTTTCCTAAAAATCGCCTATTCGCAGACAATATAGATTTAGGTTATGCTGAAATGCTAGAGTTTTGGCTGGCAAATGGTCGCCAAACTGAAACCCTTTACAATTTTGTGCGGCAGCATAGTTGTAGGCAATTAAGGCAAGACATGGAGGACTCAATAAAAAAGAAAATTAAGAACTTTGTTGCATTTGTTAATGTTCGTTTAAGTAAATGCAATTGAGTGGGCTCAAGGTTTTCAACGCATCTTGAAAGTCGGGTTGCATCACGCTTTCAATTACAATTGCAGCTCTGTGACATTTTTGAAGAATTCCCTAAAAATTTAGGACGCCCATGATTAAGGCAGTTCTCGATTAGCTGTCGAAGTTTCGAAAAATAATAATAATAATACATACCGACAAAAATAAGTTTTTTAATAATTGCAATTAACAAAATTAATGGTCAATCTTGGATACAAGATATCTCAGAAATTATTTGACCGATCTTGTTTAAATTTAAAAATTCTTAGGAACCCAATTTATCATGTACTAAAGGGGTTTCTTGATTGAGTCCCCCTTTGGGTGTTACACAATTCTTTATCTCAATAATGCAAGAAAAAAGATGTTCATCTTTAAACTGCTGGAAATTTTACAAATTTTACTAATTTCGTGTTTTTTACAATTCAGTGAAATGCAAGAAATTAGAGGGTGACACGACTTGTCATGTCTTTTATTTTCGGAATCAACACACCAAAATACATAAGAATTAGTTGCAATTATTGCCTGTGTAATTATGTCAATTCAGATGACGACGATGAAGACAACTTGGAAACATTTGAAAGTATCTATGCCTATTCTTTTGATTTAGATGTAGAAAATGATTAATTAAAAAATAAATTATATATATTTAACTGAATTTCTTAATGAAATTCAGCTTTCTTTTCTTGCGAAGCTTTATGTAATTGGGGGTCAGCGTACAGTGGAGGGGGTGGTTAGGGTGTTCAGGTTGTATTTATTAAAATAATGTAATATATACATATCTAAGATTTGTTGAATATCCCCTTGTACCGCATTATCATTCATAAATATTTTAGAATTTTTTGTTTTAAAGCTTTTATAGGGCGGTAAAGAGGGCGTGATCCGATCGGTCCAAAATTTTATCAGGCCTTACATATACAATAACGATATAGTGTCCCGAGTTTCAGGTCGATATCTACATTTTTCGAATTTCTGCCAAAATTTTTGTCATTGGGACCAGTGTGCGTTGTATGGAAAACTTTTTTGTTTTTGAACGAATTGACTTGAAACCTTACAGTTATGTTGTTAAGGAGGCATGAAAACTATTCATTTACTTTTTTTTATAGTGACACAAAGTGAAAAGTATTATAGCTTCAGCCTTGCTGAAGATAGCAACCTTACTGGTTTTAATGTATCTTCTTGCGGCTTGAGTCAGCTATATACACTCCGAATTTGGTGTTCTTATCTCAAAAGACCACAGAGATAAAACGATTTTTGTAAGTTTTTTCCCGAGGTCGCTCCAGTCATTTGCCCCTCACCACTAAACTAAGTTAAACCAGTAAGGACGCTATCTTCAGCAAGGCTGAAGCTATAATACTTTTCACGTTGTGTCACTAAAAAACTAAATGAATAGTTTTCATGCCTCCCTAACAACATAACTGTAAGGTTTCAGGTCAATTAATTAAAAAACAAAAAAGTTTTCCATACAGCGGTTCAAATTTTGCGATAAGTGGGCGTAGCCATGCCCACTTTTGGTCAAAGTAGTTTTCATTCCTCCCTAAGAAGATAACTGTAAGGTTTCAAGTCAATTGGTCAATTTTCGCTAAAAAAAAGGCGTGGGCACGCCCACTTTTGGTCAAAATTGTTTTCATTCCTCCCTAAGAACATAACTGTAAAGTTTCATGTCAATTGATTAAAAAACACAAAAGTTTTCCATACAACGGGTCAAATTTCGCTATAAAAGGGCGTGGCCACGCCCATTTTTGGTCAAAATAGTTTTCATTCCTCCCTAAGAACATAACTGTAAAGTTTCAAGTCAATTCGTTGAAAAACAAAAAAGTTTTCCATACAACGGGTCAATTTTTGCTATAAGTGGGCGTGGCCGCGCCCACTTTTGGTCAAAATAGTTTTCATTCCTCCATAAGAACATAACTGTAAAGTTTCAAGTCAATTCGTTTAAAAACAAAAAAGTTTGCCATACAACGGGTCAATTTTTGCTATAAGTGGGCGTGGCTACGCCCACTTTTGGTCAAAATGGTTTTCATTCCTCCCTAAGAACATAACTGTAAAGTTTCAAGTCAATTGGTTAAAAAACAAAAAAGTTTTCCATACAACGGGTCAATTTTCGCTATAAGTGGGCGTGGCTACGCCCACTTTTGGTCAAAATAGTTTTCATTCCTTCCTAAGAACATAACTTTAAAATTTCAAGTCAGTTGGTTAAAACACAAAAAATTTTTTCATACAACGGGTCAATTTTCGCTAGAAGTGGGCGTGGCTACGCGTGGCAACGCCCATTTTTGGTCAAAATAGTTTTCATTCCTCCCCAAGAACATAACTTTAAAATTTCAAGTCAATTGGTTGAAAAACAAAAAAGTTGTCCATACAACGACGTGAATATTGCTTCTCTTCCTCTTCTTCATTTTGTATGGGAGCTACCAGTTCCAGATGTCCAATCTCATTGAAACTTTCAGGCATGTAGTCGGACTATGTAGAACTACTATGTTTAAAATCTCAGCACTCTATCATACAAAACAAAAAAGTTTTCCATACAACGATTCAAGTTTCGTTCACTTTTCTTCTTCTTTTCGTATGGGGGCTACCAGTTCCAGTGGTCCGATATGGCTGGATCCGACAAATGAGTTGATCGCACAAATAAGAAGTCTCTGTGCAAAATTTCAGCTCGATATCTTCAAAACTGTGGGAGGAGATTGTATATATACAGACAGACGGACGGACAGACGGACAGACGGACATGGCTAAATCAACTCGTCTTGTCGTCCTGATCAAGAATATATATACTTTATATAGTCGGAAATGAATATTTCGATCTGTTACAAACTTCAGCACAAAGTTATTATACTATTTCACATACGTGAAAAGTATAAAAAGGGGGAAACAAAATAAACTTGATCTGCTGAAGGAATAACAGAATCGAACTGCGAAGAGCTTTTGGTCCTATCTATTATAGTTTCCGAGATCGACGCGTTCATACAGACGGACGGACGGACAGACAGACAGACGGACAGACGGACATGGTTAAATCGACTTCTCTTTCGATACTGATCAAGAATATATATACTTTGTATAGTCGGAAATGTCTCCTTTAAGGTGTTACATATATTGTCGATGCGCACAAAACTAACACATAAGGTACAGGGTATAACCAGTAAGGACGCTATAGTCGAGTATACTCGACAATATAATACCCTGCACACACAGTAGGTGGTGCAACAGTTAAATCTACAAAAAAATGTTGATTTGACATCGCCCGATCGAATAGTGTTCAAAATATCAAGTAAATTGGTAAAAAAATTTGGAATTTACGAAAAATTTGAGTTTGTCGGTCATTGAGGGGTAACTTTCGAACAGGGGAGAATTTTGTGGTATGCAGTTTTAAAGATATATATTTACTGAGCCTGTAAACAAAATTTCATGTTCATACCTTTATTAGTTTTGGAGATATTGCTTTTGAGAGAAAAAAACTCGGGGAGGGGAAATCAAGGGGAGAGGGAAAAATTGTGGTATGCAGAGCTATACATACTGAGTCTACATACTCATTTTCATGTTTCTAACTCATCAGGTTTTTGAGCTACAGCCTTTTGAAAAAATGGGTGGTGCTCGATGGTCGGGAAGGAGTGAGCGTGGCAAAAAATCCTTCAAACTTGATCTAGCGTTTGACCTCACGAGTCTATCCACCAAATTTGAAGTCTCTAGCTCTTATAGTTTTCGAGAACCATTGGTGAGGACGGACGGACGGACAGACAGGGCTATATCAATTCGTCTTGTCATCCTGATCAAGAATATATATACTTTATAGGGTCCCCCTCCCCTCCTTCTATGCGTTACATACAAACCGTCTCAAACAAACTTAGTATACCCTGATACACAGTGTGTGTACAGGGAATAATAAAACTGATGTTAAAATTGAAAATTATTGTAAAAAAAAAACAACCAATGTAAATGGAAGTTTGCAGCCTATACGAGCTAGCAATTTCCTATTCCACAAACGGCGACTTCGCCGAAGGAACAATTCAAATGTAAAATTTTTTTTATACTTTTCACGTATGTGAAACAGTATAATAACTTTGTGCTGAAGTTTGTTACACACAGAAATATTCACTTGCGACTATATAAAGTATATATATTCTTGATCAGGACGACAAGACGAGTTGATTTAGCCATGTCCGTCTGTCCGTCTGTCTGTATATATACAATCTCCTCCCACAGTTTTCAAGATATCGAGCTGAAATTTTGCACAGAGACTTCTTATTCGTGCAGTCAACTCATTTGTCGGATCCAGCCCAAAGTGGGCGTAGCCACGCGTAGCCACGCCCACTTCTAGCGAAAATTGACCCGTTGTATGGAAAACTTTTGGAACGAAGTTCCTTTACGGAGCTTACATGTAGACTGAAATGAGAGAAAATTTCAAAATCGTCACGTAACAAAATGAGTTTTTTGTGTATGTATATGTGGGACTATAATGCTATAACTCTAACGTTGTTGCTACTTGCATGACTCAGTAGTCATCAAAAAATAGCAACAACAAACATGTATAGTTGAAATTTTGGCATTTCTCTTCCACCGTCACTTTCGCCATCTGGCGCATATGCAACAACAACTAACTTGTTTACGCCAAATATTACAACAACTCTTGTTGTAATATTCGACACAAGTATACACCGTTAGGTCACCCAGTGCTTGAACGCATGCAATATGTTTGTTACTGCTCGCTAATCAGCGTTGCTGCCAAATAATCAACGTCGCTACTCAACGTCGCTAATCAGCATCGCTAATCAGCCTCATAATCTGTGAGCCGCGAATTCATCTGCAATTCGCGTCCTCACAAGATGCCGAATTTTCAAAAAATGTTGTATGTTATTAAATGTTGAAAAAAAAGGTCAACTTTGAGTAGCAATATCATCACAACTATAATTCCGATTTCTTTAAAGTCAACATTTTTTTAATCTCTGGTCAGGCACATATATTTGTTTTATCGAAGGCGTTCATGAATTTTTAATTTTTGCAAGCTGAATATATCTAAGGTTCCTCTGTGCGTCCATGGAATCAGAAAGAGTGTTCAGCAAGGCGGGGCAAATTATTTCAAAGAGGCGAACCAGGCTCAAGGCTGACAATATAAACATCCTTTTGTTTTTAAGCCAAAATTTTTCGATTAAATAAATAAATAAAAATAAATTTTCTTGTTTACGTAAAAAATATTTATGTGGCATGATATTATCGACGACTATCGATAGCACTATCATGACTACCGATAGTTCCAAAATAACTATCGTCGATAGCGCCGATTATCGATAGTTCTCCACCTCTAGTATGTATGTGTGCGACTGTTGAGCTATTAACTAAAAAGATTTCTTTATTACATCCAAGTGATTCAGTAGCTTATTGCATAGAGCTGTTCCTCTTCAAGTCAATGTACTCAGGTTCGCTGCCCAGGGGTTAGTCAATCGAAATTTTTTCATTTTTATTGTATTTTTGAAAATGTTTGTTTGAAGGTACCTAGTAGTGTTGGGCATGGGCTGTGTTGAAAATTTGAATATTGTCCATGTTGGTTCGTGCAGAGCACAATTGGCACGAAGAAAAAAAATCTAAAGGTTCCGATTTTTTAGTGCGCTTTAAAAGTGAAAATTAACATAAAAATCACAAAAACTGTGTAACCGATCCTTTTGTATATATAGATATTACTAGCATCGCTATTCATTTATAAACTGGATTCGCTTCATTTTCGCAAAAATGAAAAAACTGCAAATTCAAGAGGCAATTCGTAGGAACAACTGGAATTTTAAACTAATAAAACTAGAAACAGCCAAGAGAATTTTGTAAGATTAATTTAAATAAAACCAGTAAGGATTGGAGTCGACAGTAATCGACTCCGACATACCCTGTACCTTCAATTAGTAACGACTGTTTGAAGGCGTGGCCCCGCCCACTTTTTCATCAAAATAGATTTCATTTCCATTTAATATCACACATACCTTTTTTTACACTTTTAGACCAATTGGTTCCAGAGATACAAAGTTTCTCTATTTGTGGGCGTGGCAACGCCCATTTTGTAATTGAATCATGTTATATTCAATTCCAATAGCATATATGCAAAATTTCATTCTTTTAGGTTTTATGGTTCTTGAGATATAAGCGTTTCAAATTTTTACTATATGGGGGGCGTGGCCACGCTCATTTTTTATACCCTGTACCTTATGGTACGAGGGTATATTAGTTTTGTGCGCATCGACAATGTATGTAACACCTTAAAGGAGACATTTCCGACTATACAAAGTATATATATTCTTGATCAGTATCGAAAGAGAAGTCGATTTAGCCATGTCCGTCTGTCCGTCCGTCCGTCTGTCCGTCCGTCCGTCTGTCCGTCCGTCTGTATGAACGCGTCGATCTCGGAAACTATAATAGATAGGACCAAAAGCTCTTCGCAGTTCGATTCTGTTATTCCTTCAGCAGATCAAGTTTATTTTGTTTCCCCCTTTTTTGACTTAGTTTAGGGGTGAGGGGCAAATGACTGGATCAACCTCGGGAAAAAACTTACAAAAGTCGTTTTATCTCGGTTGTCTTTAGAGATAGGCACACCAAATTTGGAGTGTATATAGCTGACTCAAGCCCCAAGAAGATACATTAAAGAAATGGGCGTAGCCACGCCCATATATAGTAATAATTTGAAACGCTTATATCTCAAGAACCATAAAACCTACAAGAATGAAACTTTGCATATATGATATTGGGATGGAGTATAACAAGATTCAATTGTGAAATGGGCGTGACCACGCCCACATATAGCCATGGTAGAATGCCGTTATATCTCTTGAACGAATTGGTCTCAAAGAGTAAAAATTGGTATATATGGAATTGAATGAAAATGAAATCTGTTTCGATTAAAAAGTGGGCAAGGCAACGCCTTCAAAAAGTTGGTACAAATTGAAGGTACAGGGTATGTCGGAGTCGAGTTCTGTCGACTCCAATCCTTACTGGTTTATTCTATCGTCTTGGGGTTTGAGTCAGCTATATACACACCAAATTTGGTGTTCCTATCTCAAAAGACAACCCAGAAAATACGACTTTTGTAAGTTTTTACCCGAGGTTACTCCAGTCATTTGCCCCTCACCCCTAAACGAAGTTAAAAAGGGGGAAAACAAAATAAACTTGATCTGCTTAAGAAATGACAGAATCGAAGTGCGAAGAGCTTTTGGTTCTATCTATTATAGTTTCCGAGATATAGGCGTTCATACAGACGGACAGACAGACAGACGGACAGACGGACATGGCTATATCAACTCGTCTTATCGAGCTGATCAAGAATATATATACTTTGTATAGTCGGAGATGTCTCCTTCTGGGTGTTACATACATTGTCGATGTTGACAAAACTAATATACCCTTGTACTATAAGGTACAGGGTATAATTATACAAAAATTTTTAATATTTCGTGTTGGACCGTGTTCGGACAATTTTTATACCCTGTACCTTATGGTACAAGGGTATATTAGATTTGTGCGCATCGACAATGTATGTAACACCTTAAAGGAGACATTTCCGACTATACAAAGTATATATATTCTTGATCAGTATCGAAAGAGAAGTCGATTTAGCCATGTCCGTCTGTCCGTCCGTCTGTCCGTCCGTCTGTATGAACGCGTCGATCTCGGAAACTATAATAGATAGAACCAAAATCTTTTCGCAGTTCGATTCTGTTATTCATTACGCAGATCAAGTTTATTTTGTTTCCCCCTTTTTTGACTTAGTTTAGGGGTGAGGGGCAAATGACTGGAGTAACCTCGGGTAAAAACTTACAAAAGTCGTATTTTCTGGGTTGTCTTTTGAGATAGGAACACCAAATTTGGGGTGTATATAGCTGACTCAAACCCCAAGAGGATAGAATAAAAAAATGGGCGTGGCCACGCCCCCCATATAGTAAAAATTTGAAACGCTTATATCTCAAGAACCATAAAACCTACAAGAATGAAATTTTGCATATATGCTATTGGAATTGAATATTACATGATTCAATTACAAAATGGGCATTGCCACGCCCACAAATAGAAAAACGTTGTATCTCTGGAACCAATTGGTCTAAAAGTGTAAAAATAGGTATGTGTGATATTAAATGAAAATGAAATCTTTTTTGATGAAAAAGTGGGCGTGGCCACGCCTTTAAACAGTCGTTACTAATTGAAGGTACAGGGTATGTCGAAGTCGATTACTGTCGACTCCAATCCTTACTGGTTTGATTTTCGTGCTCTGTTGGGTCGTGTCGAAAAATTGCGGTCCATGCCCATTTGTAGTACCTAGGTTGAAACCTTAAAGCAGGCAGAGCTGTTGCTCATCAAGTCGATGTGCTCAAGTTCAAGCCCAAGTTGAGTCTATCGAATTTTTAAATTAAAACTTAAAGTTTAGATGCGGTAATTTACAATCCATGCACACCGTAAGGAACTTCGTTGCTGGTTGGGGTCCCATGACCCCACTATTTTTTTTTTATTTTTAACCAATTGACTTGAAATTTTCTTAGGAAGGAATGAAAACTATTTTGACCAAAAGTGGGCGCGGCCACGCCCTTTTATAGCGAAAATTGACCCGTTGTATGGAAAACTTTTTTGTGTTTTAACCAATTGACTTGAAACTTTACAGTTATGTTCTTAGGGAGGAATGAAAACTATTGTGACCAAAAGTGGGCGTAGCCACGCCCACTTCTAGCGAAAATTGACCCGTTGTATGGAAAACTTTTTTGTTTTTTAACCAATTGACTTGAAACCTTACAGTTATGTTGTTAGGGAGGCATGAAAAATATTCATTTAGTTTTTTTTATAGTGACATAACGTGAAAAGTATTATAGCTTCAGCCTTGCTGAAGATAGCGTCCTTACTGGTGTTTAATTCTCTTTGACGGGCAGATGGCGTCCTCCCGTTTGTAAAAAAGCTGTCGCTGAGTTGCGCTGCGCACTTAGCAGATACACAAACCGGCGTGGTTTGTGTACGCACTAAGGCTGTTACTCACAGCGAGGTGGCTGTGCTCACCGCGTGCCTCCAGGCATCTTCCACAGAACGTCCAGGTCGGAATCCAAATTGCCATCTGTGCCCGGTTGGCAGCTTATCTTTTAATCGGTTGACCATGATACCCTCAAGCACTTTGCCAAAGACTGGCAACAGACAGATACCACGATAAGAAGCAGGAGGCACCTTGTGTACAGGGCTGTCAAGTGCTCGGGTATGGCGCGCCACACTGTCTTGCAAATGGCACCAGTGATGCCATCTAAGCCAGGAGCTCGTAGGCTGCTCAGACTGGCGATACGGTCATCAACCTCGACAGCAGCAAGCGTCGGTGGTGACATTGGAGCCATATCCGGGACGGCCGCGGGTACTGCGGACTCTGTAACTGGGAAAAAGTTACGGAGGAGTAGCCGCGCACAGTCGTGCCAGGTTACAACTGTGCCGCCATCAGACCGAAGGCATCCAATGTCGGTGCTCTTTTTGCGTCCACGGCAAATCCTGTAAACGCGGCCCCATGGGTCACCAGTGTGCTCGTTCACGTAACGCCTCCAATGCTGCTCCTTCGCCGACAGGATGAGCTTCTTGTATTGCGCTACGGCAAGCCGTAGGGCGGGCGCAAGAAGCTCAGCATCGACGTTGCCACACCGTCGTGCATCCTGGAGCCTACGCCTCAGTCTCCTGACCTCTTGGCGCTTTGAAGATAAATCGGTGGTCCACCAAGCTATCTTCAAACGGGCTCTTGGCGGTCTGCAACCTAGCGCATGATCGCACGCAAAGTGCACCATGCGTCGCAGCGCAGCAGCCTGGTCGTCCAATGGCGTTTCCGCGAAGTCCTAGGGCAGTTTCGCTATCCTTCTTGCCACTACGTCCTCAAACCATCGCCAATCTGCATTTGCGAGATTCCAGGACGGCACAGGAGCAAAGCTCTCAACTGTGCTGGGGGCATGCGTCACCATAACATTAATAAAGTTATGGTCGCTGAGCTCCCACTCGTCCACTCTCCAGTCATATGCGGCCCACATAGACGCTGCGTGATTGACGATGGTTACGTCGATATCGCTCTGGCCTTGGCGATTATCATACGTGTACGACTCACTGAACTGATTAAGCACGCCGGCTCTATTCAGCAGGATCCAATCAGACAGCAGCTCACCCCGTACAAGGTTCGGGCGCCTCCGAGCGAACTCGGAAAGCTTACTGAACCAAGTGGGGGATACTGCATTCGCGTCGAGTCCAAGGATGACGGGCGTGCTGCTAGCCAGTAGCAGCACCGCATCCATGTACATGAGGTACGGTTCGATGTTGGCTTCGAATTGGCAGTATACGGAGCTCAGGAAGATTGAGCCAAATCTGCCAGTGATACTCACGCATATGCCAAATTCCGTGGCAAGTGACAGCATACAGATGGCATCTGGGTCGTCGATGATGACTGCTGCTTTCACTCGTCGGTCGGAGAATACACGCATCCCGGCTGGGAAGCCTGTGATCCGACCCGCCAGGTCGACGTAGGGCTCCTGGACAAGTGCGAACAGATGGCCATGCGGACTCCGAGCTCGATGGCAGCAGCTCGGCCTCGACCACAATTCGCTTGGATGAAGCTAAACATATTAATGTCTAGCTTGCACCCTCGCTAGCACGGCAGCGTAGATAGGGCATGCGCCGCTGAGCATGTGATGCCCAGACGGTTGCCCACGGAAGCGGCAGATCCGGCAGACCACCGGGTGCACGCACTTCGCCGAATTGTGGCCGGTCTGTCCGCACTGTCGGCAGACAGCCTCCTTAAGGCGGCAATCAGCGACTTTGTGATCAAAGCCAACACACCTATGGCAAGCGTATGTCCTGACGAGCGAGCGGGGTCTGTACGAGAACCATTTTATGTAAACTCGAGCGCCATCGAGAATACTATGCGCCTTCTCGCTCACTTCCAATGACACGTTCACCGTCGTGCCATCTGTCACCGACCATGGCTTGGTCTCCAAGTGAACAGACTTTGTGAACTCCGCCTGTGTCATGTGCTCCTGGAAGTTGTTCACGAACAGCTCCGACATGAACGCTTCTGGTGTAATGGCTGTGTCCACATCATGGACCATCATCCGCGGTATCAGCTCCTTGCTGGGTGCGACGTCCAGGCCAGCCTCCTTGAAGCGCGCGCTAGCAGCGACTGGTGCTGTCGCGTGGACAGCAGCTGGGGCGGCAGGAGGTGACTTTTTCACCATGGCAACGGACTGCTCCAAACGCACATTTTCGCATGCCAACGCCATGACTAATTCGTCATAGCGAGAGAGTGCCGCGAAAATAGCGTGAGCTGCGTCCGGTGCCATTTGTCCAGCAATCACTGCATTTTGGACGGCTTCACGAGCGGCGCAGTTTTCAGCAATAACTGCTGAGTGGCCTGCAGCGACAATCGTCACGGCTCTCGATTTCGGCACAGCAGGAACGGCAACACGCTTTGCGACAAATGTCTTCTGAGCAGCAGCAGCCTGGACCTCGGTGTCCAATGCTGGCTCAGAGTCTGGCGGTGAGGCCGGCAGGGGCGTGAAATCTTCGCCATTTTGCAGCGCCAATTTTTTGGATTTCTCCCTGCGTTTCTTGGTACGCCTCTTGATGCCACTGTCACTGGCAACACTGCTATCGGTCAGCATGACTTCTCCCTCTTCCATGGCCTTGCTCATTACAAAAAACTGCTCGAGCACTTTTTATCTATCTCCGATGTTTTCTGAGATAATTAAAATTTTCCGCGAACCGATGACCAAAACATTTTCCCGCGAACTGATGACAAAAAAATCACGCGAACTGATGACAAAATTCGCGAACCGATGACCAATTTCGCGAAGTGATGACCACTATCACGAACCGATGACCACTTCCTTGACGAACTGATGACCCAGTCACTGTTCGACAAGCAGCCTGGTGGGTGGTTGGTGGGTGGCGTAGACCTGCTCACACAAATATGAGCGCAAAGCAGACGACGAAAGAAACCGGTTTGTAGACGAGAATTTACAACAACAATTTGATTGAAAATTTTTCACACACTTAAATTGCAAAAATTGATGCGCGCTTGCGACTGCACTTGACGAACGATTGTTTGAAACTGAGTTAATAGCGACAGAAATATGTCGAGGTTTAACGTGCGCACCTGCTCAATTGAGCTTAATCACACGGCACTCACATGCATAAGCATAGTGCAACGGATTTGGATTTTGTGCCAAATCAGCATCGTTGCATAGCATATTGCTAGCAACTACCTTTTGAGTTGTGTTGGGCTAGGGTCACAAACTTCATCCGGGTGGGACCGGCATGCATCTAAACACACCTTCTGTTTTCTGGATAACAGCATCCTAGCTGAGCTCAGATAACTGAGCAAACGCAGCTAACCCGCCAAGTTAATAAACTTTACCCGCATTTGGATGTTAAACCACAGCCAGTACGACGCTCCCATCAAGGGGCCATCCCATTGATGGTTGGACTGGCTCTGCATACCAGCCTACCCTTATACCTTGGGTGAGGTTTCGTAGTCGAAACTACTACCAATCTCGAGTCCCGAAGCGACTGACTAGGTTGGTGACCTAAGCCTAGATAACTAGACTTCAAATGCGCCTTGTTCGTTAGCTGCATAACCGAAGTTATGCATTGTCCATCTGGCGCCGACGAGGAGGAGAACATAGACGACTTAACCACGACGACAAGGCATTTGGCTACCTTAAAATAATCATAGTTACTCCCGCCGTTGATGCGCTTACTTGATACTGTGATCAAGAAGCTTGCATCAGAACCCAATACCATTAAGATATAATAAATATATCCGTATAATGGCTATGAAATGATACACGTTCCATTTAATCAAGTAAGTAAGGAAACAATAAGAGTAGTGGTATTTCATTGTCGATATTAAATAAATTCAATATCTCCTACTTATTCTACACCTCTTATGATTCCTTATACTGCCAGATTAGAGTCAAGCTCAAAAGGGTCTTCTTTCCCCGCTAATTTTTCCAAGCCCGTTCCCTTGGCTGTGGTTTCGCTAGATAGTAGATACACATGTGCTCGGATCTCTCCGAAATTTTTTTAACGTGGGATGTACCACAATGTGGTTTAAGCCCACGGTGCTCAAATATGCATATATGCTTGTCGGGCATGCAATACCCCTTGGTGAGGGGCGAGGTTCATCTAAAAACCTCTGCTGATCTTGGGTCACAGCACCCGGTTGAAACGCAACTCCACGCCGAGATTTGCATCTCTACCCGCGACTTGGGTTACCACAACCCCCACGATACTCCCACAAGGGGGCCTACCGCTCGGTCAGGACAGGACTGCAAGCAGTCCTGTGGGCTCCTGACCTCCCGTGGTACCAATTTGGGGCTTGGTGAACCCACCTCTTCAGTCCCGACAGACTCGGATGAGGCCACCTGGTGCCAGTTTTGACTCAACAATCCGGGACTGGCAACCCATACACTCACCGCCTATTGTGGTACCGCTCTCCTCCTACGTCTATCGAAGATGGCACGCGCCAGCACGTCCAGTCTTCTACGTCTAAGGGGGTTTCCATCGCTGCCGTCACACGCCAAACGCCGTCAATCATGCGGATGCCAAGTCCATCGAGGTCTCGAAAATCTGCATAGAGGGGGCAGTCACACAGCACGTGGAGCCAGTCTTCGCTATCAGCACCGCATGAGCATGCGGTCGATTCGCTAAGACTCATTCTACACAGGAATGCGTTAAGCGATCCGTGGCCCGTCAGCAAGATGCTGGCACGCATCGCCTGTTGGGTTTCCCCTTCAGGAGCATGACTGCCGTCTTGCGCATTGACACACTCACGCCAACTTCGCGCCCCCAATCGCCTACAATGGACATCATATACGTAGCATGAGTTTTCAGATTCGCACGGGAGCTTCCCGTTGCGAAGAGAAGCAAGTCGTCTGCATATGCGCTGAACGTACACCACGGTTCCAAGCGCTGGAGAAGCGAGTCCATCATCATGTTCCATATAAATGGACCACTGATGGACCCCTGTGGGTAACCTCGTGTCACCGGAACAGTAACTTCTCCATACCTTCAGACTATACTCGCTCTCCTACCAGAGAAGAAGCTTCGCCACAAGCTGGCTTCTTGGCAGCCGTACTCGATCAGTTTACGTATCACGGCATCCCATTCGACGTGGTCGAATGCGCCTTTAAAATCGTCGAAAATTTCGAGGACATATCGTTCTGGGCAGGTAGTAACTGTGCTCACCACGTGCCTCCAGGCATCTTCCACAGAACGTCCAGGTCGGAATCCAAATTGCCATCTGTGCCTGGTTGGCAGCACATCTTGTAGTCGGGTGACCATGATACCCTCAAGCACTTTGCCAAAGACTGGCAACAGACAGATACCACGATAAGAAGCAGGGTCGCCCCTGTCCTTATCGTGTCCCTTGAGCAACGGAGCAACGCGAGGGCGTTTCCACTCGGCGGGGAAGTATCCTGTCTGGAGCACCTTGAGGGCAACGGGTACAGCAGCAGGTGCCGGCAGTCCGGGGTAAGCGGCTGCGTACGAGGCGACTGGTGCGGTCGCGTGGGCAGCAGCTGGGGCGGCAGGAGCTGCCTTTTTCACCATGGCAACGGACTGCTCCAAACGCACATTTTCGCATGCCAATGCCATGACTAATTCGTCATAGCGAGACAGTGCCGCGAAAATAGCGTGAGCTGCGTCCGGTGCCATTTGTCCAGCAATTACTGCATTTTGGACGGCTTCACGAGCGGCGCAGTTTTCAGCAATAACTGCTGAGTGGCCTGCAGCGACAATCGTCACGGCTCTCAATTTCGGCACAGCAGGAACGGCAACACGCTTTGCGACAAATGTCTTCTGAGCAGCAGCAGCCTGGACCTCGGTGTCCAATGCTGACTCAGAGTCTGGCGGTGAGGCCGGCAGGGGCGTCAAATCTTCGCCATTTTGCAGCGCCAATTTTTTGGATTTCTCCCTGCGTTTCTTGGCACGCCTCTTGATGCAACTGTCACTGGCAACACTGCTTTCGGTCAGCATGACTTCTCCCTCTTCCATGGCCTTGCTCATGGCCAAAAAACTGCTCGACCACTTTTTATCTATCTCCGATGTTTTTTGAGATAATTAAAATTTTCCGCGAACCGATGACCAAAAACATTTTTCCGCGAACTGATGACAATTTCGCGAAGTGATGACCACTATCACGAACCGATGACCACTTCCTTGACGAACTGATGACCCAGTCACTGTTCGACAAGCAGCCTGGTGGGTGGTTGGTGGGTGGCGTAGACCTGCTCACACAAATATGAGCGCAAAGCAGACGACGAAAGAAACCGGTTTGTAGACGAGAATTTACAACAACAATTTGATTGAAAATTTTTCACACACTTAAATTGCAAAAATTGATGCGCGCTTGCTACTGCACTCGATGAACGATTGTTTGAAACTGAGTTAATAGCGACAGAAATATGTTGAGGTTTAACGTGCGCACCTGCTCAATTGAGCTTAATCACACGGCACTCACATGCATAAGCATAGTGCAACGGATTTGGATTTTGTGCCAAATCAGCATCGTTGCATAGCATATTGCTAGCAACTACCTTTTGAGTTGTGTTGGGCTAGGGTCACAAACTTCATCCGGGTGGGACCGGCATGCATCTAAACATACCTTCTGTTTTCTGGATAACAGCATCCTAGCTGAGCTCAGATAACTGAGCAAACGCAGCTAACCCGCCAAGTTAATAAACTTTACCCGCATTTGGATGTTAAACCACAGCCAGTACGACGCTCCCATCAAGGGGCCATCCCATTGATGGTTGGACTGGCTCTGCATACCAGCCTGGGCATCAACCATCCCCGTACTACCCTTATACTGTGGGTGAGGTTTCGTAGTCGAAACTACTACCAATCTCGAGTCCCGAAGCGACTGACTAGGTTGGTGACCTAAGCCTAGATAACCAGACTTCAAATGCGCCTTGTTCGTTAGCTACAAAGCCGAAGCTATGCATTGCCCATCTGGCGCCAGCGAGGAGGAGAATATAGACGACTTAACCACGATTACCCAAGATCGGTTTGGGGTTTCCCCCTCCCCATTACTTGGCTGTGGTTTCGCTAGATAGTAGATGGGGACAACAACAATAGCCTCGGATCTCTCCGAAGTTTATTTAACGTGGCGTGTACCTATAGTATGGTTTACTACCACGGCACCCTAATATTAAGCATGTGGTGCATGGACTTGGATCTATGCCAAATCAGAATCCCTATTTGACATAAGCCAAACAGTTACCTATTCGAAATTGTGCGGCACCTGGTCACAATTTCCCCTTAGGTGAAGGGCGATGTGCATCTAGACACCTCTGCTGCTCTCTGGATCGCAGCATCCGAGTTGTATTCAAGAAGAAATCTTTACTCGCTTGAGTATTTACCACAACCACCAGCGTTGCACCATATACATGGTCCTCACCAATAAGTAGCCAGACCATAAACTACCGAAGCAGTCCATGGTCTGTGGCAGCTACTTCCCGCTGTACCAAATAAACCTTTGGTCCGGTTTCGTGTTGTTACTAGATAATAGTGTATTGATAGTAGTGAGTGTGATAAGTAATAGCAACAACACTACCAAGTTCGAGTCCAAGTGACTCCAAGCATTGGTGATCTTGTGCACCTCTCTGATCTGCTACATAGCTAGGCTATGCATTGCTCATCTAGCAGGACGTGAACCTTCAGAGTTGGATGACCAAGCCCGTTCCCTCTGCTGTGATTTCGCTATATAGTAGATAGGGACACAAACACATGGTCTCGGATCTCTCCGAAGTTTATTTAACGTGAGATGTACCACAATGTGGTTTAAACCCACGGTGCTCAAATATGCATACAGTGCGCATAAGCGCACTAGTACACACATTGCACAGTGAGCCTGGAACAATGCGCCAGCTAACGCCCCTTTGAAAACTGCTGAAAAATACAGCAGAGTTCATCGGTACCAAATTAATTGCATGCTTGTCGGGCATGCAATACCCCTTGGTGAGGGGCGAGGTTCATCTAAAAACCTCTGCTGATCTTGGGTCACAGCACCCGGTTGAAACGCAACTCCACGCCGAGATTTGCATCTCTACCCGCGACTTGGGTTACCACAACCCCCACGATACTCCCACAAGGGGGCCTACCGCTCGGTCAGGACAGGACTGCAAGCAGTCCTGAGGGCTCCTGACCTCCCGTGGTACCAATTTGGGGCTTGGTCAACCCACCTCTTCAGTCTCGACAGACTCGGATGAGGCCACCTGGTGCCAGTTTTGACTCAACAGCCCGGGACTGGCAATCCATACACTCACCGCCTATTGTGGTACCGCTCTCCTCCTACGTCTGTCAAAGATGGCACGCGCCAACACGTCCAGTCTTCTACGTCTCAGGGGGGTTTCCATCGCTGCCGTCACACGCCAAACGCCGTCAGTCATGCGGATGCCAAGTCCATCGAGGTCTCGCAAATCTGCATAGAGGGGGCAGTCACACAGCACGTGGAGCCAGTCTTCGCTATCAGCACCGCATGAGCATGCGGGCGATTCGCTGAGACTCATTCTATACAGAAATGCGTTAAGCGATCCGTGGCCCGTCAGCAAGAAGCTGGCACGCATCGAAAAACCGAAGTCTCTCGAGCTATAGACGAACCTGACGTCG
The DNA here is from genome assembly GCA_034638295.1 of Phortica okadai. Classification (NCBI taxonomy): domain Eukaryota; kingdom Metazoa; phylum Arthropoda; class Insecta; order Diptera; family Drosophilidae; genus Phortica; species Phortica okadai. Next base: position 16,802,639 of record CM067848.1, on the reverse strand, counting down.
GGGAGATATCGGTGAGTAACCCGGCCCGGGCTCTCACTATCGTCCCACCGCGATTGCCACTCGCGCATCACTTGTTCGTCTAGCCGTGCCAGTTTCTGCTTCCAGCTCAGATTTGCCAGATCTTCGCCGTACAGCCAATCGCTTTCCTCCAGCGGGTAGTCATGCTTGAGTTTGAATCTGATTGCCAATTACTTGGCAACCAGGTCAAACGGGGGAGCTCCAGCAAGAACCTGCAGTGCCACAGTGGTGTTGTATGTGTATAACATCAATGCAATACATTGTGGAATATGCTTCACATATTCCAGCGTAGCGCACTTTATGCTAACACAAGCATTACTCAACATTGTAGTAGGTTGTGCATATACATGCGCGACCGCTAAGCGAGGATGTAATTAGATCTCGCCTCTATACAATGTTATGCACAGGCAACGTTTTTCTGCTTGGTCAGTGAATCCCACGATCGCTTGAGCAGAGCACATTAGAAGCGCTCCCAAAATGTAACTTTAAATATTCTTAATAAATCATTATCGTTCTTGGCGCTCGACGACGTAGTCGCCTGACCATAAATCACTGTCTTTTTAATTCGGACTTAACATGGCGATCCTGCCAGTTTTCGCGTCGCGAAACCAATTTAATTAAATTTGAACATAACAACAACAAAAAGCAACCATATCGAGGTGCTATGAAAAAACCAGTAAGGACGCTTTCTTCAGCAAGGCTGAAGCTATAATACTTTTCACTTTGTGTCACTATAAAAAAAACTAAATGAATAGTTTTCATGCCTCCGTAACAACATTACTGTAATGTTTCAAGTCAATTCGTTAAAAAACAAAAAATTTTTCCATACTATGGTTCAAGTTTTGCGATAAGTGGGCGTAGCCATGCCCACATTTGGTCAAAATAGTTTTCATTCCTTCCTAAGAACATAACTGTAAAGTTTGAAGTCAATTGGTTAAAAAACAAAAAAGCTTTCCATACAAAGGGTCAAGTTAAGCTATAAGTGGGCGTGGCCATGCCCACTTTTGATCAAAATAGTTTTAATTCCTCCCTAAGAACATAACCTTAAAATTTCAAGTCAATTGGTTAAGAAACAAAAAAGTTTTCCATACAAAGACGAGAATATTCCTTATCTTCCTCTTCTTCATTTTGTATGAGAGCTACCAGTTCCAGATGTCCAATCTCAATGAAACTTTCAGGCATGTAGTCGGACTATGTAAAACTACTATGTTTAAAATTTCAGCACTCTATTGTACAAAACAAAAAAGTTTTCCATACAACGATTCAAGTTTTGTTCACTTTTCTTCTTCTTTTCGTATGGGAGCTACATGTTCCAATAATCCGATCATGCTGGTTCCGACGAATGATTCATCGTAATAAATTCTAAGACTCTGTGCAAAGTTTCAGCTCGATAGCTTCAAAACTGAGGGACTAGTTTGCATACATACAGACAGACAGACCGACAGACAGACAGACGGACAGACGGACATGGCTAAGTCAACTCGTCTTGTCGTCCTGATCAAGAATATATATACTTTATATAGTCGGAAATTAATATTTCGATCTGTTACAAACTCCGTGACAAAGTTATTATACTATTTCACATAAGTGAAAAGTATAAGCAGTAAGGGCGGTATAGTTGAGTATTCTCAACTATATAATACCCTGTACACATAGAAAGCGATGCCACACCCTCAATCTACAAACACATATTGATTTGACACCCCCGATCAAATATCGTTCAAAATATGAAGAAAAACGGTCAAAAAATGTGGAATTTACAAAAGTTTTGAGTTTGTGGGTGATTGAGGGGTAACCATCAAAAAGAGGGGGATTTTGTGGTATGCAGTTTTAAAGATATATATTAACTGAGCTTGTATACGAAATATCAGGCTTGTACCTTCAATAGTTTCGGAGATATAGCATTTCTAAGAAAACAACTGGGGGAGGAGAAATGAAGGGGAGGGGTAAAAATTGAGGAATGCAGTTTTGTAGATCTATACATACTGAGTCTACGTACCGACTTTCATGTTTGTACCTATTATAGTTTGGAAGATGTAGTAATTTTAAGTAAAATAAAGTGGAATATATTAAAAATTTCAATTTGTAGGTCTCTGAGGGGTAACAATCAATGAGAGGGGAAATTTGTGGTACGCAGTTTTAAAGATATATATTTGCTGAGCTTGTATACAAAACATCAGGCTTGTACCTTCAATAGTTACGGAGATATAGCATTTTTAAGAAAACAAAAGGGGATGGGGAAATGAAGTGGAGGGGGGAAAATTGTGGTATGCAGTTTTGTAGAGCTACTTATACTGAGACTACATACCGACTTTCATGTTTCTAACTCTTTGGATGTTTGAGTTATAGCGTTTTGAAAAAGTGGGCAGTGCTGAATGGGCGGGAAAGTGTGAGCGTGGCAAAAAAAAAAATAAACTTGATCTGCTGCCGAGCATCACGAGTCTACCCTCCAAATTTCAACTCTCTAGCTCTTATAGTTTCCGAGAACCGTTGGTGAGGAGGGACGGACAGACGGACAGACAGACAGACGGACGGACATGGCTCAATCAATTTCTCTTGTCGTCCTGATCAAGAATATATATACTTTTTGGGGTCCCCCTCCCCTCCTTCTGTGCGTTACATACATTTCGTTCAAACAAACCCAATATACCCTGATACACTATGTGTACAGGGTATTAAAATATAATATAACCAGTAAGGACGCTATCTTCAGCAAGGCTGAAGCTATAATACTTTTCACGTTGTGTCACTATAAAAAAAACTAAATGAATAGTTTTCATGCCTCCCTAACAACATAACTGTAAGGTTTCAAGTCAATTGGTTAAAAAACAAAAAAGTTTTCCATACAACGGGTCAATTTTCGCTATAAGTGGGCGTGGCTACGTGTGGCTACGCCCACTTTTGGTCAAAATAAATTTCATTCCTCTCCAAGAACATAACTTTAAAATTTCAAGTCAATTGGTTAAAAAACAAAAAAGTTTTCCATACAACGACGTGAATATTGCTTCTCTTCCTCTTCTTCATTTTGTATGGGAGCTACCAGTTCCAGATGTCGGATCTCAATGAAACTTTCAGGCATACAACGATTCAAGTTTTGTTCATTTTTATACCCTGCACATACAGTGAGTCAGGGTATATTAAGTTTGTTTGTACGAAATGTATGTAACGCACAGAAGGAGGGGAGGGGGACCCCATAAAGTATATATCTTCTTGATCAGGGTGACAAGAGAAATCGATTAAGCCCTGTCCGTCTGTCCGTCCGTCTGTCCGTCCGTCTGTCCGTCCGTCCGTCTGTATTCACCAATGGTTCTCGGAAACTATAAAAGCTAGAGACTTGAAATTTGGAGGGTAGACTCGTGATGCTTGGCACTACATCAAATTTAAACGGTTTTGTGCCACGCCCACTCCTTCCCACCCATCCAGCACCACCCACTTTTTTAAAACGTTGTAACTCGAACACCTGAAGAGATAGAAACATGAAAGTCGGTATGTAGACTCAGCATGAAGAGTTCTACAAAACTGCATACCACAATTTTTCCCCCTCCCCTTGATTTCCCCTCTCCGAGTTGTTTTCTCTAAAAAGCAATATCTCCAAAACTAATAAAGATATGAACATGAAATTTTGTATACAAGCTCAGTAAATATATATCTTTAAAACTGCATACCACATAACTCCCCTCTATTCGAAAGTTACCCTTCAATGACCAACAAACTCAAATTTTTTGAAAATTCCACTTTTTTTGACCAATTTACTTGATATTTTGATCACTATTTGATCGGGCGATGTCAAATCATCATTTTTTTTGTAGATTTAGGGTGTTGCACCACCTACTGTGTGTGCAGGGTATTATATTGTCGAGTATACTCGACTATAGCGTCCTTACTGGTTCTTCTTCTTTTCGTATGGGGGCTACCAGTTCCAGTGGTCCGATATGGCTGGATCCGACAAATGAGTTGACTGCACGAATAAGAAATCTCTGTGCAAAATTTCAGCTCGATATCTTCAAAACTGTGGGACCCAAGTAGAATCCGTTCAGAAGCAGTTCCTTCTTTTTGCTCTTCGTAAGTTACATTGGGACCCTAGTACTCATTTACCCCCCTATCATAGTCGATTGAAACTAATCAATTTACCATCTCTATCAAGTCGTAGAACTATGCTCGGGGTGTTATTTTTGCACAACCTAATTAATGGTATCATAATCTCCCCCACTTTGTTAGAGTGCATAAAGTTTAATGTTCCAACTAGATACACGAGAAACTTTAGACCAATTCATCTTAGTATTTGTAGAGCTACATACCTTGAGCATGATTCCTTCCGAATTTTGTGTGTAAACTATAATAGTTACTGTAACCTTATCGATAATTGCAGATCTTCAAATCTCATTAAATGTAGCTTACTAACACATCTTAATAATTTGTAATTTTAGTTATTTTTGTAGTTTTAAAATTTTAGTGTTAATATTAGTGCATGCTTATTTATTTGTGTAGAGTTAAGTAGTAAAGCGACTGTTGACTGTTTGTCTGTAGTCGCGGAACAGGCTGACCTGGTGTCGCAATGACCACTTGAGGGTAGCGTGCTACCACAACGTCTTGCGCCTGTAGTTAGTAAAAAAAAAAAAAAAATGGGTCAAATTTCGCTATAAAAGGGTGTGGCCACGTCCACTTTTGGTCAAAATAGTTTTCATTTCTTCCTAAGAACATAACTGTAAAGTTTCAAGTCAATTGGTTGAAAAACACAAAAGTTTTCCATTCAACGGGTCAATTTTCGCTAGAAGTGGGCGTGGCTACGCCCACTTTTGGTCAAAATGGTTTTCATTCCTCCCTAAGAACATAACTTTAAAATTTCAAGTCAATTGGTTAAGAATCAAAAAAAAATAGTGGGGTCATGGGACCCCAACCAGGAACGAAGTTCCTTACGGTGTGCATGGATTGTAAATTACCGCATCTAAACTTTAAGTTTTAATTTAAAAATTCGACAGACTCAACTTGGGCTTGAACTTGAGCACATCGACTTGATGAGCAACAGCTCTGCCTGCTTTAAGGTTTCAACCTAGGTACTACAAATGGGCATGGACCGCAATTTTTCGACACGACCCAACAGAGCACGAAAATCAAAAAAATTGTCCGAACACGGTCCAACACGAAATATTAAAAATTTTTGTATAATTTTATTTAAATTAATCTTACAAAATTCTCTTGGCAGTTTCTAGTTTTATTAGTTTAAAATTCCAGTTGTTCCTACGAATTGCCTCTTGAATTTGCAGTTTTTTCATTTTTGCGAAAATGAAGCGAATCCAGTTTATAAATGAATAGCGATGCCAGTAATATCTATATATACAAAAGGATCGGTTACACAGTTTTTGTGATTTTTATGTTCATTTTCACTTTTAAAGCGCACTAAAAAATCGGAACCTTTAGATTTTTTTTCTTCGTGCCGATTGTGCTCTGCACGAACCAACATGGACAATATTCAAATTTTCAACACAGCCCATGCCCAACACTACTAGGTACCTTCAAACAAACATTTTCAAAAATACAATAAAAATGAAAAAATTTCGATTGACTAACCCCTGGGCAGCGAACCTGAGTACATTGACTTGAAGAGGAACAGCTCTATGCAATAAGCTACTGAATCACTTGGATGTAATAAAGAAATCTTTTTAGTTAATAGCTCAACAGTCGCACACATACATACTAGAGGTGGAGAACTATCGATAATCGGCGCTATCGACGATAGTTATTTTGGAACTATCGGTAGTCATGATAGTGCTATCGATAGTCGTCGATAATATCATGCCACATAAATATTTTTTATGTAAACAAGAAAATTTATGTTTATTTATTTATTTAATCGAAAAATTTTGGCTTAAAAACAAAAGGATGTTTATATTGTCAGCCTTGAGCCTGGTTCGCCTCTTTGAAATAATTTGTCCCGCCTTGCTGAACACTCTTTCTGATTCCACGGACGCACAGAGGAACCTTAGATACATTCAGCTTACAAAAGTTAAAAATTCATGAACGCTTTCGATAAAACAAATATTTGTGCCTGACCAGAGATTAAAACCAGTAAGGACGCTATCTTCAGCAAGGCTGAAGCTATAATACTTTTCACTTTGTGTCACTATCAAAAACCTAAATGAATAGTTTTCATGACTCCCTAACAACATAACTGTAAAGTTTCAAGTCAATTGGTTAAAAAACAAAAAAGTTTTCCATACAACGGGTCAATTTTTGCTATAAGTAGGCGTGACTACGCCCACTTTTGGTCAAAATAGTTTTCATTCCTCTCTAGGAACATAACTGTAAAGTTTCAAGTCAATTGATTAAAAAACCAAAAAGTTTTCCATACAAAGGGTCAAGTTAAGCTATAAGTGGGCGTGGCCATGCCCACTTTTGATCAAAATAGTTTTCATTCCTCCCTAAGAGCATAACTGCAAAGTTTCAAGTCAATTGGTTAAAAAACAAAAATGTTTTCCATACAACGGGTCAATTTTTGCTATAAGTAGGCGTGGCTACGCCCACTTTTGGTCAAAATAGTTTTCATTCCTCTCTAGGAACATAACTGTAAAGTTTTAAGTCAATTGGTTAAAAAACAAAAAAGTTTTCCATACAAAGGGTCAATTTTCGCTATAAAAGGGCGTGGCTACGCCCACTTTTCGTCAAAATAGTTTTCATTTCTCCCTAAGAACATAACTGCAAAGTTTCAAGTCAATTGGTTAAGAAACAAAAAAGTTTTCCATACAACGGGTCAATTTTCGCTGTAAGTGGGCGTGGCTACGCCTGGCTACGCCCACTTTTGGTCAAAATAGTTTTCATTCCTCCCTAAGAGCATAACTGCAAAGTTTCAAGTCAATTGGTTAAAAAACAAAAAAGTTTTCCATACAACGGGTCAATTTTCGCTATAAGTAGGCGTGGCTACGCCCACTTTTGGTTAAAATAGTTTTTATTCCTCCCTAAGAACATAACTGTAAAGTTTCAAGTCAATTGGTTAAAAAACAAAAATGTTTTCCATACAAAGGGTCAAGTTAAGCTATAAGTGGGCGTGGCCACGCCCACTTTTGATCAAAATAGTTTTCATTCCTCCCTAAGAGCATAACTGCAAAGTTTCAAGTCAATTGGTTAAGAAACAAAAAAGTTTTCCATACAATGGGTCAATTTTCGCTATAAGTGGGCGTGGCTACGCCTGGCTACGCCCACTTTTGGTCAAAATAGTTTTCATTCCTCTCTAAGAACATAACTGTAAAGTTTCAAGTCAATTGGTTAAAAAACAAAACCAGTAAGGGCGGTATAGTCGAGTATACTCGACAATATAATACCCTGCACACATGGTAGGCGGTGCCACACCCTCAATCTACAAAAACATATTGATCTGACGTCGCCTTTTCAAATAGTGTTCAAAATATCAAGTAAATCGGTCAAAAAATGTGGATTTTACGAAAAATTTAAGTTTGTTGGTCTCTGAGGGGTAGCCATCAAAGAGAGGGGAAATTTGTGGTATGCAGTTTTTAAGATGTATTATCACTGAGCTTGTATACAAAATTTCAGGTTCATACCTTTGTTAATTTTGGAGATATAGCAATTTAGAGAAAATTACTAGGGGAGGGGAAATGAAAATGAGGGGGGGATTTTGTGGTATGCAGTTTTGTAGAGCCACTCATACTGAGTCTACATACCGACTTTCATGTTTCTATCTCTTTGGATGTTTGAGTTATAGCGATTTAAAAAAGTGGGTAGGGCTGGATGGGCGGGAAGGAGTGGGCGTGGCACAAAAAAAAAATAAACTTGATCTGCTGCCAAGCATCACGAGTCTACCCTCCAAATTTCAAGTCTCTAGCTCTTACAGTTTCCGAGATCCATTGGTGAATACAGACGGACGGACGGACAGACGGACGGACGGACGGACGGACGGACAGACGGACGGACATGGCTCAATCAATTTCTCTTGTCGTCCTGATCAAGACTATATATACTTTATGGGGTCCCCCTCCCTTCCTTCTGTGCGTTACATACATTTCGTTCAAACAAACTTAATATACCCTGACACACTGTATGTGCAGGGTATAAAAAGTTTTCCATACAACGGGTAAATTTTCGCTATAAGTGGGCGTGGCTACGCGTGGTTACGCCCACATTTGGTCAAAATAGATTTCATTCCTCCCTAAGAACATAACTTTAAAATTTCAAGTCAATTGGTTAAGAAACAAAAAAGTTTTCCATACAACGACGTGAATATTCCTTCTCTTCCTCTTCTTCATTTTGTATGGGAGCTACCAGTTCCAGATGTCCAATCTCAATGAAACTTTCAGGCATGTAGTCGGACCATGTAAAACAACTATGTTTAAAATTTCAGCACTCTATTGTACAAAACAAAAAAGTTTTCCATACAACGATTCAAGTTTTGTTCACTTTTCTTCTTCTTTTCGTATGGGAGCTACCTGTTCCAATAATCCGATCATGCTGGTTCCGACGAATGATTCATCGTAATAAATTCTAAGACTCTGTGCAAAGTTTCAGCTCGATAGCTTCAAAACTGAGGGACTAGTTTGCATACATACAGACAGACAGACAGACAGACAGACCGACAGACAGACAGACGGACAGACGGACATGGCTAAATCAACTCGTCTTGTCGTCCTGATCAAGAATATGTATACTTTATATAGTCGGAAATTAATATTTCGATCTGTTACAAACTCCGTGACAAAGTTAATATACTATTTCACATAAGTGAAAAGTATAAAAATGTTAACTTTAAAGAAATCGGAATTATAGTTGTGATGATATTGCTACTCAAAGTTGACCTTTTTTTCAACATTTAATAACATACAACATTTTTTGAAAATTCGGCATCTTGTGAGGACGCGAATTGCAGATGAATTCGCGGCTCACAGATTATGAGGCTGATTAGCGATGCTGATTAGCGACGTTGAGTAGCGACGTTGATTATTTGGCAGCAACGCTGATTAGCGAGCAGTAACAAACATATTGCATGCGTTCAAGCACTGGGTGACCTAACGGTGTATACTTGTGTCGAATATTACAACAAGAGTTGTTGTAATATTTGGCGTAAACAAGTTAGTTGTTGTTGCATATGCGCCAGATGGCGAAAGTGACGGTGGAAGAGAAATGCCAAAATTTCAACTATACATGTTTGTTGTTGCTATTTTTTGATGACTACTGAGTCATGCAAGTAGCAACAACGTTAGAGTTATAGCATTATAGTCCCACACATACATACACAAAAAACTCATTTTGTTACGTGACGATTTTGAAATTTTCTCTCATTTCAGTCTACATGTAAGCTCCGTAAAGGAACTTCGTTCCAAAAGTTTTCCATACAACGGGTCAATTTTCGCTAGAAGTGGGCGTGGCTACGCCCACTTTGGGTCAAAATAAATTTCATTCCTCCCCAAGAACATAACTTTAAAATTTAAAGTCAATTGGTTAAAAAACAAAAAAGTTTTCCATACAACGACGTGAATATTGCTTCTCTTCCTCTTCTTCATTTTGTATGGGAGCTACCAGTTCCAGATGTCCAATCTCAATGAAACTTTCAGGCATGTAGTCGGACTATGTAAAACTACTATGTTTAAAATTTCAGCACTCTATCGTACAAAACAAAAAAGTTTTCCATACAACGATTCAAGTTTTGTTAATTTTTCTTCTTCTTTTCGTATGAGGGCTACCAGTTCCAGTGGTCCGATATGGCTGGATCCGACAAATGAGTTGACTGCACGAATAAGAAATCTCTGTGCAAAATTTCAGCTCGATATCTTCAAAACTGTGGGACGAGATTGTATATATACAGACAGACGGACAGACGGACATGGCTGAATCAACTCGTCTTTTTGTCCTGATCAAGAATATATATACTTTATATAGTCGGAAATGAATATTTCGATCTGTTACAAACTTCAGCACAAAGTTATTATACTATTTCACATACGTGAAAAGTATAATAAGAAGTGAAAAAGCAACCAGCTCCAGGTGCTTTGCAAATAAATAAAAAAAAAAGAAAAGAAAATACTTTTAAAATTTAACGAAAAATAACTAAAGTGACCCAGTGAGACAATGAAAAAAAATTTATTTCAAAAGTGAAAAACTAATAAGGTGGACAAAAACTATACTGTCAAAACTAAAAAAAAACCAGTAAGGGCGGTATAGTCGAGTATACTCGACAATATAATACCCTGCACACATGGTGGGCGGTGCCACACCCTCAATCTACAAAAACGTATTGATCTGACGTCGCCTATTCAAATAGTGTTCAAAATATCAAGAAAATCGGTCAAAAAATGTGGATTTTACGAAAAATTTACGTTTGTGGGTCTCTGAGGGGAAGCCATCAAAGAGAGGGGAAATTTGTGGTATGCAGTTTTTAAGATGTATTATCACTGAGCTTGTATACAAAATTTCAGGTTCATACCTTTGTTAGTTTTGGAGATATAGCTTTTTTAAGAACAATACTAGGGGAGGGGAAATTAAGGGGAGGGGGTAAAATTGTGGTATGCAGTTTTGTAGAGTTACTCATACTGAGTCTACATACCGACTTTCATGTTTCTATCTCTTTGGATGCTCGACTTATAGCGTTTTCAAAAAGTGGGCGGTGCTGGATGGGCGGGAAGGAGTGGGCGTGGCACAAAACCATTCAAACTTGATCTGCTGCCGATCATCACGAGTCTAACCACCAAATTTCAAGTCTCTAGCTCTTATAGTTTCCGAGAACCATTGGTGAGGACGGACGGACGGACGGACGGACGGACGGACAGACGGACGGACATGGCTTAGTCAACTTCTCTTGTCGTCCCGATCAAGAATATATATACTTTATGGGGTCCCCCGACCCTCCTTCTGTGCGTTACATACATTTGGCTTTTGCACAAACACAATATACCCTGATACACAGTATGTGTACAGGGTATAACCAGTAAGGACGCTATAGTCGAGTATACTCGACAATATAATACCCTGCACACATGGTAGGCGGTGCCACACCCTCAATCTACAAAAACATATTGATCTGACGTCGCCTATTTAAATAGTGTTCAAAATATCAAGAAAATCGGTAAAAAAAATGTAGATTTTACGAAATATTTAAGTTTGTTGGTCTCTGAGGGGTAGCCATCAAAGATAGGGGAAATTTGTGGTATGCAGTTTTTAAGATGTATTATTACTGAGCTTGTATACAAAATTTCAGGTTCATACCTTTGTTAGTTTTGGAGATATAGCGTTTTTCAGAAAAATACATGGGGTAGGGAAATTAAGGGGAGGGGGTAAAATTGTGGTATGCAGTTTTGAAGAGTTACTCATACTGAGTCTACATACCGATTTTCATGTTTCTATCTCTTTGGATTTTTTGGTTCGAGTTATAGCGTTTTCAAAAAGTGGGTGGTGCTGGATGGGCGGGAAGGAGTGGGCGTGGCACAAAACCATTCAAACTTGATCTGCTGCCGAGCATCACGAGTCTACCCTCCAAATTTTAAGTCTCTAGCTTTTACAGTTTCCGAGAACCATTGGTGAATACAGACGGATGGACGGACGGAGGGACGGACGGACGGACAGACGGACAGGGCTCAATCGATTTCTCTTCTCATCCTGATCAAGAATATATATACTTTATGGGGTCCCCCTCCCCTCCTTCTGTGCGTTACATACAAACCGTCTCAAACAAACTTAGTATACCCTGATACACAGTGTGTGTACAGGGGATAATAAAACTGATGTTAAAATTGAAAATTATTGTAAAAAAAAACCAGTAAGGGCGGTATAGTTGAGTATTCTCAACTATATAATACCCTGTACACACACCTATGTTGATAACACGTTAAACATTCGCCGACAGCAAAAGCAGTGTACCACGATGTGGTTTGTGTATTTGCTAATAGTGAGGCAGGGCTCACAGTGCAATGTTGCCATTAGATGGCGCTTTAGTACGGATTTTGTTACAAAGCATTGCTGCAAAATTTTAGTGTGTTGGTCTTTGCGGGAAAAGTGGTAGTTTGTTGTATGCAGTTTTAAAAAGGTATGTTATCTTAGTTTGCATACAAAATTTCAGCATTGTATTCTTTATACTTTAGGAGATACAGCAATTTTAAGAAAAAAATGACCTTTTGTTGTGCTCGATGGGCGGGAAGGAATGGGCGTGGCAAAAATTCCTTCAAACTTCATCTAGTGTTCGACCACACGAGACTATCTTCCAAATTTCAAGTCTCTAGCTTTAATAGTTTTCGCAGTGTTAAGTACGGTTTTTGTTACAAATAGGATAAAGCAGTGTTCAAAGCGCAATTTATGCCAAATTTCAACTTGTTTGTCTTTGCGTTGTCACACAGTGTTAAAAATGAAAGTTTGTGGTATGCAGTTTTAAAAAGGTATGTTTACTGAGTTTGCATACAAAATTTCAGCATTGTATCTATTATAGTTTAGGAGATACAGCAATTTTAAGAAAACAACTTTTTGAGAGGAAACGAAGGGGAGGGAGAAAAAATGTGGTATGCAGTTTTGTAGAGCTATAAATACTGAGTCTACATACTCATTTTCATGTTTCTAACTCATCAGGTTTTCGAGCTACAGCCTTTTGAAAAAATGGGTGGTGCTCGATGGGCGGGAAGGAGTGGGCGTGGCAAAAAATCCTTCAAACTTGATCTAGCGTTTGACCTCACGAGTCTATCCACCAAATTTCAAGTCTCTAGCTCTTATAGTTTTCGAGAACCATTGGTGAGGACGGACGGACGGACGGACGGACAGACAGGGCTATATCAATTCGTCTTGTCATCCTGATCAAGAATATATATACTTTATAGGGTCCCCCTCCCCTCCTTCTATGCGTTACATACAAACCGTCTGAAACAAACTTAACATACCCTGATACACAGTGTGTGTACAGGGTATAACAACCAATGTAAATGGAAGATTGCAGCCTATACGAGCTAGCAATTTCCTATTCCACAAACGGCGACTTCGCCGAAGGAACAATTCAAATGTAAGATTTTTTTTTATACTTTTCACGTATGTGAAACAGTATAATAACTTTGTGCTGAAGTTTGTTACACACAGAAATATTCACTTGCGACTATATAAAGTATATATATTCTTGATCAGGACGACAAGACGAGTTGATTTAGCCATGTCCGTCTGTCCGTCTGTCTGTATATATACAATCTCCTCCCACAGTTTTAAAGATATTGAGCTGAAATTTTGCACAGAGACTTCTTATTCGTGCAGTCAACTCATTTGTCGGATCCAGCCATATCGGACCACTGGAACTGGTAGCCCTCATACAAAAAGAAGAAGAAAAATTAACAAAACTTGAATCGTTGTATGGAAAACTTTTTTGTTTTGTACGATAGAGTGCTGAAATTTTAAACATAGTAGTTTTACATAGTCCGACTACATGCCTGAAAGTTTCATTGAGATTGGACATCTGGAACTGGTAGCTCCCATACAAAATGAAGAAGAGGAAGAGAAGCAATATTCACGTCGTTGTATGGAAAACTTTTTTGTTTTTTAACCAATTGACTTCAAATTTTAAAGTTATGTTCTTGGGGAGGAATGAAATTTATTTTGACCCAAAGTGGGCGTAGCCACGCCCACTTCTAGCGAAAATTGACCCGTTGTATGGAAAACTTTTGGAACGAAGTTCCTTTACGGAGCTTACATGTAGACTGAAATGAGAGAAAATTTCAAAATCGTCACGTAACAAAATGAGTTTTTTGTGTATGTATGTGTGGGACTATAATGCTATAACTCTAACGTTGTTGCTACTTGCATGACTCAGTAGTCATCAAAAAATAGCAACAACAAACATGTATAGTTGAAATTTTGGCATTTCTCTTCCACCGTCACTTTCGCCATCTGGCGCATATGCAACAACAACTAACTTGTTTACGCCAAATATTACAACAACTCTTGTTGTAATATTCGACACAAGTATACACCGTTAGGTCACCCAGTGCTTGAACGCATGCAATATGTTTGTTACTGCTCGCTAATCAGCGTTGCTGCCAAATAATCAACGTCGCTACTCAACGTCGCTAATCAGCATCGCTAATCAGCCTCATAATATGTGAGCCGCGAATTCATCTGCAATTCGCGTCCTCACAAGATGCCGAATTTTCAAAAAATGTTGTATGTTATTAAATGTTGAAAAAAAAGGTCAACTTTGAGTAGCAATATCATCACAACTATAATTCCGATTTCTTTAAAGTTAACATTTTTTTAATCTCTGGTCAGGCACAAATATTTGTTTTATCGAAAGCGTTCATGAATTTTTAACTTTTGTAAGCTGAATGTATCTAAGGTTCCTCTGTGCGTCCGTGGAATCAGAAAGAGTGTTCAGCAAGGCGGGACAAATTATTTCAAAGAGGCGAACCAGGCTCAAGGCTGACAATATAAACATCCTTTTGTTTTTAAGCCAAAATTTTTCGATTAAATAAATAAATAAACATAAATTTTCTTGTTTACATAAAAAATATTTATGTGGCATGATATTATCGACGACTATCGATAGCACTATCATGACTACCGATAGTTCCAAAATAACTATCGTCGATAGCGCCGATTATCGATAGTTCTCCACCTCTAGTATGTATGTGTGCGACTGTTGAGCTATTAACTAAAAAGATTTCTTTATTACATCCAAGTGATTCAGTAGCTTATTGCATAGAGCTGTTCCTCTTCAAGTCAATGTACTCAGGTTCGCTGCCCAGGGGTTAGTCAATCGAAATTTTTTCATTTTTATTGTATTTTTGAAAATGTTTGTTTGAAGGTACCTAGTAGTGTTGGGCATGGGCTGTGTTGAAAATTTGAATATTGTCCATGTTGGTTCGTGCAGAGCACAATCGGCACGAAGAAAAAAAATCTAAAGGTTCCGATTTTTTAGTGCGCTTTAAAAGTGAAAATGAACATAAAAATCACAAAAACTGTGTAACCGATCCTTTTGTATATATAGATATTACTAGCATCGCTATTCATTTATAAACTGGATTCGCTTCATTTTCGCAAAAATGAAAAAACTGCAAATTCAAGAGGCAATTCGTAGGAACAACTGGAATTTTAAACTAATAAAACTAGAAACAGCCAAGAGAATTTTGTAAGATTAATTTAAATAAAATTATACAAAAATTTTTAATATTTCGTGTTGGACCGTGTTCGGACAATTTTTTTGATTTTCGTGCTCTGTTGGGTCGTGTCGAAAAATTGCGGTCCATGCCCATTTGTAGTACCTAGGTTGAAACCTTAAAGCAGGCAGAGCTGTTGCTCATCAAGTCGATGTGCTCAAGTTCAAGCCCAAGTTGAGTCTGTCGAATTTTTAAATTAAAACTTAAAGTTTAGATGCGGTAATTTACAATCCATGCACACCGTAAGGAACTTCGTTCCTGGTTGGGGTCCCATGACCCCACTATTTTTTTTTGATTCTTAACCAATTGACTTGAAATTTTAAAGTTATGTTCTTAGGGAGGAATGAAAACCATTTTGACCAAAAGTGGGCGTAGCCACGCCCACTTCTAGCGAAAATTGACCCGTTGAATGGAAAACTTTTGTGTTTTTCAACCAATTGACTTGAAACTTTACAGTTATGTTCTTAGGAAGAAATGAAAACTATTTTGACCAAAAGTGGACGTGGCCACGCCCTTTTATAGCGAAATTTGACCCATTTTTTTTTTTTTTTTACTAACTACAGGCGCAAGACGTTGTGGTAGCACGCTACCCTCAAGTGGTCATTGCGACACCAGGTCAGCCTGTTCCGCGACTACAGACAAACAGTCAACAGTCGCTTTACTACTTAACTCTACACAAATAAATAAGCATGCACTAATATTAACACTAAAATTTTAAAACTACAAAAATAACTAAAATTACAAATTATTAAGATGTGTTAGTAAGCTACATTTAATGAGATTTGAAGATCTGCAATTATCGATAAGGTTACAGTAACTATTATAGTTTACACACAAAATTCGGAAGGAATCATGCTCAAGGTATGTAGCTCTACAAATACTAAGATGAATTGGTCTAAAGTTTCTCGTGTATCTAGTTGGAACATTAAACTTTATGCACTCTAACAAAGTGGGGGAGATTATGATACCATTAATTAGGTTGTGCAAAAATAACACCCCGAGCATAGTTCTACGACTTGATAGAGATGGTAAATTGATTAGTTTCAATCGACTATGATAGGGGGGTAAATGAGTACTAGGGTCCCAATGTAACATACGAAGAGCAAAAAGAAGGAACTGCTTCTGAACGGATTCTACTTGGGTCTTATATTTTTCAAACTGAGGGTCCCAAACACACGACGCATATTCCAGAATGGGCCGCACAAGCGAAGTGAAAAGCAATTTGGTAGTGTAGGGGTCATCGAATTCCTTGGACCATCGTTTAATAAAACCAAGTACACCTTTGGATTTGTTTACCGAAAGGGAAATGTGAGAAGCAAAATTAAGTTTTGGGTCCATCAAAACACCTAGGTCATTGAATTGATTTACACGCTCAAGAATAGAATTATCAATCCTGTATATGCAAGTAAGCATTTTATTCCTATAAAAAGACATAATCTTGCACTTATTGCAGTTTAAAAGTAGATTGTTCACAGAGCACCATTGAGCGAGTGAGTCAAGATCAGACTGAAGTAAACTCTGCTGGCTTGTGGAATTTAGAGTTAGACATAGTTTTACGTCATCAGCGTACATCAAGACATTGCAGTATTTGATCACTGTAGGCAAGTCATTAATGAATAAGTTAAAGAGTATGGGCCCCAGATGGCTACCTTGGGGAACACCAGACGATACAAGAATGCTTCTGGAAACTGACGTTTTAAAACGAACTTTTTGAGTTCGCGAGTCAAGATAAGAAGAGAGCCAACGGACAAGCAATTGTGGAAAGCCATAAGCCTCCAGTTTGTATATTAACAAGGAATGACAGACACTGTCAAATGCTTTACTGAAATCGGTATATACAACTTCAGTTTGGCAACCGATAGAAAAATTTTGGTTAACAATTGAGGTAAACTCCAATAAATTTGTCACCGTTGAACGCTTCTTAAGGAAACCATGTTGAGCCAAGTTTAAAAGTGAAGGCACAAAATGCTGTAATTGATCAGTAATAATCTGCTCAAATAGCTTTTGGATGGCACATAATTTGGCAATACCTCTGTAGTTAGATATTTCTACTTTACTGCCTTTTTTATGAAGTGGTATAATAAATGACTCCTTCCAAACTGCTTGGACTATGGCGTATTTAAGAGACATGTTGAACAGCATGCATAATGGAATATATAACATCTCGGCACAGTGTTTCAAAACGCAACCAGGTATATTATCGGGACCAGCGGTAAACGTGGGTTTTATTAACTTTAAATACTTTAAAACAATGTCATTGTCGATAACAGGCATATTTATATGAGTTCTGTCCCCAATATAAAATGGATATTCAACATCATTATAAGAAAAATTATTGTAGGTGCTTTGGAAGAAATCGGCAAAGAGATGGGATATCTCTGCGTCATTACTTCCCTCCACACCATTTAGTTTCATACAAGAGGGGAAGGTTTTAGAATTTAATTTAGATTTTATTAAGGGGTTAGGCCACTCTAGAGCAGCAAAAAATAGGCTATTTTTGAATTTTTTTTCTAGAAAAACTACAAAATAAATTGAAATTCTAATTATGAACATTTATTGTACGTGTTATTAGCTATTTACAAAAATTTTTGTAGGAGTGATTAATTTAAAAATGGCGGCTGCACAGAAGTTTTCCTGGCCACGTTTTCACTTTTAGAGGTCCACGGCCGGATCAACAGCTCCCGTAATTTTTTAATTAGAATCAGCAGGTTTATTTTTTCGTAATCTATACACCCACAGCTAGAGAAGTACGTAGGGGTTTTTTGATATTTTAATTTTAAACAAAATGGCGCACTTTCAAAGTGAAAATTTCAAAATTTGCCTTAAAAATCATCAAACAATTGTTAATAAAAAATCAACTATTCAATTTAAAAAAAAAATCCTACGTACTTTTCTAGGCAATGGCTTTCCCAAGTTATGTACAAAATTTCAGGTAAATCGAATGAAAATTGTACGAGTTATGCTTCCGGCCAACTGAAAAAATACAGTTTTGAGATAAACGCGTTTGAAGTTTTGAGTTTACTTGTACTAGTACTAGTAGGCTTTGTACTAAAATTGAAAAATCGTGTACTTTGAACTTTTTTCCGGCTTTGATCTTTTGACACATCATTTTTAAGGTCTTAAGGGACAGATTAAACAAAAAAAAAAAAAAAAGATTTTTCAATATTTCTAGAGTGGCCTAACCCCTTAAGTTGAAAAAGTTTTTAGGATCGCGGTGAATATTTAATTTAATTGATATAGGTTTTATAATTTTTTTTATTTGTAAAATTAAATTTATAGCGAATTTTTGTGTAATTCGCATAATCAATAAGAGAACCGGTTCTCTTGTATTTTTTGAAAAATCTAGTTTTTAAATTTTTTAAGTGACTCAGTTCTTTCGAAAACCAAGGCGGCTTACTTAAATCATAAACCACATTAATTTTTGGCACGCAAGATTTAAACAAATTGTACATGGTTGCATTAAAAAAGTGTACTGCGTGTTCGATGTCTGTCGAGTTACGAATGACTGACCAGTCAGTGTTGGATAGCAAGAAACCAAGTCGTTCAAAATCAGTTTTTTTAAAGCAGAAAACACTGTTAGTCTTTGCACCAGGAACACACAAACGGGGGGATGGTAATTTGGTTAATATGAGTGTTAGTTCCAGAGTAGGATGGTAGGGATCTTCGGGGTGAGTTATTGGAGGTACCCTGCAGATCGATGCATTCTCAAAATTGTTTACAAAAATAAGATCTAATAGTCGATCTTTAGAGTTAATTATGCTGTTGAGTTGGTATGAAGGTAAGCTGAGGAGAGAATCGAGAAAATCATTATTTGATGCCGGAAGTGCAGCATTTGTGTGATTTGATGGAATCCAAGTAATATGAGGAAGATTAAAGTCTCCAAAAATCATTAAAGTATCTGTGTCTTTCACAAAAGATGAGATGACTTGAAATGCATTTAAATGAGCTAAATAAACTGATGAGTCAGAGTGAGGTGGAATATAGGAACAAGTAAGGTAGACGTTATGCTTCATCAACGAAACTTTCACGCAAATCAGTTCAATGTCAGCGATACCATCCACCATAATTTGTTCCGAAGTATATCGACCAGCGACAGCGATTAAAACACCACCACCAATTCTGCTAATGCGGTCTTTACGAAAAGTCTGAAAGTTATCAGAGAACAATTCCGAGTTCGAGATCTCAGGACGAAGCCATGTTTCAACGAATATTACAACGTCAGAGGTAATTGAAAAGCTATTTAAATATAGGGAAGTAAGCTTCGAATTCAAGCCTCTAACGTTTTGGAAGTTTAAAATAAACGATGATGAAAGAGTGGGTGAAGTAATTAGTTTTTTGAACCAGACGGTTCATTAACAGCTTCTTTATTGGCACGAGGCTTAAACTTAAATTCGTGCACAATACACCCATCAGGCCAAAAATTGGTGTTAACCAATTCGTTGATATGAACATCAGGAACAGAGATCTTAAAAGATGAAATAGACCTAGCTTGTCTAAATTTAAATTTGGATACGAACAAATTTGACACTGATGGCATTTTTGAGGTAATAAAATGCTTAATGTCTGTTTCAGAAGTATCGACAGCTAGTCTTGAAACAAAAACAAATTTTTTATTGGTCGTAGGAGGGACTACAACAAGTTGCTTCGGTTGCTCAGGTTGAGCTGGTACATTTTCCAAAACATGGTCAGGAGAGTCTGTTTTGGAAGTTGTATTGACAACGGTAGCAGATTTGGCAACGGTAGCGTAAGAAATCTGAGGCGTTAGATCGATAATTGGAAAATTCGGTGATGGAAGCGGAGAGAAGAAGTCTGTATTCTCATCTGGAGGAGCCAGTGTAGAAATACTTGGAATATTTAATGCAGGAAGGAATTTTTTCCGTTTAGGTGATGGCTCAACAGGTTTAAAAACAGAAAAGGTGTCGTCAAAGGAATGAAATTTACTGTTGAGACGCTGAAAATCTTTTCAAAGATCAGAATATGCATCTTTCATTTGAGATATCCACTTCCTTAGCTCGATCTCATTTAGCCGACATTTTGGACAACACCAATGAAGACCATTATTTTTTTGTAAGAAGTCACCAACGCGACCAGTAAGCTCAGCACATTTAAGGTGGGCAATATCTGGGCATGGCTACGCCCACTTATCGAAAACTTGAACCGTTGTATGGAAAACTTTTTTGTTTTTTAACCAATTGACTTGAAACCTTACAGTTATGTTGTTAGGGAGGCATGAAAACTATTCAGTTAGTTTTTTTTATAGTGACACAACGTGAAAAGTATTATAGCTTCAGCCTTGCTGAAGATAGCGTCCTTACTGGTTTTTTTTTTGTCCTTTCTACCATATAATTCTTAGTCAGAAGATAGAATGTAGAATTTCATTAAAAAAAAATTTAAAAAAATAAACACATGACATTGACAAAAAAAAACGCATAGATGACAGAGCAGTACATTCAGCGAATGAGGAGAAGAGTATCTAGGGCAGTTTAAGAAAAAGACCCAGAGATATTTGTCAGAATCCTCAATATAGTAGAAGAAAATGGCGCGTTCAGCGCAGACTGCGCACTACCCTTAGAAGACTTGTTAGAAATATAAACGGAATCTTTTGGAGGTGCGTTATTAGCGTATAACCTTGAAGAGACCCTACAATTTCTATCAACAATTCAGGGTATAATACTAACCGAAGAGTATCACGATTCCATGATAGGTATCCTCCAATATCCAAGTATATATAGGCTTCTCCCTTGATCAATGGATCAATGGGAACTAATTAATAAGACATTGCAGGAGGAATCAGAAGAATTCCAGAGATCCTACAAATGACTAAATAAGACGGTGGAAATAAAAAAAGAAACCGTTAAAAAACATTTAGTAAATCAAATAACAGTCTTAGAAAAAATTAGGGCGTTAATAAACGCAAGATATGAGAAGCTTAGTAAAGAGCACAAAACGTTTTGTAAGGAACTATTTTGGAGCCTAAGAGATAAATTATTAAAAATCTTAGATAAGCACAAAATAGACCTGCAAGTCCCACACCAAATAGTGAGTTCGTTAAAACCACTATTAGAATATATGTCAACATTAGACACAACAGAACAAGATAGAGCCCCAACAATGGCAAATACGCCTATAGACTTTTTAAACTTCACCTCAAGGTTGATACCCGACTTTGATGGCCAGCCAAATAATCTCCAGGCGTTCACGGACGCACTTGCCTTGGTTGATTCGGTCAAAACAGGCCAGGACGCAATAGCGGTCAACCTAATTAAAACGAAATTGAAAGGGACAGCTCGCACCCTAATAACAGGCAACGAGACAAACATTGGTGAGGTTATCAGTAAACTGAAATCATCAGTAAAAGGTGAATCAGTTGCTGTATTACCAGCCAAATTGATGAATCTCAAACAGAGCAGCAAGACTGCCAACACATATACCAAAGAGATAGAAGAGCTAACTAAAAGCTTAAAAGGTGCCTATATATCGGACGGTCTACCGACTGAGGTGGCAAACAAATACGCCACCGACAGCGCGGTAAAGGCTATGACCAAGAACTGTGCCCTAGAAAAGGTTAGATGGATAATGGAGGCCGGTCAGTTCAATGACCTCAACGATGCCGTCTCCAAATTCATAAACAGTTGTACTGACGCAACCGGCCAACAAAATGCTATTCTATTCTATGGCAAACGGCAAGGTGGTCAGTACAACAATGGTAACCGAGGAGGTGGACGTGGTCGCGGTCACTCAAATTATCGAGGTCGTGGACGCGGAGGTTACCAATCCAACTATAACCAGAGACAGGGCAAGAGGTATACTCAGCAAGGTAGAAATATTCGCGTTACGCAGGAAACTGCGGAAAACATGCAAACCCCAAGTACTCAATAGATAATTCACAAGTAAACAGTAAAGTCTTCCATATAAATTTAAACCTCACAACTTTCGTTTCAACGAAAACAGACCTTAACGGTAAAATTTCACCATTTCTATTAGACACAGGAGCTGACATATCAGTTATAACCAGTAAGGACGCTATAGTCGAGTATACTCGACAATATAATACCCTGCACACACAGTAGGCAGTGCAACACCCCAAATCTACAAAAAAAATTTTGATTTGACATCGCCCGATCAAATAGTGTTCAAAATATCAAGTAAATCGGTCAAAAAATGTGGAATTCACGAAAAATTTGAGTTTGTAGGTCGTTGAGGGGTAACCATCAAAAAGAGGGGAATTTTGTGGTATGCAGTTTTAAAGATAGATATTTACTGAGCTCGTGTACAGGTTTGTATCTTTAATAGTTTTGAAGATACAGCAATTTTAAGAAAACAACCAGGAGAGGGGAAATGAAGAGGAGGGGGAAAAATTGTGGTATGCAGTTTTGTAGAGCTACTTATACTGAGTCTACATACCGACTTTCATGTTTCTATCTTTTTGAATGTTCGAGTTATAGCGTTTTAAAAAGTGGGTGGTGCTGGATGGGCGGGAAGGAGTGGGCGTGGCACAAAACCGTTCAAACTTGATCTGCTGCCGAGCATCACGAGTCCACCCTCAAAATTTCAAGTCTCTAGCTATTATAGTTTCTGAGAACCATTGGTGAATACGGACGGACAAACGGACAGACAGACGGACGGACAGACAGACGGACATAGCTCAATCAATTTCTCTTGTCGTCCTGATCAAGAATATATATACTTTATGGGGTCCCCCTCCCCTCCTTCTGTGCGTTACATACATTTCGCTCAAACAAACACAATATACCCTGATACACAGTATGTGTACAGGGTATAAAAATAGGGCAAATAGAAAAAGTAATCGATAAGTGCACGACAACAAGCCTACACGGCATAGGACAGGGTATGACAACTACTTTAGGGAAAATCACAGCCGATTTGATGGTTGAAAATCTATTAATAAGACATGATTTCCATGTTGTTTCGGATGATTTTCCGATCCCATCACACGGTATTTTAGGACTTGATTTCGTCAAGAAATACAATTGTATTCTTGACTATCAAAGAGATCAAGACTGGCTTATTCTAAGGCCGGATGACTTCCCTGAGGATATTGCAATACCAATCAGACACTCTCCGTCTGTGAATGCAATATCCCTACCTGCAAGATCTGAAGTAATCAGATTAATTAAAATAAAAAGTCAAGAATATGCGGTGCTTATTCCAAATCAAATACTTCAGGATGGAATATTCATAGCAAATTGCAAGTTGCTACCAGCACGCAAACATTCGTAAGAATTGTCAATACCACTGATGACAACATAAATCTGCACGATGTGCACGAAAAAATCGAAAGTCTTAACGACTACGAAGTAATATCATGGGACGACAACAAAAAATCCAACGATATTAAACTCCAAAAGTTGTCTAAAATTTTCCGAAGCTTCATAAAGTCAAAATTAGAAGCACTATGCACAAAATATATCGACATATTTGCACTAGAAACTGATAAAATAACTGTCAATAACTTCTACAAGCAAAAATTACGCTTGAAAATAGAAGATCCTACATATATCAAAAACTATAGAACTCCACACACACACAAAGAAGAAATAAATAGACATGTCGATAAGCTAATCAATGACGACATCATTGAACCATCAGCTTCTGAGTACAATAGCCCAGTGCTATTGGTACCCAAAAAGTCTCTACCAGGTAAAACTGAGAAAAGATGGAGACTCGTATTACATTATAGGGCAGTGAATAAACGACTAATTGCAGACAAATTTCCGTTGCCAAGAATAGATGACATTCTTGATCAACTTGGCAGAGCAAAATATTTCATCAATATAACATCCTTTTCAACAACAAAAGGATCTTATCGTTTTAAAAGACTACCATACGGTCTCAAGGTAGCACCAAATTCATTCCAACGAATGATGACTTTAGCATTTGCTGGACTAGCACCAGCACAAGCTTTTGTATACATGGATGACTTAGTTGTATTAGGCAAATCTGAGAAACATATGTTACAAAATCTAACAGATGTTTTTGAGATATATGTCGAAAATACAACCTTAAGTTACATCCCGACAAATGCTCATTTTTCGGTCACGAAGTGACTTATCTCGGGCATAAATGTACAGACAAGGGCATTCTTCCAGACGATAGTAAATTCTCAACAATTCAAAACTATCCTACACCCAAAAATGCCGATGAGACCAAACGATTCGTTGCATTCATAGACGTTTTGTTAGAAATTTCGCTGAACATTCTCGTCTCTTAACGAGACTCTGTAAGAAGAACGTCAAATTTGAATGGACTTCAGAATGTGATAAAGCATTCGAGTATTTAAAAAATACATTATTGAGTCCAAATATTCTGCAATATCCAGACTTCAGCAAACAGTTTTGCATAACAACTGACGCAAGTAAGTTCGCTTGCGGCGCCGTACTCAGCCAAGAGTACGATGATATTCAACTGCCAGTTGCATACGCCTCGAGATCATTCTCCAAAGGCGAAAGCAACAAATCTACAATAGAACAAGAAGAAGCTGCAATTCAATGGGCCATTGCTCATTTCAGGCCATACATTTACGGCACTAAGTTCTTAGTAAAAAGCGACCATCGACCACTGTCTTATTTATTCTCCATGAAAAATCCTTCGTCAAAATTGACAAGAATCCGTTTAGACTTGGAAGAATATGACTTTACTGTAGAGTACTTGAGGGGAAAAGAGAACTATGCGGCTGATGCTACGCCACGCATAGAATTTTCAGATATAAAAGACATACCAAAGGTAGTCAACAGAATGTTTAAAGTAACAACAAGGTTACAAAAACAAAAAGAGAATGTAGATAAAACATGTAAAAACCAGTAAGGATTGGAGTCGACAGTACTCGACTCCGACATACCCTGCACCTTCAATTTGTACCAACTGTTTGAAAGCGTTGCCCCGCCCACTGTTTAATCGAAACAGATTTCATTTTCATTCAATTTCATATATTTCATTTCATATATTGAGTATTCTCAACTATATAATATCTTGTACACACACCTATGTTGATAACACGTTAAACATTCGCCGATAGCAAAAGCAGTGTACCACGATATGGTTTGTGTATTTGCTAAGGTGAGGCAGGGCTCACAGTGCAATGTTGCCATTAGATGGCGCTTTAGTACGAATTTTGTTACAAAGCATTGCTGCAAAATTTTAGTTTGTTGGTCTTTGCGGGGAAAGTCGTAGTTTGTTGTATGTAGTTTTAAAAAGGTATGTTACTTGAGTTTGCATACCAAATTTCAGCATTGTATTCTTTATACTTTAGGAGATACAGCAATTTTAAGAAAAAAACCAGTAAGGATTGGAGTCGACAGTACTCGACTTCGACATACCCTGTACCTTCAATTAGTAACGTATGTTGTAGGGCGTTGCCCCGCCCACTTTTTAATCGAAACAGATTTCCTTTCCATTCAATATCATACATACTAATTTTTGCTCTTCTAGACCAATTCGTTACAGAGATATACCGGTTTTCTATTTGGCTATATGTGGGCGTGGTTACGCCCATTTTATATTTGAATCTTACTATACTCCATCCCAATAGCATACGTGCAAAGTTTCATTCTTGTAGGTTGTAGGGTTCTTGAGATATGAGCGTTTGAAATTTTTACTATATAGGGGCGTGGTCACGCCCATTTTTTGATTTTTATACCCTGCACATACAGTGTGTCAGGGTATATTAAGTTTGTTTGAACGAAATGTATGTAACGCATAGAAGGAGGGGAGGGGGACCCCATAAAGTATATATATTCTTGATCAGGATGACAAGAGAAATCGATTGAGCCCTGTCCGTCTGTCCGTCTGTCCGTCCGTCCGTCCGTCCGTCCGTCCGTCCGTCTGTATTCACCAATGGTTCTCGGAAACTGTAAAAGCTAGAGACTTGAAATTTGGAGGGTAGACTCGTAATGCTTGGCACTCCATCAAGTTTGAATGGTTTAGTGCCACGCCCACTCCTTCCCGCCCAACCAGCACCGCCCACTTTTTGAAAACGTTATAACTCGAACACCCGAAGAGATAGAAACATGAAAGTCGGTATGTAGACTCAGCATGAAGAGTTCTACAAAACTGCATACCACAATTTTTCCCCCTCCCTTGATTTCCCCTCCCCCAGTTGTTTTCTATAAAAAGCAATATCTCCAAAACTAATAAAGGTATGAACATGAAATTTTGTATACAAGCTCAGTAGATACATATCTTTAAAACTGCATACCACAAAATTCCCCCCTGTTCGAAAGTTACCCCTCAATGCCCAACAAACTCAAATTTTTCGTAAATTCCACTTTTTTTGACCAATTTACTTGATATTTTGAACACTATTCGATCGGGCGATGTCAAATCAACATTTTTTTGTAGATTTAGGGTGTTGCACCACCTACTGTGTATGCAGGGTATTATATTGTCGAGTATACTCGACTATAGCGTCCTTACTGGTTTTTTCTTGAAGTTTGAGTCAGCGATATACACACAAAATTTGGTGTTCCTATCACAAAAGACGACTTTTGTACTATTTTATCCGAGGTAGCTTCAGTTATTTGCCCCTCACCCCTAAACTAACTCAAAAAGGGGGAATACAAAATAAACTTGATCTGCGTAATGAATCACAGAATCGAACTGCGAAGAGCTTTTGGTCCTATCTATTATAGTTTCCGAGATCGACGCGTTCATACAGACAGACGGACGGACGGACAGACGGACATGGCTAAATCGACTTCTCTTTCGATACTGATCATGAATATATATACTTTGTATAGTCGGAGATGTCTCCTTTAAGGTGTTACATACAATGTCGACGTGCACAAAACTAATATACCCTTGTACCATAAGGTACAGGGTATAATGACCTTTTGTTGTGCTCGATGGGCGAGAAGGAATGGGCGTGGCAAAAATTCCTTCAAACTTGATCTAGTGTTCGACCACACGAGTCTATCTTCCAAATTTCAAGTCTCTAGCTTTAATAGTTTTCGCAGTGTTAAGTACGGTTTTTGTTACATATACGATAAAGCAGTGTTCAAAGCACAATTTATGCCAAATTTCAACTTGTTTGCCTTTGCGTTGTCATACAGCGTTAAAAAAGCAGTTTTATACATTTTCATGTTTCCAACTCATCAGGTTTTCGAGCTACAGCCTTTTGAAGAAATGGGTGGTGCTCGATGGGCGGGAAGGAGTGGGCGGTGCAAAAAATCCTTCAAACTTGATCTAGCGTTTGACCTCACGAGTCTATCCTACAAATTTCAAGTCTCTAGCTCTTATAGTTTTCGAGAACCATTGGTGAGGACGGACGGACAGACAGGGCTATATGAATTCGTCTTGTCATCCTGATCAAGAATATATATATTTTATAGGGTCCCCCTCCCCTCCTTCTATGCGTTACATACAAACCGTCTCAAACAGACTTAATATACCCTGACACACAGTGTGTGTACAGGGTATAAACATGAATCTGGTACACAGTTCTCAGAAGATTTAAAAATTACAGAGGTGTTCAGTAGCAATATGAAAGGCATCGCTAAGCTAGCAATTAATAGCGAGTGCATAAATGCTTGAAAAATTAGCAGGTGATTATAATATCGAAAAGCTGCAGCAATCGTTAAATGACGATATATTTGAAAAGATCCGGATCACAAAATATAAAGAAATAGGTAACTCTAGAGTACCTTACAATAGCACTGACACCCAAAGTAATAAAAGTAGAAACAAAAGAAGACAAAGCCAGAATAATAGAAAAATGTCACGATGATCCAATATGGGGTGGCCACCCAGGAATCAATCGTACATTAAAGAAGATTAGAACCAGTAAGGACGCTATCTTCAGCAAGGCTGAAGCTATAATACTTTTCACTTTGTGTCACTATAAAAAAAACTAACTGAATAGTTTTCATGCATCCCTAACAACATAACTGTAATGTTTCAAGTCAATTCGTTAAAAAACAAAAAATTTTTCCATACAACGGTTCAAGTTTTGCGTTAAGTGGGCGTAGCCATGCCCACATTTGGTCAAAATAGTTTTTATTCCTCCCTAAGAACATAACTGTAAAGTTTCAAGTCAATTGGTTAAAAAACAAAAAAGTTTTCCATACAATGGGTCAATTTTCGCTATAAGTAGGCGTGGCTACGCCTACTTTTGGTCAAAATAGTTTTCATTCCTCCCTAAGAACATAACTGTAAATTTTCAAGTCAATTGGTTAAAAAACAAAAAAGTTTTCCATACCACGGGTCAATTTTCGCTATAAAAGGGCGTGACCACGCCTACTTTTGATCAAAATAGTTTTCATTCCTCCCTAAGAGCATAACTGCAAAGTTTCAAGTCAATTGGTTAAAAAACAAAAAAGTTTTCCATACAACGGGTCAATTTTTGCTATAAGTAGGCGTGGCTACGCCCACTTTTGGTCAAAATAGTTTTCATTCCTCCCTAAGAGCATAACTGCAAAGTTTCAAGTCAATTGGTTAAAAAACAAAAAAGTTTTCCATACAACGGGTCAATTTTCGCTATAAAAGGGCGTGACCACGCCTACTTTTGATCAAAATAGTTTTCATTCCTCCCTAAGAGCATAACTGCAAAGTTTCAAGTCAATTGGTTAAAAAACAAAAAAGTTTTCCATACAACGGGTCAATTTTCGCTATAAGTAGGCGTGGCTACGCCCACTTTTGGTTAAAATAGTTTTCATTCCTCCCTAAGAACATAACTGTAAAGTTTCAAGTCAATTGGTTAAAAAACAAAAAAGTTTTCCATACAAAGGGTCAAGTTAAGCTATAAGTGGGCGTGGCCACGCCCACTTTTGATCAAAATAGTTTTCATTCCTCCCTAAGAGCATAACTGCAAAGTTTCAAGTCAATTGGTTAAGAAACAAAAAAGTTTTCCATACAACGGGTCAATTTTCGCTATAAGTGGGCGTGGCTACGCCTGGCTACGCCCACTTTTGGTCAAAATAGTTTTCATTCCTCCCTAAGAGCATAACTGCAAAGTTTCAAGTCAATTGGTTAAAAAACAAAAAAGTTTTCCATACAACGGGTCAATTTTCGCTCTAAGTAGGCGTGGCTACGCCCACTTTTGGTTAAAATAGTTTTCATTCCTCCCTAAGAACATAACTGTAAAGTTTCAAGTCAATTGGTTAAAAAACAAAAAAGTTTTCCATACAAAGGGTCAAGTTAAGCTATAAGTGGGCGTGGCCACGCCCACTTTTGATCAAAATAGTTTTCATTCCTCCCTAAGAGCATAACTGCAAAGTTTCAAGTCAATTGGTTAAAAAACAAAAAAGTTTTCCATACAACGGGTAAATTTTCGCTATAAGTGGGCGTGGCTATGCGTGGTTACGCCCACGTTTGGTCAAAATAGATTTCATTCCTCCCTAAGAACATAACTTTAAAATTTCAAGTCAATTGGTTAAGAAACAAAAAAGTTTTCCATACAACGACGTGAATATGGCTTCTCTTCCTCTTCTTCATTTTGTATGGGAGCTACCAGTTCCAGATGTCCAATCTCAATGAAACTTTCAGGCATGTAGTCGGACCATGTAAAACTACTATGTTTAAAATTTCAGCACTCTATTGTACAAAACAAAAAAGTTTTCCATACAACGATTCAAGTTTTGTTCACTTTTCTTCTTCTTTTCGTATGGGAGCTACCTGTTCCAATAATCCGATCATGCTGGTTCCGACGAATGATTCATCGTAATAAATTCTAAGACTCTGTGCAAAGTTTCAGCTCGATAGCTTCAAAACTGAGGGACTAGTTTGCATACATACAGACAGACAGACAGACAGACAAACAGACCGACAGACAGACAGACAGACGGACAGACGGACATGGCTAAATCAACTCGTCTTGTCGTCCTGATCAAGAATATATATACTTTATATAGTCGGAAATTAATATTTCGATCTGTTACAAACTCCGTGACAAAGTTAATATACTATTTCACATAAGTGAAAAGTATAAAAAACTACACTTGGAAGAACATGACAAGAGATATTAGCGAATATATCCGTCAGTGTGACCAGTGTCAGAAAAACAAAACTCAGCGTAACATAAGACAGGAAATGATCGTTACAGAGACACCAGCAACTGCATTTGATGTAGTGCAAATAGATACCATTGGACCATTACCAAAGTCGAAAAATGGCAATGTGTATGCAGTCACTGCAATATGCGATCTTACCAAATACCTAATAACAATTCCGGTCGTAGACAAATCCGCAAATACAATTGCGAGAGCATTAGTAGATAACGTTATACTCGTGTATGGGCCTATGAAAAAAATAATAACCGACATGGGCACCGAGTATCAGAATCAACTAATAGAAAACCTATCAAAACTTCTCAACGTAGAGAACGTTACGTCTACAGCTTACCATCATCAAACACTCGGAACGGAACTAGGAGACCTAGTATCAGTCAAACAAGTAGGACATAAGCTAGATAGTCTCTATAAATGTCCATTTACAGTTATAAGTATAGATAATAGAAACAACTGCGTAGTTACAGACGACAATGACAAGACCATGACAATACACTTGGACAAATTACGACACTATACACAATAAATCATTGTACACTTTATTTTGCGATCTTATATCTCATCGACTTACAGAGAAATCACATTTTAAAATTTTTCTCTATATGGGCGGTGCCACGCCCTTATGTCCGATTTTGACGAAACTTTGAAATATGGTCAAGGATTCATAAAAACGCGTAATTGCAAAGTTTTATCCGTTTATATTTAAGAACAAAAAAGTTTTTCTAACAAAAACCGAATTTTTGACCGATTGTTTCTATGGGAGCTATATCCTATATTTATCCGATCTTCACCAAATTAACTGTGTGTCTTAACTGACGTCCAAGATATTTGTGTGCAAGAAATTGAGGCGATAACTTTAAAATCAAAGCGTTTATTGAGCAAAAACCTAATTTTTAACCGATCGTTCCTATGGCAGCTATATCCTATAGTTATTTGATCATGCTGGATTTAACATACAAACTGCGTGCAAGGTAAAGAAAATTTTCTGCGTTTAAATTTTTTCGATATCTTTAAAACTCTAGGAGGAGTTCGCATCGCAACAGACAGACAGACAGACGAACAGACGGACATAGCTATATGAACTCGTCTCGTCGAGCTGAGCAAGAATATATATACTTTATATAGTCGGAGATGTCTCCTTCTCTGCGTTGCCAACTTCATGACAATGTTAATATACTCTTGCAAGAGTATAAAAAATTTAAATAATAAAACACAAAAATTTTTAATACATAATTACTTTACATATACTAAAATAAATAATTAGAATAAATTCACAAATGTAAATTCATTCTTCTCTAAAAGGGAGGTGTTGTATGTGTATAACATCAATGCAATACATTGTGGAATATGCTTCACATATTCCAGCGTAGCGCACTTTATGCTAACACAAGCATTACTCAACATTGTAGTAGGTTGTGCATATACATGCGCGACTGCTAAGCGAGGATGTAATTAGATCTCGCCTCTATACAATGTTATGCACAGGCAACGCTTTTCTGCTTGGTCAGTGAATCCCACGATCGCTTGAGCAGAGCACATTAGAAGCGCTCCCAAAATGTAACTTTAAATATTCTTAATAAATCATTATCGTTCTTGGCGCTCGACGACGTAGTCGCCTGACCATAAATCACTGTCTTTTTAATTCGGACTTAACATGGCGATCCTGCCAGTTTTCGCGTCGCGAAACCAATTTAATTAAATTTGAACATAACAACAACAAAAAGCAACCATATCGAGGTGCTATGAAAAAACCAGTAAGGACGCTTTCTTCAGCAAGGCTGAAGCTATAATACTTTTCACTTCGTGTCACTATAAAAAAAACTAAATGAATAGTTTTCATGCCTCCGTAACAACATTACAACGGGTCAATTTTCGCTATAAGTGGGCGTGGCTACGCCCACTTTGGGTCAAAATAGTTTTCATTCCTCCCCAAAAACATAACTTTAAAATTTCAAGTCAATTGGTTAAAAAACAAAAAAGTTTTCCATACAACGACGTGAATATTGCTTCTCTTCCTCTTCTTCATTTTGTATGGGGGCTACCAGTTCCAGATGTCCAATCTCAATGAAACTTTCAGACATGTAGTCGGACTATGTAAAACTACTATGTTTAAAATTTCAGCACTCTATCGTACAAAACAAAAAAGTTTTCCATACAACGATTCAAGTTTTGTTCATTTTCCTCTTCTTTTCGTATGGGGGCTACCAGTTCCAGTGGTCCGATATGGCTGGATCCGACAAATGAGTTGACTGCACGAATAAGAAGTCTCTGTGCAAAATTTCAGCTCGATATCTTCAAAACTGTGGGAGGAGATTGTATATATACCGACAGACGGACAGACGGACATGGCTAAATCAACTCGTCTTGTCGTCCTGATCAAGAATATATATACTTTATATAGTCGCAAGTGAATATTTCTGTGTGTAACAAACTTCAGCACAAAGTTATTATACTGTTTCACATACGTGAAAAGTATAAAAAACCAGTAAGGACGCTATCTTCAGCAAGGCTGAAGCTATAATACTTTTCACGTTGTGTCACTAAAAAACTAAATGAATAGTTTTCATGCCTCCCTAACAACATAACTGTAAGGTTTCAAGTCAATTGGTTAAAAAACAAAAAAGTTTTTCATACAGCGGTTCAAGTTTTGCGATAAGTGGGCGTAGCCATGCCCACTTTTGGTCAAAATAGTTTTCATTCCTCCCTAAGAAGATAACTGTAAGGTTTCAAGTCAATTGGTCAATTTTCGCTAAAAAAAGGCGTGGGCACGCTCACTTTGGGTCAAAATAGTTTTCATGCCTCCCTATGAACATAACTGTAAAGTTTCAAGTCAATTGGTTAAAAAAAAAAAAAAGTTTTCCATACAACGGGTCAATTTTCACTAAAAAAGGGCGTGGCCACGCCCACTTTTGGTCAACATTGTTTTCATTCCTCCCTAAGAACATAACTGTAAAGTTTCAAGTCAATTGGTTTAAAAACAAAAAAGTTTTCCATACAATGGGTCAATTTTCGCTATAAAAGGGCGTGGCCGCGCCCACTTTTGGTCAAAATTGTTTTCATTCCTCCCTAAGAACATAACTGTAAGGTTTCAAGTCAATTTTCGCTAAAAAAGGGCGTGGTGACGCCCACTTTGGTCAAAATAGTTTTCATTCCTTCCTAAGAACATAACTGTAAAGTTTCAAGTCAATTGGTTGAAAAACACAAAAGTTTTCCATACAACGGGTCAATTTTGCTATAAGTGGGCGTGGCCGCGCCCACTTTTGGTCAAAATTGTTTTCATTCCTCCCTAAGAACATAACTGTAAAGTTTCAAGTCAATTTTCGCTAAAAAAGGGCGTGGGCACGCCCACTTTTGGTCAAAATGGTTTTCATTCCTCCCTAAGAACATAACTGTAAAGTTTCAAGTCAATTGGCTTAAAAACAAAAAAGTTTTCCATACAACGGGTCAATTTTGCTATAAGTGGGCGTGGCCGCGCCCACTTTTGGTCAAAATTGTTTTCATTCCTCCCTAAGAACATAACTGTAAAGTTTCAAGTCAATTTTCGCTAAAAAAGGGCGTGGGCACGCCCACTTTTGGTCAAAATAGTTTTCATTCCTCCCTAAGAACATAACTGTAAAGTTTCAAGTCAATTGGTTAAAAAACAAAAAAGTTTTCCATACAACGGGTCAATTTTCACTAAAAAAGGGCGTGGCCACGCCCACTTTTGGTCAACATTGTTTTCATTCCTCCCTAAGAACATAACTGTAAAGTTTCAAGTCAATTGGTTTAAAAACAAAAAAGTTTTCCATACAATGGGTCAATTTTCGCTATAAAAGGGCGTGGCCGCGCCCACTTTTGGTCAACATTGTTTTCATTCCTCCCTAAGAACATAACTGTAAAGTTTCAAGTCAATTGGTTGAAAAACACAAAAGTTTTCCTTACAACGGGTCAATTTTCGCTATAAGTGGGCGTGGCTACGCCCACTTTGGGTGAAAATAGTTTTCATTCCTCCCTAAGAACATAACTGTAAAGTTTCAAGTCAATTTTCACTAAAAAAGGGCGTGGCCACGCCCACTTTTGGTCAACATTGTTTTCATTCCTCCCTAAGAACATAACTGTAAAGTTTCAAGTCAATTGGTTTAAAAACAAAAAAGTTTTCCATACAACGGGTCAATTTTGCTATAAGTGGGCGTGGCCGCGCCCACTTTTGGTCAAAATTGTTTTCATTCCTCCCTAAGAACATAACTGTAAAGTTTCAAGTCAATTTTCGATAAAAAAAGGGCGTGGGCACGCCCACTTTTGGTCAAAATAGTTTTCATTCCTCCCTAAGAACATAACTGTAAAGTTTCAAGTCAATTGGTTAAAAAACAAAAAAGTTTTCCATACAAGGGTCAATTTTCACTAAAAAAGGGCGTGGCCACGCCCACTTTTGGTCAACATTGTTTTCATTCCTCCCTAAGAACATAACTGTAAAGTTTCAAGTCAATTGGTTTAAAAACAAAAAAGTTTTCCATACAATGGGTCAATTTTCGCTATAAAAGGGCGTGGCCGCACCCACTTTTGGTCAACATTGTTTTCATTCCTCCCTAAGAGCATAACTGCAAAGTTTCAAGTCAATTGGTTAAAAAACAAAAAAGTTTTCCATACAACGGGTAAATTTTCGCTATAAGTGGGCGTGGCTATGCGTGGTTACGCCCACATTTGGTCAAAATAGATTTCATTCCTCTCTAAGAACATAACTTTAAAATTTCAAGTCAATTGGTTAAGAAACAAAAAAGTTTTCCATACAACGACGTGAATATGGCTTCTCTTCCTCTTCTTCATTTTGTATGGGAGCTACCAGTTCCAGATGTCCAATCTCAATGAAACTTTCAGGCATGTAGTCGGACCATGTAAAACTACTATGTTTAAAATTTCAGCACTCTATTGTACAAAACAAAAAAGTTTTCCATACAACGATTCAAGTTTTGTTCACTTTTCTTCTTCTTTTCGTATGGGAGCTACCTGTTCCAATAATCCGATCATGCTGGTTCCGACGAATGATTCATCGTAATAAATTCTAAGACTCTGTGCAAAGTTTCAGCTCGATAGCTTCAAAACTGAGGGACTAGTTTGCATACATACAGACAGACAGACAGACAGACAAACAGACCGACAGACAGACAGACAGACGGACAGACGGACATGGCTAAATCAACTCGTCTTGTCGTCCTGATCAAGAATATATATACATTATATAGTCGGAAATTAATATTTCGATCTGTTACAAACTCCGTGACAAAGTTAATATACTATTTCACATAAGTGAAAAGTATAAAAAACTACACTTGGAAGAACATGACAAGAGATATTAGCGAATATATCCGTCAGTGTGACCAGTGTCAGAAAAACAAAACTCAGCGTAACATAAGACAGGAAATGATCGTTACAGAGACACCAGCAACTGCATTTGATGTAGTGCAAATAGATACCATTGGACCATTACCAAAGTCGAAAAATGGCAATGTGTATGCAGTCACTGCAATATGCGATCTTACCAAATACCTAATAACAATTCCGGTCGTAGACAAATCCGCAAATACAATTGCGAGAGCATTAGTAGATAACGTTATACTCGTGTATGGGCCTATGAAAAAAATAATAACCGACATGGGCACCGAGTATCAGAATCAACTAATAGAAAACCTATCAAAACTTCTCAACGTAGAGAACGTTACGTCTACAGCTTACCATCATCAAACACTCGGAACGGAACTAGGAGACCTAGTATCAGTCAAACAAGTAGGACATAAGCTAGATAGTCTCTATAAATGTCCATTTACAGTTATAAGTATAGATAATAGAAACAACTGCGTAGTTACAGACGACAATGACAAGACCATGACAATACACTTGGACAAATTACGACACTATACACAATAAATCATTGTACACTTTATTTTGCGATCTTATATCTCATCGACTTACAGAGAAATCACATTTTAAAATTTTTCTCTATATGGGCGGTGCCACGCCCTTATGTCCGATTTTGACGAAACTTTGAAATATGGTCAAGGATTCATAAAAACGCGTAATTGCAAAGTTTTATCCGTTTATATTTAAGAACAAAAAAGTTTTTCTAACAAAAACCGAATTTTTGACCGATTGTTTCTATGGGAGCTATATCCTATATTTATCCGATCTTCACCAAATTAACTGTGTGTCTTAACTGACGTCCAAGATATTTGTGTGCAAGAAATTGAGGCGATAACTTTAAAATCAAAGCGTTTATTGAGCAAAAACCTAATTTTTAACCGATCGTTCCTATGGCAGCTATATCCTATAGTTATTTGATCATGCTGGATTTAACATACAAACTGCGTGCAAGGTAAAGAAAATTTTCTGCGTTTAAATTTTTTCGATATCTTTAAAACTCTAGGAGGAGTTCGCATCGCAACAGACAGACAGACAGACGAACAGACGGACATAGCTATATGAACTCGTCTCGTCGAGCTGAGCAAGAATATATATACTTTATATAGTCGGAGATGTCTCCTTCTCTGCGTTGCCAACTTCATGACAATGTTAATATACTCTTGCAAGAGTATAAAAAATTTAAATAATAAAACACAAAAATTTTTAATACATAATTACTTTACATATACTAAAATAAATAATTAGAATAAATTCACAAATGTAAATTCATTCTTCTCTAAAAGGGAGGTGTTGTATGTGTATAACATCAATGCAATACATTGTGGAATATGCTTCACATATTCCAGCGTAGCGCACTTTATGCTAACACAAGCATTACTCAACATTGTAGTAGGTTGTGCATATACATGCGCGACTGCTAAGCGAGGATGTAATTAGATCTCGCCTCTATACAATGTTATGCACAGGCAACGCTTTTCTGCTTGGTCAGTGAATCCCACGATCGCTTGAGCAGAGCACATTAGAAGCGCACCCAAAATGTAACTTTAAATATTCTTAATAAATCATTATCGTTCTTGGCGCTCGACGACGTAGTCGCCTGACCATAAATCACTGTCTTTTTAATTCGGACTTAACATGGCGATCCTGCCAGTTTTCGCGTCGCGAAACCAATTTAATTAAATTTGAACATAACAACAACAAAAAGCAACCATATCGAGGTGCTATGAAAAAACCAGTAAGGACGCTGTCTTCAGCAAGGCTGAAGCTATAATACTTTTCACTTTGTGTCACTATAAAAAAAACTAAATGAATAGTTTTCATGCCTCCGTAACAACATTACAACGGGTCAATTTTCGCTATAAGTGGGCGTGGCTACGCCCACTTTGGGTCAAAATAGTTTTCATTCCTCCCCAAAAACATAACTTTAAAATTTCAAGTCAATTGGTTAAAAAACAAAAAAGTTTTCCATACAACGACGTGAATATTGCTTCTCTTCCTCTTCTTCATTTTGTATGGGGGCTACCAGTTCCAGATGTCCAATCTCAATGAAACTTTCAGACATGTAGTCGGACTATGTAAAACTACTATGTTTAAAATTTCAGCACTCTATCGTACAAAACAAAAAAGTTTTCCATACAACGATTCAAGTTTTGTTCATTTTCCTCTTCTTTTCGTATGGGGGCTACCAGTTCCAGTGGTCCGATATGGCTGGATCCGACAAATGAGTTGACTGCACGAATAAGAAGTCTCTGTGCAAAATTTCAGCTCGATATCTTCAAAACTGTGGGAGGAGATTGTATATATACCGACAGACGGACAGACGGACATGGCTAAATCAACTCGTCTTGTCGTCCTGATCAAGAATATATATACTTTATATAGTCGCAAGTGAATATTTCTGTGTGTAACAAACTTCAGCACAAAGTTATTATACTGTTTCACATACGTGAAAAGTATAAAAAACCAGTAAGGACGCTATCTTCAGCAAGGCTGAAGCTATAATACTTTTCACGTTGTGTCACTAAAAAACTAAATGAATAGTTTTCATGCCTCCCTAACAACATAACTGTAAGGTTTCAAGTCAATTGGTTAAAAAACAAAAAAGTTTTTCATACAGCGGTTCAAGTTTTGCGATAAGTGGGCGTAGCCATGCCCACTTTTGGTCAAAATAGTTTTCATTCCTCCCTAAGAAGATAACTGTAAGGTTTCAAGTCAATTGGTCAATTTTCGCTAAAAAAAGGCGTGGGCACGCTCACTTTGGGTCAAAATAGTTTTCATGCCTCCCTATGAACATAACTGTAAAGTTTCAAGTCAATTGGTTAAAAAAAAAAAAAAGTTTTCCATACAACGGGTCAATTTTCACTAAAAAAGGGCGTGGCCACGCCCACTTTTGGTCAACATTGTTTTCATTCCTCCCTAAGAACATAACTGTAAAGTTTCAAGTCAATTGGTTTAAAAACAAAAAAGTTTTCCATACAATGGGTCAATTTTCGCTAAAAAAGGGCGTGGCCGCGCCCACTTTTGGTCAAAATTGTTTTCATTCCTCCCTAAGAACATAACTGTAAGGTTTCAAGTCAATTTTCGCTAAAAAAGGGCGTGGTGACGCCCACTTTGGTCAAAATAGTTTTCATTCCTTCCTAAGAACATAACTGTAAAGTTTCAAGTCAATTGGTTGAAAAACACAAAAGTTTTCCATACAACGGGTCAATTTTGCTATAAGTGGGCGTGGCCGCGCCCACTTTTGGTCAAAATTGTTTTCATTCCTCCCTAAGAACATAACTGTAAAGTTTCAAGTCAATTTTCGCTAAAAAAGGGCGTGGGCACGCCCACTTTTGGTCAAAATGGTTTTCATTCCTCCCTAAGAACATAACTGTAAAGTTTCAAGTCAATTGGCTTAAAAACAAAAAAGTTTTCCATACAACGGGTCAATTTTGCTATAAGTGGGCGTGGCCGCGCCCACTTTTGGTCAAAATTGTTTTCATTCCTCCCTAAGAACATAACTGTAAAGTTTCAAGTCAATTTTCGCTAAAAAAGGGCGTGGGCACGCCCACTTTTGGTCAAAATAGTTTTCATTCCTCCCTAAGAACATAACTGTAAAGTTTCAAGTCAATTGGTTAAAAAACAAAAAAGTTTTCCATACAACGGGTCAATTTTCACTAAAAAAGGGCGTGGCCACGCCCACTTTTGGTCAACATTGTTTTCATTCCTCCCTAAGAACATAACTGTAAAGTTTCAAGTCAATTGGTTTAAAAACAAAAAAGTTTTCCATACAATGGGTCAATTTTCGCTATAAAAGGGCGTGGCCGCGCCCACTTTTGGTCAACATTGTTTTCATTCCTCCCTAAGAACATAACTGTAAAGTTTCAAGTCAATTGGTTGAAAAACACAAAAGTTTTCCTTACAACGGGTCAATTTTCGCTATAAGTGGGCGTGGCTACGCCCACTTTGGGTGAAAATAGTTTTCATTCCTCCCTAAGAACATAACTGTAAAGTTTCAAGTCAATTTTCACTAAAAAAGGGCGTGGCCACGCCCACTTTTGGTCAACATTGTTTTCATTCCTCCCTAAGAACATAACTGTAAAGTTTCAAGTCAATTGGTTTAAAAACAAAAAAGTTTTCCATACAACGGGTCAATTTTGCTATAAGTGGGCGTGGCCGCGCCCACTTTTGGTCAAAATTGTTTTCATTCCTCCCTAAGAACATAACTGTAAAGTTTCAAGTCAATTTTCGCTAAAAAAGGGCGTGGGCACGCCCACTTTTGGTCAAAATAGTTTTCATTCCTCCCTAAGAACATAACTGTAAAGTTTCAAGTCAATTGGTTAAAAAACAAAAAAGTTTTCCATACAACGGGTCAATTTTCACTAAAAAAGGGCGTGGCCACGCCCACTTTTGGTCAACATTGTTTTCATTCCTCCCTTAGAACATAACTGTAAAGTTTCAAGTCAATTGGTTTAAAAACAAAAAAGTTTTCCATACAATGGGTCAA
Organism: Phortica okadai; assembly: GCA_034638295.1. Classification (NCBI taxonomy): domain Eukaryota; kingdom Metazoa; phylum Arthropoda; class Insecta; order Diptera; family Drosophilidae; genus Phortica; species Phortica okadai. Next base: position 16,762,605 of record CM067848.1, on the reverse strand, counting down.
TTTTCGCTATAAAAGGGCGTGGCCGCGCCCACTTTTGGTCAACATTGTTTTCATTCCTCCCTAAGAACATAACTGTAAAGTTTCAAGTCAATTGGTTGAAAAACACAAAAGTTTTCCATACAACGGGTCAATTTTCGCTATAAGTGGGCGTGGCTACGCCTACTTTGGGTGAAAATAGTTTTCATTCCTCCCTAAGAACATAACTGTAAAGTTTCAAGTCAATTGGTTAAAAAACAAAAAAGTTTTGCATACAACGGGTCAATTTTCATTAGAAAAAGGCGTGGCCACGCCCACTTTTGGTCAAAATAGTTTTCATTCCTCCCTAAGAACATAACTGTAAAGTTTCAAGTCAATTCGTTGAAAAACAAAAAAGTTTTTCATACAACGGATCAATTTTGCTATAAGTGGGCGTGGCTACGCCCATTTTTGGTAAAAAATAGTTTTCATTCCATCCTAAGAACATAACTGTAAAGTTTCAAGTCAATTGGTTAAAAAACAAAAAAGTTTTCCATACAACGGGTCAATTTTCGCTATAAGTGGGCGTGGCTACGCGTGGCTACGCCCACTTTTGGTCAAAATAGTTTTCATTCCTCCCTAAGAACATAACTTTAAAATTTCAAGTCAATTGGTTAAAAAACAAAAAAGTTTTTCATACAACGGGTCAATTTTCGCTGGAAGTGGGCGTGGCTACGCCCACTTTTGGTCAAAATAGTTTTCATTCCTCCCCAAGAACATAACATTAAAATTTCAAGTCAATTTATTGAAAAACAAACCAGTAAGGGAGCTATTTTCAGCTTTGCTGAAACTTATATACTCTTGCAAGCATTTGGAAAATACGTTTTATAGTGTTGGCAATAAGAATCTTATAAGTTTATAAAGATAAAGGGGCGTAACCCCGCCCATTTTCTACTTTTTTTAACGAATACAATGCAATCATTCTACACTTCATTTTACGATTTTCTATCTCGTCTGCTTATAGATAAATCACATTTTTAAGTTTTCTCTATATGGGCGGTGCCACGCCCTTATGTCCGATTCTTATGAAACTTTGTAATATGGTCAAGAATTCTTAAAAACGCGCAACTGCAATGTTTCATCTGTTTGTAGTTGAAAACAAAAAAGTTTTTCTAACGAAAACCGAATTTTTAACCGATTGTTCCTATGGGAGCTAGATGCTATATTTTTCCGATCTTCACCAATTTTGCAGTGAGCCTTCATTTACGTCCGAGATATTCTTGTGCAAAAAATTGGGGCGATAACTTGAAAAACAAAGAGTTTATTGAGCAAAAACCTCATTTTTGACCGATCGTTCCTATGGCAGCTATATGCTATAGTTATCCGATATGCACCAAATTTGCAGTGTATTTTGACTGACGTCCAACGTGCAAAAAATTAAAGTGATAGCTTTAAAATCACAGCGTTTTTAAAGAAAAAACCTCATTTTTAACCGATCGTTCCTATGGCAGCTATATGCTATTGTGTTCCGATCAGGCTGGTTTCTACATATAAACTGCCTGAAAGGAAAAGAAAATTTTCTGCATTTAAATTTTTTTGCTAACTTCAAAACTCTGGGAGGAGTTCGCATTGAAACAGACAGACGGACAGACGGACAGACAGACAGATGGACAGACGGACAGACGGACATGGCTATTTGAACTCGTCTCGTCGTGCTGATCAAGAATATATATACTTTATATAGTCGGAGATGTCTCCTTCTCTGCGTTGCATATTCATGACAAAGTTAATATAATCTTGCAAGAGTATAAAAAGTTGTCCATACAACGACGTGAATATTGCTTCTCTTCCTCTTCTTCATTTTGTATGGGAGCTACCAGTTCCAGATGTCCAATCTCAATGAAACTTTCAGGCATGTAGTCGGACTATGTAGAACTACTATGTTTAAAATTTCAGCACTCTATCATACAAAACAAAAAAGTTTTCCATACAACGATTCAAGTTTTGTTCATTTTTCTTCTTCTTTTCGTATGGGGGCTACCAGTTCCAGTGGTCCGATATGGCTGGATCCGACAAATGAGTTGACTGCACGAATAAGAAGGCTCTGTGCAAAATTTCAGCTCGATATCTTAAAAACTGTGGGAGGAGATTGTATATATACCGACAGACGGACAGACGCACATGGCTAAATCAACTCGTCTTGTCGTCCTGATCAAGAATATATATACTTTATATAGTCGGAAATGAATATTTCGATCTGTTACAAACTTCAGCACAAAGTTATTATACTATTTCACATACGTGAAAAGTATAAAAATTTTACATTTGAATTGTTCCTTCGGCGAAATCGCCGTTTGTGGAATAGGAAGTTGCTAGCTCGTATAGGCTGCAATCTTCCATTTACATTGGTTGTTTTTTTTTTACAATAATTTTTATACCCTGTACCTTATGGTACAAGGGTATATTAGTTTTGTGCGCATCGACAATGTATGTAACACCTTAAAGGAGACATTCCCGACTATACAAAGTATATATATTCTTGATCAGTATCGAAAGAGAAGTCGATTTAGCCATGTCCGTCTGTCCGTCCGTCTGTATGAACGCGTCGATCTCGGAAACTATAATAGATAGGACCAAAAGCTCTTCGCAGTTCGATTCTGTTATTCCTTCAGCAGATCAAGTTTATTTTGTTTCCCCCTTTTTATACCCTGCACATACCATACAGTATGTCAGGGTATATTAAGTTTGTTTGAACGAAATGTATGTAACGCATAGAAGGAGGGGAGGGGGACCCCAAGGTATATATATTCTTGATCAGGATGACAAGAGAAATCGATTGAGCCCTGTCCGTCTGTCCGTCCGTCCGTCCGTCTGTATTCACCAATGGTTCTCGGAAACTATAATAGCTAGAGTCATGAAATTTGGAGGGTAGACTCGTGATGCTTGGCACTACATCAAGTTTGAATGGTTTTGTGCCACGCCCACTCCTTCCCGCCCAACCACCACCGCCCACTTTTTTAAAACGTTATAACTCGAACACACGAAGAGATAGAAACATGAAAGTCGGTGGGTAGACTAAGCATGAAAAGCTCTACAAAACTGCATACCACAATTTTTCCCCCTCATCTTGATTTCTCCTCCCCCAGTTGTTTTCTATAAAAAGTAATATCTCCAAAACTAATAAAGGTATGAACATGAAATTTTGTATACAAGCTCAGTAAATATATATCTTCAAGACTGCATACCACAAAATTCCCCCCTGTTCGAAAGTTACCCCTCAATGACCAACAAACTCAAATTTTTCGTAGATTCCACTTTTTTTGACCAATTTACTTGATATTTTGAACACTATTTGTTCGGGCAATAGCAAATCGATATTTATTTGTAGATTTGGGGTGTTGCACCGCTTACTGTGTGTGCAGTAAGTATACTCGACTATAGCGTCCTTACTGGTTTTTTTTTTGTTTTCCCTCCTATTATTACCACCATGCTTTTGTCACCACCTCGCAACGGTATCCTTTTCTTTCCGTTGTCCGTTGTTCTGCCGCAACGACCAAAACCTTGACATTGGTCGTTCACCCCAACGGTGCTATTCTGCTTTTCCTTCCAATGCACTCTGCTCAAGAATCCAACAACAACCACCTACGCACATGTTCAACTGTAAGCTAATCGCGGATAACCCGCTGCCCCAGCGTGCGCTGTCAACAGTGTGTTACCTCGCTGTTAACTATACTGTTAGTGTGCAGCTGCGGATAGGCCAACAGTATTTTATATCGCTGCTAATGACGCTGTTAGTGTGCGCTACACTTTACAGACACCGATCGGTTGAGTTGCTGTGAAGGGTGAATTCACTACGGAATTTCCCTCCTTCACAGTGACTTATCTCGGGCATAAATGTACAGACAAAGGCATTCTTCCAGACGATAGTAAATTCTCAACAATTCAAAACTATCCTACACCCAAAAATGCCGATGAGACCAAACGATTCGTTGCATTCTGCAACTATAATCATTAATGGAAAAATTGATTTAAATTTAAATTTTAAATTTGAAAAATTAGCAGGTGATTATAATATCGAAAAGCTGCAGCAATCGTTAAATGACGATATATTTGAAAAGATCCAACTCACAAAATATAAAGAAATAGGTAACTCTAGAGTACCTTACAATAGCACTGACACCCAAAGTAATAAAAGTAGAAACAAAAGAAGACAAAAATGGCAATGTGTATGCAGTCACTGCAATATGCGATCTTAACAAATACCTACAATACAATTCCGGTCGTAGACAAATCCGCAAATACAATTGCGAGAGCATTAGTAGATAACGTTGTACTCGTGTATGGGCCTATGAAAAAAATAATAACCGACATGGGCACCGAGTATAAGAATCAACTAATAGAAAACCTATCAAAACTTCTCAACGTAGAGCACGTTACGTCTACAGCTTACCATCATCAAACACTCGGAACGGTTGAAAGAAGCCACCGAACGTTTAATGAGTACGTAAGATCGTAAATAGCAACAGACAAAACGGATTGGGATAAATGGCTTAAATACTTTGCGTATTGCTACAACACGACCCCTTCATTGGCTCATGACTATTGTCCATTCGAAGTAGTGTTTTGCAAGGCCCCTACATCACTCGATTTTCTGTTAACATCAGTGATCGACCCAATATACACTAGACAGAAAAATTAAAGCATATAAAAACAAATTTTTATTTTGGAGTCTTTTTTGACGACAAATAACTTGGAAAATATTGGTCGTACAACAAAAGTTAACCAGTAAGGACGCTATCTTCAGCAAGGCTGAAGCTATAATACTTTTCACTTTGTGTTTGTGTTTGTTGTTAAATGAATAGTTTTCATGTCCCCCTAACAACATAACTGTAATGTTTCAAGTCAATTCGTTCAAAAACAAAAAAGTTTTCCATACAACGGTTCAAGTTTTGCGATAAGTGGGCGTGGCCATGCCCACTTTTGGTCAAAATTGTTTTCATTCCTCCCTAAGAACATAACTGTAAAGTTTCAAGTCAATTGGTTAAAGAACAAAACAGTTTTCCATACAAGGGCTCAATTTAAGCTATAAATGGGCGTGGCCATGCCCACTTTTTATCAAAATAGTTTTTATTCCTCCCTAAGAGCATAACTGCAAAGTTTCAAGTCAATTGGTTAAAAAACAAAAAAGTTTTCCATACAACGGGTTAATTTTCGCTATAAGTGGGCGTGGCTACGCGTGGTTACGCCCACTTTTGGTCAAAATAGTTTTCATTCCTCTCTAAGAACATAACTGTAAAGTTTCAAGTCAATTGGTTAAAAAACAAAAAAGTTTTCCATACAACGGGTAAATTTTCGCTATAAGTGGGCGTGGCTACGCGTGGTTACGCCCACTTTTGGTCAAAGTAGTTTTCATTCCTCCCTAAGAACATAACTTTAAAATTTCAAGTCAATTGGTTAAGAAACAAAAAAGTTTTCCATACAACGACGTGAATATTGCTTCTCTTCCTCTTCTTCATTTTGTATGGGAGCTACTAGTTCCAGATGTCCAATCTCAATGAAACTTTCAGGCATGTAGTCGGACTATGTAAAACTACTATGTAAATTTCAGCACTCTATTGTACAAAACAAAAAAGTTTTCCATACAACGATTCAAGTTTTGTTCACTTTTCTTCTGCTTTTCGTATGGGAGCTATCTGTTCCAATAATCCGATCATGCTGGTTCCGACGAATGATTCATCGTAATAAATTCTAAGACTCTGTGCAAAGTTTCAGCTCGATAGCTTCAAAACTGAGGGACTAGTTTGCATACATACAGACAGACAGAGAGACAGACAGACAAAAGTTATGTTATCAGCATTGTATTCTTTATACTTTAGGAGATACAGCAATTTTAAGAAAAAGATGACCTTTTGTTGTGCTCAATGGGCGGGAAGGAATGGGCGTGGCAAAAATTCCTTCGAACCTGATCTAGTGTTCGACTACACGAGTCTATCTTCCAAATTTCAAGTCTCTAGCTTTAATAGTTTTCGCAGTGTTGAGTACGGTTTTTGATACAAATACGATAAAGCAGTGTTCCAAGCGCAATTTATGCTAAATTTCAACTTGTTTGTATTTGCGTTGTCACTCAGCCACTCATTTTAAGAAAACAACTTTTTGAGGGGAAAGGAAAGGGAGGGGGAAAAATGTGGTATGCAGTTTTGTAGAGCTATACATACTGAGTCTACGTACTCATTTTCATGTTTCTAACACATCAGGTTTTCGAGCTACAGCCTTTTGAAAAAATGGGTGGTGCTCGATGGTCGGGAAGGAGTGAGCGTGGCAAAAAATCCTTCAAACTTTATCTAGCGTTTGACCTCACGAGTCTATCCTACAAATTTCAAGTCTCTAGCTCTTATAGTTTTCGAGAACCATTGGTGAGGACGGACGGACGGACGGACAGACAGGGCTATATGACTTCGTCTTGTCATCCTGATCAAGAATATATATACTTTATATAGTCGCAAGTGAATATTTCTGTGCGTTACATACATTTCGCTCAAACAAACACAATATACCCCGATACACAGTATGTGTACAGGGTATAATAACTAAAGTGACCCAGTGAGACAATGAAAAAAAAATAATTTCAAAAGTGAAAAACTAATAAGGTGGACAAAAAATATACTGTCAAAACAAAAAAAAAACCAGTAAGGACGCTATAGTCGAGTATACTCGACAATATAATACCCTGCACACACAGTAGGCGGTGCAACACCCCAAGTCTACAAAAAAATTTTGATTTGACATCGCCCGATCAAATAGTGTTCAAAATATCAAGTAAATCGGTCAAAAAATGTGGAATTCACGAAAATTTGAGTTTGTAGGTCATTGAGGGGTAACTATCAAAAAGAGAGGAATTTTGTGGTATGCAGTTTTTAAGATACGTATATACTGAGCTTGTATACAAAATTTCAGGTTTGTATCTTTAACAGTTTTGAAGATACAGCAATTTTAAGAAAACAACCGGGGGAGGGGAAATGGAGAGGAGGGGGAAAAATTGTGGTAAACAGTTTTGTAGTGCTACTTATACTGAGTCTACATACCGACATTAATGTTTCTATCTCTTTGGATGTTCGAGTTATAGCGTTTTAAAAAAGTGGGTGGTGCTGGATGGGCGGGAAGGAGTGGGCGTGGCACAAAACCGTTCAAACTTGATCTGCTGCCGAGCATCACGAGTCTACCCTCCTAATTTCAAGTCTCTAGCTACTATAGTTTCTGAGAACCATTGGTGAATACGGACGGACAGACAGACGGACGGACATACGGACGGACATGGCTTAATCAATTCGTCTTGTCATCCTGATCAAGAATATATATACTTTATATAGTCGCAAGTGAATATTTCTGTGCGTTACATACATTTCGCTCAAACAAACACAATATACCCCGATACACAGTATGTGTACAGGGTATAATAACTAAAGTGACCCAGTGAGACAATGAAAAAAAAATAATTTCAAAAGTGAAAAGCTAATAAGGTGGACAAAAAATATACTGTCAAAACAAAAAAAAAACCAGTAAGGACGCTATAGTCGAGTATACTCGACAATATAATACCCTGCACACACAGTAGGTGGTGCAACACTTAAATCTACAAAAAAATGTTGATTTGACATCGCCCGATCGAATAGTGTTCAAAATATCAAGTAAATTGGTCAAAAAAAGTGGAATCTACGAAAAATTTGAGTTTGTTGGTCATTGAGGGGTAACTTTCGAACAGGGGGGAATTTTGTGGTATGCAGTCTTGAAGATATATATTTACTGAGCTTGTAAACAAAATTTCATGTTCATACCTTTATTAGTTTTGGAGATATTACTTTTTATAGAAAACAACTGGGGGAGGAGAAATCAAGATGAGGGGGAAAAATTGTGGTATGCAGTTTTGTAGAGCTTTTCATGCTTAGTCTACCCACCGACTTTCATGTTTCTATCTCTTCGTGTGTTCGAGTTATAACGTTTTAAAAAAGTGGGCGGTGGTGGTTGGGCGGGAAGGAGTGGGCGTGGCACAAAACCATTCAAACTTGATGTAGTGCCAAGCATCACGAGTCTACCCTCCAAATTTCATGACTCTAGCTATTATAGTTTCCGAGAACCATTGGTGAATACAGACGGACGGACGGACGGACAGACGGACAGGGCTCAATCGATTTCTCTTGTCATCCTGATCAAGAATATATATACCTTATGGGGTCCCCCTCCCCTCCTTCTATGCGTTACATACATTTCGTTCAAACAAACTTAATATACCCTGACATACTGTATGGTATGTGCAGGGTATAAAAAGGGGGAAACAAAATAAACTTGATCTGCTGAAGGAATAACAGAATCGAACTGCGAAGAGCTTTTGGTCCTATCTATTATAGTTTCCGAGATCGACGCGTTCATACAGACGGACGGACAGACGGACATGGCTAAATCGACTTCTCTTTCGATACTGATCAAGAATATATATACTTTGTATAGTCGGGAATGTCTCCTTTAAGGTGTTACATACATTGTCGATGCGCACAAAACTAATATACCCTTGTACCATAAGGTACAGGGTATAAAAATTATTGTAAAAAAAAAACAACCAATGTAAATGGAAGATTGCAGCCTATACGAGCTAGCAACTTCCTATTCCACAAACGGCGATTTCGCCGAAGGAACAATTCAAATGTAAAATTTTTATACTTTTCACGTATGTGAAATAGTATAATAACTTTGTGCTGAAGTTTGTAACAGATCGAAATATTCATTTCCGACTATATAAAGTATATATATTCTTGATCAGGACGACAAGACGAGTTGATTTAGCCATGTGCGTCTGTCCGTCTGTCTGTATATATACAATCTCCTCCCACAGTTTTTAAGATATCGAGCTGAAATTTTGCACAGAGCCTTCTTATTCGTGCAGTCAACTCATTTGTCGGATCCAGCCATATCGGACCACTGGAACTGGTAGCCCCCATACGAAAAGAAGAAGAACCAGTAAGGACGCTATCTTCAGCAAGGCTGAAGCTATAATACTTTTCACTTTGTGTCACTATAAAAAAAACTAAATGAATAGTTTTCATGCATCCCTAACAACATAACTGTAATGTTTCAAGTCAATTCGTTAAAAAACAAAAAATTTTTCCATACAACGGTTCAAGTTTTGCGATAAGTGGGCGTAGCCATGCCCACATTTGGTCAAAATAGTTTTTATTCCTCCCTAAGAGCACAACTGCAAAGTTTCAAGTCAATTGGTTAAAAAACAAAAAAGTTTTCCATACAACGGATAAATTTTCGCTATAAGTGGGCGTGGCTACGCCCACTTTTGGTCAAAATAGTTTTCATTCCTCTCTAAGAACATAACTGTAAAGTTTCAAGTCAATTGGTTAAAAAACAAAAAAGTTTTCCATACAAAGGGTCAATTTTCGCTATAAGTGGGCGTGGCTACGCCCACTTTTGGTCAAAATAGTTTTCATTCCTCTCTAAGAACATAACTGTAAAGTTTCAAGTCAATTGGTTAAAAAACAAAAAAGTTTTCCATACAACGGGTAAATTTTCGCTATAAGTGGGCGTGGCTACGCCCACTTTTGGTCAAAATAGTTTTCATTCCTCCCTAAGAGCATAACTGCAAAGTTTCAAGTCAATTGGTTAAAAAACAAAAAAGTTTTCCATACAACGGGTAAATTTTCGCTATAAGTGGGCGTGGCTACGCCCACTTTTGGTCAAAATAGTTTTCATTCCTCTCTAAGAACATAACTGTAAAGTTTCAAGTCAATTGGTTAAAAAACAAAAAAGTTTTCCATACAAAGGGTCAATTTTCGCTATAAGTGGGCGTGGCTACGCCCACTTTTGGTCAAAATAGTTTTCATTCCTCTCTAAGAACATAACTGTAAAGTTTCAAGTCAATTGGTTAAAAAACAAAAAAGTTTTCCATACAAAGGGTCAATTTTCGCTATAAGTGGGCGTGGCTACGCGTGGTTACGCCCACTTTTGGTCAAAATAGTTTTCATTCCTCCCTAAGAACATAACTGTAAAGTTTCAAGTCAATTGGTTAAAAAACAAGAAAGTTTTCCATACAAAGGGTCAAGTTAAGCTATAAGTGGGCGTGGCCACGCCCACTTTTGATCAAAATAGTTTTCATTCCTCCCTAAGAGCATAACTGCAAAGTTTCAAGTCAATTGGTTAAAAAACAAAAAAGTTTTCCATACAACGGGTAAATTTTCGCTATAAGTGGGCGTGGCTACGCCCACTTTTGGTCAAAATAGTTTTCATTCCTCTCTAAGAACATAACTGTAAAGTTTCAAGTCAATTGGTTAAAAAACAAAAAAGTTTTCCATACAAAGGGTCAATTTTCGCTATAAGTGGGCGTGGCTACGCGTGGTTACGCCCACTTTTGGTCAAAATAGTTTTCATTCCTCCCTAAGAACATAACTGTAAAGTTTCAAGTCAATTGGTTAAAAAACAAGAAAGTTTTCCATACAAAGGGTCAAGTTAAGCTATAAGTGGGCGTGGCCACGCCCACTTTTGATCAAAATAGTTTTCATTCCTCCCTAAGAGCATAACTGCAAAGTTTCAAGTCAATTGGTTAAAAAACAAAAAAGTTTTCCATACAACGGGTAAATTTTCGCTATAAGTGGGCGTGGCTATGCGTGGTTACGCCCACGTTTGGTCAAAATAGATTTCATTCCTCCCTAAGAACATAACTTTAAAATTTCAAGTCAATTGGTTAAGAAACAAAAAAGTTTTCCATACAACGACGTGAATATGGCTTCTCTTCCTCTTCTTCATTTTGTATGGGAGCTACCAGTTCCAGATGTCCAATCTCAATGAAACTTTCAGGCATGTAGTCGGACCATGTAAAACTACTATGTTTAAAATTTCAGCACTCTATTGTACAAAACAAAAAAGTTTTCCATACAACGATTCAAGTTTTGTTCACTTTTCTTCTTCTTTTCGTATGGGAGCTACCTGTTCCAATAATCCGATCATGCTGGTTCCGACGAATGATTCATCGTAATAAATTCTAAGACTCTGTGCAAAGTTTCAGCTCGATAGCTTCAAAACTGAGGGACTAGTTTGCATACATACAGACAGACAGACAGACAGACAGACAGACAGACAGACAGACAGACAGACGGACAGACGGACAGACGGACATGGCTAAATCAACTCGTCTTGTCGTCCTGATCAAGAATATATATACTTTATATAGTCGGAAATTAATATTTCGATCTGTTACAAACTCCGTGACAAAGTTAATATACTATTTCACATAAGTGAAAAGTATAAAAATGAACAAAACTTGAATCGTTGTATGGAAAACTTTTTTGTTTTGTACGATAGAGTGCTGAAATTTTAAACATAGTAGTTTTACATAGTCCGACTACATGTCTGAAAGTTTCATTGAGATTGGACATCTGGAACTGGTAGCCCCCATACAAAATGAAGAAGAGGAAGAGAAGCAATATTCACGTCGTTGTATGGAAAACTTTTTTCTTTTTTAACCAATTGACTTGAAATTTTAAAGTTATGTTTTTGGGGAGGAATGAAAACTATTTGGACCCAAAGTGGGCGTAGCCACGCCCACTTATAGCGAAAATTGACCCGTTGTAATGTTGTTACGGAGGCATGAAAACTATTCATTTAGTTTTTTTTATAGTGACACAAAGCTTCAGCCTTGCTGAAGAAAGCGTCCTTACTGGTTTTTTCATAGCACCTCGATATGGTTGCTTTTTGTTGTTGTTATGTTCAAATTTAATTAAATTGGTTTCGCGACGCGAAAACTGGCAGGATCGCCATGTTAAGTCCGAATTAAAAAGACAGTGATTTATGGTCAGGCGACTACGTCGTCGAGCGCCAAGAACGATAATGATTTATTAAGAATATTTAAAGTTACATTTTGGGAGCGCTTCTAATGTGCTCTGCTCAAGCGATCGTGGGATTCACTGACCAAGCAGAAAAGCGTTGCCTGTGCATAACATTGTATAGAGGCGAGATCTAATTACATCCTCGCTTAGCAGTCGCGCATGTATATGCACAACCTACTACAATGTTGAGTAATGCTTGTGTTAGCATAAAGTGCGCTACGCTGGAATATGTGAAGCATATTCCACAATGTATTGCATTGATGTTATACACATACAACACCTCCCTTTTAGAGAAGAATGAATTTACATTTGTGAATTTATTCTAATTATTTATTTTAGTATATGTAAAGTAATTATGTATTAAAAATTTTTGTGTTTTATTATTTAAATTTTTTATACTCTTCCAAGAGTATATTAACATTGTCATGAAGTTGGCAACGCAGAGAAGGAGACATCTCCGACTATATAAAGTATATATATTCTTGCTCAGCTCGACGAGACGAGTTCATATAGCTATGTCCGTCTGTTCGTCTGTCTGTCTGTCTGTTGCGATGCGAACTCCTCCTAGAGTTTTAAAGATATCGAAAAAATTTAAACGCAGAAAATTTTCTTTACGGTCTTTACGTTTCTTTACGATCGGTTAAAAATTAGGTTTTTGCTCAATAAACGCTTTGATTTTAAAGTTATCGCCTCAATTTCTTGCACACAAATATCTTGGACGTCAGTTAAGACACACAGTTAATTTGGTGAAGATCGGATAAATATAGGATATAGCTCCCATAGGAACAATCGGTCAAAAATTCGGTTTTTGTTAGAAAAACTTTTTTGTTCTTAAATATAAACGGATAAAACTTTGCAGTTACGCGTTTTTATGAATCCTTGACCATATTTCAAAGTTTCGTCAAAATCGGACATAAGGGCGTGGCACCGCCCATATAGAGAAAAATTTTAAAATGTGATTTCTCTGTAAGTCGATGAGATATAAGATCGCAAAATAAAGTGTACAATGATTTATTGTGTATAGTGTCGTAATTTGTCCAAGTGTATTGTCATGGTCTTGTCATTGTCGTCTGTAACTACGCAGTTGTTTCTATTATCTATACTTATAACTGTAAATGGACATTTATAGAGACTATCTAGCTTATGTCCTACTTGTTTGACTGATACTAGGTCTCCTAGTTCCGTTCCGAGTGTTTGATGATGGTAAGCTGTAGACGTAACGTTCTCTACGTTGAGAAGTTTTGATAGGTTTTCTATTAGTTGATTCTGATACTCGGTGCCCATGTCGGTTATTATTTTTTTCATAGGCCCATACACGAGTATAACGTTATCTACTAATGCTCTCGCAATTGTATTTGCGGATTTGTCTACGACCGGAATTGTTATTAGGTATTTGGTAAGATCGCATATTGCAGTGACTGCATACACATTGCCATTTTTCGACTTTGGTAATGGTCCAATGGTATCTATTTGCACTACATCAAATGCAGTTGCTGGTGTCTCTGTAACGATCATTTCCTGTCTTATGTTACGCTGAGTTTTGTTTTTCTGACACTGGTCACACTGACGGATATATTCGCTAATATCTCTTGTCATGTTCTTCCAAGTGTAGTTTTTTCTAATCTTCTTTAATGTACGATTGATTCCTGGGTGGCCACCCCATATTGGATCATCGTGACATTTTTCTATTATTCTGGCTTTGTCTTCTTTTGTTTCTACTTTTATTACTTTGGGTGTCAGTGCTATTGTAAGGTACTCTAGAGTTACCTATTTCTTTATATTTTGTGATCCGGATCTTTTCAAATATATCGTCATTTAACGATTGCTGCAGCTTTTCGATATTATAATCACCTGCTAATTTTTCAAGCATTTATGCACTCGCTATTAATTGCTAGCTTAGCGATGCCTTTCATATTGCTACTGAACACCTCTGTAATTTTTAAATCTTCTGAGAACTGTGTACCAGATTCATGTTTATACCCTGTACACACACTGTGTGTCAGGGTATATTAAGTCTGTTTGAGACGGTTTGTATGTAACGCATAGAAGGAGGGGAGGGGGACCCTATAAAATATATATATTCTTGATCAGGATGACAAGACGAATTCATATAGCCCTGTCTGTCCGTCCGTCCTCACCAATGGTTCTCGAAAACTATAAGAGCTAGAGACTTGAAATTTGTAGGATAGACTCGTGAGGTCAAACGCTAGATCAAGTTTGAAGGATTTTTTGCACCGCCCACTCCTTCCCGCCCATCGAGCACCACCCATTTCTTCAAAAGGCTGTAGCTCGAAAACCTGATGAGTTGGAAACATGAAAATGTATAAAACTGCTTTTTTAACGCTGTATGACAACGCAAAGGCAAACAAGTTGAAATTTGGCATAAATTGCGCTTTGAACACTGCTTTATCCTATTTGTAACAAAAACCGTACTTAACACTGCGAAAACTATTAAAGCTAGAGACTTGAAATTTGGAAGATAGACTCGTGTGGTCGAACACTAGATCAAGTTTGAAGGAATTTTTGCCACGCCCATTCCTTCCCGCCCATCGAGCACAACAAAAGGTCATTTTTTTCTTAAAATTGCTGTATCTCCTAAAGTATAAAGAATACAATGCTGAAATTTGGTATGCAAACTCAAGTAACATACCTTTTTAAAACTACATACAACAAACTACCACTTTCCCCGCAAAGACCAACAAACTAAAATTTTGCAGCAATGCTTTGTAACAAAATTCGTACTAAAGCGCCATCTAATGGCAACATTGCACTGTGAGCCCTGCCTCACCTTAGCAAATACACAAACCATATCGTGGTACACAGCTTTTGCTATCGGCGAATGTTTAACGTGTTATCAACATAGGTGTGTGTACAAGATATTATATAGTTGAGAATACTCAATATATGAAATTAAATATATGAAATTGAATGAAAATGAAATCTGTTTCGATTAAACAGTGGGCGGGGCAACGCTTTCAAACAGTTGGTACAAATTGAAGGTGCAGGGTATGTCGGAGTCGAGTACTGTCGACTCCAATCCTTACTGGTTTTTACATGTTTTATCTACATTCTCTTTTTGTTTTTGTAACCTTGTTGTTACTTTAAACATTCTGTTGACTACCTTTGGTATGTCTTTTATATCTGAAAATTCTATGCGTGGCGTAGCATCAGCCGCATAGTTCTCTTTTCCCCTCAAGTACTCTACAGTAAAGTCATATTCTTCCAAGTCTAAACGGATTCTTGTCAATTTTGACGAAGGATTTTTCATGGAGAATAAATAAGACAGTGGTCGATGGTCGCTTTTTACTAAGAACTTAGTGCCGTAAATGTATGGCCTGAAATGAGCAATGGCCCATTGAATTGCAGCTACTTCTTGTTCTATTGTAGATTTGTTGCTTTCGCCTTTGGAGAATGATCTCGAGGCGTATGCAACTGGCAGTTGAATATCATCGTACTCTTGGCTGAGTACGGCGCCGCAAGCGAACTTACTTGCGTCAGTTGTTATGCAAAACTGTTTGCTGAAGTCTGGATATTGCAGAATATTTGGACTCAATAATGTATTTTTTAAATACTCGAATGCTTTATCACATTCTGAAGTCCATTCAAATTTGACGTTCTTCTTACAGAGTCTCGTTAAGAGACGAGAATGTTCAGCGAAATTTCTAACAAAACGTCTATGAATGCAACGAATCGTTTGGTCTCATCGGCATTTTTGGGTGTAGGATAGTTTTGAATTGTTGAGAATTTACTATCGTCTGGAAGAATGCCCTTGTCTGTACATTTATGCCCGAGATAAGTCACTTCGTGACCGAAAAATGAGCATTTGTCGGGATGTAACTTAAGGTTGTATTTTCGACATATATCTCAAAAACATCTGTTAGATTTTGTAACATATGTTTCTCAGATTTGCCTAATACAACTAAGTCATCCATGTATACAAAAGCTTGTGCTGGTGCTAGTCCAGCAAATGCTAAAGTCATCATTCGTTGGAATGAATTTGGTGCTACCTTGAGACCGTATGGTAGTCTTTTAAAACGATAAGATCCTTTTGTTGTTGAAAAGGATGTTATATTGATGAAATATTTTGCTCTGCCAAGTTGATCAAGAATGTCATCTATTCTTGGCAACGGAAATTTGTCTGCAATTAGTCGTTTATTCACTGCCCTATAATGTAATACGAGTCTCCATCTTTTCTCAGTTTTACCTGGTAGAGACTTTTTGGGTACCAATAGCACTGGGCTATTGTACTCAGAAGCTGATGGTTCAATGATGTCGTCATTGATTAGCTTATCGACATGTCTATTTATTTCTTCTTTGTGTGTGTGTGGAGTTCTATAGTTTTTGATATATGTAGGATCTTCTGTTTTCAAGCGTAATTTTTGCTTGTAGAAGTTATTGACAGTTATTTTATCAGTTTCTAGTGCAAATATGTCGATATATTTTGTGCATAGTGCTTCTAATTTTGACTTTATGAAGCTTCGGAAAATTTTAGACAACTTTTGGAGTTTAATATCGTTGGATTTTTTGTTGTCGTCCCATGATATTACTTCGTAGTCGTTAAGACTTTCGATTTTTTCGTGCACATCGTGCAGATTTATGTTGTCATCAGTGGTATTGACAATTCTTACGAATGTTTGCGTGCTGGTAGCAACTTGCAATTTGCTATGAATATTCCATCCTGAAGAATTTGATTTGGAATAAGCACCGCATATTCTTGACGGAGAGTGTCTGATTGGTATTGCAATATCCTCAGGGAAGTCATCCGGCCTTAGAATAAGCCAGTCTTGATCTCTTTGATAGTCAAGAATACAATTGTATTTCTTGACGAAATCAAGTCCTAAAATACCGTGTGATGGGATCGGAAAATCATCCGAAACAACATGGAAATCATGTCTTATTAATAGATTTTCAACCATCAAATCGGCTGTGATTTTCCCTAAAGTAGTTGTCATACCCTGTCCTATGCCGTGTAGGCTTGTTGTCGTGCACTTATCGATTACTTTTTCTATTTGCCCTATTTTTATACCCTGTACACATACTGTGTATCAGGGTATATTGTGTTTGTTTGAGCGAAATGTATGTAACGCACAGAAGGAGAGGAGGGGGACCCCATAAAGTATATATATTCTTGATCAGGACGACAAGAGAAATTGATTGAGCTATGTCCGTCCGTCTGTCTGTCCGTCTGTCCGTCCGTATTCACCAATGGTTCTCAGAAACTATAATAGCTAGAGACTTGAAATTTTGAGGGTGTACTCGTGATGCTCGGCAGCAGATCAAGTTTGAACGGTTTTGTGCCACGCCCACTCCTTCCCGCCCATCCAGCACCACCCACTTTTTAAAACGCTATAACTCGAACATTCAAAAAGATAGAAACATGAAAGTCGGTATGTAGACTCAGTATAAGTAGCTCTACAAAACTGCATACCACAATTTTTCCCCCTCCTCTTCATTTCCCCTCTCCTGGTTGTTTTCTTAAAATTGCTGTATCTTCAAAACTATTAAAGATACAAACCTGTACACGAGCTCAGTAAATATCTATCTTTAAAACTGCATACCACAAAATTCCCCTCTTTTTGATGGTTACCCCTCAACGACCTACAAACTCAAATTTTTCGTGAATTCCACATTTTTTGACCGATTTACTTGATATTTTGAACACTATTTGATCGGGCGATGTCAAATCAAAATTTTTTTTGTAGATTTGGGGTGTTGCACTGCCTACTGTGTGTGCAGGGTATTATATTGTCGAGTATACTCGACTATAGCGTCCTTACTGGTTATAACTGATATGTCAGCTCCTGTGTCTATTAGAAATGGTGAAATTTTACCGTTAAGGTCTGTTTTCGTTGAAACGAAAGTTGTGAGGTTTAAATTTATATGGAAGACTTTACTGTTTACTTGTGAATTATCTATTGAGTACTTGGGGTTTGCATGTTTTCCGCAGTTTCCTGCGTAACGCGAATATTTCTACCTTGCTGAGTATACCTCTTGCCCTGTCTCTGGTTATAGTTGGATTGGTAACCTCCGCGTCCACGACCTCGATAATTTGAGTGACCGCGACCACGTCCACCTCCTCGGTTACCATTGTTGTACTGACCACCTTGCCGTTTGCCATAGAATAGAATAGCATTTTGTTGGCCGGTTGCGTCAGTACAACTGTTTATGAATTTGGAGACGGCATCGTTGAGGTCATTGAACTGACCGGCCTCCATTATCCATCTAACCTTTTCTAGGGCACAGTTCTTGGTCATAGCCTTTACCGCGCTGTCGGTGGCGTATTTGTTTGCCACCTCAGTCGGTAGACCGTCCGATATATAGGCACCTTTTAAGCTTTTAGTTAGCTCTTCTATCTCTTTGGTATATGTGTTGGTAGTCTTGCTGCTCTGTTTGAGATTCATCAATTTGGCTGGTAATACAGCAACTGATTCACCTTTTACTGATGATTTCAGTTTACTGATAACCTCACCAATGTTTGTCTCGTTGCCTGTTATTAGGGTGCGAGCTGTCCCTTTCAATTTCGTTTTAATTAGGTTGACCGCTATTGCGTCCTGGCCTGTTTTGACCGAATCAACCAAGGCAAGTGCGTCCGTGAACGCCTGGAGATTATTTGGCTGGCCATCAAAGTCGGGTATCAACCTTGAGGTGAAGTTTAAAAAGTCTATAGGCGTATTTGCCATTGTTGGGGCTCTATCTTGTTCTGTTGTGTCTAATGTTGACATATATTCTAATAGTGGTTTTAACGAACTCACTATTTGGTGTGGGACTTGCAGGTCTATTTTGTGCTTATCTAAGATTTTTAATAATTTATCTCTTAGGCTCCAAAATAGTTCCTTACAAAACGTTTTGTGCTCTTTACTAAGCTTCTCATATCTTGCGTTTATTAACGCCCTAATTTTTTCTAAGACTGTTATTTGATTTACTAAATGTTTTTTAACGGTTTCTTTTTTTATTTCCACCGTCTTATTTAGTCATTTGTAGGATCTCTGGAATTCTTCTGATTCCTCCTGCAATGTCTTATTAATTAGTTCCCATTGATCCATTGATCAAGGGAGAAGCCTATATATACTTGGATACCGGAGGATACCTATCACGGAATCGTGATACTCTCCGGTTAGTTTTATACCTTGAATTGTTGATAGAAATTGTAGGGTCTCTGCAAGGTTATACGCTAATAACGCACCTCCAAAAGATTCCGTATATATTTCTAACAACTCTTCTAAGGGTAGTGCGCAGTCTGCGCTGAACGCGCACATTTTCTTCTACTACATTGAGGATTCTGACTACTATCTCTTGGTCTTTTTCTTAAACTGCCCTAGATACTCTTCTCCTCATTCGCTGAATGTACTGCTCTGTCATCTATGCGTTTTTATACTTTTCACTTATGTGAAATAGTATATTAACTTTGTCACGGAGTTTGTAACAGATCGAAATATTAATTTCCGACTATATAAAGTATATATATTCTTGATCAGGACGACAAGACGAGTTGATTTAGCCATGTCCGTCTGTCCGTCTGTCTGTCTGTCTGTCTGTCTGTATGTATGCAAACTAGTCCCTCAGTTTTGAAGCTATCGAGCTGAAACTTTGCACAGAGTCTTAGAATTTATTACGATGAATCATTCGTCGGAACCAGCATGATCGGATTATTGGAACAGGTAGCTCCCATACGAAAAGAAGAAGAAAAGTGAACAAAACTTGAATCGTTGTATGGAAAACTTTTTTGTTTTGTACAATAGAGTGCTGAAATTTAAAACATAGTAGTTTTACATGGTCCGACTACATGCCTGAAAGTTTCATTGAGATTGGACATCTGGAACTGGTAGCTCCCATACAAAATGAAGAAGAGGAAGAGAAGCCATATTCACGTCGTTGTATGGAAAACTTTTTTGTTTCTTAACCAATTGACTTGAAATTTTAAAGTTATGTTCTTAGGGAGGAATGAAAACTATTTTGACCAAAAGTGGGCGTAACCACGCGTAGCCACGCCCACTTATAGCGAAAATTTACCCGTTGTATGGAAAACTTTTTTGTTTTTTAACCAATTGACTTGAAACTTTACAGTTATGCTCTTGAGGAGGAATGAAAACTATTTTGATCAAAAGTGGGCGTGGCCACGCCCACTTATAGCTTAACTTGACCCTTTGTATGGAAAACTTTCTTGTTTTTTAACCAATTGACTTGAAACTTTACAGTTATGTTCTTAGGGAGGAATGAAAACTATTTTGACCAAAAGTGGGCGTAGCCACGCCCACTTATAGCGAAAATTTATCCGTGGTATGGAAAACTTTTTTGTTTTTTAACCAATTGACTTGAAACTTTGCAGTTGTGCTCTTAGGGAGGAATGAAAACTATTTTGATCAAAAGTGGGCATGGCCACGCCCACTTATAGCTTAACTTGACGCTTTGTATGGAAAACTTTTTTGTTTTTAAACCAATTGACTTAAAACTTTACAGTTATGTTCCTAGGGAGGAATGAAAACTATTTTGACCAAAAGTGGGCGTAGCCACGCCTACTTATAGCGAAAATTGACCCGTTGTATGGAAAACTTTTTTGTTTTTTAACCAATTGATTTGAAACTTTGCAGTTATGCTCTTAGGGAGGAATGAAAACTATTTTGATCAAAAGTGGGCGTGGCCACGCCCTTTTATAGCGAAAATTGACCCTTTGTATGGAAAACTTTTTTGTTTTTTAACCAATTGACTTGAAACTTTACAGTTATGTTCTTAGGGAGGAATAAAAACTATTTTAACCAAATGTGGGCATGGCTACGCCCACTTATCGCAAAACTTGAACCGTTGTATGGAAAAATTTTTTGTTTTTTAACGAATTGACTTGAAACATTACAGTTATGTTGTTAGGGATGCATGAAAACTATTCATTTATTTTTTTTTATGGTGACACAAAGTGAAAAGTATTATAGCTTCAGCCTTGCTGAAGATAGCGTCCTTACTGGTTTTTTTTGTCAATGTCGTGTGTTTATTTTTTATACTTTTCACTTATGTGAAATAGTATATTAACTTTGTCACGGAGTTTGTAACAGATCGAAATATTAATTTCCGACTATATAAAGTATATATATTCTTGATCAGGACGACAAGACGAGTTGATTTAGCCATGTCCGTCTGTCCGTCTGTCTGTCTGTCTGTCTGTCTGTCTGTATGTATGCAAACTAGTCCCTCAGTTTTGAAGCTATCGAGCTGAAACTTTGCACAGAGTCTTAGAATTTATTACGATGAATCATTCGTCGGAACCAGCATGATCGGATTATTGGAACAGGTAGCTCCCATACGAAAAGAAGAAGAAAAGTGAACAAAACTTGAATCGTTGTATGGAAAACTTTTTTGTTTTGTACAATAGAGTGCTGAAATTTTAAACATAGTAGTTTTACATGGTCCGACTACATGCCTGAAAGTTTCATTGAGATTGGACATCTGGAACTGGTAGCTCCCATACAAAATGAAGAAGAGGAAGAGAAGCCATATTCACGTCGTTGTATGGAAAACTTTTTTGTTTCTTAACCAATTGACTTGAAATTTTAAAGTTATGTTCTTAGGGAGGAATGAAAACTATTTTGACCAAAAGTGGGCGTAACCACGCGTAGCCACGCCCACTTATAGCGAAAATTTACCCGTTGTATGGAAAACTTTTTTGTTTTTTAACCAATTGACTTAAAACTTTGCAGTTATGCTCTTAGGGAGGAATGAAAACTATTTTGATCAAAAGTGGGCGTGGCCACTCCCACTTATAGCTTAACTTGACCCTTTGTATGGAAAACTTTCTTGTTTTTTAACAAATTGACTTGAAACTTTACAGTTATGTTCTTAGGGAGGAATGAAAACTACTTTAACGTGGGCGTAGCCACGCCCTTTTATAGCGAAAATTGACCCTTTGTATGAAAAACTTTTTTGTTTTTTAACCAATTGACTTAAAACTTTACAGTTATGTTCCTAGAGAGGAATGAAAACTATTTTGACCAAAAGTGGGCGTAGCCACGCCTACTTATAGCAAAAATTGACCCGTTGTATGGAAAACTTTTTTGTTTTTTAACCAATTGACTTGAAACTTTGCAGTTATGCTCTTAGGGAGGAATGAAAACTATTCATTTAGTTTTTTTTATAGTGACACAAAGTGAAAAGTATTATAGCTTCAGCCTTGCTGAAGATAGCGTCCTTACTGGTTTTAATCTCTGGTCAGGCACAAATATTTGTTTTATCGAAAGCGTTCATGAATTTTTAACTTTTGTAAGCTGAATGTATCTAAGGTTCCTCTGTGCGTCCGTGGAATCAGAAAGAGTGTTCAGCAAGGCGGGACAAATTATTTCAAAGAGGCGAACCAGGCTCAAGGCTGACAATATAAACATCTTTTTGTTTTTAAGCCAAAATTTTTCGATTAAATAAATAAATAAACATAAATTTTCTTGTTTACATAAAAAATATTTATGTGGCATGATATTATCGACGACTATCGATAGCACTATCATGACTACCGATAGTTCCAAAATAACTATCGTCGATAGCGCCGATTATCGATAGTTCTCCACCTCTAGTATGTATGTATGCGACTGTTGAGCTATTAACTAAAAAGATTTCTTTATTACATCCAAGTGATTCAGTAGCTTATTGCATAGAGCTGTTCCTCTTCAAGTCAATGTACTCAAGTTTTGCAAATTCAAGAGGCAATTCGTAGGAACAACTGGAATTTTAAACTAATAAAACTAGAAACTGCCAAGAGAATTTTGTAAGATTAATTTAAATAAAATTATACAAAAATTTTTATACCCTGTACCTTATGGTACAAGGGTATATTAGTTTTGTGCACGTCGACAATGTATGTAACACCTTAAAGACTATACAAAGTATATATATTCTTGATCAGTATCGAAAGAGAAGTCGATTTAGCCATGTCCGTCTGTCCGTCTGTCCGTCCGTCCGTCCGTCTGTCTGTATGAACGCGTCGATCTCGGAAACTATAATAGATAGGACCAAAAGCTCTTCGCAGTTCGATTTTGTGATTCATTACGCAGATCAAGTTTATTTTGGCTTCCCCCTTTTTGAGTTAGTTTAGGGGTGTATGGCAAATAACTGATGCTACCTCGGGTAAAAAAATGACAAAAGTCGTATTTTCTCGGTTGTCTTTTGTGATAGGAACACCAAATTTGGTGTGTATATAGCTGACTCAAACCTTAAGAAAAAAAAAAAAAAAAATGGGCGTGACCACGCCCCTATATAGTAAAAATTTCAAACGCTCATATCTCAAAAACCATACAACCTACAAGAATGAAACTTTCCATGTATGCTTTTGGGGTGGAGTATAGTAAGATTCAAATATAAAATGGGCGTAACCACGCCCACATATAGCCAAAATAGAAAACCGTTATATCTCTGGAACCAATTGGTCTAAAAGTGTAAAAATAGGTATGTGTGATATTAAATGAAAATGAAATCTATTTTGATGAAAAAGTGGGCGTGGCCACGCCTTTAAACAGTCGTTACTAATTGAAGGTACAGGGTATGTCGGAGTCGATTACTGTCGACTCCAATCTTTACTGGTTTGATTTTCGTGCTCTGTTGGGTCGTGTCGAAAAATTGCGGTCCATGCCCATTTGTAGTACCTAGGTTGAAACCTTAAAGCAGGCAGAGCTGTTGCTCATCAAGTCGATGTGCTCAAGTTCAAGCCCAAGTTGAGTCTATCGAATTTTTAAATTAAAACTTAAAGTTTAGATGCGGTAATTTACAATCCATGCACACCGTAAGGAACTTCGTTGCTGGTTGGGGTCCCATGACCCCACTATTTTTTTTTTATTTTTAACCAATTGACTTGAAATTTTCTTAGGAAGGAATGAAAACTATTTTGACCAAAAGTGGGCGCGGCCACGCCCTTTTATAGCGAAAATTGACCCGTTGTATGGAAAACTTTTTTGTGTTTTAACCAATTGACTTGAAACTTTACAGTTATGTTCTTAGGGAGGAATGAAAACTATTGTGACCAAAAGTGGGCGTAGCCACGCCCACTTCTAGCGAAAATTGACCCGTTGTATGGAAAACTTTTTTGTTTTTTAACCAATTGACTTGAAACCTTACAGTTATGTTGTTAGGGAGGCATGAAAAATATTCATTTAGTTTTTTTTATAGTGACATAACGTGAAAAGTATTATAGCTTCAGCCTTGCTGAAGATAGCGTCCTTACTGGTGTTTAATTCTCTTTGACGGGCAGATGGCGTCCTCCCGTTTGTAAAAAAGCTGTCGCTGAGTTGCGCTGCGCACTTAGCAGATACACAAACCGGCGTGGTTTGTGTACGCACTAAGGCTGTTACTCACAGCGAGGTGGCTGTGCTCACCGCGAGCCTCCAGGCATCTTCCACAGAACGTCCAGGTCGGAATCCAAATTGCCATCTGTTCCCGGTTGGCAGCTTATCTTTTAATCGGTTGACCATGATACCCTCAAGCACTTTGCCAAAGACTGGCAACAGACAGATACCACGATAAGAAGCAGGAGGCACCTTGTGTACAGGGCTGTCAAGTGCTCGGGTATGGCGCGCCACACTGTCTTGCAAATGGCACCAGTGATGCCATCTAAGCCAGGAGCTCGTAGGCTGCTCAGACTGGCGATACGGTCATCAACCTCGACAGCAGCAAGCGTCGGTGGTGACATTGGAGCCATATCCGGGACGGCCGCGGGTACTGCGGACTCTGTAACTGGGAAAAAGTTACGGAGGAGTAGCCGTAAATTGGTCAAAAAAAAGTGGAATTTACGAAAAATTTGAGTTTGTTGGTCATTGAGGGGTAACTTTCGAATAGGGGGGAATTTTGTGGTATGCAGTTTTAAAGATATATATTTACTGAGCTTGTATGCAAAATTTCATGTTCATACCTTTATTAGTTTTTATAGAAATAACACGGGGAGGGGAAATCAAGGGGAGGGGGAAAATTGTGGTATGCAGTTTTGTAGAGCTCCTCATGTTGAGCCTACATACCGACATTCATGTTTCTATCTCTTCGGGTGTTGGAGTAATAACGTTTTCAAAAAGTGGGTGGTGCGGGTTGGGCGGGAAGGAGTGGGCGTGGCACAAAACCGTTCAAACTTGATGTAGTGCCAAGCATCACGAGTCTACCCTCCAAATTTCAAGTCTCTAGCTTTTACAGTTTCCGAGAACCATTAGTGAATACAGACGGACGGATGGACGCACGGACGGTCGGTCAGACGGACAGGGCTCATTCGATTTCTCTTGTCATCCTAATCAAGAATATATATACTTTATGGGGTCCCCCTCCCCTCCTTCTATGCGTTACATACATTTCGTTCAAACAAACTTAATATACCCTGACACACTGTATGTGCAGGGTATAAAAACCGAATTTTTAACCGATTGTTCCAATGGGAGCTATATGCTATATTTATCCGATCTTCACCAATTTTGCAGTGAGCCTTAATTTACGTCCGAGATATTCTTGTGCAAAAAATTGGGGCGATAACTTGAAAAACAAAGAGTTTATTGAGCAAAAACCTCATTTTTAACCGATCGTTCCTATGGCAGCTATATGCTATAGTAATCCGATCAGGCTGGTTCCTACATATAAACTGCCTGCAAGGAAAAGAAAATTTTCTGCATTTAAATTTTTTTGCTAACTTCAAAACTCTGGGAGGAGTTCGCATTGAAACAGACAGACGGACAGACAGACAGACGGACATGGCTATTTGAACTCTTCTCGTCGTGCTGATCAAGAATATATATACTTTATATAGTCGGAGATGTCTCCTTCTCTGCGTTGCAAACTTCATGACAAAGGTAATATACTCTTGCAAGAGTATAAAAAATAATTTCAAAAGTGAAAAACTAATAAGGTGGACAAAAAATATACTGTCAAAACTAAAAAAAAAACAGTAAGGGCGGTATAGTCGAGTATACTCGACAATATAATACCCTTCACAC
The DNA here is from genome assembly GCA_034638295.1 of Phortica okadai. NCBI lineage: Eukaryota > Metazoa > Arthropoda > Insecta > Diptera > Drosophilidae > Phortica > Phortica okadai. The sequence goes on along the minus strand of CM067848.1, from coordinate 16,736,837 downwards.
ATGGTGGGCGGTGCCACACCCTCAATCTACAAAAACGTATTGATCTGACGTCGCCTTTTCAAATAGTGTTCAAAATATCAAGAAAATCGGTCAAAAAATGTGGATTTTACGAAAAATTTACATTTGTGGGTCTCTGAGGGAAAGCCATCAAAGAGAGGGGAAATTTGTGGTATGCAGTTTTTAAGATGTATTATCACTGAGCTTGTATACAAAATTTCAGGTTCATACCTTTGTTAGTTTTGGAGATATTGCTTTTTATAGAAAACAACTGGGGGAGGGGAAATGAAGAGGAGGGGGAAAAATTGTGGTATGCAGTTTTGTAGTCCTACTTATACTGAGTCTACATACCGACTTTAATGTTTCTATCTCTTTGGATGTTCGAGTTATAGCGTTTTAAAAAAGTGGGCGGTGCTGGATAGGCGGGAAGGAGTGGGCGTGGCACAAAACCGTTCAAACTTAATCTGCTGCCGAGCATCACGAGTCTACCCTCCAAATTTCAAGTCTCTAGCTATTATAGTTTCTGAGAACCATTGGTGAATACGGACGGACAGACGGACGGACGGACGGACAGACGGACGGACATGGCTTAATCAATTTCCCTTGTCATCCTGATCAAGAATATATATACTTTATATAGTCGCAAGTGAATATTTCTGTGCGTTACATACATTTCGCTCAAACAAACACAATATACCCCGATACACAGTATGTGTACAGGGTATAAAAAAAACCAGTAAGGCTTGGAGTCGACAGTACTCGACTCCGACATACCCTGTACCTTCAATTTGTACCAACTGTTTGAAAGCGTTGCCCCGCCCATTGTTTAATCGAAACAGATTTCATTTTCATTCAATTTCATATATACCAATTTTTACTCTTTTAGACCAATTCGTTCAAGAGATATAACGGCATTCTACCATGGCTATATGTCGGCGTGGTCACGCCCATTTCACAACTGAATCTTGTTACACTCCTCTCCAATATCATATATGCAAAGTTTCATTCTTGTAGGTTTCATAGTTCTTGAGATATAAGCGTTCAAATTATTACTATATATGGGCGTGGGTACGCCCATTTTTATACTTTTCACTTATGTGAAATAGTATATTAACTTTGTCACGGAGTTTGTAACAGATCGAAATATTAATTTCCGACTATATAAAGTATATATATTCTTGATCAGGACGACAAGACGAGTTGATTTAGCCATGTCCGTCTGTCCGTCTGTCCGTCTGTCTGTCTGTCTGTCTGTCTGTATGTATGCAAACTAGTCCCTCAGTTTTGAAGCTATCGAGCTGAAACTTTGCACAGAGTCTTAGAATTTATTACGATGAATCATTCGTCGGAACCAGCATGATCGGATTATTGGAACAGGTAGCTCCCATCCGAAAAGAAGAAGAAAAGTGAACAAAACTTGAATCGTTGTATGGAAAACTTTTTTGTTTTGTACAATAGAGTGCTGAAATTTTAAACATAGTAGTTTTACACGGTCCGGGCATGTAGAAAGTTTCATTGAGATTGGACATCTGGAACTGGTAGCTCCCTTACAAAATGAAGAAGAGGAAGAGAAGCCATATTCACGTCGTTGTATGGAAAACTTTTTTGTTTCTTAACCAATTGACTTGAAATTTTAAAGTTATGTTCTTAGGGAGGAATGAAAACTATTTTGACCAAAAGTGGGCGTAACCACGCGTAGCCACGCCCACTTATAGCGAAAATTTACCCGTTGTAGGGAAAACTCTCTTGTTTTTTAACCAATTGACTTGAAACTTTACAGTTATATTCTTAGAGAGGAATGAAAACTATTTTGACCAAAAGTGGGCGTAGCTAGGCGTAGCCACGCCCACTTATAGCGAAAATTGACCCGTTGCATGGAAAACTTTTTTGTTTTTTAACCAACTGACTTGAAACTTTACAGGATTGTTCTTAGGGTGGAATGAAAACAGTTTTGACCAAAAGTGGGCGTTGTATGTAAAACTTTTTTGTTTTTTAACCAATTGACTTGAAGTTTTTATTCCTCCCTAAGAGCATAACTGCAAATGCTCTTAGGGAGGAATAAAAACTATTTTGATAAAAAGTGGGCATGGCCACGCCCACTTATACTGAAACTTGAACCGTTGTATGGAAAACTTTTTTGTTTTTTAACCAATTGACTTGAAACTTTACAGTTATGTTCTTAGGGAGGAATGAAAACTATTTTAACCAAAAGTGGGCATGGCTACGCCCACTTATCGCAAAACTTGAACCGTTGCACACTGGTCCCAATGTCCAATATTTTGGCAAAAACTCATTTTTTTTTTTTTTTAAGTAATGGAAAAATATTATTTTATTACAATAGAATAATAATAATAATATTGACTAATTGAAAATCATAGTGCTTCAGCTGAAATTGAATCCCTGCCAATTTAGCAATCCCTGGAAGTCAACGGTTCGTTTACCGTATGCTCTGACATTATTTGCTTGCTAAATAAAAGCATTTTTCAAACAACAATTTCGTAAAAACTTCTTTGTCAATTTTTATAAAATAAAATGGAAAATAATTGTGGAGGTATGTAGAATATAACGGTTTTAATGCAATACGTGTTTTATGTGTTGTTAGTTTGTTTATATGTGTCTTTGTGAAGTTATGTTTTTAGCAATTTTAACCTAACATTTTTCATGTTTCGTGGAGTAAAAGTTTATTGGATTGACAAGGATTGATGTAATTGTTGGCCCAATACTAATTCTTAGTATATTTATGATGCAATGATACTAATCTTTTTTGCCCGTTTTTGCCCCCTTTCCTAAAAATCGCCTATTCGCAGACAATATAGATTTAGGTTATGCTGAAATGCTAGAGTTTTGGCTGGCAAATGGTCGCCAAACTGGAACCCTTTACAATTTTGTGCGGCAGCATAGTTGTAGGCAATTAAGGCAAGACATGGAGGACTCAATAAAAAAGAAAATTAAGAACTTTGTTGCATTTGTTAATGTTCGTTTAAGCAAATGCAATTGGGTGGGCTCAAGGTTTTCAACGCATCTTGAAAGTCGGGTTGCATCACGCTTTCAATTACAATTGCAGCTCTGTGACATTTTTGAAGAATTCCCTAAAAATTTAGGACGCCCATGATTAAGGCAGTTCTCGATTAGCTGTCGAAGTTTCGAAAAATAATAATAATAATACATACCGACAAAAATAAGTTTTTTAATAATTGCAATTAACAAAATTAATGGTCAATCTTGGATACAAGATATCTCAGAAATTATTTGACCGATCTTGTTTAAATTTAAAAATTCTTAGGAACCCAATTTATCATGTACTAAAGGGGTTTCTTGATTGAGTCCCCCTTTGGGTGTTACACAATTCTTTATCTCAATAATGCAAGAAAAAAGATGTTCATCTTTAAACTGCTGGAAATTTTACAAATTTTACTAATTTCGTGTTTTTTACAATTCAGTGAAATGCAAGAAATTAGAGGGTGACACGACTTGTCATGTCTTTTATTTTCGGAATCAACACACCAAAATACATAAGAATTAGTTGCAACTATTGCCTGTGTAATTATGTCAATTCAGATGACGACGATGAAGACAACTTGGAAACATTTGAAAGTATCTATGCCTATTCTTTTGATTTAGATGTAGAAAATGATTAATTAAAAAATAAATTATATATATTTAACTGAATTTCTTAATGAAATTCAGCTTTCTTTTCTTGCGAAGCTTTATGTAATTGGGGGTCAGCGTACAGTGGAGGGGGTGGTTAGGGTGTTCAGGTTGTATTTATTAAAATAATGTAATATATACATATCTAAGATTTGTTGAATATCCCCTTGTACCGCATTATCATTCATAAATATTTTAGAATTTTTTGTTTTAAAGCTTTTATAGGGCGGTAAAGAGGGCGTGATCCGATCGGTCCAAAATTTTATCAGGCCTTACATATACAATAACGATATAGTGTCCCGAGTTTCAGGTCGATATCTACATTTTTCGAATTTCTGCCAAAATTTTTTTCATTGGGACCAGTAAGCGTTGTATGTAAAACTTTTTTGTTTTTGAACGAATTGACTTGAAACCTTACAGTTATGTTGTTAAGGAGGCATGAAAACTATTCATTTACTTTTTTTTATAGTGACACAAAGTGAAAAGTATTATAGCTTCAGCCTTGCTGAAGATAGCAACCTTACTGGTTTTAATGTATCTTCTTGCGGCTTGAGTCAGCTATATACACTCCGAATTTGGTGTTCTTATCTCAAAAGACCACAGAGATAAAACGATTTTTGTAAGTTTTTTCCCGAGGTCGCTCCAGTCATTTGCCCCTCACCCCTAAACTAAGTCAAACCAGTAAGGATTGGAGTCGACAGTACTCGACTTCGACATACCCTGTACCTTCAATTAGTAACGACTGTTGTAGGGCGTTGCCCCGCCCACTTTTTAATCGAAACAGATTTCCTTTCCATTCAATATCATACATACTAATTTTTGCTCTTCTAGACCAATTCGTTACAGAGATATACCGGTTTTCTATTTTGGCTATATGTGGGCGTGGTTACGCCCATTTTATATTTGAATCTTACTATACTCCATCCCAATAGCATACATGCAAAGTTTCATTCTTGTAGGTTGTAGGGTTCTTGAGATATGAGCGTTTGAAATTTTTACTATATAGGGGCGTGGTCACGCCCATTTTTTTATTTTTTTTTCCTGAGGTTTGAGTCAGCGATATACACACCAAATTTGGTGTTCCAATCACAAAAGACAACGCAGCAAATACGACTTTTGTACTATTTTACCCGAGGTAGCTTCAGTTATTTGCCCCTCACCCCTAAACTAACTCAAAAAGGGGGAATACAAAATAAACTTGATCTGCGTAATGAATCACAGAATCGAACTGCGAAGAGCTTTTGGTCCTATCTATTATAGTTTCCGAGATCGACGCGTTCATACAGACAGACGGACGGACGGACGGACGGACAGACGGACAGACGGACATGGCTAAATCGACTTCTCTTTCGATACTGATCAAGAATATATATACTTTGTATAGTCGGAGATGTCTCCTTTAAGGTGTTACATACATTGTCGACGTGCACAAAACTAATATACCCTTGTACCATAAGGTACAGGGTATAACCAGTAAGGATTGGAGTCGACAGTACTCGACTCCGACATACCCTGTACCTTCAATTTGTACCAACTGTTTGAAGGCGTTGCCACGCCCACTTTTTAATCGAAACAGATTTCATTTTCATTCAATTCCATATATACCAATTTTTACTCTTTGAGACCAATTCGTTCAAGAGATATAACGGCATTCTACCATGGCTATATGTGGGCGTGGTCACGCCCATTTCACAATTGAATCTTGTTATACTCCATCCCAATATCATATATGCAAAGTTTCATTCTTGTAGGTTTTATGGTTCTTGAGATATAAGCGTTTCAAATTATTACTATATATGGGCGTGGCTACGCCCAATTTTTTAATGTATCTTCTTGGGGCTTGAGTCAGCTATATACACTCCAAATTTGGTGTGCCTATCTCTAAAGACAACCGAGATAAAACGACTTTTGTAAGTTTTTTCCCGAGGTTGCTCCAGTCATTTGCCCCTCACCCCTAAACTAAGTCAAAAAAGGGGGAAACAAAATAAACTTGATCTGCTGAAGGAATAACAGAATCGAACTGCGAAGAGCTTTTGGTCCTATCTATTATAGTTTCCGAGATCGACGCGTTCATACAGACGGACGGACAGACGGACGGACGGACAGACGGACAGACGGACATGGCTAAATCGACTTCTCTTTCGATACTGATCAAGAATATATATACTTTGTATAGTCGGAAATGTCTCCTTTAAGGTGTTACATACATTGTCGATGCGCACAAAACTAATATACCCTTGTACCATAAGGTACAGGGTATAAAAAGGGGGAAACAAAATAAACTTGATCTGCTGAAGGAATAAAAGAATCGAACTGCGAAGAGCTTTTGGTCCTATCTATTATAGTTTCCGAGATCGACGCGTTCATACAGACGGATGGACGGACAGACAGACAGACGGACAGACGGACATGGTTAAATCGACTTCTCTTTCGATACTGATCAAGAATATATATACTTTGTATAGTCGGAAATGTCTCCTTTAAGGTGTTACATATATTGTCGATGCGCACAAAACTAACACATAAGGTACAGGGTATAACCAGTAAGGACGCTATAGTCGAGTATACTCGACAATATAATACCCTGCACACACAGTAGGTGGTGCAACACTTAAATCTACAAAAAAATGTTGATTTGACATCGCCCGATCGAATAGTGTTCAAAATATCAAGTAAATTGGTAAAAAAATTTGGAATTTACGAAAAATTTGAGTTTGTTGGTCATTGAGGGGTAACTTTCGAACATGGGAGAATTTTGTGGTATGCAGTTTTAAAGATATATATTTACTGAGCTTGTAAACAAAATTTCATGTTCATACCTTTATTAGTTTTGGAGATATTGCTTTTGAGAGAAAAAAACTCGGGGTGGGGAAATCAAGGGGAGGGGGAAAAATTGTGGTATGCAGAGCTATACATACTGAGTCTACATACTCATTTTCATGTTTCTAACTCGTCAGGTTTTTGAGCTACAGCCTTTTGAAAAAATGGGTGGTGCTCGATGGTCGGGAAGAAGTGAGCGTGGCAAAAAATCCTTCAAATTTGATCTAGCGTTTGACCTCACGAGTCTATCCACCAAATTTGAAGTCTCTAGCTCTTATAGTTTTCGAGAACCATTGGTGAGGACGGACGGACGGACAGACAGGGCTATATCAATTCGTCTTGTCATCCTGATCAAGAATATATATACTTTATAGGGTCCCCCTCCCCTCCTTCTATGCGTTACATACAAACCGTCTCAAACTAACTTAGTATACCCTGATACACAGTGTGTGTACAGGGGATAATAAAACTGATGTTAAAATTGAAAATTATTGTAAAAAAAAAACAACCAATGTAAATGGAAGTTTGCAGCCTATACGAGCTAGCAATTTCCTATTCCACAAACGGCGACTTCGCCGAAGGAACAATTCAAATGTAAAATTTGTTTTATACTTTTCACGTATGTGAAACAGTATAATAACTTTGTGCTGAAGTTTGTTACACACAGAAATATTCACTTGCGACTATATAAAGTATATATATTCTTGATCAGGACGACAAGACGAGTTGATTTAGCCATGTCCGTCTGTCCGTCTGTCTGTATATATACAATCTCCTCCCACAGTTTTCAAGATATCGAGCTGAAATTTTGCACAGAGACTTCTTATTCGTGCAGTCAACTCATTTGTCGGATCCAGCCCAAAGTGGGCGTAGCCACGCGTAGCCACGCCCACTTCTAGCGAAAATTGACCCGTTGTATGGAAAACTTTTGAAACGAAGTTCCTTTACGGAGCTTACATGTAGACTGAAATGAGAGAAAATTTCAAAATCGTCACGTAACAAAATGAGTTTTTTGTGTATGTATGTGTGGGACTATAATGCTACAACTCTAACGTTGTTGCTACTTGCATGACTCAGTAGTCATCAAAAAATAGCAACAACAAACATGTATAGTTGAAATTTTGGCATTTCTCTTTCACCGTCACTTTCGCCATCTGGCGCATATGCAACAACAACTAACTTGTTTACGCCAAATATTACAACAACTCTTGTTGTAATATTCGACACAAGCATACACCGTTAGGTCACCCAGTGCTTGAACGCATGCAATATGTTTGTTACTGCTCGCTAATCAGCGTTGCTGCCAAATAATCAACGTCGCTACTCAACGTCACTAATCAGCATCCTCACAAGATGCCGAATTTTCAAAAAATGTTGTATGTTATTAAATGTTGAAAAAAAAGGTCAACTTTGAGTAGCAATATCATCACAACTATAATTCCAATTTCTTTAAAGTTAACATTTTTTTAATCTCTGGTCAGGCACATATATTTGTTTTATCGAAGGCGTTCATGAATTTTTAATTTTTGCAAGCTGAATGTATCTAAGGTTCCTCTGTGCGTCCATGGAATCAGAAAGAGTGTTCAGCAAGGCGGGGCAAATTATTTCAAAGAGGCGAACCAGGCTCAAGGCTGACAATATAAACATCCTTTTGTTTTTAAGCCAAAATTTTTCGATTAAATAAATAAATAAACATAAATTTTCTTGTTTACATAAAAAATATTTATGTGGCATGATATTATCGACGACTATCGATAGCACTATCATGACTACCGATAGTTCCAAAATAACTATCGTCGATAGCGCCGATTATCGATAGTTCTCCACCTCTAGTATGTATGTGTGCGACTGTTGAGCTATTAACTAAAAAGATTTCTTTATTACATCCAAGTGATTCAGTAGCTTATTGCATAGAGCTGTTCCTCTTCAAGTCAATGTACTCAAGTTTTGCAAATTCAAGAGGCAATTCGTAGGAACAACTGGAATTTTAAACTAATAAAACTAGAAACTGCCAAGAGAATTTTGTAAGATTAATTTAAATAAAATTATACAAAAATTTTTAATATTTCGTGTTGGACCGTGTTCGGACAATTTTTATACCCTGTACCTTATGGTACAAGGGTATATTAGTTTTGTGCGCATCGACAATGTATGTAACACCTTAAAGGAGACATTTCCGACTATACAAAGTATATATATTCTTGATCAGTATCGAAAGAGAAGTCGATTTAGCCATGTCCGTCTGGCCGTCCGTCCGTCCGTCCGTCTGTCCGTCCGTCTGTATGAACGCGTCGATCTCGGAAACTATAATAGATAGAACCAAAATCTTTTCGCAGTTCGATTCTGTTATTCATTACGCAGATCAAGTTTATTTTGTTTCCCCCTTTTTTGACTTCGTTTAGGGGTGAGGGGCAAATGACTGGAGTAACCTCGGGTAAAAACTTACAAAAATCGTTTTATCTCTGTGGTCTTTTGAGATAGGAACACCAAATTTGGTGTGTATATAGCTGACTCAAACCCCAAGACGAAAGAATAAAAAAATGGGCGTGGCCACGCCCCCCATATAGTAAAAATTTGAAACGCTTATATCTCAAGAACCATAAAACCTACAAGAATGAAATTTTGCATATATGCTATTGGAATTGAATATAACATGATTCAATTACAAAATGGGCGTTGCCACGCCCACAAATAGAAAAACGTTGTATCTCTGGAACCAATTGGTCTAAAAGTGTAAAAATAGGTATGTGTGATATTAAATGAAAATGAAATCTATTTTGATGAAAAAGTGGGCGTGGCCACGCCTTTAAACAGTCGTTACTAATTGAAGGTACAGGGTATGTCGGAGTCGATTACTGTCGACTCCAATCCTTACTGGTTTGATTTTCGTGCTCTGTTGGGTCGTGTCGAAAAATTGCGGTCCATGCCCATTTGTAGTACCTAGGTTGAAACCTTAAAGCAGGCAGAGCTGTTGCTCATCAAGTCGATGTGCTCAAGTTCAAGCCCAAGTTGAGTCTATCGAATTTTTAAATTAAAACTTAAAGTTTAGATGCGGTAATTTACAATCCATGCACACCGTAAGGAACTTCGTTGCTGGTTTGGGTCCCATGACCCCACTATTTTTTTTTGATTTTTAACCAATTGACTTGAAATTTTCTTAGGAAGGAATGAAAACTATTTTGACCAAAAGTGGGCGCGGCCACGCCCTTTTATAGCGAAAATTGACCCGTTGTATGGAAAACTTTTTTGTGTTTTAACCAATTGACTTGAAACTTTACAGTTATGTTCTTAGGGAGGAATGAAAACTATTGTGACCAAAAGTGGGCGTAGCCACGCCCACTTCTAGCGAAAATTGACCCGTTGTATGGAAAACTTTTTTGTTTTTTAACCAATTGACTTGAAACCTTACAGTTATGTTGTTAGGGAGGCATGAAAAATATTCATTTAGTTTTTTTTATAGTGACATAACGTGAAAAGTATTATAGCTTCAGCCTTGCTGAAGATAGCGTCCTTACTGGTGTTTAATTCTCTTTGACGGGCAGATGGCGTCCTCCCGTTTGTAAAAAAGCTGTCGCTGAGTTGCGCTGCGCACTTAGCAGATACACAAACCGGCGTGGTTTGTGTACGCACTAAGGCTGTTACTCACAGCGAGGTGGCTGTGCTCACCGCGAGCCTCCAGGCATCTTCCACAGAACGTCCAGGTCGGAATCCAAATTGCCATCTGTTCCCGGTTGGCAGCTTATCTTTTAATCGGTTGACCATGATACCCTCAAGCACTTTGCCAAAGACTGGCAACAGACAGATACCACGATAAGAAGCAGGAGGCACCTTGTGTACAGGGCTGTCAAGTGCTCGGGTATGGCGCGCCACACTGTCTTGCAAATGGCACCAGTGATGCCATCTAAGCCAGGAGCTCGTAGGCTGCTCAGACTGGCGATACGGTCATCAACCTCGACAGCAGCAAGCGTCGGTGGTGACATTGGAGCCATATCCGGGACGGCCGCGGGTACTGCGGACTCTGTAACTGGGGAAAAGTTACGGAGGAGTAGCCGCGCACAGTCGTGCCAGGTTACAACTGTGGCGCCATCAGACCGAAGGCATCCAATGTCGGTGCTCTTTTTGCGTCCACGGCAAATCCTGTAAACGCGGCCCCATGGGTCACCAGTGTGCTCGTTCACGTAACGCCTCCAATGCTGCTCCTTCGCTGACAGGATGAGCTTCTTGTATTGCGCTACGGCAAGCCGTAGGGCGGGCGCAAGAAGCTCAGCATCGACGTTGCCACACCGTCGTGCATCCTGGAGCCTACGCCTCAGTCTCCTGACCTCTTGGCGCTTTGAAGATAAATCGGTGGTCCACCAAGCTATCTTCAAACGGGCTCTTGGCGGTCTGCAACCTAGCGCATGATCGCACGCAAAGTGCACCATGCGTCGCAGCGCAGCAGCCTGGTCGTCCAATGGCGTTTCCGCGAAGTCCTCGGGCAGTTTCGCTATCCTTCTTGCCACTACGTCCTCAAACCATCGCCAATCTGCATTTGCGAGATTCCAGGACGGCACAGGAGCAAAGCTCTCAACTGTGCTGGGGGTATGCGTCACCATAACATTAATAAAGTTATGGTCGCTGAGCTCCCACTCGTCCACTCTCCAGTCATATGCGGCCCACATAGACGCTGCGTGATTGACGATGGTTACGTCGATATCGCTCTGGCCTTGGCGATTATCATACGTGTACGACTCACTGAACTGATTAAGCACGCCGGCTCTATTCAGCAGGATCCAATCAGACAGCAGCTCACCCCGTACAAGGTTCGGGCGCCTCCGAGCGAACTCGGAAAGCTTACTGAACCAAGTGGGGGATACTGCATTCGCGTCGAGTCCAAGGATGACGGGCGTGCTGCTAGCCAGTAGCAGCACCGCATCCATGTACATGAGGTACGGTTCGATGTTGGCTTCGAATTGGCAGTATACGGAGCTCAGGAAGATTGAGCCATATCTGCCAGTGATACTCACGCATATGCCAAATTCCGTGGCAAGTGACAGCATACAGATGGCATCTGGGTCGTCGATGATGACTGCTGCTTTCCCTCGTCGGTCGGAGAATACACGCATCCCGGCTGGGAAGCCTGTGATCCGACCCGCCAGGTCGACGTAGGGCTCCTGGACAAGTGCGAACAGATGGCCATGCGGACTCCGAGCTCGATGGCAGCAGCTCGGCCTCGACCACAATTCGCTTGGATGAAGCTAAACATATTAATGTCTAGCTTGCACCCTCGCTAGCACGGCAGCGTATATAGGGCATGCGCCGCTGAGCATGTGATGCCCAGACGGTTGCCCACGGAAGCGGCAGATCCGGCAGACCACCGGGTGCACGCACTTCGCCGAATTGTGGCCGGTCTGTCCGCACTGTCGGCAGACAGCCTCCTTAAGGCGGCAATCAGCGACTTTGTGATCAAAGCCAACACACCTATGGCAAGCGTATGTCCTGACGAGCGAGCGGGGTCTGTACGAGAACCATTTTATGTAAACTCGAGCGCCATCGAGAATACTATGCGCCTTCTCGCTCACTTCCAATGACACGTTCACCGTCGTGCCATCTGTCACCGACCATGGCTTGGTCTCCAAGTGAACAGACTTTGTGAACTCCGCCTGTGTCATGTGCTCCTGGAAGTTGTTCACGAACAGCTCCGACATGAACGCTTCTGGTGTAATGGCTGTGTCCACATCATGGACCATCATCCGCGGTATTAGCTCCTTGCTGGGTGCGACGTCCAGGCCAGCCTCCTTGAAGCGCGCGCTAGCAGCGACGCGCTTCATCTCGCTCTCCGACGGGGTGCGGATGACCGCACCGCCCCGGCGCAACTCGCGTACGGTATGTACGCGCACGCCAAGGGTCGGCACGACCTCGCTACGCACCTTGTTGGCTATGTCGGCGTTGCTAAGGCCAGGCGTTTTGCTGCTCACGACCACCGACCACGTCTCGGGAGGTTTCGCGACACGCGAAGCGGCATCGGGTACAGCAGCAAGTGCCGGCAGTCTTGGGTACGCGGCTGCGTACGAGGCGACTGGTGCGGTCGCGTGGACAGCAGCTGGGGCGGCAGGAGGTGACTTTTTCACCATGGCAACGGACTGCTCCAAACGCACATTTTCGCATGCCAACGCCATGACTAATTCGTCATAGCGAGAGAGTGCCGCGAAAATAGCGTGAGCTGCGTCCGGTGCCATTTGTCCAGCAATCACTGCATTTTGGACGGCTTCACGAGCGGCGCAGTTTTCAGCAATAACTGCTGAGTGGCCTGCAGCGACAATCGTCACGGCTCTCAATTTCGGCACAGCAGGAACGGCAACACGCTTTGCGACAAATGTCTTCTGAGCAGCAGCAGCCTGGACCTCGGTATCCAATGCTGGCTCAGAGTCTGGCGGTGAGGCCGGCAGGGGCGTGAAATCTTCGCCATTTTGCAGCGCCAATTTTTTGGATTTCTCCCTGCGTTTCTTGGTACGCCTCTTGATGCCACTGTCACTGGCAACACTGCTATCGGTCAGCATGACTTCTCCCTCTTCCATGGCCTTGCTCATTAAAAAAAACTGCTCGAGCACTTTTTATCTATCTCCGATGTTTTCTTAGATAATTAAAATTTTCCGCGAACCGATGACCAAAACATTTTCCCGCGAACTGATGACAAAAAAATCACGCGAACTGATGACAAAATTCGCGAACCGATGACCAATTTCGCGAAGTGATGACCACTATCACGAACCGATGACCACTTCCTTGACGAACTGATGACCCAGTCACTGTTCGACAAGCAGCCTGGTGGGTGGTTGGTGGGTGGCGTAGACCTGCTCACACAAATATGAGCGCAAAGGAGACGACGAAAGAAACCGGTTTGTAGACGAGAATTTACAACAACAATTTGATTGAAAATTTTTCACACACTTAAATTGCAAAAATTAATGCGCGCTTGCGACTGCACTCGACGAACGATTGTTTGAAACTGAGTTAATAGCGACAGAAATATGTCGAGGTTTAACGTGCGCACCTGCTCAATTGAGCTTAATCACACGGCACTCACATGCATAAGCATAGTGCAACGGATTTGGATTTTGTGCCAAATCAGCATCGTTGCATAGCATATTGCTAGCAACTACCTTTTGAGTTGTGTTGGGCTAGGGTCACAAACTTCATCCGGGTGGGACCGGCATGCATCTAAACACACCTTCTGTTTTCTGGATAACAGCATCCTAGCTGAGCTCAGATAACTGAGCAAACGCAGCTAACCCGCCAAGTTAATAAACTTTACCCGCATTTGGATGTTAAACCACAGCCAGTACGACGCTCCCATCAAGGGGCCATCCCATTGATGGTTGGACTGGCTCTGCATACCAGCCTGGGCATCAACCATCCCCGTACTACCCTTATACCGTGGGTGAGGTTTCGTAGTCGAAACTACTACCAATCTCGAGTCCCGAAGCGACTGACTAGGTTGTTGACCTAAGCCTAGATAACCAGACTTCAAATGCGCCTTGTTCGTTAGCTACAAAGCCGAAGCTATGCATTGCCCATCTGGCGCCAGCGAGGAGGAGAATATAGACGACTTAACCACGATTACCCAAGATCGGTTTGGGGTTTCCCCCTCCCCATTACTTGGCTGTGGTTTCGCTAGATAGTAGATGGGGACAACAACAATAGCCTCGGATCTCTCCGAAGTTTATTTAACGTGGCGTGTACCTATAGTATGGTTTACTACCACGGCACCCTAATATTAAGCATGTGGTGCATGGACTTGGATCTATGCCAAATCAGAATCCCTATTTGACATAAGCCAAACAGTTACCTATTCGAAATTGTGCGGCACCTGGTCACAATTTCCCCTTAGGTGAAGGGCGATGTGCATCTAGACACCTCTGCTGCTCTCTGGATCGCAGCATCCGAGTTGTATTCAAGAAGAAATCTTGAGAACGATGCAACTCACACATCAAGCCGAAGACTTTACTCGCTTGAGTATTTACCACAACCACCAGCGTTGCACCATATACATGGTCCTCACCAATAAGTAGCCAGACCATAGACTACCGAAGCAGTCCATGGTCTGGGGCAGCTACTTCCCGCTGTACCAAATAAACCTTTGGTCCGGTTTCGTGTTGTTACTAGATAATAGTGTATTGATAGTAGTGAGTGTGATAAGTAATAGCAACAACACTACCAAGTTCGAGTCCAAGTGACTCCAAGCATTGGTGATCTTGTGCACCTCTCTGATCTGCTACATAGCTAGGCTATGCATTGCTCATCTAGCAGGACGTGAACCTTCAGAGTTGGATGACTGGCCACATATTACCCAAGCCGCGGAGTTGGTGTTTGTGTATTGTGTTTCCAAGCCCGTTCCCTCTGCTGTGGTTTCGCTATATAGTAGATAGGGACACAAACACATGGTCTCGGATCTCTCCGAAGTTTATTTAACGTGGGATGTACCACAATGTGGTTTAAACCCACGGTGCTCAAATATGCATACAGTGCGCATAAGCGCACTAGTACACACATTGCACAGTGAGCCTGGAACAATGCGCCAGCTAACGCCCCTTTGAAAACTGCTGAAAAATACAGCAGAGTCCATCGGTACCAAATTAATTGCATGTTTGTCGGGCATGCAATACCCCTTGGTGAGGGGCGAGGTTCATCTAAAAACCTCTGCTGATCTTGGGTCACAGCACCCGGTTGAAACGCAACTCCACGCCGAGATTTGCATCTCTACCCGCGACTTGGGTTACCACAACCCCCACGATACTCCCACAAGGGGGCCTACCGCTCGGTCAGGACAGGACTGCAAGCAGTCCTGTGGGCTCCTGACCTCCCGTGGTACCAATTTGGGGCTTGGTCAACCCACCTCTTCAGTCCCGACAGACTCGGATGAGACCACCTGGTGCCAGTTTTGACTCAACAGCCCGGGACTGGCAACCCATACACTCACCGCCTATTGTGGTACCGCTCTCCTCCTACGTCTGTCAAAGATGGCACGCGCCAACACGTCCAGTCTTCTACGCCTCAGGGGGGTTTCCATCGCTGCCGTCACACGCCAAACGCCGTCAGTCATGCGGATGCCAAGTCCATCGAGGTCTCGCAAATCTGCATAGAGGGAGCAGTCACACAGCACGTGGAGCCAGTCTTCGCTATCAGCACCGCATGAGCATGCGGGCGATTCGCTGAGACTCATTCTATACAGAAATGCGTTAATCGATCAGTGGGCCGTCAGCAAGAAGCTGGCACGCATCGAAAAACCGAAGTCTCTCGAGCTATAGACGAACCTGACGTCGGGGAGATATCGGTGAGTAACCCGGCCCGGGCTCTCACTATCGTCCCACCGCGATTGCCACTCGCGCACCACTTGTTCGTCTAGCCGTGCCAGTTTCTGCTTCCAGCTCAGATTTGCCAGATCTTCGCCGTACAGCCAATCGCTTTCCTCCAGCGGGTAGTCATGCTTGAGTTTGAATCTGATTGCCAATTACTTGGCAACCAGGTCAAACGGGGGAGCTCCAGCAAGAACCTGCAGTGCCACAGTGGTGTTGTATGTGTATAACATCAATGCAATACATTGTGGAATATGCTTCACATATTCCAGCGTAGCGCACTTTATGCTAACACAAGCATTACTCAACATTGTAGTAGGTTGTGCATATACATGCGCGACCGCTAAGCGAGGATGTAATTAGATCTCGCCTCTATACAATGTTATGCACAGGCAACGCTTTTCTGCTTGTAACTTTAAATATTCTTAATAAATCATTATCGTTCTTGGCGCTCGACGACGTAGTCGCCTGACCATAAATCACTGTCTTTTTAATTCGGACTTAACATGGCGATCCTGCCAGTTTTCGCGTCGCGAAACCAATTTAATTAAATTTGAACATAACAACAACAAAAAGCAACCATATCGAGGTGCTATGAAAAAACCAGTAAGGACGCTTTCTTCAGCAAGGCTGAAGCTATAATACTTTTCACTTTGTGTCACTATAAAAAAAACTAAATGAATAGTTTTCATGCCTCCGTAACAACATTACTGTAATGTTTCAAGTCAATTCGTTAAAAAACAAAAAATTTTTCCATACTATGGTTCAAGTTTTGCGATAAGTGGGCGTAGCCATGCCCATATTTGGTCAAAATAGTTTTCATTCCTTCCTAAGAACATAACTGTAAAGTTTGAAGTCAATTGGTTAAAAAACAAAAAAGTTTTCCATACAAAGGGTCAAGTTAAGCTACAAGTGGGCGTGGCCATGCCCACTTTTGATCAAAATAGTTTTAATTCCTCCCTAAGAACATAACTTTAAAATTTCAAGTCAATTGGTTAAGAAACAAAAAAGTTTTCCATACAAAGACGAGAATATTCCTTATCTTCCTCTTCTTCATTTTGTATGAGAGCTACCAGTTCCAGATGTCCAATCTCAATGAAACTTTCAGGCATGTAGTCGGACTATGTAAAACTACTATGTTTAAAATTTCAGCACTCTATTGTACAAAACAAAAAAGTTTTCCATACAACGATTCAAGTTTTGTTCACTTTTCTTCTTCTTTTCGTATGGGAGCTACCTGTTCCAATAATCCGATCATGCTGGTTCCGACGAATGATTCATCGTAATAAATTCTAAGACTCTGTGCAAAGTTTCAGCTCGATAGCTTCAAAACTGAGGGACTAGTTTGCATACATACAGACAGACAGACCGACAGACAGACAGACAGACGGACATGGCTAAGTCAACTCGTCTTGTCGTCCTGATCAAGAATATATATACTTTATATAGTCGGAAATTAATATTTCGATCTGTTACAAACTCCGTGACAAAGTTATTATACTATTTCACATAAGTGAAAAGTATAACCAGTAAGGGCGGTATAGTTGAGTATTCTCAACTATATAATACCCTGTACACATAGAAGGCGGTGCCACACCCTCAATCTACAAACACATATTGATTTGACACCCCCGATCAAATATCGTTCAAAATATGAAGAACCAGTAAGGGCGGTATAGTCGAGTATACTCGACAATATAATACCCTGCACACATGGTAGGCAGTGCTACACCCTCAATCTACAAAAACATATTGATCTGACGTCGCCTTTTCAAATAGTGTTCAAAATACAAAAAAAATCGGTCAAAAAATGTGGATTTTACGAAAAATTTAAGTTTGTTGGTCTCTGAGGGGTAGCCATCAAAGAGAGGGGAAATTTGTGGTATGCAGTTTTTAAGATGTATTATCACTGAGCTTGTATACAAAATTTCAGGTTCATACCTTTGTTAATTTTGGAGATAAAGCAATTTAGAGAAAATTACTGGGGGAGGGGAAATGAAAATGAGGGGGGGATTTTGTGGTATGCAGTTTTGTAGAGCCACTCATACTGAGTCTACATACCGACTTTCATGTTTCTATCTCTTTGGATGTTAGAGTTATAGCGATTTAAAAAAGTGGTTAGGGCTGGATGGGCGGGAAGGAGTGGGCGTGGCACAAAAAAAAAATAAACTTGATCTGCTGCCAAGCATCACGAGTCTACCCTCCAAATTTCAAGTCTCTAGCTCTTACAGTTTCCGAGATCCATTGGTGAATACAGACGGACGGACAGACGGACGGTCGGACGGACGGACGGACAGACGGACAGACGGACGGACATGGCTCAATCAATTTCTCTTGTCGTCCTGATCAAGAATATATATACTTTATGGGGTCCCCCTCCCTTCTTTCTGTGCGTTACATACATTTCGTTCAAACAAACTTAATATACCCTGACACACTGTATGTGCAGGGTATAAAAACGGTCAAAAAATGTGGAATTTACAAAAGTTTTGAGTTTGTGGGTGATTGAGGGGTAACCATCAAAAAGAGGGGGATTTTGTGGTAAGCAGTTTTAAAGATATATATTTACTGAGCTTGTATATGCAATATCAGGCTTGTACCTTCAATAGTTTCGGAGATATAGCATTTCTAAGAAAACAACTGGGGGAGGAGAAATGAAGGGGAGGGGTAAAAATTGAGGAATGCAGTTTTGTAGATCTATACATACTGCGTCTACGTACCGACTTTCATGTTTGTACTTATTATAGTTTGGAAGATGTAGTAATTTTAAGTAAAATAAAGTGGAATATATTAAAAATTTCAATTTGTTGGTCTCTGAGGGGTAACAATCAATGAGAGGGGAAATTTGTGGTACGCAGTTTTAAAGATATATATTTGCTGAGCTTGTGTACAAAACATCAGGCTTGTACCTTCAATAGTTACGGAGATATAGCATTTTTAAGAAAACAACCGGGGATGGGGAAATGAAGTGGAGGGGGGAAAATTGTGGTATGCAGTTTTGTAGAGCTACTTATACTGAGACTACATACCGACTTTCATGTTTCTAACTCTTTGGATGTTTGAGTTATAGCGTTTTGAAAAAGTGGGCAGTGCTGAATGGGCGGGAAGGAGTGGGCGTGGCAAAAAAAAAAATAAACTTGATCTGCTGCCGAGCATCACGAGTCTACCTTCCAAATTTCAACTCTCTAGCTCTTATAGTTTCCGAGAACCGTTGGTGAGGACGGACGGACAGACGGACAGACAGACAGACGGACAGACATGGCTCAATCAATTTCTCTGGTCGTCCTGATCAAGAATATATATACTTTTTGGGGTCCCCCTCCCCTCCTTCTGTGCGTTACATACATTTCGTTCAAACAAACCCAATATACCCTGATACACTATGTGTACAGGGTATAAAAATATAATATAACCAGTAAGGACGCTATCTTCAGCAAGGCTGAAGCTATAATACTTTTAACGTTGTGTCACTATAAAAAAAACTAAATGAATAGTTTTCATGCCTCCCTAACAACACAACTGTAAGGTTTCAAGTCAATTGGTTAAAAAACAAAAAAGTTTTCCATACAACGGGTCAATTTTCGCTATAAGTGGGCGTGGCTACGCCCACTTTTGGTCAAAATAGATTTCATTCCTCCCCAAGAACATAACTTTAAAATTTCAAGTCAATTGGTTAAAAAACAAAAAAGTTTTCCATACAACGACGTGAATATTGCTTCTCTTCCTCTTCTTCATTTTGTATGGGGAGCTACCAGTTCCAGATGTCGGATCTCAATGAAACATTCAGGCATGTAGTCGGACTATGTAAAAGTACTATGTTTAAAATTTCAGCACTCTATCGTACAAAACAAAAAAGTTTTCCATACAACGATTCAAGTTTTGTTCATTTTTATACCCTGCACATACAGTGAGTCAGGGTATATTAATTTTGTTTGTACGAAATGTATGTAACGCACAGAAGGAGGGGAGGGGGACCCCATAAAGTATATATATTCTTGATCAGGATGACAAGAGAAATCGATTAAGCCCTGTCCGTCTGTCCGTCCGTCTGTATTCACCAATGGTTCTCGGAAACTATAAAAGCTAGAGACTTGAAATTTGGAGGGTAGACTCGTGATGCTTGGCACTACATCAAGTTTAAACGGTTTTGTGCCACGCCCACTCCTTCCCCCCCCATCCAGCACCACCCACTTTTTTAAAACGTTGTAACTCGAACACCCGAAGAGATAAAAACATGAAAGTCGGTATGTAGACTCAGGATGAAGAGTTCTACAAAACTGCATACCACAATTTTTCCCCCTCCCCTTGATTTCCCCTCTCCGAGTTGTTTTCTCTAAAAAGCAATATCTCCAAAACTAATAAAGATATGAACATGAAATTTTGTATACAAGCTCAGTAAATATATATCTTTAAAACTGCATACCACATAATTCCCCTCTGTTCGAAAGTTACCCTTCAATGACCAACAAACTCAAATTTTTCGAAAATTCCACTTTTTTTGACCAATTTACTTGATATTTTGATCACTATTTGATCGGGCGATGTCAAATCATCATTTTTTTGTAGATTTAGGGTGTTGCACCACCTACTGTGTGTGCAGGGTATTATATTGTCGAGTATACTCGACTATAGCGTCCTTACTGGTTCTTCTTCTTTTCGTATGGGGACTACCAGTTCCAGTGGTCCGATATGGCTGGATCCGACAAATGAGTTGACTGCACGAATAAGAAATCTCTGTGCAAAATTTCAGCTCGATATCTTCAAAACTGTGGGAGGAGATTGTATATATACAGACAGACGGACATGGCTGAATCAACTCGTCTTTTCGTCCTAATCAAGAATATATATACTTTATATAGTCGGAAATGAATATTTCGATCTGTTATAAACTTCAGCACAAAGTTATTATACTATTTCACATACGTGAAAAGTATAATAAGAAGTGAAAAAGCAACCAGCTCCAGGTGCTTTGCAAATAAATAAAAAAACCAGTAAGGGCGGTATAGTCGAGTATACTCGACAATATAATACCCTGCACATATGGTAGGCGGTGCCACACCCTCAATCTACAAAAACATATTGATCTGACGTCGCCTATTCAATTAGTGTTCAAAATATCAAGAAAATCGGGCAAAAAATATGGATTTTACGAAAAATTTAAGTTTGTGGGCCTCTGAGGGGTAGCCATCAAAGGGAGGGGAAATTTGTGGAATGCAGTTTTTAAGATGTATTATCACTGAGCTTGTATACAAAATTTCAGGTTCATACCTTTGTTAATTTTGGAGATATAGCAATTTAGAGAAAATTACTGGGGTAGGGGAAATGAAAATGAGGGGGGGATTTTGTGGTATGCAGTTTTCGAGAGCCACTCATACTGAGTCTACATACCGACTTTTATGTTTCTATCTCTTTGGATGTTAGAGTTATAGCGATTTAAAAAAGTGGGTAGGGCTGGATGGGCGGGAAGGAGTGGGCGTGGCACAAAAAAAAAATAAACTTGATCTGCTGCCAAGCATCACGAGTCTACCCTCCAAATTTCAAGTCTCTAGCTCTTACAGTTTCCGAGATCCATTGGTGAATACAGACGGACGGACGGACGGACAGACGGACAGACGGACGGACATGGCTCAATCAATTTCTCTTGTCGTCCTGATCAAGAATATATATACTTTATGGGGTCCCCCTCCCTTCTTTCTGTGCGTTACATACATTTCGTTCAAACAAACTTAATATACCCTGACACACTGTATGTGCAGGGTATAAAAAGAAAAGAAAATACTTTCAAAACTTAACGAAAAATAACTAAAGTGACCCAGTGAGACAATGAAAAAAAATTAATTTCAAAAGTGAAAAACTAATAAGGTGGACAAAAACTATACTGTCAAAACTAAAAAAAAAAACAGTAAGGACGCTATAGTCGAGTATACTCGACAATATAATACCCTGCACACACAGTAGGTGGTGCAACACTTAAATTTACAAAAAAATGTTGATTTGACATCGCCCGATCGAATAGTGTTCAAAAAATCAAGTAAATTGGTCAAAAAAAGTGGAATTTACGAAAAATTTGAGTTTGTTGGTCATTGAGGGGTAACTTTCGAACATGGGGGAATTTTGTGGTATGCAGTTTTAAAGATATATATTTACTGAGCTTGTATACAAAAATTCATGTTCATACCTTTATTAGTTTAGGAGATATTGCTTTTGAGAGAAAAAAACTCGGTGAGGGGTAATCATGGGGAGGGGGAAAAATTGTGGTATGCAGTTTTGTAGAGCTCTTCATGCTTAGTCTATATACCGACTTTCATGTTTCTATCTCTTCGGGTGTTCGAGTTATAACGTTTTAAAAAAGTGGGTGGTGCTGGTTTGGCGGGAAGGAGTGGGCGTGGCACAAAACCGTTCAAACTTGATGTAGTGCCATGCATAACGAGTCTACCCTCCAAATTTTAAGTCTCTAGCTTTTACAGTTTCCGAGAACCATTGGTGAATACAGACGGACGGACGGACGGAGGAACGGACGGACGGACAGACGGACAGGGCTCAATCGATTTCTCTTCTCATCCTGATCAAGAATATATATACTTTATGGGGTCCCCCTCCCCTCCTTCTGTGCGTTACATACAAACCGTCTCAAACAAACTTAATATACCTAGTGTGTGTACAGGGGATAATAAAACTGATGTTAAAATTGAAAATTATTGTAAACCAGTAAGGATTGGAGTCGACAGTAATCGACTCCGACATACCCTGTACCTTCAATTAGTAACGACTGTTTGAAGGCGTGGCCCCGCCCACTTTTTCATCAAAATAGATTTCATTTTCATTTAATATCACACATACCTTTTTTTACACTTTTAGACCAATTGGTTCCAGAGATACAAAGTTTCTCTATTTGTGGGCGTGGCAACGCCCATTTTGTAATTGAATCATGTTATATTCAATTCCAATAGCATATATGCAAAATTTCATTCTTTTAGGTTTTATGGTTCTTGAGATATAAGCGTTTCAAATTTTTACTATATGGGGGGCGTGGCCACGCCCATTTTTTTATTCTTTCGTCTTGGGGTTTGAGTCAGCTATATACACACCAAATTTGGTGTTCCTATCTCAAAAGACAACCCAGAAAATACGACTTTTGTAAGTTTTTACCCGAGGTTACTCCAGTCATTTGCCCCTCACCCCTAAACGAAGTTAAAAAGGGGGAAACAAAATAAACTTGATCTGCTTAAGAAATGACAGAATCGAAGTGCGAAGAGCTTTTGGTTCTATCTATTATAGTTTCCGAGATCTAGGCGTTCATACAGACGTACAGACGGACAGACAGACAGACGGACATGGCTATATCAACTCGTCTTATCGAGCTGATCAAGAATATATATACTTTGTATAGTCGGAGATGTCTCCTTCTGGGTGTTACATACATTGTCGATGCTCACAAAACTAATATACCCTTGTACTATAAGGTACAGGGTATAAAAAGAAACAACCAATGTAAATCGAAGATTGCAGCCTATACGAGCTAGCAATTTCCTATTCCACAAACGGCGACTTCGCCGAAGGAACAATTCAAATGTAAAATTTTTATACTCTTCACGCAAGTGAATAGTATTATAACTTTGTCCTGAAGTTTGTAACAGCAAGAAGGAGGGGAGGGGGACCCCATAAAGTATATATATTCTTGATCAGCTCGACAAGACGAGTTGATATAGCCATGTCCGTCTGTCCGTCTGTCTGTGAATATGCTATCTCCACCCACAGTTTTGAAGATATGGAGCTGAAATTTTGCAGGGAGTCTTCTTTAATGTGTGGTCAAATCATTGGTTGGAACCGGCCATATCGGATTATTGGAACTGGTAGCCCCCATACGAAATGAAGAAGAAAAACAAATTTTAATCGTTATATGGAAAACTTTTTTGTTTTGAAAGATAGAGAGCTGAAATTTCAAACATAGTTGTTTAACATAGTCCGACATAATGCCTGAAAGTTTCATTGAGATCGGGCAACTAGAACTGGTAGCTGCCATACAAAATGAAGAAGAGAAAGAGAAATTAAGATTTAACGTCATTGTATGGAAAACTTTTTTGTTTTGTATGATAGAGGGCTGAAATTTTAAACTTAGTAGTTCTACATAGTCCGACTACATGCCTGAAAGTTTCATTGAGATTGGACATCTGCAACTGGTAGCTCCCATACAAAATGAAGAAGAGGAAGAGAAGCAATATTCACGTCGTTGTATGGAAAACTTTTTTGTTTCTTAACCAATTGACATGAAACTTCACAGTTATGTTCTTGGGGAGGCATTAAAACTATTTTGACAAAAACGGGCATGGTTACGCCCACTTTTACCAAAAATCAATAATTTGCATATCTCCGGCACCCAATGAGCAAAAACAATGAAAATTTGTATATAGACTAATTAGATGAAGAAACCAGTAAGGACGCTTTCTTCAGCAAGGCTGAAGCTATAATACTTTTCACTTTGTGTCACTATAAAAAAAACTAAATGAATAGTTTTCATGCCTCCGTAACAACATTACAACGGGTCAATTTTCGCTATAAGTGGGCGTGGCTACGCCCACTTTGGGTCAAAATAGTTTTCATTCCTCCCCAAAAACATAACTTTAAAATTTCAAGTCAATTGGTTAAAAAAGAAAAAAGTTTTCCATACAACGACGTGAATATTGCTTCTCTTCCTCTTCTTCATTTTGTATGGGGGCTACCAGTTCCAGATGTCCAATATCAATGAAACTTTCAGACATGTAGTCGGACTATGTAAAACTACTATGTTTAAAATTTCAGCACTCTATCGTACAAAACAAAAAAGTTTTCCATACAACGATTCAAGTTTTGTTCATTTTTCTTCTTCTTTTCGTATGGGGGCTACCAGTTCCAGTGGTCCGATATGGCTGGATCCGACAAATGAGTTGACTGCACGAATAAGAAGGCTCTGTGCAAAATTTCAGCTCGATATCTTAAAAACTGTGGGAGGAGATTGTATATATACAGAAAGACGGACAGACGCACATGGCTAAATCAACTCGTCTTGTCGTCCTGATCAAGAATATATATACTTTATATAGTCGGAAATGAATATTTCGATCTGTTACAAACTTCAGCACAAAGTTATTATACTATTTCACATACGTGAAAAGTATAAAAATATATTCAGTAAAAAAAATAGGCGTGGCACAAGAAATAAGCGTGAAGAGTATTTAAGCTTCAGCCCTGCTGAAGTTAGCGCCCTTACTGGTTTTTTATACTTTTCACGTATGTGAAACAGTATAATAACTTTGTGCTGAAGTTTGTTACACACAGAAATATTCACTTGCGACTATATAAAGTATATATATTCTTGATCAGGACGACAAGACGAGTTGATTTAGCCATGTCCGTCTGTCTGTATATATACAATCTCCTCCCACAGTTTTAAAGATATTGAGCTGAAATTTTGCACAGAGACTTCTTATTCGTGCAGTCAACTCATTTGTCGGATCCAGCCATATCGGACCACTGGAACTGGTAGCCCTCATACGAAAAGTAGAAGAAAAATTAACAAAACTTGACTCGTTGTATGGAAAACTTTTTTGTTTTGTACGATAGAGTGCTGAAATTTTAAACATAGTAGTTTTACATAGTCCGACTACATGCCTCAGAGTTTCATTGAGATTGGACATCTGGAACTGGTAGCTCCCATACAAAATGAAGAAGAGGAAGAGAAGCAGTATTCACGTCGTTGTATGGAAAACTTTTTTGTTTTTTAACCAATTGACTTGAAATTTTAAAGTTATGTTCTTGGGGAGGAATGAAATTTATTTTGACCCAAAGTCGGCGTAGCCACGCGTAGCCACGCCCACTTCTAGCGAAAATTGACCCGTTGTATGGAAAACTTTTGGAACGAAGTTCCTTTACGGAGCTTACATGTAGACTGAAATGAGAGAAAATTTCAAAATCGTCACGTAACAAAATGAGTTTTTTGTGTATGTATGTGTGGGACTATAATGCTATAACTCTAACGTTGTTGCTACTTGCATGACTCAGTAGTCATCAAAAAATAGCAACAACAAACATGTATAGTTGAAATTTTGGCATTTCTCTTCCACCGTCACTTTCGCCATCTGGCGCATATGCAACAACAACTAACTTGTTTACGCCAAATATTACAACAACTCTTGTTGTAATATTCGACACAAGTATACACCGTTAGGTCACCCAGTGCTTGAACGCATGCAATATGTTTGTTACTGCTCGCTAATCAGCGTTGCTGCCAAATAATCAACGTCGCTACTCAACGTCGCTAATCAGCATCGCTAATCAGCCTCATAATCTGTGAGCCGCGAATTCATCTGCAATTCGCGTCCTCACAAGATGCCGAATTTTCAAAAAATGTTGTATGTTATTAAATGTTGAAAAAACCAGTAAGGACGCTAACTTCAGCAAGGCTGAAACTTAAATAATCTTCACGCTTATTTCTTGTGCCACGCCAATTTTTTTGACTGAATATATTTTCTTTTCATCTAATTAGCCTACATACAAATTTTCATTGTTTTTGCTCATTGGGTACCGGAGATATGCAAATTATTGATTTTTGGTAAAAGTGGGCGTGACCATGTCCATTTTTGTCAAAATAGTTTTAATGCCTCCCCAAGAACATAACTGTGAAGTTTCAAGTCAATTGGTTAAGAAACAAAAAAGTTTTCCATACAACGACGTGAATATTGCTTCTCTTCCTCTTGTTCATTTTGTATGGCAGGTACCAGTTCTAGTTGCCCGATCTCAATGAAACTTTCAGGCATTTAATCGCATCATGTAAAACTACTATGTTTAAAATTTCAGCCCTCTATCTTACAAAACAAAAAAGTTTTCCATACAACGATTCAAATTTGTTTTTCTTCTTCATTTCGTATGGGAGCTACCAGTTCCAATAATCCGATCATACCGGTTCCGACCAATGATTTGACCACACATTAGAGATGACTCCCTGCAAAATTTCAGCTTGATATCTTCAAAACTGTGGGAGGAGATAGCATATTCACAGACAGACGGACGGACGGACAGACGGACATGGCTATATCAACTCGTCTTGTCGAGCTGATCAAGAATATATATACTTTATGGGGTCCCCCTGCCCTTCTTCTTGCTGTTACAAACTTCAGGACAAAGTTATAATACTATTCACTTGCGTGAAGAGTATAAAAAGGTCAACTTTGAGTAGCAATATCATCACAACTATAATTCCGATTTCTTTAAAGTTAACATTTTTTTAATCTCTGGTCAGGCACAAATATTTGTTTTATCGAAAGCGTTCATGAATTTTTAACTTTTGTAAGCTGAATTGTTGCAGTTTAGGCCGAAAACGACAGAATTCCACTATCGATAACTCGCAGGGTTGTCACCTTCTTAACAATCCCAGAGCTGCTTTGCCGAAAGATAGCGAGGGGGGGCGTTAGAAGGGGACAGCTAGACGATCGTCCTGGTGGTTGTTGTACCAACGGGATCCTCGATGGAGAGATTCCAGAATTTGGAAGGAGGTCGCCAGATGGCTAAAAAAACAGCGAGGAAGAAAAAAAGGGAGTTGGATTTTGGATATAGTCGAGTGCGGGCGAATTATTGTGAAAATTAAGAAAAACGATACATAAAATAAAAACATTTTTTTTTAAATAAAATAAAAAAAAAAAAATAAAAAAATACAATACATAAAACGAACAAATTAAAATTGAAAACAAAGCCCGAAAACAATATATAGACAAAAAACATAAAAGCGGAACAAAAAAAAAATAAAATAAACATATAAAAAAACCAGTAAGGACGCTATAGTCGAGTATACTCGACAATATAATACCCTGCACACACAGTAGGTGGTGCAACACCCTAAATCTACAAAAAAATGATGATTTGACATCGCCCGATCAAATAGTGTTCAAAATATCAAGTAAATCGGTCAAAAAATGTGGAATTCACGAAAAATTTGAGTTTGTAGGTCATTGAGGGGTAACCATCAAAAAGAGGGGAATTTTGTGGTATGCAGTTTTAAAGATAAATATTTACTGAGCTTGTACACAAAATTTCAGATTCGTATCTTTAATAGTTTTGAAGATACAGGAAATTTAAGAAAACACCCGCGGGAGGGGAAATGAAGGGGAGCGGGAAAAATTGTGGTATGCAGTTTTGTAAAGCTACTTATACTGAGTCTACATACCGACTTTCATGTTTCTATCTCTTTCGATGTTCGAGTTATAGCGTTTTAAAAAAGTGGGTGGTGCTGGATGGGCGGGAAGGAGTGGGCGTGGCACAAAACCGTTCAAACTTGATCTGCTGCCGAACATCATGAGTCTACCCTCCAAATTTCAAGTCTCTAGCTATTATAGTTTCTGAGAACCATTGGTGAATACGGACGGACGGACGGACAGACGGACAGACGGACAGACGGACGGACATAGCTTAATCAATTTCTCTTGACGTCCTGATCAAGAATATATATACTTTATATAGTCGCAAGTGAATATTTCTGTGCGTTACATACATTTCGCTCAAACAAACACAATATACCCCGATACACAGTATGTGTACAGGGTATAAAAATTAAAATATATTATTAGTATAAGTTTTTGTATTAAGCTATTGTTTAGTGTAAGCCGGTAAGGAGAAGTTCACATTATTTTGTTTGTCCTCAACGGTATGGTCGAAAGGACCTCCCCTTCTCATGAGCTCATCAGTAGGTAGGTATAAAATTAAAATAGCGCGATTTGGCTTTCCATCACCTTCTCCTTGAAGGTAAAATTGAATTCGTTTATGGTTGAAGTTTTTTTTTGTTATTTATTTGTTTAAAAATGTGTTAAGTTTAAGATTATAAGGGGGGGGTGACTGCTCGGACATTATGGCCGGCACTTAAATTGGCGTCGAGCGGACGCCAATAACTTCAAATATGGGGACTGCTCGACAAACATGAGCCGGAGCAGTCCATGGAGGGTGGGCGCACAAATGGGATCTGTCCATCAAGGATCCCACATCATTTGTCGTCAAAAATGTAAGTAGTTTGATTTTTTTTTTTGTGCTTTATTTGTTTTGCTGTGAAGTGGGCAAAAAAATATAAATTTTTGAAATGCCAGCCCTCGATAGTGTGAGTGTTTGGTCGGAACTCTGACCCTGAGCCGCAGGCTAGCCGTGGCAACACTCACACTATACGATACCCAGGGTTGTGACATTTAATGGCGCCCAATTTTAAAACTCACTGAGCAGCAAAGTGTTGTCAGGGCCGACTCCAATGTCGAATGTGGCATGGCTGTCTTATCCGTCAGTAATATGACGAATAATTGCGCCTGTCATATTCGATATCGGATTCGAACCCTGATTTGTCCAGTGTTACATGTTGTATACAGTGTGTTTAATATAAAGATATTGTGTACAAAGTGTAATGTTTAAGTAAAATGTAAAGTAAAGTTTGTAATTCTATGTGGTGTCGTTGTGTTGTGTCCATGCGTTCACGTTGGAACGTAGTCTGTTGCACAGCACAACGATGCTCATAGCTGTAGTAGTTTCCGTGAGCATGTCCCTGAATGTGGTGTCACGTTCAGTGTTGCGTGCGTCCAGTGTGGTGATGGCATGTTGTGTCCTGGCGCTCCTGATGGAGCGCAGTGTGATGCACAGCATTCCATCTCCTAATACATGTCCATGGCGATCTTCTCCAGCTTCTTTGATGAATGTCAAAGAGGCTGGATGATGTCGTCATGGCAACATCAAGTTTGATTGTCTGGAAAAAAATTAAATGTTAATTATGCGTGATGATGAAGATGTTTGTGCTGTATAGTTACCGTGCCGTTTTAAGTGTTGAGTGTGTTTTCCCCCCTTTAGTCATATATGAGTGTTGAGTTTTGATTTTTCTGTTCCAGTTTTTGTTTGTTACATTTAGGCAAACGTTTATTTATTTATTCTGGTTATTTTTTTTTTGTTTTATTTATTTCATTTATTTATTTATATTTTTATTTATTTATTTATGCGCTTATTTATTTATTTCGGTCGTTTTTTTTTGCGTTATTTATTATTTTTTTTTGGTGATTTATTTATTTATTTATTTATTTTGGTCGTTTTTTTATACCCATATATTTATTTATTTTTGTTTTTTTTTGTTCGTCGTCGAACTGGACGTTGTTATTCACCGATTCATTCATTAGTTTAGGTTGTTATTTATTTATTAGGTTGTTATTTATTTATTTATTAGGGCGTTCATTTATTTATTTTGTTGTTTATTTATTGGTTTATTCGTTTGGTTATTTATTTAGCTGTTACGTTGTTATTTATTCATTGATTAAAGTGTTATTTATTTATATATTTTTATAGTCTAGTTCGCGCATTATTTATTTATTATTCTGTTATTTATTTTGACGTTCGTACAGCGTTTTTTTTTAGGGTTCTGTTTGTGTTTTTTTTTGTTTTGCATTTTTTTTGGTTGCCTTGTATTTGGATGAGTGCTGAAAGGAGAAAAGAACAGAAGTCAGCAGTGCGAAAAAATTTATTTAACAATAGAGGCTTACCATACTGGGTTCAACGTGCAGCTTCAGTGATGCCTCTGGGTCACACACCGCCTAAGACTCGGTCCCAAACGGCCGCCGGAGCACCGCTTGTCGACATTAACGATGGTGCAACTCGTCCAACAGCTCCGACTGGCGCTGTGCCGAAGACGAGAACGTCGGACGAGTTTGCGTTTCCACCGCGGGTACAGTCGACCGGAGAAGCGGCACATCAAACTCCGCTGCCCGTCGATAGCTGGGAAAAGAGTCCTGCGAAGCACGACCATTTAGCCAAGTCCGCCATCGATTTGGCGTTAGAACAGGCGTTGAAGACATATCAGGTGACAGAAGCAAGTAGTCTTCGTGACGAGCTGCGAAATGAGATGCGGGTCAGTTTCAATGAGTTGAAAAATTCTATATTAGAAATAGTAAAAGGATCCACTTACCCTAATCCTCAAATGGACAACAGTTCGCGTCGCAGTTCAGTGGTAGAGACGAGTAGTGTAGCCGTTGAAAATAGAGCGCAAGTGGTTGGAGCAGTTCGTGCTGAGTC
Source organism: Phortica okadai (assembly GCA_034638295.1). Taxonomy (NCBI): domain Eukaryota; kingdom Metazoa; phylum Arthropoda; class Insecta; order Diptera; family Drosophilidae; genus Phortica; species Phortica okadai. Next base: position 16,705,980 of record CM067848.1, on the reverse strand, counting down.
CTGGCGAAGGCCAACAAGTCCAGGCGTACGTGTCCGTGATGGTGAGGTTCAGTCTAGGAACGCACGCGCTGGCTCCTGGCGAAATCCGAATGCTCAGATGCCTAGGAGACAAGAACGGCCCATTCCCCAACCACGTCAAGACACCTATTTGTCGGTCCGCGTAGACAAGTGGGACATCTGTTTTAGCGGCGAGCGTAGCGGTATGTCCATCGAGGATTTCTTGTTCCGCCTAGAATTCCTCCAGGAACAGTATAGATGCCCCTGGCGAGAGATACTGAAAAACTTTCACATATTAGTTTCTGGGCGGGCAAATGAATGGTATTGGTGGTACCTGAAGTCAAATCCTAGCGCTGGGTGGCAAATGTTGAGAGAGGCTCTTTTGGCGCGTTTCCAGTCCACTCGTTCACAATACGAACTATTGCGTGACGTTATGGAACGGAGACAGCGGCCAGGCGAGTCCATTGATGACTTCTTTCACGCCATGAGGAAATTTATGTCCCGTTTGAAGCAACAGATGCCCGAATCAGAAATGGTTCAAGTCATAAAAAAAAATATTAGGCAAGATATAGGAAGATATGTTTACCCGATGCGGATATACTTGGTTGACCAGTTGCAAGACGAATGCAATGAGGTGGAGTCCCTTTTGTCCAGGGATAGTCGTCAAACGGTTAACGCCCAGGTGAGACCATCTTACGAGGCCAAGTCCACAGTCCGCCGAACTGTGGAGGAGATAGAAATAGAAAATGAGCCCGAATCAGCGTGTAGTATTGAGCAGGAACTTACCGTGGAAGAAGTCCGGCCGCCAGTTCGCAACCCATTTAAGTGCTGGAACTGCGGCGATCCCGGTCACAACTTCCGTGACTGTATGTCGTTGGAAAGGCACATCTTTTGTTTTCGGTGCGGTAGGCCAGATGTGATCACTCCAAAATGTCCCAACTGCAATCCGGGAAACTTGAAGAGCGGGTTGGGGAGAGCAGGACAACCACACCCGAACCTGAATCCTGCCAATTAAAAGAAAAAGAAATAGGTATTAATCATGATGTAGAAAAAAAAAATAGAATAGTAAGCAATCCAAAAATGTTAAGTCAGCCGTTATCATACGAAGAACGCTTACGGAGATACTATGAGACAAGAAAGAAAATTGTTGAAGTCAATCAACTCGGAGGAATGCGTCAGATTAGCAACCGTATTCGTAAAACGCGGGAGCGTTGTCGTCGGCGTAAGCAAATTCGACGCGAACTGGTGTCCGCCGTAGAGCGCGCGAGTGTGCAAGATCCTAGAATCTTCGCGAAAGTAGAAATTGCTGGTGAAGTGATACAAGGGCTCCTGGATACAGGTGCTTCAGTAAGTCTGCTGGGGCGTGAATGCCGAGAGTTTGTCGAGCGATCTGGGTTGAGAGTAGATGATTTTGTCTCTGTTGTAAAAACTGCGTCTGGTCGCGAACATTCCATTGTGGGTAGAATTCGTGTTCCTGTAAAATATAAAAATGACGAATTAGAATTAGTATTGTATTTGTGTCCCTATTTGGAACAACAGTTATATTTAGGAATTGATTTTTGGCGCCTTTTTGCTCTTGCACCTGAAGTCACCGGCGGTGAGCATGTTGAGGAAATACAAATTTGCGTGGAAGCACTAACCACGGATGATTTTATCCACCACGAAAAGGCTGAAGTCACACAAGACGCTTGGCAATTGTCTGAAGAAGAAAGCAGGGAATTGGATAAAGTTAGGAGCAAGTTTATAGCTTTTGAGCAAAGTGGTTTAGGACGTACATCACTTGAGAAACATTCAATCCGTTTGGTAGAGAACGCTGTACCGGTCAAAGATAGGCATTATCCTTTGTCTCCAGCTATGCAAGATATCGTCTACACCGAGATAGACAAAATGTTGTCGTTAGGGGTAATTGAAGAAAGTGAAAGCCCGTGGAGTAACCGCACTACAATTGTTCGCCGTCCCGATAAAAATCGCTTTTGTCTCGACGCCCGTAAGTTAAACGCGCTCACTGTCAAAGACGCCTATCCACTGCAGAACATTGAAGGTATACTTTCTCGTCTGGACGAGACATATTTCATTTCCAGCGTCGATTTGAAATTTGCTTTCTGGCAGATCGAGCTGGACGATGACAGTAGGGCGTGTACTGCGTTCACGGTGCCTGGACGACCTCTGTATCATTTCGTCGTCATGCCTTTTGGGTTGTGTAATGCAGCCCAAAGGTTGTGTCGACTGATGGACAAGGTTATTCCGGCTGGACTTCGCTCTAATGTCTTTGTGTATCTCGATGATCTGCTCGTCATTGCGCCTGATTTCGCCACTCATCTGCGGTATTTAGAGCTTGTTGCGGAATGCCTAAAGAAAGCAAATTTGACGATAGGCTTAAAAAAATCTAAGTTTTGCTATAAAAAGTTAAAGTACTTAGGGTTTATAGTAGGTGGTGGTACCCTCAGTACAGACAATAGCCGAGTCGAGGCGATACAGAGAATATCCATTCCACGGTCAGCACGTGAAGTTCGTAGTTTTCTGGGCACTGCGGGATGGTATAGACGCTTTATAAAAAATTTCGCAGCCATCGCCGTACCACTGACTGACTCATTAAAGTTACAGACTGGAAAAAAATTTCAGTTAGTCGCTGGGGCAATAGAATCTTTTGAAAAATTGAAATTAGCACTTACTTCAGCTCCAGTACTCGTCCATGCGGATTTTAGAAAACGCTTCTATGTCCAATGCGACGCTTCCCATTTTGGTGTAGGCGCTGTATTATTTCAACTTGATGAAGAACAAAACGAAAGATCGATTGCATATTTTTCATGCAAATTGAATAAACACCAAATTAATTATTCGGTAACAGAAAAGGAGTGTCTCGCGGCAGTGTTGGCTATTCAGAAGTTTAGACCCTACGTGGAAATGATGCCATTTACCGTCATCACAGATCACGCTAGCCTTAAATGGCTGATGTCCCTGAAAGATCTGAGTGGGCGACTAGCACGTTGGTCGTTGGTGTTACAGGCATTTGACTTCGCTATTGAGCATCGTAAAGGCTCAGAAAACGTTGTTGCTGACACCCTCTCACGTATGGTCGAGTCACTAGAAATCGAACCATGCTCGATTTTGGGTTTTGAGACCACCGAATTCGGCAGTGACTCATATCTAGAGCTAATAGACGAGATTCAGGAGCATCAGGATAAATTGCCAGATCTGAAGGTAGAGAATGGGATTATTTTTAAGAAAACTAATTTTTGTAGGCCAGATGAGTTGGGCGAAGACTCACCTTGGAGGTTATGGGTACCGGAGACACTGACGTCAACGCTAATCGAACAAACCCATACTCTGCCAACGTCAGCGCATGGCGGTATTGCTAAGACTCTTTACAATTTGCGCCGCAAGTTTTATTGGCCACGTATGACGTCCCAAGTGCGCGAATATATCCGTCGATGTAATGTGTGTAAAGAATGTAAACCCGTAAATACCACCATGAGACCTGAAATAGGAAAAGAAGTTGTTACCGAGAGGCCATTTCAGAAACTATATATAGATTTTCTGGGGAAATATCCGCGTTCTAAAAAGGGAAATGCTTATATATTTATTGTAGTTGATCATTTTTCCAAGTTTACGTTTTTAAAATCAATGAAAAAGGCAACCGCCGATAACGTAGTCGACTTTTTAATTAACGAAGTGTTTTTCAAGTTTGGTGTACCGGAGATTGTACACTCAGACAACGGAAAACAATTCGTTGCTAAAGAATTTGAACGTATGATTGACACATTCGGCATCAACCATATCAAAACAGCTTTTTATTCTCCGCAGAGCAATGCTGCCGAGCGTGTCAATCAAACGGTGCTTAACGCAATACGTTCTTACTTGGGAAATGATCACCGCGATTGGGATTTATATTTACCCGAAATCGAAGTGGCACTGCGCAATTCCGTACACTCTGCTACGGGTGTCACTCCGTTCTTCGCTCTATTCGGGCATCACATGCACCTGAACGGTGCGGACTATAAACTGGCACGAGCCCTACTCTCCATTGATGATCATAACATCGAAAATCTAGATTGGATGGATAGAATAGGGCTGATTCGGGAAGAGATCAAAAAGAATATGCACAAAGCTTACCTGCGCAGCAGTCAGCGTTACAATATTCGCTCCAGGAAGCTGTGTTTGTCGCCCGGCCAGGAGATTTACCGACGCAATTTCGCGCTGAGTGACTTCGGCAAAAATTTTAACGCAAAATTCGCGCGCAAATTTTTGCCAGCTCGCGTTGTAAAATTGGTCGGGAATAACATGGTAGAGTTGGAAGATCGGGAGGGGAGGTCGATTGGCGTCTATCACCTCAAAGACGTCAAGATCTAAAATATATAGAAAACCAGTAAGGGCGGTATAGTTGAGTATTCTCAACTATATAATACCCTGTACACATAGTAGGCGGTGCCACACCCTCAATCTACAAACACGTATTAATTTGGCAGCCCAGATCAAATATCGTTCAAAATATCAAGAAAAACGGTCAAAAAATGTGGAATTTACAAAAGTTTTGAGTTTGTGGAAGATTGTGGGGTAACCATCAAAAGAGGGGGATTTTGTGGTATGCAGTCTTAAAGATATATATTTACTGAGCTTGTATACGAAATATCAGGCTTGTACTTTCAATAGTTTCGGAGATATAGCATTTCTAAGAAAACAACTGGGGGAGGGGAAATGATGGGGAGGGGTAAAAATTGGGAAATGCAGTTTTGTAGATCTATATATACTGAGTCTACGTACCGACTTTCATGTTTGTACCTATTATAGTTTGAAAGATGTAGTAATTTTAAGTAAAATAATGGGGAATATATTAAAAATTTCAATTTGTTGGTCTCTGAGGGGTAACAATCAAAGAGAGGGGAAATTTGTTGTATGCAGTTTTTAAGATGTATTATCACTGAGCTTGTATACAAATTTTCAGGGTCGTACCTTTGTTAATTTTGGAGATATAGCAAAATACAGAAAATAACTGGGGGAGGGGAAATGAAAATGAGGGGGGGATTTTTTGGTATGCAGTTTTGTAGGGCTATACATACTGAGTCTACATACCGACTTTCATGTTTCTATCTCTTTGGGTGTTTGAGTTATAACGATTTAAAAAAGTGGTTGGGGCTGGATGGGCGGGAAGGAGGGGGCGTGGCAAAAAAAAAAAATAAACTTGATCTGCTGCCGAGCATCACGAGTCTACCCACCAAATTTCAAGTCTCTAGCTCTTATAGTTTTCGAGAACCGTTGGTGAGGACGGACGGACAGACGGACAGACAGACAGACGGACAGACGGACGGACATGGCTCAATCAATTTCTCTTGTCGTCCTGATCAAGAATATATATACTTTTTGGGGTCCCCCTCCCCTCCTTCTGTGCGTTACATACATTTCGTTCAAACAAACCCAATATACCCTGATACACAGTGTGTGTACAGGGTATAAACACATAAAGTAACACCTTATCTATGTATGAAATATGTATGCTTCCCGTAATTTGTTGTGACGTGTGGTGTGGGTGTGGCCTACGTTGGGCGCTGTGTCGTCCAGTAATCGTTATTCGTGGTGTTGTAGACATTTATTTTATCGAATTTTACTTTGTTTAATTTATTTGTTTTGATTTTGATCGTGTTTGTCTTCCTCGTCGTGGCGTTATTTACCTTCTTCCTCTTGTTTGACAATCACCAGGAATAGGTCGGAGTTGAATTTTGTCGTTTTTTTAGGCCTTCTGCACACGATCACAACAGCAGCAAGTTCGCTGTGAACGTGTGTTGTTGCAGTTTAGGCCGAAAACGACAGAATTCCACTATCGATAACTCGCAGGGTTGTCACCTTCTTAACAATCCCAGAGCTGCTTTGCCGAAAGATAGCGAGGGGGGGGCGTTAGAAGGGGACAGCTAGACGATCGTCCTGGTGGTTGTTGTACCAACGGGATCCTCGATGGAGAGATTCCAGAATTTGGAAGGAGGTCGCCAGATGGCTAAAAAAACAGCGAGGAAGAAAAAAAGGGAGTTGGATTTTGGATATAGTCGAGTGCGGGCGAATTATTGTGAAAATTAAGAAAAACGATACATAAAATAAAAACATTTTTTTTGAAATAAAATAAAAAAAAAAAAATAAAAAAATACAATACATAAAACGAACAAATTAAAATTGAAAACAAAGCCCGAAAACAATATATAGACAAAAAACATAAAAGCGGAACAAAAAAAAATAAAATAAACATATAAAAAAAAAATTAAAATATATTATTAGTATAAGTTTTTGTATTAAGCTATTGTTTAGTGTAAGCCGGTAAGGAGAAGTTCACATTATTTTGTTTGTCCTCAACGGTATGGTCGAAAGGACCTCCCCTTCTCATGAGCTCATCAGTAGGTAGGTATAAAATTAAAATAGCGCGATTTGGCTTTCCATCACCTTCTCCTTGAAGGTAAAATTGAATTCGTTTATGGTTGAAGTTTTTTTTTGTTATTTATTTGTTTAAAAATGTGTTAAGTTTAAGATTATAAGGGGGGGGTGACTGCTCGGACATTATGGCCGGCACTTAAATTGGCGTCGAGCGGACGCCAATAACTTCAAATATGGGGACTGCTCGACAAACATGAGCCGGAGCAGTCCATGGAGGGTGGGCGCACAAATGGGATCTGTCCATCAAGGATCCCACATCATTTGTCGTCAAAAATGTAAGTAGTTTGATTTTTTTTTTTTTGTGCTTTATTTGTTTTGCTGTGAAGTGGGCAAAAAAATATAAATTTTTGAAATGCCAGCCCTCGATAGTGTGAGTGTTTGGTCGGAACTCTGACCCTGAGCCGCAGGCTAGCCGTGGCAACACTCACACTATACGATACCCAGGGTTGTGACAGAATGTATCTAAGGTTCCTCTGTGCGTCCATGGAATCAGAAAGAGTGTTCAGCAAGGCGGGACAAATTATTTCAAAGAGGCGAACCAGGCTCAAGGCTGACAATATAAACATCCTTTTGTTTTTAAGCCAAAATTTTTCGATTAAATAAATAAATAAACATAAATTTTCTTGTTTACATAAAAAATATTTATGTGGCATGATATTATCGACGACTATCGATAGCACTATCATGACTACCGATAGTTCCAAAATAACTATCGTCGATAGCGCCGATTATCGATAGTTCTCCACCTCTAGTATGTATGTGTGCGACTGTTGAGCTATTAACTAAAAAGATTTCTTTATTACATCCAAGTGATTCAGTAGCTTATTGCATAGAGCTGTTCCTCTTCAAGTCAATGTACTCAGGTTCGCTGCCCAGGGGTTAGTCAATCGAAATTTTTTCATTTTTATTGTATTTTTGAAAATGTTTGTTTGAAGGTACCTAGTAGTGTTGGGCATGGGCTGTGTTGAAAATTTGAATATTGTCCATGTTGGTTCGTGCAGAGCACAATCGGCACGAAGAAAAAAAATCTAAAGGTTCCGATTTTTTAGTGCGCTTTAAAAGTGAAAATGAACATAAAAATCACAAAAACTGTGTAACCGATCCTTTTGTATGTATAGATATTACTAGCATCGCTATTCATTTATAAACTGGATTCGCTTCATTTTCGCAAAAATGAAAAAACTGCAAATTCAAGAGGCAATTCGTAGGAACAACTGGAATTTTAAACTAATAAAACTAGAAACTGCCAAGAGAATTTTGTAAGATTAATTTAAATAAAATTATACAAAAATTTTTAATATTTCGTGTTGGACCGTGTTCGGACAATTTTTTGATTTTCGTGCTCTGTTGGGTCGTGTCGAAAAATTGCGGTCCATGCCCATTTGTAGTACCTAGGTTGAAACCTTAAAGCAGGCAGAGCTGTTGCTCATCAAGTCGATGTGCTCAAGTTCAAGCCCAAGTTGAGTCTGTCGAATTTTTAAATTAAAACTTAAAGTTTAGATGCGGTAATTTACAATCCATGCACACCGTAAGGAACTTCGTTCCTGGTTGGGGTCCCATGACCCCACTATTTTTTTTGATTTTTAACCAATTGACTTGAAATTTTAAAGTTATGTTCTTAGGGAGGAATGAAAACCATTTTGACCAAAAGTGGGCGTAGCCACGCCCACTTCTAGCGAAAATTGACCCGTTGTATGGAAAACTTTTGTGTTTTTCAACCAATTGACTTGAAACTTTACAGTTATGTTCTTAGGAAGGAATGAAAACTATTTTGACCAAAAGTGGGCGTGGCCACGCCCTTTTATAGCGAAATTTGACCCATTGTATGGAAAACTTTTGTGTTTTTTAACCAATTGACTTGAAACTGTACAGTTATGTTCTGAGGGAGGAATGAAAACAATTTTGCCCAAAAGTGGGCGCGGCCACGCCCTTTTATAGCGAAAATTGACCCGTTGTATGGAAAACTTTTTTGTTTTTTAACCAATTGACTTGAAACCTTACAGTTATGTTCTTAGGGAGGAATGAAAACTATTTTGACCAAAAGTGGGCGTAACCACGCCTTTTTTTAATGAAAATTGACCCGTTGTATGAAAAACTTTTTTGTTTTTTAACCAATTGACTTGAAACTTTACAGTTATGTTCTTAGGGAGGAATGAAAACCATTTTGACCAAAAGTGGGCGTGCCCACGCCCTTTTTTAGCGAAAATTGACTTGAAATTTTACAGTTATGTTCTTAGGGAGGAATGAAAACTATTTTGACCAAAAGTGGGCATGGCTACGCCCACTTATCGAAAACTTGAACCGTTGTATGGAAAACTTTTTTGTTTTTTAACCAATTGACTTGAAACCTTACAGTTATGTTGTTAGGGAGGCATGAAAACTATTCATTTAGTTTTTTTTAAGTGACACAACGTGAAAAGTATTATAGCTTCAGCCTTGCTGAAGATAGCGTCCTTACTGGTTTTTTTTTGGTCCTTTCTACCATATAATTCTTAGTCAGAAGATAGAATGTAGAATTTCATTAAAAAAAAAAAAATAAACACACGACATTGACAAAAAAAACGCATAGATGACAGAGCAGTACATTCAGCGAATGAGGAGAAGAGTATCTAGGGCAGTTTAAGAAAAAGACCCAGAGATATTTGTCAGAATCCTCAATATAGTAGAAGAAAATGGCGCGTTCAGCGCAGACTGCGCACTACCCTTAGAAGACTTGTTAGAAATATAAACGGAATCTTTTGGAGGTGCGTTATTAGCGTATAACCTTGAAGAGACCCTACAATTTCTATCAACAATTCAGGGTATAATACTAACCGAAGAGTATCACGATTCCATGATAGGTATCCTCCAATATCCAAGTATATATAGGCTTCTCCCTTGATCAATGGATCAATGGGAACTAATTAATAAGACATTGCAGGAGGAATCAGAAGAATTCCAGAGATCCTACAAATGACTAAATAAGACGGTGGAAATAAAAAAAGAAACCGTTAAAAAACATTTAGTAAATCAAATAACAGTCTTAGAAAAAATTAGGGCGTTAATAAACGCAAGATATGAGAAGCTTAGTAAAGAGCACAAAACGTTTTTTAAGGAACTATTTTGGAGCCTAAGAGATAAATTATTAAAAATCTTAGATAAGCACAGAATAGACCTGCAAGTGCCACACCAAATAGTGAGTTCGTTAAAACCACTATTAGAATATATGTCAACATTAGACACAACAGAACAAGATAGAGCCCCAACAATGGCAAATACGCCTATAGACTTTTTAAACTTCACCTCAAGGTTGATACCCGACTTTGATGGCCAGCCAAATAATCTCCAGGCGTTCACGGACGCACTTGCCTTGGTTGATTCGGTCAAAACAGGCCAGGACGCAATAGCGGTCAACCTAATTAAAACGAAATTGAAAGGGACAGCTCGCACCCTAATAACAGGCAACGAGACAAACATTGGTGAGGTTATCAGTAAACTGAAATCATCAGTAAAAGGTGAATCAGTTGCTGTATTACCAGCCAAATTGATGAATCTCAAACAGAGCAGCAAGACTGCCAACACATATACCAAAGAGATAGAAGAGCTAACTAAAAGCTTAAAAGGTGCCTATATATCGGACGGTCTACCGACTGAGGTGGCAAACAAATACGCCACCGACAGCGCGGTAAAGGCTATGACCAAGAACTGTGCCCTAGAAAAGGTTAGATGGATAATGGAGGCCGGTCAGTTCAATGACCTCAACGATGCCGTCTCCAAATTCATAAACAGTTGTACTGACGCAACCGGCCAACAAAATGCTATTCTATTCTATGGCAAACGGCAAGGTGGTCAGTACAACAATGGTAACCGAGGAGGTGGACGTGGTCGCGGTCACTCAAATTATCGAGGTCGTGGACGCGGAGGTTACCAATCCAACTATAACCAGAGACAGGGCAAGAGGTATACTCAGCAAGGTAGAAATATTCGCGTTACGCAGGAAACTGCGGAAAACATGCAAACCCCAAGTACTCAATAGATAATTCACAAGTAAACAGTAAAGTCTTCCATATAAATTTAAACCTCACAACTTTCGTTTCAACGAAAACAGACCTTAACGGTAAAATTTCACCATTTCTAATAGACACAGGAGCTGACATATCAGTTATAACCAGTAAGGACGCTATAGTCGAGTATACTCGACAATATAATACCCTGCACACACAGTAGGCAGTGCAACACCCCAAATCTACAAAAAAAATGTTGATTTGACATCGCCCGATCAAATAGTGTTCAAAATATCAAGTAAATCGGTCAAAAAATGTGGAATTCACGAAAAATTTGAGTTTGTAGGTCATTGAGGGGTAACCATCAAAAAGAGGGGAATTTTGTGGTATGCAGTTTTAAAGATAAATATTTACTGAGCTTGTATACAAAACTTTAAGAAAACAGCCGCGGGAGGGGAAATGAAAGGGAGGGGGAAAAAATTGTGGTATGCAGTTTTCATGTTTCTATCTCTTTGTTTCTATCTCTTTCGAGTTATAGCGTTTTAAAAAATTGGGCGGTGCTGGATGGGCGGGAAGGAGTGGGCGTGGCACAAAACCGTTCAAACTTGATCTGCTGCCGAGCATCACGAGTCTACCCTCCAAATTTCAAGTCTCTAGCTATTATAGTTTCTGAGAACCATTGGTGAATACGGACGGACAAACGGACGGACGGACGGGCGGACAGATGGACGGACGGACAGACGGACGGACATGGTTCAATCAATTTCTCTTGTCGTCCTGATCAAGAATATATATACTTTATAGGGTCCCCTTCCTCTCCTTCTGTGCGTTACATACATTTCGCTCAAACAAACACAATATACCCTGATACACAGTATGTGTACAGGGTATAATTACGCTTGAAAACAGAAGATCCTACATATATCAAAAACTATAGAACCCCACACACACACAAAGAAGAAATAAATAGACATGTCGATAAGCTAATCAATGACGACATCATTGAACAATCAGCTTCTGAGTACAATAGCCCAGTGCTATTGGTACCCAAAAAGTCTCTACCAGGTAAAACTGAGAAAAGATGGAGACTCGTGTTAGATTATAGGGCAGTGAATAAACGACTAATTGCAGACAAATTTCCATTGCCAAGAATAGATGACATTCTTGATCAACTTGGCAGAGCAAAATATTTCATCAATATAACGTCCTTTTCAACAACAAAAGGATCTTATCGTTTTAAAAGACTACCATATGGTCTCAAGGTAGCACCAAATTCATTCCAACGAACGATGACTTTAGCATTTGCTGGACTAGCACCAGCACAAGCTTTTGTATACATGGATGACTTAGTTGTATTAGGCAAATCTGAGAAACATATGTTACAAAATCTAACAGATGTTTTTGAGATAGATGTCGAAAATATAACCTTAAGTTACATCCCGACAAATGCTCATTTTTCGGTCACGAAGTGATGTAAAGGACTCCCGGTTCTACCCGGTTCAATGGCTGGGTGTAACTCGCCGACAGAGTCCGTTTTACATAAATTTTATCGATTTATATAAAGACCCTGCGTGAATTGGTAACGATTGCCTTTCTCAACTGACACCTAGTACCTCGAAAAGAACGTGTTGAAGGAAATGGAAACGTGGTTTTGAGCTAATTGTATGCAAAATATAATTCAAAAGTGCTTGTTAACGATAACTTAGATCTAGCCAATGAACCCTGACTCCTGCGTGTTCCTAAATTAACTTACAACCTAGATTACAAGCAAACTAGACTTAGCTGTTAAACGACGAAGGTGGTCCGCGGGTGGTGTATACTCCCTCGTTGTCCCACGTTGACTATCGTTGGCTGGCTGTGTGTTGATGTTGTTGGCTGTTGTGGGTTGTCGTTCTTGCGATGACAATGGATGCGCCGTAGGTGATACTATATGTGGTTTTGCGCCGTTCTCGTGTCGTAGGGTTTTTGGCCACAATCGGCTTTGTTTGCGCACATGCGTACGCTATGCGAGACACGCTTTCGCTGCTCGAGTGGGCCATTTGGCCTGTTGTCGCACACGGTGGGCTTTTGTACGCACGGATCGATTTGTATGCACGAAACGCTATCGTTGGGACGCTTTTATTGCTGTTCCAGCCGTTCTTTCATCGATACCACGCCAAGGCACTTATTCACTCAGTTCTTAGTTCATACACTTCTGGACTTTCAGATCATTTACACGATTCGACTTCCACCGAATTCTTGGTTGCACGTCTTACGCTATTCATGTCCCAAACTAGACTCCCTCCATTTGCTTGAACCATGCTTTTGTAGCCACCTCGCAACGGTATCCTTTTCTTTCCTTTTATTTTCGTTGTTCTGCCGCAACGACCAAAACCTTGACATCGGTCGTTCACCCCAACGGTGCTTTTCCTTCCAATGCACTCTGCTCAAGAATCCAACAACAACCACCTACGCACATGTTCAACTGTCAGCTGATCGCGGATAACTTGCTGCCCCAGCGTGCGCTGTCAACAGTGTGGATAGGCCAACAGTATGTTATATCGTTGCTAATGACGCTGTTAGTGTGCGCTACACTTTCCAGACACCGATCGGTTGAGTTGCTGTGAAGGGTGAATTCACTACGGAATTTCCCTCCTTCACACTCCCCCCCTTCTTCGGGAACGAACGCCACCAGCTCCTTGTCCTTCAATGATCCATCACCATGCTTCGTCCAACATCTATGCTTTCTTGGTTTACATCCATATCTTATCCTATTACAATCACTTTTATCAATTCTATTTCCTTTTAACACTTATCATATTATCTCATTATATTACAAACTTTGTTTTATCATAATTAACATATACATTTTAATATTCTCTTACGCTTATTTGCATATACCCGACGCACTATGTGCACAACATTTTCTTTTCCTCAACTAACACTATGCCTGCCTTACCTTCATTTCATCACCAAATGCACATATCTTTGCCAAAAGTTATCGATTCGCCAATTACTATTCGCTTTACTCATATATGATGCTGCCTAAGCATACATTCAACGCACATAAACTGATAACATCTAGTCTTCTTCGTCTTGATTAGTGTTATGTCCCGCGGATACTCGCTTAACATGGGACAATTTAGCGTTGAAACTCTTCAGCTGGATCTGTCCGTTCTTTTCCCCATATTCCCCAAAGTTTGTGCACAATTAGGTCATTATCGGCGATTTCGACGCCTCGCGACACATATCGGTCTTTAATCGAAAGAAAGAAAGTCGGTATATAGACTAAGCATAAAGAGCTCTACAAAACTGCATACCACAATTTTTCCCCCTCCTCTTCATTTCCCCTTTCCCGGTTGTTTTCTTAAAATTGCTGTATCTTCAAAACTATTATAGGTACGAACCTGAAATTTTGTAGACAAGCTCATTAAACATGTATCTGTAAAAAAACCTCTTATTGATAGTTACCCCTCAATGACCTAAAAACTAAAATTTTTCGTAAATTTCACATTTTTTGACCGATTTACTTGATATTTTGAACACTATTTGTTCGGGCAATAGCAAATCGATATTTATTTGTAGATTTGGGGTGTTGCACCCCTTACTGTGTGTGCAGTAAGTATACTCGACTATAGCGTCCTTACTGGTTTTTTTTTTGTTTTCCCTCCTATTATTACCACCATGCTTTTGTCACCACCTCGCAACGGTATCCTTTTCTTTCCGTTGTCCGTTGTTCTGCCGCAACGACCAAAACCTTGACATTGGTCGTTCACCCCAACGGTGCTATTCTGCTTTTCCTTCCAATGCACTCTGCTCAAGAATCCAACAACAACCACCTACGCACATGTTCAACTGTAAGCTAATCGCGGATAACCCGCTGCCCCAGCGTGCGCTGTCAACAGTGTGTTACCTCGCTGGTAACTATACTGTTAGTGTGCAGCTGCGGATAGGCCAACAGTATTTTATATCGCTGCTAATGACGCTGTTAGTGTGCGCTACACTTTACAGACACCGATCGGTTGAGTTGCTGTGAAGGGTGAATTCACTACGGAATTTCCCTCCTTCATAGTGACTTATCTCGGGCATAAATGTACAGACAAAGGCATTCTTCCAGACGATAGTAAATTCTCAACAATTCAAAACTATCCTACACCCAAAAATGCCGATGAGACCAAACGATTCGTTGCGTTCTGCAACTATAATCATTAATGGAAAAATTGATTTAAATTTAAATTTTAAATTTGAAAAATTAGCAGGTGATTATAATATCGAAAAGCTGCAGCAATCGTTAAATGACGATATATTTGAAAAGATCCAAATCACAAAATATAAAGAAATAGGTAACTCTAGAGTACCTTACAATAGCACTGACACCCAAAGTAATAAAAGTAGAAACAAAAGAAGACAAAGCCAGAATAATAGAAAAATGTCACGATGATCCAATATGGGGTGGCCACCCAGGAATCAATTGTACATTAAAGTAGATTAGAAGAAACTACACTTGGAAGAACATGACAAGAGATATCAGCGAATATATCCGTCAGTGTGACCAGTGTCAGAAAAACAAAACCCAGCGTAGCATAAAACAGGAAATGATCGTTACAGAGTCACCAGCAACTGCATTTGATGTAGTGCAAATAGATACCATTGGCCCATTACCAAAGTCGAAAAATGGCAATGTGTATGCAGTCACTGCAATATGCGATCTTACCAAATACCTAATAACAATTCCGGTCGTAGACAAATCCGCAAATACAATTGCGAGAACATTAGTAGATAACGTTGTACTCGTGTATGGGCCTATGAAAAAAATAATAACCGACATGGGCACCGAGTATAAGAATCAACTAATAGAAAACCTATCAAAACTTCTCAACGTAGAGCACGTTACGTCTACAGCTTACCATCATCAAACACTCGGAACGGTTGAAAGAAGCCACCGAACGTTTAATGAGTACGTAAGATCGTAAATAGCAACAGACAAAACGGATTGGGATAAATGGCTTAAATACTTTGCATATTGCTACAACACGACCCCTTCATTGGCTCATGACTATTGTCCATTCGAAGTAGTGTTTTGCAAGGCCCCTACATCATTCGATTTTCTGTTAACATCAGTGATCGACCCAATATACACTAGACAGAAAAATTAAAGCATATAAAAAAGAAATTTTTTTTGGAGTCTTTTTTGACGACAAATAACTTGGAAAATATTGGTCGTACAACAAAAGTTAACCAGTAAGGACGCTATCTTCAGCAAGGCTGAAGCTATAATACTTTTCACTTTGTGTTTGTGTTTGTTGTTAAATGAATAGTTTTCATGTCCCCCTAACAACATAACTGTAATGTTTCAAGTCAATTCGTTCAAAAACAAAAAAGTTTTCCATACAACGGTTCAAGTTTTGCGATAAGTGGGCGTGGCCATGCCCACTTTTGGTCAAAATAGTTTTCATTCCTCCCTAAGAACATAACTGTAAAGTTTCAAGTCAATTGGTTAAAAAACAAAAAAGTTTTCCATACAACGGGTCAATTTTGCTATAAGTGGGCGTAGCTACGCCCACTTTTGGTTAAAAATAGTTTTCATTCCATCCTAAGAACATAACTGTAAAGTTTCAAGTCAATTGGTTAAAAAACAAAAAAGTTTTCCATACAACGGGTCAATTTTCGCTATAAGTGGGCGTGGCTACGCGTGGCTACGCCCACTTTTGGTCAAAATAGTTTTCATTCCTCTCTAAGAACATAACTGTAAAGTTTCAAGTCAATTGGTTAAAAAACAAAAAAGTTTTCCATACAACGGGTAAACTTTCGCTATAAGTGGGCGTGGCTACGCGTGGTTACGCCCACTTTTGGTCAAAATAGTTTTCATTCCTCCCTAAGAACATAACTTTAAAATTTCAAGTCAATTGGTTAAGAAACAAAAAAGTTTTCCATACAACGACGTGAATATTGCTTCTCTTCCTCTTCTTCATTTTGTATGGGAGCTACTAGTTCCAGATGTCCAATCTCAATGAAACTTTCAGGCATGTAGTCGGACTATGTAAAACTACTATGTAAATTTCAGCACTCTATTGTACAAAACAAAAAAGTTTTCCATACAACGATTCAAGTTTTGTTCACTTTTCTTCTTCTTTTCGTATGGGAGCTATCTGTTCCAATAATCCGATATGGCTGGTTCCGACGAATGATTCATCGTAATAAATTCTAAGACTCTGTGCAAAGTTTCAGCTCGATAGCTTCAAAACTGAGGGACTAGTTTGCATACATACAGACAGATAGACAGACAGACAAAAGTTATGTTATCAGCATTGTATTCTTTATACTTTAGGAGATACAGCAATTTTAAGAAAAAGATGACCTTTTGTTGTGCTCGATGGGCGGGAAGGAATGGGCGTGGCAAAAATTCCTTCGAACCTGATCTAGTGTTCGACTACACGAGTCTATCTTCCAAATTTCAAGTCTCTAGCTTTAATAGTTTTCGCAGTGTTAAGTACGGTTTTTGATACAAATCTGTGTTCCAAGCGCAATTTATGCTAAATTTCAACTTGTTTGTATTTGCGTTGTCACTCAGCGTTAAAAATGAAAGTTTGTGGTATGCAGTTTTATAAAGGTATGTCTACTGAGTTTGCATACAAAATTTCAGCTTTGTATCTATTATAGTTTAGGAGATACAGCAATTTTAAGAAAACAACTTTTTGAGGGGAAAGGAAGGGGAGGGGGAAAAATGTGGTATGCAGTTTTGTAGAGCTATACATACTGAGTCTACGTACTCATTTTCATGTTTCTAACACATCAGGTTTTCGAGCCTCGTAGCCTTTTGAAAAAATGGGTGGTGCTCGATGGTCGGGAAGGAGCGAGCGTGGCAAAAAATCCTTCAAACTTGATCTAGCGTTTGACCTCACGAGTCTATCCTACAAATTTCAAGTCTCTAGCTCCTATAGTTTTCGAGAACCATTGGTGAGGACGGACGGACGGACGGACGGACAGACAGGGCTATATGAATTCGTCTTGTCATCCTGATCAAGAATATATATACTTTATATAGTCGCAAGTGAATATTTCTGTGCGTTACATACATTTCGCTCAAACAAACACAATATACCCCGATACACAGTATGTGTACAGCGTATAATAACTAAAGTGACCCAGTGAGACAATGAAAAAACCAGTAAGGGCGGTATAGTTGAGTATTCTCAACTATATAATACCCTGTACACACACCTATGTTTATAACACGTTAAACATTCGCCGACAGCAAAAGCTGTGTACCACGATATGGTTTGTGTATTTGCTAATAGTGAGGCAGGGCTCACAGTGCAATGTTGCCATTAGATGGCGCTTTAGTACGGATTTTGTTACAAAGCATTGCTGCAAAATTTTAGTGTGTTGGTCTTTGCGGGGAAAGTGGTAGTTTGTTGTATGCAGTTTTAAAAAGGTATGTTATCTGAGTTTGCATACAAAATTTCAGCATTGTATTCTTTATACTTTAGGAGATACAGCAATTTTAAGAAAAAAATTACCTTTTGTTGTGCTCGATGGGCGGGAAGGAATGGGCGTGGCAAAAATTCCTTCAAACTTGATCTAGTGTCCGACCACACGAGTCTATCTTCCAAATTTCAAGTCTCTAGCTTTAATAGTTTTCGCAGTGTTAAGTACGGTTTTTGTTACAAATAGGATAAAGCAGTGTTCAAAGCGCAATTTATGCCAAATTTCAACTTGTTTGTCTTTGCGTTGTCACACAGCGTTAAAAATGAAAGTTTGTGGTATGCAGTTTTAAAAAGGTATGTTTACTGAGTTTGCATACAAAATTTCAGCATGGTATCTATTATAGTTTAGGAGATACAGCAATTTTAAGAAAACAACTTTTTGAGGGGAAACGAAGGGGAGGGGGAAAAAATGTGGTATGCAGTTTTGTAGAGCTATACATACTGAGTCTACATACTCATTTTCATGTTTCTAACTCATCAGGTTTTCGAGCTACAGCCTTTTGAAAAAATGGGTGGTGCTCGATGGGCGGGAAGGAGTGGGCGTGGCAAAAAATCCTTCAAACTTGATCTAGCGTTTGACCTCACGAGTCTATCCACCAAAATTCAAGTCTCTAGCTCTTATAGTTTTCGAGAACCATTGGTGAGGACGGACGGACGGACGGACGGACAGACAGGGCTATATCAATTCGTCTTGTCATCCTGATCAAGAATATATATACTTTATAGGGTCCCCCTCCCCTCCTTCTATGCGTTACATACAAACCGTCTCAAACAAACTTAATATACCCTGATACACAGTGTGTGTACAGGGTATAAAAATAATTTCAAAAGTGAAAAACTAATAAGGTGGACAAAAAATATACTGTCAAAACAAAAAAAAAACCAGTAAGGACGCTATAGTCGAGTATACTCGACAATATAATACCCTGCACACACAGTAGGTGGTGCAACACTTAAATCTACAAAAAAATGTTGATTTGACATCGCCCGATCGAATAGTGTTCAAAATATCAAGTAAATTGGTCAAAAAAAGTGGAATCTACGAAAAATTTGAGTTTGTTGGTCATTGAGGGGTAACTTTCGAACAGGGGGGAATTTTGTGGTATGCAGTTTTTAAGATACGTATATACTGAGCTTGTATACAAAATTTCAGGTTTGTATCTTTAACAGTTTTGAAGATACAGCAATTTTAAGAAAACAACCGGGGGAGGGGAAATGGAGAGGAGGGGGAAAAATTGTGGTAAGCAGTTTTGTAGTGCTACTTATACTGAGTCTACATACCGACTTTAATGTTTCTATCTCTTTGGATGTTCGAGTTATACCGTTTTAAAAAAGTGGGTGGTGCTGGATGGGCGGGAAGGAGTGGGCGTGGCACAACACCGTTCAAACTTGATCTGCTGCCTAGCATTACGAGTCTGCCCTCCTAATTTCAAGTCGCTAGCTACTATAGTTTCTGAGAACCATTGGTGAATACGGACGGACAGACGGACAGACATGCGGACGGACATACGGACGGACATACGGACGGACATGGCTTAATCAATTCGTCTTGTGATCCTGATCAAGAATATATATACTTTATATAGTCGCAAGTGAATATTTCTGTGCGTTACATACATTTCGCTCAAACAAACACAATATACCCCGATTCACAGTATGTGTACAGGGTATAATAACTAAAGTGACCCAGTGAGACAATGAAAAAACCAGTAAGGGCGGTATAGTCGAGTATACTCGACAATATAATACCCTGCACACATGGTAGGCGGTGCCACACCCTCAATCTACAATAACATATTGATCTGACGTCGCCTATTCAAATTATGTTCAAAATATCAAGAAAATCGGTCAAAAAATGTGGATTTTACGAAAAATTTAAGTTTGTAGGCCTCTGAGGGGTAGCCATCAAAGAGAGGGGAAATTTGTGGTATGCAGTTTTTAAGATGTATTATCACTGAGCTTGTATACAAAATTTCAGGTTCATACCTTTGTTAGTTTTGGAGATATTGCTTTTTATAGAAAACAACTGGGTGAGGGGAAATCAAGGGGAGGGGGGAAATTTTTGGTATGCAGTTTTGTAGAGTTACTCATACTGAGTCTACATACCGACTTTCATGTTTCTATCTCTTTGGATGTTCGAGTTATAGCGTTTTCAAAAAGTGGGTGGTGCTGGATGGGCGGGAAGGAGTGGGCGTGGCACAAAACCATTCAAACTTGATCTGCTGCCGAGCATCACGAGTCTACCCACGAAATTTCAAGTCTCTAGCTATTATAGTTTCTGAGAACCATTGGTGAATACGGACGGACAGACGGACAGACAGACGGACAGACAGACGGACAGACAGACGGACGGACAGACGGACGGACATGGCTTAATCAATTTCTCTTGTCATCCTGATCAAGAATATATATACTTTATATAGTCGCAAGTGCATATTTCTGTGCGTTACATACATTTCGCTCAAACAAACACAATATACCCCGATACACAGTATGTGTACAGGGTATAAAAATAATTTCAAAAGTGAAAAACTAATAAGGTGGACAAAAAATATACTGTCAAAACAAAAAAAAAACCAGTAAGGACGCTATAGTCGAGTATACTCGACAATATAATACCCTGCACACACAGTAGGTGGTGCAACACTTAAATCTACAAAAAAATGTTGATTTGACATCGCCCGATCGAATAGTGTTCAAAATATCAAGTAAATTGGTCAAAAAAAGTGGAATCTACGAAAAATTTGAGTTTGTTGGTCATTGAGGGGTAACTTTCGAACAGGGGGGAATTTTGTGGTATGCAGTCTTGAAGATATATATTTACTGAGCTTGTATACAAAATTTCATGTTCATACCTTTATTAGTTTTGGAGATATTACTTTTTATAGAAAACAACTGGGGGAGGGGAAATCAAGATGAGGGGGAAAAATTGTGGTATGCAGTTTTGTAGAGCTCTTCATGCTTAGTCTACCCACCGACTTTCATGTTTCTATCTCTTCGTGTGTTCGAGTTATAACGTTTTAAAAAAGTGGTCGGTGGTGGTTGGGCGGGAAGTAGTGGGCGTGGCACAAAACCATTCAAACTTGATGTAGTGCCAAGCATCACGAGTCTACCCTCCAAATTTCATGTCTCTAGCTATTATAGTTTCCGAGAACCATTGGTGAATACAGACGGACGGAGGGACGGACAGACGGACAGGACTCAATCGATTTTTCTTGTCATCCTGATCAAGAATATATATACCTTATGGGGTCCCCCTCCCCTCCTTCTATGCGTTACATACATTTCGTTCAAACAAACTTAATATACCCTGACATACTGTATGGTATGTGCAGGGTATAAAAAGGGGGAAACAAAATAAACTTGATCTGCTGAAGGAATAACAGAATCGAACTGCGAAGAGCTTTTGGTCCTATCTATTATAGTTTCCGAGATCGACGCGTTCATACAGACGGACGGACAGACGGACATGGCTAAATCGACTTCTCTTTCGATACTGATCAAGAATATATATACTTTGTATAGTCGGGAATGTCTCCTTTAAGGTGTTACATACATTGTCGATGCGCACAAAACTAATATACCCTTGTACCATAAGGTACAGGGTATAACAATTATTGTAAAAAAAAAACAACCAATGTAAATGGAAGATTGCAGCCTATACGAGCTAGCAACTTCCTATTCCACAAACGGCGATTTCGCCGAAGGAACAATTCAAATGTAAAATTTTTATACTTTTCACGTATGTGAAATAGTATAATAACTTTGTGCTGAAGTTTGTAACAGATCGAAATATTCATTTCCGACTATATAAAGTATATATATTCTTGATCAGGACGACAAGACGAGTTGATTTAGCCATATCCGTCTGTCCGTCTGTCTGTATATATACAATCTCCTCCCACAGTTTTTAAGATATCGAGCTGAAATTTTGCACAGAGCCTTCTTATTCGTGCAGTCAACTCATTTGTCGGATCCAGCCATATCGGACCACTGGAACTGGTAGCCCCCATACGAAAAGAAGAAGAAAAATGAACAAAACTTGAATCGTTGTATGGAAAACTGTTTTGTTTTGTATGATAGAGTGCTGAAATTTTAAACATAGTAGTTCTACATAGTCCGACTATATGCCTGAAAGTTTCATTGAGATTGGACATCTGGAACTGGTAGCTCCCATACAAAATGAAGAAGAGGAAGAGAAGCAATATTCACGTCGTTGTATGGACAACTTTTTTGTTTTTCAATCAATTGACTTGAAATTTTAATGTTATGTTCTTGGGGAGGAATGAAAACTATTTTGACCAAAAGTGGGCGTAGCCACGCGTAGCCACGCCCACTTCTAGCGAAAATTGACCCGTTGTATGAAAAACTTTTTTGTTTTTTAACCAATTGACTTGAAATTTTAAAGTTATGTTCTTAGGGAGGAATGAAAACTATTTTGACCAAAAGTGGGCGTAGCCACGCGTAGCCACGCCCACTTATAGCGAAAATTGACCCGTTGTATGGAAAACTTTTTTGTTTTTTAACCAATTGACTTGAAACTTTACAGTTATGTTCTTAGGATGGAATGAAAACTATTTTTTACCAAAAGTGGGCGTAGCTTTTTTAGCGAAAATTGACTTGAAACTTTACAGTTATGTTCTTAGGGAGGAATGAAAACTATTTTGACCAGAAGTGGGCGTGGCCACGCCCTTTTATAGCGAAAATTGACCCATTGTATGGAAAACTTTTTTGTTTTTAAACCAATTGACTTGAAACTTTACAGTTATGTTCTTAGGGAGGAATGAAAACAATGTTGACCAAAAGTGGGCGTGGCCACGCCCTTTTTTAGTGAAAATTGACCCGTTGTATGGAAAACTTTTTTTTTTTTTAACTAATTGACTTGAAACTTTACAGTTATGTTCATAGGGAGGCATGAAAACTATTTTGACCCAAAGTGAGCGTGCCCACGCCTTTTTTTAGCGAAAATTGACCAATTGACTTGAAACCTTACAGTTATCTTCTTAGGGAGGAATGAAAACTATTTTGACCAAAAGTGGGCATGGCTACGCCCACTTATCGCAAAACTTGAACCGCTGTATGAAAAACTTTTTTGTTTTTTAACCAATTGACTTGAAACCTTACAGTTATGTTGTTAGGGAGGCATGAAAACTATTCATTTAGTTTTTTAGTGACACAACGTGAAAAGTATTATAGCTTCAGCCTTGCTGAAGATAGCGTCCTTACTGGTTTTTTATACTTTTCACGTATGTGAAACAGTATAATAACTTTGTGCTGAAGTTTGTTACACACAGAAATATTCACTTGCGACTATATAAAGTATATATATTCTTGCTCAGGACGACAGGACGAGTTGAGTTAGCCATGTCCGTCTGTCCGTCTGTCGGTATATATACAATCTCCTCCCACAGTTTTGAAGATATCGAGCTGAAATTTTGCACAGAGACTTCTTATTCGTGCAGTCAACTCATTTGTCGGATCCAGCCATATCGGACCACTGGAACTGGTAGCCCCCATACGAAAAGAAGAGGAAAATGAACAAAACTTGAATCGTTGTATGGAAAACTTTTTTGTTTTGTACGATAGAGTGCTGAAATTTTAAACATAGTAGTTTTACATAGTCCGACTACATGTCTGAAAGTTTCATTGAGATTGGACATCTGGAACTGGTAGCCCCCATACAAAATGAAGAAGAGGAAGAGAAGCAATATTCACGTCGTTGTATGGAAAACTTTTTTGTTTTTTAACCAATTGACTTGAAATTTTAATGTTATGTTCTTGGGGAGGAATGAAAACTATTTTGACCAAAATTGGGCGTAGCCACGCGTAGCCACGCCCACTTATAGCGAAAATTGACCCGTTGTATGAAAAACTTTTTTGTTTTTTAACCAATTGACTTGAAATTTTAAAGTTATGTTCTTAGGGAGGAATGAAAACTATTTTGACCAAAAGTGGGCGTAGCCACGCGTAGCCACGCCCACTTATAGCGAAAATTGACCCGTTGTATGGAAAACTTTTTTGTTTTTTAACCAATTGACTTAAAACTTTACAGTTATGTTCTTAGGGAGGAATGAAAACTATTTTGACCAAAAGTGGGCGTGGCCACGCCTTTTTTAATGAAAATTTACCCGTTGTATGCAAAACTTTTTTGTTTTTTAACCAATTGACTTGAAACTTTACAGTTATGTTCTTAGGGAGGAATGAAAACTATTTTCACCCAAAGTGGGCGTAGCCACGCCCACTTATAGCGAAAATTGACCCGTTGTATGGAAAACTTTTGTGTTTTTCAACCAATTGACTTGAAACTTTACAGTTATGTTCTTAGGAAGGAATGAAAACTATTTTGACCAAAAGTGGGCGTCACCACGCCCTTTTATAGCGAAATTTGACCCGTTGTATGGAAAACTTTTGTGTTTTTCAACCAATTGACTTGAAACTTTACAGTTATGTTCTTAGGGAGGAATGAAAACCATTTTGACCAAAAGTGGGCGTGCCCACGCCCTTTTTTAGCGAAAATTGACTTGAAACTTTACAGTTATGTTCTTAGGGAGGAATGAAAACAATTTTGACCAAAAGTGGGCGCGGCCACGCCCTTTTATAGCGAAAATTGACCCATTGTATGGAAAACTTTTTTGTTTTTAAACCAATTGACTTGAAACTTTACAGTTATGTTCTTAGGGAGGAATGAAAACAATGTTGACCAAAAGTGGCCGTGGCCACGCCCTTTTTTAGTGAAAATTGACCCGTTGTATGGAAAACTTTTTTTTTTTTTTAACCAATTGACTTGAAACTTTACAGTTATGTTCATAGGGAGGCATGAAAACTATTTTGACCCAAAGTGAGCGTGCCCACGCCTTTTTTTTAGCGAAAATTGACCAATTGACTTGAAACCTTACAGTTATCTTCTTAGGGAGGAATGAAAACTATTTTGACCAAAAGTGGGCATGGCTACGCCCGTTTATCGCAAAACTTGAACCGCTGTATGAAAAACTTTTTTGTTTTTTAACCAATTGACTTGAAACCTTACAGTTATGTTGTTAGGGAGGCATGAAAACTATTCATTTAGTTTTTTAGTGACACAACGTGAAAAGTATTATAGCTTCAGCCTTGCTGAAGATAGCGTCCTTACTGGTTTTTTATACTTTTCACGTATGTGAAACAGTATAATAACTTTGTGCTGAAGTTTGTTACAGATCGAAATATTCATTTCCGACTATATAAAGTATATATATTCTTGATCAGGACGACAAGACGAGTTGATTTAGCCATGTCCGTCTGTCCGTCTGTCTGTATATATACAATCTCCTCCCACAGTTTTTAAGATATCGAGCTGAAATTTTGCACAGAGCCTTCTTATTCGTGCAGTCAACTCATTTGTCGGATCCAGCCATATCGGACCACTGGAACTGGTAGCCCCCATACGAAAAGAAGAGGAAAATGAACAAAACTTGAATCGTTGTATGGAAAACTTTTTTGTTTTGTACGATAGAGTGCTGAAATTTTAAACATAGTAGTTTTACATAGTCCGACTACATGTCTGAAAGTTTCATTGAGATTGGACATCTGGAACTGGTAGCGCCCATACAAAATGAAGAAGAGGAAGAGAAGCAATATTCACGTCGTTGTATGGAAAACTTTTTTGTTTTTTAACCAATTGACTTGAAATTTTAAAGTTATGTTTTTGGGGAGGAATGAAAACTATTTTGACCCAAAGTGGGCGTAGCCACGCGTAGCCACGCCCACTTCTAGCGAAAATTGACCCGTTGTATGGAAAACTTTTGGAACGAAGTTCCTTTACGGAGCTTACATGTAGACTGAAATGAGAGAAAATTTCAAAATCGTCACGTAACAAAATGAGTTTTTTGTGTATGTATAATGCTATAACTCTGACGTTGTTGCTACTTGCATGACTCAGTAGTCATCAAAAAATAGCAACAACAAACATGTATAGTTGAAATTTTGGCATTTCTCTTCCACCGTCACTTTCGCCATCTGGCGCATATGCAACAACAACTAACTTGTTTACGCCAAATATTACAACAACTCTTGTTGTAATATTCGACACAAGTATACACCGTTAGGTCACCCAGTGCTTGAACGCATGCAATATGTTTGTTACTGCTCGCTAATCAGCGTTGCTGCCAAATAATCAACGTCGCTACTCAACGTCGCTAATCAGCATCGCTAATCAGCCTCATAATCTGTGAGCCGCGAATTCATCTGCAATTTTTTAGTTTTATCGAAAGCGTTCATGAATTTTTAATTTTTGCAAGCTGAATGTATCTAAGGTTCCTCTGTGCGTCCATGGAATCAGAAAGAGTGTTCAGCAAGGCGAACCAGGCTCAAGGCTGACAATATAAACATCCTTTTGTTTTTAAGCCAAAATTTTTCGATTAAATAAATAAATAAACATAAATTTTCTTGTTTACATAAAAAATATTTATGTGGCATGATATTATCGACGACTATCGATAGCACTATCATGACTACCGATAGTTCCAAAATAACTATCGTCGATAGCGCCGATTATCGATAGTTCTCCACCTCTAGTATGTATGTGTGCGACTGTTGAGCTATTAACTAAAAAGATTTCTTTATTACATCCAAGTGATTCAGTAGCTTATTGCATAGAGCTGTTCCTCTTCAAGTCAATGTACTCAGGTTCGCTGCCCAGGGGTTAGTCAATCGAAATTTTTTCATTTTTATTGTATTTTTGAAAATGTTTGTTTGAAGGTACCTAGTAGTGTTGGGCATGGGCTGTGTTGAAAATTTGAATATTGTCCATGTTGGTTCGTGCAGAGCACAATCGGCACGAAGAAAAAAAATCTAAAGGTTCCGATTTTTTAGTGCGCTTTAAAAGTGAAAATGAACATAAAAATCACAAAAACTGTGTAACCGATCCTTTTGTATGTATAGATATTACTAGCATCGCTATTCATTTATAAACTGGATTCGCTTCATTTTCGCAAAAATGAAAAAACTGCAAATTCAAGAGGCAATTCGTAGGAACAACTGGAATTTTAAACTAATAAAACTAGAAACTGCCAAGAGAATTTTGTAAGATTAATTTAAATAAAATTATACAAAAATTTTTAATATTTCGTGTTGGACCGTGTTCGGACAATTTTTTGATTTTCGTGCTCTGTTGGGTCGTGTCGAAAAATTGCGGTCCATGCCCATTTGTAGTACCTAGGTTGAAACCTTAAAGCAGGCAGAGCTGTTGCTCATCAAGTCGATGTGCTCAAGTTCAAGCCCAAGTTGAGTCTATCGAATTTTTATACCCTGCACATGGGGACCCCATAAAGTATATATATTCTTGATCAGGACGACAAGAGAAATTGATTGAGCCATGTCCGTCCGTCTGTCCGTCCGTCCGTCTGTATTCACCAATGGATCTCGGAAACTGTAAGAGCTAGAGACTTGAAATTTGGAGGGTAGACTCGTGAGGCTTGGCAGCAGATCAAGTTTATTTTTTTTTTGTGCCACGCCCACTCCTTCCCGCCCATCCAGCCCTACCCACTTTTTTAAATCGCTATAACTCTAACATCCAATGGGATAGAAACATGAAAGTCGGTATGTAGACTCAGTATGAGTGGCTCTACAAAACTGCATACCACAAAATCCCCTCCCCCAGTAATTTTCTCTAAATTGCTATATCTCCAAAATTAACAAAGGTATGAACCTGAAATTTTGTATACAAGCTCAGTGATAATACATCTTAAAAACTGCATACCACAAATTTCCCCTCTCTTTGATGGCTACCCCTCAGAGACCTACAAACTTAAATTTTTCGTAAGATCCACATTTTTTGACCGATTTTCTTTGTATTTTGAACACTATTTGAAAAGGCGACGTCAGATCAATATGTTTTTTTAGATTGAGTGTGTGGCACCGCCTACCATGTGTGCAGGGTATTATATTGTCGAGTATACTCGACTATACCGCCCTTACTGGTTAAATTAAAACTTAAAGTTTAGATGCGGTAATTTACAATCCATGCACACCGTAAGGAACTTCGTTGCTGGTTGGGGTCCCATGACCCCACTATTTTTTTTTGTTTTTCAACCAATTGAGTTGAAATTTTAAAATTATGTTCTTAGGGAGGAATGAAAATTATTTTGACCAAAAGTGGGCGTAGCCACGCGTAGCCACGCCCACTTCTAGCGAAAATTGACCCATTGTATGTAAAATTTTTAGTTTTTTAACCAATTGACTTGAAACTTTACAGTTATGTTCTTAGGGAGGAATGAAAACTATTGTGACCAAAAGTGGGCGTAGCCACGCCCACTTATAGCGAAAATTGACCCGTTGTATGGAAAACATTTGTGTTTTTCAACCAATTGACTTGAAACTTTACAGTTATGTTCTTAAGGAGGAAGGAAAACTATTTTGACCAAAAGTGGGCGTGGCCACGCCCTTTTATAGCGAAATTTGACCTGTTGTATGGAAAACTTTTGTGTTTTTTAACCAATTGACTTGAAACTTTACAGTTATGTTCTTAGGGAGGAATGAAAACAATTTTGACCAAAAGTGGGCATGGCTACGCCCTTTTATAGCGAAAATTGACCCGTTGTATGGAAAACTTTTTTGTTTTTTAACCAATTGACTTGAAACTTTACAGTTATGTTCTTAGGGAGGAAGGAAAACTATTTTGACCAAAAGTGGGCATGGCCACGCCTTTTTTTAATGAAAATTGACCCGTTGTATGTAAAACTTTTGTGTTTTTTAACCAATTGACTTGAAACTTTACAGTTATGTTCTTAGGGAGGTATGAAAACTATTTTGACCAAAAGTGGGCATGGCTACGCCCACTTATCGCAAAACTTGAACCGCTGTATGGAAAACTTTTTTGTTTTTTAACCAATTGACTTGAAACCTTACAGTTATGTTGTTAGGGAGGCATGAAAACTATTCATTTAGTTTTTTTTAAGTGACACAACGTGAAAAGTATTATAGCTTCAGCCTTGCTGAAGATAGCGTCCTTACTGGTTTTTTTTTTGTCCTTTCTACCATATAATTCTTAGTCAGAAGATAGAATGTAGAATTTCATTAAAAAAAAAAAAATAAACACACGACATTGACAAAAAAAACGCATAGATGACAGAGCAGTACATTCAGCGAATGAGGAGAAGAGTATCTAGGGCAGTTTAAGAAAAAGTTCCAGAGATAGTAGTCAGAATCCTCAATATAGTAGAAGAAAATGTGCGCGTTCAGCGCAGACTGCGCACTACCCTTAGAAGACTTGTTAGAAATATATACGGAATCTTTTGGAGGTGCGTTATTAGCGTATAACCTTGCAGAGACCCTACAATTTCTATCAACAATTCAAGGTATAAAACTAACCGGAGAGTATCACGATTCCGTGATAGGTATCCTCCGGTATCCAAGTATATATAGGCTTCTCCCTTGATCAATGGATCAATGGGAACTAATTAATAAGACATTGCAGGAGGAATCAGAAGAATTCCAGAGATCCTACAAATGTCTAAATAAGACGGTGGAAATAAAAAAAGAACCCGTTAAAAAACATTTAGTAAATCAAATAACAGTCTTAGAAAAAATTAGGGCGTTAATAAACGCAAGATACGAGAAGCTTAGTAAAGAGCACAAAACGTTTTGTAAGGAACTATTTTGGAGCCTAAGAGATAAATTATTAAAAATCTTAGATAAGCACAAAATAGACCTGCAAGTGCCACACAAAATAGTGAGTTCGTTAAAACCACTATTAGAATATATGTCAACATTAGACACAACAGAACAAGATAGAGCCCCAACAATGGCGAATACGCCTATAGACTTTTTAAACTTCACCTCAAGGTTGATACCCGACTTTGATGGCCAGCCAAATAATCTCCAGGCGTTCACGGACGCACTTGCCTTGGTTGATTCGGTCAAAACAGGCCAGGACGCAATAGCGGTCAACCTAATTAAAACGAAATTGAAAGGGACAGCTCGCACCCTAATAACAGGCAACGAGACAAACATTGGTGAGGTTATCAGTAAACTGAAATCATCAGTAAAAGGTGAATCAGTTGCTGTATTACCAGCCAAATTGATGAATCTCAAACAGAGCAGCAAGACTGCCAACACATATACCAAAGAGATAGAAGAGCTAACTAAAAGCTTAAAAGGTGCCTATATATCGGACGGTCTACCGACTGAGGTGGCAAACAAATACGCCACCGACAGCGCGGTAAAGGCTATGACCAAGAACTGTGCCCTAGAAAAGGTTAGATGGATAATGGAGGCCGGTCAGTTCAATGACCTCAATGATGCCGTCTCCAAATTCATAAACAGTTGTACTGACGCAACCGGCCAACAAAATGCTATTCTATTCTATGGCAAACGGCAAGGTGGTCAGTACAACAATGGTAACCGAGGAGGTGGACGTGGTCGCGGTCACTCAAATTATCGAGGTCGTGGACGCGGAGGTTACCAATCCAACTATAACCAGAGACAGGGCAAGAGGTATACTCAGCAAGGTAGAAATATTCGCGTTACGCAGGAAACTGCGGAAAACATGCAAACCCCAAGTACTCAATAGATAATTCACAAGTAAACAGTAAAGTCTTCCATATAAATTTAAACCTCACAACTTTCGTTTCAACGAAAACAGACCTTAACGGTAAAATTTCACCATTTCTAATAGACACAGGAGCTGACATATCAGTTATAACCAGTAAGGACGCTATAGTCGAGTATACTCGACAATATAATACCCTGCACACACAGCAGGCAGTGCAACACCCCAAATCTACAAAAAAAATTTTGATTTGACATCGCCCGATCAAATAGTGTTCAAAATATCAAGTAAATCGGTCAAAAAATGTGGAATTCACGAAAAATTTGAGTTTGTAGGTCGTTGAGGGGTAACCATCAAAAAGAGGGGAATTTTGTGGTATGCAGTTTTAAAGATAGATATTTACTGAGCTCGTGTACAGGTTTGTATCTTTAATAGTTTTGAAGATACAGCAATTTTAAGAAAACAACCAGGAGAGGGGAAATGAAGAGGAGGGGGAAAAATTGTGGTATGCAGTTTTGTAGAGCTACTTATACTGAGTCTACATACCGACTTTCATGTTTCTATCTTTTTGAATGTTCGAGTTATAGCGTTTTAAAAAGTGGGTGGTGCTGGATGGGCGGGAAGGAGTGGGCGTGGCACAAAACCGTTCAAACTTGATCTGCTGCCGAGCATCACGAGTACACCCTCAAAATTTCAAGTCTCTAGCTATTATAGTTTCTGAGAACCATTGGTGAATACGGACGGACAGACGGACAGACAGACGGACGGACAGACGGACGGACATAGCTCAATCAATTTCTCTTGTCGTCCTGATCAAGAATATATATACTTTATGGGGTCCCCCTCCCCTCCTTCTGTGCGTTACATACATTTCGCTCAAACAAACACAATATACCCTGATACACAGTATGTGTACAGGGTATAAAAATAGGGCAAATAGAAAAAGTAATCGATAAGTGCACGACAACAAGCCTACACGGCATAGGACAGGGTATGACAACTACTTTAGGGAAAATCACAGCCGATTTGATGGTTGAAAATCTATTAATAAGACATGATTTCCATGTTGTTTCGGATGATTTTCCGATCCCATCACACGGTATTTTAGGACTTGATTTCGTCAAGAAATACAATTGTATTCTTGACTATCAAAGAGATCAAGACTGGCTTATTCTAAGGCCGGATGACTTCCCTGAGGATATTGCAATACCAATCAGACACTCTCCGTCTGTGAATGCAATATCCCTACCTGCAAGATCTGAAGTAATCAGATTAATTAAAATAAAAAGTCAAGAATATGCGGTGCTTATTCCAAATCAAATACTTCAGGATGGAATATTCATAGCAAATTGCAAGTTGCTACCAGCACGCAAACATTCGTAAGAATTGTCAATACCACTGATGACAACATAAATCTGCACGATGTGCACGAAAAAATCGAAAGTCTTAACGACTACGAAGTAATATCATGGGACGACAACAAAAAATCCAACGATATTAAACTCCAAAAGTTGTCTAAAATTTTCCGAAGCTTCATAAAGTCAAAATTAGAAGCACTATGCACAAAATATATCGACATATTTGCACTAGAAACTGATAAAATAACTGTCAATAACTTCTACAAGCAAAAATTACGCTTGAAAACAGAAGATCCTACATATATCAAAAACTATAGAACTCCACACACACACAAAGAAGAAATAAATAGACATGTCGATAAGCTAATCAATGACGACATCATTGAACCATCAGCTTCTGAGTACAATAGCCCAGTGCTATTGGTACCCAAAAAGTCTCTACCAGGTAAAACTGAGAAAAGATGGAGACTCGTATTACATTATAGGGCAGTGAATAAACGACTAATTGCAGACAAATTTCCGTTGCCAAGAATAGATGACATTCTTGATCAACTTGGCAGAGCAAAATATTTCATCAATATAACATCCTTTTCAACAACAAAAGGATCTTATCGTTTTAAAAGACTACCATACGGTCTCAAGGTAGCACCAAATTCATTCCAACGAATGATGACTTTAGCATTTGCTGGACTAGCACCAGCACAAGCTTTTGTATACATGGATGACTTAGTTGTATTAGGCAAATCTGAGAAACATATGTTACAAAATCTAACAGATGTTTTTGAGATATATGTCGAAAATACAACCTTCAGTTACATCCCGACAAATGCTCATTTTTCGGTCACGAAGTGACTTATCTCGGGCATAAATGTACAGACAAGGGCATTCTTCCAGACGATAGTAAATTCTCAACAATTCAAAACTATCCTACACCCAAAAATGCCGATGAGACCAAACGATTCGTTGCATTCATAGACGTTTTGTTAGAAATTTCGCTGAACATTCTCGTCTCTTAACGAGACTCTGTAAGAAGAACGTCAAATTTGAATGGACTTCAGAATGTGATAAAGCATTCGAGTATTTAAAAAATACATTATTGAGTCCAAATATTCTGCAATATCCAGACTTCAGCAAACAGTTTTGCATAACAACTGACGCAAGTAAGTTCGCTTGCGGCGCCGTACTCAGCCAAGAGTACGATGATATTCAACTGCCAGTTGCATACGCCTCGAGATCATTCTCCAAAGGCGAAAGCAACAAATCTACAATAGAACAAGAAGTAGCTGCAATTCAATGGGCCATTGCTCATTTCAGGCCATACATTTACGGCACTAAGTTCTTAGTAAAAAGCGACCATCGACCACTGTCTTATTTATTCTCCATGAAAAATCCTTCGTCAAAATTGACAAGAATCCGTTTAGACTTGGAAGAATATGACTTTACTGTAGAGTACTTGAGGGGAAAAGAGAACTATGCGGCTGATGCTACGCCACGCATAGAATTTTCAGATATAAAAGACATACCAAAGGTAGTCAACAGAATGTTTAAAGTAACAACAAGGTTACAAAAACAAAAAGAGAATGTAGATAAAACATGTAAAAACCAGTAAGGATTGGAGTCGACAGTACTCGACTCCGACATACCCTGCACCTTCAATTTGTACCAACTGTTTGAAAGCGTTGCCCCGCCCACTGTTTAATCGAAACAGATTTCATTTTCATTCAATTTCATATATTTAATTTCATATATTGAGTATTCTCAACTATATAATATCTTGTACACACACCTATGTTGATAACACGTTAAACATTCGCCGATAGCAAAAGCTGTGTACCACGATATGGTTTGTGTATTTGCTAAGGTGAGGCAGGGCTCACAGTGCAATGTTGCCATTAGATGGCGCTTTAGTACGAATTTTGTTACAAAGCATTGCTGCAAAATTTTAGTTTGTTGGTCTTTGCGGGGAAAGTGGTAGTTTGTTGTATGTAGTTTTAAAAAGGTATGTTACTTGAGTTTGCATACCAAATTTCAGCATTGTATTCTTTATACTTTAGGAGATACAGCAATTTTAAGAAAAAAATGACCTTTTGTTGTGCTCGATGGGCGGGAAGGAATGGGCGTGGCAAAAATTCCTTCAAACTTGATCTAGTGTTCGACCACACGAGTCTATCTTCCAAATTTCAAGTCTCTAGCTTTAATAGTTTTCGCAGTGTTAAGTACGGTTTTTGTTACAAATACGATAAAGCAGTGTTCAAAGCGCAATTTATGCCAAATTTCAACTTGTTTGCCTTTGCGTTGTCATACAGCGTTAAAAAAGCAGTTTTATACATTTTCATGTTTCCAACTCATCAGGTTTTCGAGCTACAGCCTTTTGAAGAAATGGGTGGTGCTCGATGGGCGGGAAGGAGTGGGCGGTGCAAAAAATCCTTCAAACTTGATCTAGCGGTTGACCTCACGAGTCTATCCTACAAATTTCAAGTCTCTAGCTCTTATAGTTTTCGAGAACCATTGGTGAGGACGGACGGACGGACGGACAGACAGGGCTATATGAATTCGTCTTGTCATCCTGATCAAGAATATATATATTTTATAGGGTCCCCCTCCCCTCCTTCTATGCGTTACATACAAACCGTCTCAAACAGACTTAATATACCCTGACACACAGTGTGTGTACAGGGTATAAACATGAATCTGGTACACAGTTCTCAGAAGATTTAAAAATTACAGAGGTGTTCAGTAGCAATATGAAAGGCATCGCTAAGCTAGCAATTAATAGCGAGTGCATAAATGCTTGAAAAATTAGCAGGTGATTATAATATCGAAAAGCTGCAGCAATCGTTAAATGACGATATATTTGAAAAGATCCGGATCACAAAATATAAAGAAATAGGTAACTCTAGAGTACCTTACAATAGCACTGACACCCAAAGTAATAAAAGTAGAAACAAAAGAAGACAAAGCCAGAATAATAGAAAAATGTCACGATGATCCAATATGGGGTGGCCACCCAGGAATCAATCGTACATTAAAGAAGATTAGAAGAAACTACACTTGGAAGAACATGACAAGAGATATTAGCGAATATATCCGTCAGTGTGACCAGTGTCAGAAAAACAAAACTCAGCGTAACATAAGACAGGAAATGATCGTTACAGAGACACCAGCAACTGCATTTGATGTAGTGCAAATAGATACCATTGGACCATTACCAAAGTCGAAAAATGGCAATGTGTATGCAGTCACTGCAATATGCGATCTTACCAAATACCTAATAACAATTCCGGTCGTAGACAAATCCGCAAATACAATTGCGAGAGCATTAGTAGATAACGTTATACTCGTGTATGGGCCTATGAAAAAAATAATAACCGACATGGGCACCGAGTATCAGAATCAACTAATAGAAAACCTATCAAAACTTCTCAACGTAGAGAACGTTACGTCTACAGCTTACCATCATCAAACACTCGGAACGGAACTAGGAGACCTAGTATCAGTCAAACAAGTAGGACATAAGCTAGATAGTCTCTATAAATGTCCATTTACAGTTATAAGTATAGATAATAGAAACAACTGCGTAGTTACAGACGACAATGACAAGACCATGACAATTCACTTGGACAAATTACGACACTATACACAATAAATCATTGTACACTTTATTTTGCGATCTTATATCTCATCGACTTACAGAGAAATCACATTTTAAAATTTTTCTCTATATGGGCGGTGCCACGCCCTTATGTCCGATTTTGACGAAACTTTGAAATATGGTCAAGGATTCATAAAAACGCGTAACTGCAAAGTTTTATCCGTTTATATTTAAGAACAAAAAAGTTTTTCTAACAAAAACCGAATTTTTGACCGATTGTTCCTATGGGAGCTATATCCTATATTTATCCGATCTCCACCAAATTAACTGTGTGTCTTAACTGACGTCCAAGATATTTGTGTGCAAGAAATTGAGGCGATAACTTTAAAATCAAAGCGTTTATTGAGCAAAAACCTAATTTTTAACCGATCGTTCCTATGGCAGCTATATCCTATAGTTATTTGATCATGCTGGATTTTACATACAAACTGCGTGCAAGGTAAAGAAAATTTTCTGCGTTTAAATTTTTTCGATATTTTTAAAACTCTAGGAGGAGTTCGCATCGCAACAGACAGACAGACAGACGAACAGACGGACATAGCTATATGAACTCGTCTCGTCGAGCTGAGCAAGAATATATATACTTTATATAGTCGGAGATGTCTCCTTCTCTGCGTTGCCAACTTCATGACAATGTTAATATACTCTTGCAAGAGTATAAACCAGTAAGGGAGCTATTTTCAGCTTTGCTGAAACTTATATACTCTTGCAAGCATTTTCTCAAGTGTTCTTATTGGAAAATATGTCTTATAGTTTTTCCAATAAGAATCATATACTTTTATAAAGATAAAGGGGCGTGGCCCCGCCCATTTTCTAATTTTTTTAACAAATACATTGCAATCATTGTACACTTTATTTTGCGATCTTATATCTCATCGACTTACAGAGAAATCACATTTTTAAATTTTTCTCTATATGGGCGGTGCCACGCCCTTATGTCCGATTTTGACGAAACTTTGAAATATGGTCAAGGATTCATAAAAACGCGTAACTGCAAAGTTTTATCCGTTTATATTTAAGAACAAAAAAGTTTTTCTAACAAAAACCGAATTTTTGACCGATTGTTCCTATGGGAGCTATATCCTATATTTATCCGATCTCCACCAAATTAACTGTGTGTCTTAACTGACGTCCAAGATATTTGTGTGCAAGAAATTGAGGCGATAACTTTAAAATCAAAGCGTTTATTGAGCAAAAACCTAATTTTTAACCGATCGTTCCTATGGCAGCTATATCCTATAGTTATTTGATCATGCTGGATTTTACATACAAACTGCGTGCAAGGTAAAGAAAATTTTCTGCGTTTAAATTTTTTCGATATCTTTAAAACTCTAGGAGGAGTTCGCATCGCAACAGACAGACAGACAGACGAACAGACGGACATAGCTATATGAACTCGTCTCGTCGAGCTGAGCAAGAATATATATACTTTATATAGTCGGAGATGTCTCCTTCTCTGCGTTGCCAACTTCATGACAAAGTTAATATACTCTTGCAAGAGTATAAAAAATTTAAATAATAAAACACAAAAATTTTTAATACATAATTACTTTACATATACTAAAATAAATAATTAGAATAAATTCACAAATGTAAATTCATTCTTCTCTAAAAGGGAGGTGTTGTATGTGTATAACATCAATGCAATACATTGTGGAATATGCTTCACATATTCCAGCGTAGCGCACTTTATGCTAACACAAGCATTACTCAACATTGTAGTAGGTTGTGCATATACATGCGCGACTGCTAAGCGAGGATGTAATTAGATCTCGCCTCTATACAATGTTATGCACAGGCAACGCTTTTCTGCTTGGTCAGTGAATCCCACGATCGCTTGAGCAGAGCACATTAGAAGCGCTCCCAAAATGTAACTTTAAATATTCTTAATAAATCATTATCGTTCTTGGCGCTCGACGACGTAGTCGCCTGACCATAAATCACTGTCTTTTTAATTCGGACTTAACATGGCGATCCTGCCAGTTTTCGCGTCGTGAAACCAATTTAATTAAATTTGAACATAACAACAACAAAAAGCAACCATATCGAGGTGCTATGAAAAAACCAGTAAGGACGCTGTCTTCAGCAAGGCTGAAGCTATAATACTTTTCACTTTGTGTCACTATAAAAAAAACTAAATGAATAGTTTTCATGCCTCCGTAACAACATTACAACGGGTCAATTTTCGCTATAAGTGGGCGTGGCTACGCCCACTTTGGGTCAAAATAGTTTTCATTCCTCCCCAAAAACATAACTTTAAAATTTCAAGTCAATTGGTTAAAAAACAAAAAAGTTTTCCATACAACGACGTGAATGTTGCTTCTCTTCCTCTTCTTCATTTTGTATGGGGGCTACCAGTTCCAGATGTCCAATCTCAATGAAACTTTCAGACATGTAGTCGGACTATGTAAAACTACTATGTTTAAAATTTCAGCACTCTATCGTACAAAACAAAAAAGTTTTCCATACAACGATTCAAGTTTTGTTCATTTTTCTTCTTCTTTTCGTATGGGGGCTACCAGTTCCAGTGGTCCGATATGGCTGGATCCGACAAATGAGTTGACTGCACGAATAAGAAGTCTCTGTGCAAAATTTCAGCTCGATATCTTCAAAACTGTGGGAGGAGATTGTATATATACCGACAGACGGACAGACGGACATGGCTAAAGCAACTCGTCTTGTCGTCCTGATCAAGAATATATATACTTTATATAGTCGCAAGTGAATATTTCTGTGTGTAACAAACTTCAGCACAAAGTTATTATACTGTTTCACATACGTGAAAAGTATAAAAAACCAGTAAGGACGCTATCTTCAGCAAGGCTGAAGCTATAATACTTTTCACGTTGTGTCACTAAAAAACTAAATGAATAGTTTTCATGCCTCCCTAACAACATAACTGTAAGGTTTCAAGTCAATTGGTTAAAAAACAAAAAAGTTTTTCATACAGCGGTTCAAGTTTTGCGATAAGTGGGCGTAGCCATGCCCACTTTTGGTCAAAATAGTTTTCATTCCTCCCTAAGAAGATAACTGTAAGGTTTCAAGTCAATTGGTCAATTTTCGCTAAAAAAAGGCGTGGGCACGCTCACTTTGGGTCAAAATAGTTTTCATGCCTCCCTATGAACATAACTGTAAAGTTTCAAGTCAATTGGTTAAAAAAAAAAAAAAGTTTTCCATACAACGGGTTCATTTTGCTATAAGTGGGCGTGGCCGCGCCCACTTTTGGTCAAAATTGTTTTCATTCCTCCCTAAGAACATAACAGTAAAGTTTCAAGTCAATTTTCGCTAAAAAAGGGCGTGGGCACGCCCACTTTTGGTCAAAATGGTTTTCATTCCCCCCGAAGAACATAACTGTAAAGTTTCAAGTCAATTGGTTTAAAAACAAAAAAGTTTTCCATACAACGGGTCAATTTTGCTATAAGTGGGCGTGGCCGCGCCCACTTTTGGTCAAAATTGTTTTCATTCCTCCCGAAGAACATAACTGTAAAGTTTCAAGTCAATTTTCGCTAAAAAAGGGCGTGGGCACGCCCACTTTTGGTCAAAATAGTTTTCATTCCTCCCTAAGAACATAACTGTAAAGTTTCAAGTCAATTGGTTAAAAAACAAAAAAGTTTTCCATACAACGGGTCAATTTTCACTAAAAAAGGGCGTGGCCACGCCCACTTTTGGTCAACATTGTTTTCATTCCTCCCTAAGAACATAACTGTAAAGTTTCAAGTCAATTGGTTTAAAAACAAAAAAGTTTTCCATACAATGGGTCAATTTTCGCTATAAAAGGGCGTGGCCGCGCCCACTTTTGGTCAACATTGTTTTCATTCCTCCCTAAGAACATAACTGTAAAGTTTCAAGTCAATTGGTTGAAAAACACAAAAGTTTTCCATACAACGGGTCAATTTTCGCTATAAGTGGGCGTGGCTACGCCCACTTTGGGTGAAAATAGTTTTCATTCCTCCCTAAGAACATAACTGTAAAGTTTCAAGTCAATTGGTTAAAAAACAAAAAAGTTTTGCATACAACGGGTCAATTTTCATTAGAAAAGGGCGTGGCCACGCCCACTTTTGGTCAAAATAGTTTTCATTCCTCCCTAAGAACATAACTGTAAAGTTTCAAGTCAATTCGTTGAAAAACAAAAAAGTTTTCCATACAACGGGTCAATTTTCGCTATAAGTGGGCGTGGCTACGCCCACTTTTGGTAAAAAATAGTTTTCATTCCATCCTAAGAACATAACTGTAAAGTTTCAAGTCAATTGGTTAAAAAACAAAAAAGTTTTCCATACAACGGGTCAATTTTCGCTATAAGTGGGCGTGGCTACGCGTGGCTACGCCCACTTTTGGTCAAAATAGTTTTCATTCCTCCCTAAGAACATAACTTTAAAATTTCAAGTCAATTGGTTAAAAAACAAAAAAGTTTTTCATACAACGGGTCAATTTTCGCTAGAAGTGGGCGTGGCTACGCGTGGCTACGCCCACTTTTGGTCAAAATTGTTTTCATTCCTCCCCAAGAACATAACATTAAAATTTCAAGTCAATTGATTGAAAAACAAACCAGTAAGGGAGCTATTTTCAGCTTTGCTGAAACTTATATACTCTTGCAAGCATTTGGAAAATACGTTTTATAGTGTTGGCAATAAGAATCTTATAAGTTTATAAAGATAAAGGGGCGTAACCCCGCCCATTTTCTACTTTTTTTTAACGAATACAATGCAATCATTCTACACTTCATTTTACGATTTTCTATCTCGTCTGCTTATAGATAAATCACATTTTTAAGTTTTCTCTATATGGGCGGTGCCACGCCCTTATGTCCGATTCTTATGAAACTTTGTAATATGGTCAAGAATTCTTAAAAACGCGCAACTGCAATGTTTCATCTGTTTGTAGTTGAAAACAAAAAAGTTTTTCTAACGAAAACCGAATTTTTAACCGATTGTTCCTATGGGAGCTATATGCTATATTTATCCGATCTTCACCAATTTTGCAGTGAGCCTTCATTTACGTCCGAGATATTCTTGTGCAAAAAATTGGGGCGATAACTTGAAAAACAAAGAGTTTATTGAGCAAAAACCTATTTTTGAACGATCGTTCCTATGGCAGCTATATGCTATAGTTATCCGATATGCACCAAATTTGCAGTGTATTTTGACTGACGTCCAACATGTCTCTGTGCAAAAAATTGAAGTGATAGCTTTAAAATCACAGCGTTTTTAAAGAAAAAACCTCATTTTTAACCGATCGTTCCTATGGCAGCTATATGCTATTGTGTTCCGATCAGGCTGGTTTCTACATATAAACTGCCTGCAAGGAAAAGAAAATTTTCTGCATTTAAATTTTTTTGCTAACTTCAAAACTCTGGGAGGAGTTCGCATTGAAACAGACAGACGGACAGACGGACAGACAGACAGACGGACAGACGGACATGGCTATTTGAACTCGTCTCGTCGTGCTGATCAAGAATATATATACTTTATATAGTCGGAGATGTCTCCTTCTCTGCGTTGCAAACTTCATGACAAAGTTAATATACTCTTGCAAGAGTATAAAAAGTTGTCCATACAACGACGTGAATATTGCTTCTCTTCCTCTTCTTCATTTTGTATGGGAGCTGCCAGTTCCAGATGTCCAATCTCAATGAAACTTTCAGGCATGTAGTCGGACTATGTAGAACTACTATGTTTAAAATTTCAGCACTCTATCATACAAAACAAAAAAGTTTTCCATACAACGATTCAAGTTTTGTTCATTTTTCTTCTTCTTTTCGTATGGGGGCTACCAGTTCCAGTGGTCCGATATGGCTGGATCCGACAAATGAGTTGACTGCACGAATAAGAAGGCTCTGTGCAAAATTTCAGCTCGATATCTTAAAAACTGTGGGAGGAGATTGTATATATACAGACAGACGGACAGACGGACATGGCTAAATCAACTCGTCTTGTCGTCCTGATCAAGAATATATATACTTTATATAGTCGGAAATGAATATTTCGATCTGTTACAAACTTCAGCACAAAGTTATTATACTATTTCACATACGTGAAAAGTATAAAAATTTTACATTTGAATTGTTCCTTCGGCGAAATCGCCGTTTGTGGAATAGGAAGTTGCTAGCTCGTATAGGCTGCAATCTTCCATTTACATTGGTTGTTTTTTTTTTACAATAATTTTTATACCCTGTACCTTATGGTACAAGGGTATATTAGTTTTGTGCGCATCGACAATGTATGTAACACCTTAAAGGAGACATTCCCGACTATACAAAGTATATATATTCTTGATCAGTATCGAAAGAGAAGTCGATTTAGCCATGTCCGTCTGTCCGTCCGTCTGTATGAATGCGTCGATCTCGGAAACTATAATAGATAGGACCAAAAGCTCTTCGCAGTTCGATTCTGTTATTCCTTCAGCAGATCAAGTTTATTTTGTTTCCCCCTTTTTATACCCTGCACATACCATACAGTATGTCAGGGTATATTAAGTTTGTTTGAACGAAATGTATGTAACGCATAGAAGGAGGGGAGGGGGACCCCATAAGGTATATATATTCTTGATCAGGATGACAAGAGAAATCGATTGAGCCCTGTCCGTCTGTCCGTCCCTCCGTCCGTCTGTATTCACCAATGGTTCTCGGAAACTACAATAGCTAGAGACATGAAATTTGGAGGGTAGACTCGTGATGCTTGGCACTACATCAAGTTTGAATGGTTTTGTGCCACGCCCACTCCTTCCCGCCCAACCACCACCGACCACTTTTTTAAAACTCTATAACTCGAACACACGAAGAGATAGAAACATGAAAGTCGGTGGGTAGACTAAGCATGAAGAGCTCTACAAAACTGCATACCACAATTTTTCCCCCTCATCTTGATTTCCCCTCCCCCAGTTGTTTTCTATAAAAAGTAATATCTCCAAAACTAATAAAGGTATGAACATGAAATTTTGTATACAAGCTCAGTAAATATATATCTTCAAGACTGCATACCACAAAATTCCCCCCTGTTCGAAAGTTACCCCTCAATGACCAACAAACTCAAATTTTTCGTAGATTCCACTTTTTTTGACCAATTTACTTGATATTTTGAACACTATTCGATCGGGCGATGTCAAATCAACATTTTTTTGTAGATTTAAGTGTTGCACCACCTACTGTGTGTGCAGGGTATTATATTGTCGAGTATACTCGACTATAGCGTCCTTACTAGTTTTTTTTTTGTTTTGACAGTATATTTTTTGTCCACCTTATTAGTTTTTCACTTTTGAAATTATTTTTATACCCTGTACACATACTGTGTATCGGGGTATATTGTGTTTGTTTGAGCGAAATGTATGTAACGCACAGAAATATTCACTTGCGACTATATAAAGTATATATATTCTTGATCAGGATGACAAGAGAAATTGATTAAGCCATGTCCGTCCGTCTGTCCGTCCGTATTCACCAATGGTTCTCAGAAACTATAATAGCTAGAGACTTGAAATTTCGTGGGTAGACTCGTGATGCTCGGCAGCAGATCAAGTTTGAATGGTTTTGTGCCACGCCCACTCCTTCCCGCCCATCCAGCACCACCCACTTTTTGAAAACGCTATAACTCGAACATCCAAAGAGATAGAAACATGAAAGTCGGTATGTAGACTCAGTATGAGTAACTCTACAAAACTGCATACCAAAAATTTCCCCCCTCCCCTTGATTTCCCCTCACCCAGTTGTTTTCTATAAAAAGCAATATCTCCAAAACTAACAAAGGTATGAACCTGAAATTTTGTATACAAGCTCAGTGATAATACATCTTAAAAACTGCATACCACAAATTTCCCCTCTCTTTGATGGCTACCCCTCAGAGGCCTACAAACTTAAATTTTTTGTAAAATCCACATTTTTTGACCGATTTTCTTGATATTTTGAACATAATTTGAATAGGCGACGTCAGATCAATATGTTATTGTAGATTGAGGGTGTGGCACCGCCTACCATGTGTGCAGGGTATTATATTGTCGAGTATACTCGACTATACCGCCCTTACTGGTTTTTTCATTGTCTCACTGGGTCACTTTAGTTATTATACCCTGTACACATACTGTGTATCGGGGTATATTGTGTTTGTT
Source organism: Phortica okadai (assembly GCA_034638295.1). Classification (NCBI taxonomy): domain Eukaryota; kingdom Metazoa; phylum Arthropoda; class Insecta; order Diptera; family Drosophilidae; genus Phortica; species Phortica okadai. Next base: position 16,662,490 of record CM067848.1, on the reverse strand, counting down.
TGAGCGAAATGTATGTAACGCACAGAAATATTCACTTGCGACTATATAAAGTATATATATTCTTGATCAGGATGACAAGACGAATTGATTAAGCCATGTCCGTCCGTATGTCCGTCCGTCTGTCTGTCCGTCTGTCCGTCCGTATTCACCAATGGTTCTCAGAAACTATAGTAGCTAGAGACTTGAAATTAGGAGGGTAGACTTGTAATGCTCGGCAGCAGATCAAGTTTGAACGGTGTTGTGCCACGCCCACTCCTTCCCGCCCATCCAGCACCACCCACTTTTTTAAAACGCTATAACTCGAACATCCAAAGAGATAGAAACATTAAAGTCGGTATGTAGACTCAGTATAAGTAGCACTACAAAACTGCTTACCACAATTTTTCCCCCTCCTCTCCATTTCCCCTCCCCCGAATGTTTTCTTAAAATTGCTGTATCTTCAAAACTGTTAAAGATACAAACCTGAAATTTTGTATACAAGCTCAGTATATACGTATCTTAAAAACTGCATACCATAAAATTCCCCTCTTTTTGATAGTTACCCCTCAATGACCTACAAACTCAAATTTTCGTGAATTCCACATTTTTTGACCGATTTACTTGATATTTTGAACACTATTTGATCGGGCGATGTCAAATCAAAATTTTTTTATAGACTTGGGGTGTTGCACCGCCTACTGTGTGTGCAGGGTATTATATTGTCGAGTATACTCGACTATAGCGTCCTTACTGGTTTTTTTTTGTTTTGACAGTATATTTTTTGTCCACCTTATTAGTTTTTCACTTTTGAAATTATTTTTTTTTCATTGTCTCACTGGGTCACTTTAGTTATTATACCCTGTACACATACTGTGTATCGGGGTATATTGTGTTTGTTTGAGCGAAATGTATGTAACGCACAGAAATATTCACTTGCGACTATATAAAGTATATATATTCTTGATCGAGATGACAAGACGAAGTCATATAGCCCTGTCTGTCCGTCCGTCCGTCCGTCCGTCCTCACCAATGGTTCTCGAAAACTATAAGAGCTAGAGACTTGAAATTTGTAGGATAGACTCGTGAGGTCAAACGCTAGATCAAGTTTGAAGGATTTTTTGCCACGCTCACTCCTTCCCGACCATCGAGCACCACCCATTTTTTCAAAAGGCTGTAGCTCAAAAACCTGATGTGTTAGAAACATGAAAATGAGTACGTAGACTCAGTATGTATAGCTCTACAAAACTGCATACCACATTTTTCCCCCTCCCCTTCCTTTCCCCTCAAAAAGTTGTTTTCTTAAAATGAGTGCCTGAGTGACAACGCAAATACAAATAAGGTGAAATTTAGCATAAATTGCGCTTGGAACACTGCTTTATCGTATTTGTATCAAAAACCGTACTTAACACTGCGAAAACTATTAAAGCTAGAGACTTGAAATTTGGAAGAGGGACTCGTGTAGTCGAACACTACATCAGGTTCGAAGGAATTTTTGCCACGCCCATTCCTTCCCGCCCATCGAGCACAACAAAAGGTCATCTTTTTCTTAAAATTGCTGTATCTCCTAAAGTATAAAGAATACAATGCTGATAACATAACTTTTGTCTGTCTGTCTGTATGTATGCAAACTAGTCCCTCAGTTTTGAAGCTATCGAGCTGAAACTTTGCACAGAGTCTTAGAATTTATTACGATGAATCATTCGTCGGAACCAGCATGATCGGATTATTGGAACAGATAGCTCCCATACGAAAAGAAGAAGAAAAGTGAACAAAACTTGAATCGTTGTATGGAAAACTTTTTTGTTTTGTACAATAGAGTGCTGAAATTTACATCGTAGTTTTACATAGTCCGACTACATGCCTGAAAGTTTCATTGAGATTGGACATCTGGAACTAGTAGCTCCCATACAAAATGAAGAAGAGGAAGAGAAGCAATATTCACGTCGTTGTATGGAAAACTTTTTTGTTTCTTAACCAATTGACTTAAAATTTTAAAGTTATGTTCTTAGAGAGGAATGAAAACTATTTTGTCCAAAAGTGGGCGTAACCACGCGTAGCCACGCCCACTTATAGCGAAAATTAACCCGTTGTATGGAAAACTTTTTGGTTTTTTAACCAATTGACTTGAAACTTTGCAGTTATGCTCTTAGGGAGGAATAAAAACTATTTTGATAAAAAGTGGGCATGGCCACGCCCATTTATAGCTTAAATTGACCCGTTGTATGGAAAACTGTTTTGTTCTTTAACCAATTGACTTGAAACTTTACAGTTATGTTCTTAGGGAGGAATGAAAACTATTTTGACCAAAAGTGGGCATGGCCACGCCCACTTATCGCAAAACTTGAACCGTTGTATGGAAAACTTTTTTGTTTTTGAACGAATTGACTTGAAACATTACAGTTATGTTGTTAGGGGGACATGAAAACTATTCATTTAACAACAAACACAAACACAAAGTGAAAAGTATTATAGCTTCAGCCTTGCTGAAGATAGCGTCCTTACCGGTTAACTTTTGTTGTACGACCAATATTTTCCAAGTTATTTGTCGTCAAAAAAGACTCCAAAAAAAATTTCTTTTTTATATGCTTTAATTTTTCTGTCTAGTGTATATTGGGTCGATCACTGATGTTAACAGAAAATCGAATGATGTAGGGGCCTTGCAAAACACTACTTCGAATGGACAATAGTCATGAGCCAATGAAGGGGTCGTGTTGTAGCAATACGCAAAGTATTTAAGCCATTTATCCCAATCCGTTTTGTCTGTTGCTATTTACGATCTTACGTACTCATTAAACGTTCGGTGGCTTCTTTCAACCGTTCCGAGTGTTTGATGATGGTAAGCTGTAGACGTAACGTGCTCTACGTTGAGAAGTTTTGATAGGTTTTCTATTAGTTGATTCTTATACTCGGTGCCCATGTCGGTTATTATTTTTTTCATAGGCCCATACACGAGTACAACGTTATCTACTAATGCTCTCGCAATTGTATTTGCGGATTTGTCTACGACCGCAATTGTATTGTAGGTATTTGGTAAGATCGCATATTGCAGTGACTGCATATACATTGCCATTTTTGTCTTCTTTTGTTTCTACTTTTATTACTTTGGGTGTCAGTGCTATTGTAAGGTACTCTAGAGTTACCTATTTCTTTATATTTTGTGATTTGGATCTTTTCAAATATATCGTCATTTAACGATTGCTGCAGCTTTTCGATATTATAATCACCTGCTAATTTTTCAAATTTAAAATTTAAATTTAAATCAATTTTTCCATTAATGATTATAGTTGCAGAATGCAACGAATCGTTTGGTCTCATCGGCATTTTTGGGTGTAGGATAGTTTTGAATTGTTGAGAATTTACTATCGTCTGGAAGAATGCCTTTGTCTGTACATTTATGCCCGAGATAAGTCACTGTGAAGGAGGGAAATTCCGTAGTGAATTCACCCTTCACAGCAACTCAACCGATCGGTGTCTGTAAAGTGTAGCGCACACTAACAGCGTCATTAGCAGCGATATAAAATACTGTTGGCCTATCCGCAGCTGCACACTAACAGTATAGTTAACAGCGAGGTAACACACTGTTGACAGCGCACGCTGGGGCAGCGGGTTATCCGCGATTAGCTTACAGTTGAACATGTGCGTAGGTGGTTGTTGTTGGATTCTTGAGCAGAGTGCATTGGAAGGAAAAGCAGAATAGCACCGTTGGGGTGAACGACCAATGTCAAGGTTTTGGTCGTTGCGGCAGAACAACGGACAACGGAAAGAAAAGGATACCGTTGCGAGGTGGTGACAAAAGCATGGTGGTAATAATAGGAGGGAAAACAAAAAAAAAACCAGTAAGGACGCTATAGTCGAGTATACTTACTGCACACACAGTAAGGGGTGCAACACCCCAAATCTACAAATAAATATCGATTTGCTATTGCCCGAACAAATAGTGTTCAAAATATCAAGTAAATCGGTCAAAAAATGTGAAATTTACGAAAAATTTTAGTTTGTAGGTCATTGAGGGGTAACTATCAATAAGAGGTTTTTTTACAGATACATGTTTAATGAGCTTGTCTACAAAATTTCAGATTCGTACCTATAATAGTTTTGAAGATACAGCAATTTTAAGAAAACAACCGGGAAAGGGGAAATGAAGAGGAGGGGGAAAAATTGTGGTATGCAGTTTTGTAGAGCTCTTTATGCTTAGTCTATATACCGACTTTCATGTTTCTATCTCTTTGGATGTTCGAGTTATAGCGTTTTAAAAAAGTGGGCGGTGCTGGATGGGCGGGAAGGAGTGGGCGTGGCACAAAACCATTCAAACTTGATCTGCTGCCGAGCATCACGAGTCTACCCTCCAAATCTCAAGTCTCTAGCTATTATAGTTTCTGAGCACCATTGGTGAATACGGACGGACAGACAGACGGACGGTCAGACGGACGGACATGGCTTAATCAATTTCTCTTGTCGTCCTGATCAAGAATATATATACTTTATAGGGTCCCTCTGCTCTCCTTCTGTGCGTTACATACATTTCGCTCAAACAAACACAATATACCCCGATACACAGTATGTGTACAGGGTATAAAAAATCTTTGTTTTTTAACCTGAGCAGATAATTGTTTTGGCGTATTGTTTTGATATAACTTAGTTTCCAGCTGTTTCAGCTGTAGTGATCAGCCGTAGTTACCCTTGGCGGTTTCGTCCTCGCTGCAAACTCGATTAAAGACCGATATGTGTCGCGAGGCGTCGAAATCGCCGATAATGACCTAATTGTGCACAAACTTTGGGGAATATGGGGAAAAGAACGGACAGATCCAGCTGAAGAGTTTCAACGCTAAATTGTCCCATGTTAAGCGAGTATCCGCGGGACATAACACTAATCAAGACGAAGAAGACTAGATGTTATCAGTTTATGTGCGTTGAATGTATGCTTAGGCAGCATCATATATGAGTAAAGCGAATAGTAATTGGCGAATCGATAACTTTTGGCAAAGATAGGTGCATTTGGTGATGAAATGAAGGTAAGGCAGGCATAGTGTTAGTTGAGGAAAAAAAAATGTTGTGCACATAGTGCGTCGGGTATATGCAAATAAGCGTAAGAGAATATTAAAATGTATATGTTAATTATGATAAAACAAAGTTTGTAATATAATGAGATAATATGATAAGTGTTAAAAGGAAATAGAATTGATAAAAGTGATTGTAATAGGATAAGATATGGATGTAAACCAAGAAAGCATAGATGTTGGACGAAGCATGGTGATGGATCATTGAAGGACAAGGAGCTGGCGGCGTTCGTTCCCGAAGAAGGGGGGGAGTGTGAAGGAGGGAAATTCCGTAGTGAATTCACCCTTCACAGCAACTCAACCGATCGGTGTCTGTAAAGTGTAGCGCACACTAACAGCGTCATTAGCAGCGATATAACATACTGTTGGCCTATCCACACTGTTGACAGCGCACGCTGGGGCAGCAAGTTATCCGCGATCAGCTGACAGTTGAACATGTGCGTAGGTGGTTGTTGTTGGATTCTTGAGCAGAGTGCATTGGAAGGAAAAGCACCGTTGGGGTGAACGACCGATGTCAAGGTTTTGGTCGTTGCGGCAGAACAACGAAAAGAAAAGGAAAGAAAAGGATACCGTTGCGAGGTGGCGACAAAAGCATGGTTCAAGCAAATGGAGGGAGTCTAGTTTGGGACATGAACAGCGTAAGGCGTGCAACCAAGAATTCGGTGGAAGTCGAATCGTGTAAATGATCTGAAAGTCCAGAAGTGTTTGAACTAAGAACTGAGTGAATAAGTGCCTTGGCGTGGTATCGATGAAAGAACGGCTGGAACAGCAATAAAAGCGTCCCAACGATAGCGTTTCGTGCATACAAATCGATCCGTGCGTACAAAAGCCCACCGTGTGCGACAACAGGCCAAATGGCCCACTCGAGCTGCGAAAGCGTGTCTCGCATAGCGTACGCATGTGCGCAAACAAAGCCGATTGTGGCCAAAAACCCTACGACACGAGAACGGCGCAAAACCACATATAGTATCACCTACGGCGCATCCATTGTCATCGCAAGAACGACAACCCACAACAGCCAACAACATCAACACACAGCCAGCCAACGATAGTCAACGTGGGACAACGAGGGAGTATACACCACCCGCGGACCACCTTCGTCGTTTAACAGCTAAGTCTAGTTTGCTTGTAATCTAGGTTGTAAGTTAATTTAGGAACACGCAGGAGTCAGGGTTCATTGGCTAGATCTAAGTTATCGTTAACAAGCACTTTTGAATTATATTTTGCATACAATTAGCTCAAAACCACGTTTCCATTTCCTTCAACACGTTCTTTTCGAGGTACTAGGTGTCAGTTGAGAAAGGCAATCGTTACCAATTCACGCAGGGTCTTTATATAAATCGATAAAATTTATGTAAAACGGACTCTGTCGGCGAGTTACACCCAGCCATTGAACCGGGTAGAACCGGGAGTCCTTTACATCACTTCGTGACCGAAAAATGAGCATTTGTCGGGATGTAACTTAAGGTTATATTTTCGACATCTATCTCAAAAACATCTGTTAGATTTTGTAACATATGTTTCTCAGATTTGCCTAATACAACTAAGTCATCCATGTATACAAAAGCTTGTGCTGGTGCTAGTCCAGCAAATGCTAAAGTCATCGTTCGTTGGAATGAATTTGGTGCTACCTTGAGACCATATGGTAGTCTTTTAAAACGATAAGATCCTTTTGTTGTTGAAAAGGATGTTATATTGATGAAATATTTTGCTCTGCCAAGTTGATCAAGAATGTCATCTATTCTTGGCAATGGAAATTTGTCTGCAATTAGTCGTTTATTCACTGCCCTATAATCTAACACGAGTCTCCATCTTTTCTCAGTTTTACCTGGTAGAGACTTTTTGGGTACCAATAGCACTGGGCTATTGTACTCAGAAGCTGATTGTTCAATGATGTCGTCATTGATTAGCTTATCGACATGTCTATTTATTTCTTCTTTGTGTGTGTGTGGGGTTCTATAGTTTTTGATATATGTAGGATCTTCTGTTTTCAAGCGTAATTATACCCTGTACACATACTGTGTATCAGGGTATATTGTGTTTGTTTGAGCGAAATGTATGTAACGCACAGAAGGAGAGGAAGGGGACCCTATAAAGTATATATATTCTTGATCAGGACGACAAGAGAAATTGATTGAACCATGTCCGTCCGTCTGTCCGTCCGTCCATCTGTCCGCCCGTCCGTCCGTCCGTTTGTCCGTCCGTATTCACCAATGGTTCTCAGAAACTATAATAGCTAGAGACTTGAAATTTGGAGGGTAGACTCGTGATGCTCGGCAGCAGATCAAGTTTGAACGGTTTTGTGCCACGCCCACTCCTTCCCGCCCATCCAGCACCGCCCAATTTTTTAAAACGCTATAACTCGAACATCCAAAGAGATAGAAACATGAAAACTGCATACCACAATTTTTTCCCCCTCCCTTTCATTTCCCCTCCCGCGGCTGTTTTCTTAAAGTTTTGTATACAAGCTCAGTAAATATTTATCTTTAAAACTGCATACCACAAAATTCCCCTCTTTTTGATGGTTACCCCTCAATGACCTACAAACTCAAATTTTTCGTGAATTCCACATTTTTTGACCGATTTACTTGATATTTTGAACACTATTTGATCGGGCGATGTCAAATCAACATTTTTTTTGTAGATTTAAGGTGTTGCACTGCCTACTGTGTGTGCAGGGTATTATATTGTCGAGTATACTCGACTATAGCGTCCTTACTGGTTATAACTGATATGTCAGCTCCTGTGTCTATTAGAAATGGTGAAATTTTACCGTTAAGGTCTGTTTTCGTTGAAACGAAAGTTGTGAGGTTTAAATTTATATGGAAGACTTTACTGTTTACTTGTGAATTATCTATTGAGTACTTGGGGTTTGCATGTTTTCCGCAGTTTCCTGCGTAACGCGAATATTTCTACCTTGCTGAGTATACCTCTTGCCCTGTCTCTGGTTATAGTTGGATTGGTAACCTCCGCGTCCACGACCTCGATAATTTGAGTGACCGCGACCACGTCCACCTCCTCGGTTACCATTGTTGTACTGACCACCTTGCCGTTTGCCATAGAATAGAATAGCATTTTGTTGGCCGGTTGCGTCAGTACAACTGTTTATGAATTTGGAGACGGCATCGTTGAGGTCATTGAACTGACCGGCCTCCATTATCCATCTAACCTTTTCTAGGGCACAGTTCTTGGTCATAGCCTTTACCGCGCTGTCGGTGGCGTATTTGTTTGCCACCTCAGTCGGTAGACCGTCCGATATATAGGCACCTTTTAAGCTTTTAGTTAGCTCTTCTATCTCTTTGGTATATGTGTTGGCAGTCTTGCTGCTCTGTTTGAGATTCATCAATTTGGCTGGTAATACAGCAACTGATTCACCTTTTACTGATGATTTCAGTTTACTGATAACCTCACCAATGTTTGTCTCGTTGCCTGTTATTAGGGTGCGAGCTGTCCCTTTCAATTTCGTTTTAATTAGGTTGACCGCTATTGCGTCCTGGCCTGTTTTGACCGAATCAACCAAGGCAAGTGCGTCCGTGAACGCCTGGAGATTATTTGGCTGGCCATCAAAGTCGGGTATCAACCTTGAGGTGAAGTTTAAAAAGTCTATAGGCGTATTCGCCATTGTTGGGGCTCTATCTTGTTCTGTTGTGTCTAATGTTGACATATATTCTAATAGTGGTTTTAACGAACTCACTATTTGGTGTGGCACTTGCAGGTCTATTTTGTGCTTATCTAAGATTTTTAATAATTTATCTCTTAGGCTCCAAAATAGTTCCTTACAAAACGTTTTGTGCTCTTTACTAAGCTTCTCATATCTTGCGTTTATTAACGCCCTAATTTTTTCTAAGACTGTTATTTGATTTACTAAATTGGTTAAAAAACAAAAAAGTTTTCCATACAACGGTTCAAGTTTTCGATAAGTGGGCGTAGCCATGCCCACTTTTGGTCAAAATAGTTTTCATTCCTCCCTAAGAACATAACTGTAAAGTTTCAAGTCAATTTTCGCTAAATAAGGGCGTGGGCACGCCCACTTTTGGTCAAAATGGTTTTCATTCCTTCCTAAGAACATAACTGTAAGGTTTCAAGTCAATTGGTTGAAAAACACAAAAGTTTTCCATACAACGGGTCAGTTTTCGCTATAAGTGGGCGTGGCTACGCCCACTTTGGGTGAAAATAGTTTTCATTCCTCCCTAAGAACATAACTGTAAAGTTTCAAGTCAATTGGTTAAAAAACAAAAAAAACCAGTAAGGATTGGAGTCGACAGTAATCGACTCCGACATACCCTGTACCTTCAATTAGTAACGACTGTTTGATGGCGTGGCCCCGCCCACTTTTTCATCAAAATAGATTTCATTTCCATTTAATATCACACATACCCTTTTTTACACTTTTAGACCAATTGGTTCCAGAGATACAACGTTTTTCTATATGTGGGCGTGGCAACGCCCATTTTGTAATTGAATCATGTTATATTCAATCCCAATAGCATACATGCAAAAAAAGGCGTGGCCACGCCCACTTTTGGTCAAAATAGTTTTCATTCCTCCCTAAGAACATAACTGTAAAGTTTCAAGTCAATTGGTTAAAAAACAAAAAAGTTTTCCATACAACGGGTCAATTTTCGCTATAAAAGGGCGTGGCCGCGCCCACTTTTGGTCAAAATTGTTTTCATTCCTCCCTCAGAACATAACTGTAAAGTTTCAAGTCAATTGGTTAAAAAACACAAAAGTTTTCCATACAATGGGTCAAATTTCGCTGTAAAAGGGCGTGGCCACGCCCACTTTTGGTCAAAATAGTTTTCATTCCTTCCTAAGAACATAACTGTAAAGTTTCAAGTCAATTGGTTGAAAAACACAAAAGTTTTCCATACAACGGGTCAATTTTCGCTAGAAGTGGGCGTGGCTACGCCCACTTTTGGTCAAAATGGTTTTCATTCCTCCCTAAGAACATAACTTTAAAATTTCAAGTCAATTGGTTAAAAATCAAAAAAAACCAGTAAGGATTGGAGTCGACAGTAATCGACTCCGACATACCCTGTACCTTCAATTAGTAACGACTGTTTGATGGCGTGGCCCCGCCCACTTTTTCATTAAAATAGATTTCATTTCCATTTAATATCACACATACCCTTTTTTACACTTTTAGACCAATTGGTTCCAGAGATACAACGTTTTTCTATATGTGGGCGTGGCAACGCCCATTTTGTAATTGAATCATGTTATATTCAATCCCAATAGCATACATGCAAAATTTCATTCTTGTAGGTTTTATGTTACTAGAGATATAAGCGTTTTAAATTTGTATTATAAAGGGGCGTGGCTACGCCCATTTTTTTCTTGTATCTTCTTGGGACTCATTTCAGCTATATATATTCCAAATTTGGTGATCCTATCACAAAAGACAACCGAGATAATACGACTTTTGTAAATTTTTTTCCCGAGGTTGCTCCAGTCATTTGCCCCTCACCCCTAAACGAAGTTTAAAAGGGGGAAAACAAAATAAACTTGATCTGCTTAAGAAATGACAGAATCGAAGTGCGAAGAGCTTTTGGTTCTATCTATTATAGTTTCCGAGATCTAGGCGTTCATAAAGACGGACAGACGGACATGGCTATATCAACTCGTCTTACCGAGCTGATCCAGAATATATATACTTTGTATAGTCGGAGATGTCTCCTTCTGGGTGTTACATACATTGTCGATGCTGACAAAACTAATATACCCTTGTACTATAAGGTACAGGGTATAAAAATAGTGGGGTCATGGGACCCCAACCAGGAACGAAGTTCCTTACGGTGTGCATGGATTGTAAATTACCGCATCTAAACTTTAAGTTTTAATTTAAAAATTCGACAGACTCAACTTGGGCTTGAACTTGAGCACATCGACTTGATGAGCAACAGCTCTGCCTGCTTTAAGGTTTCAACCTAGGTACTACAAATGGGCATGGACCGCAATTTTTCGACACGACCCAACAGAGCACGAAAATCAAAAAATTGTCCGAACACGGTCCAACACGAAATATTAAAAATTTTTGTATACTTTTATTTAAATTAATCTTACAAAATTCTCTTGGCAGTTTCTAGTTTTATTAGTTTAAAATTCCAGTTGTTCCTACGAATTGCCTCTTGAATTTGCAGTTTTTTCATTTTTGCGAAAATGAAGCGAATTCAGTTTATAAATGAATAGCGATGCTAGTAATATCTATATATACAAAAGGATCGGTTACACAGTTTTTGTGATTTTTATGTTCATTTTCACTTTTAAAGCGCACTAAAAAATCGGAACCTTTAGATTTTTTTTCTTCGTGCCGATTGTGCTCTGCACGAAATAACATGGACAATATTCAAATTTTCAACACAGCCCATGCCCAACACTACTAGGTACCTTCAAACAAACATTTTCAAAAATACAATAAAAATGAAAAAATTTCGATTGACTAACCCCTGGGCAGTGAACCTGAGTACTTCGAATTGAAGAGGAACAGCTCTATGCAATAAGCTACTGAATCACTTGGATGTAATAAAGAAATCTTTTTAGTTAATAGCTCAACAGTCGCACACATACATACTAGAGGTGGAGAACTATCGATAATCGGCGCTATCGACGATAGTTATTTTGGAACTATCGGTAGTCATGATAGTGCTATCGATAGTCGTCGATAATATCATGCCACATAAATATTTTTTATGTAAACAAGAAAATTTATGTTTATTTATTTATTTAATCGAAAAATTTTGGCTTAAAAACAAAAGGATGTTTATAGTGTCAGCCTTGAGCCTGGTTCGCCTCTTTGAAATAATTTGCCCCGCCTTGCTGAACACTCTTTCTGATTCCATGGACGCACAGAGGAACCTTAGATACATTCAGCTTGCAAAAATTAAAAATTCATGAACGCTTTCGATAAAACAAATATATGTGCCTGACCAGAGATTAAAAAAATGTTAACTTTAAAGAAATCGGAATTATAGTTGTGATGATATTGCTACTCAAAGTTGACCTTTTTTTTCAACATTTAATAACATACAACATTTTTTGAAAATTCGGCATCTTGTGAGGACGCGAATTGCAGATGAATTCGCGGCTCACAGATTATGAGGCTGATTAGCGATGCTGATTAGCGACGTTGAGTAGCGACGTTGATTATTTGGCAGCAACGCTGATTAGCGAGCAGTAACAAACATATTGCATGCGTTCAAGCACTGGGTGACCTAACGGTGTATACTTGTGTCGAATATTACAACAAGAGTTGTTGTAATATTTGGCGTAAACAAGTTAGTTGTTGTTGCATATGCGCCAGATGGCGAAAGTGACGGTGTAAGAGAAATGCCAAAATTTCAACTATACATGTTTGTTGTTGCTATTTTTTGATGACTACTGAGTCATGCAAGTAGCAACAACGTTAGAGTTATAGCATTATAGTCCCACACATACATACACAAAAAACTCATTTTGTTACGTGACGATTTTGAAATTTTCTCTCATTTCAGTCTACATGTAAGCTCCGTAAAGGAACTTCGTTCCAAAAGTTTTCCATACAACGGGTCAATTTTCGCTAGAAGTGGGCGTGGCTACGCGTGGCTACGCCCACTTTGGGTCAAAATAAATTTCATTCCTCCCCAAGAACATAACTTTAAAATTTGAAGTCAATTGGTTAAAAAACAAAAAAGTTTTCCATACAACGACGTGAATATTGCTTCTCTTCCTCTTCTTCATTTTGTATGGGAGCTACCAGTTCCAGATGTCCAATCTCAATGAAACTTTCAGGCATGTAGTCGGACTATGTAAAACTACTATGTTTAAAATTTCAGCACTCTATCGTACAAAACAAAAAAGTTTTCCATACAACGATTCAAGTTTTGTTAATTTTTCTTCTTCTTTTCGTATGAGGGCTACCAGTTCCAGTGGTCCGATATGGCTGGATCCGACAAATGAGTTGACTGCACGAATAAGAAGTCTCTGTGCAAAATTTCAGCTCAATATCTTTAAAACTGTGGGACGAGATTGTATATATACAGACAGACGGACAGACGGACATGGCTAAATCAACTCGTCTTGTCGTCCTGATCAAGAATATATATACTTTATATAGTCGCAAGTGAATATTTCTGTGTGTAACAAAGTTCAGCACAAAGTTATTATACTGTTTCACATACGTGAAAAGTATAAAAAAAAATTTTACATTTGAATTGTTCCTTCGGCGAAGTCGCCGTTTGTGGAATAGGAAATTGCTAGCTCGTATAGGCTGCAATCTTCCATTTACATTGGTTGTTTCTTTTTTACAATAATTTTCAATTTTAACATCAGTTTTATTATCCCCTGTACACACACTAGGTATATTAAGTTTGTTTGAGACGGTTTGTATGTAACGCACAGAAGGAGGGGAGGGGGACCCCAAAAAGTATATATATTCTTGATCAGCACGACAAGAGAAATTGATTGAGCCATGTCCGTCCGTCTGTCTGTCTGTCCGTCTGTCCGTCCGTCCTCACCAACGGTTCTCGGAAACTATAAGAGCTAGAGAGTTGAAATTTGGAGGGTAGACTCGTGATGCTCGGCAGCAGATCAAGTTTATTTTTTTTTTTTTGCCACGCCCACTCCTTCCCGCCCATTCAGCACTGCCCACTTTTTCAAAACGCTATAACTCAAACATCCAAAGAGTTAGAAACATGAAAGTCGGTATGTAGTCTCAGTATAAGTAGCTCTACAAAACTGCATACCACAATTTTCCCCCCTCCACTTCATTTCCCCACCCCCTGTTATTTTCTTAAAAATGCTATATCTCCGTAACTATTGAAGGTACAAGCCTGATGTTTTGTATACAAGTTCAGCAAATATATATCTTTAAAACTGCGTACCACAAATTTCCCCTCTCATTGATTGTTACCCCTCAGAGACCTACAAATTGAAATTTTTAATATATTCCACTTTATTTTACTTAAAATTACTACATTTTCCAAACTATAATAGGTACAAACATGAAAGTCGGTACGTAGACTCAGTATGTATAAATCTACAAAACTGCATTCCTCAATTTTTACCCCTCTCCTTCATTTCCCCTCCCTCGGCTGTTTTCTTAAAGTTTTGTATACAAGCTCAGTAAATATATATCTTTAAAACTGCGTACCACAAATTTCCCCTCTCATTGATTGTTACCCCTCAGAGACCTACAAATTGAAATTTTTAATATACTCCACTTTATTTTACTTAAAATTACTACATCTTCCAAACTATAATAGGTACAAACATGAAAGTCGGTACGTAGACTCAGTATGTATAAATCTACAAAACTGCATTCCTCAATTTTTACCCCTTCCCTTCATTTCCCCTCCCCCAGTTGTTTTCTTAGAAATGCTATATCTCCGAAACTATTGAAGGTACAAGCCTGATATTTCGTATACAAGCTCAGTAAATATATATCTTTAAAACTGCATATCACAAAATCCCCCTCTTTTTGATGGTTACCCCTCAATCACCTACAAACTCAAAACTTTTGTAAATTCCACATTTTTTGACCGTTTTTCTTCATATTTTGAACGATATTTGATCGGGGGTGTCAAATCAATATGTGTTTGTAGATTGAGGGTGTGGCACCGCCTTCAATGTGTACAGGGTATTATATAGTTGAGAATACTCAACTATACCGCCCTTACTGGTTATACTTTTCACTTATGTGAAATAGTATAATAACTTTGTCACGGAGTTTGTAACAGATCGAAATATTAATTTCCGACTATATAAGTATATATATTCTTGATTCTTTTGGTCAAAATGGTTTTCATTCCTTCCTAAGAACATAACTGTAAAGTTTCAAGTCAATTGGTTGAAAAACACAAAAGTTTTCCATACAATGGGTCAAATTTCGCTATAAAAGGGCGTGGCCACGCCCACTTTTGGTCAAAATAGTTTTCATTCCTTCCTAAGAACATAACTGTAAAGTTTCAAGTCAATTGGTTGAAAAACACAAAAGTTTTCCATACAACGGGTCAATTTTCGCTAGAAGTG
This sequence comes from Phortica okadai, assembly GCA_034638295.1. Taxonomy (NCBI): domain Eukaryota; kingdom Metazoa; phylum Arthropoda; class Insecta; order Diptera; family Drosophilidae; genus Phortica; species Phortica okadai. The sequence goes on along the minus strand of CM067848.1, from coordinate 16,647,449 downwards.
GGCGTGGCTACGCCCACTTTTGGTCAAAATGGTTTTCATTCCTCCCTAAGAACATAACTTTAAAATTTCAAGTCAATTGGTTAAAAATCAAAAAAAAACAGTAAGGATTGGAGTCGACAGTAATCGACTCCGACATACCCTGTACCTTCAATTAGTAACGACTGTTTGATGGCGTGGCCCCGCCCACTTTTTCATCAAAATAGATTTCATTTCCATTTAATATCACACATACCCTTTTTTTACACTTTTAGACCAATTGGTTCCAGAGATACAACGTTTTTCTATATGTGGGCGTGGCAACGCCCATTTTTTAATTGAATCATGTTATATTCAATCCCAATAGCATACATGCAAAATTTCATTCTTGTAGGTTTTATGTTACTAGAGATATAAGCGTTTTAAATTTGTATTATAAAGGGGCGTGGCTACGCCCATTTTTTTCTTGTATCTTCTTGGGACTCATTTCAGCTATATATATTCCAAATTTGGTGATCCTATCACAAAAGACAACCGAGATAATACGACTTTTGTAAATTTTTTTCCCGAGGTTGCTCCAGTCATTTGCCCCTCACCCCTAAACGAAGTTTAAAAGGGGGGAAAACAAAATAAACTTGATCTGCTTAAGAAATGACAGAATCGAAGTGCGAAGAGCTTTTGGTTCTATCTATTATAGTTTCCGAGATCTAGGCGTTCATACAGACGGACAGACGGACATGGCTATATCAACTCGTCTTACCGAGCTGATCCAGAATATATATACTTTGTATAGTCGGAGATGTCTCCTTCTGGGTGTTACATACATTGTCGATGCTGACAAAACTAATATACCCTTGTACTATAAGGTACAGGGTATAAAAATAGTGGGGTCATGGGACCCCAACCAGGAACGAAGTTCCTTACGGTGTGCATGGATTGTAAATTACCGCATCTAAACTTTAAGTTTTAATTTAAAAATTCGACAGACTCAACTTGGGCTTGAACTTGAGCACATCGACTTGATGAGCAACAGCTCTGCCTGCTTTAAGGTTTCAACCTAGGTACTACAAATGGGCATGGACCGCAATTTTTCGACACGACCCAACAGAGCACGAAAATCAAAAAATTGTCCGAACACGGTCCAACACGAAATATTAAAAATTTTTGTATACTTTTATTTAAATTAATCTTACAAAATTCTCTTGGCAGTTTCTAGTTTTATTAGTTTAAAATTCCAGTTGTTCCTACGAATTGCCTCTTGAATTTGCAGTTTTTTCATTTTTGCGAAAATGAAGCGAATCCAGTTTATAAATGAATAGCGATGCTAGTAATATCTATATATACAAAAGGATCGGTTACACAGTTTTTGTGATTTTTATGTTCATTTTCACTTTTAAAGCACACTAAAAAATCGGAACCTTTAGATTTTTTTTCTTCGTGCCGATTGTGCTCTGCACGAACCAACATGGACAATATTCAAATTTTCAACACAGCCCATGCCCAACACTACTAGGTACCTTCAAACAAACATTTTCAAAAATACAATAAAAATGAAAAAATTTCGATTGACTAACCCCTGGGCAGCGAACCTGAGTACATTGACTTGAAGAGGAACAGCTCTATGCAATAAGCTACTGAATCACTTGGATGTAATAAAGAAATCTTTTTAGTTAATAGCTCAACAGTCGCACACATACATACTAGAGGTGGAGAACTATCGATAATCGGCGCTATCGACGATAGTTATTTTGGAACTATCGGTAGTCATGATAGTGCTATCGATAGTCGTCGATAATATCATGCCACATAAATATTTTTTATGTAAACAAGAAAATTTATGTTTATTTATTTATTTAATCGAAAAATTTTGGCTTAAAAACAAAAGGATGTTTATATTGTCAGCCTTGAGCCTGGTTCGCCTCTTTGAAATAATTTGCCCCGCCTTGCTGAACACTCTTTCTGATTCCATGGACGCACAGAGGAACCTTAGATACATTCAGCTTGCAAAAATTAAAAATTCATGAACGCTTTCGATAAAACAAATATATGTGCCTGACCAGAGATTAAAACCAGTAAGGACGCTATAGTCGAGTATACTCGACAATATAATACCCTGCATACACAGTAGGTGGTGCAACACCCTAAATCTACAAAAAAATGTTGATTTGACATCGCCCGATCGAATAGTGTTCAAAATATCAAGTAAATTTGTCAAAAAAAGTGGAATTTACGAAAAATTTGAGTTTGTTGGTCATTGAGGGGTAACTTTCGAACAGGGGGGAATTTTGTGGTATGCAGTTTTAAAGATATATATTTACTGAGCTTGTATACAAAATTTCATGTTCATACCTTTATTAGTTTTGGAGATATTGCTTTTTATAGAAAACAACTGGGGGAGGGGCAATCAAGGGGAGGGGGAAAAATTGTGGTATGCAGTTTTGTAGAACTCTTCATGCTGAGTCTTCATACCGACTTTCATGTTTCTATCTCTTCGGGTGTTCGAGTTATAACGTTTTCAAAAAGTGGGCGGTGCTGGTTGGGTGGGAAGGAGTGGGCGTGGCAATAAACCATTCAAACTTGATGGAGTGCCAAGCATAACGAGTCTACCCTCCAAATTTCAAGTCTCTAGCTTTTACAGTTTCCGAGAACCATTGGTGAATACAGACGGACGGACGGACGGACGGACAGACGGACAGGGCTCAATCGATTTCTCTTGTCATCCTGATCAAGAATATATATACTTTATGGGGTCCCTTTCCCCTCCTTCTATGCGTTACATACATTTCGTTCAAACAAACTTAATATACCCTGACACACTGTATGTGCAGGGTATAAAAATGTTAACTTTAAAGAAATCGGAATTATAGTTGTGATGATATTGCTACTCAAAGTTGACCTTTTTTTTCAACATTTAATAACATACAACATTTTTTGAAAATTCGGCATCTTGTGAGGACGCGAATTGCAGATGAATTCGCGGCTCACAGATTATGAGGCTGATTAGCGATGCTGATTAGCGACGTTGAGTAGCGACGTTGATTATTTGGCAGCAACGCTGATTAGCGAGCAGTAACAAACATATTGCATGCGTTCAAGCACTGGGTGACCTAACGGTGTATACTTGTGTCGAATATTACAACAAGAGTTGTTGTAATATTTGGCGTAAACAAGTTAGTTGTTGTTGCATATGCGCCAGATGGCGAAAGTGACGGTGTAAGAGAAATGCCAAAATTTCAACTATACATGTTTGTTGTTGCTATTTTTTGATGACTACTGAGTCATGCAAGTAGCAACAACGTTAGAGTTATAGCATTATAGTCCCACACATACATACACAAAAAACTCATTTTGTTACGTGACGATTTTGAAATTTTCTCTCATTTCAGTCTACATGTAAGCTCCGTAAAGGAACTTCGTTCCAAAAGTTTTCCATACAACGGGTCAATTTTCGCTAGAAGTGGGCGTGGCTACGCGTGGCTACGCCCACTTTGGGTCAAAATAAATTTCATTCCTCCCCAAGAACATAACTTTAAAATTTGAAGTCAATTGGTTAAAAAACAAAAAAGTTTTCCATACAACGACGTGAATATTGCTTCTCTTCCTCTTCTTCATTTTGTATGGGAGCTACCAGTTCCAGATGTCCAATCTCAATGAAACTTTCAGGCATGTAGTCGGACTATGTAAAACTACTATGTTTAAAATTTCAGCACTCTATCGTACAAAACAAAAAAGTTTTCCATACAACGATTCAAGTTTTGTTAATTTTTCTTCTTCTTTTCGTATGAGGGCTACCAGTTCCAGTGGTCCGATATGGCTGGATCCGACAAATGAGTTGACTGCACGAATAAGAAGTCTCTGTGCAAAATTTCAGCTCAATATCTTTAAAACTGTGGGAGGAGATTGTATATATACAGACAGACGGACAGACGGACATGGCTAAATCAACTCGACTTGTCGTCCTGATCAAGAATATATATACTTTATATAGTCGCAAGTGAATATTTCTGTGTGTAACAAACTTCAGCACAAAGTTATTATACTGTTTCACATACGTGAAAAGTATAAACCAGTAAGGACGCTATCTTCAGCAAGGCTGAAGCTATAATACTTTTCACTTTGTGTCACTATAAAAAACCTAAATGAATAGTTTTCATGCCTCCCTAACAACATAACTGTAATGTTTCAAGTCAATTCGTTAAAAAACAAAAAATTTTTCCATACAACGGTTCAAGTTTTGCGATAAGTGGGCGTAGCCATGCCCAAATTTGGTCAAAATAGTTTTCATTCCTCCTTTAGAACATAACTGTAAAGTTTCAAGTCAATTGGTTAAAAAACAAAAAAGTTTTCCATACAACGGGTCAATTTTTGCTATAAGTAGGCGTGACTACGCCCAGTTTTGGTCAAAATAGTTTTCATTCCTCTCTAGGAACATAACTGTAAAGTTTCAAGTCAATTGATTAAAAAACCAAAAAGTTTTCCATACAAAGGGTCAAGTTAAGCTATAAGTGGGCGTGGCCATGCCCACTTTTGATCAAAATAGTTTTCATTCCTCCCTAAGAGCATAACTGCAAAGTTTCAAGTCAATTGGTTAAAAAACAAAAAAGTTTTCCATACAACGGGTCAATTTTTGCTATAAGTAGGCGTGGCTACGCCCACTTTTGGTCAAAATAGTTTTCATTCCTCTCTGGGAACATAACTGTAAAGTTTTAAGTCAATTGGTTAAAAAACAAAAAAGTTTTCCATACAAAGGGTCAATTTTCGCTATAAAAGGGCGTGGCTACGCCCACTTTTCGTCAAAATAGTTTTCATTCCTCCCTAAGAACATAACTGTAAAGTTTCAAGTCAATTGGTTAAGAAACAAAAAAGTTTTCCATACAACGGGTCAATTTTCGCTATAAGTGGGCGTGGCTACGCCTGGCTACGCCTGGCTACGCCCACTTTTGGTCAAAATAGTTTTCATTCCTCCCTAAGAGCATAACTGCAAAGTTTCAAGTCAATTGGTTAAAAAACAAAAAAGTTTTCCATACAACGGGTCAATTTTCGCTATAAGTAGGCGTGGCTACGCCCACTTTTGGTTAAAATAGTTTTCATTCCTCCCTAAGAACATAACTGTAAAGTTTCAAGTCAATTGGTTGAAAAACAAAAAAGTTTTCCATACAAAGGGTCAAGTTAAGCTATAAGTGGGCGTGGCCACGCCCACTTTTGATCAAAATAGTTTTCATTCCTCCCTAAGAGCATAACTGCAAAGTTTCAAGTCAATTGGTTAAGAAACAAAAAAGTTTTCCATACAATGGGTCAATTTTCGCTATAAGTGGGCGTGGCTACGCCTGGCTACGCCCACTTTTGGTCAAAATAGTTTTCATTCCTCTCTAAGAACATAACTGTAAAGTTTCAAGTCAATTGGTTAAAAAACAAAAAAAGTTTTCCATACAACGGGTAAATTTTCGCTATAAGTGGGCGTGGCTACGCGTGGTTACGCCCACATTTGGTCAAAATAGATTTCATTCCTCCCTAAGAACATAACTTTAAAATTTCAAGTCAATTGGTTAAGAAACAAAAAAGTTTTCCATACAACGACGTGAATATTCCTTCTCTTCCTCTTCTTCATTTTGTATGGGAGCTACCAGTTCCAGATGTCCAATCTCAATGAAACTTTCAGGCATGTAGTCGGACCATGTAAAACAACTATGTTTAAAATTTCAGCACTCTATTGTACAAAACAAAAAAGTTTTCCATACAACGATTCAAGTTTTGTTCACTTTTCTTCTTCTTTTCGTATGGGAGCTACCTGTTCCAATAATCCGATCATGCTTGTTCCGACGAATGATTCATCGTAATAAATTCTAAGACTCTGTGCAAAGTTTCAGCTCGATAGCTTCAAAACTGAGGGACTAGTTTGCAGACAGACAGACAGACAGACGGACAGACGGACATGGCTAAATCAACTCGTCTTGTCGTCCTGATCAAGAATATATATACTTTATATAGTCGGAAATTAATATTTCGATCTGTTACAAACTCCGTGACAAAGTTAATATACTATTTCACATAAGTGAAAAGTATAAAAAAAATTTTACATTTGAATTGTTCCTTCGGCGAAGTCGCCGTTTGTGGAATAGGAAATTGCTAGCTCGTATAGGCTGCAATCTTCCATTTACATTGGTTGTTTCTTTTTTACAATAATTTTCAATTTTAACATCAGTTTTATTATCCCCTGTACACACACTAGGTATATTAAGTTTGTTTGAGACGGTTTGTATGTAACGCACAGAAGGAGGGGAGGGGGACCCCAAAAAGTATATATATTCTTGATCAGGACGACAAGAGAAATTGATTGAGCCATGTCCGTCCGTCTGTCTGTCCGTCTGTCCGTCCGTCCTCACCAACGGTTCTCGGAAACTATAAGAGCTAGAGAGTTGAAATTTGGAGGGTAGACTCGTGATGCTCGGCAGCAGATCAAGTTTATTTTTTTTTTTTGCCACGCCCACTCCTTCCCGCCCATTCAGCACTGCCCACTTTTTCAAAACGCTATAACTCAAACATCCAAAGAGTTAGAAACATGAAAGTCGGTATGTAGTCTCAGTATAAGTAGCTCTACAAAACTGCATACCACAATTTTCCCCCCTCCACTTCATTTCCCCACCCCCTGTTATTTTCTTAAAAATGCTATATCTCCGTAACTATTGAAGGTACAAGCCTGATGTTTTGTATACAAGTTCAGCAAATATATATCTTTAAAACTGCGTACCACAAATTTCCCCTCTCATTGATTGTTACCCCTCAGAGACCTACAAATTGAAATTTTTAATATATTCCACTTTATTTTACTTAAAATTACTACATCTTCCAAACTATAATAGGTACAAACATGAAAGTCGGTACGTAGACTCAGTATGTATAAATCTACAAAACTGCATTCCTCAATTTTTACCCCTCTCCTTCATTTCCCCTCCCGCGGCTGTTTTCTTAAAGTTTTGTATACAAGCTCAGTAAATATATATCTTTAAAACTGCGTACCACAAATTTCCCCTCTCATTGATTGTTACCCCTCAGAGACCAACAAATTGAAATTTTTAATATATTCCACTTTATTTTACTTAAAATTACTACATCTTCCAAACTATAATAGGTACAAACATGAAAGTCGGTACGTAGACTCAGTATGTATAAATCTACAAAACTGCATTCCTCAATTTTTACCCCTCCCCTTCATTTCTCCTCCCCCAGTTGTTTTCTTAGAAATGCTATATCTCCGAAACTATTGAAGGTACAAGCCTGATATTTCGTATACAAGCTCAGTAAATATATATCTTTAAAACTGCATACCACAAAATCCCCCTCTTTTTGATGGTTACCCCTCAATCACCTACAAACTCAAAACTTTTGTAAATTCCACATTTTTTGACCGTTTTTCTTCATATTTTGAACGATATTTGATCGGGGGTGTCAAATCAATATGTGTTTGTAGATTGAGGGTGTGGCACCGCCTTCAATGTGTACAGGGTATTATATAGTTGAGAATACTCAACTATACCGCCCTTACTGGTTATACTTTTCACTTATGTGAAATAGTATAATAACTTTGTCACGGAGTTTGTAACAGATCGAAATATTAATTTCCGACTATATAAAGTATATATATTCTTGATCAGGACGACAAGACGAGTTGACTTAGCCATGTCCGTCTGTCTGTCTGTCTGTCGGTCTGCCTGTCTGTATGTATGCAAACTAGTCCCTCAGTTTTGAAGCTATCGAGCTGACACTTTGCACAGAGTCTTAGAATTTATTACGATGAATCATTCGTCGGAACCAGCATGATCGGATTATTGGAACAGGTAGCTTCCATACGAAAAGAAGAAGAAAAGTGAACAAAACTTGAATCGTTGTATGGAAAACTTTTTTGTTTTGTACAATAGAGTGCTGAAATTTTAAACATAGTAGTTTTACATAGTCCGACTACATGCCTGAAAGTTTCATTGAGATTGGACATCTGGAACTGGTAGCTCCCATACAAAATGAAGAAGAGGAAGATAAGGAATATTCTCGTCTTTGTATGGAAAACTTTTTTGTTTCTTAACCAATTGACTTGAAATTTTAAAGTTATGTTCTTAGTGAGGAATGAAAACTATTTTGATCAAAAGTGGGCATGGCCACGCCCACTTATAGCTTAACTTGACCCTTTGTATGGAAAACTTTTTTGTTTTTTAACCAATTGACTTCAAACTTTACAGTTATGTTCTTAGGAAGGAATGAAAACTATTTTGACCAAATGTGGGCATGGCTACGCCCACTTATCGCAAAACTTGAACCATAGTATGGAAAAATTTTTTGTTTTTTAACGAATTGACTTGAAACATTACAGTAATGTTGTTACGGAGGCATGAAAACTATTCATTTAGTTTTTTTTATAGTGACACAAAGTGAAAAGTATTATAGCTTCAGCCTTGCTGAAGAAAGCGTCCTTACTGGTTTTTTCATAGCACCTCGATATGGTTGCTTTTTGTTGTTGTTATGTTGAAATTTAATTAAATTGGTTTCGCGATGCGAAAACTGGCAGGATCGCTATGTTAAGTCCGAATTAAAAAGACAGTGATTTATGGTCAGGCGACTACGTCGTCGAGCGCCAAGAACGATAATGATTTATTAAGAATATTTAAAGTTACATTTTGGGAGCGCTTCTAATGTGCTCTGCTCAAGCGATCGTGGGATTCACTGATCAAGCAGAAAAGCGTTGCCTGTGCATAACATTGTATAGAGGCGAGATCTAATTACATCCTCGCTTAGCGGTCGCGCATGTATATGCACAACCTACTACAATGTTGAGTAATGCTTGTGTTAGCATAAAGTGCGCTACGCTGGAATATGTGAAGCATATTCCACAATGTATTGCATTGATGTTATACACATACAACACCACTGTGGCACTGCAGGTTCTTGCTGGAGCTCCCCCGTTTGACCTGGTTGCCAAGTAATTGGCAATCAGATTCAAACTCAAGCATGACTACCCGCTGGAGGAAAGCGATTGGCTGTACGGCGAAGATCTGGCAAATCTGAGCTGGAAGCAGAAACTGGCACGGCTAGACGAACAAGTGATGCGCGAGTGGCAATCGCGGTGGGACGATAGTGAGAGCCCGGGCCGGGTTACTCACCGATATCTCCCCGACGTCAGGTTCGTCTATAGCTCGAGAGACTTCGGTTTTTCGATGCGTGCCAGCTTCTTGCTGACGGGCCACGGATCGCTTAACGCATTTCTGTATAGAATGAGTCTCAGCGAATCGCCCGCATGCTCATGCGGTGCTGATAGCGAAGACTGGCTCCACGTGCTGTGTGACTGCCCCCTCTATGCAGATTTGCGAGACCTCAATGGACTTGGCATCCGCATGACTGACGGCGTTTGGCGTGTGACGGCAGCGATGGAAACCCCCCTGAGACGTAGAAGACTGGACGTGTTGGCACGTGCCATCTTTGACAGACGTAGGAGGAGAGCGGTACCACAATAGGCGGTGAGTGTATGGGTTGCCAGTCCCGGGCTGTTGAGTCAAAACTGGCACCAGGTGGCCTCATCCGAGTCTGTCGGGACTGAAGAGGTGGGTTGACCAAGCCCCAAATTGGTACCACGGGAGGTCAGGAGCCCACAGGACTGCTTGCAGTCCTGTCCTGACCGAGTGGTAGGCCCCCTTGTGGGAGTATCGTGGGGGTTGTGGTAACCCAAGTCGCGGGTAGAGATGCAAATCTCGGCGTGGAGTTGCGTTTCAACCGGGTGCTGTGACCCAAGATCAGCAGAGGTTTTTAGATGAACCTCGCCCCTCACCAAGGGGTATTGCATGCCCGACAAGCATGCAGTTAATTTGGTACCGATGAACTCTGCTGTATTTTTCAGCAGTTTTCAAAGGGGCGTTAGCTGGCGCATTGTTCCAGGCTCACTGTGCAATGTGTGTACTAGTGCGCTTATGCGCACTGTATGCATATTTGAGCACCGTGGGTTTAAACCACATTGTGGTACATCCCACGTTAAATAAACTTCGGAGAGATCCGAGACCATGTGTTTGTGTCCCTATCTACTATATAGCGAAACCACAGCAGAGGGAACGGGCTTGGAAACACAATACACAAACACCAACTCCGCGGCTTGGGTAATATGTGGCCAGTCATCCAACTCTGAAGGTTCACGTCCTGCTAGATGAGCAATGCATAGCCTAGCTATGTAGCAGATCAGAGAGGTGCACAAGATCACCAATGCTTGGAGTCACTTGGACTCGAACTTGGTAGTGTTGTTGCTATTACTTATCACACTCACTACTATCAATACACTATTATCTAGTAACAACACGAAACCGGACCAAAGGTTTATTTGGTACAGCGGGAAGTAGCTGCCCCAGACCATGGACTGCTTCGGTAGTTTATGGTCTGGCTACTTATTGGTGAGGACCATGTATATGGTGCAACGCTGGTGGTTGTGGTAAATACTCAAGCGAGTAAAGTCTTCGGCTTGATGTGTGAGTTGCATCGTTCTCAAGATTTCTTCTTGAATACAACTCGGATGCTGCGATCCAGAGAGCAGCAGAGGTGTCTAGATGCACATCGCCCTTCACCTAAGGGGAAATTGTGACCAGGTGCCGCACAATTTCGAATAGGTAACTGTTTGGCTTATGTCAAATAGGGATTCTGATTTGGCATAGATCCAAGTCCATGCACCACATGCTTAATATTAGGGTGCCGTGGTAGTAAACCATACTATAGGTACACGCCACGTTAAATAAACTTCGGAGAGATCCGAGGCTATTGTTGTTGTCCCCATCTACTATCTAGCGAAACCACAGCCAAGTAATGGGGAGGGGGAAACCCCAAACCGATCTTGGGTAATCGTGGTTAAGTCGTCTATATTCTCCTCCTCGCTGGCGCTAGATGGGCAATGCATAGCTTCGGCTTTGTAGCTAACGAACAAGGCGCATTTGAAGTCTGGTTATCTAGGCTTAGGTCAACAACCTAGTCAGTCGCTTCGGGACTCGAGATTGGTAGTAGTTTCGACTACGAAACCTCACCCACGGTATAAGGGTAGTACGGGGATGGTTGATGCCCAGGCTGGTATGCAGAGCCAGTCCAACCATCAATGGGATGGCCCCTTGATGGGAGCGTCGTACTGGCTGTGGTTTAACATCCAAATGCGGGTAAAGTTTATTAACTTGGCGGGTTAGCTGCGTTTGCTCAGTTATCTGAGCTCAGCTAGGATGCTGTTATCCAGAAAACAGAAGGTGTGTTTAGATGCATGCCGGTCCCACCCGGATGAAGTTTGTGACCCTAGCCCAACACAACTCAAAAGGTAGTTGCTAGCAATATGCTATGCAACGATGCTGATTTGGCACAAAATCCAAATCCGTTGCACTATGCTTATGCATGTGAGTGCCGTGTGATTAAGCTCAATTGAGCAGGTGCGCACGTTAAACCTCGACATATTTCTGTCGCTATTAACTCAGTTTCAAACAATCGTTCGTCGAGTGCAGTCGCAAGCGCGCATCAATTTTTGCAATTTAAGTGTGTGAAAAATTTTCAATCAAATTGTTGTCGTAAATTCTCGTCTACAAACCGGTTTCTTTCGTCGTCTGCTTTGCGCTCATATTTGTGTGAGCAGGTCTACGCCACCCACCAACCACCCACCAGGCTGCTTGTCGAACAGTGACTGGGTCATCAGTTCGTCAAGGAAGTGGTCATCGGTTCGTGATAGTGGTCATCACTTGGCGAAATTGTCATCAGTTCGCGGAAAAATGTTTTTGGTCATCGGTTCGCGGAAAATTTTAATTATCTCAAAAAACATCGGAGATAGATAAAAAATGGTCGAGCAGTTTTTTGGCCATGAGCAAGGCCATGGAAGAGGGAGAAGTCATGCTGACCGAAAGCAGTGTTGCCAGTGACAGTGGCATCAAGAGGCGTGCCAAGAAACGCAGGGAGAAATCCAAAAAATTGGCGCTGCAAAATGGCGAAGATTTGACGCCCCTGCCGGCCTCACCGCCAGACTCTGAGTCAGCATTGGACACCGAGGTCCAGGCTGCTGCTGCTCAGAAGACATTTGTCGCAAAGCGTGTTGCCGTTCCTGCTGTGCCAAAATTGAGAGCCATGACGATTGTCGCTGCAGGCCACTCAGCAGTTATTGCTGAAAACTGCGCCGCTCGTGAAGCCGTCCAAAATGCAGTAATTGCTGGACAAATGGCACCGGACGCAGCTCACGCTATTTTCGCGGCACTGTCTCGCTATGACGAATTAGTCATGGCATTGGCATGCGAAAATGTGCGTTTGGAGCAGTCCGTTGCCATGGTGAAAAAGTCACCTCCTGCCGCCCCAGCTGCTGTCCACGCGACCGCACCAGTCGCCTCGTACGCAGCCGCGTACCCAAGACTGCCGGCACTTGCTGCTGTACCCGTTGCCGCTTCGCGTGTCGCGAAACCTCGCGAGACGTGGTCGGTGGTCGTGAGCAGCAAAACGCCTGGCCTTAGCAACGCCGACATAGCCAACAAGGTGCGTAGCGAGGTCGTGCCGACCCTTGGCGTGCGCGTACAAACCGTACGCGAGTTGCGCCGGGGCGGTGCGGTCATCCGCACCCCGTTGGAGAGCGAGATGAAGCGCGTCGCTGCTAGCGCGCGCTTCAAGGAGGCTGGCCTGGACGTCGCACCCAGCAAGGAGCTAATACCGCGGATGATGGTCCATGATGTGGACACAGCCATTACACCAGAAGCGTTCATGTCGGAGCTGTTCGTGAACAACTTCCAGGAGCACATGACACAGGCGGAGTTCACAAAGTCTGTTCACTTGGAGACCAAGCCATGGTCGGTGACAGATGGCACGACGGTGAACGTGTCATTGGAAGTGAGCGAGAAGGCGCATAGTATTCTCGATGGCGCTCGAGTTTACATAAAATGGTTCTCGTACAGACCCCGCTCGCTCGTCAGGACATACGCTTGCCATAGGTGTGTTGGCTTTGATCACAAAGTCGCTGATTGCCGCCTTAAGGAGGCTGTCTGCCGACAGTGCGGACAGACCGGCCACAATTCGGCGAAGTGCGTGCACCCGGTGGTCTGCCGGATCTGCCGCTTCCGTGGGCAACCGTCTGGGCATCACATGCTCAGCGGCGCATGCCCTATCTACGCTGCCGTGCTAGCGAGGGTGCAAGCTAGACATTAATATGTTTAGCTTCATCCAAGCGAATTGTGGTCGAGGCCGAGCTGCTGCCATCGAGCTCGGAGTCCGCATGGCCATCTGTTCGCACTTGTCCAGGAGCCCTACGTCGACCTGGCGGGTCGGATCACAGGCTTCCCAGCCGGGATGCGTGTATTCTCCGACCGACGAGGGAAAGCAGCAGTCATCATCGACGACCCAGATGCCATCTGTATGCTGTCACTTGCCACGGAATTTGGCATATGCGTGAGTATCACTGGCAGATTTGGCTCAATCTTCCTGAGCTCCGTATACTGCCAATTCGAAGCCAACATCGAACCGTACCTCATGTACATGGATGCGGTGCTGCTACTGGCTAGCAGCACGCCCGTCATCCTTGGACTCGACGCGAATGCAGTATCCCCCACTTGGTTCAGTAAGCTTTCCGAGTTCGCTCGGAGGCGCCCGAACCTAGTACGGGGTGAGCTGCTGTCTGATTGGATCCTGCTGAATAGAGCCAGCGTGCTTAATCAGTTCAGTGAGTCGTACACGTATGATAATCGCCAAGGCCGGAGCGATATCGACGTAACCATCGTCAATCACGCAGCGTCTATGTGGGCCGCATATGACTGGAGAGTGGACGAGTGGGAGCTCAGCGGCCATAACATTATTAATGTTATGGTGACGCATACCCCCAGCACAGTTGAGAGCTTTGCTCCTGTGCCGTCCTGGAATCTCGCAAATGCAGATTGGCGATGGTTTGAGGACGTAGTGGCAAGAAGGATAGCGAAACTGCCCGAGGACTTCGCGGAAACGCCATTGGACGACCAGGCTGCTGCGCTGCGACGCATGGTGCACTTTGCGTGCGATCATGCGCTAGGTTGCAGACCGCCAAGAGCCCGTTTGAAGATAGCTTGGTGGACCACCGATTTATCTTCAAAGCGCCAAGAGGTCAGGAGACTGAGGCGTAGGCTCCAGGATGCACGACGGTGTGGCAACGTCGATGCTGAGCTTCTTGCGCCCGCCCTACGGCTTGCCGTAGCGCAATACAAGAAGCTCATCCTGTCGGCGAAGGAGCAGCATTGGAGGCGTTACGTGAACGAGCACACTGGTGACCCATGGGGCCGCGTTTACAGGATTTGCCGTGGACGCAAAAAGAGCACCGACATTGGATGCCTTCGGTCTGATGGCGGCACAGTTGTAACCTGGCACGACTGTGCGCGGCTACTCCTCCGTAACTTTTTCCCAGTTACAGAGTCCGCAGTACCCGCGGCCGTCCCGGATATGGCTCCAATGTCACCACCGACGCTTGCTGCTGTCGAGGTTGATGACCGTATCGCCAGTCTGAGCAGCCTACAAGCTCCTGGCTTAGATGGCATCACTGGTGCCATTTGCAAGACAGTGTGGCGCGCCATACCCGATCACTTGACAGCCCTGTACACAAGGTGCCTCCTGCTTCTTATCGTGGTATCTGTCTGTTGCCAGTCTTTGGCAAAGTGCTTGAGGGTATCATGGTCAACCGATTAAAAGATAAGCTGCCAACCGGGCACAGATGGCAATTTGGATTCCGACCTGGACGTTCTGTGGAAGATACCTGGAGGCACGCGGTGAGCACAGCCACCTCGCTGTGAGTAACAGCCTTAGTGCGTACACAAACCACCCCGGTTTGTGTATCTGCTAAGTGCGCAGCGCAACTCAGCGACAGCTTTTTTACAAACGGGAGGACGCCATCTGCCCGTCAAAGAGAATTAAACACCAGTAAGGACGCTATCTTCAGCAAGGCTGAAGCTATAATACTTTTCACGTTATGTCACTATAAAAAAAACTAAATGAATATTTTTCATGCCTCCCTAACAACATAACTGTAAGGTTTCAAGTCAATTGGTTAAAAAACAAAAAAGTTTTCCATACAACGGGTCAATTTTCGCTATAAGTGGGCGTGGCTACGCCCACTTTTGGTCACAATACTTTTCATTCCTTCCTAAGAAAATTTCAAGTCAATTGGTTAAAAATCAAAAAAAAATAGTGGGGTCATGGGACCCCAACCAGCAACGAAGTTCCTTACGGTGTGCATGGATTGTAAATTACCGCATCTAAACTTTAAGTTTTAATTTAAAAATTCGATAGACTCAACTTGGGCTTGAACTTGAGCACATCGACTTGATGAGCAACAGCTCTGCCTGCTTTAAGGTTTCAACCTAGGTACTACAAATGGGCATGGACCGCAATTTTTCGACACGACCCAACAGAGCACGAAAATCAAACCAGTAAGGATTGGAGTCAACAGTAATCGACTCCGACATACCCTGTACCTTCAATTAGTAACGACTGTTTGAAGGCGTGGCCACGCCCACTTTTTCATCAAAATAGATTTCATTTTCATTTAATATCACACATACCTATTTTTACACTTTTAGACCAATTGGTTCCAGAGATACAACGTTTTTCTATTTGTGGGCGTGGCAACGCCCATTTTGTAATTGAATCATGTTATATTCAATTCCAGTAGCATATATGCAAAATTTCATTCTTGTAGGTTTTATGGTTCTTGAGATATAAGCGTTTCAAATTTTTACTATATGGGGGGCGTGGCCACGCCCATTTTTTTATTCTATCCTCTTGGGGTTTGAGTCAGCTATATACACACCGAATTTGGTGTTCCTATCTCAAAAGACAACCCAGAAAATACGACTTTTGTAAGTTTTTACCCGAGGTTACTCCAGTCATTTGCCCCTCACCCCTAAACTAAGTCAAAAAAGGGGGAAACAAAATAAACTGGATCTGGGTAATGAATAACAGAATCGAACTGCGAAAAGATTTTGGTTCTATCTATTATAGTTTCCGAGATCGACGCGTTCATACAGACGGACGGACAGACGGACGGACGGACAGACAGGGCTATATCAATTCGTCTTGTCATCCTGATCAAGAATATATATACTTTATAGGGTCCCCCTCCCCTCCTTCTATGCGTTACATACAAACCGTCTCAAACAAACTTAGTATACCCTGATACACAGTGTGTGTACAGGGGATAATAAAACTGATGTTAAAATTGAAAATTATTGTAAAAAAAAAACAACCAATGTAAATGGAAGATTGCAGCCTATACGAGCTAGCAATTTCCTATTCCACAAACGGCGACTTCGCCGAAGGAACAATTCAAATGTAAAACCAGTAAGGATTGGAGTCAACAGTAATCGACTCCGACATACCCTGTACCTTCAATTAGTAACGACTGTTTGAAGGCGTGGCCACGCCCACTTTTTCATCAAAATAGATTTCATTTTCATTTAATATCACACATACCTATTTTTACACTTTTAGACCAATTGGTTCCAGAGATACAACGTTTTTCTATTTGTGGGCGTGGCAACGCCCATTTTGTAATTGAATCATGTTATATTCAATTCCAGTAGCATATATGCAAAATTTCATTCTTGTAGGTTTTATGGTTCTTGAGATATAAGCGTTTCAAATTTTTACTATATGGGGGGCGTGGCCACGCCCATTTTTTTATTCTATCCTCTTGGGGTTTGAGTCAGCTATATACACACCGAATTTGGTGTTCCTATCTCAAAAGACAACCCAGAAAATACGACTTTTGTAAGTTTTTACCCGAGGTTACTCCAGTCATTTGCCCCTCACCCCTAAACTAAGTCAAAAAAGGGGGAAACAAAATAAACTGGATCTGGGTAATGAATAACAGAATCGAACTGCGAAAAGATTTTGGTTCTATCTATTATAGTTTCCGAGATCGACGCGTTCATACAGACGGACGGACAGACGGACAGACGGACGGACAGACGCACATGGCTAATACTTTGTATAGTCGGAAATGTCTCCTTTAAGGTGTTACATACATTGTCGATGCGCACAAAACTAATATACCCTTGTACCATAAGGTACAGGGTATAAAAATTGTCCGAACACGGTCCAACACGAAATATTAAAAATTTTTGTATAATTTTATTTAAATTAATCTTACAAAATTCTCTTGGCAGTTTCTAGTTTTATTAGTTTAAAATTCCAGTTGTTCCTACGAATTGCCTCTTGAATTTGCAGTTTTTTCATTTTTGCGAAAATGAAGCGAATCCAGTTTATAAATGAATAGCGATGCTAGTAATATCTATATATACAAAAGGATCGGTTACACAGTTTTTGTGATTTTTATGTTCATTTTCACTTTTAAAGCGCACAAAAAAATCGGAACCTTTAGATTTTTTTTCTTCGTGCCGATTGTGCTCTGCACGAACCAACATGGACAATATTCAAATTTTCAACACAGCCCATGCCCAACACTACTAGGTACCTTCAAACAAACATTTTCAAAAATACAATAAAAATGAAAAAATTTCGATTGACTAACCCCTGGGCAGCGAACCTGAGTACTTCGAATTGAAGAGGAACAGCTCTATGCAATAAGCTACTGAATCACTTGGATGTAATAAAGAAATCTTTTTAGTTAATAGCTCAACAGTCGCACACATACATACTAGAGGTGGAGAACTATCGATAATCGGCGCTATCGACGATAGTTATTTTGGAACTATCTGTAGTCATGATAGTGCTATCGATAGTCGTCGATAATATCATGCCACATAAATATTTTTTATGTAAACAAGAAAATTTATGTTTATTTATTTATTTAATCGAAAAATTTTGGCTTAAAAACAAAAGGATGTTTATAGTGTCAGCCTTGAGCCTGGTTCGCCTCTTTGAAATAATTTGCCCCGCCTTGCTGAACACTCTTTCTGATTCCATGGACGCACAGAGGAACCTTAGATACATTCAGCTTGCAAAAATTAAAAATTCATGAACGCTTTCGATAAAACAAATATATGTGCCTGACCAGAGATTAAAAAAATGTTAACTTTAAAGAAATCGGAATTATAGTTGTGATGATATTGCTACTCAAAGTTGACCTTTTTTTTCAACATTTAATAACATACAACATTTTTTGAAAATTCGGCATCTTGTGAGGACGCGAATTGCAGATGAATTCGCGGCTTACAGATTATGAGGCTGATTAGCGATACTGATTAGTGACGTTGAGTAGCGACGTTGATTATTTGGCAGCAACGCTGATTAGCGAGCAGTAACAAATATATTGCATGCGTTCAAGCACTGGGTGACCTAACGGTGTATGCTTGTGTCGAATATTACAACAAGAGTTGTTGTAATATTTGGCGTAAACAAGTTAGTTGTTGTTGCATATGCGCCAGATGGCGAAAGTGACGGTGGAAGAGAAATGCCAAAATTTCAACTATACATGTTTGTTGTTGCTATTTTTTGATGACTACTGAGTCATGCAAGTAGCAACGTTAGAGTTATAGCATTATAGTCCCACACATATATACACAAAAAACTCATTTTGTTACGTGACGATTTTGAAATTTTCTCTCATTTCAGTCTACATGTAAGCTCCGTAAAGGAACTTCGTTCCAAAAGTTTTCCATACAACGGGTCAATTTTCGCTAGAAGTGGGCGTGGCTACGCGTGGCTACGCCCACTTTGGGCTGGATCCGACAAATGAGTTGACTGCACGAATAAGAAGTCTCTGTGCAAAATTTCAGCTCGATATCTTCAAAACTGTGGGAGGAGATTGTATATATACAGACAGACGGACAGACGGACATGGCTAAATCAACTCGTCTTGTCGTCCTGATCAAGAATATATATACTTTATATAGTCGCAAGTGAATATTTCTGTGTGTAACAAACTTCAGCACAAAGTTATTATACTGTTTCACATACGTGAAAAGTATAAAAAAAATTTTACATTTGAATTGTTCCTTCGGCGAAGTCGCCGTTTGTGGAATAGGAAATTGCTAGCTCGTATAGGCTGCAATCTTCCATTTACATTGGTTGTTTTTTTTTTACAATAATTTTCAATTTTAACATCAGTTTTATTATCCCCTGTACACACACTGTGTATCAGGGTATACTAAGTTTGTTTGAGACGGTTTGTATGTAACGCATAGAAGGAGGGGAGGGGGACCCTATAAAGTATATATATTCTTGATCAGGATGACAAGACGAATTGATATAGCCCTGTCTGTCCGTCCGTCCGTCCTCACCAATGGTTCTCGAAAACTATAAGAGCTAGAGACTTGAAATTTGGTGGATAGACTCGTGAGGTCAACCGCTAGATCAAGTTTGAAGGATTTTTTTGCCACGCTCACTCCTTCCCGACCATCGAGCACCACCCATTTCTTCAAAAGGCTGTAGCTCAAAAACCTGATGAGTTAGAAACATGAAAATGAGTATGTAGACTCAGTATGTATAGCTCTGCATACCACAATTTTTCCCCCTCCCCTTGATTTCCCCTCCCCGAGTTTTTTTCTCTCAAAAGCAATATCTCCAAAACTAATAAAGGTATGAACATGAAATTTTGTTTACAAGCTCAGTAAATATATATCTTTAAAACTGCATACCACAAAATTCTCCCATGTTCGAAAGTTACCCCTCAATGACCAACAAACTCAAATTTTTCGTAAATTCCAAATTTTTTTACCAATTTACTTGATATTTTGAACACTATTCGATCGGGCGATGTCAAATCAACATTTTTTTGTAGATTTAAGTGTTGCACCACCTACTGTGTGTGCAGGGTATTATATTGTCGAGTATACTCGACTATAGCGTCCTTACTGGTTATACCCTGTACCTTATGTGTTAGTTTTGTGCGCATCGACAATATATGTAACACCTTAAAGGAGACATTTCCGACTATACAAAGTATATATATTCTTGATCAGTATCGAAAGAGAAGTCGATTTAACCATGTCCGTCTGTCCGTCTGTCTATCTGTCCGTCCGTCCGTCTGTATGAACGCGTCAATCTCGGAAACTATAATAGATAGGACCAAAAGCTCTTCGCAGTTCGATTCTGTTATTCCTTCAGCAGATCAAGTTTATTTTGTTTCCCCCTTTTTATACCCTGTACACATACTGTGTATCGGGGTATATTGTGTTTGTTTGAGCGAAATGTATGTAACGCACAGAAATATTCACTTGCGACTATATAAAGTATATATATTCTTGATCAGGATGACAAGAGAAATTGATTAAGCCATGTCCGTCCGTCTGTCCGTCCGTCTGTCCGTCCGTCTGTCTGTCTGTCTGTCCGTCCGTATTCACCAATGGTTCTCAGAAACTATAATAGCTAGAGACTTGAAATTTGGAGGGTAGACTCGTGATGCTCGGCAGCAGATCAAGTTTGAACGGTTTTGTGCCACGCCCACTCCTTCCCGCCCATCCAGCACCGCCCACTTTTTTAAAACGCTATAACTCGAACATCCAAAGAGATAGAAACATTAAAGTCGGTATGTAGACTCAGTATAAGTAGCACTACAAAACTGCATACCACAATTTTTCCCCCTCCTCTTCATTTCCCCTCCCCCAGTTGTTTTCTTAAAATGGCTGTATCTTCAAAACTATTAAAGATACGAACCTGAAATTTTGTAGACAAACTCAGTATATACGTATCTTAAAAACTGCATACCACAAAATTCCCCTCTTTTTGATAGTTACCCCTCAATGACCAACAAACTCAAATTTTTCGTAAATTCCACATTTTTTGACCGATTTACTTGAAATTTTGAACAATATTTGATCGGGTGATGTCAAATCAAAATTTTTTTTGTAGATTTGGGGTGTTGCACCGCCTACTGTGTGTGCAGGGTATTATATTGTCGAGTATACTCGACTATAGCGTCCTTACTGGTTTGACTTAGTTTAGGGGTGAGGGGCAAATGTCTGGAGCGACCTCGGGAAAAAACTTACAAAAATCGTTTTATCTCGGTGGTCTTTTGAGATAAGAACACCAAATTCGGAGTGTATATAGCTGACTCAAGCCGCAAGAAGACACATTAAAACCAGTAAGGTTGCTATCTTCAGCAAGGCTGAAGCTATAATACTTTTCACTTTGTGTCACTATAAAAAAAAGTAAATGAATAGTTTTCATGCCTCCTTAACAACATAACTGTAAGGTTTCAAGTCAATTCGTTCAAAAACAAAAAAGTTTTCCATACTATGGTTCAAGTTTTGCGATAAGTGGGCGTAGCCATGCCCACATTTGGTCAAAATAGTTTTCATTCTTCTCTAAGAACAATCCTGTAAAGTTTCAAGTCAGTTGGTTAAAAAACAAAAAAGTTTTCCATGCAACGGGTCAATTTTCGCTATAAGTGGGCGTGGCTACGCCTGGCTACGCCCACTTTTGGTCAAAATAGTTTTCATTCCTCTCTAAGAATATAACTGTAAAGTTTCAAGTCAATTGGTTAAAAAACAAGAGAGTTTTCCCTACAACGGGTAAATTTTCGCTATAAGTGGGCGTGGCTACGCGTGGTTACGCCCACTTTTGGTCAAAATAGTTTTCATTCCTCCCTAAGAACATAACTTTAAAATTTCAAGTCAATTGGTTAAGAAACAAAAAAGTTTTCCATACAACGACGTGAATATGGCTTCTCTTCCTCTTCTTCATTTTGTATGGGAGCTACTAGTTCCAGATGTCCAATCTCAATGAAACTTTCAGGCATGTAGTCGGACTATGTAAAACTACTATGTTTAAAATTTCAGCACTCTATTGTACAAAACAAAAAAGATTTCCATACAACGATTCAAGTTTTGTTCACTTTTCTTCTTCTTTTCGTATGGGAGCTACCTGTTCCAATAATCCGATCATGCTGGTTCCGACGAATGATTCATCGTAATAAATTCTAAGACGCTGTGCAAAGTTTCCGCTCGATAGCTTCAAAACTGAGGGACTAGTTTGCATACATACAGACAGACAGACAGACGGACAGACGCACATGGCTAAATCAACTCGTCTTGTCGTCCTGATCAAGAATATATATACTTTATATAGTCGGAAATTAATATTTCGATCTGTTACAAACTCCGTGACAAAGTTAATATACTATTTCACATAAGTGAAAAGTATAAAAATGGGCGTAGGCACGCCCATATATAGTAATAATTTGAACGCTTATATCTCAAGAACTATGAAACCTACAAGAATGAAACTTTGCATATATGATATTGGAAAGGAGTGTAACAAGATTCAGTTGTGAAATGGGCGTGACTACGCCCACATATAGCCATGGTAGAATGCCGTTATATCTCTTGAACGAATTGGTCTAAAAGAGTAAAAATTGGTATATATGAAATTGAATGAAAATGAAATCTGTTTCGATTAAACAGTGGGCGGGGCAACGCTTTCAAACAGTTGGTACAAATTGAAGGTACAGGGTATGTCGGAGTCGAGTACTGTCGACTCCAAGCCTTACTGGTTATACCCTGTACACACACTGTGTATCAGGGTATATTGGGTTTGTTTGAACGAAATGTATGTAACGCTCAGAAGGAGGGGAGGGGGACCCCAAAAAGTATATATATTCTTGATCAGGACGACAAGAGAAATTGATTGAGCCATGTCCGTCCGTCTGTCCGTCTGTCTGTCTGTCCGTCTGTCCGTCCGTCCTCACCAACGGTTCTCGAAAACTATAAGAGCTAGAGACTTGAAATTTGGTGGGTAGACTCGTGATGCTCGGCAGCAGATCAAGTTTATTTTTTTTTTTGCCACGCCCCCTCCTTCCCGCCCATCCAGCCCCAACCACTTTTTTAAATCGTTATAACTCAAACACCCAAAGAGATAGAAACATGCAAGTCATTATGTAGACTCAGTATGTATAGCCCTACAAAACTGCATACCAAAAAATCCCCCCCTCATTTTCATTTCCCCTCCCCCAGTTATTTTCTGTATTTTGCTATATCTTCAAAATTAACAAAGGTACGACCCTGAAAATTTGTATACAAGCTCAGTGATAATACATCTTAAAAACTGCATACAACAAATTTCCCCTCTCTTTGATGGCTACCCCTCAGAGACCTACAAATTGAAATTTTTAATATATTCCCCTTTATTTTACTTAAAATTACTACATCTTTCAAACTATAATAGATACAAACATGAAAGTCGGTACGTAGACTCAGTATATATAGATCTACAAAACTGCATTTCCCAATTTTTACCCCTCCCCATCATTTCCCCTCCCCCAGTTGTTTTCTTAGAAATGCTATATCTCCGAAACTATTGAAAGTACAAGCCTGACATTTCGTATACAAGCTCAGTAAATATATATCTTTAAGACTGCATACCAAAAAATCCCCCTCTTTTGATGGTTACCCCTCAATCTTCCACAAACTCAAAACTTTTGTAAATTCCACAATTTTTGACCGTTTTTCTTGATATTTTGAACGATAATTTATCTGGGCTGCCAAATTAATACGTGTTTGTAGATTGAGGGTGTGGCACCGCCTACTATGTGTACAGGGTATTATATAGTTGAGAATACTCAACTATACCGCCCTTACTGGTTATACCCTGCACATACAGTGTGTCAGGGTATATTAAGTTTGTTTGAACGAAATGTATGTAACGCACAGAAGGAAGGGAGGGGGACCCCATAAAGTATATATATTCTTGATCAGGACGACAAGAGAAATTGATTGAGCCATGTCCGTCCGTCTGTCCGTCCGTCCGTCTGTATTCACCAATGGATCTCGGAAACTGTAAGAGCTAGAGACTTGAAATTTGGAGGGTAGACTCGTGACGCTTGGCAGCAGATCAAGTTTATTTTTTTTTTGTGCCACGCCCACTCCTTCCCGCCCATCCAGCCCTACCCACTTTTTTAAATCGCTATAACTCAAACATCCAAAGAGATAGAAACATGAAAGTCGGTATGTAGACTCAGTATGAGTGGCTCTACAAAACTGCATACCACAAAATCCCCCCCTCATTTTCATTTCCCCTCCCCTAGTAATTTTCTCTAAATTGCTATATCTCCAAAATTAACAAAGGTATGAACCTGAAATTTTGTATACAAGCTCAGTGATAATACATCTTAAAAACTGCATACCACAAATTTCCCCTCTCTTTGATGGCTACCCCTCAGAGACCTACAAACTTAAATTTTTCGTAAAATCCAAATTTTTTGACCGATTTACTTGATATTTTGAACACTATTTGAAAAGGCGACGTCAGATCAATATGTTTTTGTAGATTGAGGGTGTGACACCGCCTACCATGTGTGCAGGGTATTATATTGTCGAGTATACTCGACTATACCGCCCTTACTGGTTTTTTTTTAGTTTTGACAGTATATTTTTTGTCCACCTTATTAGTTTTTCACTTTTGAAATTATTTTTTATACTCTTGCAAGAGTATATTACCTTTGTCATGAAGTTTGCAACGCAGAGAAGGAGACATCTCCGACTAAATAAAGTATATATATTCTTGATCAGCACGACGAGAAGAGTTCAAATAGCCATGTCCGTCTGTCTGTCTGTCCGTCTGTCTGTTTCAATGCGAACTTCTCCCAGAGTTTTGAAGTTAGCAAAAAAATTTAAATGCAGAAAATTTTCTTTTCCTTGCAGGCAGTTTATATGTAGAAACCAGCCTGATCGGATTACTATAGCATATAGCTGCCATAGGAACGATCGGTTAAAAATGAGGTTTTTGCTCAATAAACTCTTTGTTTTTCAAGTTATCGCCCCAATTTTTTGCACAAGAATATCTCGGACGTAAATTAAGGCTCACTGCAAAATTGGTGAAGATCGGATAAATATAGCATATAGCTCCCATAGGAACAATCGGTTAAAAATTCGGTTTTTATACCCTGCACATACAGTGTGTCAGGCTATATTAAGTTTGTTTGAACGAAATGTATGTAACGCATAGAAGGAGGGGAGGGGGACCCCATAAAGTCTATATATTCTTGATCAGGATGACAAGAGAAATCGAATGAGCCCTGTCCGTCTGTCCGTCCGTCCGTGCGTCCATCCGTCCGTCTGTATTCACCAATGGTTCTCGGAAACTGTAAAAGCTAGAGACTTGAAATTTGGAGGGTAGACTCGTGATGCTTGGCACTATATCAAGTTTCAACGGTTTTGTACCACGCCCACTCCTTCCCGCCCAACCCGCACCACCCACTTTTTGAAAACGTTATTACTCCAACACCCGAAGAGATAGAAACATGAAAGTCGGTATGTAGGCTCAACATGAGGAGCTCTACAAAACTGCATACCACAATTTTTCCCCCTCCCCGTGTTATTTCTATAAAAAGCAATATATCCAAAACTAATAAAGGTATGAACATGAAATTTTGTATACAAGCTCAGTAAATATATATCTTTAAAACTGCATACCACAAAATTCCCCCCTATTCGAAAGTTACCCCTCAATGACCAACAAACTCAAATTTTTCGTAAATTCCACTTTTTTTTGACCAATTTACTTGATATTTTGAACACTATTCAATCGGGCGATGTCAAATCAACATTTTTTTGTAGATTTAAGTGTTGCACCACCTACTGTGTGTGCAGGGTATTATATTGTCGAGTATACTCGACTATAGCGTCCTTACTGGTCGTTAGAAAAACTTTTTTGTTTTCAACTATAAACAGATGAAACATTGCAGTTGCGCGTTTTTAAGAATTCTTGACCATTTTAAAAAGTTTCATAAGAATCGGACATAAGGGCGTGGCACCGCCCATGTAGAGAAAAACTTAAAAATGTGATTTATCTATAAGCAGACGAGATAGAAAATCGTAAAATGAAGTGTAGAATGATTGCATTGTATTCGTTAAAAAAAAAGTAGAAAATGGGCGGGGTTACGCCCTTTTATATTTATAAACTTAAGATTCTTATTGGCAAAACTATAAAACGTATTTTCCAAATGCTTGCAAGAGTATATAAGTTTCAGCAAAGCTGAAAATAGCTCCCTTACTGGTTTTTCATTGTCTCACTGGGTCACTTTAGTTATTATACCCTGCACATACAGTGTGTCAGGGTATATTAAGTTTGTTTGAACGAAATGTATGTAACGCACAGAAGGAAGGGAGGGGGACCCCATAAAGTATATATATTCTTGATCAGGACGACAAGAGAAATTGATTGAGCCATGTCCGTCCGTCCGTCCGTCTGTATTCACCAATGGATCTCGGAAACTGTAAGAGCTAGAGACTTGAAATTTGGAGGGTAGACTCGTGATGCTTGGCAGCAGATCAAGTTTATTTTTTTTTTGTGCCACGCCCACTCCTTCCCGTCCATCCACCCCTACCCACTTTTTTAAATCGCTATAACTCTAACATCCAAAGAGATAGAAACATGAAAGTCGGTATGTAGACTCAGTATGAGTGGGTCTACAAAACTGCATACCACAAAATCCCCCCCCTCATTTTCATTTCCCCTCCCCCAGTAATTTTCTCTAAATTGCTGTATCTCCAAAATTAACAAAGGTATAAACCTGAAATTTTGTATACAAGCTCAGTGACAATACATCTTAAAAACTACATACCACAAATTTCCCCTCTCTTTGATGGCTACCCCTCAGAGACCTACAAACTTAAATTTTTCGTAAAATCCACATTTTTTGACCGATTTTCCTGAAATTTTGAACACTATTTGAATAAGCGACGTCAGATCAACATGTTTTTGTAGATTGATGGTGTGGCACCGCCTACCATGTGTGCAGGGTATTATATTGTCGAGTATACTCGACTATACCGCCCTTACTGGTTTTTCGTTAAGTTTTGAAAGTATTTTCTTTTCTTTTTTTTTTATTTATTTGCAAAGCACCTCGAGCTGGTTGCTTTTTCACTTCTTATTATACTTTTCACGTATGTGAAATAGTATAATAAGTTTGTGCTGAAGTTTGTGACAGATCGAAATATTCATTTCCGACTATATAAAGTATATATATTCTTGATCAGGACGACAAGACGAGTTGATTTAGCCATGTCCGTCTGTCCGTCTGTCTGTATATATACAATCTCCTCCCACAGTTTTCAAGATATCGAGCTGAAATTTTGCACTGAGACTTCTTATTCGTGCAGTCAACTCATTTGTCGGATCCAGCCATATCGGACCACTGGAACTGGTAGCCCCCATACGAAAAGAAGAAGAAAAGTGAACAAAACTTGAATCGTTGTATGGAAAACTTTTTTGTTTTGTATGATAGAGTGCTGAAATTTTAAACATAGTAGTTTTATATAGTCCGACTACATGCCTGAAAGTTTCATTGAGATTGAGTATCTGGAACTGGTAGCTCCCTTACAAAATGAAGAAGAGGAAGAGAAGGAATATTCTCGTCGTTGTATGGAAAACTTTTTTGTTTCTTAACCAATTGACTTGAAATTTTAAAGTTATGTTCTTGGGGAGGAATGAAAACTATTTTGACCAAAAGTGGGCGTAACCACGCGTAGCCACGTCCACTTATAGCGAAAATTGACCCGTTGCATGGAAAACTTTTTTGTTTTTTAACCAATTGTCTTGAAACTTTGCAGTTATGCTCTTAGGGAGGAATGAAAACTATTTTGATCAAAAGTGGGCGTGGCCACGCCCTTTTATAGCGAAAATTGACCCGTTGTATGGTAAACTTTTTTGTTTTTTAACCAATTGACTTGAAACATTGGAGTTATGTTCTTAGAGAGAAATGAAAACTATTTTGACAAAAGTGGGCGTAGCCAGGCGTAGCCACGCCCACTTATAGCGAAAATTGACCCGTTGCATGGAAAACTTTTTTGTTTTTCAACCAATTGACTTGAAACTTTGCAGTTATGCTCTTAGGGAGGAATGAAAACTATTTTGATCAAAAGTGGGCGTGGCCACGCCCTTTTATAGCGAAAATTTACCCGTTGTATGGAAAACTTTTTTGCTTTTTAACCAACTGACTTCAAACTTTACAGGATTGTTCTTAGGGTAGAATGAAAACAGTTTTGACCAAAAATGGGCGTGGCCACGCCCTTTTATAGCGAAAATTGACCCGTTGTATGGAAAACTTTTTTGTTTTTTAACCAATTGACTTGAAACTTTGCAGTTATGCTCTTAGGGAGAAATGAAAACTATTTTAACCAAAAGTGGGCATGGCTACGCCCACTTATCGCAAAACTTGAACCGCTGTATGGAAAACTTTTTTGTTTTTTAACCAATTGACTTGAAACCTTACAGTAATGTTCTTAGGAAGGAATGAAAACTATTTTGACCAAAAGTGGGCGTGGCCACGCCCTTTTATAGCGAAATTTGACCCGTTGTATGGAAAACTTTTTTGTTTTTTAACCAATTGACTTGAAACTTTACAGTTATGTTCTTAGGGAGGAATGAAAACTATTTTAACCAAAAGTGGGCATGGCTACGCCCACTTATCGCAAAACTTGAACCGCTGTATGGAAAACTTTTTTGTTTTTTAACCAATTGACTTGAAACCTTACAGTAATGTTCTTAGGAAGGAATGAAAACTATTTTGACCAAAAGTGGGCGTGGCCACGCCCTTTTATAGCGAAATTTGACCCGTTGTATGGAAAACTTTTTTGTTTTTTAACCAATTGACTTGAAATTTTAAAGTTATGTTCTTGGGGAGGATTGAAATTTATTTTGACCAAAAGTGGGCGTAGCCAGGCGTAGCCAGGCGTAGCCACGCCCACTTCTAGCGAAAATTGACCCGTTGTATGGAAAACTTTTTTGTTTTTTAACCAATTGACTTGAAATTTTAAAGCTATGTTCTTAGGGAGGAATGATAACTGTTTTGACCAAAAGTGGGCGTAGCCACGCGTAGCCACGCCCACTTATAGCGAAAATTGACCCGTTGTAGGGAAAACTTTTTTGTTTTTCAACCAATTGACTTGAAACTTTACAGTTATGTTCTTAGGAAGGAATGAAAACTATTTTGACCAAAAGTGGGCGTGGCCACGCCCTTTTATAGCGAAATTTGACCCGTTGTATGGAAAACTTTTTTGTTTTTTAACCAATTGACTTGAAACTTTACAGTTATGTTCTTAGGGAGGAATGAAAACTATTTTCACCCAAAGTGGGCGTAGCCACGCCCACTTATAGCGAAAATTGACCCGTTGCATGGAAAACTTTTTTGTTTTTTAACCAATTGACTTGTAACTTTACAGTTATGTTCTTAGGGAGGAATGAAGACTATTTTGACCAAAAGTGGGCATGGCTACGCCCACTTATCGCAAAACTTGAACCGCTGTATGGAAAACTTTTTTGTTTTTTAACCAATTGACTTGAAACCTTACAGTAATGTCGGCTAGACGCTGCTCGCGATTGTAGTGCTGCCATAAAGGCCGTCCGCCCGCCGGTGAGCGTGCCGAGCGTTGCTGCGCCGAAGACGAATGTGTCGCCTCCTGAGCCGATGCCGAGACCAGTTGAGACCTGGTCACTTGTTGTCCGCAGCAAAAATGCGGAAAAAACGTCGAAGGACGTGGTCGAACAGGTCGTTAACGAGGTCGGCCCTTCGCTTGGAGTCCGCGTTCACGAGGTGAAGCCTCGCGATAATACGCACCCCGTCCGTAGCTGAGCGGGGAAAAATTGCTGCGAACGCGAAGTTCAATGAAGTGGGCCTCGAGGTGTCTGTCAACGATAGGCTTGGGCCTAAAGTTGTCGTCGAAGGGGTCCACGCGCAGATTACGCCAGATGAATTTATGGGGGATCTCTATGAGATGAACTTCAAGGAGCGGATGAGCCTAGATGTCTTCCGTAAGACAGTGAAGATCGTGAGTCGTCCGTGGACGGTGAGCGCTGATGCAGCGGTGAACGTTGTCCTTGAGGGGTCTGGCTCTACCATGGCCATACTCTTGGATGTTGGTCGCTGCTACATCAAGTGGTTTTCGTTCCGCGTGAGGAGTTTCGATCCGGTTATGGGTTGCTTCCGCTGCTTGGGATTCGATCATAGAGTCGCTGAGTGTAGGGCAAAGGATGATGTCTGCCGTCGTTGCGGGCAAAATGGCCATCGCGTGGCTCAGTGCAGCAATGCACTGAACAGTCGCAACTGTGCGTTTAAGGGCAAGCCTTCGGAGCATCGTTGCCCGGGCGAAGGCTAGACATTAATAATGTCAGCCTTCAAGCTTCTTCAGTTGAATTGTCAGAGGTCGTACGCAGCTATGTGTGATATTGGTCAAATAATGTGTGAAAGTGGCAGCAGCATTGCCCTGCTTCAGGAACCCTACGCAACCAATGGTTGTGTAAGGGGATTGCCCGCAGGGGTGCGGGTATTTCCTGATAGCAGGGCAAATGCTGCTGAAGTTGTGAATGATGTCAGTATTGAGTCCACCTTGGTAAATTCTACTGACTTTGGTGTTTTGTGTCAGTAATTTTGGTAGGAGCGTGAACGTATTAGGGGAATTTGCTGGCGCACCTGTGGTGTGAATTGGCTCCAGTATGGAGTGTTTGTGAGTGAAGCTGTGGATGTGTCCTTGGATACATTCCGCACTATGAATGTTGACGAGCAAGTTACGTGTGTGAATAGATGGATGACGCAGGTGAATGATAACATGTTTGAAAGATGCCGCAAGGCAAACCTCAAGCGTGTTAGATGGTGGACGCATGAATTGAGTGCGAAGCGTCGGCATTGCCGCCACCTGCGGAAGAGATTCCAAAGGGGCAGAAATGCTGGCGCTGAAAATGTGGCCCAGCTTAGGCTGGAGTATAGTCGATGTTTGAAAGAGTACAAGTCCTTGCTTGTAAGAGTGAAAGAAGATGAATGGAGAGCGTTTGTTGAGCGAAATAAACATGGTTCCTGGGGTCATGTTTATAGAATTTGTAGAAGAAATGGTAGGGTGACGGATGTGAGTAGTCTACGTGTAGCCGACAATCAGTTGACTACATGGTATGACTGTATGAATGTTCTGTAGAATGAGTTCTTTCCGCGAGCGGAGCAGTTGGATCATCCACCTAGTGTGGATCTTCCAACTGTTCCGCTTCGGTTGGATGAGCTGGAACTGGCCTTTCAGATGCTTAAGTCAAAGAAGTCTCCTGGCCTGGATGGATTTACCGGTGAGATGTGCAAAAGTATCTGGATTGCCATTCCAGACTATTTGAATGTTTTGTTCAGTAAGTGTGTGAGTGAGGGGTATTTTCCCCGTGAGTGGAAGTGTGCAAAAATGATTGTGTTCTTGAAGTCGCCTGATAGGGTCAGGAGCAATCCTAGATCATATCGGGGCATCAGCCTCCTTCCAGCACTTGGCAAAGTGCTGGAAAGGATTCTGGTAGAAAGGCTTCAGGAATGTGTGTCTGGGCAACTGTCAATGAGACAGTTTGCCTTTACTAGAGGAAAATGTGTGGAGGATGCGTGGAGATATGTGAGTGAATGTGTAAGTTCGAGTGATTGTAAGTATGAGTTGGGCATCTTTGTTGATTTCAAAGGTGCATTCGACTACCTAAGCTGGGAAAGTGTGTTAATGAGGTTGAGTGAATGGGGCTGTCGAGAAATGGCTCTCTGGAAGAGCTATTTTTCGCACAGACGTGCATGTGTGAATGGTTTGAATGAAAGTGTGTGTATTGATGTGGTTCGTGGCTGCCCTCAGGGCTCCATCTGTGGTCCATTTATTTGGAACCTTATGATGGACTCTCTGTTGCGTGCGCTCGAAGTTGAATGCAAGTGTTGTGCGTATGCTGATGACTTGCTCATTTTGATTGAGACGCCATCGCGTCGTGGGATCGAACTGAAGGCAGAATC
The DNA here is from genome assembly GCA_034638295.1 of Phortica okadai. NCBI lineage: Eukaryota > Metazoa > Arthropoda > Insecta > Diptera > Drosophilidae > Phortica > Phortica okadai. The sequence continues at coordinate 16,615,801 of CM067848.1, read as the reverse complement.
ATGTCTTGGCATCGTGTCCGACTGGGGCAATGGTGTTGGAGTCAGCGTGGCAATGGACAAGACCGTGACAATGTTGCTGAAAGGCAAGTTGTCCGATCGAAGTCCCATTGTCACGATGAACAATGTTCGGTTGAAATATGTCAAGGAGGTTAAGTACCTTGGTATTTCAATGGGCGAGAGGATGTGTTTCACTCCTCACTTTGCCCGTCTCAAGGAGCGTTTGGTTGGTGAATTTTGCGTAGTGAATGGGGCCTCAGCAGGCGCGCTGTCCGTATCATTTATCACGGTCTATTTGCTGCTTGCGCAGCATATGGATCGTCGGTATGGCATAGGACGGCTATGTCTGTTGTTGGCAGGAAGAATGTTTTGTCGTGTCAGCGTGTGATAATGCTTGGTTGTATGGCTGTTTGTCGCACTGTCTCGACGGAGGCTTTGCAAGTTTTGCTTGGTGTGGCCCCTCTTGATCTTGAAGTCAGGCGTCGTGCCATTGACTTTAAAATCAAGAGGCGGCTGCCTTTGCTGCAGGATGAATGGCTTTTTGATAGGGATGTGGAGAGTTTAGGGTGGAATGGACGTAAACGGTTACTCAATGAATGCTTTCTATCTGACTGGCAAGTCAGATGGGATGCAAGTGAGAAAGGACGTGTCACTCATGAGTTCATTCGTGACGTCACGTTTGCTGCCAAACGGCCAGACTTTGGTTTCAACCTTAGTCTTGGATTCCTGTTGACTGTTCATGGTTCTTTGAACACATTTTTGTGTACAAGAAACCTCAATGACAGTCCGGAATGCCCCTGTGGTTCGAGCAGTGAGACGTGGTTGCATGTTCTTTGTGAGTGTCCGCTGTATGCAGATCTCAGAGATCTGAATGGCTTCGGTGTTATTGTGTTAGGTGGTGGGGGTTTTGACGTTAGTCAAGCACTCTCCACCAGTATTAGGGTGAAAAGGCTGAATGTGTTTGCGAGAGCTGTGTTTTCCAGGCGTCGTCTGATAGTGCAATGAAGAGGCGGTGTGAATGTGTGTGTGACTGGGGGGTATGAATGTAACTGTGTGAATCTGTGTATTGAACTTCGCGTTCAAGGGGCAACCAGTCCTCAAGCTTCATGGAGCTTCACTGGTAATACCTCGGGTACGAAACCTGACCAGAGGTGTTTTCTGGTACCACGGGCGCCTGGGAGAAATAGGGGCGGTCTCAACCCCCTACCCTTGTGCTAGCGTTGGGGACACATGCTGGCCGTATATCGGTTAAAAATATTAATGCCGTCTTTTCGGAAGAGACAGGAATAGGTCTCGCTCTTAACAGTGAGAAAGCCATGCCATGAACATGGTGTATACTGTGCCACCTGAGTGTAGGTTTTACCTACGCTCATACTATTCCATACAGCTGTGTTCAACTTTCCCTTTCCCCACTACCTTTTCCCTAACCCCCCTCCCCACCCCATTGGTCACCAAGCCGGAACTGTTTGGAGTTCAAATTGGTAGTACTTTTGTACGAGGCCTGACCAGAGGCTGTGTATATGTATATGTTGAGCGCGGGCATGTGCGTATGAAGATACGTGCAGGCGCGTGGCTCCGTGTATGTATGCATATTCTGATACCATGTGGCTCCTTGTGGGCTAACATGGGACAGCAATTTTAAATACCCAAATGCGGGTAGAGCCTAGAGCTCGGGGTGGAGTTGTCCATTACAACCGGGTGCCGTAACCCAGAGATCGGCAGAGGTTTCAGATAGGCCTCTGCTCCCAACCAAGGAGGATGTGTATGACCAAACAAACATTACTTCGAATTGGTACCTGTGGGCGTATGCCTGTGGGGACGTTGATTGACGTTTATCAATCCTGTGCTTGGCACCGTGAGACTGCCCTTCACGGGCGCTCACGTTAAACCCTGGTGACTTTCATGTCATTTACTATCTGGCGAAATTGCTGTGGGGCCACCAACCCCAGAACTGTTTGGAGTTCAAATTGGTAGTACTTTTGTACGAGGCCTGACCAGAGGCTGTGTATATGTATGTGTTGAGCGCGGGCATGTGCGTATGAAGATACGTGCAGGCGCGTGGCTCCGTATATGTATGCATATTCTGGTACCACGGGAGGTCAGGAGCCCACAGGGCTGCTTCATTGCAGTCCTGTCCTGACCGTCGGGTAGGCCCCCTTGTGGGAGCATCGTCGTGGCTGTGGTTTAACACCCAAATGCGGGTAGAGCCTTGTGCTCGCGGTGGAGTTGCCGTACAACCGGGTGCCGCGACCCAGAGACCGGCAGAGGTATTAGATAGGCCTCGGCTCCCCACCAAGGAGGAAGCTATGTCCAAGCAAATGGGGATGCTGACTTGGCATAGATTCAAGTCCATGCACCACATGCTTAACATTAGGGTGCCGTGGTAGTAAACCTTACTATAAGTACACGCCACGTTAAATCAAAATCGGAGAGATCCGAGACCATGTGTGTGTCCCTATCTACTATTCGTCGTTCAACAGTCGTGCTGAGCAGACGTGTTTTCGCCGCCGTGGACAAATTTAAATTGTGTGTATATTTTTTCGCAGTCAAATTTAATTGTCGCTAACGGTATTTTGTTTTCGTTTTTGATTAACGGGAACTTGTTTACTCGAGTTGGAGTAAACAACATCTGGCGCGTCGTGTGTGTTGTTTGTGTAAAACGGTAACTTGTTTACAAGTTTCGTGACAAACAAGTGAAACACGGCGATTTTGCATCGTCCGCTTAAACAAACCAGCGCCACCTCGCGAGACGCTTCTGCATTTTTAAGTGCAACGCCACCTAGGTGTGAACACCTGCATAAGTCTGTGCACAAACCAGCCGGTTTGTGTATCAACTAATTGCGAAGCGCCCCTTACGACAGCTTTATCCACCAGAAGCGTACGCAACCTACCCGTCGTTCCGAGAGCTTCGATAGGAAGTGCACGAATAAGTGTGCGAGCGAGAAGACGAGCGTCATGGACTCGTCCATGGCAGTTAGCAGTTGTGGCACGTCTGACGCCAGCAGCAACAAGCGCAGGAAGCCGCGACCGAAGTCCAAGGTGAAGAAGTTGGCTCGTGGAGCAGGTGAGGGCCTGCCGCCGCTGCCCGCATCCCGTTCGGGATCTCAGCCTACGTCGCTGCAGGCTGATTTGCAGCCCTCCGCCCCCGCTGGCACTGAGCAGCCGTTCGCCGTCCCCCGCTCCCCCGCCGCCACTGTACCACCGATTCGATTGCAATTGGCCCCCGCCAGCGCTGAGGACGCCGCTGTCATCGTAGATGATGACGATGACGACCTACCTACGTCGTCCGTTGCTGCCGCCGTCCACGCCGTGCGCAGAGATGCTGCCACTTCTGACGAGGAGGACGGACCGCTGACGTCCGTCGTCACCGCCGCCGTTGCGAAGGCCATGGCCACCGCCAAGGCCACCGAACGCGCCGCCCGTCATGGGCCAACGCGAGCAGTCGCCACCGCCGTCCCCGAGACGTGTCGCGCAACGACGATCGTTGCCGCCGGCCAGACTGCTGTGCTCGCAGAGCTGACCGCCACGCGACAGGCTGTCCAGGGAGCAATCCTGACAGGAGGGATGTCGACCGCTGCGTCCTGCGCTGTTTTCGAGGCTATGTCGCGCTATGACGAGCTCGTCATGGCGTTGGCACTGGAAAACGTGCGCATCGCGACTGCCGCCGCCACCACCGCGAGGATGCCGCCCGTTCGACAGGACCGGTCGCCACGTACGCTGCCGCGTACCCCAGGCTGCCGGCTTCTGCTGCTGTACCCTTCGCCGCTCCGCGTGTCGCGAAACCCCGCGAGACGTGGTCGGTGGTCGTGAGCAGCAAGACGCCTGGCCTCAGCAGCGCCGATGTCGCCAACAAGGTGCGTAGCGAGGTCGTACCAACCCTTGGCGTGCGCGTACACACTGTACGCGAGTTGCGCCGGGGCGGTGCGGTCATCCGCACCCCATCGGAGAGCGAGATGAAGCGCGTCGCTGCTAGCGCGCGCTTCAAGGAGGCTGGCCTGGATGTCACACCCAGCAAGGAGCTGATGCCGCGGATGATGGTCCACGACGTCGACACAGCCATCACGCCGGAGGAGTTCATGTCGGAATTGTTTAAAAACAATTTCGAGGAGCTGATGACGACAGCTGAATTCGCCAAGTCGGTGCACTTGGAGTCGAAGCCATGGTCTGTCTCAGACGGCGCCACAGTGAACGTCACACTGGAGGTGAACGAGAAGGCTCACGGGATACTCGACGGCGCTCGAGTATACGTGAAGTGGTTTTCCTACCGGACTAGGTCGCTCATCAAAACGTATGCTTGCCATTGCTGCGTTGGATTCGACCACAAAGTGGCTGATTGCCGCCTGAAGGAGACTGTCTGCCGACAGTGCGGACAGACCGGCCACAATTCGGCGAAGTGCGTGCACCCGGTGGACTGCCGGAACTGCCGCTTCCGCTGGCAACCGTCTGGGCATCACATGCTCAGCGGCGCATGCCCTATCTACGCTGCCGTGCTAGCGAGGGTGCAAGCTAGACATTAATATGTTTAGTTTCACCCAAGCGAATTGTGGTCGAGGCCGAGCTGCTGCCATCGAGCTCGGAGTCCGCATGCGTGACTCTGGCCATCTGTTCGCACTCGTCCAGGAACCCTACGTCGACCTGGCGGGTCGGATCACAGGCTTCCCAGCCGGGATGCGTGTGTTCTCCGACCGACGAGGGAAAGCAGCAGTCATCATCGACGACCCAGATGCCATCTGTATGCTGTCACTTGCCACGGAATTTGGCGTATGCGTGAGTGTCACTGGAAGAATTGGCTCAATCTTCCTGAGCTCCGTATACTGCCAATTCGAAGCCAACATCGAACCGTACCTCATGTACATGGATGCGGTGCTGCTACTGGCTAGCAGCACACCCGTCATCCTTGGACCCGATGCGAACGCAGTATCCCCTACTTGGTTCAGTAAGCTCCCCGAGTTCGCTCGGAGGAGCCTGAACCTTGTACGGGGTGAACTGCTGTCTGATTGGATCCTGCTGAATGGAGCCGGCGTGCTCAATCAGTCCAGTGAGTCGTACACGTATGATAGTCGCCAAGGCCAGAGCGATATCGACGTAACCATCGTCAATCACGCAGCGTCTATGTGGGCCGCATATGACTGGAGAGTGGACGAGTGGGAGCTCAGCGACCATAACATTATTAATGTTATGGTGACGCATACCCCCAGCACAGTTGAGAGCTTTGCTCCTGTGCCGTCCTGGAATCTCGCAAATGCAGATTGGCGATGGTTTGAGGACGTAGTGGCAAGAAGGATAGCGGAACTGCCCGAGGACTTTCGCACTTGCGTTGACAACGCAGTGCAGCGCCATCTGTTGGTGAGTCAACAATTAGTGCGTGCACAAACTGGCCGGTTTGTGTCTCGACTAAATCAAGCGCCGACTATCGTTCGCCTTTCTGACCGGAAACTCGGCCACCCAGAAAAAGTTTGCTCTCGAGGTTCTGGGCATGGATTCGCCCATGGACACTGCTGACGCTAGCGACGTCAGCAGTTGCGGCACTTCCGACGCCAGCAGCAACAAGAGGAGGAAGCCCAGGCCAAGATCGAAGGCCTAGAAGATGGCGCGTGGAGCAGGCGAGGGCCTGCCGCCGCTGCCCGCATCCCCACCGCGATCTCAGCCTGCGTCGCTGCAGGCTGATTTGCAGCCCGCCGCCCCGCTGACGCTGACGCTGAACAGCCGTTCGCTGTCCCCCGCTCCCCCGCCACCACTGTACCACCGTTGCGACTGCAACTGGCCCCGCCCAGCGCTGATGACGCAGCTGTCATCGTTGGGGATGACGACGACGACGTGCCTACGTCAGCAGTCATCATCGACGACCCAGATGCCATCTGTATGCTGTCACTGGCCACGGAATTTAGCGTATGCGTGAGTGTCACTGGAAGATTTGGCTCAATCTTCCTGAGCTCCGTATACCGCCAATTCGAAGCCAACATCGAACCGTACCTCATGTACATGGATGCGGTGCTGCTACTGGCTAGCAGCACACCCGTCATCCTTGGACCCGACGCGAACGCAGTATCCCCTACTTGGTTCAGTAAGCTCCCCGAGTTCGCTCGGAGGAGCCTGAACCTTGTACGGGGTGAACTGCTGTCTGATTGGATCCTGCTGAATGGAGCCGGCGTGCTCAATCAGTCCAGTGAGTCGTACACGTTTGATAATCGCCGAGGCCAGAGCGATATCGACGTAACCATCGTCAATCACGCAGCGTCTATGTGGGCCGCATATGACTGATGAGTGGACGAGTGGGAGCTCAGCGACCATAACATTATTAATGTTATGGTGACGCATACCCCCAGCACAGTTGAGAGCTTTGCTCCTGTGCCGTCCTGGAATCTCGCAAATGCAGATTGGCGATGGTTTGAGGACGTAGTGGCAAGAAGGATAGCGGAACTGCCGTTGGACGACCAGGCTGCTGCGCTGCGACGCATGGTGCACTTTGCGTGCGATCATGCGCTAGATCGCAGACCGCCAAGAGCCCGTTTGAAGATAGCTTGGTGGACCGCCGAGTTGTCTTCAAAGCGCCAAGAGGTCAGGAGACTGAGGCGTCGGCTCCAGGATGCACGACGGTGTGGCAACGTCGATGCTGAGCTTCTTGCGCCCGCACTACGGCTTGCCGTAGCGCAATACAAGAAGCTCATCCTGTCGGCGAAGGAGCAGCATTGGAGGCGTTACGTGAACGAGCACACTGGTGACCCATGGGGCCGCGTTTACAGGATTTGCCGTGGACGCAAAAAGAGCACCGACATTGGATGCCTTCGGTCTGATGGCGGCACAGTTGTAACCTGGCACGACTGTGCGCGGCTACTCCTCCGTAATTTTTTCCCAGTTACGGAGTCCGCAGTACCCGCGGCCGTCCCGGATATGGCTCCAATGTCACCACCGACGCTTGCTGCTGTCGAGGTTGATGACCGTATCGCCAGTCTGAGCAGCAGACGCGCTCCTGGCTTAAACGGCATCACTGGTGCCATTTGCAAGGCAGTGTGGCGCGCCATACCCGAGCACTTGACAGCCCTGTATACAAGGTGCCTCCAGACAGGATACTTCCCCGCCGAGTGGAAATGCCCACGCGTTGTTCCGTTGCTCAAGGGACACGATAAGGACAGGGGCGACCCTGCTTCTTATCGTGGTATCTGTCTGTTGCCAGTCTTTGGCAAAGTGCTTGAGGGTATCATGGTCAACCGATTACAAGATGTGCTGCCAACCGGGCACAGATGGCAATTTGGATTCCGACCTGGACGTTCTGTGGAAGATGCCTGGAGGCACGTGGTGAGCACAGTTGCTACCTGCCCAGAACGATATGTCCTCGGAATTTTCGACGATTTTAAAGGCGCATTCGACCACGTCGAATGGGATGCCGTGATACGTAAACTGATCGAGTACGGCTGCGACGAAGCCAGCTTGTGGCGAAGCTTCTTCTCTAGCAGGAGAGCGAGTATAGTCAGCAGGTATGGAGAAGTTACTGTTCCGGTGACACGAGGTTGCCCACAGGGGTCCATCAGTGGTCCATGCATATGGAACATGATGATGGACTCGCTTCTCCAGCGCTTAAAACTGATGTGTACGTTCAGCGCATATGCAGACGACTTGCTTCTCTTCGCAACGGGAAGCTCCCGTGCGAATCTGGAAACTCATGCTACGTATATGATGTCCATTGTAGGGGCTTGGGAGCGCGAAGTTGGCGTGAGTGTGTCAACGAGCAAGACGGCAGTCATGCTCCTGAAGGGGAAACCCAACAGGCGGCCAATGGTTAGATTTGCTGGAGCAAATCTTCCGTATGTTGACAAATACCGGTACCTTGGCATCACAGTCGGCGAGCGGTTGAGTTTTCACCCGCATATCGCGTGCTTACGCGGTAGGCTGACTGGAGTCGTAAGTGCTTTGGCACGCGTACTGCGAGTCGACTGGGGTCTCAGTCCTCGCGACAAGCGGACCATATATGCCGGACTCATGGAGCCTTGTGCTGTGTTTGGTGCCTCGGTTTGGTACGGCGTTACGTCGAAACAAGTTGTCGCGCGCAAGCCGCTCTTGTCATGCCAAAGGCTCGTCCTGCTTGGATGCCTACCGGTATGCCGAACAGTGCCCACTGTGGCACTGCAGGTTCTTGCTGGAGCTCCCCCGTTTGACCTGGTTGCCAAGAAATTGGCAATCAGATTCAAACTCAAGCATGACTACCCGCTGGAGGAAAGCGATTGGCTGTACGGCGAAGATCTGGCAAATCAGCTCGAGAGACTTTGGTGTTTCGATGCGTGCCAGATTCTTGCTGACGGGGCACGGATCGCTTAACGCATTTCTGTATAGAATGAGTCTCAGCGAATCGCCCGCATGCTCATGCGGTGCTGATAGCGAAGACTGGCTCCACGTGCTGTGTGACTGCCCCCTCTATGCAGATTTGTCGATGGACTTGGTATCCGCATGATTGACGGCGTTTGGCGTGTGACGGCAGCGATGGAAACCTCCCTGAGACGTAGAAGACTGGACGTGCTGGCGCGTGCCATCTTCGATAGACGTAGGAGGAGAGCGGTACCACAATAGGCGGTGAGTGTATCGGTTGCCAGTCCCGGGCTGTTGAGTCAAAACTGGCACCAGGTGGCCTCATCCGAGTCTGTCGGGACTGAAGAGGTGGGTTAACCAAGCCCTAAATTGGTACCACGAGCGGTCAGGAGCCCACAGGACTGCTTGCAGTCCTGTCCTGACCAAGCGGTAGGCCCCCTTGTGGGAGTATCGTGGTGGTTGTGGTAACCCAAGTCGCGGGTAGAGATGCAAATCTCGGCGTGGAGTTGCGTTTCAACCGGGTGCTGTGACCCAAGATCAGCAGAGGTTTTTAGATGAACCTCGCCCCTCACCAAGGGGTATTGCATGCCCGACAAGCATGCAATTAATTTGGCACCGATGAACTCTGCTGTATTTTTCAGCAGTTTTCAAAGGGGCGTTAGCTGGCGCATTGTTCCAGGCTCACTGTGCAATGTGTGTACTAGTGCGCTTATGCGCACTGTATGCATATTTGAGCACCGTGGGTTTAAACCACATTGTGGTACATCCCACGTTAAATAAACTTCGGAGAGATCCGAGCACATGTGTGTCCCTATATACTATTATCTTGCGCAAACCGTTGAAGTGATCGGATGTGTTTTCGTCGTCGCGGAAGAAATAAAATCGTTGTGTGTTTTTTCGCAGTGAATTTATTCTGATAACGGTATCTTGTTTACTCAATTTGAGTAAACAACATCTGGCACGCCCAGCAAATTGTTAGTGTGATAACTGTGACTTGTTTACGCGTCGCGAAATAAACAAGTTACATCTGGCACTTGTGTGCAATTTGTTTGTGGAGATAACGGCATTTTTTTGCCGTGCGCTTTGTGCTTATATTTGTTTACGCAATTTATTTGCGTAAAAAAAAAAAACCCCACCCCACGTGCTACATCTGCACTTTTCAGTGCAACGCCACCTATTGGTGAAGACTCTGGTTAGCTCAGATACAAACCTTAGTTTGTGTATCGGCTAACAGCTTCTATTGTGTGCAACAACCGGATACCGCCACCTACCCGTCGTTCCGAAAGTGTCACAGGAATTAAAGAGTAGAGCCAAAAGCGTCGTCATGGATTCGTCCATGGACGTCAGTAGTGACGTCAGTAGCTGCGGTACGAGCGATACCGGCAGCATGAAGCGACGCAATCCGCGGCCTAAGTCGAAGGCCAAGAAGTTGGCGCGTGGTGCAGGCGAAGGCCTGCCGCCGCTGCCCGCATCCCCGCCAGGATCACAGCCTGCGTCGCTGCAGGCTGATTTGCAGCCCGCCACCACCGCCGCTGAGGTCGACGCCGAACCGACGTTCGCCGTCCCTCACACCCCCGCCGCCGCCGCAACCGTACCGCCGTTGAGAGTGCAGCTGGCTCCTCGCAGCACTGGCGATGCCAACAAGGTGCGTAGCGAGGTCGTACCGGCCCTTGGCGTGCGCGTACACACCGTACGCGAGTTGCGCCGGGGCGGTGCGGTCATCCGCACACCTTCAGAGAGCGAAATTAAGCGCGTCGCTGCTAGCGCGCGCTTCAAGGAGGCTGGCCTGGATGTCGCACCCAGCAAGGAGCTGATGCCGCGGATGATGGTATACAGCACGCCCACTTATAGCGAAAATTGAGCCGTTGTATGGAAAACTTTTTTGTTTTTTAACCAATTGACTTGAAACTTTACAGTTATGTTCTTAGGGAGGAATGAAAACTATTTTGACCTAAAGTGGGCATGGCCACGCCCACTTATAGCTAAGTTTGACCCGTTGTATGGAAAACTTTTTTGTTTTTTAACCAATTGACTTGAAACTTTACAGTTATGTTCTTAGGGAGGAACGAAAACTATTTTGACCAAAAAACGGCATGGCTACGCCCACTTATACCGAAACTTGAACCGTTGTATGGAAAACTTTTTCGTTTTTTAACCAATTGACTTGAAATTTTACAGTTATGTTCTTAGGGAGGAATGAAATTTATTTTGACCAAAAGTGGGCGTAGCCACGCGTAGCCACGCCCACTTATAGCAAAAATTGACCCGTTGTATGGAAAAATTTTTTGTTTTTTAACGAATTGACTTGAAACATTACAGTTATGTTGTTAGGGAGGCATGAAAACTATTCATTTAGTTTTTTTTATAGTGACACAACGTGAAAAGTATTATAGCTTCAGCCTTGCTGAAGAAAGCGTCCTTACTGGTTTTTTCATAGCACCTCGATATGGTTGCTTTTTGTTGTTGTTATGTTCAAATTTAATTAAATTGGTTTCGCGACGCGAAAACTGGCAGGATCGCCATGTTATGTCCGAATTAAAAAGACAGTGATTTATGGTCAGGCGACTACGTCGTCGAGCGCCAAGAACGATAATGATTTATTAAGAATATTTAAAGTTACATTTTGGGAGCGCTTCTAATGTGCTCTGCTCAAGCGATCGTGGGATTCACTGACCAAGCAGAAAAGCGTTGCCTGTGCATAACATTGTATAGAGGCGAGATCTAATTACATCCTCGCTTAGCGGTCGCGCATGTATATGCACAACCTACTACAATGTTGAGTAATGCTTGTGTTAGCATAAAGTGCGCTACGCTGGAATATGTGAAGCATATTCCACAATGTATTGCATTGATGTTATACACATACAACACCACTGTGGCACTGCAGGTTCTTGCTGGAGCTCCCCCGTTTGACCTGGTTGCCAAGTAATTGGCAATCAGATTCAAACTCAAGCATGACTACCCGCTGGAGGAAAGCGATTGGCTGTACGGCGAAGATCTGGCAAATCTGAGCTGGAAGCAGAAACTGGCACGGCTAGACGAACAAGTGATGCGCGAGTGGCAATCGCGGTGGGACGATAGTGGGAGCCCGGGCCGGGTTACTCACCGATATCTCCCCGACGTCAGGTTCGTCTATAGCTCGAGAGACTTCGGTTTTTCGATGCGTGCCAGCTTCTTGCTGACGGGCCACGGATCGCTTAACGCATTTCTGTATAGAATGAGTCTCAGCGAATCGCCCGCATGCTCACGCGGTGCTGATAGCGAAGACTGGCTCCACGTGCTGTGTGACTGCCCCCTCTATGCAGATTTGCGAGACCTCAATGGACTTGGCATCCGCATGACTGACGGCGTTTGGCGTGTGACGGCAGCGATGGAAACCCCCCTGAGGCGTAGAAGACTGGACGTGTTGGCGCGTGCCATCTTTGACAGACGTAGGAGGAGAGCGGTACCACAATAGGCGGTGAGTGTATGGGTTGCCAGTCCCGGGCTGTTGAGTCAAAACTGGCACCAGGTGGCCTCATCCGAGTCTGTCGGGACTGAAGAGGTGGGTTGACCAAGCCCCAAATTGGTACCACGGGAGGTCAGGAGCCCACAGGACTGCTTGCAGTCCTGTCCTGACCGAGCGGTAGGCCCCCTTGTGGGAGTATCGTGGGGGTTGTGGTAACCCAAGTCGCGGGTAGAGATGCAAATCTCGGCGTGGAGTTGCGTTTCAACCGGGTGCTGTGACCCAAGATCAGCAGAGGTTTTTAGATGAACCTCGCCCCTCACCAAGGGGTATTGCATGCCCGACAAGCATGCAATTAATTTGGTACCGATGAACTCTGCTGTATTTTTCAGCAGTTTTCAAAGGGGCGTTAGCTGGCGCATTGTTCCAGGCTCACTGTGCAATGTGTGTACTAGTGCGCTTATGCGCACTGTATGCATATTTGAGCACCGTGGGTTTAAACCACATTGTGGTACATCCCACGTTAAATAAACTTCGGAGAGATCCGAGACCATGTGTTTGTGTCCCTATCTACTATATAGCGAAACCACAGCAGAGGGAACGGGCTTGGAAACACAATACACAAACACCAACTCCGCGGCTTGGGTAATATGTGGCCAGTCATCCAACTCTGAAGGTTCACGTCCTGCTAGATGAGCAATGCATAGCCTAGCTATGTAGCAGATCAGAGAGGTGCACAAGATCACCAATGCTTGGAGTCACTTGGACTCGAACTTGGTAGTGTTGTTGCTATTACTTATCACACTCACTACTATCAATACACTTTTATCTAGTAACAACACGAAACCGGACCAAAGGTTTATTTGAATACAACTCGGATGCTGCGATCCAGAGAGCAGCAGAGGTGTCTAGATGCACATCGCCCTTCACCTAAGGGGAAATTGTGACCAGGTGCCGCACAATTTCGAATAGGTAACTGTTTGGCTTATGTCAAATAGGTATTCTGATTTGGCATAGATCCAAGTCCATGCACCACATGCTTAATATTAGGGTGCCGTGGTAGTAAACCATACTATAGGTACACGCCACGTTAAATAAACTTCGGAGAGATCCGAGGCTATTGTTGTTGTCCCCATCTACTATCTAGCGAAACCACAGCCAAGTAATGGGGAGGGGGAAACCCCAAACCGATCTTGGGTAATCGTGGTTAAGTCGTCTATATTCTCCTCCTCGCTGGCGCTAGATGGGCAATGCATAGCTTCGGCTTTGTAGCTAACGAACAAGGCGCATTTGAAGTCTAGTTATCTAGGCTTAGGTCACCAACCTAGTCAGTCGCTTCGGGACTCGAGATTGGTAGTAGTTTCGACTACGAAACCTCACCCACGGTATAAGGGTAGTACGGGGATGGTTGATGCCCAGGCTGGTATGCAGAGCCAGTCCAACCATCAATGGGATGGCCCCTTGATGGGAGCGTCGTACTGGCTGTGGTTTAACATCCAAATGCGGGTAAAGTTTATTAACTTGGCGGGTTAGCTGCGTTTGCTCAGTTATCTGAGCTCAGCTAGGATGCTGTTATCCAGAAAACAGAAGGTGTGTTTAGATGCATGCCGGTCCCACCCGGATGAAGTTTGTGACCCTAGCCCAACACAACTCAAAAGGTAGTTGCTAGCAATATGCTATGCAGCGATGCTGATTTGGCACAAAATCCAAATCCGTTGCACTATGCTTATGCATGTGAGTGCCGTGTGATTAAGCTCAATTGAGCAGGTGCGCACGTTAAACCTCGACATATTTCTGTCGCTATTAACTCAGTTTCAAACAATCGTTCGTCGAGTGCAGTCGCAAGCGCGCATCAATTTTTGCAATTTAAGTGTGTGAAAAATTTTCAATCAAATTGTTGTCGTAAATTCTCGTCTACAAACCGGTTTCTTTCGTCGTCTGCTTTGCGCTCATATTTGTGTGAGCAGGTCTACGCCACCCACCAACCACCCACCAGGCTGCTTGTCGAACAGTGACTGGGTCATCAGTTCGTCAAGGAAGTGGTCATCGGTTCGTGATAGTGGTCATCACTTCGCGAAATTGTCATCAGTTCGCGGAAAAATGTTTTTGGTCATCGGTTCGCGGAAAATTTTAATTATCTCAAAAAACATCGGAGATAGATAAAAAGTGGTCGAGCAGTTTTTTGGCCATGATCAAGGCCATGGAAGAGGGAGAAGTCATGCTGACCGAAAGCAGTGTTGCCAGTGACAGTGGCATCAAGAGGCGTGCCAAGAAACGCAGGGAGAAATCCAAAAAATTGGCGCTGCAAAATTGCGAAGATTTGACGCCCCTGCCGGCCTCACCGCCAGACTCTGAGTCAGCATTGGACACCGAGGTCCAGGCTGCTGCTGCTCAGAAGACATTTGTCGCAAAGCGTGTTGCCGTTCCTGCTGTGCCGAAATTGAGAGCCGTCACGATTGTCGCTGCAGGCCACTCAGCAGTTATTGCTGAAAACTGCGCCGCTCGTGAAGCCGTCCAAAATGCAGTAATTGCTGGACAAATGGCACCGGACGCAGCTCACGCTATTTTCGCGGCACTGTCTCGCTATGACGAATTAGTCATGGCATTGGCATGCGAAAATGTGTGTTTGGAGCAGTCCGTTGCAATGGTGAAAAAGTCACCTCCTGCCGCCCCAGCTGCTGCCCACGCGACCGCACCAGTCGCCTCGTACGCAGCCGCTTACCCCGGACTGCCGGCACCTGCTGCTGTACCCGTTGCCCTCAATGTGCTCCAGACAGGATACTTCCCCGCCGAGTGGAAACGCCCTCGCGTTGTTCCGTTGCTCAAGGGACACGATAAGGACAGGGGCGATCCTGCTTCTTATCGTGGTATCTGTCTGTTGCCAGTCTTTGGCAAAGTGCTTGAGGGTATCATGGTCAACCGATTTCAAGATGTGCTGCCAACCGGGCACAGATGGCAATTTGGATTCCGACCTGGACGTTCTGTGGAAGATGCCTGGAGGCACGTGGTGAGCACAGTTGCTACCTGCCCAGAACGATATGTCCTCGAAATTTTCGACGATTTTAAAGGCGCATTCGACCACGTCGAATGGGATGCCGTGATACGTAAACTGATCGAGTACGGCTGCGAAGAAGCCAGCTTGTGGCGAAGCTTCTTCTCTGGTAGGAGAGCGAGTATAGTCTGAAGGTATGGAAAAGTTACTGTTCCGGTGACACGAGGTTACCCACAGGGGTCCATCAGTGGTCCATTTATATGAAACATGATGATGGACTCGCTTCTCCAGCGCTTGGAACCGTGGTGTACGTTCAGCGCATATGCAGACGACTTGCTTCTCTTCGCAACGGGAAGCTCCCGTGCGAATCTGAAAACTCATGCTACGTATATGATGTCCATTGTAGGCGATTGGGGGCGCGAAGTTGGCGTGAGTGTGTCAATGCGCAAGACGGCAGTCATGCTCCTGAAGGGGAAACCCAACAGGCGATGCGTGCCAGCATCTTGCTGACGGGCCACGGATCGCTTAACGCATTCCTGAGTAGAATGAGTCTTAGCGAATCGGCCGCATGCTCATGCGGTGCTGATAGCGAAGACTGGCTCCACGCGCTGTGTGACTGCCCCCTCTATGCAGATTTTCGAGACCTCGATGGACTTGGCATCCGCATGATTGACGGCGTTTGGCGTGTGACGGCAGCGATGGAAACCCCCTTAGACGTAGAAGACTGGACGTGCTGGCGCGTTAAATGGAACGTGTATCATTTCATAGCCATTATACGGATATATTTATTATATCTTATGGTATTGGGTTCTGATGCAAGCTTCTTGATCAAAGTATCAAGTAAGCGCATCAACGGCGGGAGTAACTATGATTATTTTAAGGTAGCCAAATGCCTTGTCGCCGTGGTTAAGTCGTCTATGTTCTCCTCCTCGTCGGCGCCGGATGGACAATGCATAACTTCGGTTATGCAGCTAACGAACAAGGCGCATTTGAAGTCTAGTTATCTAGGCTTAGGTCACCAACCTAGTCAGTCGCTTCGGGACTCGTGATTGGTAGTAGTTTCGACTACGAAACCTCACCCAAGGTATAAGGGTAGGCTGGTATGCAGAGCCAGTCCAACCATCAATGGGATGGCCCCTTGATGGGAGCGTCGTACTGGCTGTGGTTTAACATCCAAATGCGGGTAAAGTTTATTAACTTGGCGGGTTAGCTGCGTTTGCTCAGTTATCTGAGCTCAGCTAGGATGCCGTTATCCAGAAAACAGAAGGTGTGTTTAGATGCATGCCGGTCCCACCCGGATGAAGTTTGTGACCCTAGCCCAACACAACTCAAAAGGTAGTTGCTAGCAATATGCTATGCAACGATGCTGATTTGGCACAAAATCCAAATCCGTTGCACTATGCTTATGCATGTGAGTGCCGTGTGATTAAGCTCAATTGAGCAGGTGCGCACGTTAAACCTCGACATATTTCTGTCCCTATTAACTCAGTTGCAAACAATCGTTCGTCGAGTGCAGTCGCAAGCGCGCATCAATTTTTGCAATTTAAGTGTGTGAAAAATTTTCAATCAAATTGTTGTTGTAAATTCTCGTCTACAAACCGGTTTCTTTCGTCGTCTGCTTTGCGCTCATATTTGTGTGAGCAGGTCTACGCCACCCACCAACCACCCACCAGGCTGCTTGTCGAACAGTGACTGGGTCATCAGTTCGTCAAGGAAGTGGTCATCGGTTCGTGATAGTGGTCATCACTTCGCGAAATTGGTCATCGGTTCGCGAATTTTGTCATCAGTTCGCGTGATTTTTTGTCATCAGTTCGCGGAAAAATGTTTTGGTCATCGGTTCGCGGAAAATTTTAATTATCTCAAAAAACATCGGAGATAGATAAAAAGTGCTCGAGCAGTTTTTTGTAATGAGCAAGGCCATGGAAGAGGGAGAAGTCATGCTGACCGATAGCAGTGTTGCCAGTGACAGTGGCATCAAGAGGCGTACCAAGAAACGCAGGGAGAAATCCAAAAAATTGGCGCTGCAAAATGGCGAAGATTTCACGCCCCTGCCGGCCTCACCGCCAGACTCTGAGCCAGCATTGGACACCGAGGTCCAGGCTGCTGCTGCTCAGAAGACATTTGTCGCAAAGCGTGTTGCCGTTCCTGCTGTGCCGAAATCGAGAGCCGTGACGATTGTCGCTGCAGGCCACTCAGCAGTTATTGCTGAAAACTGCGCCGCTCGTGAAGCCGTCCAAAATGCAGTAATTGCTGGACAAATGGCACCGGACGCAGCTCACGCTATTTTCGCGGCACTCTCTCGCTATGACGAATTAGTCATGGCGTTGGCATGCGAAAATGTGCGTTTGGAGCAGTCCGTTGCCATGGTGAAAAAGTCACCTCCTGCCGCCCCAGCTGCTGTCCACGCGACCGCACCAGTCGCCTCGTACGCAGCCGCGTACCCAAGACTGCCGGCACCTGCTGCTGTACCCGTTGCCGCTTTGCGTGTCGCGAAACCTCGCGAGACGTGGTCGGTGGTCGTGAGCAGCAAAACGCCTGGCCTTAGCAACGCCAACATAGCCAACAAGGTGCGTAGCGAGGTCGTGCCGACCCTTGGCGTGCGCGTACATACCGTACGCGAGTTGCGCCGGGGCGGTGCGGTCATCCGCACCCCGTCGGAGAGCGAGATGAAGCCCTTCGCTGCTAGCGCGCGCTTCAAGGAGGCTGGCCTGGACGTCGCACCCAGCAAGGAGCTGATTTCGCGGATGATGGTCCATGATGTGGACACAGCCATTACACCAGAAGCGTTCATGTCGGAGCTGTTCGTGAACAACTTCCAGGAGCACATGACACAGGCGGAGTTCACAAAGTCTGTTCACTTGGAGACCAAACCATGGTCGGTGACAGATGGCACGACGGTGAACGTGTCATTGGAAGTGAGCGAGAAGGCGCATAGTATTCTCGATGGCGCTCGAGTTTACATAAAATGGTTCTCGTACAGACCCCGCTCGCTCGTCAGGACATACGCTTGCCATAGGTGTGTTGGCTTTGATCACAAAGTCGCTGATTGCCGCCTTAAGGAGGCTGTCTGCCGACAGTGCGGACAGACCGGCCACAATACGGCGAAGTGCGTGCACCCGGTGGTCTGCCGGATCTGCCGCTTCCGTGGGCAACCGTCTGGGCATCACATGCTCAGCGGCGCATGCCCTATCTACGCTGCCGTGCTAGCGAGGGTGCAAGCTAGACATTAATATGTTTAATATGGTTGGATGAAGTCCAAGCGAATTGTGGTCGAGGCCGAGCTGCTGCCATCGAGCTCGGAGTCCGCATGGCCATCTGTTCGCACTTGTCCAGGAGCCCTACGTCGACCTGGCGGGTCGGATCACAGGCTTCCCAGCCGGGATGCGTGTATTCTCCGACCGACGAGGGAAAGCAGCAGTCATCATCGACGACCCAGATGCCATCTGTATGCTGTCACTTGCCACGGAATTTGGCGTATGCGTGAGTGTCACTGGAAGAATTGGCACAATCTTCCTGAGCTCCGTATACTGCCAATTCGAAGCCAACATCGAACCGTACCTCATGTACATGGATGCGGTGCTGCTACTGGCTAGCAGCACACCCGTCATCCTTGGACCCGACGCGAACGCAGTATCCCCTACTTGGTTCAGTAAGCTCCCCGAGTTCGCTCGGAGGAGCCTGAACCTTGTACGGGGTGAACTGCTGTCTGATTGGATCCTGCTGAATGGAGCCGGCGTGCTCAATCAGTCCAGTGAGTCGTACACGTATGATAGTCGCCAAGGCCAGAGCGATATCGACGTAACCATCGTCAATCACGCAGCGTCTATGTGGGCCGCATATGACTGGAGAGTGGACGAGTGGGAGCTTAGCGACCATAACATTATTAATGTTATGGTGACGCATACCCCCAGCACAGTTGAGAGCTTTGCTCCTGTGCCGTCCTGGAATCTCGCAAATGCAGATTGGCGATGGTTTGAGGACGTAGTGGCAAGAAGGATAGCGGAACTGCCCGAGGACTTTCGCACTTGCGTTGACAACGCAGTGCAGCGCCATCTGTTGGTGAGTCAACAATTAGTGCGTGCACAAACTGGCCGGTTTGTGTCTCGACTAAATCAAGCGCCGACTATCGTTCGCCTTTCTGACCGGAAACTCGGCCACCCAGAAAAAGTTTGCTCTCGAGGTTCTGGGCATGGATTCGCCCATGGACACTGCTGACGCTAGCGACGTCAGCAGTTGCGGCACTTCCGACGCCAGCAGCAACAAGAGGAGGAAGCCCAGGCCAAGATCGAAGGCCTAGAAGATGGCGCGTGGAGCAGGCGAGGGCCTGCCGCCGCTGCCCGCATCCCCACCGCGATCTCAGCCTGCGTCGCTGCAGGCTGATTTGCAGCCCGCCGCCCCGCTGACGCTGACGCTGAACAGCCGTTCGCTGTCCCCCGCTCCCCCGCCACCACTGTACCACCGTTGCGACTGCAACTGGCCCCGCCCAGCGCTGATGACGCAGCTGTCATCGTTGGGGATGACGACGACGACGTGCCTACGTCAGCAGTCATCATCGACGACCCAGATGCCATCTGTATGCTGTCACTGGCCACGGAATTTAGCGTATGCGTGAGTGTCACTGGAAGATTTGGCTCAATCTTCCTGAGCTCCGTATACCGCCAATTCGAAGCCAACATCGAACCGTACCTCATGTACATGGATGCGGTGCTGCTACTGGCTAGCAGCACACCCGTCATCCTTGGACCCGACGCGAACGCAGTATCCCCTACTTGGTTCAGTAAGCTCCCCGAGTTCGCTCGGAGGAGCCTGAACCTTGTACGGGGTGAACTGCTGTCTGATTGGATCCTGCTGAATGGAGCCGGCGTGCTCAATCAGTCCAGTGAGTCGTACACGTTTGATAATCGCCGAAGCCAGAGCGATATCGACGTAACCATCGTCAATCACGCAGCGTCTATGTGGGCCTTATATGACTGGAGAGTGGACGAGTGGGAGCTCAGCGACCATAACATTATTAATGTTATGGTGACGCATACCCCCAGCACAGTTGAGAGCTTTGCTCCTGTGCCGTCCTGGAATCTCGCAAATGCAGATTGGCGATGGTTTGAGGACGTAGTGGCAAGAAGGATAGCGGAACTGCCGTTGGACGACCAGGCTGCTGCGCTGCGACGCATGGTGCACTTTGCGTGCGATCATGCGCTAGATCGCAGACCGCCAAGAGCCCGTTTGAAGATAGCTTGGTGGACCGCCGAGTTGTCTTCAAAGCGCCAAGAGGTCAGGAGACTGAGGCGTAGGCTCCAGGATGCACGACGGTGTGGCAACGTCGATGCTGAGCTTCTTGCGCCCGCCCTACGGCTTGCCGTAGCGCAATACAAGAAGCTCATCCTGTCGGCGAAGGAGCAGCATTGGAGGCGTTACGTGAACGAGCACACTGGTGACCCATGGGGCCGCGTTTACAGGATTTGCCGTGGACGCAAAAAGAGCACCGACATTGGATGCCTTCGGTCTGATGGCGGCACAGTTGTAACCTGGCACGACTGTGCGCGGCTACTCCTCCGTAACTTTTTCCCAGTTACGGAGGCCGCAGTACCCGCGGCCGTCCCGGAAATGGCTCCAATGTCCCCACCGACGCTTGCTGCTGTCGAGGTTGATGACCGTATCGCCAGTCTGAGCAGCCGACGAGCTCCTGGCTTAGATGGCATCACTGGTGCCATTTGCAAGACAGTGTGGCGCGCCATACCCGAGCACTTGACAGCCCTGTACACAAGGTGCCTCCTGCTTCTTATCGTGGTATCTGTCTGTTGCCAGTCTTTGGCAAAGTGCTTGAGGGTATCATGGTCAACCGATTAAAAGATAAGCTGCCAACCGGGCACAGATGGCAAACACCAGTAAGGACGCTATCTTCAGCAAGGCTGAAGCAATAATACTTTTTACTTTGTGTCACTATAAACGGGTCAATTTTCGCTATAAGTGGACGTGGCTACGCCTGGCTACGCCCACTTTTGGTCAAAATAGTTTTCATTCCTCTCTAAGAACATAACTGTAAAGTTTCAAGTCAATTGGTTAAAAAACAAAAAAGTTTTCCATACAACGGGTAAATTTTCGCTATAAGTGGGCGTGGTTTCGCGTGGTTACGCCCACTTTTGGTCAAAATAGTTTTCATTCCTCCCCAAAAATATAACTTTAAAATTTCAAGTCAATTGGTTAAGAAACAAAAAAGTTTTCCATACAACGACGTGAATATTCCTTCTCTTCCTCTTCTTCATTTTGTATGGGAGCTACTAGTTCCAGATGTCCAATCTCAATGAAACTTTCAGGCATGTAGTCAGACTATGTAAAACTACTATGTAAATTTCAGCACTCTATTGTACAAAACAAAAAAGTTTTCCATACAACGATTCAAGTTTTGTGCACTTTTCTTCTTCTTTTCGTATGGGAGCTATCTGTTCCAATAATCCGATCATGCTGGTTCCGACGAATGATTCATCGTAATAAATTCTAAGACTCTGTGCAAAGTTTCAGCTCGATAGCTTCAAAACTGAGGGACTAGTTTGCATACATACAGACAGACAGACAGACAAAAGTTATGTTATCAGCATTGTATTCTTTATACTTTAGGAGATACAGCAATTTTAAGAAAAAGATGACCTTTTGTTGTGCTCGATGGGCGGGAAGGAATGGGCGTGGCAAAAATTCCTTCGAACCTGATCTAGTGTTCGACTACACGAGTCTATCTTCCAAATTTCAAGTCTCTAGCTTTAATAGTTTTCGCAGTGTTAAGTACGGTTTTTGATACAAATACGATAAAGCAGTGTTCCAAGCGCAATTTATGCTAAATTTCAAATTGTTTGTATTTGCGTTGTCACTCAGCGTTAAAAATGAAAGTTTTTGGTATGCAGTTTTATAAAGGTATGTTTACTGAGTTTGCATACAAAATTTCAGCATTGTATCTATTATAGTTTAGGAGATACAGCAATTTTAAGAAAACAACTTTTTGAGGGGAAAGGAAGGGGAGGGGGAAAAATGTGGTATGTAGTTTTGTAGAGCTATACATACTGAGTCTACGTACTCATTTTCATGTTTCTAACACATCAGGTTTTCGAGCTACAGCCTTTTGAAAAAATGGGTGGTGCTCGATGGGCGGGAAGGAGTGAGCGTGGCAAAAAATCCTCAAACTTCATCTAGCGTTTGACCTCACGAGTCTATCCTACAAATTTCAAGTCTCTAGCTCTTATAGTTTTCGAGAACCATTGGTGAGGACGGACGGACGGACGGAGGGACAGACAGGGCTATATGAATTCGTCTTGTCATCCTGATCAAGAATATATATGCTTTATATAGTCGCAAGTGAATATTTCTGTGCGTTACATACATTTCGCTCAAACAAACACAATATACCCTGATACACAGTATGTGTACAGCGTATAATAACTAAAGTGACCCAGTGAGACAATGAAAAAAAAATAATTTCAAAAGTGAAAAGCTAATAAGGTGGACAAAAAATATACTGTCAAAACAAAAAAAAAACCAGTAAGGACGCTATAGTCGAGTATACTCGACAATATAATACCCTGCACACACAGTAGGTGGTGCAACACTTAAATCTACAAAAAAATGTTGATTTGACATCGCCCGATCGAATAGTGTTCAAAATATCAAGTAAATTGGTCAAAAAAAGTGGAATCTACGAAAAATTTGAGTTCGTTGGTCATTGAGGGGTAACTTTCGAACAGGGGGGAATTTTGTGGTATGCAGTCTTGAAGAGATATATTTACTGAGCTTGTATACAAAATTTCATATTCATACCTTTATTAGTTTTGGAGATAATACTTTTTATAGAAAACAACTGGGGGAGGGGAAATCAAGATGAGGGGGAAAAATTGTGGTATGCAGTTTTGTAGAGCTCTTCATGCTTAGTCTACCCACCGACTTTCATGTTTCTATCTCTTCGTGTGTTCGAGTTATAACGTTTTAAAAAAGTGGGCGGTGGTGGTTGGGCGGGAAGGAGTGGGCGTGGCACAAAACCATTCAAACTTGATGTAGTGCCAAGCATCACGAGTCTACACTCCAAATTTCATGTCTCTAGCTATTATAGTTTCCGAGAACCATTGGTGAATACAGACGGACGGACGGACGGACAGACGGACAGGGCTCAATCGATTTCTCTTGTCATCCTGATCAAGAATATATATACCTTATGGGGTCCCCCTCCCTTTCTTCTATGCGTTACATACATTTCGTTCAAACAAACTTAATATACCCTGACATACTGTATGGTATGTGCAGGGTATAAAAAGGGGGAAACAAAATAAACTTGATCTGCTGAAGGAATAACAGAATCGAACTGCGAAGAGCTTTTGGTCCTATCTATTATAGTTTCCGAGATCGACGCGTTCATACAGACGGACGGACAGACGGACGGACGGACAGACGGACATGGCTAAATCGACTTCTCTTTCGATACTGATCAAGAATATATATACTTTGTATAGTCGGGAATGTCTCCTTTAAGGTGTTACATACATTGTCGATGCGCACAAAACTAATATACCCTTGTACCATAAGGTACAGGGTATAAAAATTATTGTAAAAAAAAAACCAGTAAGGATTGGAGTCGACAGTAATCGACTCCGACATACCCTGTACCTTCAATTAGTAAAGACTGTTTGAAGGCGTGGCCCCGCCCACTTTTTCATCAAAATAGATTTCATTTCCATTTAATATCACACATACCTTTTTTTACACTTTTAGACCAATTGGTTCCAGAGATACAAAGTTTCTCTATTTGTGGGCGTGGCAACGCCTATTTTGTAATTGAATCATGTTATATTCAATTCCAATAGCATATATGCAAAATTTCATTCTTTTAGGTTTTATGGTTCTTGAGATATAAGCGTTTCAAATTTTTACTATATGGGGGGCGTGGCCACGCCCATTTTTTTTTTTTATCGTCTTGGGGTTTGAGTCAGCTATATACACACCAAATTTGGTGTTCCTATCTCAAAAGACAACCCAGAAAACACGACTTTTGTAAGTTTTTACCCGAGGTTACTCCAGTCATTTGCCCCTCACCACTAAACGAAGTTAAAAAGGGGGAAAACAAAATAAACTTGATCTGCTTAAGAAATGACAGAATCGAAGTGCGAAGAGCTTTTGGTTCTATCTATTATAGTTTCCGAGATCTAGGCGTTCATACAGACGGACAGACGGACAGACAGACAGACGGACAGACGGACAGACGGACATGGCTATATCAACTAGTCTTATCGAGTTGATCAAGAATATATATACTTTGTATAGTCGGAGATGTCTCCTTCTGGGTGTTACATACATTGTCGATGCTGACAAAACTAATATACCCTTGTACTATAAGGTACAGGGTATAACAACCAATGTAAATGGAAGATTGCAGCCTATACGAGCTAGCAACTTCCTATTCCACAAACGGCGATTTCGCCGAAGGAACAATTCAAATGTAAAATTTTTATACTTTTCACGTATGTGAAATAGTATAATAACTTTGTGCTGAAGTTTGTAACAGATCGAAATATTCATTTCCGACTATATAAAGTATATATATTCTTGATCAGGACGACAAGACGAGTTGATTTAGCCATGTCCGTCTGTCCGTCTGTCTGTATATATGAAATCTCCTCCCACAATTTTTAAGATATCGAGCTGAAATTTTGCACAGAGCCTTCTTATTCGTGCAGTCAACTCATTTGTCGGATCCAGCCGTATCGGACCACTGGAACTGGTAGCTCCCATACGAAAAGAAGAAGAAAAATGAACAAAACTTGAATCGTTGTATGGAAAACTTTTTTGTTTTGTATGATAGAGTGCTGAAATTTTAAACATAGTAGTTATACATAGTCCGACTACATGCCTGAAAGTTTCATTGAGATTGGACATCTGGAACTGGTAGCTCCCATACAAAATGAAGAAGAGGAAGAGAAGCAATATTCACGTCGTTGTATGGACAACTTTTTTGTTTTTCAATCAATTGACTTGAAATTTTAATGTTATGTTCTTGGGGAGGAATGAAAACTATTTTGACCAAAAGTGGGCGTAACCACGCGTAGCCACGCCCACTTATAGCGAAAATTGACCCGTTGTATGGAAAACTTTTGTGTTTTTTAACCAATTGACTTGAAACTTTACAGTTATGTTCTTAGGAAGGAATGAAAACTATTTTGACCAAAAGTGGGCGTGACCACGCCCTTTTATAGCGAAATTTGACCCGTTGTATGGAAAACTTTTGTGTTTTTTAACCAATTGACTTGAAACTTTACAGTTATGTTCTTAGGGAGGAATGAAAACCATTTTGACCAAAAGTGGGCGTGCCCACGCCTTTTTTTAGCGAAAATTGACTTGAAACTTTACAGTTATGTTCTTAGGGAGGACCAAAAGTGACCAAAAGTGGGCATGGCTACGCCCACTTATCGCAAAACTTGAACCGCTGTATGACAAACTTTTTTGTTTTTTAACCAATTGACTTGAAACCTTACAGTTATGTTGTTAGGGAGGCATGAAAACTATTCATTTAGTTTTTTAGTGACACAACGTGAAAAGTATTATAGCTTCAGCCTTGCTGAAGATAGCGTCCTTATTGGTTTTTTATACTTTTCACGTATGTGAAACAGTATAATAACTTTGTGCTGAAGTTTGTTACACACAGAAATATTCACTTGCGACTATATAAAGTATATATATTCTTGATCAGGACGACAAGACGAGTTGATTTAGCCATGTCCGTCTGTCCGTCTGTCTGTATATATACAATCTCCTCCCACAGTTTTGAAGATATCGAGCTGAAATTTTGCAGTCAACTCATTTGTCGGATCCAGCCATATCGGACCACTGGAACTGGTAGCCCCCATACGAAAAGAAGTAGAAAAATTAACAAAACTTGAATCGTTGTATGGAAAACTTTTTTGTTTTGTACGATAGAGTGCTGAAATTTTAAACATAGTAGTTTTACATAGTCCGACTACATGTCTGAAAGTTTCATTTAGATTGGACATCTGGAACTGGTAGCCCCCATACAAAATGAAGAAGAGGAAGAGAAGCAATATTCACGTCGTTGTATGGAAAACTTTTTTGTTTTTTAACCAATTGACTTGAAATTTTAAAGTTATATTTTTGGGGAGGAATGAAAACTATTTTGACCCAAAGTGGGCGTAGCCACGCCCACTTCTAGCGAAAATTGACCCGTTGTATGGAAAACTTTTGGAACGAAGTTCCTTTACGGAGCTTACATGTAGACTGAAATGAGAGAAAATTTCAAAATCGTCACGTAACAAAATGAGTTTTTTGTGTATGTATGTGTGGGACTATAATGCTATAACTCTGACGTTGTTGCTACTTGCATGACTCAGTAGTCATCAAAAAATAGCAACAACAAACATGTATAGTTGAAATTTTGGCATTTCTCTTCCACCGTCACTTTCGCCATCTGGCGCATATGCAACAACAACTAACTTGTTTACGCCAACTATTACAACAACTCTTGTTGTAATATTCGACACAAGCATACACCGTTAGGTCACCCAAATAATCAACGTCGCTACTCAACGTCGCTAATCAGCATCGCTAATCAGCCTCATAATCTGTGAGCCGCGAATTCATCTGCAATTCGCGTCCTCACAAGATGCCGAATTTTCAAAAAATGTTGTATGTTATTAAATGTTGAAAAAAAAAGGTCAACTTTGAGTAGCAATATCATCACAACTATAATTCCGATTTCTTTAAAGTTAACATTTTTTTAATCTCTGGTCAGGCACAAATATTTGTTTTATCGAAAGCGTTCATGAATTTTTAACTTTTGTAAGCTGAATGTATCTAAGGTTCCTCTGTGCGTCCATGGAATCAGAAAGAGTGTTCAGCAAGGCGGGACAAATTATTTCAAAGAGGCGAACCAGGCTCAAGGCTGACAATATAAACATCCTTTTGTTTTTAAGCCAAAATTTTTCGATTAAATAAATAAATAAACATAAATTTTCTTGTTTACATAAAAAATATTTATGTGGCATGATATTATCGACGACTATCGATAGCACTATCATGACTACCGATAGTTCCAAAATAACTATCGTCGATAGCGCCGATTATCGATAGTTCTCCACCTCTAGTATGTATGTGTGCGACTGTTGAGCTATTAACTAAAAAGATTTCTTTATTACATCCAAGTGATTCAGTAGCTTATTGCATAGAGCTGTTCCTCTTCAAGTCAATGTACTCAGGTTCGCTGCCCAGGGGTTAGTCAATCGAAATTTTTTCATTTTTATTGTATTTTTGAAAATGTTTGTTTGAAGGTACCTAGTAGTGTTGGGCATGGGCTGTGTTGAAAATTTGAATATTGTCCATGTTGGTTCGTGCAGAGCACAATCGGCACGAAGAAAAAAAATCTAAAGGTTCCGATTTTTTAGTGCGCTTTAAAAGTGAAAATGAACATAAAAATCACAAAAACTGTGTAACCGATCCTTTTGTATATATAGATATTACTAGCATCGCTATTCATTTATAAACTGGATTCGCTTCATTTTCGCAAAAATGAAAAAACTGCAAATTCAAGAGGCAATTCGTAGGAACAACTGGAATTTTAAACTAATAAAACAAGAAACTGCCAAGAGAATTTTGTAAGATTAATGTAAATAAAATTATACAAAAATTTTTAATATTTCGTGTTGGACCGTGTTCGGACAATTTTTTGATTTTCGTGCTCTGTTGGGTCGTGTCGAAAAATTGCGGTCCATGCCCATTTGTAGTACCTAGGTTGAAACCTTAAAGCAGGCAGAGCTGTTGCTTATCAAGTCGATGTGCTCAAGTTCAAGCCCAAGTTGAGTCTATCGAATTTTTAAATTAAAACTTAAAGTTTAGATGCGGTAATTTACAATCCATGCACACCGTAAGGAACTTCGTTGCTGGTTGGGGTCCCATGACCCCACTATTTTTTTTTGTTTTTTAACCAATTGACTTGAAATTTTAAAGTTATGTTCTTAGGGAGGAATGAAAATTATTTTGACCAAAAGTGGGCGTAGCCACGCCCACTTCTAGCGAAAATTGACCCATTGTATGTAAAATTTTTAGTTTTTTAACCAATTGACTTGAAACTTTACAGTTATGTTCTTAGGAAGGAATGAAAACTATTTTGACCAAAAATGGGTGTGGCCACGCCCTTTTATAGCGAAAATTGACCCGTTGTATGGAAAACTTTTTTGTTTTTTAACCAATTGACTTGAAACTTTACAGTTATGTTCTTAGGGAGGAGGGAAAACTATTTTGACCAAAAGTGGGCGTGGCCACGCCCTTTTATAGCGAAATTTGACCCGTTGTATGGAAAACTTTTGTGTTTTTTAACCAATTGACTTGAAACTTTACAGTTATGTTCTTAGGGAGGAATGAAAACAATTTTGACCAAAAGTGGGCGCGGCCACGCCCTTTTGTAGCGAAAATTGACCCGTTGTGTGGAAAACTTTTTTGTTTTTTAACCAATTGACTTGAAACTTTACAGTTATGTTCTTAGGGAGGAAGGAAAATTATTTTGACCAAAAGTGGGCGTGGCCACGCCCTTTTTTAATGAAAATTGACCCGTTGTATGTAAAACTTTTGTGTTTTTTAACCAATTGACTTGAAACTTTACAGTTATGTTCTTAGGGAGGAATGAAAACTATTTTGACCAAAAGTGGGCATGGCTACGCCCACTTATCGCAAAACTTGAACCGCTGTATGGAAAACTTTTTTGTTTTTTAACCAATTGACTTGAAACCTTACAGTTATGTTGTTAGGGAGGCATGAAAACTATTCAGTTAGTTTTTTTTATAGTGACACAACGTGAAAAGTATTATAGCTTCAGCCTTGCTGAAGATAGCGTCCTTACTGGTTTTTTTTTTGTCCTTTCTACCATATAATTCTTAGTCAGAAGATAGAATGTAGAATTTCATTAAAAAAAAATTTAAAAAAATAAACACATGACATTGACAAAAAAAAACGCATAGATGACAGAGCAGTACATTCAGCGAATGAGGAGAAGAGTATCTAGGGCAGTTTAAGAAAAAGACCCAGAGATATTTGTCAGAATCCTCAATATAGTAGAAGAAAATGGCGCGTTCAGCGCAGACTGCGCACTACCCTTAGAAGACTTGTTAGAAATATATACGGAATCTTTTGGAGGTGCGTTATTAGCGTATAACCTTGAAGAGACCCTACAATTTCTATCAACAATTCAAGGTATAATACTAACCGGAGAGTATCACGATTCCGTGATAGGTATCCTCCGGTATCCAAGTATATATAGGCTTCTCCCTTGATCAATGGATCAATGGGAACTAATTAATAAGACATTGCAGGAGGAATCAGAAGAATTCCAGAGATCCTACAAATGTCTAAATAAGACGGTGGAAATAAAAAAAGAAACCGTTAAAAAACATTTAGTAAATCAAATAACAGTCTTAGAAAAAATTAGGGCGTTAATAAACGCAAGATACGAGAAGCTTAGTAATGAGCACAAAACGTTTTGTAAGGAACTATTTTGGAGCCTAAGAGATAAATTATTAAAAATCTTAGATAAGCACAAAATAGACCTGCAAGTGCCACACAAAATAGTGAGTTCGTTAAAACCACTATTAGAATATATGTCAACATTAGACACAACAGAACAAGATAGAGCCCCAACAATGGCGAATACGCCTATAGACTTTTTAAACTTCACCTCAAGGTTGATACCCGACTTTGATGGCCAGCCAAATAATCTCCAGGCGTTCACGGACGCACTTGCCTTGGTTGATTCGGTCAAAACAGGCCAGGACGCAATAGCGGTCAACCTAATTAAAACGAAATTGAAAGGGACAGCTCGCACCCTAATAACAGGCAACGAGACAAACATTGGTGAGGTTATCAGTAAACTGAAATCATCAGTAAAAGGTGAATCAGTTGCTGTATTAACAGCCAAATTGATGAATCTCAAACAGAGCAGCAAGACTGCCAACACATATACCAAAGAGATAGAAGAGCTAACTAAAAGCTTAAAAGGTGCCTATATATCGGACGGTCTACCGACTGAGGTGGCAAACAAATACGCCACCGACAGCGCGGTAAAGGCTATGACCAAGAACTGTGCCCTAGAAAAGGTTAGATGGATAATGGAGGCCGGTCAGTTCAATGACCTCAACGATGCCGTCTCCAAATTCATAAACAGTTGTACTGACGCAACCGGCCAACAAAATGCTATTCTATTCTATGGCAAACGGCAAGGTGGTCAGTACAACAATGGTAACCGAGGAGGTGGACGTGGTCGCGGTCACTCAAATTATCGAGGTCGTGGACGCGGAGGTTACCAATCCAACTATAACCAGAGACAGGGCAAGAGGTATACTCAGCAAGGTAGAAATATTCGTGTTACGCAGGAAACTGCGGAAAACATGCAAACCCCAAGTACTCAATAGATAATTCACAAGTAAACAGTAAAGTCTTCCATATAAATTTAAACCTCACAACTTTCGTTTCAACGAAAACAGACCTTAACGGTAAAATTTCACCATTTCTAATAGACACAGGAGCTGACATATCAGTTATAACCAGTAAGGACGCTATAGTCGAGTATACTCGACAATATAATACCCTGCACACACAGTAGGCAGTGCAACATCCCAAATCTACAAAAAAAATGTTGATTTGACATCGCCCGATCAAATAGTGTTCAAAATATCAAGTAAATCGGTCAAAAAATGTGGAATTCACGAAAAATTTGAGTTTGTAGGTCATTGAGGGGTAACCATCAAAAAGAGGGGAATTTTGTGGTATGCAGTTTTAAAGATAAATATTTACTGAGCTTGTATACAGGTTTGTATCTTTAATAGTTTTGAAGATACAGCAATTTTAAGAAAACAACCAGGAGAGGGGAAATGATGAGGAGGGGGAAAAATTGTGGTATGCAGTTTTGTAGAGCTACTTATACTGAGTCTACATACCGACTTTCATGTTTCTATCTTTTTGAATGTTCGAGTTATAGCGTTTTAAAAAGTGGGTGGTGCTGGATGGGCGGGAAGGAGTGGGCGTGGCACAAAACCGTTCAAACTTGATCTGCTGCCGAGCATCACGAGTACACCCTCAAAATTTCAAGTCTCTAGCTATTATAGTTTCTGAGAACCATTGGTGAATACGGACGGACAGACGGACAGACAGACGGACGGACAGACGGACGGACATAGCTCAATCAATTTCTCTTGTCGTCCTGATCAAGAATATATATACTTTATGGGGTCCCCCTCCCCTCCTTCTGTGCGTTACATACATTTCGCTCAAACAAACACAATATACCCTGATACACAGTATGTGTACAGGGTATAAAAATAGGGCAAATAGAAAAAGTAATCGATAAGTGCACGACAACAAGCCTACACGGCATAGGACAGGGTATGACAACTACTTTAGGGAAAATCACAGCCGATTTGATGGTTGAAAATCTATTAATAAGACATGATTTCCATGTTGTTTCGGATGATTTTCCGATCCCATCACACGGTATTTTAGGACTTGATTTCGTCAAGAAATACAATTGTATTCTTGACTATCAAAGAGTTCAAGACTGGCTTATTCTAAGGCCGGATGACTTCCCTAAGGATATTGCAATACCAATCAGACACTCTCCGTCTGTGAATGCAATATCCCTACCTGCAAGATCTGAAGTAATCAGATTAATTAAAATAAAAAGTCAAGAATATGCGGTGCTTATTCCAAATCAAACCCTTCAGGATGGAATATTCATAGCAAATTGCAAGTTGCTACCAGCACGCAAACATTCGTAAGAATTGTCAATACCACTGATGACAACATAAATCTGCACGATGTGCACGAAAAAATCGAAAGTCTTAACGACTACGAAGTAATATCATGGGACGACAACAAAAAATCCAACGATATTAAACTCCAAAAGTTGTCTAAAATTTTCCGAAGCTTCATAAAGTCAAAATTAGAAGCACTATGCACAAAATATATCGACATATTTGCACTAGAAACTGATAAAATAACTGTCAATAACTTCTACAAGCAAAAATTACGCTTGAAAACAGAAGATCCTACATATATCAAAAACTATAGAACTCCACACACACACAAAGAAGAAATAAATAGACATGTCGATAAGCTAATCAATGACGACATCATTGAACCATCAGCTTCTGAGTACAATAGCCCAGTGCTATTGGTACCCAAAAAGTCTCTACCAGGTAAAACTGAGAAAAGATGGAGACTCGTATTACATTATAGGGCAGTGAATAAACGACTAATTGCAGACAAATTTCCGTTGCCAAGAATAGATGACATTCTTGATCAACTTGGCAGAGCAAAATATTTCATCAATATAACATCCTTTTCAACAACAAAAGGATCTTATCGTTTTAAAAGACTACCATACGGTCTCAAGGTAGCACCAAATTCATTCCAACGAATGATGACTTTAGCATTTGCTGGACTAGCACCAGCACAAGCTTTTGTATACATGGATGACTTAGTTGTATTAGGCAAATCTGAGAAACATATGTTACAAAATCTAACAGATGTTTTTGAGATATATGTCGAAAATACAACCTTAAGTTACATCCCGACAAATGCTAATTTTTCGGTCACGAAGTGACTTATCTCGGGCATAAATGTACAGACAAGGGCATTCTTCCAGACGATAGTAAATTCTCAACAATTCAAAACTATCCTACACCCAAAAATGCCGATGAGACCAAACGATTCGTTGCATTCATAGACGTTTTGTTAGAAATTTCGCTGAACATTCTCGTCTCTTAACGAGACTCTGTAAGAAGAACGTCAAATTTGAATGGACTTCAGAATGTGATAAAGCATTCGAGTATTTAAAAAATCCATTATTGAGTCCAAATATTCTGCAATATCCAGACTTCAGCAAACAGTTTTGCATAACAACTGACGCAAGTAAGTTCGCTTGCGGCGCCGTACTCAGCCAAGAGTACGATGATATTCAACTTCCAGTTGCATACGCCTCGAGATCATTCTCCAAAGGCGAAAGCAACAAATCTACAATAGAACAAGAAGTAGCTGCAATTCAATGGGCCATTGCTCATTTCAGGCCATACATTTACGGCACTAAGTTCTTAGTAAAAAGCGACCATCGACCGTTGTCTTATTTATTCTCCATGAAAAATCCTTCGTCAAAATTGACAAGAATCCGTTTGGACTTGGAAGAATATGACTTTACTGTAGAGTACTTGAGGGGAAAAGAGAACTATGCGGCTGATGCTACGCCACGCATAGAATTTTCAGATATAAAAGACATACCAAAGGTAGTCAACAGAATGTTTAAAGTAACAACAAGGTTACAAAAACAAAAAGAGAATGTAGATAAAACATGTAAAAACCAGTAAGGATTGGAGTCGACAGTACTCGACTCCGACATACCCTGCACCTTCAATTTGTACCAACTGTTTGAAAGCGTTGCCCCGCCCACTGTTTAATCGAAACAGATTTCATTTTCATTCAATTTCATATATTTCATTTCATATATTGAGTATTCTCAACTATATAATATCTTGTACACACACCTATGTTGATAACACGTTAAACATTCGCCGATAGCAAAAGCAGTGTACCACGATATGGTTTGTGTATTTGCTAAGGTGAGGCAGGGCTCACAGTGCAATGTTGCCATTAGATGGCGCTTTAGTACGAATTTTGTTACAAAGCATTGCTGCAAAATTTTAGTTTGTTGGTCTTTGCGGGGAAAGTCGTAGTTTGTTGTATGTAGTTTTAAAAAGGTATGTTACTTGAGTTTGCATACCAA
This sequence comes from Phortica okadai, assembly GCA_034638295.1. NCBI lineage: Eukaryota > Metazoa > Arthropoda > Insecta > Diptera > Drosophilidae > Phortica > Phortica okadai. The sequence goes on along the minus strand of CM067848.1, from coordinate 16,582,264 downwards.
ATTTCAGCATTGTATTCTTTATACTTTAGGAGATACAGCAATTTTAAGAAAAAAATGACCTTTTGTTGTGCTCGATGGGCGGGAAGGAATGGGCGTGGCAAAAATTCCTTCAAACTTGATCTAGTGTTCGACCACACGAGTCTATCTTCCAAATTTCAAGTCTCTAGCTTTAATAGTTTTCGCAGTGTTAAGTACGGTTTTTGTTACAAATACGATAAAGCAGTGTTCAAAGCGCAATTTATGCCAAATTTCAACTTGTTTGCCTTTGCGTTGTCATACAGCGTTAAAAAAGCAGTTTTATACATTTTCATGTTTCCAACTCATCAGGTTTTCGAGCTACAGCCTTTTGAAGAAATGGGTGGTGCTCGATGGGCGGGAAGGAGTGGGCGGTGCAAAAAATCCTTCAAACTTGATCTAGCGTTTGACCTCACGAGTCTATCCTACAAATTTCAAGTCTCTAGCTCTTATAGTTTTCGAGAACCATTGGTGAGGACGGACGGACGGACGGACAGACAGGGCTATATGAATTCGTCTTGTCATCCTGATCAAGAATATATATATTTTATAGGGTCCCCCTCCCCTCCTTCTATGCGTTACATACAAACCGTCTCAAACAAACTTAATATACCCTTAATATACACAGTGTGTGTACAGGGTATAAACATGAATCTGGTACACAGTTCTCAGAAGATTTAAAAATTACAGAGGTGTTCAGTAGCAATATGAAAGGCATCGCTAAGCTAGCAATTAATAGCGAGTGCATAAATGCTTGAAAAATTAGCAGGTGATTATAGTATCGAAAAGCTGCAGCAATCGTTAAATGACGATATATTTGAAAAGATCCAAATCACAAAATATAAAGAAATAGGTAACTCTAGAGTACCTTACAATAGCACTGACACCCAAAGTAATAAAAGTAGAAACAAAAGAAGACAAAGCCAGAATAATAGAAAAATGTCACGATGATCCAATATGGGGTGGCCACCCAGGAATCAATCGTACATTAAAGAAGATTAGAAGAAACTACACTTGGAAGAACATGACAAGAGATATTAGCGAATATATCCGTCAGTGTGACCAGTGTCAGAAAAACAAAACCCAGCGTAGCATAAAACAGGAAATGATGGTTACAGAGACACCAGCAACTGCATTTGATATAGTGCAAATAGATACCATTGGACCATTACCAAAGTCGAAAAATGGCAATGTGTATGCAGTCACTGCAATATGCGATCTTACCAAATACCTAATAACAATTCCGGTCGTAGACAAATCCGCAAATACAATTGCGAGAGCATTAGTAGACAACGTTATACTCGTGTATGGGCCTATGAAAAAAATAATAACCGACATGGGCACCGAGTATCAGAATCAACTAATAGAAAACCTATCAAAACTTCTCAACGTAGAGAACGTTACGTCTACAGCTTACCATCATCAAACACTCGGAACGGTTGAAAGAAGCTACCGAACGTTTAATGAGTACGTAAGATCGTAAATAGCAACAGACAAAACGGATTGGGATAAATGGCTTAAATACTTTGCGTATTGCTACAACACGACCCCTTCATTGGCTCATGACTATTTTCCATTCGAAGTAGTGTTTTGCAAAGCCCCTACATCATTCGATTTTCTGTTAACATCAGTGATCGACCCAATATATAATTTTGAGGCCTACGAGAAAGAAGATAAATTCAGGTTACAAACAGCCTAACAAAGAGCGAAAAAATTGTAAGAAAATAGGAAAATACAAGATAAGATACTATATGATAGAAATAAGAATCCAACAGAAGTAGCAATAGGAGACATACAATTTGACAATAGTATCAGTCAAACAAGTAGGACATAAGCTAGATAGTCTCTATAAAGGTCCATTTACAGTTATAAGTATAGATAATAGAAACAACTGCGTAGTTACCGATGACAATGACAAGACCATGACAATACACTTGGACAAATTACGACACTATACACAATAAATCATTGTACACTTTATTTTGCGATCTTATATCTCATCGACTTACAGAGAAATCACATTTTAAAATTTTTCTCTATATGGGCGGTGCCACGCCCTTATGTCCGATTTTGACGAAACTTTGAAATATGGTCAAGGATTCATAAAAACGCGTAACTGCAAAGTTTTATCCGTTTATATTTAAGAACAAAAAAGTTTTTCCAACAAAAACCGAATTTTTGACCGATTGTTCCTATGGGAGCTATATCCTATATTTATCCGATCTCCACCAAATTAACTGTGTGTCTTAACTGACGTCCAAGATATTTGTGTGCAAGAAATTGAGGCGATAACTTTAAAATCAAAGCGTTTATTGAGCAAAAACCTAATTTTTAACCGATCGTTCCTATGGCAGCTATATCCTATAGTTATTTGATCATGCTGGATTTTACATACAAACTGCGTGCAAGGTAAAGAAAATTTTCTGCGTTTAAATTTTTTCGATATCTTTAAAACTCTAGGAGGAGTTCGCATCGCAACAGACAGACAGACAGACGAACAGACGGACATAGCTATATGAACTCGTCTCGTCGAGCTGAGCAAGAATATATATACTTTATATAGTCGGAGATGTCTCCTTCTCTGCGTTGCCAACTTCATGACAAAGTTAATATACTCTTGCAAGAGTATAAAAAATTTAAATAATAAAACACAAAAATTTTTAATACATAATTACTTTACATATACTAAAATAAATAATTAGAATAAATTCACAAATGTAAATTCATTCTTCTCTAAAAGGGAGGTGTTGTATGTGTATAACATCAATGCAATACATTGTGGAATATGCTTCACATATTCCAGCGTAGCGCACTTTATGCTAACACAAGCATTATTCAACATTGTAGTAGGTTGTGCATATACATGCGCGACCGCTAAGCGAGGATGTAATTAGATCTCGCCTCTATACAATGTTATGCACAGGCAACGCTTTTCTGCTTGGTCAGTGAATCCCACGATCGCTTGAGCAGAGCACATTAGAAGCGCTCCCAAAATGTAACTTTAAATATTCTTAATAAATCATTATCGTTCTTGGCGCTCGACGACGTAGTCGCCTGACCATAAATCACTGTTTTTTTAATTCGGACTTAACATGGCGATCCTGCCAGTTTTCGCGTCGCGAAACCAATTTAATTAAATTTGAACATAACAACAACAAAAAGCAACCATATCGAGGTGCTATGAAAAAACCAGTAAGGACGCTTTCTTCAGCAAGGCTGAAGCTATAATACTTTTCACTTTGTGTCACTATAAAAAAAACTAAATGAATAGTTTTCATGTCTCCGTAACAACATTACTATAATGTTTCAAGTCAATTCGTTAAAAAACAAAAAAATTTTCCATACTATGGTTCAAGTTTTGCGATACGTGGGCGTAGCCATGCCCACATTTGGTCAAAATAGTTTTCATTCCTTCCTAAGAACATAACTGTAAAGTTTCAAGTCAATTGGTTAAAAAACAAAAAAGTTTTCCATACAAAGGGTCAAGTTAAGCTATAAGTGGGCGTGGCCATGCCCACTTTTGATCAAAATGGTTTTCATTCCTCCCTAAGAACATAACTTTAAAATTTCAAGTCAATTGGTTAAGAAACAAAAAAGTTTTCCATACAAAGACGAGAATATTCCTTATCTTCCTCTTCTTCATTTTGTATGGGAGCTACCAGTTCCAGATGTCCAATCTCAATGAAACTTTCAGGCATGTAGTCGGACTATGTAAAACTACTATGTAAATTTCAGCACTCTATTGTACAAAACAAAAAAGTTTTCCATACAACGATTCAAGTTTTGTTCACTTTTCTTCTTCTTTTCGTATGGGAGCTACCTGTTCCAATAATCCGATCATGCTGGTTCCGACGAATGATTCATCGTAATAAATTCTAAGACTCTGTGCAAAGTTTCAGCTCGATAGCTTCAAAACTGAGGGACTATTTTGCATACATACAGACAGACAGACCGACAGACAGACGGACAGTCGGACATGGCTAAGTCAACTCGTCTTGTCGTCCTGATCAAGAATATATATACTTTATATAGTCGGAAATTAATATTTCGATCTGTTACAAACTCCGTGACAAAGTTATTATACTATTTCATATAAGTGAAAAGTATAACCAGTAAGGGCGGTATAGTTGAGTATTCTCAACTATATAATACCCTGTACACATAGAAGGCGGTGCCACACCCTCAATCTACAAACACATATTGATTTGACACCCCCGATCAAATATCGTTCAAAATATGAAGAAAAACGGTCAAAAAATGTGGAATTTACAAAAGTTTTGAGTTTGTTGGTGATTTAGGGGTAACCATCAAAAAGAGGGGGATTTTGTGGTATGCAGTTTTAAAGATATATATTTACTGAGCTTGTATACGAAATATCAGGCTTGTACCTTCAATAGTTTCGGAGATATAGCATTTCTAAGAAAACAACTGGGGGAGGGGAAATGATGGGGAGGGGTAAAAATTGAGGAATGCAATTTTTTAGATCTATACATACTGAGTCTACGTACCGACTTTCATGTTTGTACCTATTATAGTTTGGAAGATGTAGTAATTTTAAGTAAAACCAGTAAAGACGCTATCTTCAGCAAGGCTGAAGCTATAATACTTTTCACTTTGTGTCACTATAAAAAAAACTAAATGAATAGTTTTCATGCATCCCTAACAACATAACTGTAATGTTTCAAGTCAATTCGTTAAAAAACAAAAAATTTTTCCATACAACGGTTCAAGTTTTGCGATAAGTGGGCGTAGCCATGCCCACATTTGGTCAAAATAGTTTTTATTCCTCCCTAAGAACATAACTGTAAAGTTTCAAGTCAATTGGTTAAAAAACAAAAAAGTTTTCCATACAAAGGGTCAATTTTCGCTATAAAAGGGCGTGGCCACGCCCACTTTTGATCAAAATAGTTTTCATTCCTCCCTAAGAGCATAACTGCAAAGTTTCAAGTCAATTGGTTAAAAAACAGAAAAGTTTTCCATACAACGGGTCAATTTTCGCTATAAGTAGGCGTGGCTACGCCCACTTTTGGTCAAAATAGTTTTCATTCCTCCCTAGGAACATAACTGTAAATTTTTAAGTCCATTGGTTAAAAAACAAAAAAGTTTTCCATACAAAGCGTCAAGTTAAGCTATAAGTGGGCGTGGCCATGCCCACTTTTGATCAAAATAATTTTCATTCCTCCCTAAGAGCACAACTGCAAAGTTTCAAGTCAATTGATTAAAAAACAAAAAAGTTTTCCATACAACGGGTAAATTTTCGCTATAAGTGGGCGTGGCTACGCCCACTTTTGGTCAAAATAGTTTTCATTCCTCTCTAGGAACATAACTGTAAAGTTTCAAGTCAATTGGTTAAAAAACAAAAAAAGTTTTCCATACAAAGGGTCAATTTGCGCTATAAAAGGGCGTGGCTACGCCCACTTTTGGTCAAAATAGTTTTCATTCCTTCCTAAGAGCATAACTGCAAAGTTTCAAGTCAATTGGTTAAAAAACAAAAAAGTTTTCCATACAACGGGTCAATTTTCGCTGTAAGTAGGCGTGGCTACGCCCACTTTTGGTTAAAATAGTTTTCATTCCTCCCTAAGAACATAACTGTAAAGTTTCAAGTCAATTGGTTAAAAAACAAAAAAGTTTTCCATACAAAGGGTCAAGTTAAGCTATAAGTGGGCGTGGCCACGCCCACTTTTGATCAAAATAGTTTTCATTCCTCCCTAAGAGCATAACTGCAAAGTTTCAAGTCAATTGGTTAAAAAACAAAAAAGTTTTCCATACAACGGGTCAATTTTCGCTATAAGTGGGCGTGGCTACGCGTGGTTACGCCCACTTTTGGTCAAAATAGTTTTCATTCCTCCCTAAGAACATAACTTTAAAATTTCAAGTCAATTGGTTAAGAAACAAAAAAGTTTTCCATACAACGACGTGAATATTGCTTCTCTTCCTCTTCTTCATTTTGTATGGGAGCTACCAGTTCCAGATGTCCAATCTCAATGAAACTTTCAGGCATGTAGTCGGACCATGTAAAACTACTATGTTTAAAATTTCAGCACTCTATTGTACAAAACAAAAAAGTTTTCCATACAACGATTCAAGTTTTGTTCACTTTTCTTCTTCTTTTCGTATGGGAGCTACCTGTTCCAATAATCCGATCATGCTGGTTCCGACGAATGATTCATCGTAATAAATTCTAAGACTCTGTGCAAAGTTTCAGCTCGATAGCTTCAAAACTGAGGGACAAGTTTGCATACATACAGACAGACAGACAGACAGACAGACGGACAGACGGACATGGCTAAATAAACTCGTCTTGTCGTCCTGATCAAGAATATATATACTTTATATAGTCGGAAATTAATATTCCGATCTGTTACAAACTCCGTGACAAAGTTATTATACTATTTCACATAAGTGAAAAGTATAATAAAGTGGAATATATTAAAAATTTCAATTTGTAGGTCTCTGAGGGGTAACAATCAATGAGAGGGGAAATTTGTGGTACGCAGTTTTAAAGATATATATTTGCTGAGCTTGTATACAAAACATCAGGCTTGTACCTTCAATAGTTACGGAGATATAGCATTTTTAAGAAAACATCAGGGGGTGGGGAAATGAATTGGAGGGGGGAAAATTGTGGTATGCAGTTTTGTAGAGCTACTTATACTGAGACTACATACCGACTTTCATGTTTCTAACTCTTTGGATGTTTGAGTTATAGCGTTTTGAAAAAGTGGGCAGTGCTGAATGGGCGGGAAGGAGTGGGCGTGGCAAAAAAAAAAAAAATAAACTTGATCTGCTGCCGAGCATCACGAGTCTACCCTCCAAATTTCAACTCTCTAGCTCTTATAGTTTCCGAGAACCGTTGGTGAGGACGTACGGACAGACAGACAGACAGACGGACGGACATGGCTCAATCAATTTCTCTTGTCGTCCTGATCAAGAATATATATACTTTTTGGGGTCCCCCTCCCCTCCTTCTGTGCGTTACATACATTTCGTTCAAACAAACCCAATATACCCTGATACACTATGTGTTCAGGGTATAAAAATATAATATAACCAGTAAGGACGCTATCTTCAGCAAGGCTGAAGCTATAAAACTTTTCACGTTGTGTCACTATAAAAAAAACTAAATGAATAGTTTTCATGCCTCCCTAACAACATAACTGTAAGGTTTCAAGTCAATTGGTTAAAAAACAAAAAAGTTTTCCATACAACGGGTCAATTTTCGCTATAAGTGGGCGTGGCTACGCGTGGCTACGCCCACTTTTGGTCAAAATAAATTTCATTCCTCCCTAAGAACATAACTGTAAAGTTTCAAGTCAATTGGTTAAAAAACGAAAAAGTTTTCCATACAACGGTTCTAGTTTCGGTATAAGTGGGCGTGGCTACGCCCACTTTTGGTCAAAATAGTTTTTATTCCTCCCTAAGAACATAACTGTAAAGTTTCAAGTCAATTGGTTAAAAACAAAAAAGTTTTCCATACAACGGGTCAAACTTAGCTATAAGTGGGCGTGGCCATGCCCACTTTAGGTTAAAATAGTTTTCATTCCTCCCTAAGAACATAACTGTAAAGTTTCAAGTCAATTGGTTAAAAAACAAAAAAGTTTTCCATACAACGGCTCAATTTTCGCTATAAGTTGGCGTGCCCACGCCCACTTTTGGTCAAAATAGTTTTTATTCCTCCCTAAGAACATAACTGTAAAGTTTCAAGTCAATTGGTTAAAAAACAAAAAAGTTTTCCATACAACGGGTCAAACTTAGCTATAAAAGGGCGTGGCCATGCCCACTTTAGGTCAAAATAGTTTTCATTCCTCCCTAAGAACATAACTGTAAAGTTTCAAGTCAATTGGTTAAAAAACAAAAAAGTTTTCCATACAACGGCTCAATTTTCGCTATAAGTTGGCGTGCCCACGCCCACTTTTGGTCAAAATAGTTTTTATTCCTCCCTAAGAACATAACTGTAAAGTTTCAAGTCAATTGGTTAAAAAACAAAAAAGTTTTCCATACAACGGCTCAATTTTCGCTATAAGTTGGCGTGCCCACGCCCACTTTTGGTCAAAATAGTTTTTATTCCTCCCTAAGAACATAACTGTAAAGTTTCAAGTCAATTGGTTAAAAAACCAAAAAGTTTTCCATACAACGAGTCAATTTTCGCTATAAGTGGGCGTGGCTACGCCCACTTTTGGTCAAAATAGTTTTTATTCCTCCCTAAGAACATAACTGTAAAGTTTCAAGTCAATTGGTTAAAAAACCAAAAAGTTTTCCATACAACGAGTCAATTTTCGCTATAAGTGGGCGTGGCCACGCCCACTTTTGGTCAAAATAGTTTTCATTCCTCCCTAAGAACATAACTGCAAAGTTTCAAGTCAATTGATTAAAAAACAAAAAAGTTGTCCATACAACGACGTGAAAATTGCTTCTCTTCCTCTTCTTCATTTTGTATGGGGGCTACCAGTTCCAGATGTCCAATCTCAATGAAACTTTCAGGCATGTAGTCGGACCGTGTAAAACTACTATGTTTAAAATTTCAGCACTCTATTGTACAAAACAAAAAAGTTTTCCATACAACGATTCAAGTTTTGTTCACTTTTCTTCTTCTTTTCGTATGGGAGCTACCTGTTCCAATAGTCCGATCATGCCGATTCCGACATATGAGTTGATCGCACAGTAAAGAAGATTCTGTGCAAAATTTCAGGTCGATAACTTTAAAATTGTGGGAGATATTGTATAAATACTGATAGACATACAGACGGACGAACGGACATGGCTATATCAACTCGTCTTGTCATACTGATCAAGAATATATAAACTGTGTACAGTCGCACATTTCTAAGTTTATAAATAATGGAAAACTAGCCATTGTCTGACGCTAAAGCTGCACCGGAAACAAATTCTGACTTTGACAACCTACTGTGCCGCTCCCAGATATCATAGCGTATTGAACGATGGCTTGTTTTAAAGCTTAAGGAATTCACTTTTAAACAAAACTTATTTCATGCAATTATCTTTATTCGCTCAGAAGATATGATTTTTGCAATGGAAAAACTCAGAAGGCCCCACTGTGCGTCGTGGACCATCATCCGCGGCATCAGCTCCTTGCTGGGTGCGACATCCAGGCCAGCCTCCTTGAAGCGCGCGCTAGCAGCGACGCGCTTAATTTCGCTCTCCGAAGGTGTGCGGATGACCGCACCGCCCCGGCGCAACTCGCGTACGGTGTGTACGCGCATGCCAAGGGCCGGTACGACCTCGCTACGCACCTTGTTGGCAACGTCGGCGCTGCTGAGGCCAGGCGTCTTGCTGCTCACGACCGACTGCGGCGACGGGTACAGCAGCAGCATTCGGCAGCCCGGGGTACGCGGCAGCGTACGTGGCGACCGGTCCGGTCGGCGGGCGGCGGCGTCCTCGCGGTGGTGGCGGCGGCAGTCTCCAGACGCACGTTTTCAAGTGCCAACGCCCTGACGAGCTCGTCATAGCGCGACAACACCTCGAAAACGGCGCATGAAGCAGCTGTTGACATCCCTCCTGTCAAAACAGCTCCTTGCACGGCTTGGCGCGTGGCAGTCAGCTCTGCAAGAACTGCAGAGCGGCCGGCAGCCACGATAGACGTGGAATCGCCAGTGCTGCGAGGAGCCAGCTGCACTCTCAACGGCGGTACGGTTGTGGCGGCGGCGGGGGTGTGAGGGACGGCGAACGTCGGTTCGGCGTCGACCTCAGCGGCGGTGGTGGCAGCGGCGGCGGCGGTGGTGGCGGGCTGCAAATCAGCCTGCAGCGACACAGGCTGTGATCCTGGCGGGGATGCGGGCAGCGGCGGCAGGCCTTCGCCTGCACCACGCGCCAACTTCTTGGCCTTCGACTTAGGCCGCGGATTGCGTCGCTTCATGCTGCCGGTATCGCTCGTACCGCAGCTACTGACGTCACTACTGACGTCCATGGACGAATCCATGACGACGCTTTTGGCTCTACTCTTTAATTCCTGTGACACTTTCGGAACGACGGGTAGGTGGCGGTATCCGGTTGTTGCACACAATAGAAGCTGTTAGCCGATACACAAACTAAGGTTTGTATCTGAGCTAACCAGAGTCTTCACCAATAGGTGGCGTTGCACTGAAAAGTGCAGATGTAGCACGTGGGGTGGGGTTTTTTTTTACGCAAATAAATTGCGTAAACAAATATAAGCGCAAAGCGCACGGCAAAAAAATGCCGTTATCTCCACAAACAAATTGCACACAAGTGCCAGATGTCACTTGTTTATTTCGCGACGCGTAAACAAGTCACAGTTATCACACTAACAATTTGCTGGGCGTGCCAGATGTTGTTTACTCAAATTGAGTAAACAAGATACCGTTATCAGAATAAATTCACTGCGAAAAAACACACAACGATTTTATTTCTTCCGCGACGACGAAAACACATCCGATCACTTCAACGGTTTGCGCCAGATAATAGTATATAGGGACACACATGTGCTCGGATCTCCCCGAAGTTTATTTAACGTGGGATGTACCACAATGTGGTTTAAACCCACGGTGCTCAAATATGCATACAGTGCGCATAAGCGCACTAGTACACACATTGCACAGTAAGCCTGGAACAATGCGCCAGCTAACGCCCCTTTGAAAACTGCTGAAAAATACAGCAGAGTTCATCGGTACCAAATTAATTGCATGCTTGTCGGGCATGATATACCCCTTGGTGAGGGGCGAGGTTCATCTAAAAACCTCTGCTGATCTTGGGTCACAGCACCCGGTTGAAACGCAACTCCACGCCGAGATTTGCATCTCTACCCGCGACTTGGGTTACCACAACCCCCACGATACTCCCACAAGGGGGCCTACCGCTCGGTCAGGACAGGACTGCAAGCAGTCCTGTGGGCTCCTGACCTCCCGTGGTACCAATTTGGGGCTTGGTCAACCCACTTCTTCAGTCCCGACAGACTCGGATGAGGCCACCTGGTGCCAGTTTTGGCTCAACAGCCCGGGACTGGCAACCCATACACTCACCGCCTATTGTGGTAACGCTCTCCTCTTACGTCTATCGAAGATGGCACGCGCCAGCACGTCCAGTCTTCTACGTCTAAGGGGGTTTCCATCGCTGCCGTCACACGCCAAACGCCGTCAATCATGCGGATGCCAAGTCCATCGAGGTCTCGAAAATCTGCATAGAGGGGGCAGTCACACGGGCGATTCGCTGAGACTCATTCTATGCAGAAATGCGTTAAGCGATCCGTGGCCCGTCAGCAAGAAGCTGGCACGCATCGAAAAACCAAAGTCTCTCGAGCTATAGACGAACCTGACGTCGGGGAGATATCAGTGAGTAACCCGGCCCGGGTTCTCACTATCGTCCCACCGCGATTGCCACTCGCGCATCACTTGTTCGACTAGTCGTGTCAGTTTCTGCTTCCAGCTCAGATTTGCCAGATCTTCGCCGTACAGCCAATCGCTTTCCTCCAGCGGGTAGTCACGCTTGAGTTTGAATCTGATTGCCAATTTCTTGGCAACCAGGTCAAACGGGGGAGCTCCAGTAAGAACCTGCAGTGCCACAGTGGTGTTGTATGTGTATAACATCAATGCAATACATTGTGGAATATGCTTCACATATTCCAGCGTAGCGCACTTTATGCTAACACAAGCATTACTCAACATTGTAGTAGGTTGTGCATATACATGCGCGACCGCTAAGCGAGGATGTAATTAGATCTCGCCTCTATACAATGTTATGCACAGGCAACGCTTTTCTGCTTGGTCAGTGAATCCCACGATCGCTTGAGTAGAGCACATTAGAAGCGCTCGCAAAATGTAACTTCAAATATTCTTAATAAATCATTATCGTTCTTGGCGCTCGACGACGTAGTCGCCTGACCATAAATCACTGTCTTTTTAATTCGGACTTAACATGGCGATCCTGCCAGTTTTCGCGTCGCGAAACCAATTTAATTAAATTTGAACATAACAACAACAAAAAGCAACCATATCGAGGTGCTATGAAAAAAAAAAATATAATATAATAAGAAGTGAAAAACCAACCAGCTCGAGGTGCTTTGCAAATAAATAAAAAAAAAAGAAAATAAAATACTTTCAAAACTTAACGAAAAATAACTAAAGTGACCCAGTGAGACAATGAAAAATCAGTAAGGACCCTATAGTCGAGTATACTCGACAATATAATACCCTGCACACACAGTAGGCAGTGCAACACCCCAAATCTACAAAAAAAATTTTGATTTGACATCGCCCGATCAAATAGTGTTCAAAATATCAAGTAAATCGGTCAAAAAATGTGGACCATCAAAAAGAGGGGAATTTTGTGGTATGCAGTTTTAAAGATAGATATTTACTGAGCTTGTATACAGGTTTGTATCTTTAATAGTTTTGAAGATACATCAATTTTAAGAAAACCACCGGGGGAGGGGAAATGAAGAGGAGGGGGAAAAGTTGTGGTATACAGTTTTGTAGTGCTACTTATACTGAGTCTACATACCGACTTTAATGTGGGCGTGGCACAAAACCGTTCAAACTTGATCTGCTGCCGAGCATTACGAGTCTACCCTCCAAATTTTAAGTCTCTAGCTATTATAGTTTCTAAGAACCATTGGTGAATACGGACGGACAGACGGACAGACAGACGGACGGACAGACGGACGGACATGGCTTAATCAATTCGTCTTGTCATCCTGATCAAGAATATACTTTATATAGTCGCAAGTGAATATTTCTGTGCGTTACATACATTTCGCTCAAACAAACACAATATACCCCGGATACACAGTATGTGTACAGGGTATAACAACAAAAAACCAGTAAGGGAGCTATTTTCAGCTTTGCTGAAACTTATATACTCTTGCAAGCATTGGGAAAATCCGTCTTATAGTTTTCCCAATAAGAATCTAATAAGTTTATAAAGATAAAGGGGCGTAACCCCACCCAGTTTCCAATTTTTTTTAAAGAATACAATGCAAATATTCTACACTTCATTTTACGATTTTCTATCACGTCTGCTTATAGATAAATCACATTTTTAATTTTTTCCCACGCCCTTATGTCCGATTCTTATGAATCCTTGTAATATGGTCAAGGATTCCTAAAAACGCGCAACTGCAAGGGTTCATCTGTTTATAGTTGAAAACAAAAAAGTTTTTCTAGCAAAAACCGAATTTTTAACCGATTGTTCCTATGGGAGCTATATGCTATATTTATCCGATCTTCACCAATTTTGCAGTGAGCCTTAATTTACGTCCGAGATGTTCTTGTGCAAAAAATTGGGGCGATAACTTGAAAAACAAAGAGTTAATTGAACAAAAACCTTATTTTTGACCGATCGTTCCTATGGCAGCTATATGCTATAGTATTCCGATCAGGCTGGTTTCTACATATAAACTGCCTGCAAGGAAAAGAAAATTTTCTGCATTTAAATTTTTTTGATATCTCTAAACCTCTAGGAGGAGTTCGCATCGCAACAGACAGACGGACGGACGGACAGACGGACATGGCTTTCTGAACTCGTCTCGTCGAGCTGATCAAGATTATATATACTTTATATAGTCGGAGATGACTCCTTCTCTGCGTTGCAAACTTCACGACAAAGTTAATATACTCTTACAAGAGTATAAACCAGTAAGGGAGCTATTTTCAGCTTTGCTGAAACTTATATACTCTTGCAAGCATTTGGAAAATCCGTTTTATAGTTTTTCTAATAAGAATCTTATAAGTTTATAAAGATAAAGGGGCATAGCCCCGCCCATTTTCTAACTTGTTTTGAAGAGTACAATGCAATCATTCTACACTTCATTTTACGATTTTCTATCACATTTTTAAGTTTTTCTCTATATGGGCGATGCCACGCCCTTATGTCCGATTCTTATGAAACTTTGTAATATGGTCAAGGATTCTTAAAAACGCCTAACTGCAAGGTTTCATTTGTTTATAGTTGAAAACAAAAAAGTTTTTCTAACAAAAACCGAATTTTTAACCGATTGTTCCTATTGGAGCTATATGCTATATTTATCCGATCTTCACCAATTTTGCAGTGTGTCTTTATTTACATCCAAGATGATCTTGTGCAAAAAATCGAGGCGATAGCTTTGAAATCAAAGAGTTTATTGAGCAAAAACCTCATCTTTGACCGATCGTTCCTATGGCAGCTATATGCTATAATATTCCGATCAAGCTGATTTCTACATATAAACTGCCTGCAAGGAAAAGAAAATTTTCTGCGTTTAAATTTTTTTGCTAACTTCAAAACTCTGGGAGAAGTTCGCATTGAAACAGACAGACGGACAGACGGACAGACGGACAGACAGACAGACAGACAGACGGACATGGCTATTTGAACTCTTCTCGTCGTGCTGATCAAGAATATATATACTTTATATAGTCGGAGATGTCTCCTTCTCTGCGTTGCAAACTTCACGACAAAGTTAATATACTCTTGCAAGAGTATAAAAACCAGTAAGGGCGGTATAGTTGAGTATTCTCACATACCCTGTACACACACCTATGTTGATAACACGTTAAACATTCGCCGACAGCAAAAGCAGTGTACCACGATATGGTTTGTGTATTTGCTAATAGTGAGGCAGGGCTGACAGTGCAATGTTGCCATTAGATGGCGCTTTAGTACGGATTTTGTTACAAAGCATTGCTGCAAAATTTTAGTGTGTTGGTCTTTGCGGGGAAAGTGGTAGTTTGTTGTATGCAGTTTTAAAAAGGTATGTTATCTGAGTTAGCATACCAAATTTCAGCATTATATTCTTTATACTTTAGGAGATACAGCAATTTTAAGAAAAAAATTACCTTTTGTTGTGCTCGATGGGCGGGAAGGAATGGGCGTGGCAAAAATTCCTTCAAACTTGATCTAGTGTTCGACCACACGAGTCTATCTTCCAAATTTCAAGTCTCTAGCTTTAATAGTTTTCGCAGTGTTAAGTACGGTTTTTGTTACAAATAGGATAAAGCAGTGTTCAAAGCGCAATTTATGACAAATTTCAACTTGTTTGTCTTTGCGTTGTCACACAGCGTTTGTGGTATGCAGTTTTAAAAAGGTATGTTTACTGAGTTTGCATACAAAATTTCAGCATTGTATCTATAATAGTTTAGGAGATACAGCAATTTTAAGAAAACAACTTTTTGAGTGGAAACGATGGGGAGGGGGAAAAAGTGTGGTATGCAGTTTTATAGAGCTATACATACTGAGTCTACATACTCATTTTCATGTTTCTAACTCATCAGGTTTTCGAGCTACAGCCTTTTGAAAAAATGGGTGGTGCTCGATGGGCGGGAAGGAGTGGGTGTGGCAAAAAATCCTTCAAACTTGATCTAGCGTTTGACCTCACGAGTCTATCCACCAAATTTCAAGTCTCTAGCTCTTATAGTTTTCGAGAACCATTGGTGAGGACGGACGGACGGACAGACAGGGCTATATCAATTCGTCTTGTCATCCTGATCAAGAATATATATACTTTATAGGGTCCCCCTCCCATCCTTCTATGCGTTACAAACAAACCGTCTCAAACAAACTTAATATACCCTGATACACAGTGTGTGTACAGGGTATAAATATAGCGCGTATAAACAATAAAACAAACAAACGTGTGCAAAACAACGGCAACTTGCAACAAGCAACGATACTCGATATAACTGATGTCCGGCTACCCCGAAAACGCAGGCCCGCGTCCACTTGCAATTGAGGAGTATCGGGCGAGACAGACACGGAGACGCCCAACGGAGCCGGTCATACCGGTCGTTAAGAAACCACGGAGGCGAGGCGGTCAACAAGTGGCTATTCGGAAGCATATTTCAGCCATCAAAAGGCGGCTGAAATCGAATCCGTCACCATCGTGGGAGAACGCCGTCCAGCTAAACACCAAATAGGTGAGCTGGAACAGAAGCTGGAGGCCCACTACAAGGCGCAGGCAGCTAAAAGGAAGTGGAGGCCTAACAACATATCGGTGCCCCGGCAACAGCAGCAGACAGACGGCGGTGGACAAGATGCAAAATGACAGACAGCGCGGATATACATTAGTTATACCCTGTACACATACTGTGTATCGGGGTAAATTGTGTTTGTTTGAGCGAAATGTATGTAACGCACAGAAGGTGGGCAGGGGGACCGTATAAAGTATATATATTCTTGATCAGGACGACAAGAGAAATTGATTAAGCCATGTCCGTCCGACTGTCCGTCCGTCCGTCTGTCCGTCCGTCTGTCTGTCCGTCCGTCTGTCCGTCTGTCCGTCCGTCCGTATTCACCAATGGTTCTCAGAAACTATAATAGCTAGAGACTTGAAATTTGGAGGGTAGACTCGTGATGCTCGGCAGCAGATCAAGTTTGAATGGTTTTGTGCCACGCCCACTCCTTCCCGCCCATCCAGCACCACCCACTTTTTTAAAACATTATAACTCGAACATCCAAAGAGATAGAAACATCAAAGTCGGTATATAGACTAAGCATAAAGAGCTCTACAAAACTACATACCACAATTTTTCCCCCTCCTCTTTATTTCCCCTTCCCCGGTTGTTTTCTTAAAATTGCTGTATCTTCAAAACTATTATAGGTACGATCCTGAAATTTTGTAGACAAGCTCAGTAAACATGAATCTGTAAAACTATATACCACAAAATTCCCCTCTTATTGAAAGTTACCCCTCAATGACCTACAAGCTAAAATTTTTCGTAAATTTCACATTTTTTGACCGATTTACTTGATATTTTGAACACTATTTGTTCGGGCGATAGCAAAATGATATTTATTTGTAGATTTAGGGTGTTGCACCGCTTACTGTGTGTGCAGGGTATTTTATTGTCGAGTATACTCGACTGTAGCGTCCTTACTGGTTATACCCTGCACATACAGTGTGTCAGGGTATATTAAGTTTGTTTGAACGAAATGTATGTAACGCATAGAAGGAGGGGAAAGGGACCCCATAAAGTATATATATTCTTGATCAGGATGACAAGAGAAATCGATTGAGCCCTGTCCGTCTGTCCGTCCGTCCGTCCGTCCGTCTGTATTCACCAATGGTTCTCGGAAACTGTAAAAGCTAGAGACTTGAAATTTGGAGGGTAGACTCGTAATGCTTGGCACTCCATCAAGTTTGAATGGTTTATTGCCACGCCCACTCCTTCCCACCCAACCAGCACCGCCCACTTTTTGAAAACGTTATAACTCGAACACCCGAAGAGATAGAAACATGAAAGTCGGTATGAAGACTCAGCATGAAGAGTTCTACAAAACTGCATACCACAATTTTTCCCCCTCCCCTTGATTGCCCCTCCCCCAGTTGTTTTCTATAAAAAGCAATATCTCCAAAACTAATAAAGGTATGAACATGAAATTTTGTATACAAGCTCAGTAAATATATATCTTTAAAACTGCATACCACAAAATTCCCCCCTGTTCGAAAGTTACCCCTCAATGACCAACAAACTCAAATTTTTCGTAAATTCCACTTTTTTTGACAAATTTACTTGATATTTTGAACACTATTCGATCGGGCGATGTCAAATCAACATTTTTTTGTAGATTTAGGGTGTTGCACCACCTACTGTGTATGCAGGGTATTATATTGTCGAGTATACTCGACTATAGCGTCCTTACTGGTTTTATTTTAAGTTTATTTTTATACTTTTCACTTATGTGAAATAGTATATTAACTTTGTCACGGAGTTTGTAACAGATCGAAATATTAATTTCCGACTATATAAAGTATATATATTCTTGATCAGGACGACAAGACGAGTTGATTTAGCAATGTCCGTCTGTCCGTCTGTCTGTCTGTCTGTCTGTATGTATGCAAACTAGTCCCTCAGTTTTGAAGCTATCGAGCTGAAACTTTGCACAGAGTCCTAGCATGATCGGATTATTGGAACAGGTAGCTCCCATACGAAAAGAAGAAGAAAAGTGAACAAAACTTGAATCGTTGTATGGAAAACTTTTTTGTTTTGTACAATAGAGTGCTGAAATTTTAAACATAGTAGTTTTACATAGTCCGACTACATGCCTGAAAGTTTCATTGAGATTGGACATCTGGAACTGGTAGCTCCCATACAAAATGAAGAAGAGGAAGAGAAGAAATATTCACGTCGTTGTATGGAAAACTTTTTTGTTTCTTAACCAATTGACTTGAAATTTTAAAGTTACGTTCTTAGGGAGGAATGAAAACTATTTTGACCAAAAGTGGGCGTAACCACGCGTAGCCACGCCCACTTATAGCGAAAATTTACCCGTTGTATGGAAAACTTTTTTGTTTTTTAACCAATTGACTTAAAACTTTACAGTTATGTTCTTACGAAGGAATGAAAACTATTTTGAGCAAAAGTGGGCGTAGCAAGGCGTAGCCACGCCCTTTTATAGCGAAAATTGACCCGTTGTATGGAAAACTTTTTTGCTTTTTAACCAATTGACTTGAAACTTTAGAGTTATGTTCTTAGGGTGGAATGAAAACAGGTTTGACCAAAAGTGGGCGTGGCCACGCCCTTTTATAGCGAAAATTGACCCGTTGTATGGAAAGCTTTTTTGTTTTTTAACCAATTGACTTGAAACTTTGCAGTTATGCTCTTAGGGAGGAATGAAAACTATTTTGATCAAAAGTGGGCATGGCCACGCCCACTTATAGCTTAACTTGACCCTTTGTATGAAAAACTGTTTTGTTTTTTAACCAATTGACTTGAAACTTTACAGTTATGTTCTTAGGGAGGAATGAAAACTATTTTAACCAAAAGTGGGCGTAGCCACGCCTACTTATAGCGAAAATTGACCCGTTCTATGGAAAACTTTTTTGTTTTTTAACCAATTGACTTGAAACTTTGCAGTTATGTTCTTAGGGAGGAATGAAAACTATTTTGACCAAAAGTGGGCATGGCTACGCCCACTTATCGCAAAACTTGAACCGTTGTATGGATAACTTTTTTGTTTTTTTTTAACAAATCGACTTGAAACATTACAGTTATGTTGTTAGGGAGGCATGAAAACTATTCATTTCGTTTTTTTTATAGTGACACAAAGTGAAAAGTATTATAGCGTCAGCCTTGCTGAAGATAGCGTCCTTACTGGTTTTAAATCGCTTTAACTCAAACCTTCAAAGAGATAGAAACATGAAAGTCGGTATGTAGACTCAGTATGAGTGGCTCTGCATGCCACAAAATCCCCCCCTCTTTTTCATTTCCTGTCCCCCAGTTATTTCCTGTAAATTGCTATATCTCCAAAATTAACAAAGGTACGACCCTGAAAATTTGTATAAAGGCTCAGTGATAATACATCTTAAAAACTGCATACCATAAACTTCCCCCCTTTTCGATGGCTACTCCTCAGAGGCCAACAAACTTACATTTTTTGTAAAATCCACATTTTTTTTGATATTTCTTGATATTTTAAACACTATTTGAATAGGCGACGTCAGATCAATATGTTTCTGTAGATTGAGGATGTGGCACCGCCTACTGTGTGTGCAGGGTATTATATTGTCGAGTATACTCGACTATACCGCCCTTACTGGTTTTTAATTAATTGACTTGTAACATTTCAGTTATATTCTTAGGGAGGAATGAAAACTATTTTGATCAAAAATGGGAATGGCTACGCCCATTTATCGAAAAACTTGAACCATTGTATGGAAAACTTTTTTGTTTTTTAACCAATTGACTTGAAACCTGACAGTCATGTTGTTAGAGAGGCATGAAAACTATTCACTTACTTTTTATACCCTGTACACACACTGTGTATCAGGGTATATTAAGTTTGTTTGAGACGGTTTGTATTTAACGCATAGAAGGAGGGGAGGAGGACCCTATAAAGTATATATATTCTTGATCAGGATGACAAGACGAATTGATATAGCCCTGTCTGTCCGTCCGTCCGTCCTCACCAATGGTTTTCGAAAACTATAAGAGCTAGAGATTTGAAATTTGGTGGGTAGACTCGTGATCCTCGGCAGCAGATCAAGTTTGAATGTTTTTTGTGCCACGCCCACTCCTTCCCGCCCATCCAGCACCACCCACTTTTTGAACACGCTATAACTCGAACATCTAAAGAGATAGAAACATGAAAATCGGTATGTGGACTCAGTATGAGTAACTCTACAAAGCTGAATACCACAATTTTACCCCCTACCCCGGAAACAAATTCTGACTTTGACAACCTACTTTGCCGCTCCCAGATATCGTAGCGTAAAGGAATTCACTTTTAAACAAAACTTATGTCATCCAATTATCTTTATTCGTTCAGAAGAATAAAGAAGGCCCCACTGTGCGACTTAAATCAGCATCATAATATGTGAGCCACGAATTCATCTGCCATTCGCGTCCTCACAATTATGTTCAATTTTGCAATTGACAATCATACTCTTTCGATTGCTGTGATTAGCAAATGAAAACAATTAATTTACAAATTCAAAATATTTCAAAAGTGAACACTAATTATAAATTATATATGCAATGAATAAAGTCAAGTAGATTCCACACATTGAAGCATTGGTAGTTAACTTAACTCTGTTCTTCGGGGGACACTCTGCACTTTTTAATTAATTCTTCTTCTTCGCATTTATGCATTCAAAAATGTACACATTCCAACTTGCCCAAATAACATGGTTGGTACATACTTATTTTCATAAAATGAACTATTTTTACGAGTTTTTTTAACCATTCCAAATACAACTTCACATTAACTCTAAGTTTAAAATTATTTCAACAATTTAATTCGAATGTACTTCTCAATCTTCGAAACTTGATGTAAGCAGATTGGCGAGGCTTTACACTAATTGTTTTCCAGCTCAAAAAATTTGGTTGATTTGGGAAAGGTTTTTTAAACGCAGATTTATTAATGAAAATATGTAAAATATTGAATTGTTTTAATGCATATTAATGGGGAAACCATAAAGTTTATTTCTTGGTAAATAATTATTTCTAACTAGTGATGGGCACTTTTACGTGACCTGTGATTTTTTCACAGTGATTCGCAAATCACAGTGACTCACTGTGATTGAACTGCTCGCTAAATTGTGATTGGAAATCACAGTTTCACAAAGAACTGCTCTTTTACGCTGTGATTAGAGCAGTGCTGCCACCATATGCATTCGCTTTCTATATTTCTTAGCATTAAGTACTCGTATGTTTTATTAAAGTACACTCGACTTAAAACAATTTAGTGTTCAGACTAGATTATCAAATGTATATACGACCTGGCTTTATGTCATGTGTAAGTCGATGTAACATAGGAGTATGAAATATTCAAATAGAGGAATTATTAATCACGGTTGCTTAGATTAACTGCTCATTTGTTTTAGTAACTGCGACAGTTACATGGTAAGTTCACCATTACTTTTGATGACTAGTTTTGAGATTAAATATGCAACACTAGGTAACGGTTGTTGCAAAATTTAACTGGAAAAACATAATTTTAATCTGTGGGGATAAAATGAATGCAAAAAGGAGAAAAACAACTGAAATTTGGGAATTTTTCGAGGCAGTTGACAATAATTTAGCTATATGCAAAATGTGCTAGCTAAGTTATCATATAAAACGTCCGTTTCAAATTTAAAACCAGTAAGGACGCTATAGTTGAGTATACTCGACAATATAATACCCTGAACACACAGTAGGCGGTGCAACACCTCAAGTCTACAAAAAAATTTTCATTTGACATCGCCCGATCAAATAGTGTTCAAAATATCAAGTAAATCGGTCAAAAAATGTTGAATTCACGAAAAATTTGAGTTTGTAGGTCATTGAGGGGTAACCATCAAAAAAAAGGTAATTTTGTGGTATGCAGTTTTTAAGATAAATATTTACTGAGCTTGCATACAAAATTTCAGGTTTGTATCTTAAACAGTTTTGAAGATACAGCAATTTTAAGAAAACAACCGGGGGAGGGGAAATGAAGAGGA
Organism: Phortica okadai; assembly: GCA_034638295.1. Classification (NCBI taxonomy): domain Eukaryota; kingdom Metazoa; phylum Arthropoda; class Insecta; order Diptera; family Drosophilidae; genus Phortica; species Phortica okadai. The sequence continues at coordinate 16,560,381 of CM067848.1, read as the reverse complement.
GGGGGAAAAATTGTGGTAAGCAGTTTTGTAGTGCTACTTATACTGAGTCTACACACCGACTTTAATGTTTTTATCTCTTTGGATGTTCGAGTTATAGCGTTTTAAAAAAGTGGGTGGTGCTGGATGGGCGGGAAGGAGTGGGCGTGGCACAAAACCGTTCAAACTTGATCTGCTGCCGAGCATTACGAGTCTACCCTCCAAATTTCAAGTCTCTAGCTACTATAGTTTCTGAGATCCGTTGGTGAATACGGACGGACAGACGGACAGACAGACGGACGGACATGGCTTAATCAATTCGTCTTGTCATCCTGATCAAGAATATACTTTATATAGTCGCAAGTGAATATTTCTGTGCGTTACATACATTTCGCTCAAACAAACACAATATACCCCGATACACAGTATGTGTACAGGGTATAAAGACATTTGCAGAGCAGACACCCGACTGTAGCTCTTCCTTCAAATGCTAATCTCGTCCAGGCAAATGTAAATTGTTTTTATACTTTTCACGTATGTGAAATAATATAATAACTTTGTGCTGAAGTTTGTAACAGATCGAAATATTCATTTCCGACTATAAAAAGTATATGTATTCTTGATCAGGACGACAAGACGAGTTGATTTAGCCATGTCCGTCTGTCTGTATATATACAATCTCCTCCCACAGTTTTGAAGATTTCGAGCTGAAATTTTGCACAGATCTTCTTATTTGTGCGATCAACTCATTTGTCGGATCCAGCCATATCGGACCTCTGGAACTGGTAGCCCCCATACGAAAAGAAGAAGAACCAGTAAGGACGCTATAGTCGAGTATACTCGACAATATAATACCCTGCACACACAGTAGGCAGTGCAACACCCCAAATCTACAAAAAAAATGTTGATTTGACATCGCCCGATCAAATAGTGTTCAAAATAGCAAGCAAATCGGTCAAAAAATGTGGAATTCACGAAAAATTTGAGTTTGTAGGTCATTGAGGGGTAACCATCAAAAAGAGGGGAATTTTGTGGTATGCAGTTTTAAAGATAAATATTTACTGAGCTTGTACACAAAATTTCAGATTCGTATCTTTAATAGTTTTGAAGATACAGGAAATTTAAGAAAACACCCGCGGGAGGGGAAATGAAGGGGAGCGGGTATGTGGTATGCAGTTTTGTAAAGCTACTTATACTGAGTCTACATACCGACTTTCATGTTTCTATCTCTTTCGATGTTCGAGTTATAGCGTTTTAAAAAAGTGGGTGGTGCTGGATGGGCGGGAAGGAGTGGGCGTGGCACAAAACCGTTCAAACTTGATCTGCTGCCGAACATCACGAGTCTACCCTCCAAATTTCAAGTCTCTAGCTATTATAGTTTCTGAGAACCATTGGTGAATACGGACGGACGGACAGACGGACGGACAGACGGACGGACAGACGGACGGACGGACAGTCGGACGGACATGGCTTAATCAATTTCTCTTGTCGTCCTGATCAAGAATATATATACTTTATAGGGTCCCCCTGCCCTCCTTCTGTGCGTTACATACATTTCGCTCAAACAAACACAATATACCCTGATACACAGTATGTGTACAGGGTATAAAAATGAACAAAACTTGAATAGTTGTATGGAAAACTTTTTTGTTTTGTATGATAGAGTGCTGAAATTTTAAACATAGTAGTTCTACATAGTCCGACTACATGCCTGAAAGTTCATTGAGATTGGACAACTGGAACTGGTAGCTCCCATACAAAATGAAGAAGAGGAAGAGAAGCCATATTCACGTCGTTGTATGGAGAAATTTTTTGTTTTTTAACCAATTGACTTGAAACTTTACACTTATGTTCTTAGGCAGGAATGAAAGCTATTTTGACCAAAAGTGGGCGTAGCCACGCCCACTTATAGTGGAACTTGACCCGTTGTATGGAAAACTTTTTTGTTTTTAAACCAATTGACTTGAAACTTTACAGTTATGTTCTTAGGGAGGAATTAAACTATTTTGACCAAAAGTGGGCGTAGCCACGCCCACTGATAGCGAAAATTGACCCGTTGTATGGAAAACTTTTTTGTTTTTTAACCAATTCACTTGAAACTTTACAGTTATGTTCTTAGGAAGGAATGAAAACTATTTTGACCAAAAGTGGTCGTAGCCACACCCACTTATAGCGAAAATTGACCCGTTGTAATGAAAACTTTTTTGTTTTTTAACCATATGACTTGAAACTTTGCATTTATGCTCTTAGGGAGGAATGAAAACTATTTTGATCAAAAGTGGGCATGGCCACGCCCACTTATAGCTAAGCTTGACCCTTTGTATGAAAAACTTTTTTGTTTTTTAACCAATTGACTTGAAACTTAACAGTTATGTTCTTAGGGAGGAATGAAAACTATTTTGACCAAAAGTGGGCATGGCTACGCCCACTTATCGCAAAACTTGAACCGCTGTATGGAAAACTTTTTGAAGTGAAACTTCTTTAGCATGGGTGTGATTTGAAACTCGATGAAACGACATGAAAAAGAGGCAGACTATACATTTATATGATTTAGCCTGCGAGAGAATGAAACAGAATATAGAATGACGGTCTGTAGTCATAAAGTAAGTAGTCATAAAAAAAAGTAACAACAACAACATGCTTTGTTGTAATTTTGTCATTCCTCTTCAACCGTCACCTTCGCCATCTGGCGCATATGCAACAACAACTAACCTCTAAATCAGAGCTCGCAAATAACAGTTGACCGTTTTTCGTTGTCATAAAATAACTCTCATTTACGGACACTTTGAGCAATCGCTCAATAATGAACCGTTCACATCGTCTCTTCAATAAATCGGTTTGTGCTCAACCAAAAACCAATTTCGTGTTTTCTTTTTGCTCTGCTCATTCGCTGACCATTTTGTGGCGAGCAAAGAAAATAAAAGTCTTTTGCATTTGTATGCGTGTCAGACGTCTACTTTAACTTGAGACTTGCTTTGTACACAACAACAGCACGGCACAACAACAACAATTAAAGTATTAAAGACCGTTTGCGATGAGCCTTTCATTTTTTTGCTCATCTGCTGACACTCATTGTGCGAGCACTCAACCGGATCGCTCACTATAAGTTGATTTTGAAAGAACGAAACAATAATAGCTCAACTGAGAAGACTCGACCGAAAACCAAAACGAAGCAAACGTGCATATTTTTATACCCTGTACACACACTGTGTATCAGGGTATATTAAGTTTGTTTGAGACGGTTTGTATGTAACGCATAGAAGGAGGGGAGGGGGACCCTATAAAGTATATATATTCTTGATCAGGATGACAAGACGAATTGATATAGCCCTGTCTGTCCATCCGTCCGTCCGTCCGTCCTCACCAATGGTTCTCGAAAACTATAAGAGCTAGAGACTTGAAATTTGGTGGATAGACTCGTGAGGTCAAACGCTAGATCAAGTTTGAAGGATTTTTTGCCACGCCCACTCCTTCCCGCCCATCGAGCACCACACATTTTTTCAAAAGGCTGTAGCTCGAAAACCTGATGAGTTAGAAACATGAAAATGAGTACGTAGACTCAGTATGTATAGCTCTACAAAACTGCATACCACATTTTTTTTCCCCGTCCCCTTCCTTTCCCCACAAAAAGTTGTTTTCTTAAAATTGCTGTATCTCCTAAACTATAATAGATACAATTTTGTATGCAAACTCAGTAAACATACCTTTTTAAAACTGCATACCACAAACTTTCATTTTTAACGCTGTGTGACAACGCAAAGACAAATAAGTTGAAATTTGGCATAAATTGTGCTTTGAACTCTGCTTTATCCTATTTGTAACAAAAACCGTACTTAACACTTCGAAAACTATTAAAGCTAGAGACTTGAAATTTGGAAGATAGACTCGTGTGGTCGAACACTAGATCAAGTTTGAAGGAATTTTTGCCACGCCCATTTCTTCCCGCCCATCGAGCACAACAAAAGGTAATTTTTTTCTTAAAATTACTGTATCTCCTAAAGTATAAAGAATACAATGCTGAAATTTTGTATGCAAACTCAGATAACATACCTTTTTAAAACTGCATACAAAAAACTACCACTTTCCCCGCAAAGACCAACACACTAAAATTTTGCAGCAATGCTTTGTAACAAAATCCGTACCAAAGCGCCATCTAATGGCAACATTGCACTGTGAGCCCTGCCTCACCTTAGCAAATACACAAACCATATCGTGGTACACTGCTTTTGCTGTCGGCGAATGTTTAACGTGTTATCAACATAGGTGTGTGTACAGGGTATTATATAGTTGAGAATACTCAACTATACCGCCCTTACTGGTTTTCGGTTGTGTTAGAGCGTAGACCACAAAGCGAAAAACGGTTGAGAGTTATTTGCGAGCTATGCTCTAAATATTACAACAACTCTTGTTGTTGTTATTTTCGTCATAAGCATTCTCCGTTGGGTCGGACAGTGTGGTTGTAGCTACCTATGACACTGTCTGAGCGTATACATTGTGTAAATACTTTACACTTTAAATGAGCACTCGTCAACGTTTAGATTTGTACTAGCTCGTCCAAGGCGGACGTCGCTTTATTTATACTAAATTTCCTTAATACTAACGCCGTGTTTGTAAGGCACTGCGTCTGGTCCTTAATTTCTATTGGTTGTTTTTTACTAATTACTATCTTATCCTAACACTGTGTTTGTAAGACAACAGTGTGATCTTAAATCTATTTTGGTCGCTTATCGTAATTACCGTTTATGGCCGGCATGGTCTAATTATTATTTATGGCCGGCAGATGTTTAGGCGACCTGCGACCTTCTGTTGGAAATACATGGTTTATCATTAGGTATTTCCAGAGAAGCGATATGATAAGCGTGTCTTGCAGCCTTATCGTTGTCCATACATCGTAGACGGTTTATATGTTCGTTCCTGAACACATTGTGTTTGTTGTTGCCCGCTACTTAACGTTGCTAATCAACGTCGCTTATCGGCTTCATAATATACATATGAGCCGCGAAATCATCTGCAGTTATTAATCTTGAAGCTCGTTTAATTTTGCAATTGACAATAATACCCTTTCCATTGCTGTGATTAGCAAATAAAAACAATTAATTTACAAATTCAAAAAATTCCGAAAGTGAACACTGATAATAAATTATAAATGCAATAAATAAAGTCCAGTAGATTCTACATATTGGAGCTTTAGTTGTTAACTTGCCTGTGTTGTTCGAGAGACCCTTTGCACATTTCAATTAATTTTTCTTCTTCGCATTTATGCATTCAAAAATGTACACATTCCAAATTGTGCGTGGTTGGTACCTATGTATGTACATATTTTCATAAAATGTACTATTTTTACGAGCAGATTTATTAATGAAAACATGAAAAATATTGAATTGTTTAAATGCAGATTAATGAGGAAACCATAAGGTTTATTTCTTGTTACATAATTATTTATAACAACTTAAAATAAGGCTGAATTTAATAAAATCTTCGAGAAAATTGTCAGAGATTTTGTAACGGTGTGAAAATATCTATAAAATATTTCCCAGATACATAAATTTCCCTTTTGATTATTTTGATCCAATTCCAATTTTATTACCATAAATCATTAATAAGAGGATAAAAAGCAAATTTACGTCGTTGTATGGAAAACTTTTTTGTTTCTTGATCAATTGACTTGAAACTTCACACTTATTGTCTTAGAGAGCCAAAAAAATATTTTCATCCAAAATTGGGTATGGCAACGCCCACTTATAGCAAAAATTTATAATTTGCATATCCTAGCTACGCAATGAGCTAAAATAATGAAAATTAGTGTATAGGATACTAAGATAAAGAGAGATTATATCCAGAAAATGGTCGTGGCAAGGCTGATGATAGCATCCTTACTCGTTTTTTGGTTCTTTTCAAAAAAGTTTCACTTCGAACACGTGTACTGTGTTTCACGCGATTTTTTTTTTTGTTTTGTAACCAATTGACTTGAAACCTTACTGTTATGTTGTTAAGGAGGCATGAAAACTATTAATTAACTTATTTTTATAGTGACACATTGTGAAAAGTATTATAGCTTCAGCCTTGCTGAAGATAGCGTCCTTACTGGTTTTATCTTTGATATATCAGGTTTATTAGTGTGTTATTTACAGGAAACCACACTAGAAATATTTGAAAGACAGTCTACATTGAATTCACAAAATTTATCGCACCGAAATGAAGCACAAAATGCTCAACACACAACTATGCCTTAATTTCTTACACAGCCGATGACTGTAAAACGCAAAGATGTTATAAACAACACACTTTTGTCGTTGTTTATCGACAGTTATCAGCCGTTTCGATTGGTGGAAGAAGAATCGTTCAAAAATTTTGTGAAAGCCTTGAACCCTTCTTACGAACTGCCAAGTCGTCATCTTATATCGCGGTCGTACATACCTTCACTTTACGAAAAATGTAAGTGTTCAGTGAGCGAAATAATGAGAAGTGCAAACAAAATTTGCATTACAACTGACTGGTGGACCTCTATAAACAACGACAGCTATATGGCAGTTACAGCTCATTTCCTTGACCAAGATTTTGAAATGGAGTCCTGCCTTCTTGGTTGTCCACATGTGCGGATGCATCACACGACGGATAATTTGGCGTTGGAACTCAACAAATTGATTATAGATTGGGATATCGCAAAAAAAATAATATTGGCAGTTTCGGACAACGCAGCCAATGTAAAAAGTGCTATTGAGTCCAAATTGTCTTTGAAGCATTTAGGGTGTATGGCGCATACAATTAATTTAATTGTAAAAGATGGTTTGAAAATCTGCGAAGTTGAAACCACAATTGAAAGCACCACTTCAAATATGAAGCTCTCTGAATTTCAGAAAAATTGTGGAAATGCCACCCCTCTGAAACTGCTACAGGATACTCCCACTCGATGGAATAGCACTTTTTATATGCTGCAACGATTTGTCATGTTGGAAAATGCAGTGCGAGCAACAGTAGCTTTGTTAAATACTGATCTTCCAGTCCTGACTCCGGGTGAATGGGATGTATTGAAAGAACTCTGCGAAATCTTAAAGCCATTTGAAGCAGCAACAATATCACTAAGTGGTGAGCAATATCAAACAGCATCCATAGTGATTCCCATTGTGAGTGGCATCAGGCGGGTCCTGACACTTATCAAAACCAAGATTTTAAATAGTGGTGCATTGCTGGTGCTTAAAAAGTTGGAGGAGGGAATAGAATCTCAACTTGGCAACGTAACTTTCAGCAAAACACTGTGGGATAGCACATTTTGTGATCCCCGTTTTAAAAACGTACCATTTGTCGATGACTACCATTTTGACCAAATGAAAAAATGGTTCATACAAGAAGTTGCCCAAAAAATTGCAACAGCTTCGCCAATCCAAAACGACAACCAACAAAACGTTGTAAATTCGCAGCCCTCTGACGAAATGTCGGTTTGGTTTGAATTTGAAAATCGCGCAGCAGCAGCAGCAGAACCAAACGGAACACCTTATTCAAGAGCAATTCTTGAGGTCCAAAGATATTTGGAATCAGGTATTACCGCTCGGGGTCAAGATCCACTGCGTTTAGTGGAAAAATAAAAAGTACATGTACCCATTTTTCTCAATGGTAGCCCAAGAAAAACTGAGCGCATTAAGCACGTCAGTTTCTTGTGAGCGACTTTTTTCAGAGGCTCACGGCTTAGTCCAAGAAAAACGGAAATGTTACTGTTTTTAAACAGTAACCTTAAATATTCACAATAAATAAATATATTGTTCAACAAAATAAAGTTCCTTTACATAAGCGTTTTAATTTGAAACTTGTGCTTGTTATACCCTGTACACATACTGTGTATCAGAGTATATTAAGTTTGTTTGAGACGGTTTGTATGAAACGCATAGAAGGAGGGGAGGGGGACCCTATAAAGTATATATATTCTTGATCAGGATGACAAGACGAATTGATATAGCCTTGTCTGTCCGTCCGTCCGTCAGTCCTCACCAATGGTTCTCGAAAACTATAAGAACTAGAGACTTGAAATTTGGAGGATAGACTCGTGAGGTCAAACGCTAGATCAAGTTTGAAGGAATTTTTGCCACACCCACTCCTTATCGCCCACCCACTCCTTCACTTTTCACGTATGTGAAATAGTATATTAACTTTGTCACGAAGTTTGTAACAGATCGAAATATTAATTTCCGACTATATAAAGTATATATATTCTTGATCAGGACGACAAGACGAGTTGATTTAGCCATGTCCGTCTATCCGTCCGTCTGTCTGTTTATATACAATCTCCTCCCACAGTTTTGAAGATTTCGAGCTGAAATTTTGCACAGATCTTCTTATTTGTGCGATCAACTCATTTGTCGGATCCAGCCATATCGGACCATTGGAACTGATAGCCCCCATACGACAAGAAGAAGAAAAGTGAATAAAACTTGAATCGTTGTATGGAAAACTTTTTTGTTTTGTATGATACAATGCCGAAATTTTAAACATAGTAGTTCTACATAGTCCGACTACATGCCTGAAAGTTTCATTAAGATTGGACAACTGGAACTGGTAGCTCCTACATAGAAAGATCGAGGAAATTTGAATCGTTGTATGGAAAACTTTTTTGTATTGTAAGATAGAGGGCTGAAATTTGAAACATAGTAGTTTTAAATAGTCCCACTAAATTCCATTTAGATCGGGCAACTGGAACTGGTACCTGCCATACAAAATGAAGAAGAGGAAGTGAAGCAATATTCACGTCGTTGTATAGACAACTTTTTTGTTTTTTAACCAATTGACTTGAAACCTTACAGTTATGTTCTTAGGGAGGAATGAAAACAATTTTGACCAAAAGCAGGCGTGGCCACGCCCTTTTTAAACGAAAATTGAACCGTTGTATCGAAAACTTTTTTGTTTTTTAACCAATTGACTTGAAATTTTAAAGTTATGTTCTTAGAGAGGAATGAAAACTATTTTGACCAAAAGTGGGCGTAGCCACGCCCACTTCTAGCGAAAATTGACCCGTTGTATGGAAAACTTTTTTGTTTTTTAACCAATTGACTTGAAACTTTACAGTTATGTTCTTTGGAAGGAATGAAAACTATTTTGACCAAAAGTGGGCGTGGCTACGCCCACTTATAGCGAAAATTGACCCGTTGTATGGAAAACTTTTTTGTTTTTTAACCAATTGACTTGAAACTTTACAGTTATGTTCTTAGGGAGGAATGAAAACAATTTTGACCAAAAGAAGGCGTGGCCACGCCTTTTTTAAGCGAAAATTGACCCGTTGTATGGAAAACTTTTTTGTTTTTTAACCAATTGACTTGAAACTTTACAGTTATGTTCCTAGGGAGGAATAAAAACTATTTTGACCAAAAGTAGGCGTAGCCACGCCCACTTATAGTGAAAATTGACCCGTTGTATGGAAAATTTTTTTTTTTTTCACCAATTGACTTGAAACTTTACAGTTATGTTCTTAGGGAGGAATGAAAACTATTTTGACTAAAAGTGGGCGTAGCCACGCCCATTTATAGCGAAAATTGACCCATTGTATGGAAAACTTTTTTGTTTTTTATCCAATTGACTTGAACCTTTGCAGTTATGTTCTTAGGGAGGAATGAAAACTATTTTAACCAAAAGTGGGCGTACGCCACGCCTACATATAGCGAAAATTGACCCGTTGTATGGAAAACTTTTTTGTTTTTTAACCAATTGACTTGAAACTTTCCAGTTATGTTCTTATAGTTGGGGAGCCGACGATGCTAAAACGTGATTTACTCCAGCGTCGTTGGGAGTGGTTGCATTTTGAAGATTAAATAATTTAAAGAGGAAAAGATTCGATGAAATTTTTTGTTTTAGCGGTGGGTTCGACCGCCATAAGGCGTTTTATATTGTATACCGAGGAATAAGGAAGGTTCCTGCATATAACTGTTAGATTATGGAACAGTACGACTAGGAGGTCATGCTGAGCCACCTGTATGAAAAACTGACGCACAGGACTAACTAAATTTGATGGTTTTAGTTTGCAAGTTTGAAACCCTCCCATTCCCTTACGTCTTACTCAAAATGGATGATTAGCGAAATGGAGACTTATAAGCATGAAATAAACCCACCTTTTCTTAATCTGCCACGCAGGAGTTAAAAAGCCGTTTTTACAGTTTCAATGGTCTGCCCTACACGCGCGTCACCACTTAGAAATCTTATACTTGGGCAATCTACTCAATAGAGTATAAGCTATCTCCCATATTCTAATCTGCCACGCAGGAGTAACTACGAAAATCCCCGCTTGGGCTCCCCTACTATTAGGGAGGAATGAAAACTATTTTGACCAAAAGTGGGCATGGCTACGCCCACTTATCGCAAAACTTGAACCGTTGTATGGAAAACTTTTTTGTTTTTTTAACAAATCGACTTGAAACATTACAGTTATGTTGTTAGGGAGGCATGAAAACTATTCATTTAGTTTTTTTTATAGTGACACAAAGTGAAAAGTATTATAGCGTCAGCCTTGCTGAAGATAGCGTCCTTACTGGTTTTAAATCGCTTTAACTCAAACCTTCAAAGAGATAGAAACATGAAAGTCGGTATGTAGACTCAGTATGAGTGGCTCTGCATGCCACAAAATCCCCCCCTCTTTTTCATTTCCTGTCCCCCAGTTATTTCCTGTAAATTGCTATATATCCAAAATTAACAAAGGTACGACCCTGAAAATTTGTATAAAGGCTCAGTAATAACACATCTTAAAAACTGCATACCATAAACTTCCCCCCTTTTCGATGGCTACTCCTCAGAGGCCAACAAACTTACATTTTTTGTAAAATCCACATTTTTTTTACCGATTTTCTTGATATTTCAAACACTATTTGAATATGCGACGTCAGATCAATATGTTTCTGTAGATTGAGGATGTGGCACCGCCTACTGTGTGTGCAGGGTATTATATTGTCGAGTATACTCGACTATACCGCCCTTACTGGTTTTTTAATTAATTGACTTGTAACATTTCAGTTATATTCTCAGGGAGGAATGAAAACTATTTTGATCAAAAATGGGAATGGCTACGCCCATTTATCGCAAAACTTGAACCATTGTATGGAAAACTTTTTTGTTTTTTAACCAATTGACTTGAAACCTGACAGTCATGTTGTTAGGGAGGCATGAAAACTATTCACTTACTTTTTATACCCTGTACACACACTGTGTATCAGGGTATATTAAGTTTGTTTGAGATGGTTTGTATTTAACGCATAGAAGGAGAGAAGGAGGACCCTATAAAGTATATATATTCTTGATCAGGATGACAAGACGAATTGATATAGCCCTGTCTGTCCGTCCGTCCGTCCTCACCAATGGTTCTCGAAAACTATAAGAGCTAGAGACTTGAAATTTGGTGGATAGACTCGTGAGGTCAAACGCTAGATCAAGTTTGAAGGATTTTTTGCCACGCCCACTCCTTCCCGCCCATCGAGCACCACCCATTTTTTCAAAAGGCTGTAGCTCGAAAACCTGATGAGTTAGAAACATGACAATGAGTATGTAGACTCAGTATGTATAGCTCTACAAAACTGCATACCACATTTTTCCCCCCACCCCTTCGTTTCCCCTCAAAAAGTTGTTTTCTTAAAATTGCTGTATCTTCTAAACTATAATAGATACAATGCTGAAATTTTGTATGCAAACTCAGTAAACATACCTTTTTAAAACTGCATACCACAAACTTTCATTTTTAACGCTGTGTGACAACGCAAAGACAAACAAGTTGAAATTTGGCATAAATTGCGCTTTGAACACTGCTTTATCCTATTTGTAACAAAAACCGTACTTAACACTGCGAAAACTATTAAAGCTAGAGACTTGAAATTTGGAAGATAGTCTCGTGTGGTCGAACACTAGATGAAGTTTGAAGGAATTTTTGCCACGCCCATTCCTTCCCGCCCATCGAGCACAACAAAAGGTAATTTTTTTCTTAAAATTGCTGTATCTCCTAAAGTATAAAGAATACAATGCTGAAATTTTGTATGCAAACTCAGATAACATACCTTTTTAAAACTGCATACAACAAACTACCACTTTCCCCGCAAAGACCAACACACTAAAATTTTGCAGCAATGCTTTGTAACAAAACCCGTACTAAAGCGCCATCTAATGACAACATTGCACTGTGAGCCCTGCCTCACTATGAGCAAATACACAAACCATATCGTGGTACACTGCTTTTGCTGTCGGCGAATGTTTAACGTGTTATCAACATAGGTGTGTGTACAGGGTATTATATAGTTGAGAATACTCAACTATACCGCCCTTACTGGTTCTTATTAATTTTAAACAAATTAATTATTTTTACGAGTTTTTTTTAAACATTTCAAATACAACTTCACATTAACTATTATATGAAGATTATTTCAACAATTTAATTCGAATGTACTTCTCAATCTTCAAAAAAATATACAAGAAGATTGTTTTCCAGCTATAAAAATTTGGTTGATTTGGGAAGGATTTGTTTTTAAATGCATATTTATAGATTAGATTGAATTGTTTTAATGCAGATTAATGTGGAAACCATAAAGTTTATTTCTTGCTATATAATTCTTTGTAACAACTTAAAATAAGGCTGAATTTAATAAAATCTCTGAAAAAATTATCACAGATTTTGCACGGGTATAAAAATATGTACAATAGATTTTTCATACACCTAAATTTCTTTTTAGATTGTTTTCAAATTTTCGACCTGAAAGGTTGCACAGATCCTCCAATTTTTTTTTACCATAAATCATTGATTGGAGAAAAAAAAGCAAATTTACGTCATTGTATGGAAAACGTTTTTGAAGTGAAACTTCTTTAGCATGGGTGCGATTTGAAACTCGATGAAACGACATGAAAAGGAGACAGACCATACTTTTATATGATTTAGCCTGCGAGAGAATGAAATAGAATATAGAATGACAGTCTGTAGTAGGGATGTCAATTTTTGGAGATTTACCAATCCCGGGATTTTTGGGATTGTAAACTGAAATCCCGGGATCCCGGGATTAGTCCCGGGACTAGTTTAGACGTAGTCAATAATTTATAAATTTGGATTTTATTCCTTTTTATTATTTAAAAAAACAAAATGCAAAGCAATAAAAAAAAAATAGACTATTTCATTCAGTCTTACAAAATGAGTTACCAAATATTTTTTATACTTTTCACTTATGTGAAATAGCATATTAACTTTGTCACGGAGTTTGTAACAGATCGAAATATTAATTTCCGACTATATAAAGTATATATATTCTTGATCAGGACGACAAGACGAGTTGATTTAGCCATGTCCGTCTGTCCGTCTGTCTGTCGGTCTGTCTGTCTGTCTGTCTGTATGTATGCAAACTAGTCCCTCAGTTTTGAAGCTATCGAGCTGAAACTTTTCACAGAGTCTTAGAATTTATTACGATGAATCATTCGTCGGAACCAGCATGATCGGATTATTGGAACAGGTAGCTCCCATACGAAAAGAAGAAGAAAAGTGAACAAAACTTGAATCGTTGTATGGAAAACTTTTTTGTTTTGTACAATAGAGTGCTGAAATTTTAAACATAGTAGTTTTACATAGTCCGACTACATGCCTGAAAGTTTCATTGAGATTGGACATCTGGAACTGGTAGCTTCCATACAAAATGAAGAAGAGGAAGAGAAGCCATATTCACGTCGTTGTATGGAAAACTTTTTTGTTTTTTAACCAATTGACTTGAAACTTTACAGTTATGTTCTTAGAGCGGAATGAAAACTATTTTGACCAATAGTGGGCGTAGCCACGCGTAGCCACGCCCACTTATAGCGAAAATTGACCCGTTGTAATGAAAACTTTTTTGTTTTTTAACCAATTGACTTGAAACTTTACAGTTATGTTCTTAGGAAGGAATGAAAACTATTTTGACCAAAAGTGGGCGTAGCCAGGCGTAGCCACGCCCACTTATAGCGAAAATTGACCCGTTGCATGGAAAACTTTTTTGTATTTTAACCAATTGACTTGAAACTTTACAGTTATGTTCTTAGGAAGGAATCAAAACTATTTTGACCAAAAGCAGGCGTGGCCACGCCCTTTTATAGCGAAAATTTACCCGTTGTATGGAAAACTTTTTTTTTAAACCATTGACATGAAACTTTACAGGTTTGTTCTTACGAAGGAATAAAAACTATTTTGACCAAAAGTGGGCGTGGCCACGCCCTTTTATAGCGAAAATTGACCCGTTGTATGGAAAACTTTTTTGTTTTTTAACCAATTGACTTGAAACTTTACAGTTATGTTCTTAGGGAGGAATGAAAACAATTTTGACCAAAAGTGGGTGTGGCCACGCCCTTTTATAGCGAAAATTGACCCGTTGTATGGAAAACTTTTTTGTTTTTTAACCAATTGACTTGAAACTTTACAGTTATGTTCTTAGGGAGGAAAGAAAACTATTTTGATCAAAAATGGGCATGGCTACGCCCAATTATCGCAAAACTTAAACCGTTGTATGGAAAACTTTTTTGTTTTTTAACCAATTGACTTGAAACCTTACAGTTATGTTGTTAGGGAGGCATGAAAACTATTCATTTAGTTTTTTAGTGACACAACGTGAAAAGTATTTTAGCTTCAGCCTTGCTGAAGATAGCGTCCTTACTGGTTATTGAAATAACTTTGGTTTTTGTAAAAAGCGCTCAGACTTATGCAAAAAGACTATTTTCACCTCCTTTGTGACAAACTGGCTACGTTCTTGGTTACGAAACAATGAAATTTGTCGTATACGCTTTCTAACTTATTGATCAATAGAAATAATTCACATCAGAATAAAAATATCTAAGTCCCGAATATCCCGGGATTGGGCAAATTAAATCGCGGGATTTTCGGGACTTCAAAAACACTGAAATCCCGGTATTTCGGGATCCCGGGATCCCGGGATTGACATCCCTACTACTGAGTCATGCAAGTAGCAAAAACGTTAGCATTATAGCAATATTGTCCCACACATACACAAAAAACCTCATTTCGATTTTGAAATTTTCTCTCATTTCAGTCTACATGTAAGCTCCGTAAAGGAACTTCGTTCCAAAAATAAACTTCATCTGCTGCCGAGCATCACAAGTCTACCCTCTATATTTCAAGTCTCTAGCTCTTATAGTTTCCGAGAACCGTTGTTGGGGACGGACGGACGGACGGATATGGCTCAATCAATTTCTCTTGTCGTCCTGATCAAGAATATATACACTTTATGGGGTCCCCCTCCCCTCCTTCTGAGCGTTACATACATTTCGCTCAAACAAACACAATATACCCTGATACAGAGTATGTCTACAGGGTATAACCAGAAAGGGCGGTATAGTTGAGCATTCTTAACAGAATAATACCCTGTACACACACCTATGTTGATAACATGTTAAACATTCGCCGACAGCAAAAACAGTGTACAACGATATGGTTTGTGTATTTGCTAAAGTAAGGCAGGGCTCAGAGTGCAATGTTGCCATTTGCTTTAGTACGGATTTTTGTTACAAAACATTGCTGCAAAATTTTAGTTTGTTGGTCTTTGCGGGGAAATTGGTAGTTTGTTGTATGCAGTTTTAAAAAGGTATGTTAACTAAGTTTGCATACAAAATTTCAGCATTGTATTTTTTATACTTCAGCAATTTTAAGAAAAAACCAGTAAAGACGCTATCTTCAGCAAGGCTGAAGCTATAATACTTTTCACTTTGTGTCACTATAAAAAAAACTAAATGAATAGTTTTCATGCATCCCTAACAACATAACTGTAATGCTTCAAGTCAATTCGTTAAAAAACAAAAAATTTTTCCATACAACGGTTCAAGTTTTGCGATAAGTGGGCCCACATTTGGTCAAAATAGTTTTTATTCCTCCCTAAGAACATAACTGTAAAGTTTCAAGTCAATTGGTTAAAAAACAAAAAAGTTTTCCATACAAAGGGTCAATTTTCGCTATAAAAGGGCGTGGCCATGCCCACTTTTGATCAAAATAGTTTTCATTCCTCCCTAAGAGCATAACTGCAAAGTTTCAAGTCAATTGGTTAAAAAACAGAAAAGTTTTCCATACAACGGGTCAATTTTCGCTATAAGTAGGCGTGGCTACGCCCACTTTTGGTCAAAATAGTTTTCATTCCTCCCTAGGAACATAACTGTAAGTTTTAAGTCCATTGGTTAAAAAAAACTGGTGCGTGGAGTCCCTCCGCGCGGATGAAGTAAAACTCCCACTTTAAAAGTAAAAGCGAAGGTTGTTTCGATTTTTTATAGTAATACTATGACCCTGAATCTGCTGCGTTTTCTTTAAGACCATTGTCACTCATTTTGATCTTTCATTCTAGTCCAGAAACGATTAAAATGTTCTTAAAAATAATTAAAAACACACAAAATAACAAAAATATTATACAATAAATTAAAAAAATATAATTAAAAAACGAAAAACATTGCCTTGCATGGGAGTCGAATCTGGGGCAATACGATCGGCAGCCTACCATTCACCCACACAACCAATACGGTATCTGACTTTTAGTGCTCTAATATCGAATAAAAAATAGTGTTCAATTTGAAATATCCTCATAGTCAATTTAGAATTCTTATTTTAAAAATTTATAGATCAGAAACTATTACAATATTCTTAAAAATAATTAAAAACATACAAAATAATAAAAATATTATCAAAATCATAAATTAAAATATAAAAATAATTATTGTCTCGACCGGTCATCGAACCCAGGACCTTCCGATTGCCGGCCGTCTACTTTACCACTGCACCATTGACTTGATAATTTTTCTTGAACAATATTGAAGTTTTGATTGTCATTCTATAATTGACAAAAAAACTATAAAAACCAAAAAAGTCTTTTTGCATCGATCGGGAGTCGAACTCGCAACATCTGGATTAGCAGCTTAGTCAGCTACCACTAAGCCACCGGTTTGGTTATTTTTTGAATGTCAATATTGATCTTTTAATTGTCACATTACAAAAATAGCGTTAAATATTTAACGTTTAACGCTTTGGAAGTCGAATAAGAAGTTTTACTTCAAAAACAAAAAAGTTTTCCATACAAAGCGTCAAGTTAAGCTATAAGTGGGCGTGGCCATGCCCACTTTTGATCAAAATAGTTTTCATTCCTCCCTAAGAGCACAACTGCAAAGTTTCAAGTCAATTGGTTAAAAAACAAAAAAGTTTTCCATACTACGGGTAAATTTTCGCTATAAGTGGGCGTGGCTACGCCCACTTTTGGTCAAAATAGTTTTCATTCCTCTCTAAGAACATAACTGTAAAGTTTCAAGTCAATTGGTTAAAAAACAAAAAAAGTTTTCCATACAAAGGGTCAATTTGCGCTATAAAAGGGCGTGGCTACGCCCACTTTTGGTCAAAATAGTTTTCATTCCTCCCTAAGAGCATAACTGCAAAGTTTCAAGTCAATTGGTTAAAAAACAAAAAAGTTTTCCATACAACGGGTCAATTTTCGCTATAAGTAGGCGTGGCTACGCTCACTTTTGGTTAAAATAGTTTTCATTCCTCCCTAAGAACATAACTGTAAAGTTTCAAGTCAATTGGTTAAAAAACAAAAAAGTTTTCCATACAAAGGGTCAAGTTAAGCTATAAGTGGGCGTGGCCACGCCCACTTTTGATCAAAATAGTTTTCATTCCTCCCTAAGAGCATAACTGCAAAGTTTCAAGTCAATTGGTTAAAAAACAAAAAGGTTTTCCATACAACGGGTAAATTTTCGCTATAAGTGGGCGTGGCTACGCGTGGTTACGCCCACTTTTGGTCAAAATAGTTTTCATTCCTCCCTAAGAACATAACTTTAAAATTTCAAGTCAATTGGTTAAGAAACAAAAAAGTTTTCCATACAACGACGTGAATATGGCTTCTCTTCCTCTTCTTCATTTTGTATGGGAGCTACCAGTTCCAGATGTCCAATCTCAATGAAACTTTCAGGCATGTAGTCGGACCATGTAAAACTACTATGTTTAAAATTTCAGCACTCTATTGTACAAAACAAAAAAGTTTTCCATACAACGATTCAAGTTTTGTTCACTTTTCTTCTTCTTTTCGTATGGGAGCTACCTGTTCCAATAATCCGATCATGCTGGTTCCGACGAATGATTCATCGTAATAAATTCTAAGACTCTGTGCAAAGTTTCAGCTCGATAGCTTCAAAACTGAGGGACTAGTTTGCATACATACAGACAGACAGACAGACAGACGGATAGACGGACATGGCTAAATCAACTCGTCTTGTCGTCCTGATCAAGAATATATATACTTTATATAGTCGGAAATTAATATTTCGATCTGTTACAAACTCCGTGACAAAGTTATTATACTATTTCACATAAGTGAAAAGTATAAAAACCAGTAAGGACGCTATAGTCGAGTATAGTCGACAATATATTACCCTGCACACAGAGTAGGCGGTGCAACACCCCAAATCTACGAAACAAAATTTTGATTTGACATCGCCCGGTTGAATAGTGTTCAAAATATCAAGTAAATCGGTCAAAAAATTTGTAATTTACGAAAAATTTGAGTTTGTAGGTCATTGAGGGGTAACTATCAAAAAGAGGGGAATTTTGTGGGATGCAGTTTTAAAGATACGTATTTACTGAGCTTGTCTACAATTTCAGGTTCGTATCTTTAATGGTTTTGAAGATACAGCAACTTTAAGAAAACAACCGGGGGAGGGGAAATGAAGTGGAGGGGGAAAAACTGTGGTATGCAGTTTTGTAGAGCTACTCATACTGAGTCTACATACCGACTTTCATGTTTCTATCTCTTTGAATGTTCGAGTTATAGCGTTTTAAAAAAGTGGGCGGTGCTGGATGAGCGGGAAGGAGTGGGCGTGGCACAAAACCGTTCAAACTTGATCTGCTGCCGAGCATCACGAGTCTCCCCTCCAAATTTCATGTCTCTAGCTCTTATAGTTTTCGAGAACCATTGGTGAGGACGGACGGACGGACAGACAGGGCTATATCAATTCGTCTTGTCATCCTGATCAATAATATATGTACTTTATAGGGTCCCCCTCTCCTCCTTCTATACGTTACATACAAACCGTCTCAAACAAACTTAATATACCCTGATACACAGTGTGTGTACAGGGTATAAAAAGGGAGAGACAAAATAAACTTGATCTGCTGAATGAATAACAGCTTCGAACTGCGAAGAGTTTTTGGTCCTATCTATTATAGTTTCCGAGATCGACGCGTTCATATAGACGGACGGACGGACAGACGGACATGAATAAATCGACTTCTCTTTCGATACTGATCGAGAATACATATACTTTGAGTCGGAAATGTCTCCTTTAAGGTGTTACATACATTGTCGATGCGCACAAAACTCATATACCCCGGTACCATAAGGTACAGGGTATAACCAGTAAGGGCAGTATAGTCGAGTATACTCGACAATATAATACCCTGCACAAACAGTAGGCGGTGCCACATCCTCAATCTACAGAAACATATTGATCTGACGTCGCCTTTTCAAATAGTGTACAAAGAAAATCGGTCAAAAAATGTGGATTTTACGAAAAATTTAAGTTTGTAGGTGTCTGAGGGGTAGCCATCAAAGAGAGATTTTTGGTATGCAGTTTTAAAGATGTATGATCACTGAGCTTGTATTCTGGTTCATACCTTTGTTAATTTTGGAGATATAGCAATTTACAGAAAATAACTGGGGGAGGGGAAATGAAAAAGAGAGGGGAGGTCTGTCCGTCTGTCTGTATATATACAATCTCCTCCCACAGTTTTGAAGATATCGAGCTGAAATTTTGCACAGAGACTTCTAATTCGTGCAGTCAACTCATTTGTGGGATCCAGCCATATCGGACCACTGGAACTGATAGCCCCCATACGACAAGAAGAAGAAAAGTGAACAAAACTTGAATCGTTCTATGGAAAACTTTTTTGTTTTGTATGATACAATGCCGAAATTTTAAACATAGTAGTTCTACATAGTCCGACTGCATGCCTGAAAGTTTCATTAAGATTGGACAACTGGAACTGGTAGCTCCTACATAGAAAGATCGTGGAAATTTGAATCGTTGTATGGAACACTTTATTGTATTGTAAGATAGAGGTCTGAAATTTGAAACATAGTAGTTTTAAATAGTCCCACTAAATGCCATTTAGATCGGGTAACTGGAACTGGTACCTGCCATACAAAATGAAGAAGAGGAAGTGAAGCAATATTCACGTCGTTGTATAGACAACTTTTTTGTTTTTTAACCAATTGACTTGAAACCTTACAGTTATGTTCTTAGGGAGGAATGAAAACTATTTTGACCAAAAGTGGGCATGGCTACGCCCACTTATCGCAAAACTTGAACCGTAGTATGGAAAACTTTTTTGTTTTTTAACCAATTGACTTGAAACCTTACAGTTATGTTGTTAGGGAGGCATGAAAACTATTCATTTAGTTTTTTTTTATAGTGACACAACGTGAAAAGTATTATAGCTTCAGCCTTGCTGAAGGTAGCGTCCTTACTGGTTTTTTTTCTTAAAATTGATGTATCTCCTAAAGTATAAAGAATACAATGCTGAAATTTTGTATGCAAACTCAGATAACATACATTTTTAAAACTGCATACAACAAACTACCACTTTCCCCGCAAAGACCAACACACTAAAATTTTGCAGCAATGCTTTGTAACAAAATCCGTACCAAAGCGCCATCTAATGGCAACATTGCACTGTGAGCCCTGCCTCACCTTAGCAAATACACAAACCATATCGTGGTACACTGCTTTTGCTGTCGGCGAATGTTTAACGTGTTATCTACATAGGTGTGTGTACAGGGTATTATATAGTTGAGAATACTCAACTATACCGCCCTTACTGGTTTTTATACTTTTCACTTATGTGAAATAGTATATTAACTTTGTCACGGAGTTTGTAACAGATCGAAATATTAATTTCCGACTATATAAAGTATATATATTCTTGATCAGGACGACAAGACGAGTTGATTTAGCCATGTCCGTCTGTCCGTCTGTCTGTCGGTCTGTCTGTCTGTCTGTCTGTATGTATGCAAACTAGTCCCTCAGTTTTGAAGCTATCGAGCTGAAACTTTGCACAGAGTCTTAGAATTTATTACGATGAATCATTCGTCGGAACCAGCATGATCGGATTATTGGAACATGTAGCTCCCATACGAAAAGAAGAAGAAAAGTGAACAAAACTTGAATCGTTGTATGGAAAACTTTTTTGTTTTGTACAATAGAGTGCTGAAATTTTAAACATAGTTGTTTTACATGGTCCGACTACATGCCTAAAAGTTTTATTGAGATTGGACATCTGGAACTGGTAGCTCCCATACAAAATGAAGAAGAGGAAGAGAAGGAATATTCACGTCGTTGTATGGAAAACTTTTTTGTTTCTTAACCAATTGACTTGAAATTTTAAAGTTATGTTCTTAGGGAGGAATGAAATCTATTTTGACCAAATGTGGGCGTAACCACGCGTAGCCACGCCCACTTATAGCGAAAATTTACCCGTTGTATGGAAAACTTTTTTTGTTTTTTAACCAATTGACTTGAAACTTTACAGTTATGTTCTTAGAGAGGAATGAAAACTATTTTGACCAAAAGTGGGCGTAGCCACGCCCACTTATAGCGAAAATTGACCCATTGTATGGAAAACTTTTTTGTTTCTTAACCAATTGACTTGAAACTTTGCAGTTATGCTCTTAGGGAGGAATGAAAACTATTTTGATCAAAAGTGGGCGTGGCCACGCCCACTTATAGCTTAACTTGACCCTTTGTATGGAAAACTTTTTTGTTTTTCAACCAATTGACTTGAAACTTTACAGTTATGTTCTTAGGGAGGAATGAAAACTACTTTAACCAAAAGTGGGCGTAGCCACGCCTACTTATAGCGAAAATTGACCCGTTGTATGGAAAACTTTTTTGTTTTTTAACCGATTGACTTGAAACTTTGCAGTTATGCTCTTAGGGAGGAATGAAAACTATTTTGACCAAAAATGGGCGTAGCCAGGCGTAGCCACGCCCACTTATAGCGAAAATTGACCCGTTGTATGGAAAACTTTTTTGTTTCTTAACCAATTGACTTGAAACTTTGCAGTTATGTTCTTAGGGAGGAATGAAAACTATTTTGACGAAAAGTGGGCGTAGCCACGCCCTTTTATAGCGAAAATTGACCCTTTGTATGGAAAACTTTTTTGTTTTTTAACCAATTGACTTAAAACTTTACAGTTATGTTCCTAGAGAGGAATGAAAACTATTTTGACCAAAAGTGGGCGTAGCCACGCCTACTTATAGCAAAAATTGACCCGTTGTATGGAAAACTTTTTTGTTTTTTAACCAATTGACTTGAAACTTTGCAGTTATGCTCTTAGGGAGGAATGAAAACTATTTTGATCAAAAGTGGGCATGGCCACGCCCACTTATAGCTTAACTTGACCCTTTGTATGGAAAACTTTTTGGTTTTTTAATCAATTGACTTGAAACTTTACAGTTATGTTCCTAGAGAGGAATGAAAACTATTTTGACCAAAAGTGGGCGTAGTCACGCCTACTTATAGCAAAAATTGACCCGTTGTATGGAAAACTTTTTTGTTTTTTAACCAATTGACTTGAAACTTTACAGTTATGTTCTTAGGGAGGAATGAAAACTATTTTGACCAAATTTGGGCATGGCTACGCCCACTTATCGCAAAACTTGAACCGTTGTATGGAAAAATTTTTTGTTTTTTAACGAATTGACTTGAAACATTACAGTTATGTTGTTAGGGAGGCATGAAAACTATTCATTTAGGTTTTTTATAGTGACACAAAGTGAAAAGTATTATAGCTTCAGCCTTGCTGAAGATAGCGTCCTTACTGGTTATACTCTTGCAAGAGTATATTAACTATGTCGTGAAGTTTGCAACGCAGAGAAGGAGACATCTCCGACTATATAAAGTATATATATTTTTGATCAGCTCGACGAGACGAGTTCAGACAGCCATGTCCGTCTGTCTGTCTGTCCGTCTGTCTGTTTCAATGCGAACTCCTCCCAGAGTTTTGAAGTTAGCAAAAAAATTTGCACGCAGAAAATTTTCTTTTCATTGCAGGCAGTTTATATGTAGAAGCCAGCCTGATCGAAATACTATAGCATATAGCTGCCATAGGAACGATCGGTCAAAAATGAGGTTTTGCTCAATAAACTCTTTGTTTTTCAAGTTATCGCCCCATTTTTTTGCACAAGAACATTTCGGACGTAAAGTGAGGCTCACTGCAAAATTGCTGAAGATCGGATAAATATAGCATATAGCTCCCTTAGGAACAATCGGTTAAAAATTCGGTTTTTGTTAGAAACACTTTTTTGTTTTCAACTATAAACAGATGAAACCTTGCAGTTGCGCGTTTTTAGGAATCCTTGACCATATTACAAAGTTTCATAAGAATCGGACATAAGGGCGTGGCATCGCCCATATAGAGAAAAACTTAAAAATGTGATTTATTTATAAGCAGACGAGATAGAAAATCGTAAAATGAAGTGTAGAATGATTGCATTGTATTCTTTAAAAAAAAGTAGAAAATGGGCGGGGTTACGCCCCTTTATCTTTATAAACTTATATGATTTTTGTTGACAAAACTATAAAACGTATTTTCCAAATGCTTGCAAGAGTATATACAGTGACTCCAAAGCAAAATCGGACACTAGCTTGCTTAGTATAAATGCCCTCTTAACTTGGAAAACTCATATGCAAGGTATATATTTTTTTCGCTTATATTTAAAGTTCATTTGTCTCTCTAAAACAAAAAAAAAATATAATATTTTTTCATGATAACTGTTAATTTAAAAGAAAAAACAAAAATAAGTCATTTTTTTGCGCTCAAAGCAAAATCGGACACTTGCGGTGACAATATAAAACGTCGTTATTTTTCTTGCTTGAACTTTAAAGTTCTGTGTTTTTTTCATCACATTCATTTGTAAATAGATTTTGTGAACTGACGCATTAAAATTAATTTAAATAATTCTATTATGGCTCCAAAAACAATGCAAACCTCAATTGAGCTTAGGCAGTTAATAATAATATTGAATTTGGGGGGTAAAACTGTACGAGAAATCGCCGAGTTGGTTGGAAGAGGTGAATCTACTGTCCAGGACGTAATAAAGAGGTTTCGGCTGGCAAATAAAAGTAGAGAAGGCCAAGGAAAAATATTAAATGAGCGAGAAGAGCGTTCAATAGTTAAGTAAATAAAACGAGATCCTTTCAAAACGGCTAAAAAACTTAAAATCTCTCTGAAAAGTCGAACCGGAAAAGAAGTTTGCCTAAACATTGTGCGTAACACATTACATAGGTATGACTATCATGGAAGATTTGCCAGAAAAAAGCCACTTATAAGCCCTTAGAACAAAAAAGTTAGAATGAAATATGCAAAGGAGTATTTACTAAATTAATAAAAGATAATATCGTACATTAAAGTAGTTTGTTTTCTTTAAATCATGATTACAATTCATTATTTTAAGGTTTTGTTTACTGACGAAAGTAAATTTAATCTACAAGGATCAGATTTGGAAACGACATGAGAAAGAGACAGACTATATATTTATATGATTTAGCCTGCAAAAGAATGAAATAGAACATAGAATGACAATATGTAGTTATAAACTGAGTAGTCATAAAAAAAGTAACAACAATAACATGCTTAGTTGTAATTTTGGCATTCCTCTTCAACCGTCACTTTCGCCATCTGGCGCATATGCGACAACAACTAACCTGGCATCTTTACTCCAAAAATTACAACAACTCTTGTTGTTGTTATTTTCGGCATAAGCATGCACCCAGAGAGTATTAAAATATAACAAGAGACCGAAGCCCGCTCACGCTAAGCTTTCCGGATTTGGAGTTTAGGAACATGGTCCCAGCGGAAAACTCTGCGACAGAGACAGAATGATAAAATGTGTATACCTTTCTCACTCTACCTGGAATTGTTTACATTTTTCATATTTTGTTTACTTTTGAGTTGTTGCCACATTTCATTTGCCTGTGCGGCGTGGACTTTTGTCTTGATTTTGATTTTCATATTTTGCGAGTCCGGACGGACATTTCATATTCAATTATTTCAGCAAATTTGTATATTTGATGAAAATAATGCGTTTTTCAACATATTATAACTAATTATATGAAAATTTTATATTTTTCATCATATTTTTACTAACATGCCAATATAAATAAAATTTTAAAAATCCCAAAATTGGATTTTTTACAATCAAAAGTATTATCAGCATTTTAGCATATCAATATCAACTAACAATTATTCGCTTTTATTGTCTGAATACAGGCAAACAATTCGAATTTTATAATGATCGTATCAGGATAACATGAAATTAAGTAGCCAAACAATACAATTTGAATTTGCAAAATAGTTAGCTTATGGTTGAGACGGGAAAAGGGATATATGTGTGGGACAAGGCCACGCACAGGAATCAAATGTAAAATTGTCAATTGTGGTTGCGAAGGGCAAAGAGGTACATACGAAGAAACACACAAAACTGTGCGTTGACATAGTTTGTAGATGAGAAGGATAAAGAGACACATTGGCAACGCATAGGTAGAGCACAATTTGTGTATACCTGTGGCCACGCAAAGAATCAAATGCAAGTTTATAGACAAGCAGGGAAAGTGTGTAAAGCACAAAACCGGTTTGGTCTCAGCTTTGTGTGTGCTCCAGTCGCAACAACTACAATGCGTACACACTTATTGCTCCACTTCACCCTTTCTCTACATTGCTTTGACTGCCTTGCTTTGTGTATACTTGCAGTCCCAACAAATACAATACGCACACACTCATTGCTCCACTTCACCCTTTCTCTACTGCCTTACTTTTTGTGTGCTCCAGTCGCAACAACTACAATACGCATACACTTATTACCCCACTTCACCCTTTGCCAACATATGCAAATTAAATAAATTCGTTGAAGAATTTGGTTAATACATTTATTTTTATTTAAGTTTGATATTTTTGTATGAGGACATTACAACCGACCGCGTCGCGGTTAGAGATAAGCCTACTCCCAAATTATTTGGGCTTATGTTTATATACTGATTTGCGTGAGCAAATAGTTTGCTCTTAGGAATTATGTAATGTTATCAATTGTACCACACTTGAGTTCTAACTTGATGGAAGCGTTAGTTTACACAATAGAAAGAAGGATTGAGAGAGCGCTTGATCGCGACTCAGCATATTTGAGAGAGCGCTTGCCCGCGACACGCTAATGGTTAAGTGTCAAAGCAATGTGTCAGCTACGCGGATCGCATTGCTTTGTTTTGTAAACAAAGCGTGAGCTGGAATAGCCCTTTCATATCGGATCGCTTGGTCGCTGATCGCTAATAGGAAAGTGTTAGAGCAATGTGTCAGCTACGCGGATCGCATTGCTCAGATTTGTAAATAAGAGAAACTGTTTACCTTTTGTTGGTGAAGAAGTGTCCCATAGAAAGACTTAATTAGCTCGAGCTCTAGAAAAGTGTTAAAGCAATGTGTCAGCTACGCGGATCGCATTGCTCAGATTCGTAAACAAGAACTGTAGCTCTAGCTCTTGAACTCATGATTTGAGCTTAAAGTGTTTAAGATACGGTGCGGCACCAAGAGGGTGGCACCGAAAGTGTGGCACCGAAGTGACAAAGAAATGTGTCAACTTTGGCGCGCTTGCGGCATAAGTTAACTCCTCCCTTCTTAAGATGAATCGTCCCGATTCATCAACTTTTGGATTTGTTGAGAAAGTGTGTTGTACAAGAATTCCTGATTCTTATTTTCTAGGTATTTTTGTTTTTTCTTAAATCTATGGATTATATTGACAAAGTAGTATAATAAAAAAGTTAGTAATAAAATAGTTACAATCATTATATAATACTTTGCTTCCGATGGAGTTTCTGTGATTAATTTTTGTAACAGATTTATGTTTTCGAATTTTAATTCGGTAATGTTTGTTTCTATATAATTTTCAATGAAGTATTCTTTATATTGTCCTTGTTTTACATACTTTGGTTTTACGGTTTACAAAAGTCTCATTGTTAATTATTACAGAGTAGTTGAATAATATCAGAAATGTGCCGTTTAAGTTAGTCTCATTTACAATATTGTTCCCTGAGATAAGAATAGCACCTTCTTTTATTTCGTCTATTTTTTTGTTTTTTTCCTTAATTATTGTACAATTGGCTTTTTCATTGTTTAACAACATCGTGAAGCAGTTTTTGTTTTTATTTATTTTGGCATAGCTGTTGTATATTTCTTTTTTGAAATTACTCATTTGGTAATATGCTGTGTTGCATTTTAAAATTCTATCATTTATTATGAGTTTTCCGTTTTTCTTGGCTATAGCACGTGTTATATAAGATTGACATGTGTTAGTAATAATAGGATAGTTGATATAGATGACTATTAAGTCATTGTTTTTTAGTATTAAGAAACGTGATACGTCCAGTAAGTCCGTCAGTGTTATGTTCATTTTTTCATTCTTTAGTATTTCTTCTCTGTCATTGTTATTTAGTATTCTGGGGTTTAGTATGTTTGCTTTGGATAAAGTAAATGTGTCGAGTATGTTCTGTAAATCGATACTGATTAGTTTTAATCTGTATCTTCGTATGTTCAAGTCAGTGTTTCCTTTATTTTGAACGGCGTTGTTTAATAATTCAGTTAGTTGTTTAATATGCAGAAAAATTTTTGAATTCATAACAAATTGTTTATTGCTGTTTTCTATTAAATCGTTTATTTTGTTGCTTACTGTAAGGAAATCGTCGTGGTCTGGTGTCCCAGATATCCATTTCCATATGGTGCCTATTTCGTTAATTCCTCTCTTTTGTCTGTTTGTAGTAAGTTCTTGTAATAGTCCTTTGATAAGATTTAATTCGAGAGTTATTTCCCAATCTCTTATACCGTCGTGGACCATAAAATGTCTGTGTTCTTCGTTGTATATGTTCGTGTAGTAAGTAAAGTTTGTGATGTGGAAAACATCGCCATAGTTTTCATAAGTGAAAACATCGTTGTCCTGCAGAAGCAGGTACTCGTTAGTACTGTAGTCAATATATTCTGTTCGTACGAGTACGAATGTAACTAGTAGGGATATGAGCAGCATCGTGCTGTAATGAAAGATATTAATTTTTGATGTCATCTTTGTGAATAACTCTGTTTCTGTTTTGTATGATGACTTTGTTTCCTAAGTCTTCTTTTACTGTTTGTTTTTTATATCTAGGCTTTAATTTGTTTCTTTCGCCTATGATTTTTTCATATATTGTGTCCCCTGTCTTGTAGGTTGTACAAATTCTGTTAGCGTTGTGGAATGCAATTAATTTTTGCTGTGCTTGTTTTAGTAATTCTGGAATGTTGTCGTAAACCTTTTTATTATAGAGAATATCTATTGGTTTCTCATTAATGGTGGAATGAATGCTTTTATTGTATTCTTGGACCGCTTTTAGGATTATTTCAGCGTAATCCAGTAGTTGGTATTCTTCTTGAATACACCTTCCAATTTCCACTATGGTGGAATGGGCTCTTTCGATTTGTCCGTTTGACACGCTATGCCTAGGGTCACTAAAAATTAAAAAAATGTAAAATTGTCAATTGTGGTTGCGAAGGGCAAAGAGGTACATACGAAGAAACACACAAAACTGTGCGTTGACATAGTTTGTAGATGAGAAGGATAAAGAGACACATTGGCAACGCATAGGTAGAGCACAATTTGTGTATACCTGTGGCCACGCAAAGAATCAAATGCAAGTTTATAGACAAGCAGGGAAAGTGTGTAAAGCACAAAACCGGTTTGGTCTCAGCTTTGTGTGTGCTCCAGTCGCAACAACTACAATGCGTACACACTTATTGCTCCACTTCACCCTTTCTCTACATTGCTTTGACTGCCTTGCTTTGTGTATACTTGCAGTCCCAACAAATACAATACGCACACACTCATTGCTCCACTTCACCCTTTCTCTACTGCCTTACTTTTTGTGTGCTCCAGTCGCAACAACTACAATACGCATACACTTATTACCCCACTTCACCCTTTGCCAACATATGCAAATTAAATAAATTCGTTGAAGAATTTGGTTAATACATTTATTTTTATTTAAGTTTGATATTTTTGTATGAGGACATTACAACCGACCGCGTCGCGGTTAGAGATAAGCCTACTCCCAAATTATTTGGGCTTATGTTTATATACTGATTTGCGTGAGCAAATAGTTTGCTCTTAGGAATTATGTAATGTTATCAATTGTACCACACTTGAGTTCTAACTTGATGGAAGCGTTAGTTTACACAATAGAAAGAAGGATTGAGAGAGCGCTTGATCGCGACTCAGCATATTTGAGAGAGCGCTTGCCCGCGACACGCTAATGGTTAAGTGTCAAAGCAATGTGTCAGCTACGCGGATCGCATTGCTTTGTTTTGTAAACAAAGCGTGAGCTGGAATAGCCCTTTCATATCGGATCGCTTGGTCGCTGATCGCTAATAGGAAAGTGTTAGAGCAATGTGTCAGCTACGCGGATCGCATTGCTCAGATTTGTAAATAAGAGAAACTGTTTACCTTTTGTTGGTGAAGAAGTGTCCCATAGAAAGACTTAATTAGCTCGAGCTCTAGAAAAGTGTTAAAGCAATGTGTCAGCTACGCGGATCGCATTGCTCAGATTCGTAAACAAGAACTGTAGCTCTAGCTCTTGAACTCATGATTTGAGCTTAAAGTGTTTAAGATACGGTGCGGCACCAAGAGGGTGGCACCGAAAGTGTGGCACCGAAGTGACAAAGAAATGTGTCAACTTTGGCGCGCTTGCGGCATAAGTTAACTCCTCCCTTCTTAAGATGAATCGTCCCGATTCATCAACTTTTGGATTTGTTGAGAAAGTGTGTTGTACAAGAATTCCTGATTCTTATTTTCTAGGTATTTTTGTTTTTTCTTAAATCTATGGATTATATTGACAAAGTAGTATAATAAAAAAGTTAGTAATAAAATAGTTACAATCATTATATAATACTTTGCTTCCGATGGAGTTTCTGTGATTAATTTTTGTAACAGATTTATGTTTTCGAATTTTAATTCGGTAATGTTTGTTTCTATATAATTTTCAATGAAGTATTCTTTATATTGTCCTTGTTTTACATACTTTGGTTTTACGGTTTACAAAAGTCTCATTGTTAATTATTACAGAGTAGTTGAATAATATCAGAAATGTGCCGTTTAAGTTAGTCTCATTTACAATATTGTTCCCTGAGATAAGAATAGCACCTTCTTTTATTTCGTCTATTTTTTTGTTTTTTTCCTTAATTATTGTACAATTGGCTTTTTCATTGTTTAACAACATCGTGAAGCAGTTTTTGTTTTTATTTATTTTGGCATAGCTGTTGTATATTTCTTTTTTGAAATTACTCATTTGGTAATATGCTGTGTTGCATTTTAAAATTCTATCATTTATTATGAGTTTTCCGTTTTTCTTGGCTATAGCACGTGTTATATAAGATTGACATGTGTTAGTAATAATAGGATAGTTGATATAGATGACTATTAAGTCATTGTTTTTTAGTATTAAGAAACGTGATACGTCCAGTAAGTCCGTCAGTGTTATGTTCATTTTTTCATTCTTTAGTATTTCTTCTCTGTCATTGTTATTTAGTATTCTGGGGTTTAGTATGTTTGCTTTGGATAAAGTAAATGTGTCGAGTATGTTCTGTAAATCGATACTGATTAGTTTTAATCTGTATCTTCGTATGTTCAAGTCAGTGTTTCCTTTATTTTGAACGGCGTTGTTTAATAATTCAGTTAGTTGTTTAATATGCAGAAAAATTTTTGAATTCATAACAAATTGTTTATTGCTGTTTTCTATTAAATCGTTTATTTTGTTGCTTACTGTAAGGAAATCGTCGTGGTCTGGTGTCCCAGATATCCATTTCCATATGGTGCCTATTTCGTTAATTCCTCTCTTTTGTCTGTTTGTAGTAAGTTCTTGTAATAGTCCTTTGATAAGATTTAATTCGAGAGTTATTTCCCAATCTCTTATACCGTCGTGGACCATAAAATGTCTGTGTTCTTCGTTGTATATGTTCGTGTAGTAAGTAAAGTTTGTGATGTGGAAAACATCGCCATAGTTTTCATAAGTGAAAACATCGTTGTCCTGCAGAAGCAGGTACTCGTTAGTACTGTAGTCAATATATTCTGTTCGTACGAGTACGAATGTAACTAGTAGGGATATGAGCAGCATCGTGCTGTAATGAAAGATATTAATTTTTGATGTTATCTTTGTGAATAACTCTGTTTCTGTTTTGTATGATGACTTTGTTTCCTAAGTCTTCTTTTACTGTTTGTTTTTTATATCTAGGCTTTAATTTGTTTCTTTCGCCTATGATTTTTTCATATATTGTGTCCCCTGTCTTGTAGGTTGTACAAATTCTGTTAGCGTTGTGGAATGCAATTAATTTTTGCTGTGCTTGTTTTAGTAATTCTGGAATGTTGTCGTAAACCTTTTTATTATAGAGAATATCTATTGGTTTCTCATTAATGGTGGAATGAATGCTTTTATTGTATTCTTGGACCGCTTTTAGGATTATTTCAGCGTAATCCAGTAGTTGGTATTCTTCTTGAATACACCTTCCAATTTCCACTATGGTGGAATGGGCTCTTTCGATTTGTCCGTTTGACACGCTATGCCTAGGGTCACTAAAAATTAATGATATGCCTGAGCGTTGCATTGTTGACTTAAATTGAGCCGAAGAGAAACTTGGTTCATTGTCAATCATTATTGATTTGACTTCTGGAAAATGTTGAAGAAGTTCAAGTACTTTTATTTCGATATTTGATTTGTTGTCTATTTGTTTGATGACCAAGTACTTTGAGTATGCGTCGATACATGTGATGAATTTCAATTTTTGTGCGTAAAATACGTCAAGGTGTAGTTGTTCACCTTCCTTTTGTGGAATTGGTGCTTCTCCTATAGGAATTTTTTGTGGGTGTCGATTATATTTGTTTTTGTTACAGATTTCACAATTCCTAATAAATTGTTTTATTTGGTCCGACATGTTGGGCCAGTAGTAAAGTCGATTTATTTGACTCGCGTTTTCGTCATAGCCTCTATGGGCTCGTTCGTGAGTTTGTTGTATGATGTTTGTTTGGTCTTCTTTATTATGGATGTCCATTGGAAAATTTTTTGTGAAAAGAAACTTGTTTGTGAATGTTTCTTTTAGTTTGGTTTGTATAAGGAAGAGGTCTTCCTCAGTGCAATAAATGCCCGTGATAATGTTGGGTAGAATGTACTGTTTTAATATTTCGAATAGATTGTCGATATTGTTGAATTCGATTAAATGACGAGTGTTGCCAAAGGAGTTTAGTTTTTCGTGGATCGTTACTTTGTTTGTTGGAACATGTAATAACATCAACTGTTGTTTAAACTGATTTAATGTTTTTTTTGTAATAGGAATAACTTCCCTATAGCTGGTTTCAGCCGAATGTTGAGTCTCTGTGATGGATAAGTCGTCATCAGATTCTATATTGTTGTGGATCTCTATTCTCGAGAGTGCATCGGCGACTATGTTTGTAGTGCCTAGTTTATATATGTCAGGAAGTTCTTTTTTGATTTTGGAAACAATCGCCTCTCTGAGCGTGTCTGTTTCCTTTATAGTTTGTTCGTGGTTGTCCCCAACCCTTTTATCGTTTTTGTCGGAATTCAATGATTCCATTGATAAATATATTAATTGATTGCCGATTAATGTATCGACGATGATTTCGGCATTCTCGGTTTTCCAAGAATTTTTA
Source organism: Phortica okadai (assembly GCA_034638295.1). Classification (NCBI taxonomy): domain Eukaryota; kingdom Metazoa; phylum Arthropoda; class Insecta; order Diptera; family Drosophilidae; genus Phortica; species Phortica okadai. The sequence continues at coordinate 16,527,681 of CM067848.1, read as the reverse complement.
TTTTTTGGTTTGCCGGAAATTTCTACGGCGGCGTCTTTAGGAACTTTATGTCCCCAAGAAGTTTTATTTTTTAATGTGCCGGAAATATCAACGGCGGCGTTTTCAGGATCTTTATGTCCCAAAGAAGTTTTATTTTTTAATGTGCCGGAAATATCAACGGCGGCGTCTTTAGGATCTTTATGTCCCAAAGAAGTTTTATTTTTTAATGTGCCGGAAATATCAACGGCGGCGTTTTCAGGATCTTTATGTCCCAAAGTTAGTTTATTCTTTAATATGCCGGAAATATCGACGGCGGCGTCTTCAGGATTTTTTAATCCCAAAGAAATTTTTGATTTTTTAAAGGGTTTTTCTTCCCAAAAAATGCTGCTTTGTTCGCAGTCTTTTATTGATTCGTTTTGCAGATCATTTCCGCAATTGTCAACCCTTGGGTTGTAAAAAAATATGGTTTCTTTCTTATCTTCATATGCTAGGTTCATATTCTTTAGATCTATGACCGCATTAATTTTTTTTAGAATATTACAACCGATTATGACGTCGGTTTCTAAATTCTTGATTTCGTAGTATCTTCCTTTGATACCAAATAACGTTATATCTTGATAACTTGTAATACGAGTAAAACCATTAATGGTCTTAACGCGTTTTGGAATGGCAAGTTGTTTTTTATTGCCATAGATGCCTTCCTTGATATAGGAGGCTGTTGCTCCTGTGTCAAGTAGCAACTTTAATTTCTGACCGGATTCCCGATCAGTTTTGTATAAGTAGGGAAGCCCTACTTTGTTTAATCTAAAAAATGATTTTCGTTTAGATTATTTGCTCGAGGAGTTTCAATTTGCTCCTCTTCCACATTATGCAGCCTTTGTGATTTATATTGAGGCTGTTGAGATTGTTCGCCATCTCGAGGGCGTTTGATATTATTATCGTTGGGTTTTCGCCCAATCAGGTTTGCCGAAACGGAGTCTATCTCCACTGGTTCAGGCATTTGGTTTTTTTCTTGGGGTTTGAAATAACCCCTTTGTTTGTTAGTTTCGGGGAAACGCAAGTTGTTTTCCCTATTATTTTTTGAAGTGGAAGGGCCTTGGTTGTTTTGTTGGTAAGGTACCTTTCCCTTGTTGGGTATGATTTTCTTTTTCCCTTCAAAATAATACTGAGCAAATCTTGCTCTTTGATAGTTCGATTCTAACTCCTGTGCCTTTGCTAATGCATTAGGGAGGTCTTCAGGGTTAAGCGAGAAAAGGATGTCCGATAGCGGGGATTTCAGGCCGCTTATAAATATTCTTAAGGCGCTTCGCCTGTTTTTTTGATTTAGTTCCTTGGACACTTCCGAGGAACTACCATAAGTCATAATGGTTTTGTTTGTTAACAATGTGAGTTTTTTATTTACTAGATTGTAGAACTCAAGGACACTTAAATTGCCCTGTTGTAAAATACTGAGTTCTTCATCTAGTATGTGGATCGGACGTCTGTCCGAATAAGCAAAGTCGAGTCTTGCCAGTATGGCTTCAAGATTCAAGACAGTGCCGTGGTTAGTCAGGCTATCATTTGCGTCGCCCACAATTTTGTTCCTTAGGATTACTAGGGCAGAGAAATAATTCTTGCTGCCTAGTTTATAAAGGCTCATTGTATTGTTGGCGGCCTCGCGCCAGCTGACATAACTGGTTATTCTGCCTGAGAATTCAGGCAGTGATTTAATCATGTCCAATAACGTTGAACAGACTAGTGTTATATCGATGGTTTGTTTTTTATATTCAGTTACTGGTGGAGTAACTGTAGCTTCTAGCTGCGTTTTTAACGTACTTATTTCTGTACGTAGGGAGACCGTTGCCTCGGCTATTAGCCGAGTAATCAAGTCGACTGTCAGATTGTTATTGCCTACACTCATTTTGATGAATTTGTCAATTAATTCGTCCACTGTTATAAGTTTTTAAGAAATGAGGTTTTAGAGTGTCTATTGCCAAGAGGAAAATCCCTAATATCAGATTATTATTTAAATTCTTCTTGCTTAATATGTAGCTTTATGATTTTGAACTATTTGTCAAATTTAAATTTTTCTTCGCTTAATATATAGCTTTATGTTTTTTTTTTCAAAGTATTGTTTTTGAAGTGAAACTTCTTTAGCATGGGTGCGATTTGAAACTCGATGAAACGACATGAAAAGAGACAGACTGAATGAATGAAATATAATATAGAATGATAGTCTGTAGTCATAAACTTAGTAGTCATAAAAAAAATAACAACAACAACATGCTTAGTTGTAATTTTGGCATTCCTCTTCAACCGTCACTTTCGCCATCTGGCGCATATGCAACAACAACTAACCTGGCATGTGTACTCCAAATATTATAACTCTTGTTGTTGCTATTTTCGGCGTAAGCAAGCACAGTGTGGTTGTTGCTACTTATGGCACTGTCTGAACTTATACATTGTGTTCGTTGTTGCCCTCTACTTAGCGTGGCTAAACAACGTCGCTTATCAGCTTCATAATATATGAGCCACGAATTCATCTACAATTCGCGTCCTCACAATTATGTTAAATTTTGCAATTGACAATCATACTCTTTCCATTGCTGTGATTAGTAAATGAAAACAATTAATTTAGAAATTCACAATATTCCGAAAGTGAACACTAATAATAAATTACATATGCAATCAATAAAGTCAAGTATATTCCACACATTGGAGCATTGGTAGTTAACTTGACTCTGTTCTTCGGGAGACACTCTGCACATTTGAATTAATTCTTCTTCTTCGCATTTATGCATTCAAAAATGAACACATTCCAACTTGTCCAAATAACAGGGTTGGTACATACTTATTTTCATAAAATGTACTATTTTTACGAGTTTTTTTTAAGCATTTCAAACACAACTTCACATTAATTATAACTTTAGAATTATTTCAACAATTTAATTCGAATGTACTTCTCAATCTTCGAAACTTGATACAAGCAGATTGGCGAGGCTAATGGGTTTCCAGCTAAAAAAATTTGGTTGATTTGGGAAGGGTTTTTTAAACGCAGATTTATTAATGAATATTAATGGGGAAACCAAAAAGTTTATTTCTTGGTAAATAATTATTTCTTACAACTCAAAAGAAGGTTAAATATAATAAAATCTGAGAAAATTGTCAGAGATTTTGCAAGAGTGTGGAAATATCTATAATATATTTTCCTTTTTTATTGTTTTATTTTGAAATCATCGATCTGAAATATTGCACAGATCTTCCAATTTTATTACCATAAATCATTGATGAGAGGAAAAAAAACAAATTTACGGCATTGCAATGAAAACGTATTTTGTTTTTTTCAATTTTCAATTGACTTGAAACTTCACACTTTTTGTCTTAGAGAGACATAAAAACTATTTTGTTTAAAAATTGGGCATGGCAACGCCTACTTATAGCCAAAATAGATAATTTTACATATCTCAGGATGCAATGAGCTAAAACAATGAAACTTAGTATATTAGATATTAAGATAAAGAGAATCCCGAAAATGGACATAACAAGATCGAATATAGCGCCATTACAGGTTATTTGTTTATTTTAAAGAAAGTTTCACTTCAAACACGTGTACTGTGTTGCACGCGATTTTTTTTTTTTCTTAATATAGTTTTTATACCCTGTACCTTATGGTACAAGGGTATATTAGTTTTGTGCACGTCGACAATGTATGTAACACCTTAAAGGAGACATCTCCGACTATACAAAGTATATATATTCTTGATCAGTATCGAAAGAGAAGTCGATTTAGCCATGTCCGTCTGTCCGTCTGTCCGTCCGTCCGTCTGTCCGTCTGTCCGTCTGTCTGTATGAACGCGTCGATCTCGGAAACTATAATAGATAGGCCCAAAAGCTCTTCGCAGTTCGATTCTGTGATTCATTACGCAGATCAAGTTTATTTTGTCTTCCCCCTTTTTGAGTTAGTTTAGGGGTGAGGGGCAAATAACTGAAGCTACCTCGGGAAAAAACATACAAAATTCGTATTTTCTGCGTTGTCTTTTGTGATAGGAACACCAAATTTGGTGTGTATATAGCTCACTCAAACCTCAAGAAGAAAAAACAAAAAAATGGGCGTGACCACGCCCCTATATAGTAAAAATTTCAAACGCTCATATCTCGAGAACCATACAACCTACAAGAATGAAACTTTGCATGTATGCTATTGGGATGGAGTATAGTTAGATTCAAATATAAAATGGGCGTAACCCCGCCCACATATAGCCAAAATTGGAAACCGTTATATCTCTGTAAAGAATTGGTCTAGAAGAGCAAAAATTAGTATGTATGATATTGAATGGAAAGGAAATCTGTTTCGATTAAAAAGTGGGCGGGGCAACGCCCTACAACAGACGTTACTAATTGAAGGTACAGGGTATGTCGGAGTCGAGTACTGTCGACTCAAATCCTTACTGGTTTATTCTGACTCACTGATGCCGAATATCCTCCAGAATTTCCTGAATACGTCTGTTGATGTCCCTCCAGAATTCTCTGTCTTCAGCGTTGTCTTCTTGGTTGTTCTCCCGGATGCCTTGTAGTTGTCCTTCAATGCCTCGGTAGTAACCGGCGTCTTCCTCCTTGTGAGGGTAGGTAGATGAACTTGGTAGTTTTATTTCAATGTCTTCGACTTCTTCCGACTTCGGTAGCATGTCTTTGTGTTGAATTTTGGTGTGTGTTTTTTTCACCTTTGCTTCACTTAGCACTTTTTGTTTTTGTTCACAACACAGTTATTGTCTGTGTGTTCTGTAGATCCGCACTGGTTACAATATTTCAGCGGCTTGTAGCCTTTGGCTTTTGCTACTAAGTTTTTGATGGAGTCCATTTGGTTGTTAATAAGCTGTTGGTTTGGTTTATTAGAGCTTCTTTTTGCGTTAGAGTTTTTCTTAAAGCACTGACGAGTTCGGTTTGTTTTATTGGAACCGTTGCGGGCTTATAGGGTTTTTGTGTTTTTTATTTTTTTTTTTTCAAAGCACTGACGCGTTCGTTTTTGTATTATTAGAACCGTTGCGGGCTTATGTTGCGGACTATTTATTTCGTCCTGAATTGCGACACTAGCGAAAAGCTTTGGTCGTCTTGGTGGGTTTAAAGCACTGACGCGTTCGTTTTTGTTTTATTAGAACCGTTGCGGGCTTATAGGGTTTTTGTTGTTTTTTTTTTTTTTTTTTACAAAGCACTGACGCGTTCGTTTTTGTATTATTAGAACCGTTGCGGGCTTATGTTGCGGACAATTTATTTTGTCCTTAATTGCGACACTAGCGAAAAGCTTTGATCGTCTTGGTGGGTTTTTTTTATTTTTAAGCACTAACGCGTTCGTTTTATATTATTAGAACCGTTTTAGGCTTAGTTAGAGGCGCACGTTAGGTATATTTTATATTATTAATACCGTTTCTTGACGTGGCCCCACGTTGGGCGCCAATTAAATAAATTCGTTGAAGAATTTGGTTAATACATTTATTATACTCTTGCAAGAGTATATTAACTTTGTCATGAAGTTTGCAACGCAGAGAAGGAGACATCTCCGACTATATAAAGTATATATATTCTTGATCAGCACGACGAGACGAGTTCATATAGCCATGTCCGTCTGTCCGTCTGTCCGTCTGTCTGTCCGTCTGTCTGTTTCAATACCAACTGTGGGCTCAGTTTAAACGATATCGAAAAAATTTAAACGCAGAAAATTTTCTTATAATTGCAGGCAGTTTGTATGTAAAATCCAGCATGATCGGATAACTATAGCATATAGCTGCCATAGGAACGATCGGTCAAAAATGAGGTTTTTGCTCAATAAACGCCTTGTTCTTCAAGCTATCGCCTCAATTTTTTGCACAAGAACATCTGGGACGTAATTTAAAACACGCTCCAAAATTGGTGGAGATCGGATAAATATAGGATATAGCTTCCATAGGAACAATCGGTCAAAAATTCGGTTTTTGTTAGGGAAACTTTTTTGTTCTTATATATAAACGGATAAAACTTTGCAGTTACGCGTTTTTATACATCCTTGACCATATTCCAAAGTTTCGTACAAATCGGACATAAGGGCGTGGCACCGCCCATATAGAGAAAAAGTTAAAAATGTGATTTCTCTGTAAGCCGACGAGATATAAGATCGCAAAATAAAGTGTACAATGATTGCTATGTATATGTTAAAAAAATTAGAATATGGGCGGGGCCACGTCCCTATATCTTTATAAAAGTATATGATTCTTATTGGAAAAACTATAAAACATATTTTCCAATAAGAATACTTGAGAAAATGCTTGCAAGAGTATATAAGTTTCAGCAAAGCTGAAAATAGCTCCCTTACTGGTTTTTATTTAAGTTTGATATTTTTGTATGAGGACATTACAACCGACCGCGTCGCGGTTAGAGATAAGCCTACTCCCAAATTATTTGGGCTTATGTTTATATACTGATTTGCGTGAGCAAATAGTTTGCTCTTAGGAATTATGTAATGTTATCAATTGTACCACACTTGAGTTCTAACTTGATGGAAGCGTTAGTTTACACAATAGAAAGAAGGATTGAGAGAGCGCTTGATCGCGACTCAGCATATTTGAGAGAGCGCTTGCCCGCGACACGCTAATGGTTAAGTGTCAAAGCAATGTGTCAGCTACGCGGATCGCATTGCTTTGTTTTGTAAACAAAGCGTGAGCTGGAATAGCCCTTTGATATCGGATCGCTTGGTCGCTGATCGCTAATAGGAAAGTGTTAGAGCAATGTGTCAGCTACGCGGATCGCATTGCTCAGATTTGTAAATAAGAGAAACTGTTTACCTTTTGTTGGTGAAGAAGTGTCCCATAGAAAGACTTAATTAGCTCGAGCTCTAGAAAAGTGTTAAAGCAATGTGTCAGCTACGCGGATCGCATTGCTCAGATTCGTAAACAAGAACTGTAGCTCTAGCTCTTGAACTCATGATTTGAGCTTAAAGTGTTTAAGATACGGTGCGGCACCAAGAGGGTGGCACCGAAAGTGTGGCACCGAAGTGACAAAGAAATGTGTCAACTTTGGCGCGCTTGCGGCATACGTTAACTTGCATTGACTGCCTTGCTTTGTGAGCGATCGCAGTCCCAACAAATACAATACGCATACACTTATTACCCCACTTCACCCTTTGCCAACATATGCATTGACTGCCTTGCTTTGTGAGCGATCGCAGTCCCAACAAATACAATACGCACACACTTATATGCTCCACTTCACCCTTTCTCTACATATGCATTGACTTTGGTTGTCGAGCAGAGGGAGTAAGTGTGTGTGGGTAACTTGCTTTTGCTATTCATTTTTCGGCACCATTGCCTAGCATTTCTGATCGCCTAGTAGCATGAATCAATTTGCTTAGTAAAATTGAATAGCGAATACTTTTGATCTGTAAAGAAACTACATATATTTCGCCTACTTATTTCAATGCAAAATCAAATTAAACGCAAGTTTTTTTTTTATATTTTTTTCGTCGCTAAACAATGCAATATAATTTTCTTCAGTCAATCAAACTCAAACTAAAATCAACCTAATCTCTGTATAGTAAAAGTTACATTGCCTCAGCTTAAATAAAATGTAATTTATTCTCAATAAGCATGAATAACTAAATACATGTACATATTAAGCCGACGGCACTTGATCAGTGCAATTATTTTATTTTCATTCTTAAAATCAAAATTCACAACATGTACATGCCCGTCCTACTTCTTCTTTTGTCCACAAGAAGGATCGTTTCTTAGCAACCACGCATACATGCCACATGCCACTTCACCTCTTGCCATCATTTTTCGTAAACAAAATTTGTTTATGAAATTCGGCAACTATGCTGGAAGTTCATTCATAATTTCAACCAAATTTCCAGTGGTAGTATTTGTCTGTCCGTCGTCGCTAGAGCGAGCGAGACATACATTCGTTCAGCTATCTCTGTCGCGACATAACTTTCCCGCTGGGACTTGGTATTAATTTCATTTTGAAAGCTTAGCGTGAGCGGGCTTCGGTCTCTTGTTATATTTTAATACTCTCTGGCAACAACAACTAACCTCTAAATCAGAGCTCGCAAATAACAGTTGACCGTTTTTCGTTGTCATAAAATAACTCTCATTTACGGACACTTTGAGCAATCGCTCAATAATGAACCGTTCACATCGTCTCTTCAATAAATCGGTTTGTGCTCAACCAAAAACCAATTTCGTGTTTTCTTTTTGCTCTGCTCATTCGCTGACCATTTTGTGGCGAGCAAAGAAAATAAAAGTCTTTTGCATTTGTATGCGTGTCAGACGTCTACTTTAACTTGAGACTTGCTTTGTACACAACAACAGCACGGCACAACAACAACAATTAAAGTATTAAAGACCGTTTGCGATGAGCCTTTCATTTTTTTGGTCATCTGCTGACACTCATTGTGCGAGCACTCAACCGGATCGCTCACTATAAGTTGATTTTGAAAGAACGAAACAATAATAGCTCAACTGAGAAGACTCGACCGAAAACCAAAACGAAGCAAACGTGCATATTTTTATACCCTGTACACACACTGTGTATCAGGGTATATTAAGTTTGTTTGAGACGGTTTGTATGTAACGCATAGAAGGAGGGGAGGGGGACCCTATAAAGTATATATTTTCTTGATCAGGATGACAAGACGAATTGATATAGCCCTGTCTGTCCATCCGTCCGTCCGTCCGTCCTCACCAATGGTTCTCGAAAACTATAAGAGCTAGAGACTTGAAATTTGGTGGATAGACTCGTGAGGTCAAACGCTAGATCAAGTTTGAAGGATTTTTTGCCACGCCCACTCCTTACCGCTCATCGAGCACCACCCATTTTTTCAAAAGGCTGTAGCTCGAAAACCTGATGAGTTAGAAACATGAAAATGAGTACGTAGACTCAGTATGTATAGCTCTACAAAACTGCATACCACATTTTTTTTCCCCGTCCCCTTCCTTTCCCCACAAAAAGTTGTTTTCTTAAAATTGCTGTATCTCCTAAACTATAATAGATACAATTTTGTATGCAAACTCAGTAAACATACCTTTTTAAAACTGCATACCACAAACTTTCATTTTTAACGCTGTGTGACAACGCAAAGACAAATAAGTTGAAATTTGGCATAAATTGTGCTTTGAACTCTGCTTTATCCTATTTGTAACAAAAACCGTACTTAACACTTCGAAAACTATTAAAGCTAGAGACTTGAAATTTGGAAGATAGACTCGTGTGGTCGAACACTAGATCAAGTTTGAACGAATTTTTGCCACGCCCATTTCTTCCCGCCCATCGAGCACAACAAAAGGTAATTTTTTTCTTAAAATTACTGTATCTCCTAAAGTATAAAGAATACAATGCTGAAATTTTGTATGCAAACTCAGATAACATACCTTTTTAAAACTGCATACAAAAAACTACCACTTTCCCCGCAAAGACCAACACACTAAAATTTTGCAGCAATGCTTTGTAACAAAATCCGTATTAAAGCGCCATCTAATGGCAACATTGCACTGTGAGCCCTGCCTCACCTTAGCAAATACACAAACCATATCGTGGTACACTGCTTTTGCTGTCGGCGAATGTTTAACGTGTTATCAACATACGTGTGTGTACAGGGTATTATATAGTTGAGAATACTCAACTATACCGCCCTTACTGGTTTTCGGTTGTGTTAGAGCGTAGACCACAAAGCGAAAAACGGTTGAGAGTTATTTGCGAGCTATGCTCTAAATATTACAACAACTCTTGTTGTTGTTATTTTCGTCATAAGCATTCTCCGTTGGGTCGGACAGTGTGGTTGTAGCTACCTATGACACTGTCTGAGCGTATACATTGTGTAAATACTTTACACTTTAAATGAGCACTCGTCAACGTTTAGATTTGTACTAGCTCGTCCAAGGCGGACGTCGCTTTATTTATACTAAATTTCCTTAATACTAACGCCGTGTTTGTAAGGCACTGCGTCTGGTCCTTAATTTCTATTGGTTGTTTTTTACTAATTACTATCTTATCCTAACACTGTGTTTGTAAGACAACAGTGTGATCTTAAATCTATTTTGGTCGCTTATCGTAATTACCGTTTATGGCCGGCATGGTCTAATTATTATTTATGGCCGGCAGATGTTTAGGCGACCTGCGACCTTCTGTTGGAAATACCTGGTTTATCATTAGGTATTTCCAGAGAAGCGATATGATAAGCGTGTCTTGCAGCCTTATCGTTGTCCATACATCGTAGACGGTTTATATGTTCGTTCCTGAACACATTGTGTCAAATAAAAACCAGTAAGGACGCTATAGTCGAGTATACTCGACAATATAATACCCTGCACACACAGTAGGTGGTGCAACACCCTAAATCTACAAAAAAATGATGATTTGACATCGCCCGATCAAATAGTGATCAAAATATCAAGTAAATTGGTCAAAAAAAGTGGAATTTTCGAAAAATTTGAGTTTGTTGGTCATTGAGGGGTAACTTTCGAACAGGGGGGAATTTTGTGGTATGCAGTTTTAAAGATATATATTTACTGAGCTTGTATACAAAATTTCATGTTTATATCTTTATTAGTTTTGGAGATATTGCTTTTTAGAGAAAACAACTCGGAGAGGGGAAATCAAGGGGAGGGGGAAAAATTGTGGTATGCAGTTTTGTAGAACTCTTCATGCTGAGTCTACATACCGACTTTCATGTTTCTATCTCTTCGGGTGTTCGAGTTACAACGTTTTAAAAAAGTGGGCGGTGCTGGATGGGCGGGAAGGAGTGGGCGTGGCACAAAACCGTTTAAACTTGATGTAGTGCCAAGCATCACGAGTCTACCCTCCAAATTTCAAGTCTCTAGCTTTTACAGTTTCCGAGAACCATTGGTGAATACAGACGGACGGACAGACGGACAGGGCTTAATCGATTTCTCTTGTCGTCCTGATCAAGAATATATATACTTTATGTGGTCCCCCTCCCCTCCTTCTGTGCGTTACATACATTTCGTTCAAACAAACTTAATATACCCTGACACACTGTATGTGCAGGGTATAACAATTAATTTACAAATTCAAAAAATTCCGAAAGTGAACACTGATAATAAATTATAAATGCAATAAATAAAGTCCAGTAGATTCTACATATTGGAGCTTTAGTTGTTAACTTGCCTGTGTTGTTCGAGAGACCCTTTGCACATTTCAATTAATTTTTCTTCTTCGCATTTATGCATTCAAAAATGTACACATTCCAAATTGTGCGTGGTTGGTACCTATGTATGTACATATTTTCATAAAATGTACTATTTTTACGAGCAGATTTATTAATGAAAACATGAAAAATATTGAATTGTTTAAATGCAGATTAATGAGGAAACCATAAGGTTTATTTCTTGGTACATAATTATTTATAACAACTTAAAATAAGGCTGAATTTAATAAAATCTTCGAGAAAATTGTCAGAGATTTTGTAACGGTGTGAAAATATCTATAAAATATTTCCCAGATACCTAAATTTCCCTTTTGATTATTTTGATCCAATTCCAATTTTATTACCATAAATCATTAATAAGAGGATAAAAAGCAAATTTACGTCGTTGTATGGAAAACTTTTTTGTTTCTTGATCAATTGACTTGAAACTTCACACTTATTGTCTTAGAGAGCCAAAAAAATGTTTTCATCCAAAATTGGGTATGGCAACGCCCACTTATAGCAAAAATTTATAATTTGCATATCCTAGGTACGCAATGAGCTAAAATAATGAAAATTAGTGTATAGGATACTAAGATAAAGAGAGATTATATCCAGAAAATGGTCGTGGCAAGGCTGATGATAGCATCCTTACTCGTTTTTTGGTTCTTTTCAAAAAAGTTTCACTTCGAACACGTGTACTGTGTTTCACGCGATTTTTTTTTTAACCATTTCAAATACGTCTTCACATTAACTATAATTTGAAGACTATTTCAACAATTTAATTCGAATCTCAATCTTCAAAAAAAATTTACAAGAAGATTGTTTTCCAGATATAAAAATTTGGATGATTTGGGAATGGTTTGTTTCTAAATGCATATTTATTTCTTGCTACATAATTATTCATAACAACTCAAATAAGGCTGAATTTAACAAAATCTCTGAGAAAATTGTCACAGATTTTGCAAGGGTATAAAAATATCTACAATAGATTTGTCATACACCTAAATTTCCCTTTTGATTGTTATCAAATTCTCGACCTGAAAGGTGGCACAGATCCTCCAATAAATCATTGATTGGAGAGAAAAAAAGCAAATTTACGTCATTGTATCGAAAACGTTTTTATACCCTGCACATACAGTGTGTCAGGGTATATTAAGTTTGTTTGAACGAAATGTATGTAACGCACAGAAGGAAGGGAGGGGGACCCCATAAAGTATATGTATTCTTGATCAGGACGACAAGAGAAATTGATTGAGTCATGTCCGTCCGTCTGTCCGTCCGTCCGTCTGTATTCACCAATGGATCTCGGAAACTGTAAGAGCTAGAGACTTGAAATTTGGAGGGTAGACTCGTGATTCTTGGCAGCAGATCAAGTTTATTTTTTTTTTGTGCCATGCCCACTCCTTCCCGCCCATCCAGACCCACCCACTTTTTTAAATCGCTATAACTCAAACATCCAAAGAGATAGAAACATGAAAGTCGGTATGTGGACTCAGTATGAGTGCCTCTACAAAACTGCATACCACAATTTTACACCCTCCCCTTTATTTCCCATCCCCTAGTATATTTCTTAAAAAAGCAATATCTCCACAACTAACAAAGGTAGGAACATGAAAATTTGTATACAAGCTCAGTGATACTACATCTTAAATACTCCGTACCACAAACTTCGCCCCTCTTTGATGGTAACCCCTCAGAGGCCAACAAACTTAAATTTTTGAGGGTAGCCATCAAAGAGAGGGGAAATTTGTGGTATGCAGTTTTAAAGATATATATTTACTGAGCTTGTATACAAAATTTCATGTTCATACCTTCATTAGTTTTGGAGATATTGCTTTTTATAAAAATCAAGTTGGGGAGGGGAAATCAAGGAAAGGGGGGCAAATTTTGGTATGCAGTATCTCTTCGGGTTTTCGAGTTATAAAGTTTTAAAAAAGTGGGCGGTGCTAGTTGGGCGGGAAGGAGTGGGCGTGGCACAAAACCGTTCAAAATTGATTTAGTGCCAAGTCTACACTCCAAATTTCAAGTCTCTAGCTCTTATAGTTTCCGACAACCATTGGTGAATACAGACGGACAGGGCTCAATCGATTTCTCTTGTCATCCTGATCAAGAATATATTACTGGATTTTTGTTTTTATACCCTGTACACATACTGTGTATCAGGGTATATTGCGTTTGTGAGAAAGCCAAATGTATGTAACGTAGTGAAGGAGGGGAAGGGGACCCCATGAAGTATATGGGGTATTTATATTCTTGATCAGGACGACAAGAGAAATTGATTGAGCCATGTCCGTCTGTATTCACCAATGGTTCTCGGAAATTATAAAAGCTAGCGACTTGAAATTTGGTGGGTAGACTCATGATGCTCGGCAGCAGATCAAGTTTGAATAGTTTTGTGCCACGCCCACTCCTTCCCGCCAATCGAGCACCACCCACTTTTTGAAAACGATATAACTCGAACATCCAAAGAGATAGAAACATGAAAGTCGGTATGTGGACTCAGTATGAGTAACTCTACAAAACTGTATACCAAAATTTTACACCTTCCCCTTTATTTCCCATCCCCTAGTATATTTCTTAAAAAAGCTGTATCTCCACAACTAACAAAGGTAGGAACATGAAAATTTGTATACAAGATAATACATCTTAAATACTCCATACCACGAACTTCGCCCCTCCTTGATGGTTACCCCTCAGAGGCCAACAAACTTAAATTTTTGGTAAAATCCAAATTTTTTGATATTTTTAACACTATTTGAATAGGCGACGTCAGATCAATATGTTTTTGTAGATTGAGGGTGTGGCACCGCCTACCATGTGTGCAGGGTATTATATTGTCGAGCATACTCGACTATACCGCCTTTACTGGTTTTTCAGGAAAGTTTTACTTCAAACACGTGTACTGTGTTGCACGCGATTTTTATACTTTTCTCGTATGTGAAATAGTATAATAACTTTGTGCTGAAGTTTGTAACACACAGAAATATTCACTTTCGACTATATAAAGTATATATATTCTTGATCAGGACGACAAGACGAGTTGATTTAGCCATGTCCGTCTGTCCGTCTATACATATGTATATATACAATCTCCTCCCACAGTTTTAAAGATATCGAGCTGAAATTTTGCACAGAGACTTCTTATTCGTGCAGTCAACTCATTTGTCGGACCACTGGAACTGGTAGCCCCCATACGAAAAGAAGAAGAACCAGTAAGGGCGGTATAGTCGAGTATACTCGACAATATAATACCTTGCACACATGGTAGGCGGTGCCACACCATCAATCTACAAAAACATGTTGATCTGACGTCGCCTATTCAAATAGTGTTAAAAATATCAAAAAATTTGGATTTTACCAAAAATTTAAGTTTGTTGGCCTCTGAGGGGTAACCATCAAGGAGGGGCGAAGTTCGTGGTATGGAGTATTTAAGATGTATTATCACTGAGCTTGTATACAAATTTTCATGTTCCTACCTTTGTTAGTTTTGGAGATATAGCTTTTTTAAGAAAAATATTAGGGGAGGGGAAATTAAGGGGAGGGGGAAAAATTGTGGTGTGCAGTTTTGTAGAGTTACTCCGAGAGTCTACATACCGACTTTCATGTTTCTATCTCTGCGGATGTTCGAGTTATAGCGTTTTCAAAAAGTGGGTGGTGCTGGGTGGGTGGGAAGGAGTGGGCGTGGCACAAAACCATTTAAACTTGATCTGCTGCCGAGCATCACGAGTCTACCCACCAAATTTCAAGTCTCTAGCTATTATAGTTTCTGAGAACCATTGGTGAATACGGACGGACAGACGGACGGACGGACATGGCTTTATCAACTTCTTTTGTCGTCCTGATCAAGAATATATATACTTTATAGAGTCCCCCTGCCCTCCTTCTGTGCGTTACATACATTTCGCTCAAACAAACACAATATACCCCGATACACAGTATGTGTACAGGGTATAAAAATAAACAAAATTTGAATCGTTGTATGGAAAACTTTTTTGTTTTGTATGATAGAGTGCTGAAATTTTAAACATAGTAGTTCCACATAGTCCGACTACATTCCTGAAAGTTTCATTGAGATTGGACATCTGGAACTGGTAGCTCCCATACAAAATGAAGAAGAGGAAGAGAAGCAATATTCACGTCGTTGTATGGACAACTTTTTTGTTTTTCAACCAACTGACTTGAAACTTTGTAGTTATATTCTTAGGGAGGAATGAAAACTATTTTGACCAAAAGTGGGCGTAGCCTTGCCCAGTTATAGCGAAAATTGACCCGTTGCACACTGGTGCCAATTTCCAATATTTTGGCAAAAACTCATTTTTTATACCCTGTACACACACTGTGTATCAGGGTATATTAAGTTTGTTTGAGACGGTTTGTATGTAACGCATAGAAGGAGGGGAGGGGGACCCTATAAAGTATATATATTCTTGATCAGGATGACAAGAGAAATTGATTAAGCCATGTCCGTCCGTCTGTCCGTCTGTCTGTCTGTCCGTCCGTATTCACCAATGGTTCTCAAAACTATAATAGCTAGAGACTTGAAATTTGGAGGGTAGACTCGTGATGCTCGGCAGCAGATCAAGTTTGAACGGATTTGTGCCACGCCCACTCCTTTCCGCCCATCCAGCACCGCCCACTTTTTTAAAACGCTATAACTCGAACATCCAAAGAGATAGAAACATTAAAGTCGGTATGTAGACTCAGTATAAGTAGCACTACAAAACTGCAAACCACAATTTTTCCCCCTCCCCCAGTTGTTTTTTTAAAATGGCTGTATCTTCAAAACTATTAAAGATACGAACCTGAAATTTTGTAGACAAGCTCAGTATATACGTATCTTAAAAACTGCATACCACAAAGTTCCCCTCTTCTTGATAGTTACCCCTCAATGACCTACAAACTCAAATTTTTCGTAAATTCCACATTTTTTGACCGATTCACTTGATATTTTGAACACTATTTGATCGGGCGATGTCAAATCAAAATTTTTTTTGTAGATTTGGGGTGTTGCACCGCCTACTGTGTGTGCAGGGTATTATATTGTCGAGTATACTCGACTATAGCGTCCTTACTGGTTTTTTTATTAAGTAATGGAAAATTATTATTTTATTACAATAGAATAATATATTGACTAATTGAAAATCATAGTGCTTCAGCTGAAATTGAATCCTTGCCAATTTAGCAATCCCTGGAAGTCAACGGTTCGTTTACCGTATGCTCTGACATTATTTGCTTGCTTAATAAAAGCATTTTTCAAACAACAATTTCGTAAAAACTTCTTTGTCAATTTTGATAAAATAAAATGGAAAATAATTGTGGAGGTATGAAGAATATAACGGTTTTAATGCAATACGTGTTTTATGTGTTGTTAGTTTGTTTATATGTGTCTTTGTGGAGTTATGTTTTTAGCAATTTTAACCTAACATT
Source organism: Phortica okadai (assembly GCA_034638295.1). Classification (NCBI taxonomy): domain Eukaryota; kingdom Metazoa; phylum Arthropoda; class Insecta; order Diptera; family Drosophilidae; genus Phortica; species Phortica okadai. The sequence continues at coordinate 16,511,123 of CM067848.1, read as the reverse complement.
TTTCATGTTTCGTGGAGTAAAAGTTTATTGGATTGACAAGGATTGATGTAATTGTTAGCCCAATACTAATTCTTAGTATATTTATGATGCAATGATACTAATCTTTTTTGCCCGTTTTTGCCCCCTTTCCTAAAAATCGCCTATTCCCAGACAATATAGATTTAGGTTATGCTGAAATGCTAGAGTTTTGGCTGGCAAATGGTCGCCAAACTGAAACCCTTTACAATTTTGTGCGGCAGCATAGTTGTAGGCAATTAAGGCAAGACATGGAGGACTCAATAAAAAAGAAAATTAAGAACTTTGTTGCATTTGTTAATGTTCGTTTAAGCAAATGCAATTGGGTGGGCTCAAGGTTTTCAACGCATCTTGAAAGTCGGGTTGCATCACGCTTTCAATTACAATTGCAGCTCTGTGACATTTTTGAAGAATTCCCTAAAAATTTAGGACGCCCATGATTAAGGCAGTTCTCGATTAGCTGTCGAAGTTTCGAAAAATAATAATAATAATACAGACCGACAAAAATAAGTTTTTTAATAATTGCAATTAACAAAATTAATGGTCAATCTTGGATACAAGATATCTCAGAAATTATTTGACCGATCTTGTTTAAATTTAAAAATTCTTAGGAACCCAATTTATCATGTACTAAAGGGGTTTCTTGATTGAGTCCCCCTTTGGGTGTTACACGATTCTTTATCTCAATAATGCAAGAAAAAAGATGTTCATCTTTAAACTGCTGGAAATTTTACAAATTTTACTACAAGAGGGTACAAGAAATTAGAGGGTGACACGACTTGTCATGTCTTTTATTTTCGGAATCAACACACCAAAATACATAAGAATTAGTTGCAATTATTGCCTGTGTAATTATGTCAATTCAGATGACGACGATGAAGACAAGTTGGAAACATTTGAAAGTATCAATGCCTATTCTTTTGATTTAGATGTAGAAAATGATTAATTAAAAAATAAATTATATATATTTAACTGAATTTCTTAATGAAATTCAGCTTTCTTTTCTTGCGAAGCTTTATGTAATTGGGGGGTCAGCGTACAGTGGAGGGGGTGGTTAGGGTGTTCAGGTTGTATTTATTAAAATAATGTAATATATACATATCTAAGATTTGTTGAATATCCCCTTGTACCGCATTATCATTCATAAATATTTTAGAATTTTTTGTTTTAAAGCTTTTATAGGGCGGTAAAGAGGGCGTGATCCGATCGGTCCAAAATTTTATAAGGCCTTACATATACAATAACGATATAGTGTCCCGAGTTTCAGGTCGATATCTATATTTTTCGAATTTCTGCCAAAATTTTTGTCATTGGGACCAGTGTGCGTTGTATGGAAAACTTTTTTGTTTTTTAACCAATTAACTTGAAACTTTACAGTTATGTTCTTAGGGAGGAATGAAAACTATTTTGAACAAAACTGGGCGTGGCCACGCCCTTTTATAGTGAAAATTGACCCGTTGTATGGAAATCTTTTTTGTTTTTTAACCAATTGACCTGAAACATTACAGCTGTGTTCTTAGGGAGGAATGAAAACTATTTTGACCAAAAGTGGGCGTAGCCACGCCCATTTACAGCGAAAATTGACCCGTTGTATGGAAAACTTTTTTGTTTTTTAACCAATTCACTTGAAACTTTACAGTTATGTTCTTAGGGAGGAATGAAAACTATTTAGACCAAAAGTGGGCATGGCTACGCCCACTTATACCGAAACTTGAACCGTTGTATGGAAAATTTTTTGTTTTTTAACCAATTGACTTGAAACTTTACATTTATGTTCTTAGGGAGGAATGAAAAGTATTTAGACCAAAAGTAGGCATAGCTAGGCCCACTTATACCGAAACTTGAACCGTTGTATGGGTTTTTAACCAATTGACTTGAAACTTTACAGTTATGTTCTTAGGGAGGAATGAAAACTATTTTGGCCAAAAATGGGCATGGCTACGCCCACTTATCGCAAAACTTGAACCGTTGTATGGAAAAATTTTTTGTTTTTTAACCAATTGACTTGAAACCTTACAGTTATGTTGTTAGGGAGGCATGAAAACTATTCATTTAGTTTTTTAGTGACACGACGTGAAAAGTATTATAGCTTCAGCCTTGCTGAAGATAGCGTCCTTATTGTTTTTTTTTTGCTAACTTCAAAACTCTAGGAGGAGTTCGCATTGAAACTGACAGACGGACAGACAGACAAACGGACAGACGGACATGGCTATATGAACTCGTCTCGTCGTGCTGATCAAGAATATATATACTTTATATAGTCGGAGATGTCTCCTTCTCTGCGTTGCAAACTTCACGACAAAGTTAATATACTCTTGCAAGAGTATAAAAATCGGAAATAATGAATATATGGAGAGGGTCATTTTTCCATACACATTTTCTTTAGTCGTCAAAGGCACAAAACATATATAGGATAAAGGTGTTTGACGGCCATCGGCACCTCCGTCTAGGTAAGCGGTTTTTTCATATCAACTGAGTGTAATGTTTTATCATTACTATATGCATAGTATGGTTCCATTAAGTGCTTACCCAACGATTTTAGGTTGTTTTATAAAATTTTAATTTTCGAGATCTAAATCATGAATTTATATGAGTGGAGTGAAAGTTGATATAACAAAACCATAAATAGAGTCAATGCATAGTGAATAAACTTAGTGAAGTAAATTTACTCTTCTATCGTTAGATGGAGGGTAGATTGCACTTAGGGTTGGTATTATTATATGACGAGAAATTGTTGGTAAATGGCACAATTTATGAAAACAAGTAAGGATTGGAGTCGACATTACTCGACATCGACATACCCTGTACCTTCAATTAGTAACGTCTGTTGTATTGCGTTGCCCCGCCCACTTTTTAATCGAAACATATTTCCTTTCCATTCAATATCATACATAACAAATTTTGCTCTTCTAGACCAATTCGTTACAGAGATATAACGGTTTTCTATTTTGGCAATATGTGGGCGTGGTTACGCCCATTTTATATCTGAATCTTACTATACTCCATCCCAATAGAATACATGCAAAGTTTCTTTCTTGTAGGTTGTATGGTTCTTGAGATATGAGCGTTTGAAATTTTTACTATATAGGGGCGTGGTCAGGTGGTATTTTTTTTTTCTTGAGGTTTAAGTTAGCTATATACACAACAAATTTGGTATTCCTATCACAAAAGACAACGCAGAAAATACGACTTTTGTACTATTTTACCCGAGGTAGCTTCAGTTATTTGCCCCTCACCCCTAAACTAACTCAAAAAGGGGGAAAATAAAATAAACTTGATATGCGTAATGAATCACAGAATCGAACTGCGAAGAGCTTTTGGTCCTATCTATTATAGTTTCCGAGATCGACGCGTTCATACAGACAGACGGACGGACGGACGGACAGACGGACATGGCTAAATCGACGTCTCTTTCGATACTGATCAAGAATATATATACTTTGTATAGTCGGAGATGTCTCCTTTAAGGTGTTACATACATTGTCGACGTGCACAAAACTAATATACCCTTGTACCATAAGGTACAGGGTATAAAAACACATTATGCAGTGGTAGTGGCACAAAACATCTATAAGGTATGCGAGTAGGCTCGCAAGAGCTAATCCCGAGGCGTGGTAAAGACGTCAGCGTTTACCTCTCCGTGGTGTTAGATAGCATTGATAGCTTTTGCTATGTAGCCAACAAACATGGGTGCAAATAGGCCACCAACTGTTATCTGCTGCTATGGAGCTGAATTTGGTAGTAACCTTTGGTTTCGAAACCACACTTAAGGTATATGAGTAGCACGGAATTGGCATGCCCATGTTGGTTGGTTGGTTGTTATGAATCAGCCCTGCTATTGTGGGTTGGCCCCTATAATGGGAGTTTCGTGCGTGGCTGTGGTTTAACACCCCAATGCGGGTAAAGCTATTTATTTGCTTGGCGTGGTAGTTGCGTCTGCTCAGTGAGCTCAACTAGGATGCTGTTATCTAGAAAACAGCAGAGATGTTTAGATGCATTTCGATCCCACACCTGGGGAGAAGTTTGTGACTAAGCTCTAATAACTTCACAGGAACTTGGTAGCTTCGGCTAACCAAGGATGCTGATTTGGCACAAAATCCAAATCCATTGCGTTATGCTTTGCATGTGAGTGCCGTGTGATTAGGCTGTAACGAGTAGGTGCGCACGTTAAACCCGGCATTATTACTTGTACGAAGGAAAACAAATGTGATTGTGAAATTAAATATATGTGATTTCTGCAAGTGCTCTGAATGTCAAAGTGAAGAAATTCTAGTAAGCGCATCAGCGGCGGGAGTAACTATGATTATTTTAAGGTAGCCAAATGCCTCGTCATCTAATTAGTGACGCGCATGAATGGATTAAAGAAATTCCTAGGAAAACAAATGTGCTGCTAATGAAAATATGCTTATATAATGTAATGTGAAAATGTGTGATGTAAATTAAATATATTTAAATGAATAAAATGGCAAGTGAATAGGTTGATCGATCGATTGGTATCACTTATTGTCATTATTATTTTTATAAACTACTACAGCACAATATTTTATCATCTCATTTGAAAATATATACGAGCATATAAAATAATAATTGATAAAAATACCATTGTATTATGTAAAATGAAATGGGGAGTAATCAAATATAATAATCAAGATAAGAAAAGTGTTAAGAGTTAGCTTTTGTTTCCCACACATGTTTGAGCTGAGAACATTAGCATATAATTATTTTTAACACTGTACACGCCTAATAAATTCTTGAGCATAAAATGCATCGAACAACGATCAATCGCTTGCTGTAAAGTAATTGTTTTGCATTGTGTGACCAATGCTTCGACCTTTTCTTTAATGGCTGTGCGTGCAAGTGGATTGCCATATTATGCTAACTAGCTGTGTCTGCTGGTAAATGACCAGGCCGCTATCGACATTTGTGATTCACTCAGCACTGCAGTTTTCTATCACTAAATGTCATCAATTAAAATGCACAAGCACAAGTATCGGTTGCGGCAACTCCCAGTCACTAGTTTGTACTAGTGGCAAACATTAACATTTTTTGGTGACCCCGACGTGATCATCATATACGTGGAACTCACTTCGAGAAAGTGATACCAGTTAGGTGACGATCACACAAGGTGATCACATTGAGGTGACAAATTGATAATCCTTAACGAGAGTCTACAACAACACAAGGTTGGTGGACAACGACTCCTGCTACGGAAATTGGTCGACTAGGCGATCAACTTCACAGACGTACAGGACATTTGAGACTTCACGCAAGTCACGATATACAGGCTAATCAACCAGGCGATTAGTCACAGTACACAACTGGCCAATTGAAGACCAGTAACAGAGACTTTGCGGTGTGAGTCGAGGCATATCCTGTCATCAAGACAAAATAAATTAACCTCCAACTGGTTAGGTATTTTCAGAAATATAAAGAAGCAATAGTAAAGGCATGTAAGATGGCCAATTAAACAATCTCAAAGAGTCATTCCTGAAAGGTGACAGTGAACTGCTGGTTGCTCTTGGTGGAAAAGAGTCAGGTCACAAATATTTTACAAACGAATACAAGGCGCAGTTACTCAAAGCTATGGATGAAATAATGCAAGGCATAGCGAAGAGAAGAGTCTCACCAAGGAGATGAAGCATCCAGTATGGAGACGGACAAAGTAGAGTCTTTATTCCGGAAGCAAAACGCCTTGTTTGCTAGTTTGTCAAGAGTCATGACGACTATGGCACCAGAAACTACAGACTGGAATCGACCAATGGCTGAAAAATATTGGAGCCAAATATCCGATAACCACTTGGAAATCCACAGTTTGTGTGAGGATCCAGTCCAGCGTGGATACGATATAAAAAGTTTTACGTCGGCTGAGAATGCAATCATCCAATTGCAAGTGGCGACAAACGTGAGTTCTAAGGCAGATACGCAACTAGCAATGCCTCAATCATCGCTACAATTGCCAAAGGTTTCAATACCTAAGTTTGACGGCAATTATTTGAAGTGGCAACAATTTCATGACATTTTCAAAAAAATGATTCATGAAACTCAAATACCAAGCGTTCAGAAAATGTGGTATTTGAAGTCTAACCTTGCTGGAGAGGCAGAAAGGTTAATTCGTCATTTGTCCTTGACATAGGCGAACTATGAATCGGCTTGGGAAATTTTGCAGGATCGTCTCAATAACAGACGAGTCCTCAGCTCAGCCTTACTCCAAAGCTTTTGGACCAACACAACACGACGAACGATGCAGCGTCGATAAAGAATTTTCATGACAACATTCATGAAACTCTGGAAGAATTGAAGAATATGGACATTGATACCATCAACTGGGATCCTATTCTACTTTTCTTGCTAACCAAGAAATTAGATCGCTTGAAACACACACTCTACGAGCAGTCCATAAAAGATACAAAGAACTTGCAACCTATTAAAAGTTTCCTTGCATTCCTTGAACAACGGTTCCTTGCATTGGAATCTATTGGAGGACGTCACGAAGCAAAGGAAAAACGGAAGACATCTGCATCATCAACAGCACAAAAACCACTGTGCCAATTTTGCAAAAAGGTAAGTCACTGCATTTTTCAATGCGGCAACTTCCGTGACACGCCAGTAGTGGACAAAGTGAAATGGGTGCAAGGTCAAAGAATGTGCTTCAACTGCCTTTCGAGTGACCATATGGCAAAAACATGCTCTTCAAGAAGCTGTTTTAAGTGCTATAAGAAGCTCAGCTTAGGCTGGAGTGTAGTCGATGTTTGAAAGAGTACAAGTTATTGCTTGTAAGAGTGAAAGAAGATGAACGGAGAGCGTTTGTTGAGTGAAATAAACATGATCCCTCGGGTCATGTTTATAGAATTTGTAGAAGAAATCGTAGGGTGACGGATGTGAGTAGTCTACGTGTCGCCGACAATCAGTTGACTACATGGTATGACTGTATAAATTTTCTGTTGAATGAGTTCTTTCCGCGAGCGAAGCAGTTGGATCAACCACCTAGTGTGGATCTTCCAACTGTTCCGCTTCGGTTGGATGAGCTGGAACTGGCCTTTCAGATGCTTAAGTCAAGGAAGTCTCCTGGCGTGGATGGATTTACCGGTGAGATGTGCAAAAGTATCTGGATTGCCATTCCAGACTATTTGAATGTTTTGTTCGGTAAGTGTGTAAGTGAGGGGTATTTTCCCCGTGAGTGGAAGTGTGCCAAAATGGTTGTGCTCTTGAAGTCGCCTGAAAAGGTCAGGAGCAATCCTAGATCATATCTGGTAAAAAGGCTTCAGGAATGTGTTTCTGGGCAACTGTCACCGAGACGGTTTGCCTTTACTAGAGGAAAATGTGTGAAGGATGCATGGAGATATGTGAGTGAATGTGTAAGTTTGAGTGATTGTGAGTATGTATTGGGCATCTTTGTTGATTTCAAAGGTGCATTCGCCTACCTAAGCTGGGAAAGTGTGTTAATGAGGTTGAGTGAATGGGGCTGTCGAGAAATGGCTCTCTGGAAGAGCTATTTTTCGCACAGACGTGCATGTGTAAATGGTTTCAATGAAAGTGTGTGTATTGATGTGGTTCGTGGCTGCCCTCAGGGCTCCATCTGTGGTCCATTTGTTTGCAACCTAATGATGGACTCTCTGTTGCGTGCGCTCGAAGTTGAATGCAAATGTTATGCTGATGACTTGCTCATTTTGATTGAGGCGCTATCGCGTCGTGGGATCGAACTGAAGGCAGAATCATGTCTTAGCATCGTGTCCGATTGGGGCAATGGTGTTGGAGTCAGCGTGGCAATGGGCAAGACCGTGACAATGTTGCTGATCGAAGTCCCATTGTCACGATGAACAATATTCGGTTGAAATATGTCAAGGAGGTTAGGTACCTTGGTATTTCAATTGGCAAGAGGATGTGTTTCACTCCTCACTTTGCCCGTCTCAAGGAGCGTTTGCTTGGTGTGGTTGGTCAGGTGCGTCGAATTTTGAGTAGTGAATGGGGTCTCAGCAGGCGTGCTGTTCGTATCATTTATCACGGTCTGTTTGCTGCTTGCGCAGCATATGGATCGTCGATATGTTGTTGGCAGGAAGAATATTTTGTCGTGTCAGCGTGTGATTATGCTTGGTTGTATGGCTGTTGTCGCACTGTCTCGACGGAGGCTTTGCAAGTGTTGCTTGGTGTGGCACCTCTGGATCTTGAAGTCAAACGTCGTGCCATTGACTTTAAAATCAAGAGGCGGCTGCCTCTGCTGCAGAATGAATGGCTATTTGATAGGGACGTGGAGAGTTTAGGGTGGAATGAACGTAAACGCTTACTGAATGAGTATCTTTCCCCGGCAGAGGTTTCAGATAGGCCTCGGCTTCCAACCAAGGAGGATGTGTATGACCAAACAAACATTACTTCGAATTGGTTTCTGCGAGCGTATGCCTGTGGGGACGTTGATTGACGTTTATCAATCCTGTGCTTGGCACCGTGAGACTGCCCTTTACGGGCGCTCACGTTAAACCCTGGTGTCTTTCATGTCATTTACTACCTGCCGAAACTGCTGTGGGGCCACCAACCCCAGAACTGTTTGGAGTTCAAATTGGTAGTACTTTTGTGCGAGGCCTGACCAGAGGCTGTGTGTATGCATATGTTGAGCGGGGGCATGTGGGTATGAAGATACGTGGAGGCGCGTGGCTCTGTATATGTATGCATATTCTGGTACCACGGGAGATCAGGAGCCCACAGGGCTGCTTCGTTGCAGTCCTGTCCTGACCGTCGGGTAGGCTCCTTGTGGGAGCATCGTGGTGGCTGTGGTTTAACACCCAAATGCGGGTAGAGCCTTGTGCTCTTGCGAGGAGTTGCCGTACAACCGGGTGCCGCGACCCAGAGACTGGCAGAGGTTTTAGGTAAGCCTCGGCTCCCCACCAAGAAGGAAGCTATGTCCAAGCAACATAGCTTCGTTTTGGTACCTGCAGCGCATGTCTACAGGGAACGCTGATTGACGTTTAATAATCCAGTGCTATGCTAGTCATTTGAACACCGTTGTTGTAAATTCTCGCCTACAAACCGGTTTCTTTCGCCGTCTGCTTTGCGCTTATATTTGTGTGAGCAGGTCTACGCCACCCACCAGGCTGCTTAACGATCAGTGACTTGGTCATCGGTTCGTCAAGACAGTGGTCATCGGTTCACGAAATAGGTCATCGATTCGCGAATTTGGTCATCACTTCGCGAAATTGGTCATCAGTTTAGGTAAATTTTGGTCATCAGTTCATCGTAAATCGAAAAATTTTTAAGGGGGTATTCTAGTGTAGGATTTTGAAAAAATCATTTTTTTTTTTTTACATTTTCTTAAGGTCCAAACCCTTAAGAATATGTGCCTAAAAGAGTTTTTCAAAATTCGAAATATTTACGGAGTTATAAGCGTTTTTGTGATGAAAGGTACTAGTGTCGCTTTACGCTGAACAAAACTTTAAACGCGATTTTCTCGAAACTACTTTTTTCGACCTGGTTGGCAGGATATCTCGAGTTCTAATTATTCGATTGACTTGAAATTTTGAGTGAACTTTCTTAATACATCCCTCTATCGTCCCTACCTCGGATAATGCAATACAATTAGTTTTACTATTTTTAAAAAATCCATGAAGGCAAAAAAAAGAGGTAAAAAAACATTTTTCATTTTTAAATCGTCGCCATTTTGTGAAATTTTTTTTTAATTTTTTACCCGAGGTAGGGACGATAGCGATGTCTTTCCTGAGAACACTACAAGGATTGGAATCCTGCCAACCATGACCCCACTTTTTTTTTTGGCCTCTACTTTGCGACATTATAACTCGATAAATATAGTTTTTTTTTTTTTGGGGAAAATTTTCTTGTATTCTTTAAATATCAAAAAATACTTTGCAAAAAACCGAATACTAAAAATATTTTTATATTTTTTTTTATCGTGCGATGAAAAACGACTAAAATTGAGGCTTCTACACTAGAATACCCCCTTAAATTTTATCAAAAACATCGGAGATTTATAAAAAAGTGCTCGAGCAGTTTTTGGTCATGAGCAAGGCTATGCAAGAGGGAGAAGTCACGCTGACCGCCAGCAGTGTTGCCAGTGACAGTGGCATCAAGAGGCGAGCCAGGAAACGCGGGGACAAATCCAAGAAACTTGCGCTGCAAAATGGCGAAGATTTGACGCCCCTGCCCGCCTCACCACCGGACTCTGAGCCAGCATTGGACACCGAGGTCCAGGCTGCTGCTGCTCAGAAGACATTTGTCGCTCCGCCTGCACCAGCAAAGCGTGTTGCCGTTCCTGCTGTGCCGAAATCGAGAGCCGTGACGATTGTCGCTGCAGTGTACTCAGCACCTATTGCTGAAAACTGCGCCGCTCGTGAAGCCGTCCAAAATGCAGTGATTGCTGGACAAATGGCACCGGACGCAGCTCACGCTATTTTCGCCGCACTGTCTCGCTATGACGAATTAGTCATGGCGTTGGCATGCGAAAATATGCGTTTGGAGCAGTCCGTTGCCATGGTGAAAAAGTCAAATCAATTGGTTAAAAAACAAAAAAGTTTTCAATACAACGGGTGAAGTTTCGCTATAAGTGGGCAAGGCTACGCCCACTTTTGGTCAAAATAGTTTTCATTCCTCCCTAAGAATATAACTACAAAGTTTCAAGTCAATTGGTTGAAAAACAAAAAAGTTGTCCACACAACGACGTGAATATTGCTTCTCTTCCAAACGGACGGACAGACGGACATGCCTAAATCAACTCGTCTTGTCGTCCTGATCAACAATATATATACTTTATATAGTCGCAAGTAAATATTTCTGTGTGTTACAAACTTCAGCACAAAGTTAATATACTATTTCACATACGTGAAAAGTATAAAAAAAAATAGAAAATGACGAAAACTGGCCCTTCTTCCAACGTTTTAGGTCGACGATTTCAAAACAATCAAAGGGGATAATTATTTACCAAGAATTCAACTTTATGGTTTCCCCATTAATCTGCGTTAACAATATTCAATATTTTACATATTTTCATTAATAAATCTGTATCTATTTTCGAAGATTGAGAAGTACATTTGCATTAAATTGTTGAAATAATTTCAAAATTACAATGTTGTATTTGAAGTGGTTAAAATGAACTTGTAAAAATGCAGAGGGTCTCCCGAAGAACAGAATCAAGTTAACTACCAATGCTCCAATGTATAGAATCTACTTGAATTTATTTATAGCATACATAATTTATTATTAGTGTTCACTTTTGGAGTATTTTGAATTTGTACATTAATTGTTTTCATTTGCTAATCACAGCAATGGAAAGAGTATGATTGTCAATTGCAAAATTAAACGGGCTTCAACATAATTGTGAGGACGCGAATTGGAGGTGAATTCACGGCTCATATATTATGAAGCTGCTAAGTGACGTTGACGCTAAGTAGCGGGCAACAACAAACAAAATGTATACACTCAGATAGTGTCATATGCAGCAACAACCACACTGTCCGACCTAACGGTGCATGCTTATGCCGAAAATAAGAACAACAAGTGTTGTTGTAATATTTGGAGTATACATGCCAGGGTAATTGTTGTTGCATATGCGCCAGATGACGAAAGTGACGATTGAAGAGGAATGCGAAATTACAACTAAGCATGTTGTTGTTGCTAGTTTTTTTATGACTTCAGACTGTCATTCTACATTCTATTTCATTTTTTCGCAGGATAAATCATATAAATATATAGTTTGTCTCTTTTTCATGTTGTTTCATCAAATGACGATTGAAGAGGAATGCGAAATTACAACTAAGCATGTTGTTGTTTGTTAATTTTTTTATGACTACAGACTGTCATTCTACATTCTATTTCATTTTTTCGCAGGATAAATCATATAAATATATAGTTTGTCTTTTTCTCATGTCGTTTCATCAAGTTTCAAATCACGCCCATGCTAAAGAAGTTTCACTTCAAAAACGGTTAATTTTAAAAATATTCAATGTTGATTTTTTTGAATAGACCGCGACGAGGCAATGCTAAGAATATATGAAAACAGAAGGGATTGGAGTCGACAGTATTCGAATCCGACATACCCTGTACCTTCAAATTGTATCAACTGTTTGAAGGCGTTGCCTCGCCCACTTTATAATCGAAACAGATTTCATTTTCATTCAATTACATATTTACCAATTTTTACTCTTTTAGACCAATTCGGGCCATAAATATAACGGCTTTCTATCATGGCTATATTTGGGCGTGGTCACGCCCATTTCACTATTGAATTTTGTTATACTCCATTCCAATATCATACATGCAAAGTTTCATTCTTGTAGGTAGTATGGATCTTGAGATATAAGCGTTTCACATTACAGTGAAAGCTCTACTCGCGGACAGCTCCCTCAGGTGGACAGCTCCTTTAGCCGGACGAATTTTATAGTCCCAAGTTTCTTAGCATGATTTTCATACAAATTCCGTTCGCTTGAGCGGACGCTCCCTTGGCCGGACGCGGACACTATTTTAATTACATTTTTATACAAACCGTCTCTCTCAGGCGGACATCGATTTGTCGCGACGCTGCAAAATGAACAACGACGTCGATGCTATTGGCGCCGATGCGGTTGGCGCCGTTGTTCGTTTTTCAGCGTCGCAATAAGTACACTCAGCACAACAATTATTCGTACACACACTTCTTGTTAACCGCCTTTTAGTACATACCTAATATTAACAACTTAATAAAAAGTGTGTGTACGAATAAATATTGTGCTGAGTGTATATGTCGCTGCTTTCTGAACATTGCTTTAGTCCTATGTAGCAGCAAATGCAAACACTGGTGCTGAATGAATTTTTTCTATGAAAAATATTTAAAACGGGACTTTTATTTTTGTAAAAAATTTTGGTGTCTAACGCTAGCTTGCAAAAAGCAAGTCGAGCCATTTGTTAGTTGGCACCGCGAATATCACTTTCATGCAAAGAAAAAATGGAAATTATTAACGCCAACGAAAGTGAAAAATTTTCAGTGCGAAAATTAGCAGAAAGGTAAAGAATAAAAATGTAGGAACATTTCAATAGCTAACCTACATTTACATATTATTACAAAGATTTAAGATTGGCAAAACACAAGCTGCCGAAATTTTGAAAAATAAAGAAGCCATTAAAAAGCAATGGCAATCTGGATCCAACCAACAATATGAAAAGGATTAGTCTTACTTCGCAAGGCGCACAAGTAGACAAGCTGTGCTCCGAGTGGTTTGTAAAGGCCAGAGCCAAGAATATTCCCATTTCTGGTCCAATTGTCAAGGCCAAGGCAATGGAAATCGGACACCAAGTGGGATATTCAGGGTTTGCAGCTTCAGATGAATGGTTGCAGAAGTGGCGCAAGCGACGCAACATTACCTTCAAGACGATATGTGGTGAAGCTTCCGATGTTTGTCCAGTAGATGCTAGCCAGTTTAAACAAAAGCTACCATCCATTTTAAGGGGCTATAAGCCGGAAGATGTTTTCAATGCGGACGAAAGTGGCCTTTTTTTTCGAGCCTTGCCTGACAAGTCGTTAGCATTGAAATCAGAAAGGTGCAGTGGCGGTAAAATGTCGAAGGAACGCCTTACAGTTTTATTTTGTGTGAACATGGAAGGAAATGCTCTTGGTCATTGGAAAGGCAGCTTGTCCGCGAACTTTCAAAAATATTAAATGTAAGGAGCTTTCGGCTATCTGGAAGGCCAATAAAAAGGCGTGGATGACACTTAACATAATGACGAATTGGTTACAACAATTTGACAGAAAAATGAAAAACCGAAATAGAAAAGTTCTTTTATTTTTAGACAATGCTGCATCTCACCCCAGAGAGTTAAATTTAACAAACGTTAAAATAGTTTTTTTACCGCCAAACACCACTTCTGTGTGCCAACCTATGGGCCAGGGCATAATACAAAATTTTAAAGTTCAGTACAGAAATTTAATATTAAAGAACATAATTACAAAAATGGACTTGGCAATTTCAGCATCAGAGTTGTCAAAAACAGTCAACGTTCTTGACGCTTTATGCTTTATTAAAACCTCATTGGTCAATGTTGAAGCAACAACAACTATAAACTGTTTTCGCAAAGCAGGATTTTTAGAGTCTATAGTTGCTGAATATTTTTGTGCTGAGGATGATCTACCACTATCCACATTTTTGAACAAAACTTTTATTTCAAAATTTGGGAAAGACAATCTTGAAAATTTTTTTAATGTAAACAGCTCCTTGACTATAGAAGACAACATTATTGAAATTAATATAACTGATCAAAGTGACGTTGATTTAAGCGATTCAGATGATGAGATTATTGTACAGCCAATTGACTCAATAAAATCGTACGATGAGGCATTGGTACAAATGGAGAGGTTTAAGGAATTAGCGAGCCTTGATTTAATATCTTATCAAATTTTCAACAATTTTAAAAAGAATTCTAAACAGTCTACAATAGACCAATTTTTTAAAACTCAAAATTGTTAAAAACAACATTTCAAAAAAAAAAAAATAAAATATGTATGTATGTACATTAATGTATGTATATTAATAAGAAAAAATAAATGAATTTAAAAAACATAATAATTTTGTCTACATATTAGTTTTGTTAGCAAACATCAATAGCCATAAAAATTCGTAATTTCTTTCACATCTCCCTAAGGCGGACATCTCCCTTGGGCACTCGACAATATAATACCCTGCACACACAATAGGCGGCGCCACACCCTCAATCTACAAATAGTGTTCAAAATATCAAGAAATTCGGTCAAAACATGTGGATTTTACGAAAAATTTTAGTTTGTAGACCTTTGAGGGGTAGCCATCAAAGAGAGGGGAAATTTGTGGCAAGCAGTTTTAAAGATGTATTATCACTGCGCTTGTATACAAAATTTCAGGTTCATACCTTAGTAAGTTTTGGAGATATAGCTTTTTTAAGAAAAATACTAGGGGAGGGGAAATTAAGGGGTAAAATTGTGGTATGCAGTTTTGTAGATTTACTCATACTGAATTTTCATACCGACTTTCATATTTGGGGTCCCCCTCCCCTCCTTCACTGCGTTACATACATTTGGCTTTTGCATAAACACAATTTACCCTGATACACAGTATGTGTATACATCAGAGATCTGCACCGGTGCTTGTTTCCGACACTAGTAGTGTACTCATCTTTTTTGCGGTGGCGGTGATACAAGCACCGCATAGCTTGCGGTTGCGGTGTTCAAACACCGCATAAGAAACGAATATGGGGATGAAGCAACAAGAAAATATGCGGTGCCTGAACGCAAGCCCAAATATTTGCTTGCTCAAATTTTTACAACTCAAGTTCCGTTATTCTGTATTGCTTCATTTTTTGACTGCGATGTTTTGACACAGGATAGCAAAATGAAGTAGACAAAATTTGATGAATATTGCGAGTGCGGGATCAGTTATTTTACAGCAATATTTTTTTTTTTTTTTTTTAAAGATGCCTTACTATTTCTTCATTCATTTTATAAAAATCAAAATGTAACTAAATAATTTAAATAACAATTTTTGTTCCTTCTACTTATATTAATTTAAGTCGTTATGAAGTTATTGTTTTTTTTTAAGTCATAATAGCCATAATGTGAAGTTATCGTTTGTTTTTTTTTTAAATTAATTTTTCTAATCATTGTTATTACATATTAAATAAACACACAAATTTCATTGAAGATTTATTATTACCTATTTTATTAAAATCAATATCTATGAAACAAATCAAAAAAAACAAAAACAAAAAATTAGTTAGTCACTCAGTCACCAAGCACCAACAACACTGCATCATTTTATGAGTGGTTTTTCTGCACACAATTTTTGTGCGGTGGCTGATTGTATGTCGAAAATATACCCACACAGAATGTGACGCACACTTCAGGCACCGCATACGAAAGAGCAGAAAAAGGAACAAGTAAAAAAACACCGCATCAATTTTTGATGCGGTGCTACAATACTCATGTGTGAAAATGATATTGTACGAATGTGGTGCACTAGTAGTTGCGGTGGATCGCTGCAGATCTCTGGTATACATATATGATTCTTATTGGAAAAAAAATAACACGGAATAATTGAGAAAATGCTTGCAGAGGATATAAGTTTCAGCAAAGCTGAAAATAGCTCCCTTTCTGGTTTACATTGTTTTAGCTCTTTGTGTCTTGAGATATGCAAATTATAATTTTTTTGGTATAAGTGGGCGTTGCCATTCCCAATTTTTGATCAAAATTGTTTTACTGCATCTCTAAGACAATTAGTGTTAAGTTTCAAATCAATTTATTAAGAAACAAAACCGTTCTCCATATAACGACGAAAATTTGCTTTTCTTCCTCTCATTAATGATTTATGATTATAAAATTGGTAGATATGTGCAACGTTTCAGGTCGATGATTTCAAAACAATCAAAAGGGAAATTTAGGTGTCTGAGAATTCTATTATAGATATTTTTACACCCTTACTAAATTTCTGATGGTTTTCTCATAGATTTTTTTAAATTCAGCCTCATTTTAAGTTATTATAAATAATTATGTATTTAATCTGCATTAAAACAATTCAATATTTTACTTGTTTTAATTAATAAATCTGCGTTTATAAAACCGTTCCCAAATCAATCAAATTTTTTGAGCTGGAAAACAATGAAAAATCTGCTTTTATCTAATTTCGAAGATTGAAAAGTACATTCGAACTAATTTGTTGAAATAATTTTAAAATTATAATTAATGTGAAAATTATAAAGTTGTATTTTTAATGGTTAATAAAACTCGTAAAAATAGTAAATTTTACAAAAATAAGTATGTACCAACCATGTTATTTGGGAAAGTTGGAATGTGTATACTTCGGTATACATAAATGCGAAAAAGAAGAATTAGTTCAAATGTGCAAGTTAACGTATGCCGCAAGCGCGCCAAAGTTGACACATTTCTTTGTCACTTCGGTGCCACACTTTCAGTGCCACCCTCTTGGTGCCGCACCGCATCTTAAACACTTTAAGCTCAAGTCATGAGTTCAAGAGCTAGAGCTACAGTTCTTGTTTACGAATCTGAGCAATGCGATCCGCGTAGCTGACACATTGCTTTAACACTTTTCTAGAGCTCGAGCTAATTAAGTCTTTCTATGGGACACTTCTTCACCAACAAAAGGTAAACAGTTTATCTTATTTACAAATCTGAGCAATGCGATCCGCGTAGCTGACACATTGCTCTAACACTTTCCTATTAGCGATCAGCGACCAAGCGATCCGATATCAAAGGGCTATTCCAGCTCACGCTTTGTTTACAAAACAAAGCAATGCGATCCGCGTAGCTGACACATTGCTTTGACACTTAACCATTAGCGTGTCGCGGGCAAGCGCTCTCTCAAGTATGCTGAGTCGCGATCAAGCGCTCTCTCAATCCTTTTTTCTATTGTGTAAACTAACGCTTCCATCAAGTAAGAACTCAAGTGTGGTACAATTGATAACATTACATAATTCGTAAGAGCAAACTATTTGCTCACGCAAATCAGTATATAAACATAAGCCCAAATAATTTGGGAGCAGGCTTATCTCTAACCGCGACGCGGTCGGTTGTAATGTCCTCATTCAAAATAAATAAAAATAAATGTATTAACCAAATTCTCCAACGAATTTATTTAATTTGCACAGTGTCTCCCCAAGAACAGAGTGAAGTTAACTACCAATACTCCAATGTGTGGAATCTACTTGACTTTCCCAGCAGTTTTTTTTCAGATCACATATGAAATAAAGACATGTTTTGGTAGTACAATTTGCGTCGAGTAGACATGCCTTATATTTCTCAATAGGCTACATTAGATTTGTAAGCACAGTTGACGGCGACGTCGAACACGCCGCGAAAAAACTGCGTCGTGTGTGTTTGTTGATGATGAAGGGTTAGCGGGGAAGGTAGGTGACGACGTTGGCAGAGACAGTAACAGACAAACGAAAGTTGAATATGATAATGAAGTGTGTGCGGGAGGGTGAGTTTACGCACAAGCAGAATATTGTGTCGATGAAGGGGTAGGCGGGCATAATTGTAAACACACAAGGAAAACAAACAGGCAAACGCACTGTTTCGCCGACGGACGAAATTTTGCTGTTCTGTTCAAAATGATTTACTCATAATTTAGCGTATTGCATATACAAGTCTCTGTGGCTCAACGGGTTGAGCGGCGGCTTACAAACCGATGAGCCTGGGTTCGAGTCTCGGTAAGGCCAACGAAAAATGCTTCGCGTATTTTACAGATCATTCAAGTATTCAAGTAAGTTAAAGTATTAATCTCTGTCTAAATAATTAACAATATAATCAAATTCTATAGGAAAACAATTAAATAAAATATGTAAAGAACAAAAAATACGTAAAACCAGTATGGACGCTATCTTCAGCAAGGCTGAAGCTATAATACTTTTCACGTTGTGTCACTATAAAAAAAACTAAATGAATAGTTCTCATGCCTCCCTAAGAACATAACTGTAAGGTTTCAAGTCAATTGGTTAAAAAACAAAAAAGTTTTCCATACAACGGGTCAATTTTCGCTGTAAGTGGGCGTGGTCTTTCCCACTTTTGGTCTTAATAGTTTTCATTCCTCCCTAAGAACATAACTGTAAAGTTTCAAGTCAATTGGTTAAAAAACCAAAAATTTTTCCATACAACGGGTCAATTTTCGCTATAAGTGGGCGTGGTCATGCCCACTTTTGGTCAAAATAGTTTTCATTCCTCCCTAAGAACATAACTGTAAGGTTTCAAGTCAATTGGTTAAAAAACAAAAAAGTTTTCCATACAACGGGTCAATTTTTGCTATAAGTGGGCTTGGTCATGCCCACTTTTGGTCTAAATAGTTTTCATGCCTCCCTAAGAACATAAATGTAAAGTTTCAAGTCAATTGGTTAAAAAACAAAAAAGTTTTCCATACAACGGGTCAATTTTCGCTATAAAAGGGCGTGGCCACGCCCACTTTTGGTCAAAATAGTTTTCATTCCTCCCTAAGAACATAACTGTAAAGTTTCAAGTCAATTGGTTAAAAAACAAAAAAGTTTTCCATACAACGGGTCAATTTTCGCTATAAGTGGGCGTAGCTACGCCCACTTTTTGTCAAAATAGCTTTCATTCCTCCCTAAGAAAATAACTGTAAAGTTTCAAGTCAATTGGTTAAAAAACAAAAAAGTTTTCCATACAACGGGTCAATTTTCGCTATAAAAGGGCGAGGCCACGCCCACTTTTGGTCAAAATAGTTTTCATTCCCCCCTAAGAACATAACTGTAAAGTTTCAAGTCAATTGGTTAAAAAACAAAAAAGTTCTCCATACAACGACGTGAATATTGCTTCTCTTCCTCTTCTTCATTTTGTATTGGGGCTACCAGTTCCAGATGTCCAATCTCAATGAAACTTTCAGGCATGTAGTCGGACTATGTAAAACTACTATGTTTAAAATTTGAGCACTCTATCGTACAAAACAAAAAGGTTTCAAGTCAATTGGTTAAAAAACAAAAAAGTTTTCCATACAACGGGTCAATTTTTGCTATAAGTGGGCTTGGTCATGCCCACTTTTGGTCTAAATAGTTTTCATGCCTCCCTAAGAACATAAATGTAAAGTTTCAAGTCAATTGGTTAAAAAACAAAAAAGTTTTCCATACAACGGGTCAATTTTCGCTATAAAAGGGCGTGGCCACGCCCACTTTTGGTCAAAATAGTTTTCATGCCTCCCTAAGAACATAACTGTAAAGTTTCAAGTCAATTGGTTAAAAAACAAAAAAGTTTTCCATACAACGGGTCAATTTTCGCTATAAGTGGGCGTAGCTACGCCCACTTTTTGTCAAAATAGCTTTCATTCCTCCCTAAGAAAATAACTGTAAAGTTTCAAGTCAATTGGTTAAAAAACAAAAAAGTTTTCCATACAACGGGTCAATTTTCGCTATAAAAGGGCGAGGCCACGCCCACTTTTGGTCAAAATAGTTTTCATTCCCCCCTAAGAACATAACTGTAAAGTTTCAAGTCAATTGGTTAAAAAACAAAAAAGTTCTCCATACAACGACGTGAATATTGCTTCTCTTCCTCTTCTTCATTTTGTATTGGGGCTACCAGTTCCAGATGTCCAATCTCAATGAAACTTTCAGGCATGTAGTCGGACTATGTAAAACTACTATGTTTAAAATTTGAGCACTCTATCGTACAAAACAAAAAAGTTTTCCATACAACGATTCAAGTTTAGTTAATTTTTCTTCTTCTTTTCGTATGGGGGCTACCAGTTCCAGTGGTCCGATATGGCTGGATCCGACAAATGAGTTGACTGCACGAATGAGAAGTCTCTGTGCAAAATTTCAGCTCGATATCTTCAAAACTGTGGGAGGAGATTGTATATATACAGACAGACGGACAGACGGACAGACGGACATAGCTAAATCAACTCGTCTTGTCGTCCTGATCAAGAATATATATACTTTATATAGTCGGAAATTAATATTTCGATCTGTTACAAACTTCAGCACAAAGTTATTATACTGTTTCACATACGTGAAAAGTATAACCAGTAAGGGAGCTATTTTCAGCTTTGCTGAAACTTATATACTCTTGCAAGCATTTGGAAAATCCGTTTTATAGTTTTTCTAATAAGAATCTTATAAGTTTATAAAGATAAAGGGGCATAGCCCCGCCCATTTTCTAACTTGTTTTGAAGAGTACAATGCAATCATTCTACACTTCATTTTACGATTTTCTATCACATTTTTAAGTTTTTCTCTATATGGGCGGTGCCACGCCCTTATGTCCGATTCTTATGAAACTTTGTAATATGGTCAAGGATTCTTAAAAACGCGTAACTGCAAGGTTTCATTTGTTTATAGTTGAAAACAAAAAAGTTTTTCTAACAAAAACCGAATTTTTAACCGATTGTTCCTATGGGAGCTATATGCTATATTTATCCGATCTTCACCAATTTTGCAGTGTGTCTTTATTTACATCCAAGATGTTCTTGTGCAAAAAATCGAGGCGATAGCTTTGAAATCAAAGAGTTTATTGAGCAAAAACCTCATTTTTGACCGATCGTTCCTATGGCAGCTATATGCTATAATATTCCGATCAAGCTGGTTTCTACATATAAACTGCCTGCAAGGAAAAGAAAATTTTCTGCGTTTAATTTTTTTTGTTAACTTCAAAAGTCTGGGAGGAGTTCGCATTGAAACAGACAGACAGACAGACAGACAGACGGACAGACAGACAGACGGACAGACGGACATGGCTATTTGAACTCGTCTCGTCGTGCTGATCAAGAATATATATACTTTATATAGTCGGAGATGTCTCCTTCTCTGCGTTGCAAACTTCACGACAAAGTTAATATACTCTTGCAAAAGTATAAAAAAAGCATTGAACAAAAATACTTGATTCAAATTCAATATAATTTTTAATTTTTTTTTTTCTTGTTTAAATCACTTGTTATACTCTTCACGCAAGTGAATAGTATTATAACTTTGTCCTGAAGTTTGTAACAGCAAGAAGGAGGGGAGGGGGACCCCATAAAGTATATATATTCTTGATCAGCTCGACAAGACGAGTTGATATAGCCATGTCCGTCTGTCCGTCTGTCTGTGAATATGCTATCTCCTCCCACAGTTTTGAAGATATCGAGCTGAAATTTTGCAGGGAGTCTTCTCTAATGTGTGGTCAAATCATTGGTCGGAACCGGCCATATCGGATTATTGGAACTGGTAGCCCCCATACGAAATGAAGAAGAAAAACAAATTTTAATCGTTATATGGAAAACTTTTTTGTTTTGGATGATAGAGAGCTGAAATTTCAAACATAGTAATTTAACATAGTCCGACATAATGCCTGAAAGTTTCATTGAGATCGGGCAACTAGAACTGGTAGCTGCCATACAAAATGAAGAAGAGGAAGAGAAATTAAGATTTAACGTCGTTGTATGGAAAACTTTTTTGTTTTGTATGATAGAGGGCTGAAATTTTCAACTTAGTAGTTCTACATAGTCCGACATAATGCCTGAAAGTTTCATCGAGATTGGACATCTGCAACTGGTAGCTCCCATACAAAATGAGGAAGAGGAAGAGAAATTAACATTTAACGTCGTTGTATGGAAAACTTTTTTGTTTTGTATGACAGAGGGCTGAAATTTATAACTTAGTAGTTTTACATGGTTCGATTAAATGCCTCAAAGTTCGACATATTTTATAAAACAAAAAATACAAATAAACATTTTTATGTCGCCCCGGCCAGGGATCGAACCCGAGACCTCTAGTTTCTTAGCAAAACAAAAGCAAAAGTAAAATTGCAAACACAAAACAAAAGCAGAGCGTCAACAGTGTGAGCAGCGCAAAAAAACGTTGGCTTTGACGTCGACGTTTTTGCGTTACAACAAATACGATGCCTGACCGCTTCTTTTGGCAGCGAGTTTGTAAAGGGATTTGAGGTTGTAAAAGCGGCCAAGCCTCTTGAAATAGCAAATAGGATCGTAAGGCTTAGTAAGCGCTTCTGTTCTTACTTGTAGGTACAAAAACACCGATGTTTGAAGCATTAAAAAAACTGCTGGGTTATTTATTGCATACAGTGTTCACTTTTGGTTTCACAACAAAGGAAAGGGTATAATTGTCAATTGCAAAATTGAATGGGCTTCAACATAATTGTGTGGACGCGAATTGGAGGTGAAGTCGCGGCTCATATATAATGAAGCTGATTAGTGAAGTTGATTAGCAACGTTAAGTAGCGGTGTCATAGGTAGCAACAACCACACTGTCCGACCTAACGGTGCATGCTTATGCCGAAAATAACAACAACAAGACTTGTTGTAATATTTCGAGTAAACAAGCCAGGTTAGTTGTTGTTGCATATTCGCCCGATGGCGAAGGTGACGGTTGAAGAGGAATGCCAAAACTAAAAGTAAGCATGTTGTTATTGTTAGTTTTTTATGACTACTCACATTATGACTACAGACCGTCATTCTATATTCTGTTTCATTCTCTCGCAGGCTAAATCATATAAATGTATAGTCTGTCTCTTTTTCATGTCGTTTCATCCAGAGAGTATTAAAATATAACAAGAGACCGAAGCCCGCTCACGCTAAGCTTTCCGGATTTGGAGTTTAGGAACATGGTCCCAGCGGAAAACTCTGCGACAGAGACAGAATGATAAAATGTGTATACCTTTCTCACTCTACCTGGAATTGTTTACATTTTTCATATTTTGTTTACTTTTGAGTTGTTGCCACATTTCATTTGCCTGTGCGGCGTGGACTTTTGTCTTGATTTTGATTTTCATATTTTGCGAGTCCGGACGGACATTTCATATTCAATTATTTCAGCAAATTTGTATATTTGATGAAAATAATGCGTTTTTCAACATATTATAACTAATTATATGAACATTTTATATTTTTCATCATATTTTTACTAACATGCCAATATAAATAAAATTTTAAAAATCCCAAAATTGGATTTTTTACAATCAAAAGTATTATCAGCATTTTAGCATATCAATATCAACTAACAATTATTCGCTTTTATTGTCTGAATACAGGCAAACAATTCGAATTTTATAATGATCGTATCAGGATAACATGAAATTAAGTAGCCAAACAATACAATTTGAATTTGCAAAATAGTTAGCTTATGGTTGAGACGGGAAAAGGGATATATGTGTGGGACAAGGCCACGCACAGGAATCAAATGTAAAATTGTCAATTGTTGTTGCGAAGGGCAAAGAGGTACATACGAAGAAACACACAAAACTGTGCGTTGACATAGTTTGTAGATGAGAAGGATAAAGAGACACATTGGCAACGCATAGGTAGAGCACAATTTGTGTATACCTGTGGCCACGCAAAGAATCAAATGCAAGTTTATAGACAAGCAGGGAAAGTGTGTAAAGCACAAAACCGGTTTGGTCTCAGCTTTGTGTGTGCTCCAGTCGCAACAACTACAATGCGTACACACTTATTGCTCCACTTCACCCTTTCTCTACATTGCTTTGACTGCCTTGCTTTGTGTATACTTGCAGTCCCAACAAATACAATACGCACACACTCATTGCTCCACTTCACCCTTTCTCTACTGCCTTACTTTGTGTGTGCTCCAGTCGCAACAACTACAATACGCATACACTTATTACCCCACTTCACCCTTTGCCAACATATGCATTGACTGCCTTGCTTTGTGAGCGATCGCAGTCCCAACAAATACAATACGCATACACTTATTACCCCACTTCACCCTTTGCCTACATATGCATTGACTGCCTTGCTTTGTGAGCGATCGCAGTCCCAACAAATACAATACGCACACACTTATATGCTCCACTTCACCCTTTCTCTACATATGCATTGACTTTGGTTGTCGAGCAGAGGGAGTAAGTGTGTGTGGGTAACTTGCTTTTGCTATTCATTTTTCGGCACCATTGCCTAGCATTTCTGATCGCCTAGTAGCATGAATCAATTTGCTTAGTAAAATTGAATAGCGAATACTTTTGATCTGCAAAGAAACTACATATATTTCGCCTACTTATTTCACTCCAAAATCAAATTAAACGCATATAAAAATATTATATTTTTATACTTTTCACTTATGTGAAATAGTATATTAACTTTGTCACGGAGTTTGTAACAGATCGAAATATGAATTTCCGACTATATAAAGTATATATATTCTTGATCAGGACGACAAGACGAGTTGATTTAGCCATGTCCGTCTGTCCGTCTGTCTGTCTGTCTGTCGGTCTGTCTGTCTGTCTGTCTGTCTGTATGTATGCAAACTAGTCCCTCAGTTTTGAAGCTATCGAGCTGAAACTTTGCACAGAGTCTTAGAATTTATTACGATGAATCATTCGTCGGAACCAGCATGATCGGATTATTGGAACAGGTAGCTCCCATACGAAAAGAAGAAGAAAAGTGAACAAAACTTGAATCGTTGTATGGAAAACTTTTTTGTTTTGTACAATAGAGTGCTGAAATTTTAAACATAGTTGTTTTACATGGTCCGACTACATGCCTGAAAGTTTCATTGAGATTGGACATCTGGAACTGGTAGCTCCCATACAAAATGAAGAAGAGGAAGAGAAGCCATATTCACGTCGTTGTATGGAAAACTTTTTTGTTTCTTAACCAATTGACTTGAAATTTTAAAGTTATGTTCTTAGGGAGGAATGAAAACTATTTTGACCAAAAGTGGGTGTAACCACGCGTAGCCACGCCCACTTATAGCGAAAATTTACCCGTTGTATGGAAAACTTTCTTGTTTTTTAACCAATTGACTTGAAACTTTACAGTTATGTTCTTAGGGAGGAATGAAAACTATTTTGACCAAAAGTGGGCGTAACCACGCGTAGCCACGCCCACTTATAGCGAAAATTGACCCTTTGTATGGAAAACTTTTTTGTTTTTTAACCAATTGACTTGAAACTTTACAGTTATGTTCTTAGAGAGGAATGAAAACTATTTTGACCAAAAGTGGGCGTAGCCACGCCCACTTATAGCGAAAATTTACCCGTTGTATGGAAAACTTTTTTGTTTTTTAACCAATTGACTTGAAACTTTGCAGTTATGCTCTTAGGGAGGAATGAAAACTATTTTGATCAAAAGTGGGCGTGGCCACGCCCACTTATAGCTTAACTTGACCCTTTGTATGGAAAACTTTCTTGTTTTTTAACCAATTGACTTGAAACTTTACAGTTATGTTCTTAGGGAGGAATGAAAACTATTTTGACCAAAAGTGGGCGTAGCCACGCCCACTTATAGCGAAAATTGACACTTTGTATGGAAAACTTTTTTGTTTTTTAACCAATTGACTTGAAACTTTACAGTTATGTTCTTAGAGAGGAATGAAAACTATTTTGACCAAAAGTGGGCGTAGCCACGCCCACTTATAGCGAAAATTTATCCGTTGTATGGAAAACTTTTTTGTTTTTTAACCAATTGACTTGAAACTTTGCAGTTGTGCTCTTAGGGAGGAATAAAAACTATTTTGACCAAATGTGGGCATGGCTACGCCCACTTATCGCAAAACTTGAACCGTTGTATGGAAAAATTTTTTGTTTTTTAACGAATTGACTTGAAACATTACAGTTATGTTGTTAGGGATGCATGAAAACTATTCATTTAGTTTTTTTTATAGTGACACAAAGTGAAAAGTATTATAGCTTCAGCCTTGCTGAAGATAGCGTCCTTACTGGTTTTTAATTAATTAATTCTTTATTATCCCAAAACATTCTTATAGCTTATAATAATAATAATATGCAAATCTACAGAGTTTAGCTTAGTCTAAATGTAATTTATTCGCAATAAGCATGAATAACAAAATACATATAAGTACACATTATGCCGACGGCACTTGATCAGTGCAATTATTTTGTTTTCATTCTTAAAATCAAAACTCACAATATGTAGTACATACATGCCCGCCCTACTTCTTCTTTTGTCCACACTTTCATTGAACACAAGAAGGATCGTTTCTTAGCAACCACGCATACATGCCACATGCCACTTCACCTCTTGCCATCATTTTTCGTAAACAAAATTTGTTTATGAAATTCGGCAACTATGCTGGAAGTTCATTCATAATTTCAACCAAATTTCCAGTGGTAGTATTTGTCTGTCCGTCTTCGCTAGAGCGAGCGAGACACACATTCGTTCAGCTATCTCTGTCGCGACATAACTTTCCCGCTGGGACTTGGTATTAACAGAGAGTATTAAAATATAATATATTTTAATACTCTCTGGGTATTAATTTCATTTTGAAAGCTTAGCGTGAGCGGGCTTCGGTCTCTTGTTATATTTTAATACTCTCTGATTTTATATATACTCAATATTGATTTTTTTGAATACACTACGAGGAGCGTATGCAACCTAACAACGTATGAAAATGAATTTATGGGAGAAATTTTCAAAAATTTTTAATAAATCGAAAATCATCCATTGAAATGTTCTTTTAGAGTCAATTTAATGATAAACTAACTAAAAGAAATAAAAACCAGTAAGGACGCTATAGTCGAGTATACCCGACAATAAAATACCCTGCACACACAGTAAGCGGTGCAACACCCCAAATCTACAAATAAATATCGATTTGCTATCGCCCGAACAAATAGTGTTCAAAATATCAAGTAAATCGGTCAAAAAATGTGAAATTTACGAAAAATTTTAGCTTGTAGGTCAATGAGGGGTAACTATCAATAAGAGGGGAATTTTGTGGTATGCAGTTTTACAGATACATGTTTACAGAGCTTGTCTACAAAATTTCAGGTTCGTACCTATAATAGTTTTGAAGATACAGCAAGTTTAAGAAAACAACCGGGGAAGGGGAAATGAAGAAGAGGGGGAAAAATTGTCGTATGCAGTTTTGTAGAGCTCTTTATGCTTAGTCTATATACCGACTTTCATGTTTCTATCTCTTTGGATGTTCGAGTTATAGCGATTTAAAAAAGTGGGTAGGGCTGGATGGGCGGGAAGGAGTGGGCGTGGCACAAAAAAAAAAATAAACTTGATCTGCTGCCAAGCATCACGAGTCTACCCTCCAAATTTCAAGTCTCTAGCTCTTACAGTTTCCGAGATCCATTGGTGAATACAGACGGACGGACGGACAGACAGACGGACGGACATGGCTTAATCAATTTCTCTTGTCGTCCTGATCAAGAATATATATACTTTATAGGGTCCCCCTGCCCTCCTTCTGTGCGTTACATACATTTCGCTCAAACAAACACAATATACCCCGATACACAGTATGTGTACAGGGTATAACCAGTAAGGATTGGAGTCGACAGTACTCGACTTCGACATACCCTGTACCTTCAATTAGTAACGTCTGTTGTAGGGCGCTGCCCCGCCCACTTTTTAATCGAAACAGATTTCCTTTCCATTTAATTAATTGTTGCTCTTCTAGACCAATTCGTTACAGAGATATAACGGTTTTCTACTTTGGCTATATGTGGGCGTGGTTACGTCCATTATATTTTTGAATCTAACTATATCCATCCCAATAGGCTACATGCAAAGTTTCATTCTTGTAGGTTGTATGGTTCTTGAGATATGAGCGTTTGAAATTTTTACTATATAGGTGCGTGGTCACGCCCTTTTTTTTATTTTTTCTTCTTGAGGTTTGAGTCAGCTATCTACACACCAAATTTGGTGTTCCTATCACAAAAGACAACGCGGAAAATACGACTTTTGTACTATTTTACCAGAGGTAGCATCAGTTATTTGCCCCTCACCACTAAACTAAGTCAAAAAGAAGAACAACAAAATAAACTTGATCTGCACAATGAATCACAGAATCGAACTGCAAAAAGATTTTGGTTATATCTATTATAGTTTCCGAGATCGACGCATTCATACAGGCAGATGGACGGGTAGACGGACATGGCATGGCCAAATCGACTTCTCTGTCGATACTGATCAAGAATATATGTATATACTGTGTACAGTTGCAAATTTTTAAGTTTATAAAAAATGGAAAACTAGCCATTTTCTGACGCTAAAGCTGCACCGGAAACAAATTCTCACTTTGACAACCTACTATGCCGCTCCCAAATATCGTAGCGTATTGTTGGCTTGTTTTAAAGCTTAAGGAATTCAATTTTAAACAAAACTTATTTCATGCAATTATCTTTATTCGTTCAGAAGATATGATTTTTGGAATGCATAAATTCAGAAGGCCCCACTGTGCGACGTGCACAAAACTAATATACCCTTGTACCAGAAGGTTCAGGGTATAATTAACTACCAACGCTCCAATGTGTAGAATCTACTTGACTTTATTTATTGCATACAGTATGTCAACTAATTGTTTGCAAAATGAAACCAGTAAGGACGCTATAGTCGAGTATACTCGACAATATAATACCCTGTACACACAATAGGTGTTGCAACACCCCAAATCTACAAAAAAAATGTTGATTTGACATCGCCCGATCGAATAGTGTTCAAAATATCAAGTAAATTGGTCAAAAAAAGTCGAATTTTCGAAAAATTTGAGTTTGTTGGTCATTGAGGGGTAACTTTCAAACAGAAGGGAATTTTGTGGTATGCAGTTTTAAAGACATATATTTACTGAGATTGTATACAAAATTTAATGTTCATATCTTTATTAGTTTTGGAGATATTGCTTTTTATAGAAAACAACTGGGGGAGGGGAAATCAAGGGGTGGGGGAAAAATTGTGGTATGCAGTTTTGTAGAGCTACTTATACTGAGTCTACGTACCGACTTTCATGTTTCTATCTCTTTGGATGTTTGAGTTATAGCGATTTAAAAAAGTGGGTAGGGCTGGATGGGCGGGAAGGAGTGGGCGTGGCACAAAAAAAAAAATAAACTTGATCTGCTGCCAAGCATCACGAGTCTACCCTCCAAATTTCAAGTCTCTAGCTCTTACAGTTTCCGAGATCCATTGGTGAATACAGACGGACGGATGGACAGACGGACGGACATGACTCAATCAATTTCTCTTGTCGCCCTGATCAAGAATACATATACTTTATGGGGTCCCCCTCCCTTCCTTCTGTGCGTTACATACATTTCGTTCAAACAAACTTAATATACCCTGACACACTGTATGTGCAGGGTATAAAAACAAAAAAGTTTTCCATACAAGGGGTCAAGTTTCGCTATAAGTGGGCGTGGCTACGCCCACTGTGGGAGGAGATTGTATATATACAGACGGACAGACATTTTTATACTTTTCACGTGTGTGAAATAGTTTATTAACTTTGTCACGGAGATTGTAACAGATCCAAATATTAATTTCCGACTATATAAAGAATATATATTCTTGAACAGGACGACAAGACGTCTGTCTGTCTGTCTGTATGTATGCAAACTTGTCCCTCAGTTTTGAAGCTATCGAGCTGAAACTTTGCACAGAGTCTTAGAATTTTTTACGATGAATCATTCGTCGCAATTAGCATGATCGGATTACAGCAACCGTTAGCTCCCATACGAAAAGAAGAAGAAAAGTGAACCAAACTTGAATCGTTGTATGGAAAACTTTTTTGTTTTCTATGATAGAGTGCTGAAATTTTAAACATATTTGTTTTACATAGTCCGACTAAATGCCTGAAAGTTGCATTGAGATTGGATAACTGAAACTGGTACCTGCCATACAAAATGAAGAAGAGGAAGAGAAGCAAGATTCACGTCGTTGTATGGAAAACTTTTTTGTTTTTTTTAACAATTGACTTGAAACTTCACAGTTATGTTCTTGGGGACGGATTAAGACTATTTTGACAGAAATGGGCATGGCTACGCCCACTTTTAGCCCAAATCTTTTTTAAATAGCTATAACTCGAACATCCAAAGAGATAGACTCAGTATGTATAGCCCTACAAAACTGCATACCAAAAAATCCCCCTCCTTTTCATTTCCCCTCCCCCAGATATTTTTTATAAATTGCTATATCCCCAAAATTAACAAAGGTACGACAAACTTCCCCCCTCTTTGATGGCTACCCCTCAGGGACCAACAAACTTAAATTTTTCGAAAAATCCACATTTTTTGACCGATTTTCTTGATATTTTGAACACTATTTGAATAGGCGATGTCAGATCCATAAGTTTTTGTAGATTGAGGGTGTGGCACCGCCTACCATGTGTGCAGGGTATTATATTGTCGAGTATACTCGACTATACCGCCCTTACTGGTTTTATTTACATTAATTTTAAAAAATTCTCTTGGCAGTTTCTAGTTTTATTGGTTTAAAATTCCAGTTGTTCCTACGAATTGCTCCTTGAATTTTCAGTTTTTCCATTTTTGCGAAAATGAAGCGAATCCAGCTTATAAATGAATAGCGATGGTAGTAATACCTATATATACAAAATGATCGGTTACGCAGTTTTCGTGATTTTTATGTTCATTTTCACTTTGATAGTGCTATCGATAGTCGTCGATAATATCGTCCCACATAAATATTTTTTATATAAACAAGAAAATTAATGTTTATTTATTTAAGGATGTTTATATTGTCCTCCTTGAGCATGGTTCACCTCTTTGAAATAATTTGTCCCGCCTTGCTCAACGCTCTTTCTGATTCCACGATAAAACAAATATATGTGCCTGTTAAGGAAATGTTAACTTTACAGAAGTCGGAATTATAGTTAGGATGATATCGCTACTCAAAGTTGACGTTTTTTTTTTAAATTTAATAACATACAACATTTTTTGAAAATTCGGCATCTTTAACTTGGTATAACAACGCAATTATAATTATAACAGGATAAATTTATATTCTCAAGTAGCCATTGCACACTGGTCCCAATGACAAAAATTTTGGCAGAAATTCGAAAAATGTAGATATCGACCTGAAACTCGGGACACTATATCGTTATTGTATATGTAAGGCCTTATAAAATTTTGGACCGATCGGATCACGCCCTCTTTACCGCCCTATAAAAGCTTTAAAACAAAAAATTCTAAAATATTTATGAATGATAATGCGGTACAAGGATATTCAACAAATCTTAGATATGTATATATTACATTATTTTAATAAATACAACCTGAACACCCTAACCACCCCCTCCACTGTACGCTGACCCCCCAATTACATAAAGCTTCGCAAGAAAAGAAAGCTGAATTTCATTAAGAAATTCAGTTAAATATATATAATTTATTTTTTAATTAATCATTTTCTACATCTAAATCAAAAGAATAGGCATTGATACTTTCAAATGTTTCCAACTTGTCTTCATCGTCGTCATCTGAATTGACATAATTACACAGGCAATAATTGCAACTAATTCTTATGTATTTTGGTGTGTTGATTCCGAAAATAAAAGACATGACAAGTCGTGTCACCCTCTAATTTCTTGTACCCTCTTGTAGTAAAATTTGTAAAATTTCCAGCAGTTTAAAGATGAACATCTTTTTTCTTGCATTATTGAGATAAAGAATCGTGTAACACCCAAAGGGGGACTCAATCAAGAAACCCCTTTAGTACATGATAAATTGGGTTCCTAAGAATTTTTAAATTTAAACAACATCGGTCAAATAATTTCAGAGATATCTTGTATCCAAGATTGACCATTAATTTTGTTAAATGCAATTATTAAAAAACTTTTTTTTGTCGGTCTGTATTATTATTATTATTTTTCGAAACTTCGACAGCTAATCGAGAACTGCCTTAATCATGGGCGTCCTAAATTTTTAGGGAATTCTTCAAAAATGTCACAGAGCTGCAATTGTAATTGAAAGCGTGATGCAACCCGACTTTCAAGATGCGTTGAAAACCTTGAGCCCACCCAATTGCATTTGCTTAAACGAACATTAACAAATGCAACAAAGTTCTTAATTTTCTTTTTTATTGAGTCCTCCATGTCTTGCCTTAATTGCCTACAACTATGCTGCCGCACAAAATTGTAAAGGGTTTCAGTTTGGCGACCATTTGCCAGCCAAAACTCTAGCATTTCAGCATAACCTAAATCTATATTGTCTGGGAATAGGCGATTTTTAGGAAAGGGGGCAAAAACGGGCAAAAAAGATTAGTATCATTGCATCATAAATATACTAAGAATTAGTATTGGGCTAACAATTACATCAATCCTTGTCAATCCAATAAACTTTTACTCCACGAAACATGAAAAATGTTAGGTTAAAATTGCTAAAAACATAACTCCACAAAGACACATATAAACAAACTAACAACACATAAAACACGTATTGCATTAAAACCGTTATATTCTTCATACCTCCACAATTATTTTCCATTTTATTTTATCAAAATTGACAAAGAAGTTTTTACGAAATTGTTGTTTGAAAAATGCTTTTATTAAGCAAGCAAATAATGTCTGAGCATACGGTAAACGAACCGTTGACTTCCAGGGATTGCTAAATTGGCAAGGATTCAATTTCAGCTGAAGCACTATGATTTTCAATTAGTCAATATATTATTCTATTGTAATAAAATAATATTTTTCCATTACTTAAAAAAAAAAAAAAATGAGTTTTTGCCAAAATATTGGAAATTGGCACCAGTGTGCATTGTGAGGACGCGAATTGCAGATGAATTCGCGGTTCACAGATTATGAGGCTGATTAGCGATGCTGATTAGCGATGCTGATTAGCGATGCTGATTAGCGATGCTAATTAGCGATGCTGATTAGCGATGCTAATTAGCGATGCTGATTAGCGATGCTAATTAGCGATGCTGATTAGCGATGCTAATTAGCGATGCTGATTTGCGATGCTAATTAGCGATGCTGATTAGCGATGCTAATTAGCGATGCTGATTAGCGATGCTAATTAGCGACGTTGAGTAGCGACATTGGGCAGCAACGCTGATTAGCGAGCAACAACAAACACAAGGCATGCGTTCAGACACTGGGTGACCTAGCGGTGCATGTTTGTGTCGAGTATTACAACAAGAGTTGTTGTAATATTTGGCGTAAGCAAGTTGGTTGTTGTTGCATATGCGCCAGATGGCGAAAGTGACGGTGGAAGAGAAATCCCAAAATTACAACTACACATGTTTGTTGTTGCTATTTTTTGATGACTACTGAGTAGGGATGTCAATTTTTGGAGATTTACCAATCCCGGGATTTTCGGGATTGTAAATTGAAATCCCGGGATCCCGGGATTAGTCCCGGGACTAGTTTAGACGTAGTCAATAATTTATAAATTTGGATTTTATTCCTTTTTATTATTTAAACAAACAAAATACAAAGCAA
The DNA here is from genome assembly GCA_034638295.1 of Phortica okadai. NCBI lineage: Eukaryota > Metazoa > Arthropoda > Insecta > Diptera > Drosophilidae > Phortica > Phortica okadai. The sequence goes on along the minus strand of CM067848.1, from coordinate 16,477,502 downwards.
TAAAAAAAAATAGACTATTTCATTCAGTCTTACAAAATGAGTTACCAAATATTTTTTAAGCTTAAACGTTTAACATATTATTTTAGTTAAATCGTTTTACAGATCATGTTGGTTAAAATATAACCTTATAAGTAGTAAAGCATTTAATGTTGTATTCTCGAAACCTGCTGACGAAAAACACCTTTCACCTTCAAAATTTGTTGGTTGGCCGGTTAGAATAGAATTAAAGAGTTTCTGAAGACAGTAACACTTACAAAAAAATATGGTTTTAGAGAAAGTCTCAGAAAAGCCGTACTACTCTCTTCGCAAAAATTTTTGTTAATTATGTATATTAAAAAATTTTGGGCCACTTTTTATACCCTGTACCTTGTGGTACAAGGGTATATTAGTTTTGTGCACGTCGACAATGTATGTAACACCTTAAAGGAGACTATACAAAGTATATATATTCTTGATCAGTATCGAAAGAGAAGTCGATTTAGCCATGTCCGTCTGTCCGTCCGTCTGTCTGTATGAACGCGTCGATCTCGGAAACTATAATAGATAGGACCAAAACCTCTATGCAGTTCGATTCTGTGATTCGTTACGCAGATCAAGTTTATTTTGTTTTCCCCCTTTTTGAGTTAGTTTAGGGGTGAGGGGCAAATAACTGATGCTACGTCGGGTAAAATAGTACAAAAGTCGTATTTTCTGCGTTGCGTTTTATGATAGGAACACCAAATTTGGTGTGAGTATAGCTAACTCAAACCTCAAAAAGAAAAAACAAAAAAATGGACGTGACCACGCCCCTATATAGTAAAAATTTCAAATGCTCAAATCTCGAGAACCATACAACCTACAAGAATGAAACTTTGCATGTATGCTGTTGGGATGGAGTATAGTAAGATTCAAATATAAAATGGGCGCCGTTATATCTCTGTAACGAATTGGTCTAGAAGAGCAAAAATTAGAATGTATGATATTGAATGGAAACGAAATATGTTTCCATTAAAAAGTGGGCGGGGCTACGCCCCACAACAGACGTTACTAATTGAAGGTACAGGGTATGTCGAAGTCGAGTACTGTCGACTCCAATCCTTACTGGTTTTTTCAAATTTGTGAGCATCATTCTGCAGTCCCCCTACATCAGAATATCGATACTTTTTATCCTTGAAATAACTTTGGTTTTTGTAAAAAGCGTTAAGATTTATGCAAAAAGACTATTTTCGTCTCCTTTGTGACAAACTGGCCACGTTCTTGGTTACGAAACAATGAAATTTGTCGTATACGCTTTCTAACTTATTGATCAATAGAAATAATTCACATCAGAATAAAAATATCTAAGTCCCGAATATCCCGGGATTGGCCAAGTTAAATCCCGGGATTTTCGGGACTTCAAAAACACTGAAATCCCGGTATTTCGGGATCCCGGGATTGACATCCCTAGTCTGTAGTCATAAACTTAGTAGTCATAAAAAAATAACAACAACAACATACTTAGTTGTAATTTTGTCATTCCTCTTCAACCGTCACTTTCGCCATCTGGCGCATATGCAACAACAACTAACCTGGCATGTTTACTCCAAATATTATAACAACTCTTGTTGTTGCTATTTTCGGCGTAAGCAAGCACAGTGTGGTTGTTGCTACTTATGACACTATCTGAACTTATACATTGTGTTTGTTGTTGCCCTTTACTTAGCGTGGCTAATCAGCTTCATAATATACATATGAGCCGCGAATTCATCTGCAATTCGCGTCCTCACAATTATGTTCAATATTGCAATTGACAATCATACTCTTTCCATTGCTGTGATTAGCAAATGAAAACAATTAATTTACAAATTCAAAATATTCCAGAAGTGAACACTTATAATAAATTATATATGCAATGATTAAAGTCAAGTAGATTCCACACATTGGATCATTGGTAGTTAACTTGAGTCTGTTCTTCGGGAGACACTCTGCACATTTGAATTAATTCTTCTTCTTCGCATTTATGCATTTAAAAATATACACATTCCACCTTGCCCAAGTAACTTGGTTGGTACATACCTATTTTCATAAAATGTACTATTTTTACGAGTTTTTTTTTAACCATTTCAAATACAACTTCACATAAATTATAAGTTTAAAATTATTTCAACAATTAAATTCGAATGTACTTCGCAATCTTCGAAACTTTACAGATTTCTTAAAATAAATTACTGAAATTAATCTACAATCTTCCCTTTTATTTCTCCACCGCCCGCCGTCATGCAATTGCCAATGTTCAAACAGTACAACAAAAAATACTGAAACTTCAAAATAATTACAATGAAGTAGTCTAAGCGTGTTCCACCACCACTAGGTCTCTAGTGTATTTTAAATTAAATTGTCTATGCACGATGTGCTTTAATCGATCTTCGTTCTCTAGATTTCGTCTAGATTTCATAAGTATCGGTTATTAGTTTGTAGTTAGAGTGTAAGTTTTATTTCTTAACAATATTTCTTAGGTTTTTTCCCATTTTTCCTAAATTTACCGTGTTCCCTCATCTACCAATATACCCTCATTTGAATATCTCAGCTGTAAAGTTACTTATTAACTAATCTCTGTATACCATAATTTAGATATAAAAACTTAATGTACAATTTCGGGGTAAATAAATTAAATGAATGAATGAATGAAACTTTACACAAGCAGATTGGCGAGGCATTCCACTGATTGTTTTTCAGCTCAAAAAATTTGGTTGATTTAGGAAGGGTTATATTTCTTAAATAAAGATTTATTAATGAAAACATATAATATATTGAATTGTTTTAATGCAGATTAATGGGGAAACCATAAAGTTTATTTCTTGGTAAGGAATTATTTCTAACAACTTAAAAGAAGGCTGAATATAAGAAAATCTCCGAGAAAATTGTCAGAGATTTTGAAAGACATACATATATTATTATTATATTATATATGACATATATATATTATTATTATATTATATATGACAAATATATATTATTATTATATTATATATGACATGTAAATTTTCCTTTTTATTGTTTTGAAATCATCGACCTGACATGTTCCACAGATCTTCCAATATTATTACATAAAAACTATTTTGATCAAAAATTGGGCATTTCAACGCCTACTTATAGCCAAAATTGATAATTTGCTTATCTCAGGATGCAATGAGCTAAAACAATGAAACTAAGTATATATGTATATATATATAAGAAGAAGAGAAATTCAATACAGAAAATGTGCATGGCAAGACAGAAGATAGCGTCCTTACAGGTTTTTTGTTTCTTTTAAAGAAAGTTTCACTTCAAACACGTGTAATGTTGCACGCGATTGTTATACTTTTCACGTATGTGAAATAGTATAATAACTTTGTGTTGAAGTTTGTAACAGATCGAAATATTCATTTCCGACTATATAAAGTATATATATTCTTGATCAGGACGACAAGACGAGTTGATTTAGCCATGTCCGTCTGTCCGTCTGTCTGTATATATACAATCTCCTCCCACAGTTTTTAAGATATCGAGCTGAAATTTTGCACAGAGACTTCTTATTCGTGCAGTCAACTCATTTGTCGGATCCAGCCATATCGGACCACTGGAACTGGTAGCCCCCATACGAAAAGAAGAAGAAAAATGAACAAAACTTGAATCGTTGTATGGAAAACTTTTTTGTTTTGTACGATAGAGTGCTGAAATTTTAAACATAGTAGTTCTACATAGTCCGACTACATGCCTGAAAGTTTCATTGAGATTGGACATCTGGAACTGGTAGCTCCCATACAAAATGAAGAAGAGGAAGAGAAGCAATATTCACGTCGTTGTATGGAAAACTTTTTTGTTTTTTAACCAATTGATTTGAAATTTTAAAGTTATGTTCTTGGGGAGGAATGAAAAGTATTTTGACCAAAAGTGGGCGTAGCCTCGCGTAGCCACGCCCACTTCTAGCGAAAATTGACCAGTTGTATGGAAAACTTTTTTGTTTTTTAACCAATTGACTTGAAATTTTAAAGTTATGTTCTTGGGGAGGAATGAAAACTATTTTGACCAAAAGTGGGCGTGGCCACGCCCACTTCTAGCGAAAATTGACCCGTTGTATGGAAAACTTTTTTGTTTTTTAACCAATTGACTTGAAACTTTACAGTTATGTTCTTAGGGAGGAATGAAAACAAATATGACCAAAAGTAGGCGTGGCCACGCCCTTTTATAGCGAAAATTGACCCGTTGTATGGAAAACTTTTTTGTTTTTTAACCAATTGACTTGAAACCTTATAGTTATGTTGTTAGGGAGGCATGAAAACTATTCATTTAGTTTTTTAGTGACACAACGTGAAAAGTATTATAGCTTCAGCCTTGCTGAAGATAGCGTCCTTACTGGTTTTTAATTAGTGTTAATATTTAACTTATTAGAAGACAAAAAATAATAATAATTTTAGTAATGACTACAGCCTCCGTTGTTCATAATAACTTCATAAATCCAGTTCTTCATCGAATAATACAAGGAGTCTAATAGTTCATCGAAATCTCGCTCCAAACTAATTTAATTTCTCCAGTTAAATTAGTTTACCTTCGTATTGCTTTCCCCCTTTGTTTACTTTACTTTGTTTTGGTCTGGTGAATATGGTGGCCAAGTCGTGAGATTAACGTTTTGACTCGAAATAAACGAATTTACTACACGAGTGGTATGGATAGATGCATTATCTTACTGAAAACTACACGGTGTTGGTACGAAGAGATCATTACTGCCACACGCAAACAAAATAAAGCTTCAAGATTCAAAATCTTTCGAATAGTATCCTTGAATGTTCATTGAATAACCAATGTTTTTGCATATCAACTTTTTTCCGATTGTTTTTAAAATAAAAGTTATTAAGCAATTTTGAATTTGAGTAAGGGTGTGTCTAACCTTTTGACCAGCAGTGTATATCGACGATATTCTTATCTTTGGGAAGACTAAAGAGGAACATATGGAAAATTTAAAAATAGTCTTCAATACCTTAGAGGGAGCTAACTTAAAGGTCCAACTAGACAAATGTGAATTTATGAAAATGGAGTTGAAATTCTTAGGGTTCATAATTGGAGAATGTGGGATTCAACCAAACCCTAATAAAGTTGAAGCAATATTCAATTGTGCAGTACCAAAGTCGGTCCACGATTTAAGGTCTTTCCTTGGCGCGTCTGGTCATTACAGACGGTTTGTTAAAGGATATGCGCAAATAGCAAAACCCCTGACTTCCATCTTAAGAGGTGAATTGGGGCGAATTTCCAAAACCCTCTCGAAGTCTACTAAACTCCATTTAAGTCCAGAGCAGATTGAATGTTTCAAACAATTAAAAAGTTGCCTTATATCAGACAGTTGTACTACTATCCCCGATTTCAATAAGCCATTTGAACTCACCACCGATGCCTCAAGTTATGCACTAGGCGCTGTACTGTCGCAGGATAATAGGCCCATCACGTTCCTGTCAAGAACTCTTGCAAAAACTGAGGAAGGATTTGCTGCGAACGAAAAAGAAATGCTCGCGATCATTTGGGCTTTAAATTCACTGAGGTGCTTTTTGTACGGATCAGAAAAAGTCAAAATATTCACAGATCACCAACCTTTGACTTTCGCGTTAAGCAACAAAAACACAAATGCTAAAATGAAGAGATGGAACGCTCAATTGGAGGAGTATAATCACGAACTTATTTATAAACCCGGCAGCACAAATGTTGTCGCCGATTTCCTATCTCGACCTCCAATGGCAAATCTTAATTGTTTAACAGCCCCAGACCATAGCAGTGAAAATTTAATTCCCACGATCGAATCTCCGATTAACTCGTTTAAAAACCAATTATTTATTGAAATAGGACATACTTTTTATCAATTGAAAACCATTTTTCCTGGCTACAATAGACACACAATTTTAGATCCGAAATTTACTCCTAATAAATTAATAATTATCTTAAAAAAATACCTCAATCCACTAGTCATTAACTGCATAAAGACAACAGATCCTATTAAACTTCAAATTCAATCAATATATCCAACATATTTCCATAGATACAAAATTAGATTTTCTCGAATTGTAGTATCAGATATTTTAACTAATGAGGAGCAAAAGATGATAATCATTGAAACGCATAAGGAGCGCATAGAAGTGAAAAAGAGAACAAAATGCAAATAATAGAGAAATATTATTTTCCTTCAATGGCGAGGAAAATAAGAGAGATAGTCAAAAATTGCAGAATATGCAAAGAAAATAAATACGACAGGCATCCTAATGAACAACAGTTAGGTTTGACACCAATGCCAAATTTTCACGGCCATACTATTCACATAGATATTTTTTCGACTAACGGACATCAAGTTCTTACGGCTATAGATAAATTTACAAAGTTTGTAGTGGTTAGGAAAATAAATGGAAAAAATATCGAAAGTATAAGGAAGCCGTTACGAGACATAATTTTCTATTTTGGAGTACCCAAAACGATTGTATACGACAACGAAAAGGCTTTTAACTCGCAAATTATTAAATTCATGTTGGAAAACGAATTAAAAATTAATGTTTTTACAACACCTCCTTACAAGAGTGAGATAAACGGCCAAATAGAACGATTTCATTCGACTCTTGCAGAAATCATAAGGTGTATAAATCAGGAAAACCCATATAAAGATTTCGAGGAAGTGCTTGAATTGGCAGTAAGCGAATACAATCGTTCGATAGACTCCTCAACGAACAAGAAACCTGTGAATTTATTTTTTGGTAGAGTAACAAGTTTTGGACCGGACGATTACGAAAAAACTAGGCAAATCAACCAACAAAGACTATTAGAAAAACAACGAAAAGACATTTGTTTTCATAATCAAGGTAGGAAGGAAGTTAAAAACTATCAACCAGGACAAAAAGTTTATGTTAAGCAGAACAAATGGGTAGGAACAAAATTATCGAAGCGTTTTAAAGAAGAAGTAGTGAAACAAAATAATCATTCAACAATTATAACAGAATCGGGAAAAGTTGTGCACAAAAGCCATATTAGAAACTAATACAAAAAAAAAACCAGTAAGGACGCTATCTTCAGCAAGGCTGAAGCTATAATACTTTTCACTTTGTGTCACTATAAAAAAAACTAAATGAATAGTTTTCATGCCTCCCTAACAACATAACTGTAATGTTTCAAGTCAATTCGTTAAAAAACAAAAAATTTTTCCATGCAACGGTTCAAGTTTTGCGATAAGTGGGCGTAGCCATGCCCAAATTTGGTCAAAATAGTTTTCATTCCTCCCTAAGAACATAACTGTAAAGTTTCAAGTCAATTGGTTAAAAAACAAAAAAGTTTTCCATACAACGGGCCAATTTTTCTATAAGTAGGCGTGACTACGCCCACTTTTGGTCAAAATAGTTTTCATTCCTCTCTAGGAACATAACTGTAAAGTTTCAAGTCAATTGATTAAAAAACCAAAAAGTTTTCCATACAAAGGGTCAAGTTAAGCTATAAGTGGGCGTGGCCATGCCCACTTTTGATCAAAATAGTTTTCATTCCTCCCTAAGACCATAACTGCAAAGTTTCAAGTCAATTGGTTAAAAAACAAAAAAGTTTTCCATACAACGGGTCAATTTTTGCTATAAGTAGGCGTGGCTACGCCCACTTTTGGTCAAAATAGTTTTCATTCCTCTCTAGGAACATAACTGTAAAGTTTTAAGTCAATTGGTTAAAAAACAAAAAAGTTTTCCATACAAAGGGTCAATTTTGGCTATAAAAGGGCGTGGCTACGCCCACTTTTCGTCAAAATAGTTTTCATTCCTCCCTAAGAACATAACTGCAAAGTTTCAAGTCAATTGGTTAAGAAACAAAAAAGTTTTCTATACAACGGGTCAATTTTCGCTATAAGTGGGCGTGGCTACGCCCACTTTTGGTCAAAATAGTTTTCATTCCTCCCTAAGAGCATAACTGCAAAGTTTCAAGTCAATTGGTTAAAAAACAAAAAAGTTTTCCATACAACGGGTCAATTTTCGCTATAAGTAGGGGTGGCTACGCCCACTTTTGGTTAAAATAGTTTTCATTCCTCCCTAAGAACATAACTGTAAAGTTTCAAGTCAATTGGTTGAAAAACAAAAAAGTTTTCCATACAAAGGGTCAAGTTAAGCTATAAGTGGGCGTGGCCACGCCCACTTTTGATCAAAATAGTTTTCATGCCTCCTTAACAACATAACTGTAATGTTTCAAGTCAATTCGTTAAAAAACAAAAAAGTTTTCCATACAACGATTCAAGTTTTGTTCACTTTTCTTCTTCTTTTCGTATGGGAGCTACCTGTTCCAATAATCCGATCATGCTGGTTCCGACGAATGATTCATCGTAATAAATTCTAAGACTCTGTGCAAAGTTTCAGCTCGATAGCTTCAAAACTGAGGGACTAGTTTGCATACATACAGACAGACAGACAGACAGACAGACCGACAGACAGACAGACAGACGGACGTGGCTAAATCAACTCGTCTTGTCGTCCTGATCACGAATATATATACTTTATATAGTCGGAAATTAATATTTCGATCTGTTACAAACTCCGTGGCAAAGTTAATATACTATTTCACATAAGTGAAAAGTATAAAAAAAAAAAAACAGTAAGGACTTTATCTTCAGCAAGGCTGAAGCTATAATACTTTTCACTTTGTGTCACTATAAAAAAAACTAAATGAATAGTTTTCATGCCTCCCTAACAATATAACTGTAATGTTTCAAGTCAATTCGTTAAAAAACAAAAAATTTTTCCATACAACGGTTCAAGTTTTGCGATAAGTGGGCGTAGCCATCCCCACATTTGGTCAAAATAGTTTTTATTCTTCCCTAAGAACATAACTGTAAAGTTTCAAGTCAATTGGTTAAAAAACAAAAAAGTTTTCCATACAACGGGTCAATTTTCGCTATAAAAGGGCGTGGCCACGCCCATTTTTGATCAAAATAGTTTTCATTCCTCCCTAAGAGCATAACTGCAAAGTTTCAAGTCAATTGGTTAAAAAACAAAAAAGTTTTCCATACAACGGGTCAATTTTCGCTATAAGTAGGCGTGGCTATACCCACTTTTGGTCAAAATAGTTTTCATTCCTCCCTAAGAACATAACTGTAAAGTTTCAAGTCAATTGATTAAAAAACAAAAAAGTTTTCAATACAAAGGGTCAAGTTAAGCTATAAGTGGGCGTGGCCATGCCAACTTTTGATCAAAATAGTTTTCATTCCTCCCTAAGAGCATAACTGCAAAGTTTCAAGTCAATTGGTTAAAAAACAAAAAAGTTTTCCATACAACGGGTCAATTTTCGCTATAAGTAGGCGTGGCTACGCCCACTTTTGGTTAAAATAGTTTTCATTCCTCCCTAAGAACATAACTGTAAAGTTTCAAGTCAATTGGTTATAAAACAAAAAAGTTTTCCATACAAAGGGTCAAGTTAAGCTATAAGTGGGCGTGGCCACGCCAACTTTTGATCAAAATAGTTTTCATTCCTCCCTAAGAGCATAACTGCAAAGTTTCAAGTCAATTGGTTAAAAAACAAAAAAGTTTTCCATACAACGGGTCAATTTTCGCTATAAGTGGGCGTGGCTACGCCTGGCTACGCCCACTTTTGATCAAAATAGTTTTCATTCCTCTCTAAGAACATAACTGTAAAGTTTCAAGTCAATTGGTTAAAAAACAAAAAAGTTTTCCATACAACGGGTAAATTTTCGCTATAAGTGGGCGTGGCTACGCGTGGTTACGCCCACTTTTGGTCAAAATAGTTTTCATTCCTCCCTAAGAACATAACTTTAAAATTTCAAGTCAATTGGTTAAAAAACAAAAAAGTTTTCCATACAACGGGTCAATTTTCGCTATAAGTAGGCGTGGCTACACCCACTTTTGGTCAAAATAGTTTTCATTCCTCCCTAAGAACATAATTGTAAAGTTTCAAGTCAATTGACTAAAAAACAAAAAAGTTTTCCATACAACGGGTAAATTTTCGCTATAAAAGGGCGTGGCTACGCCCACTTTTGGTCAAAATAGTTTTCATTCCTCCCTAAGAACATAACTGTAAAGTTTCAAGTCAATTGGTTAAAAAACAAAAAAGTTTTCCATACAAAGCGTCTAGTTAAGCTATAAGTGGCCGTGGCCATGCCCACTTTTGATCAAAATAGTTTTCATTCCTCCCTAAGAGCACAACTGCAAAGTTTCAAGTCAATTGGTTAAAAAACAAAAAAGTTTTCCATACAACGGGTAAATTTTCGCTATAAGTAGGCGTGGCTACGCCAACTTTTGGTCAAAATAGTTTTCATTCGTCCCTAAGAACATAACTGTAGAGTTTCAAGTCAATTGGTTAAAAAACAAAAAAGTTTTCCATACAAAGGGTCAAGTTAAGCTATAAGTGGGCGTGGCCATGCCCACTTTTGATCAAAATAGTTTTCATTCCTCCCTAAGAGCACAACTGCAAAGTTTCAAGTCAATTGGTTAAAAAACAAAAAAGTTTTCCATACAACGGGTCAATTTTCGCTATAAAAGGGCGTGGCCACGCCCATTTTGGTCAAAATAGTTTTCATTCCTCCCTAAGAACATAACTGTAAAGTTTCAAGTCAATTGGTTAAAAAACAAAAAAGTTTTCCATACAAAGGGTCAAGTTAAGCTATAAGTGGGCGTGGCTACGTGGTCAAAATAGTTTTCATTCCTCCCTAAGAGCACAATTGCAAAGTTTCAAGTCAATTGGTTAAAAAACAAAAAAGTTTTCCATACAACGGGTAAATTTTCGCGATAAGTGTGCGTGGCTACGCCCACTTTTGGTCAAAATAGTTTTCATTCCTCCCTAAGAACATAACTGTAGAGTTTCAAGTCAATTGGTTAAAAAACAAAAAAGTTTTCCATACAACGGGTCAATTTTCGCTATAAAAGGGCGTGGCCACGCCCACTTTTGACAGAATAGTTTTCATTCCTCCCTAAGAACATAACTTTAAAATTTCAAGTCAATTGGTTAAGAAACAAAAAAGTTTTCCATACAACGAAGTGAATCTTGCTTCTCTTCCTCTTCTTCATTTTGTATGGGAGCTACCAGTTCCAGATGTCCAATCTCAATGAAACTTTCAGGCATGTAGTCGTACTATATAAAACTACTATGTTTAAAATTTCAGCACTCTATTGTACAAAACAAAAAAGTTTTCCATACAACGATTCAAGTTTTGTTCACTTTTCTTCTTCTTTTCGTATGGGAGCTACCTGTTCCAATAATCTGATCATGCTGGTTCCGACAAATGATTCATCGTAATAAATTCTAAGACTCTGTGCAAAGTTTCAGCTCGATAGCTTCAAAACTCAGGGACTAGTTTGCATACATACAGACAGACAGACCGACAGACGGACATGGCTAAATCAACTCGTCTTGTCGTCCTGATCAAGAATATATATACTTAATTTAGTCGGAAATTATTATTCGATCTGTTACAAACTCCGTGACAAAGTTATTATACTATTTCACATAAGTGAAAAGTATAAAAAAAAAATTTCTAAAAATAAACTAGACATATAAATTTTGTTTGAACAATTTTAAAATTAGGTTAAGCAACAATTGTCATAGAATTTAAGTATTGTTATGTTAAAAACATTAAAATTAAGACTACCCCAAGATAAGTTAATCAAACGAGGACGTTTGACTTCAAGAAGGGAGGAGTTAACCCAAAACATTAGGATCCACCCTCGCTGCCAAATTTATTCGGGAAATATCCCTTTCAACCAAAACGGGATAATCAGGCGATTAGCAGATGACATTATTTGCAGTGGCCTGCAGGTTGCATGCGACGTGACAAAAGTCACGTAGGCACTTTTGAAGCGAGCTTTCTTCTGTAGTTATTCGAAAACATAAGTTAAGTTGTTCTGTAACCACCAAGCAAGAAGCGCATAGCGCTGTTCAATAAAGCATAAATTCTAAATTTGTTTGGTAAAATATTAATTTATATTACCAACCAAATTTTTTGAGCTGGAAAACAATCAATCTGCTTGTATCTATTTTCGAAGATTCAAAAGTAAATACATTCGAATTAAATTGTTGAAATAATCTTCAAATTATAATAAATGTGAAGTTGCGTTTAAAATGGTTAAAAAAACTCGTAAAAATGGTAAATAGTTTCGGAGCTAGGCAAGTTTAAGTTTTTCATTCCTTAAGGAAGTGAGTGCAACTTGAAAACTTTGAACGCGTTTTTCTCGAAACAGCAAATTTTGAGTTATGCCGGTCTTGCAGTAAGCAAGCGATTGCTGCCAAATAAACAATGTCGCTACTCAACGTCGCTAATCAGCATTGCTTATCAGCCTCATAATCTGTGAGCCGCGAATTCATCTGCAATTCGCGTCCTCACAATGGCTACCTTAGAATATAAACTGATCCTGTTATAATTATAATTGCGTTGTTATTCCAAGCTAAAGATGCCGAATTTTCAAAAAAGGTTGTATGTTATTAAATGTTCACAAAAAAAGGTCAACTTTGAGTAGCCATAACTAACTATAATTCTGATTTCTTTAAAGTTAACATTTCCTTAATCTCTGGTCAGGCACATATATTTGTTTTATCGAAAGCGTTCATGAATTTTTTGATTTTTGAAAGCTGAATGTATGTATCTAAGGTTCCTCTGTGCGTCCATGGAATCAGAAAGAGTGTACAGCAAGGCGAGACAAATTATTTCAAAGAGGCGATCCAGACTCAAGGAGGACAATATTTTTTTTTTTTTTTGCGCAAGACGTTGTGGTAGCGCACTACCCTCAAGTGGACTTGCGACACCAGGTCAGCCTGTTCCGCGACTACAGACAAAGTCAACAGTCGCTTTACTACTTACTCTACACACAATAAGAATACTAATAAACTAATTTTTAAACAATTTCTTTAATACTACTAAGTTACGCAATTAGTTATGTTATGCAGTTTTAATGAACAAAATTTTACTTATTTAAATATGTTAGAATACTACGTTTTATAAGGTTATTAGAGGAGTAGTCCTCCATTAAACTAAAATATTTGTTATAATACCTACATAAAACACGAAACGAGTCATGATCTAAATATGTCGATCTGCAGGTACTGAGACAGATCGGACTAAAATTTCTGGTTACTCTAGCGGGAACATTGAACTCTATATACGCCAACAATGTAGGAGAGAATATCATGCCATTTATTAGGTTATGCAAAAACAAAGTACCAAGCATAGTTCTACGACTAGGTAATGATGGCAAATTAATAAGCTTCAACCGACTACTATAGGGAGGAAGGTGAACACAGGGGTCCCAGTGTAGATTCCTAAGAGCAAACAGAAGGAACTGTTTCTGAACAGACTCAATTTGGTTCTTATACTTTTCACACTGAGGATCCCAAACACACGATGCATATTCCAAGATGGGCCGTACTAAAGAAGTGTAAAGCAATTTAGTTGTGTACGGGTCATTAAATTCCTTGGACCATCTTTTGATGAAACCCAGTACGCCTCTAGCCTTATTAACAGACAGCGAAATATGTGAAGCGAAATGAAGTTTTGGATCCATCAAAACACCAAGGTCATTAAACTGAGAGATACGCTCCAGGTACAGATTATTTAACTTGTACGTGCAAACAATTAGTTTTTTTCTATAAAAAGACATTAACTTGCATTTCTCACTGTTCAACAATAAATTGTTTACAGCACACCATTGTGAGAGAGAGTCAAGATCAGACTGGAGCAGATTCTGCTGATCTATAGAATTAACGGTTAGACATAATTTCACGTCATCAGCATATATTAAAACATGACAGTGTTTGATCACAGTAGGCAAGTCATTAATAAATATATTAAACAATAAGGGGCCAAGGTGACTACCTTGAGGAACCCCAGAAGTAACAAGAATTCGTCTCGAAACCGATGTTTTAAAAAGAACACATTGAGTTCGAGATTCAAGATAGGACGACAGCCAACGGACTAATGATGGTGGAAAACCATAAGTTTCGAGTTTTGCTAAAAGCAGAGAGTGACAAACACAATCAAATGCTTTACTGAAATCTGTGTACACAACATCGGTTTGGAAGCCGGAGGAAAAATTTCGATTGATAATTGAAGTGAATTCCAATAAGTTAGTTACCGTCGAACGTTTCTTGAGAAAGCCATGCTGAGACAAATTTAGAAGTGATGGCACAAAGTGCTGTAGCTGTTCCGTAATGATCTGTTCAAACAGTTTTGGAATAGCACACAGTTTAGCAATGCCTCTGTAATTAGAAATGTCAACCTTACTGCCTTTTTTGTAAAGGGGTATAATGTAAGACTCTTTCCAAATGGTGGGCACAATAGAGTTTTTAAGCGACATGTTGAAAAGCGTACATAATGGATAAAACAACATCTCAGCGCAGTGCTTTAAAACGCAACTAGGAATATTATCTGGACCAGCAGTAAAAGATGACTTAATTAATTTCAAGTGTCTAAGAACTGTTTCATTTTCAATAACTGGCACATTGATATGAGTCCTATCATTGATGAAGTATGGATAAGTTACGTTTTGGTATGAATAGTTATTATAGGTGCTTTGGAAAAATTCAGCAAAGAGGTTGGATATCGTTGCATCATCATTTCCTTCCACACCATTGAATTTCATACATGACGGAAATGAGTTAGAGTTAGACTTGTATTTAATTATATTAAAAAAATTTTTAGGATCGCGATATATATTGGATTTTAATTTAATTAGGTAAAAATCGTAATCTCGTTTATTACATAAAGTGAATTTATAACGAGCTTTTGCATAGTTTACATAATCAACAAGAGATCCGGTTCTCTTATATTTTTTAAATAATCTATTTTTTAAGTTCTTTAGACGAGATAATTCTTTTGAAAACCACGGCGGTTTATTTACGTGTGATATCATCTTAACTCTTGGTACGCACAATTTAAACAGTTTATACATAGTTGCGTTAAAAAACTTTACTGCCTGTTCAATGTTGGGCGTGTTATGAATGTACGACCAATCAGTGTTAGAAAGCAAAAGACCAAGTCGTTCAAAATCGGTTTTTCTAAAACAAAAAACAAGGTTACGTTTGGCATCTAGAGGATTTTGTCGAGGATTTGTTAGTGAGTTTAGTGTAATTGTAAGCTCCAACGTTGGATGGTAAGAGTCTTCAGGTTGTGATACTGGAGGGCATCTGCAAAGTGATGCGAACTCAATGTTGTTTATAAAAACAAGATCTAAAATTCGATCTTTAGAATTTTTTATGCTGTTTATTTGGTTAAATGATGATTCAAGCAAAGAATCAATAAAATCATTACTAGACAAAGGAGATACTATATTTGAATTGTCGGATGCAATCCAAGAAATGTGAGGGAGGTTGAAGTCTCCAAAGATAAGCATTGTATCTGAATCCTTAACCAAGTCTAGTACAGATTGAATAGCCTTTATATGTGCAGAATAAACAGATGGTTCTGATTTTGGTGGAATGTAAGAGCACGTAAGGAAAACGTGAGTCTTTGCAAGAGTTATTTTAACGCATATTAGCTCAATGTCGTCAGTACCTATCACACAAATTTGTTCCGATGTGTGTTGAACAGCAACAGAGATCATAACTCCACCACCAATTTTGCCAAGACGATCTTTGCGAAAAGTAATAAAGCTGTCACAGAAAAGTTCAGAGTTTAAAACATCAGGGCGAAGCCATGTTTCAACAAAGACAATGATATCAGAAGATAATGAAAAACTTTTTAAATAAAGAGAAGTTAGTTTTGAGTTTAACCCTCTGACATTTTGAAAGCTTAGTGTCAAAACTGAAGGGGTGTTACGGGGAGTAATCAGTTTTTTGACCCAGAAGGCTTGACCGTATTTCCCGTATTAGTACGGTCTTTAAATTTGAACTCATGCACAACGCAACCATCAGGCCAGAAATTTGAGTCAACTAAAGCGTTGAAGAAAGATTCTGGCACTGAGATTTTGAAGGATGAAATAGATCACGCTGAGTTAAATTTAAATTTAGAAATTGTTAAATTTGTGACAGATTTTATCTTGGAAGTGATAAAATGATTTATATCACTTTCAGAAGTGTCCGCAGCTAAGCGGGATAGAAAAATGAATTTCTTTTGTGGCGCAGGTGGCACAACAACAAGCTTTATGGGCTGTTGATCCCCTTGAGGAATATGTACTTCAGAAGCGGTTTGAGTAAGTTCGGGAGGAACGATATTGTTGGTTTTGGCAACTGAAGCATAAGAACTTTCTGATGCTGTGACAACAATAGGCGGAACAATAGGCGAAGGAAACGGGGAAAAGAATTCCATGGTCTCATCCGGCAGACAAAGAGTTGTCGGAATGGGAATGTTTAGTGCCGGATGGGGCTTCTTTCGCTTAGGTGAAGGTTCAACGGACTTGAGGTTGGAGAGAGACTTATCAAACGACTTAAATTTTTCGTTAAGTCGTTCGAAATCACTCGAAATATCTTTGTAAGCATTATGCATAAGATTGACCCACTTGCGTAACTCAATCTCTGACGAGCGACATTTTGGACAGCACCAGTGAAGGCCGATGTTTTTCTCCAAAATGTCAGCAATGCGGCCGTTTAGTTCGGCACATTTTAGGTGAGCAGTAGACTCACACATCCAACAAGCCACTAAGAGCTCTTTTTCACTCTTAATTGGGCACTTAGGCAAACAGCAAGGCATATTTTATTTTAATAATAATAAAAAATAAAAATATAAATAAAAAAAAACAACAAGAATATTAATAAACCAGTAAGGGCGGTATAGTTGAGTATTCTCAACTATATAATACCCTGTACACACACCTATGTTGATAACACGTTAAACATTCGCCGACAGCAAAAGCAGTGTACCACGATATGGTTTGAGTATTTGCTAATAATGAGGCACGGCTCACAGTGCAATGTTGCCATTAGATGGCGCTTTAGTACGGATTTTGTTACAAAGCATTGCTGCAAAATTTTAGTGTGTTGGTCTTTGCGGGGAAAGTGGTAGTTTTTTGTATGCAGTTTTAATAAGGTATGTTATCTGAGTTTGCATACAAATTTTCAGCATTGTATTCTTTATACTTTAGGATATACAGCAATTTTAAGAAAAAATGACCTTTTGTTGTGCTCGATGGGCGGGAAGGAATGGGCGTGGCAAAAATTCCTTTAAACTTGATCTAGTGTTCGACCACACGAGTCTATCTTCCAAATTTCAAGTCTCTAGCTTTAATAGTTTTCGCAGTGTTAAGTACGGTTTTTGGTACAAATAGGATAAAGCAGTGTTCAAAGCGCAATTTATGCCAAATTTCAACTTGTTTGTCTTTGCGTTGTCACACAGCGTTAAAAATGAAAGTTTGTGGTATGCAGTTTTAAAAAGGTATGTTTACTGAGTTTGCATACAAAATTTCAGCATTGTATCTATTATAGTTTAGGAGATACAGCAATTTTAAGAAAACAACTTTTTGAGGGGAAAGGAAGGGGACGGGGAAAAAAAATGTGGTATGCAGTTTTGTAGAGCTATACATACTGAGTCTACGTACTCATTTTCATGTTTCTAACTCATCAGGTTTTCGAGCTACAGCCTTTTGAAAAAATGGGTGGTGCTCGATGGGCGGGAAGGAGTGGGCGTGGCAAAAAATCCTTCAAACTTGATCTAGCGTTTGACCTCACGAGTCTATCCACCAAATTTCAAGTCTCTAGCTCTTATAGTTTTCGAGAACCATTGGTGAGGACGGACGGACGGACGGACGGACGGACGGACGGACAGACAGGGCTATATCAATTCGTCTTGTCATCCTGATCAAGAATATATATACTTTATAGGGTCCCCCTCCCCTCCTTCTATGCGTTACATACAAACCGTCTCAAACAAACTTAATATACCCTGATACACAGTGTGTGTACAGGGTATAAAAACCAGTAAGGGAGCTATTTTCAGCTTTGCTGAAACTTATATACTCTTGCAAGCATTTGGAAAATCCGTTTTATAGTTTTTCTAATAAGAATCTTATAAGTTTATAAAGAAAAAGGGGCATAGCCCCGCCCATTTTCTAACTTGTTTTTAAGAGTACAATCCAATCATTCTACACTTCATTTTACGATTTTCTATCCCGTCTGCTAATAGATAAATCACATTTTTAAGTTTTTCTCTATATGGGCGGTGCCACGCCCTTATGTCCGATTCTTATGAAACTTTGTAATATGGTCAAGGATTCTAAAAAACGGGTAACTGCAAGGTTTCATTTGTTTATAGTTGAAAACAAAAAAGTTTTTCTAACAAAAACCGAATTTTTGACCGATTGTTCCTATGGGAGCTATATGCTATATTTATCCGATCTTCACCAATTTTGGAGTGTGTTTTAATTTACGTCCAAGATGTTCTTGTGCAAAAAATCGAGGCAATAGCTTTAAAATCAAAGAGTTTATTGAGCAAAAACCTCATTTTTGACCGATCGTTCCTATGGCAGCTATATGCTATAGTATTCCGATCAAGCTGGTTTCTACATATAAACTGCCTGCAAGGAAAAGAAAATTTTCTGCGTTTAAATTTTTTTGCTAACTTCAAAACTCTGGGAGGAGTTCGCATTGAAACAGACAGACAGACAGACGGACCGACGGACAGACGGACAGACAGACAGACGGACAGACGGACATGGCTATTTGAACTCGTCTCGTCGTGCTGATCAAGAATATATACACTTTATATAGTCGGAGATGTCTCCTTCTCTGCGTTGCAAACTTCACGACAAAGTTAATATACTCTTGCAAGAGTATAATGAAGTGTTGAAATTTGCTTGCTTGACGTTAACGGGTTAACGATTAAGAGTGTAGGATTTTACTTCAAGAGAAACAATCACGACTCTTATAAGAACAAGCAGAACAGAGCGAATCACAACACAAAAGAAACTCTCACCAGATGTTCGATGAAACAACAATTTCAACGCAAGTGTTATTTTACAAAAACAAAAACACTTGTAATTATTTAAAATAGTGAAATCTAATTAAGTTTTGATTAAAAACATAAACAAATTTTCAAAAAACACAATCAAAACAATAATTAATTTTTTAAATCAAATTTCACAACGTTTTAAACAAAAATAAGTGAGAGGTTAATAAAAAACACAGGACAAATTTGACATGCGACCGACCACACCGAACACTTGACAAAACATGCTTTTGTTTTTAAACCAAAATTTTTGGATTAAATAAATAAATAAACATTAATTTTCTTGTTTACATAAAAAATATTTGTGTGGGACGATATTATCGACGACTATCGATGGCACTATCACGACTATCGATGTTTCCAAAATAACTATAGTCGACTATCGATAGCGCCGATTATCGATAGTTCTCCACCTCTATGTGTGCGACTGTTGAGCTATTAACTAAAAAGATTTCTTTATTACTTCCAAGTGGTTCAGTAGCTTATTGCATAGAGCTGTTCATTTTCAAGTCGAAGTACTCAGGTTCGCTGCCCAGGGGTTAGTCAATCGAAATTTTTATACTTTTCACGTATGTGAAATAGTATGATAACTTTGTGCTGAAGTTTGTAACAGATTGAAATATTCATTTCCGACTATATAAAGTTGATTTAGCCATGTCCGTCTGTCCGTCCGTCTGTCTGTATATATACAATCTCCTCCCACAATTTTGAAGATATCGAGCTGAAATTTTGCACAGAGACTTCTTATTTGTGCGATCAACTCATTTGTCGGATCCAGCCATATCGGACCACTGGAACTGGTAGCCCCCATACGAAAACAAGAAGAAAAGTGAACAAAACTTGAATCGTTGTATGCAAAACTTTTTCGTTTTGTATTATAGAGTGCTGAAATTTTAAACATAGTAGTTCTACATAGTCCGACTACATGCCTGATAGTTTCATTGAGATTGAACAACCGGAACTGGTAGCTCCCATAAAAAATGAAGAAGAGGAAGAGAAGCAATATTCACGTCGTTGTATGGAGAACTTTTTTGTTTTTTAACCAATTGACTTGAAACTTCACAGTTATGTTCTTAGGGAGGAATGAAAACTATTTTGACCAAAAGTGGGCGTAGCCACGCTCACTTATACCGAAACTTTACCCGTTGTATGGAAAACGTTTTTGTTTTTTAACCAATTGACTTGAAACTTTACAGTTATGTTCCTAGGGATGAATGAAAACTATTTTGACCAAAAAGGGCGTGACCACGCCCACTTATAGTGCAACTTGAACCGTTGTATGGAAAACTTTTTTGTTTTTTAATCAGATGACTTAAAACTTTACAGTTATGTTCTTAGGAAGGAATGAAAACTATTCTGTCAAAAGTGGGTGTAGCCACGCCCACTTATAGCGAAAATTTACCCGTTGTATGGAAAACTTTTTTGTTTTTTAACCAATTGACTAGAAATTTTACAGTTATGTTCTTAGGAAGGAATCAAAACTATTTTGACCAAAAGTGGGCGTGACCACGCCCTTTTATAGCGAAAATTGACCCGTTGTATGGAAAACTTTTTTGTTTTTTAACCAATTGACTTGAAACTTTGCAGTTGTGCTCTTAGGGAGGAATGAAAACTATTTTGATCAAAAGTGGGCATGGCCACGCCCACTTATAGCTTAACTTGACCCTTTGTATGGAAAACTTTTTTGTTTCTTAACCAATTGATTTGAAACTTTACAGTTATGTTCTTAGGGAGGAATGAAAACTATTTTGACCAATAGTGGGCATGGCCACGCCCACTTATAGCTAAGCTTGACCCGTTGTATGGAAAACTTTTTTGTTTTTTAACTAATTGCCTTGAAACTTTACAATTATGTTCTTAGGAAGGAATGAAAACTATTTTAATTTTCTTGTTTACATAAAAAATATTTGTGTGGGACGATATTATCGACGACTATCGATGAAACTATCACGACTATCGATGTTTCCAAAATAACTATAGTCGACTATCGATAGCGCCGATTATCGATAGTTCTCCACCTCTGTGTGTGCGACTGTTGAGCTATTAACTAAAAAGATTTCTTTATTACTTCCAAGTGGTTCAGTAGCTTATGGCATAGAGCTGTTCATTTTCAAGTCGAAGTACTCAGGTTCGCTGCCCAGGGGTTAGTCAATCGAAATTTTTATACTTTTCACGTATGTGAAATAGTATAATAACTTTGTGCTGAAGTTTGTAACAGATTGAAATATTCATTTCCGACTATATAAAGTTGATTTAGCCATGTCCGTCTGTCCGTCCGTCTGTCTGTATATATACAATCTCCTCCCACAATTTTGAAGATATCGAGCTGAAATTTTGCACAGAGACTTCTTATTTGTGCGATCAACTCATTTGTCGGATCCAGCCATATCGGACCACTGGAACTGGTAGCCCCCATACGAAAACAAGAAGAAAAGTGAACAAAACTTGAATCGTTGTATGCAAAACTTTTTCGTTTTGTATTATAGAGTGCTGAAATTTTAAACATAGTAGTTCTACATAGTCCGACTACATGCCTGATAGTTTCATTGAGATTGAACAACCGGAACTGGTAGCTCCCATAAAAAATGAAGAAGAGGAAGAGAAGCAATATTCACGTCGTTGTATGGAGAACTTTTTTGTTTTTTAACCAATTGACTTGAAATTTTACAGTTATGTTCTTAGGGAGGAAAGAAAACTATTTTGACCAAAACTGGGCGTAGCCACGCGTAGTCACGCCCACTTATAGCGAAAATTGACCCTTTGTATTGTTTTTTAACCAATTGACTTGAAACTTTACAGTTATGTTCTTAGGGAGGAATGAAAACTATTTTGACCAAAAGTGGGCGTAGCCACGCCTACTTATAGCGAAAATTGACCCGTTGTATGGAAAACTTTTTTGTTTTTTAACCAATTGACTTGAAATTTTACAGTTATGTTCTTAGGGAGGAAAGAAAACTATTTTGACCAAAACTGGGCGTAGCCACGCGTAGTCACGCCCACTTATAGCGAAAATTGACCCTTTGTATGGAAAACTTTTTTGTTTTTTAACCAATTGACTTGAAACTTTGCAGTTGTGGTCTTAGGGAGGAATGAAAACTATTTTGATCAAAAGTGGGCATGGCCACGCCCACTTATTGCAAAACTTGAACCGTTGTATGGAAAACTTTTTTGTTTTTTAATCAGTTGACTTAAAACTTTACAGTTATGTTCTTAGGGAGGAATGAAAACTATTTTGACCAATAGTGGGCATGGCCACGCCCACTTATAGCTAAGCTTGACCCGTTGTATGGAAAACTTTTTTGTTTTTTAACTAATTGCCTTGAAACTTTACATTTATGTTCTTAGGGAGGAATGAAAACTATTTTGACCACGTAGCCACGCCCACTTATAGCTTAACTTGACCCTTTGTATGGAAAACTTTTTTGTTTCTTAACCAATTGACTTGAAACTTTACAGTTATGTTCTTAGGGAGGAATGAAAACTATTTTGATTAAAAATGGGCATGGCGACGCCCACTTATTGCAAAACTTGAACCGTTGTATGGAAAACTTTTTTGTTTTTTAATCAGTTGACTTAAAACTTTACAGTTATGTTCTTAGGAAGGTATGAAAACTATTCTGTCAAAAGTGGGTGTAGCCACGCCCACTTATAGCGAAAATTTACCCGTTGTATGGAAAACTTTTTTGTTTTTTAACCAATTGACTTGAAACTTTACAGTTATGTTCTTAGGGAGGAAAGAAAACTATTTTGACCAAAACTGGGCGTAGCCACGCCCACTTATAGCGCAAATTGACCCGTTGTATGGAAAACTTTTTTGTTTTTTAACCAATTGACTTGAAACCTTACAGTTATGTTCTTAGGGAGGAATGAAAACCATTTTGACCAAAAGTGGGCATGGTCACGCGTAGTCACGCCCACTTATAGCGAAAATTGACCCGATGTATGGAAAACTTTTTTGTTTTTTATCCAATTGACTTGAAATTTTAAAGTTATGTTCTTAGGGAGGAATGAAAACTATTTTGACCAAAAGTGGGCGTAGCCACGCGTAGTCACGCCCACTTATAGCGAAAATTGACCCTTTGTATGGAAAACTTTTTTGTTTTTTAACCAATTGACTTGAAACTTTACAGTTATGTTCTTAGGGAGGAATGAAAACTATTTTGACCAAAAGTGGGCGTAGCCACGCCTACTTATAGCGAAAATTGACCCGTTGTATGGAAAACTTTTTTGTTTTTTAACCAATTGACTTGAAACTTTACAGTTATGTTCTTAGGGAGGGATGAAAACTATGTTGACCAAAAGTGGGCGTAGCCACGCCCACTTATAGCGAAAATTGACCCGTTGTATGGAAAACTTTTTTGTTTTTTAACCAATTGACTTGAAACTTTAAAGTTATGTTCTTAGGGAGGAATGAAAACTATTTTGACCAAAAGTGGACGTAGCCACGCGTAGTCACGCCCACTTATAGCGAAAATTGACCCTTTGTATGGAAAACTTTTTTGTTTTTTAACCAATTGACTTGAAACTTTACAGTTATGTTCTTAGGGAGGAATGAAAACTATTTTGACCAAAAGTGGGCGTAGCCACGCCTACTTATAGCGAAAATTGACCCGTTGTATGGAAAACTTTTTTGTTTTTTAACCAATTGACTTGAAACTTTACAGTTATGTTCTTAGGGAGGGATGAAAACTATGTTGACCAAAAGTGGGCGTAGCCACGCCCACTTATAGCGAAAATTGACCCGTTGTATGGAAAACTTTTTTGTTTTTTAACCAATTGACTTGAAACTTTACAGTTATGTTCTTAGGGAGGAATGAAAACTATTTTGACCAAAAGTGGGCGTGGTCACGCGTAGTCACGCCCACTTATAGCGAAAATTGACCCGATGTATGGAAAACTTATTTGTTTTTTAACCAATTGACTTGAAACTTTACAGTTATGTTCTTAGGGAGGAATGAAAACTATTTTGATTAAAAATGGGCATGGCGACGCCCACTTATTGCAAAACTTGAACCGTTGTATGGAAAACTTTTTTGTTTTTTAATCAGTTGACTTAAAACTTTACAGTTATGTTCTTAGGAAGGTATGAAAACTATTCTGTCAAAAGTGGGTGTAGCCACGCCCACTTATAGCGAAAATTTACCCGTTGTATGGAAAACTTTTTTGTTTTTTAACCAATTGACTTGAAACCTTACAGTTATGTTCTTAGGGAGGAATGAAAACCATTTTGACCAAAAGTGGGCATGGTCACGCGTAGTCACGCCCACTTATTGCAAAACTTGAACCGTTGTATGGAAAACTTTTTTGTTCTTTAATCAGTTGACTTAAAACTTTACAGTTATGTTCTTAGGAAGGTATGAAAACTATTCTGTCAAAAGTGGGTGTAGTCACGCCCACTTATAGCGAAAATTTACCCGTTGTATGGAAAACTTTTTTGTTTTTTAACCAATTGACTTGAAACTTTACAGTTATGTTCTTAGGGAGGAAAGAAAACTATTTTGACCAAAACTGGGCGTAGCCACGCCCACTTATAGCGCAAATTGACCCGTTGTATGGAAAACTTTTTTGTTTTTTAACCAATTGACTTGAAACCTTACAGTTATGTTCTTAGGGAGGAATGAAAACCATTTTGACCAAAAGTGGGCATGGTCACGCGTAGTCACGCCCACTTATAGCGAAAATTGACCCGATGTATGGAAAACTTTTTTGTTTTTTAACCAATTGACTTGAAATTTTAAAGTTATGTTCTTAGGGAGGAATGAAAACTATTTTGACCAAAAGTGGGCGTAGCCACGCGTAGTCACGCCCACTTATAGCGAAAATTGACCCTTTGTATGGAAAACTTTTTTATTTTTTAACCAATTGACTTGAAACTTTACAGTTATGTTCTTAGGGAGGAATGAAAACTATTTTGACCAAAAGTGGGCGTAGCCACGCCTACTTATAGCGAAAATTGACCCGTTGTATGGAAAACTTTTTTGTTTTTTAACCAATTGACTTGAAACTTTACAGTTATGTTCTTAGGGAGGGATGAAAACTATGTTGACCAAAAGTGGGCGTAGCCACGCCCACTTATAGCGAAAATTGACCCGTTGTATGGAAAACTTTTTTGTTTTTTAACCAATTGACTTGAAACTTTACAGTTATGTTCTTAGGGAGGAATGAAAACTATTTTGACAAAAAGTCGGCGTAGCCACGCCCACTTATAGCGCAGATTGACACGTTGTATGGAAAACATTTTTGTTTTTTAACCAATTGACTTGAAACTTTACAGTTATGTTCTTAGGGAGGGATGAAAACTATGTTGACCAAAAGTGGGCGTAGCCACGCCCACTTATAGCGAAAATTGACCCGTTGTATGGAAAACTTTTTTGTTTTTTAACCAATTGACTTGAAACTTTACAGTTATGTTCTTAGGGAGGAATGAAAACTATTTTGACAAAAAGTCGGCGTAGCCACGCCCACTTATAGCGCAGATTGACACGTTGTATGGAAAACATTTTTGTTTTTTAACCAATTGACTTGAAACTTTACAGTTATGTTCTTAGGGAGGAATGAAAACTATTTTGACCAAAAGTGGGCGTAGCCACGCCCATTTATAGCGAAAATTGACCCGTTGTATGGAAAACTTTTTTGTTTTTTTACCAATTGACTTGAAACTATACAGTTATGTTCTTAGGGAGGAATGAAAACAATTTTGACCAAAAGTGGGCGTAGCTACGCCCACTTATAGCGAAAATTGACCCGTTGTATGGAAAACATTTTTGTTTTTTAACCAATTGACTTGAAACTTTACAGTTATGTTCTTAGGGAGGAATGAAAACTATTTTGACCACAAGTGGGCATGGCTACGACCACTTATCGCAAAACTTGAACCGCTGTATGGAAAACTTTTTTGTTTTTTAACCAATTGACTTGAAACCTTACAGTTATGTTGTTAGGGAGGCATGAAAACTATTCATTTAGTTTTTCAGTGACACAACGTGAAAAGTATTATAGCTTCAGCCTTGCTGAAGATAGCGTCCTTACTGGTTTTTTTGTACAAAAAACAAAAAAACGCACTAGCTTGGCCGCAAATGTTGTAAAAGGTTTCTTTATAGCTCCTTTTTATTCAATAACCAGTAAGGGCGGTATAGTCGAGTATACTCGACAATATAATACCCTGCACACATGGTAGGCGGTGCCACACCCTCAATCTACAAAAACATATTGATCTGACGTCGCTTTTCAAATAGTGTTCTCAATACGTCCTTATCGCAGGCCGGTCAAATTGAAAAAGATCGAAATTATATTTGATCAAGATTGATTTTTGATCAAGAAGAACAAGCATAGAAAGAACAAGACAACTGTCATCAGTGTTGACAACTGACGATTTTCACTCGCACTTGTGTATAACAGTCTAGCTACCACTAAATGGCGCAAAAACTGTTACAACTGTGGCGACACGTGCTGCCACACATCGGGAATGACCGATAACAAAAATAACGTTTTCGATAAAATAAAAACGTTTTGCGCGTGATTTCGAATCGGATCGATGTGTTGTAATATAATTTTCTATGACTGTAAAAATACTTGAATGATAGTGTTAAATAAATATTAGTAATTAAAGAATTAACCACCATTACTAAAGTGGTGACCCCGACTAAGCCAACACGCTTCGAGCGCATATATATAAGTGTACATACATATCCTACGACGATATAATCGAACATTTGTACTTGTATACATTATGTACTACATCAAAAAATAGTTATTTCTGTATACGTGTAGAATTCTGATAAAATTAACAATCGTATGACGAAATACAATTTGCGTTCACAAAATTCAAAAGGCGACGAGCCAACCGAAACTGACGACAAATTTTACGACAGCCACAAAAATATCATGAACGTTGATGAAATCAAGACCCAACTAGATGCTCTGCGGTTACAAATGCAGAGCATGACACAAAGCCAAAATCGTCCAACAGGTTCGGGCACAAATTTACAACGAGTGCATGTGCCAAAATTCAACAAAACCAACCCGGAATTTGGTTTGCACAATTAGAACGCTCTTTTTGTCTCAGCAACGTTTCAGATGACACTGACAAGTTCGATCTTCTTATTATAAATCTAAACGAAGATGTTATAGTTTGTACTGATAATTTGGTCTCCGCTCCACCAGGAAACAACCGCTATGAGACACTAAAATCGCGCCTTCTCGAAAAATTTTCTGAATAAACTGAGAAAAAATTACAACGTTTGCTCCAAACAAAAGAGACAACTGGTATGAAAGCTACGGAGATGCTTGAACACATAAGGGGACTTGCACCAGATGCAGGCTGCGAACCAGTGGTTCCTGCACTTTTCATGGACCGAATCCCTTCATCAATTCGTCCATTTTTATCTGTTTGGCCAGAATCCGATTTAAACAAATTAGCAAAGGTTGCTGATAAAATGCTTGACTCAGCATCAGAAGTCATGCAACTGCAAACGCAACAAACAACGAGTATGTCAGTGGAAGCGCTTTCTCATAAAGGGGACATAAACACAACGCTACAAGCACTAATTGATTCTGTTAACAAGTTGGAATCAGGCTTCAATAAGCTAAAAGCTTGTACCAAAGTGTCAACTTCTCGACCTTCCGATCAACGTATTGGTAGCGAGAAAAACAATGAATTTTGTTTCTATCACCAAAAGTTTGGCAGCCATGCTCGCAAGTGTCGCCCAGGTTGCAAATGGGAGGCGCTAAAATAAAACGGCTGTCGTCTAATTTGCTGGTTGACGACAGCCCAACGACAATCAGCAGCATGACGAGTTTTCCGCCAAAACACACTCATAATGAGCTACAGAATCCTCGTCTTTACATTTACGATCAAAATTCCTTGTTGATTCTGGGTCCGTTGTCTCAGTGATACCTCGCATGGCTGTTAATCACGCAACCAAACTGCAGACTCTGAAATTGTATGCAGCTAATCAAACCATCATCCATACTTATGGCACTCATGTACTTCATCTCAACTTGGGTTTTCGACAAATTTTTAGCTGGTCATTCATCATATCCGACGTAAAAGTAGCTATAATTGGATCCGACTTTCTGGCAAAACATAACCTGCTAATCGACCTAAAGGCACATTAACTCATTGACCCAGCTACGAAGCTACATACTACGAGCGATGCGCCTAACACTTCAAAACTCGCAGTTGATACTGTAAATGAGAACAATAACGTTCGAGGATTAGTAGAACCGTCACTGGATATATATAACACCCACTCCGCACTGTACAAACGGATCAGTGCACAATGTAGTTCATCATATCGAGACTACAGGTAATCCGATTGCAGATCATCCACGGCGTTTAGCAGGTGAAAAACTTAGTGTTGCCAAAGAAGAAGTTAATTTTCTTTTAGCCCAGGGAATTTGCCGACCTTCGAAAAGTCCTTGGGCCAGTCCGCTTCACATGGTGCCCAAAAAAACCGGAGATTGGCGTGCATGTGGAGACTATCGCAAACTAAACGCATTAACCGTGCCTGATCGTTACCCGATTGCACACATACACGATTTTGGTGAAAAGCTGCACGGAAAAACAATATTTTCTACAATTGATTTAGCACATTTGAGCATATTACCAAATTCCTATGGCTGAACAGGACATACCTTTGCACACCTTTTGGGCTTATAGAATTTCTCTACATGCCTTTTGGAATCAAAAACGCTACTCAAACGTTTCAACGCTTTATTGACAACATTTTTAGAGGAATTGATTTTGTGTACTGCTACATAGATGACATTCTCATCATGTCTGAATCAGCCAACGAACTCGAGGAGCATCTAAAATTTGTAATGTCAACACTCAAAAAGCATGGACTAAACATTAATGCCAACAAGTGTACATTTGGCAAACCGAAAGTACAGTTTCTAAGCTTCATCATTAACAGCAAGTGCATACAACCACCAAAAGGCAAGATAGATGCCATTATCAATTATAAACAGCCTGAAACAATGTACGAACTTGGACGGTTCTTGGGCATCATTAATTACTATAGACGTTGCATTCCACATGCTTCGGAAATTCAGGCTCACCTTAACGATGTTATACGAGGCATTAAGAAAAATGATAAACGAAAAGTAAATTAGACTCCAAAACTTGTCAAAGCATTCGAAACTTGCAAACATGGTGTAGCCAATGCAGCAGGGCATTACATCTCTTAAAATCCAGTCAATCGAGTTCAACGATGGTATTCATGTATATTGTGACATCTCAAATGGATCAGTGAGACCGTATGTGCCACAATCTCTACGCTTATCAGTCTTCACATCGGTACATGGGTTATCACACCCTAGTGGCAGATCGACGCTCAAACAAATTCAACAGAAGTACGTATGGCCTTCAATGAGGAAAGACATAAGTGCATGGGCACGCAAATGTCTCTCATGTCAGCGAGCCAAAATTCATCGTCATAATACGCAAGTTCCAAATAAAATCGATGTTCCGGACAACCGTTTTGATCACATTCACATTGACATCGTAGTTATGCCGCTAGTAAATGGGTATAGGTACTGTGTAACCATGATCACGATGGCCCGAAGCTGTTCCAATAAAGGACATAACTGCTAACACAATAGCGTCAGTAGTCTGGACTCACTGGGTCGCACGATTTGGTTGTCCCAAAACAATCACTACCGACCAAGGAACGCAGTTTGAATCGGCGTTATTCAAATCCTTGGCATGCTTATTAGGCTGCAAGCTCATTCATACCACTGCCTACCACCCGCAATCAAATGGCATGGTCGAACGCTGGCATCGGTCTTTCAAAGCAGCGCTAATGTGTCACTCAAACACACCGTGGACAGAGTTACTTCCGACAGTTTTGCTCGGCCTTAGAACTTGCTATAAAGAAGATCTAGGTGTGTGCGCAGCGAATTTATTGTATGGTTGTCAGGTTCGTCTGCCGAATGAATTCTACGACGATTTGGACAAGTCCATTAAACCAAAAGATTTCGCAGAAAGTTTTCGTGAGCATATGCAGTTAGTTCTCCCAGTTCCAGTAGCTCACCAGACCCAAAACAGAATGTTTGTACACAAACATTTGACAGATTGTTCACATGTGATGCTAAGAACCGACTCTGTACGGCAACCTCTGGAACCACCTTACACTGAACCATATTTAGTTGTAGAGCGATAAACTGATCGTGAACCACAGAACGATTGAAACCAGCTTTCGTTCTCCAAATCATTGAAGACAATAATCAACATATTCCTGATAACACTCTCAAAACATACCGACAGAAGAGACATGTCAGTTGCGCTCCCGAGTCGGTCACTGAAAGGGGAGTAGCTGTGGTGACACTGGCTGCCACACATCGGGAATTTTAATGACCGATAACAAAAATAACGTTTTCGATAAAATAAAACCAGTAAGGGCGGTATAGTCGAGTATACTCGACAATATAATACCCTGCACACATGGTAGGCGGTGCCACACCCTCAATCTACAAAAACATATTGATCTGACGTCGCCTATTCAAATAGTGTTCAAAATATCAAGAAAACCGGGCAAAAAATGTGGATTTTACGAAAAATTTAAGTTTGTAGGCCTCTGAGGGGTAGCCATCAAAGGGAGGGGAAATTTGTGGTATACAGTTTTCAGTATTATCACTGAGCTTGTATACAAAATTTCAGGTTCATACCTTTGTTAGTTTTGGAGATATTGCTTTTTATAGAAAACAACTGTTGGAGGGGAAATGAAGAGGAGGGGGAAAAATTGTGGTATGCAGTTTTGTAGTGCTACTTATACTGAGTCTACATACCGACTTTAATGTTTCTATCTCTTTGGATGTGCTGGATGGGCGGGAAGGAGTGGGCGTGGCACAAAACCGTTCAAACTTGATCTGCTGCCGAGCATCACGAGTCTACCCTCCAAATTTCAAGTCTCTAGCTATTATAGTTTCTGAGAACCATTGGTGAATACGGACGGACAGACAGACAGACGGACGGACGGACAGACGGACGGACATGGCTTAATCAATTTCTCTTGTCATCCTGATCAAGAATATATATACTTTATATAGTCGCAAGTGAATATTTCTGTGCGTTACATACATTTCGCTCAAACAAACACAATATATGTGTACAGGGTATAAACACATATCTAACACTTTGGCTTGCGCGTGAATTCGAATCGGATCGATGTGTTGTAATATAATTTTATATGACTGTAAAAATACATACTTGAATGATAGTGTTAAATAAATATTAGTAATTAAAGAATTAACCATCGTTTTTGGTTTACTAAACAACCAATAAATTGAAACTCGCAAATGTCGACAAGCGGCATTACATAGATTCGAGATTAAAGCAAATCTCTGGTAATTTTCTTGAAAATTTTGGAGGATTTGATTTGATTTTAGTTGGTGATCTACGTCAACTACCACCGGTCCGTGCTACTCCAATTTACAAACAAGTAAAGAGACAAATTACAAGTCCAACACTTTGGTGAAAGTTAAAATTTTTCGAACTGAGCGAAATAATGCGACAAGCCAATCGAACTTTTTCAACAATATTAACAAAAATAGGTAATGGAGATCTGTTAGACGAGAACGAGTTGGAATTATTGGAATCACTATTTTATTCAGAAGAAGAAGCTGATAGAGTTAGTCCTAATGGTATACGACTATTTTTCGACAATTATTCAGTTGCTACATACAATACAAAAGTTTTAAATACTGCAACTGAAAAAGTCATTTCTGAAGCAACAGATGTATACATTAGTTGTCGGAGTGTTGAACAGCAAACTTCAATGCGTCAAAAGCTGCACAAAATGTCAACAAATCAATTAGGAGGTTTACCTTACGAAACTACGTTGGCTATCAATAAGCCTTACATAGTGACAACTAATATAGACGTGTCGAATGGATTAGCGAATGGAGCCACAGGAAAATTGATTTATATCGAATATAATGATAAAGGAGAGATAGGCCGTTTATGGCTGGAATTTCCTTGTTCTCCCAAAACTGGCGAAAAAATCAAAAGAAGGGTAGCGGCATCAATACAAAAGTTCAATCTGCCTCAACTAGCAGTGCCAATAGATCGCAGAACATCCTCAACATCCTTAGTTCCAAACAAAACAGTCATTGTAAAACGTAACCATTTTCCACTGATCTGTGCGTGTTCGATAACAATTCATAAGTCTCAGGGAGGTACATTTGATGAGATTGTATATGAATATAATAAAACACACGCCCAACAACTCCTTTACGTTTCGCTCTCACGAGTGACATCGATTGAAGGCTTATATCTCGTTTCAAAACGAAATGATAGAAAATTTTATAATGGTCGAATAGCAACAGCATCTACATTTGAATTGCGAGCTGAATTTCAAAGGCTAAGCCTTAATCGACTTGAGACGATTGGAAAATCAATTTATGATTTTATAAACACAAGGAAAGGAATTTCATTATTTATTTTTAACTGTCAAAGCTAACGAGCTCATATAGACGATCTTCAATTAGACAGAATAGTATCGTCATCGAATTTTCTGATTCTTTCCGAGACGTGGATGAATAATGCAAACGTTCTAGACATTCCCAATTTTCATATTGTAGTTCAATATAAACGACCACACACAAGAGCAGGCGGAGTTGCTATTTACCACAATATGAATGACGAAGTTCGTGCTATTAATCCAAAATTAGATCTCAATGTACAACAACTAGAATCATTATCTGTTCAGCTTTTTAAAGTGGGAGAAATATGCACTTATGAAAGCAGATTAAGTCAAGATACTACATTTATAATAGTGGCAATTTACGTTTCGCCCAACCAATCAATAAACACAATTATTAAATTTATCTACGAGAATCTAAAAACGTACACACCAGAAGTATCTCGCATTCTTAAACAAGATTACGATGAAATTCCAATGATATTAAGTGGAGATTTTAATGTGAATTTTGTTTTAGAGACAGCACTGCCTTTGATTGAATTTCTAGACACCAAACTAAATTTAACCAGTAAGGGCGGTACAGTTGAGTATTCTCAACTATATAATACCCTGTACACAAAGTAGGCGGTGCCACACCCTCAATCTACAAACACATATTGATTTGACACCCCCGATCAAATATCGTTCAAAATATCAAGAAAAACGGTCAAAAAATGTTGAATTTAGAAAAGTTTTGAGTTTGTGGGTGATTGAGGGGTAACCATCAAAAAAAGGGGGATTTTGTGGTATGCAGATTTAAAGATATACATTTACTGAGCTTGTTTTACTTTTAATATCAGGCTCGTACCTTTAATAGTTTCGGAGATATAGCATTTCTAAGAAAACAACTGGGGGAGGGGAAATAAAGGGGAGGGGTAAAAATTGGGGAATGCAGTTTTGTAGATCTATACATACTGAGCCTACGTAACGACTTTCGCGTGTGTACCTATTATACTTTCAAAGATGTAGTAATTTTGAGTAAAATAAAGTGGAATATATTAAAAATTTCAATTTGTGGTACGCAGTTTTAAAGATATATATGTACTGAACTTGTATACAAAACATCAGGCTTGTACCTTCAATAGTTTCGGAGATATAGCATTTTTAAGAAAACAACAGGGGGAGGGGAAATGAAGTAGAGGCGAAAAAGTGTAGTATGCAGTTTTGTAGAGCCACTTATACTGAGACTACATACCGACTTTCAAGTTTCTAACTCTTTAGATGATCGAGTTATAGCGTTTTGAAAAAGTGGGTGGTGCTGAATGAGCGGGAAGGAGTGGGCGTGGCAAAAAAAAAAAAAAAATATCGCGTGCAACACAGTACACGTGTATGAAGTGAAACTTTCTTTAAAAGAAACCAAAAAACAGCAAGGACGCTATCTTCGGTCTTGCCATGCCCATTTGCTGGATTGAATTTGTCTTTATAATAATATCATATTCACCCATTATACCCTGTACCTTATGGTACAAGGGTGTATTAGTTTTGTGCACGTCGACAATGTATGTACCACCTTAAAGGAGACATCTCCGACTATACAAAGTATATATATTCTTGATCAGTATCAAAAAGAAGTCGATTTAGCCATGTTCGTCTGTCCGTCCGTCCGTCCGTCTGTCTGTATGAACGCGTTGATCTCGGAAACTATAATAGATAGGACCAAAAGCTCCTCGCAGTTCGATTCTGTGATTCATTACGCAGATCAAGTTTATTTTGTTTTCCCCCTTTTTGATTTTGTTTAGGGGTGAGGGGCAAATAACTGAAGCTACCTCGGGTAAAATAGTACAAAAGTCGTATTTTCTGCGTTGTCTCAAACCTCAAGGAAAAAAAAAATGGGCGTGACCACGCCCCTATATAGTAAAAATTTGAAACGCTCATATCTCAAGAACCATACAGCCTACAAGAATGAAAATTTGCATGTATGCTATTGAGATGGAGTATAGTAAGATTCAAATAGAAAATGGGCGTAACCACGCCCACATATAGCCAAAATAGAAAACCGTTATATCTCTGTAACGAATTGGTCTAGAAGAGCAAAAATTAGTATGTATGATATTGAATGGAAAGGAAATCTGTTTCGATTAAAAAGTGGGCGGGGCAACGCCCTACAACAGACGTTACTAATTGAAGGTACAGGGTATGTCGAAGACGAGTACTGTCGACTCTAATCCAATGGTTTTTATTGTTTTAGCTCATTGCATCCTGAAATATGCAAATTATTAATTTTTGCTATAAGTAGGCGTGGCAATGCCCTATTTTTGATCAAAATAGTTTTTATGTCTCTGTAAGACAAAAAATGTGAAGTTTCAAGTCAATTGATTAAAAAACAAAAAACGTTTTAAATACAATGACATAAATTGGCTTTTTCCCTCTAATCAATGATTTATGGTAATAAAATTTGGAAGATCTTTGCAACATTTCAGGTCGATTATTTCAAAACAATAACAAGGAAAATTTGAGTGTCTGAGAAATATAAGTTAACCCAAAACATTAGGATCCACCCTCGCTGCCAAATTTATTCGGGAAATATCCCGTTCAACCAAAACGGGATAATCAGGCGATTAGCAGATGACATTATCTGCAGTGGCCTGCAGGTTGCATGCGACGTGACAAAAGTCACGTAGGCACTTTTGAAGCGAGCTTTCTTCTGTAGTTATTCGAAAACATAAGTTAAGTTGTTCTGTAACCACCAAGCAAGAAGCGCATAGCGCTGTTCAATAAAGCATAAATTCTAAATTTGTTTGGTAAAATATTAATTGGCGCCCGAGCAGGGACCGCGAGAAAGAATAAATAAAGTTGAGTTCATCAAAATAGCAAATCGCAGTCTTGTGAAGAAATTGGTTCTCTAGTAGCTCTTAAATATAAATTGCAAATGGGTCCAACCTTTCTTTAAAAATTTATTTTAAACGATAAAGCGCATAGCGCTGGCAATTTAATAAACGTTATACAAAGAAACTGTGCGAAACAACAAAAACATAAAAATTAAAGACGAACACAAATCGTAGTGAACAAAAGTATGAAATACCAAGAACATAAAAACCCAAATTAAAATCAAATACAAATTAAATCCAAGTGAACAAAAATATTAAAAGCATAATAAATTCATGCGCAAATACTTTGAGTTATTAAAGAACAAACAAAAAAAAAAACCAGTAAGGGCGGTATAGTCGAGTATACTCGACAATATAATACCCTGCACACATGGTAGGCGGTGCCACACCCTCAACCTACAAAAACATATTGATCTGACGTCGCTTATTCAAATAGTGTTCAAAATTTCAAGAAAATCGGTCAAAAAATGTGGATTTTACGAAAAATTTAAGTTTGTAGGCCTCTGAGGGGAAGCCATCAAAGAGAGGGGAAATTTGTGGTATGCAGTTTTAAAAATGTGTTATCACTGAGCTTGTATACAAAATTTCAGGTTCATACCTTTGTTAATTTTGGAGATATAGCAATTTAGAGAAAATTACTGGGGGGAGGGGAAATGAAAACCAGTAAGGGCGGTATAGTTGAGTATTCTCAACTATATAATACCCTGTACACACACCTATGTTGATAACACGTTAAACATTCGCCGACAGCAAAAGCAGTGTACCACGATATGGTTTGTGTATTTGCTAATAGTGAGGCAGGGCTCACAGTGCAATGTTGCCATTAGATGGCGCTTTAGTACGGGTTTTGTTACAAAGCATTGCTGCAAAATTTTAGTGTGTTGGTCTTTGCGGGGAAAGTGGTAGTTTGTTGTATGCAGTTTTAAAAAGGTATGTTATCTGAGTTTGCATACAAAATTTCAGCATTGTATTCTTTATACTTTAGGAGATACAGCAATTTTAAGAAAAAAATGACCTTTTGTTGTGCTCGATGGGCGGGAAGGAATGGGCGTGGTAAAAATTCCTTCAAACTTCATCTAGTGTTCGACCACACGAGACTATCTTCCAAATTTCAAGTCTCTATCTTTAATAGTTTTCGCAGTGTTAAGTACGGTTTTTGTTACAAATAGGATAAAGCAGTGTTCAAAGCGCAATTTATGCCAAATTTCAACTTGTTTGTCTTTGCGTTGTCACACAGCGTTAAAAATGAAAGTTTGTGGTATGCAGTTTTAAAAAGGTATGTTTACTGAGTTTGCATACAAAATTTCAGCATTGTATCTATTATAGTTTAGGAGATACAGCAATTTTAGGAAAACAACTTTTTGAGGGGAAACGAAGGGGAGGGGGAAAAAATGTGGTATGCAGTTTTGTAGAGCTATACATACTGAGTCTACATACTCATTTTCATGTTTCTAACTCATCAGGTTTTCGAACTACAGCCTTTTGAAAAAATGGGTGGTGCTCGATGGGCGGGAAGGAGTGGGCGTGGCAAAAAATCCTTCAAACTTGATCTAGCGTTTGACCTCACGAGTCTATCCACCAAATTTCAAGTCTCTAGCTCTTATAGTTTTCGAGAACCATTGGTGAGGACGGACGGACGGACGGACAGACAGGGCTATATCAATTCGTCTTGTCATCCTGATCAAGAATATATATACTTTATAGGGTCCCCCTCCCCTCCTTCTATGCGTTACATACAAACCGTCTCAAACAAACTTAATATACCCTGATACACAGTGTGTGTACAGGGTATAATGATACACAGTGTGTGTACAGGGTATAACGAGGGGGGGATTTTGTGGTATGCAGTTTTCTAGAGCCACTCATACTGAGTCTACATACCGACTTTCATGTTTCTATCTCTTTGGATGTTTGAGTTATAGCGATTTAAAAAAGTGGGTAGGGCTGGATGGGCGGGAAGGAGTGGGCGTGGCACAAAAAGAAATAAACTTGATCTGCTGCCAAGCATCACGAGTCTACCCTCCAAATTTCAAGTCTCTAGCTCTTACAGTTTCCGAGATCCATTGGTGAATACAGACGGACGGACAAACGGACGGACATAGCTCAATCAATTTCTCTTGTCGTCCTGATCAAGAATATATATACTTTATGGGGCCCCCCTCCCTTCCTTCTGTGCGTTACATACATTTCGTTCAAACAAACTTAATATACCCTGATACACAGTATGTGTACAGGGTATAAAAATATCATTCACGTGCCAAAAACAACTCACAGCGAAATATCAAGCAATTTATCCACAACAACAAATGCAATTAAGTCGAAAACGCATTATCTCAAGTGACGAATACAACAATAACGGCAATTGCATAGTACGGGAACTGCACAACAACAAATTCAGAGTGACAAATCGAATGATCCAGAGCGTCAACGAGAAATAAAACCAGTAAGGGAGCTATTTTCAGCTTTGCTGAAACTTTTATACTCTTGCAAGCATTTGGAAAATAGTTTTATAGTTTTGCCAATAAGAATCTTATAAGTTTATAAAGATAAAGGAGTGTAGCCCCGCCCATTTTCTAATTTTTTTTAACAAATACATGGCAATCATTGTACACTTTATTTTGCGATCTTATATCTCATCGGCTTACAGAGAAATCACATTTTTATACCCTGTACACATACTGTGTATCAGGGTATATTGTGTTTGTGCAAAAGCCAAATGTATGTAACGCACAGAAGGAGGGTCGGGGGACCCCATAAAGTATATATATTCTTGATCGGGATGACAAGAGAAGTTAATTAAGCCATGTCCGTCCGTCTGTCCGTCCGTCCGTCCGTCCTCACCAATGGTTCTCGGAAACTATAAGAGCTAAAGACTTGAAATTTGGTGGGTAGACTCGTGATGCTCGGCAGCAGATCAAGTTTGAATGGTATTGTGCCACGCCCACTCCATCCCGCCCACTTTTTGAAAACGCTATAACTCGAACATCCAAAGAGATAGAAACATGAAAGTCGGTATGTAGACTCAGTATGAGTAACTCTACAAAACTGCATACCAAAAATTTTCCCCTTCCCCTTAATTTCCCCTCCCCCAGTTGTTTTCTATAAAAAGCAATATCTCCAAAACTAACAAAGGTATGAACCTGAAATTTTGTATACAAGCTCAGTGATAATACATCTTAAAAACTGCATACCACAAATTTCC
This sequence comes from Phortica okadai, assembly GCA_034638295.1. Taxonomy (NCBI): domain Eukaryota; kingdom Metazoa; phylum Arthropoda; class Insecta; order Diptera; family Drosophilidae; genus Phortica; species Phortica okadai. Next base: position 16,439,138 of record CM067848.1, on the reverse strand, counting down.
CCTCCCTTTGATGGCTACCCCTCAGAGGCCAACAAATTTAAATTTTTCGTAAAATCCACATTTTTTGCCCGATTTTCTTGATATTTTGAACACTATTTGAATAGGCGACGTCAGATCAATACGTTTTTGTAGATTGAGGGTGTGGCACCGCCCACCAGGGTATTATATTGTCGAGTATACTCGACTATACCGCCCTTACTGGTTAAGTTTTTTTCTATATGGGCGGTGTCACGCCCTTATGTCCGATTTTAACGAAACTTTGGAATATGGTCAAGGATTCTAAAAATCGCGTAACTGCAAGGTTTCATTTGTTTATAGTTGGAAACAAAATAGTTTTTCTAACAAAAACCGAATTTTTGACCGATTGTTCCTATGGGAGCTATATGCTATATTTATCCGATCTTCACCAATTTTGCAGTGTGTCTTAATTTACGTCCAAGATGTTCTTGTGCAAAAAATCGAGGCGATAGCTTTAAAATCAAAGAGTTTATTGAGCAAAAACCTCATTTTTAACCGATCGTTCCTATGGCAGCTATATGCTATGGTATTCCGATCAAGCTGGTTTCTACATATAAACTGCCTGCAAGGAAAAGAAAATTTTCTGCGTTTAAATTTTTTAGCTAACTTCAAAACTGTGGGAGGAGTTCGCATTGAAACAGACAGACAGACAGACGGACATGGCTATTTGAACTCGTCTCGTCGTGCTGATCAAGAATATATATACTTTATATAGTCGGAGATGTCTCCTTCTCTGCGTTGCAAACTTCACGACAAAGTTAATATACTCTTGCAAGAGTATAAAAATGTTTAGCATTGCATTACTCAGACAAACGTGACATTAGTACTCTTGAGTATCAGCTTTCCACCCTTGCTCAACGTAATAATAGTGTGACAGAATTCAACCAAAAAGTGTATCGTCATCTTTCGCTTCTACTTGACAAGATAGATTGTTTCGACCTCTCCGAGGAAACCTTGAAAGTTATGACTAAGACATATAGAGATAAGGCACTTGATACTTTTGTAAGGGGCCTCAATGGAGATTTACCCTGTCTACTAAGCGTTAGAGAGCCTGAAAGCCTACCCGAAGCCCTACAAATTTGCCTAAAACTTCAAAATATGAATTTTAGATCAAACTTCGTAGGCAATCGAATGCAGTTGACAACCCCGAGGCAACAATATCACCAAAAATTATACCCCGAAATTACACACTTCCCACAGCCAAACAATAGTAGACCTACTTCGGGTAGACCTAATCACCTGTTGGGTAACCAACGACATTTGCAAAACAGCTCGCCTTCATTGCCATCAAAACCGCCCACACTAAATGAGGTAGATAGGTCAATGCAAACACGACAATCCGACTATCAAAATAGACCACAATATACACAAAACTTCGTCAGAACTCGAGACGAATTTGATCGAAATGCGCAATTCCGAAATTCCAACAGTACTCCATTAAATAAGCCATACCAAAATAACAAACAGCGTTCTGATAAAATACCGCTTTCACTTAACCCTTATCAGACTCCAGTACAAGCAAAACAACAGAGACTATTCAACACCGAAGCAGCAATCCATGACGATGCCACCGATAACAACCAGTCTTTACAAAGCGAACATGAATGCGGGTACGAAGAATTTGATGAACAGGATGATGAGCAAAGCTCTGAAATCTTAGAACACGTTGACAACGTTAATTTTTTAGACTAAGTGCCTCCTCCTTACCTTACCTTGAACACCGTATGGGAAATGGTTGTAATATTAAGTTCCTTATTGACACCGGTTCGAACAAAAATTATGTTAAAAGCAACCTTATTCGAAATCCTTTAAAAAACGATAAACCATTTTCAGTTCAGTCAATCACAGGAACATCTTTAATCTCGCATCATGCTTACTTCGATTTATTTAATTGTGGTATTGACAAGCAAAAATTCTATATTCTTCGCGAACTAAACACTTTTGACAGGATAATCGGAAATGATACATTGAAAAGCCTAAAAGCAGTAATTTTCACACAAAAAAATTATTTCACCATATTAGGGAAATTCAGGTATCCACTCAAACAACTGCATTGCGAAGCAGTTAATCAACTGCAGTTACGATTAGACCATTTAACTTGTGAAGAATCCCACGATATTCAGAGAATTGTAAAGGCTTGCCCAACCCTCTTTTCCGACCCAAACAAAAAATTAACGTTCACCACTAGAGTTATGGCAGAAATAAGAACTAAGCATGATAGACCGGTTTACTCAAAGCAATACCCATACTCTATGGCACTCAATTCGGAAATAGACTCCCAAATACAAGAATTAGTACAAGACGGTGTTATTCGACCATCAAGATCACCTTATAACTCCCCTGTTTGGGTAGTACCAAAAAAACAAGACGCCTCTGGACAACGCAAATTTCGAATGGTAATTGATTTTAGGAAATTGAACGAGAATACAATACCTGACAAATATCCAATACCCGACATAACGGATATTTTAGCAAATCTAGGTAAAAACCAGTAAGGATTGGAGTCGACAGTACTCGACTCCGACATACCCTGTACCTTCAATTTGTACCAACTGTTTGAAAGCGTTGCCCCGCCCACTGTTTAATCAAAACAGATTTCATTTTCATTCAATTTCATATATACCAATTTTTACTCTTTTAGACCAATTCGTTCAAGAGATATAACGGCATTCTACCATGGCTATATGTGGGCGTGGTCAGGCCCATTTCACAATTGAATCTTGTTATACTCCTTTCCAATATCATATATGCAAAGTTTCATTCTTGTAGGTTTCATAGTTCTTGAGATACAAGCGTTGAAATTATTACTATATATGGGCGTCGCTACGCCCATTTTTTTAATGTATCTTCTTGCGGCTTGAGTCAGCTATATACACTCCAAATTTGGTGTTCTTATCTCAAAAGACAACCGAGATAAAACGATTTTTGTAAGTTTTTTCCCGAGGTTGCTCCAGTCATTTGCCCCTCACCCCTAAACTAAGTCAAAAAAGGGGGAAACAAAATAAACTTGATCTGCTGAAGGAATAACAGAATCGAACTGCGAAGAGCTTTTGGTCCTATCTATTATAGTTTCCGAGATCGACGCGTTCATACAGACGGACGGACGGACGGACAGACGGACATGGTTAAATCGACTTCTCTTTCGATACTGATCAAGAATATATATACCTTGTATAGTCGGAAATGTCTCCTTTAAGGTGTTACATACATTGTCGATGCGCACAAAACTAATATACCCTTGTACCATAAGGTACAGGGTATAACCAGTAAGGGAGCTATTTTCAGCTTTGCTGAAACTTATATACTCTTGCAAGCTTTTGGAAAATCCGTTTTATAGTTTTTCTAAACGGAATCTTATAAGTTTATAAAGATAAAGGGGCATAGCCCCGCCCATTTTCTAACTTGTTTTTAAGAGTACAATGCAATCATTCTACACTTCATTTTACGATTTTCTATCCCGTCTGCTAATAGATAAATCACATTTTTAAGTTTTCTCTATATGGGCGGTGCCACGCCCTTATGTCCGATTCTTATGAAACTTTGTAATATGGTCAAGGATTCTAAAAAACGCGTAACTGCAAGGTTTCATTTGTTTATAGTTGAAAACAAAAAAGTTTTTCTAACAAAAACCGAATTTTTGACTGATTGTTCCTATGGGAGCTATATGCTATATTTATCCGATCTTCACCAATTTTGCAGTGTGTCTTAATTAACGTCCAAGATGTTCTTGTGCAAAAAATCGAGGCGATAGATTTAAAATCAAAGAGTTTATTGAGCAAAAACCTCATTTTTGACCGATCGTTCCTATGGCAGCTATATGCTATAGTATTCCGATCAAGCTGGTTTCTACATATAAACTGCCTGCAAGGAAAAGAAAATTTTCTGCGTTTAAATCTTTTTGCTAACTTCAAAACTCTGGGAGGAGTTCGCATTGAATTAGACAGACGGACAGACAGACAGACGGACAGACGGACATGGCTATTTGAACTCGTCTCGTCGTGCTGATCAAGAATATATATACTTTATATAGTCGGAGATGTCTCCTTCTCTGCGTTGCAAACTTCACGACAAAGTTAATATACTCTTGCAAGAGTATAACCAGGAAGGGCGGTATAGTTGAGTATTCTCAACTATATAATACCCTGTACACTCACCTATGTTGATAACACGTTAAACATTCGCCGACAGCAAAAGCAGTGTACCACGATATGGTTTGTGTATTTGCTAATAGTGAGGCAGGGCTCATAGTGCAATGTTGCCATTAGATGGCGCTTTAGTACGGATTTTGTTACAAAGCATTGCTGAAAAATTTTAGTGTGTTGGTCTTTGCGGGGAAAGTGGTAGTTTGTTGTATGCAGTTTTAAAAAGGTATGTTACCTGAGTTTGCATACAAAATTTCAGCATTGTATTCTTTATACTTTAGGAGATACAGCAATTTTAAGAAAAAAATGACCTTTTGTTGTGCTCGATGGGCGGGAAGGAATGGGCGTGGCAAAAATTCCTTCAAACTTGATCTAGTGTTCGACCACACGAGACTATCTTCCAAATTTCAAGTCTCTATCTTTAATAGTTTTCGCAGTGTTAAGTACGGTTTTTGTTACAAATAGGATAAAGCAGTGTTCAAAGCGCAATTTATGCCAAATTTCAACTTGTTTGTCTTTGCGTTGTCACACAGCGTTAAAAATGAGTTTTTGGTATGCAGTTTTAAAAAGGTATGTTTACTGAGTTTGCATACAAAATTTCAGCATTGTATCTATTATAGTTTAGGAGATACAGCAATTTTAAAAAAAAAACTTTTTGAGGGGAAACGAAGGGGAGGGGGAAAAATGTGGTATGCAGTTTTGTAGAGCTATACATACTGAGTCTACATACTCATTTTCATGTTTCTAACTCATCAGGTTTTCGAGCTACGGCCTTTTGAAAAAATGGGTGGTGCTCGATGGGCGGGAAGGAGTGGGCGTGGCAAAAAATCCTTCAAACTTGATCTAGCGTTTGACCTCACGAGTCTATCCACCAAACTTCAAGTCTCTAGCTCTTATGGTTTTCGAGAACCATTGGTGAGGACGGACGGACGGACGGACGGACGGACAGACAGGGCTATATCAATTCGTCTTGTCATCCTGATCAAGAATATATATACTTTATAGGGTCCCCCTCCCCTCCTTCTATGCGTTACATACAAACCGTCTCAAACAAACTTAATATACCCTGATACACAGTGTGTGTACAGGGTATAATGAACAAAACTTGAATCGTTGTATGGAAAACTTTTTTGTTTTGTACGATAGAGTGCTGAAATTTTAAACATAGTAGTTTTACATAGTCCGACTACATGCCTGAAAGTTTCATTGAGATTGGGCATCTGGAACTGGTAGCTCCCATACAAAATGAAGAAGAGGAAGAGAAGCAATATTCACGTCGTTGTATGGAAAACTTTTTTCTTTTTTAACCAATTGACTTGGAATTTTAAAGTTATTTTCATGGGGAGGAATGAAAACTATTTTGACCAAAAGTGGGCGTAGCCTCGCGTAGCCACGCCCACTTCTAGCGAAAATTGACCCGTTGTATGGAAAACTTTTTTTGTTTTTTAACCAATTGACTTGAAATTTTAAAGTTATGTTCTTAGGGAGGAATGAAAACTATTTTGACCAAAAGTGGGCGTGGCCACGCCCACTTCTAGCGAAAATTGACCCGTTGTATGGAAAACTTTTTCGTTTTTTAACCAATTGACTTGAAACTTTACAGTTATGTTCTTAGGGAGGAATGAAAACAAATATGACCAAAAGTGGGCGTGGTCACGCCCTTTTATAGCGAAAATTGACCCGTTGTATGGAAAACTTTTTTGTTTTTTAACCAATTGACTTGAAACTTTGCAGTTATGTTCTTAGGGAAGAATGAAAACAATTTTGACCAAAAGTGGGCGTGGCCACGCCCTTTTATAGCGAAAATTGACCCGTTGTATGGAAAACTTTTTTGTTTTTTAACCAATTGACTTGAAACTTTATCGTTATGTTCTTAGGGAAGAATTATCATCAAAAATGGGCATAGCTACGCCCAATTATCGCAAAACTTCAATCGTTGTATGGAAAACTTTTCTGTTTTTTAACCAATTGACTTGAAACCTTACAGTTATGTTGTTAGGGAGGCATAAAAACTATTCATTTAGTTTTTTAGTGACACAACGTGAAAAGTATTATAGCTTCAGCCTTGCTGAAGATAGCGTCCTTACTGGTTTTTAATTAGTGTGAATATTTAACTTATTAGAAGACAAAAAATAAAAATCGCGTGCAACACAGTACACGTGTTCGAAGTGAAACTTTCTTTAAAAGAACCAAAAAAACAGTAAGGACGCTATCTTCAGCCTTGCCACGCCCATTTTCTGGATTGAATTTCTTTTTATCTTAATATCCTATACACTAATTTTCATTATTTTAGCTCATTGCCTACCTGAGATATGCAAATTTTCAATTTTTGCCATAAGTGGGCGTTGCCGTTACAAAATCTCTGACAATTTTCTCAGAGATTTTATTGAATTCAGCTTCATTTTAAGTTATTATAAACAATTATGTACCAAGAAATAAACTTTATGGTTTCTGCATCAAAACTATTCAATATTTTATATATTTTCATTAATAAAAAACGCTTCCCAAATCAACCCAATGTTTTGAGCTGGAAAAAAATCAGTGTAATGTCTCACCATCCTGCTTGTGTCTATTTTCGAAGATTGAGAAGTTCATTCGAATTAAATTGTTGAAATAATTTTAAAATTATAAAGTTGTATTTGAAATGGTTAAAAAAAACTTGTAAAAATAGTAAATTTTATGAAAAAATGTATTATAAACTATGATATTTGGGCAAATTGGAATGTGTTCAGTTTTAAATGCATAAGTGCGAAAAAGAAGAATTAATTTAAATGTGCAGAGGGTCCCCCGAACAACAAAGGCAAGTTAACTACCAAAGCTCCAATGTGTAGAATCTACCTGACTTTATTTATTGCATACATATGTATATAATTTATTATTAGTGTTCACTTTTGGATTAATTTGAATTTGTAAGTTAATTGTTTTCATTTGCTAAGCACAGCAAAGGAAAGGTTCATTGGCAATTGCAAAATTAAACGGGCTTCAATATAATTGTGAGGACGCGAATTGGAGATGAATTCGCGGCTCGTATATTATGAAGCTGATTAGTGACGTTGATTAGCAATGTTAAGTAGCAGGCAACAACAAACACAATGTATACGCCCAGACAGTGTCATAGGTAGCAACAACCACACTGACCGACCTAACGGTTCATGTTTATGCCGAAAATAACAACAACAAGAATTGTTGTAATATTTGGAGTAAACAAGCCAGGTTAGTTGTTGTTGCATATTCGCCAGATGGCGAAAGTGACGATTGAAGAGGAATGCGAAAATTACAACTAAGCATGTTGTTGTTGTTGGTTTCTTTATGACTACTCAGTTTATGACTACAGACTGTCATTCTATGTTCTATTTCATTCTCTCGCAGGCTACATCATATAAATGTATATTCTGTCTCTTTCTCATGTCGTTTCATCGAGTTTCAAATCGCACCCATGCTAAAGAAGTTTCACTTCAATAATAATTTTAGTAATGACTACAGCCTCCGTTGTTCATAATAACTTCATAAATCCAGTTCTTCATCGAATAATACAAGGAGTCTAATAGTTCATCGAAATCTCGCTCCAAACTAATTTAATTGCTCCAGTTAAATTAGTTTACCTTCGTATTGCTTTCCCCCTTTGTTTACTTTACTTTGTTTTGGTCTGGTGAATATGGTGGCCAAGTCGTGAGATTAACGTTTTGACTCGAAATAAACGAATTTACTACACGAGTGGTATGGATAGATGCATTATCTTACTGAAAACTACACGGTGTTGGTATGAAGAGATCATTACTGCCACACGCAAACAAAATAAAGCTTCAAGATTCAAAATCTTTCGAATAGTATCCTTGAATGTTTATTGAATAACCAATGTTTTTGCATATCAACTTTTTTCCGATTGTTTTTAAATAAAAGTTATTAAGCAATTTTGAATTTGAGTAAGGGTGTGTCTAACCTTTTGACCAGCAGTGTATATCAGCCTCATAATCTGTGAGCCGCGAATTCATCTGCAATTCGCGTCCTCACAATGGCTACCTTAGAATATAAACTGATCCTGTTATAATTATAATTGCGTTGTTATTCCAAGCTAAAGATGCCGAATTTTCAAAAAAGGTTGTATGTTATTAAATGTTCACAAAAAAAGGTCAACTTTGAGTAGCCATAACTAACTATAATTCTGATTTCTTTAAAGTTAACATTTCCTTAATCTCTGGTCAGGCACATATATTTGTTTTATCGAAAGCGTTCATGAATTTTTTGATTTTTGAAAGCTGAATGTATGTATCTAAGGTTCCTCTGTGCGTCCATGGAATCAGAAAGAAAGTACAGCAAGGCGAGACAAATTATTTCAAAGAGGCGATCCAGACTCAAGGAGGACAATATAAACATGCTTTTGTTTTTAAACCAAAATTTTTGGATTAAATAAATAAATAAACATTAATTTTCTTGTTTACATAAAAAATATTTGTGTGGGACGATATTATCGACGACTATCGATGGCACTATCACGACTATCGATGTTTCCAAAATAACTATAGTCGACTATCGATAGCGCCGATTATCGATAGTTCTCCACCTCTATGTGTGCGACTGTTGAGCTATTAACTAAAAAGATTTCTTTATTACTTCCAAATGGTTCAGTAGCTTATTGCATAGAGCTGTTCATTTTCAAGTCGAAGTACTCAGGTTCGCTGCCCAGGGGTTAGTCAATCGAAATTTTTATACTTTTCACGTATGTGAAATAGTATAATAACTTTGTGCTGAAGTTTGTAACAGATTGAAATATTCATTTCCGACTATATAAAGTTGATTTAGCCATGTCCGTCTGTCCGTCCGTCTGTCTGTATATATACAATCTCCTCCCACAATTTTGAAGATATCGAGCTGAAATTTTGCACAGAGACTTCTTATTTGTGCGATCAACTCATTTGTCGGATCCAGCCATATCGGACCACTGGAACTGGTAGCCCCCATACGAAAACAAGAAGAAAAGTGAACAAAACTTGAATCGTTGTATGCAAAACTTTTTCGTTTTGTATTATAGAGTGCTGAAATTTTAAACATAGTAGTTCTACATAGTCCGACTACATGCCTGATAGTTTCATTGAGATTGAACAACCGGAACTGGTAGCTCCCATAAAAAATGAAGAAGAGGAAGAGAAGCAATATTCACGTCGTTGTATGGAGAACTTTTTTGTTTTTTAACCAATTGACTTGAAACTTTACAGTTATGTTCTTAGGGAGGAATGAAAACTATTTTGACCAAAAGTGGGCGTACCGAAACTTTACCCGTTGTATGGAAAACATTTTTGTTTTTTAACCAATTGACTTGAAACTTTACAGTTATGTTCCTAGGGATGAATGAAAACTATTTTGACCAAAAAGGGCGTGACCACGCCCACTTATAGTGCAACTTGAACGGTTGTATGGAAAACTTTTTCGTTTTTTAACCAATTGACTTGAAACTTTACAGTTATGTTCTTAGGGAGGAATGAAAACTATTTTGATCAAAAATGAGCATGGCGACGCCCACTTATTGCAAAACTTGAACCGTTGTATGGAAAACTTTTTTGTTTTTTTCATCAGTTGACTTAAAACATTACAGTTATGTTCTTAGGGAGGAATGAAAACTATTTTGACCAAAAGTGGGCGTACCGAAACTTTACCCGTTGTATGGAAAACATTTTTGTTTTTTAACCAATTGACTTGAAACTTTACAGTTATGTTCCTAGGGATGAATGAAAACTATTTTGACCAAAAAGGGCGTGACCACGCCCACTTATAGTGCAACTTGAACGGTTGTATGGAAAACTTTTTTGTTTTTTAACCAATTGACTTGAAACTTTACAGTTATGTTCTTAGGGAGGAATGAAAACTATTTTGATCAAAAATGAGCATGGATACGCCCACTTATCGCAAAACTTGAAACGTTGTATGAAAAACTTTTTCTTTTTTAACCAATTTACTTCAAATCTTACATTGATGTTGTTAGGGAGGCATGAAAACTATTCATTTACTTTTTTTTTATAATATATCATATCGATTAAAATCGAATCATCAAGCGAAGGATAAGCTTCAGTGGATCGCAGTATGGCAGCTGCTCAACCACTTACAACACCTGGCCTGTTACAAAAGTCGTTTACAATTGATTCTAGGCTTTGCCATTGTATTAAATAATGTTTTAATAAATAACTAGCGCGTCACCAGGTGATCAGTGATCCTCCCGGTTTGCTATGTTATTCCATAACATTGGCATCACATCCATTGTCGTTTATAAAATAAATTATAAACTTTTAATGGTTTAGAAGGCCACACAATGCAAATTACCCCATTTTTATCATTGCAGTCCAGCACGGATACGACCTTAAAGGCGTTCAGGCATAATCCAACGGACGTAGCGTCATACCACTGTTCGCTCGAACAATTATTGTGCCATTGGTCCGTACCTGCGGTTCCTCGCGTACTACGCGGCAATGCTGTCGCAATAACATTTTGTCATTAGTACGGTAAAACTAACCAGTCTCACGACGGTCTCAACCCAGCTCACGTTCCCTTGCATGGGTGAACAATCCAACGCTTGGTGAATTTTGCTTCACAATGATAGGAAGAGCCGACATCGAAGGGTCAAAAAGCAACGTCGCTATGAACGCTTGGCCGCCACAAGCCAGGTAACTTTTCTGACACCTCTTGTTAAAAACTCTATAAACCAAAACAAACGATAGGCCGAGCTTTTGGTGTCCCTGTGTGTACTGAACTCCAAGATCAAGTCAGCATTTGCCCTTTTGCTCTATGGGTGGTTTCTGTCCACACTGAGCTGGCCTTGGGACACCTCCGTTATTATTTGAGAGATGTACCGCCCCAGTCAAACTCTCTACCTGGAAATGTCCTTGAATTGGATCATATCTGAGTAATATGAGTTATACCAAATTTTCAATTTAAAACCAGTAAGGGCGGTATAGTCGAGTATACTCGACAATATAATACCCTGCACAAATGGTAGGCGGTGCCACACCCTCAACCTACAAAAACTTATTGATCTGACGTCGCCTATTGAAATAGTGTTCGAAATATCAAGAAAATCGGTCAAAAAATGTGGATTTTACGAAAAATTTAAGTTTGTTGGTCTCTGAGGGGTAGCCATCTAGGGGAGGGGAAATTTGTGGTATGCAGTTATTAAGATGTATTATCACTGAGCTTGTATACAAAATTTCAGGTTCATACCTTTGTTAGTTTTGGAGATACAGCGTTTTTAAGAAAAATACTAGGGGAGGGGGTAAAATTGTGGTATGCAGTTTGGTAGAGTTACTCATACTGAGTCTACATACCAACTTTCATGGTTCTATCGCTTTAGAGTTATAGCGTTTTCAAAAAGTGGGGGGTGCTGAATGGGCGGGAAGGAGTGGGCGTGGCACAAAACCATTTAAACTTGATCTGCTACCGAGCATCACGAGTCTACCCACCAAATTTCAAGTTTCTAGCTCTTATAGTTTCCGAGAACCATTGGTGAGGACGGACGGACAGACGGACGAACATGGCTCAATCAACTTCTCTTGACGTCCCGATCAAGAATATATATACTTTATGGGGTCCCCCGACCCTCCTTCTGTGCGTTACATACATTTGGCTTTTGCACAAACACAATATACCCTGATACACAGTATGTGTACAGGGTATAAAAACACTTACGTAAATTCTCTCATTAAAGAATTTGTTTTCAATTATATAACAAACTCGTGATACTTTGATCAAGAATCTTGCATCAGAACACAATACCATAAGATATAATAAATATATCCGTATAATGGCTAGGAAAATATACACGATCCATTTAATCAAGTATGTAAGGACACAATAAGAGTAGTGGTATTTCATTGTCGATACTAAATAAATTCAATATCTTCCAATTATTCTACACCTCTTATGTCTCCTTACACTGCCAGATTAGAGTCAAGCTAAAAAGGGTCTTCTTTCCTCGCTAATTTTTCCAAGCCCGTTCCCTTGGCTGTGGTTTCGCTAGATAGTAGATAGCGACAGAAATATGTCGGGGTTTAATGTGCGCACCTGCTCAATTGAGCTTAATCACACGACACTCTCATGCATAAGCATAGTGCAATGGATTTGGATTTTGTGCCAAATCAGCATCCTTGCATAGCATATTGCTAGCGAGTTCCTTTTGAAGTTGTGTTGAGCTAGGGTCACAAACTTCATCCGGGTGGGACCGGCATGCATCTAAACACACCTTCTGATTTCTGGATAACAGCATCCTAGCTGAGCTCAGATAACTGAGCAAACGCAGCTAACCCGCCAAGTTAATAAACTTTACTCGCATTTGGGTGTTAAACCACAGCCACTACGATGTCTCCCATCAAGGGGCCATCCCATTGATGGTTGGCCTGGCTCTGCGAACCAGGCTGGGCATCAACCATCCCCGTAGTACCCTTATACCTTGGGTGAGGTTTCGTAGCCGAAACTACTACCAATCTCGAGTCCCGAAGCGACTGTCTAGGTTGGTGACCTAAGCCTAGATAACTAGACTCCATTTGCGCCTTGTTCGTTAGCTACATAACCGAAGTTATGCATTGCCCATCTAACACCAACTTGGAGGTGAACATAGACAACTTAACCACGATTACCCAAGATCAGTTTGGGGTTTCCCCCTCCCCTTTACTTGGCTGTGGTTTCGCTAGATAGTAGATAGGGACATGTAAGTCGAAGGGGTCTTACGTGAGCACCTGCCAAAATTTGGCCTAATCTCACGGTGCTCAAATGACTAGCATAGCACTGGATTGTTAAACGTCAATCAGCGTTCCCTGTAGACATGCGCTGCAGGTACCAAAACGAAGCTATGTTGCTTGGTCATAGCTTCTTCCTTGGTGGGGAGCCGAGGCCTATCTAATACCTCTGCCGGTCTCTGGGTCGCGGCACCCGGAAATACGGCAACTCCACCGCGAGCACAAGGCTCTACCCGCATTTGGGTGTTAAACCACAGCCACCACGATGCTCCCACAAGGGGGCCTACCCGACGGTCAGGACAGGACTGCAATGAAGCAGCCCTGTGGGCTCCTGACCTCCCGTGGTACCAGAATATGCATACATATACGGAGCCACGCGCCTGCACGTATCTTCATACGCACATGCCCGCGCTCAACATATACATACACACAGCCTCTGGTCAGGCCTCGTACAAAAGTACTACCAATTTGAACTCCAAACAGTTCTGGGGTTGGTGGCCCCACAGCAATTTCGCCAGATAGTAAATGACATGAAAGTCACCAGGGTTTAACGTGAGCGCCCGTGAAGGGCAGTCTCACGGTGCCAAGCACAGGATTGATAAACGTCAATCAACGTCCCCACAGGCATACGTCCGCAGGTACCAATTCGAAGTTATGTTTGTTTGGTCATACACATCTTTCTTGGTTGGGAGCCGAGGCCTATCTGAAACCTCTGCCGATCTCTGGGTCACGGCACCCGGTTGTAATGGACAACTCCACCCCGAGCTCTAAGCTCTACCCGCATTAGGGTATTTAAAATTGCTGTCCCATGTTAGCCCACAAGGAGCCACATGGTACCAGAATATGCATACATACACGGAGCCACGCGCCTGCACGTATCTTCATACGCACATGCCCGCGCCAAACATATACATATACACAGCCTCTGGTCAGGCCTCGTACAAAAGTACTACCAATTTGAACTCCAAACAGTTCCGGCTTGGTGACCAAAGGGGAGGGGAGGGTGGGTAAGGAAAAGGTAGTGGAGAAAGGGACAGTTGAACACAGCTGTATGGAATAGTATGAGCGTAAGTAAAACCTTCACTCAGGTGGCACAGTATACACCATATTCATGGCATGGCTTTCTCACTGTTAAGAGCGAGACCTTTTCCTGTCTCTTCCGAAAAGACGGCATTAATATTTTTAACCGATATCGGCCAGCATGTGTCCCCAACGCTAGCACAAGGGTAGGGGGTTGAGACCGCCCCTATTTCTCCCAGGCGCCCGTGGTACCAGAAAACACTTCTGGTCACGTAGTAGATAGGGACAACAACAATGACTTCGGATCTCTCCGATTTTTATTTAACGTGGCGTGTACCTATAGTAAGGTTTACCACGGCACCCTAATGTTAAGCATGTGGTGCATGGACTTGAATCTATGCCAAGTTAGCATCCCCATTTGACATAAGCCAAACAGGTACCTATTCGAAATTGTGCTGCACCTGGTCACAATTTCCCCTTAGGTGGAGGGCGAAGTGCATCTAGACACCTCTGCTGCTCTCTGGATCGCAGCATCCGAGTTGTATTCAAGAAGAAGTCTTGAGAACGATGCAACTCATACATCAAGCCGAAGACTTTACTCGCTTGAGTATTAACCACAACCACCAGCGTTGCACCATATACATGGTCCTCACCAATAAGTAGCCAGACCATAGACTACCGAAGCAGTCCATGGTCCGGGGCAGCTACTTCCCGCTGTACCAAATAAACCTTTGGTCCAGTTTCGTGTTGTTACTAGACATTTGTGTATTGATAGTAGTGAGTGTGATAAGTAATAGCAACAACACTACCAAGTTCGAGTCCAAGTGACTCCAAGCATTGGTGAGCTTGTGCACCTCTCTGATCTGCTACATAGCTAGGCTATGCATTGCTCATCTAGCAGGGCGAGAACCTTTAGAGTTGGATGACTGGCCACATTTCTTCAAGACGCGGAGTTGGCGTTTGTGTATTCTTTTTTGTGCCAAGACCGTTCCCTTGATGGTGGTTTCGCTAGATGTAGATAGGGACACACACATGGTCACGGATCTCTCCGTAGTTTATTTAACGTGAGATGTACCTATGGTATGGTTTAAACCCACGGATGTCTAATGCCGAAGCATACATCAACGGATTTGGATTTTGTGCCAAATCAGCATCCTTGCATAGCATATTGCTAGCGAGTTCCTTTTGAAGTTGTGTTGAGCTAGGGTCACAAACTTCGTCCGGGTGAGGACCGGAATGCATCTAAACACACCTTCTGTTTTCTGGATAACAGCATCCTAGCTGAGCTCAGATAACTGAGCAAACGCAGCTAACCCGCCAAGTTAATAAACTTTACCCGCATTTGGGTGTTAAACCACAGCCACTACGATGTCTCCCATCAAGGGGCCATCCCATTGATGGTTGGCCTGGCTCTGCGAACCAGGCTGGGCATCAACCATCCCCGTAGTACCCTTATACCTTGGGTGAGGTTTCGTAGCCGAAACTACTACCAATCTCGAGTCCCGAAGCGACTGACTAGGTCGGTGGCCTAAGCCTAGATAACTAGACTCCAAATGCGCCTCGTTCGTTAGCTACATAACCGAAGTTATGCATTGTCCATCCGGCGCCGACGAGGAGGAGAACATAGACGACTTAACCACGATTACCCAAGATCGGTTTGGGGTTTCCCCCTCCCTTTTACTTGGCTGTGGTTTCGCTAGATTGTAGATAGGGACACACACACACATGTGCTCGGATCTCTCTGAAGTTTATTTAACGTGGGATGTACCACAATGTGGTTTAAACCTACGGTGCTCAAATATGCATACAGTGCGCATAAGCGCACTAGTACACACATTGCACAGTGAGCCTGGAACAATGCGCTAGCTAACGCCCCTTTGAAAACTGCTGAAAAATACAGCAGAGTCCATCGGTACCAAATTAATTGCATGTTTGTCGGGCATGCAATACCATTTGGTGAGGGGCGAGGTTCATCTAAAAACCTCTGCTGATCTTGGGTCACAGCACCCGGTTGAAACGCAACTCCACGCCGAGATTTGCATCTCTACCCGCGACTTGGGTTACCACAACCACCACGATACTCCCACAAGGGGGCCTACCGCTCGGTCAGGACAGGACTGCAAGCAGTCTTGTGGGCTCCTGACGGCTCGAGGCCACCTTGGTGTGCCAGTTTTGACTCAACAGCCCGGGACTGGCAACCCATATACTTACCGCTAATGTAGCGCCGCTCTACGCCTCACAAAGAAGGCTCGTGCCAGCTCATCCAGTCGTCGCATCCTCTGGAGGGTCTTCACCGCTGCAGTCACTCTCTAAACGCCGTCAGTCATGCGGATGCCAAGTCAATCGAGGTCTCGCAAATCTGCATAGAGGGGGCAGTCACACAGCACGTGGAGCCAGTCTTCGCTATCAGCACCGCATGAGCATGCGGGCGATTCGCTGAGACTCATTCTATACAGAAATGCGTTAAGCGATCCGTGACCCGTCAGCAAGAAGCTGGCACGCATCGAAAAACCAAAGTCTCTCGAGCTATAGACGAACCTGACGTCGGGAAGATATCGGTGAGTAACCCGGCCAGGGCTCTCACTATCGTCCCACCGCGATTGCCACTCGCGCATCACTTGTTCGTCTAGCCGTGCCAGTTTCTGCTTCCAGCTCAGATTTGCCAGATCTTCGCCGTATAGCCAATCGCTTTCCTCCAGCGGGTAGTCACGCTTGAGTTTGAATCTGATTGCCAATTTCTTGGCAACCAGGTCGAACGGGGGAGCTCCAGCAAGAACCTGCAGTGCCACAGTGGGCACTGTTCGGCATACCGGTAGGCATCCAAGCAGGACGAGCCTTTGGCATGACAAGAGTCGCTTGCGCGCGACAACTTGTTTCGACGTAACGCCGTACCAAACCGAGGCACCAAACAGAGCACAAGGCTCCATGAGTCCGGCATATATGGTCCGCTTGTCGCGAGGACTGAGACCCCAGTCGACTCGCAGTACGCGTGCCAAAGCACTTACGACTCCAGCCAGCTGATCGCGTAAGCACACGATATGCGTGTGAAAACTCAACCGCTCGCCGACTGTGATGCCAAGGTACCGATATTTGTCAACGTACCGTAGACTTGCTCCTGCAAGTTGTACGGTAGGGCGCCTATTTGGTGACAAAAGACCTTTTAGCAACATGACTGCCGTCTTGCTCGTTGACACTGTCACGCCAACTTCGCGTCCCCAAGTGTCTACGATGGACATCATCATGTTCCATACGCATGGACCACTGATGGACCCCTGTGGGCAACCTCGTGTCACCGGAACAGTGACTTCTCCATACCTGCTGACCATACTTGCGCTCCTGCCAGAAAAGTAGCTCTGCCACAAGCTTGTTTCCTGACAGCCGTACTCACGTAGCTTCCGCATCACGGCATCCCATTCGACATGGTCGAATGCGCCTTTGAAATCGACGAAAATTCCGAGGACATAATATTCTGGGCAGGTAGCAACTGTGCTCACCACGTGCCTCCAGGCATCTTCCACAGAACGTCCTGGTCGGAATCCAAATTGCCATCTGTGCCCGGTTGGCGGCACATCTTGTAATCGGTTGACCATGATACCCTCAAGCACTTTGCCAAAGACTGGCAACAGACAGATACCACGATAAGAAGCAGGGTCGCCCCTGTCCTTATCGTGTCCCTTGAGCAACTTGAGGAGTAGCCGCGCACAGTCGTGCCAGGTTACAACTGTGCCGCCATCAGACCGAAGGCATCCAATGTCGGTGCTCTTTTTGCGTCCACGGCAAATCCTGTAAACGCGCCCCCATGGGTCACCAGTGTGCTCGTTCACGTAACGCCTCCAATGCTGCTCCTTCGCCGACAGGATGAGCCTCTTGTATTGCGCTACGGCAAGCCGTAGTGCGGGCGCAAGAAGCTCAGCATCGACGTTGCCACACCGTCGTGCATCCTGGAGCCGACGCCTCAGTCTCCTGACCTCTTGGCGCTTTGAAGACAACTCGGCGGTCCACCAAGCTATCTTCAGCCTGGTCGTCCAACGGCGTTTCCGCGAAGTCCTCGGGCAGTTCAGCTATCCTTCTTGCCACTACGTCCTCAAACCATCGCCAATCGGCATTTGCGAGATTCCAGGACGGCACAGGAGCAAAGCTCTCAACTGTGCTGGGGGTATGCGTCACCATAACATTAATAATGTTATGGTCGCTGAGCTCCCACTCGTCCACTCTCCAGTCATATGCGGCCCACACAGACGCTGCGTGATTGACGATGCTTACGTCGATATCGCTCTGTCCTCGGCGATTATCAAACGTGTACGACTCACTGAACTGATTAAGCACGCCGGCTCTATTCAGCAGGATCCAATCAGACAGCAGCTCACCCCGGGCATGGTTCGTGTGCCTCCGAGCGAACTCGGAAAGCTTACTAAACCAAGTGGGGGATACTGCATTCGCGTCGAGTCCAAGGATGACGAGCGTGCTGCTAGCCAGTAGCAGCACCGCATCCATGTACATGAGGTACGGTTCGATGTTGGCTTCGAATTGGCAGTATACGGAGCTCAGGAAGATTGAGCCAAATCTTCCAGTGACACTCACGCATACGCCAAATTCCGTGGCAAGTGACAGCATACAGACGGCATCTGGGTCGTCGATGATGACTGCTGCTTTCCCTCGTCGGTCGGAGAACACACGCATCCCGGCTGGGAAGCCTGTGATCCAACCCGCCACGTCGACGTAGGGCTCCTGGACAAGTGCGAACAGGTGGCCTAAGTCACGCATGCGGACTCCTAGCTCGATAGCAGCAGCTCGGCCTCGACCACAATTCGCTTGGATGAAGCTAAACATATTAATGTCTAGCTTGCACCCTTGCTAGCACGGCAGCGTAGATGGGACACGACCCGCTGAGCATGTTATGCCCAGAAGGTTGCTCCCTGAAGCGGCAATTCCGGCAGTCCACCGGCAGCACGCATTTAGCTGCATTGTGGCCGCTCTGTCCGCACTGTCGGCAGACAGTCTCCTTAAGGCGGCAATCAGCAACTTTATGGTCAAATCCGACGCAGCGATGGCATGCGTACGTGCGGACCAAGGACCGGGTGCGGTACGATAACCACTTGATGTATACTCGAGCGCCGTCGAGTATACTGTGGGCCTTCTCGTTGACCTCCAGTGTCACGTTCACCGTTGGGCCGTCTGTCACTGACCATGGCTTGGTCTCCGGATGGACCGCTTTGGTAAATTCGGCCTGTGACATCTGGTCCTCAAAGTTGTTCTTAAACATCAGCTCCTTGCTGGGTACGACGTCCAAGCCAGCCTCCTTGAAGCGCGCGCTAACAGCGACGCGCTTCATCTCGCTCTCCGATGGGGTACGGATGACTGCACCGCCCCGGCGCAACTCGCGTACAGTGTGTACGCGCACGCCAAGGGTTGGTACGACCTCGCTACGCACCTTGTTGGCGACATCGGCGCTGCTGAGGCCAGGCGTCTTGCTGCTCACGACCACCGATCACGTCTCGCGAGGTTTCGCGACACGCGGAGCGGCGACGGGTACAGCAGCAGGAGCCGGCAGCCCAGGGTACGCGGCAGCGTACGTGGCGACCGGTCCGGTCGCACGGGCGGCAGCTGGAGGCGGCGGCATCCTCGCGGTGGTGGCGGCGGCAGTCGCGATGCGCACATTTTCCAGTGCCAACGCCATGACGCACAAGCACGAGCACAAAGCGGACGATGCTCGCCATAGCGCGACATAGCCTCGAAAACGGCGCAGGACGCAGCGGTCGACATCCCTCCTGTCAGGATTGCTCCCTGGACAGCCTGTCGCGTGGCGGTCAGCTCTGCGAGCACAGCAGACTGGCCGGCGGCAACGATCGTCGTTGCGCGACACGTCTCGGGGACGGCGGTGGCGACTGCTCGTGTTGGCCCATGACGGGCGGCGCGTTCGGCGGCCTTGGCGGTGGCCATCGCCTTCGCAACGGCGGTGGTGACGACGGACGTCAGCGGTCCGTCCTCCTCGTCAGCAGTGGCAGCATCTCTGCGCGCGGCGCGGGCGGCTCGGGCGGCGGCGGCGGACGACGAAGGAACGTCGTCATCATCATCATCTACGATGACAGCGGCGTCCTCAGCACTGGCGGGGGCCAGTTGCAGTCGAATCGGCGGTACAGTGGCGGCGGGGGAGCGGGGAACGGCGAACGGCTGTTCAGCGTCAGCGGGGGCGGTGGGCTGCAAATCAGCCTGCAGCGACGCAGGCTGAGATCCCGGAGGGGATGCGGGCAGCGGCGGCAGGCCCTCGCCTTGGACTTCGGTCGCGGCTTCCTCCTCTTATTGCTGCCGGCATCACTAGTGCCGCAGCTGCTGACGTCACTGCTGACGTCCATGGAATTCATGACTCTCCTCCTTCTCGCTCGCACACTAGTTCGTGCACTTCCTATCGACGCTCTCGGAAACGACGGGTAGGTGGCGTACTTCCGGTGGCTAAAGCTGTCGTAGGGGGCGCTTCGCAATTAGTTGACACACAAACCGGCTGGTTTGTGCACAGACTAATGCAGGTGTTCACACCTATGTGGCGTTGCACTTAAAAATGCAGAAGCGCCTCGCGAGGTGGCGCTGTTTTGTTTACGCAAACGAGTTTGCGTAAACAAATATGAGCACAAAGCGGACGATGCAAAATCGCCGTTATTCACACAAACAATGTTTATGCAAGTGACACGTGTCACTTGTTTGTCACGAAACTTGTAAACAAGTTACCGTTTTACACAAACAACACACACGACGCGCCAGATGTTTTTTACTCCAACTCGAGTAAACAAGTTCCCGTTAATCGAAAACGAAAACACAATGCCGTTAGCGACAATTAAATTTGACTGCGAAAAAATATACACACAATTTTAATTTGTCCGCGGCGGCAAAAACACGTCTGCTCAGCTCGGCGTTTGAACGACGAATAGTAGATAGGGACACACACACACATGGTCACGGATCTCTCCGTAGTTTATTTAATGTGGGATGTACCTATAGTATGGTTTAAACCCACGGATGTCTAACGCCGAAGCATACATCAACGGATTTGGATTTTGTGCCAAATCAGCATCCTTGCATAGCATATTGCTAGCGAGTTCCTTTTGAAGTTGTGTTGAGCTAGGGTCACAAACTTCATCCGGGTGGGACCGGCATGCATCTAAACACACCTTCTGATTTCTGGATAACAGCATCCTAGCTGAGCTCAGATAACTGAGCAAACGCAGCTAACCCGCCAAGTTAATAAACTTTACTCGCATTTGGGTGTTAAACCACAGCCACTACGATGTCTCCCATCAAGGGGCCATCCCATTGATGGTTGGCCTGGCTCTGCGAACCAGGCTGGGCATCAACCATCCCCGTAGTACCCTTATACCTTGGGTGAGGTTTCGTAGCCGAAACTACTACCAATCTCGAGTCCCGAAGCGACTGTCTAGGTTGGTGACCTAAGCCTAGATAACTAGACTCCATTTGCGCCTTGTTCGTTAGCTACATAACCGAAGTTATGCATTGCCCATCTAACACCAACTTGGAGGTGAACATAGACAACTTAACCACGATTACCCAAGATCAGTTTGGGGTTTCCCCCTCCCCTTTACTTGGCTGTGGTTTCGCTAGATAGTAGATAGGGACATGTAAGTCGAAGGGGTCTTACGTGAGCACCTGCCAAAATTTGGCCTAATCTCACGGTGCTCAAATGACTAGCATAGCACTGGATTGTTAAACGTCAATCAGCGTTCCCTGTAGACATGCGCTGCAGGTACCAAAACGAAGCTATGTTGCTTGGTCATAGCTTCTTCCTTGGTGGGGAGCCGAGGCCTATCTAATACCTCTGCCGGTCTCTGGGTCGCGGCACCCGGTTGTACGGCAACTCCACCGCGAGCACAAGGCTCTACCCGCATTTGGGTGTTAAACCACAGCCACCACGATGCTCCCACAAGGGGGCCTACCCGACGGTCAGGACAGGACTGCAATGAAGCAGCCCTGTGGGCTCCTGACCTCCCGTGGTACCAGAATATGCATACATATACGGAGCCACGCGCCTGCACGTATCTTCATACGCACATGCCCGCGCTCAACATATACATACACACAGCCTCTGGTCAGGCCTCGTACAAAAGTACTACCAATTTGAACTCCAAACAGTTCTGGGGTTGGTGGCCCCACAGCAATTTCGCCAGATAGTAAATGACATGAAAGTCACCAGGGTTTAACGTGAGCGCCCGTGAAGGGCAGTCTCACGGTGCCAAGCACAGGATTGATAAACGTCAATCAACATCCCCACAGGCATACGTCCGCAGGTACCAATTCGAAGTTATGTTTGTTTGGTCATACACATCCTCCTTGGTTGGGAGCCGAGGCCTATCTGAAACCTCTGCCGATCTCTGGGTCACGGCACCCGGTTGTAATGGACAACTCCACCCCGAGCTCTAAGCTCTACCCGCATTTGGGTATTTAAAATTGCTGTCCCATGTTAGCCCACAAGGAGCCACATGGTACCAGAATATGCATACATACACGGAGCCACGCGCCTGCACGTATCTTCATACGCACATGCCCGCGCTAAACAAATACATATACACAGCCTCTGGTCAGGCCTCGTACAAAAGTACTACCAATTTGAACTCCAAACAGTTCCGGCTTGGTGACCAAAGGGGAGGGGAGGGTGGGTAAGGAAAAGGTAGTGGAGAAAGGGACAGTTGAACACAGCTGTATGGAATAGTATGAGCGTAGGTAAAACCTATACTCAGGTGGCACAGTATACACCATGTTCATGGCATGGCTTTCTCACTGTTAAGAGCGAGACCTATTCCTGTCTCTTCCGAAAAGACGGCATTAATATTTTTAACCGATATACGGCCAGCATGTGTCCCCAACGCTAGCACAAGGGTAGGGGATTGAGACCGCCCCTATTTCTCCCAGGCGCCCGTGGTACCAGAAAACACCTCTGGTCAGGTTTCGTACCCGAGGTACTACCAGTGAAGCTCCATGAAGCTTGAGGACTGGTTGCCCCTTGAACGCGAAGTTCAACACACAGATTCACACAGTTCATTCATACCCCCCAGTCACACACACATTCACACCGCCTCTTCAGTGCACTATCAGACGACGCCTGGAAAACACAGCTCTCGCAAACACATTCAGCCTATTCACCCTAATACTGGTGGAGAGTGCTTGACTAACGTCAAAACCCCCACCATCTAACACAATCACACCGAAGATCTGCATACAGCGGACACTCACAAAGAACATGCAACCACGTCTCATTGCTCGAACCACAGGGGCATTCCGGACTGTCATTGAGGTTTCTTGTACACAAAAATGTGTTCAAAGAACCATGACCAGTCAACAGAAATCCAAGACTAAGGTTGAAACCAAAGTCTGGCCGTTTGGCAGCAAACGTGACGTCACGAATGAACTCATGAGTGACACGTCCTTTCTCACTTGCATCCCATCTGACTTGCCAGTCAGATAGGACGCACTCATTCAGTAAGCGTTTACGTTCATTCCACCCTAAACTCTCCACATCCCTATCAAATAGCCATTCATCCTGCAGCAAAGGCAGCCTCCTCTTGATTTTAAAGTCAATGGCACGACGCCTGACTTCAAGATCAAGAGGGGCCACACCAAGCAAAACTTGCAAAGCCTCCGTCGAGACAGTGCGACAAACAGCCATACAATCAAGCATAATAACACGCTGATACGACAAAACATTCTTCCTGCCAACAACAGACATAGCCGTCCTATACCATACCGACGATCCATATGCTGCGCAAGCAGCAAATAGACCGTGATAAATGATACGGACAGCACGCCTGCTGAGGCCCCATTAACTACGCAAAATTCGACGCACCTGACCAACCACACCAACCAAACGCTCCTTGAGACGGGCAAAGTGAGGAGTGAAACACATCCTCTCGCCCATTGAAATACCAAGGTACTTAACCTCCTTGACATATTTCAACCGAACATTGTTCATCGTGACAATGGGGCTTCGATCGGACAACTTGCCTTTCAGCAACATTGTCACGGGCTTGTCCATTGCCACGCTGACTCCAACACCATTGCCCCAGTCGGACACGATGCCAAGACATGATTCAGCCTTCAGTTCGATCCCACGACGCGATGGCGCCTCAATCAAAATGAGCAAGTCATCAGCATACGCACAACACTTGCATTCAACTTCGAGCGCACGCAACAGAGAGTCCATCATCAGGTTCCAAATAAATGGACCACAGATGGAGCCCTGAGGGCAGCCACGAACCACATCAATACACACACTTTCATTCAAACCATTCACACATGCACGTCTGTGCGAAAAATAGCTCTTCCAGAGAGCCATTTCTCGACAGCCCCATTCACTCAACCTCATTAACACACTTTCCCAGCTTAGGTAGTCGAATGCACCTTTGAAATCAACAAAGATGCCCAACACATACTTACAATCACTCGAACTTACACATTCATTCACATATCTCCACGCATCCTCCACACATTTTCCTCTAGTAAAGGCAAACTGTCTCATTGACAGTTGCCCAGACACACATTCCTGAAGCCTTTCTACCAGAATCCTTTCCAGCACTTTGCCAAGTGCTGGAAGGAGGCTGATGCCCCGATATGATCTAGGATTGCTCCTGACCCTATCAGGCGACTTCAAGAACACAATCATTTTTGCACACTTCCACTCACGGGGAAAATACCCCTCACTCACACACTTACTGAACAAAACATTCAAATAGTCTGGAATGGCAATCCAGATACTTTTGCACATCTCACCGGTAAATCCATCCAGGCCAGGAGACTTCTTTGACTTAAGCATCTGAAAGGCCAGTTCCAGCTCATCCAACCGGAGCGGAACAGTTGGAAGATCCACACTAGGTGGATGATCCAACTGCTCCGCTCGCGGAAAGAACTCATTCTACAGAACATTCATACAGTCATACCATGTAGTCAACTGATTGTCGGCTACACGTAGACTACTCACATCCGTCACCCTACCATTTCTTCTACAAATTCTATAAACATGACCCCAGGGATCATGTTTATTTCGCTCAACAAACGCTCTCTATTCATCTTCTTTCACTCTTACAAGCAATAACTTGTACTCTTTCAAACATCGACTATACTCCAGCCTAAGCTGGGCCACATTTTCAGCGCCGGCATTTCTGCCCCTTTGGAATCTCTTCCGCAGGTGGCGGCAATGCCGACGCTTCGCACTCAATTCATGCGTCCACCATCTAACACGCTTGAGGTTTGCCTTGCGGCATCTTTCAAACATGTTATCATTCACCTGCGTCATCCATCTATTCACACACGTAACTTGCTCATCAACATTCATAGTGCGGAATGTATCCAAGGACACATCCACAGCTTCACTCACAAACACTCCATACTGGAGCCAATTCACACCACAGGTGCGCCAGCAAATTCCCCTTATACGTTCACGCTGCTTTTCGGGGGTAAATGTTACCACAACCTCGATGAGATTGTGGTCGCTTATCCCCAACCCGCCCCTTATCTGCCATACAAAACCAAACATTCGCATTGCTGCCTCATTCGCAAAAGTAACATCAATGTCGCTTCTGCCCATTGGGCCATCGAATGTGTGCCACTCACTGGGTACATTCACCACCTGAACATCCCGAGACACGGCCCACTCAGCCAGCATCACGCCACGATCATGGTTCAAGTATCCAGACGAGTGTCTGGACACTTTGCTGAACCATAACGGGGACGATGCATTCGCGTCAATACCAAGGATGACAGGTTGGCTACTCACCAGTAGTAGCACCGCATCCAAGTACGAAATGTACGGCTCCAATGGCTCACCGAAACGACAATACACACTCACAACAAAAATCCTACCAAAATTACCCCCCAGGCTGACACAAACACCAAAGTCAGTAGAATTCACCAAGGTGGACTCAATACTGACATCATTCACAACTACAGCAGCATTTGCCCGGCTATCAGGAAATACCCGCACCCCTGCGGGCAATCCCCTTACACAACCATTGGTTGCGTATATCACACATAGCTGCGTACGACCTCTGACAATTCAGCTGAAGAAGATGACCCCAGGGATCATGTTTATTTCGCTCAACAAACGCTCTCCATTCATCTTCTTTCACTCTTACAAGCAATAACTTGTACTCTTTCAAACATCGACTATACTCCAGCCTAAGCTGGGCCACATTTTCAGCGCCGGCATTTCTGCCCCTTTGGAATCTCTTCCGCAGGTGGCGGCAATGCCGACGCTTCGCACTCAATTCATGCGTCCACCATCTAACACGCTTGAGGTTTGCCTTGCGGCATCTTTCAAACATGTTATCATTCACCTGCGTCATCCATCTATTCACACACGTAACTTGCTCACACACACACACCGAAGATCTGCATACAGCGGACACTCACAAAGAACATGCAACCACGTCTCATTGCTCGAACCACAGGGGCATTCCGGACTGTCATTGAGGTTTCTTGTACACAAAAATGTGTTCAAAGAACCATGACCAGTCAACAGAAATCCAAGACTAAGGTTGAAACCAAAGTCTGGCCGTTTGGCAGCAAACGTGACGTCACGAATGAACTCATGAGTGACACGTCCTTTCTCACTTGCATCCCATCTGACTTGCCAGTCAGATAGGACGCACTCATTCAGTAAGCGTTTACGTTCATTCCACCCTAAACTCTCCACATCCCTATCAAATAGCCATTCATCCTGCAGCAAAGGCAGCCTCCTCTTGATTTTAAAGTCAATGGCACGACGCCTGACTTCAAGATCAAGAGGGGCCACACCAAGCAAAACTTGCAAAGCCTCCGTCGAGACAGTGCGACAAACAGCCATACAATCAAGCATAATAACACGCTGATACGACAAAACATTCTTCCTGCCAACAACAGACATAGCCGTCCTATACCATACCGACGATCCATATGCTGCGCAAGCAGCAAATAGACCGTGATAAATGATACGGACAGCACGCCTGCTGAGGCCCCATTAACTACGCAAAATTCGACGCACCTGACCAACCACACCAACCAAACGCTCCTTGAGACGGGCAAAGTGAGGAGTGAAACACATCCTCTCGCCCATTGAAATACCAAGGTACTTAACCTCCTTGACATATTTCAACCGAACATTGTTCATCGTGACAATGGGGCTTCGATCGGACAACTTGCCTTTCAGCAACATTGTCACGGGCTTGTCCATTGCCACGCTGACTCCAACACCATTGCCCCAGTCGGACACGATGCCAAGACATGATTCAGCCTTCAGTTCGATCCCACGACGCGATGGCGCCTCAATCAAAATGAGCAAGTCATCAGCATACGCACAACACTTGCATTCAACTTCGAGCGCACGCAACAGAGAGTCCATCATCAGGTTCCAAATAAATGGACCACAGATGGAGCCCTGAGGGCAGCCACGAACCACATCAATACAATCAAATAGCTCTTCCAGAGAGCCATTTCTCGACAGCCCCATTCACTCAACCTCATTAACACACTTTCCCAGCTTAGGTAGTCGAATGCACCTTTGAAATCAACAAAGATGCCCAACACATACTTACAATCACTCGAACTTACACATTCATTCACATATCTCCACGCATCCTCCACACATTTTCCTCTAGTAAAGGCAAACTGTCTCATTGACAGTTGCCCAGACACACATTCCTGAAGCCTTTCTACCAGAATCCTTTCCAGCACTTTGCCAAGTGCTGGAAGGAGGCTGATGCCCCGATATGATCTAGGATTGCTCCTGACCCTATCAGGCGACTTCAAGAACACAATCATTTTTGCACACTTCCACTCACGGGGAAAATACCCCTCACTCACACACTTACTGAACAAAACATTCAAATAGTCTGGAATGGCAATCCAGATACTTTTGCACATCTCACCGGTAAATCCATCCAGGCCAGGAGACTTCTTTGACTTAAGCATCTGAAAGGCCAGTTCCAGCTCATCCAACCGGAGCGGAACAGTTGGAAGATCCACACTAGGTGGATGATCCAACTGCTCCGCTCGCGGAAAGAACTCATTCTACAGAACATTCATACAGTCATACCATGTAGTCAACTGATTGTCGGCTACACGTAGACTACTCACATCCGTCACCCTACCATTTCTTCTACAAATTCTATAAACATGACCCCAGGGATCATGTTTATTTCGCTCAACAAACGCTCTCCATTCATCTTCTTTCACTCTTACAAGCAATAACTTGTACTCTTTCAAACATCGACTATACTCCAGCCTAAGCTGGGCCACATTTTCAGCGCCGGCATTTCTGCCCCTTTGGAATCTCTTCCGCAGGTGGCGGCAATGCCGACGCTTCGCACTCAATTCATGCGTCCACCATCTAACACGCTTGAGGTTTGCCTTGCGGCATCTTTCAAACATGTTATCATTCACCTGCGTCATCCATCTATTCACACACGTAACTTGCTCATCAACATTCATAGTGCGGAATGTATCCAAGGACACATCCACAGCTTCACTCACAAACACTCCATACTGGAGCCAATTCACACCACAGGTGCGCCAGCAAATTCCCCTTATACGTTCACGCTGGTTTTCGGGGGTAAATGTTACCACAACCTCGATGACATCAATGTCGCTTCTGCCCATTGGGCCATCGAATGTGTGCCACTCACTGGGTACATTCACCACCTGAACATCCCGAGACACGGCCCACTCAGCCAGCATCACGCCACGATCATGGTTCAAGTATCCAGACGAGTGTCTGGACACTTTGCTGAACCATAACGGGGACGATGCATTCGCGTCAATACCAAGGATGACAGGTTGGCTACTCACCAGTAGTAGCACCGCATCCAAGTACGAAATGTACGGCTCCAATGGCTCACCGAAACGACAATACACACTCACAACAAAAATCCTACCAAAATTACCCCCCAGGCTGACACAAACACCAAAGTCAGTAGAATTCACCAAGGTGGACTCAATACTGACATCATTCACAACTACAGCAGCATTTGCCCTGCTATCAGGAAATACCCGCACCCCTGCGGGCAATCCCCTTACACAACCATTGGTTGCGTATATCACACATAGCTGCGTACGACCTCTGACAATTCAGCTGAAGAAGCTTGAAGGCTGACATTATTAATGTCTAGCCTTCGCCCGGGCAACAATGGCGCTGTACACCGGGCATGCCGGAGACATCATAAGATGCTCCGAAGGCTTGCCCTTAAACGCACAGTTGCGACAGTTCAGTGCATTGCTGCACTGAGCCACGCGATGGCCATTTTGCCCGCAACGACGGCAGACATCATCTTTTGCCCTACACTCAGCGACTCTATGATCGAATCCCAAGCAGCGGAAGCAACCCATAACTGGATCGAAACTCCTCACGCGGAACGAAAACCACTTGATGTAGCAGCGACCAACATCCAAGAGTATGGCCATGGCAGAGCCAGACCCCTCAAGGACAACGTTCACCGCTGCATCAGCGCTCACCGTCCACGGACGACTGACGATCTTCACTGTCTTACGGAAGACATCTAGGCTCATCCGCTCCTTGAAGTTCATCTCATAGAGATCCCCCATAAACTCGTCTGGCGAAATCTGCGCGTGGACCCCTTGGACGACAACTTTAGGACCAAGCCTATCGTTGACCGAC
This sequence comes from Phortica okadai, assembly GCA_034638295.1. NCBI lineage: Eukaryota > Metazoa > Arthropoda > Insecta > Diptera > Drosophilidae > Phortica > Phortica okadai. The sequence goes on along the minus strand of CM067848.1, from coordinate 16,409,595 downwards.
ACCTCTAGACCCACTTCATTGAACTTCGCGTTCGCAGCTATTTTTCCCCGCTCAGCTACGGACGGGGTGCGTATTATCGCGCCGCCGCCACGTATAGGCTTCACCTCGTGAACGCGTACTCCAAGCGAAGGGCCGACCTCGTTAACCACCTGTTCGACCACGTCCTTTGACGTTTATTCCGCATTTTTGCTGCTGACAACAAGTGACCAGGTCTTAACTGGTCTCGGCATCGGCTCAGGAGGCGACACATTCGTCTTCGGCGCAGCAACGCTCGGCACGCTCACCGGCGGGTGGACGGCCTTTATGGCAGCACTGAAGTCGCGAGCAGCGTCTAGCCGTCCTTTTAGGCGCTCATTCTCAGCGATCAGAGACATCAACATACCCTCATACTGACTGGTGTACTCTAAGAGGCAGCGCGCCACACCAGTCGACACGCCACTGCCTTCTTCGAAGACGCACTTCATCACCCCCGAAGTGATCGCCTTCATATCATCGACGGCTGTCAACCCCTTGCGCCTAGCGCTAGAGGGACCAGCCGCCCGAGCAACAGGCTTGCCAGCCTGTGGCACAGCGAAACCACCAGCAACCTCCTTCTTGTTCAAGGCAGTTTCAGACACTGCCTTCCCCATCCCCGACGCAGCCGCAGAAGTGCTGGTGACGGAAGATACCTTCCTTCTTCCTGTTGTCCAACGACAACATAGACGACTCAGATGTCACCGAAACAACATCATCCGACGAAGTCATCCCCTCGTCACTCGTCTGGCCACCATCGCCAGTCGCACGCTTCTTCCTGGGTCTCCCCATCGAAGCAAACACTATTGAGTGTTACCGCAAGTTTAACAAGTAAACAAGCTAATAAAACTCGCAAGCAAAAAACAACCGTTCACTTATAGCAACAAAATCTATTGTAAGCACAATAGAATGTGACGCACAAAAGAGAACGCAAAAGAAAAAAGTGCTGAGTCACGCCAGATGTTGTTTACAACTTGTGTGACAACAACAACAACAACGCACTTGATATTCGGTAAACCGTTAATGCAAGCAGAAAAATACTTCGAAATAATAAAATAAATTTATTATCACGCAGCGAAAACACTTCGAGAGCTGAACAGCGAATGTAGATAGGGACACACATGGTCTCGGGTCTCTCCGATTTTTATTTAACGTGGCGTGTACCTATAGTAAGGTTTACTACCACGGCACCCTAATGTTAAGCATGTGGTGCATGGACTTGAATCTATGCCAAGTCAGCATCCCCATTTGACATAAGCCAAACAGGTATCTATTCGAAATTGTGCTGCACCTGGTCACAATTTCCCCTTAGGTGGAGGGCGAAGTGCATCTAGACACCTCTGCTGCTCTCTGGATCGCAGCATCCGAGTTGTATTCAAGAAGAAATCTTGAGAACGATGCAACTCACACATCAAGCCGAAGACTTTACTCGCTTGAGTATTAACCACAACCACCAGCGTTGCACCATAAACATGGTCCTCACCAATAAGTAGCCAGACCATAGACTACCGAAGCAGTCCATGGTCCGGGGCAGCTACTTCCCGCTGTACCAAATAAACCTTTGGTCCGGTTTCGTGTTGTTACTAGATATTTGTGTATTGATAGTAATAAGTGTGATAGGTAATAGCAACAACACTACCAAGTTCGAGTCCAAGTGACTTCAAGCATTGGTGAGCTTGTGCACCTCTCTGATCTGCTACATAGCTAGGCTATGCATTGCTCATCTAGCAGGACGTGAACCTTCAGAGTTGGATGACTGGCCACATTTCTTCAAGACGCGGAGTTGGCGTTTGTGTAGGTAAAACCTACACTCAGGTGGCACAGTATACACCATGTTCATGGCATGGCTTTCTCACTGTTAAGAGCGAGACCTATTCCTGTCTCTTCCGAAAAGACGGCATTAATATTTTTAACCGATATACGGCCAGCATGTGTCCCCAACGCTAGCACAAGGGTAGGGGATTGAGACCGCCCCTATTTCTCCCAGGCGCCCGTGGTACCAGAAAACACCTCTGGTCAGGTTTCGTACCCGAGGTACTACCAGTGAAGCTCCATGAAGCTTGAGGACTGGTTGCCCCTGGAACGCGAAGTTCAACACACAGATTCACACAGTTCATTCATACCCCCAGTCACACACACATTCACACCGCCTCTTCAGTGCACTATCAGACGACGCCTGGAAAACACAGCTCTCGCAAACACATTCAGCCTTTTCACTCTAATACTGGTGGAGAGTGCTTGACTAACGTCAAAACCCCCACCATCTAACACAATCACACCGAAGCCATTCAGATCTCTGAGATCTGCGGACACTCACAAATAACATGCAACCACGTCTCATTGCTCGAACCACAGGGGCATTCCGGACTGTCATTGAGGTTTCTTGTACACAAAAATGTGTTCAAAGAACCATGACCAGTCTACAGAAATCCAAGACTAAGGTTGAAACCAAAGTCTGGCCGTTTGGCAGCAAACGTGACGTCACGAATGAACTCATGAGTGACACGTCCTTTCTCACTTGCATCCCATCTGACTTGCCAGTCAGATAGGACGCACTCATTCAGTAAGCGTTTACGTTCATTCCACCCTAAACTCTCCACATCCCTATCAAATAGCCATTCATCCTGCAGCAAAGGCAGCCGCCTCTTGATTTTAAAGTCAATGGCACGACGCCTGACTTCAAGATCAAGAGGGGCCACACCAAGCAAAACTTGCAAAGCCTCCGTCGAGACAGTGCGACAAACAGCCATACAACCAAGCATAATAACACGCTGATACGACAAAACATTCTTCCTGCCAACAACAGACATAGCCGTCCTATACCATACCGACGATCCATATGCTGCGCAAGCAGCAAATAGACAGTGAAAAATGATACGGACAGCACGCCTGCTGAGGCCCCATTAACTACGCAAAATTCGACGCACCTGACCAACCACACCAACCAAACGCTCCTTGAGACGGGCAAAGTGAGGAGTGAAACACATCCTCTCGCCCATTGAAATACCAAGGTACTTAACCTCCTTGACATATTTCAACCGAACATTGTTCATCGTGACAATGGGGCTTCGATCGGACAACTTGCCTTTCAGCAACATTGTCACGGGCTTGTCCATTGCCACGCTGACTCCAACACCATTGCCCCAGTCGGAAACGATGCCAAGACATGATTCAGCCTTCAGTTCGATCCCACGACGCGATGGCGCCTCAATCAAAATGAGCAAGTCATCAGCATACGCACAACACTTGCATTCAACTTCGAGCGCACGCAACAGAGAGTCCATCATCAGGTTCCAAATAAATGGACCACAGATGGAGCCCTGAGGGCAGCCACGAACCACATCAATACACACACTTTCATTCAAACCATTCACACATGCACGTCTGTGCGAAAAATAGCTCTTCCAGAGAGCCATTTCTCGACAGCCCCATTCACTCAACCTCATTAACACACTTTCCCAGCTTAGGTAGTCGAATGCACCTTTGAAATCAACAAAGATGCCCAACACATACTTACAATCACTCGAACTTACACATTCATTCACATATCTCCACGCATCCTCCACACATTTTCCTCTAGTAAAGTCAAACTGTCTCATTGACAGTTGCCCAGACACACATTCCTGAAGCCTTTCTACCAGAATCCTTTCCAGCACTTTGCCAAGTGCTGGAAGGAGGCTGATGCCCCGATATGATCTAGGATTGCTCCTGACCCTATCAGGCGACTTCAAGAACACAATCATTTTTGCACACTTCCACTCACGGGGAAAATACCCCTCACTCACACACTTACTGAACAAAACATTCAAATAGTCTGGAATGGCAATCCAGATACTTTTGCACATCTCACCGGTAAATCCATCCAGGCCAGGAGACTTCTTTGACTTAAGCATCTGAAAGGCCAGTTCCAGCTCATCCAACCGGAGCGGAACAGTTGGAAGATCCACACTAGGTGGATGATCCAACTGCTCCGCTCGCGGAAAGAACTCATTCTACAGAACATTCATACAGTCATACCATGTAGTCAACTGATTGTCGGCTACACGTAGACTACTCACATCCGTCACCCTACCATTTCTTCTACAAATTCTATAAACATGACCCCAGGGATCATGTTTATTTCGCTCAACAAACGCTCTCCATTCATCTTCTTTCACTCTTACAAGCAATAACTTGTACTCTTTCAAACATCGACTATACTCCAGCCTAAGCTGGGCCACATTTTCAGCGCCGGCATTTCTGCCCCTTTGGAATCTCTTCCGCAGGTGGCGGCAATGCCGACGCTTCGCACTCAATTCATGCGTCCACCATCTAACACGCTTGAGGTTTGCCTTGCGGCATCTTTCAAACATGTTATCATTCACCTGCGTCATCCATCTATTCACACACGTAACTTGCTCATCAACATTCATAGTGCGGAATGTATCCAAGGACACATCCACAGCTTCACTCACAAACACTCCATACTGGAGCCAATTCACACCACAGGTGCGCCAGCAAATTCCCCTTATACGTTCACGCTGCTTTTCGGGGGTAAATGTTACCACAACCTCGATGAGATTGTGGTCGCTTATCCCCAACCCGCCCCTTATCTGCCATACAAAACCAAACATTCGCATTGCTGCCTCATTCGCAAAAGTAACATCAATGTCGCTTCTGCCCATTGGGCCATCGAATGTGTGCCACTCACTGGGTACATTCACCACCTGAACATCCCGAGACACGCCCCACTCAGCCAGCATCACGCCACGATCATGGTTCAAGTATCCAGACGAGTGTCTGGACACTTTGCTGAACCATAACGGGGACGATGCATTCGCGTCAATACCAAGGATGACAGGTTGGCTACTCACCAGTAGTAGCACCGCATCCAAGTACGAAATGTACGGCTCCAATGGCTCACCGAAACGACAATACACACTCACAACAAAAATCCTACCAAAATTACCCCCCAGGCTGACACAAACACCAAAGTCAGTAGAATTCACCAAGGTGGACTCAATACTGACATCATTCACAACTACAGCAGCATTTGCCCTGCTATCAGGAAATACCCGCACCCCTGCGGGCAATCCCCTTACACAACCATTGGTTGCGTATATCACACATAGCTGCGTACGACCTCTGACAATTCAGCTGAAGAAGATGACCCCAGGGATCATGTTTATTTCGCTCAACAAACGCTCTCCATTCATCTTCTTTCACTCTTACAAGCAATAACTTGTACTCTTTCAAACATCGACTATACTCCAGCCTAAGCTGGGCCACATTTTCAGCGCCGGCATTTCTGCCCCTTTGGAATCTCTTCCGCAGGTGACGGCAATGCCGACGCTTCGCACTCAATTCATGCGTCCACCATCTAACACGCTTGAGGTTTGCCTTGCGGCATCTTTCAAACATGTTATCATTCACCTGCGTCATCCATCTATTCACACACGTAACTTGCTCATCAACATTCATAGTGCGGAATGTATCCAAGGACACATCCACAGCTTCACTCACAAACACTCCATACTGGAGCCAATTCACACCACAGGTGCGCCAGCAAATTCCCCTTATACGTTCACGCTGCTTTTCGGGGGTAAATGTTACCACAACCTCGATGAGATTGTGGTCGCTTATCCCCAACCCGCCCCTTATCTGCCATACAAAACCAAACATTCGCATTGCTGCCTCATTCGCAAAAGTAACATCAATGTCGCTTCTGCCCATTGGGCCATCGAATGTGTGCCACTCACTGGGTACATTCACCACCTGAACATCCCGAGACACGGCCCACTCAGCCAGCATCACGCCACGATCATGGTTCAAGTATCCAGACGAGTGTCTGGACACTTTGCTGAACCATAACGGGGACGATGCATTCGCGTCAATACCAAGGATGACAGGTTGGCTACTCACCAGTAGTAGCACCGCATCGAAGAACGAAATGTACGGCTCCAATGGCTCACCGAAACGACAATACACACTCACAACAAAAATCCTACCAAAATTACCCCCCAGGCTGACACAAACACCAAAGTCAGTAGAATTCACCAAGGTGGACTCAATACTGACATCATTCACAACTACAGCAGCATTTGCCCGGCTATCAGGAAATACCCGCACCCCTGCGGGCAATCCCCTTACACAACCATTGGTTGCGTATATCACACATAGCTGCGTACGACCTCTGACAATTCAGCTGAAGAAGCTTGAAGGCTGACATTATTAATGTCTAGCCTTCGCCCGGGCATCAATGGCGCTGTACACCGGGCATGCCGGAGACATCATAAGATGCTCCGAAGGCTTGCCCTTAAACGCACAGTTGCGACAGTTCAGTGCATTGCTGCACTGAGCCACGCGATGGCCATTTTGCCCGCAACGACGGCAGACATCATCTTTTGCCCTACACTCAGCGACTCTATGATCGAATCCCAAGCAGCGGAAGCAACCCATAACTGGATCGAAACTCCTCACGCGGAACGAAAACCACTTGATGTAGCAGCGACCAACATCCAAGAGTATGGCCATGGCAGAGCCAGACCCCTCAAGGACAACGTTCACCGCTGCATCAGCGCTCACCGTCCACGGACGACTGACGATCTTCACTGTCTTACGGAAGACATCTAGGCTCATCCGCTCCTTGAAGTTCATCTCATAGAGATCCCCCATAAACTCGTCTGGCGAAATCTGCGCGTGGACCCCTTGGGCGACAACTTCAGGACCAAGCCTATCGTTGACCGACACCTCTAGACCCACTTCATTGAACTTCGCGTTCGCAGCTATTTTTCCCCGCTCAGCTACGGACGGGGTGCGTATTATCGCGCCGCCGCCACGTATAGGCTTCACCTCGTGAACGCGTACTCCAAGCGAAGGGCCGACCTCGTTAACCACCTGTTCGACCACGTCCTTTGACGTTTATTCCGCATTTTTGCTGCTGACAACAAGTGACCAGGTCTTAACTGGTCTCGGCATCGGCTCAGGAGGCGACACATTCGTCTTCGGCGCAGCAACGCTCGGCACGCTCACCGGCGGGTGGACGGCCTTTATGGCAGCACTGAAGTCGCGAGCAGCGTCTAGCCGTCCTTTTAGGCGCTCATTCTCAGCGATCAGAGACATCAACATACCCTCATACTGACTTGTGTACTCTAAGAGGCAGCGCGCCACACCAGTCGACACGCCACTGCCTTCTTCGAAGACGCACTTCATCACCCCCGAAGTGATCGCCTTCATATCATCGACGGCTGTCAACCCCTTGCGCCTAGCGCTAGAGGGACCAGCCGCCCGAGCAACAGGCTTGCCAGCCTGTGGCACAGCGAAACCACCAGCAACCTCCTTCTTGTTCAAGGCAGTTTCAGACACTGCCTTCCCCATCCCCGACGCAGCCGCAGAAGTGCTGGTGACGGAAGATACCACCGAAGTGACACTTCCAACGTCGCCAGCCTTCGACAATGTTTCGATAAGTGCTTTCGCACTTACCGCCTCACGACCTCTCTTCCTGTTGTCCAACGACAACATAGACGACTCAGATGTCACCGAAGCAACATCATCCGACGAAGTCATCCCCTCGTCACTCGTCTGGCCACCATCGCCAGTCGCACGCTTCTTCCTGGGTCTCCCCATCGAAGCAAACACTATTGAGTGTTACCGCAAGTTTAACAAGTAAACAAGCTAATAACACTCGCAAGCAAAAAACAACCGTTCACTTATAGCAACAAAATCTATTGTAAGCACAATAGAATGTGACGCACAAAAGAGAACGCAAAAGAAAAAAGTGCTGAGTCACGCCAGATGTTGTTTACAACTTGTGTGACAACAACAACAACAACGCACTTGATATTCGGTAAACCGTTAATGCAAGCAGAAAAATACTTCGAAATAATAAAATAAATTTATTATCACGCAGCGAAAACACGTCTGAACACTTCGAGAGCTGAACAGCGAATGTAGATAGGGACACACATGGTCTCGGATCTCTCCGATTTTTATTTAAAGTGGCGTGTACCTATAGTAAGGTTTACTACCACGGCACCCTAATGTTAAGCATGTGGTGCATGGACTTGAATCTATGCCAAGTCAGCATCCCCATTTGACATAAGCCAAACAGGTACCTATTCGAAATTGTGCTGCACCTGGTCACAATTTCCCCTTAGGTGGAGGGCGAAGTGCATCTAGACACCTCTGCTGCTCTCTGGATCGCAGCATCCGAGTTGTATTCAAGAAGAAATCTTGAGAACGATGCAACTCACACATCAAGCCGAAGACTTTACTCGCTTGAGTATTAACCACAACCACCAGCGTTGCACCATAAACATGGTCCTCACCAATAAGTAGCCAGACCATAGACTACCGAAGCAGTCCATGGTCCGGGGCAGCTACTTCCCGCTGTACCAAATAAACCTTTGGTCCGGTTTCGTGTTGTTACTAGATATTTGTGTATTGATAGTAATAAGTGTGATAGGTAATAGCAACAACACTACCAAGTTCGAGTCCAAGTGACTTCAAGCATTGGTGAGCTTGTGCACCTCTCTGATCTGCTACATAGCTAGGCTATGCATTGCTCATCTAGCAGGACGTGAACCTTCAGAGTTGGATGACTGGCCACATTTCTTCAAGACGCGGAGTTGGCGTTTGTGTAGGTAAAACCTACACTCAGGTGGCACAGTATACACCATGTTCATGGCATGGCTTTCTCACTGTTAAGAGCGAGACCTATTCCTGTCTCTTCCGAAAAGACGGCATTAATATTTTTAACCGATATACGGCCAGCATGTGTCCCCAACGCTAGCACAAGGGTAGGGGATTGAGACCGCCCCTATTTCTCCCAGGCGCCCGTGGTACCAGAAAACACCTCTGGTCAGGTTTCGTACCCGAGGTACTACCAGTGAAGCTCCATGAAGCTTGAGGACTGGTTGCCCCTGGAACGCGAAGTTCAACACACAGATTCACACAGTTCATTCATACCCCCAGTCACACACACATTCACACCGCCTCTTCAGTGCACTATCAGACGACGCCTGGAAAACACAGCTCTCGCAAACACATTCAGCCTTTTCACCCTAATACTGGTGGAGAGTGCTTGACTAACGTCAAAACCCCCACCATCTAACACAATCACACCGAAGCCATTCAGATCTCTGAGATCTGCATACAGCGGACACTCACAAAGAACATGCAACCACGTCTCATTGCTCGAACCACAGGGGCATTCCGGACTGTCATTGAGGTTTCTTGTACACAAAAATGTGTTCAAAGAACCATGACCAGTCTACAGAAATCCAAGACTAAGGTTGAAACCAAAGTCTGGCCGTTTGGCAGCAAACGTGACGTCACGAATGAACTCATGAGTGACACGTCCTTTCTCACTTGCATCCCATCTGACTTGCAAGTCAGATAGGACGCACTCATTCAGTAAGCGTTTACGTTCATTCCACCCTAAACTCTCCACATCCCTATCAAATAGCCATTCATCCTGCAGCAAAGGCAGCCGCCTCTTGATTTTAAAGTCAATGGCACGACGCCTGACCTCAAGATCAAGAGGGGCCACACCAAGCAAAACTTGCAAAGCCTCCGTCGAGACAGTGCGACAAACAGCCATACAACCAAGCATAATAACACGCTGATACGACAAAACATTCTTCCTGCCAACAACAGACATAGCCGTCCTATACCATACCGACGATCCATAAGCTGCGCAAGCAGCAAATAGACCGTGATAAATGATACGGACAGCACGCCTGCTGAGGCCCCATTCACTACGCAAAATTCGACGCACCTGACCAACCACACCAACCAAACGCTCCTTGAGACGGGCAAAGTGAGGAGTGAAACACATCCTCTCGCCCATTGAAATACCAAGGTACTTAACCTCCTTGACATATTTCAACCGAACATTGTTCATCGTGACAATGGGACTTCGATCGGACAACTTGCCTTTCAGCAACATTGTCACGGTCTTGTCCATTGCCACGCTGACTCCAACACCATTGCCCCAGTCGGACACGATGCCAAGACATGATTCAGCCTTCAGTTCGATCGCACGACGCGATGGCGCCTCAATCAAAATGAGCAAGTCATCAGCATACGCACAACACTTGCATTCAACTTCGAGCGCACGCAACAGAGAGTCCATCATCAGGTTCCAAATAAATGGACCACAGATGGAGCCCTGAGGGCAGCCACGAACCACATCAATACACACACTTTCATTCAAACCATTCACACATGCACGTCTGTGCGAAAAATAGCTCTTCCAGAGAGCCATTTCTCGACAGCCCCATTCACTCAACCTCATTAACACACTTTCCCAGCTTAGGTAGTCGAATGCACCTTTGAAATCAACAAAGATGCCCAACACATACTTACAATCACTCGAACTTACACATTCATTCACATATCTCCACGCATCCTCCACACATTTTCCTCTAGTAAAGGCAAACTGTCTCATTGACAGTTGCCCAGACACACATTCCTGAAGCCTTTCTACCAGAATCCTTTCCAGCACTTTGCCAAGTGCTGGAAGGAGGCTGATGCCCCGATATGATCTAGGATTGCTCCTGACCCTATCAGGCGACTTCAAGAACACAATCATTTTTGCACACTTCCACTCACGGGGAAAATACCCCTCACTCACACACTTACTGAACAAAACATTCAAATAGTCTGGAATGGCAATCCAGATACTTTTGCACATCTCACCGGTAAATCCATCCAGGCCAGGAGAATTCTTTGACTTAAGCATCTGAAAGGCCAGATCCAGCTCATCCAACCGAGGCGGAACAGTTGGAAGATCCACACTAGGTGGATGATACGACTGCTCCGCTCGCGGAAAGAACTCATTCAAAATAACATTCATACAGTCATACCATGTAGTCAACTGATTGTCGGCTACACGTAGACTACTCACATCCGTCACCCTACCATTTCTTCTACAAATTCTATGAACATGACCCCAGGGATCATGTTTATTTCGCTCAACAAACGCTCTCCATTCATCTTCTTTCACTCTTACAAGCAATAACTTGTACTCTTTCAAACATCGACTATACTCCAGCCTAAGCTGGGCCACATTTTCAGCGCCAGCATTTCTGCCCCTTTGGAATCTCTTCCGCAGGTGGCGGCAATGCCGACGCTTCGCACTCAATTCATGCGTCCACCATCTAACACGCTTGAGGTTTGCCTTGCGGCATCTTTCAAACATGTTATCATTCACCTGCGTCATCCATCTATTCACACACGTAACTTGCTCATCAACATTCATAGTGCGGAATGTATCCAAGGACACATCCACAGCTTCACTCACAAACACTCCACACTGGAGCCAATTCACACCACAGGTGCGCCAGCAAATTCCCCTTATACGTTCACGCTGCTTTTCGGGGGTAAATGTTACCACAACCTCGATGAGATTGTGGTCGCTTATCCCCAACCCGCCCCTTATCTGCCATACAAAACCAAACATTCGCATTGCTGCCTCATTCGCAAAAGTAACATCAATGTCGCCATCGAATGTGTGCCACTCACTGGGTACATTCACCACCTGAACATCCCGAGACACGGCCCACTCAGCCAGCATCACGCCACGATCATGGTTCAAGTATCCAGACGAGTGTCTGGACACTTTGCTGAACCATAACGGGGACGATGCATTCGCGTCAATACCAAGGATGACAGGTTGGCTACTCACCAGTAGTAGCACCGCATCCAAGTACGAAATGTACGGCTCCAATGGCTCACCGAAACGACAATACACACTCACAACAAAAATCCTACCAAAATTACCCCCCAGGCTGACACAAACACCAAAGTCAGTAGAATTCACCAAGGTGGACTCAATACTGACATCATTCACAACTACAGCAGCATTTGCCCTGCTATCAGGAAATACCCGCACCCCTGCGGGCAATCCCCTTACACAACCATTGGTTGCGTAGGGTTCCTGAAGCAGGGCAATGCTGCTGCCACTTTCACACATTATTTGACCAATATCACACATAGCTGACATTATTAATGTCTAGCCTTCGCCCGGGCAACAATGGCGCTGTACACCGGGCATGCCGGAGACATCATAAGATGCTCCGAAGGCTTGCCCTTAAACGCACAGTTGCGACAGTTCAGTGCATTGCTGCACTGAGCCACGCGATGGCCATTTTGCCCGCAACGACGGCAGACATCATCTTTTGCCCTACACTCAGCGACTCTATGATCGAATCCCAAGCAGCGGAAGCAACCCATAACTGGATCGAAACTCCTCACGCGGAACGAAAACCACTTGATGTAGCAGCGACCAACATCCAAGAGTATGGCCATGGCAGAGCCAGACCCCTCAAGGACAACGTTCACCGCTGCATCAGCGCTCACCGTCCACGGACGACTGACGATCTTCACTGTCTTACGGAAGACATCTAGGCTCATCCGCTCCTTGAAGTTGATCTCATAGAGATCCCCCATAAACTCGTCTGGCGAAATCTGTGCGTGGACCCCTTGGACGACAACTTTAGGACCAAGCCTATCGTTGACCGACACCTCTAGACCCACTTCATTGAACTTCGCGTTCGCAGCTATTTTTCCCCGCTCAGCTACGGACGGGGTGCGTATTATCGCGCCGCCGCCACGTATAGGCTTCACCTCGTGAACGCGTACTCCAAGCGAAGGGCCGCCCTCGTTAACGACCTGTTCGACCACGTCCTTCGACGTTTTTTCCGCATTTTTGCTGCGGACAACAAGTGACCAGGTCTTAACTGGTCTCGGCATCGGCTCAGGAGGCGACACATTCGTCTTCGGCGCAGCAACGCTCGGCACGCTCACCGGCGGGCGGACGGCCTTTATGGCAGCACTGAAGTCGCGAGCAGCGTCTAGCCGTCCTTTTAGGCGCTCATTCTCAGCGATCAGAGACATCAACATACCCTCATACTGACTGGTGTACTCTAAGAGGCAGCGCGCCACACCAGTCGACACGCCACTGCCTTCTTCGAAGACGCACTTCATCACCCCCGAAGTGATCGCCTTCATATCATCGACGGCTGTCAACCCCTTGCGCCTAGCGCTAGAGGGACCAGCCGCCCGAGCAACAGGCTTGCCAGCCTGTGGCACAGCGAAACCACCAGCAACCTCCTTCTTGTTCAAGGCAGTTTCAGACACTGCCTTCCCCATCCCCGACGCAGCCAAAAACGTCGCCGATGACGACGCTGCCGCAGAAGTGCTGGCGACGGAAGATACCACCGAAGTGACACTTCCAACGTCGCCAGCCTTCGACAATGTTTCGATAAGTGCTTTCGCACTTACCGCCTCACGACCTCTCTTCCTGTTGTCCAACGACAACATAGACGACTCAGATGTCACCGAAGCAACATCATCCGACGAAGTCATCCCCTCGTCACTCGTCTGGCCACCATCGCCAGTCGCACGCTTCTTCCTGGGTCTCCCCATCGAAGCAAACACTATTGAGTGTTACCGCAAGTTTAACAAGTAAACAAGCTAATAAAACTCGCAAGCAAAAAACAACCGTTCACTTATAGCAACAAAATCTATTGTAAGCACAATAGAATGTGACGCACAAAAGAGAACGCAAAAGAAAAAAGTGCTGAGTCACGCCAGATGTTGTTTACAACTTGTGCAACAACAACAACAACGCACTTGATAAACGGTAAACCGTTAATGCAAGCAGAAAAATACTTCGAAATAATAAAATAAATTTATTATCACGCAGCGAAAACACGTCTGAACACTTCGAGAGCTGAACAGCGAATGTAGATAGGGACACACATGGTCTCGGATCTCTCCGATTTTGATTTAACGTGGCGTGTACCTATAGTAAGGTTTACTACCACGGCACCCTTATGTTAAGCATGTGGTGCATGGACTTGAATCTATGCCAAGTCAGCATCCCCATTTGACATAAGCCAAGCAGGTACCTATTCGAAATTGTGCTGCACCTGGTCACAATTTCCCCTTAGGTGGAGGGCGAAGTGCATCTAGACACCTCTGCTGCTCTCTGGATCGCAGCATCCGAGTTGTATTCAAGAAGAAATCTTGAGAACGATGCAACTCACACATCAAGCCGAAGACTTTACTCGCTTGAGTATTAACCACAACCACCAGCGTTGCACCATATACATGGTCCTCACCAATAAGTAGCCAGACCATAGACTACCGAAGCAGTCCATGGTCCGGGGCAGTTACTTCCCGCTGTACCAAATAAACCTTTGGTCCGGTTTCGTGTTGTTACTAGATAATAGTGTATTGATAGTAGTGAGTGTGATAAGTATTAGCAACAACACTACCAAGTTCGAGTCCAAGTGACTCCAAGCATTGGTGAGCTTGTGCACCTCTCTGATCTGCTACATAGCTAGGCTATGCATTGCTCATCTAGCAGGACGTGAACCTCCAGAGTTGGATGACTGGCCACATTTCTTCAAGACGCGGAGTTGGCGTTTGTGTATTCTTTTTTGTGCCAAGACCGTTCCCTTGATGGTGGTTTCGCTAGATTGTAGATAGGGACACACATGGTCTCGGATCTCTCCGATTTTTATTTAACTTGGCGTGTACCTATAGTATGGTTTAAACCCACGGATGTCTAATGCCGAAGCATACATCAACGGATTTGGATTTTGTGCCAAATCAGCATCCTTGCATAGCATATTGCTAGCAAGTTCCTTTTGAAGTTGTGTTGAGCTAGGGTCACAAACTTCGTCCGGGTGAGGACCGGCATGCATCTAAACACACCTTCTGTTTTCTGGATAACAGCATCCTAGCTGAGCTCAGATAACTGAGCAGACGCAGCTAACCCGCCAAGTTAATAAACTTTACCCGCATTTGGGTGTTAAACCACAGCCACTACGATGTCTCCCATCAAGGGGCCATCCCATTGATGGTTGGCCTGGCTCTGCGAACCAGGCTGGGCATCAACCATCCCCGTAGTACCCTTATACCTTGGGTGAGGTTTCGTAGCCGAAACTACTACCAATCTCGAGTCCCGAAGCGACTGACTAGGTTGGTGACCTAAGCCTAGATAACTAGACTCCATTTGCGCCCTGTTCGTTAGCTACATAACCGAAGTTATGCATTGCCCATCTAACACCAACTTGGAGGTGAACATAGACGACTTAACCACGATTACCCAAGATCAGTTTGGGGTTTCCCCCTCCCCTTTGCTTGGTGGTGATTCGCTAGATGTTTTCCTAGGGACAGTAGGTATCTCGTTAATCCATTCATGCGCGTCACTAACTAGATGACGAGGCATTTGGCTACCTTAAAATAATAATAGTTACTCCCGCCGTTGATGCGCTTACTAGAATTTCTTCACTTTGACATTCAGAGCACTTGGCAGAAATCACATATATTTAATTTCACAATTGTTTTCGTAGGGACACACACATGGTCACGGATCTCTCCGTAGTTTATTTAACGTGGGATGTACCTATAGTATGGTTTAAACCCACGGATGTCTTATGCCGAAGCATACATCAACGGATTTGGATTTTGTGCCAAATCAGCATCCTTGCATAGCATATTGCTAGCAAGTTCCTTTTGAAGTTGTGTTGAGCTAGGGTCACAAACTTCGTCCGGGTGAGGACCGGCATGCATCTAAACACACCTTCTGTTTTCTGGATAACAGCATCCTAGCTGAGCTCAGATAACTGAGCAAACGCAGCTAACCCGCCAAGTTAATAAACTTTACCCGCATTTGGGTGTTAAACCACAGCCACTACGATGTCTCCCATCAAGGGGCCATCCCATTGATGGTTGGCCTGGCTCTGCGAACCAGGCTGGGCATCAACCATCCCCGTAGTACCCATATACTTTGGGTGAGGTTTCGTAGCCGAAACTACTACCAATCTCGAGTCCCGAAGCGACTGACTAGGTTGGTGACCTAAGCCTAGATAACTAGACTCCATTTGCGCCCTGTTCGTTAGCTACATAACCGAAGTTATGCATTGCCCATCTAGCGCCAACGAGGAGGAGAACATAGACGACTTTACACGGTTACCCAAGATCAGTTTGGGGTTTCCCCCTCCCCTTTGCTTGGTGGTGATTCGCTAGATTGTTTTCGTAGGGACAGTAGGAATCTCGTTAATCCATTCATGCGCGTCACTAACTAGATGACGAGGCATTTGGCTACCTTAAAATAATCATAGTTACTCCCGCCGTTGATGCGCTTACTAGAATTTCTTCACTTTGACATTCAGAGCACTTGGCAGAAATCACATATATTTCATTTACATCACATTACTCATTTTCACATTACATTTCACAAACATATTTTCACAATCACATTTCACAAGCATATTTCTTATCACATTTCACTTTCATTCACTTTTTATACTCTTCACGCAAGTGAATAGTATTATAACTTTGTCCTGAAGTTTGTAACAGCAAGAAGGAGGGGAGGGGGACCCCATAAAGTATATATATTCTTGATCAGCTCAACAAGACGAGTTTATATAGCCATGTCCGTCTGTCCGTCCGTCCGTCTGTCTGTGAATATGCTATCTCCTCCCACAGTTTTGAAGATATCGAGCTGAAATTTTGCAGGGAGTCTTCTCTAATGTGTGGTCAAATCATTGGTCGGAACCGGCCATATCGGATTATTGGAACTGGTAGCCCCCATACGAAATGAAGAAGAAAAACAAATTTTAGTCGTTATATGGAAAACTTTTTTGTTTTGTAAGATAGAGGGCTGAAATTTCAAACATAGTAGTTTAACATAGTCCGACATAATGCCTGAAAGTTTCATTGAGATCGGGCAACTAGAACTGGTAGCTGCCATACAAAATGAAGAAGAGGAAGAGAAATTAAGATTTAACGTCGTTGTATGGAAAACTTTTTTGTTTTGTATGATCGAGGGCTGAAATTTTAAACTTAGTAGTATTACATGGTTCGATTAAATGCCTGAAAGTTTCATTGAGATCGGGCAACTGGAACTGGTAGCTGCCATACAAAATGAAGAAGAGGAAGAGAAGCAATATTCACGTCGTTGTATGGAAAACTTATTTGTTTCTTAACCAATTGACATGAAACTTCACAGTTATGTTCTTGGGGAGGCATTAAAACTATTTTGACAAAAATGGGCATGGTTACGCCCACTTTTACCAAAAATCAATAATTTGCATATCTCCGGCACCCAATGAGCAAAAACAATGAAAATTTGTATATAGGCTAATTAGATGAAGAAAAAATATATTCAGTAAAAAAAATAGGCGTGGCACAAGAAATAAGCG
Organism: Phortica okadai; assembly: GCA_034638295.1. NCBI lineage: Eukaryota > Metazoa > Arthropoda > Insecta > Diptera > Drosophilidae > Phortica > Phortica okadai. Next base: position 16,392,382 of record CM067848.1, on the reverse strand, counting down.
TGAAGAGTATTTAAGCTTCAGCCTTGCTGAAGTTAGCGTCCTTACTGGTTTTTTATACTTTTCACTTATGTGAAATAGTATATTAACTTTGTCACGGAGTTTGTAACAGATCGAAATATTAATTTCCGACTATATAAAGTATATATATTCTTGATCAGGACGACAAGACGAGTTGATTTAGCCATGTCCGTCTGTCCGTCTGTCTGTCTGTCTGTCTGTCTGTCTGTATGTATGCAAACTAGTCCCTCAGTTTTGAAGCTATCGAGCTGAAACTTTGCACAGAGTCTTAGAATTTATTACGATGAATCATTCGTCGGAACCAGCATGATCGGATTATTGGAACAGGTAGCTCCCATACGAAAAGAAGAAGAAAAGTGAACAAAACTTGAATCGTTGTATGGAAAACTTTTTTGTTTTGTACAATAGAGTGCTGAAATTTTAAACATAGTTGTTTTACATGGTCCGACTACATGCCTGAAAGTTTCATTGAGATTGGACATCTGGAACTGGTAGCTCCCATACAAAATGAAGAAGAGGAAGAGAAGCCATATTCACGTCGTTGTATGGAAAACTTTTTTGTTTCTTAACCAATTGACTTGAAATTTTAAAGTTATGTTCTTAGGGAGGAATGAAAACTATTTTGACTAAAAGTGGGCGTAACCACGCGTAGCCACGCCCACTTATAGCGAAAATTTACCCGTTGTATGGAAAACTTTTTTGTTTTTTAACCAATTGACTTGAAACTTTGCAGTTATGCTCTTAGGGAGGAATGAAAACTATTTTGATCAAAAGTGGGCGTGGCCACGCCCACTTATAGCTTAACTTGACCCTTTGTATGGAAAACTTTCTTGTTTTTTAACCAATTGACTTGAAACTTTACAGTTATGTTCTTAGGGAGGAATGAAAACTATTTTGACCAAAAGTGGGCGTAACCACGCGTAGCCACGCCCACTTATAGCAAAAATTGACCCTTTGTATGGAAAACTTTTTTGTTTTTTAACCAATTGACTTGAAACTTTACAGTTATGTTCTTAGAGAGGAATGAAAACTATTTTGACCAAAAGTGGGCGTAGCCACGCCCACTTATAGCGAAAATTTATCCGTTGTATGGAAAAATTTTTTTGTTTTTTAACCAATTGACTTGAAACTTTGCAGTTATGCTCTTAGGGAGGAATGAAAACTATTTTGATCAAAAGTGGGCGTGGCCACGCCCACTTATAGCTTAACTTGACCCTTTGTATGGAAAACTTTCTTGTTTTTTAACCAATTGACTTGAAACTTTACAGTTATGTTCTTAGGGAGGAATGAAAACTATTTTGACCAAAAGTGGGCGTAGCCACGCCCACTTATAGCGAAAATTGACACTTTGTATGGAAAACTTTTTTGTTTTTTAACCAATTGACTTGAAACTTTACAGTTATGTTCTTAGAGAGGAATGAAAACTATTTTGACCAAAAGTGGGCGTAGCCACGCCTACTTATAGCGAAAATTGACCCGTTGTATGGAAAACTTTTTTGTTTTTTAACCAATTGACTTAAAACTTTACAGTTATGTTCCTAGAGAGGAATGAAAACTATTTTGACCAAAAGTGGGCGTAGCCACGCCTACTTATAGCAAAAATTGACCCGTTGTATGGAAAACTTTTTTGTTTTTTAACCAATTGACTTGAAACTTTGCAGTTATGCTCTTAGGGAGGAATGAAAACTATTTTGATCAAAAGTGGGCATGGCCACGCCCACTTATAGCTTAACTTGACCCTTTGTATGGAAAAATTTTTTGTTTTTTAACGAATTGACTTGAAACATTATAGTTATGTTGTTAGGGATGCATGAAAACTATTCATTTAGTTATTTTTATAGTGACACAAAGTGAAAAGTATTATAGCTTCAGCCTTGCTGAAGATAGCGTCCTTACTGGTTTTATTTTTCACTTTTCACTTTTCACTATTTTTCACTTTTAATTTATAGAAAATCACCGTTGACACTTTTTCTTGTCATTATTATAATAATCAATTATTAAAATCATAACAAGAGATACCCGACCGACCACCCGCTCTTGTATTTTTTTTTCACATAAAAAAAAAAAAAAAAACAGTAAGGACGCTATCTTCAGCAAGGCTGAAGCTATAATACTTTTCACGTTGTGTCACTAAAAAAGTAAATGAATAGTTTTCATGCCTCCCTTACAACATAACTGTAAGGTTTCAAGTCAATTGGTTAAAAAACAAAAAGGTTTTCCATACAGCGGTTCAAGTTTTGCGATAAGTGGTCGTAGCCATGCCCACTTTTGGTGAAAATAGTTTTCATTCCACCCTAAGAAGATAACTGTAAGGTTTCAAGTCAATTGGTCAATTTGCGCTAAAAAAAGGGCGTGGGCACGCCCACTTTTGGTCAAAATAGTTTTCATGCCTCCCTAAGAACATAACTGTAAAGTTTCAAGTCAATTGGTTAACCAGTAAGGACGCTATCTTCAGCAAGGCTGAAGCTATAATACTTTTCACTTTGTGTCACTATAAAAAAAACTAAATGAATAGTTTTCATGCCTCCCTAACAACATAACTGTAATGTTTCAAGTCAATTCGTTAAAAAACAAAAAATTTTTCCATACAACGGTTCAAGTTTTGCGATAAGTGGGCGTAGCCATGCCCAAATTTGGTCAAAATAGTTTTCATTCCTCCCTAAGAACATAACTGTAAAGTTTCAAGTCAATTGGTTAAAAAACAAAAAAGTTTTCCATACAACGGGTTAATTTTTGCTATAAGTAGGCGTGGCTACGCCCACTTTTGGTCAAAATAGTTTTCATTCCTCTCTAGGAACATAACTGTAAAGTTTCAAGTCAATTGATTAAAAAACCAAAAAGTTTTCCATACAAAGGGTCAAGTTAAGCTATAAGTGGGCGTGGCCATGCCCACTTTTGATCAAAATAGTTTTCATTCCTCCCTAAGAGCATAACTGCAAAGTTTCAAGTCAATTGGTTAAAAAACAAAAAAGTTTTCCATACAACGGGTCAATTTTTGCTATAAGTAGGCGTGGCTACGCCCACTTTTGGTCAAAATAGTTTTCATTCCTCTCTAGGAACATAACTGTAAAGTTTTAAGTCAATTGGTTAAAAAACAAAAAAGTTTTCCATACAACGGGTCAATTTTCGCTATAAGTAGGCGTGGCTACGCCCACTTTTGGTTAAAATAGTTTTCATTCCTCCCTAAGAACATAACTGCAAAGTTTCAAGTCAATTGGTTAAGAAACAAAAAAGTTTTCCATACAACGGGTCAATTTTCGCTATAAGTGGGCCTGGCTACGCCTGGCTACGCCCACTTTTGGTCAAAATAGTTTTCATTCCTCCCTAAGAGCATAACTGCAAAGTTTCAAGTCAATTGGTTAAAAAACAAAAAAGTTTTCCATACAACGGGTCAATTTTCGCTATAAGTAGGCGTGGCTACGCCCACTTTTGGTTAAAATAGTTTTCATTCCTCCCTAAGAACATAACTGTAAAGTTTCAAGTCAATTGGTTGAAAAACAAAAAAGTTTTCCATACAAAGGGTCAAGTTAAGCTATAAGTGGGCGTGGCCACGCCCACTTTTGATCAAAATAGTTTTCATTCCTCCCTAAGAGCATAACTGCAAAGTTTCAAGTCAATTGGTTAAAAAACAAAAAAGTTTTCCATACAAAGGGTCAATTTTCGCTATAAGTGGGCGTGGCTACGCCTGGCTACGCCCACTTTTGGTCAAAATAGTTTTCATTCCTCTCTAAGAACATAACTGTAAAGTTTCAAGTCAATTGGTTAAAAAACAAAAAAGTTTTCCATACAACGGGTCAATTTTCGCTATAAGTGGGCGTGGCTACGCCTGGCTACGCCCACTTTTGGTCAAAATAGTTTTCATTCCTCTCTAAGAACATATCTGTAAAGTTTCAAGTCAATTGGTTAAAAAACAAAAAAGTTTTCCATACAACGGGTAAATTTTCGCTATAAGTGGGCGTGGCTACGCGTGGTTACGCCCACATTTGGTCAAAATAGATTTCATTCCTCCCTAAGAACATAATTTTAAAATTTCAAGTCAATTGGTTAAGAAACAAAAAAGTTTTCCATACAACGACGTGAATATGGCTTCTCTTCCTCTTCTTCATTTTGTATGGGAGCTACCAGTTCCAGATGTCCAATCTCAATGAAACTTTCAGGCATGTAGTCGGACCATGTAAAACTACTATGTTTAAAATTTCAGCACTCTATTGTACAAAACAAAAAAGTTTTCCATACAACGATTCAAGTTTTGTTCACTTTTCTTCTTCTTTTCGTATGGGAGCTACCTGTTCCAATAATCCGATCATGCTGGTTCCGACGAATGATTCATCGTAATAAATTCTAAGACTCTGTGCAAAGTTTCAGCTCGATAGCTTCAAAACTGAGGGACTAGTTTGCATACATACAGACAGACAGACAGACAGACAGACAGACGGACAGACGGACAGACGGACAGACGGACATGGCTAAATCAACTCGTCTTGTCGTCCTGATCAAGAATATATATACTTTATATAGTCGGAAATTAATATTTCGATCTGTTACAAACTCCGTGACAAAGTTATTATACTATTTCACATAAGTGAAAAGTATAAAAAACAAAAAAGTTTTCCATACAACGGGTCAATTTTCACTAAAAAAGGGCGTGGCCACGCCCACTTTTGGTCAACATTGTTTTCATTCCTCCCTAAGAACATAACTGTAAAGTTTCAAGTCAATTCGTTGGAAAACAAAAAAGTTTTCCATACAACGGGTCAATTTTTGCTATAAGTGGGCGTGGCCACGCCCACTTTTGGTCAAAATAGTTTTCATTCCTCCCTAAGAACATAACTTTAAAATTTCAAGTCAATTGGTTAAAAAACAAAAAAGTTTTTCATACAACGGGTCAATTTTCGCTAGAAGTGGGCGTGGCTACGCCCACTTTTGGTCAAAATAGTTTTCATTCCTCCCCAAGAACATAACTTCAAAATTTCAAGTCAATTGGTTGAAAAACAAAAAAGTTGTCCATACAACGACGTGAATATTGCTTCTCTTCCTTTTCTTCATTTTGTATGGGAGCTACCAGTTCCAGATGTCCAATCTCAATGAAACTTTAAGGCATGTGGTCGGACTATGTAGAACTACTATGTTTAAAATTTCAGCACTCTATCATACAAAACAAAAAAGTTTTCCATACAACGATTCAAGTTTTGTTCATTTTTCTTCTTCTTTTCGTATGGGGGCTACCAGTTCCAGTGGTCCGATATGGCTGGATCCGACAAATGAGTTGACTGCACGAATAAGAAGGCTCTGTGCAAAATTTCAGCTCGATATCTTAAAAACTGTGGGAGGAGATTGTATATATACAGACAGACGGACAGACGGACATGGCTAAATCAACTCGTCTTGTCGTCCTGATCAAGAATATATATACTTTATATAGTCGGAAATGAATATTTCGATCTGTTACAAACTTCAGCACAAAGTTATTATACTATTTCACATACGTGAAAAGTATAAAAACCTCCTCGGCACAATCCGCCAGACTCGGTTATAAACCATGTTAGCCTATCGCTAACAGGTTTTTAGTATAATATATCATATCGATTAAAATCGAATCATCAAGCGAAGGATAAGCTTCAGTGGATCGCAGTATGGCAGCTGCTCAACCACTTACAACACCTTGCCTGTTACAAAAGTCGTTTACAATTGATTCTAGGCTTTGCCATTGTATTAAATAATGTTTTAATAAATAACTAGCGCGTCACCAGGTGATCAGTGATCCTCCCGATTTGCTATGGTATTCCATAACATTGGCATCACATCCATTGTCGTTTATAAAATAAATTATAAACTTTTAATGGTTTAGAAGGCCACACAATGCAAATTGCCCCATTTTTATCATTGCAGTCCAGCACGGATACGACCTTAGAGGCGTTCAGGCATAATCCAACGGACGTAGCGTCATACCACTGTTCGCTCGAACAAGTATTGTGCCATTGGTCCGTACCTGCGGTTCCTCTCGTACTACGCAGGAATGCTGTCGCAATAACATTTTGTCATTAGTAGGGTAAAACTAACCTGTCTCACGACGGTCTAAACCCAGCTCACGTTCCCTTGCATGGGTGAACAATCCAACGCTTGGTGAATTTTGCTTCACAATGATAGGAAGAGCCGACATCGAAGGATCAAAAAGCGACGTCGCTATGAACGCTTGGCCGCCACAAGCCAGTTATCCCTATGGTAACTTTTCTGACACCTCTTGTTAAAAATTCTTTAAACCAAAAGGATCGATAGGCCGAGCTTTTGCTGTCCCTGTGTGTACTGAACACCGAGATCAATACAGCATTTGCTCTTTTGCTCTATGTGTGGTTTCTGTCCGCACTGAGCTGGCCTTGGGACACCTCCGTTATTATTTGAGAGATGTACCGCCCCAGTCAAACTCCCTACCTGGAAATGTCCTTGAATTGGATCATATCTGAGTAATAGGAGTTATACCAAATTTTCAATTTAAAAAAACACTTACGTGAATTCTCTCATTAAAGAATTTGTTTGCAATTATATAACAAACTCGTGATACTTTGATCAAGAAGCTTGCATCAGAACCCAATACCATAAGATATAATAAATATATCCGTATAATGGCTAGGAAATGATACACGTTCCATTTAATCAAGTAAGTAAGGAAACAATAAGAGTAGTGGTATTTCATTGTCGATACTAAATAAATTCAATATCTCCCACTTATTCTACACCTCTTATGTCTCCTTACACTGCCAGATTAGAGTCAAGCTCAAAAGGGTCTTCTTTCCCCGCTAATTTTTCCAAGCCCGTTCCCTTGGCTGTGGTTTCGCTAGATAGTAGATAGGGACACACACACATGGTCACGGATCTCTCCGTAGTTTATTTAACGTGGGATGTACCTATAGTATGGTTTAAACCCACGGATGTCTAATGCCGAAGCATACATCAACGGATTTGGATTTTGTGCCAAATCAGCATCCTTGCATAGCATATTGCTAGCAAGTTCCTTTTGAAGTTGTGTTGAGCTAGGGTCACAAACTTCGCCCGGGTGAGGACCGGCATGCATCTAAACACACCTTCTGTTTTCTGGATAACAGCATCCTAGCTGAGCTCAGATAACTGAGCAAACGCAGCTAACCCGCCAAGTTAATAAACTTTACCCGCATTTGGGTGTTAAACCACAGCCACTACGATGTCTCCCATCAAGGGGCCATCCCATTGATGGTTGGCCTGGCTCTGCGAACCAGGCTGGGCATCAACCATCCCCGTAGTACCCTTATACCTTGGGTGAGGTTTCGTAGCCGAAACTACTACCAATCTCGAGTCCCGAAGCGACTGACTAGGTTGGTGACCTAAGCCTAGATAACTAGACTCCATTTGCGCCTTGTTCGTTAGCTACATAACCGAAGTTATGCATTGCCCATCTAACGCCAACGAGGAGGAGAACATAGACGACTTTACACGGTTACCCAAGATCAGTTTGGGGTTTCCCCCTCCCCTTTGCTTGGTGGTGATTCGCTAGATAGTAGATAGGGACAACAACAATAGCCTCGGATCTCTCCGAAGTTTATTTAACGTGGCGTGTACCTATAGTAAGGTTTACTACCACGGCACCCTAATGTTAAGCATGTGGTGCATGGACTTGAATCTATGCCAAGTCAGCATCCCCATTTGACATAAGCCAAACAGGTACCTATTCGAAATTGTGCTGCACCTGGTCACAATTTCCCCTTAGGTGGAGGGCGAAGTGCATCTAGACACCTCTGCTGCTCTCTGGATCGCAGCATCCGAGTTGTATTCAAGAAGAAATCTTGAGAACGATGCAACTCACACATCAAGCCGAAGACTTTACTGGCTTGAGTATTAACCACAACCACCAGCGTTGCACCATATACATGGTCCTCACCAATAAGTAGCCAGACCATAGACTACCGAAGCAGTCCATGGTCCGGGGCAGTTACTTCCCGCTGTACCAAATAAACCTTTGGTCCGGTTTCGTGTTGTTACTAGATAATAGTGTATTGATAGTAGTGAGTGTGATAAGTATTAGCAACAACACTACCAAGTTCGAGTCCAAGTGACTCCAAGCATTGGTGAGCTTGTGCCCCTCTCTGATCTGCTACATAGCTAGGCTATGCATTGCTCATCTAGCAGGACGTGAACCTCCAGGTTATGTATAGGTATACAACTTAAGCGCCATCCATTTTAAGGGCTAGTTGCTTCGGCAGGTAAGTTGTTACACACTCCTTAGCGGATTACGACTTCCATGTCCACCGTCCTGCTGTTTTAAGCAACCAACGCCTTTCATGGTATCTGTATGAGTTCGTATTGTTCGTCTAGCCGTGCCAGTTTCTGCTTCCAGCTCAGATTTGCCAGATCTTCGCCGTACAGCCAATCGCTTTCCTCCAGCGGGTAGTCACGCTTGAGTTTGAATCTGATTGCCAATTTCTTGGCAACCAGGTCAAACGGGGGAGTTCCAGCAAGAACTTGCAGTGCCACTGTGGACACTGTTCGGCATACCGGGAGGCATCCAAGCAGGACGAGCCTCTGGCATGACAAGAGCCGCTTGCGCGCGACAACTTGTCTCGACGTAACGCCGTACCATACCGAGGCTCCAAACGGAGCACAAGGCTCCATGAGTCCGGCATATACGGTGCGTTTGTCGCGAGGACTGAACCCCCAGTCGACTCGCAGTACGCGTGCCAAAGCACTTACGACTCCAGGCAGCTGATCGCGTAAGCACACGATATGCGGGAGAAAACTCAACCGCTCGCCGACTGTGATGCCGAGGTACCGTTATTTGTCAACATACGGAAGATTTGCGCCAGCAAACTTAACCGTTGGCCGCCTGTTGGGTTTCCCCTTCAGGAGCATGACTGCCGTCTTGCTCGTTGACATACTCACGCCAACTTCGTGCCCCCAAGCTTGTCTTTCTTACCACTACGTCCTCAAACCATCGCCAGTCTGCATTTGCGAGATTCCAGGACGGAACAGGAGCAAAGCTCTCATGTGTGCTTGACGTATGCGTCACCGTAACATTAATAATGTTATGGTCGCTGAGCTCCCACTCGTTCACTCTCCAGTCATATGCGGTCCACATAGACGCTGCTCCATTGGCGATGGTTACGTCAATATCGATATGTCCTCGGCGATTGTCAAACGTGTACGACTCACTGAACTGATTAAGCACGCCGGCTCTATTCGGCAGGATCCAATCAGGCAGCAGCTCACCCCGTGCATGGTTCGTGTGTCTCCGAGCGGACTCGAAAAGCTTACTAAACCAAGTGGGGGATACTGCATTCGCGTCGAGTCCAAAGATGACAGGCGTGCTGCTAGCCAGTAGCAGCACCGCATCCATGTACATTTGGTAGGGTTTGATGTCGGCGTTGAATTGGCAGTATACGGAGCTCAGGAAGATTGAGCCAAATCTTCCAGTGACGCTCACGCATACGCCAAATTTCGTGGCAAGAGACTCCACACAGATAGCATCATTATCGTCGATTATTACCGCTGCTTTCCCTTTTTATCCGCGAATACACGCATCCCGAGTGGGATGCCTGTTATTCTTCCTGCGAAGTCTACATAGGGCTCTTGAACCAGTGCGAACAGGTGTGCTCGATGAAAACAGCTCGGCCACGGCCACAATTTGCCTGGGCTAGCACCGCACCGTAGATCGAGCATGTAATGCCCCGAGGGAAGCCCCTTGAAACGGCAGTTTCGGCAGTCTACAGGGCTGGTGCATTGCCACACATTGTGGCCAGTTTGTCCGCTCTGGCAGACAGTTTCTTTAAAACGGCATTGTGACGCCTTGTGGTCAAACCCAACGCAACGATGACATGCGCATGTCCGGCTCAGCGAGTTCGTGCGGTATGAAAACCATTTGACGTACACTTTCGCGCCGTCAAGTATAGCAAGTGCCTTTGCGTTGACCTCAAATTTCACATTTACTGTGGCACCGTCCCTTGCTGTCCACGGCTTAGATTCCAAATGCACCGACTTTGTGAATTCAGCTTGCTACATTGGTTCCTCGAAGTCGTGTCTGAACAACTCCGACATGAATGTTTCCGGCGTTAGGGATGAGTCGACATCGTGAACCATCACTCTTGGCAGCAGTTTTTTGTTGGGCTGAACATCGAGACCAACCTCCTGAAATCGCGCCCTTTGAGGGGGTGCGGATAATATAAAATAAAATAATATAATAGATAAAAATTGATGCGCGCTTGCGACTGCACTCGACGAACGATTGTTTGCAACTGTAGATAGGGACAGTAAGTCGAAGGGGTTGAACGTGAGCACCTGCCAAAATTTGGCCTTATCTCACGGTGTTCAAATGACTAGCATAGCACTGGATTGTTAAACGTCAATCAGCGTTCCCTGTAGACATGCGCAGCAGGTACCAAATCGAAGCTATGTTGCTTGGACATAGCTTCCTCCTTGGTGGGGAGCCGAGGCTTACCTAAAACCTCTGCCAGTCTCTGGGTCGCGGCACCCGGTTGTACGGCAACTCCTCGCAAGAGCACAAGGCTCTACCCGCATTTGGGTGTTAAACCACAGCCACCACGATGCTCCCACAAGGAGCCTACCCGACGGTCAGGACAGGACTGCAATGAAGCAGCCCTGTGGGCTCCTGACCTCCCGTGGTTCCAGAATATGCGTACATATACAGAGCCACGCGCCTCCACGTATCTTTATACGCACATGCCCGCACTCAACATATACATATACACAGCCTCTGGTCAGGCCTCGTATAAAAGTACTACCAATTTGAACTCCAAATAGTTCCGTCTACTCCCAGTGAAGCTCCATGAAGCTTGAGGATTGGTTGCCCCTTGAACGCGAAGTTCAATACACAAATTCACACAGTTCATTCATACCCCCCAGTCACACACACATTCACACCGCCTCTTAATTTTACTATCAGGAAAACACAGCTCCCGCAAGCATATTCAGCCTATTCATCTGACTTGCCAGTCAGATAGAACGCACTCATTCAGTGAGCGTTTACGTTCATTCCACCCTAAACTGTCCACGTCCCTATCAAATAGCCATTCATCCATAGCCGCCCTTTACCATATCGACGATCCATATGCTGCACAAGCAGGAAACAGACTGTGATAAATGTTACGGACAGCACGCCTGCTGAGGCCTCATTCGACGCACCTGACCAACCACACCAATCAAACGCTCCTTGAGACGGCCAAAGTGAGGAGTGAAACACATCCTCTTGCCCATTGAAATACCAAAGTACTTAACCTCCTTGATATGTTTCAACCGAACATTGTTCATCGTGACAATGGGACTTCGATCGGACAACTTGCCTTTCAGCAACGTTGTCACGGTCTTGTCCATTGCCACGCTGACTCCAACACCATTGCCCCAATCGGACACGATGCTAAGACATGATTCTGCCTTCAGTTCGATCCCACGACGCGATAGCGCCTCAATCAAAATGAGTAAGTCATCAGCATAACACTTGCATTCAACGTCGAGCGCACGCAACAGAGAGTCCATCATTAGGTTCCAAATAAATGGACCAAAGATAAAACCCTGATGGCAGCCAAGAACCACATTAATACACACACTTTCATTGAAACCATTTACACATGCACGTCTTTGCGAAAAATAGCTCTTCCAGAGAGCCATTTCTCGACAGCCCCATTCACTCAACCTCATTAACACAATTTCCCAGTTTAGGTAGGCGAATGCATCTTTGAAATAAACAAAGATGCTGATGCCCCAATATGATCTAGGATTGCTCCCGACCTTTTCAGGCGACTTCAAGAGCACAACCATTTTGGCACACTTCCACTCACTTACACACTTACCGAACAAAACATTCAAATAGTCTAGAATGGCAATCCAGATACTTTTGCACATCTCACCGGTAAATCCATCCAGGCCAGGAGACTTCCTTGACTTAAGCATCTGAAATGCCAGTTCCAGCTCATCCAACCGAAGCGGAACAGTTGGAAGATCCACACTAGGTGGTTGATCCAACTGCTCCGCTCGCGGAAAGAACTCATTCAACAGAACATTCATACAGTCATACCATGTAGTCAACTGATTGTCGGCGACACGTAGACTACTCACATCCGTCACCCTACGATGCCATGACTAATTCGTCATAGCGAGACAGTGCACTTTGCATGGCCTTGCTCATGACCAAAAACTGCTCGAGCACTTTCTTTTATAAATCTCCGATGTTTTTGAGAAAATATAAAAATTTTCCGAGATACGATGAACTGATGACCAAATTCGCGAAGTGATGACTGTCTTCGCGAACCGATGACCACTTACTTGACGAACCGATGACCAAGTTCAGCAGGCAGCCTGGTGGGTGGCGTAGACCTGCTCACACAAATATAAGCGCAAAGCATACGACGAAAGAAACCGGTTTGTAGGCGAGAACTTACAACAACAATTTGATTGAAAATTTTCCACACGAATTAAATTGCAAAAATTGATGCGCGCTTGCGACTGCACTCGACGAACGATTGTTTGCCAGTACAGTCGAAGAGGTTTAACGTGAGCACCTGCCAAAATTTGGCCCAATCTCACGGTGTTCAAATGACTAGCATAGCACTGGATTATTAAACGTCAATCAGCGTTCCCTGTAGACATGCGCTGCAGGTACCAAATCGAAGCTATGTTGCTTGGACATAGCTTCCTCCTTGGTGGGGAGCCGAGGCTTACCTAAAAACTTGCCAGTCAGATAGAACGCACTCATTCAGTAAGCGTTTACGTTCATTCCACCCTAAACTGTCCACGTCCCTATCAAATAGCCATTCATCCATAGCCGCCCTTTACCATATCGACGATCCATATGCTTCACAAGCAGGAAACAGACTGTGATAAATGTTACGGACAGCACGCCTGCTGAGGCCCCATTCGACGCACCTGACCAACCACACCAATCAAACGCTCCTTGAGACGGCCAAAGTGAGGAGTGAAACACATCCTCTTGCCCATTGAAATACCAAAGTACTTAACCTCCTTGATATGTTTCAACCGAACATTGTTCATCGTGACAATGGGACTTCGATCGGACAACTTGCCTTTCAGCAACGTTGTCACGGTCTTGTCCATTGCCACGCTGACTCCAACACCATTGCCCCAATCGGACACGATGCTAAGACATGCTTCTGCCTTCAGTTCGATCCCACGACGCGATGGCGCCTCAATCAAAATGAGTAAGTCATCAGCATAACACTTGCATTCAACTTCGAGCGCACGCAACAGAGAGTCCATCATTAGGTTCCAAATAAATGGACCAAAGATGAAGCCCTGATGGCAGCCAAGAACCACATTAATACACACACTTTCATTCAAACCATTTACACATGCACGTCTTTGCGAAAAATAGCTCTTCCAGAGAGCCATTTTTTGACAGCCCCATTCTCTCAACCTCATTAACACACTTTCCCAGCTTAGGTAGGCGAATGCATCTTTGAAATAAACAAAGATGCTGATGCCCCGATATGGTCTAGGATTGCTCCCGACCTTTTCAGGCGACTTCAAGAGCACAACCATTTTGGCACACTTCCACTCACTTACACACTTACCGAACAAAAAATTCAAATAGTCTGGAATGGCAATCCAGATACTTTTGCACATCTCACCGGTAAATCCATCCAGGCCAGGAGACTTCCTTGACTTAAGCATCTGAAATGCCAGTTCCAGCTCATCCAACCGAAGCGGAACAGTTGGAAGATCCACACTAGGTGGTTGATCCAACTGCTCCGCTCGCGGAAAGAACTCATTCAACAGAACATTCATACAGTCATACCATGTAGTCAACTGATTGTCGGCGACACGTAGACTACTCACATCCGGATCATGTTTATTTCGCTCAACAAAAGCTCTCCGTTCATCTTCTTTCACTCTTACAAGCAATAACTTGTACCCTTTCAAACATCGACTATACTCCAACCTAAGCTGGGCTTCCAATCGCACTTAAAACAGCTTCTTGAAGAGCATGTTTTTGCCATATGGTCACTCGAAAGGCAGTTGAAGCACATTCTTTGACCTTGCACCCACTTCACTCTGTCCACTACTATCGTATCACGGAAGTTTTCGCATTGAAAAATGCGGTGACTTGCGTTTTTGCGAAATTGGCAAAATGGTGTTTGTGCTGTTGATGATTCACATGTCTTCCGTTTTTTCTTTGCTTCGTGACGTCCTCCAATCGATTCAATGAACCGTTGTTCAAGGAATGCAAGGAAACTTTTAATAGGTTGCAAGTTCTTTGTATCCTTTATGGACTGCTCGTAGAGTGTGTGTTTCAAGCGATCTAATTTCTTGGTAAGCAAGAAAAGTAGAATAGGATCCCAGTTGATGGTATCAATGTCCATATTCTTCAATTCTTCCAGAGTTTCATGAATGTTGTCATGAAAATTCTTTATCGACGCTGCATCGTTCGTCGTGTTGTGTTGGTCCAAAAGCTTTTGGAGTAAGGCTGAGCTGAGGACTCGTCTGTTATTAAAACGATCCTGCAAAATTGCCCAAGCCGTTTCATAGTTCGCCTCTGTCAAGGACAAATGACGAATTAACCTTTCTGCCTCTCAGCAAGGTTAGACTTCAAATACCACATTTTCTGAATGCTTGGTATTTGAGTTTCATGAATCATTTTCTTGAAAATGTCATGAAATTGTTGCCACTTCAAATAATTGCCGTCGAATTTAGGTATCGAAACCTTTGGCAATTGTAGCGATGATTGAGGCATTGCTAGTTGCGTATCTGCCTTAGAACTCACGTTTGTCGCCACTTGCAATTGGATGATTGCATTCTCAGCCGACGTAAAACTTTTTATATCGTATCCACGCTGGACTGGATCCTCACACAAACTGTGGATTTCCAAGTGGTTATCGGATATTTGGCTCCAATATTTTTCAGCCATTGGTCGATTCCAGTCTGTAGTTTCTGGTGCCATAGTCGTCATGACTCTTGACAAACTAGCAAACAAGGCGTTTTGCTTCCGGAATAAAGACTCTACTTTGTCCGTCTCCATACTGGACGCTTCATCTCCTTGGTGAGACTCTTCTCGTCGCTATGCCTTGCATGATTTCATCCATAGCTTTGAGTAACTGCGCCTTGTCCTGTGACCTGACTCTTTTCCACCAAGAGCAACCAGCAGTTCACTGTCACCTTTCAGGATTGACTCTTTGAGATTGTTTAAATTCGACAATCTATCCCTGCAGTAGGTACTTGTTTTCCTACTCGCGGAATCCTTTTTGTAACTTCGGATGATGTTCTGGATTTCTTCACCAGTGGCTAGTGGCTTGGTGAAGAACTGTTCAATGTTGGCCATCTTAAATGCCTTTACTATTGCTTCTTTATATTTCTGAAAATACCTGACCAGTTGGAGGTTAATTTATTTTGTCTTGATGACAGGATATGCCTCGACTCACACCCAAACAAATGGTCAAAGGTACTCGGAAATATTAAGCAAAGTCTCTGTTACTGGTCTTCAATTGGCCAGTTGTGTACTGTGACTAATCGCCTGGTTGATTAGCCTGTATATCGTGACTTGCGTGAAGTCTCAAATGTCCTGTACGTCTGTGAAGTTGATCGCCTAGTCGACCAATTTCCGTAGCAGGAGTCGTTGTCCACCAACCTTGTGTTGTTGTAGACTCTCGTAAAGGATTATCAATTTGTCACCTCAATGTGATCACCTCGTGTGATCGTCACCTAACTGGTATCACTTTCTCGAAGTGAGTTCCACGCATATGATGATCACGTCGGGGACACCAAAAAATGTTAATGTTTGCCACTAGTACAAACTAGTGACTGGGAGTTGCCGCAACCGATACTTGTGCTTGTGCATTTTAATTGATGACATTTAGTGAAAGAAAACTGCAGTGCTGAGTGAATCACAAATGTCGACAGCGGCCAGGTCATTTACCAGCAGACACAGCTAGTTAGCATAATATGTCAATCCACTTGCACGCACAGCCATTAAAGAAAAGGTCAAACCATTGGTCACACAATGCAAAACAATTACTTTACACCAAGCGATTGATCGTTGTTCGATGCATTTTATGCTCAAGAATTTATTAGGCACGTACAGTGTTAACAATAATTATATGCTAATGTTCTCAGCTCAAACATGTGTGGGAAACAAAAGCTAACTCTTAACACTTTTCTTATCTTGATCATTATATTTGATTACTCCTCATTTCATTTAACATAATACAATGGTATTTTTATCAATTATTATTTTATATGCTCGTATAGATTTTCAAATGAGATGATAAAATATTGTGCTGTAGTAGTTTATAATAATACTAATGACAATAAGTGATACCAATCGATCGATCAACCTATTCACTTGCCATTTTATTCATTTAAATATATTTAATTATATAAGCCTATTTTCATTAGCAGCACATTTGTTTTCCTAGGAATTACTTTAATCCATTCATGCGCGTCACTAATTAGATGACGAGGCATTTGGCTACCTTAAAATAATCATAGTTACTCCCGCCGCTGATGCGCTTACTAGAATTTCCTCACTTTGACATTCAGAGCACTTGCAGAAATCACATATATTTAATTTCACAATCACATTTGTTTTCCTTCGTACAAGTAATAATGCCGGGTTTAACGTGCGCACCTACTCGTTACAGCCTAATCACACGGCACTCACATGCAAAGCATAGCGCAATGGATTTGGATTTTGTGCCAAATCAGCATCCTTGGTTAGCCGAAGCTACCAAGTTCCTGTGAAGTTATTAGAGCTTAGTCACAAACTTCTCCCCAGGTGTGGGATCGAAATGCATCTAAACATCTCTGCTGTTTTCTACATAACAGCATCCTAGTTGAGCTCACTGAGCAGACGCAACTACCACGCCAAGCAATAAATAGCTTTACCCGCATTGGGGTGTTAAACCACAGCCACGCACGAAACTCCCATTATAGGGGCCAACCCACAATAGCAGGGCTGATTCATAACAACCAACCAACCAACATGGGCATGCCAATTCCGTGCTACTCATATACCTTGAGTGTGGTTTCGAAACCAAAGGTTACCACCAAATTCAGCTCCATAGCAGCAGATAACAGTTGGTGGCCTATTTGCACCCATGTTTGTTGGCTACATAGCAAAAGCTATGCATTGATATCTAACACCACGGAGAGGTAAACGTGGGCGACTTTACCACGCCTCGGGATAAGCTCTTGCGAGCCTACTCGCATACCTTATAGATGTTTTGTGCCACTACCACTGCATAATGTGTTTTTTTCATAATTTGTGCCATTTACCAACCATTTCTCGTCATATAATAATACCAACCCTAAGTGCAATCTACCCTCCATCTCATGATAGAATACTAAATTCACTTTACTAAGTTTATTCACAATGCATTGATTGTATTTATGGTTTTGTCATATCAACTTTCAGCCCTGTCCGTCCTTCCGTCCGACTGTATTCACCAATGGATCTCGGAAACTGTAAGAGCTAGAGACTTGAAATTTGGAGGGTAGACTCGTAATGCTTGGCAGCAGATCAAGTTTGGATGGTTTTGTGCCACGCCCACTCCTTCCCGCCCATCGAGCACCAACCACTTTTTGAAAACGATATAATTCGAACAACCAAAGAGATAGAAACATGAAAGTCGATATGTGGACTCAGTATGAGTAACTCTACAAAACTAACTCTTCATACCACAAAATCCCTCCCTCTTTTTCATTTCCCTTGCCCCAGTTATTTTCTGTAAATTGCTATATCTCCAAAATTAACAAAGGTATGAACCTGAATACAAGCTCAGTGATCATACATCTTTAAAACTGCATACCACAAATTTCCCCTCTCTTTGATGGCTACCCCTCAGACACCAACAAACTTAAATTTTTCGTAAAATCCACATTTTTTGACCGATTTTCTTTGTACACTATTTAAAAAGGCGACGTCAGATCAATATGTTTCTGTAGATTGAGGATGTGGCACCGCCTACTGTTTGTGCAGGGTATTATATTGTCGAGTATACTCGACTATACTGGCCTTACTGGTTATACCCTGTACCTTATGGTACCGGGGTATATGAGTTTTGTGCGCATCGAAAATGTATGTAACACCTTAAAGGAGACATTTCCGACTCAAAGTATATGTATTCTCGATCAGTATCGAAAGAGAAGTCGATTTATTCATGTCCGTCTGTCCGTCCGTCCGTCTATATGAACGCGTCGATCTCGGAAACTATAATATATAGGTCCAAAAACTCTTCGCAGTTCGATTCTGTTATTCATTCAGCAGATCAAGTTTATTTTGTCTCTCCCTTTTTATACCCTGTACACACACTGTGTATCATGGTATATTAAGTTTGTTTGAGACGGTTTGTATGTAACGCATAGAAGGAGGGGAGGGGGACCCTATAAAGTATATATATTCTTGATCAGGATGACAAGACGAATTGATATAGCCCTGTCTGTCCGTCCGTTCGTCCTCACCAATGGTTCTCGAAAACTATAAGAGCTAGAGACTTCAAATTGGGTGGATAGACTCGTGAGGTCAAACGCTAGATCAAGTTTTAAGGAATTTTAGCCACGCCCACTCCTTCCCGCCCATCGAGCACCACCCATTTTTTCAAAAGGCTGTAAATCGAAAACCTGATGAGTTAGAAACATGAAAGTGAATATGTATAGCTCTACAAAACTGCATACCACATTTTTTCCCCTCCCCTTCGTTTCCCCTCAAAAAGTTGTTTTCTTAAAACTGCTGTATCTCCTAAACTTTAATAGATACAACGCTGAAATTTTGTATGCAAACTCGGTAAACATACCTTTTTAAAACTGCATACCACAATTTATCATTTTCCATGCTGTTTGCCCACGCAAAGACAAACAATTTGAAATTTGGCATAAATTGCGCTTTCAACACTGCTTTATCCTATTTGTAAGAAAAACCGTACTTAACACTGCGAAAACTATTAGAGCTAGAGACTTGAAATTTAGAAGATAGACTCGTGTGGTCGAACACTAAATCAAGTTTGAAGGAATTTTTGCACGCCCATCGAACACAACCAAAGGTCATTATACCATGTACACATACTGTGCATCGGGGTATATTGTGTTTGTTTGAGCGAAATGTATGTAACGCACAGAAATATTCACTTGCGACTATCTAAAGTATATATATTTTTGATCAGGACGACAAGAGAAATTGATTAAGCCATGTCCGTCCGTCTGTCCGTCCGTATTCACCAATGGTTCTCAGAAACTATAATAGCTAGAGACTTGAAATTTAGAGGGTAGACTCGTGATGCTAGGCAGCAGATCAAGTTTGAACGGTTTTGTGCCACGCCCACTCCTTCCTGCCCATCCAGCACCGCCCACTTTTTTAAAAAGCTATATAGAAACATGAAAGTCGGTATGTAGACTCAGTATGAGTAGCTCTACAAAACTGCATACCACATTTTTTCCCCCTCCTCTTCGTTTCCCCTCCCCCGGTTGTTTTCTTAAAGTTGCTGTATCTTCAAAACCATTAAAGATACGAACCTGAAATTGTAGACCAGCTCAGTAAATACGCATCTTTAAAACTGCATACCTCAAAATTCCCCTTTTTTTGATAGTTACCCCTCAATGACCTACAAACTCAAATTTTTCGTAAATTACAAATTTTTTGACCGATTCACTTGATATTTTGAACACTTTTCAATCGGGCGATGTCAAATCAAAATTTTGTTGCGTAGATTTGGGGTGTTGCAACGCCTACTCTGTGTGCAGGGTATTATATTGTCGACTATACTCGACTATAGCGTCCTTACTGGTTTTTTTCTTAAAATTGCTGAAGTATAAAAAATACAATGCTGAAATTTTGTATGCAAACTCAGTTAACATACCTTTTTAAAACTGCATACAACAAACTACCACTTTCCCCGCAAAGACCAACAAACTAAAATTTTGCAGCAATGCTTTGTAACAAAAATCCGTACTAAAGCGCCATCTAATGGCAACATTGCACTCTGAGCCCTGCCTTACTTAAGCAAATACACAAACCATATCGTGGTACACTGCTTTTGCTGTCGGCGAAAGTTAAACGTGTTATAAACATAGGTGTGTGTACAGGGTATTATATTGTTGAGAATGCTCTCTATCTCTATCAGGGAAATTTTTTCTCTAGCAAAATCTCTGACTATACCCTCAGGGATTTGCTTAAATTCAGCCTTATTTTAAGTTCTTATAAAAAATTATGAATGAAGAAATAAACTTTATGGTTTTCCTCATAAATCTGCATTCAAACAATTCGTTATTTTACATGTTTTCATTAAAAAATTTGCATTTTAAAAAAAGCTTCCTCAAATCAACCAATTTTTTTTGAGAAGCAAAAACAATCAGTTTCATGCCTCGCCAATCTGCTTGCATTCATTTTCGAAAATTGAAAACTATATTCGAATTGAACTAAACAAACTGTTAAGATAATCTAAAAATCATAATTAATATGCTGTTGCATTTGAAATGTTTAAGCAATCTCGTAAAAATAGCAAATTTAATTAAAATAGGTACCGACAGTGTTGTTCGGACAGGTTGGCATGTGAACATTTTTGAATGAACAAATGCGAAGAAGAAGAGTTAATTCAAAAGTGCAGCGTATCTCCCGTAGAACAGAAACAAGTTAGTTAGCAAATCTAACGTGTGAAACAATCTCCATACCTTTATTTATCTGTTTGCACATATAATTGATTACTACATTTCACCTTTGGAGTATTTTGAATTTGTAACGTATTTGACAATCACCGGAAAAGAAAGATTAGGATTGTCAAAACAATTGTAAAATTTGGCGAGCTGCATTATAATTGTGCTTAAATTTGCAATTAATACTTTTATAGCATTCTAATTTTGTATATTATTAGATGTAAATACACAATTGTTTTAATTTGATGAGAAAAACAATGAAATAAGCATAAATAAATTACATTATTTTTATTTTGAATGTATACAACTCTGCCGCGGGATGCCGAATTTTCGAAGACAAATGTTCGAAAAACAATATTCCAGAGATTTTCTGTGACACCAAATAGAGAAATTGAAAAAACCTTCTTCGAAAAAACAAAATTTCGAAGACGGATTTCTGTGAGACACCCGATTGTGTTTGTTTGAGCGAAATGTATGTAACGCTCAGAAGGAGGGGAGGGGGACCCCATAAAGTATATATATTCTTGATCAGGACGACAAGAGAAATTGATTGAGCCATGTCCGTCCGACCGTCCGTCCCCACCAACGGTTCTCGAAAACTATAAGAGCTAGAGACTTGAAATATGGAGGGTAGACTTGTGATGCTCGGCAGCAGATGAAGTTTATTTTTGGAACGAAGTTCCTTTACGGAGCTTACATGTAGACTGATACTACGTTTATACGACGACTTAAAACGTTTCGACTGAAAACGAAGTAACTCAATACACATAAATAAACACTTTTTGAATTCGTTTTGAAAGCACAAAGCGTTCTGACTCAAACTTGTTTTCAAATGTGTGTTAATTATACCCTGCACATACAGTGTGTCAGGGTATATTAAGTTTGTTTGAACGAAATGTATATAACGCACAGAAGGAAGGGAGGGGGACCCCATAAAGTATATATATTCTTGATCAGGACGACAAGAGAAATTGATTGAGCCATGTCCGTCCGTCCGTCCGTCTGTATTCACCAATGGATCTCGGAAACTGTAAGAGCTAGAGACTTGAAATTTGGTGGGTAGACTCGTGATGCTTGGCAGCAGATCAAGTTTATTTTTTTTTGTGCCACGCCCACTCCTTCCCGCCCATCCAGCCCTACCCACTTTTTTAAATCGCTATAACTCAAACATCCAAAGAGATAGAAACATGGAAGTCGGTATTAAGACTCAGTATGAGTGGCTCTACAAAACTGCATACCACAAAATCCCCCCCTCATATTCATTTCCCCTCCCCCAGTAATTTTCTCTAAATTGCTATATCGCCAAAACTAACAAAGGTATGAACCTTAAATTTTGTATACAAGCTCAGTGATAATACATCTTAAAAACTGCATACCACAAATTTCCCCTCTCTTTGATGGCTACCCCTCAGAGACCTACAAACTTAAATTTTTCTTAAAATCCACATTTTTTGACCGATTTTCTTTGTATTTTGAACACTATTGGAAAAGGCGACGTCAGATCAATATGTTTTTGTAGATTGAGGGTGTGGCACCGCCTACCATGTGTGCAGGGTATTATATTGTCGAGTATACTCGACTATACCGCCCTTACTGGTTTTTCAAGTCGTTTTGAAAGTACGTATAAACGCTAAGCATTTTCAAGATGTTTTGAAGTCAGCTGATACACAAAATATGGCTTCAAACAGAGTTGCTATATATTTTAATTAAAATGATTATTCCTAATTATTTTTTACTGTTTCCAAAACTTTCCGCAAATGAAATGATTTGTTAACATGCATTTTGCATGAAACTTCTGCTTATAGGGTTAAAACATGTCAATCGTAACATTAAATTGTCTTTTTGTTACGCTTACTAGAAGTATGACAACCATATGATGCGAATTTCACAAACAATTTCGGTGTCATCGTCAAATAGAAATATATATGCCGTCTACCTAAAGGGACATCTATATATTAGTAAATTTTGGTTCTTGAAAATGACACCCTAACATATACAAATCCCTCTGTCTTACGAAAACTTTTCTTTACAAGTATATTTAGGGAATAGAAGTTAACGTGAGATTCTTAATGAGCTCCTTTGGTCCTTGGTGAGTTTAAATGAGATATTGCATGACCCCCTCTATAATTGTATAACATATAATGTATTCTATTACGGTTCGTTTTCTGCATGGGCTTTTTCAATGTTACATTGAATTCTTGTCCATTTCAACAATAATAAATTGAATTTTTGAAGTTTATTCATTTTTATTTGTTTTGACATAAAAGTCAAAACAGATTGATTTCCATCTTCAAAACGTATTGAGTCAGAACACTTATAAAGTCGCAAGCATAAACGAACATAGGCAAAGTGTTTTGAATTATTTAATTTCCAGTCAAAACGTTTTAAGATATCGTATAAACGTAGTATGGAAATGAGAGAAAATTTCAAAATCTAAAAGAGGTTTTTTGTGTATGTGTGGGACAATATTGCTATAATGCTAACGTTGTTGCTACTTGCATGACTCAGTAGTAGGGATGTAAATCCCGGGATCCCGAAATACCGGGATTTCAGTGTTTTTGAATTCCCGAAAATCCCGGGATTTAACTTGCCCAATCCCGGGATATTCGGGACTTAGATATTTTTATTCTGATGTGAATTATTTCTATAAATCAATAAGTTAGAAAGCGTATACGTCAAATTTCATTGTTTCGTAACCAAGAACGTAGCCAGTTTGTCACAAAGGAGGCGAAAATAGTCTTTTTGCATAAATCTGAGCGCTTTTTACAAAAACCAAAGTTATTTCAAGGATTAAAAGTATCGATATTCTGATGTAGGGGGACTGCAGAATGATGCTCACAAATTTGAAAAAACCAGTAAGGATTGGAGTCGACAGTACTCGACTTCGACATACCCTGTACCTTCAATTAGTAACGTCTGTTGTGGGGCGTAGCCCCGCCCACTTTTTAATCGAAACAGATTTCGTTTCCATTCAATATCATACATTCTAATTTTTGCTCTTCTAGACCAATTCGTTACAGAGATATAACGGTTTTCTATTTTGGCTATATGTGGGCGTTGTAACGCCCATTTTATTTTTGAATCTTACTATACTCCATCCCAACAGCATACATGCAAAGTTTCATTCTTGTAGGTTGTATGGTTCTCGAGATTTGAGCGTTTGAAATTTTTACTATATAGGGGCGTGGTCACGCCCATTTTTTTGTTTTTTCTTCTTGAGGTTTGAGTTAGCTATACTCACACCAAATTTAATGTTCCTATCACAAAACGCAACGCAGAAAATACGACTTTTGTACTATTTTACCCGACGTAGCTTCAGTTATTTGCCCCTCACCCCTAAACTAACTAAAAAAGGGGGAAAACAAAATAAACTTGATCTGCGTAATGAATCACATAGAGCTTTTGGTCTTATCTATTATAGTTTCCGAGATCGACGCGTTCATACAGACAGACGGACGGACGGACAGACGGACATGGCTAAATGACTTCTCTTTCGATACTGATCAAGAATATTTATATTTTATATAGTCGAAAATGTCTCCTGACATAGATTGTCGACGTGCACAAAACTAATATACGCTTGTACCATAAGGTACAGGGTATAACCAGAAATTTAATGTTTTCATACTTTGGGTATATGTGGGCGTGGTCACGCCCATTTCACAATTGAATCTTAATATACTCCATTCCAATAGCATACAAGTTAACGTATGCCGCAAGCGCGCCAAAGTTGACACATTTCTTTGTCACTTCGGTGCCACACTTTCGGTGCCACCCTCTTGGTGCCGCACCGTATCTTAAACACTTTAAGCTCAAATCATGAGTTCAAGAGCTAGAACTACAGTTCTTGTCTACGAATCTGAGCAATGCGATCCGCGTAGCTGACACATTGCTTTAACACTTTTCTAGAGCTCGAGCTAATTAAGTCTTTCTATGGGACACTTCTTCACCAACAAAAGGTAAACAGTTTCTCTTATTTAAAAATCTGAGCAATGCGATTCGCGTAGCTGACACATTGCTCTAACACTTTCCTATTAGCGATCAGCGACCAAGCGATCCGATATCAAAGGGCTATTCCAGCTCACGCTTTGTTTACAAAACAAAGCAATGCGATCCGCGTAGCTGACACATTGCTTTGACACTTAACCATTAGCGTGTCGCGGACAAGCGCTCTCTCAAATATGCTGAGTCGCGATCAAGCGCTCTCTCAATCCTTCTTTCTATTGTGTAAACTAACGCTTCCATCAAGTTAGAACTCAAGTGTGATACAATTGATAACATTACATAATTCCTAAGAGCAAACTATTTGCTCACGCAAATCAGTATATAAACATAAGCCCAAATAATTTGGGAGCAGGCTTATCTCTAACCGCGACGCGGTCGGTTGTAATGTCCTCATACAAAAATATCAAACTTAAATAAAAATAAATGTATTAACCAAATTCTTCAACGAATTTATTTAATTGGCGCCCAACGTGGGGCCACGTCAAGAAACGGTATTAATAATATAAAATATACCTAACGTGCGCCTGTAACTAAGCCAAAAACGGTTCTAATAATATAAAACGAACGCGTTAGTGCTTAAAAAGAAAAAAACCCACCAAGACGATCAAAGCTTTTCGCTGGTGTCGCAATTAAGGACAAAATAAATTGTCCGCAACATAAGCCCGCAACGGTTCCAATATAACAAAATGAACGCGGCAGTGCTTTATAAAGGAACTTATACTCAAATAAGCCCGTAACGGTTCCAATAAAACAAACCGAACTCGTCAGTGCTTTAAGAAACAAAAAACTCTAACGCAGAAAAGAAGCTCTAATAAACCAAACCAACAGCTTATTAACAACCAAATGGACTCCATCAAAAACTTAGTAGCAAAAGCCAAAGGCTACAAGCCGCTTAAATATTGTAACCAGTGCGGATCTACAGAAAACACAGACAGTAACTGTGTTGTGAACAAAATTAAAAAAGGTGCTAAGTGAAGCAAAGGTGAAAATAAACACACCAACAATCAACACAAAGACATGCTACCGAAGTCGGAAGAAGTCGAAGACATTGAAATATAACTACCAAGTTCATCTACCTACCCTCACAAGGAGGAAGACGCCGATTACTACCGAGGCATTGAAGGACAACTACAAGGCATCCGGGAGAACAACCAGGAAGACAACGCTCAAGACAGAGAATTCTGGAGGGACATCAACAGACGTATTCAGGAAATTCTGGAGGATATTCGGCATCAGTGAGTCAGAATAAAAAACTATATTAAGAAAAAAAACAATACTTTGAAAAAAAAACCATAAAGCTATATATTAAGCGAAGAAAAATTTAAATTTGACAAATAGTTCAAAATCATAAAGCTACATATTAAGCAAGAAGAATTTAAATAATAATCTGATATTAGGGATTTTCCTCTTGGCAATAGACACTCTAAAACCTCATTTCTTAAAAACTTATAACAGTGGACGAATTAATTGATAAATTCATCAAAATGAGTGTAGGCAATAACAATCTGACAGTCGACTTGATTACTCGGCTAATAGCCGAGGCAACGGTCTCCCTACGTACAGAAATAAGTACGTTAAAAACACAGCTAGAAGCTACAGTTACTCCACCAGTAACTGAATATCAAAACCAGTAAGGACGCTATAGTCGAGTATACTCGACAATATAATACCCTGTACACATAGTGGGTGGTGTCACACCCTAAATCTACAACAAAATATTGGTTTGACATCGCCGGATCAAATAGTGTTCAAAATATCAAGAAAATCGGTCAAAAATGTAGATTTTACGAAAAATTTGAGTTTGGTGGTCTCTTAGGGGGTAACAATGAATGAGAGGGGAAATTTGTGGTATGCAGTTTTAAAGATATATTTTTACTGAGTTCGTTTACAAAATTTGAGGTTCGTACCTTCAATAGTTTTGGAGATATAGGAATTTAAAGAAAACAACCGGGGGAGGGGAAATGAAGAGGAGGGGGAAAAATTGTGGTCTGGTTTTGTAGAGCTCTTTATGCTTAGTCTATATACCGACTTTGATGTTTCTATCTCTTTGGATGTTCGAGTTATAGCGTTTTAAAAAAGTGGGTGGTGCTGGATGGGCGGGAAGGAGTGGGCGTGGCACAAAACCGTTCAAACTTGATCTGCTGCCGAGCATCACGAGTCTACCCTCCAAATTTCAAGTCTCTAGCTATTATAGTTTCTGACAACCATTGGTGAATACGGACGGACAGACAGACAGACAGACGGACGGACGGACAGACGGACGGACATGGCTTAATCAATTTCTCTTGTCATCCTGATCAAGAATATATATACTTTATATAGTCGCAAGTGAATATTTCTGTGCGTTACATACATTTCGCTCAAACAAACACAATATACCCCGATACACAGTATGTGTACAGGGTATAAACAAACCATCGATATAACATTAATCTGTTCTACGTCATTGGACATGATTAAATCACTGCCTGAATTTACAGGCAGAATAAACAGTTATGTTAGTTGGCGCGAGGCCGCCAATAACACAATGAACCTTTATAAACTAGGCAGCAAGAATTATTTCTCTGCCCTAGTAATACTAAGGAACAAAATTGTGGGCGACGCGAATGATAGCCTGACTAACCACGGCACTGTCTTGAATCTTGAAGCCATACTGGCAAGACTCGACTTTGCTTATTCGGACAGACGTCCGATCCACATACTAGATGAAGAACTCAGTATTTTACAACAGGGCAATTTAAGTGTCCTTGAGTTCTACAACCTAGTAAATAAGAAACTCACATTGTTAACAAACAAAACCATTATGACATATGGCAGTTCCTCTGAAGTGTCCAAGGAACTAAATCAAAAAAACAGGCGAAGCGCCTTAAGAATATTTATAAGCGGCCTGAAATCCCCGCTATCGGACATCCTTTTCTCGCTAAACCCTGAAGACCTTCCTAATGCATTAGCAAAGGCACAGGAGTTAGAATCGAACTATCAAAGAGCAAGATTTGCTCAATATTATTTTGAAGGGAAAAAGAAAATCATACCCAACAAGGGAAAGGTACCTTACCAACAAAATAACCAAGGCCCTTCCACATCAAAAAATAATAGGGAAAACAATTTGCGTTTCCCCGAAACTAACAAACAAAGGGATTATTTCAAACCCCAAGAAAAAAACCAAATGCCTGAACCAATGGAGATAGACTCCGTTTCGGCAAACCTAATTGGGCGAAAACCCAACGATAATAATATCAAACGCCCTCGAGATGGCGAACAATCTCAACAGCCTCAATATAAATCACAAAGGCTGCATAATGTGGAAGAGGAGCAAATTGAAACTCCAGCAAATAATCTAAATGAAAATCATTTTTTAGATTAAACAATGTAGGGCTTCCCTACTTATACAAAACTGATCGGGAATCCGGTCAGAAATTAAAGTTGCTACTTGACACAGGAGCAGCAGCCTCCTATATAAAGGAAAGCATCTATGGCAATAAAAAACCAGTAAGGGCGGTATAGTTGAGTATTCTCAACTATATAATACCCTGTACACATAGTAGGCGGTGCCACACCCTCAATCTACAAACACGTATTAATTTGGCAGCCCAGATCAAATATCGTTCAAAATATCAAGAAAAACGGTCAAAAAATGTGGAATTTACAAAAGTTTTGAGTTTGTGGAAGATTGAGGGGTAACCATCAAAAGAGGGGGATTTTGTGGTATGCAGTCTTAAAGATATATATTTACTGAGCTTGTATACGAAATATCAGGCTTGTACTTTCAATAGTTTCGGAGATATAGCATTTCTAAGAAAACAACTGGGGGAGGGGAAATGATGGGGAGGGGTAAAAATTGGGAAATGCAGTTTTGTAGATCTATATATACTGAGTCTACGTACCGACTTTCATGTTTGTACCTATTAAAGTTTGAAAGATGTAGTAATTTTAAGTAAAATAAAGGGGAATATATTAAAAATTTCAATTTGTTGGTCTCTGAGGGGTAACAATCAAAGAGAGGGGAAATTTGTTGTATGCAGTTTTTAAGATGTGTTAGCACTGAGCTTGTATACAAATTTTCAGGGTCGTACCTTTGTTAATTTTGGAGATATAGCAAAATACAGAAAATAACTGGGGGAGGGGAAATGAAAATGAGGGGGGGATTTTTTGGTATGCAGTTTTGTAGGGCTATACATACTGAGTCTACATACCGACCTTCATGTTTCTATCTCTTTGGGTGTTTGAGTTATAACGATTTAAAAAAGTGGTTGGGGCTGGATGGGCGGGAAGGAGGGGGCGTGGCAAAAAAAAAAAATAAACTTGATCTGCTGCCGAGCATCAAAAGTCTACCCACCAAATTTCAAGTCTCTAGCTCTTATAGTTTTCGAGAACCGTTGGTGAGGACGGACGGACAGACAGACAGACGGACAGACGGACGGACATGGCTCAATCAATTTCTCTTGTCGTCCTGATCGTTACATACATTTCGTTCAAACAAACCCAATATACCCGGTCGGCGAAAACTCCTCTGACTGAACCCTCCCCGAGGGTGCCGGCTGGGCAATGGATACTGCATTGTCTCGGGCAACCGAGGGATGCTAGCATCTCTTGCCTGTCCGCAGGACCTTGCAGTGTCTAGCAAAGGTGACGGACCCAAGTCTCTCAGACCTAGTCTGAGAGGCTTGGGCCCGAAGCCATGGTCAGAGGTACTTGGCAGCAAGTATAAACTGCATCACCCTTATGATGGGACGGAAGAACAGTAGAGAAGCACGGGCTGGGATGTCAGCCCAAACGTCGGTGGGAGGTGTGACCGCTACCACCGGCGGGCACGGGGAGGAGCAATCCTCTCTGCGTGTCGCCAGTGGTCACAGTGACGGAACGCGCGCGAGTGCGCTCCGTCGCCAGGAGGGTACAGAGCTGGAACCAACTGCCACAGAGTCGGAGTTTGTGTTCACAGGCCCATCGATGCCGGCTGCCGAGCTAGCGCTTGCGCTAGCGGAGCCGCCGCTAGACGATGAGTCATCGAGCACAGATGAAGGTGAAGTGACGGTTGTCCAGGGACAACCCAAAAAGACCATAGCAGACGATGATCTCAAACGCAAACGGCTGTCTGGGTACAAGACCTCTCTAAAGTTCCTTAAGGGACTGGAGGGAACGGCTAGCAAGAGTACCGCACCGGCCAATAAGAGACAAAGGTCTGATGACTCGGCGAAGGCTTCGGAGAGCAAGCGGAAACGTCCAGGGGAATTTCTGGCAAGCTTAAGCTCGAAACCGGAGCTGCAGGTGGCCATTATCGATAGGAGGGACCCGGAAGGGAAACTCACTACCGAGAACTGGCTCATCCTTGAAGGGTCAATCAACCGGGCGATAGCAGATGCCATCACTCGGCCAGAAAATCCCTTCGTGGCAGAGTTTGACGGTATCAACTGGTACAAGGGTGTCAAGGTTGTGGCATGTGCCAATGAGGAGTCCCTGCGGCTCCTCAAGGACACATTGCTGAAACTAGACGCCCCCTGGCCGGGTGCTAAGATTGATGTCGGCCCCTTGGACCAAATTCCGGCTCGAACGATTATTAAGGTCTGGATCCCACCTCCAATTATGGAGGATCGAACCACCCTCTTATTGATCAAGAGCCAGAACGCGGACTGCGACACCGGGGATTGGACAATCAAGAGAGGGCTGGCCCGCGACAAGG
The DNA here is from genome assembly GCA_034638295.1 of Phortica okadai. Classification (NCBI taxonomy): domain Eukaryota; kingdom Metazoa; phylum Arthropoda; class Insecta; order Diptera; family Drosophilidae; genus Phortica; species Phortica okadai. Next base: position 16,362,051 of record CM067848.1, on the reverse strand, counting down.
GAAACGGCAAGGACCTCTGGATCAGTATTGGTCCGGAGTCCAGACGTCAACTCCTGAGCAGACAGGGCCGTCTGAAGATGGGAATGGGTTGCCTTCGGGCAATCATTCCAGGAGGCGCCGGGCGCGAAGATGATAGGTCAACCGGAGAGACTTAAGGTGGTGCAGATTAATCTGCATCATTCAAGGGTCCCCTCGATCGACCTACTACGGTGGATGGACAGGGAGAGGGTAGACGTGGCTCTTATCCAAGAGCCCTGGATCGTGAGTGAAAGGGTTTGCGGTTTAGGTGCCCGCGGCTACAATCTCCTTGTCCCTACAACTGTAGGTAAGTCCAGAACCTGTATCGTGGTAAGAACCGGACTTAATGTTCTTTTCTCTTCCCGTTACAGCAACAACGACCTGACGGTAGTGTTATGCGAGCGAAGGAACGGTCCCAAACTATACCTGGCCTCGGCATATCTACCGTATGAAGAGAGGGATCCACCATCAGAGAGCGTCCGAGCCCTTATTCGGCATGCGCAGGAGGAGGGCACGGACTTAATCCTGGGGTGTGATGCCAATGCTCACCATACTATGTGGGGAAGCAAGGATATTAACGCGAGAGGAGAATCGCTGTGTGAATTCATGTCGTGCACAAATCTTAATGTGTGTAACCGGGGTGACCACCCCACATTCCGCAATAAGAACCGTGCTGAGGTTATTGACATAACCCTAGCGACCAACAGTGACTCTCTCTCTGTTGTAGACTGGCACGTATCCACGGAATGTTCCTTCTCGGACCATTACAGGATAGTGTTCGAAGTAGAATAGTTCAGAGAGGCCAAAAGCCCCTTCAGGAACCCCAAACGAACTGACTGGGTCAAGTTCTCTCAACTTGTCAAGGAGTTACTCCCAAACCACCCAGTGGGTAGGCTGGACAACCCGGACAAACTGGAGAAATCGACCAGGACCGTCACGGAAGCTCTGTGTAAGGCCTTCATCAAATCCTGTCCTATCAGCCGTCCTCCAAGGTCAAACCGCAACAGGTGGTGGACACCGGAGCTCGGAAGGATACGGAAGGAAACGAGAAGACTCTACAACAGAGCGAAAGACAGAAACTGCCAGGTGGACTGGGACGCCTACCACCTCAGTTTCAAAGTCTTCAAGAAAGAATGTAGGAAGGCCAAAAGAGATTCTTGGGCCGCTTTCTGCGAGGATCTGACCAGCACCACAGAAGCGTCCAGACTTCGAAGGTTGCTAGCGAAAGATCCAGCCACACCAGGCTTGCTTTGCGATCTGGATGGCAAATTCGCTAAAGACAGCCAGGAGTCTCTACAACTCCTCATGAACACACACTTTCCGGGATGCTTGGAAGCTGACGATGAACCTGGGTTTAGCATCAGCGAAGAGCCGGAACAGGCAGTGGACCTGGGGGGTGAGGCCGTAGTAAGGGAAATCCTTACCAAAGAAAAGATAATCTGGGCTATCAAGTCGTTCCATCCCAACAAATCAGCTGGACCGGATGACATCAGACCGGCCATGATGCAAGCGGTGAGTGAGCACCTGTCGCAATGGCTACTGGAAATCTTCAGGGGATGTCTCCTCACAGGATACATCCCAAGGTACTGAAGAGAAGTGAGGGTGGCTTTCATTCCCAAAGCAGGAAAGATCAACCATTGCTCACCAAAAGATTATAGGCCCATTAGTCTTTCATCGTTTTTATTGAAAACATTGAAGAGACTCCTGGACCTGCATCTCAGAAGTAAGCTGACACCTCACACTTTCAGCGGATCTCAACACGCCTATCTTAAGGGTAGATCAGTTGAGACCGCTTTGCACGAGGTAGTTAGCACAATTGAAAAAACATTGCGGAGAAAGGAGTTTACGTTGGCGGCTTTTCTGGACATAGAAGGTGCCTTCAACAATGTCAGGATCGAGTCTATTACGACTGCACTTGTCAAAATTGGCTCACACCCGACAATCACTCGATGGCTTAGCAACATGCTCAGCCACAGAGTGATAAACGCCCAACTCTGCGCCTCGACAATTAGGAGAAAGGTGGTCAGGGGAACTCCGCAAGGGGGTGTCATATCTCCCTTGCTGTGGAACCTTGTCCTTAATGATCTTCTCCTAAAACTGGAAAATAGGGGATGTAAAGTGACGGCCTATTCAGACGACCTGGTGCTTATGGTTACAGGCAGATTCCTGCCTACAATCAGTGAGCTCCTAAACGGCGCATTGGGCCTAACTCTTCGATGGGCAGAGCAGAACGGTCTGGGGGCCAACCCACAAAAGACCGAGCTGGTTCTGTTCACCCGGAAATATAAGATCCCAAGCTTCAAACTCCCGACACTGGGCGGAACGGAGCTTGTGCTTTCGACTCTAAACTCTCCTGGAGGAGGAACTCGGAGGAGAGGCTGAAAAAGGCACTACAGGCCTTTTTTGTATGCAAAAAGACTTTCGGTAAAGGATGGGGACTGCAACCGTATATCATTCATTGGTTTTACACAGCAGTCGTCAGACCTATACTTACTTATGGAGCGCTGGTTTGGTGGGAGGCGGGTCACACCAACTCCCATCTAAACAACCTCCGCAAGGTACAAAGACTCGCTTGCCTGGGAGTGACAGGATGCATTCGTTCTACCCCCCAGGCAGCGCTTGACGTGATGTTGAATCTGGAACCAATTGGAGTCTCCCTCAAGCACGTGGCAGCAAGAAGTGCAGTCAGGCTGCTAGCCCAGGGCCTTCTTAAGCCTTGTGTTGCGGGCCACAGTACCATCCTACGCTCAGTAGGAACCTCTGTGGCAGATGAGAACGACTACTGGGTTTCAGATCTCAAATGGGGAGACAAATTTACTGTCGAATTTCCTAATAGAGCAGATTGGCAACTCGAAACTCCCGTGAGGCAGAACGAGTTGTCAATCTATACAGACGGCTCGAAGACGAAGGAAGGAACTGGATCGGGGGTCTACTATGATGACCCTTCGGTTCAACTCTCCTTTCGTCTTCCTGACTATTGCAGCGTGTTCCAAGCGGAGATCTACGCCGTTTGGCAGGCGGCTAAATTGATACACACCTTGAGTGAGAGCCCGAGGAACGTATCGATCTACGTTGATAGCCAAGCAGCGCTTAAAGCTCTCTCGTCGAACACGGTAAAGAGTAAACTCATCCGGGACACGGTTTTGGCACTGAACCGGTGTCAACCGCACTCAATCAGACTGGTCTGGGTGCCGGGCCACATGGGTGTGCCTGGTAACGAGGCGGCTGACGAGTGCGCTAGATCCGGTTCAGCGTTAGAAACAAGTCTCGTGGTGAAAGACATTAAAAGGCCAATCCAGTACGTCCTATCGGAACTTGACAGTACCATGAGGACTGTGGCTGCCGAACACTGGATAGCAGTACTGGGCTGCGAGGTGTCCAAGGCATTATGGCCAAGATACAATTCGAAGCGCACTTCCGAGCTCCTACACTTAACAAAGAACAGGATAAGGATGTTGACAGGAGTCTTAACGGGACACTGCTACATTGGGCGTATGGCCCAACGGTACGGCGTATCCCAACAAGACTACTGTCGTAGCTGTGAAAACGAAGATGAGATTGAGAGTGTCCAACACCTTCTCTGCGACTGCCCTGCACTTCTGAGGAGGAGAACCCAATTTTTGGGAAGACCCCTCTTTGACGAACTGGGCAGTCTAGCGAACGCGCACCTGGAGGACCTGGCACTCTTCCTGGATTCCACTGGGTGGTTCCGTGGGCTGCCGAAGCCCAGTGGGACTGGCCATTAGAACCAGGAAAAACGGAATGACCCTTCTCCCATCCATTATCCCAGCAACCCTACCCGATCCCATCTATCCCTCCAGTATATAAATCAGGCAACACAATGGACCTAATGGTCACTGGGTGCTCTCGACTTCGGTTGAGCTGCCTGTTCAACCTAACCTAACCTAACCCAATATACCCTGATACACAGTGTGTGTACAGGGTATAACAACTTGCCATTCTAAAACGCGTCAAGACCATTAATGGTTTTACTCGTATTACAAGTTATCAAGATATAACGTTGTTTAGTATCAAAGGAAGATACTACAAAATCAAGAATTTAGAAACCGACGTCATAATCGGTTGTAATATTTTAAAAAAAATTAATGCGGTCATAAATCTAAAGAACATGAACCTAGCATATGAAGATAAGAAAGAACCCATATTTTTTGACAACCCAAGGGTTGACAATTGCGGAAACAATCCGCAAACCGAATCAATAAAAGACTGCGAACGAAGCAGCATTTTTTGGGAAGAAAAACCCTTTAAAAAATCAAAAATTTCTTTGGGATTAAACAATCCTGAAGACGCCGCCGTTGATATTTCCTGCATATTAAAGAATAAACTAACTTTGGGACATAAAGCTCCTGAAGACGCCGCCGTTGATATTTCCGGCATATTAAAGAATAAACTAACTTTGGGACATAAAGCTCCTGAAGACGCCGCCGTCGATATTTCCGGCATATTAAAGAATAAACTAACTTTGGGACATAAAGCTCCTGAAAACGCCGCCGTTGATATTTCCGGCACATTAAAAAATAAAACTTCTTTGGGACATAAAGATCCTGAAAACGCCGCCGTTGATATTTTCGGCACATTAAAAAATAAAACTTCTTGGGGACATAAAGTTCCTAAAGACGCCGCCGTTGATATTTCCGGCACATTAAAAAATAAAACTTCTTTGGGACATAAAGATCCTGAAAACGCCGCCGTTGATATTTCCGGCACATTAAAAAATAAAACTTCTTGGGGACATAAAGTTCCTAAAGACGCCGCCGTAGAAATTTCCGGCAAACCAAAAAATAAAAATTCTTGGAAAACCGAGAATGCCGAAACCATCGTCGATACATTAATCGACAATCAATTAATATATTTATCAATGGAATCATTGAATTCCGACAAAAACGATAAAAGGGTTGGGGACAACCACGAACAAACTATAAAGGAAACAGACACGCTCAGAGAGGCGATTGTGTCCAAAATCAAAAAAGAACCTCCTGACATATATAAACTAGGCACTACAAACATAGTCGCCGATGCACTCTCGAGAATAGAGATCCACAACAATATAGAATCTGATGGAGACTTATCCATCACAGAGACTCAACATTCGGCTGAAACCAGCTATAGGGAAGTTATTCCTATTACAAAAAAACCATTAAATCACTTTAAACAACAGTTGATGTTGTTACATGTTCCAACAAACAAAGTAACGATCCACGAAAAACTAAACTCCTTTGGCAACACTCGTCATTTAATCGAATTCAATAATATCAACAATCTATTCGAAATATTAAAACAGTACATTCTACCCAACATTATCACGGGCATTTATTGCACTGAGGAAGATCTCTTCCTTATACAAACTAAACTAAAAGAAACATTCACAAACAAGTTTCTCTTCACAAAAAATTTTCCAATGGACATCCACAATAGGGAAGACCAAACAAACATTATACAACAAACTCACGAACGAGCCCATAGAGGCTATGATGAAAACGCGAGTCAAATAAATCTACTTTACTACTGGCCCAACATGTCGGACCAAATAAAACAATTTATTAGGAATTGTGAAATCTGTAACAAGAACAAATATAATCGACACCCACAAAAAATTCCTATAGGAGAAGCACCAATTCCACAAAAGGAAGGTGAACAACTACACCTTGACGTATTTTACACACAAAAACTGAAATTCATCACATGTATCGACGCATATTCAAAGTACTTGGTCATTAAACAAATAGACAACAGATCAAATATTGAAATAAAAGTACTTGAACTTCTTCAACATTTTCCAGAAGTCAAATCAATAATGATTGACAATGAACCAAGTTTCTCTTCGGCTCAATTTAAATCAATAATGCAACGCTCAGGCATATCATTATGTTTTAGTGACCCTAGGCATAGCGTATCAAACGGACAAATCGAAAGAGCCCATTCCACCATAGTGGAAATTGGAAGGTGTATTCAAGAAGAATACCAACTACTGGATTACGCTGAAATAATCCTAAAAGCGATCCAAGAATACAATAAAAGCATTCATTCCACCACTAATGAGAAACCAATAGATATTCTCTATAATAAAAAGGTTCATGACAACATTCCAGAATTACTAAAACAAGCACAGCAAAAATTAATTGCATTCCACAACGCTAACAGAATTTGTACAACCTACAAGGCAGGGGACACAATATATGAAAAAATCATAGGCGAAAGAAACAAATTAAAGCCTAGATATAAAAAACAAACACTAAAAGAAGACTTAGGAAACAAAGTCATCATACAAAACAGAAACAGAGTTATTCACAAAGATAACATCAAAAATTAATATCTTACAGTACTAACGAGTACCTGCTTCTGCAGGACAACGATGTTTTCACTTATGAAAACTATGGCGATGTTTTCCACATCACAAACTTTACTTACTACACAAACATATACAACGAAGAATACAGACATTTTATGGTCCACGACGGTATAAGAGATTGGGAAATAACTCTTAAATTAAATCTTATCAAAGGACTATTACAAGAACTTACTACAAACAGACAAAAGAGAGGAATTAACGAAATAGGCACCATATGGAAATGGATATCTGGGACACCAGACCACGACGATTTCCTTACAGTAAGCAACAAAATAAACGACTTAATAGAAAACAGCAATAAACAATTTGTTATGAATTCAAAAATTTTTCTGCATATTAAACAACTAACTGAATTATTAAACAACGCCGTTCAAAATAAAGGAAACACTGACTTGAACATACGAAGATACAGATTAAAACTAATCAGTATCGATTTACAGAACATACTTGACACATTTACTTTATCCAAAGCAAACATACTAAACCCCAGAATACTAAATAACAATGACAGACAGAACAGACATACTAAAGAATGAAAAAATGAACATAACACTGACGGACTTACTGGACGTATCACGTTTCTTAATACTAAACCAGTAAGGATTGAAGTCGACAGTACTCGACTCCGACATACCCTGTACCTTCAATTTGTACCAACTGTTTGAAGGCGTTGCCCCGCCCACTTTTTAATCAAAACAGATTTCATTTTCATTCAATTCCATATATACCAATTTTTACTCTTTGAGACCAATTCGTTCAAGAGATATAACGGCATTCTACCATGGCTATATGTGGGTGTGGCCACGCCCATTTCACAATTGAATCTTGTTATACTCCATCCCAATATCATATATGCAAAGTTTTATTCTTGTAGGTTTTATAGTTCTTGAGATATAAGCGTTTCAAATTATTACTATATATGGGCGTGGCTACGCCCATTTTTTTAATGTATCTTCTTGGGGCTTGAGTCAGCTATATACACTCCAAATTTGGTGTGCCTATCTCTAAAGACAACCGAGATAAAACGACTTTTGTAAGTTTTTTCCCGAGGTTGCTCTAGTCATTTGCCCCTCACCCCTAAACTAAGTCAAAAAAGGGGGAAACAAAATAAACTTGATCTGCTGAAGGAATAACAGAATCGAACTGCGAAGAGCTTTTGGTCCTATCTATTATAGTTTCCGAGATCGACGCGTTCATAAAGACGGACAGACGGACATGGCTAAATCGACTTCTCTTTCGATACTGATCAAGAATATATATACTTTGTATAGTCGGAAATGTCTCCTTTAAGGTGTTACATACATTGTCGATGCGCACAAAACTAATATACCCTTGTACCATAAGGTACAGGGTATAAAAACAATGACTTAATAGTCATCTATATCAACTATCCTATTATTACTAACACATGTCAATCTTATATAACACGTGCTATAGCCAAGAGAAACGGAAAACTCATAATAAATGATAGAATTTTAAAATGCAACACAGCATATTACCAAATGAGTAATTTCAAAAAAGAAATATACAACAGCTATGCCAAAATAAATAAAAACAAAAACTGCTTCACGATGTTGTTAAATAATGAAAAAGCAAATTGTACAATAATTAAGGAAAAAAACAAAAAAATAGACGAAATAAAAGAAGGTGCTATTCTTATCTCAGGGAACAATATTGTAAATGAGACTAACTTAAACGGCACATTTCTGATATTATTCAACTACTCTGTAATAATTAACAATGAGACTTTTGTAAACCGTAAAACCAAAGTATGTAAAACAAGGACAATATAAAGAAGACTTCATTGAAAATTATATAGAAACAAACATTACCGAATTAAAATTCGAAAACATAAATCTGTTACAAAAATTAATCACAGAAACTCCATCGGAAGCAAAGCATTATATAATGATTGTAACTATTTTATTACTATTACTAATTATACCCTGTACACATACTGTGTATCAGGGTATATTGTGTTTGTTTGAGCGAAATGTATGTTACGCACAGAAGGAGGGCAGGGGGATCCTATAAAGTATATATATTCTTGATCAGGATGACAAGACGAATTGATATAGCCCTGTCTGTCCGTCCGTCCGTCCTCACCAATGGTTCTCGAAAACTATAAGAGCTAGACACTTGAAATTTGGTGGATAGACTCGTGAGGTCAAACGCTAGATCAAGTTTGAAGGATTTTTTGCCACGCCCACTCCTTCCCGCCCATCGAGCACCACCCATTTTTTCAAAAGGCTGTAGCTCGAAAACCTGATGAGTTAGAAACATGAAAATGAGTATGTAGACTCAGTGTGTATAGCTCTACAAAACTGCATACCACATTTTTTCCCCCTCCCCTTCGTTTCCCCTCAAAAAGTTGTTTTCTTAAAATTGCTGTATCTCCTAAACTATAATAGATACAATGCTGAAATTTTGTATGCAAACTCAGTAAGCATACCTTTTTAAAACTGCATACCACAAACTTTCATTTTTAACGCTGTGTGACAACGCAAAGACAAACAAGTTGAAATTTGGCATAAATTGCGCTTTGAACACTGTTGTATCCTATTTGTAACAAAAACCGTACTTAACACTGCGAAAACTATTAAAGCTAGAGACTTGAAATTTGGAAGATAGACTCGTGTGGTCGAACACTAGATCAAGTTTGAAGGAATTTTTGCCACGCCCATTCCTTCCCGCCCATCGAGCACAACAAAAGGTCATTTTTTTCTTAAAATTGCTGTATCTCCTAAAGTATAAAGAATACAATGCTGAAATTTGGTATGCAAACTCAGGTAACATACCTTTTTAAAACTGCATACAACAAACTACCACTTTCCCCGCAAAGACCAACACACTAAAATTTTGCAGCAATGCTTTGTAACAAAATCCGTACTAAAGCGCCATCTAATGGCAACATTGCACTGTGAGCCCTGCCTCACTATTAGCAAATACACAAACCATATCGTGGTACACTGCTTTTGCTGTCGGCGAATGTTTAACATGTTATCAACATAGGTGTGTGTACAGGGTATTATATAGTTGAGAATACTCAACTATACCGCCCTTACTGGTTTGACTTAGTTTAGGGGTGAGGGGCAAATGACTGGAGCAACCTCGGGAAAAAACTTACGAAAATCGTTTTATCTCGGTTGTCTTTTGAGATAGGAACACCAAATTTGGAGTGTATATAGCTGACTCAAGCCGCAAGAAGATATATATATATATCTCAAGAACTTTGAAACCTACAAGAATGAAACTTTGCATATATGATATTGGAATGGAGTATAACAAGATTCAATTGTGAAATGGGCGTGACCACGCCCACATATAGCCATGGTAGAATGCCGTTATATCTCTTGGACGAATTGGTCTAAAAGAGTAAAAATTGGTATATATGAAATTGAATGAAAATGAAATCCGTTTCGATTAAACAGTGGGCGGGGCAACGCTTTCAAACAGTTGGTACAAATTGAAGGTACAGGGTATGTCGGAGTCGAGTACTGTCGACTCCAATCCTTACTGGTTTTGTAAGTGTTACTGTCTTCAGAAACTCTTTAATTCTATTCTAACCGGCCAACCAACAAATTTTGAAGGTGAAAGGTGTTTTTCGTCAGCAGGTTTGGAGAAGACAACATTAAATGCTTTACTACTTATAAGGTTATATTTTAACCAACATGATCTGTAAAACGCTTTAACTAAAATAATATGTTAAACGTTTAAGCTTAAAAAATATTTGGTAACTCATTTTGTAAGACTGAATGAAGTAGTCTATTTTTTTATTGCTTTGTATTTTGTTTGTTTAAATAATAAAAAGGAATAAAATCCAAATTTATAAATTATTGACTACGTCTAAACTAGTCCCGGGACTAATCCCGGGATCCCGGGATTTCAGTTTACAATCCCGAAAATCCCGGGATTGGTAAGTCTCCAAAAAATTACATCCTTACTCAGTAGTCATCAAAAAATAGCAACAACAAACATGTGTAGTTGATATTTTGGGATTTCTCTTCCACCGTCACTTTCGCCATCTGGCGCATATGCAACAACAACCAACTTGCTTACGCCAAATATTACAACAACTCTTGTTGTAATATTCGACACAAACATGCACCGTTAGGTCACCCAGTGTCTGAACGCATGCCTTGTGTTTGTTGTTGCTCGCTAATCAGCGTTGCTGCCAAATAATCAACGTCGCTACTCAACGTCGCTAATCAGCATCGCTACTCAGCATCGCTAATCAGCATCGCTACTCAGCATCGCTAATCAGCATCGCTAATCAGCATCCCTAATCAGCCTTATAATCTGTGAACCGCGAATTCATCTGCAATTCGCGTCCCCACAATGGCTACTTAAGAATTTAAATTTATACTGTTATAATTATAATTGCGTTGTTATTCCAAGTTAAAGATGCCGAATTTTCAAAAAATTTTGTATGTTATTAAATGTTAAAAAAAACTTCAACTTTGAGTAGCGATATCATCCTAACTATAATTCCGATTTCTTTAAAGTTAACATTTCCTTAATCTCTGGTCAGGCACATATATTTGTTTTATCGTGGAATCAGAAAGAGCGTTGAGCAAGGCGGGACAAATTATTTCAAAGAGGTGAACCATGCTCAAGGAGGACAATATAAACATCCTTAAATAAATAAACGTTAATTTTCTTGTTTATATAAAAAATATTTATGTAGGACGATATTATCGAGGACTATCGATAGCACTATCAAAGTGAAAATGAACATAAAAATCACGAAAACTGCGTAACCGATCATTTTGTATATATAGGTATTACTACCATCGCTATTCATTTATAAGCTGGATTAGCTTCATTTTCGCAAAAATGGAAAACTGAAAATTCAAGGAGCAATTCGTAGGCACAACTGGAATTTTAAACCAATAAAACTAGAAACTGCCAAGAGAATTTTTTAAAATTAATGTAAATAAAACCAGTAAGGGCGGTATAGTCGAGTATACTCGACAATATAATACCCTGCACACATGGTAGGCGGTGCTACACCCTCAATCTACAAAAACGTGTGGATCTGACATCGCCTATTCAAATAGTGTTCAAAATATCAAGAAAATCGGTCAAAAAATGTGGATTTTTCGAAAAATTTAAGTTTGTTGGTCCCTGAGGGGTAGCCATCAAAGAGGGGGGAAGTTTGTCGTACCTTTGTTAATTTTGGAGATATAGCAATTTATAAAAAATATCTGGGGGAGGGGAAATGAAAAGGAGGGGGGATTTTTTGGTATGCAGTTTTGTAGAGCTATACATACTGAGTCTATCTCTTTGGATGTTCGAGTAATAGCTATTTAAAAAAGTGCAAGTGCAAGTGACTAGAGCAACCTCGGGAAGAAACTTACAAAAGTCCTTTTATCTCGGTTGTCTTTTGAGATAGGAACACCAAATTTGGAGTGTATATAGCTGACTCGAACCCCAAAAAGATACATTAAAACCAGTAAGGACGCTATCTTCAGCAAGGCTGAAGCTTGTATACTTTTCACGCACTGTCTTGTGCCACGTCCACTTTTTTGACTGAATATATTTTATCATCATCTTATTAGCTTATATACGAATTTTTATTGTTTTTGCTTATTGGGTACCGGAGATATGCAAATTATTGATTTGGGCTAAAAGTGGGCGTAGCCATGCCCATTTTTGTCAAAATAGTCTTAATGCGTCCCCAAGAACATTACTGTGAAGTTTCAAGTCAATTGATTAAAAAACAAAAAAGTTTTCCATACAACGACGTGAATCTTGCTTCTCTTCCTCTTCTTCATTTTGTATGGCAGGTACCAGTTTCAGTTATCCAATCTCAATGCAACTTTCAGGCATTTAGTCGGACAATGTAAAACAAATATGTTTAAAATTTCAGCACTCTATCATAGAAAACAAAAAAGTTTTCCATACAACGATTCAAGTTTGGTTCACTTTTCTTCTTCTTTTCGTATGGGAGCTAACGGTTGCTGTAATCCGATCATGCTAGTTCCGACGAATGATTCATCGTAAAAAATTCTAAGACTCTGTGCAAAGTTTCAGCTCGATAGCTTCAAAACTGAGGGACAAGTTTGCATACATACAGACAGACAGACAGACGTCTTGTCGTCCTGTTCAAGAATATATATTCTTTATATAGTCGGAAATTAATATTTGGCTCTGTTACAAACTCCGTGACAAAGTTAATAAACTATTTCACACACGTGAAAAGTATAAAAATGTCTGTCCGTCTGTATATATACAATCTCCTCCCACAGTGGGCGTAGCCACGCCCACTTATAGCGAAACTTGACCCCTTGTATGGAAAACTTTTTTGTTTTTTAACTAATTGACTTGAAACTTTACAGTTATGTTCATGCGAAAAGAAGAAGAAAAGTGAACAAAACTTGAATCGTTGTATAGAAAACTTTTTTGTTTTGTATGATAAAGTGCTGAAATTTTTAACATAGCAGTTTTAAGTAGTCCCACTAAATGCCTCAAAATTTCATTGATATTGGAAAACTGGAACTGGTAGCTCCCACATGAGACGATGAAAAAAACTTGAATCGTTGTATGGAAAACTTTTTGAAGTGAAACTTCTTTAGCATGGGTGTGATTTGAAACTTGATGAAACGACATGAGAAAGAGACAAACTATATACTTATATGATTAAGCCTGCAAGAAAATGAAATAGAATATAGAATGACAGCTTGTAGTCATAAACTGAGTAGTCATAAAAGAAAGTAGCAACAACAACATGCTTAGTTGTAATTTTGGCATTCCTCTTCAATCGTCACTTTCGCCATCTGGCGCATATGCAACAACAACTAACCTGGCTTGTTTACTCCAAATATTACAACAACTCTTGTTGTTGTTATTTTCGTCATAAGCATGCACCGTTAGGTCGGACAGTGTGGTTGTTGCTACCCATGACACTGTCTGAGCGTATACATTGTGTTTGTTTTTGCCTGCTACTTAGCGTCAATTTTGCAATTGACAATTACCCTTTCCTTTGCTGTGCTTAGCAAATGAAAACAATTAACTTACAAATTCAAAATACTCCAAAAGTGAACACTAATAATAAATAATATACAGTATGTCAACTTATTATTTGCATATTAAAAACCAGTAAGGGCGGTATAGTCGAGTATACTCGACAATATAATACCCTGCACACATGGTGGGTGGCGCCACACCCTCAATCTACAAAAACGTATTGATCTGACGTCGCCTATCCAAATAGTGTACAAAATATCAAGAAAATCGGTCAAAAATGTGGATTTTACGAAAAATTTAAGTTTGTCGGTCTCTGAGGGGTAGCCATCAAAGAGAGGGGAAATTTGTGGTATGCAGTTTTTAAGATGTATTATCACTGAGCTTGTATACAAAATTTCATACATTTGTTAGTTTTTGAGACATAGCTTTTTTAAGAAAAATACTAGGGGAGGGGGTAAAATTGTGGTATGCAGTTTTGTAGAGTTACTCATACTGAGTCTACATACCGACTTTCATGTTTCTATCTCTTTGGATGCTCCAGTTATAGCGTTTTCAAAAAGTGGGCGGTGCTGGATGGGCGGGAAGGAGTAGGCGTGGCACAAAACCATTCAAACTTGATCTGCTGCCGAGCATCACGAGTCTACCCACCAAATTTCAAGTCTCTAGCTTTTATAGTTTCCGAGAACCATTGGTGAGGACGGACGGACGGACAGACGGACGGACATGGCTTAATCAATTTCTCTTGTCATCCCGATCAAGAATATATATACTGTATAGGGTCCCCCTCCCCTCCTTTACTGCGTTACATACATTTGGCTTTTGCACAAACACAATATACCCTGATACACAGTATGTGTACAGTAGGGTGTCCCTTATTTGGTCGATTTCTTTTTTTTTTTGCATTTACGAAAACGCATTCCCTCTAATTCTGTTCAGTATCCTTAATTTTACCGAAATACAAAATTTCAGCTTCCTAAGTTAATTCTAACCCGTGCCGACTTAGCCCTGAAGTTTTATGAAAGAAGATTTTAGGTGTTTTTTTTTAAATACAACTGGGGGACAGCAAATAATTAAATTTTAATTGAATATTATTAAAAAGACAGATATAAGTATTTCGTTTTATTAAAAAAAAACAAACTTTATATGAAATTTATTAGGATACTTCCTTTTTAAGGTTTCTTTTTTACAGTCTGGATACATTTTTCTGTGTTCTTGCACACATCGTAATAAATATTGTTTTTGTTCTTCCTCTGCAGTAATTAAGCCGTGAAAATCTTGCACGAGCTTAACACTTCTTTCTGCTATGTCATTCACTGCTTTTATGCTACTAACTATATTTTGAGCTTTGATAAAGGCTGCGTTTTGTTTCCATGAAGATATGTTTTCTTCGAGGAAACTGCAGTCAATTTTTAATCGCGAAAACAAGTTTTTACTCTTGAGTGACACAAAGTCAGCTAAGGATTTTCCTAGAGAATTAAGTAAAATTAGAGTAATAATTACAAACTAAATAAATTAAAAACCAGTAAGGGCGCTATAGTCGAGTATACTCGACAATATAATACCCTGCACACATGGTAGGCGGTGCTACACCCTCAATCTACAAAAACATATTGATCTGACGTCGCCTTTTCAAATAGTGTTCAAAATACAAAGAAAATCGGTCAAAAAATGTGGAATTCACGAAAAATTTGAGTTTGTAGGTCATTGAGGGGTAACTACCAAAAAGAGGGGAATTTTGTGGTATGCAGTTTTTAAGATGTATTATCACTGAGCTTGTATACAAAATTTCAGGTTCATACCTTTGTTAATTTTGGAGATAAAGCAATTTAGAGAAAATTACGGGGGGAGGGGAAATGAAAATGAGGGGGGGATTTTGTGGTATGCAGTTTTGTAGAGCCACTCATACTGAGTCTACATACCGACTTTCATGTTTCTATCTCTTTGGATGTTAGAGTTATATCGATTTAAAAAAGTGGGTTGGGCTGGATGGGCGGGAAGGAGTGGGCGTGGCACAAAAAAAAAAAAATTTTGTGCGGTCACGGGACCCCAACCAGGAACGAAGTTCCTTTCGGTGTAGCTGCATTGTAAATTGCCGAATGAAACTTGTTTTTTTTTTCTTTGTTGAATATAACGGAATTTTTGTTGTCGTTGAATATTTTTTTTTGGCTTTTTGTTTGAACCATTATTTTTTTTTGTTGTCCAATATTTTTCCGTTTTCGAGATTCCATTTTGTTAAACTAATTTCCAATCACTTAACTCAATGTGTGAAAAAATGGATAACAATTTCTATTCAGTTCTTGACTACTTAGATTGATAATAATTTCTATTTAGTTCTGGACTATTTGCTTTATATAGACATGTCACAATCTATTAATCGGTCCCCAAAAGTTATCAATATTTTATTTTTTGTCGTTATTTTCAATTATGAAATGAAATACGAAACAAATATGCAACGTTTGGGGAACGTATCACAAAATAACCAAATAGCTTAAAGATATATTTTTAACTAAAATTTCAACTTTGTGATGGCTCAGTGGATAAAGTATCGTCCTCGCAAAAAGAAATAAAGTATGAAAACCAAAATCATCTTCATTCGTGCCGGCAGCAAACCGCCTAATTCGGTATCATGACTCTCCTCGTAAATCATTACACTACCTAAACGTTAAGCAAATTCTACGCTAAGTTATTATATTTACCACCCAATAGTTTATAGGTAACCGTTTCAACTTTCCAGCAGAACGATGGAAATACCGCGTTGCTGAAACCGTGTTGCTAACTTCGAGTTTAGGTTTCGAACCATATTATTTTCATTCTAACATTAAAAAAAAAAACTGGTGCGTGGGGTCCCTCAGCGCGGTTGAAGTAAACCTCCCACTTTAAAAATAAAAGCGGAGGTTGTTTCGATTTTTGGTAGTAATACTATAACCCTGAATCTGCAGAGTTTTCTTTAAGATCATTGTCACTCATTTTGATCTTTCATTCTAGATCAGAAACGATTAAAATGTTCTTAAAAATAATTAAAAACACACAAAATAATAAAAATATTATACAATAAATTAAAAAAATATAATTTAAAAAAAAAAAGATTGCATTGACCGGTCATCGAACCTGGAACATCTCGATTGCTAGCCCTGTGCTCTACCACTAGATAGAAGAATCAATTTGTAATGAATATTTATTTAAAAAATTCTAGATCAGACACTATTAAAATATTCTTTAAAATTATTAAAAACACACAAAATTATAAAAATGATATAAAAATCAAAAATTAAAAAATAATATAAAAAAATAATTATTGCCTCCACCAAGCGTCGAACACCGGACCTCTCGATTGCCGGCCTTGTACTTTACCACTGGACCATTGACTTGATAATTTTTTGGACAATATCACAGTTTTGACTGTCACAATATAATAAAACAGTTGAATACTAAAAAGAAATTATAAAAAAACTAAAAAAGATTTTTCTGCTTCGGCCGGGAGTCAAACCTGCAACATCTCGATTAGCAGCTTAGTCAACTACCACTGATCCTTGTTGGTTGTTTATTTCATGACAATATATACGTTTTGGAAGTCGAAGAAGAAGTTTTACTTCAAAAAAGTTTTGGCTTGACCGGGATTTGAATCTTTGACTTTCGGATTGGCGGTCATGTATTCTTCAACTGGAACCGCGTTTAAATTTTTTTGACAATATTGAAGTTTTGATTGTCATAACATAAATATAGCGTTAAATTTTTAACGTTTAACGTTTTGGAAGTCAAATAAGAAGTTTTACTTCAAAAATAATAAAATTAAAATTCTTGTATAGCTTAACCGGGTGTTGAATTCGAACACATCTACCCAACAAGCCACAGAATCACTATATGTATAATTTTATCATTGATTGTAAAAAAAAAAAAAAAAAAAAAAATAATTGTAATACAAAAATAATATTGTAATACAAAACAGACAGGGCTATATCAATTCGTCTTGTCATCCTGATCAAGAATATATATACTTTATAGGGTCCCCCTCCCCTCCTTCTATGCGTTACATACAAACCGTCTCAAACAAACTTAATATACCATGATACACAGTGTGTGTACAAGGTATAAAAACTAAAAAAGATTTAAATAATAAAATTAAAATTCTTGTATAGCTTAACCGGGTGTTGAATTCGAACACATCTACCCAACAAGCCACAGAATCACTATATGTATAATTTTATCATTGATTGTATTATTGTATTACAATTATTGTTTTGTTATACTAAAATATATGTATATAGGGAAACAATATTCTACTATTGCCTTTCTATATGGCGACCAACAGCTCTACCTCTCTGGGGGTTTGAACCTTGGTATCTTCAAACAAACATTTAAAAATAAAATAAAAATTTTAAAAGTTTAATTAGTTAAATTGGGCTTCGAACCCAAGTACTTCGACTTGAAGAGAAACACCTCTACCCACTATGCCACTGAGCCACTTAGTAGTAGGGAAGAAATCTTTTTATTTAATAGCATTATAGTCCCACACATACATATACAAAAAACTCATTTTGTTACGTGACGATTTTGAAATTTTCTCTCATTTCAGTCTATATGTAAGCTCCGTAAAGGAACTTCGTTCCAAAAGTTAACTTGATCTGCTGCCAAGCATCACGAGTCTACCCTCCAAATTTCAAGTCTCTAGCTCTTACAGTTTCCGAGATCCATTGGTGAATACAGACGGACGGACAGACGGACGGACGGACAGACGGACGGACATGGCTCAAACGATTTCTCTTGTCGTCCTGATCAAGAATATATATACTTTATGGGGTCCCCCTCCCTTCCTTCTGTGCGTTACATACATTTCGTTCAAACTTAATATACCCTGACACACTGTATGTGCAGGGTATAACTAGTAAGGATTGGAGTCGACAGTACTCGACTTCGACATACCCTGTACCTTCAATTAGTAACGTCTGTTGTAGGGCGTTGCCCCGCCCACTTTTTAATCGAAACAGATTTCCTTTCCATTCAATATCATACATACTAATTTTTGCTCTTCTACACCAATTCGTTACAGAGTTATAACGGTTTTCTATTTTGGCTATATGTGGGCGTGGTAACGCCCATTTTATATTTGAATCTTACTATACTCCACCCCAAAAGCATACATGCAAAGTTTCATTCTTGTAGGTTGTCTGGATTTTTTTTTTTTTTTTCTTAAGGTTTGAGTCAGCTATATACACACCAAATTTGGTGTTCCTATCACAAAAGACAACGCAGAAAATACGACTTTTGTACTATTTTACCCGAGGTAGCTTCAGTTATTTGCCCCTCACCCTAAACTAACTCAAAAAGGGGGAAGCCAAAATAAACTTGATCTGCGTAATGAATCACAAAATCGAACTGCGAAGAGCTTTTGGTCCTATCTATTATAGTTTCCGAGATCGACGCGTTCATACAGACAGACGGATGGACGGACAGACGGACATGGCTAAATCGACTTCTCTTTCGATACTGATCAAGAATATATATACTTTGTATAGTCGGAGATGTCTCCTTTAAGGTGTTACATACATTGTCGACGTGCACAAAACTAATATACGCTTGTACCATAAGGTACAGGGTATGAAAATTATATACAAAACTCTTACTATATAAAAAGGTAGACATTTCGTCCTTCGAAGGAACATATCGTTTTTCCAAATCATACAAATTTTCCGTTTGTAAGTTTCCTACAATATTGGCCTTGCTTTCTTCATCAACGTCATCGGCAAATAGT
Organism: Phortica okadai; assembly: GCA_034638295.1. Taxonomy (NCBI): domain Eukaryota; kingdom Metazoa; phylum Arthropoda; class Insecta; order Diptera; family Drosophilidae; genus Phortica; species Phortica okadai. The sequence continues at coordinate 16,342,945 of CM067848.1, read as the reverse complement.
GATAGTACAGCTATTTCCTCTGATAAATACCACAAGTGTTGACTAAACTTGTTCAGGGCTGCTTTGGAAATCAATTTATCAAATGTTTCATAATCTTTTAATGTCTTTAAGAAACGCAAGTCTTGATTTGGCGCTTTGACGGCCAAATTGCATCCAAACCAGGGCTTAACATAGACTGCCACTATAAATAAACAAACATCTTCCAATGCTCGTTTATCTTTAGCGCTCATTTTGAACTGCAGTAAACATATTTTTAAAGAGTAAATAGCTCTTGCCATCCATCGAACTTGATGCATTGCACCGGGAGGTCTGAGTTTTATTTTACCATCGATATTTCCTTTTATTAATATAATAGCTAGTTCTAGCAGTTCACGATAGTCGTCACGAATAATAGGTTTTTGTAGTTCATTACTAAAAAATGTGACCAATTCATTTATAGCTGCGTCACAAAAATGTTGTTTGATCAAGTCGGTACATAAATGGATAGTATTAGGATTAATGTTTTTCCAATTATTTCTAAAATTTTTGAACAGCGGAATATCAGGGCTGTTAGTGACTTGCGGGATCTTTAACTCAAATACACTTTTCAGAACTAGTTCGTAAACATGATGGCGGCAAGCAAAGAATAGTAATTCTCTTCCCAGTTTTTGTTCCAAAAGCACACACGCTCCATTCAAACGGCCGGTATTCGATGCCGTCGTATCGCAGCACATTATTTGTACCTTTTCACTGAGGTCCCAATCATAAAGCGCGTTTGAAATTGCTTCAGTTTCAGCTTGTCCAGAAGCTCTTTCCAGTTTTGGCACTGCAAGAAGTTGTTCTTTCTTTTCAAAGGATATGAAAATCGGCAAGCGTTCTTCCTTAGAACTTCTCACATCGAGGCCAGGAAAGATTTTTCCATCCCAATGTACAGTAACTACTACTGGTACATTATTTTGGAAATCTGATTTAATGAACTCCGCTCTTTTCTTTCTCATTTGAGTTCGAATACGTTGAAGTGACGATTTATTTATTGAATAGTCGTCGCAACTAAGACCTATGGCTTCTATTGCAGCCTGAATTATGTAAACTGAATTCCTTATGCTTAATTGGCAACTATCTAAGGCAGCAACTAACTTTGGCGTGATCAAATTTTTCCTCGCTCTTTTTTTATAACAATTTGTGAACTTACACATTGGGAAGTGGTAGGCAAAGGCTCCTCCAGGCTTCCTTGAGAGCTGCTTCAACAATAGAATAGGTCTTCTTCTTCTTCGAAAGTCGAAGATTTTAATATGCTCTCTGATGTCATTTGCTTAAGTCTCCTTTTTTCTTCTTGTAGTTTTCTCTGTCTTGCCCTTTCTTCCTTCTCAGCATACTTTTTGTCGACGCCCACAAAGCAACCCGGCCGTCGCGGCTCCCGTTGCTTATAAATATCTTGACCCTTGTTGCAATTTTTCTGCAGCTCACGCCAGTTTTGATAAAGACCCATTAGCTTCTTTACACAATTAGGAAGCGCTTTAGTAGGTATTCTTGCTTTTTCCCAGAATATAACACACTCCCGTATGACCAGATTTGAGCTTTCACTCAGATCTAATTTTACTTCGCGGAGGTTGAAAAAAAAAAACTGCGAGAACTTGCCGGATAGATGGTAATTTAGTCCCCGTTATTTGGTGATTTATCTCACCAACCAGAAATATAGTTTTCATATTGGTTTTACACCATAGTTGCCGGTGTAATTTACTCGAGAAAGTGTTCCATTGTTACATTAAAGACTCATGTGTGACTTGCATGTTTTGAACGCAAGACGGCACGGGTTCCCGTGCTCCAAAAAAAAAAAAAAAAAATCATGGGAGTGTTTTAGAGTAGACTGAACAAATCTAGCCCATATGCGTTAAAAAATAAGAACCTTGCAAAATAAGGGACACCCTAGTGTACAGGGTATGAAAATAACAAAATGTCAACTTTAACTTACTATAATATGGGAAAGGCACTTGTTTTCATGTTCAGTCATTTGCAATATTTTCAATATATTTATTATTTAATAAAATAATAAACAACAAATACAAAAATATAAACAAAAACATAAAAAATTAATGAAAACAAAAACCAGAAAGGACGCTATCTTCAGCAAGGCTGAAGCTATAATACTTTTCACGTTGTGTCACTATAAAAAAAGTAAATGAATAGTTGTCATGCCTCCCTAACAACATAACTATAAAGTTTCAAGTCAATTGGTTAAAAATCAAAAAGTTTTCCATACAGCGGTTCAAGTTTTGCGATAAGTGGGCGTAGCCATGCCCACTTTTGGTCAAAAAAGTTTTCATTCCTCCCTAAGAACATAACTGTAAAGTCACAAGTCAATTGGTTAAAAAACAAAAAAGTTTTCCATACAAAGGGTCAAGTTTAGCTATAAGTGGGCGTGGCCATGCCCACTTTTGATCAAAACAGTTTTCATTCCTCCCTAAGAGCATAACTGCAAAGGTTCAAGTCAATTGGATAAAAAACAAAAAAGTTTTCCGTACAACGGGTCAATTTTCGCTATAAATGGGCGTGGCTAAGCCCACTTTGGGTCAAAATAGTTTTCATTCCTCCCTAAGAACATAACTGTAAAGTTACAAGTCAATTGGTTAAAAAACAAAAAAGTTTTCCATACAACGGGTCAAGTTTAGCTATAAGTGGGCGTGGCCATGCCCACTTTTGATCAAAACAGTTTTCATGCCTCCCTAACAACATAACTGCAAAGTTTCAAGTCAATTGGTTAAAAAACAAAAAAGTTTTCCATACAATGGGTCAATTTTCGCTATAAAAGGGCGTGGCTACGCCTGGCTACGCCCACTTTTGGTCAAAATAGTTTTCATTCCTCCCTAAGAACACAACTTTCAAATTTCAAGTCAATTGGTTAAGAAACAAAAAAGTTTTCCATACAAAGGGTCAAGTTTAGCTATAAGTGGGCGTGGCCATGCCAACCTTTGATCAAAATAGTTTTCATTCCTCCCTAAGAGCATAACTGCAAAGTTTCAAGTAAATTGGTTAAAAAACAAAAAAAGTGTTCCATACAACGGGTCAATTTTCGCTATAAGTGGGCGTGGCTACGCCCACTTTTGGTCAAAATAGTTTTCATTCCCCCCTAAGAACATAACTGTAAAGTTTCAAGTCAATTCGTTAAAAAAACAAAAAAGTTTTCCATACAACGGGTCAATTTTCGCTATAAAAGGGCGTGGCCACGCCCACTTTTGGTCAAAACTGTTTTCATTCCCCCTAAGAACATAACTGTAAAGTTTCAAGTCAATTCGTTAAAAAAACAAAAAAGTTTTCAATACAACGGGTCAATTTTCGCTATAAAAGGGCGTGGCCACGCCCACTTTTGGTCAAAACTGTTTTCATTCCTCCCTAAGAACACAACTGTAAAGTTTCAAGTCAATTGGTTAAAAAACACAAAAATTTTCCATACAACGGATCAATTTTCGCTATAAAAGGGCGTGGCTATGCCCACTTTTGGTCAAAATAGTTTTCATTCCTCCCTAAGACCATAACTTTCAAATTTCAAGTCACTTGGTTAAGAAACAAAAAAGTTTTCCATACAACGACGTGAATATTGCTTCTCTTCCTCTTCTTCTTTATTTTGTATGGGAGCTACCAGTTCCAGATGTCCAATCTCAATGAAACTTTCAGGCATGTAGTCGGACTATGTAAAACTACTATGTTTAAAATTTCAGCACTCTATCGTAGAAAACAAAAAAGTTTTTCATACAACGATTCAAGTTTTGTTCACTTTTCTTCTTCTTTTCGTATGGGGGCTACCAGTTCCAGTGGTCCGATATGGCTGGATCCGACAAATGAGTTGACTGCACGAATTAGAAGTCTCTGTGCAAAATTTCAGCTCGATATCTTCAAAACTGTGGGAGGAGATTGTATATATACAGACAGACAGACCTCACCTCTCTTTATACCCAGTACACTTACTGTGTATCAGGGTATATTGTGTTTGTTTGAGCGAAATGTATGTAACGCACAGAAGGAGGGCAGGGGGACCCTATAAAGTATATATATTCTTGATCAGGACGTCAAGAGAAATTGATTAAGCTATGTCCGTCCGTCTGTCCGTCTGTCCGTCCGTCCGTCCGTATTCACCAATGGTTCTCAGAAACTATAATAGCTAGAGAATTGAAATTTGGAGGGTAGACTCGTGATGCTCGGCAGCAGATCAAGTTTGAACGGTTTTGTGCCACGCCCACTCCTTCCCGCCCATCTAGCACCGCCCACTTTTTAAAAACGCTATAACTCTAACATCGAATGAGATAGAAACATGAAAGTCGGTATGTAGACTCAGTATAAGTAGCTTTACAAATCTGCATACCACAATTTTTCCCCCTCCTCTTCATTTCCCCTCCTTCGGTTGTTTTCTTAAAGTTGCTGTATCTTCAAAACCATTAAAGATACGAACCTGAAATTGTAGACAAGCTCAGTAAATACGTGTCTTTAAAACTGCATACCACAAAATTCCCCTTTTTTTGATACCCCTCAATGACCTACAAACTCAAATTTTTCGTAAATTACAAATTTTTTGACCGATTTACTTGATATTTTGAACGTTATTCAATCGGGCGATGTCAAATCAAAATTTTGTTTCGTAGATTTGGGGTGTTGCACCGCCTACTGTGTGTGCAGGGTATTATATTGTCGAGTATACTCGACTATACCGTCCTTACTGGTTTTCATTTCATTTTTTGAGGATGTGGCACCGCCTACTGTTTGTGCAGAGTATTATATTGTCGAGTATACTCGTCTATACTGCCCTTACTGGTTATACCCTGTACCGTATGGTACCGGGGTATATGAGTTTTGTGCGCATCGACAATGTATGTAACACCTTAAAGGAGACATTTCCGACTCAAAGTATATGTATTCTCGATCAGTATCGAAAGAGAAGTCGATTTATTCATGTCCGTCTGTCCGTCCGTCCGTCTATATGAACGCGTCGATCTCGGAAACTATAATATATAGGACCAAAAACTCTTCGCAGTTCGATTCTGTTATTCATTCAGCAGATCAAGTTTATTTTGTTTTTCCCCTTTTTGAGTTAGTTTAGGGGTGAGGGGCAAATGGTGATATTCTTGATCAGTATCGAAAGAGAAGTCGATTTAGCCATGTCCGTCAGTCCGTCCGTCCGTCCGTCTGTCTGTATGAACGCGTCGATCTCGGAAACTATAATAGATAGGACCAAAAGCTCTTCGCAGTTCGATTCTGTGATTCATTACGCAGATCAAGTTTATTTTGTTTTTCCCCTTTTTGAGTTAGTTTAGGGGTGAGGGGCAAATGACTGAAGCTACCTCGGATAAAATAGTACAAAAGTCGTATTCTCTGCGTTGTCTTTTGTGATAGGAACACCAAATTTGGTGTGTATATAGCTGACTCAACTCTTAATAAGAAAAAACAAAAAAATGGGCGTGACCACGCCCCTATATAGTAAAAATTTCAAACGCTCATATCTCAAGAACCATACAACCTACAAGAATGAAACTTTGCATGTATGCTATTGGGATGGAGTCTAGTAAGATTCAAATATAAAATGCGCGTAACCACGCCCACATATAGCCGAAATAGAAAACCGTTATATCTCTGTAATGAATTGGTCTAGAAGAGCAAAAATTTGTATGTATGATATTGAATGGAAAGGAAATCTGTTTCGATTAAAAAGTGAGCGGGGCAACGCCCCACAACAGACGTTACTAATTGAAGGTACAGGGTATGTCGAAGTCGAGTACTGTCGACTCCAATCCTTACTGGTTTTTACTTTGTCACGGAGTTTGTAACAGATCGAAATATTAATTTCCGACTATATAAAGTATATATATTCTTGATCAGGACGACAAGACGAGTTGATTTAGCCATGTCCGTCTGTCCGTCTGTCTGTCTGTCTGTCTGTCGGTCTGTCTGTATGTATGCAAACTAGTCCCTCAGTTTTGAAGCTATCGAGCTGAAACTTTGCACAGAGTCTTAGAATTTATTACGATGAATCATTCGTCGGAACCAGCATGATCGGATTATTGGAACAGGTAGCTCCCATACGAAATGAAGAAGAGGAAGAGAAGCCATATTCACGTCGTTGTATGGAAAACTTTTTTGTTTTTTAACCAATTGACTTGAAACCTTGCAGTTATGCTCTTAGGGAGGAATGAAAACTATTTTGATCAAAAGTGGGCATGGCCACGCCCACTTATAGCGAAAATTGACCCGTTGCATGGAAAACTTTTTTGTATTTTAACCAATTGACTTGAAACTTTACAGTTATGTTCTTAGGAAGGAATCAAAACTATTTTGACCAAAAGTGGGCGTGGCCACGCCCTTTTATAGCGAAAATTTACCCGTTGTATGGAAAACTTTTTTGCTTTTTAACCAATTGACTTGAAACTTTAGAGTTATGTTCTTAGGGAGGAATGAAAACTATTTTGATCAAAAGTGGGCATGGCCACGCCCACTTATAGCTTAACTTGACCCTTTGTATGGAAAACTTTTTTGTTTTTTAACCAATTGACTTGAAACTTTACAGTTATGTTCTTAGGAAGGAAAGAAAACTATTTTGATCAAAAATGGGCATGGCGACGCCCACTTATTGCAAAACTTGAACCGTTGCATGGAAAACTTTTTTTGCTTTTAACCAATTGACTTGAAACTTTACAGTTATGTTCTTAGGAAGGAATGAAAACAGTTTTGAACAAAAGTGGGCGTGGCCACGCCCTTTTATAGCGAAAATTGACCCGTTGTATGGAAAACTTTTTTGTTTTTTAACCAGTTGACTTAAAACTTTGGAGTTATGCTCTTAGGGAGGAATGAAAACTATTTTGATCAAAAGTGGGCATGGCCACGCCCACTTATAGCGTAACTTGACCCTTTGTATGGAAAACTTTTTTGTTTTTTAACGAATGGACTTGAAACATTACAGTTATGTTGTTAGGGAGGCATGAAAACTATTCATTTAGTTTTTTTTATAGTGACACAAAGTGAAAAGTATTATAGCTTCAGCCTTGCTGAAGATAGCGTCCTTACTGGTTTCTTAATTGTTTTTTGTTTTAAAGGTTATTTTTTCCGATGAAAAGAATTGGAATCTCGATGGTCCTGATGGTTTCCAGTACTATTGGAGTGATTTGAGAAAGGCGCCTCTGTACTTTTCAAAGAGAAATTTCGGAGGAGCGTCTGTAATGGTTTGGGGGGCTTTTACATCGAAAACCACACTCCAATTACAATTTACATCCTCCCGAATGAATAGCAGTGACTACATACAAGTGTTAGAAAACAGCCTGCTTCCTTTTGTTTTGGAAAACCGAGAGATTCCGTTCATTTTCCAGCAGGACAACGCTCGTATTCATGTAAGCGCCGCAACAAAAAATTATCTGAGGGATTGCTCAGTTGAGATTATGGACTGGCCGGCATGTTCTCCAGACCTTAATCCCATTGAGAATTTGTGGGGTATATTGGTGAGAAGGGTATATGCACATAACCGCCAATATGAAAATACCGAGCAGCTTAATTCCGCAATCCTCGCCGAATGGGCTAGTCTCGATGTCTATGTTTTAAAAAATTTAGCTGACTCGATGAAAAAAAGATTATTTTGCATTGCGAAGGGCAATGGAGTCCCAATTGATTCGTAAAAGGGTGTTTATAAGCAAAACAAAAATCAAAAAAAAAAACCAGTAAGGGAGCTATTTTCAGCTTTGCTGAAACTTATATACTCTTGCAAGCATTTGAAAAATACGTTTTATAGTTTTGACAATAAGAATCTTATAAGTTTATAAAGATAAAGGGGCGTAACCCCGCCCATTTTCTACATTTTTTAAAGAATACAATGCAATCATTCTACACTTCATTTTACGATTTTCTATCTCGTCTGCTTATAGATAAATCACATTTTTAAATTTTTCTCTATATGGGCGGTGCCACGCCCTTATGTCCGATTCTTATAAAACTTTGTAATATGGTCCAGGATTCCTAAAAACGCGCAACTGCAAGGTTTCATTTGTTTATAGTTGAAAACAAAAAAGTTTTTCTAACAAAAACCGAATTTTTAACTGATTGTTCCTATGGGAGCTATATGTTATATTTGTCCGATCTTCACCAATTTTGCAGTGAGTCTTAATTTACGTCCGAGATGTTCTTGTGCAAATAATTGGGGCGATAACTTGAAAAACAAAGAGTTTATTGAGCAAAAACCTCATTTTTGACCGATCGTTCCTATGGCAGCTATATGTTATAGTATTCCGATCAGGCTGCTTTCTACATATAAACTGCCTGCAATGAAAAGAAAATTTTCTGCGTTTAAATTGTTTTGCTAACTTCAAAACTCTGGGAGGAGTTCGCATTGAAACAGACAGACGGACAGACAGACAGACGGACAGACAGACAGACAGACGGACATGGCTATATGAACTCGTCTCGTCGAGCTGATCAAGAATATATATAAAGTATAGTCGGAGATGTCTCCTTCTCTGCGTTGCAAACTTCACGACAAAGTTAATATACTCTTGCAAGAGTATAAAAACTAAAGACATATTTAAAACAAAATTCCAATGGTGTCTTATCATTATGAAACGGCTGAAAAACGTTTTTTTTTTAATTTTGTTATTTTTAATTGATGAATTAATGGTTTTGTTATTGAAAGTTATTTGTTTCTCTTCTAATATTATCTCAACAAAATACAATATTCTCAGTATAAACATTCACAACAATATCTCAAAAAATTAGGGGTGTCTTATGATTATGAAACGCACCTTATATTCTTGATCAGGACGACAAGAAAAATTGATTGAGCCATGTCCGTCCGTCCGTCCGTCCCCACCAACGGTTCTCGGAAACTATAAGAGTTAGAGACTTGAAATATGGAGGGTAGACTTGTGATGCTCGGCAGCAGATGAAGTTTATTTTTGGAACGAAGTTCCTTTACGGAGCTTACATGTAGACTGAAATGAGAGAAAATTTCAAAAATGAAATGAGGTTTTTTGTGTATGTGTGGGACAATATTGCTATAATGCTAACGTTATTGCTACTTGCATGACTCAGTAGTGGGGATGTCAATCCCGGGATCCCGGGATCCCGAAATACTGGGATTTCAGTGTTTTTGTTTCCCAATCCCGGGATATTCGGGACTTAGATATTTTTATTCTGATGTGAATTATTTCTATTGATCAATAAGTTAGAAAGCGTATACGACCAATTTCATTGTTTCGTAACCAAGAACGTAGCCAGTTTGTCACAAAGGAGGTGAAAATAGTCTTTTTGCATAAATCTGAGCGCTTTTTACAAAAACCAAAGTTATTTCAATAAAAAAGTGGCCCAAAATTTTTTAATATACATAATTAACAAAAAATTTTTGCGAAGAGAGTAGTACGGCTTTTCTGAGATTTTCTCTAAAACCATATTTTTTTGTAAGTGTTACTGTCTTCAGAAACTCTTTAATTCTATTCTAACCGGCCAACCAACAAATTTTGAAGGTGAAAGGTGTTTTTCGTCAGCAGGTTTGGAGATTACAAAATTAAATGTTTTACTACTTATAAGGTTATATTTTAACCAACATGATCTGTAAAACGCTTTAACTAAAATAATATGTTAAACGTTTAAGCTTAACCAGTAAGGACGCTATCTTCAGCAAGGCTGAAGCTATAATACTTTTCACTTTGTGTCACTATAAAAAAAACTAAACTAAATAGTTTTCATGCCTCCCTAACAACATAACTGTAATGTTTCAAGTCCATTCGTTAAAAAACAAAAAAGTTTTCCATACAACGGTTCAAGTTTTGCGATAAGTGGGCGTAGCCATGCCCACTTTTGGTCAAAATAGTTTTCATTCCTTCCTAAGAACATAACTGTAAAGTTTCAAGTCAATTGGTTAAAAAACAAAAAAGTTTTCCATACAAAGGATCAAGTTAAGCTATAAGTGGGCGTGGCCATGCCCACTTTTGATCAAAATAGTTTTCATTCCTCCCTAAGAACATAACTCTAAAGTTTCAAGTCAATTGGTTAAAAAGCAAAAAAGTTTTCCATACAACGGGTAAATTTTCGCTATAAAAGGGCGTGGCCACGCCCACTTTTGGTCAAAATAGTTTTGATTCCTTCCTAAGAACATAACTGTAAAGTTTCAAGTCAATTGGTTAAAATACAAAAAAGTTTTCCATGCAACGGGTCAATTTTCGCTATAAGTGGGCGTGGGTACGCCTGGCAACGCCCACTTTTGGTCAAAATAGTTTTCATTCCTTCCTAAGAACATAACTGTAAAGTTTCAAGTCAATTGGTTAAAAAACAAAAAAGTTTTCCATACAACGGGTCAATTTTCGCTATAAGTGGGCGTGGCTACGCGTGGCTACGCCCACTATTGGTCAAAATAGTTTTCATTCCTCTCTAAGAACATAACTGTAAAGTTTCAAGTCAATTGGTTAAAAAACAAAAAAGTTTTCCATACAACGACGTGAATATGGCTTCTCTTCCTCTTCTTCATTTTGTATGGGAGCTACCAGTTCCAGATGTCCAATCTCAATGAAACTTTCAGGCATGTAGTCGGACTATGTAAAACTACTATGTTTAAAATTTCAGCACTCTATTGTACAAAACAAAAAAGTTTTCCATACAACGATTCAAGTTTTGTTCACTTTTCTTCTTCTTTTCGTATGGGAGCTACCTGTTCCAATAATCCGATCATGCTGGTTCCGACGAATGATTCATCGTAATAAATTCTAAGACTCTGTGCAAAGTTTCAGCTCGATAGCTTCAAAACTGAGGGACTAGTTTGCATACATACAGACAGACAGACAGACCGACAGACAGACAGACGGATAGACGGACATGGCTAAATCAACTCGTCTTGTCGTCCTGATCAAGAATATATATACTTTATATAGTCGGAAATTAATATTTCGATCTGTTACAAACTCCGTGACAAAGTTAATATGCTATTTCACATAAGTGAAAAGTATAACCAGTAAGGACGCTATCTTCAGCAAGGCTGAAGCTATAATACTTTTCACTTTGTGTCACTATAAAAAAAACTAAATGAATAGTTTTCATGCATCCCTAACAACATAACTGTAATGTTTCAAGTCCATTCGTTAAAAAACAAAAAAGTTTTCCATACAACGGTTCAAGTTTTGCGATAAGTGGGCGTAGCCATGCCCACTTTTGGTCAAAATAGTTTTCATTCCTTCCTAAGAACATAACTGTAAAGTTTCAAGTCAATTGGTTAAAAAACAAAAAAGTTTTCCATACAAAGGATCAAGTTAAGCTATAAGTGGGCGTGGCCATGCCCACTTTTGATCAAAATAGTTTTCATTCCTCCCTAAGAACATAACTCTAAAGTTTCAAGTCAATTGGTTAAAAAGCAAAAAAGTTTTCCATACAACGGGTAAATTTTCGCTATAAAAGGGTGTGGCCTCGCCCACTTTTGGTCAAAATAGTTTTGATTCCTTCCTAAGAACATAACTGTAAAGTTTCAAGTCAATTGGTTAAAATACAAAAAAGTTTTCCATGCAACGGGTCAATTTTCGCTATAAGTGGGCGTGGGTACGCCTGGCAACGCCCACTTTTGGTCAAAATAGTTTTCATTCCTTCCTAAGAACATAACTGTAAAGTTTCAAGTCAATTGGTTAAAAAACAAAAAAGTTTTCCATACAACGGGTCAATTTTCGCTATAAGTGGGCGTGGCTACGCGTGGCTACGCCCACTATTGGTCAAAATAGTTTTCATTCCTCTCTAAGAACATAACTGTAAAGTTTCAAGTCAATTGGTTAAAAAACAAAAAAGTTGTCCATACAACGACGTGAATATGGCTTCTCTTCCTCTTCTTCATTTTGTATGGGAGCTACCAGTTCCAGATGTCCAATCTCAATGAAACTTTCAGGCATGTAGTCGGACTATGTAAAACTACTATGTTTAAAATTTCAGCACTCTATTGTACAAAACAAAAAAGTTTTCCATACAACGATTCAAGTTTTGTTCACTTTTCTTCTTCTTTTCGTATGGGAGCTACCTGTTCCAATAATCCGATCATGCTGGTTCCGACGAATGATTCATCGTAATAAATTCTAAGACTCTGTGCAAAGTTTCAGCTCGATAGCTTCAAAACTGAGGGACTAGTTTGCATACATACAGACAGACAGACCGACAGACAGACAGACGGATAGACGGACATGGCTAAATCAACTCGTCTTGTCGTCCTGATCAAGAATATATACACTTTATATAGTCGGAAATTAATATTTCGATCTGTTACAAACTCCGTGACAAAGTTAATATGCTATTTCACATAAGTGAAAAGTATAACCAGTAAGGACGCTATCTTCAGCAAGGCTGAAGCTATAATACTTTTCACTTTGTGTCACTATAAAAAAAACTAAATGAATAGTTTTCATGCATCCCTAACAACATAACTGTAATGTTTCAGGTCAATTCGTTAAAAAACAAAAAATTTTTCCATACAACGGTTCAAGTTTTGCGATAAGTGGGCGTAGCCATGCCCACATTTGGTCAAAATAGTTTTTATTCCTCCCTAAGAACATAACTGTAAAGTTTCAAGTCAATTGGTTAAAAAACAAAAAAGTTTTCCATACAAAAGGTCAATTTTCGCTATAAGTAGGCGTGGCTACGCCCACTTTTGGTTAAAGTAGTTTTCATTCCTCCCTAAGAGCATAACTGCAAAGTTTCAAGTCAATTGGTTAAAAAACAAAAAAGTTTTCCATACAAAGGGTCAAATTAAGCTATAAGTGGGCGTAGCCACGCCCACTTTTGATCAAAACAGATTTCATTCCTCCCTAAGAGCATAACTGCAAAGTTTCAAGTCAATTGGTTAAAAAACAAAAAAGTTTTCCATACAACGGGTAAATTTTCGCTATAAGTGGGCGTGGCCACGCCCACTTTTGATCAAAATAGTTTTCATTCCTCCCTAAGAGCATAACTGCAAAGTTTCAAGTCAATTGGTTAAAAAACAAAAAAGTTTTCCATACAACGGGTCAATTTTCGCTATAAGTAGGCGTGGCTACGCCCACTTCTGGTTAAAGTAGTTTTCATTCCTCCCTAAGAACATAACTGTAAAGTTTCAAGTCAATTGGTTGAAAAACAAAAAAGTTTTCCATACAACGGGTCAATTTTCACTAAAAAAGGGCGTGGCCACGCCCACTTTTGGTCAACATTATTTTCATTCCTCCCTAAGAACATAACTGTAATGTTTCAAGTCAATTGGTTAAAAAACAAAAAAGTTTTCCATACAACGGGTCAATTTTCGCTATAAGTGGGCGTGGCCACGCCCACTTTTGATCAAAATAGTTTTAATTCCTCCCTAAGAAGATAACTGTAAGGTTTCAAGTCAATTGGTCAATTTTCGCTAAAAAAACGCGTGGGCACGCCCACTTTTGGTCAAAATAGTTTTCATTCCTCCCAAAGAACATAACTGCAAAGTTTCAAGTCAATTGGTTGAAAAACAAAAAAGTTGTCCATACAACGGGTCAAATTTCGCTAGAAGTGGGCGTGGCCACGCCCACTTTTGATCAAAATAGTTTTCATTCCTCCCTAAGAGCATAACTGCAAAGTTTCAAGTCAATTGGTTAAAAAACAAAAAAGGTTTCCATACAACGGGTCAATTTTCGCTATAAGTAGGCATGGCTACGCCCACTTTTGGTTAAAGTAGTTTTCATTCCTCCCTAAGAACATAACTGTAAAGTTTCAAGTCAATTGGTTAAAAAACAAGAAAGTTTTCCATACAAAGGGTCAAGTTAAGCTATAAGTGGGCGTGGCCACGCCCACTTTTGATCAAAATAGTTTTCATTCCTCCCTAAGAGCATAACTGCAAAGTTTCAAGTCAATTGGTTAAAAAACAAAAAAGTTTTCCATACAACGGGTAAATTTTCGCTATAAGTGGGCGTGGCTACGCGTGGTTACGCCCACTTTTGGTCAAAATAGTTTTCATTCCTCCCTGAGAACATAACTTTAAAATTTCAAGTCAATTGGTTAAGAAACAAAAAAGTTTTCCATACAACGACGTGAATATGGCTTCTCTTCCTCTTCTTCATTTTGTATGGGAGCTACCAGTTCCAGATGTCCAATCTCAATGAAACTTTCAGGCATGTAGTCGGACCATGTAAAACTACTATGTTTAAAATTTCAGCACTCTATTGTACAAAACAAAAAAGTTTTCCATACAACGATTCAAGTTTTGTTCACTTTTCTTCTTCTTTTCGTATGGGAGCTACCTATTCCAATAATCCGATCATGCTGGTTCCGACGAATGATTCATCGTAATAAATTCTAAGACTCTGTGCAAAGTTTCAGCTCGATAGCTTCAAAACTGAGGGACTAGTTTGCATACATACAGACAGACAGACAGACGGACAGACGGACATGGCTAAATCAACTCGTCTTGTCGTCCTGATCAAGAATATATATACTTTATATAGTCGGAAATTAATATTTCGATCTGTTACAAACTCCGTGACAAAGTTAATATACTATTTCACATAAGTGAAAAGTATAAAAAATATTTGGTAACTCATTTTGTAAGACTGAATGAAATAGTCTATTTTTATACCCTGTACCTTATGGTACAAGGGTATATTAGTTTTGTGCGCATCGACAATGTATGTAACACCTTAAAGGAGACATTTCCGACTATACAAAGTATATATATTCTTGATCAGTATCGAAAGAGAAGTCGATTTAACCATGTCCGTCTGTCCGTCCATCCGTCTGTATGAACGCGTCGATCTCGGAAACTATAATAGATAGGACCAAAAGCTCTTCGCAGTTCGATTCTGTTATTCCTTCAGCAGATCAAGTTTATTTTGTTTCCCCCTTTTTATACCCTGTACACATACTGTGTATCAGGGTATATTGTGTTTGTTTGAGCGAAATGTATGTAACGCACAGAAGGAGGGGAGGGAGACCCCATAAAGTATATATATTCTTGATCAGGACGACAAGAGAAATTGATTGAGCCATGTCCGTCCGTCTGTCCGGCTGTCCGTCCGTCCGTCCTCACCAACGGTTCTCGGAAACTATAAGAGCTAGAGACTTGAAATTTGGAGGGTAGACTCGTGATGCTCGGCAGCAGATCAAGTTTATTTTTTTTTTTTGCCACGCCCACTCCTTCCCGCCCATCCAGCCACACCCACTTTTTTAAATACCTATAACTCAAACATCCAAAGAGATAGAAACATGAAAATTGGTATGTAGACTCAGTATGTATAGCCCTACAAAACTGCATACCACAAAATCCCCCCCTGCTTTTCATTTCCCCTCCCCCAGTAATTTTCTCTAAATGACTATATCTCCAAAATTAACAAAGGTATGAACCTGAAATTTTGTATACAAGCTCAGTGATAATACATCTTAAAAACTGCATACCACAAACTTCCCCCCTCTTTGATGGCTACCCCTCAGAGGCCGACAAACTTAAATTTTTCGTAAAATCCACATTTTTTGACCGATTTTCTTGATATTTTGAACACTATTTGAATATGCGACGTCAGATCAATATGTTTTTGTAACTTGAAGGTGTGGCACCGCCTACCATGTGTGCAGGGTATTATATTGTCGAGTATACTCGACTATACCGCCCTTACTGGTTTGACTTAGTTTAGGGGTGAGGAACAAATGACTGGAGCGACCTCGGGAAAAAACTTACAAAAATCGTTTTATCTCGGTTGTCTTTTGAGATAGGAACACCAAATTTGGAATGTATATAGCTGACTCAAGCCGCAAGAAGACACATTAAACCAGTAAGGACGCTATCTTCAGCAAGGCTGAAGCTATAATACTTTTCACGTTGTGTCACTAAAAAATAAATGAATAGTTTTCATGCCTCCCTAACAACATAACTGTAAGGTTTCAAGTCAATTGGTTAAAAAACAAAAAAGTTTTCCATACAGCGGTTCAAGTTTTGCGATAAGTGGACGTAGCCATGCCCACTTTTGGTCAAAATAGTTTTCATTCCTCCCTAAGAAGATAACTGTAAGGTTTCAAGTCAATTGGTCAATTTTCGCTAAAAAAACGCGTGGGCACGCCCACTTTTGGTCAAAATAGTTTTCATTCCTCCCTAAGAACATAACTGCAAAGTTTCAAGTCAATTGGTTAAAAAACAAAAAAGTTTTCCATACAACGGGTCAATTTTCGCTATAAGTGGGCGTGGCTACGCCCACTTTTGGTCAAAATAGTTTTCATTCCTTCCTAAGAACATAACTTTAAAATTTCAAGTCAATTGGTTAAAAAACAAAAAAGTTTTTCATAAAACGGGTCAATTTTCGCTAGAAGTGGGCGTGGCTACGCGTGGCTACGCCCATTTTTGGTCAAAATAGTTTTCATTCCTCCCCAAGAACATAACTTTAAGATTTCAAGTCAATTGGTTGAAAAACAAAAAAGTTGTCCATACAACGACGTGAATATTGCTTCTCTTCCTCTTCTTCATTTTGTATGGGAGCTACCAGTTCCAGATGTCCAATCTCATTGAAACTTTCAGGCATGTAGTCGGACTATGTAGAACTACTATGTTTAAAATTTCAGCACTCTATCATACAAAATAAAAAAGTTTTCCATACAACGATTTAAGTTTTGTTCATTTTTCTTCTTCTTTTCGTATGGGGGCTACCAGTTCCAGTGGTCCGATATGGCTGGATCCGACAAATGAGTTGACTGCACGAATAAGAAGTCTCTGTGCAAAATTTCAGCTCGATATCTTAAAAACTGTGGGAGGAGATTGTATATATACAGACAGACGGACAGACGGACAGACGGACATGGCTAAATCAACTCGTCTTGTCGTCCTGATCAAGAATATATATACTTTATATAGTCGGAAATGAATATTTCGATCTGTTACAAACTTCAGCACAAAGTTATTATACTATTTCACATACGTGAAAAGTATAAAAATGGGCGTAGCCACGCCCATATATAGTAATAATTTGAACGTTTATATCTCAAGAACTATGAAACCTACAAGAATGAAACTTTGCATATATGATATTGGAAAGGAGTATAACAAGATTCAATTGTGAAATTGGCGTGACCACGCCCACATATAGCCATGGTAGAATGCCGTTATATCTCTTGAACGAATTGGTCTAAAAGAGTAAAAATTGGTATATATGAAATTGAATGAAAATGAAATCTGTTTCGATTAAACAGTGGGCGGGGCAACGCTTTCAAACAGTTGGTACAAATTGATGGTACAGGGTATGTCGGAGTCGAGTACTGTCGACTCCAATCCTTACTGGTTTTTTATTGCTTTGCATTTTGTTTTTTTAAATAATAAAAAGGAATAAAATCCAAATTTATAAATTATTGACTACGTCTAAACTAGTCCCGGGATTTCAGTTTACAATTCCAAAAATCCCGGGATTGGTAAATCTACAAAAATTGACATCCCTACTACAGACTGTCATTCTATATTCTATTTCATTCTCTCGCAGGCTAAATCATATAAAAGTATGGTCTGTCTCCTTTTCATGTCGTTTCATCGAGTTTCAAATCGCACCCATGCTAAAGAAGTTTCACTTCAAAAACGTTTTCCATACAATGGCGTAAATTTGCTTTTTTTTCTCCAATCAATGATTTATGGTAAAAAAAATTGGAGGATCTGTGCAACCTTTCAGGTCGAAAATTTGAAAACAATCTAAAAAGAAATTTAGGTGTATGAAAAATCTATTGTACATATTTTTATACCCGTGCAAAATCTGTGATAATTTTTTCAGAGATTTTATTAAATTCAGCCTTATTTTAAGTTGTTACAAAGAATTATATAGCAAGAAATAAACTTTATGGTTTCCCCATTAATCTGCATTAAAACAATTCAATCTAATCTATAAATATGCATTTAAAAACAAATCCTTCCCAAATCAACCAAATTTTTATAGCTGGAAAACAATCTTCTTGTATATTTTCTTGAAGATTGAGAAGTACATTCGAATTAAATTGTTGAAATAATCTTCATATAATAGTTAATGTGAAGTTGTATTTGAAATGTTTAAAAAAAACTCGTAAAAATAATTAATTTGTTTAAAATTAATAAGAAAAAGGTCGCCAAACTCAAACTTTAATTTTTTTTAAATATGTGTGTACCAACTATGAAATGCGAAGAAGAAGAATTAATTCAAATGTGCTGAGTATCTCCCGAAGAACAGAGTCAAGTTAACAACCAATGCTCCAATCTGTGGAATCTACTTGACTTTATTTAAGGTAAACGTCCCAGTCATGGATCGGCTAAGGAAAAATTTAATTTCAATTCGACACTTTAACCTGAAAAAACATACATTCACCATGTTTGTTTTTTTATTTGGACATTTAGTCTTTTAAGAACAAGATACACATTCCACTATATTAATTATTATCCGTTTAATAAACAAATTTCGATTATTAATAATTCATTACTCTTTGTCCTAGTGATGGATCACTTGTCCCAGTAATGAATCGTCTTGTCCTAGTAATGGATCAGGTTGACAAAGTAACGTTATTATTGCTTGATTATAAATTTAAGTTGATATTTATTGATTCAATATTAACCAGTAAGGATTGGAGTCGACAGTACTCGACTCCGACATACCCTGTACCTTCAATTTGTACCAACTGTTTGAAAGCGTTGCCCCGCCCACTGTTTAATCGAAACAGATTTCATTTTCATTCAATTTCATATATACCAATTTTTACTCTTTTAGACCAATTCGTTCAAGAGATATAACGGCATTCTACCATGGCTATATGTGGGCGTGGTCTCGCCCATTTCACTATTGAATCTTGTTATACTCCATTCCAGTATCATACATGCAAAGTTTCATTCTTGTAGGTAGTACGGTTCTTGAGATATAAGCGTTTCAAATTATTACTATATAGGGGCGTGGCCACGCCCATTTTTTTAATGTAGCTTCTTGCGGTTTGAGTCAGCTATATACACTCCAAATTTGGTGTTCCTATCTCAAAAGGCAACTGAGATAAAACGACTTTTGTAAGTTTTTTCCCGAGGTTGCTTCTGACATTTGCCCCTCACCCCTAAACTAAGTCAAAAAAGGGGGAAACAAAATAAACTTGATCTGCGTAATAAAAAACAGAATCGAACTGCGAAAAGATTTTGGTTCTATCTATTATATTTTCCGAGATCGACGCGTTCATACAGACGGACGGACAGACGGACATGGCTAAATCGACTTCTCTTTCGATACTGATCAAGAATATATATACTTTGTATAGTCGGAAATGTCTCCTTTAAGGTGTTACATACATTGTCGATGCGCACAAAACTAATATACCCTTGTACCATAAGGTACAGGGTATAAAAAGTGCGGTATGAAGACGATAGTCACTGAAAAACTTTATGAAAAACAATTATCGAAGTGTTTTTTCTTCTATTAATTTAAATTAAACTCGGCAGTGAAACAAATTATAACAAAATGACACCATGACTCAGAGTGACACATATGTGTCAAAAAGATCCCGATTGTGAAAGAATATGAAACTTGTTATTGTTCGATGTACTGATTCATAATTGGGACATGATCCATTACTGGGACGTTTACCTTAAGTATTGCATTATAATTTATTATTAGTGTTCACTTTTGGTTTCACAACAACGGAAAAGGTATGATTGTCAATTGCAAAATTGAATGGGCTTCAACCAAATTGTGAGGACGCGAATTGGATATGAATTCGCGGCTCATAAAATATGTATGAAGCTGATTAGCGTCGTTGATTAGCAACGTTAAGTAGCGGGCAACAACAAACACAATGCAAGTTAACGTATGCCGCAAGCGCGCCAAAGTTGACACATTTCTTTGTCACTTCGGTGCCACACTTTCGGTGCCACCCTCTTGGTGCCGCACCGTATCTTAAACACTTTAAGCTCAAATCATGAGTTCAAGAGCTAGAGCTACAGTTCTTGTTTACGAATCTGAGCAATGCGATCCGCGTAGCTGACACATTGCTTTAACACTTTTCTAGAGCTCGAGCTAATTAAGTCTTTCTATGGGACACTTCTTCACCAACAAAAGGTAAACAGTTTCTCTTATTTACAAATCTGAGCAATGCGATCCGCGTAGCTGACACATTGCTCTAACACTTTCCTATTAGCGATCAGCGACCAAGCGATCCGATATCAAAGGGCTATTCCAGCTCACGCTTTGTTTACAAAACAAAACAATGCGAGCCGCGTAGCTGACACATTGCTTTGACACTTAACCATTAGCGTGTCGCGGGCAAGCGCTCTCTCAAGTATGCTGAGTCGCGATCAAGCGCTCTCTCAATCCTTCTTTCTATTGGGAAACTAACGCTTCCATCAAGTAAGAACTCATGTGTGGTACAATTGATAACATTACATAATTCCTAAGAGCAAACTATTTGCTTATGCAAATCAGAATATAAACATAAGCCCAAATAATTTGGGAGTAGGCTTATCTCTAACCGCGACGCGGTCGGTTGTAATGTCCTCATACAAAAATATCAAACTTAAATAAAAACCAGTAAGGGCGGTATAGTCGAGTATACTCGACAATATAATACCCTGCACACATGGTAGGCGGTGCCACACCCTCAATCTACAAAAACATATTGATCTGACGTCGCCTATTCAAATAGTGTTTAAAATATCAAGAAAACCGGGCAAAAAATGTTGATTTTACGAAAAATTTAAGTTTGTAGGCCTCTGAGGGGTAGCCATCAAAGGGAGGGGAAATTTGTGGTATGCAGTTTTTAAGATGTATTATCACTGAGCTTGTATACAAAATTTCAGGTTCATACCTTTGTTAGTTTTGGAGATATTGTTTTTTATAGAAAACAACTGGGGGAGGGGAAATGAAGAGGAGGGGGAAAAATTGTGGTATGCAGTTTTGTAGTGCTACTTATACTGAGTCTACATACCAACTTTAATGTTTCTATCTCTTTGGATGTTCGAGTTATAGTGTTTTAAAAAAGTGGGCGGTGCTGGATGGGCGGGAAGGAGTGGGCGTGGCACAAAACCGTTCAAACTTGATCTGCTGCCGAGCATCACGAGTCTACCCTCCAAATTTCAAGTCTCTAGCTATTATAGTTTCTGAGAACCATTGGTGAATACGGACGGACAGACAGACAGACGGACGGACGGACGGACAGACGGACGGACATGGCTTAATCAATTTCTCTTGTCATCCTGATCAAGAATATATCTACTTTATATAGTCGCAAGTGAATATTTCTGTGCGTTACATACATTTCGCTCAAACAAACACAATATACCCCGATACACAGTATGTGTACAGGGTATAATAAATGTATTAACCAAATTCTTCAACGAATTTATTTAATTTGCATATGTTGGCAAAGGGTGAAGTGGGGTAATAAGTGTATGCGTATTGTAGTTGTTGCGACTGGAGCACACACAAAGTAAGGCAGTAGAGAAAGGGTGAAGTGGAGCAATGAGTGTGTGCGTATTGTATTTGTTGGGACTGCAAGTATACACAAAGCAAGGCAGTCAAAGCAATGTAGAGAAAGGGTGAAGTGGAGCAATAAGTGTGTACGCATTGTAGTTGTTGCGACTGGAGCACACACAAAGCTGAGACCAAACCGGTTTTGTGCTTTACACACTTTCCCTGCTTGTCTATAAACTTGCATTTGATTCTTTGCGTGGCCACAGGTATACACAAATTGTGCTCTACCTATGCGTTGCCAATGTGTCTCTTTATCCTTCTCATCTACAAACTATGTCAACGCACAGTTTTGTGTGTTTCTTCGTATGTACCTCTTTGCCCTTCGCAACCACAATTGACAATTTTACATTTGATTCCTGTGCGTGGCCTTGTCCCACACATATATCCCTTTTCCCGTCTCAACCATAAGCTAACTATTTTGCAAATTCAAATTGTATTGTTTGGCTACTTAATTTCATGTTATCCTGATACGATCATTATAAAATTCGAATTGTTTGCCTGTATTCAGACAATAAAAGCGAATAATTGTTAGTTGATATTGATATGCTAAAATGCTGATAATACTTTTGATTGTAAAAAATCCAATTTTGGGATTTTTAAAATTTTATTTATATTGGCATGTTAGTAAAAATATGATGAAAAATATAAAATTTTCATATAATTAGTTATAATATGTTGAAAAACGCATTATTTTCATCAAATATACAAATTTGCTGAAATAATTGAATATGAAATGTCCGTCCGGACTCGCAAAATATGAAAATCAAAATCAAGACAAAAGTCCACGTCGCACAGGCAAATGAAATGTGGCAACAACTCAAAAGTAAACAAAATATGAAAAATGTAAACAATTCCAGGTAGAGTGAGAAAGGTATACACATTTTATCATTCTGTCTCTGTCGCAGAGTTTTCCGCTGGGACCATGTTCCTAAACTCCAAATCCGGAAAGCTTAGCGTGAGCGGGCTTCGGTCTCTTGTTATATTTTAATACTCTCTGGAACTTGGTATTAATTTCATTTTGAAAGCTTAGCGTGAGCGGGCTTCGGTCTCTTGTTATATTTTAATACTCTCTGGTTGCTACCTTTGACACTGTCTGAGCGTATGCATTGTGTTTGTTGTTGCCCGCTACTTAACGTTGCTAATCAACGTCGCTTATCGGCTTCATAATATACATATGAGCCACGAAATCATCTGCAGTTATTAATCTTGAAGCTCGTTCAATTTTGCAATTGACAATAATACCCTTTCCATTGCTGTGATTAGCAAATAAAAACAATTAATTTACAAATTCAAAAAATTCCGAAAGTGAACACTGATAATAAATTATAAATGCAATAAATAGAGTCCAGTAGATTCTACATATTGGAGCTTTGGTTGTTAACTTGCCTGTGTTGTTCGAGAGACCCTTTGCACATTTCAATTAATTTTTCTTCTTCGCATTTATGCATTCAAAAATGTACACATTCCAAATTGTGCGTGGTTGGTACCTATGTATGTACATATTTTCATAAAATGTACTATTTTTACGAGCAGATTTATTAATGAAAACATGAAAAATATTGAATTGTTTAAATGCAGATTAATGAGGAAACCATAAGGTTTATTTCTTGTTACATAATTATTTATAACAACTTAAAATAAGGCTGAATTTAATAAAATCTTCGAGAAAATTGTCAGAGATTTTGTAACGGTGTGAAAATATCTATAAAATATTTCCCAGATACCTAAATTTCCCTTTTGATTATTTTGAAATCATTGACCTGAAATGTTGCACAGATCCTCCAATTTTATTACCATAAATCATTAATAAGAGGATAAAAAGCAAATTTACGTCGTTGTATGGAAAACTTTTTTGTTTCTTGATCAATTGACTTGAAACTTCACACTTATTGTCTTAGAGAGCCAAAAAAATATTTTCATCCAAAATTGGGTATGGCAACGCCCACTTATAGCAAAAATTTATAATTTGCATATCCTAGGTACGCAATGAGCTAAAATAATGAAAATTAGTGTATAGGATACTAAGATAAAGAGAGATTATATCCAGAAAATGGTCGTGGCAAGGCTGATGATAGCATCCTTACTGGTTTTTTGGTTCTTTTCAAAAAAGTTTCACTTCGAACACGTGTACTGTGTTTCACGCGATTTTTTTTTTAACCATTTCAAATACGTCTTCACATTAACTATAATTTGAAGACTATTTCAACAATTTAATTCGAATCTCAGTCTTCAAAAAAATATACAAGAAGATTGTTTTCCAGCTATAAAAATTTGGTTGATTTGGGAAGGGTTTGTTTTTAAATGCATATTTATAGATTAGATTGAATTGTTTTAAAGCAGAATAATGGGGAAACCATAAAGTTTATTTCTTGCTACATAATTATTCATAACAACTTAAATAAGGCTGAATTTAACAAAATCTCTGAGAAAATTGTCACAGATTTTGCAAGGGTATAAAAATATCTACAATAGATTTGTCATACACCTAAATTTCCCTTTTGATTGTTATCAAATTCTGGACCTGAAAGGTGGCACAGATCCTCCAATTAATCATTGATTGGAGAGAAGAAAGCAAATTTACGTCATTGTATGGAAAACGTTTTTTGTTTTTTAATCAATTGACTTGAAACTTTACACTTATTATCTTAGAGAGGCATAAAAACTATTTTGATCTAAAATAGGGCATGACAACACCCACTTATTATTCATTAGTTTTGGAGATATTGCTTTTTATAAAAATCAAGTGGGGGAGAGGAAATCAACGAAAGGGGGCAAATTTTGGTATGCAGTATCTCTTCGGGTGTTCGAGTTATAACGTTTTAAAAAAGTGGGCAGTGCTGGTTGGGCGGGAAGGAGTGGGCGTGGCACAAAACCGTTCAAAATTGATGTAGTGCAAAGTCTACACTCCAAATTTCAAGTCTCTAGCTCTTACAGTTTCCGAGAACCATTGGTGAATACAGACGGACAGGGCTCAATCGATTTCTCTTGTCATCCTGATCAAGAATATATTACTGGATTTTTGTTTTTATACCCTGTACACATACTGTGTATCAGGGTATATTGCGTTTGTGCAAAAGCCAAAACGGGAAGGGGAAGGGGACCCCATGAAGTATATGGGGTATTTATATTCTTGATCAGGACGACAAGAGAAATTGATTGAGCCATGTCCGTCTGTATTCACCAATGGTTCTCGGAAATTATAAAAGCTAGCGACTTGAAATTTGGTGGGTAGACTCATGATGCTCGGCAGCAGATCAAGTTTGAATAGTTTTGTGCCACGCCCACTCCTTCCCGCCCATCGAGCACCACCCACTTTTTGAAAACGATATAACTCGAACATCCAAAGAGATAGAAACATGAAAGTCGGTATGTGGACTCAGTATGAGTAACTCTACAAAACTGTATACCACAATTTTACACCCTCCCCTTTATTTCCCATCCCCTAGTACATTTCTTAAAAAAGCTATATCTCCACAACTAACAAAGGTAGGAACCTGAAAGTTTGTATACAAGCTCAGTGATAATACATCTTAAATACTCCACACCACGAACTTCGCCCCTCCTTGATGGTTACCCCTCAGAGGCCAACAAACTTAAATTTTTGGTAAAATCCAAATTTTTTGATATTTTTAACACTATTTGAATAGGCGACGTCAGATCAATATGTTTTTGTAGATTGAGGGTGTGGCACCGCCTACCATGTGTGCAGGGTATTATATTGTCGAGCATACTCGACTATACCGCCTTTACTGGCTTTTCAGGAAAGTTTTACTTCAAACACGTGTACTGTGTTGCACGCGATTTTTATACTTTTCACGTATGTGAAATAGTATAATAACTTTGTGCTGAAGTTTGTAACACACAGAAATATTCACTTTCGACTATATAAAGTATATATATTCTTGATCAGGACGACAAGACGAGTTGATTTAGCCATGTCCGTCTGTCCTTCTGTCTATATATATATAATCTCCTCCCACAGTTTTAAAGATCTCAAGCTGAAATTTTGCACAGAGACTTCTTATTCGTGCAGTCAACTCATTTGTCGGATCCAGCCATATCGGACCACTGGAACTGGTAGCCCCCATACGAAAAGAAGAAGAAAAATGAACAAAACTTGAATCGTTGTATGGAAAACTTTTTTGTTTTGTATGATAGAGTGCTGAAATTTTAAACATAGTAGTTCTACATAGTCCGACTACATGCCTGAAAGTTTCATTGAGATTGGACATCTGGAACTGGTAGCTCCCATACAAAATGAAGAAGAGGAAGAGAAGCAATATTCACGTCGTTGTATGGACAACTTTTTTGTTTTTCAACCAATTGACTTGAAACTTTGTAGTTATGTTCTTGGGGAGGCATTAAAACTATTTTGATCAAAAGTGGGCGTAGCCACGCCCACTTATAGAAAATTGACCCGTTGTATGGAAAACTTTTTTGTTTTTGAACCAATTGACTTGAAACTTTACAGTTATATTCTTAGGGAGGAATGAAAACTATATTGACCAAAAGTGGGCGTAGCCTTGCCCGCTTATAGCGAAAATTGACCCGTTGCACAGTGGTCGATTTTGCCCATTTAGCAAGCAATAATTGATAGCGCGCTAAATAAATATGTAATTCATTATACTCTTGCAAGAGTATATTAACTTTGTCGTGAAAATTGCAACGCAGAGAAGGAGACATCTCTGACTATATAAAGTATATATATTCTTGATCAGCACGACGAGACGAGTTCATATAGCCATGTCCGTCTGTCCGTCTGTCCGTCTGTCTGTCTGTTTCAATGCGAACTCCTCCCACAGTTTTCAAGTTAGCAAAAAAATTTAAACGCAGAAAATTTTCTTTTCATTGCAGGCAGTTTATATGTAGAAACCAGCTTGATCGGAATACTATATCATATAGCTGCCATAGGAACGATCGGTTAAAAATGAGGTTTTTGCTCAATAAACTCTTGGATTTTTAAGCTATCGCCTCGATTTTTTGCACAAGAACATCTTGGATGTAAATCAAGGCACACTGTAAAATTGGTGAAGATCGGATAAATATAGCATATAGCTCCCATAGGAACAATCGGCCAAGAATTCGGTTTTTGTTAGAAAAACTTTTTTGTTCTCAACTATAAACAGATGAAACTTTGCTGTTACGCGTTTTTAAGAATCCTTGACCATATTACAAAGTTTCATAAGAATCGGACATAAGGGCGTGGCACCGCCCATATAAAGAAAAACTTAAAAATGTGATTTATCTATAAGCAGACGAGACAGAAAATGGTAAAATAAAGTGTGGAATGTTTGCATTGTATTCTTAAAAAAAATTTTAAAATGGGCGGGGTTACGCCCCTTTATATTTATAAACTTATAAGATTCTTATTGGAAAAAGTATAAAACGGATTTTCCAAATGCTTGCAGGAGTATATAAGTTTCAGCAAAGCTGAAAATAGCTCCCTTACTGGTTTTGAATTATTTTTGTATTTTTGTATATAAGCCAAGAAAATAATAAAACAATCATAAAATATTAAAATATTGTTAATAAATAATTATTAATTATTTTTAATAATCAAAACAAAAAATTATAAAATTTTTTTTGAAGTGAAACTTCTTTAGCATGGGTGCGATTTGAAACTCGATGAAACGACATGAGAAAGAGACAGACTATACATTTATATGATGTAGCCTGCGAGAGAATGAAATAGAACATAGAATGACAGTCTGTAGTCATAAACTGAGTAGTCATAAAGAAACCAACAACAACAACATGCTTAGTTGTAATTTTCGCATTCCTCTTCAATCGTCACTTTCGCCATCTGGCGAATATGCAACAACAACTAACCTGGCTTGTTTACTCCAACTATTACAACAATTCTAGTTGTTGTTATTTTCGGCATAAACATGAACCGTTAGGTCGGTCAGTGTGGTTGTTGCTACCTATGACACTGTCTGGGCGTATACATTGTGTTTGTTGTTGCCTGCTACTTAACATTGCTAATCAACGTCACTAATCAGCTTCATAATATACGAGCCGCGAATTCATCTCCAATTCGCGTCCTCACAATTATGTTGAAGCCCGTTTAATTTTGCAATTGCCAATTAACCTTTCCTTTGCTGTGCTTAGCAAATGAAAACAATTAACTTACAAATTCAAATTAATCCAAAAGTGAACACTAATAATAAATTATATACACATGTTATGTATGCAATAAATAAAGTCAGGTAGATTCTACACATTGGAGCTTTGGTAGTTAACTTGCCTTTGTTGTTCGGGGGACTCTCTGCACATTTAAATTAATTCTTCTTTTTCGCACTTATGCATTAAAAACTGAACACATTCCAATTTGCCCAAATATCATAGTTTATAATACATTTTTTCATAAAATTTACTATTTTTACAAGTTTTTTTTAACCATTTCAAATACAACTTTATAATTTTAAAATTATTTCAACAATTTAATTCGAATGAACTTCTCAATCTTCGAAAATAGACACAAGCATGATGGTGAGGCATTACACTGATTTTTTTCCAGCTCAAAACATTGGGTTGAGTTGGGAAGCGTTTTTTATTAATGAAAATATATAAAATATTGAATAGTTTTGATGCAGAAACCATAAAGTTTATTTCTTGGTACATAATTGTTTATAATAACTTAAAGTGAAGCCGAATTCAATAAAATCTCTGAGAAAATTGTCAGAGATTTTGTAACGGCAACGCCCACTTATAGCAAAAATTGATAATTTGCATATCTCAGGTAGGCAATGAGCTAAAATAATGAAAATTAGTGTATAGGATATTAAGATAAAAAGAAATTCAATCCAAAAAATGGGCGTGGCAAGGCTGAAGATAGCGTCCTTACTGGTTTTTTGGTTCTTTTAAAGAAAGTTTCACTTCGAACACGTGTACTGTGTTGCACGCGATTTTTTTTTTTTTTTAATTGAATATTTCCGAAATTGTTACAGTAAGTATATACATAAAAAAAAAATTTTTATATCATTCTGCTGTTGTGTCGGTCAAATCGGCAATATTTTCGAGAAGTTGCATGACCTCTTTATCTAGTTCAATGTACTTTTTTGAGTACAATGATGTACTTTTTGAGAGTGCTGATATTAGAGGGTCTGACGTTAATAACAGTGAGTGCATTAAATCTTCCATCGTATTCGAACGAGCATTTTTCCGAGTATGGTGCATCTTATAGTTGCGCATATCTTTATTTCGTGCTTCAAGCGCTTCCTCGGACATCATGCCGATTGGAAGGGAAACATTTTTTATAATATCTGCCCCGTGAATTAAAATTTTGTGAATGGAGGAAGGCATGTAAAACCATTGGTATTCCTGTACGAATATAGTCGCTGTTTGCCAAGCATACTGACGAAAAGCTTCCACATTTACTTTATAACCACATGCCATTGTACGTAAAATAACACTAAATCTGTTTATCAAGTTAAAATCTACACCTGCTATTGCGGAAGCCAAATTTGGTTGCTGGAAAAATTTCCTTGCTGTATTTCCATTGTTAGTGTTTCCTGAAGTTCCCATAGGAATATCGACCAAAAGACCCATTTGTTTTCTAAGCTCGTTTTGTATTTTGATCTTTCTCTGAGAAATGATTTCTTTATCGGTAACTCGAATCTGCCATTTCTTTATTGGAAATCGATGTGAAATATGAACCAGTAAGGACGCTATCTTCAGCAAGGCTGAAGCTATAATACTTTTCACTTTGTGTCACTATAAAAAAAACTCAATGAATAGTTTTCATGCGTCCCTAACAACATAACTGTAATGTTTCAAGTCAATTCGTTAAAAAACAAAAAATTTTTCCATACAACGGTTCAAGTTTTGCGATAAGTGGGCGTAGCCATGCCCACATTTGGTCAAAATAGTTTTTATTCCTCCCTAAGAGCACAACTGCAAAGTTTCAAGTCAATTGGTTAAAAAACAAAAAAGTTTTCCATACAACGGATAAATTTTCGCTATAAGTGGGCGTGGCTACGCCCACTTTTGGTCAAAATAGTTTTCATTCCTCTCTAAGAACATAACTGTAAAGTTTCAAGTCAATTGGTTAAAAAACAAAAAAGTTTTCCTTACAAAGTGTCAATTTTCGCTATAAGTGGGCGTGGCTACGTTGGTCAAAATAGTTTTCATTCCTCCCTAAGAACATAACTGTAAAGTTTCAAGTCAATTGGTTAAAAAACAAGAAAGTTTTCCATACAAAGGGTCAAGTTAAGCTATAAGTGGGCGTGGCCACGCCCACTTTTGATCAAAATAGTTTTCATTCCTCCCTAAGAGCATAACTGCAAAGTTTCAAGTCAATTGGTTAAAAAACAAAAAAGTTTTCCATACAACGGGTAAATTTTCGCTATAAGTGGGCGTGGCTACGCCCACTTTTGGTCAAAATAGTTTTCATTCCTCTCTAAGAACATAACTGTAAAGTTTCAAGTCAATTGGTTAAAAAACAAAAAAGTTTTCCATACAAAGGGTCAATTTTCGCTATAAGTGGGCGTGGCTACGCGTGGTTACGCCCACTTTTGGTCAAAATAGTTTTCATTCCTCCCTAAGAACATAACTGTAAAGTTTCAAGTCAATTGGTTAAAAAACAAGAAAGTTTTCCATACAAAGGGTCAAGTTAAGCTATAAGTGGGCGTGGCCACGTCTGCTGTTTCTTTTTCAAAAATTATTTTGATTGGCCTACAAAATCGAGTTGATGAAGGACGCTCATTTTGCCATATTACTGAATTATTTAAACATATTATTTGCAATGGAACAATGCAAATAGAAAATATGTGCCCATCAACCATTCCAATCTGGGGATCACTGAAGCGCTGACGGTATGTTGCATGGCCACTACTACCATCGCAGCCCCATTTATATATGGCTTTGAATGTAGGATTTATTTCATGACCTTCTTTACCTTTAAATGCTTTTTCGTGTCCTTCAATTATTCGTGTAATAGTGTGGTCAACCAAACACTGTAAATGAACTTCCGCTGAAGTTTCAGAAATTTGGATGTGCTTAGGATAACATTCCTTTTTAGCTTTTAACAAAACATCATTACAAGGTAACATTTTTGATCCATGAGATTTTACAGAACTTTGCATCAACTGGTATGAATGTTTTGTAAAGTCTCCATCCACAAACAAGGCTAGAGCTTCCTCGGGGGTAAAATTTCTGGCTTGTTCTGCTTTACTGTTTGTGTGGTAGGTGCTTTGAGTTGGTGTTTCAAAGTCTATTGTTGACAGCATTTGAGAAGCACTTCTTTTACCGGCATTATATAAACTAACTCGAGTCGCTACTACCAATTCTTCGCAGGAGGTATTCTTAATTATATTAGAAACCCTTTGAGTTTGGCGATGAGCTTTGCACTCAGAAAATAGTTTTGATGGGCGCCCAGAACTACTTGCTGCTCTTTTCATTAATAAAATAGGTTCGTTTAACCAATTTGCATTGTGTTTTTCAAAATGGGCCAGGGTTCTATGGCACTGTCTCCACTTTTCAGAAACTTTGGCTGCAAAATTGCTCAATTTTTTATTTATTTTTTCATATTCTTCTTCACTAATTTCACTTTTGTCAATAACACATGAAAATACGTGGCCTTGCATCGCTTCAACTTTTTATACCCTGTACACACACTGTGTATCAGGGTATATTGGGTTTGTTTGAACGAAATGTATGTAACGCACAGAAGGAGGGGAGGGGGACCCCAAAAAGTATATATATTCTTGATCAGGACGACAAGAGAAATTGATTGAGCCATGTCCGTCCGTCTGTCCGTCTGTCTGTCTGTCCGTCTGTCTGTCTGTCCGTCTGTCCGTCCGTCCTCACCAACGGTTCTCGAAAACTATAAGAGCTAGAGACTTGAAATTTGGTGGGTAGACTCGTGATGCTCGGCAGCAGATCAAGTTTATTTTTTTTTTTTGCCACGCCCCCTCCTTCCCGCCCATCCAGCCCCAACCACTTTTTTAAATCGTTATAACTCAAACACCCAAAGAGATAGAAACATGAAAGTCGGTATGTAGACTCAGTATGTATAGCCCTACAAAACTGCATACCAAAAAATCCCCCCTCATTTTCATTTCCCCTCCCCCAGTTATTTTCTGTATTTTGCTATATCTCCAAAATTAACAAAGGTACGACCCTGAAAATTTGTATACAAGCTCAGTGATAATACATCTTAAAAACTGCATACAACAAATTTCCCCTCTCTTTGATTGTTACCCCTCAGAGACCAACAAATCGAAATTTTTAATATATTCCCCTTTATTTTACTTAAAATTACTACATCTTTCAAACTATAATAGGTACAAACATGAAAGTCGGTACGTAGACTCAGTATATATAGATCTACAAAACTGCATTTCCCAATTTTTACCCCTCCCCATCATTTCCCCTCCCCCAGTTGTGTTCTTAGAAATGCTATATCTCCGAAACTATTGAAAGTACAAGCCTGATATTTCGTATACAAGCTCAGTAAATATATATCTTTAAGACTGCATACCACAAAATCCCCCTCTTTTGATTGTTACCCCTCAATCTTCCACAAACTCAAAACTTTTGTAAATTCCACATTTTTTGACCGTTTTTCTTGATATTTTGAACGATATTTGATCTGGGCTGCCAAATTAATACGTGTTTGTAGATTGAGGGTGTGGCACCGCCTACTATGTGCACAGGGTATTATATAGTTGAGAATACTCAACTATACCGCCCTTACTGGTTTTTGTTGAATTGTTTCATTGCGCCATATAGAAACCAGTAAGGACGCTATCTTCAGCAAGGCTGAAGCTATAATACTTTTCACGTTGTGTCACTACAAAAAAACTAAATGAATAGTTTTCATGCCTCCCTAACAACATGACTGTAAGGTTTCAAGTCAATTGGTTAAAAAACGAAAAAGTTTTCCATACAACGGTTCAAGTTTCGGTATAAGTGGGCGTAGCCATGCCGTTTTTTGGTCAAAATAGTTTTCGTTCCTCCCTAAGAACATAACTGTAAGGTTTCAAGTCAATTGGTTAAAAAACAAAAAAGTTTTCCATACAACCGGTCAAGTTTCGCTATAAGTGGGCGTGGCTACGCCCACTTTTGGTCAAAACAGTTCTTATTCCTCTCTAAGAACATAACTGTAAAGTTTCAAGTCAATTGGTTAAAAAACAAAAAAGTTTTCCATACAACGGGTCAAACTTAGCTATAAGTGGGCGTGGCCATGCCCACTTTAGGTCAAAATAGTTTTCATTCCTCCCTAAGAACATAACTGCAAAGTTTCAAGTCAATTGATTAAAAAACAAAAAAGTTGTCCATACAACGACGTGAAAATTGCTTCTCTTCCTACCAGTTCCAGTGGTCCGATATGGCTGGATCCGACAAATGAAATGATCGCACAAATAAGAAGTCTCTGTGCAAAATTTCAGCTCGATATCTTCAAAACTGTGGCAGGAGATTGTATATATACAGACAGACGGACGGACAGACGGACAGACGGACAGACGGACATGGCTAAATCAACTCGTCTTGTCGTCCTGATCAAGAATATATATACTTTATATAGTCGGAAATGAATATTTCGATCTGTTACAAACTTCAGCACAAAGTTATTATACTGTTTCACATACGTGAAAAGTATAAAAAGGGTGCTTCTCAAAACTGACATCGTTCCTATAAAACGTAAGAAGATTAAAACTTGCAAAAAGTGGCAGATCATGTTGACATTGGACAATTCACAAAGGACTATTTTGATAAACACATAAACATTCAAGTCGAATACGACCGGATATCAAAAGATATATAACATAAAAGTCTAAAGTTGGTGGATTAAAATACTCTAGATGAAATGTTCAATTCTACATCTACATACGACGAATACAAACAAATACAGGGCACACATACATTTTTTTTTACTAAATACATACCAATTCTGTTTAAAGTAAACACTGAGTTTAATAAAATTACCCAAACATTAATTTTCCCATCGAAAAGTCAAACACAATAAAAAGGCGCGAAAATGAACTTAGGTATGAGCAAAACAGTTTTGTAAGTTTAGCTCGCTCATCACTACTTAATTATCGATAGGAAAAATATTTAAAAATCGGAATAAGTATTAGGGGAGTGTTACTTTTCAAGAAAATAAACATTACAAAAAAGATTTTAATTTTTAATTTTGCATTTATTGCGTGCCATTTTGGATAAATCGACCACTGTGCGTTGTATTGCAAACTTTTTTGTTTTTTAACCAATTAACTTGAAACTTTACAGTCATGTTCTTAGGAAGGAATGAAAACTATTTTGACCAAAACTGGGCGAGGCCATGCCCTTTTATAGTGAAAATTGACCCGTTGTATGGAAATCTTTTTTGTTTTTTAACCAATTGACCTGAAACATTACAGTTATGTTCTTAGGGAGGAATGAAAACTATTTTGACCAAAAATGGACATGGCTACGCCCATTTATAGCGAAAATTGACCCGTTGTATGGAAAACTTTTTTGTTTTTTAACCAATTCACTTGAAACTTTACAGTTATGTTTTTAGGGAGGAATGAAAACTATTTTGACCAAAAATGGGCATGGCTACGCCCACTTATCGCAAAACTTGAACCGTTGTATGGAAAACTTTTTTGTTTCTTAACCAATTGACTTGAAACCTTACAGTTATGTTGTTAGGGAGGCATGAAAACTATTCATTTAGTTTTTTAGTGGGACGATGTGAAAAGTATTATAGCTTCAGCCTTGCTGAAGATAGCGTCCTTATTGTTTTTTATACTCTTGCAAGAGTATATTAACTTTGTCATGAAGTTTGCAACGCAGAGAAGGAGACATCTCCGACTATATAAAGTATATATATTCTTGATCAGCACGACGAGACGAGTTCATATAGCCATGTCCGTCTGTCCGTCTGTCTGTCCGTCTGTCTGTCTGTTTCAATACCAACTGTGGGCTCAGTTTAAACGATATCGAAAAAATTGTAATGCAGAAAAATTTCTTATAATTGCAGGCAGTTTGTATGTAAAATCCAGCATGATCGGATAACTATAGCATATAGCTGCCATAGGAACGATCGGTCAAATATGAGGTTTTTGCTCAATAAACGCCTTGTTTTTAAAGCTATCGCTTAAATTTTTTGCACAAAAACATCTTGGACGTAA
This sequence comes from Phortica okadai, assembly GCA_034638295.1. Classification (NCBI taxonomy): domain Eukaryota; kingdom Metazoa; phylum Arthropoda; class Insecta; order Diptera; family Drosophilidae; genus Phortica; species Phortica okadai. The sequence continues at coordinate 16,308,429 of CM067848.1, read as the reverse complement.
ATTAAAACACACTCCAAAATTGGTGAAGATCGGATAAATATAGGATATAGCTCCCATAGGAACAATCGGTCAAAAATTCGGTTTTTGTTAGAAAAACTTTTTTGTTCTTAAATATAAACGGATAAAACTTTGCAGTTACGCGTTTTTATACATCCTTGACCATATTCCAAAATTTCGTACAAATCGGACATAAGGGCGTGGCACCGCCCATATAGAGAAAAACTTAAAAATGTGATTTCTCTGTAAGCCGACGAGATATAAGATCGCAAAATAAAGTGTACAATGATTGCTATGTATATGTTAAAAAAATTAGAATATGGGCGGGGCCACGCCCCTATATCTATATAAAAGTATATGATTCTTATTGGAAAAACTATAAAATATATTGAGAAAATGCTTGCAAGAGTATATAAGTTTCAGCAAAGCTGAAAATAGCTCCCTTACTGGTTTTTTGCTAACTTCAAAACTCTAGGAGGAGATCGCATTGAAACTGACAGACGGACAGACAGACAGACGGACAGACGGACATTGCTATATGAACTCGTCTCGTCGTGCTGATCAAGAATATATATACTTTATATAGTCGGAAATGTCTCCTTATCTGCGTTGCAAACTTCACGACAAAGTTAATATACTCTTGCAAGAGTATAAAAATCGGAAATAATGAATATATGGAGAGGGTAATTTTTCCATACACATTTTCTTTAGTCGTCAAAGGAGTGGCACAAAACATATATAGGATAGAGGTGTTTGACGGCCATCGGCACCTCCGTCTAGGTAAGCGGTTTTTTCATATCAACTAAGTGTAATGTTTTATCATTACTATATGCATTGTATGGTTCCATTAAGTGCTTTATAAAATTTTAATTTTCGAGGCCTAAATCATGAATTTATATGAGTGGAGTGAAAGTTGATATGACAAAACCATAAATAGAATCAATGCATAGTGAATAAACTTAGTGAAGTAAATTTACTCTTCTATCGTGAGATGGAGGGTAGATTGCACTTAGGGTTGGTATTATTATATGACGAGAAATAGTTGGTAAATGGCACAATTTATGAAAACCAGTAAGGATTGGAGTCGACAGTACTCGACTTCGACATACCCTGTACCTTCAATTAGTAACGTCTGTTGTAGGGCGTTGCCCCGCCCACTTTTTAATCGAAACATATTTCCTTTCCATTCAATATCATACATACCAAATTTTGCTCTTCTAGACCAATTCGTTACAGAGATATAACGGTTTTCTATTTTGGCAATATGTGGGCGTGGTTACGCCCATTTTATATCTGAATCATCCCAATAGAATACATGCAAAGTTTCATTCTTGTAGGTTGTATGGTTCTTGAGATATGAGCGTTTGAAATTTTTACTATATAGGGGTCACGCCCATTTTATTTTTTTTTTTTCTTGAGGTTTAAGTTAGCTATATACACACCAAATTTGGTATTCCTATCACAAAAGACAACGCAGAAAATACGACTTTTGTACTATTTTACCCGAGGTAGCTTCAGTTATTTGCCCCTCACCCCTAAACTAACTCAAAAAGGGGGAAAATAAAATAAACTTGATCTGCGTAATGAATCACAGAATCGAACTGCGAAGAGCTTTTGGTCCTATCTATTATAGTTTCCGAGATCGACGCGTTCATACAGACAGACGGACGGACGGACAGACGGACATGGCTAAATCGACTTCTCTTTCGATACTGATCAAGAATGTATATACTTTGTATAGTCGGAGATGTCTCCTTTAAGGTGTTACACACATTGTCGACGTGCACAAAACTAATGTACCCTTGTACCATAAGGTACAGGGTATAACCAGTAAGGATTGGAGTCGACAGTACTCGACTTCGACATACCCTGTACCTTCAATTAGTAACGTCTGTTGTAGGGCGTTGCCCCGCCCACTTTTTAATCGAAACAGATTTCTTTTCCATTCAATATCATACATACTAATTTTTGCTCTTCTAGACCAATTCGTTACAGAGATATAACGGTTTTCTATTTTGGCTATATGTGGGCGTGGTTACGCCCATTTTATATTTGAATCTTACTATACTCCACCCCAAAAGCATACATGCAAAGTTTCATTCTTGTAGGTTGTATGGTTCTTGAGATTTGAGCGTTTGAAATTTTTACTATATAGGGGCGTGGTCACGCCCATTTTGAAGTGAATCTTCTTTAGCATGGGTGCGATTTGAAACTCGATGAAACGACATGAAAAAGAGACAGACTATACATTTATATGATTTAGCCTGCGGGAGAATGAAATAGAATATAGAATGACAGTCTGTATTCATAAACTGAGAAGTCATAAAAAAATTAACAACAACAACATGCTTAGTTGTAATTTTGGCATTCCTCTTTAACCGTCACTTTCGCCATCTGGCGCATATGCAACAACAACTTACCTGGCATGTTTACTCCAAATATTATAAAAACTCTTGTTGTTGTTATTTTCGGCGTAAACAAGCACTTTTAATACGGATAGTGTTGTTGTTGCTACCTATGACACTGTCTGAGCGTATGCATTGTGTTTGTTGTTGCCCGCTACTTAGCGTCGCTAATCAGCTTCATAATATATGAGCCGTGAATTCATCTGCAATTCACGTCCTCCCAATTATGTTGAAAGCCGTTCAATTTGCAATTGACAATAATACCCTTTCCATTGCTGTGATTAGGAAATGAAAACAATTAATTTACAAATTCAAAATATTCCAAATGTGAACATTTATAATAAATTATTTATGCAATAAATAAGGTCAAGTAGATTCCACACATTGGAGCATTGGTAGTTAACTTGACTCTGTTCTTCGGGAGACAGAATTAAATCTTCTTCTTCGCATTTATGCATTCAAAAACGTACGCATTCCAACTTGCCCAAATAACATGGTGACACATACATATTTTCATAAAATTTACCATTTTTACGAGTTTTTTTAACCATTTTAAATGCAACTTCACATTAATTATAATTTGAAGATTATTTCAACAATTCGAATGTATTTACTTTTCAATCTTCGAAAATAGATACAAGCAAATTGATTGTTTTCCAGCTCAAAAAATTTGGTTGGTAATATATATCTCAGACACTCAAATTTTCCTTGTTATTGTTTTGAAATCATCGACCTGAAATGTTGCAAAGATCTTTCAATTTTATTACCATAAATCATTGATTAGAGGAAAAAAGCAAATGTACGTCATTGTATGTAAAACGTTTTTTGTTTTTTAATCAATTGACTTGAAACTTCACACTTTTTATCTTACAGAGACATAAAATCTATGTTGATCAAAAATTGAGCATTGCTACGCCTACTTATAGCAAAAATTGATGATTTGCATATTTCACGATGCAATGAGCTAAAACAATGAAAACTAGTATATAGAATATTAAGATAAAGAGAAATTCAATCCAGAAAATGGGTATGGAGAGACCGAAGATAGCGTCCTTACTGGTTTTTTGTTTCTTATAAAGAAAGTTTCACTTCATACACGTGTACTCTGTTGCACGCGATTATTTTATTTTTTTTTTTCTTAAGGTTTGAGTCAGCTATATACACACCAAATTTGGTGTTCCTATCACAAAAGACAACGCAGAAAATACGACTTTTGTACTATTTTACCCGAGGTAGCTTCAGTTATTTGCCCCTCACCCCTAAACTAACTCAAAAAGGGGGAAGCCAAAATAAACTTGATCTGCGTAATGAATCACAAAATCGAACTGCGAAGAGCTTTTGGTCCTATCTATTATAGTTTCCGAGATCGACGCGTTCATACAGACAGACGGACGGACGGACGGACAGACGGACATGGCTAAATCGACTTCTCTTTCGATACTGATCAAGAATATATATACTTTGTATAGTCGGAGATGTCTCCTTTAAGGTGTTACATACATTGTCGACGTGCACAAAACTAATATACCCTTGTACCATAAGGTACAGGGTATAAAAACACATTATGCAGTGGTAGTGGCACAAAACATCTATAAGGTATGCGAGTAGGCTCGCAAGAGCTTATCCCGAGGCGTGGTAAAGTCGCCCACGTTTACCTCTCCGTGGTGTTAGATATCAATGCATAGCTTTTGCTATGTAGCCAACAAACATGGGTGCAAATAGGCCACCAACTGTTATCTGCTGCTATGGAGCTGAATTTGGTGGTAACCTTTGGTTTCGAAACCACACTCAAGGTATATGAGTAGCACGGAATTGGCATGCATATGTTGGTTGGTTGGTTGTTATGAATCAGCCCTGCTATTGTGGGTTGGCCCCTATAATGGGAGTTTCGTGCGTGGCTGTGGTTTAACACCCCAATGCGGGTAAAGCTATTTATTGCTTGGCGTGGTAGTTGCGTCTGCTCAGTGAGCTCAACTAGGATGCTGTTATCTAGAAAACAGCAGAGATGTTTAGATGCATTTCGATCCCACACCTGGGGAGAAGTTTGTGACTAAGCTCTAATAACTTCACAGGAACTTGGTAGCTTCGGCTAACCAAGGATGCTGATTTGGCACAAAATCCAAATCCATTGCGCTATGCTTTGCATGTGAGTGCCGTGTGATTAGGCTGTAACGAGTAGGTGCGCACGTTAAACCCGGCATTATTACTTGTACGAAGGAAAACAAATGTGATTGTGAAATTAAATATATGTGATTTCTGCAAGTGCTCTGAATGTCAAAGTGAATAAATTCTAGTAAGCGCATCAGCGGCGGGAGTAACTATGATTATTTTAAGGTAGCCAAATGCCTCGTCATCTAATTAGTGACGCGCATGAATGGATTAAAGAAATTCCTAGGAAAACAAATGTGCTGCTAATGAAAATATGCTTATATAATGTAATGTGAAAATGTGTGATGTAAATTAAATATATTTAAATGAATAAAATGGCAAGTAAATAGGTTGATCGATCGATTGGTATCACTTATTGTCATTATTATTTTTATAAACTACTACAGCACAATATTTTATCATCTCATTTGAAAATATATACGAGCATATAAAATAATAATTGATAAAAATACCATTGTATTATGTAAAATGAAATGAGGAGTAATCAAATATAATGATCAAGATAAGAAAAGTGTTAAGAGTTAGCTTTTGTTTCCCACACATGTTTGAGCTGAGAACATTAGCATATAATTATTTTTAACACTGTACGTGCCTAATAAATTCTTGAGCATAAAATGCATCGAACAACGATCAATCGCTTGCTGTAAAGTAATTGTTTTGCATTGTGTGACCAATGCTTCGACCTTTTCTTTAATGGCTGTGCGTGCAAGTGGATTGACATATTATGCTAACTAGCTGTGTCTGCTGGTAAATGACCTGGCCGCTGTCGACATTTGTGATTCACTCAGCACTGCAGTTTTCTATCACCAAATGTCATCAATTAAAATGCACAAGCCACTCTTGAATGGCCAAGGGCAATGTACGTTTTATGATGCTGTCAAGGTAGTTGTAAGTTATGTCACATTATCACCAAATTTTAAATTTTACACTGATACATGTAAATGTTACCTAATCAGTTGCATAATTGTATAGTTTAAAAATTGTATATAAACTCTGTCTTTCTAAGAATAAATTCAGTTCGAAATACGAACTCAACTAAGCAACTAGCTTTTTGTTCCTTCTACTCACTTGCGGCAACTCCCAGTCACTAGTTTGTACTAGTGGCAAACATTAACATTTTTTGGTGACCCCGACGTGATCATCATATACGTGGAACTCACTTCGAGAAAGTGATACCAGTTAGGTGACGATCACACGAGGTGATCACATTGAGGTGACAAATTGATAATCCTTTACGAGAGTCTACAACAACACAAGGTTGGTGGACAACGACTCCTGCTACGGAATTTGGTCGACTAGGCGATCAACTTCACAGACGTACAGGACATTTGAGACTTCACGCAAGTCACGATATACAGGCTAATCAACCAGGCGATTAGTCACAGTACACAACTGGCCAATTGAAGACCAGTAACAGAGACTTTTATTTCCGAGTACCTTTGACCATTTGTTTGGGTGTGAGTCGAGGCATATCCTGTCATCAAAACAAAATAAATTAACCTCCAACTGGTCAGGTATTTTCAAAAATATAAAGAAGCAATAGTAAAGGCATTTAAGATGGCCAACATTGAACAGTTCTTCACCAAGCCACTAGCCACTGGTGAAGAAATCCAGAACATCATCCGAAATTACAAAAAGGATTCCGCGAGTAGGAAAACAAGTACCTACTGCAGGGATAGATTGTCGAAATTAAACAATCTCAAAGAGTCATTCCTGAAAGGTGACAGTGACCTGCTGGTTGCTCTTGGTGGAAAAGAGTCAGGTCACAAATATTTTACAAACGAATACAAGGCGCAGTTACTCAAAGCTATGGATGAAATCATGCAAGGCATAGCGACGAGAAGAGTCTCACCAAGGAGATGAAGCATCCAGTATGGAGACGGACAAAGTAGAGTCTTTCTTCCGGAAGCAAAACGCCTTGTTTGCTAGTTTGTCAAGAGTCATGACGACTATGGCACCAGAAACTACAGACTGGAATCGACCAATGGCTGAAAAATATTGGAGCCAAATATCCGATAACCACTTGGAAATCCACAGTTTGTGTGAGGATCCAGTCCAGCGTGGATACGATATAAAAAGTTTTACGTCGGCTGAGAATGCAATCATCCAATTGCAAGTGGCGACAAACGTGAGTTCTAAGGCAGATACGCAACTAGCAGTGCCTCAATCATCGCTACAATTGCCAAAGGTTTCAATACCTAAGTTTGACGGCAATTATTTGAAGTGGCAACAATTTCATGACATTTTCAAAAAAATGATTCATGAAACTCAAATACCAAGCGTTCAGAAAAGGTGGTATTTGAAGTCTAACCTTGCTGGAGAGGAAGAAAGGTTAATTCGTCATTTGTCCTTGACATAGGCGAACTATGAAACGGCTTGGGAAATTTTCCAGGATCGTTTTAATAACAGACGAGTCCTCAGCTCAGCCTTACTCCAAAAGCTTTTGGACCAACACAACACGACGAATGATGCAGCGTCGATAAAGAATTTTCATGACAACATTCATGAAACTCTGGAAGAATTGAAGAATATGGACATTGATACCATCAACTGGGATCCTATTCTACTTTTCTTGCTAACCAAGAAATTAGATCGCTTGAAACACACACTCTACGAGCAGTCCATAAAGGATACAAAGAACTTGCAACCTATTAAAAGTTTCCTTGCATTCCTTGAACAACGGTTCCTTGCATTGGAATCTATTGGAGGACGTCACGAAGCAAAGGAAGAACGGAAGACATCTGCATCATCAACAGCACAAAAACCATTGTGCCAATTTTGCAAAAAGGTAAGTCACCGCATTTTTCAATGCGGCAACTTCCGTGGCACGCCAGTAGTGGACAGAGTGAAATGGGTGCAAGGTCAAAGAATGTGCTTCAACTGCCTTTCGAGTGACCATATGGCAAAAACATGCTCTTCAAGAAGCTGTTTTAAGTGCTATAAGAAGCTCAGCTTAGGCTGGAGTATAGTCGATGTTTGAAAGAGTACAAGTTATTGCTTGTAAGAGTGAAAGAAGATGAACGGAGAGCGTTTGTTGAGCGAAATAAACATGACCCCTGGGGTCATGTTTATAGAATTTGTAGAAAAAATCGTAGGGTGACGGATGTGAGTAGTCAACGTGTCGCCGACAATCAGTTGACTACATGGTATGACTGTATAAATTTTCTGTTGAATGAGTTCTTTCCGCGAGCGGAGCAGTTGGATCAACCACCTAATGTGGATCTTCCAACTGTTCCGCTTCGGTTGGATGAGCTGGAACTGGCCTTTCAGATGCTTAAGTCAAGGAAGTCTCCTGGCCTGGATGGATTTACCGGTGAGATGTGCAAAAGTATCTGGATTGCCATTCCAGACTATTTGAATGTTTTGTTCGGTAAGTGTGTAAGTGAGGGGTACTTTCCCCGTGAGTGGAAGTGTGCCAAAATGGTTGTGCTCTTGAAATCGCCTGAAAAGGTCAGGAGCAATCCTAGATCATAAAAAGGCTTCAGGAATGTGTTTCTGGGCAACTGTCACCGAGACGGTTTGCCTTTACTAGAGGAAAATGTGTGGAGGATGCGTGAAGATATGTGAGTGAATGTGTAAGTTTGAGTGATTGTGAGTATGTATTGGGCATCTTTGTTGATTTCAAAGGTGCATTCGCCTACCTAAGCTGGGAAAGTGTGTTAATGAGGTTGAGTGAATGGGGCTGTCGAGAAATGGCTCTCTGGAAGAGCTATTTTTCGCACAGACGTGCATGTGTAAATGGTTTCAATGAAAGTGTGTGTATTGATGTGGTTCGTGACTGCCCTCAGAATCATGTCTTAGCATCGTGTCCGATTGGGGTAATGGTGTTGGAGTCAGCGTGGCAATGGGCAAGACCGTGACAATGTTGCTGATCGAAGTCCCATTGTCACGATGAACAATATTCGGTTGAAATATGTCAAGGAGGTTAGGTACCTTGGTATTTCAATTGGCAAGAGGATGTGTTTCACTCCTCACTTTGCCCGTCTCAAGGAGCGTTTGCTTGGTGTGGTTGGTCAGGTGCGTCGAATTTTGAGTAGTGAATGGGGTCTCAGCAGGCGTGCTGTTCGTATCATTTATCACGGTCTGTTTGCTGCTTGCGCAGCATATGGATCGTCGATATGGTATAGGACGGCTATGTCTGTTGTTGGCAGGAAGAATATTTTGTCGTGTCAGCGTGTGATTATGCTTGGTTGTATGGCTGTTGTCGCACTGTCTCGACGGAGGCTTTGCAAGTGTTGCTTGGTGTGGCCCCTCTGGATCTTGAAGTCAAACGTCGTGCCATTGACTTTAAAATCAAGAGGCGGCTGCCTCTGCTGCAGAATGAATGGCTATTTGATAGGGACGTGGAGAGTTTAGGGTGGAATGAACGTAAACGCTTACTGAATGAGTATCTTTCCCCTAACCACCCTCCCCACCCGGTCACCAAGCCGGAACTGTTTGGAGTTCAAATTGGTAGTACTTTTGTACGAGGCCTGACCAGAGGCTGTGTGTATGTATATGTTGAGCGCGGGCATGTGCGTATAAAGATACGTGCAGGCGCGTGGCTCCGTGTATGTATGGATATTCAGATACCATGTGGCTCCTTGTGGGCTAACATGGGACAGCAATTTTAAATACCCAAATGCGGGTAGAGCCTAGAGCTCGGGTTGGAGTTGTCCATTACAACCGGGTGACGTGACCCAAAGATCGGCAGAGGTTTCAGATCAAAGAGAATTAAATATAACAAGAGACCGAAGCTCGCTCACGGAGAGCTTTGAGCTTTTTCATAATAAGTAACAGAGATTGGTGGAAAAAGCTCAGCGGATTTATGAATGGTGTGGAAGCGAAATAAACAGAGTTTGGCCGAAAATGAAATGGAAATAGAATTTGCATATGATCGCTAATGCTAAAGCAGTAAAGTATGATTTGGTTGTCAAAAATGAAAGGTACATATGTAAAGTTCTTAATGTGCAAGTGGCACAGAAGACAAAAAGCGATCAGCCCACATATCTCACCTACTGTTCTTACGCTCTTTGCTCAGTGACTTGCTTTTGTATGAAATGGTGGTTGTTTTTTGCAGCTGTTGACATTAACACTTAATTATCAGTAACTGCATACCACAAATTTCCCGCCTTATTGATGGCTACCCCTCAGAGACCGACAAACATAAATATTTCGTAGAATCCACATTTTTTCACCGATTTTCTTGATATTTTGAACACTATTCGAATAGGCGACGTCAGATCAGTATGTTTTCGTAGATTGAGGGTGTGGCACCGCCTATCATTAGTGTAGGGTATTATATTGCCCTTACTAGTTTTTCATTATTATTGTTAATATATATTTTTATTTCAGCATATAATAATAACACACAAACTAATACACAAACTAATTGTGTATAAGTTTATGTGTTATTATTCAAAACATTGATACACAATTTGAAAATTTGCTTTGCTTATGTTACAAAGCGTACACACAACACATATGACATTTATATTTGCGGTTGGATAAACGACAAATTGTCGTATGTATTGTGAATGGGTGTGTAACAAAAGTTGACATGTTCAACTACTGTTCAAAATCAGGCAGCTGTTAACTATACTGTAACAGCTTAACAGAAAGAAAGAAGCAAACATTCGTATGTTAGCGGGCTGAGTTTGGCTGTGCGCAAATTTCAATCTTGAGCCAGCAGCGCAGCGATTCGGTCGCTTTGCTCGCACAAGCACTCATGTATGTCCCTGTCCTAAAAAATGAACTTTAATATTAATATTATGGCCAAACTATGATTGCAAAAATTATAAAAACCATATTAGATCACTAATATGGCCTTCTACAACAATTTGTAAAAGACATAAAAAATATATAAAATAAAAAATTGACATTTTTCAGAACTATGAAAAAAAAGCAAAAACAGATTTTGGCGGCTATTTTGCCAAAAGCTATATTTTCAATTGGCAAAAAAAAAATACTTCTGATAAAGATTAAAATATATTTCTTTCACTAGGCTGTTCGTTATAACGCCATTAATCATATCAGAGTATTTTGAAAAATCAATAAAATAATTTAAAAATTAACATTTTCATTGCCTACAATATGCGCAAAATATAAATTTACGTAGATTTGGTCTCACGCATTGCTTGCTCATAGTGAATATCAGCCACGCCTTCTCGACCGAATAAGACATACTTCTTTTATATTCCCTCTCGTTCTAAAAGTTTTGCGCTGATGTTGGAGCTTTTTCCGCCAATCTGTGTACCTTACTTTTTTTTGAAAGCTCTCCGGTGAGCGAGCTTCGGTCTCTTGTTATATTTAATACTCTCTGGTTTCAGATAGGCCTCGGCTCCCAACCAAGAAGGATGTGTATGACCAAACAAACATTACTTCGAATTGGTTTCTGCGAGCGTATGCCTGTGGGGACGTTGATTGACGTTTATCAATCCTGTGCTTGGCACCGTGAGACTGCCCTTCACGGGCGCTCACGTTAAACCCTGGTGACTTTCATGTCACCGAAATTGCTGTGGGGCCACCAACCCCAGAACTGTTTGGAGTTCAAATTGGTAGTACTTTTGTACGAGGCCTGACCAGAGGCTGTGTGTATGTATGTGTTGAGCGCGGGCATGTGCGTATGAAGATACGTGCAGGCGCGTGGCTCCGTATATGTATGCATATTCTGGTACCACGGGAGGTCAGGAGCCCACAGGGCTGCTTCATTGCAGTCCTGTCCTGACCGTCGGGTAGGCTCCTTGTGGGAGCATCGTGGTGGCTGAGGTTTAACACCCAAATGCGGGTAGAGCCTTGTGCTCTTGCGAGGAGTTGCCGTACAACCGGGTGCCGCGACCCAGAGACTGGCAGAGGTTTTAGGTAAGCCTCGGCTCCCCACCAAGGAGGAAGCTATGTCCAAGCAACATAGCTTCGTTTTGGTACCTGCAGCGCATGTCTACAGGGAACGCTGATTGACGTTTAATAATCCAGTGCTATGCTAGTCATTTGAACACCGTTGTTGTAAATTCTCGCCTACAAACCGGTTTCTTTCGCCGTCTGCTTTGCGCTTATATTTGTGTGAGCAGGTCTACGCCACCCACCAGGCTGTTTAACGATCAGTGACTTGGTCATCGGTTCGTCAAGACAGTGGTCATCGGTTCACGAAGTAGGTCATCGATTCGCGAAAGTGGTCATCACTTCGCGAATTTGGTCATCAGTTCGAGGTAAATTTTGGTCATCAGTTCATCGTATCACGGAAAATTTATAAATTTTCTCAAAAACATCGGAGATTTATAAAAAAGTGCTCGAGCAGTTTTTGGTCATGAGCAAGGCCTTGCAAGAGGGAGAAGTCACGCTGACCGCCAGCAGTGTTGCCAGTGACAGTGCCATCAAGAGGCGTGCCAGGAAACGCAGGGACAAATGCAAGAAATTTGCGCTGCAAAATGGCGAAGATTTGACGCCCCTGCCCGCCTTACCGCCGGACTCTGAGCCAGCATTGGACACCGAGGTCCAGGCTGCTGCTGCTCAGAAGACATTTGTCGCTCCGCCTGCACCAGCAAAGCGTGTTGCCGTTCCTGCTGTGCCGAAATCGAGAGCCGTGACGATTGTCGCTGCAGTGCACTCAGCACCTATTGCTGAAAACTGCGCCGCTCGTGAAGCCGTCCAAAATGCAGTGATTGCTGGACAAATGGCACCGGACGCAGCTCACGCTATTTTCGCCGCACTGTCTCGCTATGACAAATTAGTCATGGCGTTGGCATGCGAAAATATGCGTTTGGAGCAGTCCGTTGCCATGGTGAAAAAGTCAAATCAATTGGTTAAAAAACAAAAAAGTTTTCCAAACAACGGGTGAAGTTTCGCTATAAGTGGGTGTGGCTACGCCCACTTTTGGTCAAAATAGTTTTCATTCCTCCCTAAGAACATAACTGTAAAGCTTCAAGTCAATTGGTTAAAAAACCAAAAAGTTGTCCATACAACGACGTGAATATTGCTTCCCTTCTTCATTTTGTATGGGAGCTACCAGTTCCAGTTTCCCGATCTCAATGAAACTTTCAGGCGTTTAGTCGGACTATGTAAAACTACTATGTTTAAAATTTCAGTACTCTATCAAAAAAAAGTTTTCCATACAACGATTCAAGTTTTGTTCACTTTTCTTCTTCTTTTCGTATGGCCGCTACCTGTTCCAATAATCCGATCATGCTGGTTCCGACGAATGATTCATCGTAATAAATTCTAAGACTCTGTGCAAAGTTTCAGCTCGATAGCTTCAAAACTGAGGGACTAGTTTGCATACAGGCAGATCAATATTTCCATTTGTTACAAACTCCGTGACAAAGATAATATACAATTTCACATACGTGAAAAGTATAACAAGAAAAAATGTCAACGATTTTCTATAAATTAAAAGTGAAAACCAGTAAGGGCGGTATAGTCAAGTATACTCGACAATATAATTCCCTGCACACATGGTAGGCGGTGCAACACCCTCAATCTACAAAAACATATTGATCTGACGTCGCCTTTTCAAATAGTGTACAAAATACAAAGAAAATTGGTCAAAAAATGTGGATTTTACGAAAAATTTAAGTTTGTTGGTCTCTGAGGGGAAATTTGTGGTAAGCAGTTTTTAATATGTATTATCACTGAGCTTGTATACAAAATTTCAGGTTCATACCTTTGTTAATTTTGGAGATATAGCAATTTACAGAAAATAACTGGGGGAGGGGTAATGAAAAAGAGGGGGGGATTTTGTGGTATGCAGTTTTTTAGAGCCACTCATACTGAGTCCACATACCGACTTTCATGTTTCTATCTCTTTGGATGTTTGAGTTATAGCGATTTAAAAAAGTGGGTGGGGCTGGATGGGCGGGAAGGAGTGGGCGTGGCACAAAACCATTCAAACTTGATCTGCTGCCGAGCATCACGAGTCTACCCTCCAAATTTCAAGTCTCCAGCTCTTATAGATTTCGAGAACCATTGGTGAGGACGGACGGACTGACAGACGGACGGACATGGCCTAATCAATTTCTCTTGTCGTCCTGATCAAGAATATATAAACTTAATAGTGTCCCCCTCCCCTCCTTCTGTGCGTTACATACATTTCGCTCAAACAAACACAACATACCCCGATACACATTATGTGTACAGGGTATAATGAGTGATGTAAATTAAATATATGTGATTTCTGCCAAGTGCTCTGAATGTCAAAGTAAGGAAATTCAAGTAAGCGCATCAACGGCGGGAGTAACTATGGTTCTTTTAAGGTAGCCAAATTCCTTGCAGTGTTAGATGTCAATGCATAGCTATTTTTGCTTTGAAGCTAACATCATAAGGCTCGACAAGTCCACCAAAACTTGGATCTACAGTGTGGGATCGGAATTGGTAGTATTGCAACGAAGCACTATTGTTGATACGAACCTGACCAAGCTAACCAGCTAACCAGCCATCCGTTGCATTTTGGATGCCAGGAGATTAGGCCAAATTTTGGTAGGTGCTCATGTAAAACCACTCGTCTAACTTGTCCCTAGGAAAACAAATGTGCTGCTAGTGAAAATATACTTGTATAATGCAATGTGAAAATGTGTGATGTAAATTAAATATATTAAAATGAATAAAATGACAAGTGAAACGGTTCATCGATCGATTGGTATCACTTATTGTCATTAGTATTATTATAAACTACTACAGCACAATATTTTATCATCTCATTTGAAAATATATACGAGCATATAAAATAATAATTGATAAAAATACCATTGTATTATGTTAAATGAAATGAGGAGTAATCAAATATAATGATCAAAATAAGAAAAGTGTTAAGAGTTAGCTTTTGTTTCCCACACATGTTTGAGCTGAGAACATTAGCATATAATTATTTTTAACACTGTACGTGCCTAATAAATTCTTGAGCATAAAATGCATCGAACAACGATCAATCGCTTGCTGTAAAGTAATTGTTTTGCATTGTGTGACCAATTTGTTAGCTTTTGTTTCCCACACATGTTTGAGCTGAGAACATTAGCATATAATTATTTTTAACACTGTACGTGCCTAATAAATTCTTGAGCATAAAATGCATCGAACAACGATCAATCGCTTGCTGTAAAGTAATTGTTTTGCATTGTGTCACCAATGCTTCGACCTTTTCTTTAATGGCTGTGCGTGCAAGTGGATTGACATATTATGCTAACTAGCTGTGTATGCTGGTAAATGACCTGGCCGCTGTCGACATTTGTGATTCACTCAGCACTGCAGTTTTCTATCACCAAATGTCATCAATTAAAATGCACAAGCCACTCTTGAATGGCCAAGGGCAATGTACGTTTTATGATGCTGTCAAGGTAGTTGTATGTTATGTCACATTATCACCAAATTTTAAATTTTACACTGATACATGTAAATGTTACCTAATCAGTTGCATAATTGTATAGTTTAAAAATTGTATATAAACTCTGTCTTTCTAAGAATAAATTCAGTTCGAAATACGAACTCAACTAAGCAACTAGCTTTTTGTTCCTTCTACTCACTTTTCACCGAGCTCACCCGATTCAAGTATCGGTTGCGGCAACTCCCAGTCACTAGTTTGTACTAGTGGCAAACATTAACATTTTTTGGTGACCCCGACGTGATCATCATATACGTGGAACTCACTTCGAGAAAGTGATACCAGTTAGGTGGCGATCACACGAGGTGATCACATTGAGGTGACAAATTGATAATCCTTTACGAGAGTCTACAACAACACAAGGTTGGTGGACAACGACTCCTGCTACGGAAATTGGTCGACTAGGCGATCAACTTCACAGACGTACAGGACATTTGAGACTTCACGCAAGTCACGATATACAGGCTAATCAACCAGGCGATTAGTCACAGTACATAACTGGCCAATTGAAGACCAGTAACAGAGACTTTGCTTAATATTCCCGAGTACCTTTGACCATTTGTTTGGGTGTGAGTCGAGGCATATCCTGTCATCAAGACAAAATAAATTAACCTCCAACTGGTCAGGTATTTTCAGAAATATAAAGAAGCAATAGTAAAGGCATTTAAGATGGCCACCAATGAACAGTTCTTCACCAAGCCACTAGCCACTGGTGAAGAAATCCAGAACATCATCCGAAATTACAAAAAGGATTCCGCGAGTAGGAAAACAAGTACCTACTGCAGGGATAGATTGTCGAAATTAAACAATCTCAAAGAGTCATTCCTGAAAGGTGACAGTGAACTGCTGGTTGCTCTTGGTGGAAAAGAGTCAGGTCACAAATATTTTACAAACGAATACAAGGCGCAGTTATTCAAAGCTATGGATGAAATCATGCAAGGCATAGCGACGAGAAGAGTCTCACCAAGGAGATGAAGCGTCCAGTATGGAGACGGACAAAGTAGAGTCTTTATTCCGGAAGCAAAACGCCTTGTTTGCTAGTTTGTCAAGAGTCATGACGACTATGGCACCAGAAACTACAGACTGGAATCGACCAATGGCTGAAAAATATTGGAGCCAAATATCCGATAACCACTTGGAAATCCACAGTTTGTGTGAGGATCCAGTCCAGCGTGGATACGATATAAAAAGTTTTACGTCGGCTGAGAATGCAATCATCCAATTGCAAGTGGCGACAAACGTGAGTTCTAAGGCAGATACGCAACTAGCAGTGCCTCAATCATCGCTACAATTGCCAAAGGTTTCAATACCTAAGTTTGACGGCAATTATTTGAAGTGGCAACAATTTCATGACATTTTCAAAAAAATTATTCATGAAACTCAAATACCAAGCGTTCAGAAAATGTGGTATTTGAAATCTAACCTTGCTGGAGAGGCAGAAAGGTTAATTCGTCATTTGTCCTTGACATAGGCGAACTATGAAACGGCTTGGGAAATTTTCCAGGATCGTTTTAATAACAGACGAGTCCTCAGCTCAGCCTTACTCCAAAGCTTTTGGACCAACACAACACGACGAACGATGCAGCGTCGGTAAAGAATTTTCATGACAACATTCATGAAACTCTGGAAGAATTGAAGAATATGGTCATTGATACCATCAACTGGGATCCTATTCTACTTTTCTTGCTAACCAAGAAATTAGATCGCTTGAAACACACACTCTACGAGCAGTCCATAAAGGATACAAAGAACTTGCAACCTATTAAAAGTTTCCTTGCATTCCTTGAACAACGGTTCCTTGCATTGGAATCTATTGGAGGACGTCACGAAGGAAAGGAAAAACGGAAGACATCTGCATCATCAACAGCACAAAAACCACTGTGCCAATTTTGCAAAAAGGCAAGTCACTGCATTTTTCAATGCGGCAACTTCCGTGACACACCAGTAGTGGACAGAGTGAAATGGGTGCAAGGTCAAAGAATGTGCTTCAACGGCCTTTCGAGTGACCATATGGCAAAAACATGCTCTTCAAGAAGCTGTTTTAAGTGCTATAGGAAGCCCAGCTTAGGCTGGAGTATAGTCGATGTTTGAAAGAGTACAAGTTATTGCTTGTAAGAGTGAAAGAAGATGAACGGAGAGCGTTTGTTGAGCGAAATAAACATGATCCCTGGGGTCATGTTTATAGAATTTGTAGAAGAAATCGTAGGGTGACGGATGTGAGTAGTCTACGTGTCGCCGACAATCAGTTGACTACATGGTATGACCGTAAAGTAATTGTTTTGCATTGTGTGACCAATGCTTCGACCTTTTCTTTAATGGCTGTGCGTGCAAGTGGATTGACATATTATGCTAACTAACTGTGTCTGCTGGTAAATAACCTGGCCGCTGTCGACATTTGTGATTCACTCAGCACTGCAGTTTTCTATCACCAAATGTCATCAATTAAAATGCACAAGCCACTCTTGAATGGCCAAGGGCAATGTACGTTTTATGATGCTGTCAAGGTAGTTGTATGTTATGTCACATTATCACCAAATTTTAAATTTTACACTGATACATGTAAATGTTACCTAATAAGTTGCATAAGATTGTATAGTTTAAGAACTGTATATAAACTCTGTCTTTCTAAGAATAAATTCAGTACGAAATACGAACTCAACTAAGCAACTAGCTTTTTGTTCCTTCTACTCACTTTTCTCCGAGCTCACCCGATTCAAGTATCGGTTGCGGCAACTCCCAGTCACTAGTTTGTACTAGTGGCAAACATTAACATTTTTTGGTGACCCCGACGTGATCATCATATACGTGGAACTCACTTCGAGAAAGTGATACCAGTTAGGTGGCGATCACACGAGGTGATCACATTGAGGTGACAAATTGATAATCCTTTACGAGAGTCTACAACAACACAAGGTTGGTGGACAACGACTCCTGCTACGGAAATTGGTCGACTAGGCGATCAACTTCACAGACGTACAGGACATTTGAGACTTCACGCAAGTCACGATATACAGGCTAATCAACCAGGCGATTAGTCACAGTACACAACTGGCCAATTAAAGACCAGTAACAGAGACTTTGCTTAATATTTCCGAGTACCTTTGACCATTTGTTTGGGTGTGAGTCGAGGCATATCCTGTCATCAAGACAAAATAAATTAACCTCCAACTGGTCAGGTATTTTCAGAAATATAAAGAAGCAATAGTAAAGGCATTTAAGATGGCCAACATTGAACAGTTCTTCACCAAGCCACTAGCCACTGGTGAAGAAATCCAGAACATCATCCGAAATTACAAAAAGGATTCCGCGAGTAGGAAAACAAGAACCTACTGCAGGGATAGATTGTCGAAATTAAACAATCTCAAAGAGTCATTCCTGAAAGGTGACAGTGAACTGCTGGTTGCTCTTGGTGGAAAAGAGTCAGGTCACAAATATTTTACAAACGAATACAAGGCGCAGTTACTCAAAGCTATGGATGAAATCATGCAAGGCATAGCGACGAGAAGAGTCTCACCAAGGAGATGAAGCATCCAGTATGGAGACGGACAAAGTAGAGTCTTTCTTCCGGAAGCAAAACGCCTTGTTTGCTAGTTTGTCAAGAGTCATGACGACTATGGCACCAGAAACTACAGACTGGAATCGACCAATGGCTGAAAAATATTGGAGCCAAATATCCGATAACCACTTGGAAATCCACAGTTTGTGTGAGGATCCAGTCCAGCGTGGATACGATATAAAAAGTTTTACGTCGGCTGAGAATGCAATCATCCAATTGCAAGTGGCGACAAACGTGAGTTCTAAGGCAGATACGCAACTAGCAGTGCCTCAATCATCGCTACAATTGCCAAAGGTTTCAATACCTAAGTTTGACGGCAATTATTTGAAGTGGCAACAATTTCATGACATTTTCAAAAAAATGATTCATGAAACTCAAATACCAAGCGTTCAGAAAATGTGGTATTTGAAGTCTAACCTTGCTGGAGAGGCAGAAAGGTTAATTCGTCATTTGTCCTTGACATAGGCGAACTATGAAACGGCTTGGGAAATTTTCCAGGATCGTTTTAATAACAGACGAGTCCTCAGCTCAGCCTTACTCCAAAGCTTTTGGACCAACACAACACGACGAACGATGCAGCGTCGGTAAAGAATTTTCATGACAACATTCATGAAACTCTGGAAGAATTGAAGAATATGGACATTGATACCATCAACTGGGATCCTATTCTACTTTTCTTGCTAACCAAGAAATTAGATCGCTTGAAACACACACTCTACGAGCAGTCCATAAAGGATACAAAGAACTTGCAACCTATTAAAAGTTTCCTTGCATTCCTTGAACAACGGTTCCTTGCATTGGAATCTATTGGAGGACGTCACGAAGGAAAGGAAAAACGGAAGACATCTGCATCATCAACAGCACAAAAACCATTGTGCCAATTTTGCAAAAAGGTAAGTCACTGCATTTTTCAAAGCGGCAACTTCCGTGGCACGCCAGTAGTGGACAGAGTGAAATGGGTGCAAGGTCAAAGAATGTGCTTCAACTGCCTTTCGAGTGACCATATGGCAAAAACATGCTCTTCAAGAAGCTGTTTTAAGTGCAATAAGAAGTTCAGCTTAGGCTGGAGTATAGTCGATGTTTGAAAGAGTACAAGTTATTGCTTGTAAGAGTGAAAGAAGATGAACGGAGAGCGTTTGTTGAGCGAAATAAACATGACCCCTGGGGTCATGTTTATAGAATTTGTAGAAAAAATCGTAGAGTGACGGATGTGAGTAGTCTACGTGTCGCCGACAATCAGTTGACTGCATGGTATGACTGTATAAATTTTCTGTTGAATGAGTTCTTTCCGCGAGCGGAGCAGTTGGATCAACCACCTAGTGTGGATCTTCCAACTGTTCCGCTTCGGTTGGATGAGCTGGAACTGGCCTTTCAGATGCTTAAGTCAAGGAAGTCTCCTGGCCTGGATGGATTTACCGGTGAGATGTGCAAAAGTATCTGGATTGCCATTCCAGACTATTTGAATGTTTTGTTCGGTAAGTGTGTAAGTGAGGGGGTATTTTCCCCGTGAGTGGAAGTGTGCCAAAATGGTTGTGCTCTTGAAGTCGCCTGAAAAGGTCAGGAGCAATCCTAGATCATATCTGGTAAAAAGGCTTCAGGAATGTGTTTCTGGGCAACTGTCACCGAGACGGTTTGCCTTTACTAGAGGAAAATGTGTGGAGGATGCGTGGAGATATGTGAGTGAATGTGTAAGTTTGAGTGATTGTGAGTATGTATTGGGCATCTTTGTTGATTTCAAAGGTGCATTCGCCTACCTAAGCTGGGAAAGTGTGTCAATGAGGTTGAGTGAATGGGGCTGTCGAGAAATGGCTCTCTGGAAGAGCTATTTTTCGCACAGACGTGCATGTGTAAATGGTTTCAATGAAAGTGTGTGTATTGATGAACAATATTCGGTTGAAATATGTCAAGGAGGTTAGGTACCTTGGTATTTCAATTGGCAAGAGGATGTGTTTCACTCCTCACTTTGCCCGTCTCAAGGAGCGTTTGCTTGGTGTGGTTGGTCAGGTGCGTCGAATTTTGAGTAGTGAATGGGGTCTCAGCAGGCGTGCTGTTCGTATCATTTATCACGGTCTGTTTGCTGCTTGCGCAGCATATGGATCGTCGATATGGTATAGGACGGCTATGTCTGTTGTTGGCAGGAAGAATATTTTGTCGTGTCAGCGTGTGATTATGCTTGGTTGTATGGCTATTGTCGCACTGTCTCGACGGAGGCTTTGCAAGTGTTGCTTGGTGTGGCCCCTCTGGATCTTGAAGTCAAACGTCGTGCCATTGACTTTAAAATCAAGAGGCGGCTGCCTCTGCTGCAGAATGAATGGCTATTTGATAGGGACGTGGAGAGTTTAGGGTGGAATGAACGTAAACGCTTACTGAATGAGTATCTTTCCCCGGCAGAGGTTTCAGATAGGCCTCGGCTTCCAACCAAGGAGGATGTGTATGACCAAACAAACATTACTTCGAATTGGTTTCTGCGAGCGTATGCCTGTGGGGACGTTGATTGACGTTTATCAATCCTGTGCTTGGCACCGTGAGACTGCCCTTTACGGGCGCTCACGTTAAACCCTGGTGTCTTTCATGTCATTTACTACCTGCCGAAACTGCTGTGGGGCCACCAACCCCAGAACTGTTTGGAGTTCAAATTGGTAGTACTTTTGTGCGAGGCCTGACCAGAGGCTGTGTGTATGCATATGTTGAGCGCGGGCATGTGGGTATGAAGATACGTGGAGGCGCGTGGCTCTGTATATGTAAGCATATTCTGGTACCACGGGAGATCAGGAGCCCACAGGGCTGCTTCGTTGCAGTCCTGTCCTGACCGTCGGGTAGGCTCCTTGTGGGAGCATCGTGGTGGCTGTGGTTTAACACCCAAATGTGGGTAGAGCCTTGTGCTCTTGCGAGGAGTTGCCGTACAACCGGGTGCCGCGACCCAGAGACTGGCAGAGGTTTTAGGTAAGCCTCGGCTCCCCACCAAGGAGGAAGCTATGTCCAAGCAACATAGCTTCGTTTTGGTACCTGCAGCGCATGTCTACAGGGAACGCTGATTGACGTTTAATAATCCAGTGCTATGCTAGTCATTTGAACACCGTTGTTGTAAATTCTCGCCTACAAACCGGTTTCTTTCGCCGTCTGCTTTGCGCTTATATTTGTGTGAGCAGGTCTACGCCACCCACCAGGCTGTTTAACGATCAGTGACTTGGTCATCGGTTCGTCAAGAAAGTGGTCATCGGTTAACGAAGTAGGTCATCGATTCGCGAAAGTGGTCATCACTTCGCGAATTTGGTCATCAGTTCGAGGTAAATTTTGGTCATCAGTTCATCGTATCACGGAAAATTTATAAATTTTCTCAAAAACATCGGAGATTTATAAAAAAGTGCTCGAGCAGTTTTTGGTCATGAGCAAGGCCTTGCAAGAGGGAGAAGTCACGCTGACCGCCAGCAGTGTTGCCAGTGACAGTGCCATCAAGAGGCGTGCCAGGAAACGCAGGGACAAATGCAAGAAATTTGCGCTGCAAAATGGCGAAGATTTGACGCCCCTGCCCGCCTTACCGCCGGACTCTGAGCCAGCATTGGACACCGAGGTCCAGGCTGCTGCTGCTCAGAAGACATTTGTCGCTCCGCCTGCACCAGCAAAGCGTGTTGCCGTTCCTGCTGTGCCGAAATCGAGAGCCGTGACGATTGTCGCTGCAGTGCACTCAGCACCTATTGCTGAAAACTGCGCCGCTCGTGAAGCCGTCCAAAATGCAGTGATTGCTGGACAAATGGCACCGGACGCAGCTCACGCTATTTTCGCCGCACTGTCTCGCTATGACAAATTAGTCATGGCGTTGGCATGCGAAAATATGCGTTTGGAGCAGTCCGTTGCCATGGTGAAAAAGTCAAATCAATTGGTTAAAAAACAAAAAAGTTTTCCAAACAACGGGTGAAGTTTCGCTATAAGTGGGTGTGGCTACGCCCACTTTTGGTCAAAATAGTTTTCATTCCTCCCTAAGAACATAACTGTAAAGCTTCAAGTCAATTGGTTAAAAAACCAAAAAGTTGTCCATACAACGACGTGAATATTGCTTCCCTTCTTCATTTTGTATGGGAGCTACCAGTTCCAGTTTCCCGATCTCAATGAAACTTTCAGGCGTTTAGTCGGACTATGTAAAACTACTATGTTTAAAATTTCAGTACTCTATCAAAAAAAAGTTTTCCATACAACGATTCAAGTTTTGTTCACTTTTCTTCTTCTTTTCGTATGGCCGCTACCTGTTCCAATAATCCGATCATGCTGGTTCCGACGAATGATTCATCGTAATAAATTCTAAGACTCTGTGCAAAGTTTCAGCTCGATAGCTTCAAAACTGAGGGACTAGTTTGCATACAGGCAGATCAATATTTCCATTTGTTACAAACTCCGTGACAAAGATAATATACAATTTCACATACGTGAAAAGTATAACAAGAAAAAATGTCAACGATTTTCTATAAATTAAAAGTGAAAACCAGTAAGGGCGGTATAGTCAAGTATACTCGACAATATAATTCCCTGCACACATGGTAGGCGGTGCAACACCCTCAATCTACAAAAACATATTGATCTGACGTCGCCTTTTCAAATAGTGTACAAAATACAAAGAAAATTGGTCAAAAAATGTGGATTTTACGAAAAATTTAAGTTTGTTGGTCTCTGAGGGGAAATTTGTGGTAAGCAGTTTTTAATATGTATTATCACTGAGCTTGTATACAAAATTTCAGGTTCATACCTTTGTTAATTTTGGAGATATAGCAATTTACAGAAAATAACTGGGGGAGGGGTAATGAAAAAGAGGGGGGGATTTTGTGGTATGCAGTTTTTTAGAGCCACTCATACTGAGTCCACATACCGACTTTCATGTTTCTATCTCTTTGGATGTTTGAGTTATAGCGATTTAAAAAAGTGGGTGGGGCTGGATGGGCGGGAAGGAGTGGGCGTGGCACAAAACCATTCAAACTTGATCTGCTGCCGAGCATCACGAGTCTACCCTCCAAATTTCAAGTCTCCAGCTCTTATAGATTTCGAGAACCATTGGTGAGGACGGACGGACTGACAGACGGACGGACATGGCCTAATCAATTTCTCTTGTCGTCCTGATCAAGAATATATAAACTTAATAGTGTCCCCCTCCCCTCCTTCTGTGCGTTACATACATTTCGCTCAAACAAACACAACATACCCCGATACACATTATGTGTACAGGGTATAATGAGTGATGTAAATTAAATATATGTGATTTCTGCCAAGTGCTCTGAATGTCAAAGTAAGGAAATTCAAGTAAGCGCATCAACGGCGGGAGTAACTATGGTTCTTTTAAGGTAGCCAAATTCCTTGCAGTGTTAGATGTCAATGCATAGCTATTTTTGCTTTGAAGCTAACATCATAAGGCTCGACAAGTCCACCAAAACTTGGATCTACAGTGTGGGATCGGAATTGGTAGTATTGCAACGAAGCATTGTTGTTGATACGAACCTGACCAAGCTAACCAGCTAACCAGCCATCCGTTGCATTTTGGATGCCAGGAGATTAGGCCAAATTTTGGTAGGTGCTCATGTAAAACCACTCGTCTAACTTGTCCCTAGGAAAACAAATGTGCTGCTAGTGAAAATATACTTGTATAATGCAATGTGAAAATGTGTGATGTAAATTAAATATATTAAAATGAATAAAATGACAAGTGAAACGGTTCATCGATCGATTGGTATCACTTATTGTCATTAGTATTATTATAAACTACTACAGCACAATATTTTATCATCTCATTTGAAAATATATACGAGCATATAAAATAATAATTGATAAAAATACCATTGTATTATGTTAAATGAAATGAGGAGTAATCAAATATAATGATCAAGATAAGAAAAGTGTTAAGAGTTAGCTTTTGTTTCCCACACATAATTGAGCTGAGAACATAAGCATAGAATTACTTTTAACACTGTACGTGCCTAATAAATTCTTGAGCATAAAATGCATCGAACAACGATCAATCGCTTGCTGTAAAGTAATTGTTTTGCATTGTGTGACCAATGCTTCGACCTTTTCTTTAATGGCTGTGCGTGCAAGTGGATTGACATATTATGCTAACTAGCTGTGTCTGCTGATAAATGACCTGGCCGCTGTCGACATTTGTGATTCACTCAGCACTGCAGTTTTCTATCACCAAATGTCATCAATTAAAATGCACAAGCCACTCTTGAATGGCCAAGGGCAATGTACGTTTTATGATGCTGTCGAGGTAGTTGTAAGTTATGTCATATTATCACCAAATTTTAAATTTTACACTGATACATGTAAATGTTACCTAATAAGTTGCATAAGATTGTATAGTTTAAGAATTGTATATAAACTCTGTCTTTCTAAGAATAAATTCAGTACGAAATACGAACTCAACTAAGCAACTAGCTTTTTGTTCCTTCTACTGACTTTTCTCCGAGCTCACCCGATTCAAGTATCGGTTGCGGCAACTCCCAGTCACTAGTTATACTCTTGCAAGAGTATATTAACTTTGTCGTGAAGTTTGCAACGCATAGAAGGAGACATCTCCGACTATATAAAGTATATATATTCTTGATCAGCACGACGAGACGAGTTCAAATAGCCATGTCCGTCTGTCCGTCTGTCTGTCTGTCTGTTTCAATGCGAACTCCTCCCAGAGTTTTGAAGTTAGCAAAAAAATTTAAACGCAGAAAATTTTCTTTTCATTGCAGGCAGTTTATATGTAGAAACCAGCTTGATCGGAATACTATAGCATATAGCTGCCATAGGAACGATCGGTCAAAAATGAGGTTTTTGCTCAATAAACTCTTTGATTTTAAAGCTATCGCCTCGAATTTTTGCATAAGAACATCTTGGACGTAAATTAAGACACACTGCAAAATTGGTGAAGATCGGATAAATAAAGCATATAGCTCCCATAGGAACAATCGGTAAAAAATTCGGTTTTTGTTAGAAAAACTTTTTATACTCTTGCAAGAGTATATTAACTTTGTCGTGAAGTTTGCAACGCAGAGAAGGAGACATCTCCGACTATATAAAGTATATATATTCTTGATCAGCACGACGAGACGAGTTCATATAGCCATGTCCGTCTGTCCGTCTGTCCGTCTGTCTGTCTGTCTGTCTGTCTGTTGCGATGCGAACTCCTCCTAGAGTTTTAAAGATATCAAAAAAATTTAAACGCAGAAAATTTTCTTTTCCTTGCACGCAGTTTGTATGTAAAATCCAGCATGATCGGATAACTATAGCATATAGCTGCCATAGGAACGATCGGTCAAAAATGAGGTTTTTGCTCAATAAACTCTTTGGTTTTCAAGCTATCGTCTCAATTTTTTGCACGAGAACATCTTGGACGTAAACTAAGGCACACTGCAAAATTGGTGAAGATCGGATAAGTATAGCATATAGCTCCCATAGGAACAATCGGTCAAAAATTCGGTTTTTGTTAGAAAAACTTTTTTGTTCTTGAATATAAGCGGATAAAACTTTGCAGTTACGCGTTTTTATGAATCCTTGACCATATTCCAAAGTTTCGTCAAAATCGGACATGAGGGCGTGGCACCGCCCATATAGCGAAAAACTCAAAAACGTGATTTCTCTGTAAGCCGATGAGATATAATATCACAAAATAAAATGTACAATGATTGCATTATACTTGTTTAAAAAATTAGAAAATGGGCGGGGTTACGCCCCTTTATCTTTATAAAAGTATATGATTCTAATTGGAAAAACTATAAGACATATTTTCCAATAGGAACACTTGAGAAAATGCTTGCAAGAGTATATAAGTTTCAGCAAAGCTGAAAATAGCTCCCTTACTGGTTTGTTTTCAACTATAAACAAATGAAACCTTGCAGTTACGCTTTTTTTAGAATCCTTGACCATATTACAAAGTTTCATAAGAATCGGACATAAGGGCGTGGCACCGCCCATATAGAGAAAAACTTAAAAATGTGATTTCTCTGTAAGCCGACGAGATATAAGATCGCAAAATAAAGTGTAGAATGATTGCATTGTATTCGTTAAAAAAAGTAGAAAATGGGCGGGGTTACGCCCCTTTATCGTTATAAAGGTGACAAATTGATAATCCTTTACGAGAGTCTACAACAACACAAGGTTGGTGGACAACGACTCCTGCTACGGAAATTGGTCGACTAGGCGATCAACTTCACAGACGTACAGGACATTTGAAACTTCACGCAAGTCACGATATACAGGCTAATCAACCAGGCGATTAGTCACAGTACACAACTGGCCAATTAAAGACCAGTAACAGAGACTTTGCTTAAAATTTCCGAGTACCTTTGACCATTTGTTTGGGTGTGAGTCGAGGCATATCCTGTCATCAAGACAAAATAAATTAACCTCCAACTGGTCAGGTATTTTCAGAAATATAAAGAAGCAATAGTAAAGGCATTTAAGATGGCCAACATTGAACAGTTCTTCACCAAGCCACTAGCCACTGGTGAAGAAATTCAGAACATCATCCGAAATTAGAAAAAGGATTCCGCGAGTAGGAAAACAAGTACCTACTGCAGGGATAGATTGTCGAAATTAAACAATCTCAAAGAGTCATTCCTGAAAGGTGACAGTGAACTGCTGGTTGCTCTTGGTGGAAAAGAGTCAGGTCACAAATATTTTACAAACGAATACAAGGCGCAGTTATTCAAAGCTATGGATGAAATCATGCAAGGCATAGCGACGAGAAGAGTCTCACCAAGGAGATGAAGCGTCCAGTATGGAGACGGACAAAGTAGAGTCTTTATTCCGGAAGCAAAACGCCTTGTTTGCTAGTTTGTCAAGAGTCATGACGACTATGGCACCAGAAACTACAGACTGGAATCGACCAATGGCTGAAGAATATTGGAGCCAAATATCCGATAACCACTTGGAAATCCACAGTTTGTGTGAGGATCCAGTCCAGCGTTGATACGATATAAAAAGTTTTACGTCGGCTGAGAATGCAATCATCCAATTGCAAGTGGCGACAAACGTGAGTTCTAAGGCAGATACGCAACTAGCAATGCCTCAATCATCGCTACAATTGCCAAAGGTTTCAATACCTAAGTTTGACGGCAATTATTTGAAGTGGCAACAATTTCATGACATTTTCAAAAAAATGATTCATGAAACTCAAATACCAAGCGTTCAGAAAATGTGGTATTTGAAGTCTAACCTTGCTGGAGAGGCAGAAAGGTTAATTCGTCATTTGTCCTTGACATAGGCGAACTATGAAACGGCTTGGGAAATTTTGCAGGATCGTCTCAATAACAGACGAGTCCTCAGCTCAGACTTACTCCAAAAGCTGTTTGACCAACACAACACGACGAACGATGCAGCGTCGATAAAGAATTTTCATGACAACATTCATGAAACTCTGGAAGAATTGAAGAATATGGACATTGATACCATCAACTGGGATCCTATTCTACTTTTCTTGCTAACCAAGAAATTAGATCGCTTGAAACACACACTCTACGAGCAGTCCATAAAGGATACAAAGAACTTGCAACCTATTAAAAGTTTCCTTGCATTCCTTGAACAACGGTTCCTTGCATTGGAATCTATTGGAGGACGTCACGAAGGAAAGGAAAAACGGAAGATATCTGCATCATCAACAGCACAAAAACCATTGTGCCAATTTTGCAAAAAGGTAAGTCACCGCATTTTTCAATGCGGCAACTTCCGTGGCACGCCAGTAGTGGACAGAGTGAAATGGGTGCAAGGTCAAAGAATGTGCTTCAACTGCCTTTCGAGTGACCATATGGCAAAAACATGCTCTTCAAGAAGCTGTTTTAAGTGCTATAAGAAGCTCAGCTTAGGCTGGAGTATAGTCGATGTTTGAAAGAGTACAAGTTATTGCTTGTAAGAGTGAAAGAAGATGAACGGAGAGCGTTTGTTGAGCGAAATAAACATGACCCCTGTTTATAGAATTTGTAGAAAAAATCGTAGGGTGACGGATGTGAGTAGTCTACGTGTCGCCGACAATCAGTTGACTACATGGTATGACTGTATAAATTTTCTGTTGAATGAGTTCTTTCCGCGAGCGGAGCAGTTGGATCAACCACCTAGTGTGGATCTTCCAACTGTTCCGCTTCGGTTGGATGAGCTGGAACTGGCCTTTCAGATGCTTAAGTCAAGGAAGTCTCCTGGCCTGGATGGATTTACCGGTGAGATGTGCAAAAGTATCTGGATTGCCATTCCAGACTATTTGAATGTTTTGTTCGGTAAGTGTGTAAGTGAGGGGTATTTTCCCCGTGAGTGGAAGTGTGCCAAAATGGTTGTGCTCTTGAAGTCGCCTGAAAAGGTCAGGAGCAATCCTAGATCATATCTGGTAAAAAGGCTTCAGGAATGTGTTTCTGGGCAACTGTCACCGAGACGGTTTGCCTTTACTAGAGGAAAATGTGTGGAGGATGCGTGGAGATATGTGAGTGAATGTGTAAGTTTGAGTGATTGTGAGTATGTATTGGGCATCTTTGTTGATTTCAAAGGTGCATTCGCCTACCTAAGCTGGGAAAGTGTGTTAATGAGGTTGAGTGAATGGGGCTGTCGAGAAATGGCTCTCTGGAAGAGCTATTTTTCGCACAGACGTGCATGTGTAAATGGTTTCAATGAAAGTGTGTGTATTGATGTGGTTCGTGACTGCCCTCAGGGCTCCATCTGTGGTCCATTTGTTTGCATCCTAATGATGGACTCTCTGTTGCGTGCGCTCGAAGTTGAATGCAAATGTTATGCTGATGACTTGCTCATTTTGATTGAGGCGCTATCGCGTTGTGGGATCGAACTGAAGGCAGAATCATGTCTTAGCATCGTGTCCGATTGGGGCAATGGTGTTGGAGTCAGCGTGGCAATGGGCAAGACCGTGACAATGTTGCTGATCGAAGTCCCATTGTCACGATGAACAAAATTCGGTTGAAATATGTCAAGGAGGTTAGGTACCTTGGTATTTCAATTGGCAAGAGGATGTGTTTCACTCCTCACTTTGCCCGTCTCAAGGAGCGTTTGCTTGGTGTGGTTGGTCAGGTGCGTCGAATTTTGAGTAGTGAATGGGGTCTCAGCAGGCGTGCTGTTCGTATCATTTATCACGGTCTGTTTGCTGCTTGCGCAGCATATGGATCGTCGATATGGTATAGGACGGCTATGTCTGTTGTTGGCAGGAAGAATATTTTGTCGTGTCAGCGTGTGATTATGCTTGGTTGTATGGCTGTTGTCGCACTGTCTCGACGGAGGCTTTGCAAGTGTTGCTTGGTGTGGCCCCTCTGGATCTTGAAGTCAAACGTCGTGCCATTGACTTTAAAATCAAGAGGCGGCTGCCTCTGCTGCAGAATGAATGGCTATTTGATAGGGACGTGGAGAGTTTAGGGTGGAATGAACGTAAACGCTTACTGAATGAGTATCTTTCCCCTAACCACCCTCCCCACCCGGTCACCAAGCCGGAACTGTTTGGAGTTCAAATTGGTAGTACTTTTGTACGAGGCCTGACCAGAGGCTGTGTGTATGTATATGTTGAGCGCGGGCATGTGCGTATAAAGATACGTGCAGGCGCGTGGCTCCGTGTATGTATGGATATTCAGATACCATGTGGCTCCTTGTGGGCTAACATGGGACAGCAATTTTAAATACCCAAATGCGGGTAGAGCCTAGAGCTCGGGTTGGAGTTGTCCATTACAACCGGGTGACGTGACCCAAAGATCGGCAGAGGTTTCAGATCAAAGAGAATTAAATATAACAAGAGACCGAAGCTCGCTCACGGAGAGCTTTGAGCTTTTTCATAATAAGTAACAGAGATTGGTGGAAAAAGCTCAGCGGATTTATGAATGGTGTGGAAGCGAAATAAACAGAGTTTGGCCGAAAATGAAATGGAAATAGAATTTGCATATGATCGCTAATGCTAAAGCAGTAAAGTATGATTTGGTTGTCAAAAATGAAAGGTACATATGTAAAGTTCTTAATGTGCAAGTGGCACAGAAGACAAAAAGCGATCAGCCCACATATCTCACCTACTGTTCTTACGCTCTTTGCTCAGTGACTTGCTTTTGTATGAAATGGTGGTTGTTTTTTGCAGCTGTTGACATTAACACTTAATTATCAGTAACTGCATACCACAAATTTCCCGCCTTATTGATGGCTACCCCTCAGAGACCGACAAACATAAATATTTCGTAGAATCCACATTTTTTCACCGATTTTCTTGATATTTTGAACACTATTCGAATAGGCGACGTCAGATCAGTATGTTTTCGTAGATTGAGGGTGTGGCACCGCCTATCATTAGTGTAGGGTATTATATTGCCCTTACTAGTTATACCCTGTACACACACTGTGTATCAGGGTATATTAAGTTTGTTTGAGACGGTTTGTATGTAACGCATAGAAGGAGGGGAGGGGGACCCTATAAAGTATATATATTCTTGATCAGGATGACAAGACGAATTGATATAGCCCTGTCTGTCCGTCCGTCCGTCCTCACCAATGGTTCTCGAAAACTATAAGAGCTAGAGACTTGAAATTTGGTGGATAGACTTGTGAGGTCAAACGCTAGATCAAGTTTGAAGGATTTTTTGCCACGCCCACTCCTTCCCGCCCATCGAGCACCACCCATTTTTTCAAAAGGCTGTAGCTCGAAAACCTGATGAGTTAGAAACATGAAAATGAGTATGTAGACTCAGTATGTATAGCTCTACAAAACTGCATACCACATTTTTTCCCCCTCCCCTTCGTTTCCCCTCAAAAAGTTGTTTTCTTAAAATTGCTGTATCTCCTAAACTATAATAGATACAATGCTGAAATTTGGTATGCAAACTCAGGTAACATACCTTTTTAAAACTGCATACAACAAACTACCACTTTCCCCGCAAAGACCAACACACTAAAATTTTGCAGCAATGCTTTGTAACAAAATCCGTACTAAAGCGCCATCTAATGGCAACATTGCACTGTGAGCCCTGCCTCACTATTAGCAAATACACAAACCATATCGTGGTACACTGCTTTTGCTGTCGGCGAATGTTTAAAGTGTTATCAACATAGGTGTGTGTACAGGGTATTTTATAGTTGAGAATACTCAACTATACCGCCCTTACTGGTTTTTCATTATTATTGTTAATATATATTTTTATTTCAGCATATAATAATAACACACAAACTAATACACAAACTAATTGTGTATAAGTTTATGTGTTATTATTCAAAACATTGATACACAATTTGAAAATTTGCTTTGCTTATGTTACAAAGCGTACACACAACACATATGACATTTATATTTGCGGTTGGATAAACGACAAATTGTCGTATGTATTGTGAATGGGTGTGTAACAAAAGTTGACATGTTCAACTACTGTTCAAAATCAGGCAGCTGTTAACTATACTGTAACAGCTTAACAGAAAGAAAGAAGCAAACATTCGTATGTTAGCGGGCTGAGTTTGGCTGTGCGCAAATTTCAATCTTGAGCCAGCAGCGCAGCGATTCGGTCGCTTTGCTCGCACAAGCACTCATGTATGTCCCTGTCCTAAAAAATGAACTTTAATATTAATATTATGGCCAAACTATGATTGCAAAAATTATAAAAACCATATTAGATCACTAATATGGCCTTCTACAACAATTTGTAAAAGACATAAAAAATATATAAAATAAAAAATTGACATTTTTCAGAACTATGAAAAAAAAGCAAAAACAGATTTTGGCGGCTATTTTGCCAAAAGCTATATTTTCAATTGGCAAAAAAAAAAACTTCTGATAAAGATTAAAATATATTTCTTTCACTAGGCTGTTCGTTATAACGCCATTAATCATATCAGAGTATTTTGAAAAATCAATAAAATAATTTAAAAATTAACATTTTCATTGCCTACAATATGCGCAAAATATAAATTTACGTAGATTTGGTCTCACGCATTGCTTGCTCATAGTGAATATCAGCCACGCCTTCTCGACCGAATAAGACATACTTCTTTTATATTCCCTCTCGTTCTAAAAGTTTTGCGCTGATGTTGGAGCTTTTTCCGCCAATCTGTGTACCTTACTTTTTTTTGAAAGCTCTCCGGTGAGCGAGCTTCGGTCTCTTGTTATATTTAATACTCTCTGGTTTCAGATAGGCCTCGGCTCCCAACCAAGAAGGATGTGTATGACCAAACAAACATTACTTCGAATTGGTTTCTGCGAGCGTATGCCTGTGGGGACGTTGATTGACGTTTATCAATCCTGTGCTTGGCACCGTGAGACTGCCCTTCACGGGCGCTCACGTTAAACCCTGGTGACTTTCATGTCACCGAAATTGCTGTGGGGCCACCAACCCCAGAACTGTTTGGAGTTCAAATTGGTAGTACTTTTGTACGAGGCCTGACCAGAGGCTGTGTGTATGTATGTGTTGAGCGCGGGCATGTGCGTATGAAGATACGTGCAGGCGCGTGGCTCCGTATATGTATGCATATTCTGGTACCACGGGAGGTCAGGAGCCCACAGGGCTGCTTCATTGCAGTCCTGTCCTGACCGTCGGGTAGGCTCCTTGTGGGAGCATCGTGGTGGCTGAGGTTTAACACCCAAATGCGGGTAGAGCCTTGTGCTCTTGCGAGGAGTTGCCGTACAACCGGGTGCCGCGACCCAGAGACTGGCAGAGGTTTTAGGTAAGCCTCGGCTCCCCACCAAGGAGGAAGCTATGTCCAAGCAACATAGCTTCGTTTTGGTACCTGCAGCGCATGTCTACAGGGAACGCTGATTGACGTTTAATAATCCAGTGCTATGCTAGTCATTTGAACACCGTTGTTGTAAATTCTCGCCTACAAACCGGTTTCTTTCGCCGTCTGCTTTGCGCTTATATTTGTGTGAGCAGGTCTACGCCACCCACCAGGCTGTTTAACGATCAGTGACTTGGTCATCGGTTCGTCAAGACAGTGGTCATCGGTTCACGAAGTAGGTCATCGATTCGCGAAAGTGGTCATCACTTCGCGAATTTGGTCATCAGTTCGAGGTAAATTTTGGTCATCAGTTCATCGTATCACGGAAAATTTATAAATTTTCTCAAAAACATCGGAGATTTATAAAAAAGTGCTCGAGCAGTTTTTGGTCATGAGCAAGGCCTTGCAAGAGGGAGAAGTCACGCTGACCGCCAGCAGTGTTGCCAGTGACAGTGCCATCAAGAGGCGTGCCAGGAAACGCAGGGACAAATGCAAGAAATTTGCGCTTCAAAATGGCGAAGATTTGACGCCCCTGCCCGCCTTACCGCCGGACTCTGAGCCAGCATTGGACACCGAGGTCCAGGCTGCTGCTGCTCAGAAGACATTTGTCGCTCCGCCTGCACCAGCAAAGCGTGTTGCCGTTCCTGCTGTGCCGAAATCGAGAGCCGTGACGATTGTCGCTGCAGTGCACTCAGCACCTATTGCTGAAAACTGCGCCGCTCGTGAAGCCGTCCAAAATGCAGTGATTGCTGGACAAATGGCACCGGACGCAGCTCACGCTATTTTCGCCGCACTGTCTCGCTATGACAAATTAGTCATGGCGTTGGCATGCGAAAATATGCGTTTGGAGCAGTCCGTTGCCATGGTGAAAAAGTCAAATCAATTGGTTAAAAAACAAAAAAGTTTTCCAAACAACGGGTGAAGTTTCGCTATAAGTGGGTGTGGCTACGCCCACTTTTGGTCAAAATAGTTTTCATTCCTCCCTAAGAACATAACTGTAAAGCTTCAAGTCAATTGGTTAAAAAACCAAAAAGTTGTCCATACAACGACGTGAATATTGCTTCCCTTCTTCATTTTGTATGGGAGCTACCAGTTCCAGTTTCCCGATCTCAATGAAACTTTCAGGCGTTTAGTCGGACTATGTAAAACTACTATGTTTAAAATTTCAGTACTCTATCAAAAAAAAGTTTTCCATACAACGATTCAAGTTTTGTTCACTTTTCTTCTTCTTTTCGTATGGCCGCTACCTGTTCCAATAATCCGATCATGCTGGTTCCGACGAATGATTCATCGTAATAAATTCTAAGACTCTGTGCAAAGTTTCAGCTCGATAGCTTCAAAACTGAGGGACTAGTTTGCATACAGGCAGATCAATATTTCCATTTGTTACAAACTCCGTGACAAAGATAATATACAATTTCACATACGTGAAAAGTATAACAAGAAAAAATGTCAACAATTTTCTATAAATTAAAAGTGAAAACCAGTAAGGGCGGTATAGTCAAGTATACTCGACAATATAATACCCTGCACACATGGTAGGCGGTGCAACACCCTCAATCTACAAAAACATATTGATCTGACGTCGCCTTTTCAAATAGTGTACAAAATACAAAGAAAATTGGTCAAAAAATGTGGATTTTACGAAAAATTTAAGTTTGTTGGTCTCTGAGGGGAAATTTGTGGTAAGCAGTTTTTAATATGTATTATCACTGAGCTTGTATACAAAATTTCAGGTTCATACCTTTGTTAATTTTGGAGATATAGCAATTTACAGAAAATAACTGGGGGAGGGGTAATGAAAAAGAGGGGGGGATTTTGTGGTATGCAGTTTTTTAGAGCCACTCATACTGAGTCCGCATACCGACTTTCATGTTTCTATCTCTTTGGATGTTTGAGTTATAGCGATTTAAAAAAGTGGGTGGGGCTGGATGGGCGGGAAGGAGTGGGCGTGGCACAAAACCATTCAAACTTGATCTGCTGCCGAGCATCACGAGTCTACCCTCCAAATTTCAAGTCTCCAGCTCTTATAGATTTCGAGAACCATTGGTGAGGACGGACGGACTGACAGACGGACGGACATGGCCTAATCAATTTCTCTTGTCGTCCTGATCAAGAATATATAAACTTAATAGTGTCCCCCTCCCCTCCTTCTGTGCGTTACATACATTTCGCTCAAACAAACACAACATACCCCGATACACATTATGTGTACAGGGTATAATGAGTGATGTAAATTAAATATATGTGATTTCTGCCAAGTGCTCTGAATGTCAAAGTAAGGAAATTCAAGTAAGCGCATCAACGGCGGGAGTAACTATGGTTCTTTTAAGGTAGCCAAATTCCTTGCAGTGTTAGATGTCAATGCATAGCTATTTTTGCTTTGAAGCTAACATCATAAGGCTCGACAAGTCCACCAAAACTTGGATCTACAGTGTGGGATCGGAATTGGTAGTATTGCAACGAAGCATTGTTGTTGATACGAACCTGACCAAGCTAACCAGCTAACCAGCCATCCGTTGAATTTTGGATGCCATGAGATTAGGCCAAATTTTGGTAGGTGCTCATGTAAAACCACTCGTCTAACTTGTCCCTAGGAAAACAAATGTGCTGCTAGTGAAAATATACTTGTATAATGCAATGTGAAAATGTGTGATGTAAATTAAATATATTAAAATGAATAAAATGACAAGTGAAACGGTTCATCGATCGATTGGTATCACTTATTGTCATTATTATTTTTATAAACTACTACAGCACAATATTTTATCATCTCATTTGAAAATATATACGAGCATATAAAATAATAATTGATAAAAATACCATTGTATTATGTTAAATGAAATGAGGAGTAATCAAATATAATGATCAAGATAAGAAAAGTAAATAAAAACCAGTAAGGAAGCTATTTTCGGCTTTGCCGAAACTTATATACTCTTGCAAGTATTACTTTATATATACCACAAATACATTGCGATTGGAATATTTTTATTTATGAACAATTCTCAAATAAAACATTTATAAGTTTGTGCAATGTATGTTTTGCACAAATAATCGTGAACTGATATCAGGTAATAAACTTATTCAAAACTTATTAGTTGCTATATCATTACATTACAATATACAAAGGAAATCTGCAAAGCGAAAAATACGAATATTCGAATCAAGAAATTATTTTTATGGTATCGTAAAGTTCGATTCATTCCTTATTATTCTCATTATTGGAAATCATGTTAATAAAACCTGACAGTTGTCTATTACACAATACTACAGTATCCGAATTAAGAAAATGATTTTATGGTGTTATAAAGTTCGATT
This sequence comes from Phortica okadai, assembly GCA_034638295.1. NCBI lineage: Eukaryota > Metazoa > Arthropoda > Insecta > Diptera > Drosophilidae > Phortica > Phortica okadai. The sequence continues at coordinate 16,271,951 of CM067848.1, read as the reverse complement.
CGTCCCTTATTATGCTCATTATTTGGAATCATGTAAACAACACCTGTCAGTTGTATATTACACAGTACTGGAAACAGGTAAAACATCCATCTGAAGATTATATAATTGTCATTCTTTTATCGGAAAGGGCTACTTGTGTATTTTTATGACATCATAAAATCACCCTATTTTATTACCCTTGATTGTTGCACAATATGGAAAACAACATATTGTCAGAAGTCAACTGCATAATTCTGGCAACAGGTACCTGATGGTCACTAAAGAGAAATTTTAACCTACCCGAAGTATTTTTACCTGAATATCTTTCATCGAAAAGGGACAGTTGTTAAAAAAAAGTGTATATATTGAGTGTTGTATTGCATCGCTCTCCATTTCTACTTTGACGCCCGATACGTTGATATCGACTTGTTAAGCATAAATTTTTTTAAAGCGATCGTTTATCTGATTACAAGTGAAAAAGTAATAGTGTGTTAGTAAAAAGTTTATAGTGAAATATTTTAAAGCTAAATAGCTCAAAATACAAGAGAATTTTCAAGTGAACGTTTATGTAATTATAAATGCAGAAGTGATAAGTGTGATATTTAAAAAAATTTATAGTCAAATATTTTAAAGTTAAACAACTAATAAAACCAGTAAGGACGCTATAGTCGAGTATACTCGACAATATAATACCCTGCACACACAGTAGGCGGTGCAACACCCCAAATCTACAAAAAAATTTTTGATTTGACATCGCCCGATCAAATATTGTTCAAAATTTCAAGTAAATCGGTCAAAAAATGTGGAATTTACGAAAAATTTGAGTTTGTAGGTCATTGAGGGGTAACTATCAAAAAGAGGGGAATTTTGTGGTATGCAGTTTTTAAGATACGTATATACTGAGCTTGTCTACAAAATTTCAGGTTCGTATCTTTAATAGTTTTGAAGATACAGCCATTTTAAGAAAACAACTGGGGGAGGAGAAATGAAGAGGAGGGGGAAAAATTGTGGTATGCAGTTTTGTAGTGCTACTTATACTGAGTCTACATACCGACTTTAATGTTTCTATCTCTTTGGATGTTCGAGTTATAGCGTTTTAAAAAAGTGGGCGGTGCTGGATGGGCGGGAAGGAGTGGGCGTGGCACAAAACCGTTCAAACTTTATCTGCTGCCGAGCATCACGAGTCTACCTTCCAAATTTCAAGTCTCTAGCTATTATAGTTTCTGAGAACCATTGGTGAATACGGACGGACAGACGGACGGACGGACATGGCTTAATCAATTTCTCTTGTCATCCTGATCAACAATATATATACTTTATATAGTCGCAAGTGAATATTTCTGTGCGTTACATACATTTCGCTCAAACAAACACAATATACCCCGATACACAGTATGTGTACAGGGTATAAACACAAGTGAATAGTATTCTGTGACTCAGCACCTATAAATTCAACGGATCAGTTAAGGTAAGTTTGTTTTGAATCATATTTTTACTACGTTTTTTGTTCAATTTGTCCATTTTTACACCCTATGCACACACGGGGAACCTGTATGTTCCTGATGAGGACGGCAAGTCAAGTTGATATAGCTATGTCCGTCCGATCGTAGTCCGTCTGTTCGTATGCCGTCCTTCGTCACCAATGGCTCTATAAAACTATAAGAGCTAGAGATTTGAGACTCCTTCGTGTCTAACCTGCACCACCCAATTTATTACAATTTTTACTGATTTATTTGATTGATTTTAAACTCAAACACCAGAAGTGATAGAAACCCCTCTAAAATTGGTTTTCTTAAAATTTGTCATATCTCCAAAACTAGAAAAGGTACATTGAGTGTGACAAACTATCAGTATTTTTTACCGATTTTCAAGTTATTTTTTTGTCCGTTTTGTACAGCGCATTATAAAGACAAGTATACTCGACTATACCGCCTTTACTAGTTAAGTTTAATCGTCGCATGAAGGCATAAATTAATTAATTATTTTTCTTACAGATTTTTTTTACACAAATTTTATTTACGAGTTTATTCAAGCAAAATGCCACGTTTGTCAAGATTGTCGCAAGATCAACGTCGCCAAGCACAACAAAACCGTACCCGAGCACATTACGAGCAAAATGCAACTCAGGTTAGAGCTCGCAATGCTCGTCGTTTGGCCACGCAGCGGGAAACAAACACGCAATATCGTCAAGATGAGCGGGAACGTGATGCTGACGGTCACGCACAAAGAAGGCGAAGTCAGCCATATCGCCTGCAAGAACGCATCCGAGATTCGGAATCTCACTCCCAATGGAGAGAAGACTCTGCAGTAAGGAACAATGAACAATTGCGAGATACACACGCACATAACCTTCGCCGACGAGATCCAGACTACCGGCAAGCGGAACGGGTTCGTGATGCGAGAGCCCATGCGACGCGTCGGGAAGATCCTGAAATAAGGAGACTCGAGCAGGTGCAAGATACTGCCGAGCATAATCTTCGCCGACGAGATCCAGACTACCGGCAAGCGGAACGGGTTCGTGATGCGAGAGCCCATGCGACGCGTCGGGAAGATCCTGAAATAAGGAGACTCGAGCAGGTGCAAGATACTGCCGAGCATAATCTTCGCCGACGAGATCCAGACTACCGGCAAGCGGAACGGGTTCGCGATGCGAGAGCTCATACGATGCGTCGGGAAGATCCTGAAATAAGGAGACAGGAGCAGGTGCAAAATACTGCTGAGCATAATCTTCGCCGACGAGATCCAGACTACCGGCAAGCGGAACAGGTTCGTGATGCGAGGGCCCATATGACGCGTCGGGAAGATCCTGAAATAAGGAGACACGAGCAGGTGCAAAATACTGCTGAGCATAATCTTCGCCGACAAGATCCAGACTACCGGCAAGCGGAACGGGTTCGTGATGCGAGAGCCCATACGACGCGTCGGGAAGATCCTGAAATAAGGAGACACGAGCAGGTGCAAAATACTGCTGAGCATAATCTTCGCCGACGAGATCCAGACTTCCGGCAAGCGGAACGGGTCAGAGATGCGGAATCGCACGCACTGCGTAGAGCAGATGACGACATAAGAGGTGAAGAACAAATGCGCAACACTGCCGAACACACTCAACGCCGTCGGAATCCGGAGTATCGCCTACAAGAACGACAGAGGGACGCAATTACTCGCCGCAACAGGAGGGATGACCCAATTGCAAGGAATCAGGAGCAACGCATAAACACATCGCAGAGACGACTCACACGACTGCAAGCTCGCCAACGACAACAGGAGATTCAACTAATGGCCGAGGAACGCTTGATTACATTCAGAGAGGACCCAATTAACCGAGAAGCCCAGTCAAGAAGACAATCGCAGAGGAACACTCAGAACAGAAGAAATTTATCTCCAGAAGGACAAGAAGAACAACGAGAGCAACAACGCCAGCGGAGAAGGGAAACAGCGAGGGAACTATATCAACGAAAAGTGAAGGAAGGACCGACAGAACGCTGCACATGTTGTGGAGGAACATGGTTTCCATACCAGGTAAGTGGATTGAACAAATTGGCTATCTCTTCTAAATTTCCTAACTTAAATGTAGACAACGCTTTTTATCTATCTGAAAAATTCCCAAGTCCGTCCGGCATTTATCTGTTTTGCTCTACATGTCGTAAATCTGTTTCGTCAGGTAAAATTCCTAACCTTTGCCTTTCAGAAGGCTTCGACTTCCCCGAAGTGCCTGAATGCCTCAAGGGGCTAACTTGTCTCGAAGAGCGACTGATTTCACCGAGAATTCCGTTTATGCGGATCATTTCTCTCGGCTATGAAAGGCAGTGCGCGGTAAGAGGGGCTGTGGTCAATGTGCCTGTTTCCGTTTCGGAAACAGTAACAGCTCTTCCGCGTAGTTTCCAAAATAGTCACGTGGTTCAAGTTCATTTGAAACGTAGACTGGAGTACGCCCACAATTTCATGACAGAGATAATCAGACCTGCTCGTGTTTTAGAAGCACTTCGTTTTTTGGTTAATACTGAATTATACCAGAAGCACAACATTTCAGTTTCACCCGACTGGCTGTGTCAAATGGGCAACGCTCAAGAAGGACTTCTTATTGCAGATCCAGCTGACCGGCCAACTATAGACCAACTTCTTCGCCAACGGATGGACACCGATGGCGAAAACCAAGAATCCTCGGTCCAAGAAGAAAATTTGAATCCCGGAGGCGATGAAACTTTACTGGAAAGTGAAGCCATTCAACACAATGCAATCATTGGTCGGATTGCATTGGCTCCCGGGGAAGGTCGGCGACCAGCGGATATAATACTAGATGAGGACTCTGAAGAGCTTTCATTTCCCACAATTTCATGTGGCGAAATATTCAAGAGCAGCGCAACTTACGTCAGAAAAGCGAGATCTCAAATTCGATTTTATGACCGTCGTTGTGCTAAAGTACCAAAAGTGCTCTATATGTATAAACGATACGAACTCAGTCGTATCAAAAATGCCATTTCCGTCTGTCTGCGAAAAAAATCAGGGTCCGAAAATATAACGGTAGCCAATATGAGAGATGAATCCTTTGTTAACAACTTAGTTCAACATGACGATGGATACCATATTCTCAAAGGAATCCGATCCTCTCCGGCTCATTGGGAATCTGAGAAAAAAAAAGTACTTGCTATGATAAGACAATTTGGGTTGCCTACATTTTTCATAACTCTTTCCGCAGCTGAAACCAAATGGAACGAATTGTTAGTGATTTTGTCTCTTCTTCTTGACAACAGAGTAATCAGTGAAGAGGAAGCGGCAAATCTTTCAAGCGCTGAAAAGGCTAGGTTAATTCGGTCTGACCCAGTGACGTGCTCCCGTTACTTTGATTATAGATTTCGGCAATTGTTGAAACTATTCAAAAGTGATATTTTTGGGGAATTTCATCTTTCTCATTATTATTGGAGAATTGAATTTCAGCACCGAGGGTCGCCACATTCCCATGGAATGTATTGGTTAACGGGTGCCCCGAAGCTCGAAGTTAGTGGATCTGTGCCTAATACTGAGCAAGTTGTGAATTTTATTGACAGATTCATAGAAGGTATGCCGACAAAATGCTTAATGCGTATAATCGGGATATTTTGCAATTGTATAGAGCCAACATGGACATTCAATTCATTCTGGATGCGTATGCCTGTTGTAGTTACATTATTAACTACATAAACAAATCCAACAGGGGCGTATCTCAATTGTTGCGTGAAGCCATGAATGAAATAAGTCATGGAAACATTCCCGTTAAACGGAAACTGCAACATCTTGGCAATAAATTCATAAACGCAACAGAAATATCAGCACAGGAGGCAGTATACAATATTTTGGGACTGCATATGACTGAATCGAGTAATGGAGAAGTTTTTGTAAACACTTCCCATCCTGACAAAAGAGTCAGAATGGTAAAATCCAAGAGAGATTTGGACCAACTGCCTGCCGATTCAACAGATATTTTTGTACCGAATTTACTTGACCACTATGTACAGAGGGCTAATGAATTGAATGAAATATGTTTGGCGGAATTTGCGGCTTTTTATAGGTATTCTAAACAACAGAATGCACGAACAGCACAGCCAACGGAAGAATACGATGAACTTGAAGTAGAGCCAGAGAATGAAGCTGTTGCTACTGGACGAAATTATCCTCTTTTGGATGGAAGCGGCTTTGTTAAAAAACGCCAGCATCCACTCATTCTAAGATGGAGACGCTTCAGTATCAATACTTCTCGATCAGACTACTTTGCTACATGCTATTCTTCCCTTGGCGCAACGAACAGAATGAGCTCATCTCAAATGACAACGAACACACGTACAGAACTCATGAAGCACAAATAAGGGCAAATAAGCGACAATACGATGTGTTCGAAGATTTGGAATTGGAAAGTGTTCTTGAGGGTCTGCATGAAGAAAATAATGCGGAAGCGAACCCTCAGGAAGTGGCAGCTACACAATTCCTGGATGAGGATTTCATGGCTCTAGCAGTGCCAGAAGTTAATCCCAATGTTAATGTGTTGCAGGACAACAACATTGAGAATAACTCTGATCAAGAAGGCCAAATTAACCTTATTAGGCTACCCCCATTGGTATCTGAACCTGATTTACGTTCTTTAGTAAGTTCTCTTAATTTTAAGCAACGTCAATACTATGGTCATGTATTGCATAATATTAAGTCGAACCAAAGATTTTACGAGTATGTTGGTGGTGGTGCTGGAGTAGGTAAAAGTCGATTGATAACCACACTATATCAGTCAGTGACATTGCGTGCAAACACAATGTATGGTAGCAGTGAATCTGCAAAAGTTCTCCTATGTGCTTTTACTGGAAAAGCTGCGTTTGGCATTGGAGGACTCACTTTGCACTCACTATTTTCGCTACCAATGAATCAATCTTCCGGCACTCTGAGACCATTAAGCAGCGATGTACTTAATACCATGCATTGTAAGTTCTCAGATGTTAAGCTTATAATTATTGATGAAATTTCAATGGTCGGATCTAAAATGCTTTCGTATATAGATCAAAGACTACGACAAATTTTCAGAAATAACGATTGCTTTGGAGGTGTATCAATAATAGTATTTGGCGACTTAAAGCAGCTTTCCCCAGTTGGTGACAGTTGGATATTTTCGGATAGAACCAACAATCCTTATGGTGTTCTAGCTGGAACTCAACTTTGGAGCAATTTTAAGTTTTTCGAACTGACTGAAATTATGCGGCAACGTGGAGATCGTGATTTCGCTTTAGCTCTTAACAATATGTCCGAAGCCAATATGACGGAGGCAGACATAAGGCTCTTTAATCAAAGAGTTGTTGCAGCTAGCGATGTCCCATCTGATGCAATTCATTTGTTTTGCTCAAACGATGAGGTCACTTGTTATAATACTCAAAAGTTAGCCCAAATTAACACTGAACAGTTTGTTTCGACAGCCGTGGATACTATTAAAGCAACAACGATGTTTACAATAAATAGACAAAACACCTTAAGGCACGTTCAAAACTTAAAGCCAACACAAACTCAAGGGCTTTCATATTTGCTTAATCTGAAGACTTCTGCTAAGTACATGTTAACCGTCAACATTAACACAAATGACGGTCTCGTAAATGGTGCGACTGGTGAACTAATGCAGATTGACCATAGAACAGAAAATGAAACATTTGTAGTATTAGCTATATGGATTAAATTTTTTGAACCGTCTGTGGGAACACTGGCTAGGTCTAAAAAACCACATCCAATTCATAGTGATTGGACGCCAATTGAGAAAACGGTTCGAACATTCCAATGTGGAAGATCGGAGCATGCTTCAGTCGAACGTAAGCAGTTTCCTGTTGTTCCTGCTGAGGCTATTACTATTCATAAAAGCCAAGGAGCAACATATAGCAAAGTCGCTGTGCATCTGCGAAGAGGCATTGACCGAGCATCGCTGTATGTGGCTTGCAGTAGAGCAACAAGCGCATCGGGCCTTTTCTTGTTAGGAAGTTTCGCTGCTCCAACTAAATTTGGATCACGCGATGTTCAATTAGAACTACAAAATCTTCGAAATGAAAAGGCTTTGACTACGCATTATGAATTCTTGCTTAATCGAACTGATTCTCTCTCTTTATATTATCACAACGTTCAATCTCTTCGTGCACATCGCGAGGACATTGCGAACGATAAAACTATTTGCTCAGCGGACTTCTTATGCTTCGTCGAAACGTGGGCTCTTCAAAACGAAGAGTATCGTCTAGCAGATTTCGACATTGTAAGAAGGCTTGATGGCAATCGGCGCAGGCGTGGCAGTATTCCAAAAAATGGAATTATTGTTTATGCCAAGTGCCACATTTCTCAAAATGTGGTGTTTTTATTTGAAACGGATAAAACCATCTATCCTCGAAATGAGGACAATCCGATTCAAGTATATCAGTCGATTGCTTTCAAATACTTGGCCACGTCATACATCGTTGTTTATAGGAACCCAGGATTTCCTATTGCAGAATTTCGTAATGAAATTAGAACAGATGTGGAAAAAGTACGCAGTATGAACAACGATAAAGTGGTAATATTGGGAGATTTTAATATATGCCGATCAACTACTACGGATGAGCTCGAATCGATTCTTAATAACTTTGGGCTTCACTCTTTGCTAAATATGCCAACAACAAAACATTTAACACAAATTGATTGGCTATTTTGCGATAGTGAAATACCAAATAAAATGGCCATCACGTATGAAACACCATATAGCCACCATGACGGCATTTTCTTTAATTGTAGCATATAAATTATTTTAATATTGATAGATGTAGTTACTTTTGAGTGCAATATAGAAATTAAGTAATTGTATATATAAATGTAGAAATTAAGTAATTGTAAATATACCTCCTCTTGGATTGTAACCTTGACGTGGTGAGGGGGCTGAGTACGTGAAAAATAATATCAATAAATATCACAGAAACTAGCAACAATCCTGTTTTATTTTAATTATCTACCATCTCATAGGGGTGCTTAAACTTTGGCTCGTCGATCGTTTCTATGACAGTTCTTTTCTATAGTATCCGGATCGTTAATATATGTTCTCAATAAAAGACTCTGTGTAAATTATCCTTATTTTAAAAACAAATAATTTTTCTAACAAAACATAATTTTCCAGTGGTAATTATACGCTACAGTAGCCTGATCTTCACCCATATCGCACAAAACCTGGGTATACATAATAGAGGTTTCTGTGCAACATGTTGAGGTCCTAGTATTAAAAACAAACAATTTTTCTAACAAAGACCGAATTTTTAACCGATCGTTCCCATGGCAGCTATATGCTATAGTAACCCGATCTTCACTCATCTCGCACACAGCCTGTATATACATAATATAAGTCTCTGTGCTAAATATTGTGGTCGTAGTTTTAAAAACAAACAATTTTTCCAACAAAAACCGAATTTTTGACCGATTGTTCCTATAGGAACTATATGCTATAAATGTCCGATCTTCACCAAATTTGCAGTGTAGCTTTATTGATATCCAAAATGTTTCTGTGCAAAAAATTGAGGCGATATCTTTAAAGACAAATCATTTTTTGAGCAAAAACCGAATTTTTTGACCGATTGTTCCTATGGGAGCTATATGGTATATTTATCCGATCTTCACCAAATTTTCCGTGTGTCTTTACTGACATCCAAGATATTTGTGTGCAAAAAATTAAGGCGATAACTTTAAAATCAAAGCGTTTATTGAGCAAAAACCTAATTTTTAACCGATCGTTCCTATGGCAGCTATATCCTATAGTTATTCGATCATGCTGGATTTTACATACAAACTGCGTGCAAGGAAAAGAAAATTTTCTGCGTTTAAATTTTTTCGATATCTTTAAAACTCTAGGAGGAGTTCGCATCGCAACAGACAGACAGACAGACAGACGGACAGACGGACATGGCTATATGAACTCGTCTCGTCGAGCTGATCAAGAATATATATACTTTATATAGTCGGAGATGTCTCCTTCTCTGCGTTGCAAACTTCATGACAAAGTTAATATACTCTTGCAAGAGTATAAAAAAAATAGTGGGGTCATGGGACCCCAACCAGGAACGAAGTTCCTTACCGTGTGCATGGATTGTAAATTACCGAATCTAAACTTAAAGTTTTAATTTAAAAATTCGATCGACTCAACCGGGGCTTGAACTTAAGCACATCGACTTGACGAGCAACAGCTCTGCCTGTTTTAAGGTTTCAACCTAGGTAGTAGAAATGGGCATGGACCGCAATTTTTCGACACGACCCAATACAGCACGAAAATAAAAATTTGCAACACGCACGGCTAAAAATTGTCCAAACACGGTCCAACACAAAATATTAAAAATTTTTGTATAATTTTATTTACATTAATCTTACAAAATTCTCTTGGCAGTTTCTTGCTTTATTAGTTTAAAATTCCAGTTGTTCCTACGAATTGCTTCTTGAATTTGCAGTTTTTCCATTTTTGCGAAAATGAAGCAAATCTAGTTTATAAATGAATAGCGATGGTAGTAATATCTATATATACAAAATGATCGGTTACGCAGATTTTGTGATTTTTATGTTCATTTTTAATTTTAAAGCGCACTAAAAAATCGCAACCTTTAGATTTTGTTTCTTCGTGCCGATTTTGCTCTGCACGAACCAACATGGACAATATTCAAATTTTCAACACAGCCCATGCCCAACACTACTAGGTACCTTCAAACAAACATTTTCAAAAATACAATAAAAACCAGTAAGGACGCTATAATCGAGTATACTCGACAATATAATACCCTGCACACATGGTAGGCGGTGCCACACCCTCAATCTACAAAAACATATTGATCTGACGTCGCATATTCAAATAGTGTTCAAAATATCAAGTAAATCGGTCAAAAAATGTGAAATTTACGAAAAATTTGAGTTTGTTGGTCATTGAGGGGTAACTTTCGAACAGGGGGGAATTTTGTGGTATGCAGTTTTCAAGATATGTATTTACTGAGCTTGTATACAAAATTTCATGTTCATACCTTTATTAGTTTTGGAGATATTGCTTTTTATAGAAAACAACTGGGGGAGGGGAAATCAAGGGGAGGGGGAAAAATTGTGGTATGCAGTTTTGTAGAACTCTTCATGCTGAGTCTACATACCGACTTTCATGTTTCTATCTCTTCGGGTGTTCGAGTTATAACGTTTTCAAAAAGTGGGCGGTGCTGGTTGGGCGGGAAGGAGTGGGCGTGGCACTAAACCATTCAAACTTGATGGAGTGCCAAGCATTACGAGTCTACCCTCCAAATTTCAAGTCTCTAGCTTTTACAGTTTCCGAGAACCATTGGTGAATACAGACGGACGGACGGACGGACGGACGGACAGACGGACAGGGCTCAATCGATTTCTCTTGTCATCCTGATCAAGAATATATATACTTTATGGGGTCCCCCTCCCCTCCTTCTATGCGTTACATACATTTCGTTCAAACAAACTTAATATACCCTGACACACTGTATGTGCAGGGTATAATGAAAAAATTTCGATTGACTAACCCCTGGGCAGCGAACCTGAGTACATTGACTTGAAGACGAACAGCTCTATGCAATAAGCTACTGAATCACTTGGATGTAATAAAGAAATCTTTTTAGTTAATAGCTCAACAGTCGCACACATACATACAAGAGGTGGAGAACTATCGATAATCGGCGCTATCGATAGTCGACGATAGTTATTTGGGAAACATCGATAGTCGTGATAGTGCTATCGATAGTCGTCGATAATATCGTCCCACACAAATATTTTTTATGTAAACAAGAAAATTAATGTTTATTTATTTATTTAATCCAAAAATTTTGGTTTAAAAACAAAAGGATGTTTATATTGTCTTCCTTGAGCCTGGTTCGCATCTTTTAAATAATTTGTCCCGCCTTGCTGAACACTCTTTCTGATTCCATGGACGCACAGAGGAACCTTGGATACATTCAGCATGCAAAAATCAAAAAAATCATGAACGCTTTCGATAAAACAAATATATGTGTCTGACCAGAGATTGAGGAAATGTTAACTTTAAAGAAATCGGAATTATACAGTGGTGGCCAAAAGTATTTTGACAACAATTAGTTGAACCTTACATCGTTTATTATTATTAATAGAGAAATGCAACGGTATCCAATTGATTTTTAAAAGAGAGAATCTATTTTTAGCTTTAAGAGCGCAAAAGATAACGGTGATTACTTCATGCGTACTTTTTCTGTGCAATTTAGCAGGTGAAGTTGTGCTTATTTGGCTGGACAAAAGTATTTTGACATTGTTCTCATTTCCATTTTCCTTGGTTCGCGCGAGGTACAAACTACGTTTTGCAATTGAAAAAGTTATTATTTATATTTTTATATGTTTTTTGAGCTTCGGTTTTTTAAAAAAATGGGCAAAACACGTGAAATAAGTCAAGATTTACGAAATGAGATGGTTATCAGGTATAATGCGAAGTTTCGGTAGCAGACCTCAGCAAATTGTTCAAAGTTCCTCGCCAAACTATATACTATCAGATTAACAAGTATAAAAGAAATAATTCAACAAACAATTTGGTTAGATCTGGAAGGCCACGCAAACTACTCCCAAAGTTGACCGCATTATTTTGAACAAAGTTAAAGAAGATGTTTTGATTACTCCTAAAACCGTTTCAATTTTAATGAATGAGGAATACAAAATATCTGTTAGCAGAAAAACTGTTGAAAGACGTCTGAAAGAGGCCGATTTTACAACCTATATAGCCCGACAAGCTCCCTACATATCACAAAAAAACAAGCTTAAGCGTTTGGCTTTCGCTCATAAGTTTATAAGCAAGCCTCAATCATTTTAGGAAGATGTTTTGTGGACAGGTGAAAGCTCATTTGAGTATCATGGATCGAAAAATAAAATTTTCTGCAGGGTACCAAAGAATCTTCGAAAAAAAGTAGCTCCTGTATGTGAACGCATACCCCACGGTGGAGGATCAGTCATGTTTTAGGGATGCATGTGCTTCAATGGCTTAGGCGATTTGATACCAATCGATTGTACGATGAATGCAGGAAAATATTTAAGCGTCCTAAATGATCACACAATTCCTTCTGGTGACAGACTAATAGGGCCGTATTTTATACTGCAACAGGACAACACACCATGCCATAAAGCACGAACAATCACCAATTTCTTAAGAGACATTGAAGTAAATACTCTAGATTGGCCACCCCAGAGCCCTGATTTAAATGTTATCGAGAATCTCTGGGCTTACATAAAAAGAAAGAGAAGCTCGTGCTTAACTAGAACACGCGACGAGACAATTGCTGAGGTCGAAGGTCTTTGGAAGGATGTTCCTTTAGATATTCTTCAAAATTTGGTAAAATCGATTCCTAGACGCTTGCAAAAGGTCATCGACGTTAAAGGAGGCTACATTTTTTATTAATTGTTTGATATTTTTCCTCGTCAAAATACTTTTGGCCACTAACATTTTCGAAAAATCTACTTTTTTCCATTAAAATGAAAACTGAATAAGATTATTTCATAATTTCTTATAAGATGAATGTACTATTGTAATCTCGAATTGGTTTCACATTTCTCCATTCAATAAATCAATACTTACAACTAAAACAAGATGACTATGATTGTGTCAAAATACTTTTGGCCACCACTGTACATACACAAAAAACTCATTTCGTTACGTGACGATTTTGAAATTTTCTCTCATTTCAGTCTACATGTAAGCTCCGTAAGGGAACTTCGTTCCAAAAGCAAGAAATAAATAAAAAAAGAACGAAACGAACTGAATATCAGTAAGGACGCTATCTTCAGCAAGGCTGAAGCTATAATACTTTTCACGTTGTGTCACTATAAAAAAAAAGTAAATGAATAGTTTTCATGCCTCCCTAACAACATAACTGTAAGGTTTCAAGTCAATTGATTAAAAAACAAAAAAAAATCGCGTGCAACACAGTACACGTGTTTGAAGTGAAACTTTCTTTAAAAGAAACACAAAACCTTGTAATGCCCATTTTCTGGATTGAATTTCTCTTTATCTTAATAACTTATATACTAAGTTTTATTGTTTTAGCTCATCGCATCCTGAGATATGCAAATTATCTATTCTTGCTATAAGTAGGCGTTGCCATGCCCAATTTTTGATCAAAATAGTTTTTATGTCTCTCTAAGACAATTATTGTGAAATTCAAGTCAATTGATAAAAAAAAAAAAATCGCGTGCAACACAGTACACGTGTTCGAAGTGAAACTTTCTTTAAAAGAACCAAAAAACCAGTAAGGACGCTATCTTCAGCCTTGCCACGCCCATTTTTTGGATTGAATTTCTTTTTATCTTAATATCCTATACACTAATTTTCATTATTTTAGCTCATTGCCTACCTGAGATATGCAAATTATCAATTTTTGCTATAAGTGGGCGTTGCCGTTACAAAATCTCTGACAATTTTCTCAGAGATTTTATTGAATTCAGCTTCACTTTAAGTTATTATAAACAATTATGTACCAAGAAATAAACTTTATGGTTTCTGCATCAAAACTATTCAATATTTTATATATTTTCATTAATATAAACGCTTCCCAAATCAACCCAATGTTTTGAGCTGGAAAAAAATCAGTGTAATGCCTCACCATCATGCTTGTGTCTATTTTCGAAGATTGAGAAGTTCATTCGAATTAAATTGTTGAAATAATTTTAAAATTATAAAGTTGTATTTGAAATGGTTAAAAAAAACTTGTAAAAATAGTAAATTTTATGAAAAAATGTATTATAAACTATGATATTTGGGCAAATTGGAATGTGTTCAGTTTTTAATGCATAAGTGCGAAAAAGAAGAATTAATTTAAATGTGCAGAGAGTCCCCCGAACAACAAAGGCAAGTTAACTACCAAAGCTCCAATGTGTAGAATCTACCTGACTTTATTTATTGCATACATAACATGTGTATATAATTTATTATTAGTGTTCACTTTTGGATTAATTTGAATTTGTAAGTTAATTGTTTTCATTTGCTAAGCACAGCAAAGGAAAGGTTAATTGGCAATTGCAAAATTAAACGGGCTTCAACATAATTGTGAGGACGCGAATTGGAGATGAATTCGCGGCTCGTATATTATGAAGCTGATTAGTGACGTTGATTAGCAATGTTAAGTAGCAGGCAACAACAAACACAATGTATACGCCCAGACAGTGTCATAGGTAGCAACAACCACACTGACCGACCTAACGGTTCATGTTTATGCCGAAAATAACAACAACTAGAATTGTTGTAATAGTTGGAGTAAACAAGCCAGGTTAGTTGTTGTTGCATATTCGCCAGATGGCGAAAGTGACGATTGAAGAGGAATGCGAAAATTACAACTAAGCATGTTGTTGTTGTTGGTTTCTTTATGACTACTCAGTTTATGACTACAGACTGTCATTCTATGTTCTATTTCATTCTCTCGCAGGCTACATCATATAAATGTATAGTCTGTCTCTTTCTCATGTCGTTTCATCGAGTTTCAAATCGCACCCATGCTAAAGAAGTTTCACTTCAAAAAAAATTTTATAATTTTTTGTTTTGATTATTAAAAATAATTAATAATTATTTATTAACAATATTTTAATATTTTATGATTGTTTTATTATTTTCTTGGCTTATATACAAAAATACAAAAATAATTCAAAACCAGTAAGGGAGCTATTTTCAGCTTTGCTGAAACTTATATACTCCTGCAAGCATTTGGAAAATCCGTTTTATACTTTTTCCAATAAGAATCTTATAAGTTTATAAATATAAAGGGGCGTAACCCCGCCCATTTTAAAATTTTTTTTAAGAATACAATGCAAACATTCCACACTTTATTTTACCATTTTCTGTCTCGTCTGCTTATAGATAAATCACATTTTTAAGTTTTTCTTTATATGGGCGGTGCCACGCCCTTATGTCCGATTCTTATGAAACTTTGTAATATGGTCAAGGATTCTTAAAAACGCGTAACAGCAAAGTTTCATCTGTTTATAGTTGAGAACAAAAAAGTTTTTCTAACAAAAACCGAATTCTTGGCCGATTGTTCCTATGGGAGCTATATGCTATATTTATCCGATCTTCACCAATTTTACAGTGTGCCTTGATTTACATCCAAGATGTTCTTGTGCAAAAAATCGAGGCGATAGCTTAAAAATCCAAGAGTTTATTGAGCAAAAACCTCATTTTTAACCGATCGTTCCTATGGCAGCTATATGATATAGTATTCCGATCAAGCTGGTTTCTACATATAAACTGCCTGCAATGAAAAGAAAATTTTCTGCGTTTAAATTTTTTTGCTAACTTGAAAACTGTGGGAGGAGTTCGCATTGAAACAGACAGACAGACGGACAGACGGACAGACGGACATGGCTATATGAACTCGTCTCGTCGTGCTGATCAAGAATATATATACTTTATATAGTCAGAGATGTCTCCTTCTCTGCGTTGCAATTTTCACGACAAAGTTAATATACTCTTGCAAGAGTATAATGAATTACATATTTATTTAGCGCGCTATCAATTATTGCTTGCTAAATGGGCAAAATCGACCACTGTGCAACGGGTCAATTTTCGCTATAAGCGGGCAAGGCTACGCCCACTTTTGGTCAATATAGTTTTCATTCCTCCCTAAGAATATAACTGTAAAGTTTCAAGTCAATTGGTTCAAAAACAAAAAAGTTTTCCATACAACGGGTCAATTTTCTATAAGTGGGCGTGGCTACGCCCACTTTTGATCAAAATAGTTTTAATGCCTCCCCAAGAACATAACTACAAAGTTTCAAGTCAATTGGTTGAAAAACAAAAAAGTTGTCCATACAACGACGTGAATATTGCTTCTCTTCCTCTTCTTCATTTTGTATGGGAGCTACCAGTTCCAGATGTCCAATCTCAATGAAACTTTCAGGCATGTAGTCGGACTATGTAGAACTACTATGTTTAAAATTTCAGCACTCTATCATACAAAACAAAAAAGTTTTCCATACAACGATTCAAGTTTTGTTCATTTTTCTTCTTCTTTTCGTATGGGGGCTACCAGTTCCAGTGGTCCGATATGGCTGGATCCGACAAATGAGTTGACTGCACGAATAAGAAGTCTCTGTGCAAAATTTCAGCTTGAGATCTTTAAAACTGTGGGAGGAGATTATATATATATAGACAGAAGGACAGACGGACATGGCTAAATCAACTCGTCTTGTCGTCCTGATCAAGAATATATATACTTTATATAGTCGAAAGTGAATATTTCTGTGTGTTACAAACTTCAGCACAAAGTTATTATACTATTTCACATACGTGAAAAGTATAAAAATCGCGTGCAACACAGTACACGTGTTTGAAGTAAAACTTTCCTGAAAAGCCAGTAAAGGCGGTATAGTCGAGTATGCTCGACAATATAATACCCTGCACACATGGTAGGCGGTGCCACACCCTCAATCTACAAAAACATATTGATCTGACGTCGCCTATTCAAATAGTGTTAAAAATATCAAAAAATTTGGATTTTACCAAAAATTTAAGTTTGTTGGCCTCTGAGGGGTAACCATCAAGGAGGGGCGAAGTTCGTGGTGTGGAGTATTTAAGATGTATTATCACTGAGCTTGTATACAAACTTTCAGGTTCCTACCTTTGTTAGTTGTGGAGATATAGCTTTTTTAAGAAATGTACTAGGGGATGGGAAATAAAGGGGAGGGTGTAAAATTGTGGTATACAGTTTTGTAGAGTTACTCATACTGAGTCCACATACCGACTTTCATGTTTCTATCTCTTTGGATGTTCGAGTTATATCGTTTTCAAAAAGTGGGTGGTGCTCGATGGGCGGGAAGGAGTGGGCGTGGCACAAAACTATTCAAACTTGATCTGCTGCCGAGCATCATGAGTCTACCCACCAAATTTCAAGTCGCTAGCTTTTATAATTTCCGAGAACCATTGGTGAATACAGACGGACATGGCTCAATCAATTTCTCTTGTCGTCCTGATCAAGAATATAAATACCCCATATACTTCATGGGGTCCCCTTCCCCTTCCCGTTTTGGCTTTTGCACAAACGCAATATACCCTGATACACAGTATGTGTACAGGGTATAAAAACAAAAATCCAGTAATATATTCTTGATCAGGATGACAAGAGAAATCGATTGAGCCCTGTCCGTCTGTATTCACCAATGGTTCTCGGAAACTGTAAGAGCTAGAGACTTGAAATTTGGAGTGTAGACTTTGCACTACATCAATTTTGAACGGTTTTGTGCCACGCCCACTCCTTCCCGCCCAACCAGCACTGCCCACTTTTTTAAAACGTTATAACTCGAACACCCGAAGAGATACTGCATACCAAAATTTGCCCCCTTTCGTTGATTTCCTCTCCCCCACTTGATTTTTATAAAAAGCAATATCTCCAAAACTAATGAATAATAAGTGGGTGTTGTCATGCCCTATTTTAGATCAAAATAGTTTTTATGCCTCTCTAAGATAATAAGTGTAAAGTTTCAAGTCAATTGATTAAAAAACAAAAAACGTTTTCCATACAATGACGTAAATTTGCTTTCTTCTCTCCAATCAATGATTAATTGGAGGATCTGTGCCACCTTTCAGGTCCAGAATTTGATAACAATCAAAAGGGAAATTTAGGTGTATGACAAATCTATTGTAGATATTTTTATACCCTTGCAAAATCTGTGACAATTTTCTCAGAGATTTTGTTAAATTCAGCCTTATTTAAGTTGTTATGAATAATTATGTAGCAAGAAATAAACTTTATGGTTTCCCCATTATTCTGCTTTAAAACAATTCAATCTAATCTATAAATATGCATTTAAAAACAAACCCTTCCCAAATCAACCAAATTTTTATAGCTGGAAAACAATCTTCTTGTATATTTTTTTGAAGACTGAGATTCGAATTAAATTGTTGAAATAGTCTTCAAATTATAGTTAATGTGAAGACGTATTTGAAATGGTTAAAAAAAAAATCGCGTGAAACACAGTACACGTGTTCGAAGTGAAACTTTTTTGAAAAGAACCAAAAAACCAGTAAGGATGCTATCATCAGCCTTGCCACGACCATTTTCTGGATATAATCTCTCTTTATCTTAGTATCCTATACACTAATTTTCATTATTTTAGCTCATTGCGTACCTAGGATATGCAAATTATAAATTTTTGCTATAAGTGGGCGTTGCCATACCCAATTTTGGATGAAAATATTTTTTTGGCTCTCTAAGACAATAAGTGTGAAGTTTCAAGTCAATTGATCAAGAAACAAAAAAGTTTTCCATACAACGACGTAAATTTGCTTTTTATCCTCTTATTAATGATTTATGGTAATAAAATTGGAGGATCTGTGCAACATTTCAGGTCAATGATTTCAAAATAATCAAAAGGGAAATTTAGGTATCTGGGAAATATTTTATAGATATTTTCACACCGTTACAAAATCTCTGACAATTTTCTCGAAGATTTTATTAAATTCAGCCTTATTTTAAGTTGTTATAAATAATTATGTAACAAGAAATAAACCTTATGGTTTCCTCATTAATCTGCATTTAAACAATTCAATATTTTTCATGTTTTCATTAATAAATCTGCTCGTAAAAATAGTACATTTTATGAAAATATGTACATACATAGGTACCAACCACGCACAATTTGGAATGTGTACATTTTTGAATGCATAAATGCGAAGAAGAAAAATTAATTGAAATGTGCAAAGGGTCTCTCGAACAACACAGGCAAGTTAACAACCAAAGCTCCAATATGTAGAATCTACTGGACTCTATTTATTGCATTTATAATTTATTATCAGTGTTCACTTTCGGAATTTTTTGAATTTGTAAATTAATTGTTTTTATTTGCTAATCACAGCAATGGAAAGGGTATTATTGTCAATTGCAAAATTGAACGAGCTTCAAGATTAATAACTGCAGATGATTTCGTGGCTCATATGTATATTATGAAGCCGATAAGCGACGTTGATTAGCAACGTTAAGTAGCGGGCAACAACAAACACAATGCATACGCTCAGACAGTGTCAAAGGTAGCAACCAGAGAGTATTAAAATATAACAAGAGACCGAAGCCCGCTCACGCTAAGCTTTCAAAATGAAATTAATACCAAGTCCCAGAGAGTATTAAAATATAACAAGAGACCGAAGCCCGCTCACGCTAAGCTTTCCGGATTTGGAGTTTAGGAACATGGTCCCAGCGGAAAACTCTGCGACAGAGACAGAATGATAAAATGTGTATACCTTTCTCACTCTACCTGGAATTGTTTACATTTTTCATATTTTGTTTACTTTTGAGTTGTTGCCACATTTCATTTGCCTGTGCGGCGTGGACTTTTGTCTTGATTTTGATTTTCATATTTTGCGAGTCCGGACGGACATTTCATATTCAATTATTTCAGCAAATTTGTATATTTGATGAAAATAATGCGTTTTTCAACATATTATAACTAATTATATGAAAATTTTATATTTTTCATCATATTTTTACTAACATGCCAATATAAATAAAATTTTAAAAATCCCAAAATTGGATTTTTTACAATCAAAAGTATTATCAGCATTTTAGCATATCAATATCAACTAACAATTATTCGCTTTTATTGTCTGAATACAGGCAAACAATTCGAATTTTATAATGATCGTATCAGGATAACATGAAATTAAGTAGCCAAACAATACAATTTGAATTTGCAAAATAGTTAGCTTATGGTTGAGACGGGAAAAGGGATATATGTGTGGGACAAGGCCACGCACAGGAATCAAATGTAAAATTGTCAATTGTGGTTGCGAAGGGCAAAGAGGTACATACGAAGAAACACACAAAACTGTGCGTTGACATAGTTTGTAGATGAGAAGGATAAAGAGACACATTGGCAACGCATAGGTAGAGCACAATTTGTGTATACCTGTGGCCACGCAAAGAATCAAATGCAAGTTTATAGACAAGCAGGGAAAGTGTGTAAAGCACAAAACCGGTTTGGTCTCAGCTTTGTGTGTGCTCCAGTCGCAACAACTACAATGCGTACACACTTATTGCTCCACTTCACCCTTTCTCTACATTGCTTTGACTGCCTTGCTTTGTGTATACTTGCAGTCCCAACAAATACAATACGCACACACTCATTGCTCCACTTCACCCTTTCTCTACTGCCTTACTTTGTGTGTGCTCCAGTCGCAACAACTACAATACGCATACACTTATTACCCCACTTCACCCTTTGCCAACATATGCAAATTAAATAAATTCGTTGAAGAATTTGGTTAATACATTTATTATACCCTGTACACATACTGTGTATCGGGGTATATTGTGTTTATTTATTTATTTATTTAATATAGTTAGAAAAGTTTACAAAACTAGAACTAACTTATGAGTAAAGCGCTGGCAACTTGGGCCTTCGGCTAAATCTATATGTATTTACAATATTTTACATAGGTGATGTTTAAAATTCTATATTAGGTGGTATGTGTGAGATTCTTTTAAAAATTGTATGATATTCGTTATGTTATCTTTTGTGGGATTGGCAAGTGCTTGTTTAGGATTACTATTTTTGAAAATCTTGTTTATGATGTTAGAAAGTGAAGGGCATGAATTAATTAAATGATCTAAATTAACATCAGTAGTTGCTTGGCAGTGGGGGCAGGATAGCGTTACACTAGGGTCAAGGTAATGTTGGTGGGAGATTATAGTGTGTCCTAACCTTAGTCTGATTATTTTGATTTGATCATTTCTATTGATATTTTCTTGATTTAATGTTTGAATGTAGTTGGATACACAGAGTAAGTTTCTGTTGATGTTTTGGTACCACGTATTGCAGTTCGCTATATTGTTCTGTATATTTTCAAAGAGGATGGTTTTTAGAAATTTGTTTATATCTGTAGGATTTATATTATGAGTGAGGATTAGAGGTCGGTTAAGGGAGGCTTTGGCAGTCTTGTCAGCTAATTCATTGCCTTTTATATTTGCATGTCCTGGGACCCAGAGGATTTTGATTTTTGGGGCGATTTTTATAAGGAGAGATCTGATTGTGTGGGGGTAGATATTGTAGTTGTCGATGTTGGAAATTGAGTCGATTGCAGCTAATGAGTCGGAGCATATTACGAAATTGCCGTTTTTGTTTTTGAGAATTTTAATTGCTTCAAGAATGGCTATTGATTCAGCGGAAAAGATTGATGAATAATATGGTAGGGTACCATATTTGATTATATCAGTTTCAGAAGTGATGGCGTAGGTTGCAATTTTGTTTTGGTATGATCCATCAGTGTAAATGAAGGTGTGATTATTAAACTTTTCTTTTAACCTTAGGAAATGTTGTTTATAAATATCGTTTGGTGTGTTTGTTTTATGATGAGATCTAAGTGATGTGTTTATTAGGGATTGAGGAAACAGCCAGGGAGGTCTTGGCTGTGGTTGTTTTTGGGGGAGGAATGGTATGTTATTGGTTATGCAGGATTTTATTATTCTAGCTACAGATGAAATCAGTTTTGATGTTCTAGAGTATTTTTCTTGTTTTTTTATGTATTTGTAAATAGGGGTGTCATCGCAGTACATAAGTGTTTTGAACATTTTTGATAAGAGATAGTCTCTTTTCATTTCAACTGATGGTATGCGGGATTCAAACAGCAGATTGTGGATGGGTGTGGAGCGAAACGCTCCTAGGGATAGTCGGATTGCGGAGTTGAATGTAGATTTTAATTTGTTCAAAGAAGATTTAGGAGAATATCCGTATATAAATAACGCATAGTCTATTTTTGAGATCAATATGGATTTCGTTACAGTTAATAGTGTGTGAGTGTTGCAGTTAAATTTCCGGCTTGCTAAACATTTGATTATGTCGAGTTTTTGCATTAAAGAAGGTATGAGTGTTTCTATGTGCGAGTCCCATCTATATTTATTATTAATGGTTAATCCTAGAATTTTAACTGAAGTCACTGTTGGTATTTGTATGTTATTACAAGAGATGTGGCATATGCAATTATGCTTTCGGCATATGTGCAAGTGTTTGCATTTTTGTGGTGACAGAGATGCGCCGGAATAAACGCACCATTTATGAATATTTTCGAAGAGAGTGTTTAAATTTAAGTTGGTGTTTTTATTTTTCTTGAAATTAATGATAAGAAAAAAATCGTCAGCATAAGCGCTGAAATTGATTTCTTTTTGTATACTAATGATGTTAGCCAGTTTATTATAGGCAATAAGGAAAATTATTACCGATAGTGGGGAGCCTTGTGGGATGCCATTATTTAAGGGATATGTGTCGGAGGTTTGGTTGCCAACTCGTACTATGATTTTCCGGTTTGTCATAAAATTTTTGATATATTTGATAATTTTTGGTCCTGTGTTCCAGATTTGCAGTTGGTCAACAACTGCATGTATACCGACTCTGTCAAACGCCCTTGAAAAATCAAGGGTGATGATAGAAGTATGTTTTTTCGCGGAGAGTGATTTGGTTATCAGAAGGTCTGCAAAAAGCAGACCTTCTGCAACCGATTTCCCTCGCTTGAATCCAAACTGATTGGGGTGTAATAATTTATTTGCTGTTACGAACCACCATAAACGTTTTGAGATAATTTTGTCTAGTGTTTTTGCTAGGCAGCAGTTTAATGAAATAGGTCTATACGAAGCTGGGTCTGTTTTATTGGATTTTGGTTTTAAAATTGGAATAATGAGACTGGTTTTGTACGACTGTGGTATGACATTGTTGAGTATGTTATTGAAGAGTTGAAGAATTCTAGTTTTAACTGGCTGTGAGCTATATTTTATCATTGGGTATGATATTCTGTTAAGACCTGGGGTTAAACCTTTGAGCGAGTGTAAAGCGGAGCTGAGTTCTAATTGGGTTATTTCTTTTTCTATTATTTGTGCTGCAGGTGAAGTTGTGTGTGGGTTCTGAGTTAGTGAGTATTTGTTGGATGTAAATTCTGTGTGAAAATTTTCGTCTTTAGACAAGTCCGACCAGTGTTTTGCAAATAAGTTTGCTATTGGCTTTTTTTGGGTGGTAGCTATGTTGGACGTGGCATCCTTGATGCTGTGGATGTTCTTTACGGGGTTTAGTCCGCAAAACCGTCGAATATTTGCCCAGATTATGTTAGTAGGTGTGTTTGGGTGGATTGATGATGTAAAGGTTGTGGTGGAACGTTGCTTGGACAACCTGAGTTCCCTTCGAAACAAGGCGTTAGCACGTTTATAGTTAATAATATTGTCAAGCGTTGATCTACGTTTGAGTAAGCTCCAAGTTTTGAATTTGGTAAGACGGAGTTCTTCTAATTTTTTGTTCCACCATGGAACTCTATGGGTGCCATTGTAAGGTGTTGTTTGAGGAATAGACTTCTGTGCACTTTGAAGGATGATTTTGTTTAAGTTGGCTGCCTCTTTGTTGATGTTAGAGCAACAAGGTATTTTTTTGTTTAATTCAGTTGAAAATTTTTCATAAAGAGGCCAATTGGCTTCCTTAGTCTTGAAGTAGGGTCGGCTGGGTCTATTTGTGTCAGGGTGGGGAAAGACTGAGATTATTATTGGGAAGTGGTCACTTCCACAAAGGTCATCCAGAATTTTCCATTTCGTGTAGGGTACGAGTTGAGGGGAACAGAGGGATAAATCAATATGTGTTAGGGTGTTGTGGGTAGTAAAGTGTGTGGGTGACATGTCATTTAGTATGGTTAGGTTAGATTTTTGAATATATGTTGCGACTATTTTGCCTTTCTTGTTGGCATGTGGGGAGCCCCAGCTGGAGTGCCAGCTGTTGAAGTCTCCTAAGATGATCAATGAGGTGTTGGGGTTTTGTAATTTGAAGGTATCTTTGAGGTTGGTAAGTGAAAACGGTTTATTAGGTGGGATATATACAGAAAAAATTGATATTGTTTGTTTAGATTGGATTTCGATGGCAATAGTTTCGATGTTGCTTGTGGTCTTGATTTCATTGTATTGAATGGACTTATGTACCAAGATGGCTGCTCCACCGTATCTGTTTGGTGTTTCTTTGCTGTAAATTATTGTGTAGTTGGTTGGTGTGGGAATGCAGGGGATTCTTGTGTTAGAGATGTGTGTTTCTTGAAGGGCTATAATATGGGGTGAATGTTGTTTAATAATAATTAGGAGTTCACTGTAGTTGTTAACGTAACCTTTGATGTTCCATTGTATCATTCTTAACGACATTTTATATATTAGAGGAGTTTTAGATTGAAAGTAGAAGTTAATGTGGACTAGATGTAGCTACAGTGAGTTAAACTTAGTGGAAAAGAGTTGAAGTGGGGCATGTGTTGGCAAGCCACCTGCCCAACCCCAAGTGTATGAGCTGTATCTCGACGGGCGGCAGTCCAATTTGGAAACTCTAACCTGTGACGCATGTGAAAGACAGTATTGCCATTAATCTGTCACATGCATGATAAGTATGAGTTGTTGCGTTAGTCTGCGGCCCGGCCAGTATGTATTGCTAATGTAGTTATAGTTTTATATTGTTAGTTTTGGTTCTATTCGTCTGTTTAGGTTTAAGGGGTGTTTTTAATGACTTGCTGTTTTTCGGATATATTTTAATTTTTGTCTCATTTAAAAGTAAAGACTGCAGATGATCATCTGCTAAGTCTGTGTTAGTAGATGTATCCATATCGAAGTTGATTTCGCTTTGGTGTTGAATTGCTTTGGTTGTGGTGTTGTTGCTGAGGTGACTTGGTAAAGCTGTATTATCTTGTGTTTTGGATGTGGAGGGCGATGGTGGTTGAAGGTCGGAGTAGTCACAAAGAAGTCTAAAGCTCTTGTTGTTGCCAGAGGCTTGTGCATTTTGGTGGTTAGAATTAAGTACGGTTGAGTATGATGTTGCAAGCTGATGACGTTCGTTGTAGATTGCAATGGCGTTTTTCATTGTAGTTTTCTCCAGAGTTCTAATAGCTAATATTTCTTTGTTTTTGATGAAAGATGGGCAGCTGCGATCAAATGGGTTGTGCTGGTAACTGGTTATGCCGCTCTCTTTGCAGTTTATGCAACAGTGTAGATTCTTGCATGGTTCCGGATCTTCAGGGTCAATGTGAGCTGGATTACCGCAGTGAAGACAAAGTTGGCTGCTCCTGCATACTTTTGCGGGGTGGCCGAACCTGCCACAGTTTTTGCATCTCATTGGTTGAGGAATATAAGGTCTTACCGTGATTTTTTGGTAGCCGACTGATATGTCGGTTGGTAGATTGGGAGTATTAAACGTGAGAACAATTAAGCCAGATTCCTTTAGAGTGTTTGTGTCTTTATCTTTTTTAAGTATTTTTTTGCACTCAATGACGTTCTGTTTTTCCAATTCGATGGTAATTTCTTCTTCAGGTATGTCTCTAAGGTTGTTACAATAGATTACGCCTTTGGAGCAGTTGCGGGTGTTATGTTCAGTGACCTCTACTTTTATGGAGTTATTAAATGAGGTTAATGTTATCAATTTATTTGCTTGTGCAAGGTTTGCAGTTTCGACTAATAAGGTGCCGTTGTAGTAAATGAGATCAACATTTTTAACTTTTCCTGAGCATACGTTATCAATCACTTTTTCGATTAGGAATGGGGAGACGTTGGATAGATTATCATTGCTGTCTTTCCTTGTTATTACTAAGAATTTAGGTCCGTTGGAAGTGAATTTTAGTTTTCTGCTGCTATCGGTTGTGATGTATAACTGCTTTGCATGTTTGCGGTCGGGAGGGTCTCCCATGGTTGTTGGTGTAATTGCGGCGAGAGCCGCTAAGCTGTTGTTGGAGTGCTTGTCTGATTACAGTTATTCAAGTGTGCGATGTTATTGTAAAGTTTTCAAATTCTTCTTTGTTATTCTTATTTGTTTACAACTAATTTATACACTTGATAATTTTGTATTGATTGACGCGAAACGAAGGCACGACTGATCTCAATGAGAGTAGGATTGTGACTGATATTGTGTTTGTTTGAGCGAAATGTATGTAACGCACAGAAATATTCACTTGCGACTATATAAAGTAGATATATTCTTGATCAGGATGACAAGAGAAATTGATTAAGCCATGTCCGTCCGTCTGTCTGTCCGTCCGTCTGTCCGTCTGTATTCACCAATGGATCTCGGAAACTGTAATAGCTAGAGACTTGAAATTTGGAGGGTAGACTCCTGATGCTTGGCAGCAGATCAAGTTTATTTTTTTTTTGTGCCACGCCCACTCCTTCCCGCCCATCCAGGCCCACCCACTTTTTTAAATCGCTATAACTCAAACATCCAAAGAGATAGAAACACGAAAGTCGGTTTGTAGACTCAGTATGAGTGGCTCTACAAAACTGCATATCACAGAATCGCCCCCTCTATTTCATTTCCCCTCCCCCAGTTATTTTCTGTAAATGGCTATATCTCCAAAATTAACAAAGGTATGAACCTGAAATTTTGTATACAAGCTCAGTGATAATATATCTTAAAAACTGCATACCACAAATTTCCCCTCTCTTTGATGGCTACCCCTCAGAGACCAACAAACTTAAATTTTTCGTAAAATCCACATTTTTTGACCGATTTTCTTTGTATTTTGAACACTATTTGAAAAGGCGACGTCAGATCAATATGTTTTTGTAGATTGAGGGTGTGGCACCGCCTACCATGTGTGCAGGGTATTATATTGTCGAGTATACTCGACTATACCGCCCTTACTGGTTGCATTTGTTGTTGTGGATAAATTGCTTGATATTTCGCTGTGAGTTGTTTTTGGCACGTGAATGATATTTTTATACCCTGTACGCATACTGTGTATCAGGGTATATTAAGTTTGTTTGAACGAAATGTATGTAACGCACAGAAGGAAGGGAGGGGGACCCCATAAAGTATGTATATTCTTGATCAGGACGACAAGAGAAATTGATTGAGCTATGTCCGTCCGTCTGTATTCACCAATGGATCTCGGAAACTGTAAGAGCTAGAGACTTGAAATTTGGAGGGTAGACTCGTGATGCTTGGCAGCAGATCAAGTTTATTTTTTTTTTGTGCCACGCCCACTCCTTCCCGCCCATCCAGCCCTACCCACTTTTTTAAATCGCTATAACTCAAACATCCAAAGAGATAGAAACATGAAAGTCGGTATGTAGACTCAGTATGAGTGGCTCTACAAAACTGCATACCACAAAATCCCCCCCTCATTTTCATTTCCCCTCCCCCAGTAATTTTCTCTAAATTGCTATATCTCCAAAATTAGAAAAGTATGAACCTGAAATTTTGTATACAAGCTCAGTGATAATACATCTTAAAAACTGCATACCACAAATTTCCCCTCTCTTTGATGGCTACCTCTCAGAGACCTACAAACTTAAATTTTTCGTAAAATCCACATTTTTGACCGATTTTCTTGAAATTTTGAACACTATTTGAATAAGCGACGTCAGATCAATATGTTTTTGTAGGTTGAGGGTGTGGCACCGTCTACCATGTGTGCAGGGTATTATATTGTCGAGTATACTCGACTATACCGCCGTTACTGTTTTTTTTTTGTTTGTTCTTTAATAACTCAAAGTATTTGCGCATGAATTTATTATGCTTTTAATATTTTTGTTCACTTGGATTTAATTTGTATTTGATTTTAATTTGGGTTTTTATGTTCTTGGTGTTTCATACTTTTGTTCACTACGATTTGTGTTCGTCTTTAATTTTTATGTTTTTGTTGTTTCGCACAGTTTCTTTGTATAACGTTTATTAAATTGCCAGCGCTATGCGCTTTATCGTTTAAAATAAATTTTTAAAGAAAGGTTGGACCCATTGCAATTTATATTTAAGAGCTACTAGAGAACCAATTTCTTCACAAGACTGCGATTTGCTATTTTGATGAACTCAACTTTATTTATTCTTTCTCGCGGTCCCTGCTCGGGCGCCAATTAATATTTTACCAAACAAATTTAGAATTTATGCTTTATTGAACAGCGCTATGCGCTTCTTGCTTGGTGGTTACAGAACAACTTAACTTATGTTTTCGAATAACTACAGAAGAAAGCTCGCTTCAAAAGTGCCTACGTGACTTTTGTCACGTCGCATGCAACCTGCAGGCCACTGCAGATAATGTCATCTGCTAATCGCCTGATTATCCCGTTTTGGTTGAACGGGATATTTCCCGAATAAATTTGGCAGCGAGGGTGGATCCTAATGTTTTGGGTTAACTTATATTTCTCAGACACTCAAATTTTCCTTGTTATTGTTTTGAAATAATCGACCTGAAATGTTGCAAAGATCTTCCAAATTTTATTACCATAAATCATTGATTAGAGGGAAAAAGCCAATTTATGTCATTGTATTTAAAACGTTTTTTGTTTTTTAATCAATTGACTTGAAACTTCACATTTTTTGTCTTACAGAGACATAAAAACTATTTTGATCAAAAATAGGGCATTGCCACGCCTACTTATAGCAAAAATTAATAATTTGCATATTTCAGGATGCAATGAGCTAAAACAATAAAAACCATTGGATTGGAGTCGACAGTACTCGACTTCGACATACCCTGTACCTTCAATTAGTAACGTCTGTTGTAGGGCGTTGCCCCGCCCACTTTTCAATCGAAACAGATTTCCTTTCCATTCAATATCATACATACTAATTTTTGCTCTTCTAGACCAATTCGTTACAGAGATATAACGGTTTTCTATTTTGGCTATATGTGGGCGTGGTTACGCCCATTTTATATTTGAATCTTACTATACTCCATCTCAATAGCATACATGCAAATTTTCATTCTTGTAGGCTGTATGGTTCTTGAGATATGAGCGTTTCAAATTTTTACTATATAGGGGCGTGGTCACGCCCATTTTTTTTTTTCCTTGAGGTTTGAGTCAGCTATATACACACCAAATTTGGTGTTCCTATCACAAGAGACAACGCAGAAAATACGACTTTTGTACTATTTTACCCGAGGGAGCTTCAGTTATTTGCCCCTCACCCCTAAACAAAATCAAAAAGGGGGAAAACAAAATAAACTTGATCTGCGTAATGAATCACAGAATCGAACTGCGAGGAGCTTTTGGTCCTATCTATTATAGTTTCCGAGATCGACGCGTTCATACAGACAGACGGACGGACGGACGGACAGACGAACATGGCTAAATCTACTTCTTTTTGATACTGATCAAGAATATATATACTTTGTATAGTCGGAGATGTCTCCTTTAAGGTGGTACATACATTGTCGACGTGCACAAAACTAATAGACCCTTGTACCATAAGGTACAGGGTATAATGAGTGAATATGATATTATTATAAAGACAAATTCAATCCAGCAAATGGGCATGGCAAGACCGAAGATAGCGTCCTTGCTGTTTTTTGGTTTCTTTTAAAGAAAGTTTCACTTCATACACGTGTACTGTATTGCACGCGATATTTTTTTTTTTTTTGCCACGCCCACTCCTTCCCGCCCATTCAGCACCACCCACTTTTTCAAAACGCTATAACTCGAACATCTAAAGAGTTAGAAACTTGAAAGTCGGTATGTAGTCTCAGTATAAGTGGCTCTACAAAACTGCATACTACACTTTTTCGCCTCTACTTCATTTCCCCTCCCCCTGTTGTTTTCTTAAAAATGCTATATCTCCGAAACTATTGAAGGTACAAGCCTGATGACCACAAATTGAAATTTTTAATATATTCCACTTTATTTTACTCAAAATTACTACATCTTTGAAAGTATAATAGGTACACACGCGAAAGTCGTTACGTAGGCTCAGTATGTATAGATCTACAAAACTGCATTCCCCAATTTTTACCCCTCCCCTTTATTTCCCCTTCCCCAGTTGTTTTCTTAGAAATGCTATATCTCCGAAACTATTAAAGGTACAAGCCTGATATTAAAAGTAAAACAAGCTCAGTAAATGTATATCTTTAAATCTGCATACCACAAAATCCCCCTTTTTTTGATGGTTACCCCTCAATCACCTACAAACTCAAAACTTTTCTAAATTCCACATTTTTTGACCGTTTTTCTTGATATTTTGAACGATATTTGATCGGGGGTGTCAAATCAATATGTGTTTGTAGATTGAGGGTGTGGCACCGCCTACTATGTGTACAGGGTATTATATAGTTGAGAATACTCAACTATACCGCCCTTACTGGTTAAATTTAGTTTGGTGTCTAGAAATTCAATCAAAGGCAGTGCTGTCTCTAAAACAAAATTCACATTAAAATCTCCACTTAATATCATTGGAATTTCATCGTAATCTTGTTTAAGAATGCGAGATACTTCTGGTGTGTACGTTTTTAGATTCTCGTAGATAAATTTAATAATTGTGTTTATTGATTGGTTGGGCGAAACGTAAATTGCCACTATTATAAATGTAGTATCTTGACTTAATCTGCTTTCATAAGTGCATATTTCTCCCACTTTAAAAAGTTGAACAGATAATGATTCTAGTTGTTGTACATTGAGATCTAATTTTGGATTAATAGCACGAACTTCGTCATTCATATTGTGGTAAATAGCAACTCCGCCTGCTTTTGTGTGTGGTCTTTTATATTGAACTACAATATGAAAATTGGGAATGTCTAGAACGTTTTCATTATTCATCCACGTCTCGGAAAGAATTAGAAAATTCGATGACGATACTATTCTGTCTAATTGAAGATCGTCTATATGAGCTCGTAAGCTTTGACAATTAAAAGTAAATAATGAAATTCCTTTCCTTGTGTTTATAAAATCATAAATTGATTTTCCAATCGTCTCAAGTCGATTAAGGCTTAGCCTTTGAAATTCAGCTCGCAATTCAAATGTAGATGCTGTTGCTATTCGACCATTATAAAATTTTCTATCATTTCGTTTTGAAACGAGATATAAGCCTTCAATCGATGTCACTCGTGAGAGCGAAACGTAAAGGAGTTGTTGGGCGTGTGTTTTATTATATTCATATACAATCTCATCAAATGTACCTCCCTGAGACTTATGAATTGTTATCGAACATGCACAGATCAGTGGAAAATGGTTACGTTTTACAATGACTGTTTTGTTTGGAACTAAGGGTGTTGAGGATGTTCTGCGATCTATTGGCACTGCTAGTTGAGGCAGATTGAACTTTTGTATTGATGCCGCTACCCTTCTTTTGATTTTTTCGCCAGTTTTGGGAGAACAAGGAAATTCCAGCCATAAACGGCCTATCTCTCCTTTATCATTATATTCGATATAAATCAATTTTCCTGTGGCTCCATTCGCTAATCCATTCGACACGTCTATATTAGTTGTCACTATGTAAGGCTTATTGATAGCCAACGTAGTTTCGTAAGGTAAACCTCCTGTATCAATTGTTGACATTTTGTGCAGCTTTTGACGCATTGAAGTTTGCTGTTCAACACTCCGACAACTAATGTATACATCTGTTGCTTCAGAAATGACTTTTTCAGTTGCAGTATTTAAAACTTTTGTATTGTATGTAGCAACTGAATAATTATCGAAAAACAGTCGTATACCATTAGGACTAACTCTATCAGCTTCTTCTTCTGAATAAAATAGTGATTCCAATAATTCCAACTCGTTCTCGTCTAACAGATCTCCATTACCTATTTTTGTTAATATTGTTGAAAAAGTTCGATTGGCTTGTCGCATTATTTCGCTCAGTTCGAAAAATTTTAACTTTCACCAAAGTGTTGGACTTGTAATTTGTCTCTTTACTTGTTTGTAAATTGGAGTAGCACGGACCGGTGGTAGTTGACGTAGATCACCAATTAAAATCAAATCAAATCCTCCAAAATTTTCAAGAAAATTACCAGAGATTTGCTTTAATCTCGAATCTATGTAATGCCGCTTGTCGACATTTGCGAGTTTCAATTTATTGGTTGTTTAGTAAACCAAAAACGATGGTTAATTCTTTAATTACTGATATTTATTTAACACTATCATTCAAGTATGTATTTTTACAGTCATAGAAAATTATATTACAACACATCGATCCGATTCGAATTCACGCGCAAGCCAAAGTGTTAGATATGTGTTTTTGAAGTGAAACTTCTTTAGCATGGGTGCGATTTGAAACTCGATGAAACGACATGAAAAAGAGACAGACTATACATTTATATGATTTAGCCTGCGAGAGAATGAAATAGAATATAGAATGACAGTCTGTAGTCATAAACTTAGTAGTCATAAAAAAAATAACAACAACAACATGCTTAGTTGTAATTTTGGCATTCCTCTTCAACCGTCACTTTCGCCATCTGGCGCATATGCAACAACAACTAACCTGGCATGTTTACTCCAAACATTACAACAACTCTTGTTGTTGTTATTTTCGGCATAAGCATGCTCCGTTAGGTCGGACAGTGTGGTTGTTGCTACCTATGACACTGTCTGAGCGTATGCATTGTGTTTGTTGTTGGCCGCTACTTAGCGTGGCTAATCAACTCCCCATTATGTTGAATCCCATCCAGTTTTGCAATTGACAATTATACCCTTTTCATTGCTGTGGTTAGCAAATGAAAACAATTAATTTAAAAATTCAAAATATTCCAAAAGTGAACACCAATACTAAATTATAGATGCAACAAGTAAAGTCAAGTAGATTCCAGACATTGGAGGCTTTGGTAATAAACTTGACTTCGGGAGACACTCTGCATATTTCAATTGATTCTTCTCCTTCGCATTTACGTATTCAAAAATGTACATATTCCAAATTGCCCAAATAACAAATAACATGATTGGTACATATGTACATATTTTAATATAATTCACCATTTTTACGAGTTTTTTTAACCATTTCAAATGCAATTTCACATTACCTATAATTTGAAGATTAGTTCAACAATTTAAGTCGAATGTACTTTTCAATCTTTGAAAATAGATACAAGCAGATTCATTGTTTTCCAGCTCAAAAATTGGGTTGAGTTGGGAATGATTTTTTATACGCAGGTTTATTGTTGAAAACATGTAAAATATCAAATTGTTTTAATGTAGATTTATGGGGAAACCATAAAGTTTATTTCTTGGCACATAAACATTTCTAACATCTTAGAAGAAGGCTGAATTTAATAAAATCTCTGAGAAAGTTGTCAGAGATTTTGCAAGAGTGTGAAAATATCTGTAATATATTTCTCAGACACCTAAATATTCCTTGTTATTGTTTTGAAATCATCGACCTGAAATATGGCACAGATCCTCCAATTTTGTTACCATAAATCATTGATGAGAGGAAGAAAAGCAAATTTACGTCATTGTATGCAAAACATTTTTTGTTTTTTAATGAATTAGCATGAAACTTCACACTTATTGTCTTACAGAGGCATAAAAACTACTTTGATCAAAAATTGGGCATGACAACGCCCACTTATAGCAAAAACTTATAATTTGCATATTTCAGGTTGCAATGAGCTAAAACAATGAAAATTAGTGTATAGGATATTAAGATAAAGAGAAATTCAATCCAGAAAATGGGCATGGCAAGACCGAAGATAGCGTCCTTTCTGGTTTTTTGTTTCTTTTAAAGAAAGTTTCACTTCAAACACGTGTACTGTGTTGCACGCGATTTTTTTTTTTTATTGTATCGAAAACGTTATTTTTGTTATCGGTCATTAAAATTCCCGATGTGTGGCAGCCAGTGTCACCACAGCTACTCCCCTTTCAGTGACCGACTCGGGAGCGCAACTGACATGTCTCTTCCGTCGGTATGTTTTGAGAGTGTTATCAGGAATATGTTGATTATTGTCTTCAATGATTTGGAGAACGAAAGCTGGTTTCAATCGTTCTGTGGTTACGGCAACATCTTTTCCATCTATCTTAATTTTGTACACACGATCAGTTGATCGCTCTACAACTAAATATGGTCCAGTGTAAGGTGGTTCCAGAGGTTGCCGTACAGAGTCGGTTCTTAACATCACATGCTAACAATCTGTCAAATGTTTGTGTACAAACATTCTGTTTTGGGTCTGGTGAGCTACTGGAACTGGGAGAACTAACTGCATATGCTCACGAAAACTTTCTGCGAAATCTTTTGGTTTAATGGACTTGTCCAAATCGTCGTAGAATTCATTCGGCAGACGAACCTGACAACCATACAATAAATTCGCTGCGCACACACCTAGATCTTCTTTATAGCAAGTTCTAAGGCCGAGCAAAACTGTCGGAAGTAACTCTGTCCACGGTGTGTTTGAGTGACACATTAGCGCTGCTTTGAAAGACCGATGCCAGCGTTCGACCATGCCATTTGATTGCGGGTGGTAGGCAGTGGTATGAATGAGCTTGCAGCCTAATAAGCATGCCAAGGATTTGAATAACGCCGATTCAAACTGCGTTCCTTGGTCGGTAGTGATTGTTTTGGGACAACCAAATCGTGCGACCCAGTGAGTCCAGACTACTGACGCTATTGTGTTAGCAGTTATGTCCTTTATTGGAACAGCTTCGGGCCATCGTGATCATGGTTACACAGTACCTATACCCATTTACTAGCGGCATAACTACGATGTCAATGTGAATGTGATCAAAACGGTTGTCCGGAACATCGATTTTATTTGGAACTTGCGTATTATGACGATGAATTTTGACTCGCTGACATGAGAGACATTTGCGTGCCCATGCACTTATGTCTTTCCTCATTGAAGGCCATACGTACTTCTGTTGAATTTGTTTGAGCGTCGATCTGCCACTAGGGTGTGATAACCCATGTACCGATGTGAAGACTGATAAGCGTAGAGATTGTGGCACATACGGTCTCACTGATCCATTTGAGATGTCACAATATACATGAATACCATCGTTGAACTCGATTGACTGGATTTTAAGAGATGTAATGCCCTGCTGCATTGGCTACACCATGTTTGCAAGTTTCGAATGCTTTGACAAGTTTTGGAGTTTACTTTTCGTTTATCATTTTTCTTAATGCCTCGTATAACATCGTTAAGGTGAGCCTGAATTTCCGAAGCATGTGGAATGCAACGTCTATAGTAATTAATGATGCCCAAGAACCGTCCAAGTTCGTACATTGTTTCAGGCTGTTAATAATTGATAATGGCATCTATCTTGCCTTTTGGTGGTTGTATGCCCTTGCTGTTAATGATGAAGCTTAGAAACTGTACTTCCAGTTTGCCAAATGTACACTTGTTGGCATTAATGTTTAGTCCATGCTTTTTGAGTGTTGACATTACAAATTTCAGATGCTCCTCGTGTTCGTTGGCTGATTCAGACATGATGAGAATGTCATCTATGTAGCAGTACACAAAATCAATTCCTCTAAAAATGTTGTCAATGAAGCGTTGAAACGTTTGAGTAGCGTTTTTGAGTCCAAAAGGCATGTAGAGAAATTCTATAAGCCCAAAAGGTGTGCAAAGGTATGTCCTGTTCAGCCATAGGAATTTGGTAATATGCTCAAATGTGCTAAATCAATTGTAGAAAATATTGTTTTTCCGTGCAGCTTTTCACCAAAATCGTGTATGTGTGCAATCGGGTAACGATCAGGCACGGTTAATGCGTTTAGTTTGCGATAGTCTCCACATGCACGCCAACCTCCGGTTTTTTGGGCACCATGTGAAGCGGACTGGCCCAAGGACTTTTCGAAGGTCGGCAAATTCCCTGGGCAACACTAAGTTTTTCACCTGCTAAACGCCGTGGATGATCTGCAATCGGATTACCTGTAGCCTCGATATGATGAACTACATTGTGCACTGATCCGTTTGTACAGTGCGGAGTGGGTGTTATATATATCCAGTGACGGTTCTACTAATCCTCGAACGTTATTGTTCTCATTTACAGTATCAACTGCGAGTTTTGAAGTGTTAGGCGCATCGCTCGTAGTATGTAGCTTCGTAGCTGGGTCAATGAGTTAATGTGCCTTTAGGTCGATTAGCAGGTTATGTTTTGCCAGAAAGTCGGATCCAATTATAGCTACTTTTACGTCGGATATGATGAATGACCAGCTAAAAATTTGTCGAAAACCCAAGTTGAGATGAAGTACATGAGTGCCATAAGTATGGATGATGGTTTGATTAGCTGCATACAATTTCAGAGTCTGCAGTTTGGTTGCGTGATTAACAGCCATGCGAGGTATCACTGAGACAACGGACCCAGAATCAACAAGGAATTTTGATCGTAAATGTAAAGACGAGGATTCTGTAGCTCATTATGAGTGTGTTTTGGCGGAAAACTCGTCATGCTGCTGATTGTCGTTGGGCTGTCGTCAACCAGCAAATTAGACGACAGCCGTTTTATTTTAGCGCCTCCCATTTGCAACATGGGCGACACTTGCGAGCATGGCTGCCAAACTTTTGGTGATAGAAACAAAATTCATTGTTTTTCTCGCTACCAATACGTTGATCGGAAGGTCGAGAAGTTGACACTTTGGTACAAGCTTTTAGCTTATTGAAGCCTGATTCCAACTTGTTAACAGAATCAATTAGTGCTTGTAGCGTTGTGTTTATGTCCCCTTTATGGGAAAGCGCTTCCACTGACATACTCGTTGTTTGTTGCGTTTGCAGTTGCATGACTTCTGATGCTGAGTCAAGCATTTTATCAGCAACCTTTGCTAATTTGTTTAAATCGGATTCTGGCCAAACAGATAAAAATGGACGAATTGATGAAGGGATTCGTTCCATGAAAAGTGCAGGAACCACTGGTTCGCAGCCTGCATCTGGTGCAAGTCCCCTTATGTGTTCAAGCATCTCCGTAGCTTTCATACCAGTTGTCTCTTTTGTTTGGAGCAAATGTTGTAATTTTTTCTCAGTTTATTCAGAAAATTTTTCGAGAAGGCGCGATTTTAGTGTCTCATAGCGGTTGTTTCCTGGTGGAGCGGAGACCAAATTATCAGTACAAACTATAACATCTTCGTTTAGATTTATAATAAGAAGATCGAACTTGTCAGTGTCATCTGAAACGTTGCTGAGACAAAAAGAGCGTTCTAATTGTGCAAACCAAATTCCGGGTTGGTTTTGTTGAATTTTGGCACATGCACTCGTTGTAAATTTGTGCCCGAACCTGTTGGAAGATTTTGGCTTTGTGTCATGCTCTGCATTTGTAACCGCAGAGCATCTAGTTGGGTCTTGAGTTCATCAACGTTCATGATATTTTTGTGGCTGTCGTAAAATTTGTCGTCAGTTTCGGCTGGCTCGTTGCCTTTTGAATTTTGTGAACGCAAATTGTATTTCGTCATACGATTGTTAATTTTATCAGAATTCTACACGTATACAGAAATAACTATTTTTTGATGTAGTACATAATATATACAAGTACAAATGTAAGTGGAATGTTCGATTATATCGTCGTAGGATATGTATGTACACTTATATATATGCGCTCGAAGCGTGTTGGCTTAGTCGGGGTCACCACTTTAGTAATGGTGGTTAATTCTTTAATTACTAATATTTATTTAACACTATCAGTCAAGTATTTTTACAGTCATAGAAAATTATATTACAACACATCGATCCGATTCGAAATCACGCGCAAGCCAAAGTGTTAGATATGTGTTTTTATTTTATCGAAAACGTTCTTTTTGTTATCGGTCATTAAAATTCCCGATGTGTGGCAGCACGTGTCGCCACAGTTGTAACAGTTTTTGCGCCATCTAGTGGTAGCTAGACTGTTATACACAAGTGCGAGTGAAAATCGTCAGTTGTCAACACTGATGACAGTTGTCTTGTTCTTTCTATGCTTGTGATCAAAAATCAATCTTGATCAAATATAATTTCGATCTTTTTCAATTTGACCGGCCTGCGATAAGGACGTATTGAGAACACTATTTGAAAAGCGACGTCAGATCAATATGTTTTTGTAGATTGAGGGTGTGGCACCGCCTACCATGTTTGCAGGGTATTATATTGTCGAGTATACTCGACTATACCGCCCTTACTGGTTATTGAATAAAAAGGAGCTATAAGGAAACCTTTTACAACATTTGCGGCCAAGCTAGTGCGTTTTTTTGTTTTTTGTACAAAAAAAAAAGGAAAAAGCACTGAGCTGAAGCCAGTGACGCAACCGTCCCTGACCGCATTTTTGGGGAAGGAGACTTGTCCCCACTGTACGTGGAGCCTTCGAAGTTTCCAGTTCCGCTTTTTAGGGCCATCTCCTAAGGGTAATTATTAAAACTACAGCTAGATTGAAAACTAATAAGGATTTTGATGTAGATTTGGCCCTTAGTCCCAACGTAACCTTAGTCCCGACTTAACCTCACTTGTTGTGTGGGTTTAATAATTGTCGGCAGCGATGATTGAAAAGCTCGCATGAGTTATCTTTACCACAACTATCAGCGTTTTTGAACAGCCTCGAAGTTAGTCGATGTTGGAATACCCCTTCGTCGTAAATTCCTGCGTCGTTGGAGTTGCACGAGCCAAGCAAACCAGATGCTACTACATCCGACACTGTCGTTGTGGAATTCCTGCTTGCAACGGAGCAACTTTACTGCTGCCGGACATATGATTCCTGTACAATAACGTCGTAGGAAGAACTCAAGCTACTAGAGCTACTCGTATAAAAAAAACTAGGATCTTGATCCTCAAGAAATGTGTATGTGCAAAGCATAAGCGAATGTGTCTCTATAAAGTTTTCTTAATGGTGTAGTGAAAAAAGAAAAAAAAAAAACAGTAAGGACGCTATCTTCAGCAAGGCTGAAGCTGTAATACTTTTTACGTTGTGTCACTAAAAAAGTAAATGAATAGTTTTCACGCCTCCCTAACAACATAACTGTAAAGTTTCAAGTCAATTGATTAAAAAACAAAAAAGTTTTCCATACAACGGGTCAAGTTTAGCTATAAGTTGGCGTAACCATGCCCACTTTTGGTCAAAATAGTTTTCATTCCTCCCTAAGAACATAAATGTAAAGTTTCAAGGCAATTAGTTAAAAAACAAAAAAGTTTTCCATACAACGGGTCAAGCTTAGCTATAAGAGGGCGTGGCCATGCCCACTATTGGTCAAAATAGTTTTCATTCCTCCCTAAGAACATCACTGTAAAGTTTCAAGTCAATTGGTTAAAAAACAAAAAAGTTTTCCATACAACGGGTCAATTTTAGCTATAAGTGGGCGTGACCATGCCCACTTTTGGTCAAAATGGTTTTCATTCCTCCCTAAGAACATAACTGTAAGGTTTCAAGTCAATTGGTTAAAAAACAAGAAAGTTTTCCATACAACGGGTCAATTTTAGCTATAAGTGGGCGTGACCATGCCCACTTTTGGTCAAAATAGTTTTCATTCCTCCCTAAGAACATAACTGTAAAGTTTCAAGTCAATTGGTTAAAAAACAAAAAAGTTTTCCATACAACGGGTCAATTTTCGCTATAAGTGGGCGTGGCTACGCCCACTTTTGGTCAAAATAGTTTTCATTCCTCCCTAAGAACATAACTGTAAAGTTTCAAGTCAATTGGTTAAAAAACAAAAAAGTTTTCCATACAACGGGTCAATTTGCGCTGTAAGTGGGCGTGGCTACGCCGACTTTTTGTCAAAATAGTTTTCATTCCTCCCTAAGACCATAACTGTAAAGTTTCAAGTCAATTGGTTAAAAAACAGAAAAGTTTTCCATACAACGGGTCAATTTTCGCTATAAGTGAGCGTGGCTACGCCCACTTTTGGTCAACATAGTTTTCGTCCCTCCCTAAGAACATAACTGTAAAGTTTCAAGTCAATTGGTTAAAAAACAAGAAAGTTTTCCATACAACGGGTCAATTTTAGCTATAAGTGGGCGTGACCATGCCCACTTTTGGTCAAAATAGTTTTCATTCCTCCCTAAGAACATAACTGTAAAGTTTAAAGTCAATTGGTTAAAAAACAAAAAAGTTTTCCATACAACGGGTCAATTTTCGCTATAAGTGGGCGTGGCTACGCCCACTTTTGGTCAAAATAGTTTTCATTCCTCCCTAAGAACATAACTGTAAAGTTTCAAGTCAATTGGTTAAAAAACAAAAAAGTTTTCCATACAACGGGTCAATTTGCGCTGTAAGTGGGCGTGGCCATGCCCACTTTTTATCAAAATAGTTTTCATTCCTCCCTAAGAACATAACTGCAAAGTTTTAAGTCAATTGGTTAAAAAACAAAAAAGTTTTCCATACAACGGGTCAATTTTCGCTATAAAAGGGCGTGGCCACGTTCACTTTTGGTCAAAACTGTTTTCATTCCTTCCTAAGAACATAACTGTAAAGTTTCAAGTCAATTGGTTAAAAAACAAAAAAGTTTTCCATGCAACGGGTCAATTTTCGCTATTAATGGGCGTGGCTACGCCCACTTTTGGTCAAAATAGTTTTCATTCCTCCCTAAGAACATAACTGTAAAGTTTCAAGTCAATTGGTTAAAAAACAGAAAAGTTTTCCATACAACGGGTCAATTTTCGCTATAAGTGAGCGTGGCTACGCCCACTTTTGGTCAACATAGTTTTCGTCCCTCCCTAAGAACATAACTGTAAAGTTTCAAGTCAATTGGTTAAAAAACAAGAAAGTTTTCCATACAACGGGTCAATTTTAGCTATAAGTGGGCGTGACCATGCCCACTTTTGGTCAAAATAGTTTTCATTCCTCCCTAAGAACATAACTGTAAAGTTTCAAGTCAATTGGTTAAAAAACAAAAAAGTTTTCCATACAACGGGTCAATTTTCGCTATAAGTGGGCGTGGCTACGCCCACTTTTGGTCAAAATAGTTTTCATTCCTCCCTAAGAACATAACTGTAAAGTTTCAAGTCAATTGGTTAAAAAACAAAAAAGTTTTCCATACAACGGGTCAATTTGCGCTGTAAGTGGGCGTGGCCATGCCCACTTTTTATCAAAATAGTTTTCATTCCTCCCTAAGAACATAACTGCAAAGTTTTAAGTCAATTGGTTAAAAAACAAAAAAGTTTTCCATACAACGGGTCAATTTTCGCTATAAAAGGGCGTGGCCACGTTCACTTTTGGTCAAAACTGTTTTCATTCCTTCCTAAGAACATAACTGTAAAGTTTCAAGTCAATTGGTTAAAAAACAAAAAAGTTTTCCATGCAACGGGTCAATTTTCGCTATTAATGGGCGTGGCTACGCCCACTTTTGGTCAAAATAGTTTTCATTCCTCCCTAAGAACATAACTGTAAAGTTTCAAGTCAAAAAGTTTTCCATACAACGGGTCAAGTTTCGCTATAAGTGGGCGTGGCTACGTGGTCAAAATAGTTTTCATTCCTCCCTAAGAACATAACTGTAAAGTTTCAAGTCAATTGGTTAAAAAACAAAAAAGTTTTCCATACAACGGGTCAATTTTCGCTATAAGTAGGCATGGCTACGCCCACTTTTGGTCAACATAGTTTTCGTCCCTCCCTAAGAACATAACTGTAAAGTTTCAAGTCAATTGGTTAAAAAACAAAAAAGTTTTCCATACAACGGGTCAATTTTCGCTATAAGTGGGCGTGGCTACGCCCACTTTTGGTCAAAATAGTTTTCATTCCTCCCTAAACACATAACTGTAAAGTTTCAAGTCAATTGGTTAAAAAACAAAAAAGTTTTCCATACAACGGGTCACTTTTCGCTATAAGTGGGCGTGACTACGCGTGGCTACGCCCAGTTTTGGACGAAATAGTTTTCATTCCTCCCTAAGAACATAACTGTAATGTTTCAAGTCAATTGGTTAAAAAACAAAAAAGTTTCCCATACAACGGGTCACTTTTCGCTATAAGTGGGCGTGACTACGCGTGGCTACGCCCAGTTTTGGTCGAAATAGATTTCATTCCTCCCTAAGAACATAACTGTAAAGTTTCAAGTCAATTGGTTAAAAAACAAAAAAGTTTTCCATACAAAGGGTCAAGTTAAGCTATAAGTGGGCGTGGCCATGCCCACTTTTTATCAAAATAGTTTTCATTCCTCCCTAAGAACATAACTGCAAAGTTTTAAGTCAATTGGTTAAAAAACAAAAAAGTTTTCCATACAACGGGTCAATTTTCGCTATAAAAGGGCGTGGCCACGTTCACTTTTGGTCAAAACTGTTTTCATTCCTTCCTAAGAACATAACTGTAAAGTTTCAAGTCAATTGGTTAAAAAACAAAAAAGTTTTCCATGCAACGGGTCAATTTTCGCTATTAATGGGCGTGGCTACGCCCACTTTTGTTCAAAATAGTTTTCATTCCTCCCTAAGAACATAACTGTAAAGTTTCAAGTCAATTGGTTAAAAAACAAAAAAGTTTTCCATACAACGGGTCAAGTTTCGCTATAAGTGGGCGTGGCTACGTGGTCAAAATAGTTTTCATTCCTCCCTAAGAACATAAATGTAAAGTTTCAAGGCAATTAGTTAAAAAACAAAAAAGTTTTCCATACAACGGGTCAAACTTAGCTATAAAAGGGCGTGACCATGCCCACTTTTGGTCGAAATAGTTTTCATTCCTCCCTAAGAACATAACTGTAAAGTTTCAAGTCAATTGGTTAAAAAACAAAAAAGTTTTCCATACAACGGGTCAATTTGCGCTGTAAGTGGGCGTGGCTACGCCCACTTTTGGTCAACATAGTTTTCGTCCCTCCCTAAGAACATAACTGTAAAGTTTCAAGTCAATTGGTTAAAAAACAAAAAAGTTTTCCATACAACGGGTCAATTTTCGCTATAAGTGGGCGTGGCTACGTGGTCAAAATAGTTTTCATTCCTCCCTAAGAACATAAATGTAAAGTTTCAAGGCAATTAGTTAAAAAACAAAAAAGTTTTCCATACAACGGGTCAAGCTTAGCTATAAAAGGGCGTGACCATGCCCACTTTTGGTCAAAATAGTTTTCATTCCTCCCTAAGAACATAACTGTAAAGTTTCAAGTCAATTGGTTAAAAAACAAAAAAGTTTTCCATACAACGGGACAATTTGCGCTTTTGGTCAAAATAGTTTTCATTCCTCCCTAAGACCATAACTGTAAAGTTTCAAGTCAATTGGTTAAAAAACAGAAAAGTTTTCCATACAACGGGTCAATTTTCGCTATAAGTGGGCGTGGCTACGCCCACTTTTGGTCAACATAGTTTTCGTCCCTCCCTAAGAACATAACTGTAAAGTTTCAAGTCAATTGGTTAAAAAACAAAAAAGTTTTCCATACAACGGGTCAATTTTCGCTATAAGTGGGCGTGGCTACGTGGTCAAAATAGTTTTCATTCCTCCCTAAGAACATAAATGTAAAGTTTCAAGTCAATTGGTTAAAAAACAAAAAAGTTTTCCATGCAACGGGTCAATTTTCGCTATTAATGGGCGTGGCTACGCCCACTATTGGTCAAAATAGTTTTCATTCCTCCCTAAGAACATAACTGTAAAGTTTCAAGTCAATTGGTTAAAAAACAAAAAAGTTTTCCATACAACGGGTCAATTTTCGCTATAAGTGGGCGTGGCTACGCCCACTTTTGGTCAACATAGTTTTCGTCCCTCCCTAAGAACATAACTGTAAAGTTTCAAGTCAATTGGTTAAAAAACAAAAAAGTTTTCCATACAACGGGTCAATTTTCGCTGTAAGTGGGCGTGGCTACGTGGTCAAAATAGTTTTCATTCCTCCCTAAGAACATAAATGTAAAACTTCAAGGCAATTAGTTAAAAAACAAAATAGTTTTCCATACAACGGGTCATGCTTAGCTATAAGTGGGCGTGGCCATGCCCACTATTGGTCAAAATAGTTTTCATTGCTCCCTAAGAACATAACTGTAAAGTTTCAAGTCAATTGGTTAAAAAACAAAAAAGTTTTCCATACAACGGGTCAATTTTC
The DNA here is from genome assembly GCA_034638295.1 of Phortica okadai. Lineage (NCBI taxonomy): Eukaryota > Metazoa > Arthropoda > Insecta > Diptera > Drosophilidae > Phortica > Phortica okadai. Next base: position 16,227,902 of record CM067848.1, on the reverse strand, counting down.
GCTATAAGTGGGCGTGACTACGCGTGGCTACGCCAATTTTTGGTCAAAATAGTTTTCATTCCTCCCTAAGAACATAACTTTAAAATTTCAAGTCAATTGGTTAAAAAACAAAAAAGTTTTCCATACAACGGGTCAATTTTCGCTATAAGTGGGCGTGACTACGCGTGGCTACGCCAATTTTTGGTCAAAATAGTTTTCATTCTTCCCTAAGAACATAACTTTAAAATTTCAAGTCAATTGGTTAAAAAACAAAAAAGTTTTCCATACAACGGGTCAATTTTCGCTATAAGTGGGCGTGACTACGCGTGACCATGCCCACTTTTGGTCAAAATGGTCTTCATTCCTCCCTAAGAACATAACTGTAAGGTTTCAAGTCAATTGGTTAAAAAACAAAAAAGTTTTTCATACAACGGGTCAATTTTCACTATAAGTGGGCGTGGCTACGTGGTCAAAATAGTTTTCATTCCTCCCTAAGAACATAACTGTAAAGTTTCAAGTCAATTGGTTAAAAAACAAAAAAGTTTTCCATACAACGGGTCCATTTGCGCTATAAGTGGGCGTAGTTACGCCCAGTTTTGGTCAAAATAGTTTTCATTCCTCCCTAAGAACATAACTGTAAAGTTTCAAGTAAATTGGTTAAAAAACAAAAAAGTTTTCCATACAACGGGTCAATTTTCGCTATAAGTAGGCATGGCTACGCCCACTTTTGGTCAAAATAGTTTTCATTCCTCCCTAAGAACATAACTGTAAGGTTTCAAGTCAATTGGTTAAAAAACAATAAAGTTTTCCATACAACGGGTCAATTTTCGCTATAAATGGGCGTGGCTACGCCCACTTTTGGTCAAAATAGTTTTCATTCCTCCCTAAACACATAACTGTAAAGTTTCAAGTCAATTGGTTAAAAAACAAAAAAGTTTTCCATACAACGGGTCACTTTTCGCTATAAGTGGGCGTGACTACGCGTGGCTACGCCCAGTTTTGGTCGAAATAGTTTTCATTCCTCCCTAAGAACATAACTGTAATGTTTCAAGTCAATTGGTTAAAAAACAAAAAAGTTTCCCATACAACGGGTCACTTTTCGCTATAAGTGGGCGTGACTACGCGTGGCTACGCCCAGTTTTGGTCGAAATAGTTTTCATTCCTCCCTAAGAACATAACTGTAAAGTTTCAAGTCAATTGGTTAAAAAACAAAAAAGTTTTCCATACAAAGGGTCAAGTTAAGCTATAAGTGGGCGTGGCCATGCCCACTTTTTATCAAAATAGTTTTCATTCCTCCCTAAGAACATAACTGCAAAGTTTTAAGTCAATTGGTTAAAAAACAAAAAAGTTTTCCATACAACGGGTCAATTTTCGCTATAAAAGGGCGTGGCCACGTTCACTTTTGGTCAAAACTGTTTTCATTCCTTCCTAAGAACATAACTGTAAAGTTTCAAGTCAATTGGTTAAAAAACAAAAAAGTTTTCCATGCAACGGGTCAATTTTCGCTATTAATGGGCGTGGCTACGCCCACTTTTGGTCAAAATAGTTTTCATTCCTCCCTAAGAACATAACTGTAAAGTTTCAAGTCAATTGGTTAAAAAACAAAAAAGTTTTCCATACAACGGGTCAAGTTTCGCTATAAGTGGGCGTGGCTACGTGGTCAAAATAGTTTTCATTCCTCCCTAAGAACATAAATGTAAAGTTTCAAGGCAATTAGTTAAAAAACAAAAAAGTTTTCCATACAACGGGTCAAACTTAGCTATAAAAGGGCGTGACCATGCCCACTTTTGGTCGAAATAGTTTTCATTCCTCCCTAAGAACATAACTGTAAAGTTTCAAGTCAATTGGTTAAAAAACAAAAAAGTTTTCCATACAACGGGTCAATTTGCGCTGTAAGTGGGCGTGGCTACGCCCACTTTTGGTCAACATAGTTTTCGTCCCTCCCTAAGAACATAACTGTAAAGTTTCAAGTCAATTGGTTAAAAAACAAAAAAGTTTTCCATACAACGGGTCAATTTTCGCTATAAGTGGGCGTGGCTACGTGGTCAAAATAGTTTTCATTCCTCCCTAAGAACATAAATGTAAAGTTTCAAGGCAATTAGTTAAAAAACAAAAAAGTTTTCCATACAACGGGTCAAGCTTAGCTATAAAAGGGCGTGACCATGCCCACTTTTGGTCGAAATAGTTTTCATTCCTCCCTAAGAACATAACTGTAAAGTTTCAAGTCAATTGGTTAAAAAACAAAAAAGTTTTCCATACAACGGGTCAATTTGCGCTGTAAGTGGGCGTGGCTACGCCCACTTTTGGTCAACATAGTTTTCGTCCCTCCCTAAGAACATAACTGTAAAGTTTCAAGTCAATTGGTTAAAAAACAAAAAAGTTTCCCATACAACGGGTCACTTTTCGCTATAAGTGGGCGTGGCTACGCGTGGTTACGCCCACTTTTGGTCAAAATAGTTTTCATTCCTCCCTAAGACCATAACTGTAAAGTTTCAAGTCAATTGGTTAAAAAACAGAAAAGTTTTCCATACAACGGGTCAATTTTCGCTATAAGTGGGCGTGGCTACGCCCACTTTTGGTCAACATAGTTTTCGTCCCTCCCTAAGAACATAACTGTAAAGTTTCAAGTCAATTGGTTAAAAAACAAAAAAGTTTTCCATACAACGGGTCAATTTTCGCTATAAGTGGGCGTGGCTACGTGGTCAAAATAGTTTTCATTCCTCCCTAAGAACATAAATGTAAAGTTTCAAGTCAATTGGTTAAAAAACAAAAAAGTTTTCCATACAACGGGTCAAGCTTAGCTATAAGTGGGCGTGGCCATGCCCACTATTGGTCAAAATAGTTTTCATTCCTCCCTAAGAACATAACTGTAAAGTTTCAAGTCAATTGGTTAAAAAACAAAAAAGTTTTCCATACAACGGGTCAATTTTCGCTATAAGTGGGCGTGGCTACGCCCACTTTTGGTCAACATAGTTTTCGTCCCTCCCTAAGAACATAACTGTAAAGTTTCAAGTCAATTGGTTAAAAAACAAAAAAGTTTTCCATACAACGGGTCAATTTTCGCTATAAGTGGGCGTGGCTACGTGGTCAAAATAGTTTTCATTCCTCCCTAAGAACATAAATGTAAAGTTTCAAGGCAATTAGTTAAAAAACAAAAAAGTTTTCCATACAACGGGTCATGCTTAGCTATAAGTGGGCGTGGCCATGCCCACTATTGGTCAAAATAGTTTTCATTCCTCCCTAAGAACATAACTGTAAAGTTTCAAGTCAATTGGTTAAAAAACAAAAAAGTTTTCCATACAACGGGTCAATTTTCGCTATAAGTGGGCGTGACTACGCGTGACCATGCCCACTTTTGGTCAAAATGGTTTTCATTCCTTTCTAAGAACATAACTGTAAGGTTTCAAGTCAATTGGTTAAAAAACAAAAAAGTTTTCCATACAACGGGTCAATTTTCGCTATAAGTGGGCGTAGCTACGCCCACTTTTGGTCAAAATAGTTTTCATTCCTCCTTAAGAACATAACTGTAAAGTTTCAAGTCAATTGGTTAAAAAACAAAAAAGTTTTCCATACAACGGGTCAATTTGCGCTATAAGTGGGCGTGGTTACGCCCAGTTTTGGTCAAAATAGTTTTCATTCCTCCCTAAGAACATAACTGTAAAGTTTCAAGTAAATTGGTTAAAAAACCAGTAAGGGAGCTATTTTCAGCTTTGCTGAAACTTATATACTCTTGCAAGCATTTGGAAAATACGTTTTATAGTTTTGCCAATAAGAATCTTATAAGTTTATAAAGATAAAGAGGCGTAACCCCGCCCATTTTCTACTTTTTTTTAACGAATACAATGCAATCATTCTTCATTTTACGATTTTCTATCTCGCCTGCTTATAGATAAATCACATTTTTAAGTTTTTCTCTATATGGGCGGTGCCACGCCCTTATGTCCGATTCTTATGAAACTTTGTAATATGGTCAAGAATTCTTAAAAACGCGCAACTGCAATGTTTCATCTGTTTATAGTTGAAAACAAAAAAGTTTTTCTAACGAAAACCGAATTTTTAACCGATTGTTGCTATGGGAGCTATATGGTATATTTATCCGATCTTCACCAATTTTGCAGTGAGCCTTAATTTATGTCCGAGATATTCTTGTGCAAAAAATTGGGGCGATAACTTTAAAAACAAGGAGTTTAATGAGCAAAAACCTCATTTTTGACCGATCGTTCCTATGGCAGCTATATGCTATAGTTATCCGATCTGCACCAAATTTGCAGTGTATTTTGACTGACGTCCAACATGTCTCTGTGCAAAAAATTGAAGTGATAGCTTTAAAATCACAGCGTTTTTAAAGAAAAAACCTCATTTTTAACCGATCGTTCCTATGGCAGCTATATGCTATAGTATTCCGATCAGGCTGGTTTCTACATATAAACTGCCTGCAAGGAAAAGAAAATTTTCTGCATTTAAATTTTTTTGCTAACTTCAAAACTCTGGGAGGAGTTCGCATTGAAACAGACAGACGGACAGACAGACAGACGGACAGACGGACATGGCTATTTGAACTCGTCTCGTCGTGCTGATCAAGAATATATATACTTTATATAGTCGGAGATGTCTCCTTCTCTGCGTTGCAAACTTCATGACAAAGTTAATATACTCTTGCAAGAGTATAAAAAAAAAGTTTTTCATACAACGGGTCAATTTTCGCTATAAGTAGGCATGGCTACGCCCACTTTTGGTCAAAATAGTTTTCATTCCTCCCTAAGAACATAACTGTAAAGTTTAAAGTCAATTGGTTAAAAAACAAAAAAGTTTTCCATACAACGGGTCAATTTTCGCTATAAATGGGCGTGGCTACGCCCACTTTTGGTCAAAATAGTTTTCATTCCTCCCTAAACACATAACTGTAAAGTTTCAAGTCAATTGGTTAAAAAACAAAAAAGTTTTCCATACAACGGGTCACTTTTCGCTATAAGTGGGCGTGACTACGCGTGGCTACGCCCAGTTTTGGTCGAAATAGTTTTCATTCCTCCCTAAGAACATAACTGTAAAGTTTCAAGTCAATTGGTTAAAAAACAAAAAAGTTTTCCATACAACGGGTCAATTTTCGCTATAAGTGGGCGTGACTACGCGTGACCATGCCCACTTTTGGTCAAAATGGTTTTCATTCCTCCCTAAGAACATAACTGTAAGGTTTAAGTCAATTGAAAAAAAAAACAAAAAAGTTTTCCATACAACGGGTCAAGTTTCGCTATAAGTGGGCGTGGCTATGTGGTCAAAATAGTTTTCATTCCTCCCTAAGAATATAAATGTAAAGTTTCAAGGCAATTAGTTAAAAAACAAAAAAGTTTTCCATACAACGGGTCAAGCTTAGCTATAAAAGGGCGTGGCCGCGCCCACTTTTGTTCAAAATAGTTTTCATTCCTCCCTAAGAACATAACTGTAAAGTTTCAAGTCAATTGGTTAAAAAACAAAAAAGTTTTCCATACAACGGGTCAATTTTCGCTATAAATGGGCGTGGCTACGCCCACTTTTGGTCAAAATAGTTTTCATTCCTCCCTAAAAACATAACTGTAAAGTTTCAAGTCAATTGGTTAAAAAACAAAAAAGTTTCCCATACAACGGGTCACTTTTCGCTATAAGTGGGCGTGACTACGCGTGGCTACGCCCAGTTTTGGTCGAAATAGTTTTCATTCCTCCCTAAGAACATAACTGTAAAGTTTCAAGTCAATTGGTTAAAAAACAAAAAAGTTTTCCTTACAACGGGTCAATTTTCGCTATAAGTGGGCGTGACTACGCGTGGCCATGCCCACTTTTGGTCAAAATGGTTTTCATTCCTCCCTAAGAACATAACTGTAAGGTTTAAGTCAATTGAAAAAAAAAAACAAAAAAGTTTTCCATACAACGGGTCAAGTTTCGCTATAAGTGGGCGTGGCTACGTGGTCAAAATAGTTTTCATTCCTCGCTAAGAACATAAATGTAAAGTTTCAAGGTAATTAGTTAAAAAACAAAAAAGTTTTCTATACAACGGGCCAATTTTCGCTATATGTGGGCGTGACTACGCCCACTTTTGGTCAAAATAGTTTTCATTCCTCCCTAAGAACATAACTTTAAAATTTCAAGTCAATTGGTTAAAAAAGAAAAAAAGTTTTCCATACAACGACGTGAATATTGCTTCTCTTCCTCTTCTTCATTTTGTATGGGGGCTACCAGTTCCAGATGTCCAATCTCAATGAAACTTTCAGGCATGTAGTCGGACTATGTAAAACTACTATGTTTAAAATTTCAGCACTCTATCATACAAAACAAAAAAGTTTTCCATACAACGATTCAAGTTTTGTTCACTTTTCTTCTTCTTCGTCGTCCTGATCAAGAATATATATACTTTATATAGTCGGAAATTAATATTTCGATCTGTTAGAAACTTCAGCACAAAGTTATTATACTGTTTCACATACGTGAAAAGTATAATGAAAAAATTTCGATTGACTAACCCCTGGGCAGCGAACCTGAGTACTTCGAATTGAAGAGGAACAGCTCTATGCAATAAGCTACTGAATCACTTGGAAGTAAGAAAGAATTCTTTTTTGTTAATAGCTCAACAGTCGCACACATACATACTAGAGGTTGAGAACTATCGATAATCGGCGCTATCGATAGTCAACGATAGTTATTTTGGAACCATCGATTGTCGTGATAGTGCTATCGATAGTCGTCGATAATATCATCCCACATAAATATTTTTTATGTAAACAAGAAAATTAATGTTTAATTATTTATTTAATCAAAAAATTTTGGCTTAAAAACAAAAGGGTGTTTATATTGTCCTCCTTGAGCCTGATTCGCCTCATTGAAATAATTTGTCCCGCCTTGCTGAACACTCTTTCTGATTCCACGGACGCACAGAGGAACCTTAGATACATTCAGCTTGCAAAAATTAAAAATTCATGAACGCTTTCGATAATACAAATATATGTGCCTGACCAGAGATTAAAACCAGTAAGGAAGCTATTTTCAGCGTTGCTGAAACTTATATACTCTTGCAAGCAGTTGGAAAATACGTTTCATAGTTTTGCCAATAAGAATCTTATAACTTTATAAAGATAAAGGGGCGTTACCCCGCCCATTTTCTACTTTTTTTTAACGAATACAATGCAATCATTCTACACTTCATTTTACGATTTTCTATCTCGTCTGCTTATAGATAAATCACATTTTTAAGTTTTCTCTATATGGGCGGTGCCACGCCCTTATGTCCGATTATTACGAAACTTTGGAATATGGTCAAGGATTCATAAAAACGCGTAACTGCAAAGTTTTATCCGTTTATATTTAAGAACAAAAAAGTTTTTCTAACAAAAACCGAATTTTTGACCGATTGCTCCTATGGGAGCTATATGCTATATTTATTCGATCATCACCAATTTTGCTGTGTGCCTTAAATTACGTCCAAGATGTTCTTGTCCAAAAAATTGAGGCGATATCTTGAAAAATAAAGAGTTTATTGAGCAAAAACCTCGTTTTTGACCGATCGTTCCTTTGGCAGCTATATGCTATAGTATTCCGATCAGGCTGGTTTCTACATATAAACTGCCTGCAATGAAAAGAAAATTTTCTGCGTTTAAATTTTTTTGCTAACTTCAAAACTCTGGGAGGAGTTCGCATTGAAACAGACAGACGGACAGACGGACAGACAGACAGACGGACATGGCTATCTGAACTCGTCTCGTCGAGCTGATCAAGAATATATATACTTTATATAGTCGGAGATGTCTCATTCTCTGCGTTGCAAACTTCACGACAAAGTTAATATACTCTTGCAAGAGTATAAAAATGTTAACTTTAAAGAAATCGGAATTATAGTTGTGATGATATCGCTACTCAAAGTTGACCTTTTTATACCCTGCACATACAGTGTGTCAGGGTATATTAAGTTTGTTTGAACGAAATGTATGTAACGCACAGAAGGAGGGGAGGGGGACCCCATAAAGTATATATATTCTTGATCAGGATGACAAGAGAAATCGATTGAGCCCTGTCCGTCTGTCCGTCCGTCCGTCTGTATTCACCAATGGTTCTCGGAAACTGTAAAAGCTAGAGACTTGAAATTTGGAGGGTAGACTCGTGATGCTTGGCACTACATCAATTTTAAACGGTTTTGTGCCACGCCCAATCCTTCCCGCCCAACCAGCACCGCCCACTTTTTTAAAACGTTGTAACTCGAACACGCGAAAAGATAGAAACATGAAAGTTGGTATGTAGACTCAGCATGAATAGCTCTACAAAACTGCATACCACAATTTTTCCCCCTCCCCTTGATTTCCCCTCCCCCAGTGGTTTTCTCTAAAAAGCAATATCTCCAAAACTAATAAAGATATGAACATGAAATTTTGTATACAAGCTTAGTAAATATATATCTTTAAAACTGCGTACCACAAAATTCCCCCCCTGTTCGAAAGTTACCTCTCAATGACCAACAAACCCAAATTTTTTGTAAATTCCACTTTTTTTGACCAATTTACTTGATATTTTGAACACTATTCGATCGGGCGATATCAAATCAAGAATTTTTTGTAGATTTAGGGTGTTGCACCACCTTCTGTGTGTGCAGGGTATTATATTGTCGAGTATACTCGACTATAGCGTCCTTACTGGTTTTAATTTCAAAATGTTTCTTATAAAAAAATCTATAACCAGTAAGAGAGCTATTTTCAGCTTTGCTGAAACTTATATACTCTTGCAAGCATTTTATCAAGTGTTCTTATTGGAAAATATGTCTTATAGTTTTTCCAATAAGAATCATATAAGTTTATAAAGATAAAGGGGCGTGGCCCCGCCCATTTTCTAATTTTTTGTAACAAATATATTGCAATCATTGTACACTTTATTTTGCGATCTTATATCTCATCGACTTACAGAGAAATCACATTTTAAAATTTTTCTCTATATGGGCGGTGCCACCCCCTTATGTCCGATTTCTACGAAACTTTGGAATGTGGTCAAGGATTAATAAAAACGCGTAACTGCAAAGTTTTATCCGTTTATATATAAGAACAAAAAAGTTGCCCTAACAAAAACCGAATTTTTGACCGATTGTTCCTATGGGAGCTATATCCTATATTTATCCGATCTCCACCAAATTTACTGTGTGTCTTAACTGACGTCCAAGATATTTGTGTGCAAAAAATTGAGGTGATAACTTTAAAATCAAAGCGTTTATTGAGCAAAAACCTAATTTTTAACCGATCGTTCCTATGGCAGCTATATCCTATAGTTATTCGATCATGCTGGATTTTACATACAAACTGCGTGCAAGGAAAAGAAAATTTTCTGCGTTCAAATTTTTTCGATATCTTTAAAACTCTAGGAGGAGTTCGCATCGCAACAGACAGACAGACAGACGGACAGACGGACATGGCTATATGAACTCGTCTCGTCGAGCTGATCAAGAATATATTTATATAGTCGGAGATGTCTCCTTCTCTGCGTTGCCAACTTCATGACAAAGTTAATATACTCTTGCAAGAGTATAAAAACAGGGGGACAAAGAGTGCAGGTCTTTTTGTGGTCATTATTTTGTACAATTGGCGATCGAATTTTTCTATACTAATAGTATAAAAAGGAAAGATTTATATATTTTTGTAAGGAAGTAAGGACCGATTTCAAAGTTTATTTCACATTATATATATAGGTTATATTTGTATCACTTGCGGCTCTTCATTTATAAACGAGGGGGAAGTAGTTAAAACTCACTTTGGTTGTGAGGTCGCAAGCAAAAAAACGTACAGAATCGTAACATGCCTTGCTTCTTCTTATACTTCAGTATTGATATGTGTGTGTTGTCTGTAAAGAGCTCACACGGTACATAGGATTTTCATACACTTGCGTTAACTTGGTCATGAAGTATGGAACGCAGAACGCGTATCCGACAATGAAAATTACATACTATATTCTTGATCAGCACAACGAGATGAATTTATATAGTCATGTCCGTCTGACTTTTTTAATGCAAAATACTCGATTAAATTAAATTTTATTTGTGCAACCACAAAACATATTACACTTTGCTTCTTCTTACTCTTCCACATTAGTTTGAGTGTATTTTTTGTAAATAGAACTCGAAAAGAGTGAGAGAAACGACAAATGATGTTTTTGTGTTATACTCCTGTTTCATTCTTCACAAGTGTTGTCTGGGAAAAAGAGTATATTAACTTTGACATGAAGTATGCAACGCTGAAAGGGAGATATCTATATAAAGTATATTTATTCATGAACAAAACGACGAGACAAATTAATATAGCCATGTCTGTCTATTGGTCTATTTGTTGCAATGCTAATTCCTCCTAGAATTTTGAAATAAGCAAAAAAACTTAATTGAGACAGTTTTCTTATACTTGCATGCAGTTTATATGTAAAAATCACATTGAACTGATCACTATAGCCTATAGCTGCCTTAAGAATGTTCAGTCAAAAATGAGCTTTTTCCATTAAAAAATGTTGGTTTCTGGAGATATCCACTAAATATTTATCATCATATTTTCTTAATTGGAATTTACACTTCTCTCAAGCCCAAAGAATTATAACAACATTGTCTGGTACATGGAAAATAAGAGACCAACAAAACGAAGGAAAGATTGCATTCCTATTGATTTAATTAATTTATTGATTTAAAATTTTATTAATCTAGGAATTTAAAAGCTGGAATGAATATTGCTGACTTGAAGACCGACAAGATAAATGGGGTGGGTTGCCTTCACATACAGCACTAAAATTTAAACAGATATATATATTTGGATCCATACTACTTACAAGAACGTAATTTGAAATTGATAGAGATAAAATTTGATATGATTCAATCCGGTGTTATATGCAACCGTTCCTCATATTTGAGGGCGTAGCAAAGCGCGCCGGGCCATACTAGTACTTTATATAGTCGGAAATGAATATTTCGATCTGTTACAAACTTCAGCACAAAGTTAATATACTATTTCACATACGTGAAAAGTATAATTAGATACATATAAAAACCAGTAAGGGCGGTATAGTCGAGTATACTCGACAATATAATACCTTGCACACATGGTAGACGGTGCCACACCATCAATCTACAAAAACATATTGATCTGACGTTGCCTTTTCAAATAGTGTTCAAAATATCAAGAAAATCGGTCAAAAAATGTGGACCTTTGTTAGTTTTGGAGTTATAGCTTTTTTAAGAAAAATACTAGGGGAGGGGAAATTAAGGGGAAAGGGAAAAATTGTGGTATGCAGTTTTGTAGAGTTACTCATACGGAGTCTACATACCGACTTTCATGTTTTTATACTTTTCACTTATGTGAAATAGTATATTAACTTTGTCACGGAGTTTGTAACAGATCGAAATATTAATTTCCGACTATATAAAGTATATATATTCTTGATCAGGACGACAAGACGAGTTGATTTAGCCATGTCCGTCTGTCCGTCTGTCGGTCTGTCTGTCTGTCTGTCTGTCTGTCTGTCTGACTGTCTGTATGTATGCAAACTAGTCCCTCAGTTTTGAAGCTATCGAGCTGAAACTTTGCACAGAGTCTTAGAATTTATTACGATGAATCATTCGTCGGAACCAGCATGATCGGATTATTGGAACAGGTAGCTCCCATACGAAAAGAAGAAGAAAAGTGAACAAAACTTGAATCGTTGTAGTTATGGAAAACTTTTTTGTTTTGTACAATAGAGTGCTGAAATTTTAAACATAGTTGTTTTACATGGTCCGACTACATGCCTGAAAGTTTCATTGAGATTGGACATCTGGAACTGGTAGCTCCCATACAAAATGAAGAAGAGGAAGAGAAGCCATATTCACGTCGTTGTATGGAAAACTTTTTTGTTTCTTAACCAATTGACTTGAAATTTTAAAGTTATGTTCTTAGGGAGGAATGAAAACTATTTTGACCAGAAGTGGGCGTAACCACGCGTAGCCACGCCCACTTATAGCGAAAATTGACCCTTTGTATGGAAAACTTTTTTGTTTTTTAACCAATTGACTTGAAACTTTACAGTTATGTTCTTAGAGAGGAATGAAAACTATTTTGACCAAAAGTGGGCGTAGCCACGCCCACTTATAGCGAAAATTTACCCGTTGTATGGAAAACTTTTTTGTTTTTTAACCAATTGACTTGAAACTTTGCAGTTATGCTCTTAGGGAGGAATGAAAACTATTTTGATCAAAAGTGGGCGTGGCCACGCCCACTTATAGCTTAACTTGACCCTTTGTATGGAAAACTTTCTTGTTTTTTAACCAATTGACTTGAAACTTTACAGTTATGTTGTTAGGGAGGAATGAAAACTATTTTGACCAAAAGTGGGCGTAACCACGCGTAGCCACGCCCACTTATAGCGAAAATTGACCCTTTGTATGGAAAACTTTTTTGTTTTTTAACCAATTGACTTGAAACTTTACAGTTATGTTCTTAGAGAGGAATGAAAACTATTTTGACCAAAAGTGGGCGTAGCCACGCCCACTTATAGCGAAAATTTACCCGTTGTATGGAAAACTTTTTTGTTTTTTAACCAATTGACTTGAAACTTTGCAGTTATGCTCTTAGGGAGGAATGAAAACTATTTTGATCAAAAGTGGGCGTGGCCACGCCCACTTATAGCTTAACTTGACCCTTTGTATGGAAAACTTTCTTGTTTTTTAACCAATTGACTTGAAACTTTACAGTTATGTTCTTAGGGAGGAATGAAAACTATTTTGACCAAAAGTGGGCGTAGCCACGCCCACTTATAGCGAAAATTGACACTTTGTATGGAAAACTTTTTTGTTTTTTAACCAATTGACTTGAAACTTTACAGTTATGTTCTTAGAGAGGAATGAAAACTATTTTGACCAAAAGTGGGCGTAGCCACGCCCACTTATAGCGAAAATTTATCCGTTGTATGGAAAACTTTTTTGTTTTTTAACCAATTGACTTGAAACTTTGCAGTTGTGCTCTTAGGGAGGAATAAAAACTATTTTGACCAAATGTGGGCATGGCTACGCCCACTTATCGCAAAACTTGAACCGTTGTATGGAAAAATTTTTTGTTTTTTAACGAATTGACTTGAAACATTACAGTTATGTTGTTAGGGATGCATGAAAACTATTCATTTAGTTTTTTTTATAGTGACACAAAGTGAAAAGTATTATAGCTTCAGCCTTGCTGAAGATAGCGTCCTTACTGGTTATCTTTTTGTATGTTCGAGTTATAGCGTTTTCAAAAAGTGGGTGGTGCTGGATGGGCGGGAAGGAGTGGGCGTGGCACAAAACCATTCAAACTTGATCTGCTGCCGAGCATCACGAGTCTACCCACCAAATTTCAAGTCTCTAGCTATTATAGTTTCTGAGAACCATTGGTGAATACGGACGGACAGACGGACGGACGGACGGACATGGCTTAATCAATTTCTCTTGTCGTCCTGATCAAGAATATATAAACTTTATAGGGTACCCCTGCCCTCCTTCTGTGCGTTACATACATTTCGCTCAAACAAACACAATATACCCCGATACACAGTATGTGTACAGGGTATAAAAATGATAATAATCAGAAGTATGCGTGCCCCGGTGATGGTTCTCAATATCTTTGACTGGGTTCTCTGGATGATTTCAATGTTGCTACTGCTAGCGTTTCCCCATAGCTGGGAGCCGTAGGTCCAGATAGGTTTGAGAACAGAATTGTAGAGCAGGACTTTGTAGTCAAGACTAAGGGAAAAGCGAGCGTTGATAAGCCAGTGGAGGCTATTTGCTTTTAGTTTTAGATGCGTTCTCTTGGCCTCGATGTGCCTGCGCCATGTGAGTCTTCTATCGAGGTGTACTCCGACAAAAAAAAAAACAAATCGCGTGCAACACAGTACACGTGTTCGAAGTGAAACTTTCTTTAAAAGAACCAAAAAACCAGTAAGGACGCTATCATCAGCCTTGCCACACCCATTTTCTGGATATAATTTCTCTTTATCTTAGTATCCTATACACCAACTTTCATTATTTTAGCTCATTGCGTACCTGAGATATGCAATTTATCAATTTTTGCTATAACTGGGCGTTGCCATACCCAATTTTTAATGAAAATATTTTTTCAAGTCAATTGATCAAGAAAAAAAAAAAACGTTTTCCATACAACGACTTAAATTGGCTTTTTATCCTCTTATTAATGATTTATGGTAATAGAATTGGAGGATTTGCGCAACATTTCAGGTCGATGATTTTAAAATAACCAAAAGGGAAATTTAGGTATCTGGGAAATATTTTATAGATATTTTCACACCGTTGCAAAAACTCTGACAATTTTCTCGAAGATTTTATTAAATTCAGCATTATTTTAAGTTTTTATTAATAATTATGTACCAAGAAATAGACTTTATGGTTTCCTCATTAATCTGCATTAAAACAATTCAATATTTTACATGTTTTCATTAATAAATCTGCTCGTAAAAATAGTACATTTTATGAAAATATGTACATACATACATAGGTATGTACCAACCATGCACAATATGGAATGTGTACATTTTTGAATGCATAAATGCGAAGAAGAAGAATTAATTCAAATGTGCAGAGTGTCTCCCGAAGAACAGAGTCAAGTTAACTACCAATGCTCCAATATGTGGAATCTACTTGACTTGTGTTCACTTTCGGAAATTTTTGAATTTGTAAATTAATTGTTTTTATTTGCTAATCACAGCAATGGAAAGGGTATTATTGTCAATTGCAAAATTGAACGGGCTTCAACATTATTAACTGCAGATGATTTCGCGGCTCATATGTATATTATGAAGCCGATTAGCGACGTTGTTTAGCAACGTTAAGTAGCGGGCAACAACAAGCACAATGCATACGTTCAGACAGTGTAATAGGTAGCAACAACCACACTGTCCGACCTAACGGAGAATGCTTATGACGAAAATAACAACAACAAGAGTTGTTGTAATATTTGGAGTAAATGTGCCAGGTTAGTTGTTGTTGCATATGCGCCAGATGGCGAAAGTGACGGTTGAAGAGGCATGCCAAAATTACAACAAAGCATGTTGTTGTTGTTACTTTTTTTTATGACTACACACTTTATGACTACAGACCGTCATTCTATATTCTGTTTCATTCTCTCGCAGGCTAAATCATATAAATATATAGTCTGTCTCTTTTTCATGTCGTTTCATCGAGTTTAAATCACACCCATGCTAAAGAAGTTTCACTTCAAAAACTGTAAAACTATAAACCATAAACTGAATTATGTTCACAAGTGCCTTCAGCACCAATCAGCATCATGTATCTGATTATCCTAAAATTTTACATTGAAAATATTCGCCGTATTTTTACCAAGATTGTTTAATTCTTAATAGTACATTTACCGCCCTATTTTAGGAAATGTCTTAAAAATGTCTTCGTTGATACAAATGTATCAGTGAAGACATTTCTAAAGGAGATTTTAAGCATTTCCGTATTTTAGGCAACAATCTCTTAGATCGAAAGCTCTTTTTAACTCGAAAGCTGTTTTTGAGATAACAGTATGAAAAATTTATGTTAAGCGTATGTTAAGTTCGGCATGGAATATTGAAATTACTTATGTTTCGCGTATCTCAAATGAACATGAGTGTAGCTAGCACTTTTATTCCGTCTCGTCTTCTTCTTGCATTTTGAGACACAAGTGCGCCACTTTTGACACCGATTGACTGACACAATTGACACAGCAATAGGTTAGCTGACACAATCGCATATGCGCCGTGTATCGTCATGGAACATAGGCCTACCTAATGTTCATTCATGTTTACAATTGCTTTTGTTTTTCTGGTTTGAAAAATATAAAACTGCAATAATATAAACAAATAATTAATCAAATGCAATTATTGAGTTCTCATGATTATGTGGCTTCAATTGCTATATTATTTTTTGAAAACAAAATGTTTGCAAAATGAGTAAAAGTGAATATAAATATTCAAAATAGTAATGTAATAAGAAAATTAATATTTATTAAATTATTAATATTGAAAAAAAGTCATACTTTTACAATTTATATTGATTTCGCAAACATTTGCGTTCAAAATCTTTGTTAAGACGTCCTCGCGAGCAGGTATTAGAAAATGTCTTCGTTAAGACGAAAAGAGCTTTTTTTTCTGTTCCTAAAATACGAATTTCCTTAAAAAGTTATCAACTGGCATTTAAGAGAATGTTACGGCTTAACAGTGTCTTAACTTGCTTAAGACATTTCCTAAAATAGGGCGGTTAGATTAAGTTCAAATATTGTATTACATTTAAGTTATTCTCTGGGTATTGTCATGCGCCTTTCTTTTCTTGTTTGGTCTACTACCCTTTGATAGAGTTGAAAGGTTGCTGTTCATTTTCTTGCTCCTAAAGTTAAGTTTCACTTATTAGGAGTTGTTTTGTTTCTATTCGCTTTTTGCTAAATAAATAGTTTATTACCATGAAATCTCGCTAATTGATTTTTACATGTCCGGAAATCTAGCCTCCTCCCCTCTCTTGACCCATTGCCTGTAAGGTAAGGGATAAGGGATCGCCACATATTCCTATATTGCACTTTCGGCGATCATGGTAGGGTGGGGTATTTCCGCTGCTACTAACAGCTTAGCACGGACCTCTTCTCCTTGATAGCTACACCCCTATGCCCTTATCCTCTTCCTCCTTTAAAGTATTGGGTTTCCTAATTCCCTCTCTCGCAGTTCGCATTGTAACTTCCTCTCACCCACGACATTTGCCGACGAGACAGAGCCGGACTGCAAGCTGCGTGCCTGTGCTTCCAACTCGCCCTTCATCAGCTCCTTGGTTGTTTTAACAACTCTACGTTATATGTTACAACAACAATTCGGCTCCAATCATACTGATTTCATCAATAATCAAATCGCGAACGTATTTGAATAAGAATCTATATTGCTGTGCTACTTCAACTTACAAAGGAAGCAATTGAAAGGCTTATCTTTAGGGCAGTGTATATCGTTGTCCCATCAATAGCCACAGAAGCTTTACCAGTTGAAGCGCATGTGATATAAGCGTTGCAAAATCTGTCATTTTCAGAAAATCTATTATAAATTTCCATCAATAGTCTGATCACAAACGTTTTGCCGCATCCAGCAGGACCCGTAAAAAATATTTGCAACGGAGAAGGATTTTCTGACTGGGCATAAGATTTTCCCTCCGTTTGGCAATGGCACCCAGTTTATTCAACGTCGCTAAGCGCAAATCACTGTTCACGTCCGAATTAGGATTGTCATAGAGTGTTTGAAAAGGATTGGCTTCTGGAAATCTGGTGGCAACATCATGGATTTCATCGTCATCTTCAGCTTGTCTATCTTCTCGACAGAGTTTCCGACAAATCTCAATAGTTTTGTTAATGTCTAAATCGGATTCGAACTCTTTACGACGTTCCAAAATCTGATTCTCATGTTCGTCGTAAATCGTAATGTATTTCATTTCTTCAAGAATGTCGATTTCTTCATTTCGGAAGGGGATGTGTAAAGTCACCATTTCCCTTTTATATTCATTGAAATCAGAGGCTATGTCATAATTTCTATAGCGAATGATGCGTAGTTGCTTTCGTTGAATGTTAACCCCTTGTGATTTTTTTGTATAATTAGCAACAAATTGCGCGAGCGACAATCCTTCCATTTCTTCTAGCCGCTGCTCATATTTGTCAAACCAGTTTTCTTTCCAAACATTCGTTGAATTGTCATCGGCATTCAATTCATCCAATTCTTTTTGTGTTCGCCTTATACGCTGTCGTTAAATAGGCCATACGGTAGAAATATAAACTACGGAAATTGAACTTTTTGACATAGGAAGACGAAGTAGGTACCAAGCTGCTTCTTGGCTCGTTAACTCAACACTAGTATTGAGCATATTGACACTCATTTTCCTTGTTATTTCAACAATGTCAAACTCTCGATTCTCATTTGTTATTTCAAGAATTTGTTGCTGTAAATTACTAATACCTCTATTAGTTTTGTGTACGTACTCAACAACGTATGCAGCACAAGAGTATTCCTCAATGATAAATTGGATATCTGTATTTGATTGCAATATGTTGAGAATGAAAGGATTGTAAGGATTATGCCATTTTTCATTCGGTTGTCGTTTTAAATAAACCTTGGGTCTAATAATTCCAGCTTGAATATGAAAGTAATCTTCGTCAGAAGAAATTCGATTTTCCTCATAAAAAGATTCTATGCTTTCGTAATCGTTGTTCTCGAGATTATGTTGCAATTCCTTATAACGCTGAGCATAACTGACATATCCACGGGGATTTTTCTGCATGGGATTTAATATCGTTGTGTATTTACATGGCATAAATGGAGCATCAAATCGACATTTCTGTGGTTGGTTTGCGTTTAGTTTTTTGTGGCAGGTGAAAGTATGTTTGTGCGTTTGCAAACGGATATATCCAGAAGCCTCTCTTGAAGAAACCGATATTAGTTCATCAATCATCGTGATAGCGTTTTGGTTATCTATACCAAGCGGGTCTGATGGAGCATCATTAAGCCATAATAAAATGTGTGCATGCGGACTGCCACGATGTTGAAATTCAATTCGTTGAAAATAGTTGACAACATAGTAGTTGCCAAATGGGCTCTTTTTCTTCGATTGGAGAATATTTAACAAAATATTTACTATTTTATTAAAATATACTGCGCAAGTTACAGCATTTTCATTGACAAGTGTAGTCTTTGATATGTAATCTAGTGATGCTGCTGCTTCAGCTGAAAGTTCAGCTTCATTATTTTTATACTTTTCACGTATATGAAATAGTATATTAACTTTGTCACGGAGTTTGTAACAGATCGAAATATTAATTTCCGACTATATAAAGTATATATTTTCTTGATCAGGACGACAAGACGAGTTGATTTAGCTATGTCCGTCTTTCTGTCTGTCTGTCGGCTTGTCTGTCTGTCTGTATGTGTGCAAACTAGTCCCTCAGTTTTGAAGCTATCGAGTTGAAACTTTGCACAGAGTCTTAGAATTTATTACGACGAATCATTCGTCGGAACCAGCACGATCGCATTATTGGAACAGGTAGCTCCTTTACGAAAAGAAGAAGAAAAGTGAACAAAACTTGAATCGTTGTATGGAAAACTTTTTTGTTTTGTACGATAGAGTGCTGAAATTTTAAACATAGTAGTTTTACATAGTCCGACTAAATGCCTGAAAGTTTCATTGAGATCGGGAAACTGGAACTCGTAGCTCCCATACAAAATGAAGAAGAGGAAGAGAAGCAATATTCACGTCGTTGTATGGACAACTTTTTTATATTTTAATCAATTGACTTCAAACTTTACAGTTATGTTCTTAGGGAGGAATGAAAACTATTTTGACCAAAAGTGGGCATGGCCACGCCCACTTATAGCTAAACTTGACCCGTTGTATGGAAAACTTTTTTGTTTTTATACCCTGCACATACAGTGTGTCAGGGTATATTAAGTTTGTTTGAACGAAATGTATGTAACGCACAGAAGGAAGGGAGGGGGACCCCATGAAGTATATATATTCTTGATCAGGATGACAAGAGAAATCGATTGAGCCCTGTCCGTCTGTCCGTCTGTATTCACCAATGGTTCTCGGAAACTGTAAAAGCTAGAGACCTGAAATTTGGAGGGTAGACTCGTGATGCTTGGCACTACATCAAGTTTAAATGGTTTTGTGCCACGCCTACTCCTTCCCGCCCAACCAGAATCGCCCACTTTTTTAAAACGTTGTAACTCGAACACCCGAAGAGATAGAAACATGAAAGTCGGTATGTAGACTCAGCATAAGGAGCTCTACAAAACTGCATACCACAATTTTTCCCCATCCCCTTGATTTCCCCTCCCCGGGTTGATTTCTCTCAAAAGCAATATCTCCAAAACCAATAAAGATATGAACATGAAATTTTGTATACAAGCTCAGTAAATATATATCTTTAAAACTGCATACCAAAAAATTCCCCTCTGTTCGAAAGTTACCCCTCAATGACCTACAAACTCAAATTTTTCGTAAATTCCACTTTTTTTGAACAATTTACTTGATATTTTGAACATTATTCGATCGGGCGATGTCAAATCAACATTTTTTTTTTAAGATTTAGGGTGTTGCACCACCCACTGTGTGTGCAGGGTATTATATTGTCGAGTATACTCGACTATAGCGTCCTTACTGGTTTAACCAATTTACTTGAAACTTAACAGTTATGTTCTTAGGGGGGAATGTAAACTATTTTGACCAAAAGTGGGCATGGCCACGCCTACTTATAGCTAAGCTTGACCCGTTGTATGGAAAACTTTTTTGTTTTTTAACGAATTGACTTGAAACTTTGCAGTTATCTTAGGGAGAAATGAAAACTATTTTGATCAAAAATGGGCATGGCTACGCCCACTTATCGCAAAACTTGAACCGTTGTATGGAAAACTTCTTTGTTTTTCAACCAATTGGCTTGAAACCTTACAGTTATGTTGTTAGGGAGGCATGAAAACTATTCATTTAGTTTTTTTTATAGTGACACAACGTGAAAAGTATTATAGCTTCAGCCTTGCTGAAGATAGCGTCCTTACTGGTATTCTTTGCCAGTAATCCCGACAACATTTTTAATTTTGTTTTGCCATAGTTGTAAAAGGATTGTTTAATATTTAAATTCACACAATTTGTCACCAAAAACAAGTTGTTCCAACAGTTCGGCGAATTTGTTTTTTTTTTCAAGCTTTTATAAATCAC
This sequence comes from Phortica okadai, assembly GCA_034638295.1. NCBI lineage: Eukaryota > Metazoa > Arthropoda > Insecta > Diptera > Drosophilidae > Phortica > Phortica okadai. The sequence continues at coordinate 16,207,213 of CM067848.1, read as the reverse complement.
AATGATTAGTTACATTGTGAATTATAATATTGCACAATTATTTTTATAATTATGCATCCCTTATTTCTTTGGTATATAAAATCAAGTATGTGAACTTACACCCAGTGCTGGATTTACCAATTGGCTGAGTAGGCTGGAGCCTAGGGCGGCAGATTTTTGGGGGCGGCAAATTTGGCACATTACTTTTTTTTCCGTATATAAAAGATTACTAAAGGCACTGTAAAATATTGGTAGGCGATCATGAATTTTTTAAATATTCCATTGGCGTTTCTATAATAATTACAACTTACATGTTGCGTGATTGCTTCTAACATACGAGTAATCTTTACAAATGTGGTAATATGGGGAGAATGGTCTATGCTGGGTAAGGTGGCCAAATAACGTATGACATTTTAATATTCAATTCTTCCGAAAGTACAGCCAGTTTTTCATAGAAAACAACTATAAATTGTCATTTTCTGCTTTTCAACAAGGTGGCCCGAGATTAACGGATCAATCCGTTAACCAAGAATATGCTTCAGGGTCTATCGGGTTGTCGCGTGCGGGAGCCGATGTGGGGGGCATAGGCATTGAGTTCGAGAGTGAGAAAGATAGATATAGGGCGGCAATACAAGCGCGGAAGTCCCGTCCCGTATTTACTTCAAATCAAAAACAAATCAAAAGTCACCTCATTAATGCGTCCTGCAATTTCTAATAAGTACGTATTAATATTCGCATTTCGAGAGCAAGTTTATTTGGTTGTGTGCTATAAATAAATAGAGTGTTTAGTGGATTGTATGAATAATTTCAGAACATCATATAATTTGTGCATACAATACGTATATATAGGTAAGTAATTGTAATGTATTACCACAATAAATCATCAGTAATTTAACTTGACGCTGTTTAGAAAGGTTTGCGTAGAACATACAATTTTTTGTTTTATTAAACTTAAATATGGACGGTTAAATACCAAACACTGCTATCTACAAAATGTTAACTCTACAGGAGGACAAAAAAAAAAGGTCTGAAAAAAGTTACTGGTACTTATTTCAGAATGAGTTATGGAAGAAAGCGACTTAGTGGATCTGAGTATAAAAGAAAGGCCAAATAAAAAAAAGAAGGGTCAAGAACAGATTATCCGTAAAACTATAAAAATTGAAAATTTTCTTACAATTAGAAGTAAAAGCAGTGATGAACCATCAGAAACTTTAACCACATGCACTGATACAATCCAATCTAAAACCAGTAAGGACGCTATAGTCGAGTATACTCGACAATAAAATACCCTGCACACCCAGTAAGCGGTGCAACACCCCAAATCTACAAATAAATATCGATTTGCTATCGCCCGAACAAATAGTGTTCAAAATATCAAGTAAATCGGTCAAAAAATGTGAAATTTACGAAAAATTTTAGTTTGTAGGTCATTGAGGGGTAACTATCAATAAGATGGGAATTTAGTGGTATACAGTTTTACAGATACATGTTTACTGAGCTTGTCTACAAAATTTCAGGTTCGTACCTATAATAGTTTTGAAGATACAGCAATTTTAAGAAAACAACCGGGGAAGGGGAAATGAAGAGGAGGGGGAAAAATTGTGGTAAGCAGTTTGGTAGAGCTCTTTATGCTTAGTCTATATACCGACTTTCATGTTTCTATCTCTTTGGATGTTCGAGTTATAGCGTTTTAAAAAAGTGGGCGGTGCTGGTGGGCGGGAAGGAGTGGGCGTGGCACAAAACCATTCAAACTTGATCTGCTGCCGAGCATCACGAGTCTACCCTCCAAATTTCAAGTCTCTAGCTATTATAGTTTCTGAGAACCATTGGTGAATACGGACGGACAGACGGACGGACATGGCTTAATCAATTTCTCTTGTCGTCCTGATCAAGAATATATATACTTTATAGGGTCCCCTTGCCCTCCTTCTGTGCGTTACATACATTTCGCTCAAACAAACACAATATACCCCGATACACAGTATGTGTACAGGGTATAAAAAATGAAACGGATTTGAACTCTGTGGCACAACAACAATTGTCGCCTGTTGAACAATTTGCTTGTGAAAAATCGGATACTTATGTTTTTGACAACGAGGCGGTAGAGGAATCATCAATAAGTATAGCAGTTAAAGATGCGGCTCCGAATCAGACGTCAAGTACAAGTAATGACCAAGAGCTAACAACAATAAATCTAAACAAAGATCCAGCTTTATAGGAAGTTAACAATACCTTAAGGGAGATTATTGCACGATCCGGCTTCGATCAAAACAAATCTTGTGACTTATCTAAAAGTGAGAAAATATATGCTGATCAGCGTCGTTTCTTGCCAGTGGGTAACTTCCAAAGAAAAATGAAAAATAATGAAGTGAAAGACCGAAATTGGCTTGTTTATTCTGAAAGTAAAGATCTATATATTGCGGACCCTGTTAGGCATTCGGTCTATTGGAGTATAAGACTCAGTTCGAGAACGAAGGATTTAATGACTGGAAAAACGCAGAACACCGAGTAGCTCAGCATGAAAACTCTGCACGTCATAGTTTGAAAGCTAGAAATGCGATTGATGGCCGACTCGACAATTTACTACAGGTCCAAATTGATGATGAAATTACTTATTGGAGCAATGTTCTGAAGAGAGTTGTTGCTGTAGTGAAACGACTGTGTTCAAGAGGCCTTGCTTTCAGAGGGACAAATGAAAAGTTCGGTGATCCACATAACGGAAATTATTGTATGATTTTGGAACTGTTAGCGGAATTCGATCCTTTTTTAGCCACACATCTTGAACGATTTGGGAATCAAGGATCGGGCAGTACCAATTACTTATCAAAGACCGTTTGCGATGAGATTATTCTCTTGATGGGTCATAAACTCTTAAAAATAATAAACAAAGTGAATGTTGAAATTCAAGCTTCCACCGCAGATTTGATCGCCGTTACCGATCTTTACGAATCACTCCGTACCTTTTTTGTAGCTGAACGAGACAATTTCAAATATTTCGAAGAAAAGGCGATAGAATTAAGCGTATCGAAGCAATATACATCAGAGATAGAAAAAAGACAACCGACAAGAAAAACCAGTAAGGACGCTATAGTCGAGTATACTCGACAATATAATACCCTGCACACACAGTAGCCGGTGCAACACCCCAAATCTACAAAAAAAATTTTGATTTGACATCGCCCGATCAAATAGTGTTCAAAATATCAAGTAAATCGGTCCAAAAATGTGGAATTTACGAAAAATTTGAGTTTGTAGGTCATTGAGGGGTAACTATCAAAAAGAGGGGAATTTTGTGGTATGCAGTTTTTAAGATACGTACATACTGAGCTTCTCTACAAAATTTCAGGTTCGTATCTCTAATAGTTTTGAAGATACAGCAATTTTAAGAAAACAACCGGGGGAGGGGAAATGAAGAGGAGGGGGAAAAATTGTGGTATGCAGTTTTGTAGTGCTACTTATACTGAGTCTACATACCGACTTTAATGTTTCTATCTCTTTGGATGTTCGAGTTATAGCATTTTAAAAAAGTGGGCGGTGCTGAATGGGCGGGAAGGAGTGGGCGTGGCACAAAACCGATCAAACTTGATCTGCTGCCGAGCATCACGAGTCTACCCGCCAAATTTCAGGTCTCTAGCTATTATAGTTTCTGAGAACCATTGGTGAATACGGACGGACAGACAGACGGACAGACAGACAGACGGACGGACGGACAGACAGACGGACAGACGGACGGACATGGCTTAATCAATTTCTCTTGTCGTCCTGATCAAGAATATATGTATATACTTTATACGGTCCCCCTGCCCTCCTTCTGTGCGTTACATACATTTCGCTCAAACAAACACAATATACCCCGATACACAGTATGTGTACAGGGTATAAAAAGATTTGATGAAACATCGGAAGAAGATATTGCCATGACTGCGAGTGAATCTTTCAGGATTAACACGTTTCTCGTTCTCATAGATAGACTCGTGTCCGAGTTAGAAAAACGGCAAAAGGCATACAACGGATTTAACAAGAAGTTTTCATTTCTAACTAAAATGAATGAGCTGTAACCATCGACCTTGAAGGAAAAAGCCATTTCATTGGAAACCAGTAAGGGCGGTATAGTTGAGTATTCTGAACTATACAATACCCTGTACACACACCTATGTTGATAACACGTTAAACATTCGCCGACAGCAAAAGCAGTGTACCACGATATGGTTTGTGTATTTGCTAAGGTGAGGCAGGGCTCACAGTGCAATGTTGCCATTAGATGGCGCTTTAGTACGGATTTTGTTACAAAGCATTGCTGCAAAATTTTAGTGTGTTGGTCTTTGCGGGGAAAGTGGTAGTTTGTTGTATGTAGTTTTAAAAAGGTATGTTATCTGAGTTTGCATACAAAATTTCAGCATTGTATTCTTTATACTTTAGGAGATACAGCAATTTTAAGAAAAAAATGACCTTTTGTTGTGGTCGATGGGCGGGAAGGAATGGGCGTGGCAAAAATTCCTTCAAACTTGATCTAGTGTTCGACCACACGAGTCTATCTTCCAAATTTCAAGTCTCTAGCTTTAATAGTTTTCGCAGTGTTAAGTACGGTTTTTGTTACAAATAGGATAAAGCAGTGTTCAAAGCGCAATTTATGCCAAATTTCAACTATATATATATATATATATAGTTTAGGAGATACAGCAATTTTAAGAAAACAACTTTTTGAGGGGAAACGAAGGGGAGGGGGAAAAATGTGGTATGCAGTTTTGTAGAGCTATGCATACTGAGTCTACATACTCATTTTCATGTTTCTAACTCATCAGGTTTTCGAGCTACAGCCTTTCGAAAAAATGGATGGTGCTCGATGGGCGGGAAGGAGTGGGCGTTGCAAAAAATCCTTCAATCTTGATCTAGCGTTTGACCTCACGAGTCTATCCACCAAATTTCAAGTCTCTAGCTCTTATAGTTTTCGAGAACCATTGGTGAGGACGGACGGACGGACGGACAGACAGGGCTATATCAATTCGTCTTGTCATCCTGATCAAGAATAGATATACTTTATAGGGTTCCCCTCCCCTCCTTCTATGCGTTACATACAAACCGTCTCAAACAAACTTAATATACCCTGATACACAGTGTGTGTACAGGGTATAAAAATGTGTAAGAGTATAGTCTCTTTGATTATTACAAGGATACCGAGACAACGACACTTTGACTCACAGAAATAAAGTAATGCGTTTACACTCAAGTTTCGATTGTCAGATTAGAACTTTCTTTATTTCACGTCTTATTAGTTTAGCTGTCTTCTATCGACTGACTTGAGGTCTCTTTTGAGTTTCGTTCCTCGCTCAATCGTGTCGGATTGAGTGAGAGGACATTCTCAGAGAGCCAGAGTGTAGGGTTGCATTTGGCTTGCCCCATCAGGGCAAAGCCAGTGTATACATCCTGCTACAAATGTATCCTAGTGATTTAGAACCTGATTTAGTTCAGGAATGCGTACATTTTCAATGCCATCTTTCATCTCAAAGTTTGATAAAACCAGATTCTGGATCGTTAAAAAGTCTCTCTTTGTTCCTGCGAACACAGAATTTGGAGAACATTTATCCAAACTTGGATATAGCACTTCGCATGGCTCTATGTACACCAGTGACAAATTTTTCAGGTGAGAGAAATCTTTTCTTGCTTGAAGCGGGTAAAAAACTATCTACGATCTCATTTAAGTCAAGAAAAGCTTAACGCATTTTCTCTTTTGTGCATAGAGTCAGATCTAATGAACAAGATTTCATACTACGATATAATAAACGATTTTGCGAATTTAAAATCTCGCAAAAAGATTATGTAAAACTTAATTGTTTCCTTTGTCACCATTAACCTGATTGTTAACAAATTTTTCAATAATATAATTAATATGATTGTGAACTTGACTATCGAATTGAATTTCAAAAGTCAGTTGGAAGGCAAACAATTGAATAGCCTACGGGCGGCAAATTTGTAAATCCGGCACTGCTTACACCAATTAGTTGCAATTGTTTGTTATACCCTGTACACATACTGTGTATCGGGGTATATTGTGTTTGTTTGAGCGAAATATATGTAACGCACAGAAATATTCACTTGCGACTATATAAAGTATATATATTCTTGATCAGGATGACAAGAGAAATTGATTAAGCCATGTCCGTCCGTCTGTCCGTCCGTCCGTCTGTCTGTCCGAATTCACCAATGGTTCTCAGAAACTATAAGAGCTAGAGACTTGAAATTTGGAGGGTAGATTCGTGATGCTTGGCAGCAGATCAAGTTTGAACGGTTTTGTGCCACGCCCACTCCTTCCCGCCCATCCAGCACCGCCCACTTTTTTAAAACGCTATAACTCGAACATCCAAAGAGATAGAAACATTAAAGTCGGTATGAAGACTCAGAATAAGTAACACTACAAAACTGCATACCACAATTTTTCCCCCTCCTCTTCATTTCCCCTCCCACGGTTGTTTTCTTCAAATTGCCGTATCTTCAAAACTATTAAAGATACGAACCTGAAATTTTGTAGACAAGCTCAGTATATACGTATCTTAAAAACTGCATACCACAAAATTCCCGTCTTATTGATAGTTACCCCTCAATGACATTTTTTGACCGATTTACTTGATATTTTGAACACTACTTGTTCGGGCGATGTCAAATCAAAATTTTTGAATATATGTATATACTTTATACGGTCCCCCTGCCCTCCTTCTGTGCGTTACATACATTTCGCTCAAACAAACACAATATACCCCGATACACAGTATGTGTACAGGGTATAAAAAGATTTGATGAAACATCGGAAGAAGATATTGCCATGACTGCGAGTGAATCTTTCAGGATTAACACGTTTCTCGTTCTCATAGATAGACTCGTGTCCGAGTTAGAAAAACGGCAAAAGGCATACAACGGATTTAACAAGAAGTTTTCATTTCTAACTAAAATGAATGAGCTGTAACCATCGACCTTGAAGGAAAAAGCCATTTCATTGGAAACCAGTAAGGGCGGTATAGTTGAGTATTCTGAACTATACAATACCCTGTACACACACCTATGTTGATAACACGTTAAACATTCGCCGACAGCAAAAGCAGTGTACCACGATATGGTTTGTGTATTTGCTAAGGTGAGGCAGGGCTCACAGTGCAATGTTGCCATTAGATGGCGCTTTAGTACGGATTTTGTTACAAAGCATTGCTGCAAAATTTTAGTGTGTTGGTCTTTGCGGGGAAAGTGGTAGTTTGTTGTATGTAGTTTTAAAAAGGTATGTTATCTGAGTTTGCATACAAAATTTCAGCATTGTATTCTTTATACTTTAGGAGATACAGAAATTTTAAGAAAAAAATTACCTTTTGTTGTGGTCGATGGGCGGGAAGGAATGGGCGTGGCAAAAATTCCTTCAAACTTGATCTAGTGTTCGACCACACGAGTCTATCTTCCAAATTTCAAGTCTCTAGCTTTAATAGTTTTCGCAGTGTTAAGTACGGTTTTTGTTACAAATAGGATAAAGCAGTGTTCAAAGCGCAATTTATGCCAAATTTCAACTATATATATATATATATATATATAGTTTAGGAGATACAGCAATTTTAAGAAAACAACTTTTTGAGGGGAAACGAAGGGGAGGGGGAAAAATGTGGTATGCAGTTTTGTAGAGCTATGCATACTGAGTCTACATACTCATTTTCATGTTTCTAACTCATCAGGTTTTCGAGCTACAGCCTTTCGAAAAAATGGATGGTGCTCGATGGGCGGGAAGGAGTGGGCGTTGCAAAAAATCCTTCAATCTTGATCTAGCGTTTGACCTCACGAGTCTATCCACCAAATTTCAAGTCTCTAGCTCTTATAGTTTTCGAGAACCATTGGTGAGGACGGACGGACGGACGGACAGACAGGGCTATATCAATTCGTCTTGTCATCCTGATCAAGAATAGATATACTTTATAGGGTTCCCCTCCCCTCCTTCTATGCGTTACATACAAACCGTCTCAAACAAACTTAATATACCCTGATACACAGTGTGTGTACAGGGTATAAAAATGTGTAAGAGTATAGTCTCTTTGATTATTACAAGGATACCGAGACAACGACACTTTGACTCACAGAAATAAAGTAATGCGTTTACACTCAAGTTTCGATTGTCAGATTAGAACTTTCTTTATTTCACGTCTTATTAGTTTAGCTGTCTTCTATCGACTGACTTGAGGTCTCTTTTGAGTTTCGTTCCTCGCTCAATCGTGTCGGATTGAGTGAGAGGACATTCTCAGAGAGCCAGAGTGTAGGGTTGCATTTGGCTTGCCCCATCAGGGCAAAGCCAGTGTATACATCCTGCTACAAATGTATCCTAGTGATTTAGAACCTGATTTAGTTCAGGAATGCGTACATTTTCAATGCCATCTTTCATCTCAAAGTTTGATAAAACCAGATTCTGGATCGTTAAAAAGTCTCTCTTTGTTCCTGCGAACACAGAATTTGGAGAACATTTATCCAAACTTGGATATAGCACTTCGCATGGCTCTATGTACACCAGTGACAAATTTTTCAGGTGAGAGAAATCTTTTCTTGCTTGAAGCGGGTAAAAAACTATCTACGATCTCATTTAAGTCAAGAAAAGCTTAACGCATTTTCTCTTTTGTGCATAGAGTCAGATCTAATGAACAAGATTTCATACTACGATATAATAAACGATTTTGCGAATTTAAAATCTCGCAAAAAGATTATGTAAAATTTAATTGTTTCCTTTGTCACCATTAACCTGATTGTTAACAAATTTTTCAATAATATAATTAATATGATTGTGAACTTGACTATCGAATTGAATTTCAAAAGTCAGTTGGAAGGCAAACAATTGAATAGCCTACGGGCGGCAAATTTGTAAATCCGGCACTGCTTACACCAATTAGTTGCAATTGTTTGTTATACCCTGTACACATACTGTGTATCGGGGTATATTGTGTTTGTTTGAGCGAAATATATGTAACGCACAGAAATATTCACTTGCGACTATATAAAGTATATATATTCTTGATCAGGATGACAAGAGAAATTGATTAAGCCATGTCCGTCCGTCTGTCCGTCCGTCCGTCTGTCTGTCCGAATTCACCAATGGTTCTCAGAAACTATAAGAGCTAGAGACTTGAAATTTGGAGGGTAGATTCGTGATGCTTGGCAGCAGATCAAGTTTGAACGGTTTTGTGCCACGCCCACTCCTTCCCGCCCATCCAGCACCGCCCACTTTTTTAAAACGCTATAACTCGAACATCCAAAGAGATAGAAACATTAAAGTCGGTATGAAGACTCAGAATAAGTAACACTACAAAACTGCATACCACAATTTTTCCCCCTCCTCTTCATTTCCCCTCCCACGGTTGTTTTCTTCAAATTGCCGTATCTTCAAAACTATTAAAGATACGAACCTGAAATTTTGTAGACAAGCTCAGTATATACGTATCTTAAAAACTGCATACCACAAAATTCCCGTCTTATTGATAGTTACCCCTCAATGACATTTTTTGACCGATTTACTTGATATTTTGAACACTACTTGTTCGGGCGATGTCAAATCAAAATTTTTGAATATATGTATATACTTTATACGGTCCCCCTGCCCTCCTTCTGTGCGTTACATACATTTCGCTCAAACAAACACAATATACCCCGATACACAGTATGTGTACAGGGTATAAAAAGATTTGATGAAACATCGGAAGAAGATATTGCCATGACTGCGAGTGAATCTTTCAGGATTAACACATTTCTCGTTCTCATAGATAGACTCGTGTCCGAGTTAGAAAAACGGCAAAAGGCATACAACGGATTTAACAAGAAGTTTTCATTTCTAACTAAAATGAATGAGCTGTAACCATCGACCTTGAAGGAAAAAGCCATTTCATTGGAAACCAGTAAGGGCGGTATAGTTGAGTATTCTGAACTATACAATACCCTGTACACACACCTATGTTGATAACACGTTAAACATTCGCCGACAGCAAAAGCAGTGTACCACGATATGGTTTGTGTATTTGCTAAGGTGAGGCAGGGCTCACAGTGCAATGTTGCCATTAGATGGCGCTTTAGTACGGATTTTGTTACAAAGCATTGCTGCAAAATTTTAGTGTGTTGGTCTTTGCGGGGAAAGTGGTAGTTTGTTGTATGTAGTTTTAAAAAGGTATGTTATCTGAGTTTGCATACAAAATTTCAGCATTGTATTCTTTATACTTTAGGAGATACAGAAATTTTAAGAAAAAAATGACCTTTTGTTGTGGTCGATGGGCGGGAAGGAATGGGCGTGGCAAAAATTCCTTCAAACTTGATCTAGTGTTCGACCACACGAGTCTATCTTCCAAATTTCAAGTCTCTAGCTTTAATAGTTTTCGCAGTGTTAAGTACGGTTTTTGTTACAAATAGGATAAAGCAGTGTTCAAAGCGCAATTTATGCCAAATTTCAACTATATATATATATATATATAGTTTAGGAGATACAGCAATTTTAAGAAAACAACTTTTTGAGGGGAAACGAAGGGGAGGGGGAAAAATGTGGTATGCAGTTTTGTAGAGCTATGCATACTGAGTCTACATACTCATTTTCATGTTTCTAACTCATCAGGTTTTCGAGCTACAGCCTTTCGAAAAAATGGATGGTGCTCGATGGGCGGGAAGGAGTGGGCGTTGCAAAAAATCCTTCAATCTTGATCTAGCGTTTGACCTCACGAGTCTATCCACCAAATTTCAAGTCTCTAGCTCTTATAGTTTTCGAGAACCATTGGTGAGGACGGACGGACGGACGGACAGACAGGGCTATATCAATTCGTCTTGTCATCCTGATCAAGAATAGATATACTTTATAAGGTTCCCCTCCCCTCCTTCTATGCGTTACATACAAACCGTCTCAAACAAACTTAATATACCCTGATACACAGTGTGTGTACAGGGTATAAAAATGTGTAAGAGTATAGTCTCTTTGATTATTACAAGGATACCGAGACAACGACACTTTGACTCACAGAAATAAAGTAATGCGTTTACACTCAAGTTTCGATTGTCAGATTAGAACTTTCTTTATTTCACGTCTTATTAGTTTAGCTGTCTTCTATCGACTGACTTGAGGTCTCTTTTGAGTTTCGTTCCTCGCTCAATCGTGTCGGATTGAGTGAGAGGACATTCTCAGAGAGCCAGAGTGTAGGGTTGCATTTGGCTTGCCCCATCAGGGCAAAGCCAGTGTATACATCCTGCTACAAATGTATCCTAGTGATTTAGAACCTGATTTAGTTCAGGAATGCGTACATTTTCAATGCCATCTTTCATCTCAAAGTTTGATAAAACCAGATTCTGGATCGTTAAAAAGTCTCTCTTTGTTCCTGCGAACACAGAATTTGGAGAACATTTATCCAAACTTGGATATAGCACTTCGCATGGCTCTATGTACACCAGTGACAAATTTTTCAGGTGAGAGAAATCTTTTCTTGCTTGAAGCGGGTAAAAAACTATCTACGATCTCATTTAAGTCAAGAAAAGCTTAACGCATTTTCTCTTTTGTGCATAGAGTCAGATCTAATGAACAAGATTTCATACTACGATATAATAAACGATTTTGCGAATTTAAAATCTCGCAAAAAGATTATGTAAAACTTAATTGTTTCCTTTGTCACCATTAACCTGATTGTTAACAAATTTTTCAATAATATAATTAATATGATTGTGAACTTGACTATCGAATTGAATTTCAAAAGTCAGTTGGAAGGCAAACAATTGAATAGCCTACGGGCGGCAAATTTGTAAATCCGGCACTGCTTACACCAATTAGTTGCAATTGTTTGTTATACCCTGTACACATACTGTGTATCGGGGTATATTGTGTTTGTTTGAGCGAAATATATGTAACGCACAGAAATATTCACTTGCGACTATATAAAGTATATATATTCTTGATCAGGATGACAAGAGAAATTGATTAAGCCATGTCCGTCCGTCTGTCCGTCCGTCCGTCTGTCTGTCCGTATTCACCAATGGTTCTCAGAAACTATAAGAGCTAGAGACTTGAAATTTGGAGGGTAGATTCGTGATGCTTGGCAGCAGATCAAGTTTGAACGGTTTTGTGCCACGCCCACTCCTTCCCGCCCATCCAGCACCGCCCACTTTTTTAAAACGCTATAACTCGAACATCCAAAGAGATAGAAACATTAAAGTCGGTATGAAGACTCAGAATAAGTAACACTACAAAACTGCATACCACAATTTTTCCCCCTCCTCTTCATTTCCCCTCCCACGGTTGTTTTCTTCAAATTGCCGTATCTTCAAAACTATTAAAGATACGAACCTGAAATTTTGTAGACAAGCTCAGTATATACGTATCTTAAAAACTGCATACCACAAAATTCCCGTCTTATTGATAGTTACCCCTCAATGACATTTTTTGACCGATTTACTTGATATTTTGAACACTACTTGTTCGGGCGATGTCAAATCAAAATTTTTGAATATATGTATATACTTTATACGGTCCCCCTGCCCTCCTTCTGTGCGTTACATACATTTCGCTCAAACAAACACAATATACCCCGATACACAGTATGTGTACAGGGTATAAAAAGATTTGATGAAACATCGGAAGAAGATATTGCCATGACTGCGAGTGAATCTTTCAGGATTAACACGTTTCTCGTTCTCATAGATAGACTCGTGACCGAGTTAGAAAAACGGCAAAAGGCATACAACGGATTTAACAAGAAGTTTTCATTTCTAACTAAAATGAATGAGCTGTAACCATCGACCTTGAAGGAAAAAGCCATTTCATTGGAAACCAGTAAGGGCGGTATAGTTGAGTATTCTGAACTATATAATACCCTGTACACACACCTATGTTGATAACACGTTAAACATTCGCCGACAGCAAAAGCAGTGTACCACGATATGGTTTGTGTATTTGCTAAGGTGAGGCAGGGCTCACAGTGCAATGTTGCCATTAGATGGCGCTTTAGTACGGATTTTGTTACAAAGCATTGCTGCAAAATTTTAGTGTGTTGGTCTTTGCGGGGAAAGTGGTAGTTTGTTGTATGTAGTTTTAAAAAGGTATGTTATCTGAGTTTGCATACAAAATTTCAGCATTGTATTCTTTATACTTTAGGAGATACAGCAATTTTAAGAAAAAAATGACCTTTTGTTGTGGTCGATGGGCGGGAAGGAATGGGCGTGGCAAAAATTCCTTCAAACTTGATCTAGTGTTCGACCACACGAGTCTATCTTCCAAATTTCAAGTCTCTAGCTTTAATAGTTTTCGCAGTGTTAAGTACGGTTTTTGTTACAAATAGGATAAAGCAGTGTTCAAAGCGCAATTTATGCCAAATTTCAACTATATATATATATATATATAGTTTAGGAGATACAGCAATTTTAAGAAAACAACTTTTTGAGGGGAAACGAAGGGGAGGGGGAAAAATGTGGTATGCAGTTTTGTAGAGCTATGCATACTGAGTCTACATACTCATTTTCATGTTTCTAACTCATCAGGTTTTCGAGCTACAGCCTTTCGAAAAAATGGATGGTGCTCGATGGGCGGGAAGGAGTGGGCGTTGCAAAAAATCCTTCAAACTTGATCTAGCGTTTGACCTCACGAGTCTATCCACCAAATTTCAAGTCTCTAGCTCTTATAGTTTTCGAGAACCATTGGTGAGGACGGACGGACGGACAGACAGGGCTATATCAATTCGTCTTGTCATCCTGATCAAGAATAGATATACTTTATAGGGTTCCCCTCCCCTCCTTCTATGCGTTACATACAAACCGTCTCAAACAAACTTAATATACCCTGATACACAGTGTGTGTACAGGGTATAAAAATGTGTAAGAGTATAGTCTCTTTGATTATTACAAGGATACCGAGACAACGACACTTTGACTCACAGAACTTTCTTTATTTCACGTCTTATTAGTTTAGCTGTCTTCTATCGACTGACTTGAGGTCTCTTTTGAGTTTCGTTCCTCGCTCAATCGTGTCGGCTGCGATCGCGATTGAGTGAGAGGACATTCTCAGAGAGCCAGAGTGTAGGGTTGCATTTGGCTTGCCCCATCAGGGCAAAGCCAGTGTATACATCCTGCTACAAATGTATCCTAGTGATTTAGAACCTGATTTAGTTCAGGAATGCGTACATTTTCAATGCCATCTTTCATCTCAAAGTTTGATAAAACCAGATTCTGGATCGTTAAAAAGTCTCTCTTTGTTCCTGCGAACACAGAATTTGGAGAACATTTATCCAAACTTGGATATAGCACTTCGCATGGCTCTATGTACACCAGTGACAAATTTTTCAGGTGAGAGAAATCTTTTCTTGCTTGAAGCGGGTAAAAAACTATCTACGATCTCATTTAAGTCAAGAAAAGCTTAACGCATTTTCTTTTTTGTGCATAGAGTCAGATCTAATGAACAAGATTTCATACTACGATATAATAAACGATTTTGCGAATTTAAAATCTCGCAAAAAGATTATGTAAAACTTAATTGTTTCCTTTGTCACCATTAACCTGATTGTTAACAAATTTTTCAATAATATAATTAATATGATTGTGAACTTGACTATCGAATTGAATTTCAAAAGTCAGTTGGAAGGCAAACAATTGAATAGCCTACGGGCGGCAAATTTGTAAATCCGGCACTGCTTACACCAATTAGTTGCAATTGTTTGTTATACCCTGTACACATACTGTGTATCGGGGTATATTGTGTTTGTTTGAGCGAAATATATGTAACGCACAGAAATATTCACTTGCGACTATATAAAGTATATATATTCTTGATCAGGATGACAAGAGAAATTGATTAAGCCATGTCCGTCCGTCTGTCCGTCCGTCTGTCTGTCCGTATTCACCAATGGTTCTCAGAAACTATAATAGCTAGAGACTTGAAATTTGGAGGGTAGATTCGTGATGCTTGGCAGCAGATCAAGTTTGAACGGTTTTGTGCCACGCCCACTCCTTCCCGCCCATCCAGCACCGCCCACTTTTTTAAAACGCTATAACTCGAACATCCAAAGAGATAGAAACATTAAAGTCGGTATGAAGACTCAGAATAAGTAACACTACAAAACTGCATACCACAATTTTTCCCCCTCCTCTTCATTTCCCCTCCCACGGTTGTTTTCTTCAAATTGCCGTATCTTCAAAACTATTAAAGATACGAACCTGAAATTTTGTAGACAAGCTCAGTATATACGTATCTTAAAAACTGCATACCACAAAATTCCCGTCTTATTGATAGTTACCCCTCAATGACATTTTTTGACCGATTTACTTGATATTTTGAACACTACTTGTTCGGGCGATGTCAAATCAAAATTTTTTTTGTAGATTTGGGGTCTTGCACCGCCTACTGTTTGTGCAGGGTATTATATTGTCGAGTATACTCGACGATAGCGTCCAAAGTATTTGGTGTTATTAACCTGACTTTTGTCTTTAGTGTCTGTATTTCTGTGTCTAGTTGGTGTTTTTTTTTTGCCAGTTAATGGCATTATGTTCTGTTCCATTTGTTGTATTACATTAAGGATATCTATTGGATTAATTATATGAAGAAGAATGTTGGTGTTGTTGACTATCTCGACCGGTGTTGTGTCGATTGTAATGAATCCCGATTCGGTTTGGATGGGGGTTACTCTCATCATTGCTGATGTCGGGGTCAGGCTGATGGTTAGTATCAATATTATTATCTGAAAATTTGTTAGGCCGCTTTATGTTGATTAAATGGACATTTTTTAAGTTTGCCTTCCTAAATTTTGGTTCTTCTTTATGCCTGACATTTTTATAGTTTTTTATAAAGCCTTCCTTTCTTTTTATACTCTTCACGCAAGTGAATAGTATTATAACTTTGTCCTGAAGTTTGTAACAGCAAGAAGGAGGGGAGGGGGACCCCATAAAGTATATATATTCTTGATCAGCTCGACAAGACGAGTTGATATAGCCATGTCCGTCTGTTCGTCCGGCCGTCCGTCCGTCTGTCTGTGACTATGCATTCTCCTCCTACAGTTTTGAAGATATCGAGCTGAAATTTTGCAGGGAGTTTTCTCAAATGTATGGTCAAATCATTCGTCGGAACCGGATATATCTGATTATTGGAACTGGTAGCCCCCATACGAAATTAAGAAGAACCAGTAAGGACGCTATCTTCAGCAAGGCTGAAGCTATAATACTTTTCACGTTGTGTCACTATAAAAAAAATTAAATGATTAGTTTTATGACTCCCTAACAACATAACTGTAAAGTTTCAAGTCAATTGGTTAAAAAACGAAATGTTTTCCATACAACGGTTCAAGTTTTGCGATAAGTGGGCGTATCCATGCCCATTTTTGATCAAAATAGTTTTTATTCCTCCCTAAAAACATAACTGTAAGGCTTCAAGTCAATTGGTTAAAAAACAAAAAAGTTTTCCATACAACGGGTGAAGTTTCGCTTTAAGTGGGAGTGGTCATGCCCACTTTTGGTGTAAATAGTTTTAATTCCTCCCTAAAAACATAACTGTAAGGCTTCAAGTCAATTGGTTAAAAAACAAAAAAGTTTTCCATACAACGGGTCAAGTTTCGCTTTAAGTGGGAGTGGTCATGCCCACTTTTGGTCTAAATAGTTTTCATTCCTCCCAAAGAACATAACTGTAGAATTTCAAGTCAATTGGTTAAAAAACAAAAAAGTTCTCCATACAACGACGTGAATATTGCTTCTCTTCCTCTTCTTCATTTTGTATGGGAGCTACCAGTTCCAGATGTCCAATCTCAATGAAACTTTCAGGCATGTAGTCGGACTATGTAAAACTACTATGTTTATAATGTTTCTATCGTACAAAACAAAAAAGTTTTCCATACAACGATTCAAGTTTTGTTCATTTTTATACTCTTGCAAGAGAAGGAGACATCTCCGACTATATAAAGTATATATATTCTTGATCAGCTCGACGAGACGAGTTCATATAGCCATGTCCGTCTGTCTGTCTGTCTGTTGCGATGCGAACTCCTCTTAGAGTTTTAAAAATATCAAAAAAAATTTAAATGCAGAAAATTTTCTTTTCCTTGCACGCAGTTTGCATGTAAAATACAGCATGATCGGATAACTATAGCATATAGCTGCCATAGGAACGATCGCTCAAAAATGAGGTTTTTGCTCAATAAACTCTTTGGTTTTCAAGATATCGCCTCAATTTTTTGCACAAGAACATCTTGGACGTAAATTAAGGCACACAGCAAAATTGGTGATGATCGGATAAATATAGCATATAGCACCCATAGGAACAATCGGTCAAAAATTCGGTTTTTGTTAGAAAAACTTTTTTGTTCTTAAATATAAACGGATAAAACTTTGCAGTTACGCGTTTTTATAAATCCTTGACCATATTCCAAAGTTTCGTTAAAATCGGACATAAGGGCGTGACACCGCCCATATAGAAAAAAACTTAAAAATGTGATTTCTCTGTAAGCCGATGAGATATAAGATCGCAAAATGAAGTGTACAATGATTACAATGTATTTGTTAAAAAAAATTAGAAAATGGGCGGGGCTACACTCCTTTATCTTTATAAAAGTATATGATTCTTATTGGAAGATTTATAAGACATATTTTCCAATAAGAACACTTGAGAAAATGTTTGCAAGAGTATATAAGTTTCAGCAAAGCTGAAAATAGTTCCCTTACTGGTTCTTCTTCTTTTCGTATGGGGGCTACCAGTTCCAGTGGTCCGATATGGCTGGATCCGACAAATGAGTTGACTGCACGAATAAGAAGTCTCTGTGCAAAATTTCAGCTCGATATCTTCAAAACTGTGGGAGGAGATTGTTTATATACAGACAGACGGTCAGACGGACATGGCTAAATCAACTCGTCTTGTCGTCCTGATCAAGAATATATATACTTTATATAGTCGCAATGAATATTTCTGTGTGTTACAAACTTCAGCACAAACTTATTATACTATTTCGCATACGTGAAAAGTATAAATATGTTTTTATACAACCTCAACTCATATGGGACTACCCCCTGAATTTAAGCATATTAATTAGGGGAGGAAAAGAAACTAACAAGGATTTTCTTAGTAGCGGCGAGCGAAAAGAATTCAGTTCAGCACTAAGTCACTTTATCTATATGGTAAATGTGAGATGCAGTGTATGGAATGTCTAAATTCTAGAATGAGAAATTAATGATTTAAGTCCTTCTTAAATGAGGCCACTTACCCAAAGAGGGTGCCAGGCCCGTATAACGTTAATGATTACTAGAAGACGTTTCCAAAGAGTCGTGTTGCTTGATAGTGCAGCACTAAGTGGGTGGTAAACTCCATCTAAAACTAAGTATAACCATGAGACCGATAGTAAACAAGTACCGTGAGGGAAAGTTGAAAAGAACTCTGAATAGAGAGTTAAATAGTACGTGAAACTGATTAGAGGTTAAGCCCGATGAACCTGAATATCCATTATGGAAAATTCATCATTAGACTTATAATATTTAAATAACATTGTAATGATGTTGTGCATTTTTTCCATATAAGGACATTGCAATCTATTAATATAATAAAATATTTGTTAAAACCAGTAAGGATTGGAGTCGACAGTAATCGACTCCGACATACCCTGTACCTTCAATTAGTAACGACTGTTTGAAGGCGTGGCCCCGCCCACTTTTTCATCAAAATAGATTTCCATTTAATATCACACATACCTTTTTTTACACTTTTAGACCAATTGGTTCCGGAGATACAACGTTTTTCTATATGTGGGCGTGGCAACGCCCATTTTGTACTTGAATCGTGTTATATTCAATCCCAATAGCATACACGCAAAATTTCATTATTGTAGGTTTTATGTTTCTAGAGATATAAGCGTTTTAAATTTGTATTATAAAGGGGCGTGGCTATGCCCATTTTTTTCTTGTATCTTCTTGGGACTCATTTCAGCTATATGTATTCCAAATTTGGTGATCCTATCACAAAAGACAACCGAGATAATACGACTTTTGTAAATTTTTTTCCCGAGGTTGCTCCAGTCATTTGCCCCTCACCCCTAAACGAAGTTTAAAAGGGGGAAAACAAAATAAACTTGATCTGCTTAAGAAATGACAGAATCGAAGAGCGAAGAGCTTTTGGTTCCATCTATTATAGTTTCCGAGATCTAGGCGTTCATACAGACGGACAGACAGACAGACGGACAGACGGACATGGCTATATCAACTCGTCTTATCGAGCTGATCAAGAAAATATATACTTTCTATAGTCGGAGATGTCTCCTTCTGGGAGTTACATACATTGTCGATGCTGACAAAACTAATATACCCTTGTACTATAAGGTACAGGGTATAAAAATCATGAGCTTTAGTTTATTCAAATTATTATGCTTGCATTTTAACATAGAATAAATGCTTATTGATTTGATAAAGTATTGATAGATTTATCATATATACAATGCGTTAATTCTACGGAATTATAGAATGGCATATTAATCGATGATTTTTGTGTTTATTATATGCATTTGTATGATTAACATTGCGAAAGATTCAGGATACCTTCGGGACCCGTCTTGAAACACGGACCAAGGAGTGTAACATATGTGCAAAACATTGGGATTTTATAAACCTAATGGCATAATTAACTTGACTTGTTTATTGGGATTAGTTTTGATATTAGTAATAATTTCTTAACACAATCCCGGGGCGCTCTATATAGTTACGTATAATAATATTTATATTATATACATATACCTCTAACTGGAACGTACCTTGAGCATATATGCTGTGACCCGAAAGATGGTGAACTATACTTGATCAGGTTGAAGTCAGGGGAAACCCTGATGGAAGACCGAAACAGTTCTGACGTGCAAATCGATTGTCAGAATTGAGTATAGGGGCGAAAGACTAATCGAACCATCTAGTAGCTGGTTCCCTCCGAAGTTTCCCTCAGGATAGCAGGTGCATTAAAATATAATATAAAATAATCTTATCTGGTAAAGCGAATGATTAGAGGCCTTAGGGTCGAAACGATCTTAACCTTTTCTCAAACTTTAAATGGGCAAGAACCTTAACTTTCTTGATATGAAGTTTAAGGTTATGATATAATGTGCCCAGTGGGCCACTTTTGGTAAGCAGAACTGGCGCTGTGGGATGAACCAAACGTAATGTTACGGTGCCCAAATTAACAACTCATACAGATACCATGAAAGGCGTTGGTTGCTTAAAACAGCAGGACGGTGGACATGGAAGTCGTAATCCGCTAAGGAGTGTGTAACAACTCACCTGCCGAAGCAACTAGCCCTTAAAATGGATGGCGCTTAAGTTGTATACCTATACATTACCGCTAAAGTAAATGATATATAATATGTAAAAGTATTATATATTTTGAAACTTTAGTGAGTAGGAGGGTACAATGGTATGCATAGAAGTGTTTGGCGTAAGCCTGCATGGAGCTGCCATTGGTACAGATCTTGATGGTAGTAGCAAATAATCGAATGAGACCTTGGAGGACTGAAGTGGAGAAGGGTTTCGTGTGAACAGTGGTTGATCACGAGTTAGTCGGTCCTAAGTTCAAGGCGAAAGCCGAAAATTTTCAAGTAAAAATAAAATATATAAATATATATAAGAATTTATACACTTGAATAATTTTGAACGAAAGGGAATACGGTTCCAATTCCGTAACCTGTTGAGTATCCGTTTGTTATTAAATATGGGCCTTGTGCTCATCCTGGCAACAGGAACGACCATAAAGAAGCCGTCGAGAGATATCGGAAGAGTTTTCTTTTCTGTTTTATAGCTGTACTACCATGGAAGTCTTTCGAATAGAGATATGGTAGATGGGCTAGAAGAGCATGACATTTACTGTTGTGTCGATATTTTCTCCTCGGACCTTGAAAATTTATGGTGGGGACACGCAAACTTCTCAACAGGCCGTACCAATATCCGCAGCTGGTCTCCAAGGTGAAGAGTCTCTAGTCGATAGAATAATGTAGGTAAGGGAAGTCGGCAAATTAGATCCGTAACTTCGGGATAAGGATTGGCTCTGAAGATTGAGATAATCGGGCTTGATTGGGAAGCAATAACATGGTTTATGTGCTCGTTCTGGGTAAATAGAGTTATGATTCCGTTTGGGGTTGTAATTTGTTCCCCGGATAGTTAGTTACGTAGCCAATTGTGGAACTTTCTTGCTAAAATTTTTAAGTTTAAATCAATTGGGTTAAACCAGTTGATACTTTTAAATTATAACGATTATCAATTAACAATCAATTCAGAACTGGCACGGACTTGGGGAATCCGACTGTCTAATTAAAACAAAGCATTGTGATGGCCCTAGCGGGTGTTGACACAATGTGATTTCTGCCCAGTGCTCTGAATGTCAAAGTGAAGAAATTCAAGTAAGCGCGGGTCAACGGCGGGAGTAACTATGACTCTCTTAAGGTAGCCAAATGCCTCGTCATCTAATTAGTGACGCGCATGAATGGATTAACGAGATTCCTACTGTCCCTATCTACTATCTAGCGAATCACCACCAAGCAAAGGGGAGGGGGAAACCCCAAACTGATCTTGGGTAACCGTGTAAAGTCGTCTATGTTCTCCTCCTCGTTGGCGCTAGATGGGCAATGCATAACTTCGGTTATGTAGCTAACGAACAGGGCGCAAATGGAGTCTAGTTATCTAGGCTTAGGTCACCAACCTAGTCAGTCGCTTCGGGACTCGAGATTGGTAGTAGTTTCGGCTACGAAACCTCACCCAAGGTATATGGGTACTACGGGGATGGTTGATGCCCAGCCTGGTTCGCAGAGCCAGGCCAACCATCAATGGGATGGCCCCTTGATGGGAGACATCGTAGTGGCTGTGGTTTAACACCCAAATGCGGGTAAAGTTTATTAACTTGGCGGGTTAGCTGCGTCTGCTCAGTTATCTGAGCTCAGCTAGGATGCTGTTATCCAGAAAACAGAAGGTGTGTTTAGATGCATGCCGGTCCTCACCCGGACGAAGTTTGTGACCCTAGCTCAACACAACTTCAAAAGGAACTTGCTAGCAATATGCTATGCAAGGATGCTGATTTGGCACAAAATCCAAATCCGTTGATGTATGCTTCGGCATTAGACATCCGTGGGTTTAAACCACATTGTGGTACATCCCACGTTAAATAAACTACGGAGAGATCCGTGGCCATGTGTGTGTCCCTATCTACTATCTAGCGAATCACCACCAAGCAAAGGGGAGGGGGAAACCCCAAACTGATCTTGGGTAACCGTGTAAAGTCGTCTATGTTCTCCTCCTCGTTGGCGCTAGATGGGCAATGCATAACTTCGGTTATGTAGCTAACGAACAGGGCGCAAATGGAGTCTAGTTATCTAGGCTTAGGTCACCAACCTAGTCAGTCGGTTCGGGACTCGAGATTGGTAGTAGTTTCGGCTACGAAACCTCACCCAAGGTATAAGGGTACTACGGGGATGGTTGATGCCCAGCCTGGTTCGCAGAGCCAGGCCAACCATCAATGGGATGGCCCCTTGATGGGAGACATCGTAGTGGCTGTGGTTTAACACCCAAATGCGGGTAAAGTTTATTAACTTGGCGGGTTAGCTGCGTCTGCTCAGTTATCTGAGCTCAGCTAGGATGCTGTTATCCAGAAAATGGAAGGTGTGTTTAGATGCATGCCGGTCCCACCCGGATGAAGCTTGTGACCCTAGCTCAACACAACTTTCAAAGGTAGTTGCTAGCAATATGCTATGCAACGATGCTGATTTGGCACAAAATCCAAATCCATTGCACTATGCTTATGCATGTGAGTGCCGTGTGATTAAGCTCAATTGAGCAGGTGCGCACGTTAAACCTCGACATATTTCTGTCCCTATCTACAATTCGTCGTTCAACAGTCGTGCTGAACGGACGTGTTTTCGCCGCCGCGGACAAATTTAAATTGTGTGTGCATTTTTCGCAGTCAAATTTAATTGTCGCTTACGGTACTTTGTTTTTCGATTTCGATTAACGGGAACTTGTTTACTCGAGTTTGAGTAAACAACATCTGGCGCGCAGTGTGTATTGTTTTTGTACAAGCGGTAACTTGTTTACGGGTTTTGTGACAAACAAGTGACACGTGTCACTTGTGTACACAGTGTTTGTGTAAGTAGCGGCGTTTTTTCGTCGTCTGCTCCACACGCATATTTGTTTACGCAAATTATTTGCGTAAACAAAACAGCGCCCCCACACGTGCAGCTTTTGCACTACATAGTGCAACGCCACCTCGCTGTGAGAAACAGCCTTAGTGCGTACACAAACCACGCCGGTTTGTGTATCTGCTAAGTGCGCAGCGCCACCCAGCGACAGCTTTTTCGCCAACCGGAAGTACGCCATCTATTCGTCGTTTTCCGAGAGCGTCGTCTGAAGAGAGTGTGCAAGCGAGAAGGAGAACCGTCATGGATTCGTCCATGGACGTCAGCAGTGACGTCAGCAGCTGCGGCACTAGCGATGCCGGCAGCAAGAGGAGGAAGCCGCGGCCTAAGTCTAAGGCCAAGAAGTTGGCGCGTGGTGCAGGCGAGGGCCTGCCGCCGCTGCCCGCATCCCCACCGGGATCGCAGCCTGCGTCGCTGCAGGCTGATTTGCAGCCCGCCGCCCCAGCTGAACAGCCGTTCGCTGTCCCCCGCTCCCCCGCCGCCGCTGTACCACCGTTGCGACTGCAACTGGCCCCGCCCAGCGCTGATGACGCAGCTGTCATCGTCGAGGATGACGATGACGACGTACCTACGTCGTCCGCTGCCGTCGCCCCCACCGCCGCCCGCGCCGCGCGCAGAGATGCTGCCACCGCTGAGGAAGAGGACGGACCGCTGACGTCCGTCGTCCCCGCCGCCGTTGCGAAGGCCATGGCCACCGCCAAGGCCGCCGAACGCGCCGCCCGTCATGGGCCAACGCGGGCAGTCGCCGCCGCCGTCCCCGAGACCTGTCGCGCAACGCCGATCGTTGCTGCCGGCCAATCTGCATTCCTCGCAGAACTGACCGCCACGCGACAGGCTGTCCAGGGAGCAATCCTGACAGGAGGGATTTCGACCGCTGCGTCATGCGCCGTTTTCGAGGCGATGTCACGCTATGACGAGCTCGTCATGGCGTTGGCACTCGAGAACGTGCGCATTGCGACTGCCGCCGCCACCACCGCGAGGACGCTGCCGCCTCCTGCTGCCCCAGCTGCCGCGTACCCCGGGCTGCCGGCTCCTGCTGCTGGACCCGTCGCCGCTCCACGTGTCGCGAAACCTCGCGGGACGTGGTCGGTGGTCGTGAGCAGCAAGACGCCTGGCCTCAGCAGCGCCGACATAGCCAACAAGGTGCGTAGCGAGGTCGTACCGACCATTGGCGTGCGCGTACATACCGTACGCGAGCTGCGCCGGGGCGGTGCGGTCATCCGCACCCCGTCGGAGAGCGATATGAAGCGCGTCGCTGCTAGCGCGCGCTTCAAGGAGGCTGGCCTGGATGTCGCACCCAGCAAGGAGCTGATGCCGCGAATGATGGTCCATGATGTGGACACAGCTATCACACCGGAAGCGTTTATGACAGAGCTGTTCGTGAACAACTTCCAGGAGCACATGACACAGGCGGAGTTCACTAAGTCTGTTCACTTGGAGACCAAGCCATGGTCGGTGATAGATGGCACGACGGTGAACGTGTCATTGGAAGTGAGCGAGAAGGCGCATGGTATTCTCGATGGCGCTCGAGTTTACATAAAATGGTTCTCGTACAGAACCCGCTCGCTCGTCAGGACATACGCTTGCCATAGGTGTGTCGGCTTTGACCACAAAGTCGCTGATTGTATGCTGTCACTTGCCACGGAATTTGGCGTATGCGTGAGTGTCACTGGAAGATTTGGCTCAATCTTCCTGAGCTCCGTATACTGCCAATTCGAAGCCAACATCGAACCGTACCTCATGTACATGGATGCGGTGCTGCTACTGGCTAGCAGCACGCCCGTCATCCTTGGACTCGACGCGAATGCATTATCCCCCACTTGGTTCAGTAAGCTTTCCGAGTTCGCTCGGAGGCACACGAACCATGCCCGGGGTGAGCTGCTGTCTGATTGGATCCTGCTGAATAGAGCCGGCGTGCTTAATCAGTTCAGTGAGTCGTACACGTTTGATAATCGCCGAGGCCAGAGCGATATCGACGTAACCATCGTCAATCACGCAGCGTCTATGTGGGCCGTATATGACTGGAGAGTGGACGAGTGGGAGCTCAGCGACCATAACATTATTAATGTTATGGTGACGCATACCCCCAGCACAGTTGAGAGCTTTGCTCCTGTGCCGTCCTGGAATCTCGCAAAAGCAGATTGGCGATGGTTTGAGGACGTAGTGGCAAGAAGGATAGCGGAACTGACCGAGGACTTCGCGGAAACGCCGTTGGACGACCAGGCTGCTGCGCTGCGACGCATGGTGCACTTTGCGTGCGATCATGCGCTAGGTCGCAGACCGCCAAGAGCCCGTTTGAAGATAGCTTGGTGGACCGCCGAGTTGTCTTCAAAGCGCCAAGAGGTCAGGAGACTGAGGCGTCAGCTCCAGGATGCACGACGGTGTGGCAACGACGATGCTGAGCTTCTTGCGCCCGCACTACGGCTTGCCGTAGCGCAATACAAGAAGCTCATCCTGTCGTGGTATCTGTCTGTTGCCAGTCTTTGGCAAAGTGCTTGAGGGTATCATGGTCAACCGATTACAAGATGTGCTGCCAACCGGGCACAGATGGCAATTTGGATTCCGACCTGGACGTTCTGTGGAAGATGCCGTGATGCGGAAGCTACATGAGTACGGCTGTCAGGAAACTAGCTTGTGGCAGAGCTACTTCTCTGGCAGGAGCGCAAGTATGGTGAGCAGGTATGGAGAAGTCACTGTTCCGGTGAAACGAGGTTGCCCACAGGGGTCCATCAGTGGTCCATGAATATGGAACATGATGATGGACTCGCTTCTCCAGCGCTTGGAACCGTGGTGTACGTTCAGCGCGTATGCAGACGACTTGTTACTCTTCGTCACGGGCAATGCTCGTGCGGATCTGGAAAGACGTAGCACGCATCTGAGCTGGAAGCAGAA
This sequence comes from Phortica okadai, assembly GCA_034638295.1. Classification (NCBI taxonomy): domain Eukaryota; kingdom Metazoa; phylum Arthropoda; class Insecta; order Diptera; family Drosophilidae; genus Phortica; species Phortica okadai. The sequence goes on along the minus strand of CM067848.1, from coordinate 16,181,198 downwards.
ACTGGCACGGCTAGACGAACAAGTGATGCGCGAGTGGCAATCGCGGTGGGACGATAGTGAGAGCCCGGGCCGGGTTACTCACCGATATCTCCCCGACGTCAGGTTCGTCTATAGCTCGAGAGACTTTGGTTTTTCGATTCGTGCCAGCTTCTTGCTGACGGGCCACGGATCGCTTAACGCATTTCTGTATAGAATGAGTCTCAGCGAATCGCCCGCATGCTCATGCGGTGCTGATAGCGAAGACTGGCTCCACGTGCTGTGTGACTGCCCCCTCTATGCAGATTTGCGAGACCTCGGTAGACTTGGCATCCGCATGACTGACGGCGTCTCGAGTGTGACTGCGCCGGTGGAGACCCTCCGAAGGAGGCGACGACTGGATGAGCTGGCACGAGCCATCTTTGTCAGGCGGAGAGTGGCACCACATTAGCGGTGAGTATATGGGTTGCCAGTCCCGGGCTGTTGAGTCAAAACTGGCACACCAAGGTGGCCTCATCCGAGTCTGTCGGGACTGAAGAGGTGGGTTGACCAAGCCCCAAATTGGTACCACGGGAGGTCAGGAGCCCACAGGACTGCTTGCAGTCCTGTCCTGACCGAGCGGTAGGCCCCCTTGTGGGAGTATCGTGGTGGTTGTGGTAACCCAAGTCGCGGGTAGAGATGCAAATCTCGGCGTGGAGTTGCGTTTCAACCGGGTGCTGTGACCCAAGATCAGCAGAGGTTTTTAGATGAACCTCGCCCCTCACCAAGGGGTATTGCATGCCCGACAAACATGCAATTAATTTGGTACCGATGGACTCTGCTGTATTTTTCAGCAGTTTTCAAAGTGGCGTTAGCTGGCGCATTGTTCCAGGCTCACTGTGCAATGTGTGTACTAGTGCGCTTATGCGCACTGTATGCATATTTGAGCACCGTGGGTTTAAACCACATTGTGGTACATCCCACGTTAAATAAACTTCGGAGAGATCCGAGCACATGTGTGTGTGTGTCCCTATCTACAATCTAGCGAAACCACAGCCAAGTTGTATGCTTCGGCATTAGACATCCGTGGGATTAAATCATACTATAGGTACATCCCACGTTAAATAAACTACGGAGAGATCCGTGACCATGTGTGTCCCTATCTACATCTAGCGAAACCACCATCAAGGGAACGGTCTTGGCACAAAAAAGAATACACAAACGCCAACTCCGCGTCTTGAAGAAATGTGGCCAGTCATCCAACTCTGAAGGTTCTCGCCCTGCTAGATGAGCAATGCATAGCCTAGCTATGTAGCAGATCAGAGAGGTGCACAAGCTCACCAATGCTTGGAGTCACTTGGACTCGAACTTGGTAGTGTTGTTGCTATTACTTATCACACTCACTACTATCAATACACAAATGTCTAGTAACAACATGAAACCGGACCAAAGGTTTATTTGGTACAGCGGGAAGTAGCTGCCCCGGACCATGGACTGCTTCGGTAGTCTATGGTCTGGCTACTTATTGGTGAGGACCATGTATATGGTGCAACGCTGGTGGTTGTGGTTAATACTCAAGCGAGTAAAGTCCTCGGCTTGATGTGTGAGTTGCATCGTTCTCAAGATTTCTTCTTGAATACAACTCGGATGCTGCGATCCAGAGAGCAGCAGAGGTATCTAGATGCACTTCGCCCTCCACCTAAGGGGAAATTGTGACCAGGTGCAGCACAATTTCGAATAGGTACCTGTTTGGCTTATGTCAAATGGGGATGCTGACTTGGCATAGATTCAAGTCCATGCACCACATGCTTAACACTAGGGTGCCGTGGTAGTAAACCTTACTATAGGTACACGCCACGTTAAATAAAAATCGGAGAGATCCGAGGTCATTGTTGTTGTTGTCCCTATCTACATTTCGCTGTTCAGCTCTCGAAGTGTTCAGACGTGTTTTCGCTGCGTGATAATAAATTTATTATTTCGAAATATTTTTCTGCTTGCATTAACGGTTTACCGTATATCAAGTGCGTTGTTGTTGTTGTTGTCACACAAGTTGTAAACAACATCTGGCGTGACTCAGCACTTTTTTCTTTTGCGTTCTCTTTTGTGCGTCACATTCTATTGTGCTTACAATAGATTTTGTTGCTATAAGTGAACGGTTCTTTTTTGCTTGCGAGTTTTATTAGCTTGTTTACTTGTTAAACTTGCGGTAACACTCAATAGTGTTTGCTTCGATGGGGAGACCCAGGAAGAAGCGTGCGACTGGCGATGGTGGCCAGACGAGTGACGAGGGGATGTCTTCGTCGGATGATGTTGCTTCGGTGACATCTGAGTCGTCGATGTTGTCGTTGGACAACAGGAAGAGAAATCGGGAGGCGGTAAGTGCGAAAGCACTTATCGAAACATTGTCGAAGGCTGGCGGCGTTGGAAGTGTCACTTCGGTGGTATCTTCTGTTGCCAGCACTTCTGCGGCAGCGTCGTCATCGGCGATGTTTTTGGCTGCGTCGGGTATGGGGAAGGCAGTTTCCGAAACTGCCTTGAATAAAACGGATGCCGCTGGTGGTTTTGTGGTACCACAGGCTGGCAAGCCTGTTGCTCGGGCGGCTGGTCCCTCTGGCGCTAGGCGCAAGGGGGTGACCGCAGTAGATGAAATGAAGGCGATCACTTCGGGGGTGATGAAGTGCGTCTTCGAAGAAGGCAGTGGCGTGTCGACTGGTGTGGCGCGCTGCCTCTTAGAGTACACCAGTCAGTATGAGGGTATGTCTCTGATCGCTGAGAATGAGCGCCTAAAAGGACGGCTAGACGCTCCTCGCGACTTCAGTGCTACCATAAAGGCCGACCGCCCGCCGGTGAGCGTGCCGAGCGTTGCTGCGCCGAAGACGAATGTGTCGCCTCCTGAGCCGATGCCGAGACCTGTTGAGACCTGGTCACTTGTTGTCCGCAGCAAAAATGCGGAAAAAACGTCGAAGGACGTGGTCGAACAGGTGGTTAAGGAGGTCGGCCCTTCGCTTGGAGTACGCCGTCCGTAGCTGAGCGCGGAAAAATAGCTGCGAACGCGAAGTTCAGTGAAGTGGGTCTCGAGGTGTCGGTCAACGATAGGCTTGGTCCTAAAGTTGTCGTCCAAGGGGTCCACGCGCAGATTTCGCCAGACGAGTTTATGGGGGATCTCTATGAGATGAATTTCAAGGAGCGGATGAGCCTAGATGTCTTCCGTAAGACAGTGAAGATCGTCAGTCGTCCGTGGACGGTGAGCGCTGATGCAGCGGTGAACGTTGTCCTTGAGGGGTCTGGCTCTGCCATGGCCATACTCTTGGATGTTGGTCGCTGCTACATCAAGTGGTTTTCGTTCCGCGTGAGGAGTTTCGATCCGGTTATGGGTTGCTTCCGCTGCTTGGGATTCGATCATAGAGTCGCTGAGTGTAGGGCAAAGGATGATGTCTGCCGTCGTTGCGGGCAAAATGGCAAAATGCAGCAATGCACTGAACTGTCGCAACTGTGCGTTTAAGGGCAAGCCTTCGGAGCATCTTATGATGTCTCCGGCATGCTCGGTGTACAGCGCCATTGTTGCCCGGGCGAAGGCTAGACATTAATAATGTCAGCCTTCAAGCTTCTTCAGTTCAATTGTCAGCGGTCGTACGCAGCTATGTGTGATATTGGTCAAATAGTGTGTGAAAGTGGCAGCAGCATTGCCCTGCTTCAGGAACCCTACGCAACTAATGGTTGTGTAAGGGGATTGCCCGCAGGGGTGCGGGTATTTCCTGATAGCAGGGCAAATGCTGCTGTAGTTGTGAATGATGTCAGTATTGAGTCCACCTTGGTGAATTCTACTGACTTTGGTGTTTGTGTCAGCCTGGGGGGTAATTTTGGTAGGATTTTTGTTGTGAGTGTGTATTGTCGTTTCGGTGAGCCATTGGAGCCGTACATTTCGTACTTGGATGCGGTGCTACTACTGGTGAGTAGCCAACCTGTCATCCTTGGTATTGACGCGAATGCATCGTCCCCGTTATGGTTCAGCAAAGTGTCCAGACACTCGTCTGGATACTTGAACCATGATCGTGGCGTGATGCTGGCTGAGTGGGCCGTGTCTCGGGATGTTCAGGTGGTGAATGTACCCAGTGAGTGGCACACATTCGATGGCTCAATGGGCAGAAGCGACATTGATGTTACGTTTGTGAATGAGGCAGCAATGCGTATGTTTAATTTTGTATGGCAGATAAGGGACGGGTTGGGGATAAGTGACCACAATCTCATCGAGGTTGTGGTAAAATTTACCCCCGAACAGCAGCGTGAACGTATAAGGGGAATTTGCTGGCGCACCTGTGGTGTGAATTGGCTCCAGTATGGAGTGTTTGTAAGTGAAGCTGTGGATGTGTCCTTGGATACATTCCGCACTATGAATGTTGATGAGCAAGTTACGTGTGTGAATAGATGGATGACGCAGGTGAATGATAACATGTTTGAAAGATGCCGCAAGGCAAACCTCAAGCGTCTTAGATGGTGGACGCATGAATTGAGTGCGAAGCGTCGGCATTGCCGCCACCTGCGGAAGAGATTCCAAAGGGGCAGAAATGCTGACGCTGAAAATGTGGCCCAGCTTAGGCTGGAGTATAGTCGATGATTGAAAGAGTACAAGTCCTTGCTTGTAAGAGTGAAAGAAGATGAATGGAGAGCGTTTGTTGAGCGAAATAAACATGATCCCTGGGGTCATGTTTATAGAATTTGTAGAAGAAATGGTAGGGTGACGGATGTGAGTAGTCTACGTGTAGCCGACAATCAGTTGACTACATGGTATGACTGTATGAATGTTCTGTTGAATGAGTTCTTTCCGCGAGCGAAGCAGTTGGATCAACCACGTAGTGTGGATCTTCCAACTGTTCCGCTTCGGTTGGATGAGCTGGAACTGGCCTTTCAGATGCTTAAGTCAAGGAAGTCTCCTGGCCTGGATGGATTTACCGGTGAGATGTGCAAAAGTATCTGGATTGCCATTCCAGACTATTTGAATGTTTTGTTCGGTAAGTGTGTAAGTGAGGGGTATTTTCCCCGTGAGTGGAAGTGTGCTAAAATGGTTGTGCTCTTGAAGTCGCCTGAAAAGGTCAGGAGCAATCCTAGATCATATCTGGTAAAAAGGCTTCAGGAATGTGTTTCTGGGCAACTGTCACCGAGACGGTTTGCCTTTACTAGAGGAAAATGTGTGGAGGATGCGTGGAGATATGTGAGTGAATGTGTAAGTTCGAGTGATTGTAAGTATGTGTTGGGCATCTTTGTTGATTTTAAAGGTGCATTCGACTACCTAAGCTGGGAAATTGTGTTAATGAGGTTGAGTGAATGGGGCTGTCGAGAAATGGCTCTCTGGAAGAGCTATTTTTCGCACAGACGTGCATGTGTGAATGGTTTGAATGAAAGTGTGTGTATTGATGTGGTTCGTGGCTGCCCTCAGGGCTCCATATGTGGTCCATTTATTTGGAACCTAATGATGGACTCTCTATTGCGTGCGCTCGAAGTTGAATGCAAGTGTTGTGCGTATGCTGATGACTTGCTCATTTTGATTGAGGCGCCATCGCGTCGTGGGATCGAACTGAAGGCAGAATCATGTCTTAGCATCGTGTCCGATTGGGGCAATGGTGTTGGAGTCAGCGTGGCAATGGACAAGACCGTGACAATGTTGCTGAAAGGCAAGTTGTCCGATCGAAGTCCCATTGTCACGATGAACAATGTTCGGTTGAAATATGTCAAGGAGGTTAAGTACCTTGGTATTTCAATGGGCGAGAGGATGTGTTTCACTCCTCACTTTGCCCGTCTCAAGGAGCGTATGGTTTGGTGGTCGATGGTTTTCGTACCGGACTAGATCGCTCATCCGAACGTATGCTATGACAGTGCGGACAGACCGGCCACAATTCTGCGAAGTGTGTGCACCCAGTGGACTGCCGGAACTGCCGCTTCCGTGGGCAACCTTCTGGGCATCACATGCTCAGTGGGTCGTGCCCCATTTACGCTGCTGTGCTAGCGAGGGTGCAAGCTAGACATTAATATGTTTAGTTTCACCCAAGCGAATTGTGGTCGAGGCCGAGTTGCTGCCATCGAGCTCGGAGTCCGCATACGTGACTCTGGCCATCTGTTCGCACTTGTCCAGGAGCCCTACGTCGACCTGGCGGGTCGGATCACAGGCTTCTCAGCCGGGATGCGTGTGTTCTCCGACCGACGAGGGAAAGCAGCAGTCATCATCGACGACCCAGATGCCATCTGTATGCTGTCACTTGCCACGGAATTTGGCGTATGCGTGAGTGTACACAAGGTGCCCTGTACACAAGGTGCCTCCAGACAGGATAGTTCCCCGCCGAGTGGAAACGCCCTCGCGTTGTTCCGTTGCTCAAGGGACACGATAAGGACAGGGGCGACCCTGCTTCTTATCGTGGTATCTGTCTGTTGCCAGTCTTTGGCTTGAGTGCTTGAGGGTATCATGGTCAACCGATTACAAGATGTACTGCCAACCGGGCACAGATGGCAATTTGGATTCCGACCTGGACGTTCTGTGGAAGATGCCTGGAGGCACGTGGTGAGCACAGTTGCTACCTGCCCAGAATATTATGTCCTCGGAATTTTCGTCGAGTTCAAAGGCGCATTCGACCATGTCGAATGGGATGCCGTGATGCGGAAACTACGTGAGTACGGCTGTCAGGAAACTAGCTTGTGGCAGAGCTACTTTTCTGGCAGGAGCACAAGTATGGTCAGCAGGTATGGAGAAGTCACTGTTCCGGTGACACGAGGTTGCCCACAGGGGTCCATCAGTGGTCCATGCATATGGAACATGATGATGGACTCGCTTCTCCAGCGCTTGGAACCGTGGTGTACGTTCAGCGCGTATGCAGACGACTTGCTACTCTTCGTTACGGGCGAGGTTCGTACGGATCTGGAAAGACGTGGCACGCATCTGATGTCCATCGTAGACGCTTGGGGACGCGAAGTTGGCGTGATAGTGTCAACGAGCAAGACGGCAGTCATGTTGCTGAAAGGTCTTTTGTCACCAAATAGGCGCCCTACCGTACAGCTTGCAGGAGCAAGTCTACGGTACGTTGACAAATATCGGTACCTTGGCATCACAGTCGGCGAGCGGTTGAGTTTTCTCCCGCATATCGCGTGCTTACGCGATCAGCTGACTGGAGTCGTAAGTGCTTTGGCACGCGTACTGCGAGTCGACTGGGGTCTCAGTCCTCGCGACAAGCGGACCATATATGCCGGACTCATGGAGCCTTGTGCTCTGTTTGGTGCCGTGGGTTTAAACCACATTGTGGTATATCCCACGTTAAATAATCGTCGGAGAGATCCGAGACCATGTGTGTGTCCCTATCTACATCTAGCGAAACCACCATCAAGGGAACGGTCTTGGCACAAAAAAGAATACACAAACGCCAACTCCGCGTCTTGAAGAAATGTGGCCAGTCATCCAACTCTGAAGGTTCTCGCCCTGCTAGATGAGCAATGCATAGCCTAGCTATGTAGCAGATCAGAGAGGTGCACAAGCTCACCAATGCTTGGAGTCACTTGGACTCGAGCTTGGTAGTGTTGTTGCTATTACTTATCACACTCACTACTATCAATACACAAATGTCTAGTAACAACACGAAACCGGACCAAAGGTTTATTTGGTACAGCGGGAAGTAGCTGCCCCGGACCATGGACTGCTTCGGTAGTCTATGGTCTGGCTACTTATTGGTGAGGACCATGTATATGGTGCAACGCTGGTGGTTGTGGTTAATACTCAAGCGAGTAAAGTCCTCGGCTTGATGTGTGAGTTGCATCGTTCTCAAGATTTCTTCTTGAATACAACTCGGATGCTGCGATCCAGAGAGCAGCAGAGGTATCTAGATGCACTTCGCCCTCCACCTAAGGGGAAATTGTGACCAGGTGCAGCACAATTTCGAATAGGTACCTGTTTGGCTTATGTCAAATGGGGATGCTGACTTGGCATAGATTCAAGTCCATGCACCACATGCTTAACACTAGGGTGCCGTGGTAGTAAACCTTACTATAGGTACACGCCACGTTAAATAAAAATCGGAGAGATCCGAGGTCATTGTTGTTGTTGTCCCTATCTACATTTCGCTGTTCAGCTCTCGAAGTGTTCAGACGTGTTTTCGCTGCGTGATAATAAATTTATTATTTCGAAATATTTTTCTGCTTGCATTAACGGTTTACCGTATATCAAGTGCGTTGTTGTTGTTGTTGTCACACAAGTTGTAAACAACATCTGGCGTGACTCAGCACTTTTTTCTTTTGCGTTCTCTTTTGTGCGTCACATTCTATTGTGCTTACAATAGATTTTGTTGCTATAAGTGAACGGTTCTTTTTTGCTTGCGAGTTTTATTAGCTTGTTTACTTGTTAAACTTGCGGTAACACTCAATAGTGTTTGCTTCGATGGGGAGACCCAGGAAGAAGCGTGCGACTGGCGATGGTGGCCAGACGAGTGACGAGGGGATGTCTTCGTCGGATGATGTTGCTTCGGTGACATCTGAGTCGTCGATGTTGTCGTTGGACAACAGGAAGAGAAATCGGGAGGCGGTAAGTGCGAAAGCACTTATCGAAACATTGTCGAAGGCTGGCGGCGTTGGAAGTGTCACTTCGGTGGTATCTTCTGTTGCCAGCACTTCTGCGGCAGCGTCGTCATCGGCGATGTTTTTGGCTGCGTCGGGTATGGGGAAGGCAGTTTCCGAAACTGCCTTGAATAAAACGGATGCCGCTGGTGGTTTTGTGGTACCACAGGCTGGCAAGCCTGTTGCTCGGGCGGCTGGTCCCTCTGGCGCTAGGCGCAAGGGGGTGACCGCAGTAGATGAAATGAAGGCGATCACTTCGGGGGTGATGAAGTGCGTCTTCGAAGAAGGCAGTGGCGTGTCGACTGGTGTGGCGCGCTGCCTCTTAGAGTACACCAGTCAGTATGAGGGTATGTCTCTGATCGCTGAGAATGAGCGCCTAAAAGGACGGCTAGACGCTGCTCGCGACTTCAGTGCTACCATAAAGGCCGTCCGCCCGCCGGTGAGCGTGCCGAGCGTTGCTGCGCCGAAGACGAATGTGTCGCCTCCTGAGCCGATGCCGAGACCTGTTGAGACCTGGTCACTTGTTGTCCGCAGCAAAAATGCGGAAAAAACGTCGAAGGACGTGGTCGAACAGGTGGTTAAGGAGGTCGGCCCTTCGCTTGGAGTACGCCGTCCGTAGCTGAGCGCGGAAAAATAGCTGCGAACGCGAAGTTCAGTGAAGTGGGTCTCGAGGTGTCGGTCAACGATAGGCTTGGTCCTAAAGTTGTCGTCCAAGGGGTCCACGCGCAGATTTCGCCAGACGAGTTTATGGGGGATCTCTATGAGATGAATTTCAAGGAGCGGATGAGCCTAGATGTCTTCCGTAAGACAGTGAAGATCGTCAGTCGTCCGTGGACGGTGAGCGCTGATGCAGCGGTGAACGTTGTCCTTGAGGGGTCTGGCTCTGCCATGGCCATACTCTTGGATGTTGGTCGCTGCTACATCAAGTGGTTTTCGTTCCGCGTGAGGAGTTTCGATCCGGTTATGGGTTGCTTCCGCTGCTTGGGATTCGATCATAGAGTCGCTGAGTGTAGGGCAAAGGATGATGTCTGCCGTCGTTGCGGGCAAAATGGCAAAATGCAGCAATGCACTGAACTGTCGCAACTGTGCGTTTAAGGGCAAGCCTTCGGAGCATCTTATGATGTCTCCGGCATGCTCGGTGTACAGCGCCATTGTTGCCCGGGCGAAGGCTAGACATTAATAATGTCAGCCTTCAAGCTTCTTCAGTTCAATTGTCAGCGGTCGTACGCAGCTATGTGTGATATTGGTCAAATAGTGTGTGAAAGTGGCAGCAGCATTGCCCTGCTTCAGGAACCCTACGCAACCAATGGTTGTGTAAGGGGATTGCCCGCAGGGGTGCGGGTATTTCCTGATAGCAGGGCAAATGCTGCTGTAGTTGTGAATGATGTCAGTATTGAGTCCACCTTGGTGAATTCTACTGACTTTGGTGTTTGTGTCAGCCTGGGGGGTAATTTTGGTAGGATTTTTGTTGTGAGTGTGTATTGTCGTTTCGGTGAGCCATTGGAGCCGTACATTTCGTACTTGGATGCGGTGCTACTACTGGTGAGTAGCCAACCTGTCATCCTTGGTATTGACGCGAATGCATCGTCCCCGTTATGGTTCAGCAAAGTGTCCAGACACTCGTCTGGATACTTGAACCATGATCGTGGCGTGATGCTGGCTGAGTGGGCCGTGTCTCGGGATGTTCAGGTGGTGAATGTACCCAGTGAGTGGCACACATTCGATGGCTCAATGGGCAGAAGCGACATTGATGTTACGTTTGTGAATGAGGCAGCAATGCGTATGTTTAATTTTGTATGGCAGATAAGGGACGGGTTGGGGATAAGTGACCACAATCTCATCGAGGTTGTGGTAAAATTTACCCCCGAACAGCAGCGTGAACGTATAAGGGGAATTTGCTGGCGCACCTGTGGTGTGAATTGGCTCCAGTATGGAGTGTTTGTGAGTGAAGCTGTGGATGTGTCCTTGGATACATTCCGCACTATGAATGTTGATGAGCAAGTTACGTATGTGAATAGATGGATGACGCAGGTGAATGATAACATGTTTGAAAGATGCCGCAAGGCAAACCTCAAGCGTCTTAGATGGTGGACGCATGAATTGAGTGCGAAGCGTCGGCATTGCCGCCACCTGCGGAAGAGATTCCAAAGGGGCAGAAATGCTGACGCTGAAAATGTGGCCCAGCTTAGGCTGGAGTATAGTCGATGATTGAAAGAGTACAAGTCCTTGCTTGTAAGAGTGAAAGAAGATGAATGGAGAGCGTTTGTTGAGCGAAATAAACATGATCCCTGGGGTCATGTTTATAGAATTTGTAGAAGAAATGGTAGGGTGACGGATGTGAGTAGTCTACGTGTAGCCGACAATCAGTTGACTACATGGTATGACTGTATGAATGTTCTGTTGAATGAGTTCTTTCCGCGAGCGAAGCAGTTGGATCAACCACCTAGTGTGGATCTTCCAACTGTTCCGCTTCGGGTGGATGAGCTGGAACTGGCCTTTCAGATGCTTAAGTCAAGGAAGTCTCCTGGCCTGGATGGATTTACCGGTGAGATGTGCAAAAGTATCTGGATTGCCATTCCAGACTATTTGAATGTTTTGTTCGGTAAGTGTGTAAGTGAGGGGTATTTTCCCCGTGAGTGGAAGTGTGCTAAAATGGTTGTGCTCTTGAAGTCGCCTGAAAAGGTCAGGAGCAATCCTAGATCATATCTGGTAAAAAGGCTTCAGGAATGTGTTTCTGGGCAACTGTCACCGAGACGGTTTGCCTTTACTAGAGGAAAATGTGTGGAGGATGCGTGGAGATATGTGAGTGAATGTGTAAGTTCGAGTGATTGTAAGTATGTGTTGGGCATCTTTGTTGATTTTAAAGGTGCATTCGACTACCTAAGCTGGGAAATTGTGTTAATGAGGTTGAGTGAATGGGGCTGTCGAGAAATGGCTCTCTGGAAGAGCTATTTTTCGCACAGACGTGCATGTGTGAATGGTTTGAATGAAAGTGTGTGTATTGATGTGGTTCGTGGCTGCCCTCAGGGCTCCATATGTGGTCCATTTATTTGGAACCTAATGATGGACTCTCTATTGCGTGCGCTCGAAGTTGAATGCAAGTGTTGTGCGTATGCTGATGACTTGCTCATTTTGATTGAGGCGCCATCGCGTCGTGGGATCGAACTGAAGGCAGAATCATGTCTTAGCATCGTGTCCGATTGGGGCAATGGTGTTGGAGTCAGCGTGGCAATGGACAAGACCGTGACAATGTTGCTGAAAGGCAAGTTGTCCGATCGAAGTCCCATTGTCACGATGAACAATGTTCGGTTGAAATATGTCAAGGAGGTTAAGTACCTTGGTATTTCAATGGGCGAGAGGATGTGTTTCACTCCTCACTTTGCCCGTCTCAAGGAGCGTATGGTTTGGTGGTCGATGGTTTTCGTACCGGACTAGATCGCTCATCCGAACGTATGCTATGACAGTGCGGACAGACCGGCCACAATTCTGCGAAGTGTGTGCACCCAGTGGACTGCCGGAACTGCCGCTTCCGTGGGCAACCTTCTGGGCATCACATGCTCAGTGGGTCGTGCCCCATTTACGCTGCTGTGCTAGCGAGGGTGCAAGCTAGACATTAATATGTTTAGTTTCACCCAAGCGAATTGTGGTCGAGGCCGAGTTGCTGCCATCGAGCTCGGAGTCCGCATACGTGACTCTGGCCATCTGTTCGCACTTGTCCAGGAGCCCTACGTCGACCTGGCGGGTCGGATCACAGGCTTCTCAGCCGGGATGCGTGTGTTCTCCGACCGACGAGGGAAAGCAGCAGTCATCATCGACGACCCAGATGCCATCTGTATGCTGTCACTTGCCACGGAATTTGGCGTATGCGTGAGTGTCACTGGAAGATTTGGCTCAAACTTCTTGAGCTCCGTATATGGTGCACTTTGCGTGCGATCATGCGCTAGGTCGCAGACCGCCAAGAGCCCGTTTGAAGATAGCTTGGTGGACCGCCGAGTTGTCTTCAAAGCGCCAAGAGGTCAGGAGACTGAGGCGTCGGCTCCAGGATGCACGACGGTGTGGCAACGTCGATGCTGAGCTTCTTGCGCAAGCCCTACGGCTTGCCGTAGCGCAATAGAAGAAGCTCATCCTGTCGGCGAAGGAGCAGCATTGGAGGCGTTATGTGAACGAGCACACTGGTGACCCTTAGGGCGCGCTTACAGGATTTGCCGTGGACGCAAAAAGAGCACCGACACTGGATGCCTTCGGTCTGATGGCGGCACAGTTGTAACCTGGCACGACTGTGCGCGGCTACTCCTCCGTAACTTTTTCCCAGTTACGGAGTCCGCAGTACCCGCGCCCGTCCCGGATATGGCTCCAATGTCCCCACCGACGCTTGCTGCTGTCGAGGTTGATGACCGTATTGCCAGTCTGAGCAGCAGACGCGCTCCTGGTTTAGACGGCATCATAGGTGCCATTTGCAAGGCAGTGTGGCGCGCCATACCCGAGCACTTGACAGCCCTGTACACAAGGTGCCTCCAGACAGGATAGTTCCCCGCCGAGTGGAAACGCCCTCGCGTTGTTCCGTTGCTCAAGGGACACGATAAGGACAGGGGCGACCCTGCTTCTTATCGTGGTATCTGTCTGTTGCCAGTCTTTGGCTTGAGTGCTTGAGGGTATCATGGTCAACCGATTACAAGATGTACTGCCAACCGGGCACAGATGGCAATTTGGATTCCGACCTGGACGTTCTGTGGAAGATGCCTGGAGGCACGTGGTGAGCACAGTTGCTACCTGCCCAGAATATTATGTCCTCGGAATTTTCGTCGAGTTCAAAGGCGCATTCGACCATGTCGAATGGGATGCCGTGATGCGGAAACTACGTGAGTACGGCTGTCAGGAAACTAGCTTGTGGCAGAGCTACTTTACTGGCAGGAGCGCAAGTATGGTCAGCAGGTATGGAGAAGTCACTGTTCCGGTGACACGAGGTTGCCCACAAGGGTCCATCAGTGGTCCATGCATATGGAACATGATGATGGACTCGCTTCTCCAGCGCTTGGAACCGTGGTGTATGTTCAGCGCGTATGCAGACGACTTGCTACTCTTCGTCACGGGCAATGCTCGTGCGGATCTGGAAAGACGTGGCACGCATCTGATGTCCATCGTAGACGCTTGGGGACGCGAAGTTGGCGTGATAGTGTCAACGAGCAAGACGGCAGTCATGTTGCTGAAAGGTCTTTTGTCACCAAATAGGCGCCCTACCGTACAGCTTGCAGGAGCAAGTCTACGGTACGTTGACAAATATCGGTACCTTGGCATCACAGTCGGCGAGCGGTTGAGTTTTCTCCCGCATATATCGTGCGATCAGCTGACTGGAGTCGTAAGTGCTTTGGCACGCGTACTGCGAGTCGACTGGGGTCTCAGTCCTCGCGACAAGCGGACCATATATGCCGGACTCATGGAGCCTTGTGCTCTGTTTGGTGCCGTGGGTTTAAACCACATTGTGGTATATCCCACGTTAAATAATCGTCGGAGAGATCCGAGACCATGTGTGTGTCCCTATCTACATCTAGCGAAACCACCATCAAGGGAACGGTCTTGGCACAAAAAAGAATACACAAACGCCATCTCCGCGTCTTGAAGAAATGTGGCCAGTCATCCAACTCTGAAGGTTCTCGCCCTGCTAGATGAGCAATGCATAGCCTAGCTATGTAGCAGATCAGAGAGGTGCACAAGCTCACCAATGCTTGGAGTCACTTGGACTCGAACTTGGTAGTGTTGTTGCTATTACTTATCACACTCACTTCTATCAATACACAAACATCTAGTAGCAACACGAAACCGGACCAAAGGTTTATTTGGTGCAACGGGAAGTAGCTGCCCCGGACCATGGACTGCTTCGGTAGTCTATGGTCTGGCTACTTATTGGTGAGGACCATGTATATGGTGCAACGCTGGTGGTTGTGGTTAATACTCAAGCGAGTAAAGTCTTCGGCTTTATATGTGAGTTGCGTCGTTCTCAAGATTTCTTCTTGAATACAATTCGGATGCTGCGATCCAGAGAGAAGCAGAGGTGTCTAGATGCACTTCGCCCTCCACCTAAAGGGAAATTGTGACCAGGTGCAGCACAATTTCGAATAGGCACCTGTTTGGCTTATGTCCAATGGGGATGCTGACTTGGCATAGATTCAAGTCCATGCACCACATGCTTAACACTAGGGTGCCGTGGTAGTAAACCTTACTATAGGTACACGCCACGTTAAATAAAAATCGGAGAGATCCGAGGTCATTGTTGTTGTCCCTATCTACACGCTGGAGGAAAGCGATTGGCTGTACGGCGAAGATCTGGCAAATCTGAGCTGGAAGCAGAAACTGGCACGGCTAGACGAACAAGTGATGCGCGAGTGGCAATCGCGGTGGGACGATAGTGAGAGCCCGGGCCGGGTTACTCACCGATATCTCCCCGACGTCAAGTTCGTCTATAGCTCGAGAGACTTTGGTTTTTCGATGCGTGCCAGCTTCGTGCTGACGGGCCACGGATCGCTTAACGCATTTCTGTATAGAATGAGTCTCAGCGAATCGCCCGAATGCTCATGCGGTGCTGATAGCGAAGACTGGCTCCACGTGCTGTGTGACTGCCCCCTCTATGCAGATTTGCGAGACCTCGATGGACTTGGCATCCGCATGACTGACGGCGTCTGGAGTGTGACTGCGGCGGTGGAGACCCCCAGAGGAGGCAACGACTGGATGAGCTGGCACGAGCCATCTTTGTCAGGCGGAGAGCGGCACCACATTAGCGGTGAGTATATGGGTTGCCAGTCCCGGGCTGTTGAGTCAAAACTGGCACACCAAGCTGGCCTCATCCGAGTCTGTCGGGACTGAAGAGGTGGGTTGACCAAGCCCCAAATTGGTACCACGGGAGGTCAGGAGCCCACAGGACTGCTTGCAGTCCTGTCCTGACCGAGCGGTAGGCCCCCTTGTGGGAGTATCGTGGTGGTTGTGGTAACCCAAGTCGCGGGTAAAGATGCAAATCTCGGCGTGGAGTTGCGTTTCAACCGGGTGCTGTGACCCAAGATCAGCAGAGGTTTTTAGATGAACCTCGCCCCTCACCAAGTGGAATTGCATGCCCGACAAGCATGCAATTAATTTGGTACCGATGAACTCTGCTGTATTTTTCAGCAGTTTTTCGAAGGGGCGTTAGCTGGCGCATTAATCCATGCTCGCTGTGCAATATTGGAGCACCGTGGGTTTAAACCACATTGTGGTATATCCCACGTTAAATAAACGTCGGAGAGATCCGAGACCATGTGTGTGTCCCTATCTACATTCGCTGTTCAGCTCTCGAAGTGTTCAGACGTGTTTTCCCTGCGTGATAATAAATTTATTTTATTATTTCGAAGTATTTTTCTGCTTGCATTAACGGTTTACCGTATTTCAAGTGCGTTGTTGTTGTTGTTGTCACACAAGTTGTAAACAACATCTGGCGTGACTCATCACTTTTTTCTTTTGCGTTCTCTTTTGTGCGTCACATTCTATTGTGCTTACAATAGATTTTGTTGCTATAAGTGAACGGTTCTTTTTTGCTTGCGAGTTTTATTAGCTTGTTTACTTGTTAAACTTGCGGTAACACTCAATAGTGTTTGCTTCGATGGGAAAACCCAAGAAGAAGCGTGTGGCTGGCATTGGTGGCCAGACGAGTGACGAGGGGATGTCTTCGTCGGATGATGTTGCTTCGGTGACATCTGAGTCGTCTATGTTGTCATTGAACAACAGGAAGAGAAATCGGGAGGCTGTAAGTGCGAAAGCACTTATCGAAACATTGTCGAAGGCTGGCGACGTTGGAAGTGTCACTTCAATGGTATCTTCTGTTGCCAGCACTTCTGTGGCAGCGTCGTCATCGGCGACGTTTTTGGCTGCGTCGGGTATGGGGAAGGCAGTTTCCGAAACTGCCTTGAATAAAACGGATGCCGCTGGTGGTTTTGTGGTACCACAGGCTGGCAAGCCTGTTGCTCGGGCGGCTGGTCCCTCTAGCGCTAGGCGCAAGGGGGTGACCGCAGTAGATGAAATGAAGGCGATCACTTCGGGGGTGATGAAGTGCGTCTTCGAAGAAGGCAGTGGCGTGTCGACTGGTGTGGCGCGCTGCCTCTTAGAGTACACCAGTCAATATGAGGGTATGTCTCTGATCGCTGAGAATGAGCGCCTAAAAGGACGGCTAGACGCTGCTCGCGACTTCAGTGCTACCATAAAGGCCGTCCGCCCGCCGGTGAGCGTGCCGAGCGTTGCTGCGCCGAAGACGAATGTGTCGCCTCCTGAGCCGATGCCGAGACCAGTTGAGACCTGGTCACTTGTTGTCCGCAGCAAAAATGCGGAAAAAACGTCGAAGGACGTGGTCGAACAGGTGGTTAAGGAGGTCGGCCCTTCGCTTGGAGTACGCCGTCCGTAGCTGAGCGCGGAAAAATAGCTGCGAACGCGAAGTTCAGTGAAGTGGGTCTCGAGGTGTCGGTCAACGATAGGCTTGGTCCTAAAGTTGTCGTCCAAGGGGTCCACGCGCAGATTTCGCCAGACGAGTTTATGGGGGATCTCTATGAGATGAACTTCAAGGAGCGGATGAGCCTAGATGTCTTCCGTAAGACAGTGAAGATCGTCAGTCGTCCGTGGACGGTGAGCGCTGATGCAGCGGTGAACGTTGTCCTTGAGGGGTCTGGCTCTGCCATGGCCATACTCTTGGATGTTGGTCGCTGCTACATCAAGTGGTTTTCGTTCCGCGTGAGGAGTTTCGATCCGGTTATGGGTTGCTTCCGCTGCTTGGGATTCGATCATAGAGTCGCTGAGTGTAGGGCAAAGGATGATGTCTGCCGTCGTTGCGGGCAAAATGGCAAAATGCAGCAATGCACTGAACTGTCGCAACTGTGCGTTTAAGGGCAAGCCTTCGGAGCATCTTATGATGTCTCCGGCATGCTCGGTGTACAGCGCCATTGTTGCCCGGGCGAAGGCTAGACATTAATAATGTCAGCCTTCAAGCTTCTTCAGTTCAATTGTCAGAGGTCGTACGCAGCTATGTGTGATATTGGTCAAATAGTGTGTGAAAGTGGCAGCAGCATTGCCCTGCTTCAGGAACCCTACGCAACCAATGGTTGTACCCAGTGAGTGGCACACATTCGATGGCTCAATGGGCAGAAGCGACATTGATGTTACGTTTGAGAATGAGGCAGCAATGCGTATGTTTAATTTTGTATGGCAGATAAGGGACGGGTTGGGGATAAGTGACCACAATCTCATCGAGGTTGTGGTAAAATTTACCCCCGAAAAGCAGCGTGAACGTATAAGGGGGATTTGCTGGCGCACCTGTGGTGTGAATTGGCTCCAGTATGGAGTGTTTGTGAGTGAAGCTGTGGATGTGTCCTTGGATACATTCCGCACTATGAATGTTGATGAGCAAGTTACGTGTGTGAATAGATGGATGACGCAGGTGAATGATAACATGTTTGAAAGATGCCGCAAGGCAAACCTCAAGCGTCTTAGATGGTGGACGCATGAATTGAGTGCGAAGCGTCGGCATTGCCGCCACCTGCGGAAGAGATTCCAAAGGGGCAGAAATGCTGACGCTGAAAATGTGGCCCAGCTTAGGCTGGAGTATAGTCGATGTTTGAAAGAGTACAAGTCCTTGCTTGTAAGACTGAAAGAAGATGAATGGAGAGCGTTTGTTGAGCGAAATAAACATGATCCCTGGGGTCATGTTTATAGAATTTGTAGAAGAAATGGTAGGGTGACGGATGTGAGTAGTCTACGTGTAGCCGACAATCAGTTGACTACATGGTATGACTGTATGAATGTTCTGTTGAATGAGTTCTTTCCGCGAGCGAAGCAGTTGGATCAACCACCTAGTGTGGATCTTCCAACTGTTCCGCTTCGGTTGGATGAGCTGGAACTGGCCTTTCAGATGCTTAAGTCAAGGAAGTCTCCTGGCCTGGATGGATTTACCGGTGAGATGTGCAAAAGTATCTGGATTGCCATTCCAGACTATTTGAATGTTTTGTTCGGTAAGTGTGTAAGTGAGGGGTATTTTCCCCGTGAGTGGAAGTGTGCTAAAATGGTTGTGCTCTTGAAGTCGCCTGAAAAGGTCAGGAGCAATCCTAGATCATATCTGGTAAAAAGGCTTCAGGAATGTGTTTCTGGGCAACTGTCACCGAGACGGTTTGCCTTTACTAGAGGAAAATGTGTGGAGGATGCGTGGAGATATGTGAGTGAATGTGTAAGTTCTAGTGATTGTAAGTATGTGTTGGGCATCTTTGTTGATTTTAAAGGTGCATTCGACTACCTAAGCTGGGAAATTGTGTTAATGAGGTTGAGTGAATGGGGCTGTCGAGAAATGGCTCTCTGGAAGAGCTATTTTTCGCACAGACGTGCATGTGTGAATGGTTTGAATGAAAGTGTGTGTATTGATGTGGTTCGTGGCTGCCCTCAGGGCTCCATATGTGGTCCATTTATTTGGAACCTAATGATGGACTCTCTATTGCGTGCGCTCGAAGTTGAATGCAAGTGTTGTGCGTATGCTGATGACTTGCTCATTTTGATTGAGGCGCCATCGCGTCGTGGGATCGAACTGAAGGCAGAATCATGTCTTAGCATCGTGTCCGATTGGGGCAATGGTGTTGGAGTCAGCGTGGCAATGGACAAGACCGTGACAATGTTGCTGAAAGGCAAGTTGTCCGATCGAAGTCCCATTGTCACGATGAACAATGTTCGGTTGAAATATGTCAAGGAGGTTAAGTACCTTGGTATTTCAATGGGCGAGAGGATGTGTTTCACTCCTCACTTTGCCCGTCTCAAGGAGCGTATGGTTTGGTGGTCGATGGTTTTCGTACCGGACTAGATCGCTCATCCGAACGTATGCTATGACAGTGCGGACAGACCGGCCACAATTCTGCGAAGTGTGTGCACCCAGTGGACTGCCGGAACTGCCGCTTCCGTGGGCAACCTTCTGGGCATCACATGCTCAGTGGGTCGTGCCCCATTTACGCTGCTGTGCTAGCGAGGGTGCAAGCTAGACATTAATATGTTTAGTTTCACCCAAGCGAATTGTGGTCGAGGCCGAGTTGCTGCCATCGAGCTCGGAGTCCGCATACGTGACTCTGGCCATCTGTTCGCACTTGTCCAGGAGCCCTACGTCGACCTGGCGGGTCGGATCACAGGCTTCTCAGCCGGGATGCGTGTGTTCTCCGACCGACGAGGGAAAGCAGCAGTCATCATCGACGACCCAGATGCCATCTGTATGCTGTCACTTGCCACGGAATTTGGCGTATGCGTGAGTGTCACTGGAAGATTTGGCTCAATCTTCTTGAGCTCCGTATATGGTGCACTTTGCGTGCGATCATGCGCTTGGTCGCAGACCGCCAAGAGCCCGTTTGAAGATAGCTTGGTGGACTGCCGAGTTGTCTTCAAAGCGCCAAGAGGTCAGGAGACTGAGGCGTCGGCTCCAGGATGCACGACGGTGTGGCAACGTCGATGCTGAGCTTCTTGCGCAAGCCCTACGGCTTGCCGTAGCGCAATAGAAGAAGCTCATCCTGTCGGCGAAGGGGCAGCATTGGAGGCGTTATGTGAACGAGCACACTGGTGACCCTTAGGGCGCGCTTACAGGATTTGCCGTGGACGCAAAAAGAGCACCGACACTGGATGCCTTCGGTCTGATGGCGGCACAGTTGTAACCTGGCACGACTGTGCGCGGCTACTCCTCCGTAACTTTTTCCCAGTTACGGAGTCCGCAGTACCCGCGCCCGTCCCGGATATGGCTCCAATGTCACCACCGACGCTTGCTGCTGTCGAGGTTGATGACCGTATTGCCAGTCTGAGCAGCAGACGCGCTCCTGGTTTAGACGGCATCATAGGTGCCATTTGCAAGGCAGTGTGGCGCGCCATACCCGAGCACTTGACAGCCCTGTACACAAGGTGCCTCCAGACAGGATAGTTCCCCGCCGAGTGGAAACGCCCTCGCGTTGTTCCGTTGCTCAAGGGACACGATAAGGACAGGGGCGACCCTGCTTCTTATCGTGGTATCTGTCTGTTGCCAGTCTTTGGCTTGAGTGCTTGAGGGTATCATGGTCAACCGATTACAAGATGTACTGCCAACCGGGCACAGATGGCAATTTGGATTCCGACCTGGACGTTCTGTGGAAGATGCCTGGAGGCACGTGGTGAGCACAGTTGCTACCTGCCCAGAATATTCTGTCCTCGGAATTTTCGTCGAGTTCAAAGGCGCATTCGACCATGTCGAATGGGATGCCGTGATGCGGAAACTACGTGAGTACGGCTGTTAGGAAACTAGCTTGTGGCAGAGCTACTTTTCTGGCAGGAGCGCAAGTATGGTCAGCAGGTATGGAGAAGTCACTGTTCCGGTGACACGAGGTTGCCCACAAGGGTCCATCAGTGGTCCATGCATATGGAACATGATGATGGACTCGCTTCTCCAGCGCTTGGAACCGTGGTGTATGTTCAGCGCGTATGCAGACGACTTGCTACTCTTCGTCACGGGCAATGCTCGTGCGGATCTGGAAAGACGTGGCACGCATCTGATGTCCATCGTAGACGCTTGGGGACGCGAAGTTGGCGTGATAGTGTCAACGAGCAAGACGGCAGTCATGTTGCTGAAAGGTCTTTTGTCACCAAATAGGCGCCCTACCGTACAGCTTGCAGGAGCAAGTCTACGGTACGTTGACAAATATCGGTACCTTGGCATCACAGTCGGCGAGCGGTTGAGTTTTCTCCCGCATATCGCGTGCTTACGCGATCAGCTGACTGGAGTCGTAAGTGCTTTGGCACGCGTACTGCGAGTCGACTGGGGTCTCAGTCCTCGCGACAAGCGGACCATATATGCCGGACTCATGGAGCCTTGTGCTCTGTTTGGTGCCTCGGTTTGGTACGGCGTTACGTCGAAACAAGTTGTCGCGCGCAAGCGACTCTTGTCATGCCAAAGGCTCATCCTGCTTGGATGCCTACCGGTATGCCGAACAGTGCCCACTGTGGCACTGCAGGTTCTTGCTGGAGCTCCCCCGTTTGACCTGGTTGCCAAGAAATTGGCAATCAGATTCAAACTCAAGCGTGACTACCCGCTGGAGGAAAGCGATTGGCTGAACGGCGAAGATCTGGCAAATCTGAGCTGGAAGCAGAAACTGGCACGGCTAGACGAACAAGTGATGCGCGAGTGGCAATCGCGGTGGGACGATTGTGAGAGCCCGGGCCGGGTTACTCACCGATATCTCCCCGACGTCAGGTTCGTCTATAGCTCGAGAGACTTTGGTTTTTCGATGCGTGCCAGCTTCTTGCTGACGGGCCACGGATCGCTTAACGCATTTCTGTATAGAATGAGTCTCAGCGAATCGCCCGCATGCTCATGCGGTGCTGATAGCGAAGACTGGCTCCACGTGCTGTGTGACTGCCCCCTCTATGCAGATTTGCGAGACCTCGATGGACTTGGCATCCGCATGACTGACGGCGTCTGGAGTGTGACTGCGGCGGTGGAGACCCCCAGAGGAGGCAACGACTGGATGAGCTGGCACGAGCCATCTTTGTCAGGCGGAGAGCGGCACCACATTAGCGGTGAGTATATGGGTTGCCAGTCCCGGGCTGTTGAGTCAAAACTGGCACACCAAAGTGGCCTCATCCGAGTCTGTCGGGACTGAAGAGGTGGGTTGACCAAGCCCCAAATTGGTACCACGGGAGGTCAGGAGCCCACAGGACTGCTTGCAGTCCTGTCCTGACCGAGCGGTAGGCCCCCTTGTGGGAGTATCGTGGTGGTTGTGGTAACCCAAGTCGCGGGTAAAGATGCAAATCTCGGCGTGACCGCAGTAGATTAAATGAAGGCGATCACTTCGTGGGTGATGAAGTGCGTCTTCGCACGCAGTGGCGTGTCGACTGGTGTGGCGCGCTGCCTCTTAGAGTACACCAGTCAGTATGAGGGTATGTTGATGTCTCTGATCGCTGAGAATGAGCGCCTAAAAGGCCGGCTAGACGCTGCTCGCGACTTCAGTGCTGCCATAAAGGCCGTCCGCCCGCCGGTGAGCGTGCCGAGCGTTGCTGCGCCGAAGACGAATGTGTCGCCTCCTGAGCCGATGCCGAGACCAGTTGAGACCTGGTCACTTGTTGACCGCAGCAAAAATGCGGAAGAAACGTCGAAGGACGTGGTCGAACAGGTGGTTAAGGAGGTCGGCCCTTCGCTTGGAGTACGCGTTCACGAGGTGAAGCCTATACGTGGCGGCGGCGCGATAATACGCACCCCGTCCGTAGCTGAGCGGGGAAAAATTGCATCGAACGCGAAGTTCAGTGAAGTGGGTCTCGAGGTGTCGGTCAACGATAGGCTTGGTCCTAAAGTTGTCGTCCAAGGGCTCCACGCGCAGATTTCACCAGACGAGTTTATGGGGGATCTCTATGAGATGAATTTCAAGGAGCGGATGAGCCTAGATGTCTTCCGTAAGACAGTGAAGATCGTCAGTCGTCCGTGGACGGTGAGCGCTGATGCAGCGGTGAACGTTGTCCTTGAGGGGTCTGGCTCTGCCATGGCCATACTCTTGGATGTTGGTCGCTGCTACATCAAGTGGTTCTCGTTCCGCGTGAGGAGTTTCGATCCGGTTATGGGTTGCTTCCGCTGCTTGGGATTCGATCATAGAGTCGCTGAGTGTAGGGCAAAGGATGATGTCTGCCGTCGTTGCGGGCAAAATGGCAAAATGCAGCAATGCACTGAACTGTCGCAACTGTGCGTTTAAGGGCAAGCCTTCGGAGCATCTTATGATGTCTCCGGCATGCCCGCTGTACAGCGCCATTGTTGCCCGGGCGAAGGCTAGACATTAATAATGTCAGCCTTCAAGCTTCTTCAGTTCAATTGTCAGAGGTCGTACGCAGCTATGTGTGATATTGGTCAAATAATGTGTGAAAGTGGCAGCAGCATTGCCCTGCTTCAGGAACCCTACGCAACCAATGGTTGTGTAAGGGGATTGCCCGCAGGGGTGCGGGTATTTCCTGATAGCAGGGCAAATGATGCTGTAGTTGTGAATGATGTCAGCATTGAGTCCACCTTGGTGAATTCTACTGACTTTGGTGTTTGTGTCAGCCTGGGGGGTAATTTTGGTAGGATTTTTGTTGTGAGTGTGTATTGTCGTTTCGGTGAGCCATTGGAGCCGTACATTTCGTACTTGGATGCGGTGCTACTACTGGTGAGTAGCCAACCTGTCATCCTTAGTATTGACGCGAATGCATCGTCCCCGTTATGGTTCAGCAAAGTGTTCAGACACTCGTCTGGCACACATTCGATGGCCCAATGGGCAGAAGCGACATTGATGTTACTTTTGCGAATGAGGCAGCAATGCGAATGTTTGATTTTGTATGGCAGATAAGGGGCGGGTTGGGGATAAGTGACCACAATCTCATCGAGGTTGTGGTAACATTTACCCCCGAACAGCAGCGTGAACGTATAAGGGGAATTTGCTGGCGAACCTGTGGTGTGAATTGGCTCCAGTATGGAGTGTTTGTGAGTGAAGCTGTGGATGTGTCCTTGGATACATTCCGCACTATGAATGTTGATGAGCAAGTTACGTGTGTGAATAGATGGATGACGCAGGTGAATGATAACATGTTTGAAAGATGCCGCAAGGCAAACCTCAAGCGTCTTAGATGGTGGACGCATGAATTGAGTGCGAAGCGTCGGCATTGCCGCCACCTGCGGAAGAGATTCCAAAGGGGCAGAAATGCTGACGCTGAAAATGTGGCCCAGCTTAGGCTGGAGTATAGTCGATGTTTGAAAGAGTACAAGTCCTTGCTTGTAAGAGTGAAAGAAGATGAATGGAGAGCGTTTGTTGAGCGAAATAAACATGACCCCTGGGGTCATGTTTATAGAATTTGTAGAAAAAATCGTAGGGTGACGGATGTGAGTAGTCTACGTGTAGCCGACAATCAGTTGACTACCTGGTATGACTGTATTAATGTTCTGTTGAATGAGTTCTTTCCGCGAGCGGAGCAGTTGGATCATCCACCTAGTGTGGATCTTCCAACTGTTCCGCTCCGGTTGGATGAGCTGGAACTGGCCTTTCAGATGCTTAAGTCAAAGAAGTCTCCTGGCCTGGATGGATTTACCGGTGAGATGTGCAAAAGTATCTGGAATGCCATTCCAGACTATTTGAATGTTTTGTTCAGTAAGTGTGTGAGTGAGGGGTATTTTCCCCGTGAGTGGAAGTGTGCAAAAATGGTTGTGTTCTTGAAGTCGCCTGATAAGGTCAGGAGCAATCCTAGATCATATCGGGGCATCAGCCTCCTTCCAGCACTTGGCAAAGTGCTGGAAAGGGTTCTGGTAGAAAGGCTTCAGGAATGTGTGTCTGGGCAACTGTCACCGTGACAGTTTGCCTTTACTAGAGGAAAATGTGTGGAGGATGCATGGAGATATGTGAGTGAATGTGTAAGTTCGAGTGATTGTAAGTATGTGTTGGGCATCTTTGTTGATTTCAAAGGTGCATTCGACTACCTAAGCTGGGAAAGTGTGTTAATGAGGTTGAGTGAATGGGGCTGTCGAGAAATGGCTCTTTGGAAGAGCTATTTTTCGCACAGACGTGCATGTGTGAATGGTTTGAATGAAAGTGTGTGTATTGATGTGGTTCGTGGCTGCCCTCAGGGCTCCATCTGTGGACCACCATCAAGGGAACGGTCTTGGCACAAAAAAGAATACACAAACGCCAACTCCGCGTCTTGAAGAAATGTGACCAGTAATCCAACTCTGGAGGTTCACGTCCTGCTAGATGAGCAATGCATAGCCTAGCTATGTAGCAGATCAGAGAGGTGCACAAGCTCACCAATGCTCGGAGTCACTTGGACTCGAACTTGGTAGTGTTGTTGCTATTATTTATCACACTCACTTCTATCAATACACTATTATCTAGTAATAACACGAAACCGGACCAAAGGTTTATTTGGTACAGCGGGAAGTAGCTACCCCGGACCATAGACTGCTTCGGTAGTCTATGGTCTGGCTACTTATTGGTGAGGACCATGTATATGGTGCAACGCTGGTGGTTGTGGTTAATACTCAAGCGAGTAAAGTCTTCGGCTTGATGTGTGAGTTGCATCGTTCTCAAGATTTCTTCTTCAATACAACTCGGATGTTGCGATCCAGAGAGCAGCAGAGGTGTCTAGATGCACTTCGCCCTCCACCTAAAGGGAAATTGTGACCAGGTGCAGCACAATTTCGAATAGGCACCTGTTTGGCTTATGTCAAATGGGGATGCTGACTTGGCATAGATTCAAGTCCATGCACCGCATGCTTAACATTAGGGTGCCGTGGTAGTAAACCTTACTATAGGCACACGCCACGTTAAATAAAATTCGGAGAGATCCGAGACCATGTGTGTCCCTATCTACTATCTAGCAAAAGGGCAAATGCTGACTTGATCTCGTTGTTCAGTACACACAGGGACAGCAAAAGCTCGGCCTATCGATCCTTTTGGTTTAAAGAGTTTTTAACAAGAGGTGTCAGAAAAGTTACCATAGGGATAACTGGCTTGTGGCGGCCAAGCGTTCATAGCGACGTCGCTTTTTGATCCTTCGATGTCGGCTCTTCCTATCATTGTGAAGCAAAATTCACCAAGCGTTGGATTGTTCACCCATGCAAGGGAACGTGAGCTGGGTTGAGACCGTCGTGACACAGGTTAGTTTTACCGTACTAATGACAAAATGTTATTGCGACAGCATTGCCGCGTAGTACGCGAGGAACCGCAGGTACGGACCAATGGCACAATACTTGTTCGAGCGAACAGTGGTATAACGCTACGTCCGTTGGATTATGCCTGAACGCCTCTAAGGTCGTATCCGCGCTGGACTGCAATGATAAAAATGGGGCAATTTGCATTGTGTGGCCTTCTAAACCATTAAAAGTTTATAATTTATTTTATAAACGACAATGGATGTGATACCAATGTAATGGAATAACATAGCAAATCGGGAGGATCACTGATCACCTGGTAACGCGCTAGTTATTTATTAAAACATTATTTAATACAATGGTAAAGCCTAGAATCAATTGTAAACGACTTTTGTAACAGGCAAGGTGTTGTAAGTGGTTGAGCAGCTGCCATACTGCGATCCACTGAAGCTTATCCTTCGCTTGATGATTCGATTTTAATCGATATGATATATTATAAAAAAAAAGTAAATGAATAGTTTTCATGCCTCCCTAACAACATCAATGTAAGGTTTGAAGTAAATTGGTTAAAAAAAAAAAAAAAGTTTTTCATACAACGTTTCAAGTTTTGCGATAAGTTGGCGTCGTTTTGATCAAAATAGTTTTCATTCCTCCCTTAGAACATAACTGTAAAGTTTCAAGTCAATTGGTTAAAAAACAAAAAAGTTTTCCATACAACCGTTCAAGTTGCACTATAAGTGGGCGTGGTCACGCCCTTTTTGGTCAAAATAGTTTTCATTCATCCCTAGGAACATAACTGTAAAGTTTCAAGTCAATTGGTTAAAAAACAAAAACGTTTTCCATACAACGGGTAAAGTTTCGGTATAAGTGAGCGTGGCTACGCCCACTTTTGGTCAAAATAGTTTTCATTCCTCCCTAAGAACATAACTGTAAAGTTTCAAGTCAATTGGTTAGAAAACAAAAAAGTTCTCCATACAACGACTTGAATATTGCTTCTCTTCCTCTTCTTCATTTTTTATGGGAGCTACCAGTTCCAGTTGTTCAATCTCAATGAAACTATCAGGCATGTAGTCGGACTACGTAGAACTACTATGTTTAAAATTTCAGCACTCTATCATACAAAACAAAAAAGTTTTCCATACAACGATTAAAGTTTTGTTCACTTTTCTTCTTGTTTTCGTATAGGGGCTACCAGTTCCAGTGGTCCGTTATGGCTGGATCCGACAAATGAGTTGATCGCACAAATAAGAAGTCTCTGTGCAAAATTTCAGCTCGATATCTTCAAAACTGTGAGAGGAGATTGTATATATACAGACAGACGGACGGACAGACGGACATGGCTAAATCAACTCGTCTTGTCGTCCTGATCAAGAATATATATACTTTATATAGTCGGAAATGAATATTTCGATCTGTTACAAACTTCAGCACAAAGTTATTATACTATTTCACATACGCGAAAAATATTACCAGTAAGGGAGCTATTTTCAGCTTTGCTGAAACTTATATACTCTTGCAAGCATGTGCTCGAGTATTCTTATAAGAAAATATGTTTTATAGTTTTTCCAATAAGAATCATATACTTTTATAAAGATATAGGGGCGTGGCCCCGCCCATTTTCTAATTTGTTTAACACATACGTTGCAATCATTGCAGACTTTATTTTGCGATCTTATATCTCATCGGCTTACAGAGAAATCACATTTTTAAGTTTTTCTATATATGGGCGGTGCCACGCCCTTATGTCCAATTTGTACGAAACTTTGGAATATGGTCAAGGATGTATAAAAACGCGACACTGCAAAGTTTAATCCGTTTATATTTAAGAACAAAAAAGTTTTTCAAACAAAAACCGAAATTTTGACCGATTGTTCCTATGGGAGCTATATGCTTTAGTCATCCGATCTTCACCAATTTTGCAGTGTGTTTTAACTTACGTCCAAGATGTTCTTGTGCAAAAAATTAAGGCGATAGCTTTAAAAACAATGCGTTTATTGAGCAAAAACCTCATTTTTGACCGATCGTTCCTATGGCAGCTATATGCTATAGTTATCCGATCATGCTGCATTTTACATACAAACTGCCTGCGATTATAAGAAAATTTTCTGCGTTTCAATTTTTTCGATATCGTTTAAACTGAGCCCGCAGTTGTATATTGAAACAGACAGACGGACAGGGCTATATGAACTCGTCTCGTCGTGCTGATCAAGAATATATATACTTTATATAGTCGGAGATGTCTCCTTCTCTGCGTTGCAAACTTCATGACAAGAGTATAAAAACAAATTTGAATCGTTATATGGAAAACTTTTTTGTTTTCGAAGATAGAGGGCTGAAATTTCAAACATAGTAGTTTTACATAGTCCGACATAATGCCTGAAAGTTTCATTGAGATCGGGCAACTAGAACTTATAGCTGCCATACAAAATGAAGAAGAGGAAGAGAAATTAAGATTTAACGTCGTTGTATGGGAAACATTTTTGTTTTGTATGATAGAGAGCTGACATTGTAAACATAGCAGTTTTACATGGTTCGATTAAATGCCTGATCGGGCAACTGGAACTGGTACCTGCCGTACAAAATGAAGAAGAAGAAGAGAAACAATATTCACGTCGTTGTATGGAAAACTTTTTTGTTTCTTAACCAATTGACATGAAACTTCGCAGTTATGTTCTTGGGAAGGCATTAAAACTATTTTGGGCATGGTTACGCCAATGTTTACAAAAAATCAATAATTTGCATATCTCCGGTACCCAATGAGCAAAAACAATGATAGTTTGTATAAAGGCTAATTAGATGAAGAGAAAACATATTCAGTCAAAACCAGTAAGGACGCTATAGTCGAGTATACTCGACAATATAATACCCTGCACACACAGTAGGCAGTGCATTACCCCAAATCTACAAAAAAAATGTTGATTTGACATCGCCCGATCAAATAGTGTTCAAAATATCAAGCAAATCGGTCAAAATATGTGGAATTCACGAAAAATTTGAGTTTGTAGGTCATTGAGGGGTAACCATCAAAAAGAGGGGAATTTTGTGGTATGCAGTTTTAAAGATAAATATTTACTGAGCTTGTACACAAAATTCGTATCTTTAATAGTTTTGAAGATACAGGAAATTTAAGAAAACACCCGCGGGAGGGGAAATGAAGGGGAGCGGGAAAAATTGTGGTATGCAGTTTTGTAAAGCTACTTATACTGAGTCTACATACCGACTTTCATGTTTCTATCTCTTTCGATGTTCGAGTTATAGCGTTTTAAAAAAGTGGGTGGTGCTTGATGGGCGGGAAGGAGTGGGCGTGGCACAAAACCGTTCAAACTTGATCTGCTGCCGAACATCACGAGTCTACCCTCCAAATTTCAAGTCTCTAGCTATTATAGTTTCTGAGAACCATTGGTGAATACGGACGGACGGACGGACAGACGGACGGACATAGCTTAATCAATTTCTCTTGACGTCCTGATCAAGAATATATATACTTTATATAGTCGCAAGTGAATATTTCTGTGCGTTACATACATTTCGCTCAAACAAACACAATATACCCCGATACACAGTATGTGTACAGGGTATAAAAATAGGCGTGGCACAGGAAATAAGTGTGAAGAGCATTTAAGCTTCAGCCTCTCTGAAGTTAGCGTCCTTACTTGTTTCTGTGTAACTTTCTCGCTTTTTGTTTTGTTTCAGTATTTTGGTGTTTGGTGTGTTTTGTGCGCATCGACAATGTATGTAACACCTTAAAGGAGACATTTCCGACTATACAAAGTATATATATTCTTGATCAGTATCGAAAGAGAAGTCGATTTAGCCATGTCCGTCTGTCCGTCTGTATGAACGCGTCGATCTCGGAAACTATAATAGATAGGACCAAAAGCTCTTCGCACTTCGATTGTGTCATTTCTTAAGCAGATCAAGTTTATTTTGTTTCCCCCTTTTTTGACTTAGTTTAGGGGTGAGGGGCAAATGACTGGTGCAACCTCGGGAAAAACTTACAAAAGTCGTTTTATCTCGGTTGTCTTTAGAGATAGGCACACCAAATTTGTAGTGTATATAGCTGACTCAAGCCCCAAGAAGATACATTAAAAATATGGGCGTAGCCACGCCCATATATAGTAATAATTTGAAACGCTTATATCTCAAGAACCATAAAACCTACAAGAATGAAACTTTGCATATATGATATTGGGATGGAGTATAACAAGATTCAATTGTGAAATGGGCGTGATCACGCCCACATATAGCCATGGTAGAATGCCGTTATATCTCTTGAACGAATTGGTCTCAAAGAGTAAAAATTGGTATATGTGGAATTGAATGAAAATGAAATCTGTTTCGATTAAAAAGTGGGCGGGGCAACGCCTTCAAACACTTGGTACAAATTGAAGGTACAGGGTATGTCGGAGTCGAGTACTGTCGACTCCAATCCTTACTGGTTTTTATTTTGTGTATTTTTTTGTGATCGACGTCATGGTTTTGTACATTAAATGGTGTACACCTGATCGCACTTGATAGGTATTATTGTAGAGCATAACTGCTCTGCTCACTTGCTGTATGATTGGAAGCTTTTCGTCGAGGTTAAGGGTTCTAATCTTTTCTGTTATTGTATTGCTTAGACGTTCTACATCTGAGTTGCCTGTATGGCTGTTTGGTTTCGAGATATGGAACGCAATATTTTCGCTTTGTAGAAATTCTTGTACGTTTGAAGATTTAAACTCATTGTCGAAGACAATTTTTTTTACATGCCCTTTTATTGAGAGAAAATCGGTTAATTTTTGAACATTTGCTTGGCTATTATGATCTGGTAATGGAAAGCAAGTTACGACTTTGGAAAATTTATCAATAAATATAATAAAACTTTGTTTACTATTAATGTAGGTGTCCACATGGACAATTTCATTTATTGATTTTGGTGTTTCAGTCAGAAAGAATTTAGGTTTTATTGGGTTGCGATCGTATTTCCCACAGTTGCATACATCGCAATTGTTTATAACCTTCTAAATTTGTGTTCTAAGTTCGGGGTTGTATAATATTGACTTGAGTTTTTCGTACGTTGCTGTAATGCCGCAATGGCCACTATCGTTTTTATGAAATAAAGTGATTTGTGTTTTTAATTCGGAATCTGATTCAATATCTCTGGCAAATTTCGAACATTTTACGAATTTTATGTTAGGGTCATTTGAATATTCGCTTTTAATCATTTTTTGAAATTTGTAATATTTGTGATCAGGGAGGTGCCTTTTCCTAATTCTGTTCGTAAAATATTGATGGCCAGATTGTTGCCTTTATCTTTTTTCTCTATAAAAAAACTTTTATTGCCCAAAGTTATTGTTGTAGTATTTTGCTTGTTTTCTACAACAATAATTTGAGTTTTAAATCTATTCACGACTGTTTCTAGGATTGGTACGGTGTATCCCAGATCTTCTTCTTGCGAGTAAACTGTTTGTACCTCTATTGAGGCGAACTCATTTTCTTCGAGATTTAGGGCTTCGCTATCTCTTTGGGCTTCGAGAGCTTGAGCTGTGTCTAAATCATCTTCCCAGTGATTAATTTCGTCTTCTCTTATTCTACTCAAGAAGTCCGCAATATTATTATTTTTACCTTTAATGTACTCGAGGGAAAAGTTATATTCTCCTAAGCTAATGAGCCATCTTTGGAGTCTTGGACTTATGTCCTTACCAGAATATTTGGTCATTAGCCACTTAAGTGGTTGGTGATCGCTTTCGAGATCAAATTCCCTGCCGAATGCATATGGTCGAAAATATTTGACTGCCCAAACTATGGCTAGCAATTCCTTCTCAATTGTTGCATAATTGCATTCGTGTTTGTTAAGGGTGTGAGATGCATATGCAATTGGATGTCCCTCTTGAGAGAGTACTGCCCCTATCGCAAAATTACCTGCGTCGGTTGTTATCTTAAATTTTTTTGAACAATTTGGATACCTAAGTATAGGTGTTTTGGTTACGAGGTCTTTGAGTTTTTCGAATGCTACTAGATAGTTGGGGTCACTAGTATTTATTTTTTGGTCCTTCTTCAGGCATTTTGACATTAGGAATCCAATTTTTGCTTAATCTTTTACAAATTTTCTGTAAAACCCTGTCATACCTAGAAAGGACTTAATCTGTTTTGAATTAGTTGGTGTTTTCAACTTCTGAATAATCAATGTTTTATTAGGGTTTGGTCTTATACCCTGAGTTGTCAAAATGAGTCCCAGAAATTGGGTTTCTTTCTTGAGAAAGACTTTAGACTAGCCTTTCATAAGGCTTTAAATATCGCTTTAAGGTTGGTTATGTGTTCTTGTAATGATGTACTGAAGACTAAAATGTCGTCCATGTACACTACACAAGATTTATTCATATACTCTTTTAAGACCTTTGAAACGTTGAGGGTGCATTTTTCAACCCAAAAGGCATTCTTATAAATTCATAATGCCCAGATGGTGTAGAAAATGCCTTTTTCTTATCTTCTTCCCTAACTAGGATTTGATGAAATCCCTTGGCTAAGTCCAGAGTAATAAAGTACTAGGCTCTGCCAAGTTTGTCGATTGTTGTATCTATTACATTACAAACTCTATCTGTTGCGGAGAGGGTATCTCCTTCTTTGAAAAAAAGATCTGAAAATTTTGTTAGCAATCTGAGGATTGCTTCTTTTTCCTCGGTGTTGAGGTAATTAAAACTGAAGTTTTCTGCTATTACGTCTTTCTTTACTTGTTGTATTGTGCACATATTTTCGATTTCGGATGGGTAGTTGTACTCTTCGAAGTACAGTTTATTACCCATTATTTTGATGTATTTTTCGTCTAAGTCGATTTTCGCTTTTAGCGGTTTTAAAAAATTTTGGCCTAGTATAGCGGAGAAATTATTATTTGAATAGTCCATTACTTTCCACTGGAGAGTCCCCAAGCAGTTAAACTCTCTCGGGAAAGGTGTTGTTACACAGTATTTTACTTCTTTCATACCGTCAGTGTTTTATAGAAGTGGGGTGTTTCTAATATGGTTTTTAGAAACGGTTCTTTTAACGTTTTTGGTCTTAGTATGCTGGTTGTAGAGCCTGTATCTATAAGGCATCTAATTTTTTGTTATTATGGGTAGTCTTGATCTTGAGGCAACCCTAAAAAATTTATTTCCTCCTGCGAATTTGGCTCTATTTCTTGAATCGTATCAACTTCCATGAATGAAGCACTATTCGGTTGGGCCGAATATTGAGTATCAACACTCATGTGGGACATTCTGGTTTATCCTGAGTTATTTGGGTTGCTTTGTTTAAAAGTGTTAGTACCCCTATATTGTTTGTTAGGTATGAAGAGCTTTTATTTGTGTATATTTTGTTATAACTTCATTAAGTGTATTTGTTTGGTCGATGTGTGACCTTAGTGGTATATCTACTTTATCTATTAGAATATTTACTAAGTCCCTATCTACACTGCTAGGTTTGTATATCTCTGGCTTTGCTTGGTCGAACATATAAATTTTATTTAATTCTGACTTAGCCTTTTCAAAATATGTAAATAATTCTCGGAGCTTACTCACTTTTACATTTCTACATTTATTGAAGACATCCCCATATGTTGTCCGTGGTTTGTAGAAGTCCATTAGCTTCGTCATGATTTGGTCCCACGTTGAGTCGGCTCCAAGTTCTCTGACGTAGATTCCAGCATCCCCTAGTATATTTTCGTTGATAATTATGGACATTGCTAAGTTCACCAGTTGTTGATTGTTAGACGCACACAGTGCTATGACTGCCTCCACAGATGCAACAAATGCTGAAGCATCGTGTTCTTTATCCAAGGGTCTCAATTGTCTAAATTATGACAATATGTCCTTGGGTGTTAGAAGGAATTCATCGTGTTGTCGTTGTGCTTGTTGCAATACCTCTTGTTGTTGTTGTTGTTGCACTAGCTGTTGTTGTTGCTGTTGCAATAACTGTTGTTGTTGTTGTTCATGGAGTTGCAAATTTCACTGCAACTGGTTGATTGTTTCTTCCTGCCTCCTGATTACTTCCGCAAGATGGCTTTGTTCGGGTTCTCTAGACATCGGAAGGTTGCGGTTACTTTCGAAAATGTTCTGTCTTTTCATTGACTTTTAACGTTTTATTATACTTTTCGCGTTTGTGAAATAGTATATTATTTTTGTGCTGAAGATTGTAACAGATCGAAATATTCATTTCCAACTATATAAAGTATATATATTCTTGATCAGGACGACAAGACGAGTTGATTTAGCCATGTCCGTCTGTCCGTCCGTCTGTCTGTATATATACAATCTCCTCTCACAGTTTTGAAGATATCGAGCTGAAATTTTGCACAGAGACTTCTTATTTGTGCGATCAACTCATTTGTCGGATCCAGCCATATCGGATCACTGGAACTGGTAGCCCCCATACGAAAAGAAGAAGAAAAGTGAACAAAACTTGAATCGTTGTATGGAAAACTTTTTTATTTTGAATGATAGAGTGTGATGATGAGAATGATTAAACATAGAAGTTCTACATAGTCCGACTACATGCCTGGAAGTTTCATTGAGATTGGACAACTGGAACTGGTAGCTTCCATACAAAATGAAGAAGAGGAAGTGAAGCAATATTCACGTCGTTGTATAGACAACTTTTTTGTTTTTTTAACCAATTGACTTGAAACCTTACAGTTATGTTCTTAGGGAGGAATGAAAACTATTTTGACCAAAAGTGGGCGTGGCCACGCCCAGTTATACCGAAACTTGACCGGTTGTATGGAAAACTTTTTTGTTTTTTAACGAATTGACTTGAAACTTTACAGTTATGTTCTTAGGGAGGAATGAAAACTATTTTGACCAAAAGTGGGCATGGCTACGCCCACTTAAAGTGAAACTGGAACCGTTGCATCGAAAACTTTTTTGTTTTTTAACGAATTGACTTGAAACTTTACAGTTATGTTGTTAGGGAGGCATGAAAACTATTCATTTACTTTTTTTTTATAGTGACACAACGTGAAATGTTTTATAGCTTCAGCCTTGCTGAAGATAACGTCCTTACTGTTTTTTTTTTTTTTTTGATAATCCGATGTTGTTAGGCACTGAAATAGTTTTTACCGATTTGGTTTTGTCTATTTATTTTCTTTAGAACAAAAAAAAATTTTGTTTTTTTTTCTGATAATCTGATGTTGTTAGGCACTGAAACAATTTTTTAGAAAAATTTTCTGATAATCTGATGTTGTTAGGCACTGAAACAGTTTACCCATTTATTATACGCTGCACATACAGTGTGTCAGGGTATATTAAGTTTTTTTGAACGAAATGTATGTAACGCACAGAAAGAGGGGAGGGGGACCCCATAAAGTATATATATTCTTGATCAGGATGAGAAAAGAAATCGATTGAGCCCTGTCCGTCTGTCCGTCCGTCTGTCTGTATTCACCAATGGTTCTCGGAAACTGTAAAAACTAGAGACTTGAAATTTGGATGGTAGACTCGTGATGCTTGGCACTACATCAATTTTGAACGGTTTTGTGCCACGCCCACTCCTTCCCGCCCAACCAGCATCGCCCACTTTTTTAAAACGATATAACTCGAACACCCGAAGATATACTACATACCAAAATTTGCCCCCTCCCCTTGATTTCCCCTCCCCCAGGTGATTTTTATAAAAAGCAATATCTCCAAAACTAATAAAGGTATGAACATGAAATTTTGTATACAAGCTCAGTAAATATATATCTTTAAAACTGCATACCACAAAACTCCCCTCTGTTCGAAAGTTACCCCTCAATGACCTACAAACTCAAATTTTTCTTAAATTCCACTTTTTTTTGACCAATTTACTTGATATTTTGAACACTATTTGATCGGGCGATGTCAAATCAAAATTTTTTTGTAGATTTTGGGTGTTGCACCACCCAATGTGTGTGCAGGGAATTTTATTGTCCAGTATACTCGACTATAGCGTCCTTACTGGTTTTTATTTATTTATTTTTTTTAGAAAATATTTTTTACAATTCGATCCATATTTTCTTTAGAAAATAGGTTCCACGACGATTTGTTCGTTTATTTATTTTCTTTAGAAAATAATTTCCACGATTTTTGTTCGATCCCTATTTTCTTTAGAAAATAAGTTCCACGACGATTTGTTCGTTTATTTATTTTCTTTAGAAAATAATTTCCACGATTTTTGTTCGATCCCTATTTTCTTTAGAAAATAAGTTCCACGACTGCGCCAGTTGCGTTCGAAATAAAACAAAAGGATTTTTTAAAATCGGAATTATTTTATTGAGATATTAATAACCATTCGGTTTGTGGTGAATCTTAAGACTAAAGCTTAATTTACTTGGCAAATGCAAATGCCAACTTTGTTTTTGATTTTGTTCTACTTTATTTTGTTTATCTATATATATATATAAATATAGTTTTATATTTAACACTTATGCAAGTGCATAAGTGATGGGAACGCTGACGTTGGTTTTGGTTGCAAAAACAACGTCTTCGTTAAGCGAGTTTATTCACACTTATTTAAGTGCAAAGGTATCTTGTTTCAAATACCTCTGGACAATTATGCTGATGTCGTCGTTCGCAGCGGTACGTAACTCGCGCGCTATAATGAAAGTATCAACGTGTATTTCATAGACCGAGAGGTCCGGGTAAACCGCTGAACCACTTTCATGCCTGGGATTGTGAACTGAAACTGTTCACATGAACTTGGAATTCCCAGTAAGTGTGAGTCATTAACATGCATTGATTACGACCCTGGCCCTTGTACACACCACCCGTCGCTACTACCGATTGAATTATTTAGTGAGGTCACCGGACGTGATCACCTTGTGTGTTACGGTTGTTTCGCAAAAGTTAACCGAAGTTGATTATTCAGAGGAAGTAAAAGTCGTAACAAGGTTTCCGTAGGTGAACCTGCGGAAGGATCATTAAAGTGTTTCTTACCGTCAACAAAAACCAGTAAGGGAGCTATTTTCAGCTTTGCTGAAACTTATATACTCTTCGAAGCATTTGGAAAATCCGTTTTATAGTTTTGCCAAAAAGAATCTTATAAGTTTATTAAGATAAAGGGGTGTAACCCCGCCCATTTTCTACTTTTTTTTAAAGAATACAATGCAATCATTTTACACTTCATTTTACGATTTTCTATCTCGTCTGCTACAAATCACATTTTTAAGATTTTCTCTATATGGGCGGTGCCACGCCTTTATGTCCGATTCTTATGAAACTTTGTAATATGGTCAAGAATTCCCAAAAACGCGCAACTGCAATATATGTTTATAGTTGAAAACAAAAAAAAAATTTTTCTAACAAAAACTGAATTCTTAACCGATTGTTCCTATGGGAGCTATATGCTATATTTATCCGATCTTCATCAATTTTTCAATGAGCCTTAATTTACGTTCTTGTGCAAAAAATTGGGGCGATAGCTTGAAAAACAAAGAGTTTATTGAGCAAAAACCTCATTTTTGGCCGATCGTTCCTATGGCAGCTATATGCTATAGTATTACTATCCGGCTGGTTTCTACATATAAGCTGCCTGCAAGAAAAAGAAAATTTTCTGCGTTTAAATTTTTTTGCTAACTTCAAAACTCTGGGAGGAGTTCGCATTGAAACAGACAGACGGACAGACGGACAGACAGACAGACCGACAGACGGACATGGCTATCTGAACTCGTCTCGTCGAGCTGATCAAGAATATATATACTTTATATAGTCGGAGATGTCTCCTTCTCTGCGTTGCAAACTTCACGACAAAGTTAATATACTCTTGCAAGAGTATAATATATTATTATATTTAAAATAAATATAACCAGTAAGGAAGCTATTTTCAGCTTTGCTAAAACTGATATACTCTTGCAAGCATTTTGAAAATCCGTTTTATAGTTTTGCCAATAAGAATCTTATAAGTTTATAAAGATAAAGGGGCGTAACCCCGCCCATTTTCTACTTTTTTTTATACTTTTCACGTATGTGAAATAGTATATTAACCTTGTGCTGAAGTTTGTAACAGATCGAAATATTCATTTCCGACTATATAAAGTATATATATTCTTGATCAGGACGAAAGGAAGAGTTGATTTAGCCATGTCCGTCTGTCCGTCCGTCTGTCAGTATATATACAATCTCCTCCCACATTTTGAAAATATCGACCTGAAATTTTGCACAGAGACTTTTTATTTCTGCGATCAACTCATTTGTCGGATCCAGTCATATCGGACCACTGGAACTGTTAGTCCCCATACGGAAAGAAGAAGAAAAGTGAACAAAACTTGAATCGTTGAGTGCTGAAATTTTAAACATAGCAGTTCTACATAGTCCCACTACATGCCTGAAAAATTCATTGAGATTGGACCACTGGAACTGGTAGCTCCCATACAAAATGAAGAAGAGGAAGTGAAGCAATGTTAACGTCGTTGTATGGAAAACTTTTTTGTTTTTTAACCAATTGACTTGAAACTTTACAGTTATGTTCTTAGGGAGGAATGAAAACTATTTTGACCAAAAGTGGGCATGGCTACACCCACTTATCGCAAAACTTGAACCGTTGTATGGAAAACTTTTTTGTTTTTTAACCAATTGACTTGAAACCTTACAGTTATGTTGTTAGGGAGGCATGAAAACTATTGATTTAGTTTTTTAGTGACACAACGTGAAAAGTATTATAGCTTCAGCCTTGCTGAAGATAGCGTCCATACTGGTTTAACAATACAATGCAATCATTTTATACTTCATTTTACGATTTTCTATCTTGTCTGCTTATAGATAAATCACATTTTTAAGTTTTTCTCTATATGGGCGGTGCCACGCCCTTATTTCCGATTCTTATGAAACTTTGTAATATGGTCGAGGATTCCTCATTCGTCGTTCAACCGTTGAAGTGAACGTTTTGCCGCCGCGGACAAATTAAAATTCGAGGGTGTGTTTTTTCGCTTGCAACTAATTGTCGCCAACGGTACATTGTTTACTAGTTTGCATAAAACGGTACTTTGTTTACTCACTTTGAGTAAACAAAATCTGGCACGCAGTGTAAAGTGTAGTTGTAAACGGGACGTTGTTTACGCGTTTTTGACACAAACAAGTGACCATCTGTCACTTGTGTACACGCTGTTGTTGTGCATAGCGGCGATTTTTCGTCGTCCGCTTTGTGCTTGCATTTGTTTACGCAAACGAGTTTGCGTAAACAAAACAGCTCCACACCGCGAGCAACTTCGGCACTACTTAGCTTGTGCACAAACCACGCCGGTTTGTGTACTTGATAACTAAGTGCAGCGCCACCTATTGGTGAAGTCGCGACTTAGTGCGTGCACAAATTTTGTGTGTCTCGACTAAGTGCGGTTTCTCGAGTGTCCACACCGGAAGTTTCGCCACCTACCCGACGACTCCGAGACAACTCAGGAAGCAGAAGTTGTGCCATGACACATCGGCATGGATTCGCCGATGGCTGATGCCAGTGACTTCAGCCGCTGTGGCACTAGCGATGCCAGCAGCAAAAAGCGTATGGGGGCTAACAGTTCCAGTTTTTTAGTGACACGACGTGAAAAGTATTATAGCTTCAGCCTTGCTGAAGATAGCGTCCTTATTGTTTTTTTTTTTGCTAACTTCAAAACTCTAGGAGGAGTTCGCATTGAAACTGACAGACGGACAGACAGACAGACGGACATGGCTATATGAACTCGTCTCGTCGTGCTGATCAAGAATATATATACTTTATATAGTCGGAGATGTCTCCTTCTCTGCGTTGCAAACTTCACGACAAAGTTAATATACTCTTGCAAGAGTATAAAAATCGGAAATAATGAATATATGGAGAGGGTCATTTTTCCATACACATTGTCTTTAGTCGTCAAAGGCACAAAACATATATAGGATAAAGGTGTTTGACGGCCATCGGCACCTCCGTCTAGGTAAGCGGTTTTTTCATATCAACTAAGTGTAATGTTTTATCATTACTATATGCATAGTATGGTTCCATTAAGTGCTTACCCAACGATTTTAGGTTGTTTTATAAAATTTTAATTTTCGAGATCTAAATCATGAATTTATATGAGTGGAGTGAAAGTTGATATAACAAAACCATAAATAGAGTCAATGCATAGTGAATAAACTTAGTGAAGTAAATTTACTCTTCTATCGTGAGATGGAGGGTAGATTGCACTTAGGGTTGGTATTATTATATGACGAGAAATTGTTGGTAAATGGCACAATTTATTAAAACAAGTATAGATTGGAGTCGACATTACTCGACATCGACATACCCTGTACCTTCAATTTGTAACGTCTGTTGTATTGCGTTGCCCCGCCCACTTTTTAATTGAAACATATTTCCTTTCCATTCAATATCATACATAACAAATTTTGCTCTTCTAGACCAATTCGTTACAGAGATATAACGGTTTTCTATTTTGGCAATATGTGGGCGTGGCTACGCCCATTTTATAACTGAATCTTACTATACTCCATCCCAATAGAATACATGCAAAGTTTCTTTCTTGTAGGTTGTATGTAGGGAATACAATCCCGGGAATATTTTTCAATCCCGGGATTACGGGATTTATGAAAATCAATCCCGGGATCCCGGGATAATCCCGGGATTGAAGTATGTGGCTTCTAATTGGGTCGAAATAAAAATAACTTCAGTTATGTCTTAAATTTTTATTAATAAAATGAAATAGGAAACGTAGTAGGCATTACGATATAAAAAGTAAAGAATTATTGTATATAGCAGCCCATCCATTATCGAATTTGTATTACAAACTGTTCGTCGAACAAAATTACATTTTGACACTAACGATGAATATATTCGTATCAAACACAGCCAAGATAGAATAATTTCTATTTTTCTCGAACAAAACGTCGAACACAAAATTTGGAACAAACACTACCACCAACGACGAATATTTCGTCAAACCAAACCAATTCGGATGGCCTGCTTATTGTATGCCTCGCAAACACATTTCTTTTCGGCTTGAAAATTTTACGCGGATTCTTCTTTGGGTGCTTATATTTTAAACCGAGTTTAAATGTCAGAATTGGCATAAAAATATCAGTCCATTTAAGATTTCGTGTTCCACTCTATGTATTGATTACTCATTGTGAACATCAAGCCTGCTTCGTATTTTATTGCTACTGTAGGCAGCAGCTGAAAATGCTCGTTGCAGAAATTCATAACCGATAATTTTATTTGTACTTCAAGTGATTTTTTAGAAGCAGAATAACTATTCATTTTCAACATTTCCAAAAAGTAGAAATGGTGTAAACTCAACATTTTATCACTTTTGCTCTTCGACTTAAGCAATTGAAGCATTTTGGCAATCCCGAAAAATCCCGGGATTAGCGAACTACAGTCCCGGGATTTTCGGGATCAAAAAAAGACCGGGATCCCGGGATTGTATTCCCTAGTTGTATGGTTCTTGAGATATGAGCGTTTGAAATTTTTACTATATAGGGGCGTGGTCACGTGGTATTTTTTTTTTCTTGAGGTTTAAGTTAGCTATATACACACCAAATTTGGCATTCCTATCACAAAAGACAACGCAGAAAATACGACTTTTGTACTATTTTACCCGAGGTAGCTTCAGTTATTTGCCCCTCACCCCTAAACTAACTCAAAAAGGGGCAAAATAAAATAAACTTGATATGCGTAATGAATCACAGAATCGAACTGCGAAGAGCTTTTGGTCCTATCTATTATAGTTTCCGAGATCGACGCGTTCATACAGACAGACGGACGGACGGACGGACAGACGGACATGGCTAAATCGACGTCTCTTTCGATACTGATCAAGAATATATATACTTTGTATAGTCGGAGATGTCTCCTTTAAGGTGTTACATACATTGTCGACGTGCACAAAACTAATGTACCCTTGTACCATAAGGTACAGGGTATAAAAACACATTATGCAGTGGTAGTGGCACAAAACATCTATAAGGTATGCGAGTAGGCTCGCAAGAGCTAATCCCGAGGCGTGGTAAAGACGTCAGCATTTACCTCTCCGTGGTGTTAGATATCAATGCATAGCTTTTGCTATATAGCCAACAAACATGGGTGCAAATAGGCCACCAACTGTTATCTGCTGCTATGGAGCTGAATTTGGTAGTAACCTTTGGTTTCGAAACCACACTCAAGGTATATGAGTAGCACGGAATTGGCATGCCCATGTTGGTTGGTTGGTTGTTATGAATCAGCCCTGCTATTGTGGGTTGGCCCCTATAATGGGAGTTTCGTGCGTGGCTGTGGTTTAACACCCCAATGCGGGTAAAGCTATTTATTGCTTGGCGTGGTAGTTGCGTCTGCTCAGTGAGCTCAACTAGGATGCTGTTATCTAGAAAACAGCAGAGATGTTTAGATGCATTTCGATCCCACACCTGGGGAGAAGTTTGTGACTAAGCTCTAATAACTTCACAGGAACTTGGTAGCTTCGGCTAACCAAGGATGCTGATTTGGCACAAAATCCAAATCCATTGCGTTATGCTTTGCATGTGAGTGCCGTGTGATTAGGCTGTAACGAGTAGGTGCGCACGTTAAACCCGGCATTATTACTTGTACAAGGAAAACAAATGTGATTGTGAAATTAAATATATGTGATTTCTGCAAGTGCTCTGAATGTCAAAGTGAAGAAATTCTAGTAAGCGCATCAGCGGCGGGAGTAACTATGATTATTTTAAGGTAGCCAAATGCCTCGTCATCTAATTGGTGACGCGCATGAATGGATTAAAGAAATTCCTAGGAAAACAAATGTGCTGCTAATGAAAATATGCTTATATAATGTAATGTGAAAATGTGTGATGTAAATTAAATATATTTAAATGAATAAAATGGCAAGTGAATAGGTTGATCGATCGATTGGTATCACTTATTGTCATTATTATTTTTATAAACTACTACAGCACAATATTTTATCATCTCATTTGAAAATATATACGAGCATATAAAATAATAATTGATAAAAATACCATTGTATTATGTAAAATGAAATGGGGAGTAATCAAATATAATAATCAAGATAAGAAAAGTGTTAAGAGTTAGCTTTTGTTTCCCACACATGTTTGAGCTGAGAACATTAGCATATAATTATTTTTAACACTGTACACGCCTAATAAATTCTTGAGCACAAAATGCATCGAACAACGATCAATCGCTTGCTGTAAAGTAATTGTTTTGCATTGTGTGACCAATGCTTCGACCTTTTCTTTAATGGCTGTGCGTGCAAGTGGATTGACATATTATGCTAACTAGCTGTGTCTGCTGGTAAATGACCAGGCCGCTGTCGACATTTGTGATTCACTCAGCACTGCAGTTTTCTATCACTAAATGGCATCAATTAAAATGCACAAGCACAAGTATCGATTGCGGCAACTCCCAGTCACTAGTTTGTACTAGTGGCAAACATTAACATTTTTTGGTGACCCCGACGTGATCATCATATACGTGGAACTCACTTCGAGAAAGTGATACCAGTTAGGTGACGATCACACGAGGTGATCACATTGCGGTGACAAATTGATAATCCTTAACGAGAGTCTACAACAACACAAGGTTGGTGGACAACGACTCCTGCTACGGAAATTGGTCGACTAGGCGATCAACTTCACAGACGTACAGGACATTTGAGACTTCACGCAAGTCACGATATACAGGCTAATCAACCAGGCGATTAGTCACAGTACACAACTGGCCAATTGAAGACCAGTAACAGAGACTTTGCGGTGTGAGTCGAGGCATATCCTGTCATCAAGACAAAATAAATTAACCTCCAACAGTTCTTCACCAAGCCACTAGCCACTGGTGAAGAAATCCACTCTATTCCACTCTATGTATTGATTACTCATTGTGAACATCAAGCCTGCTTCGTATTTTATTGCTACTGTAGGCAGCAGCTGAAAATGCTCGTTGCAGAAATTCATAACCGATAATTTTATTTGTACTTCAAGTGATTTTTTAGAAGCAGAATAACTATTCATTTTCAACATTTCCAAAAAGTAGAAATGGTGTAAACTCAACATTTTATCACTTTTGCTCTTCGACTTAAGCAATTGAAGCATTTTGGCAATCCCGAAAAATCCCGGGATTAGCGAACTACAGTCCCGGGATTTTCGGGATCAAAAAAAGACCGGGATCCCGGAATCCCGGGATTCGGGATCCCGGGATTGTATTCCCTAGTTGTATGGTTCTTGAGATATGAGCGTTTGAAATTTTTACTATATAGGGGCGTGGTCACGTGGTATTTTTTTTTTCTTGAGGTTTAAGTTAGCTATATACACACCAAATTTGGCATTCCTATCACAAAAGACAACGCAGAAAATACGACTTTTGTACTATTTTACCCGAGGTAGCTTCAGTTATTTGCCCCTCACCCCTAAACTAACTCAAAAAGGGGCAAAATAAAATAAACTTGATATGCGTAATGAATCACAGAATCGAACTGCGAAGAGCTTTTGGTCCTATCTATTATAGTTTCCGAGATCGACGCGTTCATACAGACAGACGGACGGACGGACGGACAGACGGACATGGCTAAATCGACGTCTCTTTCGATACTGATCAAGAATATATATACTTTGTATAGTCGGAGATGTCTCCTTTAAGGTGTTACATACATTGTCGACGTGCACAAAACTAATGTACCCTTGTACCATAAGGTACAGGGTATAAAAACACATTATGCAGTGGTAGTGGCACAAAACATCTATAAGGTATGCGAGTAGGCTCGCAAGAGCTAATCCCGAGGCGTGGTAAAGA
Organism: Phortica okadai; assembly: GCA_034638295.1. Lineage (NCBI taxonomy): Eukaryota > Metazoa > Arthropoda > Insecta > Diptera > Drosophilidae > Phortica > Phortica okadai. The sequence continues at coordinate 16,136,302 of CM067848.1, read as the reverse complement.
CGTCAGCATTTACCTCTCCGTGGTGTTAGATATCAATGCATAGCTTTTGCTATATAGCCAACAAACATGGGTGCAAATAGGCCACCAACTGTTATCTGCTGCTATGGAGCTGAATTTGGTAGTAACCTTTGGTTTCGAAACCACACTCAAGGTATATGAGTAGCACGGAATTGGCATGCCCATGTTGGTTGGTTGGTTGTTATGAATCAGCCCTGCTATTGTGGGTTGGCCCCTATAATGGGAGTTTCGTGCGTGGCTGTGGTTTAACACCCCAATGCGGGTAAAGCTATTTATTGCTTGGCGTGGTAGTTGCGTCTGCTCAGTGAGCTCAACTAGGATGCTGTTATCTAGAAAACAGCAGAGATGTTTAGATGCATTTCGATCCCACACCTGGGGAGAAGTTTGTGACTAAGCTCTAATAACTTCACAGGAACTTGGTAGCTTCGGCTAACCAAGGATGCTGATTTGGCACAAAATCCAAATCCATTGCGTTATGCTTTGCATGTGAGTGCCGTGTGATTAGGCTGTAACGAGTAGGTGCGCACGTTAAACCCGGCATTATTACTTGTACAAGGAAAACAAATGTGATTGTGAAATTAAATATATGTGATTTCTGCAAGTGCTCTGAATGTCAAAGTGAAGAAATTCTAGTAAGCGCATCAGCGGCGGGAGTAACTATGATTATTTTAAGGTAGCCAAATGCCTCGTCTTCTAATTGGTGACGCGCATGAATGGATTAAAGAAATTCCTAGGAAAACAAATGTGCTGCTAATGAAAATATGCTTATATAATGTAATGTGAAAATGTGTGATGTAAATTAAATATATTTAAATGAATAAAATGGCAAGTGAATAGGTTGATCGATCGATTGGTATCACTTATTGTCATTATTATTTTTATAAACTACTACAGCACAATATTTTATCATCTCATTTGAAAATATATACGAGCATATAAAATAATAATTGATAAAAATACCATTGTATTATGTAAAATGAAATGGGGAGTAATCAAATATAATAATCAAGATAAGAAAAGTGTTAAGAGTTAGCTTTTGTTTCCCACACATGTTTGAGCTGAGAACATTAGCATATAATTATTTTTAACACTGTACACGCCTAATAAATTCTTGAGCATAAAATGCATCGAACAACGATCAATCGCTTGCTGTAAAGTAATTGTTTTGCATTGTGTGACCAATGCTTCGACCTTTTCTTTAATGGCTGTGCGTGCAAGTGGATTGACATATTATGCTAACTAGCTGTGTCTGCTGGTAAATGACCAGGCCGCTGTCGACATTTGTGATTCACTCAGCACTGCAGTTTTCTATCACTAAATGGCATCAATTAAAATGCACAAGCACAAGTATCGATTGCGGCAACTCCCAGTCACTAGTTTGTACTAGTGGCAAACATTAACATTTTTTGGTGACCCCGACGTGATCATCATATACGTGGAACTCACTTCGAGAAAGTGATACCAGTTAGGTGACGATCACACGAGGTGATCACATTGCGGTGACAAATTGATAATCCTTAACGAGAGTCTACAACAACACAAGGTTGGTGAACAACGACTCCTGCTACGGAAATTGGTCGACTAGGCGATCAACTTCACAGACGTACAGGACATTTGAGACTTCACGCAAGTCACGATATACAGGCTAATCAACCAGGCGATTAGTCACAGTACACAACTGGCCAATTGAAGACCAGTAACAGAGACTTTGCGGTGTGAGTCGAGGCATATCCTGTCATCAAGACAAAATAAATTAACCTCCAACAGTTCTTCACCAAGCCACTAGCCACTGGTGAAGAAATCCAGAACATCATCCGAAATTACAAAAAGGATTCCGCGAGTAGGAAAACAAGTACCTACTGCAGGGATAGATTGTCGAAATTAAACAATCTCAAAGAGTCATTCCTGAAAGGTGACAGTGAACTGCTGGTTGCTCTTGGTGGAAAAGAGTCAGGTCACAAATATTTTACAAACGAATACAAGGCGCAGTTACTCAAAGCTATGGATGAAATCATGCAAGGCATAGCGACGAGAAGAGTCTCACCAAGGAGATGAAGCATCTAGTATGGAGACGGACAAAGTAGAGTCTTTATTCCGGAAGCAAAACGCCTTGTTTGCTAGTTTGTCAAGAGTCATGACGACTATGGCACCAGAAACTACAGACTGGAATCGACCAATGGCTGAAAAATATTGGAGCCAAATATCCGATAACCACTTGGAAATCCACAGTTTGTGTGAGGATCCAGTCCAGCGTGGATACGATATAAAAAGTTTTACGTCGGCTGAGAATGCAATCATCCAATTGCAAGTGGCGACAAACGTGAGTTCTAAGGCAGATACGCAACTAGCAATGCCTCAATCATCGCTACAATTGCCAAAGGTTTCAATACCTAAGTTTGACGGCAATTATTTGAAGTGGCAACAATTTCATGACATTTTCAAAAAAATGATTCATGAAACTCAAATACCAAGCGTTCAGAAAATGTGGTATTTGAAGTCTAACCTTGCTGGAGAGGCAGAAAGGTTAATTCGTCATTTGTCCTTGACATAGGCGAACTATGAAACGGCTTGGGAAATTTTGCAGGATCGTCTCAATAACAGACGAGTCCTCAGCTCAGACTTACTCCAAAAGCTTTTTGACCAACACAACACGACGAACGATGCAGCGTCGATAAAGAATTTTCATGACAACATTCATGAAACTCTGGAAGAATTGAAGAATATGGACATACATACCATCAACTGGGATCCTATTCTACTTTTCTTGCTAACCAAGAAATTAGATCGCTTGAAACACACACTCTACGAGCAGTCCATAAAAGATACAAAGAACTTGCAACCTATTAAAAGTTTCCTTGCATTCCTTGAACAACGGTTTCTTGCATTGGAATCTATTGGAGGACGTCACGAAGCAAAGGAAAAACGGAAGACATCTGCATCATCAACAGCACAAAAACCATTGTGCCAATTTTGCAAAAAGGTAAGTCACTGCATTTTTCAATGCGGCAACTTCCGTGACACGCCAGTAGTGGACAAAGTGAAATGGGTGCAAGGTCAAAGAATGTGCTTCAACTGCCTTTCGAGTGACCATATGGCAAAAACATGCTCTTCAAGAAGCTGTTTTAAGTGCTATAAGAAGCTCAGCTTAGGCTGGAGTATAGTCGATGTTTGAAAGAGTACAAGTTATTGCTTGTAAGAGTGAAAGAAGATGAACGGAGAGCGTTTGTTGAGCGAAATAAACATGACCCCTGGGGTCATGTTTATAGAATTTGTAGAAAAAATCGTAGAGTGACGGATGTGAGTAGTCTACGTGTCGCCGACAATCAGTTGACTGCATGGTATGACTGTATAAATTTTCTGTTGAATGAGTTCTTTCCGCGAGCGGAGCAGTTGGATCAACCACCTAGTGTGGATCTTCCAACTGTTCCGCTTCGGTTGGATGAGCTGGAACTGGCCTTTCAGATGCTTAAGTCAAGGAAGTCTCCTGGCCTGGATGGATTTACCGGTGAGATGTGCAAAAGTATCTGGATTGCCATTCCAGACTATTTGAATGTTTTGTTCGGTAAGTGTGTAAGTGAGGGGTATTTTCCCCGTGAGTGGAAGTGTGCCAAAATGGTTGTGCTCTTGAAGTCGCCTGAAAAGGTCAGGAGCAATCCTAGATCATATCTGGTAAAAAGGCTTCAGGAATGTGTTTCTGGGCAACTGTCACCGAGACGGTTTGCCTTTACTAGAGGAAAATGTGTGGAGGATGCATGGAGATATGTGAGTGAATGTGTAAGTTTGAGTGATTGTGAGTATGTATTGGGCATCTTTGTTGATTTCAAAGGTGCATTCGCCTACCTAAGCTGGGAAAGTGTGTTAATGAGGTTGAGTGAATGGGGCTGTCGAGAAATGGCTCTCTGGAAGAGCTATTTTTCGCACAGACGTGCATGTGTAAATGGTTTCAATGAAAGTGTGTGTATTGATGTGGTTCGTGACTGCCCTCAGGGCTCCATCTGTGGTCCATTTGTTTGCAACCTAATGATGGACTCTCTGTTGCGTGCGCTCGAAGTTGAATGCAAATGTTATGCTGATGACTTGCTCATTTTGATTGAGGCGCTATCGCGTCGTGGGATCGAACTGAAGGCAGAATCATGTCTTAGCATCGTGTCCGATTGGGGCAATGGTGTTGGAGTCAGCGTGGCAATGGGCAAGACCGTGACAATGTTGCTGATCGAAGTCCCATTGTCACGATGAACAATATTCGGTTGAAATATGTCAAGGAGGTTAGGTACCTTGGTATTTCAATTGGCAAGAGGATGTGTTTCACTCCTCACTTTGGCCGTCTCAAGGAGCGTTTGCTTGGTGTGGTTGGTCAGGTGCGTCGAATTTTGAGTAGTGAATGGGGTCTCAGCAGGCGTGCTGTTCGTATCATTTATCACGGTCTGTTTGCTGCTTGCGCAGCATATGGATCGTCGATATGGTATAGGACGGCTATGTCTGTTGTTGGCAGGAAGAATATTTTGTCGTGTCAGCGTGTGATTATGCTTGGTTGTATGGCTATTGTCGCACTGTCTCGACGGAGGCTTTGCAAGTGTTGCTTGGTGTGGCCCCTCTGGATCTTGAAGTCAAACGTCGTGCCATTGACTTTAAAATCAAGAGGCGGCTGCCTCTGCTGCAGAATGAATGGCTATTTGATAGGGACGTGGAGAGCTTAGGGTGGAATGAACGTAAACGCTTACTGAATGAGTATCTTTCCCCGGCAGAGGTTTCAGATAGGCCTCGGCTTCCAACCAAGGAGGATGTGTATGACCAAACAAACATTACTTCGAATTGGTTTCTGCGAGCGTATGCCTGTGGGGACGTTGATTGACGTTTATCAATCCTGTGCTTGGCACCGTGAGACTGCCCTTTACGGGCGCTCACGTTAAACCCTGGTGTCTTTCATGTCATTTACTACCTGCCGAAACTGCTGTGGGGCCACCAACCCCAGAACTGTTTGGAGTTCAAATTGGTAGTACTTTTGTGCGAGGCCTGACCAGAGGCTGTGTGTATGCATATGTTGAGCGCGGGCATGTGGGTATGAATATACGTGGAGGCGCGTGGCTCTGTATATGTATGCATATTCTGGTACCACGGGAGATCAGGAGCCCACAGGGCTGCTTCGTTGCAGTCCTGTCCTGACCGTCGGGTAGGCTCCTTGTGGGAGCATCGTGGTGGCTGTGGTTTAACACCCAAATGCGGGTAGAGCCTTGTGCTCTTGCGAGGAGTTGCCGTACAACCGGGTGCCGCGACCCAGAGACTGGCAGAGGTTTTAGGTAAGCCTCGGCTCCCCACCAAGGAGGAAGCTATGTCCAAGCAACATAGCTTCGTTTTGGTACCTGCAGCGCATGTCTACAGGGAACGCTGATTGACGTTTAATAATCCAGTGCTATGCTAGTCATTTGAACACCGTTGTTGTAAATTCTCGCCTACAAACCGGTTTCTTTCGCCGTCTGCTTTGCGCTTATATTTGTGTGAGCAGGTCTACGCCACCCACCAGGCTGTTTAACGATCAGTGACTTGGTCATCGGTTCGTCAAGAAAGTGGTCATCGGTTCACAAAGTAGGTCATCGATTCGCGAAAGTGGTCATCACTCCGCGAATTTGGTCATCAGTTCGAGGTAAATTTTGGTCATCAGTTCATCGTATCACGGAAAATTTATAAATTTTCTCAAAAACATCGGAGATTTATAAAAAAGTGCTCGAGCAGTTTTTGGTCATGAGCAAGGCCTTGCAAGAGGGAGAAGTCACGCTGACCGCCAGCAGTGTTGCCAGTGACAGTGCCATCAAGAGGCATGCCAGGAAACGCAGGGACAAATCCAAGAAATTTGCGCTGCAAAATGGCGAAGATTTGACGCCCCTGCCCGCCTTACCGCCGGACTCTGAGCCAGCATTGGACACCGAGGTCCAGGCTGCTGCTGCTCAGAAGACATTTGTCGCTCCGCCTGCACCAGCAAAGCGTGTTGCCATTCCTGCTGTGCCGAAATCGAGAGCCGTGACGATTGTCGCTGCAGTGCACTCAGCACCTATTGCTGAAAACTGCGCCGCTCGTGAAGCCGTCCAAAATGCAGTGATTGCTGGACAAATGGCACCGGAAGCAGCTCACGCTATTTTCGCCGCACTGTCTCGCTATGACAAATTAGTCATGGCGTTGGCATGCGAAAATATGCGTTTGGAGCAGTCCGTTGCCATGGTGAAAAAGTCAAATCAATTGGTTAAAAAACAAAAAAGTTTTCCAAACAACGGGTGAAGTTTCGCTATAAGTGGGTGTGGCTACGCCCACTTTTGGTCAAAATAGTTTTCATTCCTCCCTAAGAACATAACTGTAACGCTTCAAGTCAATTGGTTAAAAAACCAAAAAGTTGTCCATACAACGACGTGAATATTGCTTCTCTTCTTCATTTTGTATGGGAGCTACCAGTTCCAGTTTCCCGATCTCCATGAAACTTTCAGGCGTTTAGTCGGACTATGTAAAACTACTATGTTTAAAATTTCAGTACTCTATCAAAAAAAAGTTTTCCATACAACGATTCAAGTTTTGTTCACTTTTCTTCTGCTTTTCGTATGACCGCTACCTGTTCCAATAATCCGATCATGCTGGTTCCGACGAATGATTCATCGTAATAAATTCTAAGACTCTGTGCAAAGTTTCAGCTCGATAGCTTCAAAACTGAGGGACTAGTTTGCATACATACAGACAGACAGACGTACAGACGGACATGGCTAAATCAACTCGTCCTGTCGTCCTGATCAAGAATATATATACTTTATATAGTCAGAAGTTAATATTTCGATCTGTTACAAACTCCGTGACAAAGTTAATATACTATTTCACATACGTGAAAAGTATAAAAAAATTAGTGGGGTCATGGGACCCCAACCAGGAACGAAGTTCCTTACCGTGTGCATGGATTGTAAATTACCGAATCTAAACTTAAAGTTTTAATTTAAAAATTCGATCGACTCAACCGGGGCTTGAACTTAAGCACATCGACTTGACGAGCAACAGCTCTGCCTGTTTTAAGGTTTCAACCTAGGTAGTAGAAATGGGCATGGACCGCAATTTTTCGACACGACCCAACACAGCACGAAAATAAAAATTTGCAACACGCACGGCTAAAAATTGTCCAAACACGGTCCAACACGAAATATTAAAAATTTTTGTATAATTTTATTTACATTAATCTTACAAAATTCTCTTGGCAGTTTCTTGTTTTATTAGTTTAAAAGTCCAGTTGTTCCTACGAATTGCTTCTTGAATTTGCAGTTTTTCCATTTTTGCGAAAATGAAGCAAATCTAGTTTATAAATGAATAGCGATGGTAGTAATATCTATATATACAAAATGATCGGTTACGCAGATTTTGTGATTTTTATGTTCATTTTCAATTTTAAAGCGCACTAAAAAATCGGAACCTTTAGATTTTTTTTCTTCGTGCCGATTTTGCTCTGCACGAACCAACATGGACAATATTCAAATTTTCAACACAGCCCATGCCCAACACTACTAGGTACCTTCAAACAAACATTTTCAAAAATACAATAAAAATGAAAAAATTTCGATTGACTAACCCCTGGGCAGCGAACCTGAGTACATTGACTTGAAGAGGAACCAGCTCTATGCAATAAGCTACTGAATCACTTGGATGTAATAAAGAAATCTTTTTAGTTAATAGCTCAACAGTCGCACACATACATACAAGAGGTGGAGAACTATCGATAATCGGCGCTATCGATAGTCGACGATAGTTATTTGGGAAACATCGATAGTCGTGATAGTGCTATCGATAGTCGTCGATAATATCGTCCCACACAAATATTTTTTATGTAAACAAGAAAATTAATGTTTATTTATTTATTTAATCCAAAAATTTTGGTTTAAAAACAAAAGGATGTTTATATTGTCTTCCTTGAGCCTGGTTCGCATCTTTTAAATAATTTGTCCCGCCTTGCTGAACACTCTTTCTGATTCCACGGACGCACAGAGGAACCTTGGATACATTCAGCATGCAAAAATCAAAAAAATCATGAACGCTTTCGATAAAACAAATATATGTGTCTGACCAGAGATTGAGGAAATGTTAACTTTAAAGAAATCGGAATTATACAGTGGTGGCCAAAAGTATTTTGACAACAATTAGTTGAACCTTACATCGTTTATTATTATTAATAGAGAAATGCAACGGTATCCAATTGATTTTTAAAAGAGAGAATCTATTTTTAGCTTTAAGAGCGCAAAAGATAACGGTGATTACTTCATGCGTACTTTTTCTGTGCAATTTAGCAGGTGAAGTTGTGCTTATTTGGCTGGACAAAAGTATTTTGACATTGTTCTCATTTCCATTTTCCTTGGTTCGCGCGAGGTACAAACAACGTTTTGCAATTGAAAAAGTTATTATTTATATTTTTATATGTTTTTTGAGCTTCGGTTTTTTAAAAAAATGGGCAAAACACGTGAAATAAGTCAAGATTTACGAAATGAGATGGTTATCACGTATAATGCGAAGTTTCGGTAGCAGACCTCAGCAAATTGTTCAAAGTTCCTCGCCAAACTATATACTATCAGATTAACAAGTATAAAAGGAATAATTCAACAAACAATTTGGTTAGATCTGGAAGGCCACGCAAAACTACTCCCAGAGTTGACCGCATTATTTTGAACAAAGTTAAAGAAGATGTTTTGATTACTCCTAAAACCGTTTCAATTTTAATGAATGAGGAATACAAAATATCTGTTAGCAGAAAAACTGTTGAAAGACGTCTGAAAGAGGCCGATTTTACAACCTATATAGCCCGACAAGCTCCCTACATATCACAAAAACACAAGCTTAAGCGTTTGGCTTTCGCTCATAAGTTTATAAGCAAGCCTCAATCATTTTAGGAAGATGTTTTGTGGACAGGTGAAAGCTCATTTGAGTATCATGGATCGAAAAATAAAATTTTCTGCAGGGTACCAAAGAATCTTCGAAAAAAAGTAGCTTCTGTATGTGAACGCATACCCCACGGTGGAGGATCAGTCATGTTTTGGGGATGCATGTGCTTCAATGGCTTAGGCGATTTGATACCAATCGATTGTACGATGAATGCAGGAAAATATTTAAGCGTCCTAAATGATCACACAATTCCTTCTGGTGACAGACTAATAGGGCCGTATTTTATACTGCAACAGGACAACACACCATGCCATAAAGCACGAACAATCACCAATTTCTTAAGAGACATTGAAGTAAATACTCTAGATTGGCCACCCCAGAGCCCTGATTTAAATGTTATCGAGAATCTCTGGGCTTACATAAAAAGAAAGAGAAGCTCGTGCTTAACTAGAACACGCGACGAGACAATTGCTGAGGTCGAAGGTCTTTGGAAGGATGTTCCTTTAGATATTCTTCAAAATTTGGTAAAATCGATTCCTAGACGCTTGCAAAAGGTCATCGACGTTAAAGGAGGCTACATTTTTTATTAATTGTTTGATATTTTTCCTCGTCAAAATACTTTTGGCCACTAACATTTTCGAAAAATCTACTTTTTTCCATTAAAATGAAAACTGAATAAGATTATTTCATAATTTCTTATAAGATGAATGTACTATTGTAATCTCGAATTGGTTTCACATTTCTCCATTCAATAAATCAATACTTACAACTAAAACAAGATGACTATGATTGTGTCAAAATACTTTTGGCCACCACTGTACATACACAAAAAACTCATTTCGTTACGTGACGATTTTGAAATTTTCTCTCATTTCAGTCTACATGTAAGCTCCGTAAGGGAACTTCGTTCCAAAAGCAAGAAATAAATAAAAAAAGAACGAAACGAACTGAATATCAGTAAGGGCGCTATCTTCAGCAAGGCTGAAGCTATAATACTTTTCACGTTGTGTCACTATAAAAAAAAAGTAAATGAATAGTTTTCATGCCTCCCTAACAACATAACTGTAAGGTTTCAAGTCAATTGATTAAAAAACAAAAAAAAATCGCGTGCAACACAGTACACGTGTTTGAAGTGAAACTTTCTTTAAAAGAAACACAAAACCTTGTAATGCCCATTTTCTGGATTGAATTTCTCTTTATCTTAATAACTTATATACTAAGTTTTATTGTTTTAGCTCATCGCATCCTGAGATATGCAAATTATCTATTCTTGCTATAAGTAGGCGTTGCCATGCCCAATTTTTGATCAAAATAGTTTTTATGTCTCTCTAAGGCAATTATTGTGAAATTCAAGTCAATTGATAAAAAAAAAACCAGTAAGGGCGGTATAGTCGAGTATACTCGACAATATAATACCCTGCACACATGGTAGGCGGTGCCACACCCTCAATCTACAAAAACATATTGATCTGACGTCGCCTTTTCAAATAGTGTTCAAAATACAAGGAAAATCGGTCAAAAAATGTGGATTTTACGAAAAATTTAAGTTTGTAGGTCTCTGAGGGGTAGCCATCAAAGAGAGGGGAAATTTGTGGTATGCAGTTTTTAAGATGTATTATCACTGAGCTTGTATACAAAATTTAAGGTTCATAACTTTGTTAGTTTTGGAGATATAGCAATTTAGAGAAAATTACTGGGGGAGGGGAAATGAATATGAGGGGGGATTTTGTGGTATGCAGTTTTGTAGAGCCACTCATACTGAGTCTACATACCGACTTTCATGTTTCTATCTCTTTGGATGTTAGAGTTATAGCGATTTAAAAAAGTGGGTAGGGCTGGATGGGCGGGAAGGAGTGGGCGTGGCACAAAAAAAAAATAAACTTGATCTGCTGCCAAGCATCACGAGTCTACCCACCAAATTTCAAGTCTCTAGCTCTTACAGTTTCCGAGATCCATTGGTGAATACAGACGGACAGACGGACGGACATGGCTCAATCGATTTCTCTTGTCGTCCTGATCAAGAATATATATACTTTATGGGGTCCCCCTCCCTTCCTTCTGTGCGTTACATACATTTCGTTCAAACAAACTTAATATACCCTGACACACTGTATGTGCAGGGTATAAAAACAAAAAACGTTTTTATTACAATTAAATAAATTTGCTTTTTTTTCCTCTAATAAATAATTTATAGTAATAAAGTTGGAGGATCTGTGCAACATTTCAGGTCGATGATTTCAAAACAATTAAAAGAAGAATTAAAGTGTCTGAGAAATATATTACAGATATTGTCACACTCTTGCAAAATCTCTGATGATTTTCTTAGAGATTTTATTAAATTAAGCCTTCTTTTAAGTTGTTAAAAATAATTATTTACCAAGAAAGAAACTTTATGGTTTCCCCATTAATATGCATTAAAACAATTTAATATTTTACATGTTTTCATTAATAAATCTGCGTTTAAAAAACCCTTCCCAAATCAACCAAATTTTTTGAGCTGAAAAACAATTAGTGTAAAGCCTCGCCAATCTGCTTGCATCTATAAGTGGGCGTGGCCACTGAAACTTGAACGGTTGTATGGAAAACTATTTGAAGTGAAACTTCTTTAGCATGGGTGTGATTCGAAACTTGATGAAACGGCATGAAAAAGAGACAAACTATAAATTTATATGATTTAGCCTGCGAGAGAATAAAATAGAATATAGAATGACAGTCTGTTGTCGTAAACTTAGTAGTCATAAAAAACTAACAACAACAACATGCTTACTTTTAGTTTTGGCATTCCTCTTCAATCGTCACCTTCGCCATCTGGCGCATATGCAACAACAACTAACCTGGCTTGTTTACTCGAAATATTACAACAAGTCTTGTTGTTGTTATTTTCGGCATAAGCATGCACCGTTAGGTCGGACAGTGTGGTTGTTGCTACCTATGACACCGCTACTTAACGTTGCTAATCAACTTCACTAATCAGCTTCATTATATATCAGCCGCGACTTCACCTCCAATTCGCGTCCACACAATTATGTTGAAGCCCATTCAATTTTGCAATTGACAATTATACCCTTTCCTTTGTTGTGAAACCAAAAGTGAACACTAATAATAAATTATATATGTATGTATGCAATAATTAAAGTCAAGTAGATTCCACACATTGGAGTATTGGTAGTTAACTTCACTCTGTTCTTGGGGAGACACTGTGCACATTTGAACTAATTCTTCTTTTTCGAATTTATGTATTCCGAAGTATACACATTCCAACTTTCCCAAATAACATGGTTGGTACATACTTATTTTTGTAAAATTTACTATTTTTACGAGTTTTATTAACCATTAAAAATACAACTTTACAATTTTCACATTAATTATAATTTTAAAATTATTTCAACAAATTAGTTCTCAATCTTTGAAATTAGATATAAGCAGATTTTTCATTATTTTCCAGCTCAAGAAATTTGGTTGATTTGGGAAGAGTTTTATTAATGAAAACAAGTAAAATATTAAATTGTTTTAATGCAGATTAATGGGGAAACCATAAAGTTTATTTCTTGGTACATAATTATTTATAATAACTTAAAATGACGCTTATTTTAACAAAATCTATGAGAAAATCGTCAGAAATTTAGCAAGGGTGTAAAAATATCTATAATAGAATTCTCAGACACCTAAATTTCCTTTTTGATTGTTTTGAAATCATCGACCTGAAACGTTGCACAGATGCACAATTTTATAACCATAAATCATTAATGAGAGGAAGAAAAGCTAATTTTCGTCGTTATATGGAGAACGGTTTTGTTTCTTAATCAATTGATTTGAAACTTAACACTAATTGTCTTAGAGATGCAGTAAAACTATATTGATCAAAAATTGGGAATGGCAACGCCCACTTATACCAAAAAAATTATAATTTGCATATCTCAGGACACAAAGTGCTAAAACAATGTAAACCAGAAAGGGAGCTATTTTCAGCTTTGCTAAAACTTATATCCTCTGAAAGCATTTTCTCAATTATTCCGTGTTATTGTTTTTCCAATAAGAATCATATATGTGTATATTGAAAACGTAATGAAAACGTCGTAATTCTACCCATTTCAAATTTTTTTTATACTCTTGCAAGAGTATATTAACTTTGTCGTGAAGTTTGCAACGCAGAGAAGGAGACATCTCCGACTATATAAAGTATATATATTCTTGATCAGCACGACGAGACGAGTTCAAATAGCCATGTCCGTCTGTCCGTCTGTCTGTCTGTCCGTCTGTCCGTCTGTCTGTCTGTCTGTTTCAATGCGAACTCCTCCCAGAGTTTTGAAGTTAGAAAAAAAATTTAAACGCAGAAAATTTTCTTTTCCTTGCAGGCAGTTTATATGTAGAAACCAGCTTGATCGGAATACTATAGCATATAGCTGCCATAGGAACGATCGGTCAAAAATGAGGTTTTTGCTCAATAAACTCTTTGATTTTAAAGCTATCGCCTCGATTTTTTGCACAAGAACATCTTGGACGTAAATTAAGACACACTGCAAAATTGGTGAAGATCGGATAAATAGAGCATATAGCTCCCATAGGAACAATCGGTCAAAAGTTCGGTTTTTGTTAGAAAAACTTTTTTGTTTTCAACTATAAACAAATGAAACCTTGCAGTTACGCGTTTTTTAGAATCCTTGACCATATTACAAAGTTTCATAAGAATCGGACATAAGGGCGTGGCACCGCCCATATAGAGAAAAACTTAAAAATGTGATTTATCTATTAGCAGACAGGATAGAAAATCGTAAAATGAAGTGTAGAATGATTGCATTGTACTCTTGAAAACAAGTTAGAAAATGGGCGGGGCTATGCCCCTTTATCTTTATAAACTTATACGATTCTTATTAGAAAAACTATAAAACGGATTTTCCAAAAGCTTGCAAGAGTATATAAGTTTCAGCAAAGCTGAAAATAGCTCCCTTACTGGTTTTTTTTTAAGAATACAATGCAATCATTCTACACTTCATTTTGCGATCTTCTATCTCATCGGCTTACAGACAAAAGGTTATTAAACTTTGTTATATGGTCAAAGGTGTTAGTTAAAAGGAAAAAAGCAAAAAACCTCATTCTTAACCGATCGTTCCTATATGCTTTAGTATTCCGGAGTTCGCATTGAAACAGACAGACGGTCATGGCTATATGAACTCGTCTCGTCGTGATGATCAAGAAAATACATATTTACATTATATACTCTTACAAGAGTATAATTAGTACAAGAGTATAGTAGGTACAAGATAAAAAGAGATTCAATCCACAAATGGGCATGGCAAGGCCGAAGATAGAGTCCTTACTGGGTTTGTGTTTCATTTGAAGAAAGTTTCACTTAAAACACGTGTACTGAGTTACACGCGATTTTTATACTATTGCTAGAGTATATTAACTTTGTAGTGAAGTTTGCAACGCAGAGAAGGAGACATCTCCGACTATATAAAGTATATATATTCTTGATCAGCTCGACGAGACGAGTTCAGATAGCCATGTCCGTCTGTCGGTCTGTCTGTCTGTTTCAATGCGAACTCCTCCCAGAGTTTTGAAGTTAGCAAAAAAATTTAAACGCGGAAAATTTTCTTTTCCTCGCAGGCAGTTTATATGTAGAAACCAGCCTGATCGGAATACTATAGCATATAGCTGCCATAGAAACGATCGGTTAAAAATGAGATTTTTGCTGAATAAACTCTTTAATTTTAAAGCTATCGCCTCGATTTTTTGCACAAGAACATCTTGGACGCAAATTGAGGCTCACTGCAAAATTGGCGAAGATCGGATAAATATAGTATATAGCTCCCATTGGAACAATCGGTTAAAAATTCGGTTTTTTGTTAGAAAAACTTTTTTGTTTTCATTTATAAGCAGATGAAACCTTGCAGTTGCGCGTTTTTAGGAATCCTTGACCATACTAGAAAGTTTCATAAGAATCGGACATAAGGGCGTGGCACCGCCCATATAGAGAAAAACTTAAAAATGTGATTTCTCTATAATCCGACGAAACAGAAAATCGTAAAATGAAGTGTAGAATGATTGCATTGTACTCTTAAAAACAAGTTAGAAAGTGGGCGAGGCTATTCCCCTTTATCTTTATAAACTTATAAGATTCTTATTGGGAAAACTATAAAACGGATTTTCCAAATGCTTGCAAGAGTATATAAGTTTCAGCAAAGCTGAAAATAGCTCCCCTACTGTTTTTATACCCTGTACACACACTGTGTATCAGGGTATATTAAGTTTGTTTGAGACGGTTTGTATGTAACGTATAGAAGGAGGGGAGGGGGACCCTATAAAGTATATATATTCTTGATCAGGATGACAAGACGAATTGATATAGCCCTGTCTGTCCGTCCGTCCGTCCTCACCAATGGTTCTCGAAAACTATAAGAGCTAGAGACTTGAAATTTGGTGGATAGACTCGTGAGGTCAAACGCTAGATCAAGTTTGAAGGATTTTTTGCCACGCCCACTCCTTCCCGCCCATCGAGCACCACCCATTTTTTCAAAAGGCTGTAGCTCGAAAACCTGATGAGTTAGAAACATGACAATGAGTATGTAGACTCAGTATGTATAGCTCTACAAAACTGCATACCACATTTTTTCCCCCTCCTTTTCGTTTCCCCTCAAAAAGTTGTTTTCTTAAAATTGCTGTATCTCCTAAGCTATAATAGATACAATGCTGAAATTTTGTATGCAAACTCAGTAAACATACCTTTTTAAAACTGCATACCACAAACTTTCATTTTTAACGCTGTGTGACAACGCAAAGACAAACAAGTTGAAATTTGGCATAAATTGCGCTTTGAACACTGCTTTATCCTATTTGTAACAAAAACCGTACTTAACACTGCGAAAACTATTAAAGCTAGAGACTTGAAATTTGGAAGATAGTCTCGTGTGGTCGAACACTAGATGAAGTTTGAAGGAATTTTCGCCACGCCTATTCCTTCTCGCCCATCAAGCACAACAAAAGGTTATTATACCCTGTACACACACTGTGTATCAGGGTATATTAAGTTTGTTTGAGACGGTTTGTATGTAACGCATAGAAGGAGGGGAGGGGGACCCTATAAAGTATATATATTCTTGATGAGGATGACAAGACGAATTGATATAGCCCTGTCTGTCCGTCCGTCCGTCCGTCCTCACCAATGGTTCTCGAAAACTATAAGAGCTAGAGACTTGAAATTTGGTGGATAGACTCGTGAGGTCAAACGCTAGATCAAGTTTGAAGGATTTTTTGCCACGCCCACTCCTTCCCGCCCATCGAGCACCACCCATTTTTTCAAAAGGCTGTAGCTCGAAAGCCTGATGAGTTAGAAACATGAAAATGAGTATGTAGACTCAGTATGTATAGCTCCACAAAACTGCATACCACATTTTTTCCCCCTCCCCTTCGTTTCCCCTCAAAAAGTTGTTTTCTTAAAATTGCTGTATCTCCTAAACTATAATAGATACAATGCTGAAATTTTGTATGCAAACTCAGTAAACATACTTTTATAAAACTGCATACCACAAACTTTCATTTTCAACGCAGTGTACCCACGCAAAGACAAACAAGTTGAAATTTGGCATAAATTGCGCTTTGAACACTGCTTTATCCTATTTGTAAAAAAAACCGTACTTAACACTGCGAAAACTATTAGAGCTAGAGACTTGAAATTTGGAAGATAGACTCGTGTGGTCGAACACTAGATCAAGTTTGAAGGAATTTTTGCCACGCCCATTCCTTCTCGCCCATCGAGCACAACAAAAGGTCATTTTTTTCTTAAAATTGCTGTATCTCCTAAAGTATAAAGAAACCCATGCTGAAATTTTGTATGCAAACTCAGTTAACATACCTTTTTAAAACTGCATATAACAAACTACCACTTTCCCCGCAAAGACCAACAAACTAAAATTTTGCAGCAATGCATTGTAACAAAATCCGTACTAAAGCGCCATCTAATGGCAAAATTGCACTCTGAGCCATGCCTTTCCTTAGCAAATACACAAACCATATCGTGGTACACTGCTTTTGCTGTCGGCGAATGTTTAACGCGTTATCAACATAGGTGTGTGTACAGGGTATTATATAGTTGAGAATACTCAACTATACCGCCCTTACTGGTTTTTTTTCTTAAAATTGCTGTATCTCCTAAAGTATAAAGAATACAATGCTGAAATTTTGTATGCAAACTCAGATAACATACCTTTTTAAAACTGCATACAACAAACTTCCACTTTCCCCGCAAAGACCAACACACTAAAATTTTGCAGCAATGCTTTGTAACAAAACCCGTACTAAAGCGCCATCTAATGGCAACATTGCACTGTGAGCCCTGCCTCACTATTAGCAAATACACAAACCATATCGTGGTACACTGCTTTTGCTGTCGGCGAATGTTTAACGTGTTATCAACATAGGTGTGTGTACAGGGTATTATATAGTTGAGAATACTTAACTATACCGCCCTTACTGGTTTTTTTTGTTTTTGAACCAATTGACTTGAAACTTTACAGTTATGTTCTTAGGGAGGAATGAAAACTATTTTGACCAAAAGTGGACATGGCTACGCCCACTTATCGCAAAACATGAACCGTTGTATGGAAAACTTTTTTGTTTTTTAACCAATTGACTTGAAACCTGACAGTTATGTTGTTAGGGAGGCATGAAAACTATTCATTTACTATTTATACCCTGCACATACAGTGTGTCAGGGTATATTAAGTTTGTTTGAACGAAATGTATGTAACGCACAGAAGGAGGGGAGGGGGGCCCCATAAAGTATATATATTCTTGATCAGGATGACAAGAGAAATCGATTGAGCCCTGTCCGTCTGTCCGTCCGTCCGTCTGTATTCACCAATGGTTCTCGGAAACTATAAAAGCTAGAGACTTGAAATTTGGAGGGTAGACTCGTGATGCTTGGCACTACATCAAGTTTAAACGGTTTTGTGCCACGCCCACTCCTTCCCGCCCAACCAGCACCACCCATTTTTTCAAAAGGCTGTAGCTCGAAAGCCTGATGAGTTAGAAACATGAAAGTCAGTATGTAGATTCAGCATGAAGAGCTCTACAAAACTGCATACCACAATTTTTCCCCCTCCCCTTGATTTCCCCTCACCAAGTTGTTTTCTTTAAAAAGCAATATCTCCAAAACTAATAAGGATATGAATATGAAATTTTGTATACAAGCTCAGTAAATATATATCTTTAAAACTTCATACCACAAAATTCCCCTCTGTTCGAAAGTTACCCCTCAATGACCAACAAACTCAAATTTTTCGTAAATTCCACTTTTTTTGACCAATTTACTTGATATTTTGATCACTATTTGATCGGGCGATGTCAAATCAACATTTTTTTCGTAGATTTAGGGTGTTGCACTACCTACTGTGTGTGCAGGGTATTATATTGTCGACTATACTCGACTATAGCGTCTTTACTGGTTTTTTATAATGACACAACGTGAAAAGTATTATAGCTTCAGCCTTGATGAAGATATCGTCCTTACTGGTTTCTTTTATATAATTTGAGGTCAAATAATAATATATGAAATGTTTGAATAACTAATTTAAAAGAATAAACTACACTCTTTTGAATGACATCTCCCATTATGCGTGCATCAATTTTAAAATGAACAATTTTTTTGAAGTGAAACTTCTTTAGCATGGGTGTGATTTGAAACTCGATGAAACGACATGAAAAAGAGGCAGACTATACATTTATATGATTTAGCCTGCGAGAGAATGAAACAGAATATAGACGGTCTGTAGTCATAAAGTGAGTTGTCATAAAAAAAAGTAACAACAACAACATGCTTTGTTGTAATTTTGTCATTCCTCTTCAACCGTCACCTTCGCCATCTGGCGCATACGCAACAACCAGAGAGTATTAAAATATAACAAGAGACCGAAGCCCGCTCACGCTAAGCTTTCAAAATGAAATTAATACCAAGTCCCAGCGGGAAAGTTATGTCGCGACAGAGATAGCTGAACGAATGTATGTCTCGCTCGCTCTAGCGACGACGGACAGACAAATACTACCACTGGAAATTTGGTTGAAATTATGAATGAACTTCCAGCATAGTTGCCGAATTTCATAAACAAATTTTGTTTACGAAAAATGATGGCAAGAGGTGAAGTGGCATGTGGCATGTATGCGTGGTTGCTAAGAAACGATCCTTCTTGTGGACAAAAGAAGAAGTAGGACGGGCATGTACATGTTGTGAATTTTGATTTTAAGAATGAAAATAAAATAATTGCACTGATCAAGTGCCGTCGGCTTAATATGTACATGTATTTAGTTATTCATGCTTATTGAGAATAAATTACATTTTATTTAAGCTGAGGCAATGTAACTTTTACTATACAGAGATTAGGTTGATTTTAGTTTGAGTTTGATTGACTGAAGAAAATTATATTGCATTGTTTAGCGACGAAAAAAATATAAAAAAAAAACTTGCGTTTAATTTGATTTTGCATTGAAATAAGTAGGCGAAATATATGTAGTTTCTTTACAGATCAAAAGTATTCGCTATTCAATTTTACTAAGCAAATTGATTCATGCTACTAGGCGATCAGAAATGCTAGGCAATGGTGCCGAAAAATGAATAGCAAAAGCAAGTTACCCACACACACTTACTCCCTCTGCTCGACAACCAAAGTCAATGCATATGTAGAGAAAGGGTGAAGTAGAGCATATAAGTGTGTGCGTATTGTATTTGTTGGGACTGCGATCGCTCACAAAGCAAGGCAGTCAATGCATATGTAGGCAAAGGGTGAAGTGGGGTAATAAGTGTATGCGTATTGTATTTGTTGGGACTGCGATCGCTCACAAAGCAAGGCAGTCAATGCATATGTAGGCAAAGGGTGAAGTGGGGTAATAAGTGTATGCGTATTGTAGTTGTTGCGACTGGAGCACACACAAAGTAAGGCAGTAGAGAAAGGGTGAAGTGGAGCAATGAGTGTGTGCGTATTGTATTTGTTGGGACTGCAAGTATACACAAAGCAAGGCAGTCAAAGCAATGTAGAGAAAGGGTGAAGTGGAGCAATAAGTGTGTACGCATTGTAGTTGTTGCGACTGGAGCACACACAAAGCTGAGACCAAACCGGTTTTGTGCTTTACACACTTTCCCTGCTTGTCTATAAACTTGCATTTGATTCTTTGCGTGGCCACAGGTATACACAAATTGTGCTCTACCTATGCGTTGCCAATGTGTCTCTTTATCTTTCTCATCTACAAACTATGTCAACGCACAGTTTTGTGTGTTTCTTCGTATGTACCTCTTTGCCCTTCGCAATCACAATTGACAATTTTACATTTGATTCCTGTGCGTGGCCTTGTCCCACACATATATCCCTTTTCCCGTCTCAACCATAAGCTAACTATTTTGCAAATTCAAATTGTATTCCCAACGGGACGCAGAACGCCTTCTAACTGCCTTATGGCTGCGTTCTTTAGAATGGAGCATGTCTTCCGATTTCTTCTAATTTCCGATGGCGTTAAACACAGAAATGTCCGCTTTGCGCCATGCATAGAATCTTCCACGTTCGCTTCTAAAAGAAGCAACACTCTCTTCTAAAAGAAGCGACACTCGCGGCAAAAGAAGTAACACAGCATGGGTTGTTGTTGTAAAACCGCTGCTGTTATACGTTTGCGTTCGCTGTTATATTTTTTAGTTTGGACACTTTTTTTTTAGTTCGGACACTTTATATATTTAGTTCGGACACTTACCATCCTATTTTGCTTGCATTTGAAGACGCGGGTTCGATTCCCAGCCGGGTCAACAAAAATCATTTTATTTAGTTACTTTTTTTTTGTTTTAAAAAAAAAAAAGATGATCATATACAATATAAAACCAGTAAGGGCGGTATAGTCGAGTATACTCGACAATATAATACCCTGCACACATGGTAGGCGTTGCCACACCCTCAATCTACAAAAACATATTGATCTAACGTCGCCTATTCAAATAGTGTTCAAAATATCAAGAAAATCGGTCAAAAAATGTGGATTTTACGAAAAATTTAAGTTTGTAGGCCTCTGAGGGGTAGCCATTAAAGAGAGGGGAAATTTGTGGTATGCAGTTTTTAAGATGTATTATTGCTGAGCTTGTATACAAAATTTCAGGTTCATACCTTTGTTAACTTTGGAGATACAGCAAATCTAAGAAAAGAACTTGGGGAGGGGAAATGAAGAGGAGAGGGAAAAATTGTGGTATGCAGTTTTGTAGAGCTACTTATACTGAGACTACATACCGACTTTCATTTTTCTATCTCTTTGAATGTTCGAGTTATAGCATTTTAAAAAAGTGGGCGGTGCTGGATGGGCGGGAAGGAGTGGGCGTGGCACAAAACCGTTCAAACTTGATCTGCTGCCGAGCATCACGAGTCTACCCACCAAATTTCAAGTCTCTAGCTATTATAGTTTCTGAGAACCATTGGTGAACACGGACGGACAGACAGACAGACAGACGGACGGACGGACGGACGGACAGACGGACGGACATGGCTTAATCAATTTCTCTTGTCGTCCTGATCAAGAATATATATACTTTATAGGGTCCCCCTGCCCTCCTTCTGTGCGTTACATACATTTCGCTCAAACAAACACAATATACCCTGATACACACTATGTGTACAGTGTATAAATACAAAACTACTAAAAACTTGCTGTGTTAAAAAAAAAAAAATTTTATTATTACAAATTTTCCGACGGTTTTTTAATGTATTTTTTTATATTATAATTTTTTGCCTTTGTTTATTATTCCTTTTTTCCGTGTTGTTTGGCTTTATATTTTCTATATTGAGAAGTGATACATTGGATAATTAATTATTGAATAAAGGGAAACTTACTTATTTATTGAGTGAACGCCGGCACCAGGACTCGAACCGCGGATCATCGATTCGCAAGCCGCCGCTTAACCGTCGCGGCCATTGAGACTTATAGTAAAAGTGCGCCTAATTATGAATAAGAGCAGAGCCACCCGTCGGCGAAACAAAAAAGTGCGTTTGCCTGTTAGTTCTATTTTTAGCATGGACAACGAACCCTCCCCTAACTCTTCATCCACAAAGCTGCATTTCGTTTTGTGAAGCCTTCCACACTCGCTGCAAAAAGAAGCGACAGAGCATGTGTTGTTGTTGTAACTTTTCGCTGCTGTTATATTTTGCGTTGTGTTTCTCTGTCATACGACGTCGTTGAACGCATACCAACCCCCGCAACCTCTTTGTCTACACTTACGACACCTTCTACTCGCATGGCGGGTAGAATGTGTACGATTTTTTCCCGTTGGGTTGTTTGGCTACTTAATTTCATGTTATCCTGATACGATCATTATAAAATTCGAATTGTTTGCCTGTATTCAGACAATAAAAGCGAATAATTGTTAGTTGATATTGATATGCTAAAATGCTGATAATACTTTTGATTGTAAAAAATCCAATTTTGGGATTTTTAAAATTTTATTTATATTGGCATGTTAGTAAAAATATGATGAAAAATATAAAATTTTCATATAATTAGTTATAATATGTTGAAAAACGCATTATTTTCATCAAATATACAAATTTGCTGAAATAATTGAATATGAAATGTCCGTCCGGACTCGCAAAATATGAAAATCAAAATCAAGACAAAAGTCCACGCCGCACAGGCAAATGAAATGTGGCAACAACTTAAAAGTAAACAAAATATGAAAAATGTAAACAATTCCAGGTAGAGTGAGAAAGGTATACACATTTTATCATTCTGTCTCTGTCGCAGAGTTTTCCGCTGGGACCATGTTCCTAAACTCCAAATCCGGAAAGCTTAGCGTGAGCGGGCTTCGGTCTCTTGTTATATTTTAATACTCTCTGTTTATAACAACTTAAAAGAAGGCTGAATTTAATAAAATTTCTGAGAAAATTGTCAGAGATTTTGCAAGAGTGTGAAAATATCTGTAATATATTTCTCAGACATCTAAGTTTTCCTTGTTATTGTTTTGAAGTCATCGATCTGAAATATTGCACAGATCTTCCAATTTGATTACCATAGATAATTGATTAGAGGAAAAAAGCCAATTTACGTCATTTTATGGAAAACGTTTTATGGTTTTTAATCAATTGAAACTACCCACTTATTGTCTTAGAGATACATAAAAAATAATTTTTTTCAAAAATTGGGCATGGCAAAGCCCACTTATAGCAAAAATTGATAATTTGCATATCTAGTACGCAATGAGCTAAAATAATAAAAATTAGTTTATACAATATTAAGATAAAGAGAAATTCAATCCTTCTTTTTAAAGAAAGTTTCACTTCGAACACGTGTACTGTGTTGCACGCGATTTTTATACTTTTCACGTACATATGTGAAATAGTACATGATTTTTGTTACGGAGTTTGTAACAGATCGAAATATTAATTTCCGACTATATAAAGTATATATATTCTTGATCATGGAAACTTTGCACAGAGTCTTAGAATTAATTACGATGAATCATTCGTCGGAACCAGCATGATCGGATTATTGAAACAGGTAGCTCCCATACGAAAAGAAGAAGAAAAGTAAACAAAACTTGAATCGTTGTATGGAAAACTTTTTTGTTTTGCACAATAGAGTGCTGAAATTTTAAACATAGTAGTTTTACATAGTCCGACTACATGCCTGAAAGTTTCATTGAGATCGGGAAACTGGAACTGGTAGCTCCCATACAAAATGAAGAAGAGGAAGAGAAGGAATATTCACGTCGTTGTATGGACAACTTTTTTGTTTTTTAACCAATTGACTTGAAACTTTACAGTTATGTTCTTAGGGAGGAATGAAAACTATTTTGACCAAAAGTGGGCGTAGCCACGAGAGTTACATACCCTACTGTGCATGTAACTGACCTAAGTCAAATTATGAATAAATACTTATCATAATATGACTTAAGCCAGACCCCATACCATCGGCAAACGTTGACATTGCACTTCGCAAAGTCAACGTTCCGAGTTGCAAACCAAAACCAAAACGTTGTTCCAATTTTATGAATGAATGCAACCAAACGTCACACCATCGGCAAACGCTGACATTGCACTTCGCAACGTCAACGTTCCGAATTGCAAACCAAAACCATAACATTGTTCCAATTTTACACTAATCAAATAATAACTAAGTAGATCAATAATAATTGTAACACATTGCTTCCGCTAACTTTGCAAGATTTGCGAAGCAATGAATAGTATAAATACCATAGACTTAAGCATCATAATTGGCATTGTAACTAATCAACTAATTGAAGAAACAAGCTCAATAAAACTATAAAGTACCTTTTAAAAGGAACATAAGTTATTAAAAAGCTTTAAATCATTCAAGTTTAGTTTCAAATTAGAAAGGTGTCCTGGTGTTGATCCGAAGATCAATATCAAAGAAGTAAAAGTGACGAAACCCAAGCTTCCCATTTACTTAATTGGCTCAGCTGACGGCGATAGCTGACCAAAGTCAAGCTATCGGAACCCACAAGTATTATCCGAAGATAATACTCAGAAGAAGAAATTAGATGCTCGAAGACGCTCCTCCAGTAATTGAAGTATCAATCACCGGAGACGACGACCCCGAAGACATCGTAGACGAATATTCAGACGAGGACTCAGACGTGGAGACCGAGGACACATCCCCGGTTATTACTATAAGGGATTACGAGTACCTTAATTACTACGTTAACCACGAGTGGAGCGACGACGACTCTACGGTAGAAGGGACTGAATTCGACGAACGACAGGCCCTACTGGAGGAAATCAACCAAGGTTTGGAAACAGGTCGTTTCTTCTGGATAGACGATTCATCATCCGATTAGGAGAATAGATATAATATTGTAAAGAAAAAAAACAAAAGACAATAAAAAACCAGTAAGGACGCTATCTTCAGCAAGGCTGAAGCTATAATACTTTTCACGTTGTGTCACTAAAAAACTAAATGAATAGTTTTCATGCCTCCCTAAAAACATAACTGTAAGGTTTCAAGTCAATTGGTTAAAAAACAGAAAAGTTTTGCATACAGCGGTTCAAGTTTTGCGATAAGTGGGCGTGGCTACACTCACTTTGGGTCAAAATAGTTTTCATGCCTCCCTAAGAACATAACTGTAAAGTTTTAAGTCAATTGGTTAAAAAACAAAAAAGTTTTCCATACAACGGGTCAATTTTCACTAAAAAGGGCGTGGCCACGCCCACTTTTGGTCAACATTGTTTTCATTCCTCCCTAAGAACATAACTGTAAAGTTTCAAGTCAATTGGTTAAAAAACAAAAAAGTTTTCCATACAACGGGTCAAATTTCGCTATAAAAGAGCGTGGCCGCGCCCACTTTTGGGCAAAATAGTTTTCATTCCTCCCTAAGAAGATTACTGTAATGTTTCAAGTCAATTGGTCAATTTTCGCTAAAAAAAGGCGTGGGCACGCCCACTTTTGGTCAAAATAGTTTTCATTCCTCCCTAAGAACATAACTGCAAAGTTTCAAGTCAATTGGTAGAAAAACAAAAAAGTTGTCCATACAACGGGTCAAATTTCGCTAGAAGTAAGCGTGGCTACGCTCACTTTGGGTCAAAATAGTTTTCATGCCTCCCTAAGAACATAACTGTAAAGTTTCAAGTCAATTGGTTAAAAAACAAAAAAGTTTTCCATACAACGGGTCAATTTTCACTAAAAAAGGGCGTGGCCACGCCCACTTTTGGTCAACATTGTTTTCATTCCTCCCTAAGAACATAACTGTAAAGTTTCAAGTCAATTGGTTAAAAAACAAAAAAGTTTTCCATACAACGGGTCAAATTTCGCTATAAAAGGGCGTGGCCGCGCCCACTTTTGGCCAAAATAGTTTTCATTCCTCCCTAAGAACATAACTGTAAAGTTTCAAGTCAATTCGTTGAAAAACAAAAAAGTTTTCCATACAACGGGTCAATTTTTGCTATAAGTGGGCGTGGCTACGCCCACTTTTGGTCAAAATAGTTTTCATTCCTCCCTAAGAACATAACTGTAAAGTTTCAAGTCAATTGGTTAAAAAACAAAAAAGTTTTCCATACAACGGGTCAATTTTCGCTATAAGTGGGCGTGGCTACCCCTGGCTACGCCCACTTTTGGTCAAAATAGTTTTCATTCCTTCGTAAGAACATAACTTTAAAATTTCAAGTCAATTGGTTAAAAAACAAAAAAGTTTTTCATACAACGGGTCAATTTTCGCTAG
Organism: Phortica okadai; assembly: GCA_034638295.1. NCBI lineage: Eukaryota > Metazoa > Arthropoda > Insecta > Diptera > Drosophilidae > Phortica > Phortica okadai. The sequence continues at coordinate 16,110,204 of CM067848.1, read as the reverse complement.
AAGTGGGCGTGGCTACGCGTGGCTACGCCCACTTTTGGTCAAAATAGTTTTCATTCCTCCCCAAGAACATAACTTTAAAATTTCAAGTCAATTGGTTGAAAAACAAAAAAGTTGTCCATACAACGACGTGAATATTGCTTCTCTTCCTCTTCTTCATTTTGTATGGGAGCTACCAGTTCCAGATGTCCAATCTCATTGAAACTTTCAGGCATGTAGTCGGACTATGTAGAACTACTATGTCTAAAATTTCAGCACTCTATCATACAAAACCAAAAAGTTTTCCATACAATGATTCAAGTTTTGTTCATTTTTCTTCTTCTTTTCGTATGGGGGCTACCAGTTCCAGTGGTCCGATATGGCCGGTTCCGACCAATGATTTGACTGCACGAATAAGAAGTCTCTGTGCAAAATTTCAGCTCGATATCTTCAAAACTGTGGGAGGAGATTGTATATATACAGACAGACGGACAGACGGACAGACGGACAGACGGTCAGACGGACAGACGGACAGACGGACAGACGGACATGGCTAAATCAACTCGTCTTGTCGTCCTGATCAAGAATATATATACTTTATATAGTCGCAAGTGAATATTTCTGTGTGTTACAAACTTCAGCACAAAGTTATTATACTGTTTCACATACGTGAAAAGTATAACCAGTAAGGACGCTATCTTCAGCAAGGCTGAAGCTATAATACTTTTCACTTTGTGTCACTATAAAAAAAACTAACTGAATAGTTTTCATGCATCCCTAACAACATAACTGTAATGTTTCAAGTCAATTCGTTAAAAAACAAAAAATTTTTCCATACAACGGTTCAAGTTTTGCGTTAAGTGGGCGTAGCCATGCCCACATTTGGTCAAAATAGTTTTTATTCCTCCCTAAGAACATAACTGTAAAGTTTCAAGTCAATTGGTTAAAAAACAAAAAAGTTTTCCATACAAAGGGTCAATTTTCGCTATAAGTAGGCGTGGCTACGCCCACTTTTGGTCAAAATAGTTTTCATTCCTCCCTAAGAACATAACTGTAAAGTTTCAAGTCAATTGGTTAAAAAACAAAAAAGTTTTCCATACAACGGGTCAATTTTCGCTATAAAAGGGCGTGACCACGCCTACTTTTGATCAAAATAGTTTTCATTCCTCCCTAAGAGCATAACTGCAAAGTTTCAAGTCAATTGGTTAAAAAACAAAAAAGTTTTCCATACAACGGGTCAATTTTTGCTATAAGTAGGCGTGGCTACGCCCACTTTTGGTCAAAATAGTTTTCATTCCTCCCTAAGAGCATAACTGCAAAGTTTCAAGTCAATTGGTTAAAAAACAAAAAAGTTTTCCATACAACGGGTCAATTTTCGCTATAAAAGGGCGTGACCACGCCTACTTTTGATCAAAATAGTTTTCATTCCTCCCTAAGAGCATAACTGCCAAGTTTCAAGTCAATTGGTTAAAAAACAAAAAAGTTTTCCATACAACGGGTCAATTTTCGCTATAAGTAGGCGTGGCTACGCCCACTTTTGGTTAAAATAGTTTTCATTCCTCCCTAAGAACATAACTGTAAAGTTTCAAGTCAATTGGTTAAAAAACAAAAAAGTTTTCCATACAAAGGGTCAAGTTAAGCTATAAGTGGGCGTGGCCACGCCCACTTTTGATCAAAATAGTTTTCATTTCTCCCTAAGAGCATAACTGCAAAGTTTCAAGTCAATTGGTTAAAAAACAAAAAAGTTTTCCATACAACGGGTAAATTTTCGCTATAAGTGGGCGTGGCTATGCGTGGTTACGCCCACATTTGGTCAAAATAGATTTCATTCCTCCCTAAGAACATAACTTTAAAATTTCAAGTCAATTGGTTAAAAAACAAAAAAGTTTTCCATACAACGACGTGAATATGGCTTCTCTTCCTCTTCTTCATTTTGTATGGGAGCTACCAGTTCCAGATGTCCAATCTCAATGAAACTTTTAGGCATGTAGTCGGACCATGTAAAACTACTATGTTTAAAATTTCAGCACTCTATTGTACAAAACAAAAAAGTTTTCCATACAACGATTCAAGTTTTGTTCACTTTTCTTCTTCTTTTCGTATGGGAGCTACCTGTTCCAATAATCCGATCATGCTGGTTCCGACGAATGATTCATCGTAATAAATTCTAAGACTCTGTGCAAAGTTTCAGCTCGATAGCTTCAAAACTGAGGGACTAGTTTGCATACATACAGACAGACAGACAGACCGACAGACAGACAGACGGACAGACGGACAGACGGACATGGCTAAATCAACTCGTCTTGTCGTCCTGATCAAGAATATATATACTTTATATAGTCGGAAATTAATATTTCGATCTGTTACAAACTCCGTGACAAAGTTAATATACTATTTCACATAAGTGAAAAGTATAAAAAAAAACCAGTAAGGACGCTATCTTCAGCAAGGCTGAGGCTATAATACTTTTCACTTTGTGTCACTATAAGAAAAACTAAATGAATAGTTTTCATGCCTCCCTAACAACATAACTGTAATGTTTCAAGTCCATTCGTTAAAAAAACAAAAAAGTTTTCCATACAAAGGGTCAAGTAAAGCTATAAGTGGGCGTGGCCATGCCCACTTTTGATCAAAATAGTTTTCATTCCTCTCTAAGAACATAACTGTAAAGTTTTAAGTCAATTGGTTAAAAAACAAAAAAGTTTTCCATACAACGGGTAAATTTTCGCTATAAGTGGGCGTGGCTACGCCCACTTTTGGTCAAAATAGTTTTCATTCCTCCCTAAGGACATAACTTTAAAATTTCAAGTCAATTGGTTAAGAAACAAAAAAGTTTTCCATACAACGACGTGAGTATGGCTTCTCTTCCTCTTCTTCATTTTGTATGGGAGCTACCAGTTCCAGATGTCCAATCTCAATGCAACTTTCAGGCATGTAGTCGGACTATGTAAAACTACTATGTTTAAAATTTCAGCACTCTATTGTACAAAACAAAAAAGTTTTCCATACAACGATTCAAGTTTTGTTCACTTTTCTTCTTCTTTTCGTATGGGAGCTACCTGTTCTAATAATCCGATCATGCTGGTTCCGACGAATGATTCATCGTAATAAATTCTAAGACTCTGTGCAAAGTTTCAGCTCGATAGCTTCAAAACTGAGGGACTAGTTTGCATACATACAGACAGACAGACAGACCGACAGACAGACGGACAGACGGACATGGCTAAATCAACTCGTCTTGTCGTCCTGATCAAGAATATATATACTTTATATAGTCGGAAATTAATATTTCGATCTGTTACAAACTCCGTGACAAAGTTAATATACTATTTCACATAAGTGAAAAGTATAAAAATCAAAATGAATCAACAACCAGAAAACATCGATATAGAGGATCTGAGGAGTCAGATAGTCACCATGGAGGCAGTAATCCGCCAACAGGAGCTCCATCTCCAGAGGCAGCATTCTGAGGCTCAGCAGCAGAAACTACAACTACAACAGCAATTGCTACAACTACAACTCCAACAGCAGCAGCCACAATCACCGCACTGGCAAGCAGAGCGACAACAAAGGCAGCAGTTGGAACCACAGCAGCTGCAGCCAGAACCACAACAACAGCAACAGCAACAAAGGGAGCAGCAGCAGCAACAGCCATGGCTCAGCAAAAAGGACCTGATACAACAGTTCAGGCAGGTCCGAACACTGGACGAACGGCACGATGTGTTGGCGTTCATAAACTCGGTGGAAGCGGTCATGCAGCTTTGCTGCGGAGATGAACTGTTGCTACAGTTCGGAACCAGCATCATCTTTAACGAGAAGATATCGGGCGAAGCAGCGAGCTACACAAGGCAACTGGGACCTAACCCGAGCTGGACGGCAATCAAAAGCAAGCTGATGGAGAAGACGAAGCCAACGATGGCATACGAAGACGTCTACAACAGATGCAGATATTTAAAAGTAAGTAGTTTAAGAGAATTATTCGATGGCTATCAGAAAGCAAAATTCGATATTAATAGTATTTATTTATTTGATAATGAGAAACCGGGTATATATTCACCTGATAGGGTAGAAAGGGACCTTTAACACATAATGTTAAACAAGATAGACACACCATACAGAATGCACATAACACACAACGACACCGCAGACAATTTGCTAACAAAATACAGCCACTTGAGGGCTCTTGACGACCCAAGAGCAATCAATAGCAGGTACAGAAAACCCGCTAACCTAACGAGACAGTCATACGGTCAGGGACAAAGAACAGGGACACCACAAAACGGCGAACAGAAGACTAATAAAGGGTATCAGAACACATATCAATCTGGTTCTCGTAACACATACACAAACGGTAACGGGCATCAGAACTCCCAGAATCAATCTGGTTCGCGTAATACCTACAATAACAGACACCAAACCACAAATAACAATAACAAATACCAACAACGAAAAGACAACAGTTCAAAACAAACTCGCACTTCATATACGAGCATAGACACCCAAAGGTCGACGCCATCGCATATGGAGGTGGAAACATTACAAGAGACGGACGATACAGAAGTAAATATCACCTCAAAATGCCCACTCCTCATAGTCACTCTTACAATAGGAAGAGAAGTAGTTAGGTGCTTAGTAGACACAGGATCAACCACAAGTGTGCTACAACCAAGTACATTAGTAGACAATTATCCCTTAACCCCACTAAATAAACCAAGCTATTTTAAAACACTGAATGGAACGAATGAAGTTAAATACTTCATTACGACACCATTCCCTAGAGAATTCAATGGCTCAGGGACACTTCAGTGGAAAATAATAGATTTCACAAATGAAAATTTCTCCGGCATAATAGGCCAAAACTTCCTAACTCCGTTAAAAGCAAAAATAAATAGCGAACACAAGTTCCTAGATATCTTAGGCTCCAAGCTTTATTTTTAAGAGTACAATTATCCAAAGATAATTGATCATGTATGCTCACTACAAACGGTAGAAAAAATGTTGTGAACAATTTCAATTTCAATCACCTTAATAGTGAAGAGAGCCAAGACTTATTTTGTAAGGAAGGAGACAAGTTAACCGCGGCAAATGAAGTAAGCCACGAAATAATAACCACCATCGATAGGCCATTATATTCTAAAATATACAGGTATCCCCAAACACATGAAGCCGAGATAAACAGGCAAATAAAAGAAATGCTTGAACAAAATATTATTAGAGAAAGTAACTCCCCATACAATAGCCCATTGTGGATTTTCGAGAAAAAACTTGACAATTCAGGCAAAAAGAAGTATAGGATAGTTATTGACTATCGCAAACTGAACGAATTCACAGTTGACGACAAATTTCCAATTCCCAATTTGAATACCATATTAGACAAACTTGGCAGGGCACAGTACTTCACAACGCTGGACCTAGCCAAAGGATTTCACCAAATTATGGTAAAAGAAGAGGATAGGAAAAAGTCAGCGTTTTCAACACCATCGGGGCACTACGAATTCGTACGAATGCCTTTTGGTTTAAAAAATGCACCTTCAACTTTTCAAAGACTTATGAATTCAGTCCTCAAGGAATTCATAAATAAAACATGTGTAGTGTACATGGACGACATTTTAGTCTTTGGTACAACACTACAAGAACATATAACGAACTTAAAAGCCATATGCAAAGCACTAAGAAGGGCTAGCTTAAAAATACAAGTAGACAAGTGTGACTTTCTCAAGAAAGAAACCCAATTTCTGGGACACATTTTGAGCACACAGAGGGTGAAACCAAACCCTGAAAAAGTATCTGTCATACAAAATCTAAAACTACCCACAAATCCCAAGAAAATAAAGTCATTTCTAGGAATGACGGGGTTTTATAGAAAATTTATAAAAGATTATGCGAAAATAGCCCATCCAATGACTCGATATCTTAAGAAAGATCAAACAGTAAATAATAATGACCCTAATTACATCTCTGCATTTGAAAGGCTTAAGGCCATTGTTACAAATACACCCATATTAAGGTATCCTAATTTTAGTAAAAAATTGAAAGTTACAACCGATGCAAGCAATTTCGCCATCGGAGCCGTGTTATCACAAGACGATCACCCTATTGCCTATGCCTCACGAACCCTAAACAAACTTGAAACAAATTACTCCACTATCGAAAAAGAATTACTAGCGATAGTATGGGCGGTGAAGTATTTCAGACCTTACGTCTATGGGAGGGAATTTGATTTAGAGAGCGATCACCAACCTCTTAAGTGGCTAATGACAAAATGTTCAGGCAAATACATAAGTCCGAGATTACAAAGATGGCTAATAAATTTGGGAGAGTACAATTTTGCGATAGAATATATCAAGGGAAAACAGAATTTTATTGCTGACTTTCTTAGTAGGATATCTAACGAGGAAATCCATAAAAATGAACTATTAAACGATAATAAAGATCTACCCATTATCGAAAATTCCATCGCAAATGAAATCCTTAACGGAGACGAAGAGGATAGGCAGTCAATGGACGTACAAACCGTCCATTCGCAAGAAGAAGACCAAGGGTACACCATCCCAATCCTGGAAACGGTGGTCAACCGGTTTAAAATACAAATAATCGTTTTACAAGAGAAAACGACAACTGTTTCAACTATTTTCGAAAACAAACGAATATATATATTTATATAAAAGACCTAACAGAAAATAATATTTCAAATATTCTCCGAAGAGAAATTAAGGAAGGCAAAGTAGGAATCTTTACGGATTTGAACGACCATGAATATAATAAAGTGCAAAAAGTTATTATTGAAGAATTTAGTAGAGACAGAAATATCAAATTCGTTAAATGTACTCATTTTGCACAAGATATACAGAACATAGAGGAGCTTAATAAGCAAATTGCTTTGTTTCACAAACATGAAAGTGGTCATTGCGGTATTATAGCAACATATCACAAGTTGAAAAGCAGAGTATTCAACCCAAATCTAAGGGAACACATCCACAAAATAATAAATAATTGCGACATTTGCACAGGTGGCAAATATGATCGCCGTCCCATCAAAAACAAATTTCATAACACGGAAACTCCAAACACAACAAATGAAATAGTTCACATCGACACTTACGTCAACAGCAAACAGACCGACAAAACATACTAGACCATTTACAAAACACTAACGAGAATAATCACCAAATCATACAAACAGTAAACAGTCAAATAACTATAAATAACAACCTACAAGATTCAATCGACATACTAAAAACATCAATTCAAGAAGACAGAAAACAAATAGCCGAATCTATTAACAATATTCACAAATACAGCGACAATATTAGAAATGACATTTATTACCACCAACAATTATTAAAACTCAGACTAATACAAGACAAAGTGGACCAAATACAAGACAACATTGCTTCAGCGAGATATAATTTCGTTCACCCCTCAATACTGTCGAGCAAGAAATAGAAACTTACAACATCGATTTTTACAAGTTAAAAACTATAAGAATGGGTGTCATGTTCGAAAACAACAAGCTAATTTTCGCTATCAAAATACCGACCAACTTTATTAATACCACAGTAATACACATTACACCAATACCTAATAAAGACGGATACAGAATTGACAGTGACAACGAACAAATAATAACCATAAACAACTTGACATATACCTTCCAAGAAAACAAACTTTTTAAAGAATTAAAACTAAGCACAAGCTGTATAACAAACCAGTAAGGATTGGAGTCGACAGTAATCGACTCCGACATACCCTGTACCTTCAATTAGTAACGACTGTTTGAAGGCGTGGCCCCGCCCACTTTTTCATCAAAATAGATTTCATTTCCATTTAATATCACACATACCTTTTTTTTTACACTTTTAGACCAATTGGTTCCAGAGATACAACGTTTTTCTATATGTGGGCGTGGCAACGCCCATTTGGTAATTGAATCATGTTATATTCAATCCCAATAGCATACATGCAAAATTTCATTTTTGTAGGTTTTATGTTACTAGAGATATAAGCGTTTTAAATTTGTATTATAAAGGGGCGTGGCTACGCCCATTTTTTTCTTGTATCTTCTTGGGACTCATTTCAGCTATATATATTCCAAATTTGGTGATCCTATCACAAAAGACAACCGAGATAATACGACTTTTGTAAATTTTTTTCCCGAGGTTGCTCCAGTCATTTGCCCCTCACCCTTAAACGAAGTTTAAAAGGGGGAAAACAAAATAAACTTGATCTGCTTAAGAAATGACAGAATCGAAGTGCGAAGAGCTTTTGGTTCTATCTATTATAGTTTCTGAGATCTAGGCGTTCATACAGACGGACAGACGGACAGACAGACAGACGGACATGGCTATATCAACTCGTCTTATCGAGCTGATCAAGAATATATATACTTTGTATAGTCGGAGATGTCTCCTTCTGGGTGTTACATACATTGTCGATGCTGACAAAACTAATATACCCTTGTACTATAAGGTACAGGGTATAAAAACACATGTAACCTCATCCTAGATGAAGAACAAACCAGTAAGGGAGCTATTTTCAGCTTTGCTGAAACTTATATACTCTTGCAAGCTTTTGGAAAATCCGTTTTATAGTTTTTCTAATAAGAATCTTATAAGTTTATAAAGATAAAGGGGCATAGCCCCGCCCATTTTCTAACTTGTTTTCAAGAGTACAATGCAATCATTCTACACTTCATTTTACGATTTGCATCCCGTCTGCTAATAGATAAATCACATTTTTAAGTTTTTATACCCTGTACACACACTGTGTATCAGGGTATATTAAGTTTGTTTGAGACGGTTTGTATGTAACGCATAGAAGGAGGGGAGGGGGACCCTATAAAGTGTATATATTCTTGATCAGGATGACAAGACGAATTGATATAGCCCTGTCTGTCCGTCCGTCCGTCCGTCCGTCCGTCCGTCCGTCCGTCCGTCCGTCCTCACCAATGGTTCTCGAAAACTATAAGAGCTAGAGACTTGAAATTTGGTGGATAGACTCGTGAGGTCAAACGCTAGATCAAGTTTGAAGGATTTTTTGCCACGCCCACTCCTTCCCGCCCATCGAGCACCACCCATTTTTTCAAAAGGCTGTAGCTCGAAAACCTGATGAGTTAGAAACATGAAAATGAGTATGTAGACTCAGTATGTATAGCTCTACAAAACTGCATACCACATTTTTTCTCCCTCCCCTTCGTTTCCCCTCAAAAAGTTGTTTTCTTAAAATTGCTGTATCTCCTAAACTATAATAGATACAATGCTGAAATTTTGTACGCAAACTCAGTAAACATACCTTTTTAAAACTGCATACCACAAACTTTCATTTTTAACGCTGTGTGACAACGCAAAGACAAACAAGTTGAAATTTGGCATAAATTGCGCTTTGAACACTGCTTTATCCTATTTGTAACAAAAACCGTACTTAACACTGCGAAAACTATTAAAGCTAGAGACTTGAAATTTGGAAGATAGTCTCGTGTGGTCGAACACTAGATGAAGTTTGAAGGAATTTTTGCCACGCCCATTCCTTCCCGCCCATCGAGCACAACAAAAGGTCATTTTTTTCTTAAAATTGCTGTATCTCCTTAAGTATAAAGAATACAATGCTGAAATTTTGTATGCAAACTAAGATAACATACCTTTTTAAAACTGCATACAACAAACTACCACTTTTCCCGCAAAGACCAACACACTAAAATTTTGCAGCAATGCTTTGTAACAAAATCCGTACTAAAGCGCCATCTAATGGCAACATTGCACTGTGAGCCCTGCCTCACTATTAGCAAATACACAAACCACATCGTGGTACACTGCTTTTGCTGTCGGCGAATGTTTAACGTGTTATCAACATAGGTGTGTGTACAGGGTATTATATAGTTGAGAATACTCAACTATACCGCCCTTACTGGTTCTCTATATGGGCGGTGCCACGCCCTTATGTCCGATTCTTATGAAACTTTGTTATATGGTCAAGGATTCTAAAAAACGCGTAACTGCAAGGTTTCATTTGTTTATAGTTGAAAACAAAAAAGTTTTTCTAACAAAAACCGAATTTTTGACCGATTGTTCCTATGGGAGCTATATGCTATATTTATCCGATCTTCACCAATTTTGCAGTGTGTCTTAATTTACGTCCAAGATGTTCTTGTGCAAAAAATCGAGGCGATAGCTTTAAAATCAAAGAGTTTATTGAGGAAAAACCTCATTTTTGACCGATCGTTCCTATGGCAGCTATATGCTATAGTATTCCGATCAAGCTGGTTTCTACATATAAACTGCCTGCAAGGAAAAGAAAATTTTCTGCGTTTAAATTTTTTTGCTAACTTCAAAACTCTGGGAGGAGTTCGCATTGAAACAGACAGACAGACAGACAGACGGACAGACAGACAGACGGACAGACAGACAGACGGACAGACGGACATAGCTATTTGAACTCGTCTCGTCGTGCTGATCCAGAATATATATACTTTATATAGTCGGAGATGTCTCCTTCTCTGCGTTGCAAACTTCACGACAAAGTTAATATACTCTTGCAAGAGTATAAAAATACAAAATATTCAAGACAACATAATAATATTACAAACAAACACTAACATAACGGTAAAAGAAGATATAAATAATACAACACTAGAACATATGATATCAAACAATTCAATCATAAATTATATAAATACCACACTCATTATAAACAAACAAAAATTTACAAACAAGAACCACGTTTACATACAACCCTTTATAAAGGAACCCATAGAAGCTAATTATAACTTTACAAACCAAATGTCATCCAAAGAAATAGTATTAAGACAAATTGAGAACAATCAAAAAATTCAAGAAATTCAATTCAAAACAACAACAACAGATAAAGTCATAATATCACTAGTTACAACTATAATTATAATAATAATATTCATGCTGATCAAGAAAAAAGAAGTGATCCAGGAGAATCACAATACAAGGGGGGGGAGAAGTTACATACCCTACTGTGCATGTAACTGACCTAAGTCAAATTATGAATAAATACTTATCATAATATGACTTAAGCCAGACCCCATACCATCGGCAAACGTTGACATTGCACTTCGCAAATAATAATAATATTTATGCTGATCAAGAAAAAAGAAGTGATCCAGGAGAATCACAATACAAGGGGGGGAGAAGTTACATACCCTACTGTGCATGTAACTGACCTAAGTCAAATTATGAATAAATACTTATCATAATATGACTTAAGCCAGACCCCATACCATCGGCAAACGTTGACATTGCACTTCGCAAAGTCAACGTTCCGAGTTGCAAACCAAAACCAAAACGTTGTTCCAATTTTATGAATGAATGTAACTTAACGTCACACCATCGGCAAACGCTGACATTGCACTTCGCAACGTCAACGTTCCGAATTGCAAACCAAAACCATAACATTGTTCCAATTTTACACTAATCAAATAATAACTAAGTAGATCAATAATAATTGTAACACATTGCTTCCGCTAACTTTGCAAGATTTGCGAAGCAATGAATAGTATAAATACCATAGTCTTAAGTATAATAATTGGCATTGTAACTAATCAACTAATTGAAGAAACAAGCTCAATAAAACTATAAAGTACCTTTTAAAAGGAACATAAGTTATTAAAAAGCTTTAAATCATTCAAGTTTAGTTTCAAATTAGAAAGGTGTCCTGGTGTTGATCCGAAGATCAATATCAAAGAAGTAAAAGTGACGAAACCCAAGCTTCCCACTTACTTAATTCGCGTAGCCACGCCCACTTATAGCTAAAATTGACCCGTTGTATGAAAAACTTTTTTGCTTTTTAACCAATTGACTTGAAACTTTAGAGTTATGTTCTTAGGGTGGAGTGAAAACAGTTTTGACCAAAAGTGGGCGTGGCCACGGCCTTTTATAGCGAAAATTGACCCGTTGTATTAAAAACTTTTTTGCTTTTTAACCAATTGACTTGAAACTTTAGAGTTATGTTCTTAGGGTGGAATGAAAACTATTTTGATCAAAAGTGGGCATGGCCACGCCCACTTATAGCTAAACTTGACCCTTTGTATGGAAAACTTTTTTGCTTTTTAACCAATTGACTTGAAACTTTAGAGTTATGTTGTTAGGGAGGCATGAAAGCTATTCATTTAGTTTTTTTTATAGTGACACAACGTGAAAAGTATTATAGCTTCAGCCTTGCTGAAGATAGCGTCCTTACTGGTTTTTATTTACTTTTCTTATCTTGATCATTATATTTGATTACTCCTCATTTCATTTAACATAATACAATGGTATTTTTATCAATTATTATTTTATATGCTCGTATATATTTTCAAATGAGATGATAAAATATTGTGCTGTAGTAGTTTATAATAATACTAATGACAATAAGTGATACCAATCGATCGATGAACCGTTTCACTTGTCATTTTATTCATTTTAATATATTTAATTTACATCACACATTTTCACATTGCATTATACAAGTATATTTTCACTAGCAGCACATTTGTTTTCCTAGGGACAAGTTAGACGAGTGGTTTTACATGAGCACCTACCAAAATTTGGCCTAATCTCATGGCATCCAAAATGCAACGGATGGCTGGTTAGCTGGTTAGCTTGGTCAGGTTCGTATCAACAACAGTGCTTCGTTGCAATACTACCAATTCCAATCCCACACTGTAGATCCAAGTTTTGGTGGACTTGTCGAGCCTTATGATGTTAGCTTCAAAGCAAAACCAGTAAGGGCGGTATAGTCGAGTATACTCGACAATATAATACCCTGCACACATGGTAGGCGGTGCCACACCCTCAATCTACAAAAACATATCGATCTGACGTCGCCTTTTCAAATAGTGTTCAAAATACAAAGAAAATCGGTCAAAAAATGTGGATTTTACGAAAAATTTAAGTTTGTAGGTCTCTGAGGAGTAGCCATCAAAGAGAGGAAAAATTTGTGGTATGCAGTTTTTAAGATGTATTATTACTGAGCTTGTATATAAAATTTAAGGTTCATACCTTTGTTAGTTTTGGAGATATAGCAATTTAGAGAAAATTACTGGGGGAGGGGAAATGAATATAAGGGGGGGATTTTGTGGTATGCAGTTTTGTAGAGCCACTCATACTGAGTCTACATACCGACTTTCATGTTTCTATCTCTTTGGATGTTTGAGTTATAGCGATTTAAAAAAAGTGGGTAGGGCTGGTTGGGCGGGAAGGAGTGGGCGTGGCACAAAAAAAAAATAAACTTGATTTGCTGCCAAGCATCACGAGTCTACCCACCAAATTTCAAGTCTCTAGCTCTTACAGTTTCCGAGATCCATTGGTGAATACAGACGGACGGACGGACAGACGGACGGACGGACAGACGGACGGACGGACAGACGGACATGGCTCAATCAATTTCTCTTGTCGTCCTGATCAAGAATATATATACTTTATGGGGTCCCCCTCCCTTCCTTCTGTGCGTTACATACATTTCGTTCAAACAAACTTAATATACCCTGACACACTGTATGTGCAGGGTATAAATAGCTATGCATTGACATCTAAATCTGCAAGGAATTTGGCTACCTTAAGAGAACCATAGTTACTCCCGCCGTTGATGCGCTTACTTGAATTTCCTTACTTTGACATTCAGTGCACTTGGCAGAAATCACATATATTTCATTTACATCACTCATTATACCCTGTACACATAATGTGTATCGGGGTATATTGTGTTTGTTTGAGCGAAATGTATGTAACGCACAGAAGGAGGGGAGGGGGATACTATTAAGCTTATATATTCTTGATCAGGACGACAAGAGAAATTGATTAGGCCATGTCCGTCCGTCTGTCAGTCCGTCCGTCCTCACCAATGGTTCTCGAAATCTATAAGAGCTGGCGACTTGAAATTTGGAGGGTAGACTCGTGATGCTCGGCAGCAGATCAAGTTTGAATGGTTTTGTGCCACGCCCACTCCTTCCCGCCCATCCAGCCCCACCCACTTTTTTAAATCGCTATAACTCAAACATCCAAAGAGATAGAAACATGAAAGTCGGTATGTGGACTCAGTATGAGTGGCTCTAAAAAACTGCATACCACAAAATCCCCCCCTCTTTTTCATTACCACACCCTCAGTTATTTTCTGAAAATTGCTATATCTCCAAAATTAACAAAGGTATGAACCTTAAATTTTGTATACAAGGTCAGTAATAATACATCTTAAAAACTGCTTACCACAAATTTCCCCTCTCTTTGATGGCTACCCCTCAGAGACCAACAAACTTAAATTTTTCGTAAAATCCACATTTTTTGACCAACTTTCTTTGTATTTTGAACACTATTTGAAAAGGCGACGTCAGATCAATATGTTTTTGTAGATTGAGGGTGTGGCACCGCCTAGCATGCGTGCAGAGTATTATATTGTCGAGTATACTCGACTATACCGCCCTTACTGGAGGTAGAAAAACTATTTTGACCAAAAGTGGGCATGGCTTCACCCACTTATAGCGAAACTTGAACCGTTGTATGGAAACCTTTTTTGTTTTTTAATGAATTGACTTGAAACTTTAAATTTATGTTCTTAAGGAGGAATAAAAACTGTTTTGACCAAAAGTGGGCATGGCTACGTCCAATTATAGCGACACTTTAACCGTTGTATGGAAAACTTTTTATACCCTGCACATACAGTGTGTCAGGGTATATTAAGTTTGTTTGAACGAAATGTATGTAACGCATAGAAGGAGGAGAGGGGGACCCTATAAAGTATATATATTCTTGATCAGGATGACAAGAGAAATCGATTGAGCCCTGTCCGTCTGTCCGTCCGTCCGTCCGTCTGTATTCACCAATGGTTCTCGGAAACTGTAAAAGCTAGAGGCTTGAAATTTGGAGGGTAGACTCGTGATGCTTGTCACTAAATCAAGTTTGAACGCTTTTGTGCCACGCCCACTCCTTCCCGCCCAACCAGTGCCGCCCACTTTTTGAAAACGTTATAACTCGAACACCCGAAATGATAGAAACATGAAAGTCGGTATGTAGACTTAAAATGAAGAGCTCTACAAAACTGCATACCACAATTTTTCCCCCTACCTTTGATTTCCCCTCCCCCAGTTGTTTTCTATAAACAGCAATATCTCCAAAACTAATAAAGTTATGAACATGAAATTTTGTATACCAGCTCAGTAAATATATATCTTTAAATCTGCATACCACAAAATTCCCTTCTGTTCGAAAGTTACCCCTCAATGACCAACAAACCCAAATTTTTCATAAATTCCCCTTTTTTTGGCCAATTTACTTGACATTTTGATCACTATTCGATCGGGGGATGTCAAATCAACATTTTTTTGTAGATTTAGTGTGTTGCACCACCTACTGTTTTTTGCAGGGTATTATATTGTCGAGTTTACTCGACTATAGCGTCCTTACTGGTTTGTTTTTTAACCAATTGACTTGAAACATTACAGTTATGTTTTTAGGGAAGAATGAAAACTATTTTGATCAAAAATGGGCATGGCGACGCCCACTTATCGCAAAACTTTAACCGTTGTATGGAAAATTTTTTTTGCTTTTTAACCAATTGACTTAAAACCTTACAGTTATGTTGTTATTGAGGCATGAAAACTATACATTTACTTTTTTTTTATAGTGACACAAGATGAAAAGTATTATAGTTTCAGCCTTGCTGAAGATAGCGTCCTTACTGGTCATTATTATAATAATCAATTATTAAAACCAGTAAGGGCGGTATAGTCGAGTATACTCGACAATATAATACCCTGCACACATGGTAGGCGGTGCCACACCCTCAATCTACAAAAACATATTGATCTGACGTCGCCTTTTCAAATAGTGTTCAAAATACAAAGAAAATCGGTCAAAAAATATGGATTTTACGAAAAATTTAAGTTTGTAGGTCTCTGAGGGGTAGCCATCAAAGAGAGGGGAAATTTGTGGTATGCAGTTTTTAAGATGTATTATCACTGAGCTTGTATACAAAATTTCAGGTTCATACCTTTGTTAATTTTGGAGATATAGCAATTTAGAGAAAATTACTGGGGGAGGGGAAATGAAAATGAGGGGGGGATTTTGTGGTATGCAGTTTTGTAGAGCCACTCTACATACCGACTTTCATGTATCTATCTCTTTGGATGTTTGAGTTATAGCGATTTAAAAAAGTGGTAAGGGCTGGATGGGCGGGAAGGAGTGGGCGTCGCACAAAACCATTCAAACTTGATCTGCTGCCGAGCATCACGAGTCTATCCACCAAATATCAAGTCTCTAGCTCTTACAGTTTCCGACATCCATTGGTGAATACAGACGGACGGACGGACAGACGGACGGACATGGCTCAATCAATTTCTCTTGTCGTCCTGATCAAGAATATATATACTTTATGGGGTCCCCCAACCCTCCTTCTGTGCGTTACATATATTTCGTTCAAACAAACTTAATATACCCCGACACACTGTATGTGCAGGGTATAATCATAACAAGAGATACCCGACCGACCACCCGCTCTTGTATTTTTTCACATAAAGAAAAAAAAAAACAGTAAGTACGCTATCTTCAGCAAGGCTTAAGCTTATTTACTTTTGACGCACCTTCTTGTGCCACGCCCATTTTTTTGACTGAATATACTTTCTCTTCATCTTATTAGCCTATACACCAATTTTCATTGTTTTTGCTCATTGGGTACCGGAGATTTTTGTTTTGGGCTAAAAGTGGGCGTAACCATACCCATTTTTGTCAAAATAGTTTTAATGCCCCCAAGAACATAAGTGTGAAGTTTCAAGTCAATTGGTTAAAAAACAAAAAAGTTTTCCATATAACGACGAGAATCTTGCTTCTCTTCCTCATCTTCATTTTGTATGGGAGCTACCAGTTCCAGTTGCCCGATCTCAATGAAACTTTCAGGCATTTAGTGGGACTACTTAAAACTACTATGATTAAATTGTACACTCTATTGTACAAAACAAAAAAGTTTTCCACACAACGATTCAAGTTTTGTTCACTTTTCTTCTTCTATTCGTATGGGAGCTACCTGTTTCAGTAATCCGATCATGCTGGTTCCGACGAATGATTCATCGTAATAAATTCTAAGATTCTGTGCAAAGTTTCAGCTCGATAGCTTCAAAACTGAGGGACTAGTTTGCATACATACAGACAGACAGACAGAAAGACAGAGGGACATGGCTAAATCAACTCGTCTTGTCGTCCTGATCAAGAATATATATACTTTATATAGTCGGAAATTAATTATTCGATCTGTTACAAACTCCGTGACAAAGTTAATATACCATTTCACATACGTGAAAAGTATAAGAAAAACCTCCTCGGCACACTCCGCCTGAACTGGTTAGCCAGTTATCCCTATGGTAACTTTTCTGACACCTCTTGTTAAAAACTCTTTAAACCAAAAAGATCGAAAGGCCGAGCTTTTGCTGTCCCTGTGTGTACTGAACACCGAGATCAAGTCAGCATTTGCCCTTTGGCTCTATGTGTGGTTTCTGTCCGCACTGAGCTGGCCTTGGGACACCTCCGTTATTATTTGAAAGATGAACCGCCCCAGTCAAACTCCCTACCTCCCTTGAATTGGATCATATCTGAGTAATAAGAGTTATACCAAATTTTCAATTTAAAAAAAATACTTACGTGAATTCTCTCATTAAAGAATTTGTTTGCAATTATATAACAAACCCGTGATACTTTGATTAAGAAGCTTGCATCAGAACCCAATACCATAAGACATAATAAATATATCCGTATAATGGCTAGGAAATGATACACGTTCCATTTAATCAAGTAAGTTAGGAAACAATAAGAGTAGTGGTATTTCATTGTCGATACTAAATAAATTCAATATCTCCCACTTATTCTACACCTCTTATGTCTCCTTACACTGTCAGATTAGAGTCAAGCTCAAAAGGGTCTTCTTTCCCCGCTAATTTTTCCAAGCCCGTTCCCTTGGCTGTGGTTTCGCTAGATAGTAGGTAGGGACATGTAAGTCGAAGGGGTTTTACGTGAGCACCTGCCAAAATTTGGCCTAATCTCACGGTGCTCAAATGACTAGCCTAGCACTGGATTGTTAAGCGTCAATCAGCGTTCCCTGTAGACATGCGCTGCAGGTACCAAATCGAAGCTATGTTGCTTGGATAAAGCTTCCTCCATGATGGGGAGCTGAGGCCTACCTAAAACCTCTGCCGGTCTCTCGATCGCGGCACCCGGTTGTACGGCAACTCAAGCGCGAGCACCAGGCTCTACCCGCATTTGGGTGTTAAACCACAGCCACCACGATGCTCCCACAAGGGGCTTACCCGACGGTCAGGACATGACTGCAATGAAGCAACCCTGTGGGCTCCTGACCTCCCGTGGTACTAGAATATGCATACATATACGGAGCCACGCGCCTCCAGGTATCTTCAAACGCACATGCCCGCGCTCAAAATATACATAAACACAGCCTCTGGTCAGGCCTCGTACAAAAGTAGTACCAATTTGAACTCCAAACAGTTCCGACTTGGCGACCAAAGGGGTGGGGAGGGGAGGGTTGGTAGGAAAAGGTAGTGGGGAGAAGGGACAGTTGAACACAGCTGTATGGCATAGTATAAGCGTAGGTGAACACCGAAAACCGTCTTCCGAAAAGACGGCATTAATATTTTTAACCGATATACGGCCAGCATGTGTCCCCAAGGCTAGCTCAAGGATAGGGGGTTGATACCGCCTCTATTTCTCCCAGCCGCCCGTGGTACCAGAAAACACCTCTGGTACTACCAGTGAAGCTCCATGAAGCTTGAGGAGTGGTTGCCCCTTGAACGCGAAGTTCAACACACAAATTCAAACAGTTCATTCATACCCCCCCTCACACACACATTCACACCGCCTCATCATTGTAGTATCAGACGACGCCTGGGAAACACAGCTCCCGCAAACACATTCAGCCTATTCACCTTCATACTGGTGGAGAGTGCTTGACTTATGTCAAAACCCCCACCATCTAACACAATCACACCAAAGCCATTCAGATCTCTAAGATCTGCATACAGCGGACACTTACAAAGAACATGCAACCACGTCTCATTGCTCGAACCACAGGGGCATTCCGGACTGTCATTGAGGTTTCTAGTACACAGAAATGTGTTCAAACAACCATGACCAGTCAACAGAAATACAATACTAAGGTTGAAACCAAAGTCTGGCCGTTTGGCAGCAAACGTGACGTCACGAATGAACCCATGAGTGACGCGCTCTTTCTCACTTGCATCCCATCTGACTTGCCAGTCAGATAAAACGCACTCATTCAGTAAGTGTTTACGTTCATTCCACGTCATCACGTAACCACTTTACCAAGTGCTGAAAGGAGGCTGATGCTCCGATATGATCTAGGATTGCTCATGACCCTATAAGGCGACATCAAGAGCACAACTATTTTTGCACACTTTCACTCACGGGGAAAATACCCCTCACGTGCACACTCTCCGAACAAATCATTCAAATTGTCTGGAATGGCAATCCAGATACTTTTGCACAACTCACCGGTAAATCCATCCAGGCCAGGAGACTTCTTTGACTTAAGCATCTGAAAGGCCAGTTCCAGCTCATCCAACCGGAGCGGAATATTTGGAAGATCCACACTGGGTGGATTATCCAACTGCTCCACTCGTGGAAAGAACTCATTCAACAGAACATTCATTTGGTAATACCATGTAGTCAACTGATTGTCGGATACACGTAGACTACTCACATCCGTCACCCTACGATTTCTTCTACAAATTCTGTAAACATGACCCCAGGGATCATGTTTATTTCACTCTCCATTCATCTTCTTTCACTCTTTCAAGCAATAACTTGTACTCTTTGACATCAAGAGCACAACTATTTTTGCACACTTTCACTCACGGGGAAAATACCCCTCACGTGCACACTCTCCGAACAAATCATTCAAATTGTCTGGAATGGCAATCCAGATACTTTTGCACAACTCACCGGTAAATCCATCCAGGCCAGGAGACTTCTTTGACTTAAGCATCTGAAAGGCCAGTTCCAGCTCATCCAACCGGAGCGGAATATTTGGAAGATCCACACTGGGTGGATTATCCAACTGCTCCACTCGTGGAAAGAACTCATTCAACAGAACATTCATTTGGTAATACCATGTAGTCAACTGATTGTCGGATACACGTAGACTACTCACATCCGTCACGATCGCCAGTCTGCATTTGCGAGATTCCACGACGGCACAGGAGTAAAGCTCTCAACTGTGCTGGGGGTATGCGTCACTATAACATTAATAATGTTATGGTCGCTGAGCTCCCACTCGTCCACTCTCCAGTCATATGCGGCCCACATAGACGCTGCTTCATTGGCGATGGTTACGTCGATATCGCTATGTCCTCGGCGGTTATCAAACGTGTACGACTCATTGAACTGATTAAGCACGCCGGCTCTATTAAGCAGGATCCAATCAGACAGCAGCTCACCCCGAGCATGGTTCGTGTGCCACCGAGCGAACTCAGAAAGCTTACTAAACCATGCGGGGGACACTACATTCGCGTCGAGTCCAAAGATTACACGCGTGCTGCTAGCCAGTAGCAGCACCG
This sequence comes from Phortica okadai, assembly GCA_034638295.1. NCBI lineage: Eukaryota > Metazoa > Arthropoda > Insecta > Diptera > Drosophilidae > Phortica > Phortica okadai. Next base: position 16,089,659 of record CM067848.1, on the reverse strand, counting down.
CATCCATGTACATGAGGTACGGTTCGATGTCGGCGTTGAATTGGCAGTATACGGAGCTCAGGAAGATTAGCCAAATCTTCCAGTGACGCTCACACATACGCTAAATTTCGTGGCAAGAGACTCCACACAGATGGCATCATTATCGTCGATTATTACCACTGCTTTCCCTTGTTTATCCGCGAGTACACGCATCCCGAGTGGGACGCCTGTTATTCTTCCTGCGAAGTCTACATAGGGCTCTTGGACCAGTGCGAACAGGTGAGCTCGATGAAAGCAGCTCGGCCACGGCCACAATTTGCCTGGGCTAGCACTACACCGTAGATCGAGCATGTAATGCCCCGAGGGAAGCCCCTTGAAACGGCAGTTTTGGCAATCTTCCGGGCTGGTGCATTACCGCACATTGTGGCCAGTTTGTCCGCACTGTCAGCAGACAGTTTCTTTAAAACGGCATTGTGACACCTTGTGGTCAAACCCAACGTAACGATGACGATGATGCGTATGTCCGGAACAGCGAGTGCCTGCGGTATGAAAACCATTTGACGTACACTTTCGCACCGTCAAGTATGGCATGTGCCTTCGCGTTGACCACGAGTGTCACATTTACTGTGGCCCCGTTCTTTGCTGTCCACGGCTTTAATTTCAAATGTACCGACTTTGCAATTTCAGCTTGCGACATTTGTTCCTCGAAGTTGTGTTTGAACAACTCCGACATGAATGTCTCCGGCTTTATGGATGAGTCGACATCGTGGACCATCACTCTTGGCAGCAGTTTTTTGTTGAGCTGGACATCAAGACCAACCTCATGAAATCGCGCGCTAGCAGCGACGATTTTCATCTCGCCCTTTGAGGGGGTGCGTGTCAGTCAGCGTGATCTCTCCCTCTTCCATGGCCTTGCTAATGATCACAAACTGCTCGAGAACTTTTTTATCAATCTCTGATATTTTTGAGAAAATTTAAAATTTTCCAATTTTCGCGAAGTTATGACCACTTTCGCGTAACCATGCCCTTTTTTGTCAAAATAGTTTTAATGCCTCCCCAAGAACATAAGTGTGAAGTTTAAAGTCAATTGATTGAGAAACAAAAAAGTTTTCCATACAACGACATGAATCTTGCTTCTCTTCCTCTTCTTCATTTTGTATGGCAGGTACCAGTTCCAGTTGTCCGATCTCAATGAAACATTTAGTTTCGTCAAGACATTTAGTGGGACTACTTAAAACTACTATGTTTAAAATTTCTGCCCTCTATCTTACAAACCAAAAATGTTTTCCATACTACGATTCAAACTTTTTTCATCTTTCTATATGGGAGCTACCGTTAAGTTCCGAATTAAAATGCGGTAGTTTATTATTTAGGCGATTATGTCGTCGAGCGCCAAGAACGATAATGATTTTATTATGAATATTTAAAGTTACATTTGGGAGCGCTCCTAATGCGCTCTGGTCAAGCGATCGTGGGATTCACTGACCAAGCAGAAAAGCGTTACCTGTGCATAACATTGTATAGAGGCGAGATCTAATTACATCCTCGCTTAGCGGTCGCGCATGGATATGCGCAACCTACTATAATGTTGAGTAATGCTTGTGTTAGCATAAAGTGCGCTACGCTGGAATATGTGAAGCATATTCCACAATGTATTGCATTGATGTTATACACATACAACACCTCCCTTTTACAGAAGAATGAATTTACATTTGTGAATTTATTCTAATTATTTATTTTAGTATGTGTAAAGTAATTATGTATTACAAATTTGTATGTTTTATTATGTAAAATTTTTATACTCTTGCAAGAGTATATTAACTTTGTCGTGAAGTTTGCAACGCAGAGAAGGAGACATCTCCGACTATATAAAGTATATATATTCTAGATCAGCTCGACGAGACGAGTTCAGATAGCCATGTCCGTCTGTCTGTCTGTCTGTCCGTCTGTCTGTTTCAATGCGAACTCCTCTCACAGTTTTGAAGTTAGCAAAAAAATTTAAACGAAAATTTTCTTTTCCTTGCAGGCATTTTATATGTAGAATCCAGCCTGATCGGAATACTATAGCATATAGCTGCCATAGGAACGATCGGCTAAAAACGAGGTTTTTTCTCAATAAACTCTTTTTTTTTCAAGATATCGCCTCAATTTTTTGGACAAGAACATCTTGGACATAATTTAAGTCACACAGCAAAATTGGTGATGATTGGATAAATATAGCATATAGCTCCCATAGGAACAATCGGTCAAAAATTCGGTTTTTGTTAAAAAAACTTTTTTGTTCTTAAATATAAACGGATAAAACTTTGCAGTTACGCATTTTTATGAATCCTTGACCATATTCCAAAGTTTCGTAAAAATCGGACATAAGGGCGTGGCACCGCCCATATAGAGAAAAACTTAAAAATGTGATTTATCTATAAGCAGACGAGATAGAAAATTGTAAAATGAAGTGTAGAATGATTGCATTATATTCTTTAAAAAAAGTAGAAAATGGGTGGGGTTACGCCCCTTTATCTTTATAATCTTATAAGATTCTTATTGGCAAAACTATAAAACGTATTTTCCAACTGCTTGCAAGAGTATATAAGTTTCAGCAAAGCTGAAAATAGCTCCCTTACAGGTTTATTTTTTATTTATTTATTTTTATACCCTGTACACATATTGTGTATCAGGGTATATTGTGTTTGTTTGAGCGAAATGTATGTAACGCACAAAAAGAGGGGATGGGGACCCCATAAAGTATATATATTCTTGATCAGGACGACAAGAGAATTTGATTGAGCCATGTCCGTCCGTCTGTCCGTCCGTCCGTCCGTCCGTCTGTCCTCACCAAAGGTTCAAAGCGCAATTTATGCCAAATTTCAACTTGTTTGTCTTTGCGTTGTCACACAGCGTATTTGTGGTATGCAGTTTTAAAAAGGTATGTTTACTGAGTTTGCATACAAAATTTCAGCATTGTATCTATTATAGTTTAGGAGATACAGCAATTTTAAGAAAACAACTTTTTGAGGGGAAACGAAGGGGAGGGGGAAAAAATGTGGTATGCAGTTTTGTAGAGCTATACATACTGAGTCTACATACTCATTTTCATGTTTCTAACTCATCAGGTTTTCGAGCTACAGCCTTTTGAAAAAATGGGTGGTGCTCGATGGGCGGGAAGGAGTGGGCGTGGCAAAAAATCCTTCAAACTTGATCTAGCGTTTGACCTCACGAGTCTATCCACCAAATTTCAAGTCTCTAGCTCTTATAGTTTTCGAGAACCATTGGTGAGGACGGACGGACGGACGGATGGACAGACAGGGCTATATCAATTCGTCTTGTCATCCTGATCAAGAATATATATACTTTATAGGGTCCCCCTCCCCTCCTTCTATGCGTTACATACAAACCGTCTCAAACAAACTTAATATACCCTGATACACAGTGTGTGTACAGGGTATAAAAATGTAGCCTCCTTTAACGTCGATGACCTTTTGCAAGCGTCTAGGAATCGATTTTACTAAATTTTGAAGAATATCTAAAGGAACATCCTTCCAAAGACCTTCGACCTCAGCAATTGTCTCGTCGCGTGTTCTAGTTAAGCACGAGCTTCTCTTTCTTTTTATGTAAGCCCAGAGATTCTCGATAACATTTAAATCAGGGCTCTGGGGTGGCCAATCTAGAGTATTTACTTCAATGTCTCTTAAGAAATTGGTGATTGTTCGTGCTTTATGGCATGGTGTGTTGTCCTGTTGCAGTATAAAATACGGCCCTATTAGTCTGTCACCAGAAGGAATTGTGTGATCATTTAGGACGCTTAAATATTTTCCTGCATTCATCGTACCATCGATTGGTATCAAATCGCCTAAGCCATTGAAGCACATGCATCCCCAAAACATGACTGATCCTCCACCGTGGGGTATGCGTTCACATACAGGAGCTACTTTTTTTCGAAGATTCTTTGGTACCCTGCAGAAAATTTTCATTTTCGATCCATGATGCTCAAATGAGCTTTCATCTGTCCACAAAACATCTTCCCAAAATGATTGAGGCTTGCTTATAAACTTATGAGCGAAAGCCAAACGCTTAAGCTTGTTTTTTTGTGATATGTAGGGAGCTTGTCGGGCTATATAGGTTGTAAAATCGGCCTCTTTCAGACGTCTTTCAACAGTTTTTCTGCTAACAGATATTTTGTATTCCTCATTCATTAAAATTGAAACGGTTTTAGGAGTAATCAAAACATCTTCTTTAACTTTGTTCAAAATAATGCGGTCAACTCTGGGAGTAGTTTTGCGTGGCCTTCCAGATCTAACCAAATTGTTTGTTGAATTATTTCTTTTATACTTGTTAATCTGATAGTATATAGTTTGGCGAGGAACTTTGAACAATTTGCTGAGGTCTGCTACCGAAACTTCGCATTATACGTGATAACCATCTCATTTCGTAAATCTTGACTTATTTCACGTGTTTTGCCCATTTTTTTAAAAAACCGAAGCTCAAAAAACATATAAAAATATAAATAATAACTTTTTCAATTGCAAAACGTTGTTTGTACCTCGCGCGAACCAAGGAAAATGGAAATGAGAACAATGTCAAAATACTTTTGTCCATAAAGCACAACTTCACCTGCTAAATTGCACAGAAAAAGTACGCATGAAGTAATCACCGTTATCTTTTGCGCTCTTAAAGCTAAAAATAGATTCTCTCTTTTAAAAATCAATTGGATACCGTTGCATTTCTCTATTAATAATAATAAACGATGTAAGGTTCAACTAATTGTTGTCAAAATACTTTTGGCCACCACTGTATAATTCCGATTTCTTTAAAGTTAACATTTCCTCAATCTCTGGTCAGACACATATATTTGTTTTATCGAAAGCGTTCATGATTTTTTTGATTTTTGCATGCTGAATGTATCCAAGGTTCCTCTGTGCATCCGTGGAATCAGAAAGAGTGTTCAGCAAGGCGGGACAAATTATTTAAAAGATGCGAACCAGGCTCAAGGAAGACAATATAAACATCCTTTTGTTTTTAAACCAAAATTTTTGGATTAAATAAATAAATAAACATTAATTTTCTTGTTTACATAAAAAATATTTGTGTGGGACGATATTATCGACGACTATCGATAGCACTATCACGACTATCGATGTTTCCCAAATAACTATCGTCGACTATCGATAGCGCCGATTATCGATAGTTCTCCACCTCTTGTATGTATGTGTGCGACTGTTGAGCTATTAACTAAAAAGATTTCTTTATTACATCCAAGTGATTCAGTAGCTTATTGCATAGAGCTGTTCGTCTTCAAGTCAATGTACTCAGGTTCGCTGCCCAGGGGTTAGTCAATCGAAATTTTTGAAGTGAAACTTCTTTAGCATGGGTGCGATTTGAAACTCGATGAAACGACATGAGAAAGAGACAGACTCTACATTTATATGATGTAGCCTGCGAGAGAATGAAATAGAACATAGAATGACAGTCTGTAGTCATAAACCGAGTAGTCATAAAGAAACCAACAACAACAACATGCTTAGTTGTAATTTTCGCATTCCTCTTCAATCGTCACTTTCGCCATCTGGCGAATATGCAACAACAACTAACCTGGCTTGTTTACTCCAAATATTACAACAATTCTTGTTGTTGTTATTTTCGGCATAAGCATTTACCGTTAGGTCGGACAGTGTGGTTGTTGCTACCTATGACACTGTCTGGGCGTATACATTGTGTTTGTTGTTGCCCGCTACTTAACATTGCTAATCAACGTCACTAATCAGCTTCATAATGTACGAGCCGCGAATTCATCTCCAATTCGCGTCCTCACAATTATGTTGAAGCCCGTTTAATTTTGCAATTGCCAATTAACCTTTCCTTTGCTGTGCTTACCAAATGAAAACAATTAACTTACAAATTCAAATTAATCCAAAAGTGAACACTAATAATAAATTATATACATACATATGTATGTATGCAATAAATAAAGTCAGGTAGATTCTACACATTGGAGCATTGGTAGTTAACTTGCCTTTGTTATTCGGGGGACTCTCTGCACATTTAAATTAATTCTTCTTTTTCGCACTTATGCATTAAAAACTGAACACATTCCAATTTGCCCAAATATCATAGTTTATACATACATTTTTTCATAAAATTTACTATTTTTACAAGTTTTTTTTAACCATTTCAAATACAACTTTATAATTTTAAAATTATTTCAACAATTTAATTCGAATGAACTTCTCAATCTTCGAAAATAGACACAAGCATGATGGTGAGGCATTACACTGATTTTTTTCCAGCTCAAAACATTGGGTTGATTTGGGAAGCGTTTTTTATTAATGAAAATATATAAAATATTGAATAGTTTTGATGCAGAAACCATAAAGTTTATTTCTTGGTACATAATTGTTTATAATAACTTAAAGGGAAGCTGAATTCAATAAAATCTCTGAGAAAATTGTCAGAGATTTTGTAACGGCAACGCCCACTTATAGCAAAAATTGATAATTTGCATATCTCAGGTAGGCAATGAGCTAAAATAATGAAAATTAGTGTATAGGATATTAAGATAAAAAGAAATTCAATCCAAAAAATGGGCGTGGCAAGGCTGAAGATAGCGTCCTTACTGGTTTTTTGGTTCTTTTAAAGAAAGTTTCACTTCGAACACGTGTACTGTGTTGCACGCGATTTTTGAAGTGAAACTTCTTTAGCATGGGTGCGATTTGAAACTCGATGAAACGACATGAAAAAGAGACAGACTATACATTTATATGATTTAGCCTGCGGGAGAATGAAATAGAATATAGAATGACAGTCTGTATTCATAAACTGAGAAGTCATAAAAAAATTAACAACAACAACATGCTTAGTTGTAATTTTGGCATTCCTCTTCAACCATCACTTTCGCCATCTGGCGCATATGCAACAACAACTTACCTGGCATGTTTACTCCAAATATTATAAAAACTCTTGTTGTTGTTATTTTCGGCGTAAACAAGCACTTTTAAAACGGACAGTGTTGTTGTTGCTACCTATGAATTTGTCTAAGCGTATGCATTGTGTTTGTTGTTGGCCGCTACTTAGCGTCGCTAATCAGCTTCATAATATATGAGCCGTGAATTCATCTGCAATTCACGTCCTCCCAATTATGTTGAAGGCCGTCCAATTTGCAATTGACAATAATACCCTTTCCATTGCTGTGATTAGGAAATGAAAACAATTAATTTACAAATTCAAAATATTCCAAATGTGAACATTTATAATAAATTATATATGCAATAAATAAAGTCAAGTAGATTCCACACATTGGAGCATTGGTAGTTAACTTGACTCTGTTCTTCGGGAGACAAAATTAAATCTTCTTCTTCGCATTTATGCATTCAAAAACGTACGCATTCCAACTTGCCCAAATAACATGGTGACACATACATATTTTCATAAAAATTACAATTTTTACGAGTTTTTTTAACCATTTTAAATGCAACTTCACATTAATTATAATTTGAAGATTATTTCAACAATTTAATTCGAGTGTATTTACTTTTCAATCTTTGAAAATAGATGCAAGCAGATTGATTGTTTTCCAGCTCAAAAAATTTGGTTGGTAATATATATCTCAGACACTCAAATTTTCCTTGTTATTGTTTTGAAATCATCGACCTGAAATGTTGCAAAGATCTTTCAATTTTATTACCATAAATCATTGATTAGAGGAAAAAAGCAAATTTACGTCATTGTATGTAAAACGTTTTTTGTTTTTCAATCAATTGACTTGAAACTTCACACTTTTTATCTTACAGAGACATAAAATCTATTTTGATCAAAAATTGAGCATTGCTACGCCTACTTATAGCAAAAATTGCAATGAGCTAAAACAATGAAAATTAGTATATAGAATATTAAGATAAAGAGAAATTCAATCCAGAAAATGGGCATGGCAAGACCGAAGATAGCGTCCATACTGGTTTTTTGTTTCTTTTAAAGAAAGTTTCACTTCATACACGTGTACTCTGTTGCACGCGATTTTTATACCCTGTACACATACTGTGTATCGGGGTATATTGTGTTTGTTTGAGCGAAATGTATGTAACGCACAGAAATATTCACTTGCGACTATATAAAGTATATATATTCTTGATCAGGATGACAAGAGAAATTGATTAAGCCATGTCCGTCCGTCTGTCCGTCCGTCCGTCCGTCCGTCTGTCTGTCTGTCCGTCCGTATTCACCAATGGTTCTCAGAAACTATAATAGCTAGAGACTTGAAATTTGGAGGGTAGACTCGTGATGCTCGGCAGCAGATCAAGTTTGAACGGTTTTGTGCCACGCCCACTCCTTCCCGCCCATCCAGCACCGCCCACTATTTTAAAACGCTATAACTCGAACATCCAAAGAGATAGAAACATTAAAGTCGGTATGTAGACTCAGTATAAGTAGCACTACAAAACTGCATACCACAATTTTTCCCCCTCCTCTTCATTTCCCCTCCCCCAGTTGTTTTATTAAAATGGCTGTATCTTCAAAACTATTAAAGATACGAACCTGAAATTTTGTAGACAAACTCAGTATATACGTATCTTAAAAACTGCATACCACAAAATTCCCCTCTTTTTGATAGTTACCCCTCAATGACCTACAAACTCAAATTTTTCGTAAATTCCACATTTTTTGACCGATTTACTTGAAATTTTGAACAATATTTGATCGGGCGATGTCAAATCAAAATTTTTTTTGTAGATTTGGGGTGTTGCACCGCCTACTGTGTGTGCAGGGTATTATATTGTCGAGTATACTCGACTATAGCGTCCTTACTGGTTTTTTTTTCATTTTTATTGTATTTTTGAAAATGTTTGTTTGAAGGTACCTAGTAGTGTTGGGCATGGGCTGTGTTGAAAATTTGAATATTGTCCATGTTGGTTTGTGCAGAGCAAAATCGGCACGAAGAAAAAAAATGCGATTTTTTAGTGCGCTTTAAAATTAAAAATGAACATAAAAATCACAAAATCTGCGTAACCGATCATTTTGTATATATAGATATTACTACCATCGCTATTCATTTATAAACTAGATTTGCTTCATTTTCGCAAAAATGGAAAAACTGCAAATTCAAGAAGCAATTCGTAGGAACAACTGGACTTTTAAACTAATAAAACAAGAAACTGCCAAGAGAATTTTGTAAGATTAATGTAAATAAAATTATACAAAAATTTTTCATATTTCGTGTTGGACCGTGTTTGGACAATTTTTAGCCGTGCGTGTTGCAAATTTTTATTTTCGTGCTGTGTTGGGTCGTGTCGAAAAATTGCGGTCCATGCCCATTTCTACTACCTAGGTTGAAACCTTAAAGCAGGCAGAGCTGTTGCTCGTCAAGTCGATGTGCTTAAGTTCAAGCCCCGGTTGAGTCGATCGAATTTTTAAATTAAAACTTTAAGTTTAGATTCGGTAATTTACAATCCATGCACACGGTAAGGAACTTCGTTGTGAAATAGTATATTAACTTTGTCACGGAGTTTGTAACAGATCGAAATATTAACTTCTGACTATATAAAGTATATATATTCTTGATCAGGACGACAGGACGAGTTGATTTAGCCATGTCCGTCTGTACGTCTGTCTGTCTGTATGTATGCAAACAAGTCCCTCAGTTTTGAAGCTATCGAGCTGAAACTTTGCACAGAGTCTTAGAATTTATTACGATGAATCATTCGTCGGAACCAGCATAATCGGATTATTGGAACAGGTAGCTTCCATACGAAAAGAAGAAGAAAAGTGAACAAAACTTGAATCGTTGTATGGAAAACTTTTTTGTTTTGTACAATAGAGTGCTAAAATTTTAAACATAGTAGTTTTACATGGTCCGACTGCATGCCTGAAAGTTTCATTGAGATTGGACATCTGGAACTGGTAGCTCCCATACAAAATGAAGAAGAGGAAAAGAAGCCATATTCACGTCGTTGTATGGAAAACTTTTTTGTTTCTTAACCAATTGACTTGAAATTTTAAAGTTATGTTCTTGGGGTGGAATGAAAACAGTTTTGACCAAAAGTGGGCGTGGCCACGCCCTTTTATAGCGAAAATTGACCAGTTGTATGGAAAACTTTTTTGTTTTTTAACCAATTGACTTGAAACTTTACAGTTATGTTCTTAGGAAGGAATGAAAACTATTTTGACCAAAAGTGGGGGTGGCCACGCCCTTTTATAGCGAAAATTGACCCGTTGTATGGGAAACTTTTTTGCTTTTTAACCAATTGACTTGAAACTTTAGAGTTATGTTCTTAGGGTGGAATGAAAACAATTTTGACCAAAAGTGGGCGTGGCCACGCCCTTTTATAGCGAAAATTGACCCGTTGTATGGAAAACTTTTTTGCTTTTTAACCAATTGACTTGAAACTTTAGAGTTATGTTCTTGGGGTGGAATGAAAACAGTTTTGACCAAAAGTGGGCGTGGCCACGCCCTTTTATAGCGAAAATTGATCCGTTGTATGAAAAACTTTTTTGTTTTTTAACCAATTGACTTGAAACTTTGCAGTTATGCTCTTAGGGTGGAATGAAAACTATTTTGATCAAAAGTGGGCATGGCCACGCTCACTTATAGCTAAACTTGACCCTTTGTATGGAAAACTTTTTTGCTTTTTAACCAATTGACTTGAAACTTCAGAGTTATGTTCTTAGGGTGGAATGAAAACAGTTTTGACCAAAAGTGGGCGTGGCCACGCCCTTTTATAGCGAAAATTGACCCGTTGTATGGAAAACTTTTTTGTTTTTTAACGAATTGACTTGAAACATTACAGTTATGTTGTTAGGGAGGCATGAAAGCTATTCATTTAGTTTTTTTTATAGTGACACAACGTGAAAAGTATTATAGCTTCAGCCTTGCTGAAGATAGCGACCTTACTGGTTTTTATTTACTTTTCTTATCTTGATCATTATATTTGATTACTCCTCATTTCATTTAACATAATACAATGGTATTTTTATCAATTATTATTTTATATGCTCGTATATATTTTCAAATGAGATGATAAAATATTGTGCTGTAGTAGTTTATAATAATACTAATGACAATAAGTGATACCAATCGATCGATGAACCGTTTCACTTGTCATTTTATTCATTTTAATATATTTAATTTACATCACACATTTTCACATTGCATTATACAAGTATATTTTCACTAGCAGCACATTTGTTTTCCTAGGGACAAGTTAGACGAGTGGTTTTACATGAGCACCTACCAAAATTTGGCCTAATCTCATGGCATCCAAAATGCAACGGATGGCTGGTTAGGTCAGGTTCGTATCAACAACAATGCTTCGTTGCAATACTACCAATTCCGATCCCACACTGTAGATCCAAGTTTTGGTGGACTTGTCGAGCCTTATGATGTTAGCTTCAAAGCAAAAATAGCTATGCATTGACATCTAACACTGCAAGGAATTTGGCTACCTTAAAAGAACCATAGTTACTCCCGCCGTTGATGCGCTTACTTGAATTTCCTTACTTTGACATTCAGAGCACTTGGCAGAAATCACATATATTTCATTTACATCACTCATTATACCCTGTACATATACTGTGTATCGGGGTATATTGTGTTTGTTTGAGCGAAATGTATGTAACGCACAGAAGGAGGGGAGGGGGACACTATAAAGTTTATATATTCTTGATCAGGACGACAAGAGAAATTGATTAATGTCCGTCCGTCTGTCAGTCCGTCCGTCCTGACCAATGGTTCTCGAAATCTATAAGAGCTGGAGACTTGAAGTTTGGAGGGTAACTCGTGATGCTCGGAAGCAGATCAAGTTTGAATGGTTTTGTGCCACACCCACTCCTTCCCGACCATCCAGCACCACCCACTTTTTGAAAACGCTATAACTCGAACATCCAAAGAGATAGAAATATGAAAGTCGGTATGTAGACTCACTATAAGTAGCTGTACAAAACTGCATACCACAATTTTTCCCCCTACTCTTCATTTTCCCTCCCCCGGTTGTTGTCTTAAAATTGCTGTATCTTCAAAATTATTATAGGTACGAACCTGAAATTTTGTAGACAAGCTCAGTAAATATGTATCTTTAAAACAGCATACCACGAAATTCCCCTCTTTTTGAAAGTTCCAAACTCAAATTTTTCGTAGATTTCCCATTTCTCACCGATTTACTTGATATTTTGAACACTATTTGTTCGGGCGATAGCAAATCGATATTTATTTGTAGATTTGGGTTGTTCCACCGCCTACTGTGTGTGCAGGGTATTATATTGTCGAGTATACTTGACTATAACGTCCCTCCTGGTTTTCACATTACATTTAACAAGCACATTTTCCCCAATCACATTTCACAAGCACATTTCATGTGTCATATCACATTTCACTTTCATTTACTTTTCATTTTTCACGTTTCACTTTTAATTTTTCACTATTTATACCCTGCACATACAGTGTGTCAGGGTATATTAAGTTTGTTTGAACGAAATGTATGTAACGCACAGAAGGAAGAGATGGGGACCCCATAAAGTATATATATTCTTGATCAGCACGACAAGACGTCTGTATTCACCAATGGATCTCGGAAACTGTAAGAGCTAGAGACTTGAAATTTGGAGGGTAGACTCCTGATGCTTGGCAGCGGATCAAGTTTATTTTTTTTTTGTGCCACGCCCACTCCTTCCCGCCCATCCAGCCCCACCCACTTTTTTAAATCGCTATAACTCAAACATCCAAAGAGATAGAAACATGAAAGTCGGTATGTGGACTCAGTATGAGTGGCTCTACAAAACTGCATGCCACAAAATCCTCCCCTCTTTTTCATTACCCCTCCCCCAGTTATTTTCTGTAAATTGCTATATCTCCAAAATTAACAAAGGTATGAACCTGAAATTTTGTATACAAGCTCAGTGATAATACATATTAAAAACTGCATACCACAAATTTCCCCTCTCTTTTTTTTCGTAAAATCCACATTTTTTGACCAATTTTATTTGTATTTTGAATACTATTTGAAAAGGCGACGTCAGATCAATATTTTTTTGTAGATTGAGGGTGTGGCACCGCCTACCATGTGTGCAGGGTATTATATTGTCGAGTATACTTGACTATACCGCCCTTACTGGTTTTCACTTTTAATTTATAGAAAATCGTTGACACTTTTTCTTGTTATACTTTTCACGTATGTGAAATTGTATATTATGTTTGTCACAGAGTTTGTAACAAATCGAAATATTGATCTGCCTGTCCGTATGTCTGTCTGTCTGTCTGTCTGTATGTATGCAAACTAGTCCCTCAGTTTTGAAGCTATCGAGCTGAAACTTTGCACAGAGTCTTAGAATTTATTACGATGACTCCTTCATCGGAACCAGCATGATCCGATTATTGGAACAGGTAGCGCCCATACGAAAAGAAGAAGAAAAGTGAACAAAACTTGAATCGTTGTATGGAAAACTTTTTTTGATAGAGTACTGAAATTTTAAACATAGTAGTTTTACATAGTCCGACTAAACGTCTGAAAGTTTCATTGAGATCGGCCAACTGGAACTGTTAGCTCCCATACAAAATGAAGAAGAGGAAGAGAAGCAATATTCACGTCGTTGTATGAAAAACTTTTTTGTTTTTTAACCAATTAACTTGAAACTTTACAGTTATGCTCTTAGGGAGGAATGAAAACTATTTTGACCTAAAGTGGGGGTAGCCACGCCCACTTATAGCGAAACTTGACCCGTTGTATGGAAAACTTTTTTGTTTTTTAACCAATTGACTTGAAAATTTACAATTATGTTCTTACGGAGGAATGAAAACTATTTTGACCAAAAGTGGGCGTGGCCACGCCCATTTATAGTGAAAGTTGAACGGTTGTATGGAAAACTTTTTTGTTTTTGACTTTGACTTTACAGTTATGTTTTTAGGGAGGTAGAAAAACTATTTTGACCAAAAGTGGGCATGGCTACACCCACTTATAGCGAAACTTTAACCGTTGTATGGAACCCTTTTTTGTTTTTTAATGAATTGACTTGAAACTTTAAATTTATGTTCTTAAGGAGGAATAAAAACTATTTTGACCAAAAGTAGGCATGGCTACGCCCAATTATAGCGTTGTATGGAAAACTTTTTTTTTTTTTAACCAATTGACTTGAAACATTACAGTTATGTTTTTAGGAAAGAATGAAAACTATTTTGATCAAAAATGGGCATGGCGACGCCCACTTATCGCAAAACTTGAACCGTTGTATGGAAAACTTTTTTTGCTTTTTAACCAATTGACTTCAAACTTTACAGTTATGTTGTTATTGAGGCATGAAAACTATACATTTACTTTTTTTTTATAGTGACACAACGTGAAAAGTATTATAGTTTCAGCCTTGCTGAAGATAGCGTCCTTACTGGTCATTATTATAATAATCAATTATTAAAATCATAACAAGAGATACCCGACCGACCACCCGCTCTTGTATTTTTTCACATAAAGAAAAAAAACAGTAAGTACGCTATCTTCAGCAAGGCTGAAGCTTATTTACTTTTGACGCACCTTCTTGTGCCACGCCCATTTTTTTGACTGAAAATACTTTATCTTCATCTTATTAGCCTATACACCAATTTTCATTGTTTTTGCTCATTGGGTACCGGAGATTTTTGTTTTGGTCTGAAAGTGGGCGTAACCATACCCATTTTTGTCAAAATAGTTTTAATGCCCCCAAGAACATAAGTGTGAAGTTTCAAGTCAACTGATAAAGAAACAAAAAAGTTTTCCATACAACGACGAGAATCTTGCTTCTCTTCCTCTACCAGTTCCAGTTGCCCGATCTCAATGAAACTTTCAGGCATTTAGTGGGACTACTTAAAACTACTATGATTAAATTGTACACTCTATTGTTCAAAACAAAAAAGTTTTCCACACAACGGTTCAACTTTCACTATAAATGGGAGTGGCCACGCCCACTTTTGGTCAAAATAGTTTGTATTCCTCCCTAAGAACATAATTGTAAATTTTCAAGTCAATTGGTTAAGAAACAAAAAAGTTTTCCATACAACGGGTCAAGTTTCGCTATAAGTGGGCGTGGCTACCCCCACTTTAGGTCAAAATAGTTTTCATTCCTCCCTAAGAGCATAACTGTAAAGTTTCAAGCCAATTGGTTAAAAAACAAAAAAGTTTTCCATACAACGGGTCAAGTTTCGCTATAAGTGGGCGCGGCTACCCCCACTTTAGGTCAAAATAGTTTTCATTCCTCCCTAAGAGTATAACTGTAAAGTTTCAAGTTAATTGGTTAAAAAACAAAACAATTTTCATACAACGACGTGAATATGGCTTCTCTTCCTCTTCTTCACTTTGTATGGGAGCTAACAGTTCCAGTTGCCCGATCTCAATGAAACTTTCAGGCGTTTAGTCGGACTATGTAAAACTACTAAAATCTCAGCACTCTATCTTTCAAAACAAAAAAGTTTTCCATACAACGATTCAAGTTTTGTTCACTTTTCTTCTTCTTTTCGTATGGGAGCTACCTGTTCCAATAATCCGATCATGCTGGTTCCGACGAATGATTCATCGTAATAAATTCTAAGATTCTGTGCAAAATTTCAGCTCGATAGCTTCAAAACTGAGGGACTAGTTAGCATACATACAGACAGACAGATAGACGGACAGAGGGACATGGCTAAATCAACTCGTCTTGTCGTCCTGATCAAGAATATACATACCTTATATGGTCGGAAATTAATTATTCGATCTGTTACAAACTCCGTGACAAAGTTAATATACCATTTCACATACGTGAAAAGTATAAGAAAAACTGTGTACTGAACACCGAGATCAAGTCAGCATTTGCCCTTTGGCTCTATGTGTGGTTTCTGTCCGCACTGAGCTGGCCTTGGGACACCTCCGTTATTATTTGAAAGATGAACCGCCCCAGTCAAACTCCCTACCTCCCTTGAATTGGATCATATCTGAGTAATAAGAGTTATACCAAATTTTCAATTTAAAAAAAAATACTTACGTGAATTCTCTCATTAAAGAATTTGTTTGCAATTATATAACAAACCCGTGATACTTTGATTAAGAAGCTTGCATCAGAACCCAATACCATAAGACATAATAAATATATCCGTATAATGGCTAGGAAATGATACACGTTCCATTTAATCAAGTAAGTAAGGAAACAATAAGAGTGGTGGTATTTCATAAATAAATTCAATATCTCCCACTTATTCTACACCTCTTATGTCTCCTTACACTATCAGATTAGAGTCAAGCTCAAAAGGGTCTTCTTTCCCCGCTTATTTTTCCAAGCCCGTTCCCTTGGCTGTGGTTTCGCTAGATAGTAGGTAGGGACATGTAAGTCGAAGGGGTTTTACGTGAGCACCTGCCAAAATTTGGCCTAATCTCACGGTGCTCAAATGACTAGCCTAGCACTGGATTGTTAAGCGTCAATCAGCGTTCCCTGTAGACATGCGCTGCAGGTACCAAATCGAAGCTATGTTGCTTGGATAAAGCTTCCTCCATGATGGGGAGCTGAGGCCTACCTAAAACCTCTGCCGGTCTCTCGATCGCGGCACCCGGTTGTACGGCAACTCAAGCGCGAGCACCAGGCTCTACCCGCATTTGGGTGTTAAACCACAGCCACCACGATGCTCCCACAAGGGGCTTACCCGACGGTCAGGACAGGACTGCAATGAAGCAACCCTGTGGGCTCCTGACCTCCCGTGGTACTAGAATATGCATACATATACGGAGCCACGCGCCTCCAGGTATCTTCAAACGCACATGCCCGCGCTCGAAATATACATAAACACAGCCTCTGGTCAGGCCTCGTACAAAAGTAGTACCAATTTGAACTCCAAACAGTTCCGGCTTGGCGACCAAAGGGGTGGGGAGGGGAGGGTTGGTAGGAAAAGGACGTGGGGAGAAGGGACAGTTGAACACAGCTGTATGGCATAGTATGAGCGTAGGTGAACACCGAAAACCGTCTTCCGAAAAGACGGCATTAATATTTTTAACCGATATACGGCCAGCATGTGTCCCCAAGGCTAGCTCAAGGATAGGGGGTTGAGACCGCCTCTATTTCTCCCAGCCGCCCGTGGTACCAGAAAACACCTCTGGTACTACCAGTGAAGCTCCATGAAGCTTGAGGAGTGGTTGCCCCTTGAACTCGAAGTTCAACACACAAATTCAAACAGTTCATTCATACCCCCCCTCACACACACATTCACACCGCCTCATCATTGTAGTATCAGACGACGCCTGGGAAACACAGCTCCCGCAAACACATTCAGCCTATTCACCTTCATACTGGTGGAGAGTGCTTGACTTATGTCAAAACCCCCACCATCTAACACAATCACACCAAAGCCATTCAGATCTCTAAGATCTGCATACAGCGGACACTTACAAAGAACATGCAACCACGTCTCATTGCTCGAACCACAGGGGCATTCCGGACTGTCATTGAGGTTTCTAGTACACAGAAATGTGTTCAAACAACCATGACCAGTCAACAGAAATACAATACTAAGGTTGAAACCAAAGTCTGGCCGTTTGGCAGCAAACGTGACGTCACGAATGAACCCATGAGTGACGCGCTCTTTCTCACTTGCATCCCATCTGACTTGCCAGTCAGATAAAACGCACTCATTCAGTAAGTGTTTACGTTCATTCCACGTCATCACGTAACCACTTTACCAAGTGCTGAAAGGAGGCTGATGCTCCGATATGATCTAGGATTGCTCATGACCCTATAAGGCGACATCAAGAGCACAACTATTTTTGCACACTTTCACTCACGGGGAAAATACCCCTCACGTGCACACTCTCCGAACAAATCATTCAAATTGTCTGGAATGGCAATCCAGATACTTTTGCACAACTCACCGGTAAATCCATCCAGGCCAGGAGACTTCTTTGACTTAAGCATCTGAAAGGCCAGTTCCAGCTCATCCAACCGGAGCGGAATATTTGGAAGATCCACACTGGGTGGATTATCCAACTGCTCCACTCGTGGAAAGAACTCATTCAACAGAACATTCATTTGGTAATACCATGTAGTCAACTGATTGTCGGATACACGTAGACTACTCACATCCGTCACCCTACGATTTCTTCTACAAATTCTGTAAACATGACCCCAGGGATCATGTTTATTTCACTCTCCATTCATCTTCTTTCACTCTTTCAAGCAATAACTTGTACTCTTTGACATCAAGAGCACAACTATTTTTGCACACTTTCACTCACGGGGAAAATACCCCTCACGTGCACACTCTCCGAACAAATCATTCAAATTGTCTGGAATGGCAATCCAGATACTTTTGCACAACTCACCGGTAAATCCATCCAGGCCAGGAGACTTCTTTGACTTAAGCATCTGAAAGGCCAGTTCCAGCTCATCCAACCGGAGCGGAATATTTGGAAGATCCACACTGGGTGGATTATCCAACTGCTCCACTCGTGGAAAGAACTCATTCAACAGAACATTCATTTGGTAATACCATGTAGTCAACTGATTGTCGGATACACGTAGACTACTCACATCCGTCACCCTACGATTTCTTCTACAAATTCTGTAAACATGACCCCAGGGATCATGTTTATTTCACTCTCCATTCATCTTCTTTCACTCTTTCAAGCAATAACTTGTACTATTTCAAACATCGACTATACTCCAGCCTAAGCTGGGCCACATTTTCAGCGCCAGCATTTCTGCCCCTTTGGAATCTCTTCCGCAGGTGGCGGCAATGCCGACGCTTCGCACTCAGTTATTGCGTCCACCATCTAACACACTTGAGGTTTACCTTGCGGCATATTTCAAACATGTTATCATTCACCTGAGTCATCCATCAATTCACACACGTAACTTGCTCATCAACATTCATAGTGCGGAATGTATCCAAGGACACATCCACAGCTTCACTCACAAACACTCCATACTGGAGCCAATTCACACCACAGGTGCGCCAGCAAATACCCCCTATACGTTCACGCTGCTGTTCGGGGGTAAATGTTACCACAACCTCGACGAGATTATGGTCACTTATCCCCAACCCGTCCTTTATCTGCGATACAAAATTAAACATACGCATCGCTGCCTCATTCACAAACGTAACATCAATGTCGCTTCTGCCCATTGAGCCATCGAATGTGTGCCACTCACTGGGTACATTCACCACCTGAACATCCCGAGACACGGCCCACTCAGCCAGCATCACGCCACGATCATGGTTCAAGTATCCAGACAAATGTCTCGACACTTTGCTGAACCATAACGGGGACGATGCATTCGCGTCAATACCAAGGATGAAAGGTTGGCTACTCACCAGTAGTAGCACCGCATCCAAGTACGAAATTTACGGCTCCAATTGCTCACCGAAACGACAATACACACTCACAATAAAAATCCTACCAAAATTACCCCCCAGGCTGACACAAACACCATAGTTAGTAGAATTTACCAAGGTGGACTCAATACTGACATCATTCACAACTACAGCAGCATTTGCCCTGCTATCAGGAAATACCCGCACCCCTGCGGGCAATCCGCTTACACAACCATTGGTTGCGTAGGGTTCCTGAAGCAGGGCAATGCTGCTGCCACTTTCACACATTATTTGTCCAATATCACTCATAGCTGCGTACGACCTCTAACAATTCAGCTGAAGAAGCTTGAAGCCTGACATTGTTATTGTCTAGCCTTCGCCCGGGCAACAATGGCGCTGTACAGCGGGCATGCTGGTGCCATCATAAGATGCTCCGAAGGCTTGCCCTTAAATGCACAGTTGCGACAGTTCAGAGCATTGCCGCACTGAGCCACGCGATGGCCATTTTGCCCGCAACGACGGCAGACAGCATCCTTTGCCCTACACTCAGTGACTCTATGATCGAATTCCAGCGGAAGCAACCCATAACCGAATCGAAACTCCTCACGCGGAACGAAAACCACTTGATGTAGCAGCGACCAACATCCAAGAGCATGGCCAGGGCAGAGGCAGGCCCCTCAAGGACAACGTTCACCGCTGCATCAGCGCTTACCGGCGGGCGGACGGCCTTTATGGCAGCACTTAAATCGCGAGCAGCGTCTAGCCGTCCTTTTAGGCGCTCATTCACTGCGATTAGTGACATCAGCATAACCTCATACTGACTGGTGTACTCTAAGAGGCAGCGCGCCACACCAGTCGACACGCCACTGCCTTCTTCGAAGACGCACTTCACCACCCCCGAAGTGATCGCCTTAATATCACCGACGGTAGTCAACCCTTTGCGTCTAGTGCTAGAGGGACCAGCCGCCTGAGAAACAGGCTCGCCAGCCTGTGGCACAACAAAACCACCAGCGACATCATTCTTATTCAAGGCAGTTTCCGAAACTGCCTTCCCCATACCCGACGCAGCCAAAAACGTCGCCGATGACGACGCTGCCGTAGAAGTGCTGGCGACAGAAGATACCACCGAAGTGACGCTTCCAACGTCGCCAGCCTTCGACAACGTCTCGATAAGTGCTTTCGCACTTACCGCCTCCCGTCCTCTCTTCCTGTTGTCCAACGACAACATCGACGACTCGGATGTCATCCCCTCGTCCAATGTCTGGCCACCATCACCAGTCGCAGTCGTCGACCCAAGAAGGATCTCCCCATCGAAGCCAACACACTATTAAGAGCTACCGCAAGTTTAACAAGTAAACAAGCTAATAAAACTCGCAAGCAAAAACAACCGTACACTTATAGCAACAAAATCTATTGTAAGCACAATAGAATGTGACGCACAAAAGAGAACGCAAAAGAAACCAGTAAGAGTGGTATAGTCGAGTATACTCGACAATATAATACCCTGCACATATGGTAGGCGGTGCCATACCCTCAATCTACAAAAACATATTGATCTGCCGTCACCTATTCAAATAGTGTTCAAAATATAAAGAAAATCGGTCAAAAAATGTGGATTTTACGAAAAATTTAAGTTTGTTGGCCTCCGCGGGGTAGTCCTCAAAGAGAGGGGAAATTTGTGGTATGCAGTTTTTAAAATGAAATATCACTGAGCTTGTATACAAAATTTCAGATTCATACCTTTGTTTGTTTTGGAGATATAGCTTTTTTTTTAGAAAAATACTAGGGGAGTGAAAAATAAAGGGGAGGGGGTAAAATTGTGGTATGCAGTTTTGTAGAGTTACTCATACTGAGTCTACATACCGATTTTTTTTGGGTGGTGCTGGATGGGCGGGAAGGAGTGGGCGTGGCACAAAACCGTTCAAACTTGATCTGCTGCCGAGCATCACGAGTCTACCCACCAAATTTCTAGCTATTATAGTTTCCGAGAACCATTGGTGAGGACGGACGGACGGACATGGCTTAATTAATTTCTCTTGTCGTCCCGATCAAGAATATATATACTTTATGGGGTCCCCCTCCCCTCCTTTACTGCGTTACATACATTTGGCTTTTGCACAAACACAATATACGCTGATACACAGTATGTGTACAGGGTATAAAAAGTGCTGAGTTAAGCCAGGTGTTGGTTACAACTTGTGTGACAACAACAACACACTTGAAATACGCTACACCGTTAATGCAAGCAAAAAAGTACTTCGAAATAATAAGATTTATTTATTATCACGTCTGACGTCTGAACACTTCGAGAGCTGAACAGCGAATGTAGATAGGGACACACATGTGCTCGGATCCCCCCGAAGTTTATTTTACGTGGCATTTACCATAATATGGTTTACAACCACGTTGGTCTAATGACTGAGCCTGGATTAATGCGCCAGCTAACGCCCCTTTGAACACTGAAGAAGCAGAGTCTATCGGTACCAAATTAATTGCATGCTTGTCGGGCATGCGGGCTCCTGACCTCCCGTGGTACCAATTTAGGGCTTGGTCAACCCACCTTTTTAGTCCTGACAGACTCGGCAACCATGTGGTGCCAGTTTCGACTCAAAAGCCCGGGACTGACAACCCACTTCACCGCCTAAATCTGCCGCCGTCTGTTGAATATGGCTTGAGCAAGCCTATCCAAGCGCCTTATCCTCTCTGAGGATTCCACCGCTTTAATCACATTCCAGATGCCGTCTGTCATATGGATGCCAAGTCCATTGAGGTCACGCAGATCAGTATAGTTGGGTCAGTCACACAGCACATGGAGCTAGTCTTCGCTATCAGCACCGCATGAGCATGCGGGCGATTCCCTAAGACCCATTCTATGCAGAAATGCGTTAAGCGATCCATGGCCAGTCAGGAAGAAGCTGGCACGCATAGAAAAACCGAAGTTCCTCGAGCTATAGACGAACCTGACGTCGGGGAAATATCAGTGTGTAACCCGGCCCGGGCTATCACCATCGTCCCACCGCGATTGCCACTCGTGCATTTCTTGGCAACCAGGTCAAACGGGGGAGCTCCAGCAAGAACCTGCAGTGCCACAGTTGACACTGTTCGCCATACCGGTAGGCATCCAAGCAGGACGAGCCTTTAGCATGACAAGAGCTACTTGCGCGCGACAACTTGTCTCGACGTAACGCCGTACCATACCGAGGCACCAAACAGAGTACAAGGCTCCATGAGTCCGGCATATATGTTCCGCTTGTCGCGAGGACTGAGCCCCCAGTTGACTCGCATTACGCGTGCCAAAGCACTTACGACTCCAGTCAGCCGATCGCGTAAGCACGCGATATGCGGTAGAAAACTCAACCGCTCGCCGACTGTAATGCCAACACAGTTTGCTCCAGCAAACCTAACCGTTGGCTGCCTGTTGAGTTTACCCTTCAGGAACATGACTGCCGTCTTGCTCGTTGACACACTCACGCCAACTTCGCGCCCCAAGCGCCTACAATGGACATCAGATACGTAGCAAGAGTTTCCAGATTTCCAGAGAAGCAAGTCATCTGCATATGCGCTGAACGTATACATCAGTTCCAAGCGCTGGAGAAGCGAGTCCGTCATCATGTTCCATATAAATGGACCACTGATCGACCCCTGCGGGCAACCTCGTTTCACCGGAACAGTAACTTCTCCATACCTGCTGACTATACTCGCTCTCCTGCCAGAGAAGAAGCTACGCCACAAGCTGTTTTCTTGGCAGCCGTACTCGATCAGTTTACGTATCACGGCATCTCATTCGACGTGGTCAAATGTCCCTTGAGTAACGGCACAACGCTATGGCGTTTCCACTGAGAGGGAAAGTACTCTGACTCCAAGCACCTGGTGTACAATGCCATCTAATGCTGGGGTATGGCGCACCACACTGCCTTGCAACTCCTGCCTTGGACTCTGCAACTGGAAGGAAGTTGCAGAGGAGCACCCGCGCACAGTTACAACTGTGCGTCCATCATACCGAAGGCATCCAATGTCGGTGCTCTTTTTGCGTCCCCGGCAGATCCTGTAAACGCGCCCCCATGGGTCATCCGTGTGCTCATTCACGAAACGCCTCCAAGGCTGCTCTTTCGCCGATAGGATGAGCTTCTTGTATTGCGCTACGGCAAGCCGTAGTGCGGGCGCAAGAAGCTCAGCATCGACGTTGCCACACCGTGCATCTTGGCGCTTGGAAGAAAGTTCGGCAGTCCACCAAACTATCCTCAAACGGGTTCTTGGCGGTCTGCGACCTAACGCACAATCGCACGCAAAGTGCACCAGCAGCCTGGTCGTCCAACGGCATTCCCGCGAAGTCCTCGGGCAGTTCCGCTATCCTTCTTGCCACCACGTCCTCAAACGATCGCCAGTCTGCATTTGCGAGATTCCACGACGGCACAGGAGTAAAGCTCCCAACTGTGCTGGGGGTATGCGTCACTATAACATTAATGTGGGATTGGTGCGTTTAGTGCACAATAAATGGTCACCTTGACCATAAGTAGAAGAAGAAGATGACAAAGAAGAACCTAGACAACGACAAAAAAGAGAACAGTTGACATTCGATGGTCAACGCAGAAGCATCGAAGATCATCAGTTGATATTTGGCGATCAACCGAGAAGCAGTTGACATTTGACGAGAAAGCAATTGCGAAGTTCCGCGAACGACGACCGCGGCTAAAACATTCGACGTAGGACAGACGGTCCGCTATCGGCGACAAAGGACAGACGGTCCACTTAACTTAGCTTGTTTTAATCTATGTATTTGTATTACTTAATCAAACTGTAACATTAAACAACTATTATTATAAAAAACCAAACCTTAAACCCCACATTTTGGGCGCTCGTCCGTGAGTGAAAGATTAAGTAATTGAGTGAAGTGATAGTGCGATTAAACAAGAACAAAATACGGTGAACAATATTAAAAATTGAGGAGTTTGGCAAAATAAAGTTTAATTTTTTTTTTTGCAGCAACGATGCATACATTAAACTATTTAATAAGCTCGAGTCTGCGCTCAAGCAAAAGAGAGAGTATCAAAGCTCTACATATGTTCGTTTTCGAGCAAGAGGGAGACAGAAGTAATCGACAGCGACTACGAGAATTTTCGGGATTTGACTTCGCCGAAACTGACGAAAAATTTGCAGCAAAGATGCGATTCGTGGAAGCAAATTTAACACAAGCAGACTTAGTGTCGATATGTGGTGTATTACGCATAGCGTATAATGTACAAAATTTGATAGTACACATTTTTAATAATTTACAAAAGCAGACGCTGCTGGCGTCGAATACAGAAGCCTCAGACGACGAAGTAGACGACGAATCAAACGACGAATTCGAAGAAATAGAACAACGAAGTTTGCACAATTCAACTGTGGCCACAACAACAACGAGAGTTAGAACGCAAAACAGAAGCGACGTGAATATGCATAGCGACAATAGCAGAAACAACAACATTGGTGTCTACAACGAAATTAATGGAGCCGTTACTCCACGATTCGATATGAATTTTCGAGACATTGAAGACAGCATACGCAAATTCGACGGAACAAACGTTATTTCGGTGGAAACTTGGATAGAAGAATTTGAAGAACAGGCGACACTTATGTATTGGAGCGAGTTACAAAAATTGGTGTTTGCAAAGAAGTCATTATTAGGAATCGCGAAACTGTTCGTGCAAAGCGAAAGAGGTATAACGTCGTGGATCATTCTGAAGAAAGCATTGCTTAACGAATTTGAAGCAAAAGTGAGCAGCAAGCAAATACATGAAGAACTTTCTCGAAGCAAACGCGATAGGAACGAGTGTGTGTTTGAATATTTTTATAGACTAAAAAGCATTGCCACGCGAGGACAAATTTCAGACGACGCATTGATGCAATACTTTATAGACGGCGTAGATGACAAAATTTCAAACAAAACGATTTTATACAACGCAAAAGATTTGAGTGAATTTAAAAACAAATTAAAATGCTACAAAACAATGAGTGACAAAGAAAAACGAAGTGAGAACGACAAAATAAAAGGCGCTGAAATAAGTTCAAAAGACAAAAAAGTGAGTGTGAACAAAAATGCCAAAAAAAAAGTAAACTGTTATAACTGTGGAGAAAAAGGGCATTTGTCGAACAATTGTCAGAACAAAGATAAAGGCAGAAAGTGTTATAAGTGTCATCGATTTGGACACATCTCTAAAGATTGTCAGACCAACGGGAAAACCGAAGAACTAAAAACGAATACGCGTAATGTGAAGTCGGGAAATGATTTAACAAACAAAGAAGTGTGCATCAGAGACAAAAAGTGCTTAGCTTTGTTTGACACGGGAAGCAAATACTGCCTAATTCGAGACGATTTGTATTGTGAAGTGAACAAGCCGAAGTTAAAAAACAGCAATATAACACTTATTGGTTTTGTAACGATCGTAACGCGAATAAAATAAAACCATACGGGCATTTCGAAGAACACGTTTGCATTGACGACGACGAATTCTTATTGGATTTTCATGTGATTCTAATCAGATACCTTGATCCAGAGTTGGTAATCGGTGAAGAACTTGCTACTCAGGCCGAAATTGTATTTAATGCAAGAGGTGTGACAGTACGTAAAGCAAGAAATGACGCGACTGAAGAGAGCAACATGATGAAAATTGACGCTGTAAATGACGACGAGAAGTTTCATATAAGCGAACCAGCGAGTGTAGAAGCCAAAAACGAAGTGCATCGACGTATTTCGCAATATGAACCAAAGAAAGTTGAAACTACGAATATCGAAAAGCGTATAATACTAACAGACGAAACTCCAGTATTTTCGCGACCTCGTAGATTACCAGTCATAAGTGAGCATCGCTACTGCACACAAGTGAGGCATGTTGACGCGCATAGAAGATACCTTGATATGACGCAAACTGATGACGGTGTAAGAATTGGCACACAAAACGCGAAGAACCATGATGAGAGAATTAACGCAATCAAAGAAGTCATCAGTAATGGCGACTCGATGTACGACGACCAGGGTTTGAAAAGCTACGCTACTCCCGTAGTTTTTCGTTTTGCTATTGCTACCGCTCTCACTTTGACGAGAGCCGGAGCAGAGCAATAGCAAAAAAACGAAAAAGTATGTGCTCTGCTCTGCTCCTAGTTTCGTCGTGTGATAAACTATAGCAATAGCAATAGCAAAAAATTAGATCCTGTGCTCTACGTAGCCGTAGCAGTAGTAAAAAATTGAGAGCGAGATGAGAGCAGAGCAAATGATATTTTATCATGTGCTACGACTGTCGTGTGTGTTTGTTTTTCTGATCTTTTTTTGCTGTTTTCTGTCATAATAAAGTGAATTGAAATAAAAAACGGAGACTTATAATCATGTAATAAACCCACCTTATCTTAATCTGCCACGCAGGAGTAAATTACCCGATTTTACAGAATCAATGGTCTGCCCAACACCGGCGTCACCACTTAGAAATCTTATACTTGGGGAATCTACTCAATAGAGTATAAGCTATCTCCCACACACACGGGAGCCGTAGCACATGATAAAATATCATTTGCTCTGCTCTCATCTCGCTCTCAATTTTTTACTACTGCTACGGCTACGTAGAGCACAGGATCTAATTTTTTGCTATTGCTATTGCTATAGTTTATCACACGACGAAACTACGAGCAGAGCAGAGCACATACTTTTTCGTTTTTTTGCTATTGCTCTGCTCCGGCTCTCGTCAAAGTGAGAGCGGTAGCAATAGCATAGCAATTTTTTTGTAAATCTCGCTGCTACGGAGTAGTAAATTCAAACCCTGACGACGACTACTATATTAAAGCGGGTATTCGTCACAAGTTGGTGAATGATGCAGAATTAATTATTGACCCAGCTGAAAGGCAAAAACAATTTATCCAGAATAACGCACATGAAAGAGGGCATTCCACAAAAAAGAAGATGAAAGAGTACTATAACCATGAGAGAGGGCATTCCACAAAAAAGAAGACGAAAAAATTGGTTTGCAATGAGTACTATAAGCATGTAAACAAAGTGCAACAAGCAATCAACTCAACGTTTACACGAAGCATTGATTCAACCCCTTTTGAGTTGATGATAGGTGTAAGAATGCGCACGCCAGAAGATCACCAACTGCAAGAAATAATTGACAAAGAGATGAAGACCGCATTTGACAATGACCGAAATGATCTACGTACAAAAGCAAAATCACAGATTGCGAAAGTAAAAGACGAAAACAGAAAGACGTACAACCTTCGGCGTAAAGCAGCTAGACGGTATAATGTTGGAGATTTGGTGGCTGTGAAGCGAACTCAGTTTGGTAGTGGTCTAAAACTTAAGCCTAAGTTTTTGGGACCATATCAAATCGTAAAAGTTAAACACAACAACGCATACGATGTGCAAAAAGTAGGCAACAACGAGGGGCCGAAAAACACATCAACATGTGCCGAGTATTTAAAGCCTTGGTCAACGTACTCACAGGATGACGATGACGACAACCAGGCCGAAACATTCGAGGCGAATGTTTAGTCAGTATGGCCGAATGTGGGATTGGTGCGTTTAGTGCACAATAAATGGTCACCTTGACCATAAGTAGAAGAAGAAGATGACAAAGAAGAACCTAGACAACGACAAAAAAGAGAACAGTTGACATTCGATGGTCAACGCAGAAGCATCGAAGATCATCAGTTGATATTTGGCGATCAACCGAGAAGCAGTTGACATTTGACGAGAAAGCAATTGCGAAGTTCCGCGAACGACGACCGCGGCTAAAACATTCGACGTAGGACAGACGGTCCGCTATCGGCGACAAAGGACAGACGGTCCACTTAACTTAACTTGTTATACCCTGTACACATACTGTGTATCGGGGTATATTGTGTTTGTTTGAGCGAAAGGTATGTAACGCACAGAAGGAGGGCAGGGGGACCCTATAAAGTATATATATTCTTAATCAGGACGACAAGAGAAATTGATTAAGCCATGTCCGTCCGTCTGTCTGTCTGTCCGACCGTATTCACCAATGGTTCTCAGAAACTATAATAGCTAGAGACTTGAAATTTGGAGGGTAGACTCGTGATGCTCGGCAGCAGATCAAGTTTGAACGGTTTTGTGCCACGCCCACTCCTTCCCGCCCATCCAGCACCACCCACTTTTTTAAAATGCTATAACTCGAACATTCAAAGAGATAGAAAAATGAAAGTCGGTATGTAGTCTCAGTATAAGTAGCTCTACAAAACTGCATACCACAATTTTTCCCCCTCCTCTTCATTTCCCCTCTCCCGGTTCTTTTCTTAAATTTGCTGTATCTCCAAAACTAACAAAGGTATGAACCTGAAATTTTGTATACAAGCTCAGTGATAACACTTTAAAACTGCATACCACAAATTTCCCCTCTCTTTGATGGCTTCCCCTCAGAGGCCAACAAACTTAAATTTTTCGTAAAATCCACATTGTTTGACCGATTTTCCTGAAATTTTGAACACTATTTGAATAAGCGACGTCAGATCAACATGTTTTTGTAGATTGATGGTGTGGCACCGCCTACCATGTGTGCAGGGTATTATATTGTCGAGTATACTCGACTATACCGCCCTTACTGGTTTTAATCTATGTATTTGTATTACTTAATCAAACTGTAACATTAAACAACTATTATTATAAAAAACCAAACCTTAAACCCCACATTAATAATGTTATGGTCACTGAGCTCCCACTCGTCCACTCTCCAGTCATATGCGGCCCACATAGACGCTGCTTCATTGGCGATGGTTACGTCGATATCGCTATGTCCTCGGCGGTTACCAAACGTGTACGACTCACTGAACTGATTAAGCACGCCGGCTCTATTAAGCAGGATCCAATCAGACAGCAGCTCACCCCGTGCATGGTTCGTGTGCCCCCGAGCGAACTCAGAAAGCTTACTAAACCATGCGGGGGACACTGCATTCGCGTCGAGTCCAAAGATTACACGCGTGCTGCTAGCCAGTAGCAGCACCGCATGCATGTATATGAGGTACGGTTCGATGTCGGCGTTGAATTGACAGTATACGGAGCTCAGGAAGATTAGCCAAATCTTCCAGTGACGCTCACACATACGCTAAATTTCGTGGCAAGAGACTCCACACAGATGGCATCATTATCGTCGATTATCACCACTGCTTTCCCTTGTTTATCCGCGAGTACACGCATCCCGAGTGGGACGCCTGTTATTCTTCCTGCGAAGTCTACATAGGGCTCTTGGACCAGTGCGAACAGGTGAGCTCGATGAAAGCAACTCGGCCACGGCCACAATTTGCCTGGGCTAGCACCACACCGTAGATCGAGCATGTAATGCCCCGAGGGAAGCCCCTTGAAACGGCAGTTTTGGCAATCTTCCGGGCTGGTGCATTACCGCACATTGTGGCCAGTTTGTCCGCACTGTCAGCAGACAGTTTCTTTAAAACGGCATTGTGACACCTTGTGGTCAAACCCAACGTAACGATGACGATGATGCGTATGTCCGGAACAGCGAGTGCCTGCGGTATGAAAACCATTTGACGTACACTTTCGCACCGTCAAGTATGGCATGTGCCTTCGCGTTGACCACGAGTGTCACATTTACTGTGGCCCCGTTCTTTGCTGTCCACGGCTTTAATTTCAAATGTACCGACTTTGCAAATTCAGCTTGCGACATTTGTTCCTCGAAGTTGTGTTTGAACAACTCTGACATGAATGTCTCCGGCTTTATGGATGAGTCGACATCGTGGACCATCACTCTTGGCAGCAGTTCTTTGTTGAGCTGGATATCAAGACCAACCTCATGAAATCGCGCGCTAGCAGCGACGATTTTCATCTCGCCCTTTGAGGGGGTGCGTGTCAGTGGTCAGCGTGATCTTTCCCTCTTCCATGGCCTTGCTAATGATCAAAAACTGCTCGAGAACTTTTTTATCAATCTCTGATATTTTTGAGAAAATTTAAAATTTTCCAATTTTCGCGAAGTTATGACCACTTTCGCGTAACCATGCCCTTTTTTGTCAAAATAGTTTTAATGCCTCCCCAAGAACATAAGTGTGAAGTTTAAAGTCAATTGATTGAGAAACAAAAAAGGTTTCCATACAACGACATGAATCTTGCTTCTCTTCCTCTTCTTCATTTTGTATGGCAGGTACCACTTCCAGTTGCCCGATCTTAATGAAACATTTAGTTTCGTCAAGGCATTTAGTGGGACTACTTAAAACTACTATGTTTAAAGTTTCAGCCCTCTATCGTACAAAACAAAAAAGTTTTCCATACCACGATTCAAATTTTCTTCATCTTTCTATATGGGAGCTACCAGTACCAGTTTCCCGATCTCAATGAAGCTTTCAGGCATTGAGTCTGACTATATAACACTACTATGTACTCTATCTTTCAAAACAAAAAAGTTTTCCATACAACGACTCAAGTTTTGTTCACTTTTCTTCTTCTTTTCGTATGGGAGCTACCTGTTCCAATAATCTGATCATGCTGGTTCCGACGAATGATTCATCGTAATAAATTCTAAGACTCTGTGCAAAGTTTCAGCTCGATAGCTTCAAAACTGAGGGACTAGCTTGCATACATACAGACAGACAGACTGACAGACAGACGGACATGGCTTAATCAAATCGTCTTTTCGTCCTGATCAAGAATATATATACCTTATATAGTCGGGAATAAATATTTCGATCTGTTACAAACGCCGTGACAAAGTTAATATACTATTTCACATACTTGAAAAGTATAAAAAAACCTCCTCGGCAAACTCCGCCTGAATTGGTCAAACCACGTTAGCTTTCGCTAAGGGGTTTTTATTATATATCATAATCGATTAAAATCGAATCATCAAGCGAAGGATAAGCTTCAGTGGATCGCAGTATGACAGCTGCTCAACCACTTACAACACCTTGCCTGTTACAAAAGTCGTTTACAATTGATTCAAGGCTTTGCCATTGTATTAAATAATGTTTTAATAAATAACTAGCGCGTCACCAGGAGATCAGTGATCCTCCCGATTTGCAATGTCGTTCCATAACATAAAATAAACCAGTAATGACGCTATCTTCAGCAAGGCTGAAGCTTATATACTTTTCACGCACTTTCTTTTGCCACGCCCACTTTTTTGACTGAATATACCAATTTTCATTGTTTTTGCTCATTGGGTACCGGAGAAATGCAAATAAATGATTTTTGATAAAAGTGGTTGTAACCATGCCCATTTTTGTGAAAATAGTTTTAATGCCTACCCAAGAACATAACTGTGAAGTTTCAAGTCAATTGGTTAAGAAACAAAAAAGTTTTCCATGCAACGACGTGAATCTTACTTATCTTCCTCTTCTTCATTTTGTATTGCAGGTACCAGTTCCAGTTGCCCGATCTTAATAAAACTTTCAGGCATTTAGTCGGACTATGTAAAACTACTATGTTTAAAATTCCAGCCCTCTATCTTACAAAACAAAAAAGTTTTCCATACAACGATTCAAATTTTCTTAATCTGTCTATATGGGAGCTACCAGTTCCAGTTTCCCGATCTCAATGAAACTTTTTGCCATTTAGTTGGACAATGTAAAACTACTATGTTTAAAATTTCTGCCCTCTATCTTACAAACCAAAATTTTTTTCCATACTACGATTCAAACTTTTTTCATCTTTCTATATGGGAGCTACCGTTAAGTTCCGAATTAAAATGCGGTAGTTTATTATTTAGGCGATTATGTCGTCGAGCGCCAAGAACGATAATGATTTTATTATGAATATTTAAAGTTACATTTGGGAGCGCTCCTAATGCGCTCTGGTCAAGCGATCGTGGGATTCACTGACCAAGCAGAAAAGCGTTACCTGTGCATAACATTGTATAGAGGCGAGATCTAATTACATCCTCGCTTAGCGGTCGCGCATGGATATGCGCAACCTACTATAATGTTGAGTAATGCTTGCGTTAGCATAAAGTGCGCTACGCTGGAATGTGTGAAGCATATTCCACAATGTATTGCATTGATGTTATACACATACAACACCTCCCTTTTACAGAAGAATGAATTTACATTTGTGAATTTATTCTAATTATTTATTTTAGTATGTGTAAAGTAATTATGTATTACAAATTTTTATACCCTGCACATACAGTGTGTCAGGGTATATTAAGTTTGTTTGAACGAAATGTATGTAACGCATAGAAGGAGGGGAGGGGGACCCCATAAAGTATATATATTCTTGATCAGGATGACAAGAGAAATCGATTGAGCCCTGTCCGTCCGTCCGTCCGTCCGTCTGTATTCACCAATGGTTCTCGGAAACTGTAAAAGCTAGAGACTTGAAATTTGGAGGGTAGACTCGTAATGCTTGGCACTCCATCAAGCTTGAATGGTTTAGTGCCACGCCCACTCCTTCCCGCCCAACCAGCACCACACACTTTTTGAAATCGTTATAACTCGAACACCCGAAGAGATAGAAACATGAAAGTCGGTATGTAGACTCAGCATGAAGAGTTCTACAAAACTGCATACCACAATTTTTCCCCCTCCCCTTGATTTCCCCTCCCCCAGTTGTTTTCTATAAAAAGCAATATCTCCAAAACTAATAAAGGTATGAACATGAAATTCCACAAAATTCCCCTCTGTTCGAAAGTTACCCCTCAATGACCTACAAACTCAAATTTTTCGTAAATTCCACTTTTTTTGACCAATTTACTTGATATTTTGGACAATATTCGATCGGGCGATGTCAAATCAACATTTTTTTGTAGATTTAAGGTGTTGCACCACCTACTGTGTATGCAGGGTATTATATTGTCGAGTATACTCGACTATAGCGTCCTTACTGGTTATGTTTTATTATGTAAAATTTTTTATTTTTATACCCTGTACACACACTGTGTATCATGGTATACTAAGTTTGTTTGAGACGGTTTGTATGTAACGCATAGAAGGAGGGGAGGGGGACCCTATAAAGTATATATATTCTTGATCAGGATGACAAGACGAATTGATATAGCCCTGTCTGTCCGTCCGTCCGTCCGTCCGTCCGTCCTCACCAATGGTTCTCGAAAACTATAAGAGCTAGAGACTTGAAATTTGGTGGATAGACTCGTGAGGTCAAACGCTAGATCAAGTTTGAAGGATTTTTTGCCACGCCCACTCCTTCCCGCCCATCGAGCACCACCCATTTTTTCAAACGGCTGTAGCTCGAAAACCTGATGAGTTAGAAACATGAAAATGAGTATGTAGACTCAGTATGTATAGCTCTATAAAACTGCATACCACATTTTTTCCCCTTCCCCTTCGTTTCCCCTCAAAAAGTGTTTTTCTTAAAATTTCTGTATCTCCTAAACTATAATAGATACAATGCTGAAATTTTGTATGCAAACTCAGTAAGCATACCTTTTTAAAACTGCATACCACAAACTTTCATTTTTAACGCTGTGTGACAACGCAAAGACAAACAAGTTGAAATTTGGCATAAATTGCGCTTTGAACACTGCTTTATCCTCTTTATAACAAAAACCGTACTTAACACTGCGAAAACTATTAAAGCTAGAGACTTGAAATTTGGAAGATAGTCTAGTGTGGTCGAACACTAGATGAAGTTTGAAGGAATTTTTGCCACGCCCATTCCTTCCCGCCCATCGAGCACAACAAAAGGTCATTTTTTACTTAAAATTGCTGTATCTCCTAAAGTATAAAGAATACAATGCTGAAATTTTGTATGCAAACTCAGGTAACATACCTTTTTAAAACTGCATACAACAAACTACCACTTTCCCCGCAAAGACCAACACACTAAAATTGTGCAGCAATGCTTTGTAACAAAATCCGTACTAAAGCGCCATCTTATGGCAACATTGCACTGTGAGCCCTGCCTCACTATTAGCAAATACACAAACCGTATCGTGGTACACTGCTTTTGCTGTCGGCGAATGTTTAACGTGTTATCAACATAGGTGAGTGTACAGGGTATTATATAGTTGAGAATACTCAACTATACCGCCCTTACTGGCTTATTTATTTATTTTTATACCCTGTACACATACTGTGTATCAGGGTATATTGTGTTTGTTTGAGCGAAATGTATGTAACGCACAGAAGAAGGGGAAGGGGACTCTATAAAGTATATGTATTCTTGATCAGGACGACAAGAGAAATTGATAGATCATGTCCGTCCGTCTGTCCGTCCGTCCGTATTCACCAATGGTTCTCAGAAACTGTAATAGCTAGAGACTTGAAATTTGGTGGGAAGACTCGTGATGCTTGGCACTACATCAAGTTTGAACGGTTTTGTGCCACGCCCACTCCTTCCCGCCCATCATGTACCGCCCACTTTTTTAAAACGCTATAACTCAAACATCCAAAGAGAGAGAAACATGAAAGTCGGTATTTAGACTCAGTATGTATAGCTCTACAAAACTGCTTTACACAATTTTTCCACCTCCCCTTAATTTCCCCTCCCCAAGTTGTTTTCTATAAAAAACAATATCTCCAAAACTAATAAAGATATGAACATGAAATTTTGTATACAAACTCAGTAAATATATATCTTTAAAACTGCATACCACAAAATTCCCCTCTGTTCGAAAGTTACCCCTCAATGACCAACAAACTCAAATTTTTCGTAAATTACACTTTTTTTGACCACTATTTTGAACACTGTTCGATCGGGCGATGTCAAATCAACATTTTTTTTGTAGATTTAGGGTGTTGCACCACCTACTGTGTATGCAGGGTATTATATTGTCGAGTATACTCGACTATAGCGTCCTTACTGGTTCTGACTGAATATATTTTCTCTTCATCATATTAGCCACTATACCAATTTTCATTGTTTTTGCTTATTGGGTACCGGAGAAATGCAAATAAATGATTTTTGATAAAAGTGGGCGTAACCATGCCCATTTTTATCAAAATAATTTTAATGCCTCTTCAAGAACATAAGTGTGAAGTTTCAAGTCAATTGGTTAAGAAACAATAAGTTTTCCATACAACGACGTGAATCTTGTTTCTCTTCCTCTTCTTCATTTTGTATGGCAGGTACCAGTTCCAGTTGCCCGATCTCCGATCTTCCAGGTGCCACACCCTTGACACATTCTACTGTGGTATGCAGTTTTGTAGGGCTATACATACTGAGTCTAAATACCGACTTTCATGTTTCTATCTCTTTGGATGTTTGAGTTATTGCGGTTTAAAAAAGTGGATGGGGCTGGATGGGCGGGAAGGAGTGGGCGTGGCACAAAACCGTTCAAACTTGATCTGCTGCCGAGCATCACGAGTCTCCCCTCCAAATTTCAAGTCTCTAGCTATTATAGTTTCAGACGGACATCTTCAAAACTATTATAGGTACGAACCTGTAATTTCGTACACAAGCTCAGTATATATGTATCTTTAAAACTGCATACCACAAAATTCCCCTCTTTTTGAAAGTTACCCCTCAATGACCAACCAACTCAAATTTTTCGTAAATTTCAAGTTTTTTGACCGATTTGTTTGATATTTTGAACACTATTTGAATATGCGACGTCAGATCAATATGTTTTTGTAGATTGAGGGTGTGGCACCGCCTACCATGTGTGCAGGGTATTATATTGTCGAGTATACTCGACTATAGCGTCCTTACTGGTTTTTAAAATAGTTTTAATGCCTCCTCAAGAACATAACTGTGAAGTTTCATGTCAATTGGTTGAGAAACAAAAAAGTTTTCTATACAACGACGTTTATATTGCTTCTCTTCCTCTTCTTCATTTTGTATGGCAGGTACCAGTTCCAGTTGCCTGATCTCAATGAAACAGACAGACATGGCTATATCAACTCGTCTTGTCGAGCTGATCAAGAATATATATACTTTATGGGGTTCCCCTCCCCTCCTTCTTGCTGTTACAAACTTCAGGACAAAGTTATAATACTATTCACTTGCGTGAAGAGTATAAAAATAAGTTTAT
Organism: Phortica okadai; assembly: GCA_034638295.1. Classification (NCBI taxonomy): domain Eukaryota; kingdom Metazoa; phylum Arthropoda; class Insecta; order Diptera; family Drosophilidae; genus Phortica; species Phortica okadai. The sequence goes on along the minus strand of CM067848.1, from coordinate 16,053,488 downwards.
ATGTAGAATCCAGCTTGATCGGAATACTATAGCACATAGCTGCCATTGGAACTATCGGTTAAAAATTAGGTTTTTGCTTAAAAAACGTTTTGAGTTTAGAGCAATCACCTAAATTTTTTTCATAATAACATTTTGGACCCCAATAAAGAAACACTGCAAATTTGGTAAACTTCTGACAACTATAGGAACAATCGGTGAAAAATTAGGTTTTTGTTAGAAAAAATTTTTTGTCTTAAGTATAAACAGATGAAAGCAGTTACGCGTTTTTATACATCTTTGACCATATTCCAAAGTTTCATAACCAGTTTCAAACATCGCACATAAGGGCGTGGCACCACCCATCTAGAGAAAATCTTAAAAATTCGATTTCTCTGTAAGCCGACGAAATAGAAGATCGAAAACTGAAGTGTAGAATGATTGCATTGTATTCTTAAAAAAAAAAAAAAATTGAAAATGACGAAAACTGGCCCTTCTGCCAACCTTTCAGGTCGACGATTTCAAAACAATCAAAAGGGATAATTATTTACCCAGAACTTAACTTTATGGTTTCCCCATTAATCTGCACTAAAAATATTCAATATTTTACATATTTTCATTAATAAATCTGTATCTATTTTTGAAGAGTGAGAAGTACATTTGCATTAAATTGTTAAAATTATTTCAAAATTATAATGCTGTATTTGAAGTGGTTAAAAAAAAACTTGTAAAAATGCAGTGGGTCTCCCGAAGAACAGAATCAAGTTAACTACCAATGCTCCAATGTTTAGAATCTCCTTGAATTTATTTATAGCATACATAATTTATTATTAGTGTTCACTTTTGGAGTATTTTGAATTTGTAAGTTAATTGTTTTCATTTGCTAAGCACAGCAAAAGAAAGGGTATGATTGTCAATTGCAAAATTAAACGGGCTTCAACATAATTGTGAGGACGCGAATTGGAGATGAATTCACGGCTCATATATTATGAAGCTGATTAGTGACGTTAACGCTAAGTAGTCGGCAACAACAAACAAAATGTATACGCTCAGATAGTGTCACAGGCAGCAACAACCACACTGTCCGACCTAACGGTGCATGCTTATGCCGAAAATAACAATAACAAGTGTTGTTGTAATATTTGGAGTAAACATGCCATGTTAGTTGTTGTTGCATATGCGCCAGATGACGAAAGTGACGATTGAAGAGGAATGTGAAATTACAACTAAGCATGCTGTTGTTGTTAGTTTTTTTATGACTACAGACTGTCATTCTACATTCTATTTCATTTTCTCGCAGGCTAAATCATATAAATATATAGTTTGTCTCTTTCTCATGTCGTTTCATCAAGATTCAAATCACACCCATGCTAAAGAAGTTTCACTTCAAAAAAAATAAACTTTATCTGCTGCCGAGCATCACGAATCTACCCTCCAAATTTCAAGTCTCTAGCTCTTATAGTTTCCGAGAACCGTTGGTGAGGACAGACGGACGGACAGACGGACGGACATGGCTCAATCAAATTCTCTTGTCGTCCTGATCAAGAATATATATACTTTATGGGGTCCCCCTCCCCTCCTTCTATGCGTTACATACATTTCGTTCAAACAAACTTAATATACCCTGACACACTGTATGTGCAGGGTATAAAAACAGAAAAAAACCAGAAAGGACGCTATAGTCGAGTATACTCGACAATATAATACCCTGCATACACAGTAGGCGGTGCAACACCCCAAATCTACAAATAAATATCGATTTGCTATCGCCCGAACAAATAGTGTTCAAAATATCAAGTAAATTGGTCAAAAAAAGTGGAATTTACGAAAAATTTGAGTTTGTAGGTCATTGAGGGGTAACTTTCGAACAGGGGGGAATTTTGTGGTATGCAGTTTTAAAGATATATATTTACTGAGCTTGTATACAAAATTTCATGTTCATACCTTTATTAGTTTTAGAGATATTGCTTTTTATAGAAAACAACTGAGGGAGGGGAAATCAAGGGGAGGGGGAAAAATTGTGGTATGCAGTTTTGTAGAACTCTTCATGCTGAGTCTACATACCGACTTTCATGTTTCTATCTCTTCGGGTGTTCGAGTTATAATGTTTTCAAAAAGTGGGCGGTGCTGGTTGGGTGGGAAGGAGTGGGCGTGGCACTAAACCATTCAAACTTGATGGAGTGCCAAGCATTACGAGTCTACCCTCCAAATTTCAAGTCTCTAGCTTTTACAGTTTCCGAGAACCATTGGTGAATACAGACGGACGGACGGACGGACAGACGGACAGGGCTCAATCGATTTCTCTTGTCATCCTGATCAAGAATATATATACTTTATGGGGTCCCCCTCCCCTCCTTCTATGCGTTACATACATTTCGTTCAAACAAACTTAATATACCCTGACACACTGTATGTGCAGGGTATAAAAACAGAAAAAAACCAGAAAGGACGCTATAGTCGAGTATACTCGACAATATAATACCCTGCATACACAGTAGGCGGTGCAACACCCCAAATCTACAAATAAATATCGATTTGCTATCGCCCGAACAAATAGTGTTCAAAATATCAAGTAAATCGGTCAAAAAATTTGAAATTTACGAAAAATTCGGGGGAGGGGAAATGAAGAGGAGGGGGAAAAATTGTGGTATGCAGTTTTGTAGAGCTACTTATACTGAGTCTACGTACCGACTTTCATGTTTCTATCTCTTTGGATGTTCGAGTTATAGCGTTTTCAAAAAGTGGGCGGTGCTGGATGGGCGGGAAGAAGTGGGCGTGGCACAAAACCATTCAAACTTGATCTGCTGCCGAGCATCACGAGTCTACCCTCCAAATTTCAAGTCTCTAGCTATTATAGTTTCTGAGAACCATTGGTGAATACGGACGGACAGACGGACAGACAGACGGACGGAGATTACTTAATCAATTTCTCTTGTCGTCTTGATCAAGAATATACATACTTTATAGGGTCCCCCTGCCCTCCTTCTGTGCGTTACATACATTTCGCTCAAACAAACACAATATACCCCGATACACAGTATGTGTACAGGGTATAAATACGAAAAGATATAAATTAACTTAGAAATATTTAAATCTAGCTCTTATAATTAGATGTCTCTGACCCGTTGGGGAAAGGAGGGGGATATTTTGTGGTATGCAGTTTTGTAGGGCTATACATACTGAGTCTACATACCGACTTTAATGTTTCTATCTCTTTTGATGTTTGAGTTATAGCGATGTAAAAAAGTGGGTATGGGTGGTATATTAAGTTTGTTTGAGCGAAATGTATGTAACGCACAGAAGGAGGGGAAGGGGACCCTATAAAGTATATATATTCTTGATCAGGACAACAAGAGAAATTGATTAAGTAATGTCCGTCCGTCTGTCTGTCCGTCTGTCCGTCCGTATTCACCAATGGTTCTCAGAAACTATAATAGCTAGAGACTTGAAATTTGGAGGGTAGACTCGTGATGCTCGGCAGCAGATCAAGTTTGAATGGTTTTGTGCCACGCCCACTTCTTCCCGCCCATCCAGCACCGCCCACTTTTTGAAAACGCTATAACTCGAACATCCAAAGAGATAGAAACATGAAAGTCGGTACGTAGACTCAGTATAAGTAGCTCTACAAAACTGCATACCACAATTTTTACCCCTCCTCTTCATTTCCCCTCCCCCGGTTGTTTTTTTGAAATTGCTGTCTCTTCAAAACTATTATAGGTACGAACCTGAAATTTTGTAGACAAGCTCAGTAAATATGTATATTTAAAACTGCATGCCACAAAGTTCCCTTCTTTTTGAAAGTTACCCCTCAATGACCAGCAAACTCAAATTTTTCGTTTGGGCGATGTCAAATCAACATTTCTTTGTAGATTTGGGTTGTTGCACCGCCTACTGTGTGTGCAGAGTATTATATTGTCGAGTATACTCGACTATAGCGTTCTTACTGGTTATACTCTTGCAAGAGTATATTAACTTTGTCGTGAAGTTTGCAACGCAGAGAAGGAGACATCTCCGACTATATAAAGTATATATATTCTTGATCAGGACGACAAGACGAGTTGATTTAGCCATGTCCGTCTGTCCGTCTGACCGTCTGTCCGTCTGTTCGTCTGTCTGTATATATACAATCTCCTCCCACAGTTTTGAAGATATCGAGCTGAAATTTTGCACAGAGACTTTTTATTCGTGCAGTCAACTCATTTGTCGGATCCAGCCATATCGGACCACTGGAACTGGTAGCCCCCATACGAAAAGAAGAAGAAAAGTGAACAAAACTTGAATCGTTGTATGGAAAACTTTTTTGTTTTGTACGATAGAGTGCTGAAATTTTAAACATAGTAGTTTTACATAGACTACATGCCTGAAAGTTTCATTGAGATTGGACATTTGGAACTGCAAGCTCCCATACAAAATGAAGAAGAGGAAGAGAAGCAATATTCATGTCGTTGTATGGACAACTTTTTTGTTTTTTAACCAATTGACTTGAAATTTTACAGTTATGTTCTCAGGGAGGAATGAAAACTATTTTGACCAAAAGTGGGCGTAGCCACGCTGTATGGAAAACTTTTTTGTTTTTTAACCATGCCTGAAAGTTTCATTGAGATTGGACATCTGGAACTGGTAGCTCCCATACAAAATGAAGAAGAGGAAGAGAAGCAATATTCATGTCGTTGTATGGAACACTTTTTTGTTTTTTAACCAATTGACTTGAAACTTTACAGTCATGTTCTTAGAGAGGAATGAAAACTATTTTGACTAAAAGTGGGCGTAGCCACACCCTTTTATAGCGAAAATTGACCCGTTGTATGGAAAACTTTTTTGTTATTTAACCAATTGACTTGAAACCTTACAGTTTTGTTCTTAGGGAGGAATGAAAACTATTTTGACCAAAAGTGGGCGTAGCCACGCCCACTTATAGAAAATTGACCCGTTGTATGGAAAACTTTTTTGTTTTTGAACCAATTGACATGAAACTTTACAGTTATGTTCTTAGGAAGGAATGAAAACTATTTTGACCAAAAGTGGGCGTAGCCACACCCTTTTATAGCGAAAATTGACCCGTTGTATGGAAAACTTTTTTGTTATTTAACCAATTGACTTGAAACCTTACAGTTTTGTTCTTAGGGAGGAATGAAAACTATTTTGACCAAAAGTGGGCGTAGCCACGCCCACTTATAGAAAATTGACCCGTTGTATGGAAAACTTTTTTGTTTTTTAACCAATTGACTTGAAACTTTACAGTTATGTTCTTAGAGAGGAATGAAAACTATACTTATAGAAAATTGACTCGTTGTACAGAAAACTTTTTTGTTTTTTAATCAATTGCACAGTGGTCCGGCTTGTATGGGGAGAGCAGCCAAAAATACTTCTAGTTGAGGTAGGGACTTGAAACTTTGCAAAAATTTTTTTATATTTATCCTAAAATAATATGTAAAAATCAGCCAGATCGGACAACTATATCATATAGCTGCCATATGAACAATCGGTCTGATATTCAGTTTTTATATGAAAAACTTTTGTTTTTCATTTTATCTGGATACTATAGGTTATAGCTGTGAGTTATTGCCGGAAAACCCCTTGAAATTTTCCGCGTTTGGTTTAGCCTAAATAATTTAATGTCTTTATTTTTTGCCTCTGTAACTTCCTCAGAAAGCTCTCCAATTGAGACTAAACAATTTTCTAAAATGGCAGGACCAAGCAATAACACTTTATGGACCGATGCAGGAAGGTAGTACCACGGATATTTAATGATAAGAAGTTTTGCACGTGTTTTTTTTTAAATTGAGGTAAGGTTACCTTTTCGTATATTGCAAGCCGCACGGCACCTTACGGCACTGGAATTAAACTTTCTTATATTCTTAAAATGCTTAAGAATATTATACAAAAAGATTTGTTCAACCCCAAGAACCCCTTCACAACTAAAACTCTAACCAAACACAGAAAAGACAAACTAAGAACGTTCACAATTATGTACTAAATACTATAATGATTTACACAAAACACAACACATACAACATATACTTTTTGTTGTAAAAAGAAAGTTAATACCTTTTTTTAAAATATTAATCACTTACATTGCACAAAAACTTGTTTTAAATAAGTTTAACAAATTTTTGAATGAATATCATGGACAGATAGAGTAAAACAAAAAGATGAATAAATTCAAATAGCTAGACCAATTATAAATAAGAATTGGTACATTTAAAGTCAAAATTTTGACTTTGGTTTTTATACCCTGTACACACACTGTGTATCAGGGTATATTAAGTTTGTTTGAGACGGTTTGTATGTAACGCATAGAAGGAGGGGAGGGGGACCCTATAAAGTATATATATTCTTGATCAGGATGACAAGACGAATTGATATAGCCCTGTCTGTCCGTCCGTCCGTCCGTCCTCACCAATGGTTCTCGAAAACTATAAGAGCTAGAGACTTGAAATTTGGTGGATAGACTCGTGAGGTCAAACGATAGATCAAGTTTGAAGGATTTTTTGCCACGCCCACTCCTTCCCGCCCATCGAGCACCACCCATTTTTTCAAAAGGCTGTAGCTCGAAAACCTGATGAGTTAGAAACATGAAAATGAGTATGTAGACTCAGTATGTATAGCTCTACAAAACTGCATACCACATTTTTTCTCCCTCCCCTTCGTTTCCCCTCAAAAAGTTGTTTTCTTAAAATTGCTGTACCTCCTAAACTATAATAGATACAATGCTGAAATTTTGTATGCAAACTCAGTAAACATACCTTTTTAAAACTGCATACCACAAACTTTCATTTTTAACGCTGTGTGACAACGCAAAGACAAACAAGTTGAAATTTGCCATAAATTGCGCTTTGAACACTGCTTTATCCTATTTGTAACAAAAACCGTACTTGACACTGCGAAAACTATTAAAGCTAGAGACTTGAAATTTGGAAGATAGACTCGTGTGGTCGAACACTAGATCAAGTTTGAAGGAATTTTTGCCACGCCCATTCCTTCCCGCCCATCGAGCACAACAAAAGGTAATTTTTTCTTAAAATTGCTGTATCTCCTAAAGTATAAAGAATACAACGCTAAAATTTGGTATGCAAACTCAGGTAACATACCTTTTTAAAACTGCATACAACAAACTACCACTTTCCCCGCAAAGACAAACACACCAAAATTTTGCAGCAATGCTTTGTAACAAAATCCGTACTAAAGCGCCATCTAATGGCAACATTGCACTGTGAGCCCTGCCTCACTATTAGCAAATACACAAACCATATCGTGGTACACTGCTTTTGCTGTCGGCGAATGTTTAACGTGTTATCAACATAGGTGTGTGTACAGGGTATTATATAGTTGAGAATACTCAACTATACCGCCCTTACTGGTTTTATTTTTGGCCTACGGGCGGGACCACTGTGATTGACTTGAAACTTTACAGTTATGTTCTTAGAGAGGAATGAAAACTATTTTGACTAAAAGTGGGCGTAGCAACGCCCACTTATAGCGAAAATTGACCCGTTGTATGGAAAACTTTTTTGTTTTTTAACCAATTGACTTGAAATTTTACAATTATGTTCTTAGGAAGGAATGAAAACTATTTTGACCAAAAGTAGATATGGCTACGCCCAGTTATACCGAAACTTGAACCGTTGTATGGAAAACTTTTTGGTTTTTAACAAATTGACTTGAAACATTACAGTTATGTTCTTAGGGAGGAATGAAAAGTATTCTGATCAAAAATGGGCATGGCTACGCCCACTAAGCGCAAAACTTGAACCGTTGTATGGAAAACTTTTTCGTTTTTTAACCAATTGACTTAAAACCTTACAGTTATGTTGTTAGGGAGGCATGAAAACTATTCATTTAGTTTTTTTATAGTGACACAACGTGAAAAGTATTATAGCTTCAGCCTTGCTGAAGATAGCGTCCTTACTAGTTGTTTGATCATTTCATTCCACATACATATATATTAACTTTGTTCGTTCAGTTCATTTTATTCAATATATTTTCTTTGACCGCATCTAATTCAATATATTTCGTTTGTTCGTTCGTTCGTTTTATTCAATATACTCACTATACGAAAGTTTATTCATTCTATTTTATTCAATTTTTGTTTATTCATATTATATTTAATATACTTATTTTATTTAGTTCGTTTCGTGCTTTATTTATTTATTTCTTGATTTTTTATTCACTTTTCTTATCTTGATCATTATATTTGATTACTCCTCATTTAATTTTACATAATACAATGGTATTTTTATCAATTATTTGTTTATATGCTCGTATATATTTTCAAATGAGATGATTAAATATTGTGCTGTAGTAGTTTATAATAAAAATAATGACAATAAGTGATACCAATCGAGCGATCAACCGATTCACTTGCCATTTTATTCATTTTAATATATTTAATTTACATCACACATTTTCACATTGCTCTCACGGTGCTCAAATGACTAGCACAGCACTGGATTGTTAAATGTCAATCAGCGTACCCAGTAGACATGCGCTGCAGGTACCAAAACGAAGATATGTTGCTTGGACATAGCTTCGTCCTTGGTGGGGAGCCGAGGCTTACGTAAAACCTCTGCCGGTCTCTGGGTCGCGGCACCCGGTTGTACGGCAACTCCACCGCGAGCACAAGGCTCTACCCGCATTTGAGTGTTAAAAAACAGCCACTATGATGCTCCCACAAGGGGGCCTACCCGACGGTCAGGACAGGACTTTAATGAAGCATCCCTGTGGGCTCCTAACCTCCCGTGGTACCGGAATATGCATACATATACGAAGCCACACGCCTGCACGTATCTTCATATGCACATGCCCGCGCTCAACATATACATACACACAGCCACTGGTCAGGCCTCGTACAAAAGTACTACCAATTTGAACTCCAAACAGTTCCGGCTTGGCGACCAAAGGGGAGGGGATGGGCGGGTGGGCTTAGGGAAAAGGTAGTGGGGAGAAGGGACAATTGAACACAGCTGTGTGGAATAGTATGAGCGTAGGTGAACACCGAAAACCGTCTTCCGAAAAGACGGCATTAATATTTTTAACCGATATACGGCCAGCATGTGTCCCCAAGGCTAGCTCAAGGATAGGGGGTTGAGACCGCCTCTATTTCTCCCAGCCGCCCGTGGTACCAGAAAACACCTCTGGTACTACCAGTGAAGCTCCATGAAGCTTGAGGAGTGGTTGCCCCTTGAACGCATAGTTCAACACACAAATTCAAACAGTTCATTCATACTCCCCCTCACACACACATTCACACCGCCTCATCATTGTAGTATCAGACGACGCCTGAGAAACACAGCTCCCGCAAACACATTCAGCCTATTCACCTTAATACTGGTGGAGAGTGCTTGACTTATGTCAAAACCCCCACCATCTAACACAATCACACCAAACCCATTCAGATCTCTAAGATCTGCATACAGCGGACACTTACAAAGAACATGCAACCACGTCTCATTGCTCGAATCACAGGGGCATTCCGGACTGTCATTGAGGTTTCTAGTACACAGAAATGTGTTCAAACAACCATGACCAGTCAACAGAAATACAATACTAAGGTTGAAACCAAAGTCTGGCCGTTTGGCAGCAAACGTGACGTCACGAATGAACCCATGAGTGACGCGCTCTTTCTCACTTGCATCCCATCTGACTTGCCAGTCAGATAAAACGCACTCATTCAGTAAGTGTTTACGTTCATTCCACGTCATCACGTAACCACTTTACCAAGTGCTGAAAGGAGGCTGATGCTCCGATATGATCTAGGATTGCTCATGACCCTATCAGGCGACATCAAGAGCACAACTATTTTTGCACACTTTCACTCACGGGGAAAATACCCCTCACGTGCACACTCTCCGAACAAACATTCAAATTGTCTGGAATGGCAATCCAGATACTTTTGCACATCTCACCGGTAAATCCATCCAGGCCAGGAGACTTCTTTGACTTAAGCATCTAAAAGGCCAGTTCCAGCTCATCCAACCGGAGCGGAATATTTGGAAGATCCACACTGGGTGGATTATCCAACTGCTCCACTCGTGGAAAGAACTCATTCAACAGAACATTCATTTGGTAATACCATGTAGTCAATTGATTGTCGGATACACGTAGACTACTCACATCCGTCACCCTACGATTTCTTCTACAAATTCTGTAAACATGACCCCAGGGATCATGTTTATTTCACTCTCCATTCATCTTCTTTCACTCTTTCAAGCAATAACTTGTACTCTTTCGAACATCGACTATACTCCAGCCTAAGCTGGGCCACATTTTCAGCGCCAGCATTTCTGCCCCTTTGGAATCTCTTCCGCAGGTGGCGGCAATGCCGACGCTTCGCACTCAGTTATTGCGTCCACCATCTAACACACTTGAGGTTTACCTTGCGGCATATTTCAAACATGTTATCATTCATCTGAGTCATCCATCAATTCACACACGTAACTTGCTCATCAACATTCATAGTGCGGAATGTATCCAAGGACACATCCACAGCTTCACTCACAAACACTCCATACTGGAGCCAATTCACACCACAGGTGCGCCAGCAAATACCCCCTATACGTTCACGCTGCTGTTCGGGGGTAAATGTTACCACAACCTCGACGAGATTATGGTCACTTATCCCCAATAGAAACTGCCTTCCCCATACCAGACGCAGCCAAGAACGTCACCGATGACGACGCTGCCGCAGAAGTGCTGGTGACGGAAGATACCACCCAAGTGACACTTCCAACGTCGCCAGCCTTCGACAACCTCTCGATAAGTGCTTTCGCACTTACCGCCTCCCGTCCTCTCTTCCTGTTGTCCAACGACAACATCGACGACTTGGATGTCACCGAAGACGCATCATCAGAGGAAGCCATCCCCTCATCACACGACTGGCCAGCAATGCTAGCCACATGCTGCTTTTTGGGTTTGGCCAACAACTCAAAAGTTTACCGCAAGTTTACCAAGTAAACAAGCTAAAAAAAACTCGCAAGCAAAATGAACCGTTCACTTGTAGCAACAAAATCTATTGTAAGCACAATATAATGTGACGCACAAAAGAGAACGCAAAAGAAAAAAGTGCTGAGTCACGCCAGATGTTGTTTACAACTTGTGTGAGAACAACAACAACAACGCACTTGAAATACGGTTAACCGTTAATGCAAGCAGAAAAATACTTCGAAATAATAAAATAAATTTATTATCACGCAGCGAAAACACGTCTGAACACTTCGAGAGCTGAACAGCGAATGTAGATAGGGACACACACATGGTCTCGGATCTCTCCGACGTTTATTTAACGTGGGATATACCACAATGTGGTTTAAACCCACGGTGCTCCAATATACGTACGGTGCTCTTAGGCACCATATGTACGCAATTGCACAGCGAGCATTGATTAATCCGCCAGCTAACGCCCCTTTGAAAAACTGCTGAAAAATACAGCAGAGTTCATCGGTACCAAATTAATTGCATGCTTGTCGGGCATGCAATACCCCTTGGTTCATCTAAACACCTCCGCTGATCTTGGGTCACAGCACCCAGTTGAAACGCAACTCCACGCCGAGATTGGCATCTCTACCCGCGACTTGGGTTACCACAACCACCACGATACTCCCACAAGGGGGTCTACCGCTCGGTCAGGACAGGACCGCAAGCAGTCCTGTGGGCTCCTGACCTCCCGTGGTACCAATTTAGGGCTTGGTCAACCCACCTCTTCAGTCCTGACAGACTCGGATGAGGCCACCTGGTGTGCCAGTTTTGACTCAACAGCCCGGCACTAGAAATCCATATACATATTATGGCTTGTGTGCCGCTCTCCGCCTAACAAAGATGGCTCGTGCCAGCTCTGTTAGTCTTCGCCTTCTCTGGGGGGTCTCCACCGCAGAAGTCACTCTTCAAACGCCGTCAGTCATGCGGATGCCAAGTCCATCGAGCATGCGGGCGATTCACTATGACGTCTTCTATACAGGAATGCGTTAAAAGATCCATGGCCCGTCAGCAAGAAACTGGCACGCATCGAAAAACCGAAGTCTTTCGAGCTATAGACGAACCTGACGTCGGGGAGATATCGGTGAGTAACCCGGGCTCTCACTATCGTCCCACAACGATTGCCACACGCGCATCACTTGTTTATCTAGCCGTGCCAGTTTCTGCTTCCAGCTCAGATTTACCAGATCTTCGCCGTACAGCCAATCGCTTTCCTCTAGCGGGTAGTCACGCTTGAGTTTGAATCTTATTGCCAATTTCTTGGCAACCAAGTCAAACTGGGGAGCTTTAGCAAGAACCTGCAGTGCCACAGTGGACACTGTTCGGCATACCGGTAGGCATCCAAGCAGGACGAGCCTTTGGCATGACAAGAGCCGCTTCCGTACGACAACTTGTCTCGACGTAACGCCGTAGCAAACTGAGGTAGCAAACAGAGCACAAGGCTCCATGAGTCCGGCATATATGGTCCGCTTGTCGCGAGGACTGAGACCCCAGTCGACTCGCAGTACGCGTGCCAAAGCACTTACGACTCCAGTCAGCCGATCGCGTAAGCACGCGGGTGAAAACTCAACCGCTCGCCCACTGTGATGCCAAGGTACCGATATTTGTCAACGTACCGTAGACTTGCTCCTGCAAGTTCAACGATAGGATTCCTATTTGGTGATAAACGCGTACGGCATGTATTTTACTAATCTCTCATAGACAAGGAGCCCAGGTCCGCCAGACCTTACTCATTTTGTTATAAACCAAATATATCTGAAACGGTAGAGTTAGTATGTACTTTGAAGGAATTCACATTATCTATTTTGTATCGTTGGCCAATTCGTAGATACAATGGGCTAAAGTTGCGAAAAAATCGAGCTAACTTTACTTACAGCATTAGCGCTGATTTTTTGGTATGTTTTACAGAACATCGTTAAAAGTTGATAATCATTAACGCCAGACAGTTTCCATCGGTAGTTATTTCTGCCAGACGCTTCAAAGTTCGCAAAAAAAGTGCCGAACTTTACTTATTTTCTTAGTCATGATTTTTGGATATGACATTTTGGGAACTATTTTAGTACTAACTGCAAGATGCCAGACAAATCCTAACGGCCAAAAACCCGCCAGACGCATTTAAAATTTTGCATGTCGTATGAGTAATAACTAAATGTCTTCATTACAGAGTCCTATTCAACTTATATTTTTTATGGTATATTAGTAATTACAAAAATATACAAAATTGTTGATAAACGTTCATAAGTTTCATTCTTTAAGTATTCAAAAGCAGCGTTTTTTATTTTTTTATAACTGTACATAATAATAACGAAAAAAGAGCGATTTAAACTATTAAAATAAAACACAAAATAACAGAATATATCAGAAATTTAAACAATGCCACTGTTTTACCGTCAGCCACAATAAAATTATTAGTTTTTCAATTTTCGTCTTCGTCATCGATATAATTTGGTAAATCATCGAAACAACCATCACATTGAATTTCCGAGTCATTATCTTCACCATTGTTCAATTCTGTATCCGTGAGAACGCATTTTAATTAAGAAATGACTAGCTAGATATTTAATAAATACCTAAATCATTTTTAAGAGATTCACTTACAAAAGCCGGTAATTGATCTCCTTCGAACCAGTTGAATTTGTACTGGTTTTTTTGAATGATCCATCCATTAGTTTCAGGACTATAAATACCAAGCTCCTTCATATCTTCAGTACTAATATTGAGCTCTTTCAAATGAGGATTATTCTATTGAATTGCTATATAATTTGCTGCTTGGAACTGCTGTCAGCTCTGTCTTACAGGGTGGTTAATTACAGGAGTCAAAATTTTGTATTATTCTTCCGAATAAACTCTTCAGCTACGTTGGAAGCGGTGTAGTTACTCAGAAACAATTGAAGCCTTGCAGAATTCACATTGACAACTCCGGATACATTGTAAGCATTACAAATGAACTCTTGCAAATTATTAAATGTATGTTTAAATCGCTCTTTTTTCGTTATTATAATTATGCACAATTATAAAAAAATAAAAAACGCTGCTTTTGAATACTTAAAGAATGAAACTTATGAACGTTTATCAACAATTTTGTATATTTTTGTAATTACTAATATACCATAAAAAATATAAGTTGAATAGGACTCTGTAATGAAGACATTTAGTTATTACTCATACGACATGCAAAATTTTAAATGCGTCTGGCGGGTTTTTGGCCGTTAGGATTTGTCTGGCATCTTGCAGTTAGTACTAAAATAGTTCCCAAAATGTCATATCCAAAAATCATGACTAAGAAAATAAGTAAAGTTCGGCACTTTTTTTGCGAACTTTGAAGCGTCTGGCAGAAATAACTACCGATGGAAACTGTCTGGCGTTAATGATTATCAACTTTTAACGATGTTCTGTAAAACATACCAAAAAATCAGCGCTAATGCTGTAAGTAAAGTTAGCTCGATTTTTTCGCAACTTTAGCCCATTGTATCTACGAATTGGCCAACGATACGAAATAGATAATGTGAATTCCTTCAAAGTACATACTAACTCTACCGTTTCAGATATATTTGGTATATAACAAAATGAGTAAGGTCTGGCGGGCCTGGGCTCTTAGTCTATCATGTTTTTGAGAATATTCAAATTTTTCCGCGAAACGATGACTAAAATTTTTCGTGTTCTGATGACCAAAATTTTCCTCGATTCAATGACCAATTTCGCGAACTGATGACCAACTTTCGCGATGTTATGATCACTTTCGCGAACCGATGACCAAGTCACTGTTCGTTAAGCAGCCTGGTGGGTGGTTTGTCGGTGCGCAGACCTGCTCACACAAATATAAGCGCAAAGCAGACGTTGAAAAAAACCGGTTTGTAGGCGAGAATTTACAACAACAATTCGAATAAAAATGTTCCACACGAGTTAAATTGCAACCAGTAAGGACGCTATCTTCAGCAAGGCTGAAGCTTATATACTTCTCACGCACTTCCTTGTGCCACGCCCACTTTTTTGACTGAATATATTTTCTCTTCATCTTATTAGCTTATATACCAATTTTCATTGTTTTTGCTCATTGGGTACCGGAGTTATGCAAATTTTTGATTTAGGCTAAAAGTGGGCGTAACCATGCCCATTTTTCTCAAAATAGTTTTAATGCCTCCCCAAGAACATAAGTGTGAAGTTTCAAGTCGATTGGTTAAAAAACAAAAAAGTTTTCCATACAACGGTTCAAGTTTTGCGATAAGTAGACGTAGCCATGCCCACTTTGGTCAAAATAGTTTTCATTCCTCTCTAAGAACATAACTGTAAAGTTTCAAGTCAATTGGTTAAAAAACAAAAAAGTTTTCCATGCAACGGGTCAATTTTCTATAAGTGGGCGTGGCTACGCCCACTTGTGGTAAAATAGTTTTCATTCCTCCCTAAGAACATAACTGTAAAATTTCAAGTCAATTGGTTAAAAAACAAAAAAGTTGTCCATACAACGACGTGAACATTGCTTCTCTTCCTCTTCTTCATTTTGTATGGGAGCTACCAGTTCCAGATGTCCAATCTCAATGAAACTTTCAGGCATGTAGTCGGACTATGTAAAACTACTATGTTAAAAATTTCAGCACTCTATCGTACAAAACAAAAAAGTTTTCCATACAACGATTCAAGTTTTGTTCACTTTTCTTCTTCTTTTCGTATGGGGGCTACCAGTTCCAGTGGTCCGATATGGCTGGATCCGACAAATGAGTTGACTGCACAAATAAGAAGTCTCTGTGCAAAATTTCAGCTCGATATCTTCAAAACTGTGGGAGAAGATTGTATATATACAGACAGACGGACAGACGGACACGGCTAAATCAACTCGTCTTGTCGTCCTGATCAAGAATATATATACTTTATACAGTCGCAAGTGAATATTTCTGTGTGTTACAAACTTCAGCACAAAGTTAATATACTATTTCACATACGTGAAAAGTATAAAAACTTATAGTCTGGCTCCTTCCATTATGGACTATATCCAAAGATACACCAAATTATCCAAAAATAGTCAATTTTGCCAAATTTAAACTTTTTTCCAGTTATCATTTTCTCATTGAAAAAAATGTATCCATTAAATCTTACTAAATTAACTTTATAGCAAATGACTTGGAGTTTGTAAAAAGCTACTTTCATTTTTTGTGGCATCAACAGTTTTCGAGTTATCGATTAGCAAAGTCAACAATGCATTTTTTGCTTTGAGCAACGATAACTCCGCTACTAATAATTATAATAATTATGCTACAGAGCTCCACAGAACCTCAAATTAAAGGTAATGAAATTTCCTATAAGGTCCTTATGGTGGTACAAACATCTTGAACCCACATCTGTAGAAATATTGCTTCAAAACAAGAAGAAAAAAATGGAAATTTTTTTTTGCAATTCTTACGTGAATCTTAAACCTCTCATCATAGAGGTTCAGAGCTACAATTTCTTTTTTCTTAACTTTTGTTGCACGACCAATACTTTCCAAGTTATTCGTCGTCAAAAAAGACTCCAAAATAAATTTTTATACTTTTCACGTATGTGAAATAGTATATTAACTTTGTTCTGAAGTTTGTAACACACAGAAATATTCACTTGCGACTATATAAAGTATATATATTCTTGATCAGGACGACAAGAGAAATTGATTAAGCCATGTCCGTCCGTCCGTCCGTCCGTCTGTCTGTCTGCCCGTCAGTATTCACCAATGGTTCTCAGAAACTATAATAGCTAGAGACTTGAAATTTGGTGGGTAGACTCGTGATGCTCGGCAGCAGATCACGTTTGAACGGTTTTGTGCCACGCCCACTCCTTCCCGCCCATCCAGCACCGCCCACTTTTTTAAAATGCTTTAACTCAAACATTCAAAGAGATAGAAAAATGAAAGTCGGTATGTAGTCTCAGTATAAGTAGCTCTACAAAACTGCATACCACAATTTTTCCCCCTCCTCTTCATTTCCCCTCCCGCGGTTGTTCTTTTGAAATTGCTGTATCTTCAAAACTATTATATGTACGAACCTGTAATTTTGTACACAAGCTCAGTATATATGTATCTTTAAAACTGCATACCACAAAATTCCCCTCTTTTTGAAAGTTACCCCTCAATGACCAACCAACTCAAATTTTTCGTAAATTTCAAATTTTTTGACCGATTTATTTGATATTTTGAACACTATTTGAATATGCGACGTCAGATCAATATGTTTTTGTAGATTGAGGGTGTGGCACCGCCTACCATTTGTGCAGGGTATTATATTGTCGAATATACTCGACTATACCGCCCTTACTGGTTTTCTCTCTTTTCGTTTAGTTTATTTATTTAGTGCGTCTTTGCCTGTTGTATTCTTTCGTAGATAATTTTGTATTCTATTTTATGGTTTTGTACTTCAAATGGTGTACATTTGATAGTACTGTGATAGCTATTGTAGAAATTTACTGCCCTGTTCATTTGAGTGGTTATGGGTAGTTTGTCTTCAATGTTTAATGTGCGAATTATTTCTGTAAGAGTATTGTTTTACCTTTCTACGTCGCCGTTGCCAGTATGACTATTTGTTTTGGTAGCGTGAAATTCTATTTTCTCTCTTTGCAGAAAATTTCTTATATTGGAAGTATTAAATTCGTTATCGAAAACGAATTTCCTAATATTGCCCTTTAAAACTATAAACTGTTCGATGTTGTTGAGAAAAGTTATGTTATTTCTATCGAAGAGTGGAAAACAGGTTTTGAAAATTTATCAATAAAACCAGTAAGGGCGGTATAGTCGAGTATACTCGACAATATAATACCCTGCACACATGGTAGGTGGTGCCACACCCTCAATCAAACATATTGATCTGACGTCGCATATTCAAATAGTGTTCAAAATACCAAGAAAATCGGTCAAAAAATGTGGATTTTACGAAAAATTTAAGTTTGTTTGCCTCTGAGGGGTAGCCCTCAAAGAGACGGGAAATTTGTGGTATGCAGTTTTTAAGATGCACTATTACTGAGCTTGTATACAAAATTTCAGGTTCATACCTTTGTTAGTTTTGGAGATACAGCATATTTAAGAAAAGAACCGGGGGATGGGAAATGAAGAGGAGGGGGAAAAATTGTGGTATGCAGTTTTGTAGAGCTACTTATACTGAGACTACATACCGACTTTCATTTTTCTATCTCTTTGAATGTTTGAGTTGTAGCATTTTAAAAAAGTTGGCGGTGCTGGATGGGCGGGAAGGAGTGGGCGTAGCACAACACCGTTCAAACTTGATCTGCTGCCGAGCATCACGAGTCTACCCACCAAATTTCAAGTCTCTAGCTATTATAGTTTCTGAGAACCATTGGTGAATACGGACGGACATACAGACGGACTGACAGACGGACGGATATGGCTTAATCAATTTCTCTTGTCGTCCTGATCAAGAATATATATACTTTATAGGGTCCCCCTGCCCTCCTTCTGTGCGTTACATACATTTCGCTCAAACAAACACAATATACCCCGATACACAGTATGTGTACAGGGTATAACAATAAAAGACGGTTTGCTGTTGACGTAAATGACGATGTGAACTATTTCATTTGTTGTGTTTGGTGTTTCTGTGTTATGGAATTTGTTTTTGATAGGACGGCGATCATATTTGCCGCCTGTGCAAATGTCGCAATTATTTATTATTTCGTGAATGTGGTCTGTGATATGTTGCTACAGTTCTACAATAACCACTTTCATGTTTGTGAAATAAGGCTATTTGTTTATTAAGTTCCTCTGCGTTTTGTATGTCTTGCCCAAAATAAGTACACTTAATAAATTTTATATTTCTATCCTTACTGAATTCTTCAATACTAACTTCTTGTACTTAATTGTATTCGAGGTCATTTAATTCCGTAAAGATTCCTACTTTGCCTTTCTTAATTTCTCTTCGGAGAATATTTGAAATATTATTTTCTGTTAGGTCTTTTATATAAATATATATATTCGTTTGTTTTCGAAAATAGTTGAAACAGTTGTCGTTTTCTCTTGTAAAACGATTATTTGTATTTTAAACCGGTTGACCACCGTTTCCAGGATTGGGATGGTGTACCCTTGGTCTTCTTCTTGCGAATGGACGGTTTGTACGTCCATTGACTGCCTATCATCTTCGTCTCCGTTAAGGATTTCATTTGCGATGGAATTTTCGATAATAGGTAGATCTTTATTATCGTTTAATAGTTCATTTTTATGGATTTCCTCGTTAGATATCCTACTAAGAAAGTCAGCTATAAAATTCTGTTTTCCCTTGATATATTCTATCGCAAAATTGTACTCTCCCAAATTTATTAGCCATCTTTGTAATCTCGGACTTATGTCTTTGCCTGAACATTTTGTCATTAGCCACATAAGAGGTTGGTGATCGCTCTCTAAATCAAATTCCCTCCCATAGACGTAAGGTCTGAAATACTTCACCGCCCATACTATCGCTAGTAATTCTTTTTCGATAGTGGAGTAATTTGTTTCAAGTTTGTTTAGGGTTCGTGAGGCATAGGCAATAGGGTGATCGTCTTGTGATAACACGGCTCCGATGGCGAAATTGCTTGCATCGGTTGTAACTTTCAATTTTTTACTAAAATTAGGATACCTTAATATGGGTGTATTTGTAACAATGGCCTTAAGCCTTTCAAATGCAGAGATGTAATTAGGATCATTATTATTTACTGTTTGATCTTTCTTAAGATATCGAGTCATTGGATGGGCTATTTTCGCATAATCTTTTATAAATTTTCTATAAAACCCCGTCATTCCTAGAAATGACTTTATTTTCTTGGGATTTGTGGGTAGTTTTAGATTTTGTATGACAGATACTTTTTCAGGGTTTGGTTTCACCCCCTGTGTGGTCTTAATGTGTCCCAGAAATTGGGTTTCTTTCTTGAGAAAGTCACACTTGTCTACTTGTATTTTTAAGCTAGCCCTTCTTAGTGCTTTGAATATGGCTTTTAAGTTCGTTATATGTTCTTGTAGTGTGGTACCAAAGACTAAAATATCATCCATGTACACTACGCAAGTCTTATTTATGAATTCTTTGAGGACTGAATTCATAAGTCTCTGAAAGGTTGAAGGTGCTTTTTTTAAACCAAAAGGCATTCGTACGAATTCGAAGAGCCCTGATGGTGTTGAAAAAGCTGTCTTTTTCCTATCTTCCTCCTTTACCATTATTTGGTGAAATCCTTTGGCCAGGTCTAGCGTTGTGAAATACTGGGCCCTGCCAAATTTGTCAATATGGATGTCAAATTGGGAATCAGGAATTTATCGTCAATTGTAAATTCATTCAACTTGCGATAGTCGATGACTATCCTATACTTGTTTTAGCCTGAATTGTCGAGTTTTTTCTCGACAATCCACAATGGGCTATTATATGGGGAGTTACTTTCCCTAATAATGTTTTGATCAAGTATTTCTTTTATTTGCCTGTTTATCTCGGCTTCGTGTACTTGAGGGTACCTGTATATTTTGGAATATAACGGTCTATCAATGGTAGTTATTATTTCGTGGCTTACTTCGTTTGCTGCGGCTAATTTGTCTCCCTCTTTAAAAAATAAGTCGCTAAATTCGGTTAGTAACTCTGAAGTCACATGACGTTCCTCATTATTAAGGTGACTGAAATTGAAGTTGTTTAATATATTTTGTTCTACCATTTGTAGTGAGCAAACATGGTCAATTATCTTTGGATAATTGTACTCTTAGAAACAGAGCTTTGAGCCTTAGATTTCTAGGAACTTGTATTCGCTATTTATGCTTGTTCTTAATGGTGTTAAGAAGTTTTGGCCTATTATGCCGGAGAAATTTTCATTTGTGAAATCTATTATTTTCCACAGCAGTGTTCCATTTCATTGAAGTTTCATTTGTTACATTCAGTGTTTTAAAATAGCTTGGTTTATTGAATGGGGTTAAGGGATAATATTCTACTTATGTATTTGGTTGTAGCACACTTGTGGTTGATCCTGTGTCTTCTAAGCACCTAATTAATTCTTTTCCTATTGTGAGAGTAACTATGGTGAGTGGGCATGTTGAGGCGATATTAAACCAGTAAGGGCGGTATAGTCGAGTATACTCGACAATATAATACCCTGCACACATGGTAGGCGGTGCCACACCCTCAATCTAGAAAAACATATTGATCTGACGTCGCCTTTTCAAATAGTGTTCAAAATATCAAGTAAATCGGTCAAAAAATGTGGATTTTACGAAAAATTTAAGTTTGTAGGTCTCTGAGGGGTAGCCATCAAAGAGAGGGGAAATTTGTGGTATGCAGTTTTTAAGATGTATTATCACTGAGCTTGTATACACCTTCATACCTTTGTTAATTTTGGAGATATAGCAATTTAGAGAAAATTACTAGGGGAGGGGAAATGAAAATGAGGGGGGGATTTTGTGGTATGCAGTTTTGTAGAGCCACTCATACTGAGTCTACATACCGACTTTCATGTTTCTATCTCTTTGGATGTTTGAGTTATAGCGATTTAAAAAAGTGGGTAGGGCTGGATGGGCGGGAAGGAGTGGGCGTGGCACAAAAAAAAAATAAACTTGATCTGCTGCCAAGCATCACGAGTCTACCCTCCAAATTTCAAGTCTCTAGCTCTTACAGTTTCCGAGATCCATTGGTGAATACAGACGGACGGACGGACAGACGGACGGACAGACGAACGGACGGACGGACAGACGGACGGACGGACAGACGGACGGACATGGCTCAATCAATTTCTCTTGTCGTCCTGATCAAGAATATATATACTTTATGGGGTCCCCCTCCCTTCCTTCTGTGCGTTGCATACATTTCGTTCAAACAAACTTAATATACCCTGACACACTGTATGTGCAGGGTATAAAAATGTACTTCTGTATCGTCTGTCTCTTGTAATGTTTCGACCTCCATATGCGATGGATTCACCCTTTGGGCGTCTATGCTCGTATATGAGGTGCGAGTTTGTTTTGAATTATTGTCTTTTCGTTGTTGGTATTTGTTACTGTTATTCGTAGTTTGGTGTCTGTTATTGTAGGTATTACGGGACCCAGATTGATTCTATGTGTATTGATGCCCGTTACCGTTTGTGTATGTGTAATGGGAACCAGATTGATTGAATGTGTTCTGATGCCTGTTATTATACTTTTCACGTATGTGAAATAGTATAATAACTTTGTGCTGAAGTTTGTGACAGATCGAAATATTCATTTCCGACTATATAAAGTATATATATTCTTGATCAAGACGACAAGACGAGTTGATTTACCCATGTCCGTCTGTCCGTCTGTCCGTCCGTCTGTCTGTATATATACAACCTCCTCCCACAGTTTTGAAGATATCGAGCTGAAATTTTGCACAGAGACTTCTTATTTGTGCGATCAACTCATTTGTCGGATCCAGCCATATCGGACCACTGGAACTGGTAGCCCCCATACAAAATGAAGAAGAGGAAGAGAAGCCATATTCACGTCGTTGTATGGACAACTTTTTGTTTTTTAACCAATTGACTTGAAACTTTACAGTTATGTTCTTAGGGAGGAATGAAAGCTATTTGGGCCAAAAGTGGGCTGGGCCACGCCCACTTATAGTGAAACTTGAACGTTTGTATGGAAAACTTTTTTGTTTTTTAACGAATGGACTTGAAACTTTACAGTTATGTTTTAGAGAAGAATGAAAACTATTTTGACCAAAAGAGGGCATGGCTACGCCCACTTATAGTGAAACTTGAACGGTTGTATGGAAAACTTTTTTGTTTTTTAACCAATTGACTTGAAACTTTAAAGTTATGTCTTAGGGAGGAAGGAAAACTATTTTGACCAAAAGTGGGCATGGCTACGCCCACTAAACGCAAAACTTGAACCGTTGTATGGAAAACTTTTTTGTTTTTTAACGAATTGACTTGAAACTTTAAAGTTATGTTCTTAGGGAGGAAGGAAAACTATTTTGACCAAAAGTGGGCATGGCTACGCCCACTAAACGCAAAACTTGAACCGTTGTATGGAAAACTTTTTTGTTTTTTAACCAATTGACTTAAAACTTTGCAGTTATGCTCTTAGGGAGGAATGAAAACTATTTTGATCAAAAGTGGGCATGGCCACGCCCACTTATAGCTTAACTTGACCCTTTGTATGGAAAACTTTTTTGTTTTTTAACCAATTGACTTGAAACTTTACAGTTATGTTCTTAGGAAGGAATGAAAACAGTTTTGACCAAAAGTGGGCGTGGCCACGCCTTTTTATAGCGAAAATTGACCCGTTGTATGGAAAACTTTTTTGTTTTTTAACCAATTGACTTGAAATTTTAAATTTATGTTCTTAGGGAGGAATGAAAACTTTTTTGACCAAAAGTGGGCGTAGCCACGCGTAGTCACGCCCACATATAGCGAAAATTGACCCGTTGTATGGAAAATTTTTTTGTTTTTTAACCAATTGACTTGAAACTTTACAGTTATGTTCTTAGGAAGGAATGAAAACAATTTTGACCAAAAGTGGGCGTGGTCACGCCCTTTTATATCGAAAATTGACCCGTTGCATTGAACTCATCAACGCTGAAATCTAATTAATATAAGGTTCATTGCAGTGACCAGTCAAAAAGATTGACACCACCTGCGCTTAAAATGTTCCTTGACACCAACCAATCAATCACAAGGCCATCTATCGATCAAAATCTGAACTTGTATTACCATTGCATTCTTACACTTCTCAAGAGTGTTTTCGGCAATGCATAAATATAAATAGATATTGAAATGGATTGGTGGTCAAGCTTAAGATCGCTGATGAAGGAGTGTGGCGACTCCCGAAACAGCTGTACGATCTGCCTGCTGCTTGCTAAACAGAGAGCAAGTTCTTGTGACATTGGTTGTGTGTCAAAAACTAAAAATTTGATTGTTATTTCCTAATCAAATGTGACCTAACTAGCCCGCATTAATATTATGAAACTTTCACGAAAACTTTTTGTTTTTTAACGAATGGACTTGAAACTTTACAGTTATGTTCTTAGGAAGGAATGAAAACTATTTTGACCAAAAGAGGGCATGGCTACGCCCACTTATAGTGAAACTTGACCCGTTGCATGGAAAACTTTTATACCCTGCACATACAGTGTCTCAGGGTATATTAAGTTTGTTTGAACGAAATGTATGTAACGCACAGAAGGAGGGGAGGGGGACCCCATAAAGTATATATATTCTTGTTCAGGATGACAAGAGAAATCGATTGAGCCCTGTCCGTCTGGCCGTCCGTCCATCCGTCTGACCAATGGTTCTCGGAAACTGTAAAAGCTAGAGACTTGAAATTTGAAGGGTAGACTCGTGATGCTTGGCAGTACATCAAGTTTAAACGGTTTTGTGCCACGCCCACTCCTTCCCGCCCAACCAGCACCGCCCACTTTTTTAAAACGTTGTAACTCAAACACCCGAAGAGATAGAAACATGAAAGTCGGTATGTGGTTGATTTCCCCTCTTCGAGTTGTTTTCTCTAAAAAGCAATGTCTCTAAAACTAATAAAGATATGAACATGAAATTTTGTATACAAGCTCAGTAAATATATATCTTTAAAACTGCATACCACAAAATTCCCCTCAGTTCGAAAGTTACTCCTCAATGACCAACAAACTCAAATTTTTCGTAAATTCCACTTTTTTTGACCAATTTACTTAATATTTTGAACACTATTCGATCGGGCGATGTCAAATCAACATTTTTTTGTAGATTTAGTGTGTTGCAGCACCTACTGTGTGTGCAGGGTATTATATTGTGGAGTATACTCGACTATAGCGTCCTTACTGGTTTGTTTTTTAATCAATTGATTTGAAATTTAACAGTTATGTTCTTAGGGAGGAATGAAAACTATTTTGACCAAAAGTGGGCGTAGCCACGCCCACTTATAGTGAATATTACATATATTTTTCTTAATCGGACGATGAATCGTCTATCCATTAGAACCGACCCGTTTCTAAACCTTGGTTGACTTCTTCCAGTAGAGCCTGCCGTTCGTCGAACTCTGTCCCGTCGACCGTGGAGTCGTCTTCGCCTCGTTCGTGGTTAACGTAGTAGTTGAGGTACTCGTAGTCCCTTATAGTAAGAACTGGGGATGTGTCATCATATACTCTTTTTGAAGTGAAACTTCTTTAGCATGGGTGTGATTTGAAACTTGATGAAACGACATGAGAAAGAGACAAACTATATATTTATATGATTTAGCCTGCGAGAAAATGAAATAGAATATAGAATGACAGTTTGTAGTCATAAACTGAGTAGTCATAAAAAAAAACTAACAACAACATCATGCTTAGTTGTAATTTTCGCATTCCTCTTCAATCTCATTTTCGCCATCTGGCGCATATGCAACAACAACTTACCTGGCTTGTTTACTCCAAGTATTACAACAACTCTTGTTGTTGTCATTTTCGGCATAAGCATGCACCGTTTGGTCGGACAGTGTGGTTGTTGCTACCTATGACACTGTCTGAGCGTATACATTGTGTTTGTGCCCGCTACTTAGCGTCAACGTCACTAATCAGCTTCATAATTTGTATATGAGCCGCGAATTCATCTCCAATTCGCTATTATGTTGGAGCCCGTTCAATTTTGCAATTGACAATTACCCTTTCCTGTGCTGTGCTTAGCAAATGAAAACATTTAACTTACAAATTCAAAATAAGTACTCCAAAAGTGAACAGTAATAATAAATTATATGTGGAATAAATAAAGTCAAGTAGATTCTACACATTGGAGCGTTCGTAGTTAATTTTCCCCTGTTCTTCGTGAGACCCTCTGCACATTTGAATTAATTCTCCTTTTTCGCACTTATGCATTCAAAACTGTACACATTCCAACTTGCCCAAATAACATGGTTGGTACATACATATTTTTGTAAAATTTACTATTTTTACGAGTTTTTTTTTAAACATTTCAAATACAACTTTAGAATTTTATTTAAAGTTATTTCAAGAATTTGATTCGAATGTACTTCTCAATCTTCGAAAATAGATAAAAGCAGATTGATTGTTTTCCACCTAAAACAATGGGGTTGATTTGGGAAGGGTTTTTTAATGCAGATTTATTAATTAAAACATGTAAAATATTGAATTGTTTTAGTGCAGATTAATGGGGAAACCATAAAGTTTATTTCTTGGTACATAATTATTTACAACCACTTAAAATAAGGCTGAATTTAATAAAATCTCTGAGAAAATTGTCAGAGATTTTGTAACGGTGTGAAAATATCTATAAAAGATTTCCCAGACACTTAAATTTCCCTTTTGATTATTTTGAAATTATCGACCTGAAATGTTGCACAGTTCCTCCAATTTAATTACCATAAATCATTAATGAGAGGATAAAAAGCAAATTTACGTCGTTGTATGGAAAACTTTTTTGTGTCTTAATTAATTGACTAGAAACTTCACACTTAGAGAGGCATAAAAAATATTTTCATCAAAAATTGGGAATGGCAACGCCCATTTATAGCAAAAATTGATAATTTGCATATCTCAGGTACGCAATGAGCTAAAATAATGAAAATTAGTGTATAGGATATTAAGATAACGTCCTTACTGGTTTTTTGGTTCTTTTAAAGAAAGTTTCACTTCGAACACGTGTACTGTGTTGCACGCGATTTTTTTTACTCTTGCAAGAGTATATTAACTTTGTCGTGAAGTTTGCAACGCAGAGAAGGAGACATCTCCGACTATATAAAGTATATATATTCTTGATCAGCACGACGAGACGAGTTCAAATAGCCAAGTCCGTCTGTCCATCTGTCTGTCTGCCCGTCTGTCTGTTTGTCTGTTTCAAAGAGAACTCCTCCCAGAGTTTTGAAGTTAGCAAAAAAATTTAAACGCAGAAAATTTTCTTTCCCTGCAGGCAGTTTATATGTAGAAACCAGCCTGATCGGAATACTATAGCATATAGCTGCCATAGTGTAAAGGACTCCCGGTTCACGCCCAGGTCTTTAGGCTGGGGCAACTCAGAGTGACCAAGGAGCCGGCTCTACAATAATTTGTATTTCTGCCGGACCCTTGAGCGCTGTCAAAAATAATGACACACAAATTTTTGCTTGAAAAATATAATATGGTTTTTATTGTGAACAATTGAAACAAATGCTTATTTCTAATTCTTAGGACTAGTTGGTTTTTGTTGTCCGGTGCCGCTTCTCGTGGGGAGTCGTCCTCCACCCTCGTCTTAGTCGGATTCCGGCCAGTCGTCCCTCTGGGTTCCAATTGGGCCGCTCCTGTTGCGAACCGCTGATGCTCACGTCTGCGCAAGTCGGATGGCCTGTTCACCTCGACTTAGCGCCACGCACGTAGCTTCAGGTCGCACCCAGTCGCCCGATGGGGTCACCTAGGGTTGGCTGGCGCTGGGAATCCTCACCAGCTGCAGCTTGGAATACTACAAGGACCTTGTCCTTGGATTCCACCTAGTGTCAGCGTATCAACGCGCCACTTGGTTGATTTTGTTCCACTTTGGAACCAAATCAAATGCTACAATCTAAGTTTTAAATGTTACCTGCCTTGGTTAGTTTCGCTTGCAGCTATATAGAGCGCTTCGATTCTGAGCAAAGATTTGCTTGGTCACACCAAAAGAAAGAGAGCGTAGTTTGCCACCGGCTGACAAGCCTAGTCGAATGCCGCCTGAACTGGTTGTGAATTCTAAGTTCACCCAACGCTACGCTGCTGGCGCAAACACTAAACATGTCAGTTCTATGCACTGGCTGCGACGCCAACTGTTGACTTACAAGCAGTGGACGGCGTAAAATAGCGCGCAGCAACTTGAAACAAGAACAAATACATTGTTTCATTATTACCGCCACCACTGTACCGACTGCAAACAGCCTGCAGTGACGTCGCCGCATCACACAGCCTACTGTCATTGGCTATGTGGCGAACGGCAGAACTGCGCAGTTGTCCACGCAAAACGACTGAACATCCAACGCTGCCGCCAAACGAGGTCAGTGACCCAACAAAGAACAAATCATACGCTAACAATAGCATATGACTGCACTCAACTGACGCTCCGACGCCACGTCATGCAGACGCCCGCGTCAAGTGCGACAATCGTCCCTATTGTTGTTGTTTGCCGGCAAGCGAGTTATTCTGATCTATGCAGATCTATCGCGCCAAAGCAACAACACAATATACGCGCTGGACTGACGTTTCGATGAGCTGACGCAACGTCAATTCCACACCGCGACGAACGCGTCAAGTGCGACAATCGTCCTTATTGTTGTTGCTTGCCGGCAAGCGAGTTATTTTGATCTATGCAGATCTACAGTGTCAAAGCAACAACACAATATATGTGCTGGACTGGCGATTCGATGAATTGACGCAACGTCGCCTGCGTCAGTGACGATGTTCCTGCCAAATACCTGTTACCGTTGTTGCTATTTACATGACAAAAGTCACCAACTCAGTAGTCATCAAACAACAAATAACAACAACAACATGCATATTTGTAATTTTGGCATTCTTCTTTCACCGTCACTTTCGCCATCTGGCGCATATGCAACAACAACCAAGCTGACTTGATCACGCCAAATATTACAACAACTCTTGTTGTAATACTTTTCGACACAAGCACGCACCGTTAGGTCACTCAGTGCCCGAACGCATGCAATGTGTTTGTTGTTGCTCGCTACTCAGCGTTGCTGCCAAATCAACGTCGCTACTCAACGTCGCTAATCAGCGTCGCTAATCAGCATCGCTAATCAACCTCATAATCTGTGAGCCGCGAATTCATCTGCAATTCGCGTCCTCACAATAGGAACGATCGGTCAAAAATGAGGTTTTCGCTCAATAAACTCTTTGATTTTAAAGCTTTCACCTCGATTTTTTGCACAAGAACATCTTGGACGTAAATTAAGACACATTACAAAATTGGTGAAGATCGGATAACTATAGAATATAGCTCCCATAGGAACAATCGGTCAAAAACTCGGTTTTTGTTTGAAAAACTTTTTTGTTCTCAACTATAAAGAGATGAAACCTTGCAGTTAAGCGTTTTTAAGAATCCTTGACCATATTTCAAAGTCTCATAATCGGATATAAGGGCGTGGCACCGCCCATATAGAGAAAAACTTGAAAAAGTGATTTATCTATTAGCAGACGGGATAGAAAATCGTAAAATGAAGTGTAGAATGATTGCATTGTACTCTTGAAAACAAGTTAGAAAATGGGCGGGGCTATGCCCCTTTATCTTTATAAACTTACCATATAAGATTCTTATTAGAAAAACTTTAAAACGGATTTTCCAAATGCTTGCAAGAGTATATAAGTTTCAGCAAAGCTGAAAATAGCTCCCTTACTGGTTTTAAATTCTTATTATACCCTGCACATACAGTGTGTCAGGGTATATTAAGTTTGTTTGAACGAAATGTAACGCATAGAAGGAGGGGAGGGGGACCCCATAAAGTATTTATATTCTTGATCAGGATGACTAGAGAAATCGATTGAGACCTGTCCGTCTTACCGTTCGTCCGTCCGTCTGTATTTACCAATGGTTCTCGGAAACTATAATAGCTAGAGACTTGAAATTTGGAGGGTAGACTCGTGATGCTTGACACTACATCAAGTTTTAACGCTTATGTGCCACGCCCACTCCTTCCCGCCCAACCAGCACCACCCACTTTTTTAAAACGTTTTAACTCAAACACCCGAAGAGATAGAAACATGAAAGTCGGTATGTAGACTCAGCATGAAGAGCTCTACAAAACTGCATACCACAATTTTTCCCCTTCCCCTTGATTTCCCCTCCCCCAGTTGTTTTCTATAAAAAGCAATATCTCCAAAACTAATAAAGGTATGAACATGAAATTTTGTATACAAGCACATTAAATATATATGGCGTAGCCACGCCCACTTATAGCGAAACTTGAACCGTTGTATGGTAAACTTTTTTGTTTTTTAACCAATTCACTTGAAACTGTACAGCTATGTTCTTAGGGAGAAATGAAAACTATTTTGACGTAAAGTGGGCTTGGTCACGCCCACTTATAGCTAAACTTGAACCGTTGTATGGAAAACTTTTTTGTTTTTTAACCAATTGACTTGAAACTTTACAGTTATGTTCTTAGGGAGGAATGAAAACTATTTTGACCAAAAGTGGGCATGGCTACACCCACTCATACCGAATCTTGAACCGTTGTATGGAAAATTCTTTTGTTTTTTAACCAATTGACTTGAAACCTTACAGTTATGTTCTTAGGGAGAAATGAAAACTATTTTGACGTAAAGTGGGCTTGGTCACGCCCACTTATAGCTAAACTTGAACCGTTGTGTGGAAAACTTTTTTGTTTTTTAACCAATTGACTTGAAACTTTACAGTTATGTTGTTAGGGCCGCATGAAAACTATTCATTTAGTTTTTTAGTGACACAACGTGAAAAGTATTATGGCCTCAGCCTTGCTGAAGATGGCGTCCTTACTGGTTTATTATCATTATTATATTTTCTTTATTTTATTTCGGCCACTACTGCCACTGTAACATCTAATCCTGGTGTTCTTTTGGCGCACATCTCTTCACTCCTGCTCTCTTCCCGCGCCTTCTTCGTGCCTGCGCCGGCGCTTCGGCTACGCGCAACCTGAAGACGTCGATGCCACCACGTCGGGCTATGTAGGCGCGGAAAACGCCTTCGTCTGTCTTCTCCTCCAGTGACAACGGCTCGTCCCACGCCCTTGTCATTAGTGCTTGGCGCACCCGCCTCATGAGGGCCGCAGGACGTGCCGTCGCCGCCACCTCCTGGACTACTGTTGTCGGCGCTGCCGTTGTCGGCGCTGCCGTTGTCGGCGCTGCCGTTGTCGGCGCTGCCGTTGTCGGCGCTAGTGCTGCCGTCGCTGGTGCGGCCGCTGCTGTCTTCTTCGGCACGCTTGAAGTTGCCGCCACCAGCGCCTCCGCACACCGCCGTCTCCACTGCTGTCGCTCCTCTTCCGTTTGCCTCATCGGCGGCGGCAGCGAGTCCCACCATCTCTGCCATTCCACCTTCTCTTTCATGGCCTCCACGTGGCGCGCCACCTCATTCTTGGGCACGCTCTCCTCCACCCCCCAGTTTGCGCCAGTGTTGGGGAAACAGTCGCCGCACCTCTGACGGCTTCATTGACGCGCCATCCGCCCTTAACACAGGCAACTGCGCTCCGAACCCCATCTTAATCACGCCTGGACGCCCAGGCTTAGGAGACAGCATTCGCTCCCGGTTCACCTCCTCTGCCGCCACCTCATCGGCCTACGACACCTTTGGTACTGGCCTGAACATCAAGTAGACGCCCCAGCCTTCCTCCTCCTGCGTCACCCTCTGGACATCGGCCGTCCAGATGGGTTGACAGAATCGAATGCTTGCCGCATCCATTCGATGGCCGTTGCCTCCGTCATTGCGCTGCTGCTGCCCATTCTGGAGCTGCTGCTGCTGCCATTATTGGCGCTGCTGCTGCTCCTGTGGGCGCTGCGGCTGCAGCTACCCAAACCGCTGTTCCTACCGCCTTCTGCCTGCATTATTGAAAAATAGAAGAAGAAAAAAAAACATGTTTCCTTCAATCGTGGCCGTTGCCGAATCCCAAAAGAGGCCCGTTGCCACGTGGACGCCGCTTTTATACCCGCTCAGCCAGGGCTGTCTTCTTGCTGTACAGGATCACCCCAGCACCTGCTCCCCCTCCATTGTGAATTATCGCTCCTTAATCTGGAGGTAAAACACAACTCGTTCCCAAACGTATCCCGCGTCCACGCAACATAGGATTGCCGTATCAATCCTCGCGAGCCTCCAATGCAAGGCCAACACGTTCATTGTGCTAGGATCACAGCAAACTCAGCCCGACACCAGCAGTATTACAATTCTGCAATTCACGGTCCACCGCTCTGACGCAGCGTCGCTAACGTCAGTGACGACCGTCAATAGTCAAACAATAGAACAAAAACAACAATCATATGCATTATCGGTCTATCGTGCCAAACCAACAACACAATATACGCGCTAGACTGACGTTTCGCTGAAATGACGCAACGTCGCATGCGTCAGTGACGACGTCCCTGCCAAATACCTGTTAACGTTGTTGCTATTTACATGACAAAAGTCACTAACTCTGTAGTCATCAAACAAAAAAATAACAACAACAACATGCATAGTTGTAATTTTGGCATTCTTCTTCCACCGTCACTTTCGCAATCTGGCGCATATGCAACAACAACCAAGCTGACTTGCTCACGCCAAATATTACAACAACTGTTGTTGTTGTAATTTTCGACACAAGCACGCACCGTTAGGTCAATCAGTGCCTAAACACATGCATTGTGTCTTGTTGTTGCTCGCTCCTCAGCGTTGCTGGCAAAATACCGTTTGTGAAAACTTTTTGAATAATTGCAACTAATTCGTATTTATTTTGGTGTGCTGATTCCTTGTGTACACGATACCTCATAAACTACTGGACCGATCTTGTTGAAATTTAACTAAGATATTCTTAGGAATCCAATCTGTCATGTACTAAAGGAGTTTTTTGATTGAGGGCCCCTTTCGAAAGTTATACACTTTTAAACCTCAATAAATCAAGAAAAAGAGTTTAATCTTTAAATAGCTGTAAATTTAAAAAAAAAAACTTTTAATTTTTTCCCCTATGCTACTCTATTTGTAGTTATTTAGACACAAGTTGCAATTATTCAAAAAGTTTTTTCTTATTGGCCTCATCATCATCCGATAATTAGCTACTTCGCCAGCTATATTTTCAAGAAAACGAAAAGCGCACAACTGCTGCTCACGAAATCGGACTCACGAACCAAACTTTTTCCCCCTTTTATAAATATATATACATTTTTCCCCCTTTTATAGTATATTAACTTTATCACGAAGTTTGTAACAGATCAAAATAGAAATTTTGTATGTAAAACTTTTTTGTTTTGTATAATAGAGTGCTGAAATTTTAGAAATAGTAGTTCTACATAGTCCGACTAAATGCCTGAAAGTTTCATTATTACCTCGTTTATGCGAGAGCCTTAAAGCGCTTTAACTCAATGCGCACTAACTAAAAACGCATGCATAAACGCCTTAATGCGCATTAGCGTAGAGCGCTTTTTAAAAGCGACTTAACAGAGTTAAACCGCTTTAAGAATATCGCATAAACGCGACATTCGTTAATGCGCATTAAAAATCAGCTGGTACCGAATGTGTACCAGTGGTCAGTGATGCTATATTGATGAATTAATATAATTTTTTTAATTGTAAAATTTTTTTTTAGCTCTGTTTATACTTTTCACTTATGTGAAATAGTATAATAACTTTGTCACGGAGTTTGTAACAGATCGAAATATTAATTTCCGACTATATAAAGTATATATATTCTTGATCAGGACGACAAGACGAGTTGATTTCGCCATGTCCGTCTGTCTGTCGGTCTGTCTGTCTGTATGTATGCAAACTAGTCCCTCAGTTTTGAAGCTATCGAGCTGAAACTTTGCACAGAGTCTTAGAATTTATTACGATGAATCATTCGTCGGAACCAGCATGATCGGATTATTGGAACAGGTAGCTCCCATACGAAAAGAAGAAGAAAAGTGAACAAAACTTGAATCGTTGTATGGAAAACTTTTTTGTTTTGCACAATAGAGTGCTGAAATTTTAAACATAGTAGTTTTACATAGTCCGACTACATGCCTTCATTGAGATTGGACATCTGGAACTGGTAGCTCCCATACAAAATGAAGAAGAGGAAGAGAAAGGCGAGTGAAAGTTGCCAGCGCTGAGTGCACTCCAAATGGCATCACTTTTCACTGGAAGAGCCCTCTACCCGGAACGGGGAAAGCCGTACATGGTCTGTTGGCCTCCTCCACCGGAATTTGCCAAAACCCACTCTTCAGATCCAGGCTACTAATGTACTTAGCATTACGTAGCCTGTTAAGAATGTGACCAATTCTTGGTAAAGGGTAAGCGTCCGGGACCGAGCGAGCGTTCAGCTGGCGGTAATCCACGCACAGCCTCCACTTGCCGGTTTTCTTTCGAACTATTACTATCGGCGCACTATGCGGGTTGCGCGACGGTTCGATACAATCATTTTGGATGAGTTGAACAACTTCTTGGTTGGTGATTTGCATCATCGCCGGGTTCCGGGGAAACTACCGCTGCTTGATTGGGCGCTCGTCTTTCATGACAATCCGATAGGTGGCGATGTTTGACACCCCGGTCATTGTTGTAAATGGCACGAGTTCCTGCCGTAGGAACTCCTCAATCCGAAGTGGGGCCGAAACGACTTCTAAGGCTGCAGTCACGGCTAGCACCGTTCTCAACCGCGCCACTGCGTCGGTTTCCTGACAACCTCTAAGGCCTCTCAGGACGACCAACTTACCTCCACAACGCAATTCCGAGCCGATACCTCGCAAGAAATTTGGGTTCCCCCGATGGACACAGTGGCTATCATGCCGCCTCCACTGATTTTGAGTGGGCTTATCGAGGAGGGGGTCCCGCTGGCGCTGACCTCCCCGGACCTCCTCTCTGGGGGACGCCTTCCGTTTAACGGCCCGGGACAACAATGGCGAGTCAACACACCACGTCTCCCACAATTCCAACAAAAGTCAATGTGGGGGTTGTCGCACTCTCTTGCCCAGTGTCCGTTTCACCCGCAACGCCTACAAGCGTGTTTGGGGTCTACAGCGAACTAGTCTTCGGGAACCATCTCCCGGCAACGTTCCGCCGGTCTTGGAAGTTCGTGACGCGGCTGAGATCTCGAGCTCTTTCCACTTTCAGCTCTTCCAAGTCCTCGAGCTGCTGCATCAATTCTCACATCTCTCGTCGAGATGTCTCATCAACTCCCGGATAGCAAGGACAAAATCCTTAAACGGTTCGTCTTAATACTGACGGCGATTCTGCACTGCCTCTTCCATCCTCTCCCCGAACCGCGCCGATACGAAGAAGTCCATGAAATCCTGCGTGAACTCGTGCCATGAGAGCCATGCAGTCTTGAAGCCCGTGCTCCAGCTCAACGCACGTCCTTGTAGGAACTCAGGCATGAGTCGGGGAAGCTAATCCAGGGAGAACCCATAAGGAAGCAGAGAGGATCGCTGTGCCCATCAAAATGGATATGCCATTTCCGGGCCTGGTCCATCATCTGCCAGGTAACTTCGCTCCCCATCCCTTGATTCCCCGAAGGGCTTTGTCTTTGGGCCCTCAACCCATTGACGGCCTGTCTCAACAGTTCAGGGTGGCTTCTGGGTGATGATACCGAAAGCTCCCGAGGCCCTGCAAACTGTGGTCACGTTGAGTGTTGGAGTCCCTATACGGACTCCGGACCTCCCACCCGGTCTGGCTTGGCGTTGGTCCCCAGGCTGCCGGACCCAAGGCTCAGTTGTCTTTGTCACCTGTGACCACCCAATCCGGTCTGGTCTCTGACCCAGTGACCTGGTAAGGTTGCTCCCTACTTGGGCTCCTTGTCTTCTAACCGGTCTGGTCTGCCGTTGGTTTCCCGGCTGCCTGATTCACCACTCGGCTTACTTCATTGCTCTGGGCGACCTGCTCTGGTCTGGAGCCTAACGCCACCACCCCCGTGTTTTGTGAGACTGTTCCTACTCCCAGCCCAACTTAAACTTCCACTGTCGCTTTTTCCTTGCTGCTCTCGGATATCGAAGGCAACAACCGCGACGTAGAAGTTTTTGGGTGGAACCGGACGGACAGCTCGATCAACTGGACATGTTCCTCTTCGCTATAAATGCCCTTTTGTACGAACTGCGCCATCCGCTGTCGCATGTCCGTCATTGCACTCGATAAGCGCTTCGCGCTTAAGGGTGTACACCCAACCGGTGGCTACCATTGCCGCTCCTTCCGGGCGCGATGACCACAATCAATTCAACTTTTAAATTGTGAATAAAACGCTCAGGGTCCCTGCTCGGGCGCCAATGTAAAGGACACGCCCAGGTCTTTAGGCTGGGGTAACTCAGTCGTGAGCAGGTTACCAGCTGCCTCTTGAAGTATCACAAAGGCCCTTGCCCTCGAATGTCAACCAGTGTCATCGTAACCACGCGCCACTGGCTATTCCTGTCCTCCTCTGGAAGCAAAAGTCGTTACCGCAAACTTACGTACGTGTCGGTCAGTGTCGATTGCAGCTGTATGAAGCGCTTCGAGCCAAGATAATCATTCCCATAGCTTGCCGCAGCTTGACAAGTTTAGTCGAATTCTCCCTGAACTGCTTGTGAATTGTAAGTTCACTCAACGCTATTCTGCTGGCGCAAACACTAAACCTGCCGGTCCGGCGCCTGTCCGATGCAGTGGCTCCAACGCCAACCGTCGACATACAAGCGGCGAGTGGCGTCCGCCAGCGCACAGCCGGCCTGCAGAGATGTCGTCGCATCACACTGCCTGTTGCTATTGGCTATGCGATGGACGGCAGAACTGCACAGTTGTTTTTCCTTTTCCCTCACAACAACCAATCATCCACCGCTGCCGTCAAATGCATCAGCGACACCCACCTACGCGATCACTAATCAGGTTCGCTATGCTGGCATGAAACGCTTATCAGTGTTGGCATCGAGACACTAAATTGTGAGCCGCGAATTATCCTGGAATTCATCCTCATTTATCCTCACATTCATTCATGTCATCGACTGTCCACATATTTGTGCTTTAATATATTTTTTCCGAAGACTTTTTTTTATACTTTTCACGTATGTGAAACAGTATAATAACTTTGTGCTGAAGTTTGTAACACACAGAAATATTCACTTGCGACTATATAAAGTATATATATTCTTGATCAGGACGACAAGACGAGTTGATTTAGCCATGTCCGTCTGTCCGTCTGTCTGTATATATACAATCTCCTCCCACAGTTTTGAAGATATCGAGCTGAAATTTTGCACAGAGACTTCTTATTCGTGCAGTCAAATCATTGGTCGGAACCGGCCATATCGGACCACTGGAACTGGTAGCCCCCATTCGAAAAGAAGAAGAAAAATGAACAAAACTTGAATCGTTGTATGGAAAACTTTTTTGTTTTGTATGATAGAGTGCTGAAATTTTAAACATAGTAGTTCTACATAGTCCGACTACATGCCTGAAAGTTTCATTGAGATCGGGAAACTGGAACTGGTAGCCCCCATACAAAATGAAGAAGAGGAAGAGAAGCAATATTCACGTCGTTGTATGGACAACTTTTTTGTTTTTTAACCAATTGACTTGAAACTTTACAGTTATGTTCTTAGGGAGGAATGAAAACCATTTTGACCAAAAGTGGGCGTAGCCACGCCCACTTATAGCGAAAATTGACCCGTTGTATGGAAAACTTTTTTGTTTTTTAACCAATTGACTTGAAACTTTACAGTTATGTTCTTAGGGAGGAATGAAAACTATTTTGACCAAAAGTGGGCGTAGCCACACGTAGCCACGCCCACTTATAGCTAAACTTGACCCGTTGTATGGAAAACTTTTTTGTTTTTTAACCAATTGATTTGAAACTTTACAGTTATGTTCTTAGGGAGGAATGAAAACTATTTTGACCAAAAGTGGGCGTAGCCACGCCCACTTATAGCGAAACTTGACCCGTTGTATGGAAAACTTTTTTGTTTTTTAACCAATCGACTTGAAACTTTACAGTTATGTTCTTAGGGAGGAATGAAAACTATTTTGACCAAAAGAGGGCGTAGCCACGCCCACTTATAGCTAAACTTGACCCGTTGTATGGAAAACTTTTTTGTTTTTTAACCAATTGATTTGAAACTTTACATTTATGTTCTTAGGGAGGAATGAAAACTATTTTGACCAAAAGTGGGCGTAGCCACGCCCACTTATAGCGAAACTTGACCCGTTGTATGGAAAACTTTTTTGTTTTTTAACCAATCGACTTGAAACTTTACAGTTATATTCTTAGGAAGGAATGAAAACTATTTTGACCAAAAATGGGCATGGCCACGCCCACTAATAGCTAAACTTGATCCGTTGTATGGAAAACTTTTTTGTTTTTTAACCAATTGACTTGAAACTTTACAGTTATGTTCTAAGGGAGGAATGAAAACTATTTTGACCAAAAGTAGGCGTAGCCACGCCCACTTATAGCGAAAATTGACCTGTTGTATGGAAAACTTTTTTGTTTTTTAACCAATTGACTTCAAACTTCACAGTTATGTTCTAAGGGAGGAATGAAAACTATTTTGACCAAAAGTAGGCGTAGCCACGCCCACTTATAGCGAAAATTGACCTGTTGTATGGAAAACTTTTTGTTTTTTAACCAATTGATTTGAAACTTCACAGTTATGTTCTTAGGGAGGAATGAAAACTATTTTGACCAAAAGTGGGCTTGGCTACGCCCACTTACACCGAAACTTGAACCGTTGTAAGGAAAACTTTTTTGTTTTTTAACCAATTGACTTGAAACTTTACAGTTATGTTCTTAGGGAGGAATGAAAACTATTAAAACCAAAAGTAGGCATAGCTACGCCCACTTATAGCGAAACTTGAACCGTTGTAAGGAAAACTTTTTGGTTTTTAACCAATTGACTTGAAACTTTACAGTTATATTCTTAGGGAGGAATGAAAACTATTTTGACCAAAAGTGGGCATGGCCACGCCCACTAATAGCTAAACTTGATCCGTTGTATGGAAAACTTTTTTGTTTTTTAACCAATTGACTTGAAACTTTACAGTTATATTCTCAGGGAAGAATGAAAACTATTTTGACCAAAAGTGGGCATGGCCACGCCCACTTATAGCGAAACTTGACCCGTTGTATGGAAAACTTTTTTGTTTTTTAACCAATTGACTTGAAACTCTACAGTTATGTTCTTAGGAAGGAATGAAAACTATTTTGACCAAAAGTGGGCATGGCCACGCCCACTAATGGCTAAACTTGACCCGTTGTATGGAAAACTTTTATGTTTTTTAACCAATTGACTTGAAACATTACAGTTATGTTGTTAGAGAGGCATGAAAACTATTCATTTCAGTTTTTTTTATAGTGACACAACGTGAAAAGTATTATAGCTTCAGCCTTGCTGAAGATAGCGTCCTTACTGGTTTTTTTTTTAATTTTAATTTAGCCACGCCCACTTATAGCGAAAATTGACCTGTTGTATGGAAAACTTTTTGTTTTTTAACCAATTGATTTGAAACTTCACAGTTATGTTCTTAGGGAGGAATGAAAACTATTTTGTCCAAAAGTGGGCTTGGCTACGCCCACTTACACCGAAACTTGAACCGTTTTAAGGAAAACTTTTTTGTTTTTTAACCAATTGACTTGAAACTTTACAGTTATGTTCTTAGGGAGGAATGAAAACTATTAAAACCAAAAGTAGGCATAGCTACGCCCACTTATAGCGAAACTTGACCCGTTGTATGGAAAACTTTTTTGTTTTTTAACCAATTGACTTGAAACTCTACAGTTATGTTCTTAGGAAGGAATGAAAACTATTTTGACCAAAAGTGGGCATGGCCACGCCCACTAATGGCTAAACTTGACCCGTTGTATGGAAAACTTTTATGTTTTTTAACCAATTGACTTGAAACATTACAGTTATGTTGTTAGAGAGGCATGAAAACTATTCATTTCAGTTTTTTTTATAGTGACACAACGTGAAAAGTATTATAGCTTCAGCCTTGCTGAAGATAGCGTCCTTACTGGTTTTTTTTTAATTTTAAACATAGTAGTATTACATAGTCCAACTAAATGCCGGAAAGTTTCATTGAGGTCGGCAAACTGGAACTGGTAGCTCCTATATTGTATCAAGTGAGATCTGAAGTGAGCAAGTCACGTTTCTGCATAGCTCTGTGTAAATTTTTTTTATATTTTTATACCCTGTACACATACTGTGTATCGGTGTATATTGTGTTTGTTTGAGCGAAATGTATGTAACGCACAGAAGGAGGGCAGGGGGACCCTATAAAGTATATATATTCTTGATCGGGACGTCAAGAGAAATTGATTAAGCTATGTCCGTCCGTCCGTCCGTATTAACCAATGGTTCTCAGAAACTATAATAGCTACAGACTTGAAATTTGGAGGGAAGACTCGTGATGCTCGGCAGCAGATCAAGTTTGAACGGTTTTGTGCCACGCCCACTCCTTCCCGCCCATCCAGCACCGCCCACTTTTTTAAAACGCGATAACTCGAACATCCAAAGAGATGGAAACATGAAAGTCGGTATGTAGACTCAGTACAAGTAGCTTTACAAAACTGCATACCACAATTTTTCCCCCTCCCCATCATTTCCACTCCCTCGGTTGTTTTCTTTAATTTGCTGTATCTTCAAAACTATTAAAGATACGAACCTGAAATTTTGTAGACAAGCTCAGTAAATAGTATCTTTAAAACTGCATACCACAAAATTCCCCTCTTTTTAATGGTTACCCCTCAATGACCTACTAACTCAAATTTTTCGTGAATTCCACATTTTTTGACCGATTTACTTGATATTTTGAACACTATTTGATCGGGCGATGTCAAATCAACATGTTTATACTTTTCACGTATGTGAAACAGTATAATAACTTTGTGCTGAAGTTTGTAACAGATCGAAATATTCATTTCCGACTATATAAAGTTTATATATTCTTGATCAGGACGACAAGACGAGTTGATTTAGCCATGTCCGTCTGTCCGTCCGTCTGTCTGTAAATATACAATCTCCTCCCACAGTTTTGAAGATATCGAGCTGAAATTTTGCACAGAGACTTCTTATTTGTGAGTTCAACTCATTTATCGGATCCAGCCATATCGGACCACTGGAACTGGTAGCCCCCATACGAAAAGAAGAAGAAAAATGAACAAAACTTGAATCGTTGTATGGAAAACTTTTTTGTTTTGTATGATAGAATGCTGAACTTTTAAACATAGTAGTTTTACATAGTCCGACTACATGCCTGAAAGTTTCATTGAGATTGGACATCTGAAACTGGTAGCTCCCATACAAAATGAAGAAGAGGAAGAGAAGCAATATTCACGTCGTTGTATGGAAAACTTTTTTGTTTTTTAACCAATTGACTTGAAATTTTAAAGTTATGTTCTTAGGGAGGAATGAAAACTATTTTGACCAAAAGTGGGCGTAGCCACGCCCACTTATAGCGAAAATTGACCCGTTGTATGGAAAACTTTTTTGTTTTTTAACCAATTGACTTGAAACTTTACAGTTATGTTTTTAGGGAGGAATGAAAACAATTTTGACCAAAAAACGGCGTGGCTACGCCCTTTTATAGCGAAAATTGACCCGTTGTATGGAAAACTTTTTTGTTTTTTAACCAATTGACTTGAAACTTTACAGTTACGTTCTTAGGGAAGAATGAAAACTATTTTGATCAACAATGAGCATGGCTACGCCCAATTATCGCAAAACTTCATCCGTTGTATGGAAAACTTTTTTGTTTTTTAACCAATTGACTTGAAACCTTACAGTTATGTTGTTAGGGAGGCATGAAAACTATTCATTTAGTTTTTTAGTGACACAACGTGAAAAGTATTAAAGCTTCAGCCTTGCTGAAGATAGCGTCCTTACTGGTTTTTTGTAGATTTGGGGTGTTGCACTACCTACTCTGTGTGCAGGGTATTATATTGTCGAGTATACTCGACTATAGCGTCGTTACTGGTTTTTTTTTATTTTTTCTTAACAAGTTCTAATCAGAAGTGTGATTTAATATACCTGTATCTAAGTGCTTTATTTAACTGCTGATTTGTATGGCATAGTTGCTTGTGCATAATTAGTGTGTTTATTAAATTGTTTTCAAAAGAATAATTGCATATATATTTTTTTTTCTCTTCAGTTTGGTGAGATATCGTTTTTTGTTTCTCTTTTTTTATACCCTGCACATATACTGTGTCAGGGTATATTGTGTTTGTTTGAACGAAATGTATGTAACGCACAGAAGGAGAGGAGGGGGACCCCATAAAGTATATATATTCTTGATCAGGATGACAAGAGAAATTGATTAAGCTATGTCCGTCCGTCTGTCCGTCCTTCCATCCGTCTGTCTGTCCGTCTGTCCGTCCGTATTCACCAATGGTTCTCAGAAACTATAAAAGCTAGAGACTTGAAATTCGGAGGGTAGACTCGTGATGCTCGGCAGCAGATCAAGTTTGAACGGTTTTGTGCCACGCCCACTCCTTCCTGCCCATCCAGCCCAACCCACTTTTTTAAATCGCTATAACTCAAACATCCAAAGAGATAGAAACATGAAAGTCGGTATGTAGACTCAGTATGAGTTGCTCTACAAAACTGCATATCACAAAATCCCCCCCTCATTTTCATTTCCCCTCCCCCAGTAATTTTCTCTAAGTTGCTATATCTCTAAAATTAACAAAGGTATGAACCTGAAATTTTGTATACAAGCTCAGTGATAATACATCTTAAAAACTGCATACCACAAGTTTCCCCTCTCTTTGATGGCTACCCCTCAGAGACCTACAAATTTAAATTTTTCGTAAAATCCACATTTTATGACCGATTTTCTTTGGATTTTGAACACTATTTGAAAAGGCGACGTCAGATCAATATGTTTTTGTAGATTGAGGGTGTGGCACCGCCTACCATGTGTGCAGGGTATTATATTGTCGAGTATACTCGACTATACCGCCCTTACTGGTTTTTTATTTGGTTTTCTCTTTGAAACACATTTTTTGTTCGTGTAATAACAATAGTGTATTTAAATTGTTCGACCTGTGTTCAATGGCCTATCGTTTTTGTTATTACGCGAACATCTGTTTTGGTTTTTGTTCTTTAGTTGAGACAACGCTTTTTGTTTTTGCTCTGGTTGTCTTTCGTCACTTTGGAGTCACTTGTTGTTTTGTAAATAACAATAGTGTAACTGCATTTTTCGGACGGCGTTTAGTGGCCTTTAGTATTGTTGTTGCGT
This sequence comes from Phortica okadai, assembly GCA_034638295.1. NCBI lineage: Eukaryota > Metazoa > Arthropoda > Insecta > Diptera > Drosophilidae > Phortica > Phortica okadai. Next base: position 16,010,783 of record CM067848.1, on the reverse strand, counting down.
GCACATCTGTTTGTTTAAACTGATTTGTTGTGACATTCTCTCTTTTGAGTGCGGTGTACTGTTCACACAAATTTCATTTTCGCACACGGTGTTTACACTAATTTCGTTTATTGTAGCCTTATTAATACTTTTATTTATATTTTTATTTAACATCTTTGACTGCGTATTTTTCAAAATTAAGTGCTGTTATGAGGCATGTAAAAATAACAAAAAATTTGATGTGGATTCACAACGAGCAGTTTGTTGCTGGTTGTGTGATAACATCTGCCACATGAAATGTGCGGGTATTAATGGGCGTGACCATGATAGGTTAAACAGTCGGTCGAAAACCGTCTGTGGCAACTATACGTGGTCTTGTTCGTCATGCTATAAGCGTCAGCTTGACTTTTCGTCAATGTGCGGTAGTATCCGTGACGCGTTCCTTAAATTGAATAGAGCTGTTAAGCAACTATCAGTGGACTTCGAGTCGGGAGTGGACTTGCTGAGCAATTACGACCTTGGGCCGCCCCCACCCCTTCTTTTGTTGTCGCCTTTGCCAGTTACTAACCTTACCACCCCACCTGCTCCTACATCAATCACTGCCCATCACCCTAATCAACCCACTACTCCCGCTCCCCCTGTTTTACATGTAGTTAATGTTCCTATCCCCACCGTTCCTTCAACACCTATCCCTCCAGTAGTTCCCGTGACTGCTCCTGCCCCTCCTGTTTTACAGGAAGTCCCTCCTACGTCATCAAAGCGATCTCGACAGCCGTCACCTCCCTCGTCAAACACGACTGATGACAATATAGCCAATGTTGCCACCAATTGTGTGTCACCGCCTATTTCGTCGGTACCTAAAAGGTCGAAACGGACATCACCCACAACTGAGCGTGCGTCTGCACCGTCGCCAATTACCCCCCCACGGTCGCTGCCACTACCTATGGTATCACTGAACGATAATCTATGCGTGGCCAGTAATAACAACCCGCCGCCGTCTTTGTCTGCTGTGGCACCTCGGAGACAGGTATTTATTTCAAGACTGTCTTCTGATACTACCTGCGAGGATATTATTAAATATATTTCCCATAGGTGCGAAGGTAAATTTGGCGTGCAAAAATTCACTTTTGCACAACCCAGAGATATTGCCTCATTCAAATTGAGTGTTCCTTCTGAAGTATTTCATAAGGTGTGCAATGCTGAATTTTGGCCAGACAATATGATTGTGCATGAATTCAAACCTAATAATAGGTCTAGACAGAATTCGATTAGAAATTCACAGTTGTCACATAACAACCAGGCTTCCTCTACCAGCACGGCTTCAAAAAACTAGTTCCTGATCCGGAGCATGTCTCTATACTTTATCAAAACGTAAGAGGGCTTCTGTCCAAACTTAATAGACTGTATAGGGACAGTTTTTCTTTTCAAGCTGGTATTATTGTGTTTTCCGAGACATGGCTAACACCATTGATTCTCGATAACGAAGTCCTCTGTAATAAATTCATGACATATAGACTGGATCGTCAGATGCGTCGTGGTGGTGGTGTCCTTATTGCGGTAGACGCATGTTGGCGCTCTGAGGTTATTCGAACGGTCTTGCCAGCTGGCATTGAATTCTTGAGTGTTAGAGTAAGTTTTCCCCATCAGTCGATATTTGTTACCTGTTCCTACATTCCCCCGGGGTCTAGTATGGTAATTTACATGCAGCATTTTGAAGCTATCGCATCGGTTTATAACCTTGTTCGTGTTCGTGATATTCTGGTTGTGCTAGGTGATTTTAACTTACCTAACATTTCTTGGTCTGGTCATGGAAATTTAAATTATCTTGTGCCTTCTGGTCAACACGAATTCATCGATAATTTACTTGATATACCTATCTTCCAAGTAAATCCTATAGCCAACCATCTCCACAAGTCCTTGGATTTAGTGTGGACGAATGATTATTGTTCGACAGTGGTTTCAAGAACCAACCCATTATCTTCACCTGAAGATTTGTACCATCCTACTTTAGATGTATGTCTCTGCCTTATGACATCTCCTTCGACAAGGTCTTTATCTCCTCTTCGCTGTCTTTGGTTTAGGAAGGCAAACTTCGTTCTTCTCGATACCTTAATATCTCAATACGACTGGTCTTTTTTGTATAGTTGTAATGATATTGCCAATTTTTTTTATGATTCTTTGAAATCACTCTTTGCTGAATGCATCCCTTTTAAAGAGACTGTAAAATCGGCTTATAAACCTCCCTGGTTTACTTGTCAACTCTCCAACGTGAAGAATGTAATGTCCAGAATACATAAAAAATATAAAACATGCAGATCTGCCCATTATTTTGAAAGATATTGTGTAGCTCGCTCCAGGTTTCTTATACTTAATAGTCGCTGCTACAAAAATTATCTTACTCGTTGTAGGTTACAGTTTAGTGATAATCCTCGGCAGTTTTATAATTTTGTGAACGCAAAGCGTAAATCTGCTGTATATCCTTCCTCTTTTTTCTTGAATAATGTACATGCTTTTGACGATTCTGGTATAGTCGATCTATTCGCTAATTTCTTCCAATCAACGTATTCTTCAGGTAACTTTTCAGGAGGCGGATACCCCTATCAAGTTAGTTCAATTAATCATTTCAGCTCTTTTGATATTGATCAGGATGACCTTCTTCTGAAGCTAAAATCTTTGAAGTTATGCTATTCTCCAGGTCCTGATAATGTACCTAGCTGTATTTTAATTCGTTGTGGTACTTCATTGTGCAAACCGTTGTTAAAACTTTTTAACTTATCTCTTCACCAAGCATCATTCTCATGTATCTGGAAGGAGTCATTCATTATCCCTCTTCATAAGAAAGGAAATAAGTCTGACATCTCGAACTATAGGGGTATATCAAAATAATCTGCCATTCCAAAATTATTTGAAACCAGTAAGGGCGGTATAGTCGAGTATACTCGACAATATAACACCCTGCACGCATGCTAGGCGGTGCCACACCCTCAATCTACAAAAACATATTGATCTGACGTCGCTTATTCAAATAGTGTTTAAAATACAAAGAAAATCGGTCAAAAAATGTGGATTTTACGAAAAATTTAAGTTTGTAGGTCTCTGAGGGGTAGCCATCAAAGAGAGGGGAAATTTGTGGTATGCAGTTTTTAAGATGTATTATCACTGAGCTTGTATACAAAATTTCAGGTTCATACCTTTGTTAATTTTAGAGATATAGCAATTTAGAGATAATTACTGGGGGAGGGGAAATGAAAATGAGGGGGTAATTTTGTGGTATGCAGTTTTGTAGAGCCACTCATACTGAGTCTACATACCGACTTTCATGTTTCTATCTCTTTGGATGTTTGAGTTATAGCGTTTTAAAAAAGTGGGTTAGGGCTGGATGGGCGGGAAGGAGTGGGCGTGGCACAAAAAAAAATAAACTTGATCTGCTGCCAAGCATCACGAGTCTACCCTCCAAATTTCAAGTCTCTAGCTCTTACAGTTTCCGAGATCCATTGGTGAATACAAACGGACGGATAGACGGACGGACAGACGGACGGACATGGCTCAATCAATTTCTCTTGTCGTCCTGATCAAGAATATATATACTTTATGGGGTCCCCCACCCTTCCTTCTGTGCGTTACACACATTTCGTTCAAACAAACTTAATATACCCTGACACACTGTATGTGCAGGGTATAAAAATAGTGGTTTCGAACTTACAGCACTACTGTAAATCTATTATATCTCCATCGCAGCATGGCTTTATGAAAATGAGGTCTGCCACCACTAACCTCCTCGAATTTACTTCATTAGTTGGTCACGGTTTTCTAAATCACTCTCAAACTGACGTTATTTACACTGATTTTACTAAGGCCTTTGACTCTGTGAACCATGAGTTGCTGTTGTATAAGTTAGGCCTTATGGGTTTTCTGCCGAATACTCTATGTTGGATTGAATCGTATTTAAAAAATAGATCTCAAAGAGTGTTGTTCAAGCTTTCATTGTCAAAACCAGTGCATGTCACCTCTGGTGTTCCTCAGGGTAGCCATTTAGGTCCATTGTTTTTCAATCTTTTTACAGATGATCTTCCTCTCAGTATCTCATATGCTCGTGTGGTTATGTATGCTGATGATGTGAAGCCCTGTCTCTCGCTTAACGGCGCTACTGATTATTTTAGGCTTCAAAGTGATCTTAACGCAATGCATTCTTGGTGCACAATTAATCTATTGTATCTTAATAGCTCTAAATGTAAATTTATGACATATCATCCAAGTAAACCACTTTTGTTTACTAACACGATAGATAATGTCCTATTAGAGCGTGTATCCACATTTAACGACCTCGGTGTTCTATTTGATTCAAAGCTTTGCTTCAATCAGCACGTTTCTAGGGTCGTTAATAAAGCAAAGGGTGTTTTTGGTTTCATTAAACGTTGGTCTAAAGAATTCAATGACCCCTATACTACAAAGATTTTGTTTACATCTCTTGTGCGTCCACTGCTTGAATATTGTTCTTGTGTTTGGTCCCCACAATATAAAAAGCATCAAGATCGTATTGAGTCTCTTCAAAAGCAATTCCTTTTGTTCGCTCTTCGTGGACTAAATTGGGACATTAATTCGCGCCTTCTATCTTACTCAGCTAGGCTGCTTCTTATAAACCTTCCATCATTAGGACATCGCAGGATTGCTCTCGGGGTTTCGTTTCTCCATAAACTGATTTGTGGGGCTATAGACTCTCCTAATCTTTTATCTCAACTAAGGTTCTGCATTCCTAGACGTATTACCAGAAACTTTGTTCTTTTATCTCTAAATAGATGCACAACTAACTATGCTTTACATGATCCTCTTCGAGTCTTATGCGATAATTATAATAAGCTTTGGAACATACTCTCGCCTGAGATCTCACCCGCTTCGATCAATACTATCATTCTTCGTCATCTGCGTGATGAATGAACTCCTGACAAGAGGGACTAACTGGACTCCGTCTAGACAGGATTCTTCTAGCTACCTTCAACCTGTCTTTTTATGTATCTCTGACCACTCATGGCTGTGAGAAGGGGCATAGCTAGCTGTTTGCAAATAAAATACCCCCAACGGGTCAGAGACGTCTAATTATAAGAGCTAGATTTAAATATTTCTAAGTTAATTTATATCTTTTCGTATTTTTTTCTGTTATTTTTTTTTGTATATAATCTTTAAGTAGACAGTAATTTGTCATATTTTTAAATTAAATAAATAAATAAATATTGAAAGATCAAGATAATTTCAATCGCTGTAAGGAAAACTTTTTTTTTTGTATGATAGAGGGCTGAAATTTTAAACTAGTAGTTTTACATGGTCCGACTAATTGCCTGAAAGTTTCATTGAGATAAGGCAACTGGAACTCGTACCTGCCATACAAAATGAAGAAGAGGAAGAGAAGCAAGATTCACGTCGTTGTATGGAAAACTTTTTTGTTTCTTAACCAATTGATTTGAAACTTCACACTTATGTTCTTGGAGAGGCACTAAGACTATTTTGACATAAATAGGCACGGTTACGCCAACTTTTAGCCCAAAACAGTCTTTCCTTTGTAGCTATAGTAGGAAAGGCGCCAGTTCTTTTGTGTCATGTTTCCTACACATAGTTCTGTGGTCCTGCAGTCTGTTGCCGTCTGCCACCTTGTTTTGTTCTCAAGCATGGCTGCGTCTAACACTCTGCCGTATAGGGCTTGTAATGATATATTGATAGCCTCTACTCTGTCGTTAGGTAGTTTAGTACCAGATTTGGCAAGACAGTCTGCCATTTCGTTACCCTCTATGCCCCGGTGGCTTGGAATCCAGTAGATGCGCACCTGTTTTGAGGCACAAAGAACATCTTATGCTACCCTGCTTGCAAGGCCATTTTGGGATCTGATAATGGGAGTCCGCATGGCTTTAATGGCCGCTTGGCTATCTACGAATATGTTGATTAGTTCTGTTGTAGAGCTGATTGCTTGGGCTTCTTCTGCAGCTTTCCTAATGGCGAACACCTCCGCTTGGAAGATGCTGCAGAAGTCTGGCAATTTGAATGCCTTCTCTATACTCGCTGTCGCGCAGAAGACCGCGGCATCCACCCCTGATTGCATCTTTGAGCCATCTGTATAAATGTTTATCGCATTCTGTGCTATACCCTCTCGCCATTCATCCGAGTCTAGTTTGACTGGTACTTGGGCCATGTGCATATGTGGTGCTATGTAGTCAGTAGCGCATCCGAGTCCCATGAGTATTTTGCTGTGCCCAAAGGAACGGGCTTTTAACAGGCCTGCAGCAGAGAGACGGTACGCAGTCTTCCGAGCATGTAGGCGTACCTGTATGTCCAATGGGATGATTCCTGTAAGTCTTTCCAATGCTTTGGTGGGAGTGGATCTTAGCGCTCCCGTCACGCACAGAAGTGCCTATCGTTGTGTGCGCTCTAGCTTCGATGGGTATGCGGATTTGGTGTTTGCTTGCCACCAGACCAATATGCCGTAGAGAAGTATTGGGTGCATGACTGAGATGTACATATATCCAATGCGTTAGTCTGGGTGACAGGCCCCAAGTGCGACCCAGCATCTTCTGGGATGCATTGCCTTTACTACCCTTTCCTCTACATTGAGCCTCCAGCTCAGATTGCTACTCAATACCACTCCGAGATACCTGACCTTGCTTTTTGGCTCGAGACTTATATCTCCTGTTCTGGGGGGTGTCCAATTCGAAACCTTGTATCTCTTGGTGAAGAGAATGAGCTCCGTTTTGTCTGCATTGATACTGAGTCCGACCCCCTCTGCACATCACAGTATTATTTTTAGTGTGACGTCCATGATTGAGCTGATAGTTGATGAACATTTCCCTGTGATAATTACGCTCATGTCATCCGCATAGGCGGTTATCTTGGGAGCTTCGTTCTTAAATTGTTTGAGCATTTCATCCACCACTAGGTTCCATAGTAGTGGTGAGAGGACACCTCCCTGCGGTGTTCCCCTGTGTGCTGCCTTAGTTATACGGGATATGCCCCATTCGGCGCAAACTCTTCTGCAGTTCAGTAATCTGCTAATCCACGAATTTATCGCTATGTGGGTGCTGTTGGCACCTAAACATCTTATTATCGCGGATGTTGTCACGTTGTTGAATGCCCCGGATATATCAAGGAAGGCGCCTAGCGCATATGCCTTGTGTTGTAGTGCACTTTCTATGTTGGTAACCAGACTGTGGAGCGCAGTTTCAACGTATTTACCCTTAGTGAAGGCATATTGATTCTTTTCCATATTAAGATCTGAACTCTCCTTGATATGGAGGTCTTGCAGCTTCTCGAGCGTCTTTAGCAGGAAAGAGGTGAGGCTGATGGGCCTAAAATCCTTGGGCTGCATGTGACTGCACATACCCGCTTTGGGTAAGAACACTACACGGGCCGTTCTCCAGTCTATAGGCACATAGCTCCACCTCAGGCATGCTTCGTACACTAGTTTCGGCCATGGGATTGTTTTCTGTTTGGTCTTTTGCAGCATTGCTGGGAAGATGCCATTTGGTCCGGGGGACTTATAACCCTCGAAGGAGTCAATAGCCCATTTGATTTTATCCACCTTTATCATATCAATGGGTATCGTATTTTCTTGCGTAGGATTTTTCAGTGGAGTCTGTTCATCGACATCGGTGCAGCCTGGGAAGTGAGCATCCAAAAGTGTGTTCGTCGCTTCCCTGCTGCTTTCCGTCCACCTTCCATCTTTTTTAATTTGGCTTTGAGTGGCTGGTTACTTGCAAGCAGTTTCCTGAGCCTAGCGGTGTCGGTTATCTTCCCCAACCCTTCACAAAAGGTCTTCCATGATTCTCGCTTTGATTTACGTACTTATTTTTTGAAGTTACGCAACCTGATCTTGTATTCATTCCAGGCCATGTCATCATTCACCTGTTTAGCCAGTTTAAAGACCTCTTTGAGATCTAATCTTTGCGTTTTCAGCTTTGGATTCCACCACGGTGGGGTGGCTCTCTGCCTCGGTTTCGTCGGTCTGCAGGACCTTCGGTACGCATCGTTTAGGTTTCCTGTTAGAATCTCAAGGGATCGTTCGATGTCTCCCGTCGATTCTAAATTAGTGGGAGCAGTTAGTTTACTATCGACTACTTTAGTGAACTTTTCCCTGTTTGTATTCCGGGGGTTTCTATAAATGCAGTCAGGGATTTTATGGCTGAAGTTAATATTAAAACTCAAGTATTTATGATCTGAGAAGGAGGGTCTGCTGAGAACTCTCCAATCTTCTGCTCTACATTCGTAGCTATTTAGCAAAGTAAGGTCAAGGACGTCAGCCGAAGTGGGTCCAACATACGTTGGCTCTTCACCTCTGTTCGCTGTGTCTACGTTATTTTGTAGAATAAATTGTAATAACGACTCACCCCTATCATAGATGTCTTTACTGCCCCACACTGTATGGTGTGCGTTGGCGTCAGTGCCTGTAATGAGCGGTTGGCCTTTGCTGCCTGTTTCAGCCACCAGCCTTCTCCACTCATTTGGCGGTGCCTCTACTTCGTGTGCCATATAACAGGATGCTAGAATTAGTTTCTCCTCCTTGCTGTTCTCGATGGCAACAACTGTGAGGTCATCGGTGCTGTAATTGGACATTAAGTAAGAGTGCATACCTTTTCTTGTTAGAATGACCGTTCTGTTCTTGCTTTTTGCAGTCGGGTAGAAGAGATTGTAGTTTGGTGACTTTAGGCCAGAAACCTTGTTCCCCGAGGCCAGCCAAGGTTCCTGGACCAAAGCTACGTTGGCGGGCCCTTCCTCCAGGGTTAGAAGGAGCTCCGCCGACGACAGTTTGCTTTTATGTAAATTTAGCTGGAGGACCCTGAGCATCGTCAGTTGGCCCCTCCCTCTCAAGCGGCTCGACAACAAGTGTCTTGTCACCCCCTTCATCATCTTCCATTTCGATGGAGTGTGTTTTCATTATTGTCATCGGGGTGGCGTTTTTTCAGGCGCAGGAATACGTTTCTAACCCCCCATGCCATTTCCCCCCGCCTTTCATATAGCATGACTTCTGCCTCTTTGTTCAGCTGCAGAATCATGCACTGTCCCTTGTCTTCCGGTTTGAAGACACGCAGGAGCTTCCAGCTGTCTGTTGAGACGTCTGGGTTTTGCCATCTGAGCAGCTTCAGCGCTTGCTCTTGTGGAACGACCCTTGGGAAGAGGACCTTGGCCTTCGGCACGGACGGAATACAAGTTCTGTCCACTACATCCAGCTTGGCTCCCTCCCAAAGGCCGCCCATACTCGCCACCACCTGAGAGACCCACTTAAGGGTGAGTTCGTCCCCGCAGTTGAGGATATTCACCCACTCTGCACTCGCGGACTGGGGAGGATAGAAGCTTCTCTTCTGCTTCCGTCGATATGGATTCGCAGTCCGAGTCTACTGGAACTTTGGTACTGCTCCTCCATACCTGGGCATTGGCTGCATATGCAGCTTTTGATGTGCTGGCAGTAGCAGTGCAACCGTCATAGCCTGCTCCCGCTGTGACGGAGGTGTGACCGCTGGCGACACGCATAGAGGATTTCTCCTCTCCGTGCCCGCCGGTGGTAGCAGTCACGCATTCCACCGACGTTTGAACTGACATCCCAGTTCCTGTTTGACCGTCCTTTGTCTCCATTTTGAATTATTCATTCGGGGATTCACCCTATAGCGTTTTATGCCTACCGCAAGGCCGGTTTACAGAGTACCTTCTCCGCCCGACTACCATTAGTCAGCACTCCATAGGAGCCTGTTACCAGCCGCCCCCACGAGGAGAGTATAGCCGTAGTTTCAATAGTGTATACAGTTACGGCACGCTCACCTATGTGTTGCATGTTGTTCCTCCTGTATATCTGCTGACTGATGGTCTTCTCCTCCAGTGACAACGGCTCATCCCACGCCCTTGTCATTAGTGCTTGGCGCACCCGCTTCATGAGGGCCGCACGACGTGCCGTCGTCGCCACCTCCTGGACTACTGTTGTCGGCGCTGCCGTTCTCGGCGCTAGCGCTGCCGTCCCTGGCGCGGCCACTGCTGTCTTCTTCGGCGCGCTTGAAGTTTCCGCCACCAGCGCCTCCGCACACCGCCGTCTCCACTGCTGTCGCTCCTCTCCTCCTCCTTCATTGCCACCACGTAGCGCGCCGCCTCGTTCCTCGCCACGCTCTCCTGCACCCCCTGTTTTCGCCAGTGCTGGGGAACAGTCCCCGCACCACTGACACCGTCCGCTCTTAACGCAGGCAACTGCGCTCCAACCCCCATCCTAGTCATGCCTGGATGGCCAGGCTTAGGAGACAGCATTCGCTCCCGGTTCACCTCATCGGCCCACAACAGCTCGCTTCTGTCGACTTGTAGGACATCATGTAGCGGCGCGTCCAACTCCATGGCCATGGGCGAATCCACCACCATGATTACCTGCCCTGGCTTCGCCTCCTTTGGTACTGGCCTGAGCATCAAGTAGACGCCCCAGCCACCGCTCTGACGCAGTATCGCTAACGTCAGTGATGACCGTCAATAGTCAAACAATAGAACAAAAACAACAATCATATGCATAATCGGTCTATCGTACCAAAGCAACAACACAATATACGCGCTAGACTGACGTTTCGCTGAATTGACGCTTTGAAAACTTTTTGAATAATTGCAACTAATTCGTATTTATTGTGGTGTGCTGATTCCGCAAATAGTAGACATAAAGTCGTATCACCCTCCAATTTCTTGCATTTCACAGGATTGTAAAAAACACGAAATTGCTGTTTTTAAAACTTGTGTACACGATACCTCATAAACTACTGGACCGATCTTGTTGAAATTTAACTAAGATATTCTTAGGAATCCAATCTGTCATGTAGTAAGGGAGTTTTTTGATTGAGGGCCTCATTCGAAAGTTATACACTTTTAGACCTCAATAAATCAAGAAAAAAAAGTTTAATCTTTAAATAGCTGTAAATTAAAAAAAAAAAACTTTTAATTTTTTCCCCTAAGTTACTCTATTTGTAGTTATTTAGACACTAGTTGCAATTATTCAAAAAGTTTTTTCTTATTGGCTTGCGTAATCAACGTCGCTACTCAACGTCGTTAATCAGCGTCGCCAATCAGCTTTGTTAATCAAAGTCGCTACTAAATGTCACTTTTCGACGTCGCTAATCAACGTTGTTTATCAACTTCGCTACTCAGCGGCGCTACTCATGAGCGGCCGCTACTCATCCGATAATTAGCTACTTCGCCAGCTTTTCGCTTGTCCTCACCCCATGTCACTCCGTTTTTGGCCTTGTCGTCCTCCAAAGCACCAAACTGCTGCCCACTAAATCGGAGTCACGAACTAAACTATTTTCACGATAACGAAAAGCGCACAACTGCTGCTCACGACATTGGACTCACGATCGAACGTATTTTCACGAAGACGAAAAGCGCAAAATTGCTGCTCACGGCAACGAACTCACGAACCATGCCATCAATCATGACATGGAACCTCGCCCTCACCTTCTTGAGCTAACCCAAATCGAGAAAGCAACCCCCTTCCCCTGCCGCTAGACCAGTCGTACTCAATCAACAGGCAAAAGTTACTGACACTAGTCTTGCGCTGGTTCCGGGAATCACGTCTTCGCCCCGATGATGGCGCTGCACCCACTTCCTCGACGAAGGGCGGTGCGTATTTTGCCACCCTTCCGATCCTGCACTTCGGTAATCACGGGGGAGCGAAAACCTCGCACCACAAATGGTCCGTCGAACCGAGGTGCCAGCTTAGCGGCGAACCCCTCCACTGCCTTTGACAATGGGTGTTGCACCAAGAACGCGGGAGAATACTCCGTACTGTCAGCCTCGCTGGAATTTACCGCAAGCGACAATTCCGGGAAAATACAAAAATTCGGTTTGACCACGTCGAAGCTTGGTGATTCGTGATCACCGTGAATTGGTAATCCTCCAGATAGGATCGAAGATTCCGAAAAGCCCACACTATGGCTAAACACTCCTTTTCCGTGTCGGAATAGTTCCGTTCCGACTTCCCGAGGGGACGACTGGCGTAAGCTATTACTCGCTCTTCGCCGTCTATCACCAATGTCTCGGGCACCAATGTAAAGGACTCCCGGTTCACGCCCAGGCAACTCAGTCACGACCAAGTAGCTTTACCACCGAAGTGACACTTCCAACGTCGCCAGCCTTTGACAACGTCTCGATAAGTGCTTTCGCACTTACCACCTCCCGACCTCTCTTCCTGATGTTCAACGACAACATCGACGACTTAGATGTCACTAAAGCGGCGTCGTCAGAGGAAGTCATCCCCTCATCACACGTCTGGCCACCATTGCCAGCCACACGCTTCTTCTTGGGTTTCCCCATCGAAGCCAACAACTCAAAAGTTTACCTCAAGTTTAACAAGTAAACAAGCTAATAAAACTCGCAAGCAAAAAGAACCGTTCACTTACAGCAACAAAATCTATTGTAAGTGCAATAGAATGTGTCGTACAAAAGAGAACGCAAAAGAAACCAGTAAGGACGCTATCTTCAGCAAGGCTGAAGCTATAATACTTTTCACGTTGTGTCACTATAAAAAAAAGTAAATGAATAGTTTTCATGCCTCCCTTACAACATAACTGTAAGGTTTCAAGTCAATTGGTTAAAAACCAAAAAAGTTTTCCATACAACGGTTCAAGTTTTGCGATAAGTGGGCGTGGCCATGCCCATTTTTGGTCAAAATAGTTTTCATTCCTCCCTAAGAACATAAATGTAAGGTTTCAAGTCAATTGGTTAAAAAACAAAAAAGTTTTCCATACAACCGTTCAAGTTTCACTATAAGTGGGCGTAGCCACGCCCACTTTTGGTCAAAATAGTTTTCATTCCTCCCTAAGAACATAACTGCACAGTTTCAAGTCAATTGGTTAAAAAACAAAGAAGTTTTCCATACAACGGGTCAAGTTTCGCTATAAGTGGGCGTGGCTCTTCTTCTTTTCGTATGGGAGCTACCTGTTCCAATAATCCGATCATGCTGGTTCCGACGAATGATTCATCGTAATAATATCTAAGACTCTGTGCAAAGTTTCAGCTTGATAGCTTCAAAACTGAGGGACTAGTTTGCATACATACAGACAGACAGACAGACAGACAGACGGACAGATGGACATGGCTAAATCAACTCGTCTTGTCTTCCTGATCAAGAATATATATACTTTATATAGTCGGAAATTAATATTTTGATCTGTTACAAACTCCGTGACAATGTTAATATACTATTTCACATACGTGAAATAGTATATTGTTTACAACTTGTGTGACAACAACAACAACGCACTTGAAATACGGTAAACCGTTAATGCAAGCAAAAAAGTACTTTGAAATAATAAAATAAATTTATTATCACGCAGCGAAAACACGTCTGAACACTTCGAGAACTGAACAGCGAATGTAGATAAGGACATAGTAAGTCGAAGGGGTTTTACGTGAGCACCTGCCAAAATTTGGCCTTATCTCACGGTGCTCAAACGACTAGCATAACACTGGATTGTTAAACGTCAATCAGCGTTCCCTGTAGACATACGCCTCAGGTACCAAAACGAAGCTATGTTGCTTCGACATAGCTTCCTCCTTCGTGGGGAGCCGAGGCTTATCACAAACCTCTGCCGGTCTCTGGGTCGCGGCACCCGGTTCCCACTCCACCGCGAGCACAAGGCTCTTAACCACAGCCACCACGATGCTCCCACAAGGCAGTCTACCCGACGGTCAGGACAGGATTGCAATGAAGCAGCCCTGTGGGCTCCTGACCTCCCGTGGTACCAGAATATGCTTACATATACGGAGCCACACGCCTACACGTATCTTCATACGCATATGCCTGCGCTTAACATAGACATACATGCACACAGCCTCTGGTCAGGCCTTGTACAAAAGTACTACCAAAATGAACTCCAAACAGTTCTGGGGTTGGTGGCCCCACACATCTTCCTTGGTTGGGCCTATCTGAAACCTCTGCCGATCTCTGGGTCACGGCGATATGCGGGAGAAAACTCAACCGCTCGCCGACTGTGATGCCAAGGTACCAATATTTGTCAACGTACCGTAGACCTGCTCCTGCAAGTTGTACGACAGGATAGGCATCATTGGTGATAAGCGACCTTTCAGCAACATGACTGCCGTCTTGCTCGTTGACACTGTCACGCCAACTTCCCCAAGCGTCTACGATGGACATCAGATGCGTGCCACGTCTTTCCAGATCCGCACGAGCACCGCCCGTAACGAAGAGTAGCAAGTCGTCTGCATACGCGCTGAACGTACACGACGGTTCCAAACGCTGGAGAAGCTAATCCATATGCATGGACGGCACAGGAGTAAAGTCTGAACTGTGCTGGGGGTATGCGTCACCATAACATATGGTCGCTGAGCTCCCACTCTTCCACTCACCAGTCATATGCTGCTTGATTGACGATGGTCACGTCGATATCGCTCTGGCCTTGGCGATTATCAAATGTGTACGACTCACTGAAGTGATTAAGCAGGATTCAATCAGACAGCAGCTCACACCGTGCATGGTTCGTGTGCCTCCGAGCGAACTCGGAAAGCTTACTAGACCAAGTGGGGGATACTGCATTCGCGTCGAGTCCAAAGATGACAGACGAGCCAAATCTTCCAGTGGCACTCACACATACGCCAAATTCCGTGGTAAATGACAGATGGTATCTAGGTCGTCGATGATGACTGCTGCCTTCCCACGTCGATCGGAAAACACACGCATCCCGGCTGGGAAACCTGTGATCCGACCAGCGCAGTCGACTTAGGGCTCCTGAACAAGTGCGAACAAATGGCCAGAGTCACGAATGCGGACTCCGAGCTCGATGGCAGCAGCTCGGCCTCCACCACAATTCGCTTGGGTGAAACTAAACATATTAATGTCTAGCTTGCAAACTCGCTAGCACAGCAGCGTAGATGGGGCACGATCCACTGAGCATGTGATGCCCAGAAGATTGCCCATGGAAGCGACACTTCCGGCAGTCCACCGGGTGCACACACTTCGCATAATTGTGGCCGGTCTATCCGCACTGTCGGCAGACAGTTTCCTTCAGGCGGCAATCAGTCACTTTGTGGTCGAATCCAACGCAGCGATGGCAAGCATACGTTCAGATGAGCGACCGAGTCCGGTACGAAAACCACTTCACGTATACTCGAGCGCCGTCGAGTATCCCGTGGGCCTTCTCATTCACCTCCAGTGTGGTCCCGGTGGGGATGCGGGCAGCGGCGGCACTTGTTACTGCCGGCATCACTCGTTCCGCAGCTGCTGACATCGCTAGTATCAGCGACGTCCATGGACGAATCCATGACGATACTTCCTGGCGCTTCTACTTCCTTCGACAGTGCTCGGATTCGACGGGTAGGTGTCAGACTTCCGGTTCGGGGTGTCGGTTGATGACGCTGCATACTTAGACAATACATCTAACACTGCAAGGAAGTCATCATATCGGCCACATACCACACATTATTATTATCCAGAACCAGTCTTTTTCCCCTATACTCAATTCTGACAATCGATTTGCACGTCAGAACTGTTTCGGTCTTCCATCAGGGTTTCCCCTGACTTCAACCTGATCAAGTATAGTTCACCATCTTTCGGGTCACAGCACATATGCTCAAGGTACGTCCCAGTTAGAGGTATATATAATATAAATATTATCATACATAACTATATAGAGCGCCCCGGGATTGTGTTAAGAAATTATTACTAATATCAAAACTAATCCCATTAAACAAGTCAAGTTAATTATGCCATTAGGTTTATAAAATCCCAATGACTTGCACATATGTTAGACTCCTTGGTCCGTGTTTCAAGACGGGTCCCGAAGGTATCCTGAATCTTTCGCATTGTTAATCATACAAATGCATATAATAAACACAAAAATCATCGAATTAACGCATTGTATATATGATAAATCTATCAATTCTTTATCAAATCAATAAGCATTTGTTCTATGTTAAAATGCAAGCATAATAATTTGAATAAACTAAAGCTCATGATTTTTTGATAAATATTTTATTATATTAATAGATTACAATGTCCTTATATGGAAAAAATGCACAATATCATTACAATATTATTAAAATATATTAAGTCTAATGATGAATTTTCCATAATGGATATTCAGGTTCATCGGGCTTAACCTCTAAGCAGTTTTACGTACTATTTAACTCTCTATTTAGAGTTCTTTTCAACTTTCCCTCACGGAGTTTACCACCCACTTAGTGCTGCACTATCAAGCAACACGACTCTTTGGAAACGTCTTCTAGTAATTATTAACGTTATACGGGCCTGGCACCCTCTTTGGGTAAGTGGCCTCATTTAAGAAGGACTTAAATCATTAATTTCTCATACTAGAATTTAGACATTCCATACACTGCATCTCACATTAACCATATAGATAAAGTGACTTAGTGCTGAACTGATTTCTTTTCGCTCGCCGCTACTAAGAAAATCCTTGTTAGTTTCTTTTCCTCCCCTAATTAATATTCTTAAATTCAGGGGGTGGTCCCATATGAGTTGAGGTTGTGTAAAAACATATTTTGTATTATTTTGCTTTAAAAGAAAATACAAATATTTTTTGTTGTTTATTTTTTGAAGAATTATTATATGATTGTCATAAATTTTTTTGTATTTTTATACATAATTTCTTTTTCTTAATATGAGGCAATTCTAGAAAAATATATTATTTTATGCTAGACTTTTCTCAATATAATATTTGAATAAAGAAATTTTCTTCAAAACAAAAATATTTAAGAGGTATTTTCAAAACATTTGCTAATCCATATTATGAATTATTGTTTAACAATGTATCCTATTATTGGATACCATGTGTTTATTATATAAAAATTTTATATGAATAAACAACTTATTTAGCATAGTCTTACAACCCTCAACCATATGTAGTCCAAGCAGCACTCTAAATTTAATTAAAGTACATAACAGCATGGACTGCGATATGCGTTCAAAATGTCGATGTTCATGTGTCCTGCAGTTCACACGATGACGCACAGTTTGCTGCGTTCTTCATCGACCCATGAGCCGAGTGATCCACCGCTTAGAGTGATCTTATATATTTTATATATTTTATTTATATTGTTTGTCATAATATAGTTTTATTGAAAAAAATTAAAAATACAACATTTTACTGGAATATATCAATTCCTTCAATAAAAATAGTTTAATAAAACCCAAAATCGTTGCGAAATGTCTTAGTTATGTAATTGTAGCTATATATTTTATTATATAAAAAAAATACAAGCCAGCAAAAACAAATAATTAACCTAAAACAAATATTAATGGAATAGGTACAACGTTATAAATTATAGGTTATTAAAATTGTTTGAATTATGTATGCCTAATATGTGTATTAGACAATACTTATGTTCAGCTAAATGAAAATTATTCATTTAACATTCTCAACTATTTTGTTGTATATTTCTTATATTACAATATATATATATTAAGGGTATTCAGTAGTTCTCGCATCTGTAGCAGATAGCAGGTCTAGCAAACGAAAATTTCAAATTACAAAAACAAATTGTCTGAACAAAAGTTTGCCGAGATTGCTATACCCCAGCCTATGTATATAAAAATCGTCGCACATGTAGCAAATTTTTATTTGTGTTTTGTGTTAATAGCACTCCAAATTTTCGGTATTATTTAAAATGTTTTTAACGCAATTGGAGAACCCTGACTACTTTGCAACAGTTATTTGAATTTAAATTCCAAAAATTACAGTAAATAATTGCAGTTGAGAGTTCACGACTTCGACTTACCCTGTACCATCAGATTGATGGGACTGTTAAAGGGTGTTCCCTCACCCAATTTTCAATCGAAATGGATCTCACTTCCATATAATATCAAATATACCAATTTTAAATTCTTCTAGACCCTTTCGTTCTGGAAATATTGCATATAAAACTTTCATTTTTTTTTTATAAATATGTTAGGCTATTTAAGAAAAGAATGTAATCCTTGATGAAGGTGGAAAATACCACCGGAAAGAAAAGTGGGACAATGTTGTTTGAACTAAAATAATTTTTATATAGCTGAACATAATTTGCTTTTTAAACCCGGTTTTAGTTTACAAAACGAGTTTGATTTCCTTTATTATAATTTCAATGGGTACACATAACCACTAATTTGTGGTTAGGCCAGATCATAACACATATCTTTCATTTTCAATTGTATTTTCTTTTGAATATTATTTATTATTTAGACACAAATTATTCAAAGCCTACTTAGCTAAAATATCTGAGTTGCAAAGTTTTTCGTTCAGAAGGGCGTTCACAAGCTTTCGTTTGCTAGACCTGCTATCTGCTACAGATGCAGGAACTACTGAATACCCTTATTGTGTTTTGTGTATATTTTTAGTTTTCATATTTATTATATTTATTTTAAATATAATCATATATTTTTGTTTACGGTATGAAACACTTTAATGATCCTTCCGCAGGTTCACCTACGGAAACCTTGTTACGACTTTTACTTCCTCATCAATAATCAAGTTTGGTCAACTTTTGCGAAACAACCGTAACACACAAGGCGTCACAGTGACCACGTCCGGAGACCTCACTTAATAAATAAAAATCAATCGGTAGTAGCGACGGGCGGTGTGTACAAGGGGCAGGGACGTAATCAATGCGAGTTAATGACTCACACTTACTGGGGATTCCAAGTTCATGTGAACAGTTTCAGTTCACAATCCCAAGCATGAAAGCGGTTTACCCGGACCTCTCGGTCTAGGAAATACACGTTGATACTTTCATTGTAGTGCGCGTGCAGCCCAGGACATCTAAGGGCATCACAGACCTGTTATTGCGCAATCTCATTATTGCCAGACGCAATTCGTTCGTTATCGGAATTAACCAGACAAATCACTCCACGAACTAAGAACGGCCATGCACCACCACCCATAGATTCGAGAAAGAGCTATCAATCAGTCTTACACACTTATATTCGGACCTGGTAAGTTTTACCGTGTTGAATCAAATTAAGCCGCAGGCTCCTGGTGGTGCCCCTCTGTCAATTCCTTTAAGTTTCAGCTTTGCAACCATACTCCCCCCGGAGCACAAAAGCTTTGGTTTCCCGGGAAGCGACTGAGAGAGCCATAGTAGTAGCTACACCTATTTGCATTAATGCATGTTTTTAAATAGGAGGAACATATGAAAAATACAAGTATTTAACATACATAAGATTTTCACCGATAATACGCTTACATATATAAAGGTATAGTACGAACTAAAATTATAGTTATACAAGTTCAACTACAAACGTTTTAACCGCAACAACTTTAATATACGTTATTGGAACTGGAATTACCGCGGCTGCTGGCACCAGACCTCCAATAGGTCCTTGTTAAAGGGTTTAAAGTGTACTCATTCCAATTACAGGGCCTCGGATATGAGTCCTGTATTGTTATTTTTCGTCACTACCTCCCCGAGCTGGGAGTGGGTAATTTACGCGCCTGCTGCCTTCCTTAGATGTGGTAGCCATTTCTCAGGCTCCCTCTCCGGAATCGAACCCTGATTTCCCGTTACCCGTTCCAACCATGGTAGTCCTAGATACTACCATCAAAAGTTGATAGGGCAGACATTTGAAAGATCTGTCGTCGGTACAAGACCATACGATCTGCATGTTATCTAGAGTTCAACCAAATGGTTTTAGCCTTATATATATATATATATATTTATGTACAAGGTGTATTTTGGGGACACAAAAAATCAATGGTTTTAAGAGGTAAAATGGGTTCAGAACGCAAAAATAGTATACCCATATTTTTTTATAGGACCTATTAAACCAAGCATCCGAAATTATTCACACTTTAATATTCAACGATCACTTTGAGGACTCAGAATATATCGTTTACTTTAAGGACTCTGTCCCCGAAATGATCGAACCATATAATGTTGAAATTTTGTATATTTTACATTTTATATGAAACATATATTTTAGGGACAAAAACGTGGTGTTGCCACCTTTTCACATATAATCTATACTTAATGTGCATTATGAGGACAGTGTTTTATGGTTATTCTATGAATAGTAGATTTTGGGGACATAGTTATTTTAAATTATAATATATGAATATAAAGTGGATTTTGAAACAATATTTGAATTTTAACGGACCTGTCCTCACATTTATGTACTTTAAATACAGGGTTGTTTTCGGGGACATTGTAATTTATACTATGGGATTGTTTTACAGGTAATTATATGAATAGTAGATTTTGGGGACATAGTTATTAGAAATTAAAATTCATGGATCCAACGTTGATTTTGGGAACATATTTGCATTTTAAATGACCGTTTGTCATATATATTTTATGTAGAGGGTTTTTTATAGGAAATCGTTAATGTTTTTCATGGAAAACTCCCTGCAATAACACGATATGAATTTGTTAAATACTACATACATATATATCGTTAATCAGCTCCGAAATTGATAACTACACCAATAAGACACTCCATATTGGTATTCAAAATTAAAGTATTTCGACAATCGTTTCGATTTCTCTCTTATATTTAAGTTTCTGCATTCAATTATTGAAACTTTATGTAAACACTGGACAAAATGTGATGTGTCTATTACCAGTCGTTTTACACAAATGAGTATCGGAAGATTCCAATATCTATTGCAACGATTTTAGGTGAAATGGTTCAAAATATGATGAAAATATTCAAATTTTCGAATTCACGCCTAGTTAACAATATATTCGAACTTAGAGTTCACACATAATGAAGACAAAATGTTAATTACATCATAATTAAATAATACGATGGAACAGATTGAAAGTATCAAAACGTTTTCAGGTTGATTGGGCCGAAATAAACTAAAAAATATTGTTAGATATTTGTATGCAAAGTATACTTTGGGGACCTTATTTGAATTTTAACGGACCATTTCTCATTTATATTTTATATACAAGGTTTTTTTTCGAGAACATTGTACATTTTGCTTATTGAAAACTACCAACAATCATATATGCTTTTAGTTTTATGATTACTATATAGGCGTACGCATATGTATTTTTATTACTAGTCGTTGTAGGCAAATATGTATTGGAGGATTTATACATAAATGCTAATCTCAGGGCATATTGGAACTGTTCTTGGGTAACATGCAGCGTACATACAATTTTCAAAATAAATGCAAATGAAAACTATTGTCCTTTGCTAATATATACATATTAAAAGCTTAATACTGCACAAAAAGGCAAATGTATTTTCATATCAACTTTCATTTAAATTTCTAGATTTACACAAAAGTTAGCAGCACCTATATACCACACTGCATACAAGTTGGCACGCTCTAGTGAATACATACATCACTCGCAAAAAAGTAAAATGAAAATATTCTGTATAGTGGCGAGAAAGATTTTGATATTTGTAACGCCAATCTGACAACTAGTTTAGGTTTATTGAGCCAAAAAAAATTGAAATCATTCAATATAAATTTTCGAGTTAAAGCTTAGTTTAGAAGATATTCATACATAAGTTCCACACAAAATTAAGACAAAAAGATAATTACATCAATAATATGCCGAGAAAGATTTTAATATTCATAGCGCCAAGATGACAATATTTTTAATTCATTTAGCTGAAATAAAATCAAAATATTCTGTAAACATTTTTGGTTTTATGCTTAATTTCGGAAATATAACAACTTGAATTTCCTATATAATGAAAGCAAAAAAATTTAAATATCCATAGCGCCAATATGACAACTTCTTTAGTTTAATTGGGCCAAAATAAAACGAAAATATTCAGTAAAAATTTTCGATTTTATGCTTTATTTACGAAATATTCGAACTTAAAGTTCACTCGAAATGAAGTCAGAGACAACAAAGTTAATATACTATTTCACATACGTGAAAAGTATAATAACATATGTAATATGGCGGGAAACATTTCAATATCTTTTTATGGATATGACAATGATTTTAGATTAATTGGGCCGAAATAAGACGAAAATATTCTGTAATAATTTTTGGGTTTTTGCTTAATTTAGGAGATATAACAACTTGAATTTCCCATATAATGAAAGCAAAAAAATTTAAATATCCATAGCGCCAATATGACAACTTTTTTAGTTTAATTGGGCCAAAATAAAACGAAAATATTCAGTAAAAATTTTCGATTTTATGCTTTATTTACGAAATATTCGAACTTAAAGTTCACTCGAAATGAAGTCAGAGACAACAAAGTTAATATACTATTTCACATACGTGAAAAGTATAAGGCTGATGTCAGAGTGCGCGCGAGAAGCGAAGCGAAGCGATGCGAGAAGCTATGAGCAAAGCGAGAAGATGGCAGAGTGAGAGCTTTGCGAGAAGCGAGCTACATTGCTCTTTTTTAGTTATTTGTTTCCACCAATATGCTATTATGATAGTTTTTGCTCTTTTGGTCCCATAGCGGTGGGCGTAAAAAGACTTCAGTAATTAAATTTTCGATGTTTATATCCATTTTGTTCGGGCGTTCTTTCACAAATGACACCAAATACAAAAAAAAAGTTTGATTTTAAAGCAAAATGTTAATAAAACTCAGAATACCGCAACAAACTTGACATCTGAGCTTTCAAACACGTGTGTTTTGAAAATAAACGGTAATTAAAGGACAAAATGCAACAAAACAATCGTACTCTTTGAGCGAGTTGAAGCGATAAAGCATGTTGCAAACTGCTTTCTCGCTTTGTTCTCGCTTTATCGCTTGAACTCGCATCTCGCTTCGCTTTCACTCTGACATCTTTCGAGCGATTGCATATGAAAAAGGTTGCAGTGGTTTATCGCACGTTCTCGCCCAATATTATCGCTTCGCTTCTCGCGCGCACTCTGACATCAGCCTAATAACATATGTAATATGGCGGGAAACATTTCAATATCTTTTTATGGATATGACAATGATTTTAGATTAATTGGGACGAAATAAGACGAAAATATTCTGTAATAATTTTTGGATTCTTGCTTAATTTTGGAGATATAACAACTTGAATTTCCTATATAATGAAAGCAAAAAAATTTAAATATCCATAGCGCCAATATGATAACTTTTTTAGTTTAATTGGGCCAAAATAAAACGAAAATATTCAGTAAAAATTTTCGATTTTATGCTTTATTTACGAAATATTCGAACTTAAAGTTCACTCGAATTGAAGTCAGAGACAACAAAGTTAATATACTATTTCACATACGTGAAAAGTATAATAACATATGTAATATGGCGGGAAACATTTCAATATCTTTTTATGGATATGACAATGATTTTAGATTAATTGGGACGAAATAAGACGAAAATATTCTGTAATAATTTTTGGATTCTTGCTTAATTTTGGAGATATAACAACTTGAATTTCCTATATAATGAAAGCAAAAAAATTTAAATATCCATAGCGCCAATATGATAACTTTTTTAGTTTAATTGGGCCAAAATAAAACGAAAATATTCAGTAAAAATTTTCGACTTTATGCTTTGTTTACGAAATATTCGAACTTAAAGTTCACTCGAAATGAAGTCAGAGCTAATAGCATATGTAATATGGCGGAAAACATTTCAATATCTCTTTATGGATATGACAATGATTTTAGGTTAATGTGGCTGAAATAAGGCGAAAATATTCTGTAAAAATTTGTGGGTTTAATTACCTATACAGTATTCATAAAACTAAAAGCGTCTGTGATTGCTGATAGTTTCCAATAAACAAAGTGTACAATGTCCTTGAAAAAAACCTTGTATAAAAATATAAATGAGAAACGATCCGTTAAAATTCAAATAAGGTCCCGAAAGTATACTTTGCATACAAATATCTTTTGAAAAAACCATGAAGTCGGAAATTTTTACATTATATTTCTTGTTTATTTCGACCCATAGTTATCATATTTGAGCGATATAGACTTTGGAATCTTTCTCACAATATATTACGTCATAATTAATTAATACGATGGAAAACACTGAAATATCCATAGCGCAAGTATCAAAACGTTTTTAGGTTGATTGGGCCGAAATAAACTGAAAATATTATAAATTTATACACAACTTCACGTTTATTTCCAAGAGTTATTTGTATGCAAAGTATACTTTGGGGACCTTATTTGAATTTTAACGGATCTTTTCTCATTTATATTTTATATACAAGGTTTTTTTCAAGGACATTGTACATTTTGCTCATGAAAACTACCAACAATCAAATATGCTTTTAGTTTTATGATTACTATATAGGCGTACGCATATTTTTATTACTAGTCGTTGTAGGCAAATATGTATTGGATGATTTATACATAAATGCTAATCTCAGGGCATACTGGAACTGATCTTGGGTAACATGCCGCTTACATACAATTTTGAAATAAATGGAAATGAAAACTATTGTCCGTTGCTAATATATACATATACATACTGCACAAAAAGCAAATGTATTTTCATATCAACTTACATTTAAATTTCTAGATTTACACAAAAGTTAGCAGCACCTATATAGCACACTGCATACAAGTTGGCACGCTCTATTGAATACATACATCACTCGCAAAAAAGTAAAATGGAAATATTCTGTATAATGGCGAGAAAGATTTTGATATTCATAACGCCAATATGACAACTAGTTTAGGTTTATTGAGCTAAAATATATCGAAATCATTCAATATAAATTTTCGAATTAGAGCTTAGTTCAGAAGATATTCATACATAAATTCCACACAAAATGAAGACAAAAAGATAATTACATCAATAATATGCCGAAAAAGATTTTAATATTCATAGCGCCAAGATGACAATATTTTTAATTCATTTAGCTGAAATAAAATCAAAATATTCTGTAAACATTTTTGGTTTTATGCTTAATTTCGGAAATATAACAACTTGAATTTCCTATATAATGAAAGCAAAAAAATTTAAATATCCATAGCGCCAATATGACAACTTTTTTAGTTTAATTGGGCCAAAATAAAACGAAAATATTCAGTAAAAATTTTCGATTTTATGCTTTATTTACGAAATATTCGAACTTAAAGTTCACTCGAAATGAAGTCAGAGACAACAAAGTTAATATACTATTTCACATACGTGAAAAGTATAATAACATATGTAATATGGCGGGAAACATTTCAATATCTTTTTATGGATATGACAATGATTTTAGATTAATTGGGCCGAAATAAGACGAAAATATTCTGTAATAATTTTTGGGTTTTTGCTTAATTTAGGAGATATAACAACTTGAATTTCCCATATAATGAAAGCAAAAAAATTTAAATATCCATAGCGCCAATATGACAACTTTTTTAGTTTAATTGGGCCAAAATAAAACGAAAATATTCAGTAAAAATTTTCGATTTTATGCTTTATTTACGAAATATTCGAACTTAAAGTTCACTCGAAATGAAGTCAGAGACAACAAAGTTAATATACTATTTCACATACGTGAAAAGTATAATAACATATGTAATATGGCGGGAAACATTTCAATATCTTTTTATGGATATGACAATGATTTTAGATTAATTGGGACGAAATAAGACGAAAATATTCTGTAATAATTTTTGGATTCTTGCTTAATTTTGGAGATATAACAACTTGAATTTCCTATATAATGAAAGCAAAAAAATTTAAATATCCATAGCGCCAATATGATAACTTTTTTAGTTTAATTGGGCCAAAATAAAACGAAAATATTCAGTAAAAATTTTCGATTTTATGCTTTATTTACGAAATATTCGAACTTAAAGTTCACTCGAAATGAAGTCAGAGACAACAAAGTTAATATACTATTTCACATACGTGAAAAGTATAATAACATATGTAATATGGCGGGAAACATTTCAATATCTTTTTATGGATATGACAATGATTTTAGATTAATTGGGACGAAATAAGACGAAAATATTCTGTAATAATTTTTGGATTCTTGCTTAATTTTGGAGATATAACAACTTGAATTTCCTATATAATGAAAGCAAAAAAATTTAAATATCCATAGCGCCAATATGATAACTTTTTTAGTTTAATTGGGCCAAAATAAAACGAAAATATTCAGTAAAAATTTTCGACTTTATGCTTTGTTTACGAAATATTCGAACTTAAAGTTCACTCGAAATGAAGTCAGAGCTAATAGCATATGTAATATGGCGGAAAACATTTCAATATCTCTTTATGGATATGACAATGATTTTAGGTTAATGTGGCTGAAATAAGGCGAAAATATTCTGTAAAAATTTGTGGGTTTAATTACCTATACAGTATTCATAAAACTAAAAGCGTCTGTGATTGCTGATAGTTTCCAATAAACAAAGTGTACAATGTCCTTGAAAAAAACCTTGTATATAAAATATAAATGAGAAACGATCCGTTAAAATTCAAATAAGGTCCCGAAAGTATACTTTGCATACAAATATCTTTTGAAAAAACCATGAAGTCGGAAATTTTGGCATTATATTTCTAGTTTATTTCGGCCCATAGTTATCATATTTGAGCGATATAGACTTTGGAATGTTTCTTACCATATTTCTGATGTAATTATAATTTTGTCTTGATTATAAGTGAACTTTATGTTCGAATATCTTCTAAACTAAGCTTCATTTCGAAAATTTATACTGAGTGACTTCAATTTATTTTAGCCCGATTAACCTAAACAAGTTGTCATATTGGCGTTATGAATACCAAAATCTTTCCCGCCATTATACAGAATATTTTCATTTTACTTTTTGGGAGAGATGTATGTATTCACTAGAGCGTGCCAACTTGTATATAGTTTGCTATATAGGTGCTGCTAACTTTTGTGTAAATCTAGAAAGTAATTGATTTTAAAATATATTTGTCTTTTTGTGCAGTATTACCGGTAATAGTCACACCACTTTTAGTACCGTGGTTGCATAAAATTTTGACAATTGAATGTATAAACCTAAATGTATATGAAAAATCGTAGCGATTGTCAAAACACTTTAATTTGGAATACCAACATAGATTGTGCTTCTGTTGTAATTAACTATTCACTAGATGATTGGGAATATGTATGTACAAATTTATATCATAAGTGATTGTTGATATTTTTCTATAAAAAAAATTTACAATACCCTCGAAAAAAATCTTATACATACAATATGTACGACAAACGGTCCGTTAAAATTCAAATATGTTCCCAAAATCTACGTTGTCTCCATGAATTTTAATTTCTCATAATAATGTCCCCAAAATATACTATTCATATAATTACCTGTAAAACACGGTCTATAACATAATTAAAAATGTCCTCGAAAATAACCTTACATGAAATATATATATGTGAAACGGCCGTTAAAATTCAAATATGGTCCCCAAAATTTACTTTGCATTCTTGAATTTCAGTCCCTAAAATATACGATATATCTATATACATTAACACTCCTGTGGACGTTGCCATATCGACAAAATCATGAAATCTAATTGTTTGAAAAAAAGCCTTTTAAAACAAATTTACACTGGAATTTTGTGGTATTAAATGATCAATGGCTCAAATCTAAGCGAATTGACCTGAATTGGTTCGCTTTAGTTAAAAGGCCTTTTCATAATATGCAGTAAAACAATCTGTCCCCAAAATATACTCTCCACTTAGTTCGAGTAGGATTAAATCTAAAATAAATACATTATCTGACATTCTTGAAGTTTGCTTGGTTGGGATATTTTAATAACAATCATTAGTATTTGACGAAGTATATAATGATTTTCTTAAAAATACATTGGTTCCCTGTTAAATTCAAAATGTCCCCAAAATACACGTTCAGTTCCTGAAAATTTTGGGGACGGTCCCCAAAGACTACAAAAGTCTTCGAAATATACTCTGTATAAAGGAAAAGTCCCCAAATTAGACTCTGTACATATATATATTATTATATTATATATATTTCTTATAAAACGTTTTAAACGTATTTTGTATCGAATATGGCCATATTTATATATCAGTTTTAAACATATTCGTAATTACGTATTTTTGTTATTGTGTATTTAGCGCATTTGTATAATTTTTATATCCTGTACCTTATAGTACAAGGGTATATTAGTTTTGTCAGCATCGACAATGTATGTAACACCCAGAAGGAGATATCTCCGACCATACAAAGTATATCCTGTTGTTTTCGAAGTGAATTATTTTGAAAACAATTGTTGGTGTGCCAGAAAACTCCCCGATTTTGTGTTTTGAACATTAGTCTTCGAAAAAGGCAGAGTTGCATACACAAAAAAAAAACTTTGAGAATTTGAAAAACTGCGCAAATTTGATTATTCTTCTCAAAATATAAAATAATAATGCACCTACACTCACAAATATAGATAACTTGAATTTCATGAGGTATTCATTTTAAAATTAGCCACAAATATTTTTAAATTTTGCGCGCCAAACTACACAAATTTTGTGACAACCATACTCTTTCCTATTATGTGTGATTGGCAAATATATGACAATTGTCAATAAGAGCAAAGAAAATAGCAAGAAATGTGACGACACAAAAACATGCCTCTTGCATCGATAATCGCCCTGGAAATGGAAAGAATACGACTATTATCATTAGAAAAGACTGCGCCTTAGACAATTATCGTATCCTCTGTCGCAATCAATGCAAGCGTATTTCTTAAATTTTCTTAAAGTCGGAGAGCCGAAAATGCTAAAATATGATTTCTTCCTGCGTCATTGGAAATCGTTGAGTTTTGAAGATTAGATATAATAAAGAAGAAAAGGTTACAACAATTTTTTTTAATTTAGCGGTGGGCTTGACCGTCGTATAAAACTAAATTTGAAGTTTTTTGTTCACAAATTTTAGACCCTCTCATTCTCTTACGTCTCACTCAAAATGGCAGATTATTGAAATGGAGACTTATAAGCCTGTAATGAACTCATCTTATCTTAATCTGCCACGCAGGGGTAAATGACCAACTTTCAATCAATCTACGGTCTGCCCTACATGCGGAGCACTATCTACACTGGAAATCTTATATCTAGGGAATCTTCTCAACAGGGTTTAAGCTATCCCCCATATACTAATTTGCCACGCAATAGTAACAATGATAATCCCTACTTCGGCTTGCATACTACTACATAATCAAACCCAAGTTCAAAACAAATTGTGAATTTGAACTTAATTTTTTTTGACAGTTGACTCTTCTTCTTTACATTTATGTATTCACAACGCACATCAACAAATATTCACATGCCAGCTTGCACTAATAAAACTGTTGGCAGACATTTTCCCAAAAATAAAATATTTCTACTGACTTTCCAATTATTTCAAATACTACTGCATATTAATATGCGTTTTTAGATTGTTTTGGCAATTCAACTAATAAAATCCAAACGTACTTTTGAATCTTCGAAAATATATGCAAGCAGGTTGGCAAAGCTGGCATGGGAAAACAATCGTTATTTTGCCAGAATGGGAGATTTTACTTTAAATGCAAACTTATTAATGAAAACATTAAGATTTTTAAAATGTTTAAATGCACATTGCTCTGGCGCACAAAAAACTTTAATGATTGACTCATATTTATCTATAACAACATCGGATTCGGCTAAAATCAACCAAATAACAAAAGAGGAAAAAGGCGTTTTCACACACCTACATTTCAAAATGTCTTGTTTTCAGGGCTAAATTGATTTTAGGAGTTTTTCAGCACACCCCTGCATATATTCTTGATCAGCTCGATGAGACGAGTTGATGTAGCCATGTCCGTCTGTCCGCCTGTCTGTCTGTCCGTCTGTATGAACGCCTAGATCTCGGAAACTATAATAGGTAGAACCAAAAGCTCTTCGCAATTATTCTGTCATTTCTTAAGCAGATCCAGTTTATTTTATTTTCCCCCTTTTTAACTTCGTTTAGGGGTGAGGGCCAAATAACTGGAGTAACCTCGTGCAAAAACTTACAAAAGTCGTATTTTCTGGGTTGCCTTTCGAGATAGAAACACCAAATTTGGTGTATATAGCTGACTCAAACTTCAAGAAGCTACAATAAAAAATGGGCGTGACCACGCCCCTATATAGTAATAATTTGAAACGCTTATATCTCAAGAACCATACTACCTACAAGAATGAAACTTTGCATCTTTGATATTGGAATAGAGTATAACAAGTTTCAATAGTATAATGGGCGTGACCAAGTCCACATATAGTCATGATAGAAAGCCGTTATATCTCTTGAATGAATTGGTCTAAAAGAGTAAAAATTGGTACGTATGAAATTGAATGAAAATGAAATCTGTTTCGATTAAAAAGTGGGCGGGGCAACGCCTTCAAACAGTTAATACAAATTGATGGTACAGGGTATGTTGGAGTCGAATACTGTCGACTCAAATCCTTACTGGTTTTATACTCTTCACGTTTGTGAATAGTATTATAAGTTTGTGTTTAAGTTTGTAACACACAGAAATATTCACTTGCGACTATATAAAGTATATGTATTCTTTACCAGGACGACAAGATGAGTTTATTTAGCCATGTTTTCTATACAACGACGTGAATCTTGCTTCTCTTCCTCTTCTTCATTTTGTATGGGAGCTACCAGTTCCAGATGTCCAATCTCAATGAAACTTTCAGGCATTTAGTCGGACTGTGTAAAACTACTATGTTTAAAATTTCAGCACTCTATCATACAAGACAAAAAAGTTTTCCATACAACAATTCAAGTTTTGCTCACACACGTGAAAAGTATAATTATAATTGGTATATATTCAGCCTTACTGAAGTTAGCGTCCTTACTGGTTTTTACTTAACATTTTGTACACATAATTTGACATTAGACATTAAGTATACAAAACGTAACACTTGACAAATCAGGGTTCGCACCCGATATCGAATATGACAGGCGCAATTATTTGACGTGTTACACTCACACTATCGAAGGCTGGCATTTCAAAATGTATATTTTTTTGCTCCCTTCATAGCAAAAATTTTTTAAACACAACTACTTACGACGGCAAATGATGTGGGGTCTAGAGGGAAAGATCCCTTCATGCCCCCACCCTTCATAGACTGCTCTTGTTTATTTTTTATCGAGCAGTCCCCGTAATTTTTAAGCCAACGTCTAATTAAACGGATAGCTGCCATAGGAACAATTAGATTTGCTAGATAAACTTTTTTGTTCTTAAGTATAAACAGATAAAACTTTGCAATTACGAGTTTTTTTTTTTTTACATCTTTGAGCATTAGAATCGCGTGGCACCGTTCATATAGAGAAAATCTTAAAAATGCGACTTCTCTGTAAACCGATAAGATAGAAGATCGCAATATGAAGTGTAGTATGATTGCATTGCTTTCTTTCAAACAAATTAGAAAATGGGCGTGGCTACGCTCTTTTATGTTTATAAACTTATATGATTCTTATTGGGAAGACTATCAGACGGACTTTTACAATAAGAATAATTATGAAAATGATTGCAAGAGTATATAAGTTACAGGAAAGGTGAAAATAACACCCTTACTGGTTTTTTAAATTTTTTGCAGCGTTCACGCACCCGCACTCGAATGATATTTTAACTCGACTCCCCTTCCTTATTTTTTTTCTTCATCGATGTTTTCAAAACATCACTATCATCGGTGATGGCCTGTACAGCCTATTTTCAAATACATCCATGATTATTCAAGAACAGGAATTGTAATACTTAGGTAATATTTAGTATTTCTATTTGGTAGTGTTGGCTTAAGCCGTAGACGACTAAGGAATTATGGACAAATTCCCAAAAAGTAAGTATTAATGCAAATAGAAGCATAAACTTTTGTATCAATATGGACGGCATTTTTGACTACACTTTCAATACACACATACATAATTTTGCTGCGAAATAACATTGTGTTAATTTTTTCTAGGGACAGGAACTACGACTGCGGTAAGTTTATAAAGACGGCCGACAATTCAACAATGCAATATATCAGCGTTCAATTTTAGGCACTGTTCATTTGTTCGACTGACAACAAGCCTTCGGATATCAAAAGCCAACGAGTGTTATATGATCGTCACATGCCATCACGCAGTAATACCACCATGGAAAAAGCCACCCAACAAGAGGAAACCTTTCCAATTTTAGAAAATAAACGGCAATCTCCCTTAGCTTGCATTACTGGAACATTGTTTAAATTAGATTTGGCTGCTGTTGCCCAGATCTGGATATCATGAGTCCAGATTGGGACAATTACATTATTACAAGCTCAGCGATAGTATACAAACGCAGCATAGCATTAAGAGTTGAAAATAATTAAATAAAAAGAGGCAGCTGGCAAGACCGACATGTCAGAATATTCTACATCTTAAAAGTGTACGCATGCGTTTTAGTGTTTACTAAAGGTCTGCATGAACACATTCATATTTGTCACTTCAGTATGTGCTCTAGTATACATACTCAAAGTTATTGCACAGTTCTACATTGGATACTGATCTCATTCAAGCAAACGAAAGAGAGCCCAACTTTTTACTGACCTCTCTCGAAGTAGGCACAACTTTTTACTAAACTCTCTCAAGTGAGCATAACTTTTTTCCGAACCAAAACGAAGTTGTGCTATGCGCGCGCTTCGTTTACAAACGAGTGCCGAAAAAAATACGTGTGCAGTAAAAACCAAGCGTGTGCAGTAGAGTGCTCATTGTGAGAAAATCGGACATCATGAAAAAACGCTTAGTTTCGTATCGGCGATTTTGTTGGCACAAATTTAGCGTTCAGTGAGCTTAAGCACAAGAGTGTCTTATGTGTTGTGTGAGCGCTGGGTTACATAGGTCATTCAACGTATATTGCAAAATAAATTTTACAAAAAAGTATAAAAAATCAATTTTTCAAAATAAATTAAGTTCATTTAAAAAAAAAAAACATTTTTTAAAAACTTCGTTTCACTGATCAATAAGTTTACTGGAAACGCACAAAACATGCATGTAGTTTCTGAGCGAATGTTTCATATCCCGTTTTGAACACATTCATGCAGACCTTTAGTGTAAACACAGACATACATAATAGCGGTCTTCACGCCCAACTCGGTAACGCTTAAACGTCGTAGCTGATGAAACTCCAAAAACAAAATACATTGACAAATTTTAACGAGTTTTCATCAACCCCGACTCGTATCAAGGGTTTTCACGTAAAACTCGTTAACGCGACAAAGTGATAATTGATGAAAGTCAAAGTGCGTGAGCACTCAAATAAGCAGGTTTGCGTAAACTCGGTAATTCTTCTTCTTATATAAACAAACGAAAAAGTGAATTTGTTTGAATTGTGCGAAATAAATTAAATAAAATTAAAATTCCGAGAAATAGCGTAAAAAATCAATTAAGGGAATATAAAATGAATCAAGTTATGCAAGCAATTCATTTTCCTGAAGGTAAATATGTTTAATAATGCATGAAAAACTAATTGTGTTTAAATGGTGCACAGATACGGATCGGAATGGAGAGATTGAGGTACCAGTGGATGACTTTGTTGACGACATTATTGGCTTACATTGGTTGGCGAGAGGACGAAATCAAAGAATAACCAGTAAGGATTGGAGTCGACAGTACTCGACTTCGACATACCCTGTACCTTCAATTAGTAATGTCTGTTGTAGGGCGTTGCCCCGCCCATTTTTTAATCGAAACAGATTTCCTTTCCATTCAATAACATACATACTAATTATTGCTCTTCTAGACCAATTCGTTACAGAGATATAACGGTTTTCTATTTTGGCTGCATGTGGGCGTGGTTACGCCCATTTTATATTTGAATCTAACTATACTCCATCCCAATAGCATACATGCAAAGTTTCATTCTTGTAGGTTGCATGGTTCTTAATATATGAGCGTTTGAAACTTTTACTATATAGGGGCGTGGTTACGCCCATTTTTTTGTTTTATCTTCTTGAGGTTTGAGTCAGCTATATACACACCAAATTTGGTGTTCCTATCACAAAAGACAATGCAGAAAATACGACTTTTGTAAGTTTTTTCCCGAGGTAGCTTCAGTTATTTGCCCCTCACCCCTAAACTAACTCAAAAAGGGGGAAACTTGATCTGCGTAATGAATCACAGAATCGAATTGCAAAGAGCTTTTGAGCCTATCTATTATAGTTTCCGAGATTGACGCGTTCATACAGACAGACGGACGGACGGACAGACGGACATGGCTAATTCGACTTCTCTTTCGATACTGATCAAGAATATATATACTTTGTATAGTCGGAGATGTCTCCTTCTGGGTGTTACATACATTGTCGACGTGCACAAAACTAATATACCCTTGTAGCACAAGGTACAGGGTATAAAAAGACACATTTTTATGCAATAGTTTTATGTGTTGTGTTATTGCTCGTAACATACGAGTAGTCGGTGCATACGGAAAAATGTGGGAATTAATTTTCCTTTGTATTGGCTTATGTTGAGAAAGGCTAAAATATAACATATGCTGTTTTAATAATAAAATGATATGAAAGTACAGCCTTTTTTTTATTGAAAGTAACTAAAAATTCCCTTTGATTTTTTAATGAGTTAACGCGTTACCGAACAACACGAGTCGGGGTTGATGAAAACTCGGTAAAATCTGTCAATGTATTTTGTTTTTGGATTTCCATCAGTTACGACGATTACGCGTTAACGAGTTGGGCGTGAAAACCGCTATTGTCAAAGTTTCATCAGCTTTCATCAACCCCGACCAGGAATGCCAACTCAAAATTTGAAAATTACGGAGGCTGGCTCCAAAATCTACGTGTTTTTCCGTAGCACAATTTAGCTGAAATACGTACATAGGTCTACGTACTTTTTTTTTAAATTTAAAAACAATAAAAAATTAATAAAACAATAAATTTTAAAATTAACTGTCTGTACTTCATTGTTACTAATTTCTGTTGACGTTTTAAAAAGAGAATTACATTTTTCAAATTGCAAGTTTTACAAAAATTTATACATGTTTTTATTAAAGTATTTTAGGTGGTTGTGAGAAGGCTCCAAGTTTTCCTTTAACCCACTTTTTGTGTGGAGTAAACCTTTTAAAGTGTCCGTTTCTAACTTATTTCTATTATTAGTTTTAATTAAATTTATTTCGGAAAATAGTCGCTCAACATTAGCACTGCTATATGGCAAAATAAGCAAATTTTGAGTAAACTCCGTCAAGATCGGAAACATCTGGGTTGAATTTCCCTTTTTAACATTTGAAATATAGCGCCACAAATCGTCTGGCGGTACCGCTTCTTCCTCTTTAAAGGGAAAACTCATGTTTCGAAGAAGTCGGCATTGGCGGTCTAGCTCCGTCATATTTTGTGAGCACAATCCTGTAAATTATAAAAACTTATTGAAAATTCTGTTAATATGACAATAAAAAACGTACCTGGAAACATTTGCCTCAAATGTGCAATAGATCTCCACTTTCAATCACAAATATTCACAAATTACAAAGTAAGCGCTGCCAATCTATTTGCAATTTATCGCTGCTATATCGATCGTTGTACATATCGCTTACATATATCGCATACCGCATACATATCGATAACTACGCAAATACCATATATTAATATGCCTACACTCAAAGCGTCACAACATGACTCAGCGTACGTAACATTAACCATAAATGTTAGTTTTTAGAGTATTATGCAATTTTTTTTTTAAAAGTACGTAGTTTTAGTCTCTTTACACATAGACACGTAGATATCCTTTTAAATACGGTGATCTACGTAAAAAGACGGAGGGTTAGCATCTCTGACCCCGACCCATGACATTCGTTAACCCGACAAATTTATAAAGTTAGGGCCAACTTGCTTCAAAAAACAAAAGGCAATTTTTAGTTATTTTCAAAGAAAAAGTGGCTGTACTTCAACCGATTTTTATTACTAAAATAACATATGTTATGTGTAAGTTTTTTTTTCAACATAAGCCAATACAATAGAAAATTAACTCCCATATTATCCCGTTTGCAGCGGC
Source organism: Phortica okadai (assembly GCA_034638295.1). Taxonomy (NCBI): domain Eukaryota; kingdom Metazoa; phylum Arthropoda; class Insecta; order Diptera; family Drosophilidae; genus Phortica; species Phortica okadai. The sequence goes on along the minus strand of CM067848.1, from coordinate 15,974,957 downwards.
TAGTCGTATGTTACAAGCAATAACACAACACATAAAACTATTGCATCAAAATGCATATTTTTGGTCTTTGATTTCGTTCTCTCGCTAACCAATGTAAGCCAATAATGTCGTCAACAAAGTCATCCACAGGTTCCTCAATCTCTCCATTCCGATCCGTATCTGTGCATCATTTAAACACAACCAGTTAATTATTTACAAATTCATGCATTATTAAACATATTTACCTTCAGGAAAATGAATTGCTTGCATAACTTGATTCATTATATATTCCCTTAATTTTAATTTTATTTGATTTATTTCGCAAAATTGAAACAAATTCACTTTTTCGTGAATGAAGAATAATGACCGAGTTTACGCAAACCTGCTTATTTGAGTGCTCACGTAGACTTTCATCAATTATCACTTTGTCGCGTTACCGAGTTTTACGTGAAAACACTTATAATTAAAATGCCGCAAAATAACATGAAAGATGAATGATTGGAATATATGCGTGAAATCGAGTTTTTGGGAGGTAAAAATGTTAATATATGTATAGATAAAAAAAGAATTAGTTATTGTGTTGACATTGTGCATTAATGTAGGTCTTGAGGGAGAAATTGAGTAAAAATTAGATGAATTTATGGACGACATTATTGACATACAATTGTACCATCGATTGACGAAGTCGAACCCCCAAAAAATTTGCGTTTTGATGCAAACGTTGTATGTGTTGTGTGATTGTTTTTAACATACGAGAAATTGTTACAAAGGTATTAATATGGAGTGAAATTGGCAAAGCAATGGTTTATGTTGAGTAAGGTGTCCAAAAAACGTACGTCATTTTAATATCAAATTTTTGCGAAAGTACAGCCACTTTTTCATAGAAAAAAACAAAAATTGCCATTTTCATATTTTTATATATTAACTAACAACATGCCTCGGGTTCTATGAATCACGTTAAAATTTGGCCTGTGCATTTTGTTGTTCACAATTTAACTTTTTATACGTTCATAGGTTAACGAGAAATGCGTGAATACCGCAAATGTATTTTGTTGTTGGACTTTCATCAATTATCACTTTGTCGCGTTACCGAGTTTTGCGTGAAAACCCTTATTGTTCGGTAACGCATTAACTCGTTAAAAAATCAAATGGAATTTCTAGTTACTTTCAATAAAAAGGGGCTGGACTTTCATATCATTTTATTATTAAAACAGCATATGTTATATGTTAGCCTTTCTCAACATAAGCCAATACAAAGGAAAATTAACTCCTATATTTTCCCGTATGCAACGACTACTCGTATGTTATAAGCACTTGATTTAGCAAGATGAATAAGAATCGGATGTGAATCATCAGACTTATCGTATATCGGCAGCAATGTCGTTTTTGCAACTCTACAAAAATTATTATATTGGGAAAAACTTGTTATTATCGAGAACAGATTGTAGTTTGAAGTCAGTGAAAACTCAAAAGTTATAAAATATTGCCTATCAGCTATTTAATAGTCGTTTATACGCGAGCAGATTTCAATATGGATCGCGTTGAGGATCTTCATTTGCCTAACGCTGTTGTCGCTCGTCTTATCAAGGAAGCGCTTCCCGTAGGGACAAGCATCAGTAAAGATGCTCGAGCTGCAATTTCTCGAGCAGCGTCGATCTTTGTGATTTATATTACTTCGTCGTCGACGAAATTGGCTCAACGTCAAAATCACAAAACTATAACGGCCAAAGATATTCTGCAAGCTCTTACTGATTTGGAATTCGAGAGCTTCGTTGAACCGTGTACACACGATTTGGCAACGTATCGTAAAATCATGAAAAACAAAAAGGAAAGCAAAAACAGGAAAGACTGTACCTTCAACAACGGCAATGAAATTGGAACAGTTGGCTGTAATATAACAGACCAAATAGTGATCTTGAATACCAACACTAGCGACGGTGTCGTTAGTGAAATTGATAATAGAATCCTCAACGAGGGCACGTTGGTTTAATTGTATTAGTTTATTTTCATTTTCGTTGTACTTAAGTTTAACTTTAAATCAATTTATCTTAGAATTACGGGTCAACATTAATAAAAGAATGATTTGGAAATAAAAGATTCAAATTCATGGTTGCTTAAATCGATTTGAATATGGAAAGTCTTACGAATTATATAAACTATGTACGTCTACCACATCGACAAATCCAACAATAAATATGAATTATCTTCACATCATATAGAACTCACTATAACCAAAGATCGGAACATAAAACCGAAGCTTAGAATCAAACAAATGAGAGTTTGCAAGCTAGTTTCATATGGGTGTCCTCCTTCGTTTTTCTTAATTTAGAACTAGTTGGTAATCTCTGGGTCGACATCCTGCCAAAACGGGTCAGAAAAGGTATCTGATTCAGCATCGTCTTGTATGGCTGCTGGTGAGGACAATTCAACATCTTCATTAGATGGTTCATCGCAATCAATGGGCCATTCCTCGTCTGGGGGCATCTGCGGCACCAATGTTCCCTCTTGTTCACCCTGTTTGATAACTGCACGAGCAGCTTGTCCTAGTGCATTAACACCGTCTAATGCTCGCTGGCAGGTAGGTTCCATGCTGTTTTTATAGTTATTTAGTGTGAAATGTGTGGAAATATTAAAGTATTATACAAAAGATAGTAGTACTCACCTTAATGCTATTGTATAGTACTCTAGTGCGCTACTTAGATCTTTCTCCAATCGCAATATATCACCAAGCATGGTAAACAGTTTGGGATGAGGATAGTTAATTACTTGTTTCTTTAGCATTGCAATAGCTTCTTGTGTCTCCCCTTCATATTGGCAAACTTCTGCCATAAGTGCCACTGCCGGCGCATAATGTTCATCAATGACTAACGCTTTTTCAACGAATTTCTTAGCATTTCTTTTGGCAACTGGATTTGAGGAATGAAATAATGTACGTCCAAACATCTGAAAATATTAGTTTTATAATCCAGGAATTATTGGACCTGCACCATAAAAGTGTTTACCGTGTAACTACGCGGAGAGTTACCAAAGTAACGAACGGCCAATGCACACATTGTCTGCGCTTCTTTGATACGTTTAAGGCCAACATAACAATGGAACAACCCCTTGTAAACTTCAAAACGATACGGCGCTAGACATTGCGCTGTGCGAAAAGCTGCAATCGCCTCCTTGTGTCTTGCAAGCGCCAAACATATTTTGCCACGCAATAGTAGTGCTTCTATGTTACGGGGATTCATCGATAACGACTTATGTGTAAATGAAAGCGCCTTTTCAAACTTGGCACTGGCGTAGAAACTCTGCGCGAACACAAACCAATGGTCCGAGTTAAAGTCGTTGATACTGGTCAGCTGCGCAACAAGTTTGTCGTGTTCCTGTTTTTTCTGATTACATTCGTAAACAACTGCCAGTGGAGCCACGGCTTCCATGTTATGAGGATTGAGCATTACAGCTGTCTCTAAATAGTGCTCCGCTTGTGCGAAATTTCCATAATAATACAAACATTTCCCAATCAGCGTCAGTAAGTAACCGTTTTGATGGAACTTTGTGTTGTCATTTATTTGCTGAAACGTCTTTGCTGCCTCTAAATGTCGACGAGTGAACATTTGTGCATGAGCCTTGATCCACGTACTTAGCCACTCAATATTCTTCGGTACAGCTGAGGCTAATTATTGGAACAACGTCTTGTTTCTTATTTACTTTTTCAATGTTGCACACTTACCGTTAACTACAAATGAGTTCACCTCATTTCCGTCGATACCAAGCTCGATTAATGCCTCTATCGCCTTCATTGCCATTGGACACTCACGTAATACTTCTTTATATGCTATTGAAGCTTCGTTCTTATTAGCACCTCGTCCATAGTGTAAAAGGCGAGCCAACATCATGTTTATCTTAGGAGTTCGCGACTTAACTGGCACCGCTTGCAACATACTGATTGCCATGTTTTTGTCTCCTAGTTCTCGATGGCACACAGCAATTTTGTAACGCATTTCGACGTCATTAAATTCTTCATATGAACTTTCGATTGCTGCCAAATTTATGTTCTTGTGTCGCCACATCGTCTTACGCATCAAGACAGCTGCCTCTAATTGTTTGCTTGCTGCCCGAAAATTCCGTTCATAATAGTTAGCGTGGCTCAAATACAGTAGAACATGGTACTCTATGTCCTGAGTGGCAACCATAACCCGATCATTCATCAGAACTGTTTCCAATAAACTTGCCTGTAAACAAAACAATAAAGCAAAATCGTTGAAGCAAAATTCCAGAACTTACTGTTGGAATTACGCTCTCATAAAGTTCACTGTCGTACAGATTTTTGACATTGCTGAAGAGCACATTCTCCATATTAAGTCTCGACAAGTACTTTGTGAAATGTCAATGACAAATATTTCTTTTTTCCTTGTTTTAACACCGATCAAAATGAAGAAAACAATTAGTTTACTGCATGAAATTATAGCACGGTTTTCAGTGCTCCTTTTTATTATTCCGTGCCTAGTCAATAAAAAAAGAATTGTAGAACTATTTACTTCGGACGATGACTGCAAGCTGCTACACACCCAAAAGGCAAAGTAAGTGTAACATCCAGAGCCGGACTACTGGGTGGTTTTGGTGCTGAATGTACCAAACAAGACAAGATGGTGTCCAAGTAACCTTATCGTAGTGACCTGGTTGATGTACGCCAAAAATGTTGCCAGTGCAAGAAACAACATACGCCAGCCATGGTGCCAATGTTACCAACTTTCGAAACTGGTTCACCTTAAACTCTAACCAGAAACCCCTGAATAAATATTATTACAAACAGACAGAAGAGGTGACAAGAAGCTCATAAAAATTCTGTACAAACAGAAATACTCGGGAAAAACCGCAAAAATACGTAAAACAATGCAGAATTTACGCTGAACGGTGATTTGACAGCTCTGCGTCATGAGATCAGAGAGAATTCTTACTCACCCGTGTCATTTTTTTGTGACACGACATTTGAGTATTGATTAAGCGCATATTGCACTGCCTCTGCTGGCGATTCTAGCCATACCTTTGATCCAAGGTTTTTTCCGAACCAAGTTGTTTTCTTCCTCCACTTCTGCCGACACTTTAGTGACAATTTGGCTCTTTTGTCTTTCTCGCTTATTGGTAATATTAATTGAAATTATCAAATTAATGTATGATTTTATTCATTTTATTTATCAAGTAGACGAAAATCCCCCTAAAAAAATCCCATTCGACTCAAAAACCCCCTAAATTTAGGAGGAAAACACCTAAGTCGGTTACCTGGAAAGATCACTTTTTTGACCATATCTCCATTTTGGGTCATTTTACGGCAAAAACATCTAATGCTAAATTAAACTAGAGAAAATTTTCTACAAATTAAGTTCTAAGTTTTTTTTTCGTTAGACTAATAGTCAATAAATTACGTGAGGTTTTTTTCTAGAAATCTAGACCCCTCCCCCCCTCTTGTTGATATTTAGTGAGATTTTGGCGAACCCATTCCTCTGAATCACACATGAGATTTTGCTACAAATTTGATAAAAAAAATGATTTTTTTTTTTTGCTTAATTTTTTGAAAAAAAAAAATGGTAAACAAGTGAACTAAAAAACTCACATGAGATGTCCGATGAACCCCCCTCCCCCTAGGTGAGATCTGGTGAGATTGAGATTGAAGTTTCAGCTTTAAAATGATGCATAACTTTGTTATAATGGTGTAAGAAAAATCCAGCCCTATGTCCAAATTTTCGAAATTTTAGTGTCTTTTTCGTCTTTAGTGTTCAGATTTAACGTTATTATTAACATTCTATTACAAAAAAACAACCGTTCCAACACCGAGTGCAGTCTGTCACACGTAATCAATCCAAACCACCAATTTTTTCATCAAAAATGTCACTTTTCCATACAAAACACGCAAGTATGGGATAACACATTTAGGGTTGGGCTTGGATATATACGTTTACGACTATACAGTATGTCAGGGGTGTGCTGGAAAACAACTGTTGTTTTCGAAGTGAATTGTTTTCAAATCAATCGTTGGTGTGGCAGAAAACAATTTTTTTAATTTAGCGGTGGGTTTTGAAGGTTTTTGTTTACCAATTTTAGACCCAAATTGAGAATCTGAACTTAATTTTCTTTGACAGTTGACTCTTCTTCACACTTGTATTCACAACGAACTTTAAAAAATGCTCACATGCCAATTTGCACTAATAAGACTGTTCGCACACATTTTCATTAAAATTAAATATTTCTACTGACATTGCAATCATTTCAAATATTACTGCATATTAATATGGATTTTTAGATTTTTTTGGCAATTCGACTAATAAAATCGAAACAAAGTGAAATTTAATTAATCAAAGACATTAATTAAAGAGAAAAAAACAAAAAATTCATTTTTTTGAAAAAATTTTGATTTCTTGATTTACAATACAAAACCAATTTCAAAAAAAGAGACTTCTTCAAAAAAATTATTTTTTTGTTTTTTTCTCTTTAATTAATGTCTTTGATTAATTAAATTTCACTTTATTGCTAAAAAAAATTTTTTGGTGTTGAACAAATGCATAAAAATTAAAAATTGTACGTTAGTGTGATTTCTTCAAAAATCGACAGTTTTAATGACGTTCCGCGGAAACGATAAGTTTCAGCCTTCGTGACACTAAGAAAACAAAACTTTTGGGCTTCGACAATGATTGGGTTGTTTTCAGTGTACCTTAAGGTCAAAAACTTATAGTCTGGCTCCTTCCATTATGGACTATATCCAAAGATACACCAAATTATCCAAAAATAGCCAATTTTGCCAAATTTAAACTTTTATTCAGCTATCATTTTCTCATTGAAAAAACTTTTTTCGTTAAATCTCACTAAATTGATTTTGTAGCAAATGGTTTGGAGTTTGTAAAAAGCTACTGTCATTTTTTGTGGCATCAATAGTTTTTGAGATATCGATTAGCAAAGTCAACAATGGCTTTTTTGCTTTGAGCGACGATAACTCCGCGGAAAATTATGCTACAGAGCTCCACAGTAACTCAAATTAAAGGTAATGAAATTTCCTATAAGGTCCTTATGGCGTTACAATCATCTTGAACCCACATTTGTATAAATGTTGTTTCAAAAAAAGAAGAAAAAAATGACAATTTTTTTTTTTTTTGCAATTCTTACGATGAATCTTAAACCTCTCATCATAAAATAAACCGTGATTAGATTCAAAAACTAGAGGTTAAGAGCTACAATTTCTTTTTTTTAACTTTTGTTGTACGACTAATACTTTCCAAGTTATTCGTCGTCAAAAAAGACTCCAAAATAAAATTTTTTTTTTATATCCTTTAATTTTTCTTTCTAGTGTAATTAAATAAATGTGTTCACATTGCGATGCAGAAATTGGGGTTAGTATTCAAGTGTACAATGGATGACATTATTGTCATTCATCGTCTAGCGAGGGGTCAAAGTCAAAGAATCCAAGTCTTCATTTTGACGCAAAAGTTGTACGTGTAATGTTATTGCTTGTAACATACGAGTAGTCGTTGCAAACGATAAAAATTGTGAGCTAATTTTCCATGGCATGGGCCTATGTTGAGAAAAGTTAACGAATAACTTAAGTCATCTTAATCATTGAATATTGCGAAAGTACAGCCACTTTTTTATTTAAAATAACTAAAAATTCCCTTTTGAGTTTTGAAGCAAATTGCCCTTAAATTTACCACTTTAAGCTACCACAGTAAGCTTTGACATTAGCGTTATTCTGTAACTTCGTAATTTTATCATTTTTAATTTTATCGAGTGTCGGGCGTTAATATCGAAATGTGTAGGTTTGCGTAAATTCGTTAATTTTTCTTCTTCTTATATAAGCAAACAAAAAAGGGAATTAAGCTTTTTTATTTATGCATGGAAAAACAAATAATTAACTAGGGTTGTTGATAATATATCGAAATATCAATATATTGATATTTTTAATAGAAAATTATATATTTATATCGTGTTATTTTTTTCATGCAACCAAATTGGCGTCGCACATTGGAAATTATAGAAGATATATCGATATTTCAAAGCGGTATATATTTTTTCAAAATATTCGACAACTCTATAATTAATTTTTTGTTTTAAAATGGTGCATAGGTGTGGGCCATGATGGAGATGTAGAGGAAGCATTGGATGACTTTATGGACGACATTATTAACATACATCGGTTGGCGAGAGGACGAAATCAAAGAGCCAAAATCTCCATTTTGATGCAAAAGGTGTATGTGTTGTGTTATTGCTTGTAACATACGAGTAGTCGCTGCAAATTTCCTTTGCCTATGTTAAGAAAAATTTACGTGTAACATATGGCATTTTAATAATAAAATTATATGAAAGTACAGCCACTATTTTATTGAAAGTATCTAAAAATTCTCTTTTATTTTTTACCGAGCTAACGCTTTAACGAATAACATGGGTTGAGGTTGATGAAAACTGAAAATGAACTATTAAAATTGGCAATGTAGTTTTTGCTGTGCGTGTGTTCGCAGCCCTGGCAAATGGAATGGCAGACAGCGCTTACCAAACTCGAAAAAAAAATATTGCACGTCCCGTGCATGGTTCTTCTTAATCAACCAATATTCTTAAAATTTTATACACTAATTTTATCGACATGAGATATTGATAAATTTACTCTTTAAGCTACAGTCCAAAATGAATTTCGCCGGGTGTGTAGTTGCTAAGACGATCGCAAAATGCTTGTGGTCTCCTTTGCAATTAGCAACGTCACTAACAAGAAACTTTTGTTTGTTACCGGCTTACTCCCGTCGGCAGCTATATAATAATACAAGCGGTACTTCAAATACTACATACCGAAATCATCGGAAATGTTTTTCAAAAATGGTTAATGCAGCGAAAACAGCTACTACAGAGGCCCTTACAACCAGTACTGCTGCACAAATTCCAAATGTAACCAGAGGCAAGGCTCTACCTCAATTAGATTTGTCTTTCGAGGCAGCATTGCCACCACATAGAGCTCGTGCGACCCGTAAGAAACGCTTAGCCATAGATGAACTTTCCGCGATGGGTTTCCTGAATGTGAACGGTTTTACCACTGCTGAAGAATACAATCTTGAAGAACTGTACAGTGCACTGAAAGAGCAAAAACTTTATGAAACGAAGCGTTATTTCTCGACAGACAATCTCGGAGCTGAACAGAATGTGCTTTACGTAACAGCAAAGTATCCAGTAGGTGAAGAACCTCGAGAAATATTCTTTTTTCGCGAAGGCTCTGTCGTGTTTTGGAACTGCAATATAACAGAAACTAACAACGTTCTAGCCTTTCTGCATTCCTTTGAGCGTGAGTCGTACATCAACGCTCTTGTACAGGGTGAAAGCGAAATAATGCCCTATACGTACATCTCAACGTCGGCTGTTGACGTTGAAGGTGATCTAATTGCTGACAGCAATTTTAATACAACACGAGCTTTTTTTCAAAATGGCAAGTTTTTCATCACAGCGGATGAAAACAATTTTTTGTACAAGTACACATTTTCTAATGCCATTGCACAGTCTATTAAACTTGGCATGTGGGAAGCTACTCTCGATCGTTACATCGACTCAATGGAGTTTTTAACCGAAGATCTTAAACGTGGGCGACGATTACGTATATCTCGAGCCGACGTCTTACGTAAAACGGGGGAACTTTTTGCATTGCGACACGTAATTAATCTATCGTCTGACTTGTTAGATTCGCCTGATTTTTACTGGGATCGGGAAGAGCTCGAACAACTGTACCTGCAGGTCTGCTCTTACTTTAGCATCACACGGCGGACAAAAGTGATGAACGAAAAAATTAATCACTGTGTCGAATTAGCCGAGCTGGTTTCACATAATTTAAATGATGCACACCACATTCGCCTTGAATGGATGATTATCATTCTTATTATGGTCGAGGTCGCATTCGAAATTCTTCATTTCATCAATCGTCAAAAAGAGGTTGATGCTGATCGGCTTCAGGTAGGTAAACTTGCAAAAGTTACCACCTAAAATATAATATAAAATATTTAGTCTATCGTGTTAGTACAAAAGATGTGTAAAATAAATATTAATTTAAAATGTGTTTGTGTTTAATTTCTCTACTGAAACGTTTTTACCATATGAATAGAAATTTTATTATACCCTGCACACACAGATTGTCAAGGTACATATATAAAGTTTGTGCAATACAAAATGTATGAAACGCACAAAAGGTGGAGAGGCGGACCCCACAAAGTATATATGTACATATATTCTTGATCATGACGACAAGAGGAATTCATTGAGCCCTGACCGTCCGTCTCTATTTACCAATAGTTCTCGGAAACTATAAGAGCTAGAGAAAAATTTGGAGGGTAGACTCGTGATGAAGTTTTGTGCCACGCCCAACCACCACCACCCACTTTTTTTAAAATGCTAGAACTCAAACACTCGAAGAGATACAGACATGAAAGTCGGTATGTAGACTCAGTGTGGGAAGCCCTTCCCTTAATTTCCCCTGCCTAAGTTTTCTTTAAATTACAATATCTCCTAAACTATTGTGCAATTACTATATTGTATGAAATGTTGTATACAAGCTTAGTAAATACCATACACATCTTCAACACTGCATACTTCAAAATACCCTCTCTTTGAGGGCTACCCAAAGAAGTATAAATCCATTTTCCACTTCATGAAGCTACAGAGTAAATAATTAAACTTTTTCTTTGGACGGAGAAACCCGTCTATTATACAACATATCAGTACCAACACTGGGTGCAAACTTACTAGCCCAATCAAACAAAACAAACAATTTTTTGGTCAAAAATGACACTTTTTTCATGTAAAACAGACTAGTACGGGGTTACACCTGTGTGGTTCGATCGGTAAGACTGTGACCATATCGGGAATCTTGAGTTTACTTGGATGTTAATACACTAATTACACTACACTAATCCGAAGAATTCAAGGATGTAATACCAGTAAGGACGCTAACTTCACCAAGGCTGAAGCTTAGATAATCTTCTATTCGACCTATTAGCCTATGTATATACCAATTTACATTGTTTTTGCTCATTGGGTACCAGAGATATGCAAATCATTGATTTTTGCTATAAGTGGGCCCATTTTTGGTCAAAATAGTTTTCAATTGATTAAAATAAGAAAAAACCAGTAAGGACGCTATCTTCAGCAAGGCTGAAGCTATAATACTTTTCACTTTGTGTCACTATAAAAAAAACTAAATGAATAGTTTTCATGCCTCCCTAACAACATAACTGTAATGTTTCAAGTCAATTCGTTAAAAAACAAAAAAATTTTCCATACAACGGTTCAAGTTTTGCGATAAGTGGGCGTGGCCATGCCCACTTTTGATAAAAATAGTTTTCATTCCTCCCTAAGAGCATAACTGCAAAGTTTCAAGTCAATTTGTTAAAAAACAAAAAAGTTTTCCATACAACGGGTCAATTTTCGCTATAAGTAGGCGTGGCTACGCCCACTTTTGGTTAAAATAGTTTTCATTCCTCCCTAAGAACATAACTGTAAAGTTTCAAGTCAATTGGTTAAAAAACAAAAAAGTTTTCCATACAAAGGGTCAAGTTAAGCTATAAGTGGGCGTGGCCGTGCCCACTTTTGATCAAAATAGTTTTCATTCCTCCCTAAGAGCATAACTGCAAAGTTTCAACTCAATTGGTTAAAAAACAAAAAAGTTTTCCATACAACGGGTCAATTTTCGCTAGAAGTAGGCGTGGCTACGCCCACTTTTGGTTAAAATAGTTTTCATTCCTCCCTAAGAACATAACTGTAAAGTTTCAAGTCAATTGGTTAAAAAACAAAAAAGTTTTCCATACAAAGGGTCAAGTTAAGCTATAAGTGGGCGTGGCCATGCCCACTTTTGATCAAAATAGTTTTCATTCCTCCCTAAGAGCATAACTGCAAAGTTTCAAGTCAATTGGTTAAAAAACAAAAAAGTTTTCCATACAACGGGTCAATTTTCGCTATTAAAGGGCGTGGCCACGCCCACTTTTGGTCAAAACTGTTTTCATTCCACCCTAACAACAATCCTGTAAAGTTTCAAGTCAGTTGGTTAAAAAGCAAAAAAGTTTTCCATACGACGGGTCAATTTTCGCTATAAAAGGGAGTGGCCACGCCCACTTTTGGTCAAAATAGTTTTGATTCCTTCCTAAGAACATAACTGTAAAGTTTCAAGTCAATTGGTTAAAAAACAAGAAAGTTTTCCATGCAACGGGTCAATTTTCGCTATAAGTGGGCGTGGCTACGCCTGGCTACGCCCACTTTTGGTCAAAATAGTTTTCATTCCTCTCTAAGAACATAACTGTAAGGTTTCAAGTCAATTGGTTAAAAAACAAAAAAGTTTTCCATACAACGGGTAAATTTTCGTTATAAGTGGGCGTGGCTACGCCCACTTTTGATCCAAATAGTTTTCATTCCTCCCTAAGAGCATAACTGCAAAGTTTCAAGTCAATTGGTTAAAAAACAAAAAAGTTTTCCATACAACGGGTCAATTTTCGCTATAAAAGGGAGTGGCCACGCCCACTTTTGGTCAAAATAGTTTTGATTCCTTCCTAAGAACATAACTCTAAAGTTTCAAGTCAATTGGTTAAAAAACAAAAAAGTTTTCCATACAACGGGTAAATTTTCGCTATAAGTGGGCGTGGCCATGCCCACTTTTTATCAAAATAGTTTTGATTCCTTCCTAAGAACATAACTGTAAAGTTTCAAGTCAATTGGTTAAAAAACAAAAAAGTTTTCCATGCAACGGGTCAATTTTCGCTATAAGTGGGCGTGGCTACGCCCACTTTTGGTCAAAAGTTTCAAAGTCAATTGGTTAAAAAACAAAAAAGTTTTCCATACAACGGGTCAATTTTCGCTATAAAAGGGAGTGGCCACGCCCACTTTTGGTCAAAATAGTTTTGATTCCTTCCTAAGAACATAACTGTAAAGTTTCAAGTCAATTGGTTAAAAAACAAAAAAGTTTTCCATACAAAGGGTCAAGTTAAGCTATAAGTGGGCGTGGCCGTGCCCACTTTTGATCAAAATAGTTTTCATTCCTCCCTAAGAGCATAACTGCAAAGTTTCAACTCAATTGGTTAAAAAACAAAAAAGTTTTCCATACAACGGGTCAATTTTCGCTAGAAGTAGGCGTGGCTACGCCCACTTTTGGTTAAAATAGTTTTCATTCCTCCCTAAGAACATAACTGTAAAGTTTCAAGTCAATTGGTTAAAAAACAAAAAAGTTTTCCATACAAAGGGTCAAGTTAAGCTATAAGTGGGCGTGGCCATGCCCACTTTTGATCAAAATAGTTTTCATTCCTCCCTAAGAGCATAACTGCAAAGTTTCAAGTCAATTGGTTAAAAAACAAAAAAGTTTTCCATACAACGGGTCAATTTTCGCTATTAAAGGGCGTGGCCACGCCCACTTTTGGTCAAAACTGTTTTCATTCCACCCTAACAACAATCCTGTAAAGTTTCAAGTCAGTTGGTTAAAAAGCAAAAAAGTTTTCCATACGACGGGTCAATTTTCGCTATAAAAGGGAGTGGCCACGCCCACTTTTGGTCAAAATAGTTTTGATTCCTTCCTAAGAACATAACTGTAAAGTTTCAAGTCAATTGGTTAAAAAACAAGAAAGTTTTCCATGCAACGGGTCAATTTTCGCTATAAGTGGGCGTGGCTACGCCTGGCTACGCCCACTTTTGGTCAAAATAGTTTTCATTCCTCTCTAAGAACATAACTGTAAGGTTTCAAGTCAATTGGTTAAAAAACAAAAAAGTTTTCCATACAACGGGTAAATTTTCGTTATAAGTGGGCGTGGCTACGCCCACTTTTGATCCAAATAGTTTTCATTCCTCCCTAAGAGCATAACTGCAAAGTTTCAAGTCAATTGGTTAAAAAACAAAAAAGTTTTCCATACAACGGGTCAATTTTCGCTATTAAAGGGCGTGGCCACGCCCACTTTTGGTCAAAACTGTTTTCATTCCATCCTAACAACAATCCTGTAAAGTTTCAAGTCAGTTGGTTAAAAAGCAAAAAAGTTTTCCATACAACGGGTGAATTTTCGCTATAAAAGGGAGTGGCCACGCCCACGTTTGGTCAAAACTGTTTTCATTCCACCCTAACAACAATCCTGTAAAGTTTCAAGTCAGTTGGTTAAAAACCAGAAAAGTTTTCCATACAACGGGTCAATTTTCGCTATAAAAGGGAGTGGCCACGCCCACTTTTGGTCAAAATAGTTTTGATTCCTTCCTAAGAACATAACTCTAAAGTTTCAAGTCAATTGGTTAAAAAACAAAAAAGTTTTCCATACAACGGGTAAATTTTCGCTATAAGTGGGCGTGGCCATGCCCACTTTTTATCAAAATAGTTTTGATTCCTTCCTAAGAACATAACTGTAAAGTTTCAAGTCAATTGGTTAAAAAACAAAAAAGTTTTCCATGCAACGGGTCAATTTTCGCTATAAGTGGGCGTGGCTACGCCCACTTTTGGTCAAAAGTTTCAAAGTCAATTGGTTAAAAAACAAAAAAGTTTTCCATACAACGGGTCAATTTTCGCTAATAAAAGGCGTGGCCACGCCCACTTTTGGTCAATACTGTTTTCATTCCACCCTAACAACAATCCTGTAAAGTTTCAAGTCAGTTGGTTAAAAAGCAAAAAAGTTTTCCATACAACGGGTCAATTTTCGCTATAAAAGGGAGTGGCCACGCCCACTTTTGATCAAAATAGTTTTGATTCCTTCCTAAGAACATAACTGTAAAGTTTCAAGTCAATTGGTTAAAAAACAAAAAAGTTTTCCATGCAACGGGTCAATTTTCGCTATAAGTGGGCGTGGCTACGCCTGGCTACGCCCACTTTTGGTCAAAATAGTTTTCATTCCTCTCTAAGAACATACCTGTAAGGTTTCAAGTCAATTGGTTAAAAAACAATAAAGTTTTCCATACAACGGGTAAATTTTCGTTATAAGTGGGCGTGGCTACGCCCACTTTTGATCCAAATAGTTTTCATTCCTCCCTAAGAGCATAACTGCAAAGTTTCAAGTCAATTGGTTAAAAAACAAAAAAGTTTTCCATACAACGGGTCAATTTTCGCTATTAAAGGGCGTGGCCACGCCCACTTTTGGTCAAAACTGTTTTCATTCCACCCTAACAACAATCCTGTAAAGTTTCAAGTCAGTTGGTTAAAAACCAAAAAAGTTTTCCATACAACGGGTCAATTTTCGCTATAAAAGGGAGTGGTCACGCCCACTTTTTGTCAAAATAGTTTTGATTCCTTCCTAAGAACATAACTGTAAAGTTTCAAGTCAATTGGTTAAAAAACAAAAAAGTTTTCCATACAACGGGTAAATTTTCGCTATAAGTGGGCGTGGCCATGCCCACTTTTTATCAAAATAGTTTTCATTCCTCCCTAAGAACATAACTGTAAAGTTTCAAGTCAATTGGTTAAAAAACAAAAAAGTTTTCCATACAACGGGTAAATTTTCGCTATAAGTGGGCGTGGCTACGCCCACTTTTGGTTAAAATAGTTTTCATTCCTCCCTAAGAACATAACTGTAAAGTTTCAAGTCAATTGGTTAAAAAACAAAAAAGTTTTCCATACAACGGGTCAATTTTCGCTATTAAAGGGCGTGGCCACGCCCACTTTTGGTCAAAACTGTTTTCATTCCACTCTAACAACAATCCTGTAAAGTTTCAAGTCAGTTGGTTAAAAACCAAAAAAGTTTTCCATACAACGGGTCAATTTTCGCTATAAAAGGGAGTGGCCACGCCCACTTTTGGTCAAAATAGTTTTGATTCCTTCCTAAGAACATAACTCTAAAGTTTCAAGTCAATTGGTTAAAAAACAAAAAAGTTTTCCATACAACGGGTCAATTTTCGCTATTAAAGGGCGTGGCCACGCCCACTTTTGGTCAAAACTGTTTTCATTCCACCCTAACAACAATCCTGTAAAGTTTCAAGTCAGTTGGTTAAAAACCAAAAAAGTTTTCCATACAACGGGTCAATTTTCGCTATAAAAGGGAGTGGCCACGCCCACTTTTGGTCAAAATAGTTTTGATTCCTTCCTAAGAACATAACTCTAAAGTTTCAAGTCAATTGGTTACAAAGCAAAAAAGTTTTCCATACAACGGGTCAATTTTCGCTATAAGTGGGCGTGGCTACGCCTGGCTACGCCCACTTTTGATCAAAATAGTTTTCATTCCTCCCTAAGAGCATAACTGCAAAGTTTCAAGTCAATTGGTTAAAAAACAAAAAAGTTTTCCATACAACGGGTCAATTTTCGCTATTAAAAGGCGTGGCCACGCCCACTTTTGGTCAAAACTGTTTTCATTCCACTCTAACAACAATCCTGTAAAGTTTCAAGTCAGTTGGTTAAAAACCAAAAAAGTTTTCCATACAACGGGTCAATTTTCGCTATAAAAGGGAGTGGCCACGCCCACTTTTGGTCAAAATAGTTTTGATTCCTTCCTAAGAACATAACTCTAAAGTTTCAAGTCAATTGGTTAAAAAACAAAAAAGTTTTCCATACAACGGGTAAATTTTCGCTATAAGTGGGCGTGGCCATGCCCACTTTTTATCAAAATAGTTTTGATTCCTTCCTAAGAACATAACTGTAAAGTTTCAAGTCAATTGGTTAAAAAACAAAAAAGTTTTCCTGCAACGGGTCAATTTTCGCTATAAGTGGGCGTGGCTACGCCCACTTTTGGTCAAAATAGTTTTGATTCCTTCCTAAGAACATAACTGTAAAGTTTCAAGTCAATTGGTTAAAAAACAAAAAAGTTTTCCATACAACGGGTAAATTTTCGCTATAAGTGGGCGTGGCTACGCGTGGCTACGCCCACTTTTGGTCAAAATAGTTTTCATTCCTCCCTAAGAACATAACTTTAAAATTTCAAGTCAATTGGTTAAGAAACAAAAGAGTTTTCCATACAACGGTTCAAGTTTTGTTCACTTTTCTTCTTCTTTTCGTATGGGAGCTACCTGTTCCAATAATCCGATCATGCTGGTTCCGACGAATGATTCATCGTAATAAATTCTAAGACTCTGTGCAAAGTTTCAGCTCGATAGCTTCAAAACTGAGGGACTAGTTTGCATACATACAGACAGACAGACAGACCGACAGACAGACAGACGGACATGGCTAAATCAACTCGTCTTGTCGTCCTGATCAAGAATATATATACTTTATATAGTCGGAAATTAATATTTCGATCTGTTACAAACTCCGTGACAAAGTTATTATACTATTTCACATAAGTGAAAAGTATAAAAAGTTTGATGTAAAACTATGTACTATGTTTTACATTTCAGCCTTCTATCATACAAAACAAAAAAGTTTTCCATACAACGACGTTAAATCTTAATTTATCTTCCTCTTCTTCATTTTGTATGGCAGCTACCAGTTCCAGTTGTCCAATCTCAATGAAACTTTTAGTCATGTCGCACTATGTAAAACTACAATTTTTGAAATTTCAGCCCTCTATCTTCCAAAACAAAAAAAGTTCTCCATACAACGACTCAAACTTGTTTTTCTTCTTCATTTCGTATGGGTGCTACCAGTTCCAGTAATACGATATGGCCGGTTCCGACGAATGAGTTGATCGCACAAAAAATAAGTCCCTGTGCAAAATTTCAGCTGGATATCTTCAAAACTGTGGGAGGAGATCGTATATATACAGACAGACGGACATGGCTAAATCAACTCGACTTGTCGTCCGGATCAAGAATATACATACTTTATATAGTCGCAAGTGAATATTTCTATGTGTTACAAACTTCAGCACAAACTTATAATACTATTCACATGCGTGAAAAGTATAAAAATCATGAAAAATGTTTTTTTGTTGTTTTTTTTTTCACTATAATTAATGTCTTTGAATGATTAAATTTCGCGTTATTTCTAAAAAAAATTTGTTGATGTTGAACAAATGCATTGAAATTCAAAAATTGTACGGTCATGAGATTTTATTTAAAAATGGATTGGTTTGGTGATGTTTGGCGGAAACTATAAGCTTGAGCCTTCGTGACACTAGGAAACCCAAATTGTTGGGCTTCGACAATGAATGGGTTGTTTTTAGGGTACTTTAAAGTCAAAAAGTTATAGTCTGGCTCCTTCGATTATACACTATATCCAAACATAGCCAATTTGGGCAATTTGGAATTTTTTTCAAGCTACCATTTTAACTTTAAAATTTTTTTTTCATTTAATCTCATTACTTTAGCTTTGTAGCAAATGTTTTGGAGTTTGTAAAAAGAGCTCCACAGTAAGTTAAATTAAAGGTAATCAAATTTCCTATAAGAGTCTTTATGAAATTTTATATAAGATCCTTATGGTGGTACAAACATCATTAGCCCATATCTGTAGAAAAATAGGAAACAAAATGGTAATCATAAAAGAAACATGCTAAGATTCAGAAACTAGAGGCTCAGAGCTACAATTTCTTTTTTTATACTCTTCACGCAGTGAATTCTATTACATAAAAGTTTATGCTGAAGTTTGTAACGCATAGAAATATTCACTTGCGACTATATAAAGTTATATATTCTTGATTAGGACGACAAGACGAGTTAATTTAGCCATGTCCTTCTGTCTGTCTGTATGTATGCAAACTAGTCCCTCAGTTTTGAAGCTATCGAGCTGAAATTTTGCACAGAGTCTTAGAATTTATCACGATGAATCATTGGTTGGAACCAGCCATTTCGGATTACTGGAACTGGTAGCTCCCATACGAAATGAAGAAGAAAAACAAATTTGAATCGTTGTATGGAAAACTTTTTTGTTTTGCAAGATAGACATAGTAGTTTTACAATGCCTGAAAGTTTCATTGAGATCGGGCAACTGGAACTGGTACCTACCGTACCAGAAGCTGAGGAAGAGAACCAAGATTCACGTCGTTGTATGGAAAATTTTGTTGTTTCTTAATCAATTCACTTGAAACTTCACACTTATGTTCTTAGTAAGGCATGGAAACTATTTTGAGCAAAATTAATAAAGTTGGTATACAGGCTAATAAGATGAGCAGAAAGTAGATTCTGTCAAAAAAATGGGCGTGGCACAAGAAAAGGCGTAAGGAGTATATAAGCTTCACCCTTGCTGAAGTTAGCGTCCTTACTGGTTTTAACATGTTTCAACCAAATCTCACCTAGGGGGAGGGGGGTTCATCGGACATTTCATGTGATTCTTTTCGTTCGCTAGTTTACCATTTTTTTTTTTTTAAATTTAAGCAAAACCAGTAAGGACGCTATAGTCGAGTATACTCGACAATATAATACCCTGCACACACAGTAGGCGGTGCAACAACCCAAATCTACAAAAAAATGTTGATTTGACATCGCCCGAACAAGTAGTGTTCACAATATCAAGTAAATCGGTCAAAAAATGTGAAATTTACGAAAAATTTGAGTTTGTAGGTCATTGAGGAGTAACTTTCAAAAAAAGGGGAATTTTGTGGTATGCAGTTTTAAAGATACTATTTACTGAGCTTGTCTACAAAATTTCAGGTTCATATCTTTATTAGTTTTGGAGATATTGCTTTTTAGAGAAAACAACTGGGGGAGGGGGAATAATTGTGGTACGCAGTTTTGTAGAGCTCTTCATGCTGAGTCTACATACCGACTTTCATGTTTCTATCTCTTCGAATGTTCGAGTTATAACGTTTTCAAAAAGTGGGCGGTACTGGTTGGGCGAGAAGGAGTGGGCGTGGCACAAAACCGTTCAAACTTGATGTAGTGCCAAGCATCACGAGTCTACCCTCCAAATTTCAAGCCTCTAGCTTTTACAGTTTCCGAGAACCATTGGTGAATACAGACGGACTGACGGACGGACAGACGGACAGGGCTGAATCGATTTCTCTTGTCATTCTGATTAAGAATATATATACTTTATGGGGTCCCCCTCCACTCCTTCTATGCGTTACATACATTTCGTTCAAACAAACTTAATATACCCTGACACACTGTATGTGCAGAGTATAAAAATCAAAAAAATAATTTTTTTTATCAAATTTTTAGCAAAATCTAATGTTGGATTCGAAATCTCACTAAATCTCATCTAGAGGGGGAGGCGTCTAAAAAACCTCACATAATTTATGGACGTCCCCTAATTAGTATTTATATACATTAAAAACGGGGAGATTTTAGTTTCCGGGGCGCCAAGATTTGAGGCCATTTTTATGTTAATTGGCCAAAAACATACACTTTGTAATGAATAAAAAAAAATAATATCTCGCACCGTTTACGAGATATCGGGCGTTGAAGATATATATCAATTAATCATAAACCATGTATATTTGATGAAATGTGTGCGCGTGAGCGCATACACACACATACACACTAATACATACATTTTCTATGATAATTTACTGTGTTTAAACACATATCTTCGACGTCCTATATCTCGTAAACGGTGCGACATATCAATTTTTTTTATTCGCTAAAAAGTGTTTATTTTTGGCCAATTAACATAAAAATTGCCTAAAATCTTGCCGCCCCGGAAACTGAAATCGTGCCTTAAAACAATTAAACCAACCCTCGGGCGAGACAATGAGTGGTAAAGACAAATAAATCGAATTTCACAAATAACTGCATCGCGAGCAAGACGAGCACCGGCTCTCTCTGCAACGGAACAACGCGTACTTTACATTCGTCGCCGCGAAAACACCACAGCCTCACGACCGCGACCTGCAACGATCGAGCTCTTGCACACAGTGAACGAGAGAGCGCGTCCTTGCTCTCCGTCGCTACCGTCTACACATCTAAAGCAGCAGAGCGCCGTAAGACCTTCTGTGCAGGTATGTAATGACCAGAGAGAACTGTGCTTATCAACAGCGACCAGCACAACAGTCTCTCTAACTAACGCACCAGTAAATACAACAACAACCTCAACTGTATCAACTGCCTGCTCGATTGTAAAACCCGCTTTGCAAGATCCATCAAGTAATGCAAACATAATCAGACCATACATAACAAAGGCCGCGCTCTCAGCAAAACAGAATGCAAAGAAACAAAATGGGCCATGGAGACTGGAATGGATCGCTACATACAAATTAAACGAAAGTTGAGCCCCCTAAACTCGAAGCCGAAAATTGTCCGTGGCAATTCTAGCCTAGCAACAATTGAAATGCCTGATAATAATAACAGGTTTGAAACTCTGGCAGACATTTTTGACGATCTGGCTCCCAAATCTCGTTAGCAAATTTGTCGAGCTCATTGGGAAAGACAATTTCCACATAATTCCGCTTATAAAGGGAAACATTCACGAAACAAAAGTGCAAACTAAGCCTGAAGACAGTTAAAGGGTATTGTCGAAGCATCAAAGTGACAAATAAAAAACTTTTACACATACCAATTGAAAAGCAGCAAGGGCCTGCAAGTCGTACTAAAGAGCATAGAGCCTGAAGTATCTCCTACAGAAATATTCAATGCGCTAAAAGAGAAAGGATTTTGTGTTAAAACTGTTTTCAACATCTTAAATAAGGATAGGAAGCCGCAACCATTCTTCAAGTTAGAACTTGAACCAGGAAGCGAGCCCTTTAAGAAAAACGAAGTGCACCCGATATACAAACTACAGTTTCTACTGCCCGCAGAATCACTGTAGAAGTGCCACACAAACGCAACGGTCCGGTACAATATGGCCATACAAAGGCCGCTACCCCCTGTATGTTTAGCTTGTGGAGAGCTTCATGACACTAAAAACTGCGCAGCGAGCAAAGACGACACCAGCATAAAAAAGTGCGCCAACTGCGGTGGTAATCACACAGCTAACTACAAATGTTGCCCAATATATAAGGAACTAAAAAGTCGAATTCATGAGCGAGTGACCACTGTATGCTTCCGCTCCCGAAACATACCGACTAACCTCGCACCAACCAAATCCAACCCAGAGGTATTCTTCTCGACAGCAGCCAGATCCTCACTTGGCCCCGAAATCTCATCCAAAAGCGTATCATTTGCGAGCGCTCTAAAATCAGGACTGGCCCCCCCTACCTCAAATACGCTGCACTCAGAACCAACACATGTAGAGCTGAACGCTGGTCAACAGTACCAACCATCGGAACAACAATAAAGCAGCTTCGAAGTAATGTTATCAACTATGCAGCAAAGCCTTATGGAGTTTATGTCATTTATGCGGACAACAATGCAGGATCTAATGCGAAACAAAAATATTCTAATTCAAATGTTGATATCTTAGCAGTCCAAGTAATCAATGGCTTCCCTACGTATATCTACGTGGAATGCTAACGGCGTTTCACAGCATAAACTTGAGTTAGCTCAATTTCTTCTCGACAAACATATTGACGTAATGCTACTCTCAGAAACACACCTTAACTCTCTAGGAGAACATTTCATAGCTGCAGGAGACTACAAAGGCACACTCACTGGGGATCTCGTCTCGTGACCCCAAAAAGAAAACAGCTGTGCAATGCAATTATTATACTTTTCACGTAAGTGAAATAGTATATTAACTTTGTCACGGAGTTTGTAACAGATCGAAATATTAATTTCCGACTATATAAAGTATATATATTCTTGATCAGGACGACAAGACGAGTTGATCTAGCCATGTCCGTCTGTCTGTCTGTCTGTATGTATGCAAACTAGTTCCTCAGTTTTGAAGCTATCGAGCTGAAACTTTGCACAGAGTCTTAGAATTTATTACGATGAATCATTCGTCGGAACCAGCATGATCGGATTATTGGAACAGATAGCTCCCATACGAAAAGAAGAGGAAAAGTGAACAAAACTTGAATCGTTGTATAGAAAACTTTTTTGTTTTGTACGATAGAGTGCTGAAATTTTAAACATAGTAGTTTTACATAGTCCGACTAAATGCCTGAAAGTTTCATTGAGATCGGGAAACTGGAACTGGTAGCTCCCATACAAAATGAAGAAGAGGAAGAAAAGCAATATTCACGTTTGTATGGACAACTTTTTTATTTTTTAACCAATTGACTTGAAACTTTACAGTTATGTTCTTAGAGAGGAATGAAAACTATTTTGACCAAAAGTGGGCATGGTTACGCCCACTTATAGCGAAACTTGAACCGTTGTGTGGAAAACTTTTTTGTTTTTTAACCAATTGACTTGAATCTTTACAGTTCTGTTCTTAGTGAGGAATGAAAACTATTTGGACCAAAAGTGAGCATGGCTACGCCCACTTATAGCGAAACTTGAACCGTTGTATTGAAAACTTTTTTGTTTTTTAACCAATTGACTTGAAACTTTACAGTTATGTTCTTAGGGAGGAATGAAAACTATTTTGAACAAAAGTGGGCGTAGACACGCCCACTTATAGCAAAAATTGACCCGTTGTATGGAAAACTTTTTTTTTTTTTTAACCAATTGACTTGAAACTTTACAGTTATGTTCTTAGGGAGGAATGAAAACTATTTAGACCAAAAGTGGGCATGGCTACGCCCACTTATAGCGAAACTTAAACCGTTGTATGGAAAACTGTTTTGTTTTTTATAGTGACACAACGTGAATAGTATTATAGCTTCAGCCTTGCTGAAGATAGCGTCCTTACTGGTTAAGTTATTTAATTCATTAATAACAAATATCTGTTATTTAGGTAAATTGTATCATAACGTAAAAATAGTAATTATAAAAACATGATAAAAACTAGTAAGAGCGGTATAGTCGAGTATCCTCGACAATATAATACCCTGCACACATGGTAGGCGGTGCCACACCCTCAATATACAAAAACATATTTATCTGACGTCGCCTATTCAAATAGTGTTCAAAATTTCAAGAAAATCGGTCAAAAAATGTGGATTTTACGAAAAATTTAGGTTTGTAGGCCTCTGAGGGGAAGTCATCAAAGAGAGGGGAAATTTGTGGTATGCAGTTTCTAAGATGTATTATCACTGAGCTTGTATACAAAATTTTTTACCTTTGTTAGTTTTGCAGATATAGCATTTTCCACAAAAATACTAGGGGAGGGGAAATTAAGGGGAGGGGGAAAAATTGTGGTATGCAGTTTTGTAGAGTTACTCATACTGAGTCTACATATCGATTTTTATGTTTCTATCTCTTTGGATGTTCGAGTTAAAGCGTTTTCAAAAAGTGGGTGGTGCTGGATTTGCGGGAAGGAGTGGGCGTGGCACAAATCATTCAAACTTGATCTGCTGCCGAGCATCACGAGTCTACCCACTTAATTTCAAGTCTATAGCTATTATAGTTTCTGAGAACCATTGCTGAATACGGACGGACAGACGGACGGACGGACGAACGGACATGGCTTAATCAATTTCTCTTGTCGTCCTGATCAAGAATATATATACTTTATAGGGTCCCCCTGCCCTCCTTCTGTGCGTTAAATACATTTCGCTCAAACAAACACAATATACCCCGATACACAGTATGTGTACAGGGTATAAAAATAATAGCTTAGTGTATAGAATTAACTTAGCATAAAAATATTAAATAATAATAATAATTGAAATAATCAACCCGCTAAAAGAGAAAGGATTCACTTATTCTACGGAACAAATCGTCCTGATGGTAATGCAGATGGTGGGGCTGATATTCTAATAAAAATCCGTCTTAAACACAACTGCCATAAACAATTTGCTCATAATTATCTAGAGGCTACATCGATAAACATTCAGCTAGTTATTGGTAACCAAATAATTCTAGCCGCCGTATACTGCCCCCTTCGCATCAATATATCTGAAGCTGGGTTCATGCAGTTTTTTAACTCACTGAGAGAACATTTCATAGCAGCAAGAGTCTGCAATGCCAAGCACACTCACTGGGGATCTCGTCTCGTGACCCCAAAAGGAAAGCAGCTGTACAATGCAGTTACAAAAGCCAGCAATAAGCTCGACCATCTCTTTCCCGGCAGACAAACATACTGGCCGGCTGACCCCAATAAACTACCCGACCTAATTGACTTTGCAATAACCAAACATATTCCTCAAAGCCTGCTAAGCGCCGAAAGTCTTTCAGATCTCTCATCTGATCCCTCGCCTGTATTCATTAACCTACGTCGACATCCAATAACCGTAGATCAACCGAGTAGATTGACTTCGCTTAAAACCAATTGGGTCAGATACAAAAAACACATTAGCTCACACATTGAGCTAGATCCCTCCCTGAGACTGAGATCAACAGCTTCGTAAACAATCCAGAATCCGTCTTCGTCACCGCAGCTCGTATCTCAACATCTTAACTTGCACAAGTACCACATAATCAAAAGAAGACGAATCTTCAAATCGAGCAGCTCGTTATCGAAAAGCGACGTTTACGTCGAGAATGGCAATCAAGCAGATTGCTCATAGGCTAAAGAGCGCCACACGTAAGCTCACCAAAGCTTTAAAGCAAGTATATATGCTTCTAACGTCGTTACATAGAACAGTTATCAACAACCTGTACAAAAAACTCCCTGTGGAGAGCTCACCCATCCCTAAGCTCACCGACAGAAATCGTGATGTCTGTAGGCGGTTGGGCCCGCAGCGATGAAGATAGAGCAAGAACATTTGCCGCCCACCTTGAAAAGGTGTTTCAACCAAATCCTTCCACAAATGCGACTTCACTACCAGCATTAACAAATAACGGTGAGCTTCAACGTGATCCAATCGAGTTTCGCCCCAACGAAATCACTAATATCAAAGGCTGCGATTTAATAACTCCAAAAATGATTATTGAGCTCCCACATTGTGCTGTTTGCATTATCGCCCAGCTCTTCAATGACATCACTAAGCTTGGCTGTTTTCCAGAGAGGTGGAAAAAGTCTATCATTATAATAATACCAAAGCCAGGAAAAGATCACACGATTCCCTCGTCGTACGGACCTATAAGTTTGTTGTTGTGTCTATCAAAACTCTTTGAAAAACGCGTGCTAACTCGGATAAACTAATTCCTAAGAGCACACAACAAAATCCCTTCACACCAGTTCGGCTTTCGTGAAAAACACGGAACTATTGAGCAGGTTAATCGCATAACATCAGCAATACGAAGCGCGATCGAAAATCGAGAATACTGCACAGCAATATTTTTGGATGTCTCACAAGCATTCGATAGAGTTTGGTTGGACGGTTTAATGCATAAGATTAAAACAATACGCTAAACTACTAAAGTCATTCCTCTACGACAGGAGACTTACAGTGAGATGTAACAGTGATATGTCCGACGACCACATCATTAGAGCTGGAGTTCCTCAAGGCAGCGTACTCGGTCCAACATTATACGTTTTCTACACATCAGATATCCCAACAAGTAGTCGACTAACAATACCCGTCGCGTACTCGGTCCAACATTATACGTTTTCTACACATCAGATATCCCAACAAGTAGTCGACTAACAATATCCACCTTTGCTGACGATACAGCTATTCTCAGCCGTTCCAGATACCCAATGCAAGCAACAGCGCAGTAAGCACTTCACATTGTCGACATTAAAAAATGGCAAGCTAATTGGCGAATAAAATTCAATGAACAGAAATGCAAACACGTTACGTTCACTCTAAACAGGCAAGATTGCCCACCGCTCATGTTAAACAACACTACGCTCCCGCAAGCAAACGAAGTGACATACTTAGGAGTACACCTCGAAAGAAGACTCACATGGCGTAGGCACATCGAGACCAAGAGAACGCATTTAAAACTAAAAGCAAATAGCCTCAATTGGCTTATCAACGCTCGCTCTTCCCTTAGTCTTGACTACAAAGACCTGCTCTAAATTCTGTTCTCAAACCTATCTGGACCAGTTATGGTGAAATGCTACCAGTAGCAACATTGAAATCATCCAGAGAACCCAGTCAAAGATATTGAGAACCATCACCGGGGCACCGTGGTATGTTCGAAACGAAAACATACAAAAAGATTTAAATATTCAAACAGTCAGAGATGTAATAGCAGAACTCAAGGAACAATACAAACCCTAACCACCTCCCCAGAGGTTTAACAAGGTTGTGCAGCCGATCCCGTCTTTGTCGAAATGATATTCCAGCCCAGTGATAGACTCTAGCAACCCTTCTGCAGTCCAAAACAACTGCTAGTTAATGTATAGGCGTAAGATTTGTCTCGTACTAAAGAGATAATTCAGTAAATAAGAGCAAAGTTTAATAAAAACCAGTAAGGATGCTATCTTCAGCAAGGCTGAAGCTATAATACTTTTCACGTTGTGTCACTATAAAAAAAAGTAAATGAATAGTTTTCATGCCTCCCTAACAACATAACAGTAAGGTTTCAAGTCAATTGGTTAAAAAACAAAAAAGTTTTCCATACAGCGGTTCAAGTTTTGCGATAAGTGGGCGTAGCCATGCCCACTTTTGGCCAAAATAGTTTTCATTCCTCCCTAAGAACATAACTGTAAAGTTTCAAGTCAATTGGTCAATTTTCGCTAAAAAAGGGCGTGGGCACGCCCACTTTTCATTCTTCCCTAAGAACATAACTGCAAAGTTTCAGGTCAATTGGTTAAAAAACAAAAAAGTTTTCCATACAACGACGTGAATATTGCTTCTCTTCCTCTTCTTCATTTTGTATGGGAGCTACCAGTTCCAGATGTCCAATCTCAATGAAACTTTCAGGCATATAGTCGGACTATGTAAAACTACTTTGTTTAAAATTTCAGCATTCTATCGTACAAAACAAAAAAGTTTTCCATACAACGATTCAAGTTTTGTTCACTTTTCTTCTTCTTTTCGTATGGGGGCTACCAGTTCCAGTGGTCCGATATGGCTGGATCCGACAAATGAGTTGACTGCACGAATAAGAAGTCTCTGTGCAAAATTTCAGCTCGATATCTTCAAAACTGTGGGAGGAGATTGTATATATACAGACAGACGGACAGACGGACATGGCTAAATCAACTCGTCTTGTCGTCCTGATCAAGAATAAATATACTTTATATAGTCGCAAGTGAATATTTCTGTGTGTTACAAACTTCAGCACAAAGTTATTATACTGTTTCACATACGTGAAAAGTATAAAAAATATTCATATAGATATATTTTTTTTTCGGTCGTTCTCAAGTTGGATTTTTGGGTTATTAATTTAATCGATGTTGGCTTGATTCCAGTCCACACAGTCTCATGGAGCGGAGACAGCAACCAGCTGAATTTGAAATGGCGCAAGCTATAAAAATAATCTTCGATAGGACATTGGACGATATTTTTACCCGATGAAAATTTATCATTTAGATCACCTGCAAGAAGAATGTAACGAGTTTGAGTCGTTTTTATCTCGAGACACTCAGCGTGTCAAATAAACTGTCCCCACCCCTTTTTGAGTACAAGTCCACAGTTTAGCGGTGTTTTGAGGAAATATAAATAAAAATTCAGTAAGGACGCTATAGTCCAATATAGTCGTGACACACCCCAAATATAACCAGTAAGGGCGGTATAGTTGAGTATTCTCAACTATATAATACCCTGTACACACACCTATGTTTATAACACGTTAAACTTTCGCCGACAGCAAAAGCAGTGTACCACGATATGAAATGTGTATTTGCTAAGGTAAGGCAGGGCTCAGAGTGCAATGTTCCCATTAGATGGCGCTTTAGTACGGATTTTGTTACAAAGCATTGCTGCAAAATTTTAGTTTGTTGGTCTTTGCGGGGAAAATGGTAGTTTGTTGTATGCAGTTTTAAAAAGGTATGTTATCTGAGTTTGCATACAAAATTTCAGTATTTTTTATACTTTAGGAGATACAGCAATTTTAAGACAAAATTACCTTTGGTTGTCCTCGATGGGCGGGGAAGAATGGGCGTGGCAAAAATTCCTTCAAACTTGATCTAGTGTTCGACCACACGAGTCTTTCTTCCAAATTTCAAGTTTCTAGCTCTAATAGTTTTCGCAGTGTTAAGTACGGTTTTTGTTGCAAATAGGATAAAGCAGTGTTCAAAGCGCATTTTATGCCAAATTTCAAATTGTTTGTCTTTGCGATGTCACACAGCGAGGAAAGTGAAAGTTTGTGGTATGCAGTTTTATAGAGGTATGTTTACTGAGTTTGCATACAATTTCAACATTGTGTCTTTTATAGTTTACGAAATACAGTAATTTTAAGAAAACAACTTTTTGAGGGGAAACGAAGGAGAGGGGGAAAAAATGTGGTATGCAGTTTTGTAGAGCTATACATACTGAGTCTACATACTCATTTTCATGTTTGTAACTCATCAGGTTTTCGAGCTACAGCCTTTTGAAAAAATGGGTGGTGCTCGATGAGCGGTAAGGAGTGGGCGTGGCGAAAATTCCTTCAAACTTGATCTAGCGTTTGACTTCACGAGTCTACCCTCCAAATTTCAAGTCTCTAGCTCTTATAGTTTTCGAGAACCATTGGTGAGGACGGACGGACGGACGGACAGACAGACAGGGCTATATCAATTCGTCTTGTCATCCTGATCAAGAATATATATACTTTATAGGGTCCCCCTCCCCTCCTTCTATGCGTTACACACAAACCGTCTCAAGCAAACTTAAAATACCCTGATACACAGTGTGTGTACAGGGTATAAAAACATTAAGGGCAACAGTAAATTGTTAAAAACCAGTAAGGGCGGTATAGTCGAGTATACTCGACAATATAATTCCCTGCACACATGGTAGGCAGTGCCACACAATCAATCTACAAAAACATATTGATCTGACGTCGCTTATTCAAATAGTGTTCAAAATTTCAAGAAAATCGGTCAAAAAATGTGGATTTTACGAAAAATTTAGGTTTGTAGGCCTCTGAGGGGAAGCCATCAAAGAGAGGGGAAATTTGTGGTATGCAGTTTTAAAGATGTGTTATCACTGAGCTTGTATACAAAATTTCAGGTTCATACCTTTGTTAGTTTTGGAGATATAGCTTTTTTAAGAAAAAAAAACTAGGGGAGGGGAATTTAAGGGGAGGGGGAAAAATTGTGGTATGCAGTTTTGTAGAGTTACTCCTACTGAGTCTACATATCGACTTTCATGTTCCTATCTTTTTGTATGTTCGAGTTATAGCGTTTTCAAAAAGTGGGGGGTGCTCGATGGGCGGGAAGGAGTGGACGTGGCACAAAACCATTCAAACTTGATCTGCTGCCGAGCGTCACGAATCTACCCACCAAATTTCAAGTCTCTATAAAAATTAGGATTTTTCGAAAAATTTGAGTTTGTTGGTCCTTGAGTGGTAACCATCAAGGAGAAGGGAATTATATATACTTAATTTGTATACAAAATTTCAGGTTCGAACCTTTAATAGTTTTGGAGATAGAGCAATTTTAAGCAGAGCTCGTAAAATACGGTCAGAACAGAACACTTTTTATACTCTTCACGCAAGTGAATAGTATTATAACTTTGTCCTGAAGTTTCTAACAGCAAGAAGGAGGGGAGGGGGACCACATAAAGTATATATATTCTTGATCAGCTCGACAAGACGAGTTGATATAGCCATGTCCGTCTGTCCGTCTGTCTGTGAATATGCTATCTCCTCCCACAGTTTTGAAGATATCGAGCTGAAATTTTGCAGGGAGTCTTCTCTAATGTGTGATCAAATCATTGGTCGGAACCGGCATGATCGGATTATTGGAACTGGTAGCCCCCATACGAAATGAAGAAGAAAAAGCAAATTTGAATCGTTGTATGGAAAACTTTTTTGTTTTGTAAGATAGAGGGCTGAAATTTCAAGCATAGTAGTTTTCCGATGCCTGAAAGTTTCATTGAGATCGGGCAACTAGAACTGGTAGCTACCATACAAAATGAAGAAGAGGAAAAGAAGCAATATTCACGTCGTTGTATGGAAAACTTTTTTGTTTCTAAACCAATTGACATGAAACTTCGCAGTTATGTTTTTGAGGAGGCATTAAAACTATTTTGACAAAAATGGGCGCCAACTTTTACCAAAAATCAATAATTTGCATATCTCCGGTACCCAATAAGCAAAAACAATGAAAATCTGTATATAGGCTAAGTAGATGAAAAAAAAAATATATTGAGTCAAAAAAATAGGCGTGGCACAAGAAATAAGCGTGAAGAGTATTAAGCTTCAGCCTTGCTGAAGTTAGCGTCCTTACTGGTTTTTGTTTCGTTCGTGTTCTCTGTGTAGTGTTTTTGATTGAGCAAAACACACGAAATTGTCCTGCTATGACAGCTCAAACAAAGACACATTGCCTTGCTTTCATGTAATATGTATGTGTCTTTCAGGCCCAGTTTCACAGTCAAAGTTAACCCAGGGTTAACTGCGAGTAACAATTTTTCAGTTTCACACTTAGTAGTTAACCCCTGAGTTAACCCTACTACATTCTAGCGTTAACCCCGAGTTAACTACTCTGTTTTAACTTTTTTATACCCTGTACACACACTGTGTATCAGGGTATATTATGTTTGTTTGAGACGGTTTGTATGTAACGCATAGAAGGAGGGGAGGGGGACCCTATAAAGTATATATATTCTTGATCAGGATGACAAGACGAATTGATATAGCCCTGTCTGTCCGTCCGTCCGTCCTCACCAATGGTTCTCGAAAACTATAAGAGCTAGAGACTTGAAATTTGGTGGATAGACTCATGAGGTCAAACGATAGATCAAGTTTGAAGGATTTTTTGCCACGCCCACTCCTTCCCGCCCATCGAGCACCACCCATTTTTTCAAAAGGCTGTAGCTCGAAAACCTGATGAGTTAGAAACATGAAAATGAGTGTGTAGACTCAGTATGTATAGCTCTACAAAACTGCAGACCACATTTTTTCCCCCTCCCCTTCGTTTCCCCTCAAAAAGTTGTTTTCTTAAAATTGCTGTATCTCCTAAACTATAATAGATACAATGCTGAAATTTTGTATGCAAACTCAGTAAACATACCTTTTTAAAACTGCATACCACAAACTTTCATTTTTAACGCTGTGTGACAACGCAAAGACAAACAAGTTGAAATTTTGCATAAACTGCGCTTTGAACACTGCTTTATCCTATTTGTAACAAAAACCGTACTTAACACTGCGAAAACTATTAAAGCTAGAGACTTGAAATTTGGAAGATAGTCTCGTGTGGTCGAACACTAGATGAAGTTTGAAGGAATTTTTGCCACGCCCAATCCTTCCCGCCCATCGAGCACAACAAAAGGTAATTTTTTTTCTTAAAATTGCTGTATCTCCTAAAGTATAAAGAATACAATGCTGAAATTTTGTATGCAAACTCAGATAACATACCTTTTTAAAACTGTATACAACAAACTACCACTTTCCCCGCAAAGACCAACACACTAAAATTTTGCAGCAATGCTTTGTAACAAAAACCGTACTAAAGCGCCATCTAATGGCAACAGTGCACTGTGAGCCCTGCCTCACTATTAGCAAATACACAAACCATATCGTGGTACACTGCTTTTGCTGTCGGCGAATGTTTAACGTGTTATCAACATAGGTGTGTGTACAGGGTATTATATAGTTGAGAATACTCAACTATACCGCCCTTACTGGTCTATTTATGTTTTTATACTCTTGCAAGAGTATATTAACTTTGTCATGAAGTTTGCAACGCAGAGAAGGAGACATCTCCGACTATATAAAGTATATATATTCTTGATCAGCACGACGAGACGAGTTCTTATAGCCATGTCCGTCTGTCCGTCTGTTTGTCTGTCTGTCTGTCCGTCTGTCTGTATCAATGCGAACTCCTCTCACAGTTTTGAAGTTAGCAAAAAAATTTAAACGAAAATTTTCTTTTCCTTGCAGTCATTTTATATGTAGAATCCAGCCTGATCGGAATACTATAGCATATAGCTGCCATAGGAACGATCGGTTAAAAATGACGTTTTTGCTCAATAAACTCTTTGATTTTAAAGCTATTGCCTCGATTTTTTGCACAAGAACATCTTAGACGTAAACTAAGGCACACTGCAAAATTGGTGAAGATCGGATAAATATAGCATATATGTAGCTCCCATAGGAACAATCGGTCAAAAATTCGGTTTTTGTTAGAAAAACTTTTTTGTTCTCAACTATAAACAGATGAAACCTTGCAGTTACGCGTTTTTATGAATCCTTGACCATGTTACAAAGTTTTGTAAGAATCGAACATAAGGGCGTGGCACCGCCCATATAGAGAAAAACTTAAAAATATGATTTCTCTATAAGCCGACGAGATATAAGATCGCAAAATAAAGTGTAATGGGCGGGGCTACGCCCCTTTATCTTTATAAACGTATTTGATTCTTATTGGAAAAACTGTAAGACAGATTTTCCAATAAGAAAAGAACTAATTTTCCAATAAGGCAACGACAAATTTTCTAATAAGAAAAGGACAGATTTTCCAATGAGAAAATGCTTGCAAGAGTATATAAGTTTCAGCAAGGCTGAAAATAGCTCCCTTACTGGTTTAATGTCAAAACAGAACTAAATTTGTCTGTCAAAAAAATAAAAATTAAATATGTCCCAATCAATAGAAATGAATTTGATAAATGAGTTTGTATAGCAGCATTCAACCAGGTAGTCTCACATCATATGGAATTACTGACATCGGAAGTCGTTTACTTTGCATTGGAAGAAGATATGCATCATTTATACAAAGTTTCCTTGTGAGATTGCTATGTGTATTGTACCCATGTTATGTTTTACACGAAACTAACATAACTACGTACTATTGTACCATTTGAAGAGTGCGGTTTACTTTCGTTGTGCAGAGTAACTGCCCACCCCTTTGTAATGGTAAAATATACAATTAGACATAATCGAGTCAACATTTCACCGCTTGTTATATTGGATTCTCTTCACCTATCCATTACTAATTGAAGGTGATTTTTAAAATAACTGAAAAAATAAACAGTGTTTGGTAAGTAGATGTTCAATGTTGTAAATCATTATTCTCAAAAAATAGAATGTTGCCATACTTATATAACTAGAGTTAACTCGTCACTGTGGAACTGAAAGCCAGAGTTAACTCCGGGTAAGGGTTAAATTCGAGTTAACTTTACTCTGGGTTAACCCTAGACTGTGAAACTGGGCCTTATTAATATATATATTTCTTCTGTGCGTCTGTTTGTCACTGAACTCCTCCTAAACAGCTGGACCGATTTTGATGAAATTTTATGTTTATGTTCAAGGGGATTCGCGAATGGTTTAGATTCAAAATTTGGTCCATTGAAAAAAGTTTTTTAAATTAATTTTTCATTTGTAAGTAGTTGTTAATTTCGCAAGCACGAAACGTACAAAAACGTAACATGCTTTGCTTCTTCTTACACTTTTGTATTGGTATGTGTGTGTGTTGTTTTTAATGAGGATTCAAAAACGATAAGAGAATTGGGGAACGATAGAATAGTTGGTCTCTGAGGGGTAGCCATCAAAGAGAGGGGAAATTTGTGGTATGCAGTTTTTAAGATGTATTATCACTGAGCTTGTATATAAAATTTCTTACCTTTGTTAGTTTTGCTATATCTAATTTTTCACAAAAATACTAGGGGAGGGGAAATTAAGGGGAGGGGGAAAAATTGTGGTATGCAGTTTTGTAGAGTTACTCATACTGAGTCTACATATCGATTTTTATGTTTCTATCTCTTTGGATGTTCGAGTTAAAGCGTTTTCAAAAAGTGGGTGGTGCTGGATTTGCGGGAAGGAGTGGGCGTGGCACAAAACCATTCAAACTTGATCTGCTGCCGAGCATCACGAGTCTACCCACCAAATTTCAAGTCTCTAGCTATTATAGTTTCTGGGAACCATTGGTGAATACGGACGGACAGACGGACGGATGAACGGACATGGCTTAATCAATTTCTCTTGTCGTCCTGATCAAGAATATATATACTTTATAGGGTCCCCCTGCCCTCCTTCTTTGCTTTAAATACATTTCGCTCAAACAAACACAATATACCCCGATACACAGTATGTGTACAGGGTATAAAAATAATAGCTTAGTGTATAGAATTAACTTAGCATAAAAATATTAAATAATAATAATAATTGAAATAATCAACCCGCTAAAAGAGAAAGGATTCACTTATTCTACGGAACAAATCATCCTGATGGTAAAGCAGATGGTGGGGCTGATATTCTAATAAAAATCCGCCTTAAACACTACTGCCATAAACAATTTGCTCATAATTATCTAGAGGCTACATCGATAAACATTCAGCTAGTTATTGGTAACCAAATAATTCTAGCCGCCGTATACTGCCCCCTTCGCATCAATATATCTGAAGCTGGGTTCATGCAGTTTTTTAACTCACTGAGAGAACATTTCATAGCAGCAAGAGTCTGCAATGCCAAGCACACTCACTGGGGATCTCGTCTCGTGACCCCAAAAGGAAAGCAGCTGTACAATGCAGTTACAAAAGCCAGCAATAAGCTCGACCATCTCTTTCCCGGCAGACAAACATACTGGCCGGCTGACCCCAATAAACTACCCGACCTAATTGACTTTGCAATAACCAAACATATTCCTCAAAACCTGCTAAGCGCCGAAAGTCTTTCAGATCTCTCATCTGATCCCTCGCCTGTATTCATTAACCTACGTCGACATCCAATAACCGTAGATCAACCGAGTAGATTGACTTCGCTTAAAACCAATTGGGTCAGATACAAAAAACACATTAGCTCACACATTGAGCTAGA
Source organism: Phortica okadai (assembly GCA_034638295.1). NCBI lineage: Eukaryota > Metazoa > Arthropoda > Insecta > Diptera > Drosophilidae > Phortica > Phortica okadai. Next base: position 15,939,503 of record CM067848.1, on the reverse strand, counting down.
TCCCTCCCTGCGACTGAGATCAACAGCTTCGTAAACAATCCAGAATCCGTCTTCGTCACCGCAGTTCGTATCTCAACATCTTAACTTGCACAAGTACCACATAATCAAAAGAAGACGAATCTTCAAATCGAGCAGCTCGTTATCGAAAAGCGACGTTTACGTCGAGAATGGCAATCAAGCAGATCGCTCATAGGCTAAAGAGCGCCACACGTAAGCTCACCAAAGCTTTAAAGCAAGTATATATGCTTCTAACGTCGTTACATAGAACAGTTATCAACAACCTGTACAAAAAACTCCCTGTGGAGAGCTCACCCATCCCTAAGCTCACCGACAGAAATCGTGATGTCTGTAGGCGGTTGGGCCCGCAGCGATGAAGATAGAGCAAGAACATTTGCCGCCCACCTTGAAAAGGTGTTTCAACCAAATCCTTCCACAAATGCGACTTCACTACCAGCATTAACAAATAACGGTGAGCTTCAACGTGATCCAATCGAGTTTCGCCGCAACGAAATCACTAATATCAAAGGCTGCGATTTAATAACTCCAAAAATGATTATTGAGCTCCCACATTGTGCTGTTTGCATTATCGCCCAGCTCTTCAATGACATCACTAAGCTTGGCTGTTTTCCAGAGAGGTGGAAAAAGTCTATCATTATAATAATACCAAAGCCAGGAAAAGATCACACGATTCCCTCGTCGTACGGACCTATAAGTTTGTTGTTGTGTCTATCAAAACTCTTTGAAAAACGCGTGCTAACTCGGATAAACTAATTCCTAAGAGCACACAACAAAATCCCTTCACACCAGTTCGGCTTTCGTGAAAAACACGGAACTATTGAGCAGGTTAATCGCATAACATCAGCAATACGAAGCGCGATCGAAAATCGAGAATACTGCACAGCAATATTTTTGGATGTCTCACAAGCATTCGATAGAGTTTGGTTGGACGGTTTAATGCATAAGATTAAAACAATACGCTAAACTACTAAAGTCATTCCTCTACGACAGGAGACTTACAGTGAGATGTAACAGTGATATGTCCGACGACCACATCATTAGAGCTGGAGTTCCTCAAGGCAGCGTACTCGGTCCAACATTATACGTTTTCTACACATCAGATATCCCAACAAGTAGTCGACTAACAATACCCGTCGCGTACTCGGTCCAACATTATACGTTTTCTACACATCAGATATCCCAACAAGTAGTCGACTAACAATATCCACCTTTGCTGACGATACAGCTATTCTCAGCCGTTCCAGATACCCAATGCAAGCAACAGCGCAGTAAGCACTTCACATTGTCGACATTAAAAAATGGCAAGCTAATTGGCGAATAAAATTCAATGAACAGAAATGCAAACACGTTACGTTCACTCTAAACAGGCAAGATTGCCCACCGCTCATGTTAAACAACACTACGCTCCCGCAAGCAAACGAAGTGACATACTTAGGAGTACACCTCGAAAGAAGACTCACATGGCGTAGGCACATCGAGACCAAGAGAACGCATTTAAAACTAAAAGCAAATAGCCTCAATTGGCTTATCAACGCTCGCTCTTCCCTTAGTCTTGACTACAAAGACCTGCTCTAAATTCTGTTCTCAAACCTATCTGGACCAGTTATGGTGAAATGCTACCAGTAGCAACATTGAAATCATCCAGAGAACCCAGTCAAAGATATTGAGAACCATCACCGGGGCACCGTGGTATGTTCGAAACGAAAACATACAAAAAGATTTAAATATTCAAACAGTCAGAGATGTAATAGCAGAACTCAAGGAACAATACAAACCCTAACCACCTCCCCAGAGGTTTAACAAGGTTGTGCAGCCGATCCCGTCTTTGTCGAAATGATATTCCAGCCCAGTGATAGACCCTAGCAACCCTTCTGCAGTCCAAAACAACTGCTAGTTAATGTATAGGCGTAAGATTTGTCTCGTACTAAAGAGATAATTCAGTAAATAAGAGCAAAGTTTAATAAAAACCAGTAAGGATGCTATCTTCAGCAAGGCTGAAGCTATAATACTTTTCACGTTGTGTCACTATAAAAAAAAGTACATGAATAGTTGTCATGCCTCCCTAACAACATAACTGTAAGGTTTCAAGTCAATTGGTTAAAAAACAAAAAAGTTTTCCATACAGCGGTTCAAGTTTTGCGATAAGTGGGCGTAGCCATGCCCACTTTTGGTCAAAATAGTTTTCATTCCGCCCTAAGAACATAACTGTAAAGTTTCAAGTCAATTGGTCAATTTTCGCTAAAAAAGGGCGTGCGCACGCCCACTTTTGGTCAAAGTAGTTTTCATTCCCTTAGGGAGGAATGAAAAACATAACTGCAAAGTTTCAAGTCAATTGGTTAAAAAACAAAAAAGTTTTCCTTCTTCATTTTGTATGGGAGCTACCAGTTCCAGATGTCCAATCTCAATGAAACTTTCAGGCATGTAGTCGGACTATGTAAAACTACTATGTTAAAAATTTCAGCACTCTATCGTACAAAACAAAAAAGATTTCCATACAACGATTCAAGTTTTGTTCACTTTTCTTCTTCTTTTCGTATGGGGGCTACCAGTTCCAGTGGTCCGATGTGGCTGGATCCGACAAATAAGTTGACTGCACGAATAAGAAGTCTCTGTGCAAAATTTCAGCTTGATATCTTCAAAACTGTGGGAGGAGATTGTATATATACAGACAGACGGACATGGCTAAATCAACTGATCAAGAATAAATATACTTTATATAGTCGCAAGTGAATATTTCTGTGTGTTACAAATTTCAGCACAAAGTTATTATACTGTTTCACATACGTGAAAAGTATAAAAACTTATACCGAGACATTTTCGTTCTTAAAACAAGTGAATATTGTACTGGAATCAAGAACCGACTAAACTTAAATTACATCTAAAAAGATTTTTTGGCGAGACCACGACCACTTTTTCGCTCAAGTAAGTTTACATTGTTCTTGAATCAAGGCTCAGTGGTTTTGCAAACTATTTCGGTTATTGCCTCAATTTGATTGATTTTATTTTATATAAGTAATTGTTACAGTTAATTTAATAAACATTTAAACAACATATAAATATTATAATTAAATGGTCATTGGTGATTATTTATATAATAAACAGTAAGACTTTGGTGTACCAGGGGATTTGAACCTCTTACCTTCCGTTTCGTAGGACAACACTCTAAGCTCTGAGTCACAGGAAGCGACATAGGAACACTTGATATTTCATAAATTTTATTTCTTGAAAACCTTTTTGTTCCAAGAGAACAAAAAATATTTAGCAAACAAAAAAACTCTGGTCTTTGCTGGGGTTTGAACCTCATACCTTTGGTATCATAGTTAAACACACTAAACTCTGAGCTAAAGCAAGCAACATAGAAACATATGATATTTGATAAATTTGAATTGTTTTATCATTTTTGTTCAAAGGAGTAAGAGAGAAAGAAAGTATAAGAAGAAAGCGTTGTCATTTCAAGTTTTTTTGGTTTCGGTTTAAATTTTTGTGTTCTTGTTTTGTTTTCAAGTATAAAATGTGTATGAATTGACATTTTGTAGTTGATTCAAATCCATTTTGGTATCGATTTTGATGTTAAGTACAAATCTTACTTATTTCGAGAACATTTAGACCAATTACAACTTAATTTGGTGTGTTGTTGACCGGACTTTTTTTCTCTGTGTACCTTTTATTTGAATGAAACATATCGCTTGCTTACTGCAAGACTGTCATAACTCGAGAAATGCGATTTTTGAGTTAATTATGCAGGAATGATCATTAACTAAAGCTTTATATTGCGTCGAAGTTTCATGTTTCTATTGTTAATAGTTTCTGAGTTATGCAACTTTAAGTTTTTCATTCTTTAAGGAAGTAAGTGCAACTTGAAAACTTTAAACGCGTTTTTCTCGAAACGGCAAGTTTTGAGTTATGCCGGTCTTGCAGTAAGCAAGCGATATGCTTTTATTTTTTTGGCAGCAGTTTCTCTGACTATGGTGCCTTCCTTCCACAACTGGTTTTCGTTCCACCACAACCGTTTTATAAGGTTTTCGTCTTGATTTAATAGCTGTCTCAGGGCATACTTAACTGCATGTGATGCATCTGTGCCTTTTTTACGGTTTTGGACATTTCATTTCTTTGTATTGGCTGTCGGCGGATATTCAGCCGTATTATTTGGTGTTGAATGCGCTACAACTCGTTGCCTCTCTTCGTTTCATTAACGTTAAATATAAAATCAAATTCACTTTTTCATTTTAATTCATATACATACAACGTGTGTTCAAAAAGTAAGGTGACTTTACAAATTTCGCGGGCAACGTACTTTCGATATCTTTTATCGGGTTAAAAAAGTGTCAAAAATGGGTCACGTAATTTGGGTACGTTCCCTATATGGTTACAATGTTGAAAATGCAAATCCTTTGATCCATATTTTCCGATAGCAAAAAATCGCCGAGCACGCAAAACACTTATAACCTTTACAGAGAGACTTGAAATTTGGAGCGTAGACTCGTGATGCTCGGCAGCAGATCAAGTTTGAATGGTTTTGTGCCAAGCCCACTCCTTCCTGCCCATCCAGCCCCACCCACTTTTTTAAATCGCCATAACTCGAACATCCAAACAGATAGAAACATGAAAGTCGGTATGTAGACTCAGTAAGAGTAACTCTACAAAACTGCATACCACAATTTTACCTCCTCCCCTTTAGTACCCCTCCCCTAGTATTTTTCTCAAAAAAGCTATATCTCCAAAACTAACAAAGGTAGGAACCTGAAATTTTGTATACAAGCTCAGTGGTAATACATCTTATAAACTGCATACCACAAATTTCCTCTCTCTTTGACGGCTACCCCTCAGAGGTCTACAAACTTAAATTTTTCGTAAAATCCAAATTTTTTGACCGATTTTCTTGATATTTTGAACACTATTTGAATAGGCGACGTCAGATCAATATGCTTCTGTAGATTGAGGATGTGGCACCGCCTACTGTGTGTGCAGGGTATTATATTGTCGGCGGTATGCCCATACTGTTTTTATAATCTTCACGTAAGTGAATAGTATTATAACTTTGTCCTGAAGTTTGTAACACCAAGAAGGAGGGGCGGGGGACCCCATAAAGTGTATACACTAGGCGACAATTGAAAGTTAAAATTTTATTTTTTCATGTTTTTTTTTATTTTTCAAAGATTTGTTTAAAGTTGAACAACTGAACTTGTAATTTTTATAAAAAGGCACACAAAACACTTGTAAAAAAATGCATATTGGTTTTTCAGCACCGCTTTAACGCTTTTAACAAAAAAGTTAATTTTTTCAGTGGCGACAATTGAAAGTTTAATATTATTATTTTGTTCAATTCATGTCCTCACAGAAATTGCTAACCCATGCAGGGTATTTATTTTAGTACTCAGTATTCCCACCTTTATTTTGGATGACAGCTCTAAGTCGTTTTGGAATGCTTCGAACCAAATTGTTAAGAGTGTCTCTCGAGATGTTGTCCCACTGAGTTTGTATCTCATTCCAAAAAGTATTTGTATTTGATCTACTATTTATTGGTATTTTGGAATCCAATATAGACCACAAATGTTCAATTGGGTTTACATCCGGAGATTGTGGTGGCCATTCAAGTTTTTCTATACAATTTTCTTCAAAAAATTGTCTTGCAATACGTGAGGTGTGCTTGGGGTCATTATCTTGTTGAAAGATAAATGACCCTAAGCCCATTTTATTAACACTTTTTTGTAAATTTTCCCTCAATATATTTGTGTATGATTCCCCGGTCATTCTACTATCAATTTTAACTATGTCTCCTACTCCACCTGAAGAAAAGCAACCCCATATCATTATTGACCCTCCGCCATGTTTAACGGTTGACTGTATACAATTAGGTTTCAATCGATCTTTTGGCTTACACCAGACACGTTTGCGTTTCTTAGCATTTTTCAGCTCAAATTTGGACTCATCCGACCAAACAATATTGTTCCAAAAGCAATCTGGCATACCAACATATTTTTTTGCGAACGCAAGTCTTTTTTTGCGGTTGATATGACTTATCATTGGTCGTTTCTTGGCTGCGTAGTTTTGCAAGCCCATCGATTTCAACTTTCTTTGCATTGTTCTGGTCGAAACATTCAACCCTAAGTCTTCAATCAGCTCCCTGGCTGATGAATCTGGCTTAGTGCCAACTTTACGTTTCAAAAGTCGCTCTTCTTTAATTTAAATTTTGCTTTTACGCCCTCCTCCATAATCAATTTTACACGAATGGGTCCTCAAATATTTTTGGTATATTTTTCGAGCACCGACAATAGAAATTGCATATTTTTTGGCAATAGATGCATATGTTTCGCCCATTCTTCTAGCCTCCACTATCAATTTTCGTACTTCTTCTGATTTTCGCATTGCTGAGTCTCAGTCTCTCTTTAAAAAACACATACACTTAAACAAGTGGAAAATTACACAGGCCGACAAAAATACCGTTTGTAAAAACTTTTTGAATAATTGCAACTAATTCCTATGTATTTTGGTGTGCTGATTCCGAAAATAGTGGACATAAAGTCGTATCACCCTCCAATTTCTTGCATTTCACGGAATTGTAAAAAACACGAAATTACTGTTTTTCAAACTTGCGTACAAGATACCTCAGAAACTACTGGACCGATCTTAATAAAATTTAACTAAGATATTCTTAGGTATCCAATCTATCATGTACAAAAGGAGTTTTTTGATTGGGGGCCCCCTTCGAAAGTTATACGCTTTTAAACCTCAATAAATCAAGAAAAAAAAGTTTAGTCTTTAAATAGCTGTAAATTTTACAAAAAAAAACTTTTAATTTTTTCCCCTATGCTACTCTATTTGTAGTTATTTTCTGCATGAAATGACGGTCCTTTTGTTTAATTCCGACAATTGGTGACCGAGATATCAGGTATACCACCAACGTATGTTATGGTTGTTTCGAAAATCTTAGGAAATGGTATAAAAAAAGAAATAATGGCTTTTAAACAACAAAACAGATTTAGTAGCCATGGTATGTTTATTTATACATATTCATTTTAAATTTGATACAACAAAATTATGAACTGTAAAGTAGAGAGAAAATCCTTGTTGGTTGTGTACACGATATTTCAGTCAGCAATCGACGGAAAAATACAAACGGACCGTCATTTCATTCCGGAAATAACTACAATTGGAATAGCATAAGGGAAAAAATTAAATTTTTTTTTTTGTAAAATTTACAGCTATTTAAAGATTAAACTTTTTTTTCTTGATTTATTGAGGTTTAAAAGTGTAAAACTTTCGAAGGGGGCCCTCAATCAAAAAACTCCTTTTGTACATGATAGATTGGATTCCTAAGAATATCTTAGTTAAATTTCATTAAGATCGGTCCAGTAGTTTCTGAGGTATCTTGTACACAAGTTTGAAAAACAGTAATTTTGTGTTTTTTACAATTCCGTGAAATGCAAGAAATTGGAGGGTGATACGACTTTATGTCCACTATTTTCGGAATCAGCACACCAAAATACATAGGAATTAGTTGCAATTATTCAAAAAGTTTTTTCTTGTTGGCCTGTGTTATTTGTCAAATCACAACTTACTTTAACTATCCTTCATTAATTATAACAATTAATATCGCTATTTTAGTTTTAAATGTCCTTAAAAGAAAATTTAACTTTCAATTGACGCACCAAAACTGATTGACTTAATGCTCCCAACTAAAAATTTACATGTCTTCGAATGAAACCAACTCAATGTTTGTGTAAAACACATGGCCATATAACGGGACACAACTGAGTTATGTGTTTTTATTTGATTCGTGTTTGTGCATGATCAAATAAACCTCCAAAGGCAGTGTAACGAAAATTTAACTTTCAATTGTCGCCTAGTGTATATTCTTGATCAACTCGACAAGACGAGTTGATATAGCCATGTCCGTCTGTCCGTCCGTCCGTCTGTCTGTGTATATGCTATCTCCTTCCACAGTTTTGAAGATATCGAGCTGAAATTTTGCAGGGAGTCTTCTCTAATGTGTGGTCATTGGTCGGAACCGCCTATATCGGATTACTGGATCTGGTAGCCCCCATACGAAATGAAGAAGAAAAACAAATTTTAATCGTTGTATGGAAAACTTTTTCGTTTTGAAAGATAGAGGGTTGATATTTCGAACATAGTAGTTTTACATAGTCCGACACAATTCCTGAAAGTTTCATTGAGATTGGACAATTGGAACTGGTAGCTGCTATACAAAATGAAGAAGAGGAAGAGAAATCAAGTTTTAACGTCGTTGTATGGAACACTTTTTTGTTTTGTATGAAAGAGGGCTGAAACTTTTAAAATAGTAATTTTACGTGGTCCGACTAAATGCCTAAAAGTTTCATTGAGATCGGGCAACTGGAACTGGTACCTGCCATACAAAATGAAGAAGAGGAAGAGAACCAAGATTCACGTCGTTGTACGGAAAACTTTTTTGATTCTTAATCAATTGACTTGAAACCTAACACATATGTTCTTAGGGCGGCATGAAAACTATTTTGACCAAAAAATGGGCATGGCCACGCCCACTTTTAGCCAAAATCAATAATTTCCGGTACCCAATGAGCAAAAACAATGAAAATTTGTATATAGGCTAATAGGACGAATAGAAAATAGATTCAGTCAAAAAAACGGCGTGACACAAGAAATGTGCGTGAATAGTATATAAGCGTAAGCCTTGCTGAAGATAGCGTCCTTACTGTTTTTTTTTTTTGTTAGTCTATATTTAGTTTTGTCCACTACGATTGAAGCCGCATATATGAAACTAGTTTGTTCTGTGTCCTCGTTGTGGTTTATTGTTTTGTCCCCCTCTGTTGAATACGAAGGCTTTCTAGTGTCATTCGCGTTCTCTCTCTTCTCTCTATGTCTAATATCTTTGCATTGTCAAAATCTGCCGTGTGTCCAGTTGTTGTTATGTGCTGTGCTAGTGCTGTGTTTGTTTTGCACTTCTTCACGTCTCCTTTATGCTCTGTAATTGTTATGTTAAGCGCGCGTTTTGTTTTCTCCACATTCACTCCGTCACATTGTTCACCTTCTTTTCCTTTACATTTAATTTCGTAGACCACATTTTGTATATTATTTTGTCGACCTTGTCTTTCGTGTTTGTAAACATATATGTTTAGTCTTAAGTCAGCATAAGTTAAGTGTTAAACACCTGGCACAGTCAAATATAGAACGCACTTAGTATTAAGCAACATTGTCAATTATCAATAGTCAGCAATTTTAAGCCAAGCCACAATGACCCACTTTGCCTGATATCGCTGTGCAAGCAAGTTATGGCTGCAACGTACGATCGGGCAGCGCAAGCAAGCAAAGTACGGTCATTGATGCTCGGCAGCATATTTGCTGAATATGCACAATGTATACTATATAAGTTGTGGTAGTAGAATAAACAAATCAGTAGCAGTACAATCCACTGAAGAAACCCAATCAACTGACCTTGAATTCTTCCACACCGTTCAGCGTAAGGCTCATATTCAGATACACGATACCGCAAGTTCATGTGCTTGGTGGTATCCTTTCAACAACCGCTCTAGTTCATGTGCTAAGAGTGCCACTTAGGGAATTCAGAACAAAACATTGGTGACCCCGTCGAGCCTTACCCTGAAAACCTGATCGACGATTTAATAATACGAATGACGAGAGATGACCCAGAACACAACAAAAGAGACAAAGTAGATAAGGAAAGAAGGTATATTAGTGTACCTTATGTTAAACACCTAACAGACAAAATGACCTTGTCAAAAATAATGCCAGAAAATATATCTGATATATGCTATGCCTACAAGGCACATAACAATATCAGACGCTTATTTACGAACACCAAAGACAAAGTAAGCCAGTAAGGGCGGTATAGTCGAGTATACTCGACAATATAATACCCTGCACACATGGTAGGCGTTGCCACACCCTCAATCTACAAAAACATATTGATCTGACGTCGCCTATTCAAATAATGTTCAAAATATCAAGAAAATCGGTCAAAAAATGTGGATTTTACGAAAAATTTAAGTTTGTAGGCCTCTGAGGGGTAGCCATTAAAGAGAGGGGAAATTTGTGGTATGCAGTTTTTAAGATGTATTATCACTGAGCTTGTATCCAAAATTTCAGGTTCGTACCTATAATAGTTTTGAAGATACAGCAATTTTAAGAAAACAACCGGGGAAGGGGAAATGAAGAGGAGGGGGAAAAATTGTGGTATGCAGTTTTGTAGAGCTCTTTATGCTTAGTCTATATACCGACTTTCATGTTTCTATCTCTTTGGATGTTCGAGTTATAGCGTTTTAAAAAAGTGGGCGGTGCTGGTGGGCGGGAAGGAGTGGACGTGGCACAAAATCATTCAAACTTGATCTGCTGCCGAGCATCACGAGTCTACCATCCAAATTTCAGGTCTCTAGCTATTATAGTTTCTGACAACCATTGGTGAATACGGACGGACAGACGGACAGACAGACGGACGGACAGACAGACAGACGGATATGGCTTAATCAATTTCTCTTGTCGTCCTGATCAAGAATATATATACTTTATAGGGTCCCCCTGCCCTCCTTCTGTGCGTTAAATACATTTCGCTCAAACAAACACAATATACCCCGATAGACAGTATGTGTACAGGGTATAAACATAATACATATAAGGTATAATTGTAGAAATACATTGTTGTATGTAAATCTAATGTTTTTGTAAATGTATGTTATCTCTTTTTTGTGAATTGAAAAAATGAAAAGCAGACTCCCTGATGAAGGCGAAAAATGTCGCCGAAACGCGTAGGAGGAAAATCAAAATTAAAAACATGTTTTAATTTTTGATGAGATATAATGGCCTATATAACCCGGGTTCAGATTTTGAACAAAACATACAAAAAACCAGTAAGGACGCTATAGTCGAGTATACTCGACAATATAATACCCTGCACACACAGTAGGCGGTGCAATACCCCAAATCTACAAAAAAAATTTTGATTTGACATCGCCCGATCAAATAGTGTTCAAAATTTCAAGTAAATCGGTCAAAAAATGTGGAATTTACGAAAAATTTGAGTTTGTAGGTCATTGAGGGGTAACTTTCAAAAAGAGGGGAATTTTGTGGTATGCAGTTTTTAAGATACGTATATACTGAGCTTGTCTACAAAATTTCAGGTTCGTATCTTTAATAGTTTTAAAGATACAGCCATTTTAAGAAAACAACTGGGGGAGGGGAAATGAAGAGAAGGGGGAAAAATTGTGGTATGCAGTTTTGTAGTGCTACTTATACTGAGTCTACATACCGACTTTAATGTTTCTATCTCTTTGGATGTTCGAGTTATAGCGTTTTAAAAAAGTGGGTGGTGCTGGATGGGCGGGAAGGAGTGGGCGTGGCACAAAACCGTTCAAACTTGATCTGCTGCCGAGCATCACGAGTCTACCCTCCAAATTTCAAGTCTCTAGCTATTATAGTTTCTGAGAACCATTGGTGAATACGGACGGACAGACAGACAGACGGACGGACGGACAGACGGACGGACATGGCTTAATCAATTTCTCTTGTCATCCTGATCAAGAATATATATACTTTATATAGTCGCAAGTGAATATTTCTGTGCGTTGCATACATTTCGCTCAAACAAACACAATATACCCCGATACACAGTATGTGTACAGGGTATAACAAATAGGAACTGGCCCAATAAAAATCAATAGTCAACAACAGGATTTTCTTCAGCGCCTCTCAATTCATCAAAAAACTTCTTGGACTATGGACACAGGAAGCTGGAAAGCCAAACAGGAGCAAATCGGTGAGGAGATCCACAGGATCGTCACAAACTTCAAAAAGGACTCGGCCAGTCGGAAGACTACGAGTGCCTACTTCCGCGGTCGGTTAGACCAGCTGAACAAACAATGGGAGCAATTCTATGATAACGATGCCACGATCGGTGCTACGTTAGAGATGGATGACGAGTATCCGGAATTCGCGAAGAAAATCGGGCATTTACATGATACGTTCAGCGAATTGTTGCGGCCTAAGAAGATACAGCTAGGCCTATGGATGCCACTGCTGCAGGATACTGAGCTTGGGTGGATTGTTGCCGGGAAGATAACAGACGCGAAAACTTTGACCTGTGGCATCGCGGAAGCAGAAGAACAGAATATGGACGTACTACTTCAACAGTTTTGGAAGTTAGACGAGTTCTCCGACGAAGCTCGCAGGTATACCGCCATGGAAAAAAGATGTGAAGATCATTTTATTAAAAATGTTGGTCGGATCCCAAGTGGTCAGTTCATCGTACGGCTGTCTTTCTCCGATCATAGCAGTGTGCTGAGAGAATCAAGACGAATAGCTGAAACTCGATTTGCAGCTATAGAACGTCGACTGAGCAAAGACCCGACCTTACGAAAAGGGTATGTGCAATTCATGCACGAATACGAGGCGATGGGACACATGACGGAGATAGCTGCTGAAGACATTCCAAGGAGCAACTGCTTCATCCCACACCATTGTGTTACCAAGCCAGACAGTTTGACAGCAAAACTTCGGGTAGTCATTGATGCCTCTGCAAAGACGTCATCAGGAAGGTCCTTGAATGATATCCTGCATATAGGGCCCACGGTTCAATCCGAGCTGCTTACAATACTACTACGTTTCCGCATGCATCGATACATATTCATCGCATATACGAAAAAATGTACCGCCAAATCTTCGTTAACAAGGACGATCAGATGTTTCAGTTGATCGTGTGGAGATCAGCGCCAGACAGACAGCTGAGATACTTCCAGTTAAGGACAGTGACTTATGGCACAGCAGCAGCTCCATATTTAGCGAAAAAATGTCTACAGTATCTGGCGACGCAAGAAAGGACATCATATCCTTTGGGGGCGCAGGCTAAGATATTTATGAAGCACCTTTGGCTGCTAAAATCCGGTTGGGACGACCCGTTGCCAGAAGCTTTTCAATTTGAATGGAGCCGTTTTCGTGACAATATAGAAGAGCTAAACAATGTCGAATTGTCACGAGACGTGTTAGAAAGCGGGTTTCCAAAATCGATGCAGCTTCATGTTTTCGCCGATGCATCAGAGAAAGCGTATGGAGCAGTAGCTTACCTGCGTTCAATTAGCAGAGACGGTACAGTAGTGGTTCGACTTCAGTGTGCAAAGTCACGGGTTGCTCCACTCGCGAGACAGACGCTGCCACGATTAGAATTGTGCGTCGCAGTGTTGGCTGTAGAACTTGCTCATTGCATCAAGAAGGATCTCAGATTAACCACGACCACCACACACCTATGGTCAGATTCAGAGATTGTCATATCCTGGATAAATGCCGAAGCTTCATCATTTCACACGTTCGTCGCAAACAGAGCTGCAAAAATTGCCGGCATTTCGTTAGCTGAAAAGTGGAGGCACGTCCCATCAAAAGAGAATCCTGCCGATTTAGTCTCACGAGGGATGGCGGTCAAGGACTTCGTCGGGTGTGGATTCTGGTTTTTCGGACCGATCGTCTTACATGGTCCTGAAACGGAATGGCCTGTGACAGCAAAAGGCTGCCATGAGGTTAATAGGGATGATGCCGAGCGAAGAATAAAGCCCGTCGTCGCCACTGCGAAGGTAGCAAGCACAGATGACGACTGGGTATACCTTGTGCGACACCGAAATAGTTTCTGAATGCTGCAGCGTGTGATGGCATATGTCGTTCGCTTCGTCAAGAATGTTCGCCGGACGCAGGCCGAACGTTCACAGAATCTGGAGTTGTCTCCACAGGAGATGGAGGACGGGCTTCAGATAGTCGTAAAGAAGGTGCAACAGTCAGATTTCAACAAGGAAATCCGACTGCCGCAGAGAAATGAGCCATTAGGTAAAGGAAGTCATCTAAACCAATGGACACCGTATTTGGACCAAGACAACATACTTAATATGGGTGGACGCACCGACAATGCCTCGCATATCGTTTATGATGCACGCCATCCGATGTTACTACCGTACAATGATCCTCTGGTGAAACTACTGGTTCGACAGGAGCACGAAGAAAATTCTCACTGTGGATAGGAAGCACTGACCAATATTTTGCGACAGCGGTTCTGTATCATCAAAGCAAAAATTATGGTCCGCAATGTGATTCATCAGTGCGTACAATGCGCTCGAGTCAAACCAAAGATGGCTGCACAAATCATGGGGAACCTGCCAGCAGACAGGGTAATGCCTTTCCGACCATTTTTCATATCGGTAGTTGACTACGCCTGGCCATTCTGGGTACACTGTAAAATACGAGGAAAAAGGCCGCATAAGGTGTACCTGGCTGTGTTCTGCTGCTTCGCCACAAAAGCCGTGCATTTAGAGGTTGTGACCGACTTGACAACCGACGCGTTTCTTGGGGCACTCAGTCGCTTCAAACGTCGCCGCGGGAAGGTCAAGAAGCTATATTCCGACAACGCGACGAACTTTGTGGGTGCCAGCAATCAGCTTCGTGAGTTGCAAGATGCTATTTTTGCGCAGCATCAGATCAAGAAAAGCTGTTCTGACAAGGGGATGGAATTCATATTCATTCCGCCAGGGGCTCCGCATATTGGTGGTCTATGGGAGGCAGCAGTGAAATCGGCGAAGAGACTGATGCTGAAAACGATTCAGTCGACGAATAATTTGACTCATGAAGAGTTAGAGACAGTAGTGATTGGCATCGAAGGCATATTGAATTCTCGCCCACTGACGCCTGTATCAACGGATCCAGACGGCTTAAATGCGCTCACCCCAGGACACTTCCTAATCGGAGAGCCAATGACTGCACCGGTCGACGTCCACGCTAAGGACGGTCGCCTCAGCCTGGTCTCATGGTGGACACAAGTGCGGCAGCTGCAGCAAGAATTCTGGACGAGATGGTTGACCGAATACCTGAAAGAGCTGCAAGCACGACTCAAATGGCAGAAAAAGCAGGTAGATTTGCAAGAAGGGGACATGGTGGTGATACGGGACGAAAATCAGCCTCCACTACGATGGGCGTTAGGACGCATTGCTCGCACCATAAAAGGTGACGACAATGCGGTTAGAGTAGCAGATGTAAGGACATCGACGGGCACTCTAAGACGCCCAATTCACCGGTTCGCACCACTTCCAGTTGACAACACGCCACCGCCAGATGTCACGACGCTAGACCCAGCGAGTTCGTCTCCGACTGCAGAAGAACCGACACCAGCGAAGCGTAAGAGATACGGTGACGCATCTCCGGTAACTGTAGCATTAGTTTTAATGCTGCTGCTACCACTGGCTTTAGCAAACCCCATCAACATTACGAGATTTGACTCCAAGCCTGGGGTATTCTTCGAGGGAATTGGAACAACGAAGTTTGTTGCGTCAACGTGTAAGATGATTGTTTATTTTGATCTCGAGCGAAAGATTGGCTCCCAATGCAGGATGTGATATGGTAATTACGCACTTCGAGCACATGCACGATGAACTTGTAAAGGACTCCCGGTTCACGCCCAGGTCTTTAGGCTGGGGTAGCTTAGTCGTAACCAGGTCGCCGGCTCTACAATTATTTATATTTGCCGGACCCTTGAGCGCTGTCAAAATGATGACACACAACGATTTAGGTTTGAAAGTAAAAGTTTGCTTTATTGTAAAAAATAATTATTTGTTGTTGCCAAATACTGCTCAAAATCGATCCCGGGTTCTTGCGTCGTCTTCGTGGGAAGTCGTCCTCCACCCTCGTCTCGATCGGATCCTGGCCAGTCGTCCCTCTGGGTTCCAAATGGGCCGCTCCTGTTGCGAACCGCTGATGCTCACGTCTGCGCAAGTCGGATGGCCTGTTCACCTCGACTTAGCGCCACGCACGTAGCTTCAGGTCGCACCCAGTCGCCCGTTGGGGGGTCTCCTAGGGTTGGCTGGCGCTGGGAATCCTCACCAGCTGCCGCTCGGAATACTACAAGGACTTGGTCCTTGGATTCCTACCAGTGTCAGCGTATCAACGCGCCACTGGCTAATTTTGTTCTTCCTTCGAGCTAAATCTCGAATTTGTATCTAGATCCTCGTCGGTCAGTGTCGATTGCAGCTGTGTAAAGCGCTTCGACTCCAGAAAAGTAAGAGAGCCATAGTAAGCCACGACTTGGCAAGTCTAGTCGAATGCCGCCTGAACTGATTGTGAATTGTAAGTTCACCCAATGCTATTCTGCTGGCGCAAACACTAAACATACCAGTCCGGCGTCCGTCCGATGTGGTGGCTGCAACGCCAACTGTCGACTTGCCATCAATAGGCGGCGTCAAACAGCGCGCAGCGTCCTGAAACAATAACAAATACATTGTTTCATTGTTTTTCGCCACCACTGTACCGACTGCAACCGGCCTGCAGCGACGTCGCCGCATCACACTGCCTATTGTCATTGGCAGTTGTTTATGCAAAACAACTGATCATCCAACGCTGCCGTCAAATGCCTCAGTTTTTCTCACGCAGGGGTCGCTGACCTGCCAACACACAAAACAATCGCTGCCTGCACCCAACTGACGCTTCGACGCAACGTTATGCCGACACCCGCGTCAATTGCGACAATCGTCCTTATTGTTGTTGTTTGCCGGCGAGCGAGTTATTTTGATCTATGCAGATCTATCGCGCCAAGGCAACAACACAATACATGTGCTTGACTGACGTTTCGATGAATCGACGCGGCGTCGCTTGCGTCAGTGACGACGCTCCTGCCAAATACCAGTTAACGTTGTTGCTTTTACATGACAAAATTCACAAACTTACTTTGATTTATGCAGATCTACCGTGCCAAAGCAACAACACACTATATGTGCTGGACTGGTGATTCGATGAACTGACGCAACGTCGCCTGCGTCAGTGACGACGTTCCTGCCAAATACCTGTTAACGTTGTTGCTGTTTACATGACAAAAGTCACCAACTCAGTAGTTATCAAACAACAAATAACAACAACAACATGCATATTTGTAATTTTGGCATTCTTCTTTCACCGTCACTTTCGCCATCTGGCGCATATGCAACAACAACCAAGCTGTCTTGATCACGCCAAATATTACAACAACTCTTGTTGTAATAATTTTGAACGCATGCAATGTGTTTGTTGTTGCTCGCTACTCAGCGTTGCTGCCAAATCAACGTCGCTACTCCACGTCGCTAATCAGCGTCGCTAATCAGCGTCGCTAATCAGCGTCGCTAATCAGCATCGCTAATCAACCTCATAATCTGTGAGCCGCGAATTCATCTGCAATTCGCGTCCTCACACTCCCCCCCTATTTTGGATGAGAGTGACAATCTGGCTATACTAACGATCGCCAGGACTCCGGACTCGGGTTTGCGCTTCCAGGTTTACCACCCCCATCGCCATCGATCAGCGCAAAAATGCGGCTAGTACTCACGAAATCGGAAAACGCACAACTGCTGCTCACGAAATCGGAGATTCAACCAAATTGATACTCACGAAATCGGACAGCGCACAACCGCCGCTCACGAAATCGGACTCACGAACCAAACTATTTTCACGAAAACGAAAAGCGCAAAATTGCTGCTCACGAAACCGAACTCCCGAACCAAACTATTTTCACGAAAACGAAAAGCGCAAAATTGCTGCTCACGAAATCGGACTCCCGAACCACGTCATAACCTAGCTCCCCGGATACGGAACCTTGCCCTTACCTTTCTGAACTAACCCAAACCGAGAAAGCATCCCCTTCCCCTGCCGCTAGACCAGTCGTACTCAATCAACAGGCGAAAGTTACTGACACTAGTCTTGCGCTGGTTCCGGAAATCACGGCTTCGCCCCGTCTTCCGACGATGGCGCTGCATCCACTTCCTCTACGAAGGGCTTCAGCTCACTAACGTGGGCCGTGCGTATTTTGCCACCCTTCCGATCCTGCACCTCGGCAATCACGGGGGAGCGAAAACCTCGCACCACAAATGGTCCGTCGAACCGAGGTGCCAGCTTGGCGGCAAACCCCTCCACTGCCTTTGACAATGGGTGTTGTCGCACCATCACCAGCTGACCAATATCCGGGCGCCACTCTCGTCGCCTCAGATTATAATGACGGGCTTGCTCGGCAACAGGCTTCGTCATCTCCTGCCTCACCAAGGCAAAGATCTCCTCTAGCTGACTTGACCTCTCCTTGGGGCTTACCACCTCCACCCCGGATCCAGGGGTGCACTCATCCCAAAGCGCCTTGGGTAATCGAGGCGCACGCCCTTGCACCAAGAATGCGGGAGAATACCCCGTACTGTCGGCCACGCTGGAATTTACCGCAAGCGTCAATTCCGGGAGGTGTTCGTCCCAACGACGCTGGTTCGCCGCGGCGAACTGGGCAATCATGGTTTTTACCGTTCGATTTGCCCGCTCTGTCGGATTCTCCTGTGGTGTGTATGGCGCTGTGAACTGCTGCCTCACCCCCAAGTCCTCCAAAAACCGCTTAAATGCCCGGCTGGTAAACTGATCCCCGTTATCGGTGATCAGAACTTTCGGTACGCCGAACCTTGCCAGGATCCGTTCCCGGAAAGCCTTTCGGAGATTCTCCTGGCTGGCTTTCCGCAGAGGGACCAACTCCACCCACTTAGAAAACTTGTCCACAAACACCAGCAGCACAGAGTTGCCGTGAGTGGACCTGGGGAGTGGTCCCACAAAGTCAGCACAGACAGTGGCCCAGGGCTCCGATGCGATCTGCGTCAGCATCTTCCCGGCCGCCTTCTGTTGACTAACCTTGAATTTTTGGCACGACTCGCAACCCCGCACGAACCTGCGGACATCACGGTACAAACCCGGCCAAAAATAACGCTGCGTTACTCGAGCGATCGTTTTCCTTACCCCAAGGTGACCCGCTGTAACGGCGTTATGCGTCTCCTCCAACACCCTCCGCCGTTGTTGTCCCGGAACGCAAAGCTTCCAGTCTGGACAACCCTCCTGCCCGAAACGCGAGGGCAGGTAGCGGTACAGGTTCCCGTTCTCGACCATAAAGTCCGGAAACCTCTCCGGGTGTTTCTCCACGTCGACCATCTTCTGCTGCACCCAGGGGCAAATCATAGCGCCACCCTCTGTCACCTCTACGCGGCAAAGCGCGCCGAGAGGTTGTCTAGACAGGGCGTCAGCCACCACGTTCTGTTTACCCCGACGGTACTGCACATCGAACGTGTACTGCTGCAGCTCCAAGGCCCAGCGAGCAATCCGACCTGAAGGGCTCTCAATCCGGTTTAACCAGGTCAACGCTTGATGGTCCGTGATCACCGTGAATTGATAACCCTCCAAATAGGGTCGAAGCTTCCGAATAGCCCAAACTATGGCTAAACACTCCTTCTCGGTGGCGGAATAATTCCGTTCCGACTTCCCGAGGTGACGACTGGCGTAAGCTATTACCCGCTCCTCGCCGTCTATCACCTGCGTCAACACAGCGCCTAAGCCGTAGTCGCTAGCGTCCGTTTGCAGGCAGAACTTCTGGCTGAAGTCAGGGCATGCCAAAACCGGCGCCTTCGTTAGCCGAGTTTTTAGCTCTACGAACTCCCGCATGTCCTCCTCACGCCACTTCCAGTGTTTCCCCTTTTTCAACAGGGAAGTCAGATGGAAGGTGTTCTTGGAGAAGTCCTCGACAAATCGTCGATACCACGAAACCACCCCCAAGAACTGGCGGACTTCCTTGAGGTTCTTCGGCGGTTCCAACCCTAGAATGTCCGCCACCTTATCGGGGTCCGTCTTGATCCCGTCCTCCGTCACAACGTGCCCCAAGTATTTCAGCTCTTTCTTGAAGAACTCGCACTTCTCGCTATTAATCCGGAGATTCGCGGACCTGAGGCGTCTGAACACCTCCCTGAGGTTGTCCATATGCTCTTCTAAGGTCCGTCCTGTGACTACTATATCGTCCAGGTACGCGAAAGCGTGCGGTTCCAAATCCGAGCCGATCACTTGGTCCAAAGCACGTTGGAAGGTTGCCGGCGCTGAATGCAGCCCGAATGGCATGACCTTCCACTGGAAGAGCCCCCTTCCCGGCACGGTGAAAGCCGTACACGGCCTACTGGCCTCTTCTACCGGAATTTGCCAATATCCATTCTTTAGGTCCAGGCTACTAATGTACTTGGCATTTCGAAGCCGATCAAGAATGTGACCAATTCTCGGTAAGGGGTATGCATCTGGGACCGAGCGCGCGTTTAGCTGGCGGTAATCCACGCACAGCCTCCACTTGCCGTTTTTCTTCCGAACTATTACGATCAGCGCGCTATGCGGGCTATGCGACGGCTCAATGCACTCATTCTTGATGAGTTCATCAACCTCTTGGTTGATGATTTCCATCATCGCCGGGTTGCGAGGGAAGTACCGCTGCTTGATCGGGCGCTCGTCCTTCATGACAATCCGATGGGTAGCGATGTTCGACACCCCGGTCATTGTCTCGAAAGGCGCGAGTTCCTGCCGTAGGAACTCCTCAATCCGCTGCGCCTCCTCACCGGACCGGATACCGTTGAGGCGGCATACGGACCTAATCCTCCGTACTCTAGCCGACCCTCTTCCGGGACGTCGCGACCGGGATCCACGCCTGGTTTTACCCCTTCGGCCGTCCACCGCCTCCTCACTCAAAGGCGGCACCAAAAGGGCGTTTTGGGCTGCGGGCACGGCTACCGTAACCGTTCTCAACCGCGCCACTTCTTCAGTTTCCTGGCAACCTCTAAGGCCTCTCAGGACAACCAGCTCACCTCCACAACGCAATTCAGAGCCGATTCCGCGTAAGAAATCCAACCCCAGAATTACGTCGTCCATCAGCGACTCCAAAACCAGTAGAACCATCTGGCAGGAGTGCTGACCTAGGCGAACTTCGACGGATACCGACTCCCTCACCTTGGAATTCGATCCGTCTGCCAGTAGGACTATGTTATCCACTGGCCTCTTACTCACCCTGGCGCTAATTTTAGCCGCCAGGCGTCCACTCAAAAAGCTACGCGTTGCGCCAGTATCTACGGTGGCCTCCATCGGAGTCCCACCGACGTGTACCGTCGCAATCACACCGCCTCCACTTAGTCGGAGTGGCCCCACTGTTGGCGAGGTCCCGGTTGTGCCGCCCTCCCCTGACCTCGTTTCTGGGGGGGACGTCTCCCGTTTAACGACCCTGGGCAGCAACGTCGCGTCAGCACGTTGCGCCGGCCGCAGTTCCAACAAAAATCCATATGAGGATTCTCGCACTCCCGGGCCCAATGTCCGTTTCGACCGCACCGCCGACAAGCGCGCTTTGGATCAATAGCGAACTCGTCCTCGGGAATTATCTCCCGACAACGTTCCGCCGGCCTCGGGAGAGTGTGATGCGGCAGAGATCTCGAGCTCTCTTCCGCCTCCAACTCTTCCAAGTCCTCGACCCGACGCATCAACTCACGCAGGGTGCGGAAATCGTCCCGACGGACATATTTCCGCACCGCGAGTCGGCTGTTGTGGTATATCAATGCTAACCGCTGGTCCTCGGACATGCTCAAATGCCTCATCAGTTCCCTGATGGCGAGCACGAAATCCTTAAATGGTTCCTCATCGTACTGCCGGCGGTTCCGGGATGCCTCCTCCATTCTTTCCACGTACCGCGCAGATACGAAAAAATCCATGAAGTCGAGACTGAAATCACCCCATGTTGGACAGTCGGACTTCAAATCCCTATACCAACTCAACGCCCGTCCTTGTAAGAACTCTGGCATGAGGCGGGGCAAGACGTCGCAGGGGAAACCATATCCTTCGGCTAGTTCCTCTAACCGCTCGAGGAAGCACAACGGATCCGTCAAGCCATCGAAATGGATATGCCATTTCCGGGCTTGGTCCATCATTTGACCCGTGATCGCGCCTGGCGTCAATGGAGCCGTCAACGACCCATATCTTCTTGTATTTGACCCATCGTTACGTCCCGCCCTACGGCGACATGCGGATTTGGGAACGCCCCCCGGCTTCTGTCTAGCTCAGACCTATGCTCCTGGCTAGCAAATACGTGTTGGGCCTGCGCCGTTCTCGTGGCTGCTGACTCCAAACGCCTTCCGTTTACGGCCTCTGCCGGAGCCGACCTTTCCCGGCCACATCCAGCAACCACCTGAGCCGGCCTCAACGGGGGTACGGCTAGATCCGCAGCCACCTGAACCGGGGTCGAAGGGGGTACAGCTAGATCTGCAACCTTCTCCTCCAAGCCTGCCTGGTTAGAGGCTGGCAGCACCTCTGCCTTGGAGGTTCCGGCACGGTGATACTCTTCCAATTCTATCAACCGCGCCTCTTCCTCTACAGTATGCCCGCCCGCCTGGATGAACTTCGTCATCCGGCTGCGTAGATCCGTCTTATTACCGGTGGCCTCCAGGGCAAACTCTTTCGCGTACTGAGTAAACTCTTCGCGTGAGAGGCCATAAACCCAACTAGTCGTTACCATTGCTGCTCCTTCCGGGCGCAATGACCACACTATATTCAAACTTTAATTGTGTATAAAACGCTCAGGGTCCCTGCTCGGGCGCCAATGTAAAGGACTCCCGGTTCACGCCCAGGTCTTTAGGCTGGGGTAGCTTAGTCGTAACCAGGTCGCCGGCTCTACAATTATTTATATTTGCCGGACCCTTGAGCGCTGTCAAAATGATGACACACAACGATTTAGGTTTGAAAGTAAAAGTTTGCTTTATTGTAAAAAATAATTATTTGTTGTTGCCAAATACTGCTCAAAATCGATCCCGGGTTCTTGCGTCGTCTTCGTGGGAAGTCGTCCTCCACCCTCGTCTCGATCGGATCCTGGCCAGTCGTCCCTCTGGGTTCCAAATGGGCCGCTCCTGTTGCGAACCGCTGATGCTCACGTCTGCGCAAGTCGGATGGCCTGTTCACCTCGACTTAGCGCCACGCACGTAGCTTCAGGTCGCACCCAGTCGCCCGTTGGGGGGTCTCCTAGGGTTGGCTGGCGCTGGGAATCCTCACCAGCTGCCGCTCGGAATACTACAAGGACTTGGTCCTTGGATTCCTACCAGTGTCAGCGTATCAACGCGCCACTGGCTAATTTTGTTCTTCCTTCGAGCTAAATCTCGAATTTGTATCTAGATCCTCGTCGGTCAGTGTCGATTGCAGCTGTGTAAAGCGCTTCGACTCCAGAAAAGTAAGAGAGCCATAGTAAGCCACGACTTGGCAAGTCTAGTCGAATGCCGCCTGAACTGATTGTGAATTGTAAGTTCACCTAATGCTATTCTGCTGGCGCAAACACTAAACATACCAGTCCGGCGTCCGTCCGATGTGGTGGCTGCAACGCCAACTGTCGACTTGCCATCAATAGGCGGCGTCAAACAGCGCGCAGCGTCCTGAAACAATAACAAATACATTGTTTCATTGTTTTTCGCCACCACTGTACCGACTGCAACCGGCCTGCAGCGACGTCGCCGCATCACACTGCCTATTGTCATTGGCAGTTGTTTATGCAAAACAACTGATCATCCAACGCTGCCGTCAAATGCCTCAGTTTTTCTCACGCAGGGGTCGCTGACCTGCCAACACACAAAACAATCGCTGCCTGCACCCAACTGACGCTTCGACGCAACGTTATGCCGACACCCGCGTCAATTGCGACAATCGTCCTTATTGTTGTTGTTTGCCGGCGAGCGAGTTATTTTGATCTATGCAGATCTATCGCGCCAAGGCAACAACACAATACATGTGCTTGACTGACGTTTCGATGAATCGACGCGGCGTCGCTTGCGTCAGTGACGACGCTCCTGCCAAATACCAGTTAACGTTGTTGCTTTTACATGACAAAATTCACAAACTTACTTTGATTTATGCAGATCTACCGTGCCAAAGCAACAACACACTATATGTGCTGGACTGGCGATTCGATGAACTGACGCAACGTCGCCTGCGTCAGTGACGACGTTCCTGCTAAATACCTGTTAACGTTGTTGCTGTTTACATGACAAAAGTCACCAACTCAGTAGTTATCAAACAACAAATAACAACAACAACATGCATATTTGTAATTTTGGCATTCTTCTTTCACCGTCACTTTCGCCATCTGGCGCATATGCAACAACAACCAAGCTGTCTTGATCACGCCAAATATTACAACAACTCTTGTTGTAATAATTTTGAACGCATGCAATGTGTTTGTTGTTGCTCGCTACTCAGCGTTGCTGCCAAATCAACGTCGCTACTCCACGTCGCTAATCAGCGTCGCTAATCAGCATCGCTAATCAACCTCATAATCTGTGAGCCGCGAATTCATCTGCAATTCGCGTCCTCACAAACTCATGGCCGAAAATGAGATAATTAAGCCTGGTCGACAAAAGCGAGGCGCAGCTAACATCATTGGCAATGTCGCACGTACATTGTTCAGCGTGTTGGACTCAGAATACGCTAACGATATGTCCGCTACAATTACCAAATTGAAAAACAATGACGATTTTCTACTTGACCTGATGCGTAATCAGACAACAGTCATTGACTCAACGGTCAATGCCCTTCGGAAGGAAGGAGACGCCATGCACTTCCGCCTTGGGAAGATGAAACAGGAGATCGACAAAATCATCATGCTACGAGACGAGTTGATGTTGTTTCAATGGTTTACAGCGTTATCAACTCAAATGCCATTATTGACTACAAGGCTTCAACGAATGCAAGGCGAGATATCAAGAGCTTTAACTGATGTTCATCATGATCAGATAAACAAAATGAAGATTCAACTTCGAGTCGAACAAACGTTTCCAGTTGAGGAGACGAATTTGCTGCAACTCTACAAGCTGATGTCCGCAGAAGGTGCGGCAACGTCAAAGCACATTGTGTTTCAGGTCATGCTTCCACTGGTTGGGCAGCAACAGTTCGATCTATTTAACCTTGTGCCTATACCGGTTAACATTGATGGCGTATTGCAAGTTATACATCCAGATAAGCCGATACTGGCAGTGAATGCTCATTGTGATCAATTGGTGCCAATGACACAACACGACTTAGAACATTGTCAATTAGCCAGCGAGAGTCATATATTTTTGCCACCGTACAGTCTACTCAGCTCGATCTGAAGCTCTCACTTGCGAAATACAACTGCTCAATGAGCAAACATCTCCATCCTGTCGTACAAGCCCAGTACAAATAAAGTTCTTGTGGGAACCAATGAGCCACAAGAATCACTGGATTTTTGCGAGTATCACTTCTGTAGAAATGACTACAGTATGTAAGGATTACTCAGCAAGAATCAGTCTAAAAGGTTCCGGACTACTAGTTGCAGATCCGAGTTGCACTTTGCACAATTCTGACATAATTGTACAAGGGCCCTCCATCAAGTCAACTGCTGTGCACGTTTCTTACGCACGACTGAATATCACCGCTCCTGAGTTCACATTTGCAAAGGTTGAAAATGCAATGACTCGTTAGAGAAACTAGATCTGAGAATTCAACACTTGAAAATACCGAAGCATTTCCTAGATAAATTCTCCGTTGCCACTCATCACCATTACTTCGACGCCTACGGTGCACTGCTGTGGTTAGCATAATCATCATCATGCGTCGTTACAGACAACGATCGCAACAAAAGGTCTATGACGTCAACGAGAGTAAAGCTACATCGCGACCAGATGCATCACCACCAGCGCCACCAGCACCTTCACCTCCACCAGCGTCACCAGCACTACGAGTGCCAATCAGGCGGACGCTACCCGATCCAAGAAGACTGCCCAGCAAGTGAGTTGAACAGGCGTTCAACGGGCGGGAGAATGTTTAGTGTTAAGTCAGCATAAGTTAAGTGTTCTATTTAAACACCTGGCACAGTCAAATATAGAATGCACTTAGTATTAAGTAATATTGTCAAATATCAATAATCAGCAATTGTAGTCAAGCCACAATAACCCACTTTGCCAGGTATTGCTGTGCAAGCAAGTTGTGGCTGCAACGTACGATCGGTCAGCGCAAGCAAGCAAAGTACGGTCATTGACGCTCGGCAGCATATTTGCTGAATATGCACAATGTATACTTTATAAGTTTTGGTAGTGCAATAAACAAATCAGTAGCAGTACAAGCCACTGAAGAAACCCAATCAACTGACCTTGAATTCTTCCACACCGTTCAGCGTAAGACTCATATTCAGATACACGATACCGCAAGTTCATGTGCTTGGTGGTATCCTTTCAACAACCGCTCTAGTTCATATGCTAAGAGCGCCACTTAGGGAATTCAGAACAATAGATATGTTAGTATGTGCTTTGTATGCATTGGTGCATAATTGGTGGTGTCTTTTGGCATAATTTTATCCAATGTTTCCTTCTTTGTCAGTTTGTCTACATACGGAACGCTGATGTACATTTTATCGTCATTATTTGTTTTGTTTTAGTCTGTCCTTTTCATGGTCACCTTTGTAATTAGATCATCGATCAGCCGCTCTGGTTAGTTGTTTTTTGTCATCATTGTTTTGATTTTATTGTACGTGCTTGGTCTGTATATAATATTTTTCCATAATATTTATACCCTGTACACATACTGTGTATCAGGGTATATTGTGTTTATGCAAAAGCCAAATGTATGTAACGCACAGAAGGAGGGTCGGGGGACCCCATAAAGTATATATATTCTTGATCGGGACGACAAGAGAAGTTGATTAAGCCATGTCCGTCCGTCTGTTCGTCCGTCTGTCCGTCCGTATTCACCAATGGTTCTCGGAAGCTATAAGAGCTAGAGACTTGAAATTTGGTGGATAGACTCGTGATGCTCGGCAGCAGATCCATATTGAATGGTTTTGTGCCACGCCCACTCCTGCCCGCCCAACCAGCACCGCCCTCTTTTTTAAAACGCTATAACTCGAACATCCAAAGCGATGGAAACATTAAAGTCGGTATGTAGACTCAGTATGAGTAACTCTAAAAAACTGCATACCACAATTTTACTCCCTCCCCTTAATTTCCCCAGCACCACCTACTATGTGTGCAGGGTATTATATTGTCGACTACACTCGACTACCGCCCTTACTGGTTTTAATTTGGGTCTTTTTGTTTTTTTTATACCCTGTACACATAGTGTATCAGGGTATATTAAATTTGTTTGAACGAAATGTATGTAACGCACAGAAGGAGGGGAGGGGGACCCCATAAAGTATATATCTTCTTGATCAGGATGACAAGAGAAATCGATTGAGCCTTGTCCGTTTGTCCGTCTGTATTCACCAATGGTTCTCGGAAACTGTAAAAGCTAGAGACTTGAAATTTGGAGGGTAGACTCGTG
Organism: Phortica okadai; assembly: GCA_034638295.1. Lineage (NCBI taxonomy): Eukaryota > Metazoa > Arthropoda > Insecta > Diptera > Drosophilidae > Phortica > Phortica okadai. Next base: position 15,912,359 of record CM067848.1, on the reverse strand, counting down.
ATGCTTGCCACTACATCAAGTTTAAACGGTTTTGTGCCACGCCAACTCCTTCCCGCCCAACCAGCACCGCCCACTTTTTTAAAATGTTGTAACTCGAACACCCGAAGAGATAGAAACATGAAAGTCGGTGTGTAGACTCAGTCTATATAGCTCTACAAAACTGCATACCACAATTTTTGCCCCTCTCCTTGATTTTCCCTCCCCAAGTTGTTTTCTCTAAAAAGCAATATCTCCAAAACTAATAAAGATATGAAAATGAAATTTTGTATACAAGCTCAGTAAATATGTATCTTTAAAACTGCATACCACAAAATTCCCCTCTGTTCGAAAGTTACCCCTCAATGACTAACAAACTCAAATTTTTCATAAATTCCACTTTTTTTGACCAATTTACTTGATATTTTGAACACTATTCGATCGGGCGATGTCAAATCAACATTTTTTTTGTAGATTTCGGGTGTTGCACCGCCTACTGTGTGTGCAGGGTATTATATTGTCGAGTATACTCGACTATAGCGTCCTTACTGGTTTTTATTATTTTTTATACTCCTGCAAAAAGAGTATATTAACTTTGTCATGAAGATTGCAACGCAGAGAAGGAGACATCTTCGACTATATAAAGTATATATATGGTATTCTTGATCAGCTCGACGAGACGAGTTCATATAGCCATGACCGTCTGTCCGTCTGTCTGTTTCAATACCATCTGCGAGCTCAGTTTTGACGATATCGGAAGAATTTAAACGCAGAAAATTTTCTTATTGTTGCAGCTTGATCGGATCACTATAGCATATAGCTGCCATAAGAACGATCGGTCAAAAATGAGGTTTTTGCTTAAAAAAACTAAAGAAAAACTAAACCAGTAAGGACGCAATCTTCAGCAAGGCTGAAGCTTATAAACTTTTCACTCACTGTCTTGTGCCACGCCCATTTTTTTGACTAAATATATTTTATCTTCATATTATTAGCTTATAGACCAACTTTCAGTGTTTTTGCTCATTGGGTACCGGCGATATGCAAATTTTTGATTTGGGCTAAAAGTGGGCGTAACCATGCCCATTTTTGTCAAAATAGTCTTAATGCCTCCCCTGTGAAGTTTCATGTCAATTGGTTAAGAAACAAAAAAGTTTTCCATACAACGACGTGAATCTTGCTTCTCTTCCTCTTCTTCATTTTGTGTAGCAAGTACCAGTTCCAGTTGCCCGATCTCAATGAAACTTTTAGGCATTTAGTCGGACCATATAAAACTACTATGTTTAAAATTTCAGCTCTCTATCATACAAAACAAAAAAATTTTCCATACAACGATTCAAGTTTTGTTCACTTTTCTTCTTTTTTTCGTATGGGAGCTACATGTTCCAATAATCCGATCATGCTGGTTCCGACGAATGATTCATCGTAATAAAGTCTAAGACACTGTGCAAAGTTCCAGTTCGATAGCTTCAAAACTGAGGGACTAGTTTGCATACATACAGACAGACAGACAGACCGACAGACAGACGAACAGATGGACATGGCTAAATCAATTCGTCTTGTCGTCCTGATCAAGAATATATATACTTTATATAGTCGGAAATTAATATTTCGATCTGTTTCAAACTCCGTGACAAAGTTTCACATATGTGAAAAGTATAAAAATGCGATTTCTCTGTGAACCGATGAGATAGAAGATCGCAAAATGTAGTGTGGTATGATTGCATTGCATCCATTTTATGTTCATAACCTTATATGATTCTCATTGGGAAAACTATTAGACGGACTTTCCAATAAGAATACTTATGAAAATGCTTGCAAGAATATATAAGTTTCAGTAAAGCTTAATATAGCTCCCTTACTGGTATTTCTTTCTTTATCTGCCTGAATCACGACAAATTTGGTAATTCGTTTCGTATCTCGTTTATGCGACAGCTAGGGCGCTTTATATCAATGCGCTGTAAACGCAGTGTTTATGCGAGAGCCTTAAAGTTTTCTTACTCAATGCACTTTCAGAGCTGTCATGAACAACAACTGATCGCAACGAACTTTTCAGTTGTTTTGATTTGATTAATTCTTTGAAATAAATTATTAAATCGATTAATGATAGGAGCATTAGAATTCCCACCACTTTAGCCACTTATTTTCTTTCCAAAAACTCCCTTCTTTGTTCATTATACCCTGTACACATACTGTGTTTGTTTGAGCGAAATGTATGTAACGCACAGAAGGTGGGCAGGGGGACCCCATAAAGTATATATATTCTTGATCAGGACGACAAGAGAAATTGATTGAGTCATGTCCGTCCGTCTGTCTGTCTGTCCGTCCGTATTCACCAATGGTTCTCAGAAACTATAATAGCTAGAGACTTGAAATTTGGTGGGTAGACTCGTGATGCTCGGCAGCAGACCACGTTTGAACGGTTTTGTGCCACGCCCACTCCTTCCCACCCATCCAGCACCGCCCACTTTTTTAAAACGCTATAACTCGAACATCCAAAAAGATAGAAACATGAAAGTCGGTATGTAAACTCAGTATAATTAGCTCTACAAAACTGCATACCACAATTTTTCCCCCTCCTCTTCATTTCCCCTCCCTTGGTTGTTTTCTTAAAATTGCTGTATCTTCAAAACTATTAAAGATACAAACCTGAAATTTTGTAGACAAAATTTTATATTTGCGTTGTTCACGCATTTCTCGTTAACCTATAACGTATTAAAATGAAATTTCCAACAACAAAATGCTTAGGCCAAACTTTAACGAGATTCATAGACCCCAAGTCATGTTTTTGGTTAACGTATGAAAAGTAGAAAATGACAATTTTTAGCTATTTTTTTGTATGTCAATAATATCGTCCATAAATTCATCCAATTTTTATACTCTTCACTCAAGTGAATAGTATTATAACTTTGTCCTGAATTCTGTAACAGCAAGAAGGAGGGGAGGGGAACCCCATAAAGTTTATATATTCTTGATCAGCTCGACAAGACGAGTTGATATAGCCATGTCCGTCTGTCCGTCTGTCTGTGAATATGCTATCTCCTCCCACAGTTTTGAAGATATCGAGCTGAAATTTTGCAGGGAGTCTTCTCTAATGTGTGGTCAAATCATTGGTCGGAACCGGCCATATCGGATTATTGGAACTGGTAGCCCCGATACGAAATGAAGAAGAAAAACAAATTTTAATCGTTATATGGAAAACTTTTTTGTTTTGAAAGATAGAGAGCTGAAATTTCAAACATAGTAGTTTAACATAGTCCGACATAATGCCTGAAAGTTTCATTGAGATCGGGCAACTAGAACTGGTAGCTGCCATACAAAATGAAGAAGAGGAAGAGAAATTAAGATTTAACGTCGTTGTATGGAAAACTTTTTTGTTTTGTATGATAGAGTGCAGAAATTTTGAACATAGTAGTTCTACATAGTCCGACTACATTCCTGAAAGTTTCATTGAGATTGGACTACTGGAACTGGTAGCTCCCATACAAAATGAAGAAGAGGAAGAGAAGCAATATTCACTTCGTTGCATGGAGAACTTTCTTGTTTTTTAACCAATTGACTTGAAACTTTACAGTTATGTTCTAAGGGAGGAATGAAAACTATTTTGACCAAAAGTGGGCATTGCCACGCCCACTTATAGCTAAACTTGACCCGTTGTATGGAAAACTTTTTGAAGTGAAACTTCTTTAGCATGGGTGTGATTTGAAACTCGATGAAACGACATGAAAAAGAGACAGACTATACATTTATATGATTTAGTCTGCAAGAGAATGAAATAGAATATATAATGACAGTAGTTATAAATTGAGTAATCATAAAAAAAAGCAACAACAACAACATGCATAGTTGTAATTTGGGCATTCCTCTTCAATCGTCTCTTTCGCTATCCGGCGCATATGCAACAACAACTAACATGGCTTGTTTACTCCAAGTATTACAACAACTCTTGTTATACTCTTGCAAGAGTATATTAACTTTGCCATGAAGTTTCCAACGCCGAGAAGGAGACATCTCCGACTATATAAAGTATATATATTTTTGATCAGCTCGACGAGACTAGTTCATATAGCCATGTCCGTCTGTCCGTCCGTCCGTCTGTCCGTCTGTCTGTTGCGATGCGAACTCCTCCCAGAGTTTTAAAGTTAGCAAAAAAATTTCAACGCAGAAAATTTTCTGTTCCTTGCAGGCAGTTTATATGTAGAAACTAGCCTGATCGGAATACTATAGCATATAGCTGCCATAGGAACGATCGGTAAAAAATGAGGTTTTTGCTCAATAAACTCTTTGATTTTAAAGCTATCGCCTCGATTTTTTGCACAAGAACATCTTAGATGTAAATTAAGTCACACTGCAAAATTGGTGAAGATCGGATAAATATAGCATATAGCTCCCATAGGAACAATCGGTCAAAAACGCGGTTTTTTGTTAGAAAAACGTTTTTATTCGCAACTATAAACAGATGAAACCTTGCAGTTGTGTGTTTTTAAGAATCCTTGACCATATTCCAAAGTTTCGTAAAAATCGGACATAAAGGCGTGGCACCGCCCATATAGAGAAAAACTTAAAAATGTGATTTCTCTGTAAGCCGACGAGATAGAAGATCGCAAAATGAAGTGTAGAATGATTACAATGTATTTGTTAAAAAAAATTAGAAAATGGGCGGGGCTACGCCCCTTTATAAACGTATATGATTTTTATTGGAAAAACTGTCAGACAGATTGTCCAATAAGAATACTTGAGGAAATGCTTGCAAGAGTATATAAGTTTCGGCAAAGCTGAAAATAGCTCCCTTACTGGTTGTTGTTATTTTCGGCATAAGCATGCACCGTTAGGTCGGACAGTGTGGTTGTTGCTACCTATGACACTATCTGAGCATATGCATTGTGTTTGTTGCTGCCTGGTACTTAGCGTGGCTAATCAACGTCGCTAATCAGCTTCATAATATATGAGCAGCAAATTCATCTGCCATTCGCGTCCTCACAATTATATTTAAGCCCGTTCAATTTTGCAGTTGACAATCATAATCTTCCCTTGACTGTGATTACCAAATGAAAACAATTAACTTACAAATTCAAAATACTCCCAAAGTGAACAATAATAATAAATTATAAATGCAATAAAGTCAAGTAGATTCCACACATTGGAGCATTGGTAGTTGACTCTGTTCTTCGAGAGACACTCTGTACATTTGAATTAATTCATCTTTTTCGAACTTCTGCATTCAAAACTTTACACAATCCAACTTGCCCAAATAACCTGGTTGGTACATGTGTACTTATTTTCATAACATGTACTATTTTTACGCCGATTTATTAATGAAGACATGTAAAATATTGAATTGTTTTAATGCTGATTAATGGTGAAACCATTAACTTTATTTCTTGGTACATAATTATTTATAACAACTTAAAAGAAGGCTGGATTTAATAAAATCTCTGAGAAAATTGTCAGATATTTTGCAAGGGTGTGAAAATATCTGTAATAGATTTCTCAGATACCTAATTATACTCTTGCAAGAGTATATTAACTTTGTCGTGAAGTTTGCAACGCAGAGAAGGAGACATCTCCGACTATATAAAGTATATATATTCTTTATCGGCTCGACGAGACGAGTTCAGATAGCCATGTCCGTATGTCTGTCTGTCTGTCTGTCTGTCTGTCCGTCTGTCTGTTTCAATGCGAACTCCTCCCAGAGTTTTGAAGTTAGCAAACAAATTTAAACGCCGAAAATTTTCTTTTCATTGCAGGCAGTTTATATGTAGAAACTAGCCTGATCGGAATACTATAGCATATAGCTGCCATAGGAACGATCGGTAAAAAATGAGGTTTTTGCTCAATAAACTCTTTGTTTTTCAAGTTATCGCCCCAATTTTTTGCACAAGAACATCTCGGACGTAAATTAAGGCTCACTGCAAAATCGGATAAATATAGCTCCCATAGGAACAATCGGTTAAAAATTCGGTTTTTGTTAGAAAAACTGTTTTGTTTCCACTTATAAACAGATGAAACCTTGCAGTTGCGCGTTTTTAAAAATCCTTGACCATATAACAAAGTTTCATAAGAATCGGACATAAGGGCGTGGCACCGCCCATATAGAGAAAAATTTAAAAATGTGATTTATCTATAAGCAGACGAGATAGAAAATCGTAAAATGAAGTGTAGAATGATTGCATTGTATTCTTTAAAAAAAGTAAAAAATGGGCGGGGTTACGCCCCTTTATCTTGATAAACTTATATGATTCTTATTGGTAAAACTATAAAACATATTTTCCAAATGCTTGCAAGAGTATATAAGTTTCAGCAAAGCTGAAAATAGCTCCCTTACTGGTTATACCCTGTACACACACTGTGTATCAGGGTATAATAAGTTTGTTTGAGACGGTTTGTATGTAACGCATAGAAGGAGGGGAGGGGGACCCTATAAAGTATATATATTCTTGATCAGGATGACAAGACGAATTGATATAGCCCTGTCTGTCCGTCCGTCCGTCCGTCCGTCCTCACCAATGGTTCTCGAAAACTATAAGAGCTAGAGACTTGAAATTTGGTGGATAGACTCGTGAGGTCAAACGCTAGATCAAGTTTGAAGGATTTTTTGCCACGCCCACTCCTTCCCGCCCATCGAGCACCACCCATTTTTTCAAAAGGCTGTAGCTCGAAAACCTGATCAGTTAGAAACATGAAAATGAGTATGTAGACTCAGTATGTATAGCTCTACAAAACTGCATACTACATTTTTTCCCCCTCCCCTTCGTTTCCCCTCAAAAAGTTGTTTTCTTAAAATTGCTGTATCTCCTAAACTATAAGAGATACAATGCTGATATTTTGTATGCAAACTCAGTAAACATACCTTTTTAAAACTGCATACCACAAACTTTCACTTTCCTCGCTGTGTGACAACGCAAAGACAAACAAGTTGAAATTTGGCATAAATTGCGCTTTGAACACTGCTTTATCCTATTTGTAACAAAAACCGTACTTAACACTGCGAAAACTATTAAAGCTAGAGACTTGAAATTTGGAAGATAGACTCGTGTGGTCGAACACTAGATCAAGTTTGAAGGAATTTTTGCCACGCCCATTCCTTCCCGCCCATCGAGCACAACAAAAGTATAAAGTATAAAGAATACAATGCTGAAATTTGGTATGCAAACTCAGGTAACATACCTTTTTAAAACTGCATACAAAAAACTACCACTTTCCCCGCAAAGACCAACACACTAAAATTGTGCAGCAATGCTTTGTAACAAAATCCGTACTAAAGCGCCATCTAATGGCAACATTGCACTGTGAGCCCTGCCTCACTATTAGCAAATACACAAACCATATCGTGGTACACTGCTTTTGCTGTCGGCGAATGTTTAACGTGTTATCAACATGGTGTGTGTACAGGGTATTATATAGTTGAGAATACTCAACTATACCGCCCTTACTGGTTTTTCCTTTTGATTGTTTTGAAATCATTGACCTGAAATGTTGTGCAGATCCTCCCGTGCCGACTGAGCCCTAAAATTTTATGAAAGAAGATTTTAGATGTTTTTTTAAAAACAACTGGGGGACAGCAAATAATTTAATTTTAATTGAATATTATTAAAAAGACAAATTTAAGTGTTACGTTTTATTACCAAAGAAACAAACTTTATATAATACTAATCAGGATACTTCCTTTTCAAGGTATCTTTTTTACAATTTGATTTGAGCATTTACTCATTATATTTCACTTCGCGGATATTAAAAAATATAACTGCGAGAACTTGGCGGATAGGTGGTAACTTAACACCCGTTATTTGGTGGCTTATCTCAACAATCAAAAATATATTTTTATACCCTGTACACATACTGTGTATCGGGGTATATTGTGTTTGTTTGAGCGAAATGTATGTAACGCACAGAAGGAGGGCAGGGGGACCCTATAAAGTATATATATTCTTGATCAGGACGACAAGAGAAGTTGATTAAGCCATGTCCGTCCGTCCGTCTGTCCGTCCGTATTCACCAATGGTTCTCAGAAACTATAATAGCTAGAGACTTGAAATTTGGTGGGTAGACTCGTGATGCGATGATGTATACTCGACTATACCGCCCTTACTGGTTTATATTGCTTTTAAGTTCCACAGACATTGTGCGTATTGTTTGTCCAACAAATTCGAAACGAAATGACAACAAAATAACGTACTCGTATGTTACACCATAGTTGCCGGTGTTATTTGCTTGACAAAGTTTTCCAATGTTACATTAAAGGCGCAGGTGTAACTTGCAAGTTTTGAACGCAAGTCGACACGGGTTCCTGTGCTCCAAAAAAAAAAAATCATGGGAGTGTTTTAGAGTAGACTGAACAAAATTAGCCCATACGCGTTAAAAAAGAAGAACATTGCAAAATAAGGGACACCCTACTGTACACAGACTGTGTATCGGGTTATATTGTGTTTGTTTGAGCGAAATGTTTGTAATGCACAGAAGGAGGGCAGTGGGACCCTATAAAGTATATATATTCTTGATCAGGACGTCAAGAGAAACTGATTAAGCCGTGTCCGTACGTCTGTCTGTCCATCTGTCCGTCCGTATTCACCAATGGTTCTCAGAAACTATAATAGCTAGAGACTTGAAATTTGGAGGGTAGACTCGTGTTGCTCGGCAGCAGATCAAGTTTGAACGGTTTCCTGCCCATCCAGCAACACCCACTTTTTTAAAACGCTATAAATCGAACATCCAAAGAGATAGAAACATGAAAGTCGGAATGTAGACTCAGTATAAGTAGCTCTACAAAACTGCGTACCACAATTTTCCCCCCTTTCTATATTGCCCCACCCCCGGTTGTTTTTTTTTAAATTGCTGTATTTTCAAAACTATTATATGTACGAACCTGAAATTTTGTAGACAAGCTCAGTAAATATGTATCTTTAAAACTGCATACCACAAAATTCCCCCCTTTTTGATAGTTGCCCCTCAATGACCGACAAACTCAAATTTTTCGTAAATTCCACTTTTTTTGAGCGATTTACTTAATATTTTGAACACTATTTGTTCGGGCGATGTCAAATCAACATATTTTTTGTAGATTTGGGGTGTTGCACCGCCTACTATGTGTGCAGGGTATTATAGTGTCTAGTATACTCGACTATAGCGTCCTTACTGGTTTTGTCTTACAGAAGCATAAAAACTATTTTGATAAAAAATTGGGCATGACAACGCCTACTTATAGCATAAATTGATAATCTGCATATCTCAGGATGCAATGAGCTAAATAATGAAACTTAGTATATAATATATTAAGATAACGAGAAATTCAATCCAGAAAATGGGAATGGCAAGACCGAAGATAGCGACCTTAGTGGTTTTTTGGTTCTTTTAAAGAAAGTTTCACTTCAAACACGTGTACTGTATTACACGCGATTTTTTTTGTTTTTTAACCAATTGACCTGAAACTTTACAGTTATATTCTTAGGGAGGAATGAAAACTATTTTGACTAAAAGTGGGCATGGCTACGCCCAGTTATACCGAAACTTGAACCGTTGTAAGGAAAACTTTTTTGTTTTTTAACGAAGTCACTGGAAACTTTTTAGTTATGTTCTTAGGGAGGAATGAAAACTATTTTGGCCAAAAGTGGGCATGGCTACGCCCACTTATCGCAAAACTTGAACCGTTGTATGGAAAACTTTTTTGTTTTTTAACCAATTGACTTGAAACCTTACAGTTATGTTGTTAGGGAGGCATGAAAACTATTCATTTACTTTTTTAGTATTCTAGCTTCAGCTTTGCTGAAGATAGCGTTCTTACTGTTTTTTTTTATTCAACAACATAAGTATAATAAACAAAACAAAAAAATAGAAAGAGAAACAGATAGAACGAAAAATATAACAGCGATTGGACAGGGAAACAGAGACACCAAACTCCTGCGATACCGCCGTGAAGCATTGCTTCGCAGGGGCCAGTGCCATGTTCACCTGCGCAATCACCTTCTTTGCGATATCTCGCGCTCCAGTCGTCTTAGCTCAGTCGTGATCGAATACGCGAAGATGCAGGCTGCGGACCAAGCAGATTCATCGTCGATCATTTTGTATATAAAATTAGTGGCTGACGGTGGTTCACCGAACACCCTCTGTCGCGCCTGACGCTCGTTGGCGAATCTGGGGCAGCTGAACATGACGTGTTCAGCGTCTTCCCATACTCCGTTTTGGCACCATAGGCACTCGGGATCTGGTTCGTGCTGGAATCTATGCAGATAGTTCCTAAAGCAGTCATGGCCGGAGAGCAGCTACGTCAGGTGGAAGCTTACAAAGCCGTGCATTCTGCTTATCCATTTGGATACGTCGGGGATTAGCCGATAGGTCCATCGACCGTTTGTCGATGACTGCCACCGTTCCTACCAGCTCACTAGGCTGCGATAGGCCGACGGTGGTAAGCGATCTGCTGATAATGGAGATGGATCTGCCACATACATCTTCTACTTCTTCAAGGTGTTTTGCAACCACTACAACTGCAACATCGTCTGCGAAGCCTATCCCTTGGGTTTCGCTGGGTAGACTTAGATTGAGGATTTTGTTATACATTACGTTCCACAGAAGTGGTCCTAGCACCGATCCTTGCGGGACGCCACCATAAATTTTGTGCTGCATAATGCCCTGGTCCGTGTTAAATAAAAGGATCTTATTATCGAAATAGATTAGTATGATTCTCTGCAGGTAACGGCAGACTCGGAAATCGGAGAGGCCCAATAGTATACAACGCCAGTTTGCCGTGCTGAACACGTTTTTGATGTCTAGCGTGGCTACTAGGCAGTATTTTTTTGTACCACCTCTCCAACGCGTACCTTCGATCGCTTTTCTAGCTATATCAGTGATTGCCGTGATCGCATGCACTGTAGATTTGGCTTTCCTGAAGCCAAACTGTCGGCTGGATAGCCCTCCTGCAAGTTGCAATTCAGCTTCTAGCCTACCGACAATGTTTTTCTCGAGCAATTTGTCAGCTGAGTCTAGGAGACAGATTGGCCTAAATGATGATGGGTCACTAGGTGTCTTGTTCGGCTTAGGAAGGAGGACCAGGAGGATCTGCTGAAGACAGCCGTGTTGAGGAGAACCACTAGTTTGAGTTCCACTTCAGGTATACCGTCAGGTCTTGGAGTCTTGTTTTTCTTCACGGATGTGACTGCCGCCAGCACTTCTGCTGCTAATACACCAGGAGGCGTGGGAGAGCTCGGGTGAGTGGCCATGGCGATTGCCGGTAGCGGATCTTGATCGGGAAACAATGAGCATATTATATCTTTCACCTCATCAGGTTCTGTTAGAGCTGCGAACTTGAGGAGCGACATGCGCTTCATCACAATTTTGTAGGCTTTGCCCCAAGGATCGTACTCAGCAGCATCGCAGAGTTCCAGGAAGCAGCGGCGTCTACTTGCTTTTGATAGCTCGTTTGAGAGCCCGACGTAACGACGTTCACATTTCGCGGAGAAAAACTCTTTCTTGGGGATCCCTGGTTCTCTGATACCGCCTCCTGTTGATGTTGCACACCTTTCTTGCTTCTGCAATTTCGTTATTCCAACAATACACTGGTTCGTGATGTCGACCATAAGGCCTGCGTTGTGTCATTTCCGCTTGGCAGGCAGATTTCAACCGGCACATGAGTTGTTCGCTGCTATGTGTTGCATCCCTCGTTGTTGCGAACCCCCTGATAATGTCAGCAAAGACTATGGGCTCGAGTGAATCGGTCTTGTAGCTGGCGACGTGTTGGCTATGGTTATTGGGGTTTCTGATATTTACTCCTATATTGCATATTATCGCGTAGAGATCACTCCCGGTGTTGTGGTTGCTTACATACCATTGTATTTTGTTGAACAATGCGGAGCTGGCGCAGAATAGGTCCACGATACACTCTGTACTACCCCTGGCGAAAGTTTGCTGGGTGCCGGTGTTGAGAAGGGCGATGTCGAGCGATGCAGATGCTTCTAAAAGCAGTCGACCTCGGGGATTCGTTCACGGACTACCCCATTATGTAGACCAGAAGTTAAAGTCACCGGCTATCAGGATGTGTTGGCGTTCACGTGTGCCTGCTACTATTGCGTCTAGGATGTTGCTAAACTCCCGGATGTTGAGACTAGCACTGGTGGGGAGGTAGCAGCTGTAGATCCTAAGACTACCCACTTTGGCCCGGACAAACGCCTGTCAGAATGCACTTGATGTAGCGTGAGGGGAGATTTCCCGTTACAGAGCCATAACGATGCTTTGCCGTCAGTGTCGGAGGCCCATCTACCATCTCCACCGCTTCTGTATGGCTCACTCAAGATTGCGAGATCCGCCGAAAGCTCGCGCTGTGTTAGTACTTACTGTGTTAGTAGTGCCTGCGCAGCAATACAGTGGCTTATGTTCAGCTGTATTACTTTCATTTTCGTGTGTACTTAGCGTCAGCCGATTGATACTCAGGGCATCTGCTGCTCCCCGTGTGGTGATTCGCCTGGATTTCGCCTTTTCGCAAACATAGTGCACACCGTGGGGCTTCCTTGCAGTTTTTGGCGACGTGGCCTTTTTGTCCGCACTTGAAACATGCACCGGCCATGTCGTGGTCACTTGTACAGTTTTTCGGGATATGTCCAAAATCGAAGCATCTGAAGCATTTCCGAGGTTGCAACTTTTCGCGGATGGGACATACGACCCAGCCAATTCTGACTTTGCCAGTCGTTAGCAGTTTCTTAGCAGACTCACCACTGAGATTCAGAGTAGCTATTGAGGTAGAACCAAATGCCCTTCTCAATGCGATTTTTTTGTTTGACGCGCTTGTGTCACCCACAATAGGTGCTATTGCTGACGAGACCTCATTATTGGTGGTTATTTCGTCGATATTCTTGATTTCGATAATAACCGATTCCTGGATGGCCGATACTACAGCACGATCGCCTAATTTTTTTTCCATCGCCTGCTGAAGCTCGTGAGTTAGTGGGTCAGAAGATCTATTCATTTTGAAGAGCAGTTCTCCCTTCACTGTTTTTCTGATCGCCTTCACTCCTAGGCCTAAGCCTTGGAGTTCGTGGTCACTTTTGATAAGCTTTACGAGGTCGGTGTATGACGTGTCACTGCATTGCTTGACTATCACAGCATCTGATTGCGAGGGCTTACGGATGTGTGACTTCGACATTCTTCGCACTTTCTTCCACTCTTGAGTACCTTCCCAGAGGAAGCGTCTGCGGGTCTCTGCGTGTCGAGTTGTACCTGCTTTTTAGCATACGGGGAATTTGGGACTGTCGTTGTCCTAGACTGCTCGGTTGCTTGTTTTTTGGGCGGAGTTTTCCGTTGGGGTGTGCCGCCGTCTCTCTGTCGTTTTGGTGTAGCACTTGATGGTACGTTTGTAACGTTTTTCCAAGCATCGATGCGCTCGGTGACTTTTTCGCGTAGAAATGCCTGCTCTTTTGATGGGAAAAATTCGTCCGTTTGGGACGCCGATTCGCGAGTTGGAAAAATCCATTGAGTGCACCGGTCCTTCCGTAACTTCTCTATAGAATCCAGTTGCAGCTTCTGTATTAATATGAGCTGTGCCTCCATATTTTTACTTATATTTCGCACCTTGTTATTGATGACTCTGTATAATACGCTATTGATATTCTTGCCGATAGCAGCAATATAGTCGTAAAGTGTTGTTGTTGAATTCGGTGAGCTCGGGTCTATCGCTTGTTGTACAGCCGTTTCCAGGTTACTTAAGCTGGGGATTTGAGGTGGTGATCATGCCATTTTGCTGCTCTTCCCAAACACCTGGTCCTACTCAAGAGATAAAGGGACCTCGCACGAGTTGCCAATAGTTATAACAGGTACGGTGTCCAGGCGTGTTTACACTGTATCTGGCGGGGTTGTTGCACTCTGGCAACATGCTACTGGCGACATATCCCTACTGGTAAGCAGAACCAGGCCACAGCCGGCAGTCGTAGCTAACGACTATCGGGTAGATATCCCTACCCGTTGGTTCGGAAAGTTTTCTTCCATATGCGGTTTCTATTCTGGGTAGCCTTCCCATAGCATTTTACCCTACTGCAAGGGTGCTTTTGTTCCTATTGCAAAAGGTTTAGTTCTGCCGTTCTTACTAAGAGTCAGTCGCCCACTCTGGGTTAGACGCGCCTGGAGCTGCAATATAATTGTGTTTAAATTTACAATTAGTACTTTTATAGCATTCTAATTTTATATATTATTAAGTTAAATATACAATTATTACATTTTGATGAGAAAAACAATGAAATAAGCATAAATAAGTTACATTATTCTTATTTTGAATGTATGCAACTCTGCCGCGGGATACCGAGTTTTCGAAGACAAATGTTCGAAAAACAATATCCCAGAGATTTTCTGTGACACCAAATAGAGAAATTGAAAAAACCGTCTTCGAAAAAATCTAGAGATTTCTGTGACACCCCCGAATGTAACGATCCATTTATGATGACTACAACCCTTGGTAACACTTGTGTTTTGTTGGCAAGTGTCAACTATCGATTTTGAGTAAACGATATTAGACCGATAATTGCTGGTTACTCTCATCACTAGTGTATGATCGGGTCATCGCTACGATGCGGATCGGTTCATCGCTAGACCGAAGATCGGTCCATCACTAATCAGCTGACAAACAAAAAATTTTGGACGAATAGAAAAAAATGCGCGAATTTCGATCGAAAAACTAAATGGATCTCCAACAACAAAAAAGTTTGCAACTCGACAGATGTGAAAATTAGCAAAACACATTGAAAGCGCCCACCGCCGGCACACTCGATGACTCCGTAACAGCCGCTGGTGAGTACATCGTATATGTGCCAGTGGACTCACTTTTAACAGGCAGTTTAATTGTTTTTTAGCAAAAAACCACGGAGCGACTTGACATCACAACCAAACCCCGCGCGCGTCGTGTGTGAAGTGCAACCCTGGGTGTTGTATGGTGTGAGTGTTGACACGTCTAGCCTGTGGCTCAGGGTCAGAGTTCTGACCAAACTCTCACACTATCGAGGGTTGCCATTTCAAAAATTTATATTTTTTTGCGCACTTCTCAGCAAAACAAATCTAACAAATTACTCTACTTACGATGTGACGACAAATGATGAGGATCATCGGTGGAGAGATCCCTCGCGCTCCCACCCTCCATGGACTGCTCGTGCTCGCAATTTTAGTTGAGCAGTCCCCATAATTTTTGTTTGGCCAACGTCTTATTTGATGTTGGCCGGCGTGCCGCTTATGGCGTTTGAGCCATCACCCCCCCTTAAATTTTAAACTTAACACATTTTACTTTTTTCTAATAAATAACACAAAAATAACCACGAACAGCGCGTATTAACATAATTGAACAAAAAAAGTAAACAAGGAACTGCCGCAAATTAAGGCCTTTAAGGGGCTGTCGGTGTCAAGGCAAAACAGCATAATTTAAACACTATACCTACCGACCTGTGACCTCACACGAAGGGGGCGGTCCTTTCGACCATCAAGGATCACAATAAAAAAAATCTAAAGGAACCTCTCTTTTCTGGCTTACAAAAACACAAAAATTATACTAACTATAATAACTTAATCTCTATATACAATTTAACCTTTTTGTTATACCCTGTACACACACTGTGTATCAGGGTATATTAAGTTTGTTTGAGACGGTTTGTATGTAACGCATAGAAGGAGGGGAGGGGGACCCTATAAAGTACATACAGTGAAAGCTCCCTTGGCCGGACAGCCACGGTTCCAGCACTTTTGTCCGCCCAAGAAAGATGTCCGCCTTAGGGAGATGTGAAAGAAATTAAGAATTTTTATGGCTATTGATGTTTGCTAACAAAACTAATATGTAGACAAAATTAATATGTTTTTTAAATTCATTTATTTTTTTGAAATGTTGTTTTTAACAATTTTGAGTTTTAAAAAATTGGTCTATTGTAGACTGTTTAGAATTCTCTTGTTTATGCTTAAGATGTAAGTGTTCAATGCGACTTTTAAAATTGTTGAAAATTTGATAAGATATTAAATCAAGGCTCGCTAATTCCTTAAACCTCTCCATTTGTACCCATGCCTCATCGTACGATTTTATTGAGTCAATTGGCTGTACAATAATCTCATCATCTGAATCGCTTAAATCAACGTCACTTTGATCAGTTATATTAATTTCAATATTGTCGTCTTCTATAGTCAAGAGGCTGTCTACATTAAAAAAATTTTCAAGATTGTCTTTCCCAAATTTAGAAATAAAAGTTTTGTTCAAAAATGTGGATAGTGGTAGATCATCCTCAGCACAAAAATCTTCAGCAGCTATAGCCTCTAAAAATCCTGCTTTCTATACTGAACTTTAAAATTTTGTATTATGCCCTGGTCCAAAGGTTGGCACACAGAAGTGGTCTCTCGTTGTCCGCCTGAGAGAGACGGTTTGTATAAAAATGTAATAAAAATAGTGTCCGCGTCCGGCCAAGGGAGCGTCCGCTCAAGAGAACGGAATTTGTATGAAAATCATGCTAAAAAACTTGGGACTATAAAATTCGTCCGGCTAAGGGAGCTGTCCGCCTGAGGGAGCTGTCCGCGAGTAGAGCTTTCACTGTATATATATTCTTGATCAGGATGACAAGATGAATTGATATAGCCCTGTCTGTCCGTCCTGATGAGTTAGAAACGTGAAAATGAGTATGTAGACTCAGTATGTAAAGCTCTACAAGACAACATACCACATTTTTTCCCCCTGACCTTCGTTTCCCCTCAAAAAGTTGTTTTCTTAAAATGTATCTGTAAGCTGTATCTCCTAAACTATAATAGATACAATGCTGAAATTTTGTATGCAAACTCAATAAACATACCTTTATAAAACTGCATACCACAAACTTTCATTTTTAACGCTGTGTGACAACGCAAAGACAAACAAGTTGAAATTTGGCATAAATTGCGCTTTGAACACTGCTTTATCCTATTTGTAACAAAAACCGTACTTAACACTGCGAAAACTATTAAAGCTAGAGACTTGAAATTTGGAAGATAGACTCGTGTGGTCGAACACTAGATCAAGTTTGAAGGAATTTTTGCCACGCCCATTCCTTCCCGCCTATCGAACACAACCAAAGGTAATTTTTTTCATAAAATTGCTGTATCTCCTAAAGTATAAAGAATACAATGCTGAAATTTTGTATGCAAACTCAGATAACATACCTTTTTAAAACTGCATACAAAAAACTACCACTTTCCCCGCAAAGACCAACACACTAAAATTGTGCAGCAATGCTTTGTAACAAAATCCGTACTAAAGCGCCATCTAATGGCAACATTGCACTGTGAGCCCTGCCGCACCTTAGCAAATACACAAACCATACCGTGGTACACTGCTTTTGCTGTCGGCGAATGTTTAACGTGTTATCAACATAGGTGTGTGTACAGGGTATTATATAGTTGAGAATACTCAACTATACCGCCCTTTCTGGTTTTTTTCTTATATGTTTGTTTTATTATTCTTTATTTTTTATTTGTTTCACTTTTTTGTTTTGTGCGTCTGTAGCGTTTCTATTTATTGTTTTCTTCCTTTGTGTTCGATTTAATCCGTTCGTTTTATGTATTGTTTTCTTGTATTATTTTCTATTTTAATTTTTTTTTGTTTTATGCATCGTTTTTATACTTCTCACGTATGTAAAATAGTATATTAACTTTGTCGCGGAGTTTGTAACAGATCGAAATATTAATTTCCGACTATATAAAGTATATATATTCTTGATCAGGACGACAAGACGAGTTGATTTAGCCATGTCCGTCTGTCCGTTTGTCTGTCTGTCTGTATGTATGCAAACTAGTCCCTCAGTTTTGAAGCTATCGAGCTGAAACTTTGCACAGAGTCTTAGAATTTATTACGATGAATCATTCGTCGGAACCAGCATGATTAGATTATTGGAACAGGTAGCTCCCATACGAAAAGAAGAAGAAAAGTGAACACAACTTGAATCGTTGTATGAAAAACTTTTTTGTTTTGTAAGATAGAGGGCTGAAATTTTAAACATAGTAGTTTCAAGTAGTCCCATTAAATTGCCCTGAGATCGGGCAACTGGAACTGGTAGCTCCCATACAAAATGAAGAAGAGGAAGATAAGCATTATTCACGTCGTTGTATGGACAACTTTTTTGTTTTTTAACCAATTGGTTTGAAACTTAACAGTTATGTTCTCAGGGAGGAATGAAAACTATTTTGACCAAAAGTGGGCATGGCTACGCCCACTTATACCCAAACTTTAACCGTTGCATGGAAAACTTTTTTGTTTTTTAACCAGTTGACTTGAAACATTACAGTTACGTTCATAGGGAGGAATGAAAACTATTTTGACCAAAAGTGGGCATGTATGGAAAACTTTTTTGTTTTTTAACCAATTGACTTGAAACATTACAGTTACGTTCTTAGGGAGGAATGAAAACTATTTTGACCAAAAATGAGCATGGCTACGCCCACTTATACCCAAACTTGAACCGATGTATGGAAAACTTTTTTGTTTTTTAACCAATTGACTTGAAACTTTACAGTTATGTTCTTAGGGAGGAATGAAAACTATTTTGACCAAAAGTGGGCATGGCTACGCCCACTTATCGCAAAACTTGAACCGTTGTATGGACAACTTTTTTGTTTTTTTAACCAATTGACTTGAATCCTTACAGTTATGTTGTTAGGGTGGCATGAAAACTATTAATTTACTTTTTTTTTTATAGTGACACAACGTGAAAAGTATTATAGCTTCAGCTTGCTGAAGATAGCGTCCTTACTGTTTTTTTTTTTTTTTTTTTGTTGAAATTAATATTTTGCAAGCACTCGATCATAATAGAAAATCGACTTTCCTACTTCCCGTCCATGTAGCAACCAACTTCTCCACAACTGGAATCTCTCCATTCAGGATCTCGTGGGAACAAAAACCACCAGGACGATCGTCTAGCTGTCCCCTTCTAACGTCGCCTCACTATCTTTCGGCAAAGCATCTCTGGAATTGTTAGAAAAGTGACAGCCAAGTGAGTTATCGATAGTGAAATTTTATCGTTTTCGGCCACAACTGCAACAACACACGTTCACAGCAAACTTGCTGCAGTTGTGATCGTAAGCAGGAGGCCTAAAAAAACCACAAAATTTGATTCTGACTTCTTCCTGCTGATTGTCAAACAAGAAGAAGAAGGTAAATAACGCCACGAAGAGGGCGACAAACACAATCAAAATCAAAACAAATAAAAACCAGTAAGGACGCTATAGTCGAGTATACTCGACGATATAATACGCTGCACACACAGTAGGTGGTGCAACACCCTAAATCTACAAAAAAAATGTTGATTTGACATCGCCCGATCGAATAGTGTTCAAAATATCAAGTAAATTGGTCAAAAAAGTTGAATTTACGAAAAATTTGAGTTTGTTGGTCATTGAGGGGTAACTTTCGAAAAGAGGGGAATTTTGTGGTATGCAGTTTTAAAGATTTATATTTACTGAGATTGTATACAAAATTTCATGTTCATATCTTTATTAGTTTTGGAGATATTGCTTTTTAAAGAAAACAGCTCGGGGAGGGGAAAAATTGTGGTATGCAGTTTTGTAGACCTTTTCATGCTGAGTCTACATACCGACTTTCATGTTTCTATCTCTTC
This sequence comes from Phortica okadai, assembly GCA_034638295.1. Taxonomy (NCBI): domain Eukaryota; kingdom Metazoa; phylum Arthropoda; class Insecta; order Diptera; family Drosophilidae; genus Phortica; species Phortica okadai. Next base: position 15,892,806 of record CM067848.1, on the reverse strand, counting down.
GGGTGTTCGAGTAACAACGTTTTAAAAAAGAGGGCGGTGCTGGTTGGGCGGGAAGGAGTACAGTTTCCGAGAACCATTGGTGAATACAGACGGACAGACGAACGGACGGACAGACGGACAGGGCTCAATCGATTTCTCTTGTCATCCTGATCAAGAATATATATTCTTTATGGCGGTCCCCCTCCCCTCCTTCTATGCTTACATACATTTCGTTCAAACAAACTTAATATACCCTGACACACTGTATGTGTAGGGTATAACCAGTAAGGACGCTATCTTCAGCAATGCTGAAGCTTATATACTTTTCATGCACTTTCTTGTGCCACGCCCATTTTTTTGACTGAATATACTTTCTCTTCATCTTATTAGCCAATATACCAATTTTCATTGTTTTTGCTCAGTGGGTACCGGAGATATGGAAATTTTTGATTTGGACTAAATGTGGGCGTAACCATGCCCATTTTTTCTCAAAATAGTTTTCGTTCCTCTCTAAGAACGTAACTGTAATGTTTCAAGTCAATTGGTTAAAAAACAAAAAAGTTTTCCATACAACGGTTCAAGTTTGGGTATAAGTGGGCGTAGCCATGCTCACTTTTGGTCAAAATAGTTTTCATTCCTCCCTAAGAACGTAACTCTAATTTTTCAAGTCAATTGGTTAAAAAACAAAAAAGTTTTCCATGCAACGGTTCAAGTTTGGGTATAAGTGGGCGTAGCCATGCCCACTTTTGGTCAAAATAGTTTTCATTCCTCCCTGAGTTTGAAGGAATTTTTGCCACGCCCACTCCTTCCCGCCTATCGAACACAACCAAAGGTAATTTTTTTCATAAAATTGCTGTATCTCCTAAAGTATAAAGAATACAATGCTGAAATTTTGTATGCAAACTCAGATAACATACCTTTTTAAAACTGCATACAAAAAACTACCACTTTCCCCGCAAAGACCAACACACTAAAATTGTGCAGCAATGCTTTGTAACAAAATCCGTACTAAAGCGCCATCTAATGGCAACATTGCACTGTGAGCCCTGCCGCACCTTAGCAAATACACAAACCATACCGTGGTACACTGCTTTTGCTGTCGGCGAATGTTTAACGTGTTATCAACATAGGTGTGTGTACAGGGTATTATATAGTTGAGAATACTCAACTATACCGCCCTTTCTGGTTTTTTTCTTATATGTTTGTTTTATTATTCTTTATTTTTTATTTGTTTCACTTTTTTGTTTTGTGCGTCTGTAGCGTTTCTATTTATTGTTTTCTTCCTTTGTGTTCGATTTAATCCGTTCGTTTTATGTATTGTTTTCTTGTATTATTTTCTATTTTAATTTTTTTTTTTTTTATGCATCGTTTTTATACTTCTCACGTATGTAAAATAGTATATTAACTTTGTCACGGAGTTTGTAACAGATCGAAATATTAATTTCCGCCTATATAAAGTATATATATTCTTGATCAGGACGACAAGACGAGTTGATTTAGCCATGTCCGTCTGTCCGTTTGTCTGTCTGTCTGTATGTATGCAAACTAGTCCCTCAGTTTTGAAGCTATCGAGCTGAAACTTTGCACAGAGTCTTAGAATTTATTACGATGAATCATTCGTCGGAACCAGCATGATTAGATTATTGGAACAGGTAGCTCCCATACGAAAAGAAGAAGAAAAGTGAACACAACTTGAATCGTTGTATGAAAAACTTTTTTGTTTTGTAAGATAGAGGGCTGAAATTTTAAACATAGTAGTTTCAAGTAGTCCCATTAAATTGCCCTGAGATCGGGCAACTGGAACTGGTAGCTCCCATACAAAATGAAGAAGAGGAAGATAAGCAATATTCACGTCGTTGTATGGACAACTTTTTTGTTTTTTAACCAATTGGTTTGAAACTTAACAGTTATGTTCTCAGGGAGGAATGAAAACTATTTTGACCAAAAGTGGGCATGGCTACGCCCACTTATACCCAAACTTTAACCGTTGCATGGAAAACTTTTTTGTTTTTTAACCAGTTGACTTGAATCCTTACAGTTATGTTGTTAGGGTGGCATGAAAACTATTAATTTACTTTTTTTTTTATAGTGACACAACGTGAAAAGTATTATAGCTTCAGCTTGCTGAAGATAGCGTCCTTACTGTTTTTTTTTTTTTTTTTTTGTTGAAATTAATATTTTGCAAGCACTCGATCATAATAGAAAATCGACTTTCCTACTTCCCGTCCATGTAGCAACCAACTTCTCCACAACTGGAATCTCTCCATTCAGGATCTCGTGGGAACAAAAACCACCAGGACGATCGTCTAGCTGTCCCCTTCTAACGTCGCCTCACTATCTTTCGGCAAAGCATCTCTGGAATTGTTAGAAAAGTGACAGCCAAGTGAGTTATCGATAGTGAAATTTTATCGTTTTCGGCCTCAACTGCAACAACACACGTTCACAGCAAACTTGCTGCAGTTGTGATCGTAAGCAGGAGGCCTAAAAAAACCACAAAATTTGATTCTGACTTCTTCCTGCTGATTGTCAAACAAGAAGAAGAAGGTAAATAACGCCACGAAGAGGGCGACAAACACAATCAAAATCAAAACAAATAAAAACCAGTAAGGACGCTATAGTCGAGTATACTCGACGATATAATACGCTGCACACACAGTAGGTGGTGCAACACCCTAAATCTACAAAAAAAATGTTGATTTGACATCGCCCGATCGAATAGTGTTCAAAATATCAAGTAAATTGGTCAAAAAAGTTGAATTTACGAAAAATTTGAGTTTGTTGGTCATTGAGGGGTAACTTTCGAAAAGAGGGGAATTTTGTGGTATGCAGTTTTAAAGATTTATATTTACTGAGATTGTATACAAAATTTCATGTTCATATCTTTATTAGTTTTGGAGATATTGCTTTTTAAAGAAAACAGCTCGGGGAGGGAAAATCATGGGGAGGGGAAAAATTGTGGTATGCAGTTTTGTAGACCTTTTCATGCTGAGTCTACATACCGACTTTCATGTTTCTATCTCTTCGGGTGTTCGAGTAACAACGTTTTAAAAAAGAGGGCGGTGCTGGTTGGGCGGGAAGGAGTACAGTTTCCGAGAACCATTGGTGAATACAGACGGACAGACGAACGGACGGACAGACGGACAGGGCTCAATCGATTTCTCTTGTCATCCTGATCAAGAATATATATTCTTTATGGCGGTCCCCCTCCCCTCCTTCTATGCTTACATACATTTCGTTCAAACAAACTAAATATACCCTGACACACTGTATGTGTAGGGTATAACCAGTAAGGACGCTATCTTCAGCAATGCTGAAGCTTATATACTTTTCATGCACTTTCTTGTGCCACGCCCATTTTTTTGACTGAATATACTTTCTCTTCATCTTATTAGCCAATATACCAATTTTCATTGTTTTTGCTCAGTGGGTACCGGAGATATGGAAATTTTTGATTTGGACTAAATGTGGGCGTAACCACGCCCATTTTTTCTCAAAATAGTTTTCGTTCCTCTCTAAGAACGTAATGTTTCAAGTCAATTGGTTAAAAAACAAAAAAGTTTTCCATACAACGGTTCAAGTTTGGGTATAAGTGGGCGTAGCCATGCTCACTTTTGGTCAAAATAGTTTTCATTCCTCCCTAAGAACGTAACTCTAATTTTTCAAGTCAATTGGTTAAAAAACAAAAAAGTTTTCCATGCAACGGTTCAAGTTTGGGTATAAGTGGGCGTAGCCATGCCCACTTTTGGTCAAAATAGTTTTCATTCCTCCCTGAGAACATAACTGTTAAGTTTCAAACCAATTGGTTAAAAAACAAAAAAGTTGTCCATACAACGACGTGAATATTGCTTATCTTCCTCTTCTTCATTTTGTATGGGAGCTACCAGTTCCAGTTGCCCGATCTCAGGGCAATTTAATGGGACTACTTGAAACTACTATGTTTAAAATTTCAGCCCTCTATCTTACAAAACAAAAAAGTTTTTCATACAACGATTCAAGTTGTGTTCACTTTTCTTCTTCTTTTCGTATGGGAGCTACCTGTTCCAATAATCTGATCATGCTAATTCCGACGAATGATTCATCGTAATAAATTCTAAGACTCTGTGCAAAGTTTCAGCTCAATAGCTTCAAAACTGAGGGACTAGTTTGCATACATACAGACAGACAGACAAACGGACAGACGGACATGGCTAAATCAACTCGTCTTGTCGTCCTTATCAAGAATATATATACTTTATATAGGCGGAAATTAATATTTCGATCTGTTACAAACTCCGTGACAAAGTTAATATACTATGTATTTCACACAAGTGAAAAGTATAATAAATTAAACAAAATCAACCAAAATACATCACTACAACACCACGAATCACTACCGGACAACACAGCGCTCAACGTAGGCCACACCCTCACCACACGCCTGCTTACACACACACACACACAGATCACACTGACACAAGTGACACGCGGGGTGGTTATGATGTCAAGTCGCTCCGTGGTTTTTATCTAAAATATGTAAACAAACGGACGGTAAAAGTGAGCTCACTGGCACTAACGCGATGTACTGACCAAAGGTCGTCGCGGGCCCATCGAGTGTGCTGGCAGCAGGTGCTTCCATTGTGCTCGCGATCTTTTTATTTATCCCTGTCGAGCTGCAAATTTTTGTTGTTGGAGATAAATTTTCGGTTTTCGCGCGAATTTCGTGTTTTTGTGGCTGTAAATCGTCAGCAATTGCTACCAACACGTTGGACAGAGACAACAGCTGATCAGTGATGGACCGATCTTAGTCCTAGTGATGAATCGATATTGCAATGCGATCGGACCGATAACGGCAGTTACTGATATCGATTGTCGCTATTTTCAAACTTTAACGCAAATGCTATCGAAAGTGGTAACCTTTTATCTTTTATATATATTCTATACTATTATATATATTTTTTCATTGTATATTATATATAACGTGTCGTAAGCAATAATTGCAATATTCGCAACACGCGTAGTGTTCTGACATTGTGTTTTGTGTGCCTTGCTCATCTTGCAGCGTCTACTCCCATTTTGGGCGGCTGTACTGGGTACAAAAGGGATTCAACTCACCTAACTACTAACCTCACCGAAATTGGTGTACCCTGAAAAACGAGGCTCTAAGACCGCGACGTAGCGGTATAACTACCATCCCGCCAGGAAGAAATTCCTTGGCTAACGCGGACAGATTGGCACCTAAATCCAGGAGCTTCTGACTCAGATTGTGCGGATCCCTGGTATGCGACTGTCCCCGGAGGGGCAGCATATTAGATCACCTGGTAGGTATAAACGGCTACACGGAAGAAACCCTGACAAAAAATATCAAAAAAAATAAGAATGAGCGAGAATGGAGAAAAAACTCGAGCATTGATATCTGCTCAACGGTCGGCAGTAGCTACGACTGCCGGCTTAGGCCCGGCTCTGAACAGTATCAGAGATGGGTCGCCAGTAGCGACAATATTTAAAACTCCTGTTGCATCGGTGGCACTCTTGGCCGGGGCAACAGAAACCACTACAAGCTGCGCTAGTGGTATTACACCGCTCTCTAGCACCACCAACGCAGAGGAATTAAGCGCATTCAAGAAGAGCTCGAGGATCATGAGGTCCCCCCAAAAAACAGTTCAAGTGACATACACCATCGAAGAACTAACTTGCAAACCAGCCGAAACAAAAACTGACGTCTGGGCTATGCTCGAGGAGAAAATGCGGGAGCTTATGGAGAAAATAGCGCCTCCCCGTCGAAGCATCACTAAACCAATGCTTGCGTTGCTGGACGAAGTATACAGCCTGCAGAGGACTACGTGCGGTAAATCTACCCCGGAGAGCCCACTTAATAAGCAAACCTGCAGAGTGACTCGCCGTCTCCAAAGCCGGTACATAAGAGACAAATGAAAGCCACACCTCCACACAAGGACTTTGCTGAACTACCAACAGGTAACGACGATACAGTTCGGGCCCCAGAGTCCAAAGACAAAGCGAGCAACAACGAAGTCAAGGCTCCGACTGGTGCTAAGAAAACTTGGACCAGAGTCAAAGAGCCACCAAAAATGAAAAAACGGCCTCTAAGAAGCGATGCCATCATTGTCAGGAAACTGGGGGAGACTTCCTACGCTGAAATCCTGAAGAAAGTTAAGAATGATCCGCAGCTAGAAGCCATCGGTAAAAACGTAATGGGCATAGGGAAGACGACAAAAGGGGAACTGCTGTTCAAGTTGTCCGACACAAGCGCAGCCAGCACCGCTCAGCTGCATACCGCTGTCCAAGAAGCCCTAGGATCACTTGCAGACGTTAAAGCTCTAACCGAGACAATGGTGGTTGAAATCCGGGACATTGACGAGGTCACAACGATTGAAGAAATACACGAGGCACTCAAAACACAAGTGGTGGGCAGTGAAATACCGTTGACTGCTATAACATCAATCAGGAAAGCGTACGGAGAGACACAGATAGAGACCCTGAACATACCGGAGGCTGAGGGTGGGAAAATGATCGCGACATCCAAAATCCGTATTGGATGGTCAGTGTGCCGTATTAGGCAAAAATTGCAACCGAAGCGGTGCTACAGGTGCATGGATTTTGGGCATACAGCATCCAACTGCAAAAACACTGCAAAATTCAGCGGCAACTGCTTTAAATGTGGAGATTCAAACCATCAGGCAAAATCCTGCACAAATAGCCCGAAATGTACACTGTGCACCAGAAAATGCTGAAAGGACACCAAACATGCAACAACGAGCGCAAACTGTTTTTTCTTCCAAGAAGCTATGAAGACTCTGCGAACTGAATGAAGTTCCTCCAGATCAATATAAACCACTGCGAGGCCATTCAAACCCACTTGACTCAAATAATACAAGAGCAAGAGATTAATGTAGCCATCATTAGCGAACCGTATCAAAAAAGAGTGAGACCGTCTGGCTTGGAGACACTGAAAATAAATGTGCCATCTGGACCTGCGGTAAACAAACGCAAATCATAAGTAAACCAAAGGTTGCAGATGGTTTTGTAAGAGCGAAAATCGGTAGCCTCTGGATATACAGTTGCTACCTTCCACCGAGGTACGTCCTGGCACGTGTGACGCCGAACCTGGAGGAAATAGCAGCAGACGCCAAACATAAACATCCAGTAATTATTGCGGGAGATTTTAATGCCTGGGCCACTGACTGGGGATCATCTAAAACTACACCAAGAGGAAGTCTTGTTGTGCAGTCGTTTGCAATGCTCGACGTTGTGCTGCTAAATCGTGATACGCAGCCGACGTTCTCAGGAATTGTGGGTACTTCCATTATCGACCTTACCTTTGTGAGCCCTAGCAAAGTGCAAAATTCCTTTTGGCTAATAAGTGACATCTTCACAAACAGCGACCATGCGGCAATTATCTTCCAAATAGAGGAGGCAGTGAATAACAACAGGCAACGACCCGGAACGCGGCCCGGTTAATGGTATAAAACGAACTCACTAGACGAAGACAGCCTGTTAGTCATGTTAGAGGGCATGGTGCTACACGGAGGAGTCGAAGAGAAATCCCAGCAGCTAATGCTTTATATCTCCAAAGCCTGCGACGCATCGATGACCAAGTCAACCACCCACGCGAGGCGCCAGAAACCAGCATACTGGTGGAATCCTGAGGTTGATGAAATTCGGAGAGACGGTTCCAAAGAACAAGACACACCACCCAATACGAAGGAAACTGTGAGGCGTATAAAAGAGCTCGCTTGAAATTTAAAAAAACAATAAACCAGTAAGGACGCTATAGTCGAGTATACTCGACAATATAATACCCTGCACATACAGTAGGCAGTGCAACACCCCAAATCTACAAAAAAAAATGTTGATTTGACATCGCCCGATCAAATAGTGTTCAAAATATCAAGCAAATCGGTCAAAAAATGTGGAATTCACGAAAAATTTGAGTTTGTAGGTCATTGAGGGGTAACCATCAAAAAGACGGGAATTTTGTGGTACGCAGTTTTAAAGATAAATATTTACTAAGCTTTCAAATTCGTATCTTTAATAGTTTTGAAGATACAGCAAATTTAAGAAAACAGCCGTGGGAGGGGAAATGAAGGGGAGGGGGAAAAATTGTGGTATGCAGTTTTGTAAAGCTACTTATACTGAGTCTACATACCGACTGTCATGTTTCTATCTCTTTCGATGTTCGAGTTATGGCGTTTTAAAAAAGTGGGCGGTGCTGGATGGGCGGGAAGGAGTGGGCGTGGCACAAAACCGTTCAAACTTGATCTGCTGCCGAGCATCACGAGTCTACCCTCCAAATTTCAAGTCTCTAGCTATTATAGTTTCTGAGAACCATTGGTGAATACGGACGGACAGACAGACGGACGGACATAGCTTAATCAATTTCTCTTGACGTCCTGATCAAGAATATATATAAATTATAGGGTCCCCCTGCCCTCCTTCTGTGCGTTACATACATTTCGCTCAAACAAACACAATATACCCTGATACACAGTATGTGTACAGGGTATAAAAACAGCAAAAGAGACTGTTTTCAAAGACTGTGCGACGAAGCCGATAGTGCTTAGTCATGAAAAAGCTTAAGAAATGCGCGATGCCGCGGTGCCCTGACCTACTGGCCAAAATAGTTAGCACACTATTCCCACAACAAAGCTGCCTTTAATATGCCACTACCGAAACTGCGCAACTTGGGTTCGCACAAACAGTCACCGTCGAGGAAGTGACCGAAATAGGGGCAAAACTTAAAGACAACAAAGCCCCCGGTCCGGATGGCATACCAAACAGCATCCTAAAGATAGCCATTCGGCGACATCCAGAAAAATTTGCAGAGGTGTTTAATGCCTGCCTTAACGAGGGAGTTTTCCCATCAGCCTGGAAACGCCAATCGCTTGACCTTATCCCCAAAGGAAATAAGCCGCTGGACGAGCCTTCGTCATACCGACCGCTTTGCATGCTAGACACGACTGGGAAAATTCTTGAGCGAATAATTGCGAACCGAATAGAGAACGCCATAAAAAATGCCGGAGGGCTCTCTGATCTGCAGTACGGCTTTAGGAAAGGAAGGTCAACTATCGATGCCATTTCTGTAGTAAAGAACACAGCTGAAGAAGCAATCGCCGGGGAACGCTGGCTTTACGGAAGAAAAGAATATTGCCTGATAGCAACGCTAAATATAAACCAGTAAGGACGCTATCTTCAGCAAGGCTGAAGCTATAATACTTTTCACGTTGTGTCACTATAAAAAAACTAAATGAATAGTTTTCATGCCTCCCTAACAACATAACTGTAAGGTTTCAAGTCAATTGGTAAAAAAACAAAAAAGTTTTCCATACAACGGGTCAATTTTTGCTATAAGTGGGCGTTGCTACGCCCACTTTTGGTCAAAATAGTTTTTATTCCTCCCTAAGAACATAAATGTAAAGTTTCAAGTCAATTGGTTAAAAAACAAAAAAGTTTTCCATACAACGGGTCAATTTTCGCTATAAGTGGGCGTGGCTACGCCTAGTCAAAATAGTTTTCATTCCTCCCTAAGAACATAACAGTAAGGTTTCAAGTCAATTGGTTAAAAAACAAAAAAGTTTTCCATACAACGGGTCAAGTTTTGCTATAAGTGGGCGTTGCTACGCCCACTTTTGGTCAAAATAGTTTTTATTCCTCCCTAAGAACATAAATGTAAAGTTTCAAGTTAATTGGTTAAAAAACAAAAAAGTTTTCCATACAACGGGTCAATTTTCGCTATAAGTGGGCGTGGCTACGCCTAGTCAAAATAGTTTTCATTCCTACCTAAGAACATAACTGTAAGGTTTCAAGTCAATTGGTTAAAAAACAAAAAAGTTTTCCATACAACGGGTCAATTTTCTATAAGTGGGCGTTGCTACGCCCACTTTTGGTCAAAATAGTTTTTATTCCTCCCTAAGAACATAAATGTAAGGTTTCAAGTCAATTGGTTAAAAAACAAAAAAGTTTTCCATACAACGAGTCAATTTTTGCTATAAGTGGGCGTTGCTACGCCCACTTTTGGTCAAAATAGTTTTTATTCCTCCCTAAGAACATAAATGTAAAGTTTCAAGTCAATTGGTTAAAAAACAAAAAAGTTTTCCATACAACGGGTCAATTTTCGCTATAAGTGGGCGTGGCTACGCCTAGTCAAAATAGTTTTAATTCCTACCTAAGAACATAACTGTAAGGTTTCAAGTCAATTGGTTAAAAAACAAAAAAGTTTTCCATACAACGGGTCAATTTTTGCTATAAGTGGGCGTTGCTACCCCACTTTTGGTCAAAATAGTTTTCATTCCTTCCTAAGAACATAACTGTAAAGTTTCAAGTCAACTGGTTAAAAAACAAATAAGTTTTCCATACAACGGGTCAATTTTCGCTATAAAAGGGCGTGGCTACGCCCGCTTTTGGTCAAAATAGTTTTCATTCCTCCCTAAGAACATAACTGTAAAGTTTGAAGTCAATTGGTTAAAAAATAAAAAAGTTGTCCATACAACGATGTGAATATTGCTTCTCTTCCTCTTCTTCATATTTTATGGGAGCTACCAGTTCCAGTTTCCCGATCTCAATGAAACTTTCAGGCATTTAGTCGGATTATGCAAAACTGAAAGGAGTTTGGCAACTCCCGAAACAGCTGTACGATCTGCCTGCTGCTAGCTTTTGAGCTAGTTCTTGCAATATTGTTTGTTGTTAAAACTGCCAAAACTTTTTGATTACAAATTTGGTGTATCAAAGTTGACCTCGAGCCTGCTAATCATTATTGCAAAACTACTATGTTTAAAATTTCAGCACTCTTTCGTAGAAAACAACAAAGTTTTCCATACAACGATTTAAGTTTTGTTCACTTTTCTTCTTCTTTTCGTATGGGAGCTACCTGATCCAATAATCCGATCATACTGGTTCCGACGAATGATTCATCGTAATAAATTCTAAGACTCTGTGCAAAGTTTCAGCTCGATAGCTTCAAAACTGAGGGACTAGTTTGCATACATACAGACAGACAGACAGACCGACAGACAGACGGACATGGCTAAATCAACTCGTCTTGTCGTCCTGATCAAGAATATATATACTTTATATAGTCGGAAATTAATATTTCGATCTATTACAAACTCCGTGACAAAGTTAATATACTATTTCACATACGAATACAAATGCTTTTAACTCTGCAAACTGGGGATGCATCCTCGAAGCATTGTCCCAATTCGCAGTGCCGACTCCACTTATCAATATAATCGCAAGTTACTTCACTGAAATAATGCTGAGCTACAACACAGACAGAGGTCTTCGACAATACAGCGTCACTGGCGGTGTCCCTCAAGGATCCGTTCTTGGACCTGTGGAACACCATGTATGACGGTGTCCTACGTTTACCTACCCCAGAGAACGTGAAAATCGTTTGGTTTGCTGATGATATAGCTATCGTAGTTACGGCTAAATATATACGCACCGCAGAACGCCTCTGCACTAGGCAGTGGCTGCGAACAAAAAACCTTGTCTTAGCTGACCACAAAACTGATGCGATTCTAATTAGTAGCAGAAAACTAGTGGAAACTGCTGAAATCCAAGTTGGGGATGCATTAATAAGAACGAAGCAGTCAATAAAATACCTCGGTGTAATCCTGGACCATCGACTCTGTTTTAATCACCACTTGAGCTACACAAACGACAAAGCTAGTAGGGCAATCTCGTCACTATCCAGATTAATGGCTAACACTGGAGGCCCCAAGCAAAACACGAGGAAGCTTCTGACAAGCGTTATTACGTCTATCGCACTCTACGCTGCTCCAATCTGGGTCGCTTCAGTAAATGTCACATCGTACTGGAGAGTCATACGCAGCACCTAGCTACGAAGAAGACATGGACAGGTGGACTACTACTTGACACAAATACTAACGGGACATGGGTGCTTCAGGTCATACCTATACAGGTTTAATCGTCAGTCCGTATTGTACAGCATGTGATCCAAACACTCTTGAAGACGCAGAACATGTGTTGTTTAGTTGTCCGCGCTTTGAAGAAGACCGTAGGGAGTTGAGTAGAAAAGTTGGAAGGTTACCGACAACTCGTTCACTGGTAGACATCCTACTCGAATCAGAAGATAGTTGGTTTGCCGTGTGTAGCATGGCACATAATATCCTAATCAAACTGCGTCGCGTGGAAAGACTGCGCAATCTTCATAACGGGCAATAGGCCACTCCCCCCTCGCGAAGTAATGCCTAACGGCGGTTTCCACGAGGGGAAACGGAGTGATGGTGGGTTTTTGTGGAGTGAATCGAAAGGCAAGTCCCACACCTCGGCTTTCAATGCTTTCTGCCACCTCTTCAAAAAAACGAAAACTCCCACACCACACGTCACAACAAATTACGGAAAGCATACATATTTCATACATACATAAGGTGTTACTTTGTGTCCTTTTTTTATACCCTGTACACACACTGTGTATCAGGGTATATTAAGTTTGTTTGAGATGGTTTGTATGTCACGCATAGAAGGAAGGGAGGGGGACCCTATAAACGATATATATTCTTGATCAGGATGACAAGACGAATTGATAAAGCCCTGTCTGTCCGTCCGTCCGTCCTCACTAATGGTTCTCGGAAACTATAAGAGGTAGAGACTTGAAATTTGGAGGATCGACTCGTGAGGTCAAACGCTAGATCAAGTATGAAGAAATGTTTGCCACGCCCACTCCTTCCCGCCCATCGACCACCACCCATTTTTTCAAAAGGCTGTAGCTCGAAAGCCTGATGAGTTAGAAACATGATAATGAGTATGCAGACTCAGTATGTATAGCTCTACAAAACTGCATACCACATTCTTTCCCTCTCCCCTTCGTTTCCCCTCAAAAAATTGTTATCTTAAAATTGCTGTATCTCCTAAACTATAAAAGATACAATGCTTAAATTTTGTATGAAAGCTCAGTAAACATACCTTTTTAAAACTGCACACCACAAACTTTCACTTTCTTCGCTGTTTGACAACGCAAAGACAAACAAATTGCAATTTAGCATAAATTGCGCTTTGAATTGCTGTATCTCATAAAGTATAAAAAATACAAGCTGAAATTTTGTATGCAAACTCAGTTAACGTACCTTTTTAAAACTGCATATAACAGTCTTGATGTGTGCGATGCCGAATGTGTCAATTATACGTTGAAATTCTTTAGAAACGAATTGCTTTCCATTGTCTGAGTGTACAATCTCCGGTACACCAAACTAGAAAAACACTTCCTTGATTAAGAAGTCGTGAAGTAGTGAAATGAGTGACTACAATGAATATGTAAGCGTTGCCATTTTTGAACGTGGACATTTATCCAAAAAATCTTCATAAAGTTTCTGAAACGGCCTCTCGGTAACAACTTCTTTTCCTATTTCAGGTCTTATATTAGCATTGACTGGTTTTCACTCTTTGCACACGGTACACTGACGGATGTATTCGCATACCTGTGACGTCATGCGCGGCCAATAAAATGGCGCAGATTACACAGACCCATAATCCCACCCTTAATCTCCACGGTGAGCCTTCACATAACTCATCTGGTCTACAAAAGTTAGTTTTGTTAAAAATCATCCTATTCTCTATTTTTAGATCCGGCAGCTTATCTTGATGCTCTAGTATATCATCTATGAGTTCCAGGTATGCTTTACTGCCAAATTCAGTGGTCTCAAAACCTAAAATTGAACATGGTTCGACATCTAACGACTCAACCATTCGCGAAAAGGTATCGGCAACCACGTTTTCTGAACCCTTACGATGTTCAATTTCTAAGTCGAATGTAAAACCAAGGACCGACCATTTAGGCTAGCGTGACCTGTGATCACCGTCAACGGCATCATCTCCACGTAAGGTCGAAATTTCTGAATGGCTAGTACTGCTGCCAGGCACACCTTTTCTGTGAGCGAATAGTTAATCTGATGTTTATTTAACTTACTAGAGAAATCTGCCACTGGATGTTTTTGTTTGTCGCCGTCGAGCTGGAATAAGACAGCACCTACACCGAAATGAGAAGCGCCACATTGCACAAAATATCGCTTCCGAAAATCTACGTGAACCGGAACTGGGGCTGAGGTGAGTGCTAATTTTAATTTCTCAACTGATTCGGCAGCTCCAGGAACTAAATAAAATTTCTTCCCAGTTTGGATTTTCAACGGTCCGGTGAGTGGGATGGCTAAAGCTGCAAAATTTTTTATAAATCGGCGATACCAGCCAGCTGTGCCTAAAAAGCTGCGCACTTCGCATGCCAAACGCGGGATAGGTATACGCTGTACAGCTTCCACTCGACTAACGTCGGTGCTGAGTGTACCGCCGCCTACAATGAATCCTAGGTATTTCAATTTCTTGTAACAAAATTTTGATTTTTTTAAGCCTATTGTTAAATTTGCCCTTTTCAGACATTCTGCAACTTTAAGTAGATTCCAAAGATGCGTGCTGAGGTCTGGCGCAATAATCAGAAGGTCGTCAAGATAGACGAACACATTAGAGCGTAATTCAGCCGGGATGACTTTGTCCATAAGTCGGTATAGACGTTGTGCCGCGTTGCACAACCCAAACGGTATGATGACAAAATGGTACAAAGGTCTTCTCGGTACCGTAAAGGCTGTACACGCTCTACTATTTTCGTCTAGCTCGATTTGCCAAAATGCGAACTTCACGTCTACGCTAAAGATAAAATAGGTCTGATCAAGTCGTGACAATATACCTTCGATGTTCTGCAACGGGTATGCATCTTTTATAGTTAAGACATATAGTTTACGTGCGTCAAGGCAAAAACGATTTTTATCAGAACGGCGTACAACTGTCGTGCGATTGCTCCACGGGTTCTCACTTTCCTCTATAGCTCCTAATTTTAACATTCTATCCATCTCAGCGTATACGATATCTTGCATGGCGGGAGACAACGGATAATGTCTGTCCTTTACCGGAACAGCGTCATCAACCAACCGAATTGTGTGCTTTTCGAGTGAGGTACGTCCTAAACCTTTTTCTTCGAATGCTATAAATTGCTCTTTCACCTTTTCTAACGACTTTTTCTCTTCTTCAGATAATTCCCATGCATCCTGGGTAACCTCTACCTTTTCATGATGAACGAAGTCATCTGTTGTCAAAGCCTCGACCGAAATCTCAATTTCGTCGACCTGTTGATCACCCAGAATTTCGGGTGCGAGTGAAAAAAAGACGGCAAAAATCGATGCCGAGGTACAAATTTTGAACTTAATACGGACACAAATATAAAACTAATGCTACTTCTTTATCTTTATACTTAAAAGGTACACATATTTTCTCTATAATCGAATGCTCACGTCCAGAGGCCGTCTTTACAATTGAATTAAAATGCTCTACAGTGAGCCCAAGTTTCTCAACAAATTCCCTGAAATTTCGTCCTAGCAGACTGACAGAAGCGCCAGTGTCGAGCAACCCTCGCACTACTTCTCCTGCGATTTCCACTTCAGCAAAGATCCTGGGATCTTTTGCATCAGCGCGCTGAACAGCTGCGACAACTTCACGACGAGTCTGCCTTCTTCGTCTGAGTAGTTCGCGAGAATTGCGAATTCGACGGCTAAGTTTGCGCATACCACTGAGCTGGTTTACCTCGAAAATTCTATTTCTTGCCTCTTAATATCTGCGAACGCGTTCCTCACAAAGTGAATATGGGTTAATCTTACTCAAATCTATTTTATTTACTTTTATGTTCTCTAAATCTACAAATTCATTTTTCTTTTCAGTTTCACCTATCTCGCAGGATTCTGGCTCGGACGTGGCTCTCCTGCTCTCGCCAATCCGCTTTTCGAGTTTCCCGGATTGCAATTCGGACATTTCAGAATGATCACATCTGGCCTACCGCACCGAAAACAAAAGATGTGCCTCTGCAAGGACATACAGTCACGAAAAATGTGTCGAGGATCGCCGCAGTTCCAACACCTGAATGAGTTGCGAACTGGCGCCCGGACTTCTTCCATGGTAAGCTCCTGCTCAACCTCAAATGCTGATTTGGGCATCAAAAAATGGCCTAGACTGGTCGTTCTATCTGCCGACTATCACGAGATAAAAACGATTCGACCTCGTCACATTCATCCTGCAACTGGTCGACCAAATATATCCGCATCGGGTATACGTATCTGTCTATATCTTGCCTTACATTTTTTTTTTTTTTGATAACTTGAACCATTTCAGATTCCGGCATCGACTGTTTCAAACGGGACATCAACTTCCTCATCGCGTGAAAAAAGTCATCAATGGACTCACCTGGCCGCTGCCTCCGTTCCATAACGTCACGCAATAGTTCATATTGCGAACGAGTGGACTGGAAACGTGCCAAAAGAGCCTCTCTCAATATCTGTCAACCAGCGCTAGGATTCGACTTCAGGTACCACCAATACCATTCATTTGCCCGTCCAGAAACTAACCTGTGAAAGTTTTTCAGTATTCCCCGCCAGGGGCATCTATACTGTTCCTGGAGGAACTCAAGGCGGAACAAGAAATCTTCGATGGACATACCATGACGTTCGCCACTAAAACAGAGGTCCCACTTGGCTACGCGAATCGATGACGTATGGATTTCTCGGCTGAGCCCAGGAATGGCATGATCTTGCCTCGAATGACCCTGAGCATTTGGATTTCTCCAAGAGCTCGCACGTGCATTCCTGGACCGAGCAGCATCTTTGCGAACAGGTAAGCCGGAACTAACTGGTCTTCGCCATGACTCACCACGACCCATATTAACTGCCTGCGCTCTATTTTCAAATCCCTCAACTCGTCGAAACTAACCCACATTCCACTTCGCAGCTCGTCAGGAATGCTACTTGCCTCCGTCGCACGATATGTTTTCAGCGCTTGCTCTAACGCCAAAACTCTTCCCAGCTATCGATGGGCAGCAGAGTTCGATGAGTCGGTTCTTCGGTCGACTGCAACGTCGGTGGAGACGCAAGACTCGTCCGATGTCCTAGGCAGCGAAGTTCGATGAGCTTCTTCGGTCGACTGCAACGTCGGTGAAAACGCAAGACTCGTCCGATGTCCTAGTCTTTGGCACAGCGCCTGTCGAAGCTGCAGGACGAGTTGCGCCATTATCAATGTCGACACATACGGCTCCGGCGGCCGTTTGGGACCGAGTCTTAGGCGGTGTGTGACCCAGAGGCATCGCTAAAGCTGCACGTTGAACCCAGTATGGTAATCCTCTGCTATTAAATAACTTTTTTCGTGCTGCTGACTTCGGATCTTTCCTTCTTCCAGAACTCATTCAGCCAAGGTCCAATCAAAAAAAAACGCAAAACACCAAAAAAAAACAGTAAGGACGCTATCTTCAGCTAGCCTTATACACTTTTCACGCACTTTCTTGTGCCGCGCCCACTTTTTTGACTGAATATATTTTCTCTTCATCTTATTAGCCAATATACTAATTATACTCTTCACGCAAGTGAATAGTATTATAACTTTGTCCTGAAGTTTGTAACAGCAAGATGGAGGGGAGGGGGTCCCCATAAAGTATATATATTGTAGATCAGCTCGACTAGACGAGTCGATATAGCCATGTCCGTCTGTCCGCCCGTCCGTCCGTCTGTCTGTGAATATGCTATCTCCTCCCACAGTTTTGAAGATATCGAGCTGAAATTTTGCAGGGAGTCTTCTCTAATGTGTGGTCAAATCATTGGTCGGAACCGGCCATATCGGATTATTGGAACTGATAGCCCCCATACGAAATGAAGAAGAAAAACAAATTTTATTCGTTATATGGAAAACTTTTTTGTTTTGGAAAATAGAGGGCTGAAATTTCAAACCTAGTAGTTTAACATAGTCCGATTTAATGCGTGAAAGTTTCATTGAGATCGGGCAACTGGAACTGGTACCTGCCATACAAAATGAAGAAGAGAAAGAGAACCAGGATTCACGTCGTTGTATGGAAAACTTTTTTGTTTCTGAACCAATTGACATGAAACTTCACAGTTATGTTCTTGGGGAGGCATTAAAACTATTTTGAGAAAAAATGGGCGTGGTTACGCCCACATTTAGTCCAAATCAAAAATTTCCATATCTCCGGTACCCACTGAGCAAAAACAATGAAAATTTGTATATAGGCTAATTAGATGAAGAGAAAATATATTCAGTCAAAAAATAGGTGTGGCATAAGAAATAAGCGTGAAGAGTATTTAAGCTTCAGCCTTGCTGAAGTTAGCGTCCTTACTGTTTTTTTTTGTTTTTGCTCATTGGGTACCGGAGAAATGCAAATTATTGATTTTTGATAAAAGATGGCGTAACCATTTTTGTCAAAATAGTTTTAATACCTCCCCAAGAACATAACTGTGAAGTTTCAAGTCAATTGGTTGAGAAACAAAAATGTTCTCCATACAACGACGTGAATCTTGCTTCTCTTCCTCTTCTTCATTTTGTATGGCAGGTACCAGTTCCAGTTGCCCGATCACAATGAAACTTTTAGGCATTTAGTGGGACTACTTAAAACTACTCTATCTTTCAGCACTCTATCTTACAAAACAAAAAAGTTTTCCATACAACGATTCAAGTTTAGTTCTTTTTTCTTCTTCTTATCGTATTGGAGCTACATGTTCCAATAATCCGATCATGCTGGTTCCGACGAATGCTTCATCGTAATAAATTCTAAGACTATGTGCAAAGTTTCAGCTCGATAGCTTCAAAACTGAGGGACTAGTTTGCATACATACAGACAGACAGACAGACGGACAGACGGACATGGCTAAATCAACTCGTCTTGTCGTCCTGATCAAGAATAAACATACTTTATATAGTCGGAAATTAATATTTCGGTCTGTTACAAACTCCGTGAAAAAGTTAATATACTATTTCACATACATGAAAAGTATAAAAACAATAAGCTGAAATCCAAACAAAATAAACGCTACACGAACGCCAAAGCAAATATAGAATAAATAAGTTAACCAATAAATAAATAACAGAGTAAATAAATAAGTAATACAAACCCGTACGCGAACTAAACTATCGCTAAATGAAACTATAAATAAATAAACTGTATATTATTCTCTTTAATAATATACACTATGTTGAGCACGCTCAAATTTTTGATTCGTACTGCCGTCCGTGATCGGACGCGTCTTTATTTAAAGCAAATTCTGCGCTGAGTTACAGCGCAGCAGGGAGTTTAATCTTAACTTATTTCTAAATATAAGATTACTTATCTACTAAAACTCGCTGTTCCATATTCATCCATGAACATTCTGCGGACGGCCAGTCGAATCATTTCTCGAGGCTTGCATTGTCAGTATGCACACATCATCAGAAGTACCACGATAGTTATCATACAAAGCGTCAGAGACAGGTAGCCGCTGCAGTGGGGAAACTGCAACTCCTTCAATGGCAGCTCTTCGTTGCGCAGACCAGCTAGCTTGTCTTCCAGTTGCTTGAAGTTCTGGTCGTAATTTGGCTGGGTGATATTCATCCAGGATATTTTGTCCTCTGGAATGACTTTATGATTGCCACGATTGGATCTGGTGGGTCGCTGATCCTTTTTTCGGCTTCAAATTTCTGAAGACTGGTCAGTATTACGCCCTTGGCTGGAGGTTTTTCACGCCATTTCCTCCAAAGTTTATACCTCAGCGTTTCGCATATGTCCATCCGATTGAAGATGGATTCGTTTTCCTCGATTTGTTTTGGTGGACTGTAGTTGTCATTGATTCGCTTTTCATTTTTCATTCCTGATTTCGATATATTTTCCTCAAGAGATCTTCCCAGGGGGAAATGCTGGCAATTGTCAGCGTACTCTGTTCTTATTTTAACGGCATTTAATAACTCGTCCATGCGTTTTGCTTCTTCTTTTTCGATGACAGCATTCTTCGCATCACCTTCCGCAATGTCTGTTTCTACTGTGGATAGCTTCACTGCCTCAACTTCTTCTAATTTGGCTTTTACTCCGCCCTCGTCATGTTGATTTACATCATGCTCATTTGCATCCTCTTGAAAACCAGATTCTTCGTCGGTTATTTCTTCGTTCAGCCGTTTAGTTTGCAACTGAACTTTGTTTCTATGATCGAGGACTTCTCCAGACTCCGATAATATAACGCTCTTCTCAAAAAACGACTTCTTTGCCTGGATGTCTCTACACTCCGTCTAGCCTGAGCCACAAGCCTCTTGGTTCTCACTATTTCTTCGAAAGTTCGTTTTCTTAATGTGAAAAACCCATCCCGTCTATACACCTCGGCTTCTAAACCTTCATACTTCTCCCTGATCTCGTCAACCAAATCGTAGTCTTTGTTGCATACGTTGTCCACTTCTCTGGTCAGTATGTAGTTGCCGTAGGTACTTTCCAACGTGTCAAGGATCTCCTCAGTGTCCTTCAGCAGCATGCTCAATGCAGCTTTGCATCGAACAACTTCTGTACTAACACCATGTGGCATGTGTTCGCGAACTTCCTTGACTTGTTGCTCTACTCGTATTGTCAATCTCAATGCCTTCTCCAACTGATATTGTTCGTCCATGTCTTTTGATGACAACATATTCGCTGGATTCGCACTCAACTCCCTGTAAACTCAATGTTTGATTTTCAATTCTGTACTCTTTTTTATACAGAACCACTGTTTATCTGTTGTTAAAAGCTACAGATAACGCTTTTCTCCGTTCTACACTTTACTTGTGTAATTCTAAGAGCCTAAAGAACCTTTTGTTCTTTATCCGGCTCGAAGGACCAAAAATGTATATTATTCTCTTTAATAATATACACTATGTTGAGCATGCTCAAATTTTTGATTCGTACTGCCGTCCGTGATCGGACGCGTCTTTATTTAAAGCAAATTCTGCGCTGAGTTACAGCGCAGCAGGGAGTTTAATCTTAATTTCTATTTTTAGATTTACACATAGTTTTAGTTATCTTATGCTAACACTGCGTTTGTAGAACGGCTGTGTAAACTAACTCTTGTGAGCTGCTGTAGCGGCCGCACAAGCAGCCGCTGCTTACACCCGTTGGTCTTATCTACCGCCTGCTTCGTAGGTCGCATGAATCACTATCTGGGACCTTCGACCCGTTGATCTTGTCAAACGGTTGCAGCTGTCGATCATTTCGCGTTTATTTGTTTCTTATTTCTAAATATAAGATTACTTATCTACTAAAACTCGTTGTTCCATGTTCATCTATGAACATAAACTATAAATAAATGAATAACACCCGAATAAAAAAATAAATAAATAACGCCCTAATAAATAAACAAATAACAACCTAATGAATAAATAAATAAACCAATTTTTCGCGACTTATAAAGTAACGTGTTTTATTTTTCCATTTGGAAAACTAAATCTCTGACTAGAACTTAGACCACTATCAGTGAATGCGTCGAACTCTCCATCGTCCATTGTCTCACTGCCAGACGCACCGGCGTCGGCCATTTTCACCCGACTTGCCGGTTTTATACCTTGAACCAAGCTTACCTGCTATATGAACAATATTAAAACAGGGCTAATAGCCCTTAGGAACCAATTTTGATTTTAATCGTCAAATTAATTTAGAGGCACTTTACAAACTTATAAGCTTTTTGTGGGAAGACCTAATGGTCTGCCTGTAACTTGAAAAAATTTCCTTTTTTTAATTCTCTATTAAAACACTCCAATTGCCCTCGGCTGTCAAACATGAAGAGATATGTATATAATCTTCAAAATGCAACTATTCCCAACGACGCAGGAGTAAATCATATTTTAGCATTGTCGGTTCCCTGACTGTAAATAATTTTAATCAATATTTTTGCATCGATTGCGATATAGGATTGAATATTAATCGATGCGCAGCCTTTTTTAAGGATAAAAATCGTTTCCTTTCTATTTCCAAGGCAATTATCGATGCAAGAGGTATGTTTTTGAATCATTAGATTTCTTCCATTTTTCATTGCTCTTCTTATATTTTTCAATTCGACAGTGAATTATTTGTTGACAATTGTCATATGTTTGCCAATCACACATAATAGGTAAGAGTATGGTTTTATAACATTTGTGTAATTTGGCGCGCTGCACAATTTAAAAATATTTGTGTCTAAATATAAAATGAATACCTAAATGACATTCAAGTTATCCATAATTGTAAGAGTAGGTGCATTATTGTTGTATATTTTGAGACGAATAAACAAACGCATAGTTATCTAAATACTTGCGGTGTTCACGCATTTGTCGTTAACCTATAAGTCTATAGAAAGTTAAATTGCCAACAACAAAATACGCAGGCCAAATTTTCATAGAGTTTCATAGACCCCGAGGCATGTTGTTAGTTAACCTATGGAAGTATGAAAATGACAATTTTTAGTTGTTTTCTTTTTTTTCTATGAAAAAGTGGCTGTACTTTTGGAAGAATTTAATTTTAAAATGACGTACGTTATTCTGTCATCTTACTTAACATAAACCATTACATCGCCAATTTCACTCCATATAACTACCTTTGTAAAGAATACTCTTATGTTAGAAACAATCACACAACGCATACAACTTTTGCCTCAAAATGCAGATTTTGGCTCTTCGACTTCGTCACTGGATGGCACAATTGTATGTCAACATTGTCGTCCATAAATTCATCCAATGTTTACTCAATTTCTCCCTCAAGACCTAGACTTGTGCAGAATTTTACTACAATTAGTTAATTAATTCTATATTCATGCATAAATAAAAATATTTCCTTCCAAGAAACTAAATTACGCACATAAACTGATTTATTTAATTTTCAGTCAAATGATTTGTACCGTCTTTTCATGTAATATTAAATTTATTTCAATTATTTCGCTCAATTGGCGCAATTAAATTTTTCGCTTGTGTATACAAGAAGAAGAGAACTCACAAATTTAACGAGACGGTCAAAAAAAAAGTGTTCACGCATTTGCGGCGTTAACGTTCATATTTCCATACATTCATAGGTTAACGACAAATGCGTGAACACCGTAACTCAAATGTTTTTTTGAGTATGCAACTCTGCCTTATTCGAAGACTAACCGCCGTATTTTAGGAACTCTCTTAAAAATGTCTTCGTTGATACAAATGTATCAGCGTATGTTAATTTCGACATTAAATATTGAAATTGCTTATGTTCAAGCGTGTCTCAAGTGAACATGAGTGCAGCTAGCACTTTTCATCCGTCTCGTCTTCTTCTTCCATTATGCGACGCGAGTCCGCCACTTTTGACACTGGCTCACTGACACAATTGACACAGCAATCGCTCAGCTGCCACAATCGCATATGTGCTGTGTATCATGATACAACATAGGCGTACCTAAAGTTCATTCATATTACAATTGCTTTCGTATTTCTGGTGTGAAAAATATAACAATAGCGGTCTTCACGCTCGGTAGCGTGTGAACGTTGTAACATATGGAAATCCAAAAACAGAATACATTGACAAGTTTTACCGGGTTTTCAACAACCCCGACTCGTGTTTTTCGGTAACGCGTTAACTCGGTAAAAAATCAAAGGAAATTTTTAGTTACTTTTAATAAAAATTATGTACTCTCACATAATTATACCCTGTACCTTATGGTACAAGGGTATATTAGTTTTGTGCACGTCGACAATGTATGTAACACCTTAAAGGAGACATCTCCGACTATACAAAGTATATATATTCTTGATCAGTATCGAAAGAGAAGTCGATTTAGCCATGTCCGTCTGTCCGTCCGTCTGTCCGTCCGTCCGTCTGTCTGTATGAACGCGTCGATCTCGGAAACTATAATAGATAGGACCAAAAGCTCTTCGCAGTTCGATTTTGTGATTCATTACGCAGATCAAGTTTATTTTGGCTTCCCCCTTTTTGAATTAGTTTAGGGGTGAGGGGCAAATAACTGAAGCTACCTCAGGTAAATTAGTACAAAAGTCGTATTTTCTGCGTTGTCTTTTGTGATAGGAACACCAAATTTGGTGTGTATATAGCTGACTCAAACCTTAAGAAAAAAAAAAAAAATGGGCGTGACCACGCCCCTATATAGTAAAAATTTCAAACGCTCATATCTCAAGAACCATACAACCTACAAGAATGAAACTTTGCATGTATGCTTTTGGGGTGGAGTATAGTAAGATTCAAATATAAAATGGGCGTAACCACGCCCACATATAGCCAAAATAGAAAACCGTTATATCTCTGTAACGAATTGGTCTAGAAGAGCAAAAATTAGTATGTATGATATTGAATGGAAAGGAAATCTGTTTCGATTAAAAAGTGGGCGGGGCAACGCCCTACAATAGACGTTACTAATTGAAGGTACAGGGTATGTCGAAGTCGAGTACTGTCGACTCCAATCCTTACTGGTTTTATTATTCATATAGCATATGTTATATGTTAGGCATTCTCAACATAAGCGAATATAAGGGAAAATTAACTCCCATATTTTCCCGTATGCAACGACTACTCGTATGTTACAAGCAATAACACGACACATACAATTAACGTATCAAAATGCAGATTTTGAATCTTTGAATTCGTCCTCAAGCTAACCGATGTATGCCAATAATGTCGTCAACAAAGTCATCAAATGCTTCCTCAACTTCTCCATCCCGACCCTTTGATTTATTTCACACAATTCAGGTAAATTCACTTTTTCGTTTGTTTATATAAAAAGAAGAAAAATTACCGAGTTCACGCAACCCTGCTTATTTCGGTACACACTCTGATTTTCATCAATTATCACATTATCAGGTTGTGGAGTTGGCCATAAAAACCGTAAATATAAACAAATAAATTGCGGTGTTCACTCATTTCTCGTTAACGTATAACCTCTACTCGTATGTTAACAACAATCACACAACACATACAACTTTTGCATTAAAATGCAGATTTTGGGTCTTCGACATCGTCACTCGATGACACAATTGTATTTCAATAATGTCGTCTATAAATTCAACCAAGTTTTACTCAATTTCTTCCTCAAGACCTACATCTGTGCACAATTTTACTACAATGAGTTAATTATTTCTACATTCATGCATAAATAAACAATTACGCACGTAAATTGATTTATTTAGGGGACGGCCATAAATTACGTGAGTTTTTTTTCTAGAAATTTAGACCCATCCCCCCTCTTGGTGAGATTTAGTGATATTTTGACGAACGACATCTGCTGAATCTCACATGAGAAAATTTGATAAAAAAAATTAATTTTTGTTTTTTTTTTTGCTGAAATTTCTCGCTTATTTTTGCTTGGAACGTATTGAAAAGTGTATTAATAAATTTTTAATTGCTCTGCATGCGTAGTTTGTTAACTTTTATTAGAGTCCAAACAAAAGAAAGTGAGTTTTTGTTTATTTTAAATAATCACAAGTGTTTTGTTATTGTAATTTAACAGTTGTGGGGTTAGCTAACTTCGTGTGTGATTGTTGCTTTAACAAACATATGGTGAGTGTTTTTTTGCGTCTGTGCTTTACACCGGTCTTATAATCAGCTTTGATTTATTATTTTTTTTGCTCTTACAAGAGTTTTGATTATTGCTCTCATTTGTAAGAGAGATCAATACTCATAATTAGTTTCAGTTACAAAAATCGGTGTGATTTTCTTTTTTGTCTTTTTATACTTTTCACGTATGTAAAATAGTATATTAACTTTGTGCTGAAGTTTGTAACACACAGAAATATTGACTTGCGACTATATAAAGTATATATATTCTTGATCAGGACGACAAGACGAGTTGATTTAGCCAGAAGAAGAAAAGTGAACAAAACTTGAATCGTTGTATGGAAAACTTTTTTGTTTTGTATGATAGAGTGCGTTGTATGGAGAACTTTTTTGTTTTTAAACCAATTGACTTGAAACTTTACAGTTATGTTCTTAGGGAGGAATGAAACTTTACAGTTATGTTCTTAGGGAGGAATGAAAACTATTTTGACCAAAAGTGGGCACGGTCACGCCCACTTATAGCTAAACTTGACCCGTTGTATGGAAAACTTATTTGTTTTTTAGCGAATTGACTTGAAACTTTTTAGTTATGTTCTTAGGGAGGAATGAAAACTATTCTGACCAAAAGTGGGCATAGCTACACCCACTTATAGCGAAAATTGAACCGTTGTATGGAAAACTTTTTTGTTTTTTAATCAATTGACTTGAAACATCACAGTTATGTTGTTAGGGAGGAATGAAAACTATTTTGACCAAAAGTGGGCGTAACCACGCCCTTTTATAGCGAAAATTGACCCGTTGTATGGAAAACTTTTTTGTTTTTTAACCAATTGACTTGAAACTTTACAGTTATGTTCTTAGGGAGGAATGAAAACTATTTTGACTAAAAGTGGGCATAGCTACGCACTTTTATACCGAAACTTGAACCGTTGTATGGAAAACTTATTTGTTTTTTAACGAATTGACTTGAAACTTTTTAGTTATGTTCTTAGGGAATGAAAACTATTTGGAGCAAAAGTGGGCATGGCTACACCTACTTATAGCGAAACTTGTATGATAGCGTCCTTACTGGTTTAATAATTGTTCTTGTGTCAATATGCCTTGCTGTTTGGCTAAATGCCCAATAAAGGGTGTCAAGGAACTTTTGGTGGCATAATGGATTTGCGAGTCTACTGCTCATTCAAAATGTGCTGAGTGAAACGGCCGAATTGCTGACATTTTGGGAAAAAATATAGGCCTTCACTGATGCTGTCCAAAATGTCGGTCTTGAGAGATTGAGTTACGTAAGTGGCTCAATCTTATGCATAATGCCTATAAAAATATTTCCAAAGATTTCGAGCGATTTAATGAAAAAATTGAGTCGTTTGACAAATCTTTATCCAGTTTCAAGTCAGTTGAGCCTTCCCCTAAGCGGAAAAAGCCCCATCCGGCGCTAAACATTCCAATTCCGACAACTCTTTGTCTCCCGGTTGAGACCATGGAATTCTTTTCCCCGCTTCCATCGCCTATTGTTCCGATAGTTGTCACAGCACCAGAAAGATCACATGCTTCTGTTGCCAAAATCAACAATGTCGTTCCTTCCGATGTTGTGCAAACGACTTGTGATAGAAATCTTCCTCAAGGGGATCAACAGCCCAAAAAACTTGTTGTTGTGCAACCTGCGCCTCAAAACAAATTTATTTTTCTGTCCCGCTTAGCTGCTTCGGAAAGTGATATAAACTACTTTATTTCTTCCAAGATAAAATCTGTCCCAAATTTAACAATTTCTAAATTTAAATTCAACTCAGCGCGATCTATTTCATTCTCTAAAATCTCAGTGCCAGTATCTTTCTTCAACATTTTAGTTGACTCTAATTTCTGGCCTGATGGTTGCTTCGTGCATGAGTCCAAATTTAAAGACCATACTAATATGGTAAATACGGTCAAGCCTTCTGCGTCAAAAACTGATTTCTTCCGGTAACACGCCTTCCGTTTTGACTGTAAGTTTTCAAAATGTTAGAGGATTAAACTCAAAAGTAATCTCTCTTTATATAAAAAGCTTCTCATTATCTTCTGATCTCATTGTCTTTGTTGAAACATGGCTTCGCCCTGATGTTTTAAACTCAAAACGTTTCTGTGACAGCTTTATTACTTTTCGTAAAGATCGTCTTGGCAAAATTGGTGGTGGAGTTGCTGTTCAACACACATCGGAACAAATTTGTGTGATAGGTACTGAACCATCAGTATATTCTGCTCATATAAAGGCTATTCAATCTGTACTAGACTTGGTAAAGGATTCAGATACGATGTTGATCTTTGAAGACTTCAACATCCCTCACATTTCTTGGATTGCATCCGACAATTCAAATATAGTATCTCCTTTGTCTGGTAATGAATTTATTGATTATTTTCTTGAATCATCTTTAAACCAAATAAGCAGCATACAAAATTCTAGGGATCGTATTTGAGATCTTGTTCTTGTAAACAACATTGAGGGTGCATCGCTTTGCAGATCCCCTCCAATATCACAACCTGAAGACTCTTACCACCCAACGTTGGAGCTTACGATTACACCAAACTCACTAACACATCATTGTCAAAATACTCTAGATACCAAATCTAACCGTGTATATTGTTTCAGAAAAACTGATTTTGAACGACTTGGTCATTTGCTTTCTAACACAGATTGGTCATACATTCATAACACGTCCAACATTGTTCGGGCAGTAGTGTTTTTTAACTCAACTATGTGTAAACTATTTAAATTGTGCGTATCAAGAGTTAAGATTGTTTCACAACAAAATAAGTCCCCGTGGTTTTCAAGAGATTAAAAAATTAAATTAAAATCCAACATATATCGCGATCCTAAAAATTTTCCTTCATGTATGAAATTCAATGGTGTGGAAGGAAACGATGATGCAACGATATCCAACCTCTTTGCTAAATTTTTCCAAAGCACCTATAATGACTATTCATACCAAAACGTTACTTACCCATACTTTATCAACGATAGAAATGATATAAATGTGCCGGTTATTGAAAATGAAACTGTTCTTAGATTTTTAAAATTAATGAAACCATCTTTTACCACTGGTCCAGATAGTATTCCTGGTTGCGTTCTAAGGCACTGTGCCGAGATGTTATTTATTCCATTATTTTAGTTATTAACATGTCGTTAAGTTCTACTGTTGCCCCAAAATTTGGAAAGAGTCTTACATTATTCCCCTTTATAAAAAAGGCATTAAGGTAGACATTTCTAATTACAGAGGTATTGCTAAACTGTGTGCTGTTCCAAAACTATTTGAACAGATTATCACGGAACAGTTACAGCACTTCGTGCAATCCCTTCAAAATTTGTCTCAGCATTGCTTCCTCAAGAAACGGTAAACGGTTACTAACTTATTAGAATTTACTTCAATTGTCAATCGAAATTTATCTTCTGGTTGTCAAACTGATGTTTTGCACACTGATTTCAGTAAAGCATTTGATTGTGTTTGTCACTCTCTGCTTTTAACAAAACTCGAAACCTATGGTTTTCCACCATCGTTAGTCCGTTAGCTGTCGTCTTATCTTGAATCTCGAACACAATGTGTTCTTTTTAAAACATCGGTTTCGAAACGAATTGTTGTTACTTCAGGGGTTTCTCAAGGTAGTCACCTTGGCTCCTTATTGTTTAATATACATATTTATAAATGACCTGCCTACTGTGATCAAGAACTGTCATGTTTTAATGTATGCTGATGACGTGAAATGTCTGACCGTTAGTTCTATAGATCATCAAAATCTGCTTCAGTCTGGTCTTGACTCTCTCTCACAGTGGTTTGATGTAAACAATTTATTGTTAAACATTGATAAATGCAAGCTAATGTCATTTTATAGAAAAAAAACTAATTGTTTGCTCGTACAAGTTAAATAATTTGTACCTTGAACGTATCTCTCAGTTCAATGACTTCATTTCGCCTCACATATTTTGTTGTCCGTTAATAAGGCTAAAGGCGTACTGGGTTTCATCTTAAGATGGTCCAAGGAATTTAATGACCCGTACACAACTAAATTGCTTTACACTTCTTTAGTACGGCCCATTTTGGAATATGCATCGTGTGTTTGGGATCCTCAGTGCGAAAAGTATAAAAACAAATTGAGTCTGTTCAGAAACAGTTCCTTCTGTTTGCTCTTAGGAATCTACACTGGGACTCTTGAGTTCACCTTCCTCCCTATAGTAGTCGGTTGAAGCTTATTAATATGCCAACATTGTCTAGTCGTAGAACTATGCTTAGTACTTTGTTTTTAAATCACCTAATTAATGGCATAATATTTTTCTCTACATTGTTGGCGTATATAAAGTTTAGTGTCCCCGCTAAGGTAACCAGAAATTTTAGTCCGATCTGTCTCAGTACCTGCAGATCGACATATTAAGAGCATGACTCGTTTCGTGTTTTATTTACGTATTATAACAGATATTTTAGTTTAATGGAGAACTGCTTCTTTACTAACCTTAAAAAACGTAATATTCTAACGTATTTAAATAAGTAAAAACATTTTTTATGAAGTTTATGTTAATTGCTTAACTTAGTAGTTTTAAGGAATTGTTTAAAAATTATGTATGTATTAAATATAAGACTGTTGACACTGTCTGTAGTCGCGGAACAGGCTGACCTGGTGACGCAAGTCCACTCGAGGGTAGTGCGCTACCACAACGCGCCTGTAGTTTGTTTAAAAAAAAAAATTTTTTAAATATAAACCAGTAAGGATGCTTTAATCGTGTATACTCGACAATATAATACCCTGCACACACAGTAGGCGGTGAAACATCTCAAATCTACAAAAAAAAATGTTGATTTGACATCGCCCGAACAAATAGTATTCAAAATATCAAGTAAATCGGTCAGAAAATTTGGAATTTACGAAAAATTTGAGTTTGTTGGTCATTGAAGGGCAACTATCAAAACCGTTCACACTTGATCTGCTGTCGAGCATCATGAGTCTACCTTCAAAGTTTCAAGTCTCTAGCTATTATAGTTTCTGAGAACCATTGGTGAATGGCTTAATCAATTTCTCTTGTCGTCCTGATCAATAATATATATACTTTATAGGGTCCCCCTGCCCTCCTTCTGTGCGTTACATACATTTCGCTCAAACAAACACAATATACCCCGATACACAGTATGTGTACAGGGTATAAAACTGCACAGGCCAAATTTTAGCGTGATTCATGGACCCCGAGGCACGTTGTTAGTTAACGTATGGAAGTATGAATTTATGAAAATGGCAATTTTCAGTTATTTTCAATCGAAAAGTGGCTGTACTTTCACAAGAATTTGATATTAACATGACGTACGTTTTTTAGCCACCTTACTGAACATAAACCATTGCATTGTTAATTTCACTCCATATTACCACCTTTGTATCGATTACTCGTATGTTTAAAACAATCACACAACACATACAACTTTTGCATCAAAATGCAGATTTTGGAACTTCGACTTCGTCACTCGATGGTACAATTATATGTCAATAATGTTGTCCACAAATTCATCCAATTTTTACTTTTTTTTTCTCCCCCAAGACCTACACCTGTGCGCAATGCCGACACAATAATTAATTCTTTCCTTTTCGATGTTAACATGTTTACTACATGCTATATTAGTTTTTTAAAACAGTATTTTTGCTATATGAGTTAAAGTGAATAAAATTATTAAAAAAAAGTAATGTAATAAGAAAATTATCATGTATTGATTTATTAATAAAACTCGGTAGACCGATAAAGTGACAATTGGTGAAAGTCTGCGTGAGCACTCAAATAAGCAGGTTTGCGTAAGGGGACGTCCATAAACTACGTGAGGTTTTTTTTTAGAAATTTAGACCCCTACCGCCCCTATTCATGAGATTTTGACGAACCCCTCCCTTTGAATCTCACATGAGAAATTTGATAAAAAAAGTAAATTTTTTTTTTTTTGCTTAAATTTTTAAAAACAAATGGTAAGCAAGTGAACTGAAAAACTCACATGAGATGTCCGATGAACCCCCCTCCCCCTAGGTGAAATTTTCCTGAACTCCCCCTCCCCTAATTTTATCTCACGTAATTTATGGACGTCCCATAAACTCGATACTTTTTCTTCTTCTTATATAAACAAACGAAAAAGTGAATTTGTTTGAATTGTGCGAAATAAATCAAATAAAATTAAAATTCCGAGAAATAGCGTAAAAAGTCAATTAAGGGAATGTAAAATGAATCAAGTTACGGAAGCAGTTGATTTTCCTGAAGGTAAATATGTTTAATAATGCATGAATTTGCAAATAATTAACTAGTTGTCTTTAAATGGTGCACAGATACGGATCGGAATGGAGAGATTGAGGAACCAGTGGATGACTTTGTTGACGACATTATTGGCTTACATTGGTTGGAGTTAATTTTCTATTGTATTAGCTTATGATAAAAAAACTTGCACATAACATATGCCATTTGAATAATAAAATTCGGTTGAAGTACAGCCACTTTTTCTTTCACAATAACTAAAAATAGCCTTTTGTTTTTTGAACACTTTGTCGGGTTAACGAATGTCATGGATCGTGGTTGATAAAAGCTGATGAAACTTTGACAATAGCGGTTTTCACGCCCAACTTGCTAACGTCGCAATTTTAACAATTTTAATTTTAACGAGTATCTGGCGTGAATACAGAAATATGCAGGTTTGCGTAAATTCGTTAATTCTTCTTCTTCTTATATAAAAAAACAAAAAAGTGAATTTTGCTGAATTGTGCGAAATAAATCAAATAAAATTAAAATCCTGCAAAATAACGTGAAAATCAATTAATGGAACATAAAGTGAATCAAGTTGTGCTCGAGATTGAGTTTCTGGATGGTTAATATGTTTATTATTGCATGAATATACAAATAATTAACTATTTGTTTTATAATAGTGCACAGCTAAGGATCGGGATGGAGAAATAGAGGAAGCATTGGATGACTTTGTGGACGACATTATTGGCATACATCGGTTGGCGATAAGACGAAATCAAACATCAAAAATCTGCATTTTGATGCATTAGTCGTATATGTTGTGTTATTGCTCGTAACATACGAGTAGTCGGTGCATACGGAAAAATGTGGGAATTAATTTTCCCTTGTATTGGCTTATGTTGAGAAAGGCTAAAATATAACATATGCTGTTTTAATAATAAAATTATATGAAAGTACAGCCACTTTTTTATTGAAAGCAACTAAAAATTCCCTTTGATTTTTTAATGAGTTAACGCGTTACCGAACAACACGAGTCGGGGTTGATGAAAACTCGGTAAAATCTGTCAATGTATTTTGTTTTTGGATTTTCATCAGTTACGACGATTACGCGTTAACGAGTTGGCCGTGAAAACCGCTAATGTATTTTGTTGTTGGACTTTCATCAATTATCACTTTGTCGCGTTACCGAGTTTTGCGTGAAAACCTTGAATATTTTATTTGATTTATAATAAAATTCATTTAGGGGGATTTTAGAGGTTTTTGGTTAGTGTTTAGGGGGAAAAATTATTGAAAGTTGGTAGCACTGAATTAATAAAACATTTAGTACTTAGCCGTAATACGGTTTTTGTTGAATTTTCAGAATTCATTAATTGAAATGCAGGTAACCATAGTAAATTTTTTTAAAAAGACTGTGCCTGGACACATCTTTCGCGGCAAGCGGCGTCTTATCAAGCCAGTGAGCAAACGGGCGATGGACACTCTGCAGCGTGAGTATGATCGACAGGAGAAAAACATGCTGTTGCTACGACATCCCTTCCTTACCCGTGTAAGTTCTCTTGTAATAGTTTCCGTCGTCTAAATTAATTTGCAACACTTTCAGGAAGAATCCGCCGGCCATGCTAAAACGTTACAAAAACGAAATAAACTCATAGAAAAGTGGACGGTCGAGCAAACACTGAATAAAATGAAACCACACGTAACCATCGAAGATCGTCTCATTCAGCTCAAGCTAAAAGAATCTTGGGAATAAATTTGTTAATTCTCTAAGTCAAACAAATTGTTTATTATCAATTATTTATGGAAAACGCAACGCTGCGTGTGTTTTTTATGCATTTCGCAAAATGTAACATAATACCTATCCTAGACAGGTGTCAGAATTGGTTATTAAATGTTTTTTGTGCCCAGAATCTAAATTAATGTTGATGATGATATAAGTGTGCGGTGTGGTAATTTTTAAATCAAAACCTTTTTTTTTCTCCCTGAGAATATAAATGTAAAGTTTCAAGTCAATTAGTTTAGAAACAAAAAAATGTTCACACAAAGACCTAAATTTGCTACTCTTTTTTATTTATTTTATTTATCTTCAAAACGAATCACTCATATAGATGAAGGATAAATTAGGTTTTAGCATCGTCGGCTCCCTGACTATTTCATAGCACGCATGCATAAAGCTATCGTTTGTGCTCGCGAGAAGACTATCCGTCATGGAAGATACGTAGATATATCACTTGCGTACTGTAAGACCAGCATAACTGTTACTGTTTCGAGAAAAACGCGTTTAAAGTTTTCAAGTTGCACTTAAAGAATGAAAAACTTAAAACTGCATAACTCAGAAACTATTAACAATAGAAACATGAAACTTTGACACAATATAAAGCTTTAGTTAATGACCATTTCTGCATAATAAAGTCAAAATCGCATTTTTCGAGTTATGACGGTCTTGCAGTAAACAAGCAAACATATTATGTAACAAAGTACGTATGTGTATGAGTTTTTATACTCTTCACGTAAGTGAAGCCAGAAGGAGGGGAGGGGACTCCATAAAGTATATATATTTTTGATCAGCTCGACAAGACGAGTTGATATAGCCATGTCTGTCTGACTATGAATATGCTATCTCCTCGCAAAGTTTTGAAGATATCGAGCTAAAATTTGAATGAAGAAGAGGAAAATGTTTGTTTATTAAGGGGTAATGCCACTGTAATGGTCCAAAAAGAAAGGTTTTTTCACGAATTTTTTGCTTCCGAAATTGAAGGTAATTGAAAAAAAACTTTTAAGGGTGTTATCGGGCATACATTAAACTTTATTATCCAATTTTTTTACAGCGAAAAAAAAAACAAAATGGCGGTTCCACAGCCATCTTCCCGGGGCATGTTTTGCTTGCAGGGCTCCGCGGCACGCAGCACCACTACTGCACTTTTGAATCTAGAACAAAAAAAAAAAAACCGGTAATCTAGAGGGTTATAGCTAGAGAATGTCGATCGGATTTTAAAAAGTATTAATTTTTGTGGATTTGGCGTGCGTTTGAAAAAAAAAGTGATTTTTTACGAAAAAAAACGGCTAGTTTTTTGTTAATAAAAAAACAATAAGTAAAGTTATTGAAAATCCCGATCGACATTCTCAAGATAATGTTAATGTTCACATCTGGTAAAAATTTCAAGTAAAAAAAATGAAAATTGTTCGAGTGATGCTGCGTGCCATTTTGAAAAACCGTATTTTGAGATAAACGCGTTTGAAGTTTTGTGTTTACTTGTACTACTACTAGTAGGCCTTGTACTAAAATTCAAAAATCGTGTACTTAGAAATTTTTCCCGGCTCTAATCTTTTGACACATCATTTTTAAGGTCTTAAAGGACAGTTTAAGCCAATAAAAATAAAATCGATTTTTCAAAAAATTTACAGTGGCATTACCCCTTAATCTATTGGCCTTGGCTACGTCCACTTATAGCAAAAATCAATAATTTGTATATCTTCGGTAACCATTGAGCAAAAACTGTGAAAATTGGTATATAGGCTATTAAGACAAAGAGAAATAAGTCTCAACCAAAAAAGTGGGCGTGGCACAAAAATGGGCGTAAAGGTTATATAAGCGTTCTCACTGGTTTTTCACTTATTTGCCAATTATGCAAAGTACGGTAGTTATTTACTTTTTGAACCAATTTTGGCACTGAAAAGATTTTCATATCATATTTTGTAGAAATGCTTGACGAACACAGCCACCTTTTGAAAATGAACTTCAAACACATCATATACTGTCTGGTGTGACTGTTTCAATAGAATTTAGCTGTCTTTCTCGTTCTCGTGCTTTGAATATGTCTACTTACAGAAACAAGTGATTTTCAAAATCATAACTCGAATGGCGGTGATAGAAGGTCGCAAAGTGAAAACTCGGATAGAGCAGCCCAAAATATATTTGAATGCCAATTTTCAAAACTCCCGCAAAACTTTTTAGGTAGAACTACCAAATGACTGGGCTGACTGATTAACAGATAAATTGTATTTTATTCAAACTATACTAGCGTTATTAAGTTTGACTTCCAGAATCTAAATATACAACTTAAATGTCATGGTTAGCTCTCATTGGTTTGTTATGTCATATTTAAGATGAAGAGTTTAATTCTTTGCTTTTATTACGCCAATTCAAACTGTTTAGTGATAGGCCGCGTAAATTTTGCTATTACCTTTTGATTTGTTGTGTCCAAGGATCCCTATGCTATTTTTGACAAAAAAATGTTGTTTTTTTTATCAAATTTATTATATAAAAATCAAACTCGCGAACGGCTAGACCAATTTCAATGAAATATTCAGGCAATCTTTGGATGGATCCATAATGGGTTTTTGTAAAATTTGGTATCGATCGGACAGATAGTCCAAAAAGTCCAAATGAACAAAATCAATAAATTTTTCTGTTTTGCAAAGCTTTAAAAAAGAGGCATGGATGACTTTTACGGCACTCGTTAATGGTTTTTGGGGCAATAAGGGAAGTAAAAATTATGTTGAACATGTGAACAATCTCCTACAAAATATCAACAGCTAGGTTGCAATATGTCTCTTAAAATTCATTTCCTTTAATCTCGTCTTGATTTTTTCCTTCTAACTGTGGAGATGTTAGCGACGAACATGGTGAACGTTTCCACCAAGATACGTGTATCGACGATGGAAAAGAGATATCATGGGCGATGGAATGCGGCAATGTTAGCTGACTACTGCTGGAATTTGAGAAGAGATACACAGGAATGTTATTGCAACAGACAAGCAAAAACAAAGAGAAACAATTAATTAAACAGGTCAAGTCTCTTGTAAATATTTGTAAATCATCAATTTCATGTCAATAATTAAAAAAAAAAAAAAAAACAGAAAACAGCGATTTTCTTTCATAAATTGAATTTAATAGAATTTAATTAAAAGGTATTAAAAAGTATTATTTTGTAGAGCTGTGTTATTAATTGCATATCGCTGGCGTTTTCCGGCTGTGCAACTGCATAGTTAAGATTCGACTAATTTCGCGGAATTGCACTTATACATAAAAGACTTCTCTTAGAAGTAAACAATCGATGATTATACCCTGTACACACACTGTGTATCAGGGTATATTAAGTTAGTTTGAGACGGTTTGTATGTAACGCATAGAAGGAGGGGAGGGGGACCCTATAAAGTATACATATTCTTGATCAGGATGACACGACGAATTGATATAGCACTGTCTGTCCGTCCGTCCGTCCGTCCGTCCTCACCAATGGTTCTCGAAAACTATAAGAGCTAGAGACTTGAAATTTGGTGGATAGACTCGTGAGGTCAAACGCTAGATCAAGTTTGAAGGATTTTTTGCCACGCCCACTCCTTCCCGCCCATCGAGCACCACCCATTTTTTCAAAAGGCTGTAGCTCGAAAACCTGATCAGTTAGAAACATGAAAATGAGTATGTAGACTCAGTATGTATAGCTCTACAAAACTGCATACCACATTTTTTCCCCCTCCCCTTCGTTTCCCCTCAAAAAGTTGTTTTCCTAAAATTGCTGTATCTCCTAAACTATAATAGATACAATGCTGAAATTTTGTATGCAAACTCAGTAAACATACCTTTTTAAAACTGCATACCACAAACTTTCATTTTTGTCGCTGTGTGACAACGCAAAGACAAACAAGTTAAAATTTGGCATAAATTGCGCTTTGAACACTGCTTTATCCTATTTGTAACAAAAACCGTACTTAACACTGCGAAAACTATTAAAGCTAGAGACTTGAAATTTGGAAGATAGTCTCGTGTGGTCGAACACTAGATGAAGTTTGAAGGAATTTTTGCCACGCCCATTCCTTCCCGCCCATCGAGCACAACAAAAGGTCATTTTTTTCTTAAAATTGCTGTATCTCCTAAAGTATAAAGAATACAATGCTGAAATTTTGTATGCAAACTCAGATAACATACCTTTTTAAAACTGCATACAACAAACTACCACTTTCCCCGCAAAGACCAACACACTAAAATTGTGCAGCAATGCTTTGTAACAAAATCCGTACTAAAGCGCCATCTAATGGCAACATTGCACTGTGAGCCCTGCCTCACTATTAGCAAATACACAAACCATATCGTGGTACACTGCTTTTGCTGTCGGCGAATGTTTAACGTGTTATCAACATAGGTGTGTGTACAGGGTATTATATAGTTGAGAATACTCAACTATACCGCCCTTACTGGTTTTATTTTAGATTTTCAAGAAAAACTTAATTGCAACACACAATATGTCTATTAAGTTTGTACATACATTCAAACGTATGTGATGTGCTCATATGCATAATTTATAAAATATGTTAAGAGTTACTTATCGGTATAAATATTATCATTTATCTCAAGTTGGAGATTAGTGAGAATGCACATCGTGACATTGAGGTGGAAGCCACTGCCCTACCTTAAAGAAGCACTTTAATTTTTTTAACTTGAAGTCAGTGTAATTTCTGAACGTAAAGTAAAATGGAAAAAATGCAGATTTGTAGATTGATATTAAAATTATGTGGTATATTTTTTTATATGAGTATCGAAGTTTTGATCACAAAACAAGAAAAATATAAGACAATAAGTACGGTACGTTTGGCCCTGAAGATTATTATCTTATTATACTCTTCACTCAGTGAATCTTTATATATATATTTCTCATGTGCGTGTGTCTCTCACTGAACTCCTCCTAAAATGTGTTTATTTTTGGCCAATTAACATAAAAATGGCCTCAAACCTTGGCGCCCCAGTAACTAAAATAATACCATATATTCTTGATCAGGACGAGAAGACGAGTTGATTTAGCCATGTTCGTCTGTCTGTATATATACGATCTCCTCCGACTGTTTTGAAGATATCGAGCTGAAATTTTGCATAAGGAGTTCATTTTTGTGCGATCAACTCATTTGTCGGAACCGGCCATATCGGATTACTGGAACAGGTAGCCCCCATATGAAATGAAGAAGAAAAACAAATTTAAGTCGTTAAGTCGGAAAACTTTTTTGTTTTGGAATATGGAAGGCTGAAATTTTAAATATAGAAGTTTTACATAGTCCCACTAAAGGCCTGAAAGTTTCATTGAGATCGGGCAACGGGAACTGGTACCTGCCATACAAAATGAAGAAGAGGAAGAGAAGCAAGATTCACGTCGCTGTATGGAAAACTTTTTTGTTTCTTAACCAATTGACTTGAAACTTCACACTTATGTTCTTGGGGGGCATTAAAACTATTTTGACAAAAATGGGCATGGTTACGCCCACTTTTAGCCCAAATTTTAATTTAGCCAAAAATTTGCATATCTCCGCTACCCAATGAGCAAAAACAATGAAAATTGGTATATAGGCTAATAAGATGAAGAGAAAATATATTCAGTCAAAAAAGTGGGCGTGGCACAAGAAAGTGCATGAAAAGTATATAAGATTCAGCCTTGCTGAAGATAGCGTCCTTACTGGTTTTTTATACTTTTGACGTATGTGAAATAGTATATTAACTTTGTCGCGGAGTTTGTAACAGATCGAAATATTAATTTCCGACTGTATAAAGTATATATATTCTTGATCAGCACGACGAGTTGATTTAGCCATGTCCGTCTGTCGGTCTGTCTGTATGTATGTATGCAAACTAGTCCCTCAGTTTTGAAGCTATCGAGCTGAGACTTTGCACAGAGTCTTAAAATTTATTACAATGAATCATTCGTCGGAACCAGCATGATCGGATTATTGGAACAGGTAGCTCCCATACGAAAAGAAGAAGAAAAGTGAACAAAACTTGAATCGTTCTATGGAAAACTTTTTTGTTTTGTATGATAAAGGGCTGAGATTTTAAACATAGTAGTTTTAAGTAGTCCGACTAACTGCCTGAAAGTTTCATTGACATCGGGCAACTGAAACTGGTACCTACCATACAAATTGAAGAAGAGAAAGAGAACCAGGATTCACGTCGTTGTATGGAAAACTTTTTTGTTTCTTAATAAATTGACTTGAAACTTCACACGTATGTTCTTGGGGAGGCATTAAAACTATTTTGACAAAAATGGGCATGGTTATGCCCACTTTTACCAAAAATCAATAATTTGCATATCTCCGGTACCCAATGAGCAAAACCAATGAAAATATGTATATAGACTAATAAGATGAAGAGAAAATATATTCAGTCAAAAAAATGGGCGTGCCACAAGAAAATGCGTGAAAAGTATATAAGCTTCAGCCTTGCTGAAGATAGCGTCCTTACTGGTTATACTCTTCACGCAAGTGAATAGTATTATAACTTTGTCCTGAAGTTTGTAACAGCAAGAAGGAGGGGAGGGGGACCCCATAAAGTGTATATATTCTTGATCAGCTCGACAAGACGAGTTGATATAGCTATGTCCGTCCGTCTGTGTATATGCTATCTCCTCCCACAATTTTGCAGGGAGTCTTCTCTAATGTGTGGTCAAATCATTGGTCGGAACCGGCATGATCGGATTATTGGAACTGGTAGCCCCCATACGAAATGAAGAAGAAAAACAAATTTGAATCGTTGTATGGAAAACTTTTTTGTTTTGTAAGATAGAGGGCTGAAATTTCAAACATAGTAGTTTTACATAGTCTGACATAATGCCTGATTTTGTTTAGATCGGGCAACTAGAACTGGTAGCTGCCATACAAAATGAAGAAGAGGAAGAGAAATTAAGATTTAACGTCGTTGTATGGAAAAGTTTTTTGTTTTGTATGATAGAGGGCTGAAATTTTAAACATAGTAGTTTTACATGGTTCGATTAAACGCCTGAAAGTTTCATTGAGATCGGGCAACTGGAATTGGTACGCCCACTTTTACCAAAAATCAATCATTTGCATATCTCCGGTACCCAATGAGCAAAACCAATGAAAATATGTATATAGACTAATAAGATGAAGAGAAAATATATTCAGTCAAAAAAATGGGCGTGCCACAAGAAAATGCGTGAAAAGTATATAAGCTTCAGCCTTGCTGAAGATAGCGTCCTTACTGGTTATACTCTTCACGCAAGTGAATAGTATTATAACTTTGTCCTGAAGTTTGTAACAGCAAGAAGGAGGGGAGGGGGACCCCATAAAGTGTATATATTCTTGATCAGCTCGACAAGACGAGTTGATATAGCTATGTCCGTCCGTCTGTGTATATGCTATCTCCTCCCACAATTTTGCAGGGAGTCTTCTCTAATGTGTGGTCAAATCATTGGTCGGAACCGGCATGATCGGATTATTGGAACTGGTAGCCCCCATACGAAATGAAGAAGAAAAACAAATTTGAATCGTTGTATGGAAAACTTTTTTGTTTTGTAAGATAGAGGGCTGAAATTTCAAACATAGTAGTTTTACATAGTCTGACATAATGCCTGATTTTGTTTAGATCGGGCAACTAGAACTGGTAGCTGCCATACAAAATGAAGAAGAGGAAGAGAAATTAAGATTTAACGTCGTTGTATGGAAAAGTTTTTTGTTTTGTATGATAGAGGGCTGAAATTTTAAACATAGTAGTTTTACATGGTTCGATTAAACGCCTGAAAGTTTCATTGAGATCGGGCAACTGGAATTGGTACGCCCACTTTTACCAAAAATCAATCATTTGCATATCTCCGGTACCCAATGAGCAAAAACAATGAAAATTTGTTTATAGGCTAATTAGATGAACAGAAAATATATTTAGTCAAAAAATAGGCGTGGCACAAGAAATAAGCTTGAAGAGTATTTAAGCTTCAGCCTTGCTGAAGATTTCGTCCTTACTGGTTTTTATTTAATTTAAAAAATTTAAAGTTGAAACCATTTGAAAGTCGTGTGTTATATTTTTCGTATCTAATCATTAGTACTACAAATTAAAAATTTAGTTTGATTTGTTCGTTTTGCTTATAGTACTTTTATTTAAAAAAAAACATGTATGCACATATACTTCTTTCCCTGAGGTACGTTTGGTTAAACCTTTAGAGAAAATTGTTTCGGTCGCCCAGTTGACCTCGCTGTGCACCGACTCACAGTTGGTTTAACCAAAAGGTTTTATTTGCGTTCTAATCATCACATATATTAAATTATCTGTTTTTAAAGTCACAGATACGCTTGTTTGCTGCACAGCACTTTGTGCAATATTCAAGCCAATACAGACATTTTTATATTACTGGCTTGAACTATAATTTCTGGAAACTATCTGGCTGGAAACTGTGCGAAAGAGTCGGAATGATAGAATGTGTAAATATTATTCACTCAGCAGGAAATTTTTGACAGTTTTTATACCCTGTACACATACTGTGTATCAGGGTATATTGTGTTTGTGCAAAAGCCAAATGTATGTAACGCATAGAAGGAGGGTCGGGGGACACCATAAAGTATATATATTCTTGATCGGGATGACAAGAGAAGTTGATTAAGCCATGTCCGTCCGTCCGTCCGTCCGTCCTCACCAATGGTTCTCGGAAACAATAAGAGCTAGAGACTTGAAATTTGGTGGGTAGACTCGTGATGCTCGGCAGCAGATCAAGTTTGAATGGTTTTGTGCCACGCCCACTCCTTCCCGCCCATCCAGCACCACCCACTTTTTGAAAACGCTATAACTCGAACATCCAAAGAGATAGAATCATGAAAGTCGGTATGTAGACTCAGTATAAGTAACTCTACAAAACTGCATACCAAAAATTTCCCCCCTCCCCTTGATTTCCCCTCCCCCAGTTGTTTTCTATAAAAAGCAATATCTCCAAAACTAACAAAGGTATGAACCTGAAATTTTGTATACAAGCTCAGTGATAATACATCTTAAAAACTGCATACCACAAATTTCCCCTCTCTTTGATGGCTACCCCTCAGAGGCCTACAAACTTAAATTTTTCGTAAAATCCATATTTTTTGACCGATTTTCTTGATATTTTGAACACTATTTGAATAGGCGACGTCAGATCAATATGTTTTTGTAGATTGAGGGTGTGGCACCGCCTATCATGTGTGCAGGGTATTATATTGTCGAGTATACTCGACTATACCGCCCTTACTGGTTCTATTTGGTTTACATTTGGAATGTTGCCATTAATCTTTTGCTTGTCCGGCGTGGACTTTTGTTTTGATTTTTTTTTAACATTTTATATTCAATTATTTCAGAATTTTTTTAATTTATGAATAAAATTAGTTTTTCAATACATTCTAATTATTTATATGAAAATTTTGTATTTTTGTACCCTGTACACATACTGTGTATCGGGGTATATTGTGTTTGTTTGAGCGAAATGTATGTAACGCACAGAAGGAGGGCAGGGGGACCCTATAAAGTATATACATTCTTGATCAGGACGACAAGAGAAATTGATTAAGCTATGTCCGTCTGTCTGTCTGTCCGTCCGTCCATCTGTCCGTCCGTATTCACCAATGGTTCTCAGAAACTATAATAGCTAGAGACTTGAAATTTGGAGGGTAGACTCGTGATGCTCGGCAGCAGATCAAGTTTGAATGGTTTTGTGCCACGCCCACTCCTTCCCACCCATCCAGCACTGCCCACTTCTTTAAAACGCTATAACTCGAACATTCAAAGAGATAGAAACATGAAAGTCGGTATGTAGACTCAGTATAAGTAGCTCTACAAAACTGCATACCACAATTCTTCCCCTTCCTCTTCATTTCCCCTCCCACGGTAGTTTTTTTTTTTTAAATTGCTGTATCTTCAGAACTAGTATAGGTACGAACCTGAAATTTTGTAGACAAGCTCAGTAAATAGTATCTTTAAAACTGCATACCACAAAATTCCCCTCTTTTTGATAAAAACCCCTCAATGACCGACAAACTCAAATTTTTCGTAAATTTCAAATTTTTTGACCGATTTACTTGATATTTTGAGCACTATTTGTTCGGGCGATAGCAAATCGATATTTATTTGTAGATTTGGGGTGTTGCACCGCCTACTGTCTGTGCAGGGTATTATATTGTCGAGTATACTCGACCATAGCGTCCTTACTGGTTCATCATATTTTTACTAACATGTCAATATAAATAAAATTTTACAAATTCCAAAATTGAATTTGTTGCAAGCAAAACTTTTATCAGAATTTTAACTTATCAATATCAACTAATTTATCATGAAGATCATTCGCTTTTACTGTATGAACATAGTCAATTAATTCGGATCTTATAATGATGGTAATAGGATAACATGAAATTAAGCAGCAAAACAATACAACTTGCATTTGCAAAATTGTGAAGTTATAGTTGAGACGGCAAAAGGGGTATATGTGTGTGTCGAGGCCACACACAGAAATCAAATGCGAAACTGTCAATATATTTTGTAAATGAGAAGGACAAAGAGACACACAGGCATTGTTTGTGTGTGCCGTGGCCACGCAAAGAATCAAATGTCAATTTCTTGATAAGCAGAGAAAGTGTGTAAGGCTGATGTCAGAGTGCGCGCGAGAAGCGAAGCGAAGCGATGCGAGAAGCTATGAGCAAAGCGAGAAGATGGCAGAGTGAGAGCTTTGCGAGAAGCGAGCTACATTGCTCTTTTTTAGTTATTTGTTTCCACCAATATGCTATTATGATAGTTTTTGCTCTTTTGGTCCCATAGCGGTGGGCATAAAAAGACTTCAGTAATTAAATTTTCGATGTTTATATCCATTTTGTTCGGGCGTTCTTTCACAAATGACACCAAATACAAAAAAAAGTATGATTTTAAAGCAAAAGGTAAATAAAACTCAGAATACCGCAACAAAATTGACATCTGAGCTTTCAAACACGTGTGTTTTGAAAATAAACGGTAATTAAAGGACAAAATGCAACAAAACAATCGTACGCTTTGAACGAGTTGAAGCGATAAAGCATGTTGCAAACTGCTTTCTCGCTTTGTTCTCGCTTTATCGCTTGAACTCGCATCTCGCTT
Source organism: Phortica okadai (assembly GCA_034638295.1). Lineage (NCBI taxonomy): Eukaryota > Metazoa > Arthropoda > Insecta > Diptera > Drosophilidae > Phortica > Phortica okadai. Next base: position 15,848,436 of record CM067848.1, on the reverse strand, counting down.
CGCTTTCACTCTGACATCTTTCGAGCGATTGCATATGAAAAAGGTTGTAGTGGTTTATCGCACGTTCTCGCCCAATATTATCGCTTCGCTTCTCGCGCGCACTCTGACATCAGCCTAAAGCACAAAACCGGTTTTGCTCAGAGAGTGATCGACGAGGCGAAGATTCAGGGAGGCAAAATACTCAGTTACAACAAAAACAATATGCACACACTTATATGCTCTACTTCCCCCTTTCTCTACATTTGCATTGAACGTCCTGCTATGAGTTTAGTTTGTTGATGCGAATGGCGAAGAGACAAATAAGAAACAAAAGCAAAAAAAAACAGTAAGGGCGGTATAGTCGAGTATAGTCGAGTATACTCGACAATATAATACCCTGCAAACATGGTAGGCGGTGCCACACCCTCAATCTACAAAAACATATTGATCTGACGTCGCCTTTTCAAATAGTGTTCAAAATACAAAGAAAATCGGTCAAACAATGTGGATTTTACGAAAAATTTAAGTTTGTTGGCCTCTGAGGGGAAGCCATCAAAGAGAGGGGAAATTTGTGGTATGCAGTTTTAAAGATGTGTTATCACTGAGCTTGTATACAAAATTCATACCTTTGTTAATTTTAGAGATATAGCAATTTAGAGAAAATTACTGGGGGAGGGGAAATGAAAATGAGGAGGGGAATTTGGGGTATGCAGTTTTGTAGAGCCACTCATACTGAGTCTACATACCGACTTTCATGTTTCTATCTCTTTGGATGTTTGAGTTATGGCGGTTTAAAAAAGTGGGTTGGGCTGGATGGGCGGGAAGGAGTGGGCGTGGCACAAAACCGTTCAAACTTGATCTGCTGCCGAGCATCACGAGTCTATCCTCCGAATTTCAAGTCTCTAGCTTTTATAGTTTCTGAGAACCATTGGTGAATACGGACGGACAGACGGACGGACAGACGGACGGACATAGCTTAATCAATTTCTCTTGTCATCCTGATCAAGAATATATATACTTTATGGGGTCCCCCTCCTCTCCTTCTGTGCGTTACATACATTTCGTTCAAACAAACACAATATACCCTGACACAGTATATGTGCAGGGTATAAAAATTTCATATTTTCCGCTGTCGACAAAATTTCGCAAGAAACAATAACAACGCTCCACTTCACTCTTTCTCTACATATGCATTGACTGTCCTGCTTTGGTTATCTAGCGAAACCACCGCCAAGGAAAGGGGGTTCCTAAGCGTGGTTAAGTCTATGTCTATATTTTCTTCCTCGTTGGCGTTAGATGTTCATCATAGTTCACCAACCTCGACAGCCGCTCTGGGGCTTGAAATTGGTAGTAGCTTCGTCTGCGAATCCTCACCCAAGGTATATGGGTAGCACGGGGATGGTTGGCCCCTTAATGGGAGGTATCGTGCTGGCTGTGGTTAACACCCAAATGCGGGTAAAGTTTATTAACTTGGCGGGGTAGCTGCGTCTGCTCAGTTATCTGAGCTCAGCTAGGATGCTGTTATCCAGAAAACAGAGGGTGTGTTTAGATGCATGCCGGCCCAGACCCGGGCGAAGTTTGTGACCAAGCCCAACACAACTTCAAAAGGAACTTGCTAGCAATATGATATGCAAGGAAGCTGATTTGGCATAAAATCCAAATCCGGTGATGTATGCTTCCGAATCAGATATCCGTGGGTTTAAACCACATAGTGGTAAATCCCACTTTAAACATTAATCGAAGAGATCCGAGCACTTGTGTGTCATGCTTTGGTTGTGAAGCAGAGGGAGTAGGTGTGTGTGGGTAACTTGGTTTTGCTTTGATTTTTTGACATTGTTGATCATCCTGACATTTCTGATCGCCTAGTTGCCTGAATCAATTTGCTTAGTAAAATTGTATAACGACATTGCTTTTGAGCTGCAAAGAAATGATCTTTCGCTTAGAAATTATTTTATTCGATGGAAAATCAAATTAAACCCAAATTTTTTTCTACCCTTTTCCTTGCTAAACAATTTAATCAAATTTTGTTCAGTCATTTAAAATCAAACTAATCTCTGTATTATAAGAGTAGCATTACCTTAGCTTAATTAAAATACAATTTTTTGAAAATAATTATGAATATCTTAATATCAGTTTTATAATTCATTTTCATTCATCATATCTAAATTAATAACATGTTCATGCCCGCTCTACTTCTTCTTTTGTCCACACTTTCTTTGAACACAAAAAGAAGCCACGCATACATGCCCACATGCCACTTCACCTCTTGCCATAAGTTTTTGTAAGCAAAAGTTTATGAAATTCGGCAACGAAGCTTGAAGTTTATTCATTTCCACTTAATTCCCAATGTGTAGTATTTGACTGTCCGTCGTCGTTAGAGCGTGCAAGACACACATTCGTTTGGCTGTTTCTGTCCGACAAGAATTTTCCGCCAAGTATTAGTTGAGTTCATTTTTGATGTTATGCTCAGCATGAGAGGGCTTCGGTCTCTTGTTTTATTTAATACTCTCTGCTCTTCTTAGCTGCCTCTTTTTATTCAATTATTTTCAATTCTTAATCCTATGCTGCGTTTGTAAAACGCAGCGTTATCTTAATTCTATTTATACTATCGCTGAGTTTGTAAGACTTCGTGTTGTTATTAAATTTATTTATGCTATTGCTGAGTTTGTAAGACTCAGCAACTTTAACGAGATGGTCAAAAAAGTGGGGTATTCACGCATTTCTCGATTACCTATTAACGTATAAAAAGTTAAATTTCCAACAACAAAATGCACAGGCCAAATTTTTACGAGATTCATGGACCCCAAGGCGTATTGTTAGTTAACGTATGAAGTATGAATATATGAAAATGGCAATTTTCAGTTATTTTCAATGGAAAAGTGGCTGTACTTTCGCAAGAATTTGATGTTAACATGACGTACGTTATTTAGCCACCTTACTCAACACAAACCATTGCATTGCCAATTTCACTCCATATTACCACCTTTGTAACGATTACTCGTATGTTTAAAACGATCACACACCACATAAAACTTTTGCATCAAAATGCAGATTTTGGAACTTCAACTTCGTCACTCGATGGTACAATTATATGTCAGTAATGTTGTCCATAATTTCATCCAATTTTTACTTTTTTTTCTCCTCCAAGACCTACACCTGTGCGCAATGCCGACACAATAATTAATTCTTTCCTTATCGATGTATATATTAACATGTTTACCTTCCAAAAACTCAATTTCACGCATAACTTGATTAATTCTATATTCCATTAATTGATTTTTCAAGACATTTTGCGGCATTTTAATTTTTTATATTTTTTTCGCACAATTCAGCTGAATTGAGTTTTTCGTTTGGGTATATAAGATGAAGAGAACTCACAACTTTAACGAGGCTGTAAAAATAAAGTGTTAACGCATTTGAGTCGTTAACGTTCATATTTTCATACATTCTATAGGTTACTTAATCTTTTAGACCAATTGGTTCCAGAAATAAAACTGATTTATATTTTGGCTTTTTGAGGGCAAAAAATTTCAAAATTTCATTCTTGTAGATTTTATGGTTCTAGAGATATAAGCGTTTAAAATTTTGACCATATAGGGGCGAGGCGACGTCCATTTTATCTTATTACATACACTCCAAATTTTGTATTCTTATCTCAAAAGACAACCGAGAAAATACGACTTTTGTAAATTTTTTACACGAGGTGGCTCCAGTAACTTGCTCCTCACCACTAAACTAGATCAAAAATAAAAAAAAAATTAAATAAATGAAATAATAAAGCGAAACAATTTTGGTTCTATCTATTATAGTTTCCAAAATCTAGGCGTTCATACAGATGGATATACGGATATAGTTATCAAAATGTCTTGTCAAGCTGATCAAGAATATACACTAAACCGAAAAATTAAAGGATATAAAAAATTTTTTTTATTTTGAAGTCGTTTTTGACGACGAATAACTTGGAAAATATTTGTCGTACAATAAAAGTTTAACACCAGTAAGGACGCTAACTTCAGCAAGGCTGAAGCTTAAATACTCTTCACGCTTATTTCTTGTGCCACGCCAATTTTTTTTACTGAATATATTTTTTCTTCATCTATTTAGCCAATATACAAATTTTCATTGTTTTTGCTCATTGGGTGCCGGAGATATACAAATTATTGATTTTTGGTAAAAGTGGGCGTAACCATGCCCATTTTTGTCAAAATAGTTTTAATGCCTCCCCAAGAACATAAGTGTGAAGTTTCATGTCAATTGGTTAAGAAACAAAAAAAATGTCCATACAACGACGTGAATATTGCTTCTCTTCCTCTTCTTCATTTCGGATTTGTCGAATCCAGCCATATCAGACCACTGGAACTGGTAGCCCCCATACGAAAAGAAGAAGAAAAGTGAACAAAACTTGAATCGTTGTATGGAAAAGTTTTTTGTTTTGTATGATAGAGTGCTGAAATTTTAAACATAGTAGTTCTACATAGTCCGACTACATGCCTGAAAGTTTCATTGAGATTGGACTACTGGACCTGGTAGCTCCCATACAAAATTAAGAAGAGGAAGAGGCGCAATATTTACGTCGTTGTATGGAGAACTTTTTTGTTTTTAAACCAATTGACTTGAAACTTTACAGTTATGTTCTTAGGGAGGAATGAAACTTTACAGTTATGTTCTTAGGGAGGAATGAAAACTATTTTGACCAAAAGTGGGCACGGTCACGCCCACTTATAGCTAAACTTGACCCGTTGTATGGAAAACTTATTTGTTTTTTAGCGAATTGACTTGAAACTTTTTAGTTATGTTCTTAGGGAGGAATGAAAACTATTCTGACCAAAAGTGGGCATAGCTACACCCACTTATAGCGAAAATTGAACCGTTGTATGGAAAACTTTTTTGTTTTTTAATCAATTGACTTGAAACATCACAGTTATGTTGTTAGGGAGGAATGAAAACTATTTTGACCAAAAGTGGGCGTAACCACGCTCTTTTATAGCGAAAATTGACCCGTTGTATGGAAAACTATTTTCTTTTCTAACCAATTGACTTGAAACTTTACAGCTATGTTCTTAGGGAGGAATGAAAACTATTTTGACCAAAGTGGGCGTAGCCACGCAGAATTGGCTGTTTTGCTCAGCGTATTTCGATCCCACAGTCACCACAGCTGCCGATGTAATCGGGTATCTAGAGAACTTGAGCAATGTGGTGCTGGCGGGGGACTTTATCGCGAGAGCTAAATGGTGGGGGGACTATTGGAGCAATAGTAAAGAGCAGATGTTTGTCAAGACTTATAGGACAATCAGGTTTCAGAATATTAAAAAGTGGCAAACACACATATAAGCGAAGAGTCGACAGCGACAGAGGCTCTGTACTAGACCTAACCTTCACAAACAGCGCAAAAAGATTCACTTGGGACGGTGCGAGAAAATGGTTTGGTGGTAGCCACTATTTCCCGATAACCTGCCAAGTAGAATGCACGGTACCTAACACAAGGGCCTTTTTAGCGAAAAAAAAGTTGTTAGACAACATTAAAAAAAATCAATCTTGATCCTAACCCACAAAAAATAATTGATCAGTTACAAAGAGCTGTTTCAGCGGCCAAATGCACTGTAAAGGATAATAGGAGACCAAAATATTGGTGGAATGAGGAGCTGGCGCGACTCTTCCGGCTAAAGTCAGCGGCAAGGCTCTAAGGCTCCCTGACGGTGACAACCTCAGGGAGGCTGTCAAGCGCAAAAGCGATTAGCAGAAGGCCTTTAAAAAGGCAAAAAAAAATGCTTATCAAAACAAGCTGAGAGAAATAAATCAATAGCCAAACACTAAAGCCGCCTGGGCCTTCTTTAACAGCCTTAAAGGCAAAAATAATAACCCGCTCCTTGAGTGGAATGCCGACAATGATCAGCGATCTAGAGAGATCAAATACAAAACCATCTAACCACCCTAACGGAGCCTGTGATAAGGCCGACCTCAATCTCTCCGATCCCCTTCAGTGTCAGCGAGCTGACGAAAACCCTTAATAACAAAAAACCAACTGCTGCGGGTCATGATGGCGTCAAATATGACATGCTCAAGGCACTCAACGCGCACTCCACTAATGTCGTACTTGACTTATGTCGTATGAACAAGATCTATCGCTCATGCAACATTCCGGACATGTGGCATGACATAAAAATCATTCCCATCCCGAAAAAAGACAAACACTTCAAAAACTTTCGACCATTTCTTTCATCTCTGTAATGGCAAAAACGCTAGGCATGTTTTATGCATGAATGCGTATAACAGTATAAATTTTAATCTGCTTTACAGACTTATAAGACATGAGAAATTTCCGACTGACATAGCAAACTGGATATATATGTACGTTTTTTAAAAACTGTAAATTGCAGTAGTTGAGATAGAAGGGGGCTTACCACAAGGCAGCTACCTCTCTCCCCTACTCTTTAATCTAAACACTAAACGACTCACACTAAAAGACTCCACCAGATAGCCAATGACGACACAATCCTCTATGAATAGGCAGACATTGTTATAGTGTCCCTTGGTAGGGATCCTAACAAAGTAGCCGAGAGCGCACAGAGGAGTATAACCAATTTCAGCTTGTTAGTTAGTGATTTAGGTCTTGCGATAAATACGAATAAATGACACACCATGAAGATGACAAGGTCAAAAAAGCTTTAGAGATCGCTCTTCATAAATCAGAGCACGATACTGATAGTAACAAGTCTGTGTTTTTCAGGTAGAGAAATCTCAGCAACACATTGCGAAAATTAGAAAAGAATTATAACCCAGCAGGAACCTTCTCAACCTGGCGACAACCATCAAGAGTGGGCTAGATCCAAAAGTTGGGCTTAAAATTTACAAAAGCTTCGTACGTTCGAAAGCCGAATATGCGTCGACCTCGTATAACAACTTCGTAGTTGGCACTATACAAAAAGCTACAACGGTACACACAGGTGCTCTGAATCATGTCTTATTTGGCTTAGCTGGTGAACTTCCACCAAAAAAAGAGCTATATACCTCAAAGCCAAAGAAATGTTAACTATCAAAAGAAATGACCAATCGCTTTATAAGGAATTCTTAACGGCAAGAGACAGCTCTAGCTATGCCAGTACGTTCAAACACTTCAAACACATTTTCAATAACACAAATGCTACAATGATGCATCTGACCAACAGCAAACTAATATGTCACTTAAATTTTCTAGGGTTAGCCAAAAGACAAGTACCTAAAGATATACTGAAAAATGTATATAATGACAAATTAAAAGCTCTTATAGTAGTCAGGGAGTCGACGATGCTAAAACGTGATTTACTACTGCGTTGTTGCATTTTGAAAATTAAATTATTTAAAGTAGAAAAGATTCTATGAATTTTTTTCATTTAGCGGTGTTTTATATTGTAGACCGCGGAATAAAGAATATTTCTCCATATAACTGTCTGATCATGGAATAGTACTACTAGGAGATCTAATGAGCCACCTGTATGAAAACCTGACGCACAGGACTAATTAAATTTGACGGTTTTAGATTGCAAGTTTGAAACCCTCATTCCCTTACGTCTTACTCAAAATGGCTGATTAGCCAAATGGAGACTTATAAGTATGTAATAAGCCCACATCTGCCACGTAGGAGTAAATCCGCCGTTTTTACAGAATCAATGATCTGCCTTACACGTGCGTCACCACTTAGGAATCTTATACTTGGGGAATCTACACAATAGAGTATAAGCTATCTCCCATATTCTAATCTGCCACGCAAGAGTAACTACGAAAATCCCCGATTGGGCTCCCCTACTATAGACACAGGCTATATAATCTACGCTACTGACGCCTCTGTTCTAAACAACAAGTTCGAGAAAAACACATACTATAGCTTCAACACAAGGGAAGCTCTTAGGGCGATAAATAATGAATTACAAACTGAGTGGAACGAAAAATATAAGAACATGTCACAAACGAAAGGCAAAACTTTCGCCGCCTTTTACCCAAATGTACCTTTAAGAACATGGTTTGATAAAACCAACCTAATCGCGTACCAAAAAAAACTTGCTAACTGCCTTCTTATAGGTTACACGTATGACACTGCTGCTCTTTTCAAGATGGGTGTGGTCTCAACTGATGACTGCCAATTTTGTGCCGTTAAAGACTCTGCGGAGCACCAAATTTTCGATTGCCAAAGACATACCATTATTTGACAAGACTTTTCCACGTTTTTCAGCAAATTCAAGTTCATAGAAGACGTGTTCGCGGACATGAACATTATCAACTTTTGTGAAAGGGCTCGTATCAACGTATGAGCTACCATCCGGTTTAAAGTAAAACCCTCGAAAAGGAGTACCTTACCTACCAGCTGTCTTGTTAACTCGGGTCGTGCTGGCAACGACGTCGAATTGCTAATGAACAACACGCTTAAAAATCATGCCATATTCAATTCTCAGATCCGGCATTCTATCCTGGTGTTCTCAAATCTCTTCTATGAGTTCAAGATACGCTTCGCTATCGAACTCAATAGTTTCGAATCCGAGGATAGAGCTAGGATCTAATTGTAAGGATTCTATTGCACGGCTACGACGTTGTCAGCTCCTTTTCTAGGTTCGATTTGAAAATCGAATGCTTGTAAAAGCAGTGACCAACGTGCCAACCGTCCACTCAAATATTTAAGTGACATGAGCCACTTCAGACTTGCTTGATCAGTGATGACCGTGAACGGCATCATTTCGATGTAAGGCCGAAACTTCTGGATGGCTAATATCGCCGCCAAACACTTCTTCTCCGTCACGGAATAATTGATTTGGTGTCTATTCAATTTGGCTGAAAAATACGCCACTGGCCGCTCTTGTTGGTCGTCATCGAGTTGGAATAGGACTGCCCCCACACCGAAATGTGAAGCGTCATATTGAACAAAAAATATCTTCCGAAAATCGGCGTGAACTAGAACTGGGGCTGAGGTGAGTGCTAATTTTAATTTCTCGAATGATTCGGCAGATCAATGAACTAACTGAAATTTCTTCCCAGGTTGAATTTTTAAAGAATCGGTGAGCGGGTCGGCAGTGGCTGCCAAGCGATACCACCCTGCTGTACCCAAAAAGCTGCGCACTTTGCGTGTCGAATGTGGGATGGGTATGCGCTGTATAGCCTCTACGCGGCTACTGTCGGTGCTAAGCGTACCACCGCCTACAATGAATCCCAGGTATTTTAACTTTTTATATCAGATATTTGATTTGTTTTAAACCTATTGTCAAGTTCTCTACTTTCCGGAACTCTGCAACTCTTTGCAGATATCGTAAATGTGTGTTGAAGTCTGGTGCGACTATCAGAAGGTCATCGAGATAGACGAACACATTAGAGCGTAGTTCAGCCGGGATGACTTTGTCCATAAGTCGACAGGGTTGTAGCGTTGCATAACCCAAATGGCATGACGAAAAAATGGTACAAAGGTCGTCCCGGAACCGTAAAGGCGGTCATGTTCTACTGTTTTCGTCTAGCTCGATTTGCGAAAACGCGAACTTCAGGTCTACACTCCAAATGAAATTCGTCTGATCAAGTCATGACAATATGCCTTCGATGTTCTGCAACGGGAAAGCATATTTTATAGTTAAGGCATTGTGCGATTACTCCACGGGCTTTCGCTCTCTTCAATGACACCTAGCTTCAACATTTTATCTTTTTCAGCATATACGATATCCTGCATGGCCATTAAACGAATTGTGTGTTTTTCGAGTGAGGTGCGTCCTAAACCTTTTTCTTCGAACGCTATAAACTCATCTTTGCTCTTTCTAACAACTCATTTTCTTTCTCCGACAGCTCCCATGCATCTTGGGTCACCTCCACCTTCTCGTTGTGAACGAAGTCGTCTGTTGTCAACGCTTCGACCGAAATCTTGATTTCGTCGACCTGTTAATCACCCACAATTTCCGGTGCGAGTGAAAAAAGACGCCAAAAATTTATGCCGAGGTACAAATTTTGGTCTAAATAAGGACACAAATATAAAACTAATGCTATTTCTTTATCTTTATACTTAACAGGTACGCAAATTTTCCCTATAATCCAAGAGGTCCAGAGGCCGTCTTTACACTTGAAATGAAACGTTCTATAGTGAGCCCAAGGCGTTCAACGAATTTTCGACAATTTCGACCTAGTAGACTGACCAAAGCGCCAGTGTCCAGCAATCCTCGCCATACTTCCCCTGCGATTTCTACTTCAGCAAAGATCATAGGGTCTTTTGCATCCGCGCGCGATAATTTCATGACGAGCTTGCCCTCGTCGTCTGAATCATTCGCGAGTTTCGCGGATTCGCCGGCTGAGTTTGCGCATACGACTGAGCTGGTTCAAAATTCAATTTCTGACCTCGTAGTACGCGTTCCTCATAAGGTGAATATGGATTAATACTGTTGATCTTATCCAAATCTATTTTATTTACTTTTATCTCTTTCTCTAATTCTACAAATTCTTTATTCTTTTCAGCTTCAACTGATTTGCAGGATTCTGGCTTGGTCGTGGCTCTCCTGTTCTCGCCAACCCGCCCTTTGAGTTTCCCGGATTGCAACTGGGACACTTTGGCATTATGACATCTGGCCTACCGCAACGAAAGCAAAAGATGTGACTCTCCAACGACATACAGTCACGAAAATTTTGAACAGGGTCACCGCAATTCCAGCATTTAAATGGACTGCGAATTGGGGGATGCACTTCTTCTGCGGTCAGTTCCTGCTCATCTTCACATGCTGATACGGACTCATTTTGTATTCTTTCTTCTTCCACAGATCGACAGACTCTGGATTTGGAGTCATAATAAGGTCTGGATTGGGCATGGGGTATTGATTGACGAAACAGGAAGCACTCCACCTCACAGCACTCATCCTGCAGCTGGTCGATTTGATGTATCCGCATCGGGTAAATATACCTACCTATGTCTTGCCTAACATTTTTCTTAATGACTTGAAACATTTCAGGCTCAGCCATAGGTTGCTCATTTTCGGAAGGTCACTTTTCAACGTCGGACGCTTATTTACCTCTTCAGCTTCAAGCTTTTTGTCGACTAAGTCACCAGATTTTGTAAAATTGATTACATTGCAAAACAACAGATTTTTAAGTTCAGCAACAACAATGTCTGGTAAGTCGGCGCTACTTATTTTGGCACCTGGTGCTGAGGAAATGGAAGCAATTATTTCGGTTGATGTGCTACGACGTGCGGGTATCAAAGTTACAGTTGCCGGCTTGTGTGGTTCCGAACCGGTGAAGTGTTCTCGCGATGTTGTCGTTGTGCCTGATAAGTCGTTGTCCGATGTAGCATCTGAAGCTTTCGATGTTATCATACTTCCTGGTGGCTTGGGCGGCTCCAAAGCGCTTGCAGAATCAACTGTTGTTGGTGATCTACTTAAGGCACAAGAATCGAAGAAAGCCTTAATTGCCGCCATTTGCGCAGCGCCAATTGCACTCGCAGCACATTCAATTGCGACAGGCAAAAGTCTTACATCCTACCCATCAGTCAAATCACAACTTGCTGATAAATATAGCTACGTTGATGACAAAAACGTCGTGGTCGATGGTAACCTTATTACCAGTCGTGGCCCGGGTACTGCTTTTGATTTTGGTCTGAAAATTGCTGAGGTGCTGGTAGGGAACGAGAAGTCTCAGGAGGTGGCTAAAGGCATGCTCCTTGCCTAAAACCTTGCACTTGGGATATTTTACAAAATTAAACACCAGTCAACTAGTAGAACTAGTTTATCCTGAAAAGGCTTTAACCTACAATGCTAAAATAAATAGTCTTATAGTTAAGATCCAATACAATATCGAAATATAACAACTTGCTTGAGAAGACACAAAAACTGAGCATTCGGATTTCGCCAGGAACCTTTGTTAATTTTGGAGATATAGCAATTTATAGAAAATAACTGGGGGAGGGGAAATGAAAATGAGAGGGGGATTTTGTGGTATGCAGTTTTGTAGGGCTTTACATACTGAGTCTACATACCGACTTTGTTGTTTCTATCTCTTTGGATGTTCGAGTTATAGCGATTTAAAAAAGTGGGTGGGGCTAGATGGGCGGGAAGGAGTGGGCGTGCCAAAAAAAAAATAAACTTGATCTGCTGCCGAGCATCACGAGTCTACCCACCAAATTTCAAGTCTCTTAGTTTCCGAGAACCGTTAGTGAGGACGGACGGACAGACGGACGGACATGGCTCAATCAATTCATCTTGTCATCCTGATCAAGAATATATATATGTACTTTATAGGGTCTCCCTCCCCTCCTTCTGTGCGTTACATACATTTCGCTCAAACAAACACAATATACCCTGATACACAGTATGTGTACAGGGTATAAAAAATAAACAAATAACACAACCTTTGCGCGAACCAATCTATTACAAAAAATATATAAATGAATAACAACCTAATGAATAAATAAATAACACGTAATTATATATATAAAAACAAATGCGAGGAAAAAAAAAACAAAAGATTATCGAATAAATAAATAATAACACTCGAACGCGAAAGCAAACTAGACCCAATAAATAAATAAACACAATAAAGAAAAATAAACCTAACCAAAATAAAGAACTGCCGAATAAATAAAGAACTCAAAGTCCAGCTCGAGGACAAACCAAAAGGACAATTATATGTTTATAAATAAAAAAAAGTAACCGAAATGAATAAATAAGTGAATAAATAAATATGAATATAAAAAAAATAAATAAATAAATAACCGAAATAAATAAACAAATCAACAATTGCATTTTCCATGACGACATCGTCGAAGATCGCTATGGACATTTATTAAGTGATGAAATGCTGTGCATCAGGAGCGCAAGGACACAACATGCCACCACCACACTAGACAGCACGCAACACTGAACGTGACACCTCATTCAGGGGCATGCACTCGGAAACTACAAAAGCTATGGGTATCGCTGTGATGTGACGCGAACGCGTGAACACAACACAACACCACATAGAATTACCAAAAATTTACTTTACGAACTTTTTTGAACAATACATATTGTACACAATCTATTTACATTAAACACACTGTATACAACATGAAACAAATGACAAATCAGGGTTCGAATCCGATATCGAATATGACTGGCGCAATTATTCGTCACATTACTGACGAATAAGACAGCTATGCCACATTCGACATCGGAGTCGGCCGTGACAACACTTTGCTGCTCAGTGAGTTTTAAATTGGGCGCCATTAAATGTCACAACCCTAAGTATCGTATAGTGTGAGTGTTGCCACGGGTAGCCTGCGCCTCAGGGTCAGAGTTCCGACCAAACACCCACATTATCAAGGGCTGACATTTCAACATTTATTTATTTTTTGTTTTTTCCCACTTTACAGCAAATCAAATAATACAACTACTTACTTGCAACGACGAATGATGTGGAATCCGTAATGGATAGATCCGATTGTGCGCCCACCCTCAATGGACTGCTCTGGCTCATTTTTGTTGAGCAGCCCCCATAATTAATAAGTTGAAAGCAATTCAAATTATTTGCCGCGCATGATGTCCAAGTGTCAGTCCCCCCATATTTTAAATTTCTAGTACATTTTAGCCTCACAATTAACAACAAAATGACTCAACCGCACAAAAATAATAATACTGACATCCTTTTTTTCTTTTTTGTTACAAAACAGAAACTCAAATAGAAACGGTTGAGATTTAAAAAAAAAAAAATAAAATAACGCCTCAAACTTGGGCCTTAAACGAGTTGTCGGTCGAAGCAAAAATCGCACAATCTAAAAAATTATACCTGCCGACTTGTGAGCTCACATGAAGGGGGTGGTGCTGGTTCCACTCTATGTTTGTATTGTTTCGTCTTATTGTTTCACAGTCTCAAACTTTCACGTTTTATTTTTTTTTATTTCCGTTTTAATTTTATTTCAAATATTTTTTGCCCGCACTCGATCAAAATCGATTCGTTTTTTCTATTCGAAAAATTTGACTTCTCCAGATGTGGCAACCTCTGGAATCTCTCCATGGAGATCCCGTTGGTACAACAACCACCAGGACAATCGTCTGGTTGGCCCCTTCTAACACCACCATCCCGTCTCTCGACGAAGTAGCCCGGGTAAAGTAGAAAGGGCGACAGCCATACGAGTTATCGATAGTCAAATTGTAATCGTTTTCGGCCTCAACTGAAACAAAGTCTTCTAAAATCCAACCAATTTTTTTCGAGCAGCAAAAACAATCAGTTTCATACCCCGCCAATCTGCTTGCATTGATTTTCGAAGATTTGAAAGTATATTTAAATTGAATGAAAGTAATTGTTAAAATAATCTAAAAATAATTAATTTGCCGTCGTATTTGAAATGTTTAGACAAACTCGTAAAAATAGTAAATTTAATTAAAACCAGTAAGGACGCTATCTTCAGCAAGGCTGAAGCTATAATACTTTTCACGTTGTGTCACTAAAAAACTAAATGAATAGTTTTCATGCCTCCCTAACAACATAACTGTAAGGTTAAAAAACAAAAAAGTTTTCCATACAACGGTTGAAGTTTTGCGATAATTGGGCGTAGCCATGCCCATTTTTGATCAAAATAATTTTCATTCCACCCTAAGAACATAACTGTAAGGTTTCAAGTCAATTGATTAAAAAACATAAAAGTTTTCCATACAACGGGTCAATTTTCGCTATAAAAGGGCGTGGCTACGCGTGGGTACGCCCACTTTTGGTCAAAATAGTTTACATTCCTCCCTAAGAACATAACTGTAAAGTTTCAAGTCAATTGGTTAAAAAACAAAAAAGTTTTCCATACAACGACGTGAATATTCCTTCTCTTCCTCTTCTTCATTTTGTATGGGAGCTACCAGTTCCAGATGTCCAATCTCAATAAAACTTTCAGGCATGTAGTCGGACTATGTAAAACTATTATGTTTAAAATTTCAGCACTCTATCATACAAAACCAAAAAGTTTTCCATACAACGATTCAAGTTTTGTTCATTTTTCTTCTTCTTTTCGTATGGGGGCTACCAGTTCCAGTGTTCCGATATGGCTGGATCCGACAAATGAGTTGATCGCACAAATAAGAAGTCTCTGTGCAAAATTTCAGCTCGATATCTTCAAAACTGTGGGAGGAGATTGTATATATATAGACAGACGGACGGACAGACGGACATGGCTAAATCAAATCGTCTTGTCGTCCTGATCAAGAATATATATACTTTATATAGTCGGAAATGAATATTTCGATCTGTTACAAACTTCAGCACAAAGTTATTATACTGTTTCACATACGTGAAAAGTATAATAAGTAGTGAAAGTGTTGTTCCAGCAAGTTGGCGTGTGAACATTTTTCAATGAACAAATGCGAAGAAGAAAAGTTAATTGAAAAGTGCAGCATGTCTCCCGTAGAATATTAAAGGATATAAAAAAATGTTCTTATTTTGGAGTCGTTTTTGACGACGAATAACTTGGAAAATATTTGTCGTACAATAAAAGTTAAAACCAGTAAGGACGCTAACTTCAGCAAGGCTGAAGCTTAAATACTCTTCACGCTTATTTCTTGTGCCACGCCAATTTTTTTTACTGAATATATTTTTTCTTCATCTATTTAGCCTATATACAAATTTTCATTGTTTTTGCTCATTGGGTGCCGGAGATATACAAATTATTGATTTTTGGTAAAAGTGGGCGTAACCATGCCCATTTTTGTCAAAATAGTTTTAATGCCTCCCCAAGAACATAACTGTGAAGCTTCATGTCAATTGGTTAAGAAACAAAAAAGTTTTCCATTCAACGACGTTAAATCTTAATTTCTCTTCCTCTTCTTCATTTTGTATGGCAGCTACCAGTTCTAGTTGCCCGATCTCAATGAAACTTTTAGGCATTATGTAGGACTATGTTAAACTACTATGTTTGAAATTTCAGTTCTCTATCTTTCAAAACAAAAAAGTTTTCCATATAACGATTAAAATTTGATTTTCTTCTTCATTTCGTATGGGGGCTACCAGTTCCAATAATCCGATATGGCCAGTTCCGACCAATGATTTGACCACACATTAGAGAAGACTCCCTGCAAAATTTCAGCTCGATATCTTCAAAACTGTGGGAGGAGATAGCATATTCACAGACAGACGGACAGACGGACATGGCTATATCAACTCGTCTTGTCGAGCTGTGTTTCAAACTATCTGTTTTTTGGGTATTTTTGAACTTTGGTGGACAATTAAAAAAAACCTCATTTTATTTCACCTTTCAAATTTTAAGCGTATGGTATTTAGATATTTCTTTACCTAATTCAAAAAAGGTTATACCCCTTTGGATCCATTTAAGGCTGTTTTTTATTAGAAACCGGTCGCTATAAGAAGAAGAATGCAAAGTAAATAGTTTCTCTGTAACAGCTTTAAAATGTTAATAAAGTGAACAAATGTTGTCATAGGATGCAACCTGTTGTATTTTGCAATGCTGCTGGTGGGTAAAATTGATCGTAGACGGTGTAAAGGGGGTAAAATGTCTTAATTTCCTAAATTTTGTATGGAAGGTGCCAGTTTCAGTGGTTCGATTACAATGATACTTATAGGCAATTGGCCTGAGTACGTAGGAAGACTACCTTTTAAATTTCAGCCCTCTATGTTGAAAATCAAAGAAGTTCTCCATACAACGACTTAAATCTGCTTCTCTTCCTCGTCTTCACTTCGTATGGCAGGTGCCAGTTCCAGTTGCCCTATCTCAATGAAACTTTCAGGCATTGTGTCGGTCTATATGAAAGTACTATGTTTAAAGATTCAGCCCTCTATCTTCAAAAACAAAAAAGTTTTCTATGCAACGAATCAAAGTTTTGTTCATTTTTCTTCTTCTTTTCGTATGGTGGCTACCAGTTCTAATAGTCCGATCATGCCGATTCCGACAGAAAAGAAGACTCTGTCGATAACTTCAAAATTTTGGGAGATATTGTATAAATACTTATAGACATACAGACGGACGGACGGATATAGCTATATCAACTCGTCTTGTCATACTGATCAAGAATATATATACTGTGTACAGTCGCAAGTTTCTAAGTTTATAAATAATGGAAAACTAGCCGTTTTCTGACGCTAAAGCTGCACCGGAAACAAATTCTGACAGATATCGTAGCGTATTGAACGATAGCTTGTTTTAAAGCTTAAGGAATTAATTAAACAAAACTTATTTCAAGTAATTATCTTTGATTTTTGCAATGGAAAAACTCAGAAGGCAACACTGTGCGTCGTCAAAAACGACTCCAAAATAAGAACATTTTTTTATATCCTTTAATTTTTCGGTTTAGTGTAGTTAGCTAGCAATGATGCAAAGTGGTACAATCTACATAACTTTATTTATTAGTTTGCACATATAATTGATTATTAAACTTCACTTTTGCAGTACTTTGAATTTGTAACTAATTTATTTACATTCGCCAATCACAGCAACAGAAAGAGTATGATTGTCAAAACAATTGTAAAATTTGGTGAGCTGCAATATAATTGTGTTTAAAATTTAAACTTAAAATTTACAATTAATACGATTATATGATTCGAATTTAAATAAATTACTACATTCTTATTTCTGAATTGATGCAACCCTGCCGCGGAATGCTGAATATTCGAAAACAAATGCTCGAAAAATAAAATGCCGGAGATTTTCTGTGACACCAAATAGAGAAACTGGAAAATTCGTCGTCGAGAAAACCTAGAGATTTCTGAAATATATGAGAGTCATGAGTTCACATGAGATTTTCGATATACTCCCCTTCCCATAGGTGAGTTTTTTCAACAAATTATTGGTGTGTGTAGTTCACATGAGATTTCCGATATATCCCCCTTCCCCTAGGTAAGATTTTGTAACAAATTATTGGTGTGCGCTTGGTATTGTAAATGAAATTTCTTTAGCATTGGTGTGGTTTTAAACGAGATGAAAAGAGACAGACAAAAATATATGTGATTTAGCCTGCTAGAGAATGAAATAGAATGAATAGAATAACAATCTCTCATTACTTTTAATTTTTATGTTGTAATTGGCAAGCTGACGTAAAAACCGTAAATTATTTGTATATTTTTTTTCTGCACTTTATTTATTGATTTCTCTTGGTTAATAAAAATATTTTTAGCCTATCAATCTACAAAAAGAAGATTAATTAATACTCAACTATTTGACTAGGACGAAATCATAGACCCAATATCTGCATTATGATGCAATAGATGTATATGTTGTATTATTGCTTGTAATATACGAGCAGTCGTTGCAAACGGGAAAAAATGGGAGTAAATTTTTCTTTGTATTAGCTATGTATATGTTAAAAAAACTAACATATAATAAATAATTGTCATGTAATTGGCTTAAGTTCACATGCTTGTGTTTATACACCAAAGAAATAATTGGCTGGACAATTAAATAAGTAATAGTACAATATTATAAGTCACAATGCAAGTGTTCATTGGGAATTGTAAAACCTCGAAAAACAAAGTTCCCCGAACTGCAACTACTTATTTTTGGTGAAAATTTTTTTAAATTAAAACAAACCTTTTGCAACTATTACCTCGTTTTTGCGAGAACCTTGAAGCGCTTTAACTCCCAACGCATGCATAAGCGAATAAATGCGCATTAACGTAGATCGCTTTTAAAGAGGTGTTATAGTCTAGAAGCCTAAATTTTAGTCGTTTTTCATCGTGCGATAAATCGGTCTTTACAAAATATTTATTGATATTTAAAGAATACAACACAATTTTCGCCAAAACAAAAAAAATTCGATTCATCGAGTTATGACGTTGCGAATGGAGGAAAAAAACCAGTAAGGACGCTAACTTCAGCAATGCTGAAGCTTAGAAACTCTTCACGCCATTTCTTGTGCCACGCCCATTTTTTTGACAGAATTTATTTTCTATTCATCTTATTAGTCTATAAACCCATTTTCATTGTTTTTGCTCATTGGGCACCGGAGATATTCAAATTATTGATTTTTGCTATAAATGGGCGTAACCATGCCCGTTTTTGTCAAAATAGTGTTCATGCCTCCCTATGAACATAAGTGTGAAGTTTCAAGACAATTGATTATGAAACAAAAAAGATTTCCATACAACGACGTGAATCTTGCTTCTCTTCCTCTTCTACATTTTGTATGGCAGCTACCAGTTCCAGTTATCCAATCTCAATGAAACTTTCAGGCACATAGGCACCTAAAACTACTATGTTTGAAGTTTCAGTCCTCTATCTTCCAAAACAAAAAAGTTTTCCATACAATGACTCAAATTTGTTTTTCTTCTTCATTTCGTATGGGGACTACCAGTTCCAGTAATCCGATATGGCCGGTTCCGACAAATGAGTTGATCGCACAAAAAAGAAGTCTCTGTGCAAAATTTCAGCTCGATATCTTCAAAACTGGTAGTGTCCGAAAAAAAACCAAAAAGCAGTTATTCTCAGGAAAGACGTTGCTATAGCCCCTACCTCGGATAAAAAAATAACAATTTTTTCACAAAATGCCGACGATTTGAAAATGGAAAATGGTTTTTACGACTTTTTTATACCTTCATGGATTTTTTAAAAGTAGTTAAACTGGTTCTTAATGATTAGAACTGGATATATCATGTCAACCAGGTCGAAAAAAGTAGGTTCTAGAGAATCGCGTTTAAAGTTGTGTTCAGCATAAATAGTACAGTAAGGAGGTCGTAAAAAAGGGGGTTACCTGGAAAGTTTTGCGGGAGCTTTGAAAGTTGGCATCTATATGGATTTTGGGCTGCTCTTTCCGAATTTCCTTTTTGCGACCTTCTACGACCCCCGCTCGAGCCGCCATTTTGAATAAATGGCGTCCAAAATCACTTTTTTGACCATATCTCAGTTTTGGCTCATTTTACGGCAAAAACACCTCTATACTAAATTAAACTAGAAAACCATAGTACCAAAGGTGTACACTTTGCGGCGCTCGTACGACTAAACTATTAGTCTTACAAAAAAAAAGGTCAGAACATAATTTGTTGGAAATTTTCTCTAGTTTAATTTAGTATCAAGGTGTTTTTGCCTTAAAATGAGCCAAAATGGAGATATAGTGAAAAAAGTGAATTTGGGCGCCATTTTTCCAAAATGGCGGCTTGAGCGGCGGTCGTAAAAGGAAATTCGGAAAGGTCGCAAAAAGGAAATTCAGAAGGAGCAGCCCAAAATCCATATAGATGCCAATTTTCAAAACACCTGCAAAACTTTCCAGGTAAAACTACCTCCTTACTGGACTAAAATCGATACTAGTACGTTACATCACAAAAACGACTATAAATCAGAAGATACTTCGAATTTTGAGAAACCCATTTAGGCACATATTCGTAAGGGCTTGGACATTAAGATGTAAAAAAATGAAATTGATTTTTTCAGAATACCCACTTAAAGGCGATGCACAGAGGGGCCTTATAGGAATTAAAATTTGGAAGATATCGCTACTCAGACTTGACCTTTTTTTCAACATTCAATAACACACTACATTTTTTGAAAATTCGGCATCTTTGAGTTGAAATATCTGAGCAATTATAACACGAATCATTATCGAATTGATTTCTTTTCTTAGGTAGCTATAATATAGTGTTATATTAAAAATATCAAGTTCATTCCATTTGTAGTTTTCTGGTGGAAGCCGTTTTTCGAATAATCCATTTTTTGGGTATTTTTGAACTTTGGTGGACAATAAAAAATGGTCAAATATTTATATTATATATTCCTTAACTTAAGTTTAAAATTTAATAGTCACCTTGCTTCCCCTTTGGCTTTTATAGCAAAATAACAGTCGCAACCACGCACAAAAATCAGCGAATGCATAGTAGTTAAATTTTGTACTGTGCAAAACCTAAGCAACTTTATTTTCTCTCATAAAGAAAGTTGTCTAGAACTCTTAAAAATACTTCCAGGTAATCCACAAATGGATTTATTTATATATTGATATGTCCCCTCAAAATCCCCCACACCACTTCATTAACTTTAATTTATCACGTATGTGAATAGTATTATAACTTTGTCACGGAGATGGTAACAGATCGAAATATTCATTTCCGACTATATAAAGTATATATATTCTTGATCAGGACGACAAGACGAGTAGATTTAGCCATGTCCGTCTGCCTGTCTGTATCAGAGATCTGCACCGGTGCTTCTTTTCGACACTAGTGTGTACTCATCTTTTTTGCGTTGACGGTGATACAAGCACCGCCTAGTATGCGGTTGCGGTGTTCAAACACCGCTTAAGAAACAAATAGGTGGATGAAGCGACAAGAAAATATACGGTGCCTGAACGCAAGCACAAATATTGACTTGCTCAAATTTTTACAACTCAAGTTCCGTTATTCTGTGTTGCTTCATTTTTTGACTGCGATGTTTTGACACAGAAAAGCAGAATAAAGTAGACAAAATTTGATGAAAATTGCGAGTGCGGGATCAGTTATTTTACAGCAATATTTTTGTTTTCTTTCTTTTAAAGATGCCTTACTATTTCTTCATTCATTTTATAAAAATCAAAATGTAAATAAATAATTTAAATAACAATTTTTGTTCCTTCTATTTATGTACATGTGTATATTAATTTAAGTCGTTATGAAGTTATTGTTTTATTTTAAAGTTACAATAGCCAGAATGTAAAGCTATCTTTTTTTTTAAATTAATTTTCATAATCATTATTATTACATATTAAATATAAATTTCATTGAAGATTTCTTATTACCTATTTTTATAAAGTCAATATCAATGAAAGGATCGCATCAACAGCATATGCATATGAAACAAATCAAAAAAATCACAAACAAAAAAGTAGTTAGTCACTCAGTTAACAAGTACCAACAACACTACATAAATTTAGGAGTTATTTTTCTGCACACAATTTTTGTGCGGTGGCTGCTTGTATGTCGAAAATATACCCACACAGAATGTGACGCACACTTCAGGCACCGCATACGAAGGAGCAGAAAAAGAAACGAGTAAAAAAAACACGGCATCAATTTTTGTTGCGGTGCTACAATACTCATGTATGAAAATGATATTGTATGAATGCGGTACACTAGTAGTTGCGGTGGATCGCTGCAGATCTCTGGTCTGTATGTATGCAAACTAGTCCCTCAGTTTTAAAGCTATCGAGTTGAAATTTTGCACAGAGTCTAGGAATTTATAACGATGAATCATTCGTCGGATCCGGCATGATCGGATCGTTGGAACTGGTAGCTTCCATACAAAAAGAAGAAGAAAAACAAATTTTAATCGTTAATGAGCAAAAATAATGAAAATTTGTATATAGGTTAATAAGACGAATAGAAAATAGATACAATCAAAAAAAATGGGCGTGGCACAAGAAAGTGCGTGAAAAGTATGTATGCTTCAGCCTTGCTGAAGATAGCGTCGTTACTGGTTTCTATATTCAGAAGTGTTGATTAGTTCTAAACAGAGCTCGCAAATAACCGTCAACCGTTTATTTCAACAGTCTGCAGCCAATCAAAACAGAAAAAAATGTTGCACACACTATCACGTTCTGAGCAAAACACTTTTTTCGTTTTGCGTGCGCTCTTCGGTCCGAGTTTTTGGCTCAACCGAACAAACGAATCGGTCTCTGAATAACAACTCAGTTGGGGGTGTCACAGATATCTCTTACTAGAGATTTGATGCCAAAAACAACCGAAAGGGAAATTTTGGTGTCACAGAAAATCTCTAACAGGGAAATTTTTTTCTCTACCAAAATCTCTAACTATACCCTCACCGATTTGTTTAAATTCAGCCATATTTTAAGTTCTTATAGGCCGTCAGTCAGCAGGTATATAGGGGGTAACTGTATACACTGTTTTAAGTGCGACTATACTCTCCTCGTGGGGGCGGCTGGAAACAGGCTCCTATGGAGTGCTGGCTAATGGTAGTCGGGCGGAGAAGGTACTCTGTAAACCGGCATTGCGGTAGGCATAAAACGCTATAGGTTGAATCCTCGAATGAATAATTCAAAATGGAGACAAAGGACGGTCAAACAGGGACTGGGATGTCAGTTCAAACGTCGGTGGAATGCGTGACTGCTACCACCGGTGGGCACGGAGAGGAGAAATCCTCTATGCGTGTCGCCAGCGGTCACACCTCCGTCACAGCGGGAGCAGGCTATGACGGTTGCACAGCTACTGCCAGAACATCAAAAGCTGCATATGCAGCCAATGCCGTGGTGTGGAGGAGCAGTACCAAAGTTCCAGTAGACTCGGACTGCGAATCCATATCGACGGAAGCAGAAGAGAAGCTTCTATCCTCCCCAGTCCGCAAGTGCACCAGCTCCCTTAGTAGGGAATGGCCGAAACGGACGAAGGCGGGTATTAAAGCGAAAGCCCAATATAAAATGGCTCTGAAAATCAAAGACCGGCTCGGGAAAAGCGGCAACCTTTCCAATGAGGAAATGAGTAAGCTGCAGTGGGCCGATCGGCGAATTGAAGAAGGTCGCCAATTCTTTGCGCAAAATAAGAACATGCGTGCGTCGAATGAGAAGTACGCTAACAAACTGGAGCAGCAGCTGGCCGAGAAACGCCAGCGCTCGAGAGAGAGTGCGAAGGCGGAGATGCCCGTGAGTAAACGGTCACGCCAACCGGAAGGCGCTAGGGTCAGTGATGTGGCGAGAAGCCATCTGACCGTAGCGCTCATTGACAAAAGCGAGCAGTTTGGCAGAATATCGTCAGAGCAGTGGAAAGCTGTGGAGATGAAGTTGCTAGACCAGCTGTTCAAGCGTATGGAGGAGCCCAACGCCCAACCAATCACCTTCGATGGTGTAGGTTGGTTTAATGGGGTGAAGATCCTCAACTGCAGGGACGAACTTACCCTGAAGTGGGTCTCTCAGGTGGTGGCGAGCATGGGCGGTCTTTGGGAGGGAGCCAAGCTGGAGGTAGTGGTCAGAACTTGTATTCCGTCCGTGCTGAAGGCCAAAGTCCTCTTCCCAAGGGTCGTTCCACAAGAGCAAGCGCTGAAGCTGCTCAGATGGCAAAACCCAGACGTGTCAACCGACAGCTGGAAGGTCCTGCGTGTCTTCAAACCGGCTAAACAGGTGAATGATGACCTGGCCTGGGATAAATACAAGATCAGGTTGCATAACTTCAAAAACTTCGTAACTTCAAAGAAGTAAATCAAAGCAAGAATCTTGGAAGACCTTTTGTGAAGGGTTGGGGAAGATAACCGAATCCGCTAGGCTCAGGAAACTGCTTGCAAGTCAACCAGCCATTCAAAGCCAAATTAAAAAAGAAGATGGAAGGTGGACGGAAAGCAGCAGGGAAGCGACGAACACACTTTTGGATGCTCACTTCCGAGGCTGCACCGATGTCGTTGAACAGACTCCACTGAAAAATCCTACGTAAGAAAATACGATACCCACTGACATGATAACGGTGGATAAAATCAAATGGGCTATTGACTCCTTCGAGGGTTATAAGTCCCCTAGACTAGATGGCATCTTCCCAGCAATGCTGCAAAAAACCAAACAGCAAACAATCCCATGGCTGAAACTAGTGTACGAAGCATGCCTGAGGTTGAGCTATGTGCCTATAGCCTGGAGAACAGCCCGCATAGTGTTCTAACCCATAGCGGGTAAGTGCAGTCACATGCTGCCCAAGGATTTCAGGCCCATCAGCCTCACCTCTTTTCTGCTAAAGACGCTCGAGACGCTGCTAGACCTCCATATCAGAGAGAGTTCAGAGCTTAATATGGAAAATAATCAACATGCCTACATTAAGGGTAAATCAGTTGAAACTGCACTCCACAGTCTGGTTACCAACATAGAAAGAGCACTACAACACAAGGAATACGCGCTAGGCGCCTTCCTTGATATATCCGGGGCATTCAACAACGTGGCAACACCCGCGATAATAAGATGTTTAGATGCCAATAGCGCCCACATAACGATAAATTCGTGGATGAGCAGATTACTGAACTGCAGAAGAGTTTGCACCGAATGGGGCATATCCCGTATAACTAAGGTAGCCCACAGGGAAACACCACAGGGAGGTGTCCCCTCACCACTACTATGGAACCTAGTGGTGGATGAAATGCTCAAACAATTTAAGAACGAAGGTCCCAAGATAACCGCCTATGCGGATGACATAAGCGTAATTATCACAGAGAAATGTCCATCAACTATCAGCTCAATCATGGAGGGTCGGACTCAGTATCAATGCAGACAAAACGGACCTCATTCTCTTCATCAAGAGATACAAGGTATCGAATTAGACACCCCCCAGAATAGGAGATATAAGCCTCGAGCCAAAAAGCAAGGTCAGGTATCTCGGAGTGGTATTGGATAGCAAGCTGAGCTGGAGGCTCAATGTAGAGGAAAGGGTAGTAAAGGCAACAAAGGCGCTCTATGCATCCCAGAAGATGCTGCGCCGCACGTGGGGCCTGTCACCCAGGCTAATGCATTGGATATACATCTCAGTCGTGCGACCAATACTTCTCAACGGCATATAAAGGGTTTTCACGTAAAACTCGGTAACGCGACAAAGTAATAATTGATGAAAGTTCAACAACAAAATACATTGTCAAAGTTTCATCAGCTTTCATCAACCCCGACCCATGACATTCGTTAACCCGACAAAGTTATAAATTTAGGGCCAACTTGCTTCAAAAAACAAAAGGCTATTTTTAGTTATTTTTAAAGAAAAAGTGGCTGTACTTCAACCGATTTTTATTATTAAAATAGCATATGTTATGTGTAAGTTTTTTTTCAACATAAGTCAATACAATAGAAAATTAACTCCCATATTGTCCCGTTTGCAGTGACTACTCGTATGTTACGAGCAATAACACAACACATACAACTATTGCATAAAAATGCATATTTTTGGTCTTTGATTTCGTCCTCTCGCTAGCCAATGTAAGCCAATAATGTCGTCAACAAAGTCATCTACTGGTTCCTCAATCTCTCCATTCCGATCCGTATCTGTGCACCATTTAAACACAACTAGTTAATTATTTGCAAATTCATGCATTATTAAACATATTTACCTTCAGGAAAATCAATTGCTTGCATAACTTGATTAATTTTTTATGCCCTTAATTGATTTTTTATGCTATTTCTCGGAATTTTAATTTTATTTGATTTATTTCGCACAATTGAAACAAATTCACTTTTTCGTTTGTTTATATAAGATGAAGAAAAATTACCGAGTTTACGCAAGCCTGCTTATTTGAGTGCTCACGTAGACTTTCATCAATTATCACTTTGTCGCGTTACCGAGTTTTACGTGAAAACCCTTATTGGTCTGGTGGCAAGCAACCACCAAATCCACATACCTATCGAAGCTAGAGCGCACACAACGACAGGCACTCTGTGCGTGATGGAAGCGCTAAGATCCACTCCCACCAAAGCATTGGAAAGACTAACAGGAGTCTTCCCATTGGACATACAGGCACGCCTACAAGCACGGAAGACTGCGTACCGTCTCTCTGCTGCAGGCCTGTTAAAGGCCCGTTCCTTTGGGCACAGCAAAATACTCATGGGACTCGGATGCGCTAAAAATTTAAACAGATAGCTTAAAGATGCAATCAGGGGTGGGTGCCGCGGTTTTCTGCGCGACACCGAATATAGAAAAGGCATTCAAACTGCCAGACTTCTGCAGCATCTTCCAAGCGGAGGTGTTCGCCATTAGGAAAGCTGCGGAAGAAGCCCAAGCAATCAGCTCTACAACAGAACTGATCAACATATTCGTAGATAGCCAAGCGGCCATTAAAGCCATGCAGACTCCCATTATCAGATCCCAAAATGTCCTGGCAAGCGGGGTAGCATTAGATGTTCTTTGTGCCTCAAAACAGGTGCGCATCTACTGGATTCCAAGCCACCGGGGCATAGAGGGTAACGAAATGGCAGACTGTCTTGCCAAATCTGGTACTAAACTACAGAGTAGAGGCTTTCAATATACCATTACAAGTCCTATACGGCAGAGTGTTAGACGAATCCATGCTTGAGAACAAAACAAGGTGGCAAACGGCAACAGACTGCAGAACCACGAAAACTATTTGTAGGAAACATGACACAAAAGAACTGGCGCCATTCCTACTAAAGCTACAAAGGAAAGACTGTAGACTAATAGTGGGGATGCTCACGGGGCACTGTCTAACGGCCTCCCACGCATGCAAACTACGCCCCACTGATGACAATACATGCAGGAAGTGTAAGGAACCAAATGTCGTGGAGACTTTGGAACACCTCATCTGCAAATGTCCAGCCATCAATAACATTAGAAATGCGCATCTAGGCGCCCACCTACTAGCGTCACTAGGGGACGCAGCTGCCAAACCACTCAAGAATTTACTGGCATTTGTGAATTGAGCGAAGATCTTGCTAGACCTCGAGCAACCTCAATGAGAACAAGTCCGCCATCTCCAACATACCCGGTACCACTAAGGACCACTAGGTCTATGTGTGACCTCAACAGGTCGACCGGACGAACCTAACCTAACCTAAGTTCTTATAAAAAATTATGAATGAAGAAATAAACTTTATGGTTTTCCTTATTAATCTGCATTTAAACAATTTGTTATTTTATATATTTTTATTAATAAATCTGCATTTTAAAAAAAGCTCCCCCTTAAGGAAGCTTTTTTTAAAATGCAGATTTATTAATAAAAATATATAATATAAAAAAAAAAAAAAAAAAAAACCAACTCTCTATGGTCTGTCGAGCCGGTTTTTTGAATTTCGAAAATTTAGAAAATTGAGGTAGTTTTAAAAACAAAAATTCGTTTTTTGACATACACTTTTCAGTTTAACTATTTTTAAAAAATTACAAAATCCAAATATCAAAAAACTGGCACGACAGACCATAGAAAATACAATTCTTGATTTTTCAAAAAAAAAACCCCAACAAAAATATTAAAAACTCGTGCCGACCGTGGAGCTACCTTTTTTATTTTTAGTGTTAGTGATAACTTGTGTTTTTCTGTAGTAGTTTTGGTAAATATGAGGTAAAACAATTTTTGTTTTAAACCTTCAATGCCAATATACAATATGTAATATTCGCTTTTATTAGTTTTTATTTTAAACCACCAAAAAAAAAATTATTTCTTAAATCGAAATTTTTCGGCATGCTAGACGTATGTAACCCCTTAAATCAACCAATGTTTTCCAAGCTGCAAAAACAATCAGTTGCATTATAATTGTGTTTAAATTTACAATTGCTACTTTTATAGCATTCTAATTTTGTATATTATTAGATGTAAATACACAATTGTTTTAATTTGATGAGAAAAACAATGAAATAACCATAAATAAATTACATTATTCTTATTGAAGTGAAACTTCTTTAGCATGGGTATGATTTGAAATTTGATGAAACGACATGAAAAAGAGACAGACTATATATTTATATGATTTAGCCTGCAAAAGAATGAAATAGAACATAGAATGACAATATGTAGTTATAAACTGAGTAGTCATAAAAAAAAGTAACAACAACAACATGCTTAGTTGTAATTTTGGCTTTCCTCTTCAACCGACACTTTCGCCATCTGGCGCATATGCAACAACAACTAACCTGGCATCTTTACTCCAAATATTACAACAACTCTTGTTGTTGTTATTTTCGGCATAAGCATGCAGCGTTAGTCGGACAGTGTGGTTATTGCTACCTATTACACTGTCTGAGCGTGTGCATTGTGTTTGTTGTTGCCCGCTACTTAACGTTGCTAATCAACGACGCTAATCAGCTTCATACATATTTGATGAGCAACAATTTAATTCGAATGTACTTCTCAATCTTCAAAAAAATATACAAGAAGATTGTTTTCCAGCTATAAAAATTTGGTTGATTTGGGAAGGGTTTGTTTTTAAATGCATATTTATAGATTAGATTGAATTGTTTTAATGCAGATTAATGGGGAAACCATAAAGTTTATTTCTTGCTACATAATTATTTTTAACAACTTAAAATAAGGCTGAATTTAATAAAATCTCTGAGAAAATTGTCACAGATTTTGCAAGGGTATAAAAATATCTACAATAGATTTGTCATACACCTAAATTTCCCTGTTGATTGTTTTCAAATTCTCGACCTGAAAGGTTGCACATATCCTCCAATTTTATTACCATAAATCATTGATTGAAAAAAAAAGCAATTTACGTCATTGTATGGAAAACGTTTTTTGTTTTTTAATCAATTGGCTTGAAAATTCACACTTGTCTTAGAGAGGCATAAAAACTATTTTAATCGAAAATAGGGCATGGAAACGCCCACTTATAAAAAATTCATAATTTACATATCTCACGACGCAATGAGTTAAGACAATGAAAATTAGTATAAAGGATATTAAGATAAACAGAAATTCAATTCAGAAAAAGGGCATGTTAAGGCCGAAGATAGCGTCCTTACTGGATTTTTGTTTTTTTTTTCAGGATAGTTTCACTTCAAACACGTGTACTGTGTTGCACGCAATTTTTTTTTTTTTTTTTTGAATGTATACAACTCTGCCGCGGGATGCCGAATTTTCGAAGACAAATGTTCGAAAAACAATATCCCAGAGATTTTCTGTGACATCAAATAGAGAAATTGAAAAAACCGTCTTCGAAAAAATCTAGAGATTTCTGTGACACCCCCGAGTGAGACACTTTTGAGTGAGCGCTCTCTCTGAAATAAGTGTCTGCAAAATGTGTTTTTTCTTGCTGTGTGCCAGAAAGAGGAAAGAAGAGGCATGATCAAGCCATATGCATAAAATAGTCAGCGAAAGACTGAACCAAAGAGGACACAAAAAAGTGTCTTGCTGTGAAAAAAACAGTTTTCGAGCGAAAACACTTTTAAATGTGTTTCTTCATACTCCATTCTCAAAATTTCCATTGACGATTGGTTTTTTTGGAACACTTTGAAGTGGCTGACGGTTACTTGCAAGCTCTGGTTATTAAAGACAGTGATTACTATATTTTAACTTACTGGTATTACTTGCAATACGCACCGTTTTTTTGTTTCCATTACCGACCTTTGAACCGCGGCTCATTAAATTCTAAGCCGCCGATCAACGAGATGAGCCACAGAGACTTGTATGAGCAACACGCTAAATTGTAAATATGTCGATCATAGCAGAGAAGCGACGTTTCTTCCGTTTGTCTGTCACTGCTCTGGCCTGCGTCGAAAACTAACCTCCGCCTACCCCTTCATCCACAAAGCATTTTGCGTGCGCGTAAACTCACCCTCCGTCAACCTCATCAGCATTCTAACTTTTCGTTTTTCTGTCACTGTTTCGCTGCCGTCCCGACGCATCGTCACTAACCTTTCCCCCGTTACCCTTTCTCAACAACAAAAACTTGCGTCGCTGCTTTTTCGGTGTTTTTGACGTCGACAACTGTCATTCCACGTCGGATGTACTCTAATTGTAAAAAAGCAGGCATGGTTTGTGCGCCTCATTTGTGCATGTCTTGTTTTTGGCTGCCCAGCCTAAAAAAACTGCATGGATACCACATAAGCTCAAAACAAACCACAAAATACATATGTGATAAGATTCTCGAAATTTGGACACAGGAAAGGGTTTTCATAATAACCAAGTTACAGGCCTAATTAGTTAAACTGGTTCATATAAGCTGTGACCTATTTTTGATTTGGTGTATCAAAATTGACATCGAGCCTGCTAATCATTATTGAAGTTTTTAAAATTACTTTTTTACAATATTTAGGCCCAGTTTCACAGTCAAAGTTAACCCAGGGTTAACTCCGAGTAACAATTTTTCAGTTTCACACTTAGTAGTTAACCCCTGAGTTAACCCTACTATGTTCTAGGGTTAACCCCGAGTTAACTACTCTGTTTTAACTTTTTCTATTTATGTTTTTTAATGTCAAAACAGAACAAAATTTGTCTGTCAAAAAAATAAAAATTAAATATGTCCCAATCAATAGAAATGAATTTGATAAATGAGCTTGTATAGCAGCATTCAACCAGGTAGTCTCACATCATATGGAATTACTGACATCGGAAGTCGTTTACTTTTCATTGGGATAAGATATGCATCATTTATACAAAGTTTCCTTGTGTGATTGCTATGTGTATTGCACCCATGTTGTGTTTTACACGAAACTTACATAACTACGTACTATTGTACCATTTGAAGAGTGCGGTTTACTTTCGTTGTGCAGAGTAACTGCCCGCCCCTTTGTAATGGTAAAATATACAATTAGTCATAATCGAGTCAACATTTCACCGCTTTTTATATTGGATTCTCTTCTCCTATCCATTACTAATTGAATGTGATTTTTAAAATAACTGAAAAAATAAACAGTGTTTGGTAAGTAGATGTTCAATGTTGTAAAACATTATTCTCAAAAAATAGAATGTTGCCATACTTATATAACTAGAGTTAACTCGTCACTGTGGAACTGAAAGTCAGAGTTAACTCCGGGTTAGGGTTAAATTCGAGTTAACTTTACTCTGGGTTAACCCTAGACTGTGAAACTGGGCCTTAGTAACAAATGTCTTAAATGTGCTGTTCCTCATACGAAAATGGGAGTAAAACACGTCATTCTGCATAATTTTAATTGTTTTGACAAAATTTAAGGTATAAGAATTTCCCTTTTGTAATCGCCATCCAGTAACAACGAGGATCGCAGCCGCATACGTTTTTTTAAAATATTTATTTTTTTTGCAACCAATTCTAAAGATTTTTGCAGAACAAAAGCGCACAATTGTGAAGATTCATTTTAGTTAGTATTTTATTTTTTACTTTCACTGTCAACAAATCAATCACACGACAAAGCAAGACTACGGTCATAAAGGCTTGAAAATTCTTTGCATTATTTGGCAAAGCAATGTTGTCTTGAATTGTAAACACTATGCATTGCAGTGTTGCTTTGCAAACTGCGTTTATGAAGTCAGCCATAATTTTAAAGTTTCAATCTACAAATATTCCTTCTATACTTTGTCGATTTTTTTCTTCGTTGAGAAGTTACATTCACTTAAAGTTTAAAACAGATAGTGGTTCTTTTAAGCTGTGAGCCACTGTATCTCTACATATTATATGTATGTATGTTTATTATATTAAGTAATATTTCACCAGTTGGATCTCATTCGGCGGGCGTTTTTTAATGCGATTTCTTGCGGTTTCCTCTTTTAGATGATTTGTTCCTAATCTATATTAAGTATGAACATGTTATGTGAATTTTTTTCTACCAATGCATTCCATAAAACATAACTTATCTGAAAAAATAATTTTTCAAATTGCTCGATAAAATAATTTGAAACAAATTACAAAATTGGTTAACATATTTAAATATATATATATATTTTTATTAAATAATAATGTGTACAATTTTCATGCCTTTTCGAAGATACAAATAACTATCTTTGTTTTCGAGAAAAAAAAAAAAACAAACTCGTATATATAATTCTAAAAAATTTGGAAATTCTGTTCTGGACATAGGTAGATATAAACTATGTTCATTTTGAGTTAGGAGTAAAAAAACTTTTGTATTAGTTCTTATAATACAGTAATTAAGTAGTTCTACCTGGAAAGTTTTGCGGGAGTTTTGAAAATTGGCATCCATATGGATTTTGGGCTGCTCTTTCCGAATTTCTACTTTGCAACGTTCTTTCACCGCCGCTGAAGCCACCATTTTGAAATAATAGCGTCCAAAATCACTTTTTGCACCATATCTCGATTTTGGCTCATTTTATGCCAAAAATATCTCTATACTAAATTAAACTAGAGGAATTTTATTACAAATTTTGTTCTAACTTTTTTTTCGTCAGACGAATCCAAATTTTTAAAATCTGTCGAAATTTGTTCAGTTTTATGTTAAAATTTAATATTGTACTAGTCTTACATTCAAGTAAACACAATTTTCACAACCCGTCTAGAGACTTAGAGGCCCAACCATGAAAGTGTTACCTTGCCGCTTTTATAAGAAAACTTGCAATAAACAGTTGGTTTGGATTTATAAGTTTGCCCTTAAATTTGAAACGTTTTATAATAGATGATTAATGTCACATTAAGTCTCAACTTTAAACACAAAAAAAATTAGTAAACCTTAAAAAAAATTTGACTCAGAGTAGGATTATCGTTCGAAACGATACCGAATCTCAAAAAAATGTATGAAAACGCATGGTACCAAAGTTGGCCACTTTGCGGCGCTTGTACGCCTAAACTATTAGTCTTACAAATAAAAAGGTTAGAACATAATTTGTAGGAAATTCAATTAGTATAGAGATATATTCTTGGCGTATTATGAACCAAAATGGAGATATGGTGAAAAAAGTGATTTTGGAAGCAATTTTTTAAAAATGGCGGCTCGAGCGTCGGTGATAAAAGGTCGCAAAATGAAAATTCGGAAAGAGCAGCCCAAAATCCATATAGATGCCAATTTTCGTAACTCCCGCAAAACTTTCCAGGTAACCCCCCTTTTTTACGACTTACTTACTGTATTATTAGTTATTTTTTTGTTGTTTTATAAGCACTTGAACTTCTTTGTCACCAACGTGACTATCGCTTCCCTATTTTCGCCTATTATATAGGATTTCTTCTCAATCCGCGGCAAGAGGAGACGCAGCGGTGATGATTTTTTTCGTGTTAGGCGGCGTCGTTGGCACCACCACTTCAGTGAGACTATTTTTATGGTCTTCACCAGTCAACGCGTTCACCTCCTGATCGCTTATCTGTTTACCAGTTGAAGTTTGTTTTTTTATTGAATGTACCGTACTAAGTTCATCGACAGTTATCGCTGTTGCTGGCTTCTCACATACGAATTCAGAATCAGCGCTCACAGCCGTCAGTGCTGGCGGGGTTGTTGAAAGTAATCCGGGTGATATCTCAGCTGCGCCGTCCCCGATGCCACGCTCATTGGGTACAAGGTCCACATTGGCTAATTGTCGTTGCGCTGTTTGTGTCATTGGCGATGGTGAGTCAAGTTGTTGTTGACTAAACTCCTGATTTGGACTTTCACGGGTAAACAAACCCATTTTCGACTCGCTTCCGACAGCAATACTGGCTTCGCTGTTGTCAATTCCAGAAGGTATTCCCACATTTGCATCGACCGCTGTGGCAGCAATCAGTGATGGCGCTACTGTAGGTGCTGCTGGTCCACCAACCAGGTGTGGTGGTGCATGCTGTGGCACTTGCTGGTGTTGTGGCTGTAGCTGTTGTTGTGTTTGTTGCTGTGCCGCATGATAGCGGGGTATGTCGGCCTTGCGCCACAGCGTAATTTCTTGCTGCTTGAAATAGCGCCGATCTTCTGTGTCCATTAGCACCAAGTTAAGAAAATACTTGACAGAAAATTTCTTGTTAATGTCGCGCATGGTTGGTGTGAGACTGTAACCAGCAAGAAAAACACGAATTGGTATACTCTCGCCTTTGACGGGTGCGCCATCCATAATCTCGTACTTAGCTATTGTTTCGTTTTCCGTGAACATATTAGGCCCGGAGCCAGTCGATTCGCGTTTAATAATAGCGATTTCCATATGTTTAATCTTTATACGAACAAGCAAAAAATATATTTTGCCAATGATTGTGTCTTTGAGATGATATTTGCTTTTATTATACTCAAACTCGATATGCAAGCAGTCCTCTATGCCGACTTCCATTTTAATTGGGTTATTCATTTCGGGATAGCTGCAAAGCGTGTGCACGGCAATATCGACTTCTCGGGTAATGTCGCTTATACGACGTACAATAGTGGCACGCAGAAAGTAACGCAGCCTAACGTTTGATCCGGCGTATACTTCAAATTGCTTCTCAACGTTGGGGAAATCAAACGGGTAGCTGGTGTTCTGTATGAGGTCGCCCGGCCGAGCCAATGCTTTAGCTAGACATTTGAATTCGTGGTGGTTGCCCCGATCATAGAATAATTCAATCTGACCTATAAACTCGATTTTAATGCCTTGGTGCTCCAATTTGCTGCCTGGCTTCTTGAGAGTTACATTAACCTGAAATTATTGCCGATTAGGAATGACGGCAGATACACCTCATAATTTAAATGGAAACAAAAGCGAACGAGTACGATAAATTGAAGTTGTGGAATTGAGTAATTTGTACATACATACATATGGTATACAAACATTACACATGTCTGCCTGTATGACGTATGAGAGTGAGACCGACAAATGCAGCAGTTCGCTGGAAGCGATTATATTACACAAGATTAGCTTACCTTTCCTGACACCGTCTCACCATCGTAATAAAGCAACATCTTTTCCACTTTACCATCTTCTCCCTTAACCTCAGCGGTTTTTCTGCTTTCAGCACCTTCAAAAACTATTTCAATTTCGGCTGATTGCCCAAACCCAAGGAAGTTCATTTTTACTTATATCAGTCAAACGCGTTGTTATTTATTCGTTTGGAATGTATTTGCGTGATCTTTAGGCATACAATTGTTGTTCCACTAAAGAGTTTTGTTATGAAGTAAATTTACTGAAGTTCTATGGTGTAATTTCTTTTCGTTTTTGTTGGGCGTTTTGTGTGTCTAAGGAAAAAAATATTAACAGCGTTGCCAAACTAGAATCTATGTGGTAGTGTTGCCAGAGTAAAATTTCCTTAGGAATTATAGACAAAAATGGTAGTCAATTGCAGTTCTACTCACAAAGTCTAATCGCCCTATTTCAGGATATGTCTTCTTGATACAAATGTATCAGCGAAGATATTTCTAAAGGAGATTTTAAACAACAATTGCGTGAAAACTTGTTTTTGATCGTCTCGTTAAAGTTGTGAGTTCTCATCTTCTTATATACCCAAACGAAAAACTAAATTCAGCTGAATTGTGCGAAAAAAAAAACAAAAAAAAAAATTAAAATGCCGCAAAATAACGTGAAAGATCAATTAATGGAATGTAGAATACATCAAGTTATGCGTGAAATTGAGTTTTTGGAAGGTAAAAATAATAATATATACATCGATCAAGAAAGAATAAATTATTGTGTTGAAATTGGGTAAAAATTGGATGAATTTATGGACGACATTTTTAACATACAATTGTGTTATCGATTGACGAAGTCGAAGACCCAAAATCTGCATTTTGATGCAAAAGGTGTATAGCGGTCTTCACGCCCAAATCGTTAACGTTGTAATTTTAACAATTTTAATTTTAACGAGTGTCGGGCGTGAATACCAGCGGTTTCCACGCCCAACTCGGTAACGCGTAAACGTCGAACTGATGAAAATACAAAAACAAAATACATTAGCGGTCTTCACGCCCAACTCGGCAACGCGTAAGCCACGTAACTGATGAAAATACAAAAACAAAATACATTGACAAATTTTAACGAGTTTTCATCAACCCCGACTCGTGTTGTTCGGTAACACGTTAAACTCGATAAAGGGGATTTAAAGATACTTTCAATAAAAATTATTAAAACAGCATATGTTTTTTGCTAGCCTTTTTGGGCGTGAAGACCGCTTATGTGTTGTGTGATTGTTTTTAACATACGAGTAATCGTTATAAAGGTAGTAATATGGAGTGCACTTGGCAATGCATTGGTTTATGTTGAAAAAAGTGTCAAAATAACGTACGTCATTTTAATATAAAATTCTTTCGAAAGTACAGCCACTTTTCCATAAAAATAACTAAAAATTTACTTCCATACGTTAAGGGGTCGTCCATAATTTACGTGAGGTTTTTTTTCTAGAAATTTAGACCCCTCCCCTCCTCTTGATGAGATTAAGTGAGATTTTAACGAACCCATCCCTCTGAATATCACATGAGATTTTGCTAAAAATTTGATAAAAAATAAAATAGTGGTCTTCACGCCCACATCATTAACGTTGCAAGTTTAACAATTTTAATTTTAACGAGTGTCGGGCGTGTATACCGAAATATGCAGGTTTGCATAAATTCGTTAATTTTTCTTCTTCTTATAAAAACAAACGAAAAAGTGAATTTAACTGAATTGTGCGAAATAAATCAAATAAAATTAAAATGCCGTAAAATAACGTGAAAATCAATTAATCGAATATAAAGTGCATCAAGTTGTGCTCGAGATTGAGTTTCTGGAAGGTTAATATGTTTATTAATGCACGAATATACAAATAATTAACTATTTGTTTTAAAATGGTGCTCAGCTAAGGATTGGGATGGAGAAATAGAGGATGCATTGGACGACTTTGTGGACGATATTAGGGGACGTTAATAAATTACGAGCGATAAAATTAGGGGAGAGGGGTTCATCGGACATCTCATGTGAGTTTTTTAGTTCACTTAAAAAAAAATTTAAGCAAAAAAAAAAAATTTATTTTTTTTATCAAATTTGTAGCAAAATCTTATGCGAGATTCAGAGGGAGGGGTTCGTCAAAATCTCACTAAATCTTACCAAGAGGGGAGAGGGGTCTAAATAACTAGAAAAAAACCTCACGTAATTTATGGACATCCCCTTATTGGCATACATCGGTTGACGATAAGACGAAATCAAAGATCCAAAATATGAATTTTGATGTATTAGTTGTATGTGTTGTGTTATTGCTTGTAACATACGACTAGTCGGTGCATACGGGAAAATGTGGGAATTCATTTTCCTTTGTATTGGCTTATGTTGAAAAAGGCTAACATATAACATATGCTCTTTTAATAAAAAAATGATATGAAAGTACAGCCACTTTTTTATTGAAAGTAATCAAAAAATCCCTTTGATTTTTTAATAAGTTAACGCGTTACCGAACAACACGAGTCGGGGTTGATGAAAACTCGGTAAAATTTATCAATGTATTTTGTTTTTGGATTTTTATCAGTTACGTGGCTTACGCGTTAACGAGTTGGGCGTGAAGACAGCTAATATTTATTTTTTTTGCTTAAATTTTTGAATAAAATGGTAAAATAGTGAACTAAAAAAATCACATGAGATGTCCGATGAACCCCCCTCCCCCTAGGTGAGATTTAGCTGAACCCCCACTCCCCTAATCTATCTTACGTGATTTATGGACGTCCCTTAACTAAAAATATGACTCAGGGTCTATGAATCTCGTTAAAATTTGGCATGTGCATTATGTTGTTGGCAATTGAACTTTTCATACGTTCATAGGCTAACGAAAAATGAGTGAACACCGCAAATGTTTTAAATCGAAAGCTCTTCTTTACTCCAAAGGTGTTTTAGAGGTAACAGTACGAAACATTTATGTTAAGCGGATGTTAACTTCGACATGAAATATTGATATTGCTTATTTTCTAGCGTGACCCAAAGGAACATGAGTGCAGCTTACACTTTTCATCCGTCTCGTCTTCTTCTTTCATTATGAGTCGCAATTGCACCACTTTTGACACTGGTTCACTGACTCAATTGACACAGCAACCGGTCAGCTGGAACAATCGTATATGTGCTGTGTATCGTGATGCAACATAGGCGTACCTAATGTTCATTCATGTTTAAAATTGCTTTCGTATTTTTTGTTTAAAAAATATAAAACTGCAATAAAATAATCATATAAATAATCAAATGCAATTGTAGAGCCCTCATAATAATGAAGCTTCAATTTGTATATTATTTTTTAAAAATAGCATTTTTGCAAAATGAGTTAATGTAAATATAATTCGCACATGTTTAACTAAACTGTCAAAACTCAAAAAACATGAATTTTCAGGAAACGCAAAAAACTGCTTTAGTGCCAATGACAACCTTATGGAAATGCAATATTGAAAAGAGGCATAACTCTGTTTCTAAGTCAGATAATTACACCACCTCTTTTGTGGTGATAGATATGCATACGATAAACAGTTTTTACATGAAAACTCGAAAAAAACAAATTTTGAGTTGTGACAGTTTAGTTAAACATGTGCGAATTATTCAAAATAGTTTAGGTGACGTCCATAAATTAAGTTTGATATATTAGTGGAGGGGGGTTCAGCAAAATCTCACCAAATCTTACCTATGGGGTGGGAGGTTTATCGGATATCTCATGTGATTTTTTTAGTTCACTTAAAAAAAAATTTAAGCAAAAAAAAAAAATTTATTTTTTTTATCAAATTTGTAGCAAAATCTTATGCGAGATTCAGAGGGAGGGGTTCGTCAAAATCTCACTAAATCTTACCAAGAGGGGAGAGGGGTCTAAATAACTAGAAAAAAACCTCACGTAATTTATGGACATCCCCTTATTGGCATACATCGGTTGACGATAAGACGAAATCAAAGATCCAAAATATGAATTTTGATGTATTAGTTGTATGTGTTGTGTTATTGCTTGTAACATACGACTAGTCGGTGCATACGGGAAAATGTGGGAATTCATTTTCCTTTGTATTGGCTTATGTTGAAAAAGGCTAACATATAACATATGCTCTTTTAATAAAAAAATGATATGAAAGTACAGCCACTTTTTTATTGAAAGTAATCAAAAAATCCCTTTGATTTTTTAATAAGTTAACGCGTTACCGAACAACACGAGTCGGGGTTGATGAAAACTCGGTAAAATTTATCAATGTATTTTGTTTTTGGATTTTTATCAGTTACGTGGCTTACGCGTTAACGAGTTGGGCGTGAAGACAGCTAATATTTATTTTTTTTGCTTAAATTTTTGAATAAAATGGTAAAATAGTGAACTAAAAAAATCACATGAGATGTCCGATGAACCCCCCTCCCCCTAGGTGAGATTTAGCTGAACCCCCACTCCCCTAATCTATCTTACGTGATTTATGGACGTCCCTTAACTAAAAATATGACTCAGGGTCTATGAATCTCGTTAAAATTTGGCATGTGCATTATGTTGTTGGCAATTGAACAATTAAACAATTTATTTTAGTTTTGTGTAAAACACAACATGGGTGCAATACAATACACATAGCAATCACACAAGGAAACTTTGTATAAATGATGCATATCTTCTCCCAATGAAAAGTAAACGACTTCCGATGTCAGTAATTCCATATGATGTGAGACTACCTGGTTGAATGCTGCTATACAAGCTCATTTATCAAATTCATTTCTATTGATTGGGACATATTTAATTTTTATTTTTTTGACAGCCAAATTTTGTTCTGTTTTGACATTAAAAAACATAAATAGAAAAAGTTAAAACAGAGTAGTTAACTCGGGGTTAACCCTAGAACATAGTAGGGTTAACACAGGGGTTAACTACTAAGTGTGAAACTGAAAAATTGTTACTCGGAGTTAACCCTGGGTTAACTTTGACTGTGAAACTGGGCCTAAGTTTACCAAATTTTTCAAAAAATTAAGCAAAAAAAAATTTAATTTTGAATCAAATTGTTAGCAAAACCACATGTGAGAGTCAGAGGGAGGGGTTTGTAAAAATCTGACTAAATCTCATCAAGAAGGGGGGAGGAGTCTAAATTTCTCACGTAATTTATGGTCGTCCCCTTAGCCGTCTTCACGACGAAATCGGTAACGTCGCAAGTTTAACAATTTTAATTTTAACGAGTGTCGGGCGTAAATACCGAAATTTGCCGGTTTGCGTAAATTCGTTAATATTCTTTCCTCTTATATAAACAAACAAAAAAATGAATTTATTTGAATTGTGCGAAAAAACCAAATAAAATAAAAATGCCGCAAAATAACGTGAAAATCAATTAATCGAATATAAATTGAATTAAGTTGTGCATGAATATACAAATAATAAACGAATTGTTTTAAAATGATGCTCGGCTATGGATTGGGATGGAGAAATTGAGAAAGCATTGGATGACTTTGTGGACGATATGATTGACATACATTGGTTGCCGAGAGGACGAAATCGTAGATCCAAAATCTGCATTTTGATGAATTAGTTGTATGTGTTGTGTTATTGCTTTCTTTTGTATTGGCTTATGTTGAAAAAAGCTAACATATAACATATGCTGTTTTAATAATAAAATGATGTGAAAGTACAGCAACTTTAATCGAATTAACGCGTTACCGAAGAACTCGAGTCGGGGTTGATAAAAACTCGGTAAAATTTGTCAATGAATTTTGTTTTTGGATTTTTTTTAGTTACGGGGTTTACGCGTTACCGAGCTGGGCGTGAAGACCGTTAATAATTTCGAACACATTTGCGTTAAAATCTTTGTTAAGACGTCCTCGCGAGCAGGTCTTAGAAAAAGTCTTTCGTTAAGACAAACAGAGTTTTTTATACTCTTCACGTATGTGAATAGTATTATAACTTTGTCATGGAGTTTGTAACAGATTGAAATATTCATTTCCGACTATATAAAGTATATATATTCTCGATCAGGACGACAAGACGAGAAGCCAGTGAGCTGAAATTTCGCACAGAGTCTTGGAATTTATTACGATGAACTATTTGTCGGAACCGGCCATATCGGGTTATTGGTACTAGTAGCTCCCATACGAAATGAAGAAGAACCAGTAAGGGCGGTATAGTCAAGTATACTCGTCTATATAATACCCTGCACACATGGTAGGCTGTGCTACACCCCAAATCTACAAAAACATATTGATCTCATAGTGTTCAAAATATCAAGAAAATCAGTCAAAAAATGTGGATTTTACGAAAAATTTGAGTTTGTAGGTAGGGGTAACCATCAAAATGAGGGAAAAATTGTGATATGCAGCTTTGCAGAGCTATACATACCGACTTTCATGTTTGTATATTTTATAGTTTAGGAGAAGTAGTAATTTTAAATAAAATAAAATTGAATATTTCAAAAATTTCAGTTTGTTGGACTCTTAGGGGTAACCATTAATTTGTGGTATGCAGTTTTAAAGATGTATACTTATTGAGATTGGTTTGGTTTTTCAGGCTTGTACCATTAATATTAGAGATATAGCGTTTTTTCATGTTTCTATCTTATCGGGTGTTCAAGTTATAGCACTTTAAAAAAGTGGGAGGTGCTCGATGAGCGGGAAGGAGTGGGCGTAGCAAAAAGTCCTTCAAACTTGAAGTAGCGCATGACATTGTATGGAAAACTTTTTTGTTTTGTATGATAGAGGACTTTAAACATGGTAGTTTTACATGGTCCGACTAAATACATGAAAGTTTCATTAAGATCGGGCAACTGGAACTGGTACCTGCCATATAAAATGAAGAAGAGGAAGAGAAGTAAGGTTCACGTCGTTGTATGGAAAACTTTTTTGTTTCTTAATCAATTGACTTGAAACTTCACACTTATGTTCTTAGGGTGCATGAAAACTATTTTGACCGAAAAAACGGCAATGCTACGCCCACTTTTAGCCAAAGTCAATAATTTGCATATCTCCGGTACCCAATGAGCAAAAACAATGAAAATTGGTATATAGGCAAATTAGATGGAGAGAAAATATATTCAGTCAAAAAAATGGGCGTGGCACAAGAAAGTGCGTGAAGAGTATATAAGCTTCAGCCTTGCTGAAGATAGCGTTCTTACTGGTTTTCTGTTCCTAAAATACCAATGTGTCATGATAACCAGCGAAGAGTTTTATTATCCATGCAGTCTGTGACCCAAAGCTAAAAACGCAAAACGGTAAATAAAATCTTAAAACATTTAATATAAAAGCACATTAACCGCCCTATTTTAAAAATAAGATTTAAAGACTTTTGGTATTTTACGCAACAATGTCTTAAATCGAATGCTCGGCTTTACTACAAAGCTGTTTTTGAGATAACACTACGCAAAATTTATGTTAAGCGTATGTTAAGTTCTACATGGAATATTGAAATGACAAATGTTCTTGTGTGTCTCATATAAACATAAGTGCAGCTAGCACTTCTCATCCGCCTTGTCCTCTTCTTCCGATTTGACACACAAGTGCACCACTTTCGACAATGATTCACGTACACAATTCAGACAGGAAGCTCTCAGCTGGCGTAATCCCTTATGCGCTGTGTATCGGGATGCACCATAGGCGGTCCTAATATTCATTCATGTTCACAATTGCTTTCGTGTTTTTGGTTTGGAAAATATGTAACTGAATTAAAATAATCAAATATATAATCAAATGCAATTATAGACTCTTCATGATCATGTGAATTCAATTACCAAATTATTTCTTGAAGACAGCGTTCTGGAAAAATGTGTAAAAGTGAATATATCACTCTACAACATTACCGATTTGGCCGTGTAAGCCCTTAAAAGTGATATACATGTTCACTTTTACACATTATAGTATATATTAGGGGTTTTCACGTCAAACTCGGTAACGTGATAAAGTGATAATTGATGGAAACCAAACAAAAAAATACATTGTCAAAGTTTATCGAGTTTTCAATAAGGCTTTTCATGG
Organism: Phortica okadai; assembly: GCA_034638295.1. Lineage (NCBI taxonomy): Eukaryota > Metazoa > Arthropoda > Insecta > Diptera > Drosophilidae > Phortica > Phortica okadai. The sequence goes on along the minus strand of CM067848.1, from coordinate 15,805,430 downwards.
CCAACTCGGTAAGGTGATAAAATGATAATTGATGGAAATTAAACAACAAGATACATTTGCGGTGTTCACACATTTCTCGTTAACCTTTAAATTTATGAAAATATGAACGTTAAGTACGCAAATGGGTGAACACTTTATTTGACCTTTTCGTTAAAGTTGCTGGTTAAAGTTGTGAATTAGTTAATATTTCATCTTATATAAGCAAACGAAAAAGTGAATTGTGCGAAATAAACCAAATGAAATTTAAATTCAGCGAAATTACGTAAAAAATCAATTAATGGAATATAAAATTAGTCACGTCATGCGAAAAATTGAGTTTTCTAATGGTAAATATGTTTCTTTATTAAAAAAAAACATGTAGTTAACAATTTATGCTAAAATGATGCACAGATGTAGGCCAATATGGGTATATAGAGGAAACATTGGACTACTTTATGGGCGACATTATTGTCATATGTACATTGGATGCCGAAATGACGAAATCAAAGATCCAAAGTCTGCATTTTGATGCGTTAGTTGTATATGTTGTGTTATTGCTTGTAACATACGAGTAGTCGTTGCATTCGGAAAAATATGGGAGTTAATTATACCCTGTACACATACTGTTTATTGGGGTATATTGAGTTTGTTTGAGATGGTTTATATGTAACGCTTAGAAGGAGAGGAGGGGGACCCTATAAAGTATATATATTCTTGATCAGGTCGTCAGGACGAATTGATTTAGTTCTGTCTGTCCGTCCGTCCTCACCATTGGTTCTCGGAAACTATAAGAAAATAGACTCGTGTGGTCAAACGCAATTTCTGCCACGCCCACTCCTTCTCGCCCATCGAGCACCAAACATTTTTTCAAAACAAAGTAGCTCGAAAACCTGATAAGTTAGGAACATGAAAATGAGTATGTAGACTCAGTATGTGTAGCTCTACAAAACCGCAAACCACATTTTTTCCCCCTCTCCTTCGTTTCCACACTTAAAGTTGCTGTATCTGCTAAATTAAACTGTATCTACTAACATATAATGCAAGCTATGCAAGCTCAGTAATCTTTTTAAAACTGCATACCACAAACTATAATTTTCCTCGCTGTGCGTCCCCGCAACGACAAACAAATTGAAATTTAGCATAAATTGCGCTTTGAACACTACCTTATCCTATTTTAAACAACAGCAGCAATGCTTTGTAACAAAAAGCGTACTTAAGCGACACCTAGTGGTAGCAATTGGTAACACTGTAAGCCCTGCCTTACCTTACCGACGATTTTAAATAGCGACAGAATTAACATTGTTAACATTACTGTTGCTGTCGGCGAAAGTTAAACATATGCTATTAACATAGTTAATGTTGAAAAAGGAAAACGTTTTCAAATTTAATTTTGCAACTTTTTTTTGTATTTGCAAATTTGAGGGAGAAATTGAGTAAAAATTGGATGAATTTATGGACGACATTATTGACATATAATTGTACCATCGAGTGACGAAGTTGAAGTTCCAAAATGTGAATTTTGATGCAAAAGTTTTATGTGTTGAAATTGGCAATTTAATGGTGAATGTGAAGTAAAGTGTCCGAATAACGTACGTCATTTGAGTATTAAATTCTTCCGAAAGTATAGCCACTTTTTTAAAGAAACTGACTTAAATTTGCAAGTTACTACTTTCCCATACGTTAACCAACAATAAGCCTCGGGGTCTATGAATTTCGTTAAAATTTGAACAGTGCATTTTGTTGTTGGCAATTTAACTTTTCATACGTTTATATCGCACATGTTTAACTAAACTGTCACAACTCAAAATTTGTTTTTTTTTCGAGTTTTCATGTAAAAACTGTTTATCGTATGCATATCTATCACCACAAAAGAGGTGGTGTAATTATCTGACTTAGAAACAGAGTTATGCCTCTTTTCAATATTGCATTTCCATAAGGTTGTCATTGGCACTAAAGCAGTTTTTTGCGTTTCCTGAAAATTCATGTTTTTTGAGTTTTGACAGTTTAGTTAAACATGTGCGATATGTTTACGAGAAATGCGTGAACATCGCAAACGTATTTTGTTTTTGGATTTTCATCAATTTACGGACAAGGCTTAATCAATTTCTCTAGCGTCCCGATCAAGAATATATATACTTTATGGGGTCCCCCTCCTTCTGTGCGTTACATAAATTTGGCTTTTGCACAAATTGCAATTGTTTGTCGACATGTCGAAGTGCTCGAGTTCAACGCCAGATCAAATTTTTAAAGAGTTCTTATACTCTTCACGTATGCGAATAGTATTATAAGTTTGTCACGGAGTTTGTAACAAATCGAAATATTCATTCCCGACTATATAAAGTATATATATTCTTGATCAGGAAGACAAGACGAGTTGATTTAGACATCCCCGTCTGTCTGTATGTCTGTCTGTCTGCATGTATGCAAACTAATCCCTCAGTCTTGAAGCTATCGTGCTGAAATTTTGCTCAGAGTTTTGAAATTTATTACGATGAATCATTCATCGGAACCAGCAAGATCGGATCATTGGAACTGGTAGCTCCCATACGAAAAGAAGAAGAAAACAAGAATTGAATTGTTGTATGGAAAACTTTTTGTAAATTATTGATTTTTGCTATAAGTGGGCGTAACAATGGCCAATTTTTGGTCAAAATAGTGTTTATGCCTCTCTAAGAACTTAAGTGTGAAGTTTCAAGTCAATTGATTAAGTAACAAAAAAGTTTTCCATACAAAGACGATAAATCTTGATTTATCTTCCTCTTCCTCATTTTGTATGGCAGGTCAATGAAGGTTGGTTTAGGCTTAGGTTAGGCAGCTCGACAGAGTCAAGAGCACCCAGTGACCATTAGGTCCATTGTATTGCCTGATGAAGACAGGACGGATTGCTAGGAGTGGGAAAGGTTGATGGGATAGTGGATGGGAGAATGGTCAAGTATTATTCTCCGGATTCTACTACCAGTCCTATTAGGCTTCGGCAGCCCGTGGAACCACCCAGTAGAGTCCAGGAACAGTGCCAGGTCCTCTAGGCGCGCAGGGCAATTACATTGAAGGTGTTGGATACTCTCAGTCTCTTCTTCATTTCCGCAGCTACGACAGTGGTCTTGTTGGGATTCACAGTACCGTTGGGCCATACGACCAATGTAGCAGTGTCCCGTTAAGACTCTTATCAGCATCCATATCCTGTTCTTTGTTAAGTGTAGGAGCTCGGAAATGCGCTTTGGTTTATATGGTGGCCATAATGCCTTGAACAACTCGCAGCCCAGTACTGCTGTCCAGTGTTCGGCGACCGCAGTCCTCATGGTACCTTAGAGTTCCGCCGATATACTGGATCGGCCTTTCAATGTCGGTCACCACGATACTTGTTGATGACGCTGAACCGGATCTAGCACACTCATCAGCCGCCTCGATTCCAGGCACACCCATGTGTCCTGGTACCCAGGCAAGTCTGATTAAGTGCCATAACTGTGTTTCGGATGAGTTTACTTGAATGAGACAGCTTTTTGCGCTGATTGGGTATCGACGTAGATCGGTACGTTCCTCGGGCTCTCACCCGAGTTATGTCAATATAGACGCCTGCAAAACGGCGTAGATCTGTATAGATTGACAACTCGTTCTGCCTCAAAGGATTTTCTAGTTGCCAATCTAATCTGTTCATTCAATTCAACGGTGAATTCGTCGTCCCATTTGAGATCTGAAACACAGTAGTCGTTCTCATTTGCCACAATAGTTCCCATTAATCGCTGGGTTGTAGCCTTACCGCAATCCTTGCTGCCACGTGCTTGAGGGCGACTCCAATTGGATTCTGATTCAACATCACATCAAGCGCTGCTTAGGGGGGTAGAACAAATACATCCTGTAACACCCAAGCAAGAGAGTCTTTGTACTTTGCGGAGGTTATTTAGATGGGAATTGGTACGACCCACCTCCCACCAAACCAGCGCTCCGGAGGTAAGTATAGGTCTGACGACTGCTGTGTAATACCAATAAATGATATACGGTTGCAGTCCCCATTCTTTACCAAATGTCTTTTTATATACAAAGAAGGCCTGTAGTGCCTTTTTCATCCTCTCTCCGGAGTTCCTCTTCAGGAGAGTTTATAGTTGACGATTAATTCAAGGTATTTGGCCTCCTTTGATAGCACAAGCTCTGTTCCTCCCAGTGTTGGGAGTTTGAAGCATGAGGCAGAGTTAGGCTCAATGCGCCGTTTAGGAGCTCACTGATGGTAGGGAGGAATCTGCCTGTCACCATGAGAACCAGGTCGTTACTCTACATCCCTTATTTTCCAGTTTTAGGAGAAGATCATTAAGGACAAGGTTCCACAACAAGGGAGATATGACACTCCCTTGCAGAGTTCCCTGGTCACCTACTACTGACATGTCCAAATCAACTCGTCTTGTCGTCCTGATCAAGAATATATATACAGTAATATCCTGACTTACGCTACCCCGTTTTACGCGAATTCGAATTTACGCGGTTTTTCATTTTGATTCAAACCCAAGGGGAATCAGATTCAGATCCTGAAGAAATCGATGTATTTATGCGCAAATCATTCAAACCTGACTAACGCGAATTCAACTTACGCTCACTCGGTCCCACCTACCGCGTAAGTAAGTGAATATGTCAGTGTTAAAAACTTCAGCACAAACTTATAATACTATTCACTGCGTGAAGAGTATAAACAGTAAGGATTGGTGTCGACAGTACTCGACTCCGATATACCCTGTACCTTTAATTTGTAACGACTATTTGACGGCGTTGCCCCGCCCACTTTTTAATAAAAACAGATTTAATTTTCAATCAATTTCATATATACCAAGTTTTACTCTTTTAGACCAATTCGTTCTAGCGATACAACGGTTTTCTATCTTCTTGAATTTCAGGACAGCTATATACAGTCAGGGACAAAAGTTTAAATACACCATATAAATTGATAGTTTAAAGAAAATTAAAAATTTTTCGAAAGTTGTAAGCATGCAGTTTTTTTTCATTTCATTTATAAATAAAAACAAAAACAAAACAGTAAGGACGCTATCTTCAGTAAGGCTGAAGCTTATATACTTTTCACGCGCTGTCTTGTGCCACGCCCATTTTTTTGACTGAATATATTTTATCTTCATCTTATTAGCTTATATACCAATTTTCATTGTTTTTGCTCATTGGGTACCGGAGATATGCAAATTATTGATTTGGGCTAAAAGTGGGCGTAACCATGACCATTTTTGTTAAAATAGTTTTAATGCCTCCCCAAGAAAATAAGTGTGAAATTTCAAGTCAATTGGTTAAGAAACAAAAAAGTTTTCCATACAACGACGTGAATCTTGCTTCTCTTCCTCTTCTTAATTTTGTATGGCAGGTACCAGTTCCAGTTGCCCGATCTCAATGAAACTTTCAGGCATTTAGTGGGAGTACTTAAAAGTACTATGTTTAAAATTTCAGCACTCTATCTTTCAAAAAAGTTTTCCATACAACGATTCAAGTTTTGTTCACTTTTCTTCTTCTTTCCTAAGTATAGTTTTATAGAGTGATCAAAGGGAGTAAACTAAGAAGAATGTACAGAGAAGGAGCAATTAAAATGCAATTAAGTTCAAAGAGTAACTCAGAGCGCTGTTCTCGTGGTCTGTTAAACTAAGTATAAATTACAGCAGGTCCAACTTATTAGTCCCGCTTTAGTGCAGGTCTCAAAAAATACTTTTAAGGTCGTATTCTCGAAACTCATCTGAAAAATGCTGATGGTTATTATTATGCACACTTAGGCCCAGTTTCACAGTCAAAGTTAACCCAGGGTTAACTCCGAGTAACAATTTTTCAGTAGTTAACCCCTGAGTTAACCCTCCTACATTCTAGGGTTAACCCCGAATTAACTACTCTGTTTTAACTTTTTCTATTTATGTTTTTTAGGCCCAGTATCACAGTCAAAGTTAACCCAGGGTTAACTCCGAGTAACAATTTTTCAGTTTCACACTTAGTAGTTAACCCCTGAGTTAACCCTACTACATTCTAGGGTTAACCCCGAGTTAACTACTCTGTTTTAACTTTTTCGCTTTATGTTTTTTAATGTCAAAACAGAACTAAATTTGTCTGTCAAAAAAATAAAAATTAAATATGTCCCAATTAATAGAAATGAATTTGATAAATGAGCTTGTATAGCAGCATTCAACCAGGTAGTCTCACATCATATGGAATTACTGACATCGGAAGTCGTTTACTTTTCATTGGGAGAAGATATGCATCATTTATACAAAGTTTCCTTGTGTGACTGCTATGTGTATTGCACCCATGTTGTGTTTTACACGAAACTAACATAACTATGTACTATGGTACCATTTGAACAGTGCGGTTTACTTTCGTTGTGCAGAGTAACTGCCCGCCCCTTTGTAATGGTAAAATATACAATTAGACATAATCGAGTCAACATTTCACCGCTTTTTATATTGGATTCTCTTCTCCTATCCATTACTAATTGAAGGTGATTTTTAAAATAACTGAAAAAATAAACAGTGTTTGGTAAGTAGATGTTCAATGTTGTAAAACATTATTCTCAAAAAATAGAATGTTGCCATACTTATATAACTAGAGTTAACTCGTCACTGTGGAACTGAAAGTCAGAGTTAACTCCGGGTTAGGGTTAAATTCGAGTTAACTTTACTCTGGGTTAACCCTAGACTGTGAAACTGGGCCTTAATGTCAAAACAGAACTAAATTTGTCTGTCAAAAAAATAAAAATTAAACATGTCCCAATCAATAGAAATGAATTTGATAAATGAGCTTGTATAGCAGCATTCAAACAGGTAGTCTCACATCATATGGAATTACTGACATCGGAAGTCGTTTACTTCTCATTGGGAGAAGATATGCATCATTTATACAAAGTTTCCTTGTGTGATTGCTATGTGTATTGCACCCATGTTGTGTTTTACACGAAACTAACTTAACTACGTACTATTGTACCATTTGAAGAGTGCGGTTTACTTTCGTTGTGCAGAGTAACTGCCCGGCCCTTTGTAATGGTAAACTATACAATTAGACATGATCGAGTCAACATTTCACCGCTTGTTATATTGGATTCTCTTCACCTATCCATTACTAATTGAAGGTGATTTTTAAAATAACTGAAAAAATAAACAGTGTTTGGTAAGAAGATGTTCAATGTTGTAAGACATTATTCTCAAAAAATAGAATGTTGCCATACTTATATAACTAGAGTTAACTCGTCACTGTGGAACTGAAAGTCAGAGTTAACTCCGGGTAAGGGTTAAATTCGAGTTAACTTTACTCTGGGTTAACCCTAGACTGTGAAACTGGGCCTTAAAGTACAACATGTGAAATATATATATGTCAAAGGATCGACACTTTGAAATATATTTGACTTTTCTAAGGCCCCGTTTCACAGTCTGGGATAAACTCCGAGTAAAGTAGAGACGAGTTTAATCCTCACCCAGAGTTAACTCTGACTTTCAGTTTCACAGTGAAAAGTTAACTCGAGTTAAAAGAGTCTGGCAAAAAATTTTTTTTTGGAATAATGTTTTACAACACCGAACGTTTACTTATCTAACACTGTAACGGATAGCTAAGGAGTATCCAATTTAACAAGCGGCGAAATTTTGAATTTATTTTGACAAATTATATATGTAGTTTATAATTACAAAGGAATGGGCCTTTACTCCCCGCAATGAATGTAAACCGTACACTTCAAATTGTACAATAGTACATATGCATGTTAGTTTCGTGGAATACACATCGTGAGTACAATACACTTAGCAATCACACAATGAAACTTTGTGTAAATGATGCATATCTGCTTCCAATGAAAAGCAAACAACTTTCAATGTCGGTAATTCCAGATGATGTGAGATTACCTGGTGCACTGCTGCTATACAAGCTCATCTTTCAAACTCATTACTATTGATTGAGACATATTTAATTTTTATTTTTTTGACAGAAAAATTTAGTTTGTAACTCGGAGTTAACCCTGGGTTAAACTGGGTGAAACTGGCCCCAAATGTTGCCTCAGTATGCTGATGCCATCCGCCCGGGAGAATTTTGTTTTTGTTGCAGTTTTATTTTCTAAAAATTAAAATAGAAATGTTTGCTCTTGTTTGGGTGGTGTTGGCTGTCAAATTCGACAGCAGTTATGATAACTCTTTTAAAATGTCAGATTCTTTTGCTGATAACGGCGAAGGGGCACTTTGCGAAACGGGTAATGCGTCAGATATATGCCCACTTGTTTTTTAAATTCGTTTGATGATATCATAAGCACTGTGCACTTCTTGCTTTTGCACACCGTGGGCATTCATTAACATCGATGTCATCAATATTTTCAAAACATCGCTACAATCGATGTTTGTTAGGTTAACAGGTGGGCTGAAGCTATGGACATCGAAAGAATTGTGGACAAATACCTGAAAAGTAAGTAATAATGCAAACAGAATCCCAAGCTTTTGTACCAACCAAAGACAGCCGGCAAAACAACAAATTTGCTCGACCACCTCAGACACTTGCATCCAGATCGACTCAAAACTATTGAAATTTTGTGACCAGGGAGTAGTTCTACAATTATGATTGCACAAGGAAAAGGAGAATCGACCAAAAATTCATGATCATGATAGCTTTGAACGTCCAACCTTTCAGTATTGTGGAGGATAATAAGTTTTTAAAACTTATAAATGAAATAGACTCACGTTATAAACTGTCCAGCAGAGCATATTTGTGTGACGTAGTTCTTTGTACTAAATATGAGGCATTAAAGTCCATGCTGCGATTAATTTCAGACACTATTTAATTTTTTGAACGACAGACCTTTGAACATCGAAAACCAACGAGGGCTATATCACCATCACGTGCCATTTTATTGCCGATAGCTTTAAGCTTAACTCAGCAGTGATGTCTGCTACACATCTTTTAACGCCCCCGAATCACACAGTTCCTATTCGCCGATTCGATTTGCACGGTGTTGATTGAATGGACGACATTTTAACTAATAAGGGCGGTATAGCAATTTTAGCACATTTTTATTACAAAACCAGTAAGGGCGGTATAGTTGAGTCTTCTCAACTATATAATAGGCTGTTCACACACCTATGTTTATAACACGTTAAACTTTCGCCAACAGAAAAAGCAGTGAACCACGATATGAATTCTGTATTTGGTAAGGTAAGGCAGGGCTCAGAGTGCAATGTTGCCATTTGATGGCGCTTTAGTACGGATTTTGTTACAAAGCATTGCTGCAAAATTTTAGTTTGTTGGTCTTTGCGTGAAAATGGTAGTTTGTTGTATGCAGTTTTAAAAAGGTATGTTTACAAACTGAGTTTGCATACAAAATTTCAGCATTGTATCTTTTATACAATTTTAAGAAAAAAATGACCTTTGGTTGTGCTCGATGGGCGGGAAGGAATGGGCGGTGCAAAAATTCCTTCAAACTTGATCTAGTGTTCGACCACACGAGTCTATCTTTCAAATTTCAAGTCTCTAGCTCTAATAGTTTTCGCAGTGTTAAGTACGGTTTTTGTTACAAATAGGATAAAGCAGCGTTCAAAGCGCAATTTATGCCAAATTTCAATTTGTTTGTCTCTGCGTTGTCACACAGCGTTGAAAATTAAAGTTTGTGTTTGTATGCAGTCTTGTAGAGCTATACATACTGAGTCTATATTCTCATTTTCATATTTCTAACTCATCCGGTTTTCGAGTTACAGCCTTTTGATGGTTGGTGGTGCTCGATGGGCGGGAAGAAGTGGGCGTGGCAAAAATTTCTTCAAACTTGATCTAGCGTTTGACCTCACGAGTCTATTCTTCAAATTTTAAGTCTCCAGCTCTTACAGTTTGAAAATTACAAATTGAAAGAGGCCAAAATAGCAGTTGTCAAATTAACCCAGCAGCTAGAATTTGGTCGAGAAATTATTTTACTCCGAAAAAAGACCACTTGAAACGAAAAATAAACTACAGGCGCTCAACCCCTTTTTGGATGGAGATGGCGTGCTACGAGTGGGAGGCCGGCTTCAAAACGCATTGTTGCCCTATGATGTGAAGCATCCAATTATTAGTGGCAAATCACATTTTGCTTGTCATATCATAAATAAAGCTCTTAAGGAAACCTTGCATGGTGGACTAAAGCTAATGAGGAACTACATTCAAGGAGAGTATTGGGTCTTTGGGCTAAGAAACTCCTTAAAAAAGTATCTTCAAAGATGTATTACCTGCATTAGGTACAAAAAGAAAATGGCCAGCCAACTAATATGGAATTTGCCGGTGTATAGAGTGATGGGCTAACATCCGTTCCAAAACACTGGCATCGATTACGCTTGGCTTTTTCAAATCGGATGTTCAAAAGGTAAAGGCCAATAAACTTTCAAGGGATATATATGCCTTTTTGTTTGTATGGCAACAAAGGCAATACATCAAGAGGCCGTCAGCGATCTATCAGCTGAACGGTTTTTGGAAGCTTTGCGTCGATTTTTTCCAGGCGCGGGAAAAGTGAGCACCTTTACTCGGACAATGGCACTAACTTCGTGGGAGCAGCCAGAATATTGGATAAGGAGCTTGTCGACGCACTAATTGGAGTTCCAGAGCGTTTTGAAGAAAATCGAAGAATTGGGAACCTGGACAGATGGAGACATTTGCAACGCATCAGAGGGGAATCCTGGAGAAAGTGGAAAGAAGATTATCTGGTGTCTCTTCAACAACGGACAAAATGGCGTCATGAAAAGCCGAACCCTAAAGAGAGGCAAGTTGTCTATATTAAGCAAGAGAACACGCACCCAGCAAGATGGCCTATGGGACGAATAACAAAAACTACCAAAGGACAAGACAGTAAAGTCCGAGTAGATACAGTGAAAACGACCAATGGGGAAATTCAAAGTTCGTTGAATAAAATCTGTCTGCGAAGTCAGCGAAGAACAGCTCAACGATCAAAACAACGAGCCAACCGATGAAAAAAGACAGCGACGGACTAGAGCAGCAAAAAATAACGCGAACAAAAGCGATCATTGGCCTTCTTATGATCCTGCAAGTAGCCAAAACAAAGAAATTACGCATTCAACACGTGGAAGATCAAACCGCAATAATTATGGAATGGAATGAAATGAAGAAAGTGGAAGTCGTCTCATCAAGTTGGCAACTGCCAACTCTACGATATGCATTTCCTGGATAAAACAGCCTCCATTTGAGAAAAACTGGGCGAATTTAACGAGAATTTTAAATTGGTTAGTAGTACAATGAAAGCAAAGGTTGACAACACACAGGAAAGAAACAAAATTAGAACACAAGCATCGGAAAGGAAGAAAGGGTTTATTATATTTTTTGACATCGGGACTGCAGAAAGATTAAAATAAAACATGGAAACTATCGTCAAAAACGAGAAACACCTTAGCGAGTATATGGACAACCAGACTTCAATCATAAATGCGACTGCGGATTTAATTCACACGACCACAGAAGAAGTGACTAGGAACTTTAAAATGGTCATCGTTGAAATAAATAGAATGCAGGACACAATAAAGGAGAATTTCTTTATCTTTAAAGAAGCTATAAGGTTCTTCATGCTGATAAATCAGGTGCGAAACTGGGTTGACGAAGCAGAAAAACTTCAATCCGCAGCTCTCACGCTTATAACGGATGTTAATCAAGGGAGTGTTTTCTGATTGAACCAAACAAAATGTTGACAGAGCGGGAAAAGATTTAGCACAAACTGCAAAGGAACCAACTTCTATCGGGTGGAAAGTCTCCAGAAAAATTGCAGTTGGTATACAAGCTAATGAAGGCCCAGGCAATATTCAAGGACAACGCGCTTATAATTGACGTAAGGCTGCCCATCTATGTAAACCAGCATCCCAGTCTCTTCAAGATCGTTCCAGTGCCGCTTCAAATCAATACAGGGATGTGGATTCCGCAAATTCAAACGGAATTCCTTATTTATAGCACCAAGTTAAAGATCTGCATTACAGACACAGATCGATGCCATCATGTAAATAAGGACACTTCGCTTTGCGAAGGAAACTGGGCAGGGAAGGATACAAATGACCGGATTCGTGAGGTATCGCCAATTCAGCCGAGCAACAAACAGTCATGCAATATGATCGAACACGCCGGAGATGTGTATTACAAAAGAAAAACCGATGGCTTGTAAAAACATTCAGAAACAAGTCAGCTCACATGGCTGCCGAGTCTACCACGAAGTGGTTATATTGCCGAGCCCCGGATTTTAGATGTACCTGATGGATGCACGACTAGAATAGCTGATTTCACCATTATCACCCCACAAGTAATAACAACGACTGACACAGCAACATTTGCTGCGTATATCCTAAAAGTGCTAGACGAAAACGAACCTTGGGCTCCAACAGCTCTCCACCACGTCGTGGTCAATAACTCAGTGGAATTACAACGAGTACAACAAGGCCTTAAGAAACTGGAAAGCAACAGGGTGCGCATCGAGGATCTGGTGTTACACACAGTAAATGGACACATATCATTAGGCTTGGTGATGGTACTGACCGCTGCAATAATCGTTCACGCGATAAGAGGAATCAGAGACAAGAGCTACTAACTTTCGTGTTTCCTGCCGCCCCGCAGAATGTTCAAGCGGTAGCATGAACATAAAAATCTATCATCGCGGAGGGGCTACTGATAAATATATTGTCACATGCGGCGATATTTTATTTACACCAAGAGTCTTACAAACTCAGCGCTAGCATGATTAGATTTAAGAACAACGCGGAGTTTTACAAACTCAGCGATAGATAATAGTATAAATAGAATAAAGATAACGTTGCGCTTTTCGACCGCAGTATAGTAATAAGCGTCAAAAATAATTAAATATAATAAAAAGAGGCAGCTCGCAAGAGCTGCATGTCAGGACAACCTACATCACTAAAGTGTACGCACGTATTAATGTGTATAAAAATTCCGTTGCTGCAACAACCACCAGGACAATCATTTAGCAGTTCCCTTCTAATATCGTCACCATGTCTATCAAAAGAACAGGTCTGGGAGCGTTAAAAAGGTCACAGCCGTGGGAGTTATCGATAGTGAAATTCTATCGTTTCGGTCAGCTGCAACACCCCCTTTAGTAATGTTTTGTCTTCGTCCTTAATTATTTGTTTGACGAACTTATTAGGTTTGACGAAATATTCGTCGTTGGTGGTAGTATTCGTGTCCAAATTTTGTGTTTGACGTTTTGTTCGAGAAAAATAGAAATTATTCTATCTTGGCTTTGTTTGTCGAACAAATTTGACAGTGGATGGCAATGTTCATTTGTAAAAAGTTTTCCTAGCGTGAAGACGTGTATAAAATGTCGAAAAAATTTTTGCTAGAATTTATTAATTGCCTGCAAAATGATGTTTGCAAACAATGTTTGAACTAGTTTGTGGCAAAATGATTTTTTGTTCGACAAACAGTTTTTCAAACAAATTCGACAATGGATGACCTGCTTAAGATAGAATCATTTATATTTTCCTCGAACGAAACGTCCAATACGAAATTTGAACACGAACACTACCACCAACGACGAATATTTCGTCAAACCAAAAACATTCGTCAAACAAATTCGACTGTGGATGGCCTGCTATAGACTTTAGTGAGAGCAGTTTAACACGTTTTCATTGTGAGAAAACTGACTCAAAACTTTAAACGCGCTTTTCTTGAAACAACATGGTCGCATCGATAACTCGGGCAATAAGTAAGCGAGTTTGATCAGAGTTTTTTTATTTTGTTCGTATTAAGAGTTTTTTAAAATTTACATTTTTACTATTTTTCAGGCTGCTTAAAAACAAAATGAATGGCATAAAAATAAAACAAAAATGTTCAATTGGTAGCCATTTTGAAAAAAATTCAAATTTCAAAATTTACGCTTAATGTTAGCCACCATTAAGGGAACGTACCCAAATTACGTGACCCATTTGTGACACTTTTCAACACCCTCACCCCCCTCCCCTCCTCGGTAACCAAATTTTTATGAGAAAATATACAAAATCGGTTAAGAATTGCTTCACTTATCGTTGCGACCATGGATTCCTTTTTATACCCTGTACACATACTGTGTATCGGGGTATATTGTGTTTGTTTGAGCGAAATGTATGTAACGCACAGAAATATGCACTTGCGACTATATAAAGTATATATATTCTTGATCAGGATGACAAGAGAAATTGATTAAGCCTTGTCCGTCCGTCTGTCTGTCCGTCTGTCCGTCCGTATTCACCAATGGTTCTCAGAAACTATAATAGCTAGAGACTTGAAATTTGGAGGGTAGACTCGTGATGCTCGGCAGCAGATCAAGTTTGAACGGTTTTGTGCCAAGCCCACTCCTTCCCGCCCATCCAGCACCGCCCACTTTTTTTAAAACGCTATAACTCGAACATCCAAAGAGATAGAAACATTAAAATCGGTATGTAGACTCAGTATAAGTAGCATTTCCCCTCCCCCGGTTGTTTTCTTAAAATTGCTGTATCTTCAAAACTATTAGAGATACGAAATTGATAGTTACCCCTCAATGACCTACAAACTCAAATTTTTCGTGAATTCCACATTTTTTGACCGATTTGCTTGATATTTTGAACACTATTTGAATATGCGACGTCAGATCAATATGTTTTTGTAGACTGAGGGTGTTGCACCGGCTACTGTGTGTGCAGGGTATTATATTGTCGAGTATACTCGACTATAGCGTCCTTACTGGTTTTTTTTAAATTTGTGTCAATAATCTTAAATATATACTAATAAAACAATAAATAATAAAACAAACCAGTAAGGACGCTATCTTCAGCAAGGTTGAAGCTTATATACTCTTCACGCACTTTCTTGTGCCAAGCCCATTTTCTTGACTGAATGTACTTTCTGTTCATCTTATTAACCTATATACCAATTTTCATTGTTTTTGCTCATTGGGTACCGGAGATATGGAAAATAATTAATTTTGGCTATAAGTCCCATTTTTCGGTCAAAATAGTTTTCATGCCTCCCTAGGAACATAAGTGCGAAGTTTAAAATCAATTGGTTAAAAAACAAAAAAGTTTTGCATGCAACGACGTGAATCTTGATTCTCTTCCTCTTCTTTGTATGGCAGGTACCAGTTCCAGTTGTCCTATCTTAATGAAACTTTCAGGCACTTAGTCGGACCACGTGAAACTACTATGTCTGAAATTTCAGCACTCTATATTCCAAAACAAAAAAGTTTTCATAGAACGATTCAATTTTTGTTTTCTTCATCTTTTTGTATGGGAGATACCAATTCCAATGATCCGATCTTGCCGGATACGACGAATGATTCATCGTAATAAATTCCAAAACTCTGTGCAAAATTTCAGCTCGATAGCTGAGGGAATAGTTTGCTTACATACAGACAGACAGACGGACATGGCTAAATCAAAAATATATATACTGTATAGAGTCGGAAATAAATATTTCGATCTGTTACAAACTCCGTGACAAAGTTATAATACTATTCACATACGTGAAGAGTATAAAAAACAACAAACCAGATATTGTTTTCTTTACTCGGTCAAAAAAAAAAACAAAAATCACAAATTTGTTTGGCCGTAACAGTGGCGTTTGCCCTTAATTGTAATAATACATGTATAAAAATGTTACTTTCTTTCCATTATTTAACAGTAAATTGTACCTCGTGTTGAAAAACTAACGATATTTTCATACAAAAATAAAATCAATGGTACTGCCAATTGTCAAAACGATATACAGTTCGCGTTCTTGTACGGAGCGCAATGTGAATGCCCTTTTTTCATTTAATTGTTTTTTGCCTACTGGTAATTTTAATACACACTATTTAATACAATAAAAAATATATGTTTTCTCTTGTCAAACTCATTGAATAAACACTAAAACAAGAAGCAAATATAAACAATTTATATTTCATCACACATATTAATCGAAGGTTTATCACCCTCGCAGTGTCCGAAATGAGTACTTATGTATTTAACGAGCGAGAGGCAGAGGGTCCTTGAGCATAGCTGTCCATGCTTGCCGATTCTGTGACTTTTCAATATTTGATCGATGTAGACATTTGCCCTGAGACTGTAGTTCAGCAAATTGCGCTACAATTGGATCCCTGCCACAAGATGCAACAGCAATGACACTATCGTGCTGATTAATATAATAGGCAACGAATTTTAAACTTTCCAAGTCGCCATCGATAATGACATCAGTGAATTTCCCATACCCAGAGTACCGTATTCCTTTGCCGAAGATCATCGTAAAAAAGAAAGGGACTGCCTGTAGTTTCATTACAGACCCGCTCATATTGATTGCTGCTACTCGGCCGTGATACTGAGCTAATTGATAGTGGCCGATGGTAGCACGGTCGCCGCCTAAGGAGTAAATGTGTGCGTTTGCAATATCTCCTCCCACGTAAACGTCGGGAACGTTTGTCTGAAGAAAATCGTTGACATCAATCGAGCCGTTAAGATTTATGCGTACGCCAGAATTTGCGAGGAAACCTGTGTTCAGAGTCGAGCCAGTGCCCATTATAAGAAGATCGCAGGGAAGAGATGACCGGTTTTTATTATCAACTTGTTCTTCTTCACCGTCCTCTACACGATCAGATTCAGTACCGTCCTCACTTACTTCTTCTTCCTCTTCTACCTCCTGCTCAAGCAGACGGACTGCTGTAACTTTACCATCGTAGTCACCCAGAACCTCAGTTATGCCGCTTTCCATACGCATTTCAACGCCGTTCTCTTCAAACAGTCGTAAGACACGCTCTCCAATTTCCTCGCTGAGTATAGATTTCAAGGGCACATTATCTCGACCCACGACGGTTACCTATATATTACTTATTCAGTATTACATTATCATTAATAATTTACGTTATTACTTACGCTTGCCACTTTTTTTGCCAGTGCGGCAGCTGCTTCTAGCGAAATGAAGCTTGAACCTAAGCAAACTACACGCGATTCTGGTGTAATAACTGCCGAAATGGCGTTAGCATCATTATAATCTCGCACTGTAAAGACATTCTTCAGGTTTGCCCCGGGAATAGGGGGTTTATATGCCGAACTGCCAGTTGCAATGTATATTTTGTTATACTTAATGACGAATCCATTCGAGCAATGAAGCGTTTTCTCAACTGTGTTAAGTTTTGTAGCCTCAACGTTCAGCATAAGCTCGATATCATACTCTGCGTAGAAGTTAGCATCGCGCAACTGCAGCGTGGCAATGTCAGCGTTCATTGACTTCGAGATCTTAACTCTATCATAAGGCGGTACATTTTCACGGCACAAAAACACAAGTCTACCAGTAAAGCCTTCTTGACGTAGTGTTTCTACACAAACTGCGCCAGAAGGACCGCCACCTACTACCACAAAAACACGATCATCTTTCGGGTCACGTTTAACCATATTCTTGAGTCTCTTGCTTTTCTCAAGATCGGAACGTTTTGCACGCAGCATGATTCCACCATCTTCAGCAACCTGGACGTTATAGCAAGGAAGAGAATCGAGTCCAGGGAAATCCTCAATGTCGCCGTTATCAATGTTAAAACAAGCGCCATGCCACGGGCAACGTACGCGACCTTGTCCAAGCGAGCCGGTATGTAGTGGAGCACCATAATGAGTGCATTTTGACCCAATGGCCTTGAGTTGTCCGTTCTGTTTAATTAACAAGACTCGTGTATTTTCGTCAAACGAGACCTGCTTCATTGAATTATCTTCAATGTCTTTTTGGTGACACACACGGACAGGGTCGGTGTAATCAGTTGAATTAACAGATCCATGTTGGCGTATTGCCATTTTGTTGTTCACAGCAGATGTTGAAGACTCACAAGTAGACTGATAAGAACCGGTAGCGCCTGCAAATAATGACCACCACAAATTAAACAAAATTGACGCACAAATTCTTATAAAAAAGAAAAGCTAATTTCTGTATACAATAATTTATGCCTTTTTAATGACAGAAAACGAAATACTTAGATATGTATGTACGAACATGTGTGTATAAGTAAACAAAAACTAAGAAGAAATGTGCAAAGAGCTACAGACTAAAAGAGAACGAAACATTGCAGAGGGTATAAAAACCTCGACCAAGCGGCCTCTCAACTTAAAAGCCGGTATGATTTGCAAGCAAGAGCAGCTACAATTTGTTCGTCTATCGATTATATGGCAGCTGCTGCTGTTATTTGCGGTTTCAGTAAACAGCGAGGGACCGCAGACAAAATTTGTTGGTACAGTCGGTGCACCTTATTCGCAACTGCAGAATCGGATACTCGCAAGACCGTATGAACGCCTGCAGGAACCAACAACTCAGACTCATGACATCGAGGAGCTATTAGCTGATTTGCAACAGCGACATAGTAAACTGTTCAATGAACTGCAGGCTTACAGTGAGGAACAGCCTCCAGCAAATGTCCAATTCGGCGCGGCACCACTTTTACGTAAAATTCAGCTGATGTATCTTGCGCCGCACTCCACCATTGAAGTCGCGCAGGATTTTGACAAACTCCAACGCAAATTGGACGAACTTAAAGGCCAGATTGAGGCAATGAATTTACGATTCGATGAACAATCATTAACGAAACAGACAAATAATTTGGCAAACGATAAATCACAAAATATAGGGAATGTGTCCAATAAGAATCCATTACTTTGGCTCGGTAACAAAACTGTAAATTCATCTACTCATGCTGATCAAAGACCATCGTTTATAAAACGTATTATGTCATATATAAGACCAGCTGGTCTACGTGGAACGGTAACGCGCTGGCCAATTTGGACGATGCTCAACGGAACAGGTATCAATTCTGAAGGACAAGAACATTCAGCAAGTTACGTTGGTCCTGCCACGGAAAAATCTTCTGTGCTTCTTAGCGCTGAAGAACTACTTATACAGTTGACACGGCAACGTGCTTACTTGGATGACATTATTAAACGTTTGGAATTCACATCTACAAACACAACTTCTATAGTGAATTAGTAATTTTATCCCAAGGACAAGATTAAAGTTTATTTTATAATTAAGTTGTTCACATATTTGAGTAATAATAAAAAAAAATTAATTTACTTGACAATTGTAGTGAACATCGTATGAATATAAAAATATACACAACCAAAAATTACACACCTTTTCACAACATTTTATGTATAGTCGAGTATACTCCACAATATAATACCCTGCACACATGGTAGGCGGTGCCATAACCTCAATCTACAAAAACATATTGATCTGACGTCACCTATTCAAAAAATTAAAGTTTGTCGGCCTCTGAGGGGAGCCATAAAAGAGGGGGAAGTTTTTAGTATGCCGTTTGTAAGATGTATTATCACTGAGCTTGTATACCTCGTACCTTTGTTAATTTTGGAGATATACAGAAAATAACTTGGGGAGGGGAAATGAAAATGAGGGGGGATTTTGTGGTATGCAGTTTTGTAGGGCTATACATACTGAGTCTACATACCGACTTTAATGTTTCTATCTTTTTGGATGTTCCCTCCTTAAATAAAAATAAAAATGTAAAAATTGCTGTGGGTACTATTTAGTCCAAGCATTTGGTCGTAAAAACAGGGGTTTCTTGGAAAGTTTCCTGGGGGTTTTGAAATTTCGTATCCTTGCGTATTCTGGGGAACTCTTTCCGAATTTCAACTTCACCACCTAGTTTCTGTGCCGGTCGAGCCGCCATCTTGGAAAAATGGCGTCCAAAATCTATCTCTATTCCAGCTCACGACAAAAACATTAACATATACATATAAAACAAGTAACGACGCACAATGGGAAATTTAACTACAATTACTGGCAAAAATTAATAACTCGAAGACTAAGCAACTTTTTTTGGTTTCGGTTTTTACATTAAGTTCTTAGGCTTGTAAGACAGTGTTTTGGAAACAATGGGCGTTTTTTAGAAACCAATTTTGAAATAACCAGTAAGGATGCTAACTTCAGCAAGGCTGAAGCTTAGATAATCTTCACGCCATTTCTTGTGCCACGCCCATTATTTTGTCTGAATCTTCTTTCTGTTCATTTTATTAGCCTGTATATCAGTTTTCATTGTTTCTGCTCATGGGGTACCGGAGATGTGCAAATTTTTTATTTTTTCTATAAGTGGGCGTAACCATGCCTTTTTTTTGGTCAAAATAATTTTCATGCCTCCCTTGGAATATATGTCTGAAGTGTCAAGTCAATTGATGAAGAAACAAAAAAGTTTTCCATACAACATCGTGAATCCTGCTTCTCCCTCTGCTTCATTTTGTATTATAGATACCAGTTCCAGTTGTCCGATCTTAATGAAACGTTCAGACATTTAGTCGGACTACGTAAAACTAATATTTTTGAAATTTCAGCTCTCTATCTTCCATAACAAAAACATTTTCCATACAACGATTTAAGTTTTGTTCATGTTTCCTCTTCATTTCGTATGGGGGCTACCAGTTCCAGAGGCCCGATAATGCCCATTACGACAAATGAGCTGACTATTATACTAAAAACTGATATGGAAAGTTTAAAAACGCTAAATAGCACCTATCACTTCTTTCCAGTAGCATACAAGTTTGTATTGGTAAATATGAGGTTGCTTGCTAAAAAATCAAATTTCCCGAAAAGTGCGCAAAAGTGCACATTTAAATTAGGTGCATCGGATTCAGAATCGATAACTGTATAAGTTTGAAAAGATTTAAATTCTAACAAATGCAAACAATTTTTTGTAGGCCTTCACAAACATAAGTTTTCTGAAAAAAAATTGTTTGAAAGGTGCCTCATTTCTTTACACAATTATAAGAACACAACGATAAATTTAGACTATCCAACATTACGAACACAAAGTACATACCCGACTGAATTGATTCCCTTTCAAATATTGTTTAAATAATGGTGTATTTATCAAATTTTTTAAATTTAAAATCACAAGTAAAATTTCACTTTTACAATATTAACAGCTGTGTTTAAAAGCCGTTAACTAGCCAGGGATGCATTTTTATGAAATTTCTGGTATGCAGCATTAAGTAACGATATATTTATAACATATCAGTAACAAAACCGCGTTTTAAAAATGAAGTTTGAAAATATAGTTTTGGCCATTAAACCTATTGTTCGACGCAATAGTCGAGTATACTCGACAATAAAATACCCTGCACACACGGTGGGAGGTGCCACACCCCAATTCTAAAACAAATCGCATATTTGGCATCGCACATTTTAAAAGTGTTCAAAATTTGGGTTGAAAAATGTGAAATTTATGAAAAATTTAAGAGGCAAGCATGACAAAGAGGGGTATTTTATTTTATACAAAATTTCGTGTTCATACCTCGTATAGTTTCGGAGATGTGGCAATTAAGAAAATTACTTTTTGAGGGGAAGTATGAGTAAATATTGGGGAACGACATTTTGTAGAGCTGTATATACTGCATCTACCATCCGAATTTTATGTTTTCATTTCGTCTGATGTTCGAGCTACAGAAAAGTGGGGGGTGTTGTTTAGGTAAGGAGTGGCCGTGGCAAAAAAAAAAAATTGCTTATGACACCACGAGTTTGTATTCCAAATTTCATGTCTCTAGCTCTTATAGTTTCCGATAACCATTGGTGAGGACAGACGGACAGATATAGCTATATCAACTCGTCTTGTCGTCCTGATCAAGAATATATACATATACTTTATGGGGTGTTACCCTCCTCCTTTTGGGTGTTACATACATTTGGTCTGAAATAAACTTAAGGGGGTTCTCTCATGTGATGCGTTGAAAAAAGTCAATTTTATTTTTTGCATAAAATAATTCCGTAAAATACCTAAAATATGATATTAAACTGGTTTTCCCAAATTCGAATTCGTTCCGGAGATGTAGCAATTAGAAGATATTAAATGTTCGGAGTGTTAACCGATCTTGAAATTTTAAACGCGTTTTTCTCGAAACACAGTTTTTCAAACTTGTCTCCATGATATCTCGAAAACGGCTTCACCGATCGGGTTGAAATTTAAATTGCAGTATCAGCATAAGTAAGCGCATCGCATAAACAAGAACCATGTATATAACGCACAGAAGGAGGGTAGGGGGACCCCATAAAGTATATATATTCTTGGTCAGGACGACAAGAGAAATTAATTGAGCCATGTCCGTCCGCCTGTCCGTCCGCCTGTCCGTCCGTCCTCACCAACGGTTCTCGAAAACTATAAAACCTAGAGACTTGAAATTTGGAGGGTAGACTCGTGATGCTCGGCAGCAGATCAAGTTTATTTTTTTTTGCCACGCCCACTCCTTCTATAACTCGAACATCCAAAGAGGTAGAAACATCAAAGTCGGTATGTAGACTCAGTATGTATAGTCCTACAAAACTGCATACCACAAAATCACCCCCCCCCCCTCTTTTTTCATTTCCCCTCCCCTAGTTACTTTCTGTAAATTGCTATATCTCCAAAATTAACAAAGGTACGACCCTGAAAATTTGTATTCAAGCTCAGTGATAATACATCTTAAAAACTGCATACCACAATTTTCCACCTCATTGATGGCTACCCCTCAGAGGCCTACAAACTTAAATTTTTCGTAAAATCCACATTTTTTTACCGATTTTCTTGATATTTTGAACATTTTTTGAATAGGTGACTTCAGATCAATATGTGTGGCCCCGCCTAACATGTGTCCAGGGTATTATATTGTGGAGTATACTCGACTATACCGCCCTTACTGGTTTTAAATAGTTCTAGTTCATACAATACGCGCAGGCATTCAAATGAAAATGCAATTCATCTTTATACTCTTGCAAGAGTATATTAACTTTGTCGTGAAGTTTGCAACGCAGAGAAGGAGACATCTCCGACTATATAAAGTATATATATTCTTGATCAGCACGACGAGACGAGTTCAAATAGCCATGTCCGTCTGTCTGTCTGTCTGTTTCAATGCGAACCCCTCCCAAAAATTTAAACGCAGAAAATTTTCTTTTAATTGCAGGCAGTTTATATGTAGAAACCAGACTGATCGGAATACTATAGCATATAGCTGCCATAGGAACGATCGGTTAAAAATGAGGTTTTTGCCCAATAAACTCTTTGATTTTAAAGCTATCGCCTCGATTTTTTGCACAAGAACATCTTAGACGTAAATTAAGACACATTACAAAATTGGTAAAGATCGGAAAACTATAGCATATAGCTCCCATAGGAACAATCGGTCAAAAACTCGGTTTTTGTTAGAAATACTTTTTTGTTCTCAACTATAAACAGATGAAACCTTGCAGTTACGCGTTTTTAAGAATCCTTGACTATATTACGAAGTTTCATAAGAATCGGACATAAGGGCGTGGCAAAGCCCATATAGAGAAAATCTTAAAAATGTGATTTATCTATAAGCAGACGGGATAGAAAATCGTAAAATGAAGTGTAGAATGATTGCATTGTACTCTTAAAAACAAGTTAGAAAATGGGCGGAACTATGTCCCTTTATCTTTATAAACTTATAAGATTCTTATTTTTTCCAAATGCTTGCAAGAGTATATAAGTTTCAGCAAAGCTGAAAATACATAGCTCGCTTACTGGTTTTAGATTCCGACAATCCAAAGTGCCGAAATCGTGGAGCCAGAAACATAGTTTTTTTGGAAGAAAATTTTGTTGTTAGTTCATAACATCCGTTATAATGAATATTTTAACTTGAAATTTTTTTTGTGTTTTCTTAAAATGTCAATAAATATATGCAAAAATATGTAAGGACGCTATAGTCGAGTATACTCGACAATATAATACACTGCACACACAGTAGTCGGTGCAACACCCCAAATCTACAAAAAAGAATTTGATTTGACATCGCCCGATCAAATAGTGTTCAAAATATCAATTAAATCGGTAAAAAAATGTGGAATTTACAAAAAATGTGAGATTGTAGGTCATTGAGGGGTAACTTTCAAAAAGGGGGGAATTTTGTGGTATGCAGTTTTAAAGATACTTATTTACTGAGCGTGTTCGTATCTTTAATAGTTTTGAAGATACAGCAATTTTAAGAAAACAACCGAGGGTGGGGAAATGGAGAGGTATACAGTTTTGTAGAGCTACTTATACTGAGCCTACATACCGACTTTCATGTTTCTATCTCTTTGGATGTTCGAGTTATAGCGTTTTAAAAAAGTGGGCGGTGTTGGATGGGCGGGAAGGAGTGGGGTGGCACAAAACCCTTCAAACTTGATCTGCTGCCGAGCATCACGAGTCTACCCTCCAAATTTCTGAGAACCATTGGTGAATACGGACGGACATATCTTAATCAATTTCTCTTGTCGTCCTGATCAAGAATATATATACTTTATAGGGTCTCCCTGCCCTGCTTCTGAGCTCAAACAAACACAATATACCCCGATACACAGTATAAAAATCAAAGGTCTATATTTTCATCGGTCGTCACGAAAACATTTCCAAAAATGCTTAAAATACAGGCCATCACATGAGAGAGCCTCTTTAACCGGGGAGATCACAGAAATCTCTAACTAGAGATTTGATGCCAAAAACAACCAAAAGGGAAATTATGGTGTTACAGAAAATCTCTAACAGGCATTTTTTTCATCGTTGCAAAATCTCTGACAATATCCTCAGAGATTTACAATATTTTAACTGTTTTCAATAATAAATTTGCATTTTAAAAAAACTTTCTCAAATGAACCAATTAATACATATCCAGAGATATAATGTTTTTCTATTTTGGCTATATGTGGATCACCATATTATGATTGAATCTAATTATACTCCATCCCAATAGCATTTATGCAAAGTTTTATTCTTGTAGGTTTTATGGTTCCAAAAATATAAGAGATTCAAATTTTTAATATACACTAAGCCAAACAATTAAGTGAGCAAAAAAAAAAATCGATTTTTAACAGATTTTTGCCGGTCTGTAACTTTGTGGGTATTAATCGTATCGACAAACTCTTAAAAAGGATTTTGCAGCTTGCAACATCTAGATTTTGAATCTTTTGCACAAATAGTTTAAGAAGTAACGGTTTTAATGCCATCCTTATAATTTGGAGGTAAAAAAAATGCAAAATTTGTTGTCTTTTTTGATTTGTCCATGGACTTTGGTGATTTTTGTTTGTATCGACCAGATATAATGGCACACACACATCTATGTGTAATTACACAGTAAGGGGACGTCCATAAATAACGTGATGTTTTTTTCTAGAAATTTTGACCTCTCCTCCCCTCTTGATGAGATTTAGAGACATTTTGACGAACCCCTCCCTCTGAATTTCTCTCTCTCTCTCTCTGGATTTTGCTAAAAATTTGATAAAAAAAATAATTTTTTTTTTTTGCTTAAATTTTTGAAAAAAATGTTAAACTAGAGGACTAAAAAAATCACATGAGATGTCCGATGAATCCCCCTCCCCCTAGGTGAGATTTTGCTGAACCCCCACTCCCCTAATTTTATCTCACGTAATTTATGGACGTCCTCTAATTGCCTACTGTGTGTCAACACATATCTTCAACGAACGATATCTCGTAAATGGTGCGAGATATCAATTTTTTGTAATCTCTAAAAAGTGTTAATTTTTGACCAATTAACATAAAAATTGATTCAAATCTTAGCGCCCCAGGAACTAAAATCATGCCAAAAAAATATTTATCTGGCATAGTTTTGGAGATATAGCCATTTTAAGAAAACATTTGGGGGAGGGAAATGAAGGGGAAGTGCAAAAATTGTGGTATGTAGGGCTATACATATTGAGTCTACAGACCGACTTTCAAGTTTCTATGACTTCAAGTGTTCCAATTATAGCCTTTTACAAAAGTGGGTGATGCTAGAAGGGCGGGAAGAGGTTGATGTGTGCCAAAAAATGTTTCTAACTTGAAGTAGCGCATGACTCCACGAACTATCTTCCAAATTTCAAGTCTCTAGCTATTATAGTTTCCGAGAACCATTAGGACAGACGGGCGGACATGGCTACATCAACTCCTCGTCCTGATCAAGAATATAGGGTAGGGTCCCATTCCCTCCTTCTTAGTGTTACATAAATTTGGTCTCAAACAAACTTCACAGAAATCGCTTACTAGAGGTTTAGCATTTTAAAAAACCTTCTTAAATCAACCAATTTTTTATTTTCGAAAATTAAAAATTATATGAGAATGGCAACAAAGATATTGTCAAAATAATCTAAAAATTATAATTAATATGCTGTTGTATTTGAAAAGTTTAAACAAGTTCGTGAAACAAGTAAATTTAATTAAAATAATTACCACAGGGCAAGTTGGCATGTCAACATTTTTAAATGAACAAATGCGAAGAAGAAGAGTTAATTCAAAAAACTAGTTAGCTAGCAATGCTGCGGTGGGATACAATCTACATAACTTTATTTATTAGTTTGCACATATAATTGATTATTACTTTTCGTTTTTGGAGTATTTTGAATTTGTAACTTTTTTGTTTACATTTGTAAATCACAACTCTAGGCGATTTTTTGTGGCATCAAAAAAAGATTTCGAAAATGTCGTCTTCGAAAAAACCTGTTGATTTCTGTGACACCTCCGAATGTTTCTTTCTATAAGTTGTAATTGCAAGACACTTTTGAGTGTTGAGTGTATGAACTCATGTTCGTCTGAATGTCTGTCCATCTCTAAGAACGCCTTGATCTCGGAAACTAAAATAGATAGAACCCGAATTCCTTCGCAGGTCGATTCTGCTATTCATTAAGCAGATCAAGTTTACTTGGTTTTCCCCTCAGCAACTTAGTTTTAGGGTGAGGGGCAAACAATAGAAGCTACCTCGGGTAAAAACATTAAGAAAGTTGTATAGTCTCGGTTGTCTTTAGAGATAGCAACACCAAATTTGGAGTGTATATACATATTACAGGTATGCATGAATTAACTCAAGTTATGAGTTCAACTGAGTACAGTGAATGTAGTACTCATTTTTGAATGTAATTCATTCGAATTAATGATTACTTATTTTATAAATTAAAGTTGCCATTTTTTTATACCCTGTACACATACTGTGTATCGGGGTATATTGTGTTTGTTTGAGCGAAATGTATGTAACGCACAGAAATATTCACTTGCGACTATATAAAGTATATATATTCTTGATCAGGATGACAAGAGAAATTGATTAAGCCATGTCCGTCCGTCTGTCAGTCCGTCCGTCCGTCTGTCTGTCCGTCCGTATTCACCAATGGTTCTCAGAAACTATAATAGCTAGAGACTTGAAATTTGGAGGGTAGACTCGTGATGCTCGGCAGCAGATCAAGTTTGAACGGTTTTGTGCCACGCCCACTCCTTCCCGCCCATCCAGCACCGCCCACTTTTTTAAAACGCTATAACTCGAACATCCAAAGAGATAGAAACATTAAAGTCGGTATGTAGACTCAGTATAAGTAGCACTACAAAACTACATACCACAATTTTTCCCCCTCCTCTTCATTTCCCCTCCCCCAGTTGTTTTCTTAAAATGGCTGTATCTTCAAAACTATTAAAGATACGAACCTGAAATTTTGTAGACAAGCTCAGTATATACGTATCTTAAAAACTGCATACCACAAAATTCCCCTCTTTTTGATAGTTACCCCTCAATGACCTACAAACTGAAATTTTTCGTAAATTCCACATTTTTTGACCGATTTACTTGAAATTTTGAACAATATTTGATCGGGCGATGTCAAATCAAAATTTTTTTTGTAGATTTGGGGTGTTGCACCGCCTACAGTGTGTGCAGGGTATTATATTGTCGAGTATACTCGACTATAGCGTCCTTACTGGTTTAATGTAGAATTCAACAGCCTTGTCATTATCAAGTGCAAAGATTAGAGAGAAGCTCATTAACGGGATATTTAATTTAAGCAAAAGAAATTCTGGTCTAAATGAACTTAACATATCCAGATTCATTTTACCTGCAGGGAACAATATGAAATAATGGGCTATGTTCCGGTTTCCATTTACTTTTGCGTTTTACGTTTTCAAGAAATTCACGTGATTTCAATTCTGTGTGCTATGAAATCCGTAACTTTTGAGTTATCGAAAATTGTAAGTCTCTGGTTATATGTCAAATATTTATTGTAAAGCAGTTGTGACATTCAAAAAGTAAACAACATTAATGGAAAAAATTCGACAGAGCACCAAATATTTTATTGCCATCGACATATCAACATAAGAAATGCCTTTTCAGCAACTTTTATTCAATTAAGGACGTTTTCGTGGGCATAAAAATTGCCATTCTACCAGCACGATGGCCGTGCTGGACACGGCACTGAAAGTTCAGCGAACACTATGATAGCCACGCGCATCACTAGCTATGTTTTTGCTAACCTGCCACTATAAGCTACTACACTAGCTTGCCAACCGACAGCTTTCGCAGGCTGAAAGTTAAAGGAAAATAAAACAATTTGTTCATAACAATGCCGTTTACATTTGCAATTTCCTTGCTATGAAGAAAAAAGTTGACGCAAAATCCGCAAACTATAAAGTTGGCTTTCGACATTTAAGAAAATACATGTATCAATATTATACTATTTTGACGCAATTCCTAGCGTTGGATAACATGACAAACATATCCTATGCATTGCTATCCTGCTTTGTCATCCTCATATGCCCGTGTTTTTTGAATATCATATTCTTGTATTTATTCCGATTTTCCTGGCTGATATTTAATATGTAACAGCCATATCTTTATTGGAAAACTCTTTTGGTTGATGATAAGTCAAGCAATCTGGATTCATGAGTCTACCTTCTAAGAGGCATCCGTACTTCAAACAAAACTATAAAATTTGAGCATATCATCGTTAACTTCATTGGAATACATGGCCAATCCTTTCTCAATTTGTTTCTCTTGAACTATTCTAGCTTCGGTGCGTTGCATAACTTCATTTAGAGAATGGTTTTAGACGAAAGTGGTCTCGTTTAATTGTTTAGAAGGCAATTGTTTGACAGCTGTTTCCAATAATTATTTACGATTACTGACATTCATTTTAACAGACAGTTAACGACTGTGTTGTTTGCATACATATCGATGAAATTTTACTTTTCAATCCGTAAGATCAAAAGGTGCTGATTTTAAATTGTAAAAAAAATGTCGTTTTACGAATTTCGGAGCACTGACTATTACGAATTTGAATCAAATTCGTGAAATTCTTACAAAATTGTGAACCGAAGCATGTCACATTATTTTGAAATCGTAAAAAAAAGAATTGCGGATCACTTACTTTTACGATTTTAAGTCGAAAACGTAAAATTCTCGTGAATGTGAAAAACGGAGCATAGCCTAATGAAAAACTAATTTGCTTAAACTAAGTTTGAATGAATGAATTGGCTCATTCATTTAAATTCAGTTCATTCACATTAATTTGAATGAGTGTTCCAATTCAATCATTTTTTAAATGAATGACTCATTTGACGGTACAATGCATTAATGCAGACTTCTAATACATATATAACTGACGCAAGCCCCAACAAAATACAATAGAGAAATGAGCGTGGTCACGCCCAATTAAGGGAGCAAAAAAAATCTAATTTTTGACGGTCTGTAACTTTGGGGGCATTGATCGTATCGACAAACTCTTAAAGAAGACTTTGGAGCTTGCAACTTCTAGATTTCTAGATTGCAATTATTTAAATTTACTTTTTTCACGAACTTGTTTAAACATTTCAAATACAACAGCATATTAATTATAATTTTTAGATTATTTTCACAATATCTTTATAGCCATGTCCGTCCGTCTGTCCTTCTAATGGTTCTCGGAAATTATAATAGCTAGAGACTTAAAATTTGGAAGATAGCTCGTGGGGTCATGCGCTACTTCAAGTTAGAAACATTTTTTTGCATACCCACTTTTTCCCGCCCAACTAGCACCACCCACTTTCTTAGAAGGCTATAATTGAAACACTTGAAGTCATAGAAACTTGAAAGTCAATCTGTAGACTCAGTACATACGAGCTCAGTAAATATACATCTTTAAGACCGCATACCACAAGATACCCTTTTTTTAATGATCACCCCTCAAAGACCCATCAAAATACAATTTTTCATAAATTCCACATGGGCGATGCCAGATGAAGGCGCTAAGATTAGAGGTTTTTTTATGTTAATTGGCCAAAAATAAACACTTTTTAACGAAAACAAAAAAATTATATCTCGCACCGTTTACGAGATAAATTTCTATATACAGATATATTTTAATAATATAATATTTTGTGTATGTTCAAGGGGATTCGAGAATGGTTTTGATTCACAATTTGGTCCACTGAAAAAAGTTTTTTTTAATTAATTTTTCATTTGTAAGAAGTTGTTAATTTCGCAAGCACAAAACGTAACATGCAATGCTTCTTCTTACACTTTTGTATTGGTATGTGTGTGTGTGTTGTTTGTAATGAGAACTCAAAAACGATGAGAGAATTGGGGAACGATAGAATAGAATAACGGGCGTAGCAAAGCGCGCCGAGTCATACTTGTAAAGTATATATATTTTTGATCAGAACGACAAGACGAGTTGATTTTGCCATGTCCGTTTGTCTGTCTGTCTGTCGGTCTTTCTGTCTGAATGTATGCAAACTAGTCCCTCAGTTTTTAAGCTATCGAGCTGAAATCTTGCACAGAGTCTTAGAATTTATTACGATGAATCATTCGTCGGAACCGGCAAGATCGGACCAATGGAACTGGTAGCCCCCATTCGAAATGAAGAAGAACCAGTAAGTACGCTATAGTTGAGTATACTCGACAATATAATACCCATGTGTAGGCGGTCCCACACCCCAAATCTACAAAAACATATTAATTTGACATCGCCCGATTGAAAAGTGGCCAAAATATCAAGTAAATCGGTACACAAATGTGTAATTTTCGAAAAACTTGAGTTTGTTGGTCATTGAGAGTAACCATATTTACTGAGCTTGTATACAAAATTTTAGGTTCGAAATTTTAATAGATTTGGAGATATAGCAATTTATACAAAACAAATGTGGAGAGGGGAAATGGCGGGGAGGGGGGAAAATTATGGTATGCAGTTTTGTAGGGCTACATATACTGAGTCTATACACAAACTTTAATGTTTATGATTTGGGTGTTCCAGTTATAGCGTTTTGAAAAAGTGGCGGTACAGAACCATAGTTTTCGAGAACCATTGATGTGGACAGACGGACGGACAAGGCTTAATGAAACTTCTCTTGACGTCCTGATCAAGTATATATATATTTTATGGGATTCCCAGCCCCTCCTACTGTGCGTTACATACATTTCGCTTTTGCACAATGTGTTCAGGGTATAAAAATGAACAAAACTTAAGTCGTTGTATGGAAAACTTTTTTGTTTTGGAAGATAGAGTGCAGTAGTTTTACATACGCAGACTAAATAACTGAAAGCGCCGTTAAGATCGGATCACTAGAACTGCTACCTATCAAACAAAATTAAGAAGAGGAAGAGAATCAAGGTTTTTCGTTTCTTAATCTTGAAATGTCACACTTATATTCTTAGGTAGGCATGAAAACGATCTTGATCAAAAAACGGGCTTAGCAACGCCCACTTACAGCAAAAATAGACATTTTGCATGTCTCCGAACACAATAAGCAAAAACAATAAAAATTGGTATATATGGGCTATTAAGATAAAGAGAAATAAGATTCAATTGAAAATATTGGGCGTGGCACAAAAAAGTGGCGTGAAGAGTATATAATCTTCAGCAAGGCTGAAGATAGCGTCCTTGCTGGTTTAATCTCTAGTTGGTGTCACAGAAATCACTGAGATTTTGTTTTTTTGAGTATTTGCTTCGAATATTCGGTATGCCTCGGCAGAGTTGCATACTTTGAAAAATAACCAGTAAGGGGGCTATAGTCGAGTATACTCGACAATATAATACCCTGCACACACGGTAGGCGGTGCCACACCCCAAATCTACAAAAACAAAATATTTATCTGACATCGTCCGTTCAAATAGTGATCCAAATATCAAGAAAATCGGAGAAAAAATTGTGATATGCAGTTTTGTAGGGCTACACACACTGAGTCTACATACCATCCTTCATGTTTCTAACTCTTCGGGTGTTCGAGTAAAAACGTTTTAAAAAAGTGGGCGGTGGTGGTTGGGCGGAAAGGAGTAGGCGTGGCACAAATCCATTCAAACCTGATGGGCTGCCGAGCATCACGAGTCTACACTCTAAATTTCAAGTCTCTAGCTCTTATAATTTCCGAGAACCATTGGTGTATACGGACAGACGAACGGACTTGTCTCAATCAATTTCTCTTGTCATCCTAATCGAAAATAAATACCTTCTATGCGTTACATACCTTTGCTCTCAAACAAATTTAATATATGTACCCTGACACACTGTATGTGACAGGGATAAAATGTAATGAAATTTAATCATAATATAGGCGTGGCCACATAGCCAAAAATTAAAACCAATTATTCTAGATGAGTAAAGCTCGGTATATCTGAAATTTAATTATAGTTGAAGATACAGGGGTTTTCGAAGTGGGGCACTCCTGCACTCCCGCTACACCGCAATTTCTTTCTGGTTTGAAATACATTTGGCCAGTTGGCATTTGTAAATTTTTTGTAAGTGAAATGAATTTAACAACAATGAAAAATCGCTGTGTTCGATTTTTTTTTTTGTTTTTTTAAGCTTGATATAAAATTATAAAGCGCTTTAATTTGAAATCAGACTTTATTTTTAAAATTGCACCAGTTACATCCAAAAATTATTGTATACCAATGGTATTTTACGATTTGTTTTCAACACTGATTATGTAAAAATACACAATTTTACGTAGTTAAGTGTCTGAGTCGAGTATGTTGTATAAATCTTTTTCAGAACAAATAGTTTTAATTACTTTCATTTTTACACCAATTCCTTACTAAGTGAACACCTGAAATGTGAACATTTTGTTACGAGTGAATTTGTAATTGAACAAATGAAAATGAAAAATTTTATAAAACTTATTTTTCATACTAAGTACATAGTAAGTATGTATATATATATGTACTACATATGTACATATGTAGGAATTGGGGTGTTCCTTATTTTTTAACGCATAAGTTCTAGTTTTGTTCATTATACTTTTTTCTGGACATTGAAACACGTGCCGATTTTTGTTGAAAACATATTTATGCAAGATATACCTGCGCCTACGGAATGACATGCGAGTACTTTCTTTGTTTGGTATTTCGTTTCCTTTCCTTCAAATGAAGATATTTATGTCTACCTCTAGGGTAAGAGTTTTGTTTATAGTATAAAACTTTATAAACTTTATACTAAAAATTTAATTTATTCAGTTTGTATTTATTATACCAATTTTACTTATTGTTCTAGGGAAATCCTTAGCTGATTTTGTGTCAAGAGCAAAAAATTGTTTTCGGGTTTAAAAATTGACTGCAGTTTACTTCAAGAAAATGTATCTTCATGGTATAAAAATGCTGCCTCTGTATACTTACAAAAAATTCTCTAAAATAAAAATAAAAAAAATAGCAGGTATGCGTTTTGATAAATGCAAATAAAAAAAAATATATGCCTTATATGGGACACTACAATATGTACATAATAAGCAATATTCACATAGAATAGACAACATTCAACTTTACTTCTTGTAAATATCTCTTACCCGGGGAATCTCTTTTGGGAGCATCGTTACTTGTTGTGCTGTATTCTTTGCAATTAATAGATCCCATCTTGTAGGCTTTTTGATTGTAAAATATCGAGAATGTTAAGAATTTGTTCGATTTCTGCAGGTAATGTTTTGAACCCAAAAGAGAACGCCTGTCAAATAGCTAAAAAAAAAAGTTTGTATTTAAGCTTTGTCGTATTTAAAAAGAAACACTGACCGACCTTTCGTTGCAATATATTCTCTTCACATAAATTGTAAGCTTGCGTTAGAAAATAACGTAGCCTTTTTTGCTGATGATGCCTGCAATTACGTATATCGTTAATATGTAATTATTTCGATTTGAGGTGTAAAAATTAATAAAATATTTAAAATTAATAAGAATATGCATGAAAAAAATAGTTATCTTTGTTATTTTCCTTATTTTAAATAAAAAACAAAAATCACCAATCAATCACAAGGCCAT
Source organism: Phortica okadai (assembly GCA_034638295.1). Classification (NCBI taxonomy): domain Eukaryota; kingdom Metazoa; phylum Arthropoda; class Insecta; order Diptera; family Drosophilidae; genus Phortica; species Phortica okadai. Next base: position 15,771,509 of record CM067848.1, on the reverse strand, counting down.
CTATCGATCAAAATCTGAACTTGTATTACCATTGCATTCTTACACTTCTCAAGAATGTTTTCGGCAATGCATAAATATAAATAGATATTGAAATGGATTGGTGGTCAAGCAAAAAGATCGCTGATGAAGGAGTGTGGCGACTCCCGAAACAGCTGTACGATCTGCCGGCTGCTTGCTAAACAGAGAGCAAGTTCTTGTGACATTGGTTGTATGTCAAAAAACTAAAATTTGATTGTTATTTCCCAATCAAATGTGACCTATATAGCCCGCATTAATATTATGAAACTTTCAAAAAACAAAAATGTTGTTTGGCTTTTTCGATGATTTACTACTCTTCACACCCTTTTGCATGGTCACTTATTTTTTTGTTTTTGTTCTACATACAAACTTCTATTGCGGTAGCTGAGGGTATTAAAATATAACCGGAAAGAGCGTTTTAGTCGAGTACACTCGACAATATAATGCTCTACACACACGATGGGCGGTGCCACACCCCAAATTTACAAAAAAAATACTGTTCTAACATTTTTTATTAATTATTTTCTTTTGCAGTATTTTGAAATTGTTTACAACTGTATACAACCGTCATACAATTTCAAAATTATTTTATTATGTAAATTTACAACTTATACTTAAATGACATTCTCTTTTTCTATATTATTGAATATGGTTACACAATTGTTATAATTTTATAAGAACAATGAAATAAGTATAAATATATAAGTACTTTTTCATTTTTGCATATACGATATTTGAAGACACATGTTCGAAAAACCCAAATAAATTTTGTTCAAAAGCGAAAGTATGTAACAAGGGTAGTAAGATCACATATTTTTGATCAAGAAAACAAGAGAAGTCGATTAAGACATGTCATTTTTAAAAATCCACATTTTTTGAGAGAGTTGCTATAAATTTATCAGCTTAACACTTTTGTATGACTGGTGCGAAGGGTCAAACTAGCCTGCATTATCTCTGGTCATTGATAACCATTGAAACCATAGGCAATACAGATGGCGACTATACTCGTAGCCCTAATCACTCCTTTATTTAAATATAACTACATAGTCTTAAGAAATTTAATATATACTTAAGCAGTAGACATGTATTAAAATAAAGAAAGCTTTAAAATTCAGATGCAAAAAACTTTAAAGTTCGTTTGTATGTACTACACACTTTTTAAACATAGATATGTATGTGCATATGTATAATCAGAACGCACAAATTCACACGATAAATTTTTAACAAACTTCTATTTTCGTCAAGGGTTAAAAAATAAAATTTAAAAACAAAAACAGTTGATCAGCTCAATTCGTTCGTTTCAGTCTTGAATAAAAAAAATTATTAAACTTAAAATTATTTGTTATAGATTAAAGTGCTCATATAACTCGCTTATCGCTTTGGAACTATGACCACAGTCTTGAATTTAGGTTCGTTAAAAATAAGCCAAGGATTTTTCTGCTGTGTAATGCTTGCCCGAAATATTAAAACAATATTTTATTTTACGAGCATGAATGACTGAGACGAATTATGTCATATAATGCTGATAAGAATTTTGAAAAAAAATATTATGTTGATGACGCCTAGGATTGGTATGTTTAATTATAACTGCAGGATTTCGTTTAAGCCATCAACATATTCACATTTCTTGCAAACACATTGGGTTTCAGATTAAGTTCAGTTGAAACCCCTGAAATTTTTTATATTCAATTTAATGTTTTCTTGCTTAAGATTTTCTTTGTTTTAACAAACACACACACTTTTGGCCACAACAAGCATGACACAGCAACAGGTTTCTACAATACTCTTATAAGTAAAAAAAAAATCCGTTCACACACGGTGTAGAGAGATTTCTATATGTTTACTTGATGTAAGGCGTTTTCACACAGAGCACTCTTGTATCGAAAAGTGTGTCACGAAACCCAAACTATGTCCGACAAGTTCAAACAGCGAATCATGTATGAGCAATGCCGAAGTTGTCGATGCTGATTATTGCTGTTCGCTACGGATTGGCAACAACATTGACGGTAACAGTAGTAATAATGACGTCCAAATAAAGCGAAAACAAAATTCCAGTGAAACAACAAAACGAGTTGCGTGTACAAATGACCTTGCACTGTCATTTAGCAGTTTAAAGAGGGTTATGTAGTGACCAATTGTGATGGATTTCTCTGGCAAAATCGTCACCTTAAATAAATCTTGCCAAACGGTCGTTTTCAAAACATACATATACATACATATGTATAACAAGAGACAATTATTGCATCTCCTATCAAACATATCGGATTTAATTAACTACGTCACAACTCAAAATTTGTTTTTTTCGAGTTTTCATGTTGAAACTTTTTACCGTATGCATATCTGTCAGCATAAAAGAGATTGTTAATTATTTACTTTAAAAACACAGTATGTCTCTCTTCATAATTGCATTCCCATAAGGTTGTCATTAGCTCTGAGGCAATTTGTTGCGCTTCTTGAACTTTAAATTTTTTTGAGTTGTGACGCTTTAGTTAAACATGTGGATATTTCACATTCAATAACAATTTGAATGTGACCGACCAGCTGTTTGTGGAACGTTAAAAAATAATTAATACTTTTATTATCGATAAGTATCCACTTATTAGTAATTTGTCTTGCTCTACATTTGCCTCTTATAAAAGACAAGTGAAAGCATATTATAAAATGTAAAGGTGTAGTCTAAGCACTGAAGTGAGTGGGATTAAGGGTTTATTGACTTTTATTATTGGACGCCGTTAATGTCACGTTCACTGATAAACAAAGTTTATACATACAAACGCAGTTATGTAGCAGATACTTAAGAACTATCCCAATTCTTATAAAGGTTTTTTGTGGGCATATGTATGACTCAAATATTGACACAGTTACATTTTTGTAATAGTTAAGAACGCAAAAGTGAAGACAGATGAGGAAAATTTGTTTGTTTATTTCGGTCAGTGTTGCCTAATTACAGTGTTACCAACTTTCAAAAACTAACACTAACCAAAAACCCCTAAAATCCCTGTAATAAATTTTCTCACGAATTTGGGGGAGTCACCTACATAAACCTGATCCAAGTGCCCTTGTAACTCCAAGCGATGCCAGCACTTACGCGAATTTTCTTTCTCGACTCTGAAAAAACAATCGAACTCAAACCATTGAGCGGACCGTGACTGTGTATGGCAAAAAGCGAAGAGTTAATTTTCCACTCTATGTAATAATTACTCTACGCAGTGCTCATACAAAAAATGGCATACATAATTTTCAGAAAAAAAAAAAACATTGCTCTCATATTTCTGAAAACATTTTCGTTAAGTGTATTTTTTTGATAAATCGCAAACAGTCTTACTCACTGAGTTCTGAACAGCGACTGATTTAATTTTTTCGCTCAAAAGATCTTTAAGGGGTCATTCTCATGTAACGACTTAAAAAAAAAAATTTTTTTTTTTTTTATATTTTGATAATAGAACATATTGAAAATATGCTGTGAAAATTTCAGATCGAAATTTCTACTAAAAAAGTAGTTACAGCTTATAATCGCCGACGCGTCATAAGCGACCGCATACTGCTTTTAAAACTTTGTACGCGTTTTTCTCGAAACGTCATTTTCTAAAACGGTCAGGGTCCTAGAGAAAAAACTATTAGACCGATTGCTTTGAAATTTTGCAGACTTCTTCTCGCCACTAATGGCTATCGTCCGTACCAAACCCGTGTTTTTTCGAAAATATTTTCTTATTTTTTTAAAGCAATTTTAAACAAAAAAAAACGCGATTTTCGTAATTTTTTTTTTGACAGTCCGGCCTTTTTTTGTTTTTCAATGAAATTCAATACCTTTGGTACGGACGATAGCGACAGACCTCCTGAATAATAATCCATTCGGGTTTCTCATTTCGGAGAACATTAACAGCCGCTATCACCCTGACCAGTGACATACTTTTTTTTTTTGGTGTCTACTTCAATTTAAAAAAAAACTTATAAGAAATGAAAAATAAGAAAAGAATATATTTTTTTTTACACAGTTTAAGGTCCAAATAAAAACATATAAAAAAACTAATTTGATTACATTTTGTTATCTTTTAAAAAAAAAATTTCTAAAAACAGGTAAAATTCATGCGTTTACATGAGAATAACCCCTTAAGCAAGAGCGTAAAAATGCCGACGGAGCTCAAACGTGACGAACCCCTCTCTATGAATCTCACATCAGATTTTGCTAAAAATTTGATAAAAAAATTTAATTTTTTGTTTTTTTGGCTTAAATTTTAAAAAAAAAAATGGTAAACTAGTGAACTAGAAAACTCACATGAGATGTCCGATGAACAACCCGAAAAAACGGTTGGTTTGGATTTGTAAATTTGCACTCGAATTTGGAACGTTTTTATTATAATAGACGATTAATATAACATTAAATCTCAACACCAAACACAATAACAGTTAATGAAATCTAAAGCACTTGGACTCAGAAGAGAAGAGTTCATTTTCCACTATGTAATAATAACTCTATTAGGAGAAAATCATATTTTAGCATTGTCGGCTCTCCGTCTTTAAGAAAATTTAAGAAATACGCTTGCATTGATTACGACAGAGGATACGATAATTATCAAAGGCGCAGTGTTTTCTAATGATAATAATCGTATCCTTTCCATTTCCAGGGCAATTATCGATGCAAGAGGCATGTTTTTGTGTCGTCACATTTCTTGTTATTTTCTTTGCTCTTATCCAATTCCCAATTCGGTAGTAAATTATTTGTTGACAATTGTCATTTGTTTGCCAATCACACATCATAGGAAAGAGTATGGTTGTCATAACATTTGTATAATATTGCGCGCTGCACAATTTAAAAATATTTGTGTCTAAATTTAAAATGAATACCTGAATGACATTCAAGTTATCCATATTTGTAAGTGTAGGTGCATTATTGTTTTATATTTTGAGAACAATAATCAAATTCGCTTAGTTAACTAAATACTCAAAGTTTTTTTTTCTGCATGCAACTCTGCCTTTTTTGAAGACTAATACCGATTTTACACCGAAGCCGCAACTCAGCCGCAACAAAAATTGCCGCAGACCTAGGCCGTATCCATTAGTGATGCACGAATCCTTGGATTCGGATTCGAAGATCCGGATCTTAAAAGTATTCGTGGTAATCGAATCCAATATACGAATCCGAGTACGAATCCGAATCCGAGTTTGAATCCGAGTACGAATCCGGCTACTAATCTGATTACAAATGCCACCATAAACGAATCCTATACGAACATTACGACCCTATCATATTTTTCTGAAATCGATTCTGATGATTTAATTGAATGCATGCATCCATCCTACTTTAACAATTTGTATTTTTTCCTTATATTCAATACAAAATAATTTCTCTAAAGTGATTCAGCTATCTAGGCGCACAGAAATGCCAGTAAGATAATAATAATAAGTCATATAAATGTTACAAACAGTAAGTGTGCACAGGCACAACAGCACATTATTCAACTTAATATTTTGACATAATCAATACATGTATACAAAAGCAGTTGAGCTGAGTTTACAACTTATTTTGGATTATATTTATTGTCTTAAATATGGCGGTTGTTGCTGTATGTAACAAATATGTGAGTGTGCTGGTGTTGGAAATACGTAGCCATGATGCATGGTTACACATTGTAAGTAGTGTTTCATTTGCCACTGCCATAGTACCAGCGATATTGACCACACTGGCTGTTGTGGCAGTAGTGGCAGGCGCATCGGCTTGAATGATAATATAAAGAGTAATAGATAGGGTAAGATGTTTGGAATTCGACGTTAATGAAAGAGGCGATCGAGCGGGTCCACAATGATTATATGTTTAGTGTTTGCATTTCTCAGCTTCCAGGCGGCATCGTTTATAAGCAGCCACCACTCGTTCCTCTTCGTCGTCGTCGTCCACCTGCAATTGATGACATCCATAGCCACTTGATTTACAAAAATTAGTTGTGCTAAATCTATTTAATTCAATCGAAAAATGCGATTTTTTGATTAATTATGCAGGAATGATCATTAACTAAAGCTTTATATTGTGTCAAAATTTCATATTTGTATTCGTAATAGTTCCTGAGTGAGGATTTTTTTTTAAGTTTTTAATTTCTTAAGGAAGTGAGTGCAACTTGAAAACTTTGAAGCAATCATATTGAGTTATGCTGGTCTTGCAGTAAGCAAGCGATATACTTTATAGGCTCCCTCTGCCGTTCTGTGCGTTACATACATATCGCTCAAACAAACACAATACACCCCGATACACAGTATGTGTACAGGGTATAATAACCACATGTGTCCTGTGCTTACGGTTTTCAGCAACAACGCGAAACATGTACATGGGTCGATTAAAAAAAAAAAAATAAAACCGATTTTAATTTTACGAAAAGACATTTATGTTGGCGTTGGTGATCTCTACTTATTTATGTAAGTGGTTTGATTTTAGTCGGCTCTGCTTCAAATTTGTGTGATTTTGCATATACGCATATGAAATATGTAAAAAAACTGTCATCCAGGATGTTGTTATGACTCCTTTATTTGGAAGACTAGCAGTGCCAAAGACTATATACGTAGAACGTACAATGGCGGATTTGTGTTGGCTGACTCAGGATACGCATTGGAAAATTTTGTTCTAACACTTTATAGGAATCCAGACAGTGCATCTGTGGAGAGCATATTTAACAAGAGACATTGCACGGCATGTAATATTATAGAAAGGACTATTGGCGTTTTAACGCCTCAATGATGCACTCAGGGGAGTCAACAATTTTAATGTCACCTTCATCATCTTTTGGCGGTATGCCAAAGGTAGCCGCTCCTAGGCCGTTCACGCATATAATGGCAATCTCTTCTTCTATTGGCTGTAATGCCACTTGGCAATAAGGTCCTCCTCCAGGGTTTTAATTAACTTCCTTCTAATTCCCATCTTCCAATCGTACCACACCTACAAATAGTGTTAATGTTAAAAAGAAAACTGATATTTATGTGGTTACATTTACCTTTTTCCAACCTGACTTATCCTTAATTGGAGGACCAGCGGCGTTCAAATCAGATGAGAGTTTAGACCATTTATCATCAACAACTGTCCGCTCTCCTTTCGTATAGCCCCTTTCAATATCTTTGTTGTTCCTCATAAAATTCATTAAAATTTCATCTTGGTTATCATTCTTATGCTTTCCACTAAAATTAAATAAACGTTCTGCCAAATATGATTTGCATTTAAATAATTGATGAAATACTTACATTGTTGAGTCAATTAAATTTTCTTCCGAGTTTAAAAATTTGTATTTTTATACTCTTGCAAAAAGAGTATATTAACTTTGTCATAAAGTTTGCAACGCAGAGAAGGAGACATCTCCGACTATATAAAGTATATATATTCTTGATCAGCACAACGAGTTCATATAGCCATGTCCGTCTGTCTGTTTCAATACCAAGTGCGGGCTCAGTCTATACGATATAGAAAAAATTGAAACGCAGAAAATTTTCTTATTATTGCAGGCAGTTTGTTGGTAAAATCGTGCATGATCGGATAACTATAGCATAATGCTCCCTTAGGAACAATCGGTCAAAAATTCGGTTTTTGGAAGAAAAACTTAAATATAAAGAGAAAAAACCTTGCAGTTACGCGTTTTTATGAATTCTTGATCATATTCCAAAGTTTCGTGAAAATCGGACATAAGGGCGTGGCACCGCCCGTATAGAGAAAAACTTAAAAATGTGATTTCTCTGTAAGCCGACGATATAAGATCGAAAAATTAAGTATACAATGATTGCAATGTATTTGTTAAAAAAATTAGGATTAAGAAAATACTTGCAAGAGTACATAAGTTTAAATAGCTCCCTTACTGGTTTCTACTGCGACGTTTGAATTTAATTGACAGTTAACGCCTGGGTTGTTTGCATACACATCGATGAAATTTTACTTTTCAGTCCGTAAAATCAAAAGGTACCATTTTAAATCATAAAAAAATGACATTTTACGAATTTCGGAGCACTGACTTTTACGAATTTGAATCAAATTCGTGAAGTTCTTATAAAATTGTGAACCGATACCGATGCTTTGGCATGCCACATTATTTTGAAATCGTAAAAAAAAGTTCGTTTTACGAATTTCGGAGCACTTACTCTTACGAATTTAAGTCGAAAACGTAAATTTCTCGTGAAAGTCAAAACCGGAGCATAGCCCATTATTTTAATTTGACAAACTCTTATTTTTATACAATACTAGTACGACCCGGCGCGCTTTGCCACGCCCGTTATTCTATTCTATCGTTCCCCAATTCTCTCATCGTTTTTGAGTTCTCATTACAAACAACTCACACACATACCAATACAAAAGTGTAAGAAGAAGCAAAGCATGTTACGTTTTTGTACGTTTTGTGCTTGCGAAATTAACAACTACTTACAAACGAAAAATTAATTAAAGAACCTTTTTTCAGTGGACCAAATTGTGAATCTAAACCATTCTCGAATCCCCTTGAACATACACAAAAAATTTCATCAAAATCGGTCCAGCCGTTTAGGAGGAGTTCAGTGACAAACACACGCACAGAAGAAATATATATATTAAGATGGGCTATGCTCAGGTTTCCATTTACTTTTGCGTTTTCAAGAAATTCACGTGATTTCAATTCTGTGTACTCCAAAATCCGTAACTTTTGAGTTATCGAAAATTGTAAGTCTCTGGATATATGTCAAATATTTGTTGTTAAACAGTTGTGACATTCAAAAAGTAAACAGCATTAATGGAAACCAGTAAGGATTGGAGTTGACAGTACTCGACTCCGACATACCCTGCACCTTCAATTTCTAACGACTGTTTGAAGGCGTGGCCCGCCCAAATTTTAATTGAAACATATTTAATTTTCATTCAATTTCATGTATACCAATTTTTACTATTTTTGACCAATTCGTTCCATAGATATAACGGTTTTCTTTTTTGGCTATATGTAGGCGTGGCCACGCTCACATTATAATTGAATCTTGTTACACTATATCCCAATGTTATACACACCAAATGTCATTCCTGTAAGTTATATGGTTCACGAGATATAAGCATTTTAAATTTGTACTATATGTGGGCGTGGCCACGCCTAATTTTTATTCTATTTGCTTGGGCTTTAAGTCAGCTATATACACTCCAAGTTTGGTGTTCCTATCTTAAAAGACAACGCGGAAAATAAGACTTTTGCTTTATTTTACCCGAGGTAGCTTCAGTTATTTGCCCCTCACCCCTAAACTAAGTCAAAAAAAGGGGAAACAAAATAAACTTGATCTGCGCAATGAATCCCAGAATCGAACTGCGAAAAAATTTTGGTTCTATCTACTATAGTTTCCGAGTTCATACAGAGAGACGGACGGACGGACATGGCTTAATCGACTTTTCTTCCGATACCGGTCAAGAATATATATACTTAGTATAGTCGGAGATGTATCCATTAAGGTGTTCCATACATTGTCGACGTGCAGAAAACTAATATAGTTTTGTACCATAAGGTACAGGGTATAAAAATTCGGCAGAGCACAAAATTTTCTATTGCCAAAGACATATCAACATAAGAAATGCCTTTTCAGCAACTTTTATTCAATAAAGGACGTTTTCGCCGGCATAAAAATTGCCATCATACCAGCTGTCTTCGGGCCGTGCTGGACACGGCACTGAAAGTTCAGCGAACACTATGATAGCCACGCGCATCACTAGCTGTATTTTTGCCAATCTGGCACTATAAGCTTCTACACTAACTTGCCAACCGTCAGCTTTCGCAGGCTGAAAATTAAAGAAAATCCAGTAAGGACGCTATAATCGAGTATACTCGACAATATAATACCCTGCACACACGGTAGGCGGTGCCACACCCCAAATCAAGAAAAAACCAGTAAGGATTGGAGTCGACAGTACTCGACTTCGACATACCCTGTACCTTCAATCAGTAACGTCTGTTGTAGGGCGTTGCCCCGCCCTCTTTTTAATCGAAACATATTTCCTTTCCATTCAATATCATACATACTAATTTTTGCTCTTCTAGACCAATTCGTTACAGAGATATAACGGTTTTCTATTTTGGCTATATGTTGGCGTGGTTACGCCCATTTTATATTTGAATCTTACTATACTCCATCCCAATAGCATACATGCAAAGTTTTATTCTTGTAGGTTGTATGGTTCTTGAGATATGAGCGTTTGAAATTTTTACTATATAGGGGCGTGGTCACGCCCATTTTTTTGTTTTTTCTTCTTGAGACTTGAGTCAGCTATATACACACCAAATTTGGTGTTCCTATCACAATAGACATCGCAGAAAATACAACTTTTGTACTATTTTACCCGAGGTAGCTTCAGTTATTTGCCCCTCACCCCTAAACTAACTCAAAAAGGGAGAAAACAAAATAAACTTGATCTGCATAATAAATCACAGAATCAAACTGCGAAGAGCTTTTGGTCCTATCTATTATAGTTTCCGAGATCGACGCGTTCATACAGACAGACGGACGGACGGACAGACGGACATGGCTAAATCGACTTCTCTTTCGATACTGATCAAGAATATATATACTTTGTACAGTCGGAGATGTCTCCTTTAAGGTGTTAAATACATTGTCGACGTGCACAAAACTAATATACCCTTGTACCATAAGGTACAGGGTATAAATATTGATCTGACGTCGCCTAGTCAAATAGTGTTCAAAATATCAAAAAAGTCGGTCCAGAAATGTGGATTTTACGAAAAATTTGAGTTTGTTGGTCTCTGAGGGGTAACTATGAATGAGGGGGAAGTTTATGGTATGCAGTTTTAAAGATATATATTTACTGAGTTCGAATTTGAGGTTCGTCTCTAACTCTTACAGTTTCCGAGAACCAATGGTGAATACGGACGGGCAGACGGACGAACATGGCTTAATCAATTTGTCTTGTCGTCCTGATCAAGAATATATATACTTTAAAACGTCCCCCTGCCTTCCTTCTGTGCGTTATATACATTTCGCTCAAACAAACACAATATACCCCGATACACAGTATGTGTACAGGGTATTAAAACATAAGTTATCTAGTGGACCGATTTTTAGAATTTAATGTTCATACGAAATGCGAATTTTACCTAGAATGCCTCGTGGAATGCATTTAACAGCAGAAGAGCGAGGCTTAGTAAGAGGATTGAACAAAAAAGGTACAAGAATAGCTGAAATTGTTGCCAGAGTTAATCGACACCGACACACAATAACAAATTTTCTTAAGAACCCTGATTCCTATGGTGAGATAAAAAGTTGGGGAAGACCAACCAACATTGACAAACAGTGTAAACGCGAAATTAGGCGAGATAAGGGGTCATTTAGATCTCAATGTTACTAGAAGACGGGTTCACCAAAATTCTAGTTAAAACCAGTAAGCGTGGTATAATCGAGTATTCTCGACCATATAATACCCTGTACACACAAAATCCAAAAAAAATAGTTAAATTAATTTTCAAAACGTTTTCCTTTCTCAACATTTTTTTGTCTGCAATTAACTACATTAATAACATGTTATACTTACGCCGACAAAAAAAGCAATGTTATCACGATATGAATGATGTTATATGAATTCTGTTATACGAATCAAAATAGTTGGTAAGGTAAGGCAGGGCCATTAGATGGCGCTTTAGTACGGTTTTTGTTACAAAGCATTACTGCTGTTGGATAAAATAGGATAAAGCAGTGTTCAAAGCGCAATTTGTGCTAAATTTCAATTTGTTTTTCTTGTGTAGTCAGTTTCTGTTATGCAGTTTTAAAAAGGTATGTTAACTGAGTTTGCATACAAAATTGTGTCTTTCAGCATTGTATCTTTCATAGTTTAGGTGATACAGCGATTTTAAGAAAACAACATTTTGAGGGGAAATGAAGGGGAGTGGGGGAAAATGTTTAATGTTTCTATCTCTTTGGATGTTTGAGTTATAGCGGTTTAAAAAAAAGCGGGTGGGGCTGGATGGGCGGGAAGGAGTGGGCGTGGCAAAAAAAAAAAAAACAGTAAGGACGTTATCTTCAGCCAGGCTGAAGCTTATATACTTTTCACGCACTTTCTTGTGCCACGCCCATTTTTTTGACTGAATATATTTTCTCTTCATCTTATTAGCCTATGTACCAACTTTCATTGTTTTTGCTCATTGGGTACCGGAGATATGCAAATTTTTGGCTAAATTAAAATTTGGGCTAAAAGTGGGCGTAACCATGCCCATTTTGGTCAAAATAGTTTAAATGCCTTCTTAAGAACATAAGTGTGAAGTTTCAAGTCAATTGGTTAAGAAACAAAAAAGTTTTCCATACAACGACGTGAATCTTGCTTCTCTTCCTCTTCTTCATTTTGTAGGGCAGGTACCAGTTCCAGTTGCCCGATCTTAATGAAACTTTCAGGCATTTAGTGGGACTACTTAAAACTACTATGCTTAAAATTTCAGCGCATTTCTATATTACAAAACAAAAAAGTTTTCAATACAATGATTGAAATTTTCATCATCTCTCTATATGGGAGTTACCAGTTCCAGTTATCCAATCTCAATGAAACTTTCAGGCATTTAGTCAGAATATGTAAAACTACTATGTTTAAAATTTCAGCACTCTATCATACAAAATAAAAAAATTTTCCATACAACGATTCAAGTTTTGTTCACTTTTCTTCTTCTTTTCATATGGGAGCTACCTGTTCCAATAATCTGATCATGCTGGTTCCGACGAATGATTCATCGTAATAAATTCTAAGACTCTGTGCAAAGTTTCAGCTCGATAGCTTCAAAACTGAGGGACTAGTTTGCATACATACAGACAGACCGACAGACAGACAGACGGACATGGCTAAATCAAATCGTCTTGTCGTCCTGATCAAGAATATATATACTTTATATCGTCGCAAGTGAATATTTCTGTGTGTTACAAACTTCAGCACAAACTTATAATACTATTCACTAACGTGAAGAGTATAATGAGGCGAAATGTTGTCCCACTCTAACAGGATGCGAGTCTACAGTGCATCCTTTGTAGAGGGAGCTGTTTGATATTCGCCCAGCTTCATCTTAATGATTGACCAAAGATTTTCGATCGGATTTAGGTGCGGGCTCTGTGGTGGCCACTCCATTGTTTGAAATTGTTGATTAGCAGGCCAGTCTTGTTTTGGTATGTTTTGGGTCACCATCTTGTTTAAAAATGATTTCTTTTTCAGAGTAGTTTGAATCATGGATAAAAACGGCAAGTTGGGTCTGGAGATTACGAAGATAGTCCTCCTTCTTCATATTACCTTCTATTTTATCAAGGGCACCAACTTTATCCCATGAGGAACACCCCCAGACCATGATGCCGCCACCACCAAACTTCACTGTCGGTTTTACGTGATGTTTTTGTGCGTTTCCAAAAGTATTGTTTCCCATCTGATTGAAATCTTTTCAATTTGGATTCAACAGACCAAATGACGGTTTTCCAGTCATCCACTATATCAAGTTTGAAGGAATTTTTGCCACGCCCACTCCTTCCCGCCCATCGAGCACCACCCATTTTTTCAAAAGGCTGTAGCTCGAAAACCTGATGAGTTAGAAACATGAAAATGAGTAGGTATGTAGACTCAAAACTGCATACCACATTTGTTCCCCTCCCTTTCGTTTCCCCACAAAAAGTAGTTTTCTTAAAATTGCCGTATCTCCTAAGCTGTAATAGATACAATGCTGAAATTTTGTATGCAAGCTCAGTAAACACACTTCTTTAAAACTGCATACCAAAAACTTTCATTTTCAACGCTGTGTGCCCACGCAAAAACAAACAAGTTGAAATTTGGCATAAATTGCGCTTTGAACGCTGCTTTATCCTATTTGTAACAAAAACCGTACTTAACACTGCGAAAACTATAAGAGCTAGAGACTTGAAATGTATTTATTTAATTTTTATTTTATTTAATTTATTTATTTTATTTAATTTATTTATTTTATTTAATTTAGTAACAAATTTCTGTTATTTAGGTTATAGTAAAAATAAAAAAAGTTATAAAAAACAAAAATAATAAAAATATACAATAATATATAGGTACGTATAAAAAATAATATAAAAATACAAAATAATATAAATTGAAAACCAGTAAGGGCGGAATAGTCGAGTATACTCGACAATATAATACCCTGCACACATGGTAGGCGGTGCCACACCCTCAATCTACAAAAACATATTGATCTGACGTCGCCTTTTCAAATAGTGTTCAAAATACAAAGAAAATCGGTCAAAAAATATGGATTTTACGAAAAATTTAAGTTTGTAGGTGTCTAAGGGGTAGCCATCAAAGAGAGGGGAAATTTGTGGTATGCAGTTTTTAAGATGTGTTATCACTGAGCTTGTATACAAAATTTAAGGTTCATACCTTTGTTAGTTTTGGAGATATAGCAATTTAGAGAAAATTACTGGGGAAGGGGAAATGAATATGAGGGGGGGATTTTGTGGTATGCAGTTTTGTAGAGCCACTCATACTGAGTCTACATACCGACTTTCATGTTTCTATCTCTTTGGATGTTTGCGTTATAGCGATTTAAAAAAGTGGGTAGGGCTGGATGGGCGGGAAGGAGTAGGCGTGGCACAAAAAAAAAATAAACTTGATCTGCTGCCAAGCATCACGAGTCTACCCACCAAATTTCAAGTCTCTAGCTCTTACAGTTTCCGAGATCCATTGGTGAATACAGACGGACGGACGGACAGACGGACGGACGGACGGACATGGCTCAATCAATTTCTCTTGTCGTCCTGATCAAGAATATATATACTTTATGGGGTCCCCCTCCCTTCCTTCTGTGCGTTACATACATTTCGTTCAAACAAACTTAATATACCCTGACACACTGTATGTGCAGGGTATAAAAAAAACTTCATTAATAGAAAAAAAAAATAATAATATAATATAAAGAAAAATACATATAATATAACCAATTTGGAAGATAGACTCGTGTGGTCGAACACTAGATCAAGTTTGAAGGAATTTTTGCCACGCCCATTCCATTCCGCCAATCGAGTACAACCAAAGGTCATCTTTTCCTTAAAACTGCTGTATCTCCTAAAGCATAAAAGATATAATGCTGAAATTTTGTATGCAAACTCAGTTAACACACCTTTTTAAAACATACAACAAATTACCACATTCCCCGCAAAGACCAACAAACTAAAATTTTGCAGCAATGCTTTGTAACAAAACCCGTACTAAAGCGCCATCTAATGGCAACATGGGACTGTGAGCCCTGCTTTACCTTACCAACGATTTTGATTCGTATAACAGAATTCGTATAATATAACACAATTCATATACAGAATTCATATCGTGGTACACTGCTTTTGCTGTCGTCGAAAGTTTAACGTGTTATAAACATAGTTATGTGTACAGGGTATTATATAGTTGAAAATACTCAACTATACCGCCCTTACTGGTTTTGACTTAGTTTAGTGGTGAAGGGCACATAAATGGAGCTACCTCGGGTAAACAATAAGAAAAGTTCTCGGTTGACTTTTGAGATAGGAATGTCAAATTTGGATAATATATAGCTGTCTTGAAGCACAAGAAGAGAAAATAGAAAAAGGGGTGTGGCCACGCCCACATATAGTACAAATTTAAAACGCTTATATCTCTGGAGCCATATAACCAGCAAAAACGAAACTTTGCATGTATGCTATTGGGATGGAGTATATTAAGATTAAAATAGACCAGTAAGGATTGGAGTCGACAGTACTCGACTTCGACATACCCTGTACCTTCAATTAGTAACGTCTGTTGTAGGGCGTTGCCCCGCCCACTTTTTAATCGAAACAGATTTCCTTTCCATTCAATATCATACATACTAATTTTTGCTCTTCTAGACCAATTCGTTACAGAGATATACCGGTTTTCTATTTTGGCTATATGTGGGCGTGGTTACGCCCATTTTATATTTGAATCTTACTATACTCCATCCCAATAGCATACATGCAAAGTTTCATTCTTGTAGGTTGTAGGTTTCTTGAGATATGAGCGTTTGAAATTTTTACTATATAGGGGCGTGGTCACGCCCATTTTTTTATTTTTTTTTCTTGAGGTTTGAGTCAGCGATATACACACCAAATTTGGTGTTCCTATCACAAAAGACAACGCAGCAAATACGACTTTTGTACTATTTTACCCGAGGTAGCTTCAGTTATTTGCCCCTCACCCCTAAACTAACTCAAAAAGGGGGAATACAAAATAAACTTGATCTGCGTAATGAATCACAGAATCGAACTGCGAAGAGCTTTTGGTCCTATCTATTATAGTTTCCGAGATCGACGCGTTCATACAGACAGACGGACGGACGGACAGACGGACAGACGGACATGGCTAAATCGACTTCTCTTTCGATACTGATCAAGAATATATATACTTTGTATAGTCGGAGATGTCTCCTTTAAGGTGTTACATACATTGTCGACGTGCACAAAACTAATATACCCTTGTACCATAAGGTACAGGGTATAAAAATGGGCGTGACTACACCCACATATAGCCAAAATTAAAAACCGTTATATATCTGAAACCAATTGATCTAAAACCAGTAAGGGCGGTATAGTCGCGAATACTCGACAATATAATACCCTACACACATGGTGTGCCGTGTCACACCCCAAATCTATTATACTTACTGAGCTTGTATACAAAACTTCAGGTTCCTAGCTGTGATAGTTTTGGAAAAACAGAAATTTTAAGAAAACAACTGGGTGAGGAGAACCAGGGGGCAGGGGAAAAAGATGTGGTGTGCAGTATTGTAGATCTATACATACTGAGTCTACATACCGACTTTCCTGTTTCTATCTCTTTGGGTGTTTGAGGAATAGCATTTTAAAATAGTGGGCGGTGCTCGATTGGCGGAAAGGAGTGGGCGTGGCAAAAAATCCTTCAAACTTCAAGTAGCGTATGACCGCACTAGTCTATCTTCCCTCCTTCTTGGTGTTTTTTACATTTGGTCTAAAACAAACCTAATATACCCCGATACACGGTATGTGAACGGAGTATAAAAACAACCAGTAAGGACATTATCTTCAGCAAGGCTGAAGCTTATATACTCTTCACGCACTTTCTTGTGCCACGCCCATTTTTTTGACTGAATATATTTTCTCTTCATCTAATTAGCCTATATACCAATTTTCATTGTTTTTGCTCATTGGGTACCGGAGATATGCAAATTATTGAATTTGGCTGTAAGTGGGCATAACCCTGCCCATTTTTTGGTGAAAATAGATTTCATGCTAAAAACATATGTGTTAAGTTTCAAGTCAATTGATTAAGAAATAAATAAGTTTTCCATACAACGACGTGAATGTTGGTCCTCTTCCTCTTCTTCATTTTGTATGGCAGGTACCAATTCCCGTTGTCCGATTTCAATGAAACTCTCAGGCATCTAGTCGGACCACTACTACTACTACTACTATATCTGAAATTTCAGCCCTATATCTTCCAAAACAAAAAAGTTTTCCATACAGCGATTCAAATTTGTTATACTCTTACAAGAGTATATTAACTTTGTCGTGAATTTTGCAACGCAGAGAAGGAGACATCTCCGACTATATAAAGTAGATATATTATTGATCAGCACGACGAGACGAGTTCATTTACCATGTCCGTCTGTCCGTTTCAATGCAAACTCCTCCCAGAGTTTTCAAGTTAGCCAAAACATTTAAACGCAGAAAATGTTCTTTTCCTTGCAGGCTGCTTATATGTTATATGTATGTGCTATTAGAAACCAGCCTGATCGGAATACTATAGCATATAGCTGCCATAGGAACGATCGGATAAAAATGAGGTTTTTGCTCAATAAACTCTTTGATTTCAAAGCTATCGCCTCGATTTTTTGCACAAAAACATCTTGGACGTAAACACTGCAAACAAAGCACACTGCAAAATTGGTGAAGATCGGATAACTGTAGCATATAGCTCCCATAGGAACAATCGGTCAAAAATTCGGTTTTTGGAAGAAAAACTTAAATATAAAGAGAAAAAACCCTGCAGTTACGCGTTTTTAAGAATCCTTGACCATATTGCAAAGTTTCCTAAGAATCGAACGTAAGGGCGTGGTACCGCCCATATAGAGAAAAACTTAAAAATGAGATTTTTCTATTGGCAGACGTAGAATGATTGCATTGTACTCTTAAAAACAAGTTAGAAAATGGGCAGGGCTACTCTCCTTTATCTTTATAAACTTATAAGATTCTTATTGGAAAAACTATAAAACGGATTTTCCAAATGCTTGCAAGAGTATCTAAGTTTCACCAAAGCTGAAAATAGCTCCCTTACTGGTTTTTCTTCTTCATTTTATATAAGGGCTACCAGTTCCTGTAATCCGATATGGCCGGATCTGACGAATGAATCAATGAATGAATGTACAGGGTATGTCGAAGTCGAGTACTGTCGACTTCAATCCTTACTGGCTTTTTGTGGATTTGGGATGTGGCACTCGACTGTACTGCCCTTACTGGTTTTGTTCTTTATTGATCGCAGAAACTGCTAACTAAATTTGTGATTGTGGAAGTTAATGTAGATTACCTAACATAAAACTTTTGAAGCTGCTGAAACTTTGTTGGTATGAATATCTATTGTATACTACTTCATGGTTGCAAATCAATTTCTTGTCTTTTCATGACACATTTGTTGGCTTTATCAGAATGTCGTTTTTTAGGCCGGATCCAAGCTTAAGAGTGTGCGTGTATATTATTTTATGCAAATTAAAACTCATAAACATTTCGTTTTTCTTGTGTTATGTTAATAAAACCAGTTTTGAGAGCAGAGTCGTCACATTTTTAAATGGCTTTTAACTGTGGATTAGATGTTTATCTTTCCGTACCAAAGACAGTGTAAGATTGTGATGCTCCAATCATTTTCCTTTAGTCATAAAATCAAGCGTATTAACTTCGAAAATCTCGGCAACATCTCAGTTTTCCATTCGATCGTCGATATACAATTAGTCTTCGAATCAGTCAAGATATATTAGTTCAATATAGCTTATGTTGAATTATACTTACAATAAATCGTAACTTATAAAAAAATATTTGGCTATGATTTTCAAACCTTGATCTATTTACATTCTGTATACTCTGTTTATGTTATGTACATATATTATGTATATACATAGACAACAAAACATTTGGTATGTGAAAACCAGTAAGGACGCTATCTTCAGCAAGGCTGAATACTCTTCACGCTCTTTCTTGTGCCACGCCCACTTTTTTTAATTGAATATTATTTCTCGTTGTCTTAATAGCCTACATAGCAATTTTCATTGTTTTTGCTCATTGGGTACCGGAGATATGCGAATTATTAATTTTGGCTAAAAGTGGGCGTAACCATGCCCATTTTTGTCAAAATAGTTTTCATGCCTCCCTAAGAACATAAGTCTGAAGTTTCAAGTCAACTGATTTAGAAACAAAAAAGTTTTCCATAGAACGACTCAATTTTTGTTTTCTTCTTCTTTTCGTATGGGAGCTACCAGTTCCAATGATCCGATCTTGCCGGTTTGGACGAATGATTCATCGTAAAAAATTTCAAGACTCTGTGCAAAATTTCAGCTCGATAGCCTCAGAACCTAGTTTGCATACAGACAGACAGACGGACGTGGCTGAATCAACTCGTCTTGTCATCCTGATCAAGAATATATATACTTTGTATAGTCGAAAATGAATACTTCGATCTGTTACAAACTCCGTGACAAATTTATAATGCTATTCACATACGTGAAGAGTATAACTAGCTGTCCCGGCGCACTTTGCTGCGCCCTTAAATATGAGGAAGGGTTGCATATAGCCCAGGTATGCGTTTACTCCTCTTAAGGTTTCTCATATCTCTCAACATACTCTTCAGATATTTGCATTTCGATTTAAAACAAAAATGATAAAACTAACAGTTTAATAAAAATGTTTTTTCCTAATGGACGATTTGAAATTTTTAAGCAATAAGAATTTTAAAAAATTCCAGGAGGTATCTTGTTGTCACTTCTATATATTAAGTCAAGGTATACCAGAAGACTACCTTCCAAATTTCAGATCTTCATGTTAAGCCAGTAAAGGCGGTATAGTCGAGTATTCTCGACTATATACACACACACAAAATCCAAAAAAAAAAGTAGTCAAATTAATTTTGAAAATTTTTTCCTTTTTCAACATTTGTTTCGTCTGCAATTAACTATGTTAGTAATATTTTAAACTTTCGCCGACAGCAAAGGCAATGTTATCACGATATGAATTATGTTATATGAATTTTGTTATATGAATTCTGTTATATGAATCAAAATTGTTGGTAAGGTAAGGCAGGGCTCACAGTGCAATGTTGCCATTAGATGGCGTTTTAGTACGGATTTTGTTACAAAGCACCGAGAACCATTGGTGAGGACGGACGGACGGACGGACAGACAGGGCTATATCAATTCGCCTTGTCATCAAGATCAAGATAGGGTCCCCTCCCCTCCTTCTTTGCGTCTTAAACAAACTTAATACACCCCGATACACAATATGTGCACAGGATATAAAAAGAAAACAGTTTTTCATAGATCAACAATAATTTTGTTCATTTTGTATTGGGCTACCAGTTCTAGTGTTCCGATCACTACCAAACCTAACAGGAACACTTTTTAGGCCCATCTGAAGATTGCCTGAACATTTCATTAAAATCGGTCCAGTCGTTTTGGAGTCGAAAAATAACATATATACCTACACCTATGTATGTTTTATATATACAGATTTAGTTGAACTTTAACGCCCTGCTATTATAAGCGTGGAAAACGCTTGGCAACCGCCTTCACAGACTCCAATTAGGCCAGCGAGAACTCTAAAAATAAATTTTATCTGATATTGCGATTAATGTAATCGATGAAGTCGTGTCTTTACGTTTTTAATAGTTATCGAGGAGCAGAAAAAATATAGACTTTGCATTACGTATATAGACTCGTAGATATTGTTTTTTTCCACACCGATCCAAGCTTAATTTGATCAATCAGCTTTTAACCTGATGTATGTAGGCTATTTTACTATCGACAATACTCAACTATACCGCTCTCATTTATATTTTGTTGTGCATAAAGTCGTTAATTAAATTCAACTTTTTGTTAAAGTGACCAAAAAAACATTCGTGAGCTCAGTAACGTTAAGTCTGTTGTGCGATCAAAATGTCGAGTCAGATGGTTCATCTCGTAGTAAGAGTTCAGAGTAATAAATTCTCCCGATTTACTTTAAACCTTTATCTAATAGGTCTTTGGTTTACTGATGAGGCTCTGCGTTGCGTACGGAAAATTGGAACCATTAGCACGGCACATGCCACTACATACACTTGGCCCATCAGAAGAAAATCAAAACACGCACAGGTATTGAAGTACAAAATGCGAAACTTCCTACACTTTCTTTAAATCTCTCTAATGTCATTGCATAGTTTGAGAAATGATGCAGCTAGTAGAACCGAACAGTTGACGGAGCTCTGCACCTTGGAAAACGGCGAACAGGAGCTTCATGTTTCGGGTAGTTTGCACCAAGTATTCGTTGATCAAGGAGCTATATTAACAGTGATATATGAAGCAGGCAAAAACGGTTATGTGGCCAAATACAAATACAATGTTGTCAGACTTCCCACTCCAGATGGCGGTTTTCCGCTATTTGCGAGCGCAGGTTTTCTCAAAACTGCCGCTGGTTAGGCAGGAAACTTAAAAGTGATATTATTTATCGCAATCCTTACTTATGTAATTTAGATTTAACTTCTAAATGTATTTTTTCCCCACGCTATTAGTTTGTAAAATGTATGTTACACATTAAAGTAAACATTTTAAAGGCATACATCTTAATATATAAAACAAAGTTGGGTTTGGTCGAACCCTTATAACTCGAGAACAGTTGGACCGATTTTCATGGTTTTTGATTTGTTGTATTTGTCTCCGTCCCGAATAGCACAATGAATACTGAAAGCTTATGTTAAAAACATTAACTAATATCAAAAGTTGTTTCAATATTAAAATTATGTTAAGGTAAGTCACTTTTTTATTGAAAATAACTAAAAACCACTAAGGATTGTAGTCGACAGTACTCGACTTCGACATACCCTGTACCTTCAATTAGCAACGGCTGTAATAGGGCCTTTCAATCGAAACCGACCTAATTTTCACATAATGTCATACATATAAATTTTTACTATTTTAGACTAATTTGTTCCAAAGATTTAAAGTTTTCCCATTTTGGCAATATGTGGGCGTGATATTATGTTTCAATCTTATGTATCCCAATATTATACACACCAAATTACATTCCTGTAAGTTATATGGTTCACGAGATATAAGCATTTCAAATTTTTACTATATGTGGGCGAGGTCACGCCTTTTTTTTATTCTATTTGTTTGGGCTGCAAGTCAGCTATATACACTCCAAATTTGGTGTTCCTATATTTTTCCCGAGGTAGCTTCAGTTATTTACCCCTCACCCCTAAACTAAATCAAAAAGGGGGAACACAAAATACACTTGATCTGCGCAATGAATCATAGAATTGGACTGCGAAAAGATTTTGGTTCTATCTATTATAGTTTCCGAGATCGACGCGTTCACACAGACAGACGAACGGACGGACATAGCTAAATCGACTTCTCTTTCGATACTGATCAAGAATATATATACTTTATATAGTCGGAAATGTCTCCTTTAAGGTGTCACATACATTGTCGACGTGCACAAAACTAATATACCCTTGTACCATAAGGTACAGGATATAAATATTGATCCAACGTCACCCAGTCAAATTGGGTTAAAAATATCACTGAAATCCCTCAAAATATGTGGAATTTATGAAAAATATATATATATGTTTTTGAGGGGTAACTATCAAGTAGTGAAGAATTCTGTGGTATGCAGTTTTAAAGATATATATTTACTGAGTTCGTTTCAAAATTTGAGGTTCGTACCTTCAATAGTTTTGGAGATATAGCAATTTATAGGAAGGAGGAAAACTGAGGCTTGCAGTTTTGTAGGGCTACTTATACTGAGTCTACGTACAAACTTTCATATTTCTATCTCTTTGGATGTTCACGTTATAGCGTTTTGAAATAGTGGGCGGTGCTGGATGGGCGAGAAGGACCGTTCAAACTTGATCTGCTGCCGAGCATCACGAGTGTACTCTTTAAATTTCAATAATCCAGCTATTATAGTTTCTGAGAACCATTGGTCCAACGGACGGACGGACATGGCTCAATCAATTTCTCTTGTCATACTGATCAAGAATATATATACTTCATAGGGTCCCCTTGCCCTCCTTCTGTGCGTTACATACATTTCGCTCAAACCCCTATACACAGCATGTGTACAGGGTATAAAAATTAGGAAAGTCGTATTTTCTCGGTTGTCTTTTAAGATAGGAACTCCAAATTGGGAGTGTATATAGCTTACTCAAACCCTAACAAGATACAACAGAAAAATAGGCGTGACCACGCCCACTTATATTAAAAATTTTAAACGCTTATATCTCTTAAACCATAAGACCTACAAGAATAAAACTTTGCATGTGTGCTATTGGGATGGAGTATAATAAGATTCAATCATAAAAAGGTTGTGGCAACGCCCACATATAGCCAAAATATAAAAACATTATATCTCTGGAACCAATTGGTCTAAACAAGTAAAAATTGGTATGTATGCTATTAAATGAAAATTAAATTAAACGTGGGCAGGGCAAAGCCTTCAAAAAAATCGTTACAGATATGTCGAAGTCGAGTACTCTCGATTGCATTTCCTCATTCCTTACTAGTTATACTTTTCTTGTATGTGAATAGTATATTAACTTTGTCACGGAGTTTGTAACAGATCGAAATATTCATTTCCGACTATATAAAGTATATATATTCTTGAACAGGACGACAAGACGAGTTGATTCAGCCATGTCCGTCTGTCTGTATGTATGCAAACTAGTCCCTCAGTTTTGAAGCTATCGAGCTGAAATCTTGTACAGAGTCTTAGAATTTGTTACGATGAATCATTGGTCGGAACCAGCCATCTCAGATTACTGGATCTGGTAGCTCCCATACGAAATGAAGAAGAAAAACAAATTTGAGTCGTTGTTTGGAAAATTTTTTTGTTTTGTATGATAGAGGGCTGCCACAAAGTTTTATTGAGATCGGGCAACTGGAACTGGTACCTGGCATTTGAAATGAAGAAGAGAAAGAGAACCAAGATTCACGTCGTTGTATGGAAAACTTTTTTGTTTCCTAATCAATTGACTTGAAACTTCACACTTATGTTCTTGGGGAAGCATTAAAACTATTTTGGCAAAAATGGGCATGGTTACGCCCACTTTTACCAAAGATCAATAATTTGCATATCTCCGGTACCCAATGAGCAAAACAATGACCAGTAAGGATTGGAGTCGACAGTACTCGACTTCGACATACCCATATGTTACATTGTCGATGCGTACAAAACTAATATACCCTTGTACCATAAGGTACAGGGTATAATGAGGCTGAATTTAATAAAATCTCTGAGAAAATTGTCAGAGATTTTTTCAAGGGTGTGAAATTATTTATAATAGATTTCTCAGACACCTAAATTTCCCTTTTTATTGTTTTGAAATCATCGACCTGAAACGTTGCACAGATCCACCAATGTTATTACCATAAGTCATTAATGAGAGGAAGAAAAGAAAATTTTCGTCGTTGCATGGAAAAGTTTTTATTTCTTAATCAATTGATTTTAAACTTCACACTAATTGTCTTAGTGAGGCATTGAAACTGTTTTGATCATAAATTGGGCATGGCAACGCCCACTTATACCAAAAAATTATACTTTGCATATCTCAAGACGCAATGAGCTAAAACAATGTAAATCAAAAAGGGAGCTATTTTCAGCTTTGCTGAAACTTATACACTCTTGCAAGCATTTTCTCAATTATTCCGATTTATTGTTTTTCCAATAAGAATCATATACATTCAAAACGGTAAAGGGGCGTAATCCCACCCATTTTCAATTTTTTTTAAGAATACAATGCAATCATTCTACACTTCATTTTACGATCTTTAAATATCTCGTCGGCTTGGAGAGAAATCGAATTTTTAAGCTTTTCTCTATATGGGCGGTGCCATGGCCTTATGTCCGATGGTTATGAAACTTTGTAATATGGTCAAAGATGTATAAAAACGACGATTGTTCCTATAGTTGTCTGAACTTCATAAAATTTGCAGTGTTTCTTTATTGAGGTCCAAAATGCTTTTATGCAAAAAATTAAGGTGATTGTTCTAAATTTCAAACGCTTTTTAAGGAAAAAACCTAATTTTTAACCAATCGTTCCAATAGCAGCTATATGCTATAGTATTCCGATCAAGCTGATTTCTACATATAAACTGCCTGCAAAGAAAAGAAAATTGTCTGCGTTTAAATTTTTTTGCAAACTTCAAAACTCTGGGAGGAGTTTGCATTGAATTCGTCTCGTCGAGCTCATCAAGAATATATTTACTTTATAAAGTCAGAGATGTCTCCTTCTCTACGTTGCAAACTTTATGACAAAGTTAATATACTCTCTTAGGATATTAAGATAAAGAGAAATTTAATCCAGAAAATGGGCATGGCAAGGCCGAAGATAGTGTCCTTACTGGTTTTTTGTTTCTTTTAAAGAAAGTTTCACTTCTAGCAAAAATCAGTAATTTGCATATCTCCGGTACCCAATGAGCAAAAACAATGAAAATTGGTATATAGGCTAATAAGATGAAGAGAAAAAAGATTCAGTCCAAAAAATGGGCGTGGCAAAAAGAATGCGTGAAGCGTATCTAAGCTTCACCCTTGCTGAAGTAAGCATCCTACTGGTTTCTTTCTCCATTTGCCACTCAAATTTTTTCTGCTCAAATTCTAATTTCCGCTCCTGCATTGAAATAAGCATTGACAAAGAACAATTTGAGGATTCTTTACATGATTTGCTGTGCTTTTTAAGTCCCTGGACGCTGTTTTCTATATTTGATTCCCTGAAAGGTTTTGGAGAAGTTTCTCTCTCACAATCGGGAGAGTGATCAGTCAAAATTGAAGAACATAAATTTTCTTGGGACACACTTGAAATTTCTTCAGCTTGTTGGCTCGAGCTTATAACGACTGGTGGTATGACATTTTTTCTTTGCCCGAAAACTTGCGCCAATTCGTTAGAATGGGGACACAGATTTTTAATATAATCTGCAGATGGTAATTTTACAAGGTTTGATCAAAAAGTATCGCGAATTTTAAATTTCCGAGAGCTACGTACACATATTCGATTTCGATATTTTTGTGCCGTTATGTTGGTACTAATGTTCTCACTTATGCTGAGAAGGTCGAGCTTTTTGGATGGCCTAGAGCTTTGACTTTGGCTTCCACGTCGTATCGAAAATCGAATATAATCGTATTGCAATGAATGAGTCAAAAATCACATAGCCTACCGACAACACTTTTCTCTTCCCCATCAGCCAAAAGCCCCGCTCCTGTTTGAGCTTTCCATTTATTGGCTGCTATGAAGCTATTTCGGCAATTACGCATTTTGTTCTTCATTCAGACCCATGTTACTGGTTTCAATTGAGGAGACTTTAGAATAATTTTTTCATAAAACTTTTGCGCTGTTGGTTTCTAAGATTTGAAACTAAGAAGTTCACATACAATTGCATCGACAGTCATACTTCAAATGTCTCTGGCACATCTTTGATTGTATTTACAACTTCCAACTTTGGGACACAGTTTTCTCTTTTGTGCGATCAACTCATTTGTCGGAATCGACTGGTAGCCCCCATACGAAATGAAGAAGAAAAACAAATTTGAACCGTTGTATGGAAAACTTTTTTGTTTTGAAAGATAAATGGCAGAATTCAAACATAGTAGTTTTACATGGCTCGACACAATGCCTGAAAGTTTCATTGAGATAGGACATTTGGAACTGGCCATACAAAATGAAGCAGAGGAAGGGAAATCAACATTTAAGGTCGTTGTATGGAAAACTTTTATGTTTCTTAATCCATTGACTTGAAACTTCACACTTATGCTCTTGGGGAGGCATGAAAACTATTTTGACAAAAAAATTGGCATGGTTACGCCCACTTTTAGCCCAAATCAATAATTTGCATATCTACGGCACCCAATGAGCAAAAACAATGACCAGTAAGGATTGTAGTCGACAGTGCTCGACTTCGGCATACCCTGTACCGTCAATAGTAACGGCTGTAATAGGGCGTTGCCCCGCCGACTTTTTAATCGAATCCGATCTCATTTTCACTTAATGTCATACATATAAATTTTTACTATTGTAGACCAATTTGTTCCAAAGATTTAAAGTTTTCCTGGCGTGGTCTTGCCCATTTTTTGATTGAATCTTGTTACACTATATCCAAATATCATACCCACCAAATTACATTACTATAAGTTATATGGTTCACGAGATATAAGCACTTCAAATTTTTACTATATGTGGGCCTTTTTATACCCTGTACACATACTGTGTATCAGGGTATATTGTGTTTGTTTGAGTGAAATATATGTAACGCACAGAAGGAGGGAAGGGGGACCCCATAAAGTATATATATTCTTGATCAGGACGACAAGAGAAATTGATTGAGCCATGTCCGTCCGTCCGTCCGTCCTCACCAACGGTTCTCGGAAACTATAAGAGTTAGAGACTTGAAATACTCGCCAGCCGATCAAGTATATATTTTTTTTTTGCCACGCCCACTCCTTCCCGCCCATCCAGCGCCACCCACTTTTTTAAATCGCTATAACTTAAACATCCAAAGAGATACAAACATGAAAGTCGGTATGTAGACTCAGTATGTATAGCCCTACAAAACTGCATACCACAAAATCCCCCTCCTTTTCATTTCCCCTCCCCCAGCTATTTTCTATAAATTGCTATATCTCCAAAATTAACAAAGGTACGACCCTAAAATTGTGTATACAAGCTCAGTGGCAATACATTTTAAAAACTGCATACCACAAACTTCCCTCCTCTTTGATGGGGGTAGCCAACAAACTTAAGTTTTTCGTAAAATCCACATTTTTTGACCGATTTTCTTTATATTTTGAACACTATTTGAATAGGCGACGTCAAATCAATATGTTTTTGTAGATATAGGGTGTGGCACCGCCTACTATGTGTGCAGGGTATTACATTGTCGAGTATACTCAACTATACCGCCCTTACTGGTTTAGATTCTATTTGTTTGGGCTTCAAGTCAGCTATATACACTCCAAATTTGGTGTTCCTATCTCAAAAGACAACCGAGATAAAACGACTTTTGTAAGTTTTTTCCCGAGATTGCTCCAGTCATTTGCCCCTCACCACTAAACTAAGTCAAAAAGGGGAAACACAAAATAAACTTAATCTGCGCAATGAATCACAGAATCGGACTGCGAAGAGATTTTGGTTCTATCTATTATAGTTTCCGAGATCGACGGGTTCATACAGACAGACGGACCGACAGATGGACATGGCTAAATCGACTTCTCTTCCGACACTGATCAAGAATATATGTATATACTTTGTATAGTCGGAGATGTCTCCTTTAAGGTGTTACATACATTGTCGACGTGCACCATAAGGTACAAGTTTTTTTATTTTGGCTATACCCATAATTTATGATAGAATTTTGTTTAACTCCATCCCAATAACATGCATGCAAAGTTTCATTCTTGTAGGTTTTATGGTTCTTGAGATACAAGCGTTTCAAATTATTACTAATTAGGGGCGTGGCCACGTCCATTTTTTTGTTGTATCTTCTTGGGGTTCGAGTCAGCTATATACACTCCAAATTTGGTGTTCCTATCTTTAAAGACAACCCAATCGTGGGCATGTTCAACGAAAATGTAGCACCGTCTCGGCTACATGAAGATACACACAAAGTAAATGTTGCGCGTCTCTCGCAACAAATTGAACTATCCGATGTATACATTCCTAACGTAAATGTAGCAATGTTCCCGCTGCATAGGTATGAAGACAACACAAAAATTGCGCCGTACTCGCAATAAATCGAACGATTCAATGCAACGTAAATGCCGACTTATCCAGCGTCCATCCAACAACGTCATGCAAATGCATTCAGTGGTCAACAGGTTTTAAATTCATTCACAAATATGAAAGAAATTGTTGCACTGCTGCTGGTTTTTAATCCATTGTCGGACAAATCATTAGATTCACGTCAATTCATTAAACGCGTAGAGTCCCTTCGTAATGCTTATCAATGGGACGATCAAACACTTATTTTTGGTGTTCAACAGAAAATGTTAGGTGCAGCACTATACTGGGTAGATTCCTTAGAGGAAGTATTCTTGACATGGAAAGAATTCGCAAGTAAGTTTTAGACGATTTAAATGCTGCTGGCATCCATGTGAAAATGTCAAGAACCCGAAGAGCATTAAACGAGTCTCCGCAAGACCACATTTACAAGATACTATCGATCGGAAAAAAAGGGGAGCTACCTGACGGCGAAATATCGACACACATAATAAACGGTATAAATGACAACGATTTAAAACGTAAAATATCAAACGACGACGTACAAGCTAACGACTTGCTTAAAGATATTATGACATATTGCGCACACAACGAGTTGAAGTATATAGACTTTAAGCCGAAACCGATTCTAAATGCACCAGTTTCAACGAATACGAAAGACATTAGAAATTCGAACGAGAAAACAATTAAATGTTACAATTGTCACAAAATAGGGCATTATTCTTCGAAATGTCCCGAACCACAACGAAAAGTGAGTACTTGGGTTGTAACCGAACTCACACGATACTGCGAACAGTCCCAACAAACCGACACCGAACATCACAATTAGCAGAATTGATGATAAAAACGATAAATTGATATACAAATCTCTTAAGATTAACGGAAACGAAACAAACGCTTTTGTCGACCCTGGAAGCACGCGAACACTTTTACGAAAAACATTCGCCGATAAAATAGGAGTATCGCAGCGATACGCGATAACGTTAAACCGTTTTGGGGGAGAAAAGTATTTCTGCACCCAAAAGATGACTACGAAAAACAACATCGACGATACTATCTTTGAATTCGAAATGCTGATAGTTGATGACGACCTCCTCAATGACGACGTGTTATTAGGAAAAGACATTCTATGCCGCGAGGGAACTAGACTTGTCATCCATGAAAACGAATGCCACATCGAAAGCGTGCGTACAATTCAAACAAACGAAAACCACGATTCACCCGCAAATAAAATGGTTGAAAAAGTCATCTCGAAATACGACACATGCTTTGCAAGCAAGACCGCTGATCTGGGAAAATGTTCGTTAGCTAAAATGGAAATAAGAGTGACATCCGACGTACCAGTTCAAACGAAACCGTATCGCATTCGTTTCGCCATAAGACCTATCGTGTCAAACCTGGTCTCCGAATTACTCGAGCACGAAATTATACGAACATCAGAATCACCATACGCCTCTGGAATTGTTATTGTTGATAAAAAGAATGGTGAATATCGCTTATGAGTGGATTACAGATGCCTCAATAGTATCATCGCCAAAATTCCATTTCCAATGCCGAACATCGAAGAGCAATTCGCTCAGCTCTCTGGAAACGTATATTTCACACGACTTGACCTACGAATGGGTTATCACCAAATCGAAATCGAAGAATCATCAAAAAAGTATACTGCCCTCGTAACGTCAGACGGTCATCACGAATATAACCCTATGCCCTTTGGCCTAGTCAACGCTCCATCCGTCTTCCAAGGGGTCATGAATAAAATAATTGCTCGAATGAAACTTGGTGAAATACTCGCATACCTCGACGACGTTATTATATCGAGCAAAACATTGGAAGAAGGAATCGAACGACTCGAAAGATTCCTAGTTATTCTTCAGGATAGTAGGCTCACACTTCGACTCGATAAATTTAAATTCCTCGAAACGAAAATCTCCTTTTTGGGCTATATCGTTTCCAAACATGGCATAACGCATGGAGAAAACAAGCTCAACGCAATCAAAAACTTCAAAGAGCCTGCGAACGTAACCGAAATATGACGATTCCTGGGACTTACAGGATTATTCCGAAAATTTTTGGAACAGTAGTCGTTGATTTCGAGGCCACTATCACGACTACTTCACAAATCCAAACAAAATCGTTTCGTATGGGGCGAAGACCAATGTAAATTATTTGACGATCTCATCGGAAAACTATGCTCAATACCCGTCATACAGTATATGACTTCTCGGCGTATCGTGAAGTTCATACGGACGCTTGCTCGCTTGGACTTGCAGGAGTCTTATTACAATCGCACGGTAACAAATCTTGGCAACCTGTGGCCTATTTCAGTCGACATTGCACTGCAACCGAAAGCCGATATCATAGCTACGATCTCGAAATATAAGCTGTGGTGAAATCTTTGCAACGATTTAGAGTATTCGTAATAGGAAAACCGTTTCGCCTTATAACCGACTTTTCCGCTATAGCTAAAGTAAAGACAAATAAGGAGCTTATACTGAAAATCGTACGCTGGTGGCTAAAAATCCTTAATTACGACTGCGAAATAGTCCACCGAAAAGGTTCGCAAATGACTTACGAAGACGCAATGAGTCGAGCACCAGACACAACTTCAGGAAACGTTTCTAACGCCGAAATTATTTGCAAGGTAACCTCCGATAAAGACGACTGGTTGCTGACGATGCAATTACAGGACTCCTCATTTGTTAGAATTATTGGAATTCTAAACAGCCATTGCGAATCCAACCAATCAAAATAGAAACGAAAAGATTTGACGATTCATAACCACCGATTACATCGCAAAATAGACAAAAGCCTACGATTTGCCGTTCCAAAAAGCGTGAGGTGGTGTATTGTGAAACTATACCACGACGAAGCTGGACATTATAGACCGAAAGAAACTATCGAACGAATAGAAAAAAAAAAAAAAATCGCGTGCAACACAGTACACGTGTTTGAAGTGGAACTTTCTTTAAAAGAAACAACAATCCAGTAATGACGCTATCTTCGGCCTTAACATGCCCTTTTCCTGGATTGAATTTATGTAGCAAGAAATAATCTGCATTAAAACAATTTAATCTAGTCTATAAATCTGCATTTAAAAACAAACCCTTCCCAATTCAACCAAATTTTTTGAGCTGGAAGACAATCTGTGTTATGCTTCGCCAATCTGCTTGTATCTTTTTTTGAAGATTAAGAAGTACATTCGAATTAAATTGTTGAAATAATCTTCAAATTATAGTTAATGTGAAGTTGTATTTGAAATGGCTCGTAAAAACAGTAAATTTTATGAAAATATGTGTGTACCAACTATGTTATTTGGGCAAATTGGAATGTGTACATTGTTGAATGCATAAATGCGAAGAAGAAGAATTAACTCAAATGTGCAGAGTGCCTCCAAAAGAACAGAGTCAAATTAATTACCAATGATACAATATGTGGAATCCACTTGACTTTAATTATTGCATTATAATTAATTATTAGTGTTCACTTTTGGATTCACAACAATGGAAAGGGTATGATTGTCAATTGCCAAATTGAACGGGCTTCAACATAATAATGAGGACGCGAATTGGAGATGAGTTCGTGGTTCATATATTATGAAGCTGATTAGCAACATTAAGTAGCGGGCAACAACAAACACAATGCACACGCTCAGACAGTGTCATAGGTAGCAACAACCGCACTGTCCGATCTAACGGTGCATGCAAATGCCGAAAATAACAACAACAAGAGTTGTTGATCGTGGAACAGCCTTTACTTCGAAACATGTCAAGAATGCCGTAAGAAGTCCTTGTGCCAATGGCCAAGTTGAACGGGCAAATCAAATAATACTCAACTCCTTTGAACGACAACTGAATCACCAAAAGTTTGGGACGCAACACTTCATCGCCTGCAATGGGTGGTAAACTCTCAGCGAAATCGATTTGATGATTGACGTTATTCAAAACCAATTAACAGCAGCTATAAACGTTGATTTAGCCGACGTCAACGAAACGCATTGTGCCGAAGAAAATCGAAACTAAGCTGCCAAAAATATTGCTGCTGAACGAGCCAAGTGGAAACAACGTTTTGATCATCGATATTCCCGACCGACTGCGTATAACGTTGGAGACCTGGTGGTAGTACGACTCACGATAACTCGACCCACTATACCGTGGACCTGATCAAATAATAAAAACATTAAACAATGACCGTTATTTGCTGGAAGATATTTCTGGTATGCAGATAACATCACGAAAATACTGCTCTGTGTACTCGACCGATAAAATGAAGCCATATTGAGCTAGCGTTCCAGAAATCGATATAGATTCCAATGACGACGACGGAATCGAGGACGATTCCATATCAGGATTGGCCGAGCTGTTACGTGATGACTTCCTAAAACGTTCACCACACAACGACTCCCTGAGCCCGATGTGAATGTCAATCGCCGTATCCCTTTTCTGTCTCTTCGTTCGTTCAATGAAGAGGCGTTAGTTTGTTGTGTGATTCCATAGTGATGAAAAGTGCGAAAACCGATCGGCAGGCGACAACGTTATAATTCTAATACATATTCATATATTCTTGTACATCATTATAAAATACCATTAAATACACTAAACCGAAAAATTAAAGGATATAAAAAAAAATTCTTATTTTGGAGTCTTTTTTGACGACGAATAACTTGGAAAGTATTGGTCGTACAGTAAAAGTTAGAAAAAAGAAATTGTAGCTCTGAACCTCTTGTTTTTGAATCTAATCACGTTTTTTTTTATGATGAGAGGTTTAAGATTCATCGTAAGAATTGCCATTTTTTTCTACTTTTTTTGAAACAATATTTCTACAGATGTGGGTTCAAGATGTTGGTACCACCATAAGGACCTTATAGGAAAATTCATTACCTTTAATTTGAGTTACTGTGGAGCTCTGTAATATAATTTTCCGCGGAGTTGTCGAAGCTCAAAGGAAAAAAGCCATTGTTAACAAAAAAAGGCAAAAGCCAAATGTATGTAACGCAGTAAGGGAGGGGAGGGGGACCCCATAAAGTATATATATTCTTTATCGGGACAACAAGAAAAGTTGATCAAGCCATGTCCGTCCGTCTGTCCGTCCGTTCATTTTTTGACCGATTTTCTTGATATTTTGAACACTATTTGCATAGGCGACGTCAGATCAATACGTTTTTGTAGATTGAGGGTGTGGCACCGCCCACCATGTGTGCATGGTATTATATTGTCGAGTATACTCGACTATACCGCCCTTACTGGTTTTATATAATTATTTTTTCGTTGTATGCAAAACTTTTTTGTTTTAGAAGATAAAGGGCTGAAATTTCAAACATAGTAGTTTTACATAGTTTCATTGAGATCAGGCAACTGGAACTGGTACCTGCCACACAAAATGAAGAAGAGGAAGGGAAGCAAGATTCACGTCGTTGTATGGAAAACTTTTTTGTTTCTTAATCAATTGACTTGAAACTTCACACTTATGTTCTTGGGGAGGCATTAAAACTATGTTGACGAAGAAATGGGCATGGTTACGCCCACTTCTAGCAAAAATCAATAATTTGCATATCTCCGGTACCCAATGAGCAAAATCAATGAAAATTTTCTATATAGGCTAATATGATGAAGAGAAAATATATTCAGTCAAAACCAGTAAGGACGCTATAGTCGAGTATACTCGACAATATAATACCCTGCATACACAGTAGGTGGTGCAACACCCTAAATCTACAAAAAAATGTTGATTTGACATCGCCCGATCGAATATTGTTCAAAATATCAAATAAATTGGTCAAAAAAAGTGGAATTTACGAAAAATTTGAGTTTGTAGGTCATTGAGGGGTAACTTTCGAACAGGGGGGAATTTTGTGGTATGCAGTTTTAAAGATATGTATTTACTGAGCTTGTATACAAAATTTCATGTTCATACCTTTATTAGTTTTGGAGATATTGCTTTTTATAGAAAACAACTGGGGGAGGGGAAATCAAGGGGAGGGGGAAAAATTGTGGTATGCAGTTTTGTAGAACTCTTCATGCTGAGTCTACATACCGACTTTCATGTTTCTATCTCTTCGGGTGTTCGAGTTATAACGTTTTCAAAAAGTGGGCGGTGCTGGTTGGGCGGGAAGGAGTGGGCGTGGCACTAAACCATTCAAACTTGATGGAGTGCCAAGCATTACGAGTCTACCCTCCAAATTTCAAGTCTCTAGCTTTTACAGTTTCCGAGAACCATTGGTGAATACAGACGGACGGACGGACGGACGGACGGACGGACAGACGGACAGGGCTCAATCGATTTCTCTTGTCATCCTGATCAAGAATATATATACTTTATGGGGTCCCCCTCCCCTCCTTCTATGCGTTACATACATTTCGTTCAAACAAACTTAATATACCCTGACACACTGTATGTGCAGGGTATAAAAATGGGCGTGGCACAAGAAAGTGCGTGAAAAGAATATAAGCTTCAGCCTTGCTGAAGATAGCGTCCTTACTGGTTTCAATTACAATGATTATTCTTAATTATTATACCTTGTACCTTATGGTACAAGGGTATATTAGTTTTGTGCACATCGACAATCTATGTAACACCTTAAAGGAGACGTCCGTCTGTCTGTATGAACGCGTCGATCTGAGAAACTTTAATAGATAGAACCAAAATCTTATCGCAGTTCGATTCTCTGATTCATTGCGCAGATCAATTTTATTTTGTTTTCCCCCTTTTTGACTTAGTTTAGGGGTGAGGGGCAAATAACTGAAGCTACCTCAGGTATTTTCTGCGTTGTCTTTTGAGATAGGTACACCAAATTTGGAGTGTATATAGCTGACTTGAAGCCCAAACAAGTAGAATAAAAAATAGGCGTGGCCACGCTCACATATGAATAGTACAAATTTTGAAATTCTTATATCTCGTGAACCATATAACTTACATGAATGTTATTTGGTGTGTATGATATTGGGATATAGTGCAACAAGATTCAATCATAATATGGGCATAGCCATGCCCACATACAGCCAAAATACAAAACCGTTATGTCTCTGTAACGAATTGGTCTAGAAGAGCAAAAGTTGGTATGTATGATATTAAATGGAAATGAGATCGGTTTTGATTGAAAAGTGGGCGGGGCAACGCCCTAATACATCCGTTACTAATTGAAGGTATAGGGTACAGTCGAGTACTGTCTACTCCAACCCTTACTGGTTCAATGTTACATTGAGTTGTTGTCCATTTCAACCAAAATAAACTGAATTTTTGAAGTCTATTAATTTTTATTTATTTTGACATATATGTAAGTCAAAACCGATTGATTTCCATCTTCGAAACGTATTGAGTCAGAACACTTTTAAAGTCGCAAGCATAAACGAACAAAGGCAAAGTGTTTTGAATGATTTCGTTTCCAGTCAAAACGTTTTAATATATAGTATAAACGTAGTATCATACTAATAATATTCACTCGTTTCGATTCGAATTTTCTCAACATTCATACAACTTTAACTCAGTAAATGTTGTACTCATATTTTGTTATATGGTGTTCCTTAAAATTTGAGTATGATTCAGTTGTGCACTGAATGTTTTTATAATTGAATGTACTCATGCAGACCTCTAGCACACACATATGTACATATACTCCTTTCTCATTTGTTTGTCTGCCAGTCTACTGTAAATATTTTGTATACTCGATTATAATAGTCGAGATACGAATCCAGTTGTTGTTTCTGTCACGGTTCTCAGTGATGCTCTCTCTGCACATATTGTTTTCGTGGAATAAATTATTTTTAAATTTTGATTAATGCATCAATAAAAACAATAACAATATATATGTTTATTGAATCTATGGAAAGGTATACTAAATCTCTTTTGTATTGTACATATGTACATATGTAATTGTATATAAATGTATAGCTGATTTTTTAGGCTTCTGATAGATTATTTGCTCGTTCGCTTTGAGGCTTTAGTGCTCAAACTTTTGACAGACGTGATTCAAGCATGTTGAGTAGCTATTTTTAGACGAAACAATTTTATCAAAGCATGTGTCAACTGCAAGCAAGTATTTCTGGACGCCGCTATGCTCTTATCAGCGGTTTTCTTATGTTCGTTGTTGGTTCGAATCCCGATAACCATGGGAAAGGAAAAATACTGAGTTTAAATGATATGTACTCCAGTTGAAATAGGTGTTTTTGTTTTAATTTTTTCCTTGTTTTAAGAAAATTTTAATAGACAAGTGTTTTAAAAGATCTAATATATTAATGAAATTGTTGGAGAACAGTAATATCTTAATTTCGCATCGTCTCTTTATAGACCGAATATATTTATTAATATCCGAATTGGTTTCTCTTTTTCGACAATGGAATCATATTCAAAGATATTGTGTTATTGTAAATATAAACATATGTATGAAGATTCAAGCTGTCGTCTGAAATTACAGTAGCTTTTAATTGTTGTTTCTGTTTTTTCTGCTAATACTCCGACCGACCCCGCACCAGTGTCGTTGGTTTGGGACGTTGCTTTTGCTACTTTATCAGCAACTCTCGGTTCAGAGCTGATTATGCGCTTATTGTCTATAGAATAATCGAATTGGACATATAAAATATAAAAAACCGCTTGAGAAGCGACTTCTCTCAGTAATTACAGCTGGTTTATGATTCTATTTCAATTTGGCTGTGAAACAACGAACAACCTCTTAATAGTAACTCTTCAATGTAACATACATATAAACAAAGAACGAAATATATACACTTATAATGTACATATATTTATAATTATATATCTATGTAATATATTAATATATATTTAAATTTTTTTTTTTTTTTTCATCTATTATATTGTTTGATAGTTTTAAATGTGAATTTGAAAAAAAAATTTCTGAAACATAGTGAAAAAGAGACCCATATACGCCCAATGTTTTCGTGAAAACGACCGATAAAAACGCTGTTGATATTAACGGATATTCAAGTCGCGTCACGTAAAAAAATGTTGAAACTCCTAACTCTTATAGTGCAAAACAACAACAACAAAAAAAGAGAACCGTGTCCGTGAATAAAAAACGAGTATTAAATAGTCACTTCGTTCTATCCGTTCTGCTCGATTGAATGAATATCGAACAAGACCGAAGAGTACGCGTGTTTCGCCTATCAATCTAATGTTGAGGTGAAAAGAACAAGTGAATTATAACTACAGTACTGATGTGGTTTTTATTTTCATTGATTTCCTTTTTTTTTTTTTGTATGATGATGATGCCAAAAACGGTCATTTTAAACTAGCTTGTGATGAGTTTTGAAAAATGTAAAGTTCCTTAGCAAAAGTAATTAATGATATTAGGGAATACCAAAACGAAAACTAAGTAATACGCTTCGAGAGGAGAACTTCATACAAAAAGCCATTTAACGGTTGTTACATACGGGAAATCATCGATGAAATCCGTCATTGTATAACAAATACAATGAAAAACAGTTTCATTGCATTGAATATTCATCGCAAAAGATTATGTAAGTTATTAATTATTCAACATTTTTTAAATTAACTAAAAGATTTTTTTGGCTAAAAAATAAATTGTTTGAAGTAATAAGATTTTGCCAACGTCCATATTTGTATGGCCTCATAAGTATTTGTCCCCAAGTTTGTAACACATTGAAAGAGACATTTCTGTCTGTGTACATGCAATCCGCTCCTACGGTTTTTAAGCTATCGATCTTAAATGCGGGAATCTTTTTACACTTTCGCAAGAGTATATTAACTATATCATGATGTCTGTTGCGATGCGAACTCCTCCTAGAGTTTTAAAGTTAGCAAAAACCAGTAAGCGAGGTATTTTCAGCTATGCTGAAACTTATATATTCTTGCAAGCCATTTCTATTATTATTCTTATTGGAAAATTTGTCTTATAGCTTTTCCAATAATAATCGTATCAGCTTATAAACATAAAAGGGCATTATCCCGCCGATTTTCAAATTTTTTTTTAAAGGATACAATGCAATCATTCTACACTTCATTTTTGCGATCTTCTATCTCGTCGGCTTACAGAGCAATCGAATATGTAAGTTTTTCTCTATATGCGCGGTACCACGCCCTTATGTCCGCTACTTATTAAACTTTGGAATATGATCAAGGATGTATAAAAACGCGTTACTGCAACGTTTCATCTGTTTATACTAAAAAACAAAATATTTTTTCTATCAAAAACCGAATTTTTGACCTATTGTTCCTATAGCATATGCTATATGGTACAGTTGTCTCATCTTCACCAAATTTCAGTGTGTAAATATTTTTTCTAACAAAAACCTCATTGTTAACCGATCCTTCCTATGGCACCTATATGCTATAGTATTCCGATCAAGCTGGTTTCTACATATAAGCTGCCTGCAAGGAAAAGAAAATTTTCTGCGCTAAAATTTTTTTGCTAACTCTAAAACTCTGGGAGGAGTTCGCATTGAAACGTACAGACGCACAGACAGATAGACGGACATGTCTATACGAACTCGTCTCGTTGTGCTGATCAAGAATATATATAATTTATAAAGTCGGAGATGTCTACTTCTCTGCGTTGCAAACTTCATATATTTTTTATATCAGTATAAAAATTTAATCCAAAAAATTTTCTAAACAGCAAGCAAACGTTCGTTTGAACATGTGGACTTCAAAAATACCCATTTCTTCAATCTAGATGTCTGCAATTTTTTTTCAACGAAAAATTTAATATGTAATTCCGTTCAATCTGGGTATCTGTATTTTCAACATTTTTACCTTCCAAAAAATGCTCATCCTTCTTTTTAATTCGATCTCGCTCACAATCGAACACTTATTTATGTTTCTGTCGGGTTTCTGTTTCCTGAAACTGCCTTACGATGATATCTTGAATGGACACGAAAAAGTTTTTTGTCGAACCAAAGTGTCTCGTTTGAACCGAACCAAAAACTGTCTTCAGTTGTGCAAAGATGGCGGCTGAGGAAAAACGAGGTTGAAATGTCTTTCACGATCGTTTCTTTTCGTGTCAACGGGCAACAGTATTTTTTTGGGCAGCCGGAAAAAAAATAACACTTCTTGCGAGCTCTGGTTTTCATCATTATACCCCGTACCTTATCGTACAAGGGTATATTAGTTTTGTGCACGTCGACAATGTATGTAACACCTTAAAGGATACATCTCTGACTATATAAAGTATATATATTCCTTATCAGTATCGAAAGAGAAGTCGATTTAGCCATGTCCGTCCGTCCGTCTGTTTGTAAAATAGTACAAAAGTCGTATTTTCTGAGTTGTTTTTTGAGATAGGAACACCAAATTTGGAGTGTAAATAGCTGACTTAAAGCGTAAGCAAATATAATAAAAACCAGTAAGGACGCTAACTTCAGCAAGGCTAAAGCTCAAATACTCTTCACGCTTATTTCTTGTGCCACGCCTATTTTTTTGACTGAATAGATTTTCTCTTCATCTAATTAGCCTATATACAAGTTACCATTGTTTTTGCTCATTGGGTACCGGAGATATGCAAATTCTTGATTTTTGGTAAAAGTGGGCGTAACCATGCCCATTTTTTTCAAAATAGTTTTAATGCCTCCCCAAGAACATAACTGCGAAGTTTCATGTCAATTGGTTAAGAAATAAAAAAGTTTTCCATACAACGACGTGAATATTGCTTCTCTTTTTTTGTACCCTGTACCTTATAGTACAAGGGTATATTAGTTTTGTCAGCATCGACAATGTATGTAACACCCAGAAGGAGACATCTCCGACTATACAAAGTATATATATTCTTGATCAGCTCGATAAGACGAGTTGATATAGCCATGTCCGTCTGTCTGTCTGTCCGTCTGTCCGTCTGTATGAACGCCTAGATCTCGGAAACTATAATAGATAGAACCAAAAGCTCTTCGCACTTCGATTCTGTCATTTCTTAAGCAGATCAAGTTTATTTTGTTTTCCCCCTTTTTAACTTCGTTTAGGGGTGAGGGGCAAATGACTGGAGTAACCTCGGGTAAAAACTTACAAAAGTCGTATTTTCTGGGTTGTCTTTTGAGATAGGAACACCAAATTTGGTGTGTATATAGCTGACTCAAACCCCAAGACGATAGAATAAAAAAATGGGCGTGGCCACGCCCCCCATATAGTAAAAATTTGAAACGCTTATATCTCAAGAACCATAAAACCTAAAAGAATGAAATTTTGCATATATGCTATTGGAATTGAATATAACATGATTCAATTACAAAATGGGCGTTGCCACGCCCACAAATAGAGAAACTTTGTATCTCTGGAACCAATTGGTCTAAAAGTGTAAAAAAAGGTATGTGTGATATTAAATGGAAATGAAATCTATTTTGATGAAAAAGTGGGCGGGGCCACGCCTTCAAACAGTCGTTACTAATTGAAGGTACAGGGTATGTCGGAGTCGATTACTGTCGACTCCAATCCTTACTGGTTTCTTCTTCATTTTGTATGGCAGGTACCAGTTCCAGTTGCCCGATTTCAATGAAACTTTCAGGCATTTAATCGAACCATGTATGCTGTGTTTAAAATTTCAGCTCTCTATCATACAAAACAAAAATGTTTTCTATACAACGGCGTTAAATCTTAATTTCTCTTCCTCTTTTTCATTTTGTATGGCAGCTACAAGTTCTAGTTGCCCGATCTCAATGAAACTTTCAGGCATTATGTCGTACTATGTAAAACTACTATGTTTGAAATATCAGCTCTCTATTTTCCAAAACAAAAAAGTTTTCCATATAACGATTCAAATTTGTTTTTCTTCTTCATTTCGTATGAGGGCTACCAGTTCCAATAATCCGATATGGCCGGTTCCGACCAATGATTTGACCACACATTAGAGAAGTCTCCCTGCAAAATTTCAGCTCGATATCTTCAAAACTGTAGGAGGAGATAGCATATACACAGACGGACGGACGGGCGGACAGACGGACATGGCTATATCAACTCGTCTTGTCGAGCTGATTAAGAATATATATACTTTATGGGGTCCCCCTCCCCTCCTTCTTGCTGTTACAAACTTCAGGACAAAGTTATAATACTATTCACTTGCGTGAAGAGTATAAATAGGTGTGGCCACGCCCACATATAGTACAAATTTGAAATGTTTTTACCTCGTGAACCATAAAGGGATATAGTGTAAAAAGATTCAATCATAATATGGGCGTGGCCACGCCCACATTTTGCCAAAATAGGAAAACCTTAAAACTTTGAAACAAGTTGGTCTACAAGAGTAAAAATTGATATGTCTGATATTCAATGGAAATGAGATCGGTTTCGATTAAAAAGTGGGCGGGGCAACGCCCTATTACATCCGTTACTAATTGAAGGTACAGGGTATGTCGAAGTCGAGTACTGTCGACTCCAATCCTTACTGGTTTTGTTCGGATTTGCTATTTAAATTATTTAGTCAGAATGCAGCTTAATTACGCATTGACTGATGATCAAAAAAGGCCAAATATAGGTTTACAAAGACTGTAGACTGAACTTGTCACAAATATCCAATAAAATGGAAAAAAGTTGATATATTTTTAGGAATTTTTCTCAGAATCCAAGTATTAACAACACCATTAAGCGTTCCGTACACAGTCGTGTTTTGACCGACCGTGAAAACAGGATTATTTTAAACCAGTAAGGACGCTATCTTCAGCAAGGCAAGAGCATATTTAGCGTTCTTACAGTTTTTCTTGGTTTTTATTCACAAATAACATTGACTTACAGTTTAAAAAGGGTAATGGGTTTTTAAGCTGAGAGCCACTGTGTATACATATGTATGTACGTGACCATTTTTAGTATAAAAATAATTCAGCTTCATCGAATTCGTGTCCCAAATGATAAGGAATAGTTTATTTTTAAATCATGAGGTTTATGTAAATGTTTCCTAAAATGCAAACAGAAACAAGAGACTTTTTCAAATAAAACAATTTGATACCGATAAGACGCGTCAGATGCGTGATTACTTATACGTAAATACATACTATATTCATATAAATATATGTATATATGTATGTACACAAACGAGAACACATGATCCATTGCTTGTTTTTTTCATTCACTCTTACGCATATATCTGTACATACATACATACATAAATCGTGCACATTTATGAATATGAGGGTCTTTGGCGTAAACTTACAACGGTTCCAGTTCATCTGTCGGCAGTCGTCGGGTGTTATGTGTCGGTTTTCATGTGGGAATTGTTAGCAATTGTCGCGTACAAAGCCATTCGAGGTCGGTTTAAAGTATTTACTACATTCGAAATCAATATGGCGCTAAAGAAAATGTGATAAGTTAAACATTGGATTTAATGAGGTGACGAACTTACATAAAGTGTCAGGTAAAGTGTTAAAAGTAGTCTTGGAAATCAATTCTAGACAAACCAAATTTTGGATATTATTTTTAATAATTTTTTCAACCTACCTTGCGGAATAGCCCTGCGAAATCTTTATCAATATTCAGCACCTGTAATGTCTGTAACTCATTCTCCTACCTAATGTTTCGTTGGATGGATAGTCAATGATTGATTAATTGATTTATTTTGTCGTCTTGTGAATTCGTATACGTTCTGTATTTGGTACATGAGGTCTCTGTACAAACTTTAAATACTCTTGTCATTCAGCGTCGTCTTACTGACATAATATATCCCCGTTTGAAATCTTTGCACCAAATTTGATAATCTTAAGCTAAAAATTTTCTAGTTTACGCACCTGTTTAATCATATAGCTATTCACCTTTATAGAAATGTACACAAATAACTTGGAATAGTACAGCAATTGAAATATGTACGACAATTCAAGGTCACCTGTCATCATAACATTATCTCAAGTAAAAACATTTGTCTTTACGTTATTATTTTTCTAAAGGCAATCTACTACCTAAAATTAATTGTTTTATGGATTTCCTAATTGTTGATAGTTAATACTAGGCAGTTATTGCTACAAATGAGCGTAACACGAAT
This sequence comes from Phortica okadai, assembly GCA_034638295.1. Taxonomy (NCBI): domain Eukaryota; kingdom Metazoa; phylum Arthropoda; class Insecta; order Diptera; family Drosophilidae; genus Phortica; species Phortica okadai. The sequence goes on along the minus strand of CM067848.1, from coordinate 15,727,629 downwards.
TTTGGTTATATTTTTTTTTTTTTCTTTTCGCCAATAATCCTGAATGTGCAGTTTTTATTTCTTTGCCATATAAAAATGGGCCCTTACAAGTTGGAGAGAATTCATCTCGATCAAAAAATAAAAGGCTGTTCATTATTCTACGCATCTGCCTAGAGAGTAGTGAAGTTATTGATGAAATGTCCATTTGGAATGTTAAAATCCAAACTTCATTCAAAAACAAAGTATCTTTGTTTTTAAGATATAAAGTCTTGAATACCCAAGACAGAGGCCGAAGTCCAAAAGAAACAAAATATATACATATACAAAGGTTTCTTAACGACGTTTATTAAAATAAAATAAGTTTCAGAAAATTCACTGGTAAACAATTCTGAAATTGCATATTGCATCCACTATCCCTAGGTCCGTTGTCCATGAATAAATTAATGTTTTTTAGTATGTACAGTAAATATAACATAAAAACAGTAAATATTCGTCATAACTATTATTTTGCAGATGACGTTCTCCTTTACGATGATGAAATCTTTGAAGATGATGGTTTTTGCTTTAGTACTGCATTTCATTTTGGGCGCCTTTTGTTATGTCAATGTTGCTGACGCCCTACCATTGGTGTCTGACCCCGCGGACATCGAGTATAAACGCTACTGTAGTAGCACACTCGCCGAGGCCATTCACCTTATTTGCAATGGTCGCACGAATCCCGTGGTCGCCCAGAAGCTGAGTTAGTGAGCTTTATGTACTCGCTTAGAAATGATTTTCACTAACTTAAGTTTGTTTTCATTTACAGACGAGCAAACTAGTTATATCGAAGCAGATATTTTAAAGCGTTCTACTTCTCATGAATTGTTCTACAGACCTCTTAACAATGGCCCCATACACGAATGCTGCCGTCGTCCCTGCGGTTATACTGAACTCAAACAGTACTGTGCGCCCGACTAACACGTAACTACATTCCTATCTTTACAACCATCTCCACCGTTGCCACTGGCCCAGGTAGTCCTGTTCCATTCAATGCAAGGCAGGTTAAAGAGTTGATTACGTGCAATGAACCTGCGTTGCCAAATGAAACCTATGCTAGACCTCCACATAGTTATATTGTTGAGTAGTATAATTACCTACGATCCTACGTCAGAATTAAGTTGTTTATTATGTTCTTAAATATATCTATTAAATTTCAAGCTGTTTAATAAGTTAAGTTCGTGTTTCAAATAACACTCCATAGCTCGCTCATTTATCGCAGTAGAAAAATTGTGTATATTTTTATACCGTGTATCTTATGGTACAAGGGTATATTTGTACTCTTCACGTAAGTGAATAGTATTATAACGTTGTCCTGAAGCTTGTAACACCAAGAAAGAGGGAGGGGGACCCAATAAAGTATATACAGTGATGAGCAAAATGGAGTAAATGTTGCTAACTTTCTTACATTTGGCTCAGTTATTCAAAAACGAATAAGTGGAAAAATCTCAAATAATTATCCAAGATTCCTTGAACCCAAAGCTCCAAATTTGCCAAAACAAGCATAGCGATAAATTGCATAGGAAAGATATAAAAAATCAAAAGATAAGACAACCTACACAGAGAAAAAAAGTCCGGTCTGAGAACAGCACAGATTGTACTTGAATCAACAGCAGACCAAATTAAGTTGTAATTGGTCTAAATGTTCTCGAAATAAGTAAGATTTGTACTTAATATCAAAATCGACACCAAAATGGATTTAAATCAACTACAAAATGTCAATTCATACACATTTTATACTTGAAAACAAAAAAAGAACGCAAAAATTCAAACCGAAACCAAAAAATCTTAAAATGACAACGCTTTCTTCTTAAACCTTCTTTCTCTCTTACTCTTTTGAACAAAAATGTTAAAACAATTAAAATTTATCAAATATCATATGTTTCTATGTTGCTTGCTGTAGCTCAGAGTTTACCGTGTTTAACTATGATACCAAAGGTATGAGGTTCAAACCCTAGCAAAGACCAGAGTTTTTTTGTTTGCTAAATATTTTTTGTTCTCTTGGAACAAAAAGGTTTTGAAGAAATAAAATTTATGAAATTTCAAGTGTTCCTATGTCGCTTCCTGTGACTCAGAGCTTAGTGTGTTGTCCTACGAAACGGAAGGTAAGAGGTTCAAATCCCCTGGTACATCAAAGTCTTACTGTTTATTATATAAATAATCACCAATTACCATTTAATTATAATATTTATATGTTGTTTAAGTGTTTATTAAATTAACAATAACAATTACTTATATAAAATAAAATCAATTAAATTGAGATAATAAGCGAAATAGTTTGCAAAACTACAAGGCCTTGATTCAAGAACAATGTAAACTTGAACGGAAAAGTGGTCGCGGTCTCGCAAAATATTTTTTTTCCTGTAATTTAAGTTTAGTCGGTTCTTGATTCCAGTACAATATTCACTTGTTTTAAGAACAAAAAGGTCTCGGTATAAGTTTTTTTTTTTGTTACAGTTTAAGTATGGTTGGTGTTTGATTCAAGTAAAATGTAAACTTATTTCCAAAACAACATTGACTCGGATTAAATTTTGTTGGTATCATATTAAGCTTAAACTGTTCTTGAAAATGTAACGAAATTTACTCAATTCAAGGTTTTTTGTACTTAAAAATAGTGCTTGAATTGAAAACATTTTACTTGATTTGACAACATTTGTGCTTGACGGACTTTCAACACCGAATTGTGTCAATTTAAGTACAATGTACTTGAATTTTTTTCTCTGTGTAGGCTTTAACATGAATGTTTCTAAAATTATCGGTTTTAATCTCATAAAAATCGTGAAAAGTATGATTCATCTGACTAACTACACGTTTTTAGTCACCCACATTTCAGTTTAGGCGTGCTTGTAGAACTGAAGGTAAGATTTCATGTTATGGTCCGACAATGCAGGCTCTAATTTTCTGATTGCGTACTCAAAATCAAATTTTTGGATTACTTCACTCATTAGTAAGAAAAAGAGCGTATATCTTCGTATTCGCCAGTCACTACTCGCAAGTTTCATCGACGCATTTGATTTCTCCAACGAGAAAATAATTTTTTTACAAATGGGGGACTCAAGAAATCTGCATCTATTTTCAAAGACTGCTGTAGGGAACAGGAGTTTTAAGCAACGGAGTGGTCAGCTTAGAGCCCACACCTCAATTCAATAAAATATCTTCGTTCAATTTTTTAAATAAAGCTGGGCAAAGATAAAATGGCCCCCTTTACTTTGGCGCAGAGTACAGCTTGAGTGGGTCGCTTTACTTTTCACCGAATATGGTTCAAAGAATGTCAAAGATTGTAAAACGCATAATGAATAACAGTGGTTTTTGGATCAAGAATGAAAATATAGCTGTTTTTCTTAAAATAATCAATTCGTGCATAATTGAGTAAATGTACACAGAGAAAAAAATTCAAGTACATTGTACTTAAATTGACACAATTCAGTGTTGAAAGTCCGTCAAGCACAAATGTTGTCAAATCAAGTAAAATGTTCTCAATTCAAGCACTATTTTTGAGTACAAAAAATCTTGAATTGACTAAATTTTGTTACATTTTCAAGAACAGTTTAAGCTTAATATGATACCAACAAAATTTAATCCGAGTCAATGTTGTTTTGGAAATAAGTTTACATTTTACTTGAATCAAACACCAACCATACTTAAACTGTAACAAAAAAAAAAACTTATACCGAGACCTTTTTGTTCTTAAAACAAGTGAATATTGTACTGGAATCAAGAACCGACTAAACTTAAATTACAAGTAAAAAAATTTTTTGCGAGACCGCGACCACTTTTCCGTTCAAGTTTACATTGTTCTTGAATCAAGGCCTTGTAGTTTTGCAAACTATTTCGCTTATTATCTCAATTTAATTGATTTTATTTTATATAAGTAATTGTTATTGTTAATTTAATAAACACTTAAACAACATATAAATATTATAATTAAATGGTAATTGGTGATTATTTATATAATAAACAGTAAGACTTTGATGTACCAGGGGATTTGAACCTCTTACCTTCCGTTTCGTAGGACAACACACTAAGCTCTGAGTCACAGGAAGCGACATAGGAACACTTGAAATTTCATAAATTTTATTTCTTCAAAACCTTTTTGTTCCAAGAGAACAAAAAATATTTAGCAAACAAAAAAACTCTGGTCTTTGCTAGGGTTTGAACCTCATACCTTTGGTATCATAGTTAAACACGGTAAACTCTGAGCTACAGCAAGCAACATAGAAACATATGATATTTGATAAATTTTAATTGTTTCAACATTTTTGTTCAAAAGAGTAAGAGAGAAAGAAGGTATAAGAAGAAAGCGTTGTCATTTCAAGTTTTTTGGTTTCGGTTTAAATTTTTGCGTTCTTTTTATACTCTTGCAAGAGTATATTAACTTTGTCGTGAAGTTTGCAACGCAGAGAAGGAGACATCTCCGACTATATAAAGTATATATATTCTTGATCAGCACGGCGAGACGAGTTCAAATAGCCATGTCCGTCTGTCCGTCTGTCTGTTTCAATGCGAACTCCTCCCAGAGTTTTGAAGTTAGCAAAAAAATTTAAACGCAGAAAATTTTCGTTTCCTTGCAGGCAGTTTATATGTAGAAACCAGCCTGATCGGAACACTATAGCATATAGCTGCCATAGGAACGATCGGTCAAAAATGAGGTTTTTGCTCAATAAACTCTTTGGTTTTCAAGCTATCGCCTCAATTTTTTGCACAAGAACATCTTGGACGCAAATTAAGACACACTGCAAAATTGGTAAAGTTCGGATAAATATAGCATATAGCTCCCATAGGAACAATCGGTCAAAAATTAGGTTTTTGTTAGAAAAACTTTTTTGTTCTTAAATATAAACGTATAAAACTTTGCAGTTACGCGTTATTATGAATCCTTGACCATATTCCAAAGTTTCGTGAAAATCGGACATAAGGGCGTGGCACCGCCCATATAGAGAAAAACTTAAAAATGTGATTTCTCTGTAAGCCGATGAGATATAAGATCGCAAAATAAAGTGTACAATGATTGCAATGTATTTGGTAAAAAAAAATTAAAAATGGGCGGGGCCACGCCCCTTTATCTTTTTAAAAGTATATGATTCTTATTGGAAAAACTATAAGACATATTTTCCAATAAGAACACTTGAGAAAATGCTTGCAAGAGTATATAAGTTTCAGCAAAGCTGAAAATAGCTCCCTTACTGGTTTTGTTTTCAAGTATAAAATGTGTATGAATTGACATTTTGTAGTTGATTAAATCCATTTTGGTGTCGATTTTGATGTTAAGTACAAATCTTACTTAATTCGAGAACATTTAGACCAATTACAACTTAATTTGGTCTGTTGTTGATTGAAGTACAATCTGTGCTATTCTCAGACCGGAATTTTTTTCACTGAGTATAAAATCCTGACGAAAAAGCTACAAAATAATTTAGTGGTTGCTCAAGGGTTCTTCTTATGAGATAAAGTTGGTACGCTTCATACAATAGATGGTGATATGAAAAATTAGGACAATTTTCGTATTCGCCAGTCACTACTCGCAAGTTTCATCTACACATTTGATTTCTCCAGCGGAAAAATCATTTTTACACAAATGGGGGACTCAAGAAATCTGCCTCTATTTCGTATGTGGGCTACCAGATCCAGTAATCCGATATGGCCGGTTCCGACAAATGAGTTGACCGCACAAAAAAGAAGACTGTGTCCAAAATTTCAGCTCGATATCTTCAAAACTGTGGGTGGAGATCGTGTATATACAGATAGATGGACATGGCTAAATCAACTCGTCTTGTCGTCTTGATCAAAAATATATATTCTTTATATCGTCGCAAGTGAATATTTCTATGTGTTTGTAACACTTCAGCACAAACTTTTAACACTATTCACATGCGTGAAGAGTATAAATATCATTGACATTGATATCTACATACAGTCCGTCTAGTCGTGTATTCCGTAATTATACTCTTCACGTATGTAAGTGAATAGTATTATAACTTTGTCCTGAAGTTTGTAACACCAAGCAGGAGGGGGGTGGACCCCACAAAGTATATATATTCTTAATCAACTCGACAAGACGAGCTAATATAGCCATATACGTCTGTCTGTATATATGCTATCTTCTCCCACAGTTTTGAAGATATCGAGCTGAAATTTTGCAGAGAGTGTTCTCTAATGTGTGGTCAAATCATTGGTCGGAACCGGCCATATCGGATTGTTGGATTTGGTAGCCCCCATACGAAATGAAGAAGAAATACAAATTTCAATCGTTGCACGGAAACCTTTTTTGTTTTGTAAGAAAGAGAGCTGTAATTTCAAACATAGTAGTGTTACGTGGTCCGACAAAATGTCTGAAAGTTTCATTGAGATCGGACAACTGGAACTGGTACCTGCCATACAAAAATAAGAAGAGGAACAGAACCAAGATTCACGACGTTGTATGGAAAACTTTTTTGTTTCTTAATCAACTGACTTGAAGCTTCACACTTATGTTCTTGGGGAGGCATGAAAACTATTTTGACAAAAAATGGGCATGGTTACGCCCATTTATAGCAAAAATCAATAATTTGCACAATTCCGGTTCCCAATGAGCAAAAACAATGAAGATTGGTATGTAAGCTTATAAGATGAATAGAAATAGATTCAGTCAAAAAAATGGGCATGGCACAAGAAATGGCGTGAAGAGTATATAAGCTTCAGCTTTGCTGAAGTTAGCGTCCTTATTGGTTTTTTATGGAAAAGTACCGTTTCCTTATTTCTTCGATTGTACTTTGTACTGAGGTTTTTTATTAAACTATTTAGCTGCATTCTTGACAATTACCAGTGAAGCATAGCCGAAAAAATGTCTGCCCTTAATGAAATTTCAATTGATGTGCGAAAATTACTAATAAAACATAGAATCAAAAATAAATCGCTCAGTGAAATTCAAAAAATTAAAAAAAAAAACCAGTAAGGACGCTATAGTCGAGTATACTCGACTATATAATACCCTGCACACACGGTAGGCGGTGCCACACCCTCAATCTACAAAAACATATTGATCTGACGTCGCATATTCAAATAGTGTTCAAAATATCAAGCAAATCGGTCAAAAAATGTGGAATTCACGAAAAATTTGAGTTTGTAGGTCATTGAGGGGTAACCATCAAAAAAAGGGGAATTTTGTGGTATGCAGTTTTAAAGATAAATATTTACTGAGCTTGTCTACAAAATTTCGTATTCGTATCTTTAATAGTTTTGAAGATACAGCAAATTTAAGAAAACAACCGCGGGAGGGGAAATGAAGGGGAGGGGGAAAAATTGTGGTACGCAGTTTTGTAAAGCTACTAATACTGAGTCTACATACCGACTTTCATGTTTCTATCTCTTTCGATATTCGAGTTATAGCGTTTTAAAAAAGTGGGCGGTGCTGGATGGGCGGGAAGGAGTGGGCGTGGCACAAAACCGTTCAAACTTGATCTGCTGCCGAGCATCACGAGTCTACCCTCCAAATTTCAAGTCTCTAGCTATTATAGTTTCTGAGAACCATTGGTGAATACGGACGGACAGACGGACAGACGGACGGACATAGCTTAATCAATTTCTCTTGACGTCCTGATCAAGAATATATATACTTTATAGGGTCCCCCTGCCCTCCTTCTGTGCGTTACATACATTTCGCTCAAACAAACACAATATACCCCGATACACAGTATGTGTACAGGGTATAATTATAAAAACACAAGCAATGTTTGTAACAAGCCACGCAGCGGTCGCAACAAGAAGATTGATCGAAAAGATGTTTCTTTTATTTTGAAGGAAGTATCTTAAAACCCCAAGGTTCATGCCGCAAAGTTGCCTAAAGATATCGTCTTGCGATTTGAAAAAAATGTGCTTCCAAAATCAGTTCAGAGAACTCTTAACAACAACGGTTTCTACGCAGAAAGCCTCTTATTAGCGAAACAAACCGCAAACTTCGCTTGGAGTTCTGTAAAAAGCACAAGGACGAAGAGTTCGGTTTCTGGAAACAGGTTTTGTTTACAGACGAATCTAAATTAAATTTTTTTGGAAGTGTTGAGAGTGCAAAAGTTTGGAGAAGGGCAAATACTGCAATGAACCCGAAAACATACTTCTTCCTCTCAAGCATGGTGGAGTAGGAAATTTGGTTTTTAATGAAGGTAATATGGATCGTTATCAATATAACAACATACTGGAAAACACTTTGAAAGCGTCGGTAATAGTTGGTTTTTCTAACAGGATAACGATCCGAAACATACCGTACACATTGTAAAGGATTGGATACTTTACCACGCCCCACGACAGTTGTACACACTACCACAAAGCCCGACTTAAAAAAAATATGACATGCTTGGGAACTTTTGGAGCCTAAGATTCGAAAACATGCTGAGAGGCATGGCCAGAAATATCTACCAATGAACTGGAAAATCTGGTTCTGTACATACCAAAATCAGATTCGGGGGATGTATGTAGACTTTTGTCCGCCACTGTATATATCGGCGCAACACCAATTTTCATTACTTTTCTTTTCTTTCTTTTCGCCTTTAAGCTCGAATGTTTTTTATTAGCTGCCATATAAAAATGAGCCCTTACAAGTGGGTGAGAGTTCATCTCGATCCAAAAATAAAAGGCTGTTCATTATTCTACGCAACTGCCTAGAGAGTAGTGAAGTTATTGATGAAATGTCCACTTGGAATGTTAAAATCCAAACTTCATTCAAAAACAAAGTATCTTTTTTTTTAAGATAAAAAGTCTTGGGTCTCTCTCTTGAGTGAGAGACCGAAGTCCAAAAGAAACAAAATATATACATATACAAAGGTTTCTTAACGATGTTTATTAAAATAAAATAAGTTTCAGAAAATTCACTGGTAAACAATTCTGAAATTGCATATTGCATCCACTATCCCTAGGTCCGTTGTCCATGAATAAATTAATGTTTTTTAGTATGTACAGTAAATATAATATAAAAACAGTAAATATTCGTCATAACTATTATTTTGCAGATGACGTTCTCCTTTACGATGATGGGCTCCACAAAGAATATGTTTTTTGCTTTAGTACTGCATTTCATTTGGGCAGCCTTTTGTTGTGTAGATGTTGCTGATGCTCTACCATTGGTGTCTGACCCCGCGGACATCGAGTTTAAACGCTACTGTAGTAGCACACTCGCCGAGGCCATTCACCTCATTTGCAATGTTCGCACGAATCCCGTGGTCGCCCAAAAGCTAAGTTAGTGAGCTTAATGTACTCGCTTAGACATGATTTTCACTTACTAAAGTTCGTTTTCATTTACAGACGAACATACTAGTTATATCGAAACAGATATTTTAAAGAGTTCAACTTCTCATGAATTGTTCTACAGACCTCTTAACAATGGCCCCATATACGAGTGCTGCCGTCGTCCCTGCGGTTATACTGAACTCAAACAGCACTGTGCGCCCGACTAACACGTAACTACATTTCTATCTTTACAACCATCTCCACCGTTGCCATTGGCCCAGATGGTCCTGTTCCAATCAATGCATGGCAGGCTAAAGAGTTGATTACGTGCGAAGAACCCGAGTTAGCAATAATACCAATGCTAGGCCTTCACACAGTTATATTGTTCAGTAGCATATTTGCCAACGTTACAACATCTTTATTTTGTTCTAAACTAAATCTTTTAAATATTAAGCTGTTTAAAAAGTTAAATTTGTTTTTCAAATAACACTCCGTAGCTCGCTAATTAATGGCTGTATAACAATTTTTGTATATCATTTTTTAAAGTTTGAACAACGTTTATTTATAAGCTTTTTAGTCATTTTATGTATAGTTTTGCCCTAGTCCTCAAAAAATTTTTTGTTATAATAAGCAAAATCTCACGTGAAATAAATCCGCAAATTTTCAACAACAATCCTTTAGACGGGGAAAGGGTCTTAAGAATAGTAATTAATAATAGGCAATAAATAGTACATAATATAAAACATTCATCTATTCATGGACAGTGGACCACGGGACAAAGGATGCAAGAAGATATTTTAAAATTTTCTACCAATAAGTAAATAATAATATGAGTTTTCTAAAAAATCTTTTATTTTAATAAAGGAAAGCGCCAGCGTCATCAACAAATCTTTGTGTATGTATGAATTCTCTCATTTTTTCCAAAGACGATTTCTTTTTATACTCTTCACGTAAGTGAATAGACAATACAATACCCTGCCCACACGGTAGGCAGTGCCACTCTCCAAATCTACAAAAAACAAATATTTATCTGACATCGCCCGATCAAATAGTGTTCAAAATATCAAGTAAATTGGTCAAAAAATGTGGAATTTACGAAAAATTTGAGTTTGTTGGTCTTGTAGGGATAGCCATAAAACAGAGGGGAATTTTGTGGTATGCAGTCTTAAAGCTATGTTTTTACTGAGTTCGTAAGCAAAATTTGAGGTTCGTACCTTCAATAATTTGGAGATATAGCATTTTATAGAAAACAACTGGGGATGGGAAAATTAAGGGGAGGGTGAAAAATTGTGGTATGCAGTTTTGTAGGGCTACTCATACTGAGTCTATATACCAATTATTATTTTTCAATCTCTTTGGACGTATCACTTATAGCTTTTTGAAAAAGCGTTCAAACTTGATCTGCTGCCGTGCATCACGAGTTTACCCTCAGAATTTCAAGTCTCTAACTTTTATAGTTACCGAGAACCATTGGTAAATACGGACGGGCAGACATGGCTTAATCAATTTCTCTTGTCGTCCTGATAAAAAATATATATACTTTATGGGATCCCCCTCCCCTGCTTCTGTGCGTTACAGACATTTCGCTTCTGCACAAACACAATATACCCTGATACACAGTATATGAACAGGGTAAAAATACCGTGGTACACAGAATGTGTAACAGGGTAAAACAAGCGAGAAATTAATTAATATCAAGGGACAAATTTGACATGCAACCGTCCACACCGAAATCTTGACAAATCATTGCTGAAATTTTCATATAGGAATTTATTACGATGAATTTTTTGTAGGAACCGGCATGATCGGACTACTGGAACTATTAGTCTCCATACGAAAAGAAGAAGAAAACTGAACAAGATTTAAATCGTTGTATGGAAAACTCTTCTGTATTGGAAGAAAGAGAGCTAAAATTTCAACCATAGTAGGTCTTCATAGCTCTTTTTTTGCATAGACATTTTTTCTTTCTTAATTCACACTTATGTTCTTAGGGAGGCATGAAAACTATTTGGACCAAAAAAGGGGCATAGCTTTACCCACTTAAACCCAAAATCAATAATTTGCATATCTCCGGTACCCATTAAGCAAAAACAATGAAAATTTGTATATAGGCTGTATATATACATATATTAGCGTGTCCCTTATATGACCGACTTTTATACCCTGTACACATACTGTGTATCAGGGTATATTGTGTTTGTTTGAGTGAAATATATGTAACGCACAGAAGGAGGGGAGGGGGACCCCATAAAGAATATATATTCTTGATCAGGACGACAAGAGAGATTGATTGAGCTGGTTCTCGGAAACTATAAAAGCTAGAGAATTGAAATTTGGAGGGTAGACTCGTGATGCTCGACAGCAGACAAGTTTATTTTTTTTTTGCCACGCCCACTCCTTACTGCCCATCCAGCCCAACCCACTTTTTTAAATCGCTATAACTCAAACATCCAAAGAGATAGAAACATTACAGTCGGTATGTAGACTCAGTATGTATAGTCTACAAAACTCATTTTCATTTCTCCTCCCCCAGTTATTTTCTGTAAATTGCTATATCTCCAAAATTAACAAAGGTACGACCCTGAAAATTTGTATAAAAGCTCAGTGATAATACATTTTTAAAACTGCATAGTACAAACTTCCCCCCTCTTTGATGGCTACCACTCAGAGGCCAACAAAATTAAATTTTTCGTAAAATCCACATTTCGTAAAATCCACACATTATAAAATTTCAGCTTTCTGAGCCCTTAAGTTTTATGAAAGAAGATTTTAGATGTTTTTTTTAAATACATCTGGGGGATAGCAAATAATTAAATTTTAATTGAATTTTATTAAAAAGACAAATTTAAGAATTGCGTTTTATTACCAAAAAGATAAACTTTATAAAATACGAATCAGGATACTTCCTTTTCGAGGTTTCTTTTTATACTCTGTACCTTGTGGTACAAGGGTATATTAGTTTTGTGCACGTCGACAATGTATGTAACACCTTAAAAGAGACATCTCCGACTATTCAAAGTATATATTTTCTTGATCAGTATCGAAAGAGAAGTCGATTTAGCCATGTCAGTCTGTCCGTCCGTCCGTCAGTCCGTCTGTATGAACGCGTCGATCTCGGAAACTATAATAGATAGGGCCAAAAGCTCTTCGTAGTTCCATTCTGTGATTCATTACGCAGATCAAGTTTATTTTGTCTTCCCCCTTTTTGAGTTAGTTTAGTGGTGAGGGGCAAATAACTGAAGCTTCTTCGGGAAAAATAGTACAAACGTCGTATTTTCTGCGTTGTCTTTTGTGATAGGAACACCAAATTTGGTGTGTATATAGCTGACTCAAACCTCAAAAAGAAAAAACAAAAAAATGGGCGTGACCGCGCCCCTATATAGTAAAAATTTCAAACGCTCATATCTCAAGAACCATACAACCTACAAGAATGAAACTTTGCATGTATGCTTGGGATGGAGTATAGCTAGATTCAAATATAAAATGGGCGTAACCACGCCCACATATAGCCAAAATATAAAACCGTTATATCTCTGTAACGAATTGGTCTAGAAGAGCAAAAATTAGTATGTATGATATTGACTGGAAAGGAAATCTGTTTCGATTAAAAAGTGGGCGGGGCAACGTCCTACAACAGACGTTACTAATTGAAGGAACAGGGTATGTCGAAGTCGAATACTGTCGACTCCAATCCTGGCTGGTTTACTTTGCCTTTAACTTATTTAGTTTCACTTCGCGGATATTAAAAAATACAAATGCGAGAACTTGGCGGATAGATGGTAACTTAACAGTCATTATTTGGTGATTTATCTCACCAATCAAAAATATAGTTTTTGTATTGCTTTTTTGAACGCTTGCATGTTTTGAACGCAAGTCGGCCCGTGTTCCTGTGTTCCCAAAAAACAAACAAAAAAATCATGGGAGTGTTTTAGTGTAGACTGAACAAAACTAGCCCACATGCGTTAAAAAATTAGAAGCTTGCAACATAAGGGACAACCTATATATATATATATATATATATATATTGTTGTTGTTGCTTTTGATGTTTTTTTGCAGGCAAAACTTGGAAATAAAGGACGAAAGAGAGAAGGGATGTACTGAGGCATTTGACTAACTCATAGGTAAGGTTAGGTTACTCCGGTGATCTGAAGAGATCGTCGTATGGACCAAGTCGATCCTTAGCGTTCCAGTATGTAAGCGGCACTTTGCCCTTTCCAGAGAAAGTTGGAACTTCGCTTGGCGCTTACACTGCCACACATCTTTCTGGATAATTTACACCTGGTCGTATCCCTCCATGCACGATTCACGTCCTTCCTTTATGGGTTGCGCTTCATCACATGGCTTCTGGGCGCCCTCCTTAGCAAGCCTATCTGCCATTTCATTACAATCTATATCTTGGTGGCTGGGAACCAAGTAGACTCTCATCCTCCTGTCTTTGCATAGGGGTCTTACAGCTTTCCTTCTTTCCAGAACACATCTGGAACTTATAGTGCTGGATGCCATTGCCCTCCATTGCTTGGCTGTTCACTAGGATATTTACTTTCTTTATTCTTACATCTAATGATGCGCCTATCTCTGCAGCCTTCCCTACGGCAAACACCCCAGTCTGGAAGATACTGCTCTGATCTGGCAGCATGTAAATATGCATATGCGTCTTTATGCAGTAATTCACCGCTCTTACACCACAGTCCGTCTTGGATCCGTCGGTGTAGTTGTTTACTGTTTTTGGTCTACTTCTCTGGCATTTCTGCCATTCAGTGTGACCCAGGGAAATCTTGGCTATCGTGTCGAATTGGGAGATTGGTACCAAGTAATCCGACTCCCACGTGGTTCTTCTGATTTCTATACAATGTCCCTGGCTACATCGCGTAAGATTGATTGTCACAGCCAGACGCTGCAGTGTCCGTTGAGCAGTCATCCTCGCCTGTACCTCTACGGGATAGATATTGAGAAGCGTCTCTAACGCCTTGCTTGGGGTTGTTCTCAGCGCCCCCGTGATGCACAGCATCGCCTGTTGCTGAGCATTACCAAGCGCATTTGCATATGTTTCTTTCTGGAGGGCATGCCACCACACGCATACCCCGTAGAACATCATTGGATGCACCACTGCTGCAAAGATCCAATGCATCAGTCGGACCGAGAAATCCCATCTGCTGCCTAGCATCTTGGATGCGTAGAGCGCCACAGTCGCCCTCTTCACCCTCTCCTCAACTTGGAGCTTCCGCATTAGTTTGCTGTCCAACACGACTCCGAGGTACTTCGAGAGTGTTACCGGTTTTAACTTCACACCGTTTATATTTTGGTGGTATCCATTTCGGAACTTTATACCTCCTAGTGAACATCACCAGCTCGGTTTTATCTGGGTAAAAGGATAGGCCTGCTATTTCTGCCCACTTTGACACTTCGTTGAGTGTTGTGCCCACGACTTCACTGACCGTAGCCGAAAAGCGTCCCGTAATAATCAAGCTTATGTTATCCGCATATGCTGTTTTCTTGGGGGCGCTACCTGCCATGGCTACGAGTAGTTCATTCACGACAAGGTTCCACAGCAGCGGCGATAGCACCCCTCGTTGTGGGGTGCCCCTATGTGCATCCTTCTCTGTCGTGGCCGTGATCCACGTGGCTTTTATACACTAAACCGAAAAATTAAAAGATATAAAAAATACTTTCTTATTTTGGAGTTGTTTTTGACGACGAATAACTTGGAAAATATTTATCGTAGAATAAAGGTAAATAAAAAGGAATTGTAGCTCTAAGCCTCTAGTTTCTGAATCTTACCATGTTTTTTTTTATGATGAGAGATTTAAGAGCAATCGTTAGAATTTTGCCATTATTTTCCTCTTTTTTCAAAAGAATATTTCTACAGGCTCAGAGATACAATTCCTTTTTTTAAATTTTATTGTACGACAAATATTTTCTAAATTATTCGTCGTCAAAAACGACTCCAAAATAAGAACATTTTTTTATATCCTTTATTTTTTCGTTGCATGCAAAACTATTTTGTTTTAGAAGATAAAGGGCTGGAATTTCAAACATAGTAGTTTTACATAATTTCATTGAGATCAGGCAACTGGAACTGGTACCTGCCACACAAAATGAAGAAGAGGAAGGGAACCAAGATTTACGTCGTTGTATGGAAAACTTTTTTGTTTCTTAACCAATTGACTTGAAACTTCACACTTATGTTCTTGGGGAGGCATTAAAACTATGTTGACGAAAAAATGGGCATGGTTACGCCCACATCTAGCAAAAATCAATAATTTGCATATCTCCGGTACCCAATGAGCAAAATCAATGAAAATTTTCTATATAGGCTAATATGATGAAGAGAAAATATATTTAGTCAAAAAAATGGGCGTGGCACAAGGAAGTTAGTGAAAAGAATATAAGCTTCAGCCTTGCTGAAGATAGCGTCCTTACTGGTTTACTACTGCCTTTACCGGTTCTGGAAGCATTCCAATAGGTTGTAGGAAGGCCAGCCTAAGTATTCCGAACCTAACTGCTTTCGGCACTTCCGACTAAACAAAGTATATATATTCTTGATCAATATCGAAAGAAAAGTCGATTTAGCCATGTCCGCCTGTCTGTATGAACGCGTCGATCTCGGAAACTATAATAGATAGCACCAAAATTGTTTCGCAGGTCGATTCTGTTATTCATTACACAGATCAAGTTTATTTTGTCTCCCCCTTTTTGACTTAGTTTAGGGGTGACTGAAGCAACCTCGGGAAAAAACTTCCAAAATCCAAATAGGCACACCAAATTTAGAGTGTACGTAGCTGACTCAAACCTCAAGAAGCTACATTAAAACCACGAAGGACGCTATCTTCAGCAAGGCTGAAGCTTATATATTTTCACTAACTTCCTTGTGCCACGCTCACTTTTTTGACTGAATATACTTTCTATTCATGTTATTAACCTATTTACCAATTTTCATTGTTTTTGCTCATTAGGTACCGGAGATATAAAAATTATTGATTTAAGCTAAAAGTGGGCGTAGCCATGCCCATTTTTTTTTTGTTAAAATAGTTTTAACGCCTCCCCAAGAACATAAGTGTGAAGTTTCAAGTCAATTGGTTAAAAACAAAAAAGTTTTCCAAACAACGGTTCAAGTTTCGGTATAAGTGGGCGTAGCCATGCCCACTTTTGGTCAAAATAGTTTTCATTCCTCCCTAAGAACATAACTCTAAAGTTTCAAGTCAATTGGTTAAAAAACAAAAAGGTTTTCCATACAACGGGTCAAGTTTAACTATAAGTGGGCGTTGCC
Source organism: Phortica okadai (assembly GCA_034638295.1). Taxonomy (NCBI): domain Eukaryota; kingdom Metazoa; phylum Arthropoda; class Insecta; order Diptera; family Drosophilidae; genus Phortica; species Phortica okadai. The sequence goes on along the minus strand of CM067848.1, from coordinate 15,711,152 downwards.
ATGCCCACTCTTGGTCAAAATAGTTTTCATTCCTCCCTAAGAACATAACTCTAAAGTTTCAAGTCAGTTGGTTAAAAAACAAAAAAGTTTTCCATACAACGGGTCAAGTTTAGCTATAAGTTATTATAATTCTTAAGAATAATGTTTTATTTTTGATTAAAATATGTTATTTTAGTAAGGATTGTAATTATACCCTGGACACATACTGTGTATCAGGGTATATTGGAGGATAGGGGGACCCTAAAAAGTATATATGTATATTCTTGATCAGGATGACAAGAGAAATCGATGGAGCCCTGTCCGTCCGTCTGTATTCACCAATGGTTCTCCGAAACTGCCCATTTTTTTAAAACGTTATAACTCAAACACCCGATGAGATAGAAACGTGAAAGTCGGTATGTAGAATCAGTGTGAGTAACTCTACAAAACTGCATTTTTCCGCTTTCCCTTTATTTCCCTTTCCCTAGTTGATTCTATAAAACGCTATATCTCCAAAACTAATACACCGCCTACTGAGTGTGCAGGGTATTATATTCTCGAGTAAACTCGACTATACCGCCCTTACTGGTTTTTATTATAATTTAGCGACCTTTCGGTACTTTGCGCAACATAATTGTGTTTTTTTAGGTAGAAATGGTGACTTGGTTGTTACGTAACGTTATGGCGGGGGGAGGGGGGGTACTGAAAAATGTTACGGCGCGTTACATGGGGGGAGGGGAGGGTAAAAAATCTTTAAAAATTGCGTTACGTAATACTTGAACGGCCCCATACAACGGTTCAAGTTTTGCGATAAGTGGGCGTAGCCATGCCCATTTTTGATCAAAATAGTTTTCATTCCTCCCTAAGAACATAACTGTAAGGTTTCAAGTCAATTGGTTAAAAAACAATAAAGTTCTCCATACAACGACGTGAATATTGCTTCTCTTCCTCTTCTTCATTTTGTATGGGAGCTACCAGTTTTCATACAACGATTCAAGTTTTGTTCACTTTTCTTCTTCTTTTCGTATGGGGGCTACCAGTTCCAGTGGTCCGATATGGCTGGATCCGACAAATGAGTTGATCGCACAAATAAGAACTCTGTGCAAAATTTCAGCTCGATATCTTCAAAACTGTGGGAGGTGATTGTATATATACAGACAGACGGACAGACGGACATGGCTAAATCAACTCGTCTTGTCGTCCTGATCAAGAATATATATACTTTATATAGTCGCAAGTGAATATTTCTGTGTGTTACAAACTTCAGCACGAAGTTAATATACTATTTCACATACGTGAAAGTATAAAAATGCAGTTATGTCTTAAATTTTTATACCCTGTACACATACTGTGTATCAGGGTATATTGTTTTTGTTTGAGCGAAATGTATGTAACGCACAGAAGGAGGGGAAGGGGACCCTGTAAAGAATTATATTCTTGATCAGGACGTCAAGAGAAATTGATTGAGCCATGTCCGTCCGTCTGTCCATCCGTATTCACCAATGGTTCTCAGAAACTATAATAGCTAGAGACTTGAAATTTGGAGGGAAGACTCGTGATGCTTGGCAGCAGATCAAGTTTGAACGGTTTTGTGCCACGCCCACTCCTTCCCGCCCATCCAGCACCACCCACTTTTTTAAAACGCTATAACTCGAACATCCAAAGAGATAGAAACATGAAAGTCGGTATGTAGACTCAGTATAAGTAGCTCTACAAAACTGCATACCACAATTTTTCCCCCTCCCTATCATTTCTCCCCCCCCCCCCCGGTGGTTTTTTGGAAATTGCTGTATCTTCAAAACTATTATAGGTACGAACATATAATTTTGTAGACAAGCTCAGTAAATATGTATCATTAAAACTGCATACCACAAAATTCCCCTCTGTTCGAAAGTTACCCCTCAATGACCTACAAACTCAAATTTTTCGTAAATTTCACATTTTTTGACCGATGTACTTGATATTTTGAACACTACTTGTTCGGGCGATGTCAAATCAGCATTTTTTTTTGTAGATTTGAGTTGTTGCACCGCCTACTGTGTGTGCATTATATTGTCGAGTATACTCGACTATAGCGTCCTTACTGGTTATTAATAAAATGAAATAGGAAACGAAGTAGGCATTACGATATAAAAAAGTAAAGAATTATTGCATATTGTATGCCTCGCAAAAACATTTTTGTTCGGCTTGAAAATTTTACACGGATTCTTCTTACTTTCAACCGAGATGAAATGTCAGAATTGGTCGAAAAATATCAGTCCATTTAAGATTTCGTTTTCCACTCTATGTTATGTATAGATTATTCATTGTGAACATCAAGCCTGCTTCGTATTTTATTGCCAATGTAAGCAGCAGCTGAAAATGTACATTTGTACTTCAGGTGATTAGAAGCAGAATAACTATTCATTTTCAACTGTTCAAAAAATAAATAAAATTCAAAATTCATCGTTTTATCACTTTTGCTCTTCGACTTAAGCAATTGAAACATTTTGGTAATCCCGAAAAATCCCGGGATTAGCCAACTACAGTCCCGGCATTTTCGGGATCGAAAAACGACCGGGATTCCGGGATCCCGGGATTGTATTCCCTAACTGCAATGCATAATGTTTAAAATCATGATGGTTCCGACGAATGATTCATCGTAATAAGTTCTAAGACTCTGTGCAAAGTTTCAAAACTGAGGGACTAGTTTGCATACATACAGACAGACAGGTGGACATGGCTAAATCAACTCGTCTTGTTGTCCTGATCAAGAATATATATACTTTATATAGTCGGAAATTAATATTTTGATTTGTTACAAACTCCGTGACAAAGTTTATATACTATTTCACATACGTGAAAAGTATAAAAACGTATGCGTCAGCGAACCTCGTTGTTATTAGATGGCGATTTTAAAAGGGAAGTTTTTCTACCTTAAATTTTGACAAAACAATTAAAATTATACAGGATGACGTGGTTTACTCCCATTTTCGTATGAAAAAGAGCTCATTTAAGACATATTTTACTAAATATAATCTTTTTATCAAAAATAATCCACATAATTTGTTTAAAAGTCAAATTTTACTTGTTTCGCCCGCCAAAAAATGCAATGCATCACAAATTGTAGTGATGCGCAATTTTGACAAATGTCGGAATCAGCACACCAAAATACATAGGAATTAGTTGCAATTATTCAAAAAGTTTTTTCTTGTTGGTCTGTGTTATTTTTTCACAAGATATGAATTGTCACGTCAAGCATATTGCTTGTTTCCTAGACAAGTTATATGATGCCAATATGAGAGTCTCGCGTGAAAAGAAGCGGCATAAAAACATGTTCCAAAAGAATTGAAGCTATTCGTAACTATGAACAACCAACAACTTTATTAAATGTTAGGTCGTGTCTAGGTCTAGCAAGTTACTACAGATGTTTTATTAAAGATTTTGCTACAATAACAAAACCACTAACTGATTTATTAAAAGGTGAAACGGCAAAGTAAGCTCTACTAAGTCGAGAAAACACCAGTTAACTTTGATAACAAACAATACCAAGCATTTGAAAAACTTAAAGAAATTCTTACTTCCGAGAATGTTTTGTTACTCTATCCAGATTAAAATAGGCCGTTTGATTTAACTACAGATGCCTCATCTTTTGGTTTGGGAGTAGTCTTATCACAAAATGGCAAGCCCATAACCATGATATCAATAACATTAAGGGATAGAGAACTCAATATTGCTAAAAATGATCGAGAATTACTCGCAATAGTTTGGGCATTGAAAACTCTTCGAAACTATTTGTACGAAGTAAACAATTTAAATATTTTCACTGATCACTTTGACGTTCGCAGTTTCTGACCAAAATCCAAATGCCAAAATTAAATGCTGGAAAGCTTTTATTGATGAACATAACGCCCCAATTTTTTATAAGCCAGAAAAAGAATATCATGTGGCAGATGCATTGTCAAGGCAGAACATTCACGCTTTAGAAGATTCTGATTGCTCTGATGTTGCCACAATACACAGCAAACTATCATTAACATATACTATAGATTCAACTGACAAGCCGATCAACTGCTTTAAAAATCAAATTATTATAGAGGAGAGTAGGGTCGACTCAGATCGTATGATTATCATGTTTTGTAAGAAAAAGCGTCATTTCATATATTTTTCGAACGTTGTTTCAAAGGGTATATAAAGCAGTTGAAAAGGACGTGATTAATGTTATTTACTGCGATTTACCAATACTGGCCTTCCTACATTTTTTTTTTTTTTTTAAAAAGTCTTTATTGTGTTTGTAAAGCCTGGAGACAATCAATGTGAAAAGATTTTAGCCTAGGCGTAAGATAAGTTAAAGCTATGATTTATATAAACATAAACAGTGTGAGTAATATAAGTAATACAACGTGAGTTAAACCGTTCGGAACGGTAAGTCGATGGGGTGACTCCTCTTGAGTCTTCTGTGGTCGATTTCGGTAGAAAGTAGTTGTGCCGTTGAGTTAGGGTGGTTTATTAGCTTGTCCGCATGCGGCTACTGTGAAAGTTTATTTGATCACCAATCTTTATAAGTTTCAATCCACGAAGAATAGATTCGTTAGAAACGAACCATGGTAGTCCAGACACCCGACGAGCTATTTTGTTCTGGACGACTTGAAGTTTTTTGAGTTGTGAAGAGGAGGCGGTGCCCGAAACCTGTATCGCATATGTCCAGGTAGGAGAAATGATCTGTTTCACTATGAGGATCTTAGAGGAGACATGTAGACTGTTAGCGCTGCGAAGAAGCCAGTCGAGTTTTTTAGTTTTAGCCAATGCCTTGCTTTTCACATGGTTTATGTGTGTATTCCAGATGAGTTTGCGGTCGAGATGGACACCAAGATAGCAATGAGAATCAGAGTGCTTAATGGGTTGCAAGTTGAAATAAACTCCTGGACACGACTTTTTTCTAAGAGAGAAGGTGGCCGCTGAAGTTTTTTCGCAGTTTATAGCAATGTTCCATTGTTTAGACCATTCCTCTACTTTGTGAAGCCAGAGTTGCACTGCGTTTGTGGCTTTGTCTATGCAAGCGTGTGAGGCCATCATGGCGGTGTCATCGGCATATGTAGCGATCAGTAGATTGTCAGAGGCTAGCGAATTGTGATGCCATGTAGGAGCAGGTAAATCAGCAGTGTAAAGTGAGTAGAGAAATGGTCCAAGCACGCTACCCTGAGGAACACCGGAGCGGATCTTGCAGATGGGAGAAACTGCGTCCCTTACGGCGACTATAAAGGTCCTGTCTTCAATAAATGACGAAATTATTTGGAAGAAGGGTGCTGGGAGGACAGCTTTGGCTTTGAATCTCAGCCCTGCGTGTCATACCTTGTCGAAGGCTTGTTTTATTGGCATTCCTACAACACAAACTTGTTGAAACTTTCCCTGGAACGACATTCCGACATGCAAAACGAATAAGTACTGATATTTTGGACAGGGACGAACAGAAAACCAGTAAGGACGCTATCTTCAGAAAGGCTGAAGCTTATATACTTTTCACGCACTTTCTTGTGCCACGCCCATTTTTTTGACTGAATATATTTTCTCTTCATCTTATTAGCCTATATACCAATTTTCATTGTTTTTGCTCATTGGGTACCGGATATATGCAAAATTTTAGATTTGGGCTAAAAGTGGGCGTAACCATGCCCATTTTTGTCAAAATAGTTTAAATGCCTCCTCCAGAACATAAGTGTAAAGTTTCAAGTCAATTGGTTAAGAAACAAAAAAGTTCTCCATACAATGACGTCAATTACAATTACGTGCGAATTCCGTCAAGTACGGACGTGTTTTTCTTGTGCTCCGGAAAATTAACTTAAAACCCATCAGTGCAGTGAAAGATCTAATAATAATTAGTGTATATCGCGAAAAGACGCTTAATGCGATAAATTCGCAAAAATCTATCAAGTAATTAATCAATTGATTAGCCACAATAAACAATAAAAACAATTAAAACTAAATCTCTATTAATACAATGAGTACAAAAGAAATCGAAACTCGCAGTGAACTGCAGCGTAAGCAAGACGAGCGTCGGCTCTCTTTGCAACGGAACAACGCGTATTTCACCTATAACGCCGCGTCAACCGAAAATACTGCAGCTCTAGAGCGATCGAGGGCAATGACCAATGTAGCGCACGAACTATTGCACGTAGCGAGCGGGAGAGCGCGTTCTTGCTCTCCTTCGCTACCGTCCACGTCTCAAACGCCACAGAGCGCCGTGTACGATCATCAGCAGATATGTACTGGCCAGAGAGACCTGTGCTTATCTACGACGACTAGTACAACAATGTCACTAACTACCTCAACAGTAAGTACAACAACAACTTCAACGGTATCAACTGCCAATGTAAATATAACTGGCGCAACATTACCTAAAGAAAACGCAAACAAAGAAACAAAAAGGCCGGCCGTACAGACTGGAATGGATCGCTACATTCAATTTAAAAGAAAGTTGAGCACCCTAAACTCGAAGCCGAAAATTACCCGTGTTAGCTTCAGCCTACCACCAAGCGAAACGCCTGATAATACCAACAGGTTCAAAATTCTGGCAGATAACACTTCTGATCTGGCCCCCAAAACAGAAAGCGTTAAAAGAATGCCAAAGCCACCACCAATTTACATCCGTGAAAAAAGCTGCAACGCCTTAGTCAGCAATCTTATCGAGCTTATTGGAAAGGACAACTTTCATATAATCCCCCTTGTAAAGGGAAATATACATGAAACAAAGGTATAAACTAAGTCCGAAGATAACTACAGAGTACTGTCGAAGTACCTGAGCGACAACAAAAAGAACTTCTATACGTACCAGCTAAAAAGCAGCAAAGGCCTGCAAGTCGTACTAAAGGGCATAGAGCCTGAAGTCACTCCTGCGGAAGTAATCAACGCGTTACAAGAGAAACGATTCAGTGCCAAAACTGTTTTCAACATCCAAAATAAGGATAGAAAGCCGCAACCACTCTTTAAGGTAGAACTTAATCCAGAAAGCAAGCCGCTAAAGAAAAACGAAGTGCACCCGATATACAAACTTCAATTTTTACTGCACCGCAGAATCACCGTAGAAGAACCGCACAAACGCAATGGTCCCGTACAATGTACGAATTGCCAAGAATATGGCCATACAAGGTCGTATTGTACTCTGCGCCCCGTGTGTGTAGCTTGTGGAGAGCTTCACGACATTACACACTGCCCAGCGAGCAAAGACGACGCCAGCACAAAAAAATGCGCCAACTGTGGTGGTAACCACACAGCTAACTATAAAGGTTGCCCAATATACAAGGAACTGAAAACACGAATCCACCAGCGAGTGACCACTACACGCTCTCAAAACGCACAGCCTACATTTACACCATCTAAATTAAACCCAGACGTTTTCTTTTCGACCGCAGCCAGATCTTCACTTGGCGGAATCTCAACCAAAAACGTGACATTTGCCAGTGCTCTAAAATCAGGACTGGTCCCCCCTACCCCAAACACGCCGAACCCACAACTAGCACATGCAGATTTAAACGCGTCTCAACACCACCAAATGCCGGGGCAGCAACAAAGCAACTTTGAAGCAATGTTATCAACCATGCAGCAAAGTCTAATGGAGTTTATGTCTTTTATGCGGACAACTATGCAGGATTTAATGCGTAACCAAAATCTACTGACACAAATGCTGATTTCACAACAGTCCAAATAAACCATGCCTTCCCTACGCATATCTACGTGGAATGCTAATGGCGTCTCACAGCACAAACTTGAGCTAGCTCAATTTCTACTTGACAAACACATTGACGTAATGCTACTCTCAGAAACACACCTCACAAACAAATATAATTTTAACATACGAGGCTACGTATTTTATGGAACAAACCATCCTGATGGTAAAGCATATGGGGGGACTGGTATTCTGATTAGAAACCGTCTCCAACACCACTGCCATAGAAGATTTGCAGAAAACTATCTACAGGCCACATCTATAAACACACAATTAGATAGTGGTAACCATCTAACACTAGCCGCCGTATACTGCCCACCTCGCTTCAATATATCTGAAGCTGAGTTCATGCAGTTCTTTAACACACTCGGAGAACATTTCATAGCAGCAGGAGATTACAATGCCAAGCACACTCACTGGGGATCTCGTCTAGTGACCCCAAAAGGAAAACAATTATACAATGCAATTATAAAAGCCAACAATAAGCTCGACCATCTCTCTCCCGGCAGACCAACATACTGGCCGGCTGACCCCAATAAACTACCCGACCTAATTGACTTTGCAATAACAAAAAATATTCCCCGAACCCTGCTAAGCGCCGAAAGTCTTTCAGATCTCTCGTCTGATCACTCGCCTGTATTAATTAACCTACTTCGACATCCAAAAACCGTAGATCAACCAATTAGATTGACCTCGCATAAAACCAACTGGGTCAGTTACAAAAAATATTTTAGCTCACACATTGAGCTAGATCCTCCCCTAACCGTTGAAGCTGAGATCGACAGCTTCGTAAACAATCTAGAATCAGTCTTCGTTACCGCAGCTCGTATCTCAACACCTCAAACGGCGCAAGCTCCACGTAACCAAAAGAAGACGAATCTACAAATTGAGCAGCTCGTTATCGAAAAGCGACGCTTACGTCGAGAATGGCAATCAACCAGATCGCCATCTGCACGACATAGGCTTAAGAGCGCCGCACGCAACCTCTCTAAAGCGTTAAAGCAAGAAGAAGCATATACCCAACGCCGGTACATAGAACAACTATCCACATCCTGTACAAGAAACTTACTGTGGAGAGCTCACCCAACCCTAAGCTCTCCGACAGAAACCGTGATGCCTATAAGAAACCCTGCAGGCGGCTGGGCCCGCAGCGACGAAGATAGAGCAAGAACATTTGCCGCCCACCTTGAAAATGTGTTTCAACCAAATCCTTGCACAAATGCGACTACACTACCAGCATTAACAAACGACGCCGAGCTTCAACGTGACCCAATCGAGTTTCGACCAAACGAAATCGCTAATATTATAAAAAGGAACTGAACCCAAAAAAAATCACCGGGCTGCGATTTAATAACCCCAAAAATGATTATTGAGCTCCCATATTGTGCTGTTTGCACTATCGCGAAGCTCTTCAATGCCATCACTAAACTTGGCTATTTTCCAGAAAGATGGAAAAAGTCTATCATCATAATGATACCAAAGCCAGGAAAAGACCACACGATTCCCTCGTCGTACAGACCTATAAGTTTATTATCGTGTCTATCAAAACTTTTCGAAAAATGCGTGCTAACTCGGATCAACTCATTCCTGAGAACACACAACAAAATCCCTTCACACCAGTTCGGCTTTCGTGAAAAACACGGAACTATTGAGCAGGTTAATCGCATAACATCAGAAATACGAAGCGCGATCGAAAATCGAGAATACTGCACAGCAATATTTTTGGATGTCTCACAAGCATTCGACAGAGTTTGGTTAGACGGTTTAATGCATAAAATTAAAACAATGCTTCCAAACAACACGCACAAGCTACTAAAGTCATACCTCTACGACAGGAAGTTTACAGTGAGATGTAAAAGTGATATGTCCGACGACCACACCATTAGAGCTGGAGTTCCTCAAGGTAGCGTACTCGGTCCTACGTTATATGTCCTCTACACTTCAGACATCCCAACAGGCAGACGTCTAACAACATCCACCTTTGCTGATGATACAGCTATTCTCAGCCGTTCCAGATGCCCTATGCAAGCAACAGCGTAGTTAGCTCTTCACCTGGTCGACATAGAAAAATGGCTAGCTGACTGGCGAATAAAAGTCAACGAACAAAAATGCAAACACGTTACGTTCACTCTAAACAGGCAAGATTGCCCACCGCTAATGTTAAACAATACTACGCTTCCGCAAACAAACGAAGTGACATACCTCGGAGTACACCTCGATAGAAGACTCACATGGCGCAGGCACATCGAGGCCAAGAGAACGCATTTAAAACTAAAAGCAAATAGCCTCCATTGGCTTATCAACGCTCGCTCTTCCCTTAGTCTTGACTACAAAGTCCTGCTCTACAATTCTGTTCTCAAACCTATCTGGACCAACGGCTCCCAGTTATGTGGAAACGCTAGCAGTAGCAACATTGAAATCATTTAGAGAACCCAGTCAAAGATATTGAGAACCATCACCGGGGCACCGTGGTATGTTCGAAACGAAAGCATACAAAAAGATTTAAATATTCAACCAGTCAGAGATGTAATAGCAGAACTCAAGGAACAATACTACAGCAAGCTTTCTACGCACCCTAACCATCTCGCCAGAAGAATAACAAGGTTGAGCAGCCAATCCCGTCTTCGTCGAAATGACCTTCCAACCCAGCGATAGACCCTAGGGCCCCGCAACCTATCTGCAGTTCAAAAGAACTGCTAGTTAATATATAGGCATAAGATCTGCAAACTTATTGTTAGTCTCATAAAGAGAAGATTCAATAAATAAAGCAAAGTTTTAATAAAAAAAAATTAAAAAAAAAAAAAATAGTGTGGTCATGGGACCCCAACTAGGAACGAAGTTCTTTACGGTGTGCATGGATTGTAAATTACCGAATCTAAACTTAAAGTTTTAATTTAAGAATTCGATAGACTAAACTTGGGCTTGAACTTAAGCACATCGACTTGATGAGCAACAGCTCTGCCTGTTTTAAGGTTTCAACCTAGGTACTAGAAATGGGCATGGACCGCAATTTTTCGACACAACCCAACACAGCACGAAAATCAAAATTTGCAACACGGCTAAAAATTGTCCGAACACGATCCAACACGAAATATTAAAAATTTTTGTATAATTTTATTTAAATTAATTTTACAAAATTCTCTTGGCAGTTTCTTGTTTTATTAGTTTAAAGTTCCTGTTGTTCCTACGAATTGCTTCTTGAATTTGCAGTTTTTCCATTTTTGCGAAAATGAAGCGAATCCAGTTTATAAATAAATAGCGATGGTAGTAATATCTATATATACAAAATGATGGGATACACAATTTTTGTGATTTTTATGTTCATTTTCACTTTTAAAGCTCACTAAAAAATCGCAGCCTTTAGATTTTTTTCTTCGTGCCGATTTTGCTCTGCATGAACCAACATGGACAATATTCAAACTTTCAACACAGCCCATGCCCAACACTACTAGGTACCTTCAAACAAACATTTTCAAAAATACAATAAAAATGAAAAAATTTCGACTGACTAACCCCTGGGCAGCGAACCTGAGTACTTCGAATTGAAGAGGAACAGCTCTATGCAATAAGCTACTGAATCACTTGGAAGTAAGAAAGAATTCTTTTTTGTTAATAGCTCAACAGTCGCACACATACATACTAGAGGTGGAGAACTATCGATAATCGGCGCTATCGATAGTCGACGATAGTTATTTGGGAAACATCGATAGTCGTGATAGTGCTATCGATAGTCGCCGATAATATCATCAATCATAAATATTTTTTATGTAAACAAGAAAATTAATTGCGGTGTTCACGCATTTGTCGTTAACCTATGAATGTATGGAAATATGAACGTTAACGACGAAAATGCGTGAACACTTTTTTTTTGACCGTCTCGTTAAAGTTGTGAGTTCTCTTCTTCTTATATAAGCAAAAATTTAATTGCGCCAATTGAGCGAAATAATTGAAATAAATTTAAAATTACACGAAAAAACGTTACAAATCATTTGACTGAATATTAAATAAATCAGTTTATGTGCGTAATTTAGTTTCTTGGAGGGAAATATTCTTATTTATGCATCAATATAGAATTAATTAACTTATTGTATTATGTGCGTAATTTAGTTTCTTGGAGGGAAATATTTTTATTTATGTATGAATATAGAATTAATTAACTTATTGTAGTAAAATTGTGCACAGGTCTAGGCCTTGAGGGAGAAATTGAGTAAACATTGGATGAATTTATGGACGACAATGTTGACATACAATTGTGCCATCCAGTGACGAAGTCGAAGATCCAAAATCTGAATTTTGATGGAAAAGTTGTATGTGTTGTGTGATTGTTTCTAACATAAGAGTATTCTTTACAAAGGTAGTTATATGGAGTGAAATTGGCAATGTAATGGTTTATGTTAAGTAAGGTGACAGAATAACGTACGGCTTTTAAAATTAAATTCTTCCGAAAGTACAGCCACTTTTTCATAGAAAATAACTAAAAATTGCCATTTTCATATTTTCATCCTTGAGCCTGATTCGCCTCATTGAAATAATTTGTCCCGCCTTGCTGAACACTCTTTCTGATTCCACGGATACATTCAGCTTGCAAAAATTAAAAATTCATGAACGCTTTCGATAAAACAAATATATGTGCCTGACCAGAGATTAAAAAAATGGTAACTTAAAGGAAATCGGAATTATAGTTGGGATGATATCGCTACTCAAAGTTGACCTTTTTTTCAACATTTAATAACATACAACATTTTTTGAAAATTCGGCATCTTTAACTTGGAATAACAACGCAATTATAATTATAACAGGATGAAATTATATTCTTAGGTAGCCATTGTGAGGACGCGAATTGCAGATGAATTCGCGGCTCACAGATTATGAGGCTAATTAGCAATGCTGGTTAGCGACATTGAGTAGCGACGTAGAGTAGCGACGTAGAGTAGCGACGTTGATTATTTGGCATCAACGCTGATTAGCGAGCAGTAACAAACACATTGCATGCGTTCAAGCACTGGGTGACCTAACGGTGCATGCTTGTGTCGAATATCACAACAAGAGTTGTTGTAATATTTGGCGTAAGCAAGTTAGTTGTTGTTGCATATGCGCCAGATGGCGAAAGTGAGGATGGAAGAGAAATGCCAAAATTTCAACTATACATGTTTGTTGTTGCTATTTTTTGATGACTACTGAGTCATGCAAGTAGCAACAACGTTAGAGTTATAGCATTATAGTCCCACACATACATACACAAAAAACTCATTTTGTTACGTGACGATTTTGAAATTTTCTCTGATTTCAGTCTACATGTAAGCTCCGTAAAGGAACTTCGTTCCAAAAAATACAATGACGTGAATCTTGCTTCTCTTCCCCTTCTTCATTTTGTATGGCAGGTACCACTTCCAGTTGCCCGATCTCAATGAAACTTTCAGGCATTTAGATCGAAATATAATCGCCACCCACAGAAACAGCAGCTTGGGGAAACTGTGATTTCCACAAGTCACAAGTTAATGAATTTTTACCATCGTTCTAAAACAATCTATTAATTCTGAAACGATTAGATCACTTTTAAATAATCAATTTAATGTTCAGATAACCAACGCTCCAACACTTCATAGCACTTCAAACAGTCAAGTGGAACGGTTTCACAATATCCTCCTTGAGATTGCGCGGTGCTTGAAAATTGAAAAATGTCTTAATGATACGGCTCAGGTAATACTTCAAGCTACAATAGAGTACAACCTCTCAATTCACTCAGTCACTGGCAGACGACCAATTGATATAACACATGCGTTCTCTCTTAAATTTTTTTTGTTGAAATGGACAACAACTCAACAACCGCTAATAGCGGCCTTCACGCCCAACTCGGTAACGCGTAAACGTCGTAACTGAGAAAAATCCAAAAACAAAATACATTGACAAATTTTACCTGCGGTGTTCACGCATGTGTCGTTAACCTATAAGTCTATAAAAAGTTAAATTGCCAAAAACAAAATACACAGGCCAAATTTTCATAGAGTTTCATAGACCCCGAGGCATGTTGTTAGTTAACCTATGGAAGTATGAAAATATGAATATGGCAATTTTTAGTTATTTTCTATGAAAAAGTGGCTGTACTTTCGGAAGAATTTAATTTTCAAATGACGTACGTTATTCTGTCACCGTACTTAACATAAACCATTGCATTGCCAATTTCACTCAATATTAATACCTTTGTAACGATTACTCGTATGTTAAAAACAATCACACCACACACACAACTTTTGCATTAAATTGCAGATTTCGGGTCTTTGACTTTGTCAATCGATGGTACAATTGTATGTCAATAATGTCGACCGTAAATTCATACAATTTTTACTAAATTTCTCCCTTAAGACCTACATTTATGCACAATGTCAACACAATAATTAAATCTTTCGTTATCAATGCATATATTAACATTTTTACCTCCCAAAAACTCAATTACACGCATAACTTGATTAATTCTATATTCCAATCATTAATCTTTCATGTTATTTTGCGGCATTTTAATTTTATTTAGTTTTTTTGCCCAATTCAACTGAATTTAGTTTTTCATTTGCTTATATAAAAAGAAGAGAACTCACAACTTTAACGAGACGGTCAAAAAAAAGCAATAACACAACACATACAACTTACTCTTCCCGCCCTTTTATGTGCCATTCCCAAAACATATCTTTATCTTAATAGCCTATATACCAATTTGCAATGTTTTAGCTCATTGGGTAAGGGGGATATGCAAATTATACAATATGGCCATAAATACATGCTCATTTTTGATCAAAAAAGTTTTCATGCCTCCTTTAGAACATAAGTTCGAAGTTTCAAGTCAATTGATTAAGAATCAAAAAAGTTGTTCATACGACGCACAGTGGGGCCTTCTGAGTTTTTCCATTGCAAAAATCATATCTTCTGAACGAATAAAGATAATTGCATGAAATAAGTTTTGTTTGAAAGGGAATTCCTTAAGCTTTAAAACCATCGTTCAATGCGCTACGATATCTGGTAGCGGCATAGTAGGTTGTCAAAGTCAGAATTTGTTTCCGGTGCAGCTTTAGCGTCAGAAAATGGCTAGTTTTCCATTGTTTATAAACTTAGAAATTTGCGACTGTACACAGTATATATAATCTTGATCAGTATGACAAGACGAGTTGATATAGCCATTTCCGTCCGTCCGTATGTACGTCTATCAGTATTTATACAATATCTCCCACAATTTTGAAGTTATCGACCTGAAATTTTGCACAGAGTCTTCTTTTCTGTGCGATCAACTCATAAGTCGGAATCGGCATGATCGGGCTATTAGAACTGGTAGTCCCCATACGAAAAGAAGAAGAAAAATGAACAAAACTTGATTCGTTGTATAGAAAACTTTTTTGTTTTTGAAGATAGAGGGATGAAACTTCAAACATAGTACTTTCACATAGTTCGACACAATGCCTGAAAGTTTCATTGAGATAGGGCAACTGGAACTGGTACCTGCCATACGAAATGAAGAAGAGGAAGAGAAGCATATTTAAGTCGTTGTATGGAAAACTTTTTTGATTTTCAACATAGAGAACTGAAATTTAATAATGTAGTCTTCCTACGTACTCAGGCCAATTGCCTATAAGTATCATTGTAATCGAACCACTGAAACTGGCACCTTCCATACAAAATGTAGGAAATTTAGACATTTTACCCCCTTTACACCGTCTACGATCAATTTTACCCACCAGCAGCATTGCAAAATACAACAGGTTGCTTCCTATGACAACATTGGTTCACTTTATAAACATTTTAAAGCTGTTACAGAGAAACTTTTTACTTTGTATTCTTCTTCTTATAGCTGCGGCAGCGAGTTTTTTTTTGCATATTTTTGTGCGAGGTTGTGACCGTTTTCTAATAAAAAACAGCCTTAAATGGATCCAAAGGGGTATAACCTTTTTTGAATTAGGTAAAGGAATAACGTATTTTTAAAATTTGGAAGGTGAAATAAAATGAGGTTTTTTTTAATTGTCCACCAAAGTTCAAAAATACCCAAAAAATAGATAGTTCGAAAAACAGCTCCCTTAAAAAAACTACAACTGCCAAAGGCTTCATATTTATGTTATAACACTATAATACAGCTACCTAAGAATATAAATTAATTCGATAATGATTCCTGTTATAATTGCGTTGCTATTCCAACTCAATGATGGCGAATTTACAAAAAATATAGTATGTTATTAAAAGTTGAAAAAAAGGGTCAACTTTGACTGGCGAAAGCTTTCAAACTATAATTTCGATTTCTTTATGGTTAATATTTCCTTAATCTCTGGAAAATTCTCTATCAGGCACATATAATTGTTTTATCAAAAGCGTTCATGAAATTTTTTATTTTTGCCAGCTGAATGTATCTAAGGCCCCTCTGTGCGACGACGAAGAAATTTTTCTTCTCTTCCTTTTATTAATTTCGTATGGGAGGTTCCAGTTCCAGTGGTCAGATCTAGAGGTTTACGCCGATGGTTTTATATTCGGCGGCGGCGTAGTGGCCTAAAAGAGCCGGCGGCGGCGGCAGCTAAGCCGTCAAATGTGTCGGCGGCTGGCGGCGTAAACATTTAATGAAAATATTGTTTTTTGTAACGCCTTTTATTATGCAATAATAATGTAAATTAAAGTAAAACAAAACAACAAATTTCATTAAGAATACAAAAATTAAATTAAAACAAACTAATTAGCAGCCTTTTCTCTTGGACGAAAAGTTTGGAAGTATACACATTATACCATTATTATTAAAATACTTATATAAAACTTTCTTTAAACATATCGTAATTATCATGAATGAAGATTATTTTGTTAACGTTGTGAGGACTGAGCTGCGATCGTTTCTGTGTAATTGTAAGACTAGCAATCGAAAAGACTCGCTCACTTGGTGTGCTCGTTGCCGGAATACACAAAACCGTTCGAGCCAGCTTTGATAATAAGGGCATTGCAGAAGATTTTTCCCGCCAAAAAGTTAATACGTCTTGGCATGAAGACAAACTTAAGAGCAGATGGCATTCCGCTTCCAAATTTCCATTTTTTGTATTTGTAGAATGTCGTTGAGCAAGCCTTAATATTTTGCTTGCGGTTGGAGCTTCGCTGAAACTATCCTGCTGATCGCTGCTTTGCTGTATATCGCCCATCAGTTCTTTATACATTTTTATCAAAAAATCTGTTTTCCTTATATTGTTTTCTTCACAATATTCTAGCACACAATCCAGTGAGCTAAATCGAGGATCTAATAAAGATGCGCAGACTGGTAAATCCGATATTGGAAATCTCGAATCTAGTTTGCTTTTTATATTATTTTTCATAATAGTCAAATACAGCGGCTCAAAGATATCAGCTTCATTCAAAATTGAGACGATCTCAGTTCTAACTATTAACGCAAGGGCGATAGATGGATACGAATCTCCAGACAGAATATTAACAGCTTCTTTAAATTTTTGCAAGAAGTCGCGTAAATTGTATAAAAGCTGGGCCTCACTCTTTAATAAGATCAAATGATTCTTATTCATTCTTGAAAGCAATTTATTTATTGCAGTTCTTTGGCAACCAAGACTGTCTTGCATTGTCAACACGCTGTGCCACCTAGTTGGGCCCGAGTTCTTAAGAGAAACATTTCTTTTATCTACCAAACTTCTTCGTAAGTCATTCAGATTGTTAATATTATTATAAGTTTGCAAGGGAACATCATCTAATGGTCCGAAATCATCATCGTAGTCAACCCATTCTGGATCTTCGGATGCAAGCAATTCTTCCAAATTGTCTATATTTGACAAGACTTCATTCTGAAGCGCGTCAGCTTGTAATCTTAGGACATGTGTCTTAAAACGTAAAGCACTTACGATATTTTTTGGCACTTCACAATTAAATTCTTTATTTCTGGCACGGAATTATATCCATCTACATTCAGCAAATTATGTAGCCCATGACCAAGGCAGAAATGGTTTTTTATACAGCCCAAGTTGATAGCTTTTTTTATATTGCTACCTTGGTCGGTTATAACAAAATTGGATCCCATTTGCAAATTATACATTTGAGTAACAACTTCGAGCTCTGTTAAAATATTATTTGCCGTATGAGATTTTGACAAGTATTTAGTTTCCAGCGTCAAATGCTTCATTTCAAACTTCTTTGACAGAAAATGGAATGTAAATGTTATATAACTTCTTCTTTTAAAATTATCCGCCCACAAAGCAAATGTAATGGCAAATTGTTCTTGTCCAGATACTATTTGCGTAACGGCTTTTAAAAGGCAATCATAAACATCGTCCAGTGCAGTTGTTGAAAGCGTTTTGCAATGTGGAATGTCATCAGTAGCTGCCACAATTTTATATTTGGTTAAGAAGTCTTTCAGTCCATTATGGCAAATTATATGAAATGGTAGGAGATCTCTAGCCATCCACAAAGCTTGCTCTCGTCCCAGTGCCCATTAACTATCCCTTGGGGACTTAAATGGCGTGGATTTGTTGAAAAAATTTGATGCCAAAGAACTACTCTTAGAATCGATATTGCGAATATTGTGTTAATTTTTAAGGTGGCGACTTAAATTCCCTGTTGAACAGTTCATGGAATATGACTGAATTTCAGCACTGAAACAATCAAAAAATGTAATTTGAATTTACAAATATGTTGACAATTTTTTACGAAGAAAAGATTGTTGTTTCGTCGTCCTTGGTCTGTTCATCCAAACATAATTTGCAAAAAACCTTGCCCTCTTCAATGCATTTGCTATCTTCTATTAGTTTCAAGGCGCCAAAAAACTCCCATACTTTACTTTTTCGACTTGCGTTACGCACAATTTTGATTGAATACTTATTCAAAGACTTATCCATCTGTTTGTTGTGAGAATATTGAACTCATACATTTGTAATACTAACACAAAACGAACTATTTTAACACTTCCCAGCGGGAAATCGAATGTCTTCCAACTGTCTTATGGGTGAATTCTTTTGCATGGACCTGCCCTTCCGATTTCTTCCATTTTCAAATGGCGTTTTATATGGCTCTTGCCGCTTTTCGCCATGCTTAGAACCTTCCTCTCTCGCTTCTAAAAAAGCCGTACGCCCGCTTCCAAAAAGGCTTACAATCGCCTCAAAAGAATCGACAGAGCATGGGTTTTTGTTGTAAAACACACGACTGTTAAACGACTGTTTTCTGTTATGCTCAGCTGTTAAAATGACTGTTACTGTTCTGATGCTGTTACATATCTGTTATGCTGTTATTAAGCTACTGTTAATATTGTTCTATTGGCTGCATAAGCAGAAAAAACTTATAAATTTTACATTACATATGCATTTTTTATTAGCTATATTTTGATTATATAATATTATGAACATAATGATTGGTACATTAATTTATATGTGAAAAAATTAAATTAATCTTGTCGGTTACGGGTCCTATTTGTCTTAGACGCCAATTCTTCTACATGCTATCGCCATGTTTTGCCTCCTCTTATTTCTCAAAATCTTTTGATACCAAATATGCTCTGTGCGACCCCAAGAATATGGCTCGTCAGTAACACCAGTACTATCGTCGATAAATTTGATAAATTTCTTAATGTTTTGTGTTGCTTGTAAACAAACTTTTCTAAGCCTACTTTAATTTTTATTTTTAATAACACTATATAAACAACAAATTTTGCTGCTCGGGTACTTAAACGAGCCTGTTAAGTAACAGCTCAACGACAAACGAAACTTCGTTCGTCTGTTAGTTGTGTCGTGAACAAAAACGAATACTCAGAAACGACTCTCTTTTTCTCTCAAATTTTTTACAACAAAAACACCTTCCGTTCGCATGGCGATTTAGCATGCTTTCTATTTTTTCCCTTTGGGTTACTATATAAAATTATTTACGCGCAAAGAAAGTAAAAGCTTGTGATCTACAGCTGTTTAAAGTTCTAGTGATGGGACTGAGGGAGACGCGATCATCTGAACAATTATTCGATTATTTTAATCGGTATTGTTAAAATAAATTTTTTTTAATGTGTTATCAGAATTAAGGTATAAAAAATGACGCCGAACGCCGCCGTGACTTTGTGGTGGCGCGCCGTTAAAGCCAAAAATCGGCGGCGACGGCGGCGTATATGTCTAGTCAGATCTCAATTAAACTTTCAGGCACATACTCTGGGTATGTAAAACTACTTTCAAACCTCTATCTACCAAAACAAAAAAGTTTTCCTTTACACGATTTAAGTTTTGTTAATTTTTCTTCTTCATGGAGGCTACCAGTTCCAATGGTCCGATCATGCCGGTTCCGACAAACCGTTCTCCGGTACCCAATGAGCAAAAACAATAAAAATTGGTATATATGCTAATAAGATGAAGAGAAAATATATTCAGTCAAAAAAATGGGCGTGGCACAAGAAAGTGCGTGAAAAGTAAATAAGCTTCAGCCTTATGAAGATAGCGTCCTTACTGGTTTTCCTTTATAATTATACCCTGTACACAGACTGTGTATCGGGGTATATTAAGTTTGTTTGAAACGGTTTGTATGTAACGCATAGATGAAAGGGAGGGGGACCCTATAAAGTATATATATTCTTGATCAGGATGACAAGACGAATTGATATAGCCCTGTCTGTCCGTCCGACCTCACCAATGGTTCTCGGAAACTACTAGTATATCAGCTAGAGACTTGAAATATGAAGGAAAGACTTGTGAGGTCAAACGCTAGATCAAGTTTGAAGGAATTTTTGCCACGCCCACACCTTCCCGTCCATCGAGTACCACTCCACCCCCCCCCCCCCCCTAACTTCCCCTCCAATAGTATTTTTCTTAAAAAAGCTATATCTCCAAAACTAACAAAGGTATGAACCTGAAATGTTGTTTACAAGCTCAATAGATATGTATCTTTAAAACTGCATACCACAAAATTCCCCTACTCCCTACGAACTCAAATTGTTCGTAAATTCCACTTTTTTGACCAATTTACTTGATATTTTGAACAGTATTTGATCGGGCGATGTGAAATCAGCATCTTTTTGCAGATTTGGGGTGTGGCACCGCCTACTGCGTTTGAAGGGTATTATATTGTCGATTATACTCGACTATACCGCCCTTACTGGTTTTTTGATTTCTCTTTACTATCAGTGATAATTTAATTGTTTGATTTATAATTTCTGAAGTTAAGTGCTTAATATAAGTACTTGCTGGTCTGTATGACATAGTTAATTGTGCATAAGTAGTGTTTTTTTCATAGTTTCAAAGGTTTAATTTTATATTTTTGTTACTTTTTTCGGTTGAGACAAAGTGATTTTGTTCTTGTATAATTTCAATTCTACTCAGTGAAATAATTTTGTTTTTCCATTTTGTTATTATAAATAACAACGGCGTAATTGAACTTTTCGACTTATGGTTAATAACCTAATCGTTTTTGTTGTTGCGCATCTGTTTTCGATCGAGTCAAACATTTTTATACCCTGTACACATACTGTGTATCAGGGTATATTGTGTTTGTTTGAGCGAAATATAACGCACAGAAGGAGGGTAGGGGGACCCCATAAAGTATATATATTCTTGATCAGGACGTCCGTCTGTCCGACCGTCCGTCTGTCCATCTGTCTGTACAATACTGCATACTACAATTTTCCCCCCTCGCCATCATTTCCCCTCCCCCAGTTGTTTTTTTAAAAGCGCTATATCTCCAAAACTATTCAAGGTACGAACTTCAAGCTCAATAAGTATACATCTTTAAAGCTGCATACCACAAATTTCCCCTCTTTTTGATGGGTACCCCTCTCAGAGACCTACAAACTCAAATTTTTTCGTAAAATCCCCTTTTTTGGCCGATTTTCGTAATATTTTGCACAATATTTGAATGGCCGATGTCAGATCAACATGTTTTTGTAGATTTGGGGTGTGGCACGGCCTACCATGTGCAGGGTATTATATTGTCTAGTATACTCGACAATACCGCCCTTACTGGTTGTTTTTTTTTTTTTTTTGGATTTCTTTTCTTTGGAGTCATTTGTTGTTTTGTAAGTAACAACAATTTAACTGCACTCTTCTGACCGCGCTCAGTGGCATTGCTTATTGTTGTTGCGTGTTCATCTGTTTGCTTGAAGAGTACGTTCACACTAATTCCCATTGCATAGGGTGTTTATACTGACTTTGAGTTACTGCGCTTTTTTGGTGTTTATCTCTTTTTCTTTGCTTGCTTTTGTAATTCAAAATGAAGTGCTGTTACGATGCATGTAAAAGTTAGAAAAACATTTGATGTCTACTCAAAACGAGCAGTACGCTGCTGGTTGTGTGACAATATTTGCCACATGAAGTGTGCAGGTATTACTGGGCGTGACCATGATAGGTTAATATGTCGGTCTAAAACCGCTTGTGGTAACTATACGTGGTCCTGCACTTCATGTTACAAGCGTCAATTCGACTTTTCGTCAATGTACGGTAAAGTTCGCGAAACATTCATAAAACTGAATAGGGCCGTAAAGCAACTATCGGTTGGCTTTGATTCGGGTTTTGACTTGTTGAGCAACTATGACCTTGGGCCGTCCCTACCCTTCTTTTGTTGTCGCCTTCGCCGGCTTCTGACCTACCCGCACCACAATTTATCCTTCCCACCCCTCCTGCTCCTTCTACAATCACTGTCCCTCGCCCAAATAATACCAATACAACTGCTCCCTCTATTGTACAACTCCAGTCCCACCACCTCTTCCCATTACAGATCCTGTTCTTCCTGTTTCACAAGAGGTCCCACCAACTTCTTCCAAGCGATCCCGACAACCCTCTCCTCCTTCGTCAAACACAAATGATGGCAAAACTTCCAATGTTGTAACCAATCGTGTGACACCCCCAACCTGTTCTCTACCTAAACGATCAAAACCGGCATCGTCCGCATCTGAGCGTGTGTCTCCGTCATCGTGTATTGCTCCTTCACAAATGCCTCCACAGATGTCTCCGCTACCTATGGTTACGGTAAATAATAATTTAGGCGAGGCCAGCATCAACAACCCACCACTGTCTTTGTCTGGTGTGGCGCCAGACTGTCTTCAGATACTACCTGTGAAGATATTTCTATGTATATCTCTCATAGGTTGAAAGCAAAGGTTGGCGTGCAACAATTCACTTTTGCACAGGCCAGAGACATTGCCTCTTTCAAACTGAGTGTACCTTTTGATAAATTTTCTAAGATGTGCAATTCAAAATTCTGGCCGGACAATATGATAGTTCACGAATTTAAACCTAATAATAGGTCATTCGCATAGAAATTTTTAACTCGTCACGTAATAACCAGACTTCCTCTTCCAGTACGGCTTCAAAAAACTAGCTCCTGACCTAGTGCAAGTTTCTATTCAGTATCAAAACGTAAGTGGGCTTTTATCCAAACTTAATAGACTGTATAGAGATAGTTTTTCTTTTAATGCTAGTTTTATTGTATTATCCGAGACATGGCTAACACCATTGGTTCTTGATAGCGAAGTCCTTCCTAATAAATTTATGATTTATAGATTGGACTGTCAGATTCGTCGTGGTGGTGGTGTCCTTATTGGTGTTCACTCATGCTTGCGTTCTGACGTTATTCAAACTATTCTGCCTGCCGGCATCGAATTGTTATGCGTTAGAGTAAGGTATCCTCATCAATCAATATTTGTTACATGTTCATACATTCCCCCGGAGTGTAGTATGGTTGTTTACTTGCAGCATTTTGAAGCTATCGAATCAGTTTCTAACCTTGCTCGTTCTCGCGATATTCTGGTTGAACTAGGAGATTTCAATTTGTCAAACGTTTCTTGGTCTTGTCAGGGTAACTTAAATTATCTTGTACCTACATATATGTACCTCTTTTCCAAGTTAACGCATTAGTCAACCATCTTCACAAGTCGTTAGATCTAGTGTTGGTGAACGATTGTAGCGCAACAATAGTTTCGCGAACTAACCCATTATCTTTACCAGAAGACTTGTACCATCCTACATTAGATGTATCGCTCCTTCTGATGACACCACCTTTGATTTCATCTCTTCTGCGCTGTCTTTCGTTTAGAAAAGCGAATTTCGTTCTTCTTAATGCCTTGATTTCTCAGCATGGTTGGTCGTTTTTATGTTGCTGTAATGATATTGCTGTGGCCACCAATTTATTCTATGACTTTTTGAAATCATTCTTTGCTGATTGCATCCCGGGTGCTAAACCGGGTTATAAACCTCCCTGGTTTACTCGTCAACTCTCCAACCTTAAGAATGTAATGTCCAGGTTGCATAAAAAATATAAAACATGTAATTCTGCTCATTATTTTGGAAGATATTGTGTAGCTTGCTCCAGGTTTCTTCTACTTAATAGTCGCTGCTACAGAATTATCTTACTCGTTGTAAGTTACAGTTTACTGAAAATCGTCGGCAGTTTTATGATTTTGTTAACGCAAAGCGGAAATCTGCGGTATACCCTTCCTCATTTTTCTTGGACAACGTGCATGGTTATGATGACTCTGGCATAGCCGATATATTTGCTGAATTCTTCCAATCAACATATTCTGCAAGCAACTTCTCAAGTGGCGTATGCCCCTATAAAGTTCACCCAACCAATCATCTCAGCACTATCTTTATTGATGAGGAGGACCTCCTTCTAAAGCTAAAATCCTTAAAGTTATGCTTTTCTCTTGGCCCTCACAATGTGCCTAGTTATGTTTTGATACGATGTGCTACGTCACTGAGCAAGCCGTTGTTAAAACTTTTTAATATATCTCTCCATCAAGCATCATTCCCATCTATTTGGAAGGAGTCGTTCATTATCCCTCTTCATAAGAAAGGAAATAAGTTTGATATTTCAAACTATAGGGGTATAGCAAAATTATCCGTCATTCCGAAATTATTTGAAAATATAGTTATTTCGAACCTGCAGCACTGTTGTAAGTCTATAATATCTTCTTCGTAGCATAGCTTTATGAAAATGAGGTCTGCAACTACTAACTTACTTGAATTTACTTCATACGTCATTTATACTGACTTAAGTTAGGTCTTTGATTCTGTAAATCATGACTTGTTAATATATAAATAAGGCCTTATCGAAATCAGTGCATGTCACCTCTGGGGTTCCTCAGGGCAGCCATCGTGGTCCTCTTCTTTTCAATCTATTTATAAATGATCTTCCTCTTAGTATCTCATACGCCCGTGTGATTATGTATGCTGATGATGTCAAACTCTGTCTTTCGTTAAAAGACACAATTGACCATTTTAAGCTTCAAAGTGATCATAACTCAATGCATTCTTGGTGCACAATTAATCTTTTGTATCTTAATAGCTGTAAATGTAAATTTATGACATATCATCGAAGTAAACCACTTTTATTTACTTATACGATAGATAATGTCTCCACATTTAACGACCTTGATGTTCTTTTTGACTCCAAACTTTGCTTCAGTCAGCACATTTCTAAGGTCGTTAATAAAGCAAAGGGTGTTTTTGGTTTCATTAAACGTTGGTCTAAAGAATTCAATGATCGCTATACTACAAAGATTTTGTTTACATCTCTTGTGCGACCACTGCTTGAATACAGTTCTTGTGTTTGGTCGCCACAGTATAAAAAGCATCCAGATAGTATTGCGTCAGTTCAAAAGCAAACAGGAATCCGTGGACTGAATTGGGACCCTAATATGCACACTCCATCATACTGAGCTAGACTGCTTCTTGTAAATCTCCCTTCGTTAGGACATCGCAGGATTGCTCTTGGAGCTTCTTTAATCCATAAATTGATTTGTGGGGCTATAGACTCTCCTAATCTCTTAACTCAGCTAAGATTCTGTATTCCTATACGAGTTACTAGAAATTTTATTCCTTTGTCTCTTAATAGATGCACAACTAACTATACTTTACATGATCCTTTTCAACTTTTATACAATAATTAGAATAATCATTGGCACGTACATTCGCCTGAGATCTCACCCACTTCTATCAATATCATCATTCTTCGCTATCTGCGTGAGGAAGAACTTCGAACTAGAGAGACTAACAAGGCATCGTCTTGGGTCAGAATCATCTAGTACTTTCAACCTGTTTATATGTCTCTGACCATTCATGGCTGTGAGAAGGGGCATAGCTGGCTTTTTGTTAATAAAAAACCCCCACCGGGTCAGAGACATCCTAACAATAAGAGCTAGATTTAATTAGATCTAAGTTATTAGTTTTCTTTTTTAACTTTAAGTTGAAAGTTATTTGTCATATTCTAAACTAAATAAATAAATAGTCAGAAACGTTCCTTCGGTCTGTTACAAACTTCAGCACAAAGTTATAATACTATTCATTTCGTGAAGAGTATAAAAAAATTATGTTGATATTAGTTATATGTGGTTTAGGGGGGTACGCTCTGTTGTCATGGCCGGCACATAAATCGAAATAATGCGGAACGGCGATTTAAAAGATGGACACTGCACACACCGTAGCAGGAGCAGTCAATACTCACACTGCACTATAGCCCAGGGCTATGACAAAGTGACAATAAGGGTTTTCACGTAAAACTCGGTAACGCGACAAAGTGATAATTGATGAAAGTCTACGTGAGCACTCAAATAAGCAGGCTTGCGTAAACTCGGTAATTTTTCTTCTTCTTATATAAACAAACGAAAAAGTGAATTTGTTTCAATTGTGCGAAATAAATCAAATAAAATTAAAATTCCGAGAAATAGCGTAAAAAATCCATTTAGGGAATATAAAATGAATCAAGTTACGCAACCAATTGATTTTCCTGAAGGTAAATATGTTTAATAATGCATGAATTTGCAAATAATTAACTATTTGTGTTTAAATGGTGCACAGATACGGATCGGAATGGGGAGATTGAGGAACCAGTGGATGTTTTGTTGACGACATTATTGGCTAACATTGGTTGGCGAGAGGACGAAATCAAAGACCAAAAATATGCATTTTAATGCAATGGTTTTATGTGTTTTGTTATTGCTTGTAACATACGACTAGTCGCTGCAAACGGGACAATATGGAAGTTAATTTTCTATTGTATTGGCTTATGTAAAAAAAAACTAACACATAACATATGCTATTTTAATAATAAAAATCGGTTGAAGTACATCCACTTTTACTTTGAACATAACTAAAAATAGCCTTTTGTTTTTTGAAGCAAGTTGGCCCTAACTTTATAACTTTGTCGGGTTAACGAATGTCATGGGTCGGGGTTGATGAAAGCTGATGAAACTTTGACAAAGTATTTTGTTGTTGGACTTTCATCAATTATCACTTTGTCGCGTTACCGAGTTTTACGTGAAAACCTTTAATTTATTTTGGGGGATTTTAGAGGTTTTTGCTTAGTGCTTAAGGCGAAAAATTATTGAAAGTTGGTAACACTGTTTCATACGTCGTCAGTGCACTACACATTTGGCTATACTCGCTGTGTTGCTTGTGTACAAACAATAGTATTCCCGAATTTTTTATTGTTTAATATAAATGTCAGAAGTAAGTGGAGATAAATTTGAAGTGAGTATTTTTTAAGAACGTTTATTTTTTAACTAAAACCAAAATGTGTATACAAACAGAGCTATCCAGTTTATTCAAGAAATCCTTTACACAATGTGACTACAAATGCACCAAACCAGATTGACGACCAACTTTTAACGCCCGGGCGACGCAAACTTCGACATTGGTTGGGCCGTGTAGTACGGGTTGTAATTACAGACGGCCGAGTTCTAGTTGGCTTCTTTAACTGTACAGATCATAACGCTAATATTGTTCTCTCGATGTGCGCAGAATATCTTGTAGAAGGAACAGATGCGCGACTTCTCGGTAATGTTATGGTTCCTGGTAGACACATCATATCCATATCAGTCGACAGGCCTGCTAACATCGACCCTTGAACTGATAGTACGGACGCCTGCGATGAAAAAATATCGTCCACTGATCGACTCGGAAAGTAATTTTTGGTAAAAGAAAATTCTTTGTAAATAGTTCTTAATAATCATTTTATTTTTTGTTAAAGATGAGTCAAAAATAAATTAACTGTAAGTTCCGAGTTTATTTTGTCTTTACGTTTTCATTAAGTGGATCGTACCCTTGTGCCATTTTCTCCTTAAACTGTTCGTATGTACGCTTGCGATCAAAATGCTTAACCCACTGGCCAGGGCAGGACTGCTCGAAAGCTTTACGTAGTTTCTGACAGACGTCCGGCACTTTTTCACCACTCGTTGAGCTGTGTTTGGGATGATGCTGGTCTAAGCAACTCCAGTAGTCGTCACGTGTTGTCCAACATTTACTGCGTTGCTCCTTGTCGGGGAAACTCATTTCACTGGCAAGAGGTAGTTTGGTTTTCGTTACGAATGTTTTAAAAATCGTAAAAGTATGTGCGCTCAACAGAGACAGATGTAATGCCATGAATGTTTACATCACAGTTCCTACGATAAGTGTTGCCAAATCAGTGTTTCCCTCTGTTTCTCAAACTCGGTTGCGGGTAAAAATGTGAAACATTTTGTCCTTTCAGCAAATCTCATTTAGGTGGAGGGGGATTCATCGGACATCTCATGTGAGTTTTTTAGTTCACTAGTTTACCAATTTTTTCAAAAATATAATATAAAAAAAAAAAAAATCGATTTTTTTGATCAAATTTTTAGCAAAATCTCATGTGAGATTCAGAGGGAGGGGTTTGTCAAAATTTCAAAGTCAATTGCGGTGTTCACGCATATCTCGTTAACGTATGAAAAGTTAAATTTCCAACAACAAAATGCACTGGCCAAATATTAACGAGATTAATAGACCCCGAGGCATGTTGTTGGTTAGTGTATGCATCCGTTAATCTCGGGAGAAATTGTTGAAATGTAGACGTACGTTATTCGACCACCTAACTCAACATAAACCATTGCATTGCCAATTTCTCTCCATGTTACTACCTTTGTAAAGATTACTCGTATGTTAGAAGCAATCACACATCAGATACAACTTTGGCATCAAAAAGGAGACTTTATTAATAATCAGAATCGTGTTGGGACAGATGATATTTTTGATCCGAAGCTGTAGTGCTTTTAACAATTACATTTTTTTAAACAACACTTTGCAGTACGTAACTGAATTGAACATTGAATATTCAGACACATATGTACACTAGGGTGTCCCTTATTTTGCAAGTTTCGTATTTTTTAACCCGTGTGGGCTAATTTTGTTCAGTCTACTCTAACACATTCCCATGATTTTTTTTTTTTTGGATCATAGGAACACGAACCGACTTGCGTTGAAAACATGCAAATTACACCTGCGTCGTTAATATAACGTTGGAACACTTTCTCAAGCAAGTTACACCGGCACCTAAGGTCTAACATACGAGTACTTCATTCTGGTGTCGTTTCGAATTAGTTGGACAAACAATACGCACAATGTCTGTGGAACTTAAATGCAATACAAAAACTATATTTTTGATTAGTGAGATAAATCACCAAATAACGAGTGTTAAGTTACCATCTATCCTAAATTTATGATTAGTGAGATAAATCACCAAATAACGAGTGTTAAGTTACCATCTATCCGCCAAGTTCTCGCAGTTTTATTTTTATACCCTGTACACATACTGTGTATCAGGCTATATTGTGTTCGTTTGAGCGAAATGTATGTAACGCACAGAAGGAGGGCAGGGGGACCCTATAAAGTATATATATTCTTGATCAGGACGTCAAGAGAAATTCATTAAGCTATGTCCGTCCGTCTGTCCGTCCGTATTCACCAATGGTTCTCAGAAACTATAATAGCTAGAGACTTGAAATTTGGAGGGTAGACTCGTGATGCTCGGCAGCAGATCAAGTTTGAACGGTTTTGTGCCACGCCCACTCCTTCCCGCCCATCCAGCACCGCCCACTTTTTTAAAACGCTATAACTCGAACATCGAAAGAGATAGAAACATGAAAGTCGGTATGTAGACTCAGTATAAGTAGCTTTACAAAACTGCATACCACAATTTTTCCCCCTCCCGTTCGTTTCCCCACCCTCCGCTGTTTTCTTAAATTTGCTGTATCTTCAAAACTATTAAAGATACGAATCTGAAATTTTGTAGACAAGTTCAGTAAATACGTATCTTTACAACTGCATACCACAAAATTCCTCTCTTTTTGACGGTTACCCCTCAATGACCTACAAACTAAAATTTTTCGTGAATTCCACATTTTTTGACCGGTTTACTTGATATTTTGAACACTATTTGATCGGGCGATGTCAAATCAACATTTTTTGTGTAGATTTGGGGTGTTGCACTACCTACTGTGTATGCAGGGTATTATATTGTCGAGTATACTCGACTATAGCGTCCTTACTGGTTTAATATCCGCGAAGTGAAATTAAATGAGTTAAAGCTCAAATCAAATTGTAAAAAAGAAACCTTGAAAAGCAAGTATACTGATTAGTATTATATAAAGTTTATCGTTTTGGTAATAAAACGCAATACTTAAATTTGTCTTTTCTATAATATTCAATTAAAATTTAATTATTTGGCGTCCCCCAGTTGTATTTAAAAAAAACATCTAAAATCTTCATTTATAAAACTTAAGGGCTCAGTCAGCACGTGTTAAAATTAACATAGGAAGCTGAAATTTTATATTTACGTTAAGTAAAGGATAATTAACAGAAATAGCGGGTATGCGTTTTCACAAATGCAAAAAAAAAAAAAAAAAATCGACCATATAAGGGATACCCTAACATACACCCATTGACAACTAATTAGGGACGACCAAGAAAAATTAAGATTTACTCCCTAGTTTAGGTCGTACAGCTTTTACCGTTAGTTAATATGGTATGCTTGCTTTGCTTATTCTATTGGCTTTAAAAAATCACGTTGGTATGTTAAGAAAGGATCTTATTTTGGTTGTGAAAGTTAAAAGATTAAAAGTAAAGGTAAAGTAAGAGAGACAACTAATTAGGGACGTTATATTTTTTATTGAAAATGTTTCTTTTTGAAGTGTTTGATAGCAATTTTTGGTAAGTTTATAGTATAATTCTTATTGTCAGGTGATTTCATAAAAAAAATTCTTGTTAGAATATAAGTTTTATCATGGGAAAACAGAAGCGTTGCACACTCGCTCTGCGAAAATGCATTTTGTAGCTTCAAGCTTCAGGAATGTCATACGGACAAATTGCGAATCAGTTAAATTGTTCTAAAAATGTGGTTTATAATGCAGTAGAGCACTTCCGAAAGTATGGCACTGATAAAAGCGTTCTAATAGTAAAAAGATCCCGTAAAACAAAAAAAAGGCGTAGACAAGACAATAGTTCGATTGTCAAAAGCAGACTCTAAACGAAGGGCAGCCGACATAACTCGCGAAATTAACATGCAATTTGGGTTGGATTTATCGAAACGCACTGTAGCTTGTCGTTTGGTGGAAGTTGGACTTCATGGAAGAGTTAGCAAGAAGAAACCTCTCGTTACACTGAAGCAAAGAAAACATAGAGTAGAGTTTGCTAAAAAACATGCATCTTGGACCAGTCAGCAGTGGAAGTACATAGTCTGGAGTGATGAAACTAAAGTTAATCGTATAGGTCCCGATGGCAAATGGTTTGTATGTCTTCCTTAAAACGCTGCTTTAGATCCTCGATACGTCACTCCAGTTGTAAAGCATGGTGGAGGTTCGATTAATATGTGGGGTTGGTTTTCCTGAAACAGTGTGGGGCCTTTGGTTCGCATTGAAGGCAGATTAACAAAGGAAAAATATGTAGACATATTAAGAGAAAACACGCTTTCTTGGGCTGAAGAGAATTTACCGGTTATTTGGCAATTTCAGCAGGACAATGATCCCAAACATACAGCAAAGCTGACTAAAAAGTTTTTTGAAGACAATTCAATTAATAATTTAGACTGAATAAAACAAAAAGGTTTTGCCACGAAATATTAAACAATAACTCGTGATTTAATTTAAAAAAAAAATCAAGAATTGTACTCTCTATAGTCTGTCGAGCCGGTTTTTTGAATTTGGCTAATTTAGAATATTGATGTAGTTTAAAAATCAAAATTCCTTTTTTTTTTATACATTTTTCATTTTAACTATTTTTAAAAAACTTCAAAATTCAAATATCAAAAAACTGGCTCAACAGACTATAGAGAGTAAAATTCTTGATTTTTTTTTTAAATCCGCTTCAAATCCGCATATCGTGCCGACCGTGAAGCCGCATTTAATTTTTTAGTGTTAGTGATAACTTGTGTTTTTCTGTAGTTGTTCTGGTAAATATGAGGTAAAATAATTTTTGTTTTAAACCTTATATACCAATAAACAACGTGTAATATTCGTTTTTATTATTTTTTTTCTTTTTAGAAATTTTTCGAGTTGCTAGACGTATGTAACCCCTTTTGTAAAAAAATATTAGTTTAAACAACAAATTTCAATCCTCTGTAATTAGTTTTCAAGGCGTGAATTTATGTAGTAAAGGTGGAAAGAAGGAATGTGTTTAAACGGCATAAGAACCCGGCAGTTTTTTTTTTCAGATCACACATGAAATAAGGACATGTTGTTGTAGTACAATTTGCGTCGAGTAGACATGCCTTGTATTTTTATGTAAGTTACATGCGATTTGTAACCATAGTTGACGTCGACACCTTCTGAGTTTTTCCGTTGCAAAAATCATATCTTCTGAACGAATAAAGATAATTGCATGAAATAAGTTTTGTTTAAAAGGAAATTCTTTAAGCTTTAAAATAAGCCAATATGCTACGATATCTGGGAGCGGCATAATAAGTTGTCAAAATTTGTTTCCGGTGCAGTATTAGCGTCAGAAAATCACTGGTTTTTAATTTTTTACAAACTTAGAGACTTGTGACTCCACACAGTATATATATTCTTGATCAGTATGACAAGATAAGTTCATATAGCCATGTCCGTCTATCTATCTATCTGTATTTATACAATCACTCCCACTGTTTTGAAGCTATCGACCTGAAATTGGCACAGAGTCTTATTTTCTGTGCAATCAACTTATATGTGGGAATCGTCGGAACAGAAAACTTTTTTATTTTGGAAGATAGAAGGCTGAAATTTTAAACAAAGTAGTTTTACATAGTCCGACTAAATGCCTGAAAGTTTCATTGAGATCGGGTCACTTAAAACCTGCCGCACGAAATGAAGAAGAGAAGCAAAGTTAAATCGTTGTATGGAAAACTTTTTTGGTTTTCAACATAGAGGGCTGAAATTTAAAAGGTAGTCTTCTTTCATACTCAGGCCAATTGTTTATAAGAGAGTCATTGCAAATATGACAAGTTTCTTCCTAAAACAAAATGTGTTCACTTTATTAACTTTTAAAGCTGCAAATTTACCCTCTATTCATTCTTCTTCTTTTTCACTGATTTTTTCTGTGTGGTTGCGGCCGTTTTTTTGCTTTAAAACCCAAAGGGGCAGATAAAAGCAGCTGAAATTTTAAACATAGGTTAAGGAATGTATAATAAATATAATTTCAAAATTTGGAACTTGACATATTTCACCGTTTTTTTTTTAATTATCCACCAAAGTTGAAAAATACCCAAAAAATAGATAGTTCGAAAAATAGCCTCGTCTAGTAAACTATAAATCCTAAAGACCTATTTTTAATATAACACTATAATGTGGCTACCTAGGAATAGAAATAAATTCGATAATGATTCGAGTTATAATTTCGTTTTTATTCCAACTCAAAGATGCCGAATTTTCAAAAAATGAGTGTGTCA
This sequence comes from Phortica okadai, assembly GCA_034638295.1. Classification (NCBI taxonomy): domain Eukaryota; kingdom Metazoa; phylum Arthropoda; class Insecta; order Diptera; family Drosophilidae; genus Phortica; species Phortica okadai. The sequence goes on along the minus strand of CM067848.1, from coordinate 15,677,851 downwards.
TTGTATGTTGAAAAAAAGGTAAACTTTGAGTGCGCATATCTTCCAAACTGTAACATTTCCTTAATCTCTGGAAAATTCTCAATAGACACATATATTTGTTTTATCGAAAGCGTTTATGAAATTTTTGATTTTTGCAAGCTGAATGTATCTACGGCCCCTTTGAGCGACGTCGAACACGACGACGACACAACAGAGCCGTGAGTGTTTGTTGTAGATGAAGGGTTAGCAGGGAAGGTTAGTTAACGACATTAGCAGAAACAGTAACAGACAAAAGAAAGTTGAAGATGATGATCACACATATCAATTTTTGCTCTTCTAGACCAATTCGTTTCAGAGATTCATCGGTTTTCTATTTTGGCTATATGTGGCCGTGGCCACGTCTATTTCATAATTGAATCTTGCTATACTCCATCCCAAAAGCTTACATGCGAAGTTTCAATCTTGTAGGTGCTGTGGTTCTTGAGATATAAGCGTATGAAATTTTTACTATATACGGACGTGGTCGCGCCCATTTTTTTATTCCATCTTCCTGAGGCTTGTGTCAGCTATATACACTTTAAATTTGGTGTTCCTATCACAAAAGACAACAGAGATAATACGACTTTTGTATTTCTTTACCCGAGGTAGCTTCAGTTATTTGCCCCTCACCATTAAACTAAGTCAAAAAGGGGAACAATTAAATAAACTTGATCTGCGTATTGAATAACAAAATCGACTTGCAAACGAATTTTGGTTCTTTTCATTATAGTTTCCGCGATCTACGCATTCACACAGACGAACAGACAGACGGACATGGCTAAATTGACTTCTCTTTCAATACTGATCAAGAATATACATACTTTGGAGAGATGTCTCCTGGGTGTTACATACATTTTCGACGTGCACAAAACTAATATACCCTTGGACCATAAGATACAGGGTATAAAAAACAGGCAAACGCACTGTTTCGCCGACGGACGAAATGTTGCTGTTCTGTTCAAATTGATTTACCCATAATTTAGCGTGTTGCATTTACAAGTCTCTGTGGCTCAACGGGTTGAACGGCGGGTTACAAACTGAAGAGCCAGGGTTCGAATCTCGGAAAGGGCAACAAAAAAAGCAGCGTGTATTTTACAGATCATTCAACTAAGTTAATGTATTAGTCACTGTCTAAATAATTAAGAAAATAATCATTTTCTATAGGAAAACCAATAAAATTAAAATATGTAAAGAACACAATATGTAAGAAAATAAAAGATTTAAAAAAAATCAGTGATTCAAATTCAATAAAATTGTTTTATTTAAATTACTGGTTTTTTTTGTTTGTATTTAATTTCATTCGACACATCCCCCTAGAACTTTTTCTAATTTGGTTCCGCATGCCTTATAAGTACCCCCTAGGACCTTTAAGGCCTTCTAATTTGGTTCCGCATGCCTTAAAAGTAAGCACAAAAGTGCTTTTTAATCCTTACGATTCAAATGGATTGTTCCATATGAGTGATCGCTTTTTTCCATGATAGTTCCCTTACACGCTCCTTTCAAAAAGAAGGCGAATGATATGATAGTTCCCTTACATACTCGCTGCAAAAAAAGCTGAACGGAAGGGTCTTGTTGTAACACGAAGTATGTACGAACATTTTAGCTTTATCATACATGATGTACTGTTCTAAATCTGTACTGTTCTTTAACTAAAATTCTGTTAATATGTTAACTAACAGCTTGCTTTTTATCAGCCAGACTTCGTGGGTTCAAATCCGACTCAAGGAAGAAAAAATAAAAATAAAAAAGTATTGTTAAAAATCAAATTTATTCTGTGGTCTGCTGAGAACCATCTTCATTGCATATGCAACAGTAATATTAACTCTATCCTATCTTCGTCCATCTCTTTGCTTTTATTCAATTAAATTTAAAACTACAAATTAATTTTATATGATACACACCGGCCTTTGTGGGATTCGATCCCAGAGTCTTTGGATTGAAAGCCGGCACTCAACCAACTCGACTAAAGATATCATTGAAATTTTGTAAGTACTATTTTATATAAGCTACAATTTAGCTAGAGAATTACATTTTAGTCTCCTACTAACTCAAGCCCAAAAACAAAGTTACTTTGTGTCTTACATCATCGGCTACTCCTTCCCATATCGCTTCACAAGCCCTCCTAAATCAGGTTACCCTTCTCTTCTCGCTTCTAAATGAAGCATTATGGAATGATCTGGTTTGAAGTAATATTTCCGAATACCGAGTCTAACTTCGCGTTTTTCAGTCATCGGCTACTCCTTCCCATCTCACTTCTCAAACCTATCAAAATAAGGTGTCCCTTTCCTTCTAGCTTCTAAAAAAGCTGAAGGGAAGGTGCTTCAAGTTTGCTATAAAAATAGGAGTTTTAGAAGGGTTCGGTTCAAAATAAAATTGTTTGGCTCAAACTTGATGACGTAAAAGCCCTTCCATGTTTGTTTCAAAACCCCTTCCAATTTAAACGGTTCACACTAAGCCTTAAAACAAGGCGTTTTGAAACGCTTTTTTGTAAGTATTTTCTTTTCACCTGTTGGGAACGTGATTTGGAAAGCCTTCTTCGTTCAGGTAAGCATAGTTTTCCTTCTGGGTGAGCACAAAAGTGCTTCTTAAACCTTACGATTCAAATGGATTTTGCCATATGAGTGATCACTTTTTCCATGATAGTTCCCTTACACGCTCTTTTCAAAAAGAAGACGAATGATATGATAGTTCCCTTACATACTCGCTGCAAAAAAAGCTGAACGGAAGGGTCTTGTTGTAACACGAAGTATGTACGAACATTTTAGCTTTATCATAAATGATATACTGTTTTAAATCTGTACTGTTCTTTAGTTAATATTCTGTAAATATGTTAACTAATAGCTTGCTTTTTTTCAGCCAGACTTCGGAAAAAAATAAAAAAGTATTGTAAAAAACAGATTTATTCTGTGGTCAGCTGAGAACCAGCGCAATTTTCATGAGTAATCTTCATTGCATATGCAACAGTAATATTAAGTCTATCCTATCTTCGTCTATCTCTTTGCTCTTTGTACCTTATGGTACAAGGGTATATTAGTTTTGTGCGCATCGACAATGTGTGTAACACCCAGAAGGAGACATCTCCGACTATACAAAGTATATATATTCTTGATCAGCTCGACAAGACGAGTTGATATGGCCATGTCCGTCTGTCCGTCCGTCTGTATGAACGCCTAGATCTCGGAAACTATAACAGATAGAACCAAAAGCTCTTCGCATTTCGATTATGTCATTTCGTAAGCAGATCAAGGTTATTTTGTTTTCCCCCTTTTTAACTTCGTTTAGGGGTGAGGTGCAAATGACTGGAGTAACCTAGGTTAAAAACTTACAAAAATCGTATTTTCTGGGCTGCCTTTTGAGATAGGAACACCAAATTTGGAGTGTATATAGCTGACTCAAACCCCAAGAGGATAGAATAAGAAAAATGGGCGTGGCCACGCCCCCATGTAGTAAAAATTTGAAACGCTTATATCTCAAGAACCATAAAACCTACAAGAATGAAACTTTGCATGTATGCTATTAGGATTGAATATAACATGATTCAATTACAAAATGGCCGTTGCCACACCCACATATAGTTGTATCTCTGGAACAAAATGGTCTTAAAGTGTAAAAAAAGGTATGTGTGATATTAAATGGAAATGAAATCTATTTTGATGAAAAAGTGGGCGGAGCCACTCCTTCAAACAGTCGTTACTAATTGAAGGTACAGGGTATGACGGAGTCGATTACTGTCGACTCCAATCCTTACTGGTTTTCTATTAAATTTAAAACTACAAATTAATTTTATATGATACACACCGGCCTTTGTGGGATTCGATCCCAGAGTCTTTGGATTGAAAGCCGGCACTCAACCAACTCGACGAAAGATATCATTGAAATTTCGTAAATACTGTTTTATATAAGCTACAATTTAGCTAGAGAATTACATTTTAGTCTCCTACTAACTCAAGCCCAAAAACAAAGTTTCTTTGTGTTTTACATCATCGGCTACTCCTTCCCACCTCGCTTCACAAACCCTCCTAAATCAGGTAACCATTCACTTCCCGCTTCTAAATGAAGCATTATGGAAGTAATATTTCCGAATATCGAGTCTAACTTCGTGTTTTTCAGTCATCGGCTACTCCTTCTCATCTTGCTTCTCAAACCTTCCAAAATCAGGTGTCCCTTCCCTTCTAGCTTCTAAAAAAGCTGAAGGGAAGTTGCTTAAAGTTCGTTATAAAAATAGGAGTTTTAGAAGGGTTCGGTTCAAGTTAAAATTGTTTGGCTCAAACATTATGACGTAAAAACCCTTCCATGCTTGTTTCAAAACCCCTTCCAATTTAAACGGTTCACACTAAGCCTTAAAACAAGGCGTTTTGAAACGCTTTTTTGTAAGTATTTCCTTTTTTTTCTGTTGGGAAGGTGATTTGGAAAGCCTTCTTCGTTCAGGTAAGTATAGTTTTCCTTCTGGGATTTTATAAAACAAAAAATACAAATAAATATTTTTGTATCGCCCCGGCCAGGGCTCGTAGCCGTGACCTCTAGTTTCATGGCAAAACAAAAGCAAAAGTAAAATTGCAAACACAAAATAAAAGCAGAGTGTCAACAGTGCGGGCAGTGCAACATAACAGAACGTCGACGTTTTCAGCATTAAAAAAACTTCTGGGGTGCAATAAATTTGGTATGTATACTAGAGCACATACTGAAGTGGCAAATATGAATGTGTTCATGCAGACCTTTAATACATATACGCATACAAGGCACACACAAACAGAAGATCACTGATCACAAACACGAAAGACCAGATTGATAAAAACAAAAAACAGAACGTTGCTAACGAAATCAAATGCATGGGCGAAGAAGGGGAACCATGCAAGGGAGATGTTGGTACTGCTAAGTGCACTCTAAACACAAGGATGACGGAATTGAAGAGACGCGAAAAAGTGAAAGATGACAACTGCTCTGTCACAACATATAATAATTCCCAACGGTGCACATTCTACCCGCCATGCGAGTATAAGGTGATGTAAGTGTTAACAAAGAGGTTGCGAGGGTTGGTATGCGTTCAACGTCGTCGTATGATAGAGAAACACAACGCAAAATACATATAACAGCAGCGAAGAGTCACAACAACATCAACACATGCTCTGTCGCTTCTTTTTGCAGCGAGTGTGGAAGGCTTCACAAAACGAAACGCTTCTTTTCTATGAAGGGTTAGGGGAGGGTTTGTTGTCCATGCTAAAATAGAATATATTAGAAGAAGATCATGGAATATTCTATGCATGGCGAAAAGCGGACATCGCCCGTATAAACGCCATCGGAAATTAGATGAAATCGGAAGACATGATCCATTCAAAAGAACGCAGCCATAAGGCATTTAGAAGAGCTTCTGCGTCCCGTTGGGTTATTAGCCTACCCTACAACTGGTGAAACATATATTTGGTTTGAATCTTCAAATCTGTGCGAATAATGAAATCAAAATCAAATAAATAAATAAAAAATGAATAAATAAATGAATGAAAATCAAATGAAACATACCGTTGGTCTATCTGATATATTAACAACCCATTAAACCATTTTGCCGCTAATAAAAATATTGAAATTTGAATTAATTTCCGCTAGAATGGCCATTTCTCCCACTATGCACCATTATTATAGTTTTTTTTGTCTTATCGTTTTTGATCTTTTTATTTTCACTTTAAAAATTTATTTCTTTTTTTTAACTTTTCACTTCATTGCTTTATTTTGTCCTTTTTTGTTGCAGTTTAGGCCGAAAACAATAGAATTTTACTATCGATAACTCGTATGGCTGTCACCTTTTTAACACCTCAAGGTTACATTGTTGAAAGACGGTATAGTGGAGTCAGAAGGGGACACCTAGACGAACGCCCTGGTGGTTGTTGGGATTAGAGATGGAGAATCATCGATGAATAAATTCGTTACTTTTTAAATATGCCTTATTTTCTATTGAGATCTTTATTTTTGTAAATAAATATTAGTTTGTCCACGATTGCAGAGCTAAGTAATGTTTTAAACATAGTTTATTTTTGATTGAGGTCACTATTTTTGCTTATAAATAAAAGTTTGTATACGACTGTAGAACTATGTATGGTCCTTCTATCCGAAACCACTTGTCCAGCTTTACTAAAAACTCTCTCCGACTCACAGGAGGACGCTGGAATGCAGAGGTACTTTTTTGAAAGTACTTTCAACGCCGTGCCCTCGGTATTCATCTGAAAAATGATTATTGTTATTAATAAGTATGCACATTGAAAGCACAACATAAGAAATATTACTCAATATGACAAAGGATCGGAACTTTGTTTTTTCCAAATATTGCCTTAACGTGGTGTTGCCATCTGCACGGAAAGATTAGATTTTTGTAGCTGTTTCTATGTATGAAAATCTAACTGTTCGCTCTTGTTGAGGTTGTGTTGGCTGTTCCTGTGAAGTTTTTGATAGTATTGTGACAATCTCTTGTTCTAAAACTATTTCTGCTTGATCAGTATTTGATGGTGTGAAAAATGCAGTTTTTTTAAAATGTGGATCAAGATGCGTGGGACGGTGCGAATCTCAAAAGCGACGAACCTTACGTAAAAACGTTGTTGTATAAAATCCTTGACACTAATTCCTTCCAAAGTACTGAAATTTGTATGCAGATTATTTATTTTATGATATAGCTCGCATATTACGAGAATTATTAAAGAAACAGATAGTTTTACATTTGTAGAAACCGATAAAATTGATTCTTCAAAAGGCGACAGCAATTCTGACAACTCTTTAAAATGTCAGTTTCTTCTGCTGACAATGGTGAAGGGGCACACAAGTGCTCGGATCTCTCCGATGGGTTGTTTAACGTGGGATGTACCACTATGTGGTTTAAACCCACGGATGTCTAATGCCGAAGCATACATGACCGGATTTGGATTTTATGCCAAATCAGCATCCTTGCATAGCATATTGCTAGAACGTTCCATTTGAAGTTGTGTTGGGCTAGGATCACAAACTTCGACCGGGTAAGGACCGGCATGCATCTCAACACATCTTCTTTTTTCTGGATAACAGCATCCTAGCTGAGCTCAGATAACTGAGCAAACGCAGCTAACCCGCTAACACCCTTTCCTTGGCGGTAGTTTTGCTAGATATGGTGAAGGGGCGTTATGTGACATGGCTAATGCGACAGTTATGTATATGCTAATTTGTTTTCAAATTTGTTTTGTTTACTCATATCATAAGCTCTGTTTCAGCTGGTGGCTACTTCCTGCAACAACCCATACGGGTTTTCCACATCCTGCGCATTTTTCAATTTTTCATAGGCAACAGTGCTCTTTTTAAAAAATGTTACAATGCTTAAAACCAGTTAGGGCGGTGAAGTTGAGTATACACGACAAAATAACACCCTGCACACACAGTATGCGGTGCCACACCCCAAATCTAAAAAAAAAATGTTGATTTGACATAGCCCGATTAAGTAGTGTTCAAAATATCAAGTAAATTTGTCAAAAAAAAGTGGAAAAAGTTTTTAGATTATTTTAACAGTTTGTTTATTTCAATTCCAATATACTTTCAATTTTCGAAAATTAATGCAAGCAGTTTGGCGAGGCATGAAACTGATTGTTTTTGCTGCTTGAAAAATATGGGTTGATTTGAGGAAGCTTTTTTTAAAATGCAGATTTATTAATAAAACCAGTAAGGGCGGTATAGTTGAGTATTCTCAACTACATAATACCCTGTACACACACCTATGTTGATAACACGTTAAACATTCGCCGACAGCAAAAGCAGTGTACCACGATATGGTTTGTGTATTTGCTAATAGTGAGGCAGGGCTCACAGTGCAATGTTGCCATTAGATGGCGCTTTAGTACGGATTTTGTTACAAAGCATTGCTGCAAAATTTTAGTGTGTTGGTCTTTGCGGGGAAAGTGGTAGTTTGTTGTATGCAGTTTTAAAAAGGTATGTTACCTGAGTTTGCATACCAAATTTTAGCATTGTATTCTTTATACTTTAGGAGATACAGCAATTTTAAGAAAAAAATTACCTTTTGTTGTGCTCGATGGGCGGGAAGGAATGGGCGTGGCGAAAATTCCTTCAAACTTCATCTAGTGTTCGACCACACGAGACTATCTTCCAAATTTCAAGTCTCTAGCTTTAATAGTTTTCGCAGTGTTAAGTACGGTTTTTGTTACAAATAGGATAAAGCAGTGTTCAAAGCGCAATTTATGCCAAATTTCAACTTGTTTGTCTTTGCGTTGTCACACAGCGTCACAAAAAAGAAAGTTTGTGGTATGCAGTTTTAAAAAGGTATGTTTACTGAGTTTGCATACAAAATTTCAGCATTGTATCTATTATAGTTTAGGAGGTACAGCAATTTTAAGAAAACAACTTTTTGAGGGGAAACGAAGGGGATGGGGAAAAAATGTGGTATGCAGCTTTGTAGAGCTATACATACTGAGTCTACATACTCATTTTCATGTTTCTAACTCATCAGGTTTTCGAGCTACAGCCTTTTGAAAAAATGGGTGGTGCTCGATGGGCGGGAAGGAGTGGGCGTGGCAAAAAATCCTTCAAACTTGATCTAGCGTTTGATCTCACGAGTCTATCAACCAAATTTCAAGTCTCTAGCTCTTATAGTTTTCGAGAACCATTGGTGAGGACGGACGGACGGACGGCCGGACAGACAGGGCTATATCAATTCGTCTTGTCATCCTGATCAAGAATATATATACTTTATAGGGTCCCCCTCCCCTCCTTCTATGCGTTACATACAAACCGTTTCAAACAAACTTAATATACCCTGATACACAGTGTGTGTACAGGGTATAAATATATAAAATAACGAATTGTTTAAATGCAGATTAATGACGAAAACCATAAAGTTTATTTCTTCATTCATAATTTTTTATAAGAACTTAAAATAAGGCTGAATTTAAACAAATCGCTGAGGGTATAGTCAGAGATTTTGCTACAGAAAAAATTTCCCTGTTAGAGATTTTCTGTGACACCAAAATTTCCCCTTTGGTTGTTTTTGGCATCAAATCTCTAATAAGAGATTTCTGTGACACCCCCTATAAATCAAAAAAGTATACGGGTACAAATCAGACAAAAAAAAATTAACCAAAAATTTAATTATGATGAATTAGCCCCGTGCCAAGCCAGGTGGTCCAGGTTTTTCGCCAATACACCCCCCACTTCTAGTTATTTATAAAAAAAATTTTAAAATTTAATAAACAAAAAAAGATTGTAGTTTTAAGTTTGTATGTCAGCCGAGAAGGAGAAGTATCCTTTGTTTCTTTATGTGATCTTTGATGATATGGTCGAAAGGACTTCCCTTCTCGTGAGCTCACCAGGCGGTAGGTTTAATATTAAAAGTGTGCTATCTTTGGGATCGTCCCTAAATTTCGTGAGGTTTTTTTCTCGAAATTTAGACAACTCCCTCCGCCCCCCTCTTGGTGCGATTTAGTGAGATTTTGACGAACTCCTGCCTCTGTATCTCACATGAGATTTTGAGAAAAATTTTGAAAAATCGAGTTCAGTTTTTTTTTTTAGCCGACCACATTAGCATATATTGTTTGACAAAGAAATGTGGTGAAGAGTAGAATACTGTGGTTGAGTTTTTTTGTGTAATTTATTGGAAATAAAATGTTAAAAGTTGAAAATTCAAAGGGGGGTGTTTTCTCGAACATTATGGACGGCAAATAATATACATATTAGGGTGCCCCTTATTTTGCAAGGTTCTTATTTTTTAACGCATAAGGGCTAGTTTTGTTCAGTCTACTCTAAAACACTCCCATGATTTTTGTTTTTTTTTTTTGGATCACAGAACACCTGCGCCTTTAATGTAACATTGGAATACTTTCTCAAGCAAGTTACATCGGCACCTATGGTGTAACATACGAGTACTTCATTTTGTTGTCATTTCGATTCGAATTTGATGGACAAACAATACGCACAATGTCTGTGGAACTTAAACGCAATACAAAACCTTTATTTTTGATCACTAAATATCGGGTGTTAAGTTACCATCTATCCGCCAAGTTCTCGCAGTTTTATTTTTTAATATCCGCGAAGTGAAATTAAATGAGTTAAAGTTGAAATCAAATTGTGAAAAAAAAACCTTGAAAAGGAAGTATCCTGATTCGTATTATATAAAGTTTATCTTTTTGGTAATAAAACGCAATACTTAAATTTGTCTTTTCAATAATATTCAATTCAAATTTAATTATTTGCTGTCCCCCAGATGTATTTAAAAAAACATCTAAAATCGTCTTTCATAAAACATAAGGGCTCAGTCGGAACGTGTTAAAATTAACATCGGAAACTGAAATTGTATATTTAGGTTAAGTAAAGGATAAAAAACAAAAATAGCAAAAAAAAAAAAAAATCGACCATATAAGCGACACCCTAATACATACATATGTATATTATATAAACTGTGTGTCATCACATATATTCAACTCCCGATATCTCGTAAACGGTGCGAGATATGAATTTTCTAAAAAGTCTTTATTTTTTGCCAATTAACAAAAAACCACCTCAAATCTTGCCGCCCCTGGAACTAAAATCTCCCCGTCGATTTTTAAAATGGGGACTGCTCGATAAAAAAAAAAGCTAGTAAGTACGCTATAGTCGAGTATACTCGACACTCTAATACCCTGCACACATTTGGCATCGTCCATTTATGTATATAATCTTCAAAATATCATGAAAATCGATAAAAAATTAGAAATTTTCGCAAAATTTGAGTTTGTTGGTCTTTGAGGGGTGATTATAAAAGAGAGGGGAATTTTGTGGTATGCAGTCTTAAAGGTATATATATATTATAAGTTTATGATAACAACTGGGGAAGAGGCATGCAGTTTTATAGAGCTACTAATACTGAGTATACATGCTGACTTTCATGTTTCTATCTCTTCGGGTGTTCGAGCTATAGCGATTTAAAAAAGTAGGCAGTGCTGGTTGGGCGGGAAGGTGTGAGCGTGGGCACAAAAAAAAAAAATAAACTTGATCTGCTGCCAAGCATCACGAGTCTACTTTCCAAATTTCTCTCTTACAGTTTCCAGGAACCATTGGTGAATACAGACGGGCGGGTGGACAGAACAGGAGATTGTCCCAATACAATCAAAATCTCCACGGGAACATCCAACACCACCCCAACCAGAGCCAACAGTTAGATTTTCATATTTAGAAAATGCTACAAAAATCCAATCTTCCCGTGCAGATGACATCTCCATGTTGAGGCAACATCTAGAAAAAACAAATGTGTTTAAAAGTTGCGATCCTCTGATATATTGGGTAATATTTCATATGTTGTGCTTTGAATGTTCTTATTAATAACAATCATCCGTTTTCAGATGAATACCGAGGACACGGCGTTGAAAGTACTTTCAAAAAAGTACCTCTGCATTCCAGCGTCCTCCTGTGAGTCGGAGAGAGTTTTTAGTAAAGCTGGTCAAGTCGTTTCGGATAGAAGGACCTTACTTAGCTCTACAGTTGTAGACAAACTTTTATTTATAAACAAAAATAATGATCTCAATCAAAAATAAAACATGTTTAAAACATTACAGTAGTAGACAATAGTGATGCACGAATCCTTGGATTCGGATTCGAAGATCCGGATCTTAAAAGTATTCGTGGTAATCGAATCCAATGTACGAATCCGAATCCGAATCCGAGTACGAATCCTAGTACGAATCCTAGTACGAATCCGAGTACGAATCCGAATCCGAGTACGAATCCGAATCCTAGTTCGAATCCGAGTACGAATCCCACCACAAACGAATCCTATACGAACATTACGATCCTATCTTCTTTTTCTGAAATCTCTCTTCTCCTTTAACAAATTTTTATTTTTTCCTTATATTTAATACAAAATAATTTCTCTAAACCAGTAAGATAATGACATATACATAAATGTTACAAACAGGAAGTGTGCACAGGAATTGTCAAGAAAACAGCACCCTATTTAACTTAATATTTTGACATAATCAATACATGTACATATATGTATAAAAGCAGTTGAACTGAGTTTACAATTTATTTTCGATTATATTTATTATAAAAAAAAAATCAAATCAAATAGAAATCTTATTAATTTGTTTGGGTATTCAATAAACACTTTTTGCCATTTTTGTAGAGTTTGATATTTCTGTGTCCATAGCTGTATCTGCAGGCAAGCAAAAAGTCCAAGAACCAAAAACAAAGAAGAAAATGCGTAAACATCGACTTAAAAAATATTGGCCTCTTATGTTTAAAATGTTAAATAAACAAATCACTGAATATTTTATTAAGCTGAGTTGAGGCTTTTTTTTTTTGCTCTGACGGATTCGGATTCATCGTTAAGTACTCGAATCCATTTGGATTCGGATTCGAAAGATCCGGATCCAAAAAATTGAGGATTCGTGCATCACTAGTAGACAAACTGATATATATTAAAAAAAAAATTTCAATAAAAAATAAGGCATGTTTAAAAAGTAACGAATGTTTTCTTCGATGCATCGAAACATCGATGTTTTTTGTTAAAAACATCGAAAATATCGATGCACCCGAAAATCGTTGCTTCTCCACCTCTAACCCAGCAGTTCTCATTTTTTAACAAAAAACATCGAAAACATCGATGCACCCGAAAATCGTTGTTTCTCCACCTCTAACCCAGCAGTTCTCATTTTGTCAATTTTCCCCTTTTTGATAGTCTACTTCTGTTAGCAAACTAGTACCCAACTGTCGAATTCGAAACTAGTACAAGAACTAGTCAAAGATGGCGCTTTATCACACCAGTTAAAAAAACAAAATGTCGGATTGACCCATTTTCGTTATTTGGAAACTGTATATGCTTTAGTGACCTATACCTATTTAATGTAGGGGGTATGGATTTAGCAGGCTTCAGGTCATTCATAGCTCAATTATGTCTGTTTTTTATAATTTGAGTGCTTCTATTTTAAACCAACAGCTCAATCCATACCCCCTACATAAATAGGTATAGGTCACTAAAGCATATACAATACCCTACCGAACGGCACGTCGGAATTTAATTACAAATATTAAATAAAAAAACCATTGAATAAGTATGTTCAATACAAAAACCAATTTGAATTAATTTTCAATAAGTTAATTTAGGCGCCTTACAGTATGTTATGGAGTTCAAGGTTTGACTCCGCTACTGTAATTAGAGCGATCTTAAACTGTAACTAACACACAAGTCGATTGACCAATCAGCATTTGCAGAAAAATTTGAGGTGAAATAAGAACTTAGCACTGAAAACAAAATTAAGATTATAATTCTCAAGTGAGTTTTCGTTGTGTAACACGTCAAATAGCAATTGAAAATCGTTAGTCAGTCACCAAGCAAAGATCGCTGATGAAGTAGTGTGGCTACTCCCGAAACGGCCGTACGATCTGCCTGTAAGCTTGTGTTGTTAGTTGTTGGTTTAAAATAGTAGCACCTAAATTATAAAAGACAGACATAATTGAGCTGTGAATGACCTGAAGCCTGCTAAATCCATACCCCCTACGTTATTTGGAAACTATTTTTCAACTAGTGAATTTAGGACTAGTATTTGAACCAGACAGAGGTTATGCATAAGAGCACCAGTCTGAAAAAAATATTTCAAATAAATAAAATTTATCAATTATCATATCTTTCTATGTCGCATGCTGTAGCTCTGAGTTTAGTGTGTTGGACTATGAAACCGAAGGTATGAGGTTCGAACCCCAGCGCCACCAGAATTTAAATGTTTATTATATTAATGTTTATCAATTTAATTATTATTAACAATAAAAAATAAAGTTATTTAAATAACCAATTATAATTAATAGTAAAAAAAAACAATTATTCAAGATGGTTTCATTTTCTTTTTTTCGTATACCTCAAACTGGTCCGGCAGGACTAGTTCGGTAACAAGACGGAAGTGGTAGAATTGTGACAATTGACCCCTGCCTATAACATCCCCTAGTAAAACTCACCAGTTGAAAGCATTGTGAGTAGATTGAGCTGGCACTAGTAATATTTACATTCAAACTAGTTCCAACCTAAGTTCTGTACTAGATCGACGAACTGCTGCGAATGTAAAAAAATAAACAAATCATGAGCACAAGTTTCAAATTAAATCGTTTAGGTAAAGGAACTTTCTGTTTTATTTTGTTGAACAATATGTGAGACTATTGAGATGGTGAACTTACAAATCTAACTGTGATCGCAGTTACCAAAAACAAATAAGAAGTTTATCTAAGCACTCTTGATTTATAATTCGTCTATTTGAATATTTTATACCCCTATGTTACATCGACTTACGCATCACATAAAATAAGGTAGTATACACACTTAATAATCTAGACTGAACACAAAATTGTTTTAAGTCGAGTGCATTTTAATAAAACATACGAGTACGTAATACTAAGAAATATAGAAAGTGACGCATATGGTGGCAGCACTGCTCTAATCACAGCGTAAAAGAGCAGTTCTGTCTGAAACTGTGATTTCCAATCACAGTTTAGCGAGCAGTTCAATCACAGTAGCGGTTTTCACGCCCAACTTGCTAACGTCGCAATTTTAACAATTTTAATTTTAACGAGTGTCTGGAGTGAATACAGAAATATGCAGGTTTGCGTAAATTCGTTAACTCTTCTTCTTCTTATATAAAAAATAAAAAAGTGAATTTTGCTGAATTGTGCGAAATAAATCAAATAAAATTAAAATCCTGCAAAATAACGTGAAAATCAATTAATGGAACATAAAGTGAATCAAGTTGTGCTCGAGATTGAGTTTCTGGATGGTTAATATGTTTATTATTGCATGAATATACAAATAATTAACAATTTGTATTAAAATGGTGCACAGCTAAGGATCGGGATGGAGAAATGGAGGAAGCATTGGATGACTTTGTGGACGACATTATTGGCATACATCGGTTGGCGATAAGACGAAATCAAACATCAAAAATCTGCATTTTGATGCATTAGTCGTATGTGTTGTGTTATTGCTCGTAACATACGAGTAGTGTGCATACGGAAAAATGTGGGAATTAATTTTCCTTTGTATTGGCTTATGTTGAGAAAGGCTAAAATATAACATATGCTGTTTTAATAATAAAATGATATGAAAGTACAGCCACTTTTTTATTAAAAGTAACTAAAAATTCCCTTTGATTTTTTAATGAGTTAACGCGTTACCGAACAACACGAGTCGGGGTTGATGAACACTCGGTAAAATCTGTCAATGTATTTTGTTTTTGGATTTTCATCAGTTACGAAGATTACGCGTTAACGAGTTGGGCGTGAAAACCGCTAGTGAGTCCCTGTGATTTACGAATCACTATGAAAAAATCACAGGTCACGTAAAATTGCTCATCACTAGTTTAGGGGGAAACATTTTTGAAAGTTGATAACACTGCGATTTGGTAAAAAGCAACAGGCAGCAAACAAACTCGTAATTTTTGATTACAAAAAAAAAAAGACAGCAGTTTTATCATAGCGAATCACTGACTTAAATCACCCATCTCGAAAAATTCAGTTTAAAATAAGATGATGGGAGAAACTAAACCTGTTAAATTTGGCATTATTACTGGTTAGTTATATACAATAATAGGTGAATTTTAATTTAATGCATAAGTTGTTTACACATTCAGTTAGTGATACATGTTACAAAGAACCGCAAAATGATCGTAGTGGCCCACGACTAGCACAGTTGGTACGTGATGCATTCCTCAATTCTGAAGTAATTTGTTCAATTATGCCGGATGAATGTGATATAATCCAAACTGAGTTAAAAAGATTGATAGCCACTTCAGATGTGCGGGTAATTTTAACAACCGGTGGAACAGGCTTTGCACCCCGCGACGTCACACCAGAAGCGACAATGCCGTTGATTGACAAAAATTGTCCACAATTAGCAATGGCAATTGCGCTGGCATCATTGCAAAAGACACAATTCGCAGCATTGACACGCGGTGTTTGTGGTATTGCTGGAGAAACACTAATTTTAAACTTTCCGGGCAGTGAAAAAGCTGCTATTGAGTGTTTTGAAGTTGTGCGAGATCTTTTGCCTCACGCTATTAACTTAATTAGTAATGATTTACCATTAGTGCGTCGAGTACATGACATGTTGCAAGTTGACTTTAACAGTTGTGAACACCAAGTTCACATGTGCCCACATGTGACTGGCGCTGGTGATGATCACGATCGAAACTCGCCATATCCAATGGTATCTGTGAAAGACACGATTGATATCATATTTAATGTTGTAAAACAAAACATGACTACACGTAATTTACTGGAACAGGCAATATCACCAGTGCATATACCGCCGTTTCGCGCATCAATTAAGGACGGCTACGCCATGAAGTCTTCGGGTTTCTCCGGAATCAAGAGAGTTATGGGTAGCATTTACACAGGTACCAAAGTAGGTAGAAAACCATCCAATATTTTTTGTTTTTAATTATATAAACATCTATTTGCAGCCAATAAGTTACGAACTACAAGAGGATGAGTGTTTCAAAATTAACACTGGTGCACCAATACCCAAACATGCCGATTGTGTTATTCAGATAGAAGATACAAAGCTTTTAAAGCGCCACATATCTGGCGATGAGGAGCTCGTTGAAATACTTGTGGAACCGCGACAAAATTTAGACATACGGTTAGTAACCACTTTGTGTTTATGTATAATTTGTTAACATATTCCTTCTTAATAGTCCCATTGGTCACGACTTGACGAAAGGTAGCAAACTTTTTCCCATTGTAGACCATTCGTCTGTTGTCATTCGATCGCTGATGGCGTCTGTTGGTGAAGTTTTGCCGCTTAAAAAACCCAAAATAGCTGTCTTATCAACAGGAAACGAACTACTGGCCCCTTTACAATCCGCCGTCCCTGGCAAAATTTACGATTCGAATACTACCATGCTAGAGGAATTGTTGAATTACTTTGGTTTTGATTGCATACGCAAAGAAGTGATTGTAGATGAGTTGGTGAAAAAATGATTCCCATGGTAAATTCACTTTCTAATTTACTTTTAATTCAACTAGTTTTGACGTAGTGACAGGCGTGGTGTCTGATGTCTTTGACCTTGTTGATTTTGTTATCTGCACTGGAGGCGTTTCCATGGGCGACAAGGACTATATAAAACACGTGTTGAAAAAAATCGATTTTCAACTTCATGTTGGACGTGTGAACATAAAACCCGGGTAATAACAGATTCATAAGTAAATTCTGAATCATTACAGGTATTCACTATTAAGGGTATTCACTTTATGCGTTTATTATTTCGTAAAGCAATCTAGTAAACATCGCCAATTAAGTCAAAAGTAAATGACTACCAAAAATACAAACAGAAAACTAGTTGAAAATAATAATGAAAATTTCACTTTTGTTATTAGAAATCTTCGGCCAAAACAAGTTGAGGTAAAACCAGTAAGGGCGGTATAGTTGAGTATTCTCAACTATATAATACCCTGTACACACACCTATGTTGATAACACGTTAAACTTTCGCCGACAGCAAAAGCAGTGTACCACGATATGGTTTGTGTATTTGCTAATAGTGAGGCAGGGCTCAGAGTGCAATGTTGCCATTAGATGGCGCTTTAGTACGGATTTTGTTACAAAGCATTGCTGCAAAATTTTAGTGTCTTGGTCTTTGCGGGAAAAGTGGTAGTTTGTTGTATGCAGTTTTAAAAAGGTATGTTACCTGAGTTTGCATACAAAATTTCAGCATTGTATTCTTTATACTTTAGGAGGTACAGCAATTTTAAGAAAAAAATGACCTTTTGTTGTGCTCGATGGGCGTGGCGAAAATTCCTTCAAACTTCATCTAGTGTTCGACCACACGAGACTATCTTCCAAATTTCAAGTCTCTAGCTTTAATAGTTTTCGCAGTGTTAAGTACGGTTTTTGTTACAAATAGGATAAAGCAGTGTTCAAAGCGCAATTTATGCCAAATTTCAACTTGTTTGTCTTTGCGTTGTCACACAGCGTTAAAAATGAAAGCTTGTAGTATGCAGTTTTAAAAAGGTATGTTTACTGAGCTTGCATACAAAATTTCAGCATTGTATCTATTATAGTTTAGGAGATACAGCAATTTTAAGAAAACAACTTTTTGAGGGGAAACGAAGGGGAGGGGGAAAAAATGTGGTATGCAGTTTTGTTGAGCTATACATACTGAGTCTACTTACTCATTTTCATGTTTCTAACTCATCAGGTTTTCGAGCTACAGCCTTTTGAAAAAATGGGTGGTGCTCGATGGGCGGGAAGGAGTGGGCGTGGCAAAAAATCCTTCAAACTTGATCTAGCGTTTGACCTCACGAGTCTATCCACCAAATTTCAAGTCTCCAGCTCTTATAGTTTTCGAGAACCATTGGTGAGGACGGACGGACGGACAGACAGGGCTATATCGATTCGTCTTGTCATCCTGATCAAGAATATATATACTTTATAGGGTCCCCCTCCCCTCCTTCTATGCGTTACATACAAACCGTCTCAAACAAACTTAATATACCCTGATACACAGTGTGTGTACAGGGTATAAAAAAAAAACTCGTTTTACCAATGAAATATTACGATGTTGAAAAATATTCAAAAGTCAATGTCTACACTTTTTTTATCATGGAACATTGCACATATTCTTTGGTTACTCTTATTAGAAAACCTAAGGTAATGGCAGCATTGCATCCTTCGTGATTTTTGTTCACAGATACATCTCTGCATGGCATCCTTACCATAATAAATGTACATGTTAGTCAAACTTTGTCAAGTGATAACGCTCAAAACGTGATTAGACAAATTTTGCACACCTTTAAAAAATATGTAAAGGTTTCAACCCAACCTTTATATTTACACGTCGACTAAAGTACACACAACCTCGTTATTATACCATATACACATACACATAAATGTATGTAACGCACAGATCAGGATGATAAGAGAAATCCATTTAGCCCTGTCTGTCCGTCCGACCGTCTGTATGACCAATGAAACTATAAAATCTAGAGACTTGAAATTTGGAGGATAGACTCCTGATGCTTGGCACTAGATCAAGTTTGAACGGTTTTGTGCCACGCCCACTCCTTCCCGCCCAACCAGAACCACCCACTTTTTTTTAAAGTTATAACTGAAACACCCAAAGAGATAGAAGCATGAAAGTCGGTATGTAGACTCAGTATGAGTAGCTCTAGAAAACTGCATACCATTTTTTCCCTACCCCATTATTTTCCCTCAAAAGTTGTTTTCTATAAAACGCTATATATCCAAAACTATAACAGGTATACAAGCTCAGTAAATATGTGTCTTTAAAACTGCATACCACAAAATTCCCCTCTCTTTCATAGTTATCCCTCAATGACCAACAAACTCAAATTTTTCATAAATTCCACTTTTTTTGAACAATTTACTTAATATTGTGAACACTATTTGATCAGGCGATGCCAAATTAATTTTTTTTTGTAGATTTGGGCTGTGGCACCGCCTACTGTGTGTGCAGGGTATTATTTTGTCAAGTATACTCCTTACCGGTTTTTTTTTTATGGAGTTTGAAATGAGTTTGTATAGGCAGCGTATTTTTGCGAATTTACGAAATGTTTACGAGTTTGCGTGAATATCCTTATTGTACGAAGTGAATACAACAATTTAACATTTGCAGAAAGCCGATGACGTTTGCAACTCGAAAAAATAAGTACTTTTTTGGTTTGCCAGGAAATCCAGTTTCGGCATTCGTTACGTTTCACCTTTTCGCCTTGCCGGCTATTCGCTGGGCTGATGGCTGGCAGCGCAGCAAGTGTGAATTACCTATCGTACAAGTGAAGGTATGTAAATCCATATCAAGTGTTCTTTAAAAAAGGAATGTTACAAATTTGAGACTCGTGAGCATCCGCTTCAAGCCCGTTAGTTGCTTTGCTAGTTTCGAAGTAGATTAAGATTGACAGGTTTTGTGACACACTCACTCCTTCCCTCCTAATTACTACCCCTGAGTTCTTCAAAGCCTGTTGCTTGAATACCTGAAGCGATAGAAACATGGTGGCTGATATACTCAGAAAGCAGACCTCTACAAAATGCCGTACATTTTTTATGCTCATCACGTAAGTGAATAATATTATAACTTTGTCCTGAAGTTTGTGACACCATGAAGGAGGGAAGGGGGGAAATATTTATAATCTTGATTAGCATGACAAAACAAGTTGATATAGCCATGTCTGTCTGTCTGTCTGCCACAGTTTTGAAGATAACGAGCTGACCATTGGATCTGGTAGCCCCCATATGAAATGAAGAAGAAAAATGAACAAAACTTAAATCGTTGTATGGAAAACACTTGTTTAGGAAGATAGAGGGCTGAAATTTTGTAGTTTTACGTACCTAGAAAAAATGTCTGAAAGTGTTAAGATCGGATTACTGGAACTGGTACCATACACAATGAAAAAGAGGAAGAGAAGCAAGATTTTCGCCATTGTATGGAACATTTTTTTTGTTTCTTAATTGACTGGAAACTTCACACTTATGTTCTTAGGGAGACATGAAAACTTATAGCCAAAACTCAATAAAATAAATCTCCGGTGCCCAATGAGAGAAAAGAATGAAAATTGGTGTATAGGTTATTAAGATAAAGAGAAATAAGATTCAATGCGTGTGGGACAAAAGAGGGCCGTAAAGAGTATTTAATCTTCAGCAAGGCTGAAGATAGCGTCCTTACTGGTTTCTTCAATTTGCTTTCAAACAACCCTTAAAAATCTATAAAAGGTGCAAATCTGAAACAGGGTCAGTAAATATACCTCTTTAAAATTGCATACCTCTCAAACTGCTGGACTTTTACATAAATTTCACATTTTTGGCCGATTTTCTTGAAATTTTAAAAAATATTTAAAAAGGCAATGTGAGATGCATTGTAACCCCTCAAAGTCCCTCAAACTTGAATTTTTAATTATTCCACTTTTTTTTAAGTTTTCTTGAAATTTTGAACATTATTTATATGGGCATAGTCTTCAACTTAGTCAACTGCAAGAGCACTGCAATAACGTTAATTCATATTGACACTGCTTTATCAATATTGTTATTACTGCATCGTTGCTTTAAATATTGTTTAAGCTCTTCTATTAATTTTGGGGCGTGGAAGTGCAAACCGTGTGTGTAGGGTATTATATTGTCAAGTATACTCGACTATATCGTCCTTATTTGTTATACCCTGCACCTTATGGTACAACAGTATATTAGTTTTGTGCACATCGACAATGTATGTAACACCCAGAAGGAGACATCGCCGACTATACAAAGTATATATATTCTTGATCAGCTCGACGAGACGAGTTGATATAGGCAAGTCCGTCTGTATGAACGCCTAGATCTCGGGAAACTATAAAAGATAGAACCAAAACCTTTTCGTAGGTCGATTCTGTCATTTCTTAAGCAGATCAAGTTTGTTTTGTTTTTCCCCTTTTTGACTTAGTTTAGGAGTGAGGGGCAAATGACTTGAATTGAATAAAAACCAGTGAGGATTGGAGTCGACAGTACCGGACTTCGACATACCCTGTACCTTCAATTTGTAACGGCTGTAGTTGGGCGTTGCCTTGCCCACTTTTTAATCGAAAGAGATTTCATTTCCATTCAATACCATACATACCAATTTTTGCTCTTCTAGACCAATTGGTTCCAGAGCTATAATGTTTTTTATTTTGGCTACATGTGGGCGTGGCCACGCCTATTTTATGATTGAATTTAATTTAATTTTTCTGCATCCCAATAGCCTACATGCAAAGTTTCGTTCTTGTAGGGTTTATGGGTCTTGAGATATAAGCGTTTCAACTTTTTACTATGTAGGGGCGTGGCCACGCCCGTCTTATTATTCTATCTCCTTGTGGTTCGAGTCAGCTATATGCAGTCCAAATTTGGTGTTCCTATTAGAGCCCTGCACAAGCGCACACAAAGTCGTGTTCACAGTCGACAATCACACTGTGCACACAAACAAAACGATTCGAATTCGACTTTCGAACACGACTTTGTGTGCGTTTCGAACGATCATTTTAATTCCTTTTCGCTCATTCGCAGTGTGCACACTATGTGTCGAATTTTTACTGTCGTCTGATCCTTGTCATTTGCTATGTATCGTTCGTCCACTGTTGTAAGAATTCGTGTGTCGCTTTTACTTGAGAAATCGGTGTGAATACTGTGATTCGAATTGTTATTTTTTAAGTTTTTTACTTAAAATTGTAAATAATTAATTTTCATTTGAACACACTATTTCTGTCATTGAACTATACTGTCCACAGTATCAACACTGTTAACAGTGGAGTTGAATAAGAGAGAAAGTGTTTGTTCTCTGCTTTTTCTATGCTATGCTATGCTTACTCGAAATTTTGCGCTCACACGAATCACTTTGACTTCTTTTACGATTTAACTAGATCATTGCCGCTCCACAGCACAAGAGTTGTGTGCGAAAGTATTCGTACAGATAGTGTGCGTATTGATACTGTTGCGTGTAGCACACGAATCGTTTGAAAGAGAGAGAATAATTTTTCGTTTAGTGGCTCGTGCAGGGCTCTAATGCGTATAGTTTAAGGTAATATTTAAAGAAAAAATAAATTTATGAAAGAAAATCGTTGTTTTCTGTTTTATACTTTTTTTTTTTTTAAATTATCGACATGAAATTGATGATTTGGATATGTATGTATGTATTTACAAGAAGCTTGACCTGTTGAACAAATTTTTTTTTTTTTGTTTTTTTTTTTCGCTTGTCTATTGTAATAACATTCCTGTGTATCTCTTCTCAAGTTTCAGCAGTAGTCAGCTAACAATGCTGCATTCCATCGGCCCTAATACCTCTTTTCCAACGTCGATATATCTTGGTGGAATCGTTCGCCATATTCGTCCCTTTCGAAGGAAAACCAGTAAGGGCGGTATAGTCGAGTATACTCGACAATATAATACCCTGCACACACAGAAGGCGCTGCCACATCCTCAATCTACAGAAACATATTGATCTGACGTCGCCTATTGAAACAGTGTTCAAAATATTAAGGAAATCGGTCAAAAAATGTGGATTTTACAAAAAATTTAAGTTGGTTGGCCTCTGAGGGGTAGCCATCAAAGAGGGGGGAAGTTTGTGGTATGCAGTTTTAAAGATGAATTATCACTGAGCTTGTATACAAATATAGGGTCGTACCTTTGTTAATTTTGGAGATATAGCAATTTACAGAAAATAACTGGGGGAAGAGAAATGAAAAAGAGGGGGGGATTTTGTGGTATGCAGTTTTGTTGAGCCACTCATACTTAGTCTACATACCGACTTTCATGTTTCTATCTCCTTGGATGTTTGAGTTATAGCGATTTAAAAATGTGGGTGGGGCTGGATGGGCGGGAAGGAGTGGGCGTGGCACAAAAAAAAAATAAACTTGATCTGCTGCCAAGCATCACGAGTCTACCCTCCAAATTTCAAGTCTCTAGCTCTTACAGTTTCCGAGATCCATTGGTGAATCCATACAAAATGTATGAACACCATAGTACCAAAGTTGTACACTTTGCGGCGCTCGTACGCCTAAACTATTAGTCCTACGAAAAAAAAGGTTAGAACATAATTTGTTGGAAATTTCCTCTAGTTTAGATTTTGGACGCCATTTTTTCAAAATGGCGGCTCGAGCGGTCGCAGAAGGTCGCAAAGTGAAAATTCGGAAAGAGCAGCCCAAAATCCATATAGATGCCAATTTTGCGACACTCCCGCAAAACTTTCCAGGTAGAACTACCAAATGACTGGACTACTAGCCTTTCGCGAGTTTTGCGTCTAGCAATATTGTCAAAAATTGTACGGGGATCCTTAGACACAACAAATCAAAAAGGTAAAAGCAAAATTTACGCGGCCTATCACAAACAGTTTGAATTGGCGCAATAAAATCATCAAATTAAACTCTTAATCTTAAATATGACATAACAGACCAATGAGAGCTAAGTATGACATTTAAGTTGAATAAAGTATATAATATATACTAATATTGCTCTTCTAGACCAATTCGTTACAGAGATATAACGGTTTTATATTTTGGCTATATGTGGGCGTGGTAACGCCCATTTTATATTTGAATCTTACTATACTCCACCCCAAAAGCATACATGCAAAGTTTCATTCTTGTAGGTTGTATGGTTCTTGAGATATGAGCGTTTGAAATTTTTACTATATAGGGGCGTGGTCACGCCCATTTTTTTTTTTTTTTCTTAAGGTTTTAGTCAGCTATATACACACCAAATTTGGTGTTCCTATCACAAAAGACAACGCAGAAAATACGACTTTTGTACTATTTTACCCGAGGTAGCTTCAGTTATTTGCCCCTCACCCCTAAACTAACTCAAAAAGGGGGAAGCCAAAATAAACTTGATCTGCGTAATGAATCACAAAATCGAACTGCGAAGAGCTTTTGGTCCTATCTATTATAGTTTCCGAGATCGACGCGTTCATACAGACAGACGGACGGACGGACAGACGGACATGGCTAAATCGACTTCTCTTTCGATACTGATCAAGAATATATATACTTTATATAGTCGGAGATGTCTCCTTTAAGGTGTTACATACATTGTCGACGTGCACAAAACTAATATACTCTTGTACCATAAGGTACAGGGTATAAAAAAACTGCGTCCCTGATACGAGCGACAATATACTGACTAAGGAGCTAAAAAAAGTTTTAGATGAGTTGTTAACATCTACAGTATTAACAAATTCATAGAATTGGCTTTTTTTATTCCCACCTACAAATAAACTTCTTCAATTTTCGGATGTTGAAAAGGACAATACAATCAAAGAGTGCAAAGAAATAATGTCAACATATTTGAAAGACGGAGATGACGACCAATGTACGAATCCGGATTTAAAAGAAAATGTTTTGGCTGATTTTATTGAAATTCGAAATGATGGTATTGCTGACAAAATAGACAAAGAAATCAAGAGTTATTCGAATATGGTGGTAGGATACTCTGAAGACTTTGATTGCATTCAATGGTGGAATTTCCACAAAAACTATTTTCCGCTTTTGTACAAATGTAGTTGCAAAATTTTATCAATACCAGCTAGCAGCGCTGCTTCCGAAAGAGCCTTTTCAGAAGCAAGAAATCTAATTACCGAAAAACGGTGTGTTGTTGCTACAAATTCGGACAACGTTAATAAAATAATGTTTCTACATTCAAACATGTAGATAATATCAATAAAAATATCAATTACTTATTCATTGAAATTTTCTTCATATTTACGTTTGCTTAAAAAACTAATAACTCTTCCTCTTTTTCCCAATATACTCTGTGTACAACAGTGTAAAACTCAATATAACTGAATATATAGGAAACATTGTGATCCGTTCAGAATTCATAGTATGCTTTTCGAAGTCGTTCGAATGTTATGAATGTTTTACTCTCTCAATATTCAAACACACTCAATTCGTTTGAGTGAATGACGAGAACTCACTCATTCGTTTTTCGTATGAATGTCTCGAACTTGATTTTGAATGTATTCATGCAGATCTCTAGTATATATGTATATTAGAGTGTCCCTTATATGGTCGATTTATTTTTTGCATTTTTGAAAACGCATACTCGCTATTTTTGCTTATTATCCTTTACTTAACCTAAATATAAAATGTCAGCTTTCTATGTTAAGGGGGTATACCACCTTTGAAGGTGATTATTTTCTCGATCTTTAGCAATTGTTTTTTAATACAAAGAATGCACTAGACTAAAAGTAGTTTTAAGCAATTTATTAATGCATGTCTCGACTTTAATTTGCAATTTTCCCAGGGCAGAAATGTTACATATAACCACTGATAGATGACCCCAAAGTTAAGTCCACTTTGCATAGAACGCTAGTTGGCGTGTCAAATCACGGCCAGTACATGCAAGCTAGCTCCAATCGAAAAAAAAAATTTGTCTTAAGGATAGTATTTTTTAGGTCTGTACGTAGGGGTTTTTTGAAATCTCGAGTTTTACGAAAATGGGGCCTATTTTTCCGAAATAACTTATTTTTTTCAGTAAAAATATGCATTTAATTAGGCGAATAAACAAATCTAAGATACATATCGAAAAACCGCTAAGTGCAGACCTAGATTACATGTCTAAGAAGATCCCTATCAATTCTCAGGTCAATCCGATAAAAACTGGCGGAGCAATCTGACACGCCAATTTAAGAAATGTCGTTTCGAGAAGCATAGCATGTACCTCAGGGAAAGAAGTATATGTGCATACATGTTTTTTTAAATAAAAGTACTAAAAGCAAAACGAACAAATCAAACTATATTTTTAATTTGTAGTACTAATGATTAGATACGAGAAATATAACACAAGACTTTCAAATGGTTTCTTCTATAAATTTTAGAAATTAAATAAAAAATAGTTCTTAGGAAATAAGTATATGTGCATTTTTCAGTTTTGCCCCAATTTGTTTAATTATTGAGTTAATTTTTAACGTTAAGATTATTTTAATAGCTAATATGCTCTCCATTACCCGTTATAACCTTCATAAGGCGGTTAGGCATTGAGTTCGTCCACTCTCTTAGAGTTAATGGACTGATTTGATCCCATTTTTCTTCTATTTTCAACCTAAGCAACATTTTTTTCACTCAGGCACCTTCGTACACTGTTACTTGATCCATTCACGCCATTTTCCCCACCACTTTTTGATTTTATTGGTCGGTAGGAATTAAAGAGTGAAGCATCTTTTTTCAGACCCTACCCGTTTTCACGCAAATTATTTTCTTTTTGACGGCGTTGATCGAGTTCTCTTTCTTTCACGCATATTTACATCAGATCCAATGTGTGTGAAGATGTTTTGACCATCGTCCTTTTTCACGTAAGAAGTGGGGTTTTATACATATTTTACCTCTCAAAATGGGTGGAATTGAAAAGAAAATCAATTTTTGTTGCGGATTAACAAAAAGCTACCAAATAACTTCCATTAATTTGCAATTAATAGAAAGTGTGCTATTTACATGTCCAGCCCAAAAAGTGCCTTCTCAAGGTTTTATCGATTTCATAAACAAATTAATATTAAATCGTAAACAGTATCGTGATTTTTTGTTAATACTAATATAAAATAAAACACTTTTGCAAAAGGAATGGTTTCAATTAGTTTAAATCTTAAAATTATAAGCACTTTATGTGTTAAGAAGTGTGCTATTTCTCTGTCCATGACTGTATATACTGTTGTAAGTGACTATCGTTCGGTAACTGGCATTTTAATTTTTCATAGTTGGCTGTGATTCCACAGGGACCGCTTTAATTTTTATGAAAACGGCAATTTGGGTTTTTAATTCATCCTTTAATTGTATATCTCTAGCAAATTTTGTGCATTTTACAAATTTAATCATTTTGACCTGTATATATTCATACTTTTCGTTTATCGAGTTGTCTACGTAGAATGTTTAATATTTGATTGTTAACTAAGTCGTTCTTCTCGATAAATATTTTCTTGTTACCAAAAGCTGTTGTGACTTCTTTTTTCTTTTCTACAAATCTATTCGAGTTTACAACCTGTTAACTAATGTTTCTGAGATCAGTACTTAATTCTACAAATCTTCTTTCTGTGAATAAATTGCTTTCATTTTATAGTGCCTGATACTCCAGTGTCTAAATCATCTTCCCAGTAGTTTATTTCATATTCTTTTATACGACTTATATAATCAAGGTTAAAATTTTATTCTCCTAGGTTTATTAACCATATTTAGAGTCTTCGACTCATGTTCTTTCCTGTGTGTTTGATCATTAGCCACTTGAGGGGTTGATCAAACATTCCATTTTTTGTTTTCCAGTTGAAATTTTTATTACGGTATTAAAATATGTATTTCCGCGTTTGAGGTGTTTTGTATTATATGTGTCCACTCTCATATGTGAGTTTCAGGTTTGTCCCGTGTTGTTATCTTTTCGGTAGTTTGAAGGGTTTTGGTTTTGTTGTTTACCGTCATGATTAATATTATTTTGTTTTGTTTGTGCATTGTTAGTATTATTTATAACCATATCTAGGATTGTGGCTTCTCTGGTTTTGCTTTGAGTTGTTAAATGTATTTTGATTGTTATTTGGTAGTAAGTTTTTTCGGCATCTACTGTTGATGGCTCTTGAATCGTCTTGTGCTTTGAGTATTTTTTGAATAGGTCATTTATGGTATTGTCCTGTTCTATATGTACTTTATATATCAATTTTGTTAGTCACTATGTTTAGAAGGTCTTTGTCTACCCTATCTAGTGTATATGTCGCTTGCTTACTGCAAGACCGGCATAACTCAAAATTTGCTGTTTCGAGAAAAACGCGTTCAAAGTTTGCAAGTTGCACTTATTTCCTTAAGGAATGAAAAACTTAAAATTGCCTCACTCAAAAACTATTAAGAATACGAATACAAACATGAAATTTTGACACAATATAAAACTTTAGTTAATGATCATTCCTGCATAATTAACTCAAAAATCGCATTTTTGGAGTTATGACGGTCTTGCAGTATACAAGCGATATGTTTTTGTTGGTTTCATTTGGTCCATTAGTTTTTTCTTTATGTTCTTTCAGTCAGAGTTAGAACCCAGTTGCTTTATGGATCCTATGAAAGATCCTAATATCTTCTCGTTCGTGATTATGTTGACTCCTAGGTTAATTAGCTGTCCATTTCCCTCTCAGAGTCCAATTCAATCCACTGAACTATAAACGGTAGGACATCATGTTGGTCGTCTAGCGGACGAAGTTGTCAAAATGTCTTTTTTCGTTAACCAGGATTGTTGATATACATACATTTCGTCACAAAGAAACACAATATACCACATACCCTGTTTGCGATACATACTACTTGAACGACACTAATTGGAACCCAATTAGGCCAATTATGATAAATATCTACATATTTAATTTTGAAATTAAAATCTATTACGTAGATCCAAGACGTGAAACATAGCAGATTATTGACTGTGGTAGTTGAATCTCTGAAATTATGTTTTTGAGTATTTATCAATTTCATTCTTAATAAATGGGGAATTGTGTAGTTTATCACATATCAATATACATACAATATTTCTGATGATATACATATTTGTGTGTGTTCGGAAGATATTTGACACTACCCAGTGGACAAAAAAACGATACATTTTTCGAATGTCCGCAAAACGTCCGAAAACGAGCTCGAAAACGATTGTTTTACGGATAAAAATCGGACACATTAGAAATTGTCCGCAAAATGCTTAGATGAAAAAATATTCGCAAAACACTCGCAAATTGTTCGTAAACGGATTACATACGAAAGTTTTGCGGACAAAAAACGATCATTCACAAAACACTCGCAAATTATTCGTAAACGGATTACAAACGAAAGTTTTTCGGTTAAAAAACGAACATTCTCAAAATATTCGCAAAATGTTCGTAAACGAACTCTAAAACGAATATTTTGCGGACAAAAAGCGAGCACTCGCAAAATCCTCACAAAATGTTCGGAATCAGATTCAGAAACGAACGTATTGCGGACAAAAGACCAGTTTGAACAAAAATATTTCAAATAAATAAAATTTATCAAGTATCAAATGTTTCTATGTCGCATGCTGTAGCTCTGAGTTTAGTGTGTTGGACTATGAAACCGAAGGTATGAGGTTCAAACTCCAGCGGCACCAGAATTTAAAAGTTTATTATATTAATGTTTATGAATTTAATTGTTGTTAATAATAAAAAAAAAAGTTAGCAAAATTATAAAAAAAATTTAACCGCATTTCTAATAAAAAAAAAAAAACAATATATTCTGTTCCTTAAGGATGTTTCTATTTTTGAATTTCACAATTTTTTATTGGGGGAATAAACTGGGAAATATTTAGTTATTATTTTTATTATTTAGCAGTATTATAGCTTTTGTCATAAAGGTTTTAACACTCAAAAAGAGTCGTGGCCGACTCCACCAAGTATATACATAATATAAATATATACCCCATAAAGTATATACATATATTATTGATCAGCTCGAGTTTATGTAGCCATGTCCGTCGCTCTGAATATGCGATCTACTCAAGTTTTGAAGCTGTTGACCTAAAGTTTTGCAGAGAGTCTTATCTGTTCTGCAGTCAAATCATTGCTCGGAACCGGTGATATCAGACTGAAAAAATGCACAAAATTGCAGTCATTGTATGAAAGACTAGTTTTTAGTTAGTTTACTTTTAACAAACTTGACTAGTTTTTAGTTAGTTTACTTTTAACAAACTTGATCTGCTGCCGAGTATTTTAATTTCCTAACCACCAAAATTTTTTTAATTTCAGCTAACTAATACTGAAATTTTATTAGACTCGCGTCCTGAGTTTGTGCGTGCATCAGTGACTAGTAAAAATGGCGTTTTATATGCCTCCATAAACGGCGATCAAGTAAGTTAACGACTCTGTCTTCTATATAAAATTATTCTTAAATAACCAAATTTCATAGATAAGCAGTCGTCTGCAGAGTATCGTTGGTGCTGATGTTCTTGTACACTTGCCTGGCAGAACATGTGAAAAAACGCATGCAAAATTCGGTGATTTATTAAATGCGTCTGTGTTGAGAAATGATTTCATTTCAAGTTACGAGTAAATCGACTTGATTTAAATGGATTCCGAAAGAAAGGTTTTTGATTTGCTTTTTTATTACCTACATATTGTCATAAAAGGAGAATAAAAAAAATGTTTTTTTACGTTTAATACTTTAATATATTTTTAGACATTAGCACATTCTAAGGTGTAACTTCTGTAGCTTAAAACGTTTAAAGTTGAAACATTTTTTTTCAAGAAAAATTTCTGGGTACTTACAATATTGTAGTCGATTTAAGAAAATGTACATATACATATAACAATTTTGTTTTTACACAATTTGAACTTGAAGCAAATAAAATTATTAACGTTACTAAAAAAAAAAACAGTATGCTTGCATACATATTAGAGTGTCCCTTATATGGTCGATTTATTTTTTTTTTTGCATTTCTGAAAACGCATACCCGGTACTTCTGTTTATTATCCTTTACTTAACATAAATATAAAATTTCAGCTTCCTATGTTAATTTTAACACGTGCCGACTGAGCCCTTAAGTTTTATAAATGAAGATTTTAGATGTTTTTTTAAATACAACTGGGGGACGCCAAATAATTAAATTATAATTGAATATTATTGAAAAGACAAATTTAAGTATTGCGTTTTATTACCAAAAAGATAAACTTCATATAATATTAATCAGGATACTTCCTTTTCAAGGTTTCTTAATTACAATTTGATTTGAGCTTTAACTCATTTAA
Organism: Phortica okadai; assembly: GCA_034638295.1. Lineage (NCBI taxonomy): Eukaryota > Metazoa > Arthropoda > Insecta > Diptera > Drosophilidae > Phortica > Phortica okadai. The sequence goes on along the minus strand of CM067848.1, from coordinate 15,646,635 downwards.
TTTCACTTCGCGGATATTAAAAAGTAAAACTGCGATAACTTGGTGGATAGATGGTAACTTAACACCCGTTATTTGGTGATTTATCTCACCAATCAAAAATATAGTTTTTGTATTACTTCTAAGTTCCACAGACATTGTGCGTATTGTTTGTAGAGCAAATTCGAAACGAAATGACAACAAAATGAAGTACTCGTATGTTACACCATAGGTGCCGGTGTAACTTGCTTGAGAAAGTGTTCCAATGTTCCATTAAAGACGCGGGTGTAACTTGCATGTTTTCGACGTAAGTCGGCACCCATGTTCCCATGCTCAAAAAAAAAAAAAAAAGAATTAAGTGTTTTAGAGTAGACTGAACAAAACTATCCCATATGCGTTAAAATATAAGAACCTTGCAAAATAAGGGACACCCTAATACTTATGTATATTTACAAAGAATGTAATAATAATGATTTATAAAAAATTCAAGCCAACATCGCAAATCTTGTTTGGACTATCAACATTTATGCCATTGCTGTTGCCGGACCCACCTAGATATAGAAGACGACCGCGGGTTGGACGCAAAAAACCGACAAAAGCTTTTGCCACACGCAAAGTGCCTAATATGTTAGTTTTCAGCATGTGCTCCCATTGTTGGACATCCTGAGATTCAATGCGTCCGCGAAATACGCTGCCGCTAGTATTAATGACAGCCGATATGCCGCGTTCGTCCACGTTCAAATGCGCACCCATTGAAATTGTCGCTTCGCGTAGCACGTCCTCGCGAGTCACATCAAGTTTTACTGGAACGATTGTGCCACTGATTGGTGCCTCGCTGTATTCTCTCATTTTTACCCAACCGATAAGCAATTTCGCTGGCAAAGAGTCGTTTGCTTCCTTCATACCAGCGAAAACTCGACAGCCCTTGTTAGCCAAATGCGTACAGAGTTGCATTCCCAATGCCGTGTCGGCACTAGTTACCAAAATGACACGACTGAGTTGCGAATCTGCCGTGCACTCCTTGGCATCTTCACGCACTTTACATATTAGGTAAATAAGTAGCGCGCCGGCGATGGAGAACAGCGCAAGTAACTGGAAAGCCAAGACCAATACAGTCATTGGCTCCATTATGTCATTGCTGCAATTATAAAAAAAAACACATGTAATACAAGTTCCAACTCACTAAGTATATTTTATGAATAATTGCTTCAAGACGTTTTTTATACTCTTCACGTATATAATAGTATTATTACTTTGTCACGGAGTTTGTAACAGATCGAAATACTCATTTCCGACTATATAAAATATATATATTCTTGATCAGGACGACAAAACGAGTTGATTTAGCCATGTCTGACTGTCTGTCTGTCTGTATGTATGTAAACTTGTCTCTCAGTTTTTGGCTGAAATTTCAAACATAGTAGTTTTTCGCGGTCCGACAAAATGCCTGAAAGTTTCATTGAGATTGGACAACTGGAACTGGTACCTGCCATACAATATGAAGAAGAGGAAGAGAAGCAAGATGGAAATGGTTGTATGGAAAACTTTTTTGTTTCTTAATCAATTGACTTCAAACTTCACACTTATGTTCTTAGGGAGGCATGAAAACTATTTTGACCAATGGTTACGCCCACTTATAGTCAAAATCAATAATTTGCATAACTCCGGTACCCAATGGGCAAAAATAATGAAAATTGGTATATAGGCTAATTAGATGAAGAGAAAATATATTCAGGCAAAAAAATGGGTGTGGCACAAGAAAGTGCGCTTAGAGTATACAAGCTTCAGCCTTGCTGAAGATAGCGTCCATACTGGTTTTTTTTATCCTTATCAATTTATAATTTTTTGTGAGCTTACGTGTACTGCGGTTCTCAGTCAAAATGAACCACTTCCATTTTTCATTTTTGAGTGACTATATCTTTTGAACGAAGAAAAAAATCGACAAAGTACAAAGGGAAGACTTGTAGATTGAAGTTTCAGCTTTAAAATGATATACAATTTTATGAAATTAAGATACAGGTCTAATCAGTCCAAACTGGTTCAAATTCGCTGTGACTTTTTTTGGTTTTATAGCCACAACATTTTTAAAAATTTCTTTTTTAAAATAAAATTGTATATCATTTTAAAGCTGAAACTTCAATCTACAAGTCTTTCTACAACTGATTTTTCCCAATTTTCGTGCTCAATTTTGTATCTCTTTCACTCTCCCTCTCTCTCTTTCTATATGATGGAGCTTGTCTTTCATTTTAGTTTAATGGTTGGTTTGTATTGAAATGCAGATGCAGCCGAACCTTAAGTAACGTAATGACAAAAATGAGTAAGTTTTTTCAGCATTCTTTTTGAAAGAAAAGAATCACTGATGTAATTTTCAGTGTATTTTAGAAAGCTAAGCGGCACCGATACGTGACAACGTTAGTTTCAAAAACTAAAATACGAATATGCCCGAAGATGATTTCGTCAAATAAAGGAATACTATACATTACTTTGGAAGGCTAAAAAGTTTTCAGACAATTTTGACTTTTCAACTCGGCTGAGAAAATAAGCACCCAAAGAAGAATCAGAATAAAATTTTCAAGTCGAGCACAAAATTGTGTGCGAGGCCTACACATTCATCTCGCTTCGTCCAATGCTTAAATCAAAACAGAACAGCACAACACAGCACACAAAGATGAATGTCAAAATAGCAACAAGTTTGTCTACAACAACAACAATTTCGCAACAATTTACAATTATCAATGGGCCTGACATGCGATTTTATAAAGGGAAACCTGAAATTAAATTCGTAGCAAATCAAGCTCAAACCTATTTAGGACGGAAACAAATAATCTCCAGTTTGACCAGTGGCAAAATGCTAGTATTATTATGCCCTGTACACATACTATGTATCAGGGTATATTATGTTTGTGCAAAAGCCAAATGTATGTAACGCACAGATCAGGACGACAAGAGGAATTGATTAAGCCAGGTTCGTCCGTCTGCCCGTCCTCACCAATGGTTCTCGGAAACTATAAGAGCTAGAGACTTTAAATGTGGAGGGTAGACTCGTAATGCTCGGCAGCAGATTAAGTTTGAACGGATTTGTGCCCAACCAGCACCGCATACTTTTTTAAAACGCTATAACTCCAAATCTAATAGAGGTATGTACCTTTAAAACTGCATACCACAAAATTCCCCTCTCTTTCATAATTACCCCTCAATGACCAACAAACTCAAATTTTTTGAAAACTCCACTTTTTTTGACCAATTTACTTGATATTTTGAACACTATTTGAACGGGCTATGTCAAATCAACATTTTCTTGTAGATTTGGGGTGTGGCACCGAATACTGTATGTACAGGGTATTATATTGTCGAGTATACTCGACTATACCGCCCTTACTGGTTTTATTTAAAAATCATGCCATGCACACAATGAAACGAATTTGTTTTATTATGAGGGCGTGAACGGTCTCATAACACAGGACTTTCAATGAAATGAGTGACAATGATACACTATGTCTACATGGTATACAAATTTCTACAAAAGAAAACTTTCCAAAATTTAGACACAGAGTAAAATTTTCATTACAACAATAGCAAATCCTATACAGAATGTATGAAATTGTTTTTGTTGGTGATTGAACCTTGCATCACTCCCAAACAAGAAAAAAGTGGATCGGAGTTGAAGTTAAAATAAGTAGAATAGTTAGTAAACAAAAGAATGTCCGCTCGGAAAAAAAAAATTTTTTAAAAATTGCCATAAAATTTTGTTTGTTGTTAGTTGCTTCAAATAAGCTGTGACCTTTTTATAAAATGAAAGACTTTAGTGTTTTTATGCACCAAGTCCAAATGTCTGAAATTATCATTGTGGTCGTACTTCTAGAACTTAGAGATATGGAAATTTTAAGAAAACAACTTTTAGAGGGGATATGAGTAGGTGGGGAAAAAATTGTGGTATGCAGTTTTGTAGGTCTGTTGATACTGAGTATACATACTATTTCTATCTCATATGGTATTCGAGTTACAGCTTTTTAAAAAAGTGGGTGGTGCCGGTTGGACGGAAGGAGTGGGCGTGGTATAAAACCGTTCAAACTTGATCTACTGCCGAGCATCACGAGTCGACTCACCAAATTTTTTTTCGTTTCAGCTAACTTGTACAGAAATTTCATTAGACTCGCGTCCTGAGTTTGTGCGTGTATTAGTGACTAGTAAAAATGGCGTTTTATATGCCTACATAAACGGCGATCAAGTAAGTAAACGACTCTGTCGTCTATATAAAATTATTCTTAAATAACCAAATTTCATAGATAAGCAGTCGTCTGCAGAGTATCGTTGGTGCTGATGTTCTTGTACACTTGCCTGGCAGAACATGTGAAAAAACGCATGCAAAATTCGGTGATTTATTAAATGCGTCTGTGTTGAGAAATGATTTCATTTCAAGTTACGAGTAAATCGACTTGATTAAAATGGATGCCGAAAGAAAGGTTTTTGATTTGCTTTTTTATTTCCTACATATTGTCATAAAAGGAGAATAAAAAAAATGTTTTTTTACGTTTAATACTTTAATATATTTTTAGACATTAGCACATTCTAAGGTGTAACTTCTGTAGCTTAAAACGTTTAAAGATGAAACATTTTTTTTCAAGAAAAATTTCTGGGTATTTACAATATTGTAGTCGATTAAAGAAAATGTATATAATAATTTTGTTTTTACAGAATTTGAACTTGAAACAAATAAAATTATTAACGTTATTAAAAAAAAACAGTATGCATGCATACATATGTATATTTACAAAGAATATAATAATAATGATTTATAAAAAATTCAAGCCAACATCGCAAATCTTGTTTGGACTTTCGTAACAGATTATCTACAAAATCTCAGTTGCTCCGTCAGACGTTCTGCATTTTTTTTGCGCCAACATCGCTGGTATTAAGCTTCTGAAGACGTAAGGAAGATCGGCATGGCAACATAAATTGATACTTATTGGACATTAAGGTGTATCTTTCCTGTGGGTTGAAATCCCAAAGCGCACGTTCAATAACCTGTAATGAGTTCGGATTAAGCACGTCTGCGGTGTATTGAATCGGAGCACCAGTGCATTTGGACACTGCTGTAAATAAAACAAAATAATGGCTCATTAGAGGCAATGTCGCTATAAATTTTATTAAAAGCGTACGCACTTTGAGCAACTGGTGGTTTATATAGAGACTCAGCAGTCAGGCCATGGGTGTCGAGGGCAACAATACTAACACCGTACGGCTGCAACTCTTTGCGTAATTCTTCAGCGCATTTTTCAACAGCAACTCGTGAAGCATTGAAAGCCACTAAACCATCACCGCCGTCAACATTTATGCCATTGCTGTTGCCGGACCCACCTAGATATAGAAGACGACCGCGGGTTGGACGCAAAAAACCGACAAAAGCTTTTGCCACACGCAAAGTGCCTAATATGTTAGTTTTCAGCATGTGCTCCCATTGTTGGACATCCTGAGATTCAATGCGTCCGCGAAATACGCTGCCGCTAGTATTAATGACAGCCGATATGCCGCGTTCGTCCACGTTCAAATGCGCACCAATTGAAATTGTCGCTTCGCGTAGCACGTCCTCGCGAGTCACATCAAGTTTTACTGGAACGATTGTGCCACTGATTGGTGCCTCGCTGTATTCTCTCATTTTTACCCAACCGATAAGCAATTTCGCTGGCAAAGAGTCGTTTGCTTCCTTCATACCAGCGAAAACTCGACAGCCCTTGTTAGCCAAATGCGTACAGAGTTGCATTCCCAATGCCGTGTCGGCACTAGTTACCAAAATGACACGACTGAGTTGCGAATCTGCCGTGCACTCCTTGGCATCTTCACGCACTTTACATATTAGGTAAATAAGTAGCGCGCCGGCGATGGAGAACAGCGCAAGTAACTGGAAAGCCAAGACCAATACAGTCATTGGCTCCATTATGTCATTGCTGCAATTATAAAAAAAATCACATGTAATACAAGTTCCAACTCACTAAGTATATTTTATGAATAATTGCTTCAAGACGTTTTTTATACTCTTCACGTATGTAAATAGTATTATTACTTTGTCACGGAGTTTGTAACAGATCGAAATACTCATTTCCGACTATATAAAATATATATATTCTTGATCAGGACGACAAAACGAGTTGATTTAGCCATGTCTGACTGTCTGTCTGTCTGTATGTATGTAAACTTGTCTCTCAGTTTTTGGCTGAAATTTCAAACATAGTAGTTTTTCGCGGTCCGACAAAATGCCTGAAAGTTTCATTGAGATTGGACAACTGGAACTGGTACCTGCCATACAATATGAAGAAGAGGAAGAGAAGCAAGATGGAAATGGTTGTATGGAAAACTTTTTTGTTTCTTAATCAATTGACTTCAAACTTGACACTTATGTTCTTAGGGAGGCATGAAAACTATTTTGACCAATGGTTACGCCCACTTATAGTCAAAATCAATAATTTGCATAACTCCGGTACCCAATGGGCAAAAATAATGAAAATTGGTATATAGGCTAATTAGATGAAGAGAAAATATATTCAGCCAAAATATGGGTGTGGCACAAGAAAGTGCGCGTAGAGTAAATAAGCTTCAGCCTTGCTGAAGATAGCGTCCTTACTGGTTTTTCTTCTTTACGTATGGAGGCTACCAGTTCCAGTGGTCCGATCAGGCCGGTTCCGACAAATGATTAAATAAGCTTCAAAATGTAGGGAAAATCGGTTAAAAAATCAGGAATTTTGATGGGTAACCCCCAAAGAGAGGGGAATTTTGTGGTATGCATTTTTCAAGGTATATAATTAGTTAGTTTGTATACCAAATTTCAGGTTCGTACCTTCAATAGTTTTGGAGATACAGCAAATTTAGGAAATGAAGGGGAGGGAGAAAAATTGTGGTATGCTGGTAGAGCTACTTATGTATACTGAGTCTATATATCAACTTTCATGTTTCTATCTCTTTGGCTGTTCAAGTTATACTGTTTTACAAAAGTGGCTGGTGCTGGTTGGTCGGGAAGGAGTGGGCGTGGCACAAGAAAAAAATACACTTGATTTGCTGCCAAACATCACGAGTAGGGAATACAATCCCGGGATCCCGGTCGTTTTTTGGTCCCGAAAATCCCGGGACTGTAGTTGGCTAATCCCGGGATTTTTCGGGATTGCCAAAATGCTTGAATTGCTTCAGTCGAAGAGGAAAAGTGGTAAAATGTTGACTTTTCACCATTTCAACTTTTTGTAACTGTTGCAAATGAAGAGTTATTCTGCTTCTAAAAAATCACCTGAAGTACAAATGGAATTATCGGTTATGAATTTCTGCAAGGAACATTTTCAGCAGCTACTTACAATGGCAATAAAATACGAAGCAGGCATGATGTTCACCATGAGTAATCTATATATAGAGTGAAAAACGAAATCTTAAATGGACTAAAATTTTTCGCCCAATTCTGACATTTCAAATCGGTTGAAAATATAAGCACCCAAAGAAGAATCCGTGTAAAATTTTCATGCCGAACAAAAATGTGTTTGCGAGGCATACAATATACAATAATTCTTTACTTTTTTATATCGTAATGCCTACTTCGTTTCCTATTTCATTTTATTAATAAAAATTTAAAACATAACAAAAGTTTTTTTTATTTCAACCCAATTAGAAGCCCCATACTTCAATCCCGGGATTATCTCGGGATATCGGGATTGATTTTCATAAATCCCATAATCCCGGGATTGAAAAATAGTCCCGGGATTGTATTCCCTAATCACGAGTCTACCCTCCAAATTTCAAGTCTCTAGCTCTTACAGTTTCCGAGAACCATTAGTGAATACGGACATACAGACAGACGAACGGACGGACATGGCTTAACCAATTTCTCTTGTCGTCCTGATCAAGAATATATATACTTTATAGGGTCCCCCTGCCCTCCTTCTGTGCGTTACATACATTTCGCTCAAACAAACACAATATACCCCGATACACAGTATGTGTACAGGGTATAAAAACTGTTTGTAGATTTGGGGTATGGCACCGCCTACCGGTGTGCAGGGCATTATATTGTCGAGTATACTAGACTGTGTCGTCTATATTATCATATAGCACATTATTTTGAAGCTGAACCATAAAATTTATGTCTTCCCAGTGTACGACTGATTTTTAATTTTGTTGAGAAGTTGTATTGACTTAAATTTTAACTCCGATAGTGGTTCCTTAAAACTGTGACCGACAGTACTTTTAGTCTCATACAAAATTAATATACCCTGTTAAAATGATCTGTATACAAAACGATTGCTGAGTCCACAAATTAATTGTTCGCGCTCTCAGGGTCACACACAACACATGAACTTTGTAATACATACTTTTCTGTCTTCTGAAATTCTTGAAAGTAAATAAAAAATTCTATAAAATTGGTCAAGCATGAAGTGAAAATATTTATAGTAACAATTCCAAGTATAAATTAAAAACTAAAAATCTAGCAATTCAAAACAACCCTTTGACTTAAGTTTTTAAAAGTTAATCTACAAAGCGCTACTTGCCATAATACAACAAGAGACTGGCACAACTACTAAGATTCAACGCATGACAGCCATAAGTGGCGCTTGGCTTTATGTAGAGTAAGTAAATTAATTTTTGAACAAATCATAGCCCAAGTACAAATCATCTAATAATTTTAACACATAAATAAGCCATTTTTAATTAAAGTGCTATTTTTACAAAAATTACTTTTCTACCCAGATACAAAGTGAATCAAACAATTTGAATAATTATTTAAAACATCTTTATGTGTAGTATATATACACTTAACCGAAAAATTAAAGGATATAAAAAAAATTTTTTTCTTTTGGAGTCTTTTTTGAAGACGAATAACTTGGAAAGTATTGGTCATACAAAAAAAGTTAAAAAAAACCAGTAAGGGAGCTATTTTCAGCTTTGCTGAGACTTATATACTCTTGCAAGCATTTGGAAAATACGTTTTATAGTTTTGCCAAAAAGAATCATATAAGTTTATGAAGATAAAGGGGCGTAACCCCGCCCATTTTCTACTTTTTTTTAAGAATACAATGCAATCATTCTACACTTCATTTTACGATTTTCTATCTCGTCTGCTTATAGATATATCACATTTTTAAGTTTTTCTCTATATGGGCGGTGCCACGCCCTTATGTCCGATTCTTATGAAACTTTGTAATATGATCAAGGATTCCTAAAAACCCGCAACTGCAAGGTTGCATCTGTTTATAGTTGAAAAAAAAAAGTTTTTCTAACAAAAACCGAATTTTTAACCGATTGTTCCTGTGGGAGCTATGTGCTATATTTATCCGATCTTCACCAATCTTGCAGTGAGTTTTAATTTACGTCTGATATGTTCTTGTGCAAAAAATTGGGACGATAACTTGAAAAACAAAGAGTTTATTGAGCAAAAACCCCACTTTTGACCGATCGTTTCTATGGCAGCTATATGCTATAGTATTCCGATCAGGCTGGTTTCTACATATAAACTGCCTGCAATGAAAAGAAAATTTTCTGCGTTTAAATTTTTTTGGTAACTTCAAAACTCTGGGAGGAGTTCGCATTGAAACGGACAGATAGACAGACAGACGGACATGGCTAAATCAACTCGTCTTGTCGTCCCGATCAAGAATATATATACTTTATATAGTCGCAAGTGAATATTTCTGTGTGTTACAAACATCAGCACAAAGTTAATATACTATTTCACATACGTGAAAAGTATAAAAATTTTTTTATATCCTTTAATTTTTCGGTTTAGTGTATTTATATTTAAGTGCAAATTCAAAATCTCGAAATCGTCCGTCGTTCTTACAAACACTCTGTTCAACAATGAACATAAGAACCCCGTAAAATGTGTTATTAAGGCCCAGTTTCACAGTCAAAGTTAACCCAGGGTTAACTCCGAGTAACAATTTTTCAGTTTCACACTTAGTAGTTAACCCCTGAGTTAACCCTACTACGTTCTAGGGTTAACCCCGAGTTAACTACTCTGTTTTAACTTTTTCTATTTATGTTTTTTAATGTCAAAACAGAACAAAATTTGTCTGTCAAAAAAATAAAAATTAAATATGTCCCAATCAATAGAAATGAATTTGATAAATGAGCTTGTATAGCAGCATTCAACCAGGTAGTCTCACATCATATGGAATTACTGACATCGGAAGTCGTTTACTTTTCATTGGGAGAAGATATGCATCATTTATACAAAGTTTCCTTGTGTGACTGCTATGTGTATTGCATCCATGTTGTGTTTTACACGAAACTAACATAACTACGTACTATGGTACCATTTGAACAGTGCGGTTTACTTTCGTTGTGCAGAGTAACTGCCCGCCCCTTTGTAATGGTAAAATATACAATTAGACATAATCTAGTCAACATTTCACCGCTTTTTATATTGGATTCTCTTCTCCTATCCATTACTAATTGAAGGTGATTTTTAAAATAACTGAAAAAATAAACAGTGTTTGGTAAGTAGATGTTCAATGTTGTAAAACATTATTCTCAAAAAATAGAATGTTGCCATACTTATATAACTAGAGTTAACTCGTCACTGTGGAACTGAAAGTCAGAGTTAACTCCGGGTAAGGGTTAAATTCGAGTTAACTTTACTCTGGGTTAACCCTAGACTGTGAAACTGGGCCTAAATATCTATCAGGCTGCTTTATTTATTGTGTTCAGTGTTCAGTATTTATTATTGTACTAGTATTATATTCAAGTAAACACAACGTTCCCAACCCGTGCAGGTGTAACTTGACTCGTTTTTAAGAAATCGTGCAATTTTTGGTGAAATGAAAATGGTTGATTTGGATTTGTAAATTTTCACTCGAATTTGGAACGATTTTTTTTAATTATAAACGATTAATATAACATTAAATCTCAACACTAAACTCAAACCAGTAAGGACTTACCCTGTACCTGTAACGGCTGTTTCAACTTTTTACTTTTTAATCGAAATAGTTTTCCTTTCCATTCAATATCATACATACCATTTTTTGCTCTTCTAGACCAATTCGATTCAGAGATATATCGGTTTTCTATTCTATGTGGGTGTGGCTACGCCCATTTTATATTTTTATCTTACTCTACTTTATCCCAATAGCATGCATGCAAAGTTTCATTCTTGTAGGTTTTATGGTTCTTGAGATAAAAGCGTTTGAAATTTTTACTATGTAGGGGCGTGGTCACGCCCATTTTTTTATTCTATATTCTTGAGGTTCGATTCAGCTACATACACTCCAAGCTTGATGTTGCTATCACAAAAGACAACAGAGATAATACGACTTTTGTAATTATTTTTACCCGAGGTAGCCTCAGTTATTTGCCCCTCACCTCGAAACTAAGTCAAAAAGGGGAACAACCAAATGAACTTGATCTGCGTATTGAATAACAGAATCGACCTGGTTCTATCCATTATAGTTTCTGAGATCTACGCGTACACACAGACAGGCAGACGCACGGACGGACGGACATGGCTAAATCGACTTCTCTTTCGATACTGATCAAGAATATATATACTTTGTATAGTCGGATATGTCTCCTACTGGGTGTCACATATGACATACCATAAGGTACAGGGTATAAAAAAGTTTGTGAAATCTAAAACATTTGGACTCAGAGTAGGATTATCATTCAAAACAATATTAACACCCACACAAAATGTATGAAAACGAATAGTATACAGTAGACGCTCGGAAATTAGAACCACTTTGTTTTTGAGGCAATTCTATTTTTCGAAAAATTCTAATTTCCGCACTTTTTTTATTTGAATATAAATAAAAAATGGAGAAAACTTCCTTCAAAAAATATAATATATTTGTGTTTTAATTTATTTTGTTTAATAATAATGAGTAAAGGAAACTGAAAGCACAATCGGGAAGTTTAAAACTAATTTTCCTTTGACATATGGTCAGATATATATGTTTGCTTTTTAGGTTTCCTTAAATCTGATATAACGATACCACTCATAAAGAATCTTTTCAATTTGGATGAAGATATTTTTTTTTTTTAAATTTTAATTTTTGTTTCCAACGATAAATTTTTTTTTTGCGTTATTTAGCAGTTTCAATGATTTAATTTTACTGTATACGTGTATCGAATTTCATTTATAAAATGGCCAAAAATACAAATAAATGCGACGAAAAAATAATGCTGGTGCTGTTTGGGCGGGAAGGAGTGTGCGTGGCACAAAACTGCTCAAACTTAATCTGCTGCCGAGCAGCAAGAGTCTACCCATGAAATTTCAAGTCTCTAGCTCTTATATTCAAGATTGTTGACAAATAGTTCAGTAAGAATGTACTTTTACCTGGAAAGTTTTGCGGGAGTTTTGAAAATTGGCATCTATATGGATTTTGGGCTGCTCTTTCCGAATTTTCACTTTGTGACCTTCTATCATCTCCGCTCGAGCCGCCATTTTGAAAAAATGGCGTCCAAAATCACTTTTTTTACTATATCTCCATTTTGGCTCATTTAGGCGTACGAGCGCCGCAAAGTGTACAACTTTGGTACTATGATTTTCATACATATTGTATGGTAACCCCTTTTTTTTTCGACATTCTTACCGTACTAAAAAGTTTTTTATTAAAACTGTAAGGGTGGTATAGTCGAGTATAGTTGACAATATAATGCCCTGCATACCAGTAGGCGGTGACATACCCCAAATCTACAAACAAATATTTATCTGGCATCGCCCATTTAAATAGTGTTCAAAATATCAAGAAAATCGGTGAAAAAATGTGGATTTTGGAATTGGAGTTTGTTGGTATCTGAGGGGTAACCATCAAGTTTTGTAGATGTATACATACTGAGTCTAAATACCGACTTTCATGTTTGTATCTTTTATATTTTAGGAGATTTAGTAATTTTAAGTAAAACCAGTAAGGGAGCTATTTTCAGCTTTGCTGAAACTTAGATACTCTTGCAAGCATTTTCTCAATTATTGTTATTCGAAAATCCGATTTATAGTTTTTCCAATAAGAATCTTATAAGTTTACAAAGATAAAGGGGCGTAACTCCTCCTATTTTCTATTTTTTTTTTTTAAAGAATACAATGCAATCATTCTACACTTCATTTTACGATTTTCTGTTTCGTCGGATTATAGAGAAATCACATTTTTAAGTTTTTCTCTATATGGGCGGTGCAACGCCCTTATGTCCGATTCTTAGGAAACTTTGTAATATGGTCAAGGATTCATAAAAAACGCGTAACTGCAAGGTTTCATCTGTTTATAAATGAGAACAAAAAACTTTTTCTAACAAAAACCGAACTTTTGACCGATTGTTCCTATGGGAGCTATATGCTGTATTTATCCGATCTGCACCAATTTTGCAATGTGCCTTAATTTAAGTCTAAGATGCTCTTGTGCAAAAAATCAACCGGATAGCTTTATAATCAAAGAGTTTATTGAGCAAAAACCTCATTTTTGATCGATCGTTCCTATGGCAGCTATATGCTATAGTTATCCGATCATGCTGGATTTTACATACAAACTGCGTGCAAGGAAAGGAAAATTTTCTGCATTACAATTTTTTTGATATCCTTAAAACTCTAGGAGGAGTTCGCATCGCAACAGACAGACGGACGGACGGACAGACGGACATGGCTATATGAACTCGTCTCGTCGAGCTGATCAAGAATATATATACTTTATATAGTCGGAGATGTCTCCTTCTCTGCGTTGCAAACTTAATGACAAAGTTAATATACTCTTGCAAGAGTATAATAAAGTGGAATATTTTAAAAATTTCAGTTTGTTAGTCTCTGAGAGGTAACTAGTAAAGAAAGGGAAAATTTGGGGCTTGCAGTTGTAAAGATGTATACTTATTGAGCTTGTATACAAAATTTCAGGTTTGTACCTTCAATATTTTTTGAGATATAGCATTTTTTAGAAACAAATGGGGGAGGGGAAATGAAAGGGTGCAGAAAAAAATGTGGTATGCAGTTTTGTAGACTTATACATACTGAGTCTACATACCGACTTTCATGTTTCTATTTTATCGGGTGTTCAGTTATAGCACTTTAAAAATGTTGGTGGTGCTCGATGGGTGGGAAGGGGTGGTCGTGGCAAAAAATCCTTCAAACTTGCAGTAGCTCATGACCACACGAGTTTATCTTCCAAATTTCCCATTGGTGTTCACAGCGTGAACAATATAAAAATTAAAGGATTAGGATTGACACTTTTAAACATTGTGTAATCGTCTTCATAAAAATGGGAAAATTAGCTTTTTTATCCACTTTTTCTTCAATTTGTTGTTGAGTCACTTTGTTGATTGGTATTAAGAGGTGTAAAAATATCCAAAATTTTTCTCCAAAAGTCTCAACTGGCTGTTTTAAGTTTCCAAAACTGTCTTCACCATTCCTGTACGTTTTTTCATTGCTGAGATACCGATGGTTAAAGTCAAAAGAACCTTTTTTGGTTCAATCTCGAACATATCCGTGAAGAAAATCATAACAAGGATCGGAGAAATGCAAATTAAAGCTGAAAAAATAGGCTATCTGGTTTATCTATAAAAAATTTATCCTAAAATTTTTTGGCCAAAGGATTCAAAATTTAGGAGTTGCAAGCTACAAAATCCTCTTTAAGGCCCAGTTTCACAGTCTGGGGTTAACTCAGAGTAAATTTAACTTGAATTTAACCCTTACCCGGAGTAAACTCTGACTTTCAGTTTCACAGTGAATAGTTACCTCGAGGTAAATGAGTCTGGCAACATTCTATTTTTTGAGAATAATGTTTTACAACGTTGAACATCTACTTACCAAACACTGTTAATTTTTTCAGTTAATTTAAAAATCACATTCAAGAATCCAATTCAAAAGGTAGTGAAATCTTGTGTTTATTGTGAGAAATTATAAAATTTATCATTACTCTAAGCAACGAAAGCAAACCGAACACTTCAAATGGTACATAATAGAATGTATGTTAGTTTCATGTAAAACACTTTGTGTAAATGATGCATATCTGCTCCCAATGAAAAGCAAACGACTTCCGATGTCAGTAATTTCAGATGATGTGACACTACCTGGTGGAATGCTGCTGTACAAGCACATCTTTCGAATTCATTTCTTTTGATTGGGACATATTTAATTATTATTTATTGGTTAGACAAATTTAGTTCCGTTTTGACATTATAAACATAAATATGAAATGTTAAATCAGAGTAGTTAACTCGGGGTTAACCCTAGAATGTAGTAGGGTTAATTTAGGTTAACATAAATGTTAACTACTGAGTATGAAACTGAAAAATTGTTACTCCGAGTTAACCCTGGGTTAACTTTGACTGTGAAACTGGCCCTAAGAGTTTATCGATACGACCAATATCCACAAGGTTACAGACCGTTAAAAATCAGTCCAAAATTCGATTATTTTTTTTGCTCCCTTTATTGATTGGCTTAGTGTAGTAAATATGAAAATTTAACAAAAAAACGTTTCACGTAAGAGCACTACAGTCCACCACAATCAGAAAAATCAGTACACTTAGCGCATATATACGCTGTTCAATCTGTACTAGACTTGGTAAAGGACTCAGATATGAGAGTTTTTGGAGACTTTAACCTACCACACATTTCTTGGATTGCATCCGACAATTCAAATATTGTAACTCCCTTATCTAGTAATGAATTTATTGATTTGTTACTTGAATCATCATTTAACCAAATCAACAGCATACAGCATGCAGATCCCCTACAGTATGACATTCTGAAGACTCTTACTTCCCAACGTTGGAACTTACCCTTCTACTAAACTTAAAAACATATAAACGTCAAAATCCACTAGATGCTAAACCCAACAGTGTATTTTGTTTCAAAAAAACTGATTTTGAACAAATTGGTCATTTGCTTTCTAACACTGATTGGTCATACATTCATAACACTTTCAACATTGAAAGAGCAGTAGAGGTTTTTAAAGTAACTATGTGTAAACTATTTAAATAAGCCCATTGGTTTTCAAAAGAATTAGCTCGACTAAAGAATTTAACCAGTAAGGGCGGTATAGTCGAGTATACTCGACAATATAATACCCTGCACACATGGTAGGCGGTGCCACACCCTCAATCTACAAAAACATATTGATCTGACGTCGCCTTTTCAAATAGTGTTCAAAATACAAAGAAAATCGGTCAAAAAATGTGGATTTTACGAAAAATTTAAGTTTGTAGGTCTCTGAGGGGTAGCCATCAAAGAGAGGGGAAATTTGTGGTATGCAGTTTTTAAGATGTATTATCACTGAGCTTGTATACAAAATTTCAGGTTCATACCTTTGTTCATTTTGGAGATATAGGAATTTAGAGAAAATTACTGGGGGAGGGGAAATGAAAATGAGGGGGGGATTTTGTGGTATGCAGTTTTGTAGAGCCACTCATACTGAGTCTACATACCGACTTTCATGTTTCTATATCTTTGGATGTTAGAGTTATAGCGATTTAAAAAAGTGGGTAGGGCTGGATGGGCGGGAAGGAGTGGGCGTGGCACAAAAAAAAAATAAACTTGATCTGCTGCCAAGCATCACGAGTCTACCCTCCAAATTTCAAGTCTCTAGCTCTTACAGTTTCCGAGATCCATTGGTGAATACAGACGGACGGACGGACGGACATGGCTCAATTAATTTCTCTTGTCGTCCTGATCAAGAATATATATACTTTATGGGGTCGCCCTCCCTTCCTTCTGTGCGTTACATACATTTCGTTCAAACAAACTTAATATACCCTGACACACTGTATGTGCAGGGTATAAAAATAGATTATTCATTCTCTTGTTGATTATGCAAACTATGCAAAAATTCGCTATAAATTCACTTTAATTAACAAAAGAAATTACGATTTATATTTAATAAAATTAAAATCTACAAGCCTAAGTCGAATTAATTTTCTTCATGTATGAAACCAATGGTGTGGAAGAAAGCGATGACGCAACGACATCGGAAATCTTTGCTGAATTTTTCTAAAGCACCTAAAATAACTATTCATACCATAGCGTAATTTACCTATACTTTATCAAAAATAGAAACTATTAATGTATCGGTTATTGAAAGTGAAACTGTTCTTAGACACTTGAAATTAATGAAATCATCTTTTACCGCTGGTTCAGATAATATTCCTAGTTGCGTTTTAAAGCACGGCGCTGAAGTGTTGTTTAATCCCTTTACTGTACTCTTTTCAACATGTCGCCCCACCATTTGGAAAGAGTCTTACATTATACCCCTTTACAAAAAAAAGCAGTAAGGCAGACGTTTTCTAATTTCAGAGGCATTGCTAACCTTTCTGCTATTCCAAAACTATTTGAACAGATCATTACGGAACAGTTACAACACTTCCTCACAATAGCTTGGTGTAAACAATTCACTGCTAAACAGATATAAATGCAAACTAATGTCATTTTATAGAAAATACTAATTGTTTGCACGTAACAGTAAAATGATTTGATTTGAGATACGTTCAAGATTTTTCAATTTAATGTTCTTGGTGTTTTGATGAATCCGAAACTTCATTTTGCTTCACATATTTCGGTGTGTTCGCCTCCCTATAGTAGTCGGTTGATGCTTATTAATTGCCAACATTGTCTTGTCTTAGAATAATACTCGGTACTTTGTTTTTACATAACCTAATTAGTGGCTTAATATTCTCTCCGATATTGTTGGCAAACATACAGTTCAATGTCCTTGCTAAAATAACCATATATTTTAGTCCGATCTGCCTCAGTACCTGCAGATCGACATATTTAAAGCATGATTCGTTTCGTGTTTTATGTGGGTATTGTAATGGGTAGGTATTATTAATTTAATGGAGAACTGATCCTTTACTAAATTAAAAGTAGTATACTAACGTGTTTGAATAAGTAATTATTTGTTTATCGATTAACGTACTAAGTAGAGGAATTAAGGAATTGTTTATAAATAAGCGTACTAGTACTTTTAATTGTTTGTAGAGTAAGTAGTAAAGCGACTGTTGACTTTTGTCTGCATTCATGGAACAGGCTGACTTGGTGTTGCAAGTCCACTGTTCCAGTTCTCAGCTCTATGATGGGTGATGAAATTTCAATAATACTTATAACCATACAAATTCTGATTAGGGCTGGCTTTGCTAAATACACATAAATGGAAAGTTGTCAATATGGAGTTCGTATAAAAAGTCGTGCTAATGTTTTCTAATAATTTGAGGAAACATTTGATTAATTGGTTATAGTTAGAATTAGTTCGAAGACAAAATTGAAAAGAAAACATAAATACTTTATTTGTTTGTTTGTCTTATAACAAAATAAACTTGAACCAAGGTTTGTTGTATTTAAAAACACGTCTTTGGATTGAGAATATTTTACTTAATATACACCGTATTGTGTTGAATTAATAAAAATGTTCTTGGATTGTTCTTCACGCAGTGAACAATATTTTAAATTTGTCCTGAAGCTTGTAACAGATCGAAGGAAACATTTCAGATGATCAGGATGACAAAACGAATTGATATAGCCATGTCCGTCAATCTGACTGCCTGTCTGTATGTGTGCAAACTCCTCTCTCAGTTTTGAAGCCATCGATTTGAAATTTCGCACAGAGTCTTGTCGTCCTGTTCAAGAATATATTTACTTTGTATAGTCGGAGATGTCTGCTTTTTCCGTAACAAAGCTATAATATTATTCTCATACGTGAAGAGTATAAAACCAGGAAGGGCGGTATAGTCTTGTATACTCGAGCGTATAATACCCTGCACACACGGTAGGCAGTGCCACACTCCAAATCTACAAAAACCCACTAAGAACGCTATCTTCAGCAAGGCCCACGCCCACTTTTTTGGTTGAATCTTATTTCTCTTTATCTTATTAACCTATATACAAATTTTCATTGTTTTTGCTCAATGGTTTCTGGAGATATGCAAATTATTGATTTTGGTAATAAGTGGGCGTAGCCATGTCCACTTTTTAGTTAAAATAGTTTTCATGCCTCCCGAAGAACATTTTACATAAAAAAAATCAATTCAATTTTTGCAACATTTGATTAGCACACCAACCTGAAAATGCTGAATAACGTAAGAAATTGGTCACACCATGCCCGAAATACTGTGTTTCGGGGTATATTAAGTTTGTTTCAACGAAATGTATCTAACGCAAAGAAGGAAGGGAGGGGGACCCCATAAAGTATATATATTTTTTATCAGAATGACAAGAGAAATTGATTAAGCCATGTTCGTCCTCCCGTCTGTATTCACCAATGGTTCTTGAAAACTGTAAGAGCTGAAGACTTGTAATTGGGAGGGTAGTTTCGTGATCCTTGGCATCAGATCAATTTTATTTTTTTTTGTGCCACCCCCACTCCTTCCCGCACAAATAGCACCAACCACTTTTTAAATCGCTATAACTCGAACACCTGAAGAGATAGAAACATAAGAGTCGGTATGTAGACTCACACAGAGAAAAAAAGTCCGGTCTAAGAACAGCACAGATTGTACTTGAATCAACAATAGACCAAATTAAGTTGTAATTGGTCTAAATGTTCTCGAAATAAGTAAGATTTGTACTTAACATCAAAATCGACACCAAAATGGATTTGAATCAACTACAAAATGTCAATTCATACACATTTTATACATGAAAACAAAAAAAGAACGCAAAAATTCAAACCGAAACCAAACAAACTTGAAATGGCAACGCTTTCTTCTTATACCTTCTTTCTCTCTTCATATGTTTCTATGTTGCTTGCTGTAGCTCAGAGTATAGTGTGTTTAACTATGATACCAAAGGTATGAGGTTCAATCCACAGCAAGACCAGAGTTTTTTTGTTTACTAAATATTTTTTGTTCTCTTGGAACAAAAATGTTTTCAAGAAATAAAATTTATGAAATATTAAGTGTTCCTATATTGCTTCCTGTGGCTCAGAGCTTACTGTGTTGTCCTACGAAACGGAAGGTAAGATGTTCAAATCCCCTGGTACACCAAAGTCTTACTGTTTATTATATAAATAATCACCAATTACCATTTAATTATAATATTTATAAGTTGTTTAAATGTTTATTTAATTAACTGTAACAATTACTTATATAAAATAAAATCAATCAAATTGAGATAATAACCGAAATAGTTTGCAAAACTACTGAGTCTTGATTCAAGAATAATGTAGACTTACTTGAACGAAAAAGTGGTCGTGGTCTCGCAAAAAAATTTTTTAGTCGGTTCTTGATTCCAGTACAATATTCACTTGTTTTAAGAACAAAAAGGTCTCGGTATAAGTTTTTTTTGTTACAGTTTAAGTATGGTTGGTTCTTGATTCAAGTAAAATGTAAACTTATTTCCAAAACAACATTGACTCGGATTAAGTTTTGTTGGTATCATATTAAGCTTAAACTGTTTTTGAAAATGTAACAAAATTTACTCAATTCAAGATTTTTTGTACTTAAAAATAGTGCTTGAATTGAGAACATTTTATTTGATTTGACAACATTTGTGCTTGACGGACTCTCAACACCGAATTGTGTCAATTTAAGTACAATGTACTTGAATTTTTTTCTCTGTGTAGTAAATATATATCCGTAAAATATATTTCACAAAATTCCCCGCTCTTCAATGGTTACCCCTCAAATTCCATAGTTTTTGATCGAATTTGATATTTAAGCCCTTTTTGAATAGGAATACGTGAAATCAATATTATTTTCTAGATTTGGTGTGTGGCACCACCTACCGTGCGTGCAGAGTATTATATTGTCGAGTATACTCGACTATAGCGTCCGTACTGGTTTTCCTTTTAATTTTGTCGATAAGAGTTATTTTCGGTCCCTGTAAAGTCGTTCTAGTTTAGGAAAAACTATTCGATGAATCGATAATTCCAATACTTAGCTCGGAAAGATTATCTTATTTTCTTAATGTTGCGACAGAAAGAACGACCACCTTCAATACGTGAGATTGCTCTCGATTAATGGTAGCAAACAGGTGAGGCATGTATATAAGAAGTGCGCCAATGATTTATGAATTGAGTTATTTTTAAAAGTGGATTGTTAAAAAAAAAAAACAGTAAGGACGCTATCTTCAGCCTTGCTGAAAATTGTATACTCTTCATGCCCCTATTTTGTGACAAGCCCATTTCTTCGATTGAATCTCATTTCACTTTGTCATAATACCCTATATACCAATTTTCTGTGTTTTTGCTCATTGGGTACCGGAGATATGCAAATTATTGATTTTTGCTATAATTGGGCGTAACCATGCATTTTTTTGGGTAAAACAATTTTCATGCCTTCCTAACAACATAAGTGCGAAGTTTCAAGTCAATTCACGATGACCAAAAAAGTTTTCCATACAACGTCATAAATCTTGCTTCTCTTCCTCTTCTTCATTTCGTAAGGCAGGTACCAATTCCAGTAATCCGATCTTAATGACACTTTCAGACATTTTGTCAAGGTACGTAAAACTACTAAATTTCAGCCCTCTATATTCCTAAACAAAAGAGTTTTGCATACAACGATTTAAGTTAAGTTCTTTTTTCTTCTTCTTTTCTTATGGGGGCTACCAATGTCGGTGATCCGATCATGCCGGTTCCGACAAATGATTCATTATAATAAAATTGAAGATGCTATGCAAAATATCAGTTCGATAGCCTCAATTGAGGGGGGAGTTCGCAGTAGTGATGCACGAATCCTTAATATTTTGGATCCGGATCTTTCGAATCCGAATCCCAATGGATTCGAGTACTTAACGACGAATCCGAATCCGTCAGAGCAAAAAAAAAAAAGAAGCCTCAACCCAGCTTAATAAAATATTTAGTGATTTGTTAATTGCATATTTTAAACATAAGATGCTAATATTTTTTAAGTCACTGTTTACGCATTTTCTTCTTTGCTTTTGGTTCTTTGACTTTTTGCTTGTCTGCATATACACAGATACAGCTGTGGACACAGAAATATCAAACTCTCCAAAAATGGCAAAAAGTGTTTATTGAATACCCAAACAAATTAATAAAATTTCTATTTGATTTGATTTTTTGTATTCCCATACTGTGTATCAGGGTATATTAAGTTTGTTTGAGCGAAATGTATGTAACGCACAGAAGGAGGAGAGGGGGACCCCATAAAGTATATATATTCTTGATCAGGAGGACAAGAGAAATTGATTGAGCCATGTCCGTCCGTCCGTCCTCACCAACGTTTCTCGGAAACTATAAGAGCTAGAGACTTGAAATTTGGAGGGTAGGCTCGTGATGCTCGGCAGCAGATCAAGTTTATTTTTTTTTTTTTGCCACGCCCACTCCTTCCCGCCCATCCAGCCCCACCCACTTCTTTAAATCGCTATAACTCAAACACCCAAAGAGATAGAAACATCAAAGTCGGTATGTAGACTCAGTATGTATAACCCTACAAAACTGCATACCACAAAATCCCCCCTCCTCCTTTTCATTTTCCCTCCCCCAGTTAGTTTCTATAAATTGCTATATCTCCAAAATTAACAAAGGTACGACCCTGAAAATTTGTATACAAGCTCAGTGATAATACATCTTAAAAACTGCATACCACAAACTTCCCCCCTCTTGGATGGACCGATTTTCTTGATATTTTGAACACTATTTGAATAGGCGACGTCAGATCAATATGTTTTTGTAGATTGAGGGTGTGGCACCGCCTACCATGTGTGCAGGGTATTATATTGTCGAGTATACTCGACTATACCGCCCTTACTGGTTTTATAATAAATATAATCGAAAATAAGTTGTAAACTCAGTTCAACTGCTTTTATTTACATGTATTGATTATGTCAAAATATTAAGTTGAATAGTGTGCTATTTTCTTTACAATACCTGTGCACACTTACTGTTTGTAACATTTATATGTCATTATCTTACTGGTATTTCTGTGCGCCTAGTTATCTGAATAACTTTAGACAAATTATTTTGTACTGAATATAAGGAAAAAATACAAATTTGTTAAAGTAGGGTGGATGCATGCATACAATTAAATCATTAAAATCGATTTCAGAAAATAAAATAGGATCGTAATGTTCGTATACGATTCGTTTATGGTGGGATTTGTAACCGGATTCGTACTCGGATTCGAACTCGAATTTGGATTCGTACTCGGATTCGGATTCGTACTCGGACTCGTACATTGAATTCGATTACCACGAATACTTTTAAGATCCGGATCTTCGAATCCGAATCCAAGAACTCGTGCATCACTAATGTACAGACAGATAGACGGACATGGTTAAATCAATACGTTTTGTCGTGCTGACCAAGAATATATGTCTGCTTCTAGCTGTTACTAACTCCGTGATAAAGTTAAAATACTATTCAAATACGTCAAGAGTATAAAAAGATAAGTAATCTCGTTTATATCGTGACATATTACGGCATATTTGAGAGTATTCGTTCGATTATTGTTATAGGGACAAAAAGACGACTTAGCCTATGTGACTCCGATGGTGGAGCAAAAAGCCCTGAGAGCGCAAATGTAGGCTTAGTCTGCGGTACGAATTGTGGTTTCAAATGTTTAAAAAGAAATACAAAGTGGACATGACAGATTGTATCAGAAAACAAAAACTTTTAAAATCTATTATTTCGTCAATAATCTTTTGCGGCATGAATGATGTTCTACTGCATGAAAAATTAGGTGGCGAAGGTAAATTATATCACATTTAAATAAGAGCAATTTTTTTACAATTTAATAAATCTATACACAGAGAAAAAAATTCAAGTACATTGTACTTAAATTGATACAATTCGGTGTTGAAAGTCCGTCAAGCACAAATGTTGTCAAATCAAGTAAAATGTTCTCAATTCAAGCACTATTTTTAAGTACAAAAAAATTTTGAATTGAGTAAATTTTGTTCCATTTTCAAGAACAGTTTAAGCTTAATATGATACCAACAAAACTTAATCCGAGTCAATGTTGTTTCGGAAATAAGTTTACATTTTACTTGAATCAAGAACCAACCATACTTAAACTGTAACAAAAAAAACTTATACCGAGACCTTTTTGTTCTTAAAACAAGTGAATATTGTACAGGAATCAAGAACCGACTAAACTTAAATTACAACAAAAAAATTTTTTGCGAGACCACGACCACTTTTTCGTACAAGTAAGTTGACATTGTTCTTGAATCAAGGCCCAGTAGTTTTGCAAACTATTTTGTTTATTATCTCAATTTGATTGATTTTAATTTATATAAGTAATTGTTACATTTAATTTAATAAACATTTAAACAACATATAAATATTATAATTAAATGGTAAATTGTGATTATTTATATAATAAACAGTAAGACTTTGGTGTACCAGGGGATTTGAACCTCTTACCGTTGTCATTTCAAGTTTGTATGGTTTCGGTTCAAATTTTTGTGTTCTTGTTTTGTTTTCAAGTATAAAATGTGTATGAATTGACATTTTGTAGTTAATTCAAATCCATTTTGGTGTCGATTTTGAAGTTAAGTACAAATCTTACTTATTTCGAAAACATTTAGACCAATTACAACTTAATTTGGTCTGTTGTTGATTCAAGTACAATCTGTGCTGCTCTCAGACCGGACTTTTTTTTCCCTGTGTAGGAATACTGCAGGGTTTGTTGAGGATGAGAATAATTAAAATAAAAATTACCTCAAATCTTGGCAACGGAAAAACTCAGAAGCAACTTTCTTTTCTCTCAAAAAGAAAAACCACAAATGGATTTATTTATATATTGATATGTCCCCTCAAAATCTCCCACAACACTTCATTAACTTTACTTTATCAACAGTGAATAAATGACAAAAAACCAAATCAAGTCAAAAAACTACTTGTGCAAGACTTAAGCAACTTTTTATACTCTCTACCTTATGGTACAAGGGTATATTAGTGTTGTGCACATCGACAATGTATGTAACACCTAAAAGCATCTCCGACTATACAAAGTATATATATTAGGGTGTCCCTTATTTTGCAAGGTTCTGATTTTTTAACGCATATGGGCTAGTTTTGTTCAGTCTACTCTAAAACACTCCCATGATTTTTTTTTTTTTTTGGAGCACGGGAACCCGTGCCGACTTGCGATCAAGACATGCAAGTTACACCTGCGCCTTTAATGTAACATTGGAACACTTTCTCAAGCAAATTACACCGGCAACTATGGTGTAACATACGAGTACGTTATTTTGTTGTCATTTCGTTTCGAATTTGTTGGACTAACAATACGCACAATGTCTGTGGAACTTAAAAGCAATACAAAAACCAGTAAGGATTAGAGTCGACAGTAATCGACTTCGACACTACATTCAATTAGTAACGACTGTTTAAAGGCGTGGCCCCGCCGACTTTTTCATCAAAATAGATTTAATTTCCATTTAATATCACACATACCTTTTTTTTACACTTTTAGACCAATTGGTTCCAGAGATACAACTTTTTCTATGTATGGGCGTGGCAACGCCCATTTTGTAATTGAGTCATGTTATATTTAATCCCAATAGCATACATACAAAATTTTATTCTTGTAGGTTTTATGATTCTTGAGACATAAGCGTTTTAAATTTTTATTATATATGGGCGTGGCTACGCCCATTTTTTTGTTGTATCTTTTTGGGACTCATTTCAGCTATATACATTCAAAATTTGGCTATCCTATCACAAAAGACAACCGAGATAATACGACTTTTGTAAATTTTTTTTTCCGAGGTTGGTCCAGTCATTTGACCCTCACCCCTAAATCAAAAAGGGGAAAAACAAAATAAACATGATCTGCTTAAGAAATGACAAAATCGACATGCGAAAAGATTTTGGTTCTATCTGTTATAGTTTCCGAGATCTAGGCGTTCATACAGACGGACAGACGGACGGACGGACATGGCTATATCAACTTGTCTTGTCGAGCTGATCAAGAATATATATTCTTTGTATAGTCGGAGATGTCTCTTTCTGGGTGTTACAAACATTGTCGATGCTGACAAAACTAATGTACCCTTGTACTATAAGGTGCAGGGTATAACTATATTTTTGATTGTTGAGATAAACCACCAAATAACGGGTGTTAAGTTACCACCTATCCGCCAAGTTCTCGCAATTTTATTTTTTAATATCCGCGAAGTGAAATTAAATGAGTTAAAGCTCAAATCAAATTGTAAAAAAGATACCTTGAAAAGGAAGTATCCTGATTAGTATTATATAAAGTTTATCTCTTTGGTAATAAAACGCAACACTTAAATTTGTCGTTTCAATAATATTCAATTAAAATTTAATTATTTGCTGTCCCTCAGATGTATTTAAAAAAACATCTAAAATCTTGTTTAATAAAACTTAAGGACTCAGTCGGCACGTGTTAAAATTAACATAGAAAGCTGAAATTTTATATTTAGGTTAAGTAAAGGATAATAAACAAAAATAGCGGGTATGCGTTTCGAAAATGCAAAAAAAAAAAACAGTAAGGACGCTATAGTCGAGTATACTCGACAATATAATACCCTGCACACACAGTAGGTGTGCTACAACCCAAATCTATAAAAAAAATGTTTATTTGACATCGCCCGAACAAATAGTGTTCAAAATATCAAGTAAATCGGTCAAAAAATGTGAAAAATTACGAAAAATTTAAGTCTGTAGGACATTGAAGGGTAACTATCTACAAAAGGGGAATTTTGTGGTATGCAGTTTTAAAGATACATATTTACTGAGCTTGTCTACAAAATTTCAGGTTTGCATCTTTAATAGTTTTGAAGATACAGCAATCTTAAGAAAACAACCGGGGGAGGGGAAATGAAGAGGAGGGGGAAAATTGTCGTATGCAGTTTTGTAGAGTTACTTATACTGAGTCTACATACCGACTTTCAAAAAGTGGGTGGTGCTGGATGGGCGGGAAAGAGTGGGCGTGGCACAAAACAGTTCAGACTTCATCTGCTGCCGAGCATCACGAGTCTACCCTCCAAATGTCAAGTCTCTAGCTATTATAGTTTCTGAGAACCATTGGTGAATACTGACGGACAGACAGACAGACAGACAGACGGACATGGCTCAATCAATTTCTCTTGTCGTCCTGATCAAGAATATATGTACATTTCGCTCAAACAAACACAGTATACCCTGATACACAGTATGTGTACAGGGTATAAAAATCGACCAAATAAGGGACACCCTAATATATATTCTTGATCAGTATCGAAAGAGAAGTCGATTTAGCCATGTTCGTCTGTCCGTCTGTCTGTATGAACGCGTCGATCTCGGAAATTATAATAGATAGGACCAAAAGCCCTTCGCAGTTCGATTCTGTGATTCATTACGCAGATCAAGTTTATTTTGTTTTCCCCCTTTTTGAGTTAGTTAAGGGGTGAGGGGCAAATAACTGAAGCTACCTCGGGTAAAATAGTACAAAAGTCGTATTTTCTGCGTTGTCTTTTGAGATAGGTACAACAAATTTGGAGTGTATAGAGCTGACTTAAAGCCCAAGCAAATATAATAAAAAATAGGCCTGGCCACGCCCACATATAGTACAAATTTGAAATGCCTATATCTTATGAACCATATAACCTAAAGGAGAAAAACTAAAAAATTCGGTTTCTTTGTAAGCCGAAGAGATAGAACATCCCAAAATGAGGTATAGTATAATTGCTTATATGATCCTTATTGGAAAGTCTATAAAAAACGATTTTCCAATAAGAATAACTGGCAAAATGCTTGCAAGAGTATAGAAATTTCACCAAAGTTGAAAATAGCTCCCTTACTGGTTTTAAGTATGTATATTGTAATAATGTCGCGTCTCAACCGTTGAGTTTGTCATTCCACCAGAAGATTAGGTAGGTTTTTTTAGGATTATTATCGGTATGAGGGATTGATATACATATTTATAAGCACTTTGGCGAATGATTTTGACTAGAGTGACTCTTTATTAATGTACGAACTGATTTGTTTTACAAGGCTTAGTGATTCTGTCCATTTTGTAAAAAGATTCCAATGATAGCCACTGTACAAATCAGATTCGATGTTCCATTATGCGTGAAGGGCTATTTTAAGGTCAACCTGGGTGATGGTATTGAAATGTGCCGGAGAACCATCATTTAGAATCAAGAAGGGGGTTTGGTTGATAAATTTTTATATTGTATTGTCTCAGCTATTATTATTAGAGGCTCCCCAAGATTGACGCCACCCGTTAAGATCACCAGTGATTAAGGCAGAGTCAGAAAAGGTGTTGAATACGTTTCTAAGATTGACTAATTAAATGTTTTTTGCCCACCAGTTCTGTTTGTGTCAATTGTCCTATTTTCGATAATTTAGGCTATTTCCCAACTATCGAACTTAGGACAAATGTTACACAGGATCAAATTATATAGAATATTTCTATTGGCAAACTATTACCCAACTGTCGAATTCGTCTGTCCAAATATCAGATTGGCTCATTTCCGTTATTTAGAAACTAGTTTCCAACTAATGAATATGGGTCTAGTATTTGAACCTGGCAGAGGTAATACATAAAAGCTCCAGTCTGATCAAAGTTGTTTCAAATAAATTTTATTAAATCAAACATCAAAT
Organism: Phortica okadai; assembly: GCA_034638295.1. Taxonomy (NCBI): domain Eukaryota; kingdom Metazoa; phylum Arthropoda; class Insecta; order Diptera; family Drosophilidae; genus Phortica; species Phortica okadai. The sequence continues at coordinate 15,618,205 of CM067848.1, read as the reverse complement.
ATTTCGCCTGTTGAAGCTTTGAGTTGAGTGTGCTGAACTATGAAACCAAAGGTATGAGGTACAAAGCCAAGCGCCAGCAAAAATTTAAATGTTTATTTTATTAATGTTTATCAATTTAATTGTTATTAACTATGCTATGTTATGCTATCTTCAGCAAGGCCGAAGCTTATATACTCTTTACGCACTTTTTGTGCCACGCCCATTTTTTTGGCTGAATCTATTTTCTCTTCATCTTATTAGCCTATATTCCAATTTTCATTGTTTTTGGTCATTGGGTACCGGAGATATGCAAATTATTGATTTTGGCTATAAGTGGGCGTAGCCATGCCCTTTTTCAAAATAGTGTTCATGCCTGTGTAAAGTTTCAAGTCAATTGATTAAAAAAAAGTTTTCTGCTCTTCTTCATTTTGTATGGCAGGTACCAGTTCCAGTTGTCAAATTAATCAAATTTTCAGGGATTTAGTCGGACTACGTAAAACTACTATGTTTGAAATTTCAGCCCTCTATCTTCCAAAACAAAAATGTTTTCCATAGAACGATTCAATTTTTGTTTTCTTCTTCTTTTCGTGTGGGAGCTACCAGTTCTAATGACCCGATCTTGCCGGTTCCGATGAATGATTCATCGTAATAAATTCCAAGACTCTGTGCAAAATTTCAGCTCGATAGCTTCAAGACTAATTTGCATACATACAGATAGACAGACCGACAGAGAGACGGACAGACGGACATGGCTAAATCAACTCGTCTTGTCGTCCAGATCAAGTATATATAAATCTTTATATAGTCGGAAATTAATATTTCTATCTGTTACAAACTCTGTGACAAAGTTAAACCACAATTCACATACGTGAAGAGAATAAAAAAAAACAATTACTCAGTCTCTTAAGATGGTTCCATTTCCTTTTTTTTTGTATACCCCAAACTGGTACGGCAGTACTCGTTCGGTAACTAGACAAAAGTGGTAGAATTATGACAATTTACCCCTGCCTATGACATCCCCTAGTAAAACTCACCAGTCGAAAGCAGGGAGAGTAGATTGAGCTGGAACTTGTACTGTTAACATTCGAACTAGCTCAAACGTTTGTTCTGTACCTGATCGATGAACCGCTGGGTGATCGGAGGAATGTAAGCACATATAATATTGAATTTCAGTTTTGATTGAATTGAGACACCAACTCACAGTGGTCGCTGCCATAGGCCAAAAATAAAAAATTGATTTTGAGCTATTCCATCGAAAACCGGGTTTTCGATCAGCGGATTGTCCAAACTTAATGACACAATACCGATTTTTTGATATTTCTAACGGGATTTTCAAAAAATAGAATGAAAAGAGTGAGCACATGTTTACGTATTTGCCATTTGACAGCAGTGCAGTGCAACACACCGAATTTAAAAACTTAAAATAAATTATAAAACACGGGTAAACCAAATACGATTGTACTGAATATTGTTCATAATGGTATATACTTTATTTATACAGATAAATACATAAATAATTTGTGCTGTGTCTTGTGTAGATCTTTTTTAAAGAAGTGCGTCTTTTTTAGTTCGTATTTGTTGTGTATTACAAAGTTTAGGTAAAATTTTAAGTGTTTCCCCCCGCTTGCCCCCCAATGAAGTACACACCCTACTATTTATTGATATTTCAAGATTATAAAAATGTTAACTTCAGCTGCAGCAGTCTGCAGCTGCACTTGTGCCATTGGAAAATGCAACCTAACCTTTTTTACTTTCCAGCAGCTCTATCTAGGAGGTACGCACTTTTTATACCCTGTACACTTACTGTGTATCGGGGTATATTGTGTTTGCTTGAGCGAAATGTATGTAACGCACGGAAGGAGGGCAGGGGGACCCTATAAAGTACATATATTCTTAATCAGGACGACTAGAGAAATTGATTGAGCCATGTCCATCTGTATTCACCAATGGTTCTCGGAAACTATAAAAGCTAGAGACTTGAAATTTGGAGGGTAGACTCGTGATGCTCGGCAGCAGATCAAGTTTATTTTTTTTTTGTGCCACGCCCACTCCTTCCCGGAAAACCAGCACGACCGCTTTCTTTAAATCGCTATAACTCAAACATCCATAGAGATAGAAACATGAAAGTCGGTATGTAGACTCAGTATGTGTAGCTCTACAAAATTGCATACTACAATTTCCCCCCCCCCTCTTTATTTCCCCTTCCCTTGTTGTTTTCTATAAATTGCTGTATCTCCAAAACTATTGAAGGAACAACTCTCAAATTTTGTATACAAACTCAGCAAATATAAATCTTTAAGACTGCATACCACAAAATTCCCCTCTCTTTGATTGTTACCTCTCAAAGACCTATAAACATAAAATTTTCGTAAATTCCACATTTTTTATCGATCGTTCCTATGGCAGCTATATGCTATAGTTCTCCGATCTTCACCGATCTTTCAAAGTGTTTTTTTTTACATCTAAGACGTACTTGTGCAAAAAATTGAAACGAGAGCATTAAAATCAAAGCGCTTATTGGTCAAAAACATAATTCTTGACCGATCGTTCCTATGGCAGCTATATGATATAGTAGTCTGATCTGGCTAATTTTTATATATCATTTTACTATAAAAATAAGAAAATTTTGTGCAAAGTTTCAAGACTCTATCTTAACTGGAAGTATTTATGGCCGCTCTCCCATAGAACGTCGTCCACTGTGCAACTGAACCAAAATCATGATTAAGTTGTAGAGTATTGTGCTGCAGTGAGCTATGTATAAGAAGTGCAAAACCGCTTGAGGAAGATGTCGATGCATAATTTTAAGCAAGACTAAAAATTGTAAAATAAATATACATTTTAGAGGAAATTAGATCAGTATGATACAATAATTCCATGTGAAAAAACTAAGTCTACATTTGCATCGGCAAAAAACGCAAAGTCATCCTTAGAATAGTAAAAAAGATTGGTAGAACTAAGGAAAAAGGAGTCCACGCAGGGAGTTACTGGAAGGCGCTGTTACTTTTGCCGTGCGTAAAGTCACCGGTGAGATGGATGCTGATGAGATTCGCTTCCTTGCAGTTAATACATTTTTGAATAATTTGGCAGGGATCGGCGGATTCGGGCTAAATGTTTCGGATTACCACAATTCATGCAGAGTTCGTTAGTTTGGTAAGCTTTATAAGGATGTTCTATGCGTCAGCTTCGGCGGAAATCTGCAAATCTACAGGTTTTTATTGAGCTATCTGATACAGCACTGATTTTGTAAAAAATTTCAACTTTATGTTGTCAAGGGTCTAGTTCGAGTATGTTTTGTAGTTGTAGTTGCTTAAAGTTCATACCTTCAATATTTAGATTTAAAATCTGCTTCTACTACACAACCGCCCAGTCTACTTCACCGGCGATATATTATCATTTTGGCTCGCATTGCCTAGTTATAGTCTCTGATAGTTTGCATATTTTAGCATTTGTGTTTTATTTAAATATTGATTGCGTATAAAAAAAAAACCAGTAAGGGCGGTATAGTCGAGTATACTCGACAATATAATACTCTGCACACATGGTAAGCGGTGCCACACCCTCAATCTACAAAAACGTATTGATCTGACGTCGCCTATTCAAATAGTGTTCAAAATATCAAGAAAATCGGTCAAAAAATGTGGATTTTACGAAAAATTTAAGTTTGTAGGTCTCTAGGTAGCCATCAAAGAGAGAGGAAATTTGTGGTATGCAGTTTTTAAGATGTATTATCACTGAGCTTGTATACAAAATTTCAGGTTCATACCTTTGTTAGTTTTGGAGATATAGCTTTTTTAAGAAAAATATTAAGGGAGGGGAAATTAAGGGGAGAGGGTAAAATTGTGGTATGCAGTTTTGTAGAGTTATTCATACTGAGTCTACATACCGACTTTCATGTTTCTATGTCTTTGGATGTTGGAGTTATAGCGTTTTCAAAAAGTGAGTGGTGCTGGATGGGCGGGAAGGAGTGGGCGTGCCACAAAACCATTCAAACTTGATCTGCTGCCGAGCATCACGAGTCTACCCACCAAATTTCAAGTCTCTAGCTCTTATAGTTTCTGAGAACCATTGGTGAGGACGGACGGACGGACAGACGGACGGACATGGCTTAATCAACTTCTCTTGTCGTCCCGATTAAGAATATATATACTTTATGGGGTCCCCCGACCCTCCTTCTGTGCGTTACATACATTTGGCTTTTGCACAAACACAATATACCCTGATACACAGTATGTGTACAGGGTATAAAAACCAGAAAATAAATGATTAAAAAAACTTAACAAAAACATGCGACGCACAAAAAAGTCGTTTTTCTACCCTGCACATACAGTGTGTCAGGGTATATTAAGTTTGTTTGAACGAAATGTATGTAACGCACAGAAGGAGGGGAGGGGGACCCCATAAAGTATATATATTCTTGATCAGGATGACAAGAGAAATCGATTAAGCCCTGTCCGTCTGTCCGTCCGTCCGTCCGTCTGTATTCACCAATGGTTCTCGGAAACTGTAAGCGCTAGAGACTTGAAATTTGGAGGGTAGACTCGTGATGCTTGGCACTACATCAAGTTTAAACGGTTTTGTGCCACGTCCACTCCTTCCCGCCCATCCAGCACCGCCCACTTTTTTAAAACGTTGTAACTCGAACACCCGAAGAGATAGAAACATGAAAGTCGGTATGTAGACTCAGCATGAAGAGCTCTACAAAACTGCATACCACAATTTTTCCCCCTCCCCTTGATTTCCCCTCCCCGAGTTGTTTTCTCTAAAAAGCAATATCTCCAAAACTAATAAAGATATGAACATGAAATTTTGTATACAAGGTCAGTAAATATATATCTTTAAAACTGCATACCACAAAATTCCCCTCTGTTCGAAAGTTACCCCTCAATAACCAACAAACTCAAATTTTTCGTAAATTCCACTTTTTTTCACCAATTTACTTGATATTTTGATCACTATTTGATCGGGCGATGTCAAATCAACATTTTTTTGTAGATTTAGGGTGTTGCACCACCTACTGCGTGTGCAGGGTATTATATTGTCGAGTATACTCGACTATAGCGTCCTTACTGGTTTTTTTTTTTTTTTAATTTTCAATTAGCGTTAGCGGCCATGAGTTTTGACATTTACATATAATTTACACACTTTTTTAGAAAATCTATGCACGTACAAATTTATAAAAGACTCGTTTTTTAAACAAGTCGTGCGTACTTAATCTTTTCGAAACAGGTAATATGTACCACATTCCGACTTTTTAATACTCTGTATATACATAGTTATATATGTATTTTGATCAATAAAATAAGGACGACTACCTTGTCGGTTTGTTTGTTTTAAAACTAGATCGTTTTTCTATTTTTGATTTACCAACCTGAAATCATAAAGGGAAGACTTGATTAATACTAAGGGGAATCTGTATCAAATGGTTAATGGTAAATGGTGGTTTACAGAGTTCCTTTGTGGTAGTACCAGCACAAGTGTTGCTGAATGATCCGGTCGTCCAAAAGTGGACATCACGACCGATAGTTAAATTAATTTTGTGGAATGAAGTGACCAAGGCTGTAGGCATTTCAGCTGCAACCTAAACGAATTTTTACTTGGAAGGAATAGAAAATTTGGAAAAACAATACCAAATGTACAAGGATAAAATAAAACGTTTATTAGCCAGAAAAAATTGAATTTGTTCAAAAAATTCCTAAAAGCAAATTAAATTATTTAAAACCTTACTGGTTTACTGGTTGGTAGTTTAGTTGAATATGATCGCCAATATAATACCCTACACACATGGTACGCTACGCCCTAATTCAAAATTTCTTCACCTGACATTTCCCATTTAAATGTAATTTAAAATTACAAGAAACTTGGTCAATTTTATATTGATGGTCTTTGACGCGGGGACAAGTAAAATGTGAAAGATACTAGCACTTCTGGTGCTTGAGATATAGGATTAAAAACAAAAATTGTACTAGGCGGGTGGAAAAGAGTGGACTTGACGAAAACTAATTTAAACTTGAATTAGCAGGTGACTTCACAAAACTGCCATTATTATTTTAGATCTCTAGCTTTTCAGGTTATCATGAACCATTGGTGAATATGGCTTAATTAATTTCTTTTGCCGTCTTTATCATTCCATATATACATATTTTTTAAGTCTCACTCCCCTCTTTCAAGGTGCTATAAACATTTGCTTTGAAACAAACTTTATATACCTTGATACGCAAAGTGTGCAGCGTATAAAAACACTGATAAACAAAAGATACATACAAAGACAGGCACGAATAATCGAAGACCTTACATGGAAACTAATTCGAATACATATTGGCATATTTAGATATTCATATAAAAATTTGTGTGTATAAATGTTATTGATCGCCACTTTAAAAGAGTCAAAGGGACAGCGCCAAAGATGACGATATGTTTTATAATTATGAGAAAGCCAGTCAGCACACTCACAGTTGTCGGGCCTTATATGAAATCATAAAGCTTCCGTCCGTTTCTCTGAAGCGTGCTGCTAATTTTGATGCGCTTAGCATAAAAGTACAAAATGTACATACATTTTTTTCGAAGTCTTCAAGTCAATACAAACCAGTAGGACGCTATCTTCGGCCTTGCCGAATATCTTAGTATGTATAGGGTACCATGTGGCTTCTTCGCAAGCAGATCACATTAAGGTAAGAATGAAAATCAAACTTAGTTTTTATACCCTGTGCACGACGCACAGAAAGAGGGGAGGGGGACCCTCTAAAGTATACATATTCTTTATCTTGATCTTGACGACAAGAGAAACTTATTGAGCCATTCACCAGTGGATACCAGAAACTCTAAGAGCTAGAGACTTGAAATTTGGTGGGTCGACTTGTGATGCTCGGCAGCAGATCAAGTTTGAATGGCTCGAGCAGCTGATGAGATAGAATCATAAAAGTTGGTATGCAGACTCATTATGTGTAGATCTACAAAACTGCATACCACAATTTCCCCTCTCCCAGTTGTCTTCTTTAAATTGCTCTATCTCCAAAACTAGTTAAGGTACGAAATTTGGTACCCCAGCTTAGTAAAAATATATCTTTAAAACTGCCTACCACAAAATTCCCTTCTCTTTGATGGTTACCCCTCAAAGATCAACAAACTAAAATTTTTCATAAATTCCACGTTTTTTGACCGATTTCCTTGATATTTTAAACACTGTTTGACTAGGCGACGTCAGATCAATATTTATACCCTGTACCTTATGGTACAAGGGTATATTAGTTTTGTCAGCATCGACAATGTATGTAACACCCAGAAGGAGACATCTCCGACTATACAAAGTAAATATATTCTTGATCAGCTCGTCAAGACGAGTCGATATAGCCATGTCCGTCCGTCCGTCTGTCCGTCTGTATGAACGCCTAGATCTCGGGAACTATAACAGATAGAATCAAAATCTTTTCGCATGTCGATTCTGTCATTTCTTAAACACATCAACTTTATTTTGTTTTTCCCCTTTTTGACTTAGTTTAGGGGTGAGTGGCAAATGACTGGAGCAACCTCGGGAAAAAAATTTACAAAAGTCGTATTATCTCGGTTGTCTTTTGTGATAGGATCACCAAATTTGGAATGTATATAGCTGAAACGAGTCCCAAAAAGATACAACAAAAAAATGGGCGTAGCTACGCCCCTATATAAAACAAATTTAAAACACTTATGTCTCTGGTAACATAAAACCTACAAGAATGAAATTTTGCATGTATGCTATTGGGATTGAATATAACGTTGGTCTAAAAGTGTAAAAAAAGGTATGTGTGATATTAAATGGAAATGAAATCTATTTTGATGAAAAAGTGGGCGAGGCCACGCCTTCAAACATTCGTTACTAATTGAAGGTACAGGGAATGTCGGAGTCGATGAACTCTAATGTCGGAGGTGAACTCTAATAGATTTGTCACCTTTGAACGCTTCTCATGAACACCGTGCTGAGGTGAATTTAAAAATGAAGGCACAAAGTGCTGCTGTTGGTCAGTAAGGATCTGCTCAAATAGCTTTGGGATGTCACATACTTTGACAATACCTCTGTAGTTGGATATTATTAAATTGAATTAGGATCGCGATGAATATTTAATAAAAGCTCATTTATATAGGTTTTATAATTTCTTTTATTACAGAATTAAATTTGTAGCAAATTGTGTAATTCGCATGATAAATAAGATTAGTCTTGGCACCGGGAACACTCAAACAGGGGGATGGTAAATTAGTTAATATGAGTGTGAATTCCAGATTGTTTGTAAAAATAAGATTGAATATTCGATCCTTAGAGTTATTTATGCTGTTGAGTTGGTACAAAGGTAAGCTGAGAAGAGAATCGAGAAAGTCATTATTTGATGCAGGTAGTTCGACATTTGAATGATTTGATGGAATCCAAGTAATATGGGGAAGATTAAAGTCTCCAAAAATCATTATCGTACCTGCGTCTTAGACGTGATGCTTCTGCAACGAAACTTTCATGCATATCAGTTTAATGTCATCAGTATCATCCACCATAATTTGTTCCGAAGTGTATCGACTAGCGACAGCGATTAAAATTTGAATGGGCATTACCAGATGAACAATATTTTTGGACACCGGACTTCATGGTACAACGGTATTTTAGTTTTGTACACATCGAAAACGTATGTAACACTTAAAAGGAGATGTGGCAGACTCGATAAAGTATACGTATTCCTGATCAGTAACGAAAGAGAAGTCGATTTAGCCATGAACGTCAGTCCGCCAATCTGTATGAATGAACAAAGATTCGTTCGCAGGTCGATTCTGTAATTCAATACGCAGAACAAGGTCAATAAGTTTTTCCTCCGGCACTTATTTTGATTAAGAGATGCAAATAACTGGAGCTATCTCAAGTAAAAACCATTAAGGGTGGTATAGTTGAGTATTCTCAACTATATAATACCCTGTACACATAGTAGGCGGTGCCACACCCTCAATCTACAAACACATATTGATTTGACACCCCCGATCAAAAATCGTTCAAAATATCAAGGAAAACGGTCAAAAAATGTGGAATTTACAAAAGTTTTGAGTTTGTGGGTGATTGAGGGGTAACCATCAAAAAGAGGGGGACTTTGTGGTATGCAGTTTTAAAGATATACATTTACTGAGCTTGTATACGAAATATCAGGCTTGTACCTTCAATAGTTTCGGAGATATAGCATTTCTAGGAAAACAACTGGGGGAGTGGAAATGAAGAGGAGGGGTAAAAATTGTGGTATGCAGTTTTGTAGAGCTACTTATACTGAGACGACATACCGACTTTAAAGTTTCTAACTATTTGGATGTTCGAGTTATAGCGTTTTGAAAAAGTGGGTGGTGCTGAATGGGCGGGAAGGAGTGGGCGTGGCAAACAAAAAAAATAAACTTGATCTGTTGCCGAGCATCACGAGTCTACCTTCCAAATTTCAAGTCTCTAGCTCTTATAGTTTCCGAGAAACGTTGGTGAGGACGGACGGACAGACAGACAGACGGACGGACATGGCTCAATCAATTTCTCTTGTCATCCTGATCAAGAATATATATACTTTTTGGGGTCCCCCTCCCCTCCTTCTGTGCGCTACATACATTTCGTTCAAACAAACCCAATATACCCTGATACACTATATGTACAAACTTGGAGTGTGTATAGCTGACTTGAAGCCAAATCTCTAAGGACGCTATCTTCAGCAAGGCATGGCAGCTACCAGTTCCATTTGTCCAATCTCAATGAAACTTTTAGGAATTAGTCGGGCTATATAAAACTCCTATGTTTGAAATTTCAACCCTCAATCTTCCAAAACAAAAAAGTTTTCCATACAACGATTCAAATTGGTTTTTCTTCTTTATTTCGTATGGCGGTTACCAGATCCAGTAGTCCGATATGGCCGGAGAAGTCCAAAAATACAATGCAGTCTTGTAGGGCTAAGCATACTGAGTCTACGTACCAATTACCATATTTCTGTCTCATCTGGGGTTCGAGCTACAGATTTTTGAAAATGTGGGCGGTGGTGGTTGAGCAGAAGAGGTGGGCATGGCAAAAAAGCCTTCACTCTAAGTAACGGTTGATCACTCGAGTCTTTTTGTCAAATTTCAAGTCTCTAGCTCTTATCGTTCCCGAAAACCATTTGTGTCGACAGATGATGGGTTTGGTTTTCTTAAAATTTCTACATCTGCAAAACTATAAAAGACCTTTAAAAAGTAAAACTAAATACAAAAAATATATTCTTGATCAGAACGACAAGACGAGTTGATTTAGCCATGTCCGTCTGTTTTTTGAAGCTTTCGAGCTGAAATTTTGCACAGAGTCATAGAATTTATTACGATGAGTCATTCGTCGCAACCGGTATGATCGGATCATTGGAACTGGTAGCTCCCATACGAAAAGAAGAAGAAAAACAAATTTGAATCGCTGTATGGAAAACTTTTTTGTTTTGGGAGATAGAGGACTGAAGAAGAGAATGAAGAAGAGGAAGGGAAGCAAGATTCACATCGTTATATGGAAAACTTTTTTGTTTCTTAATCAATTGACTTGAAACTTCACACTCATGTTCTTAGGGAGGCACGAAAACTATTTTCACCAAAAAATGTGCATGGTTACGCCCACTTATAGCCAAAATCAATATCTCCGGTACCCAATAAGCAAAAATAATGAAAATTGGTATATAGGCTAATTAGATGAAGAGAAAATATATTCAATAAACCAGTAAGGGCGGTATAGTTGAGTATTCTCAACTATATAATACCCTGTATGCACACCTATGTTTATAACACGTTAAACTTTCGCCGACAGCAAAAGCAGTGAACCACGATATGGTTTGTGTATTTGGTAAGGTAAGGCAGGGCTCACAGTGCAATGTTGCCAATAGATGGCGCTTTTGTACGGATTTTGTTACAAAACATTGCTGCAAAATTTTAGTTTGTTGGTCTTTACGTTGAACGTGGTAGTTTGTTGTATGCACTCATCAGGTTTTCGAGCTACAGCCTTTTGAAAAAATGAGTGGTGCTCGATGGGCGGGAAGGAGTTGACGTGGAAAAAAATTCTTCAAATTTGAAATCACCCGAGTCTACCTTCTAAATTTCAGGTCTCAAGCTTTTATAATTTTTGAGAATCATTAGTGAGGACAGACGGACATGGCTTTATCATCTAGTGTTGTCATCCTGTAAGGTCAATTTCCCCTCCTTCTTGGCGTTACACTTGGTATTCGTATTCTTCTATTTTCCTGGTTTTTCGGTGAGTCATGTGTACCTGTGTTTTTAATTAAAATGTGTACGCATTTTAAATAAAGTTATATTACCTTATTCACTTGAACGTAAGGGAGATACTAGTTCTAAATGTCAATGACAACAGTAAAGCGTAGTTGAGATGAGCGCTTAATGGGTGACATAATTGGTCTATTCTATTGCAAAATTATTAAAATGCTTTGCAATTATTGTCGTAAAATGTTGGTATACTTAATAAACTATTTTGTATATATTCATTGCCGCGAACAATACAAGTTGTCAATTTAGCTGGCTTAATTTTTTTATCAGATGTATAAAAAGACAAAAACAGTGGAAAACCTGTAAAGACGCGGCCTTGCCGAAGATTATTTTCTCTTCCCGCCCTTTTTTATGTGCTCCCCTCCTTCTGTGCAGTACATACATTTCGTTCAAACAAATGAAAGTTAAAACAATTAAACAATTTAAAAGGACAGTAATTTAAAGACGATTTTTTACGACGTTGCCACGCCCATTTTTTATTTGGCGTTAATTGAGTTTTGAGTCGATATCTTTATATTTATATATTTGATACAGAAATGCTCCAGCTATATAATAATTTATGTTTCGCATTTATTTGAGCATCGCAAAACCGATTTTTCTACTCAATCATTTATTTCTCTCAGTCAATAATATATAAATTAAGGAAACAAAATCCGACTTTTTTTATACCCTGTACACATACTGTGTATCAGGGTATATTGTGTTTGTGCAAAAGCCAAATGTATGTAACGCAGTGAAGCAGGGGAGGGGGACCCCATAAAGTATATATATTCTTGATCGGGACGACAAGAGAAATTGATTAAGCCATGTCCGTCCGTCCGTCCGTCCTCACCAATGGTTCTCGGAAACTATAAGAGCTAGAGACTTGAAATTTGCTGGGTAGACTCGTGATGCTCGGCAGCAGATCAAGTTCAGATCCAAAGAGATAGAAACATTAAAGTCGGTATGTAGACTCAGTATGTATAGCCCTACAAAACTGCATACCACAAAATCCCCCCCTCATTTTCATTTCCCCTCCCCCAGTTATTTTCTGTAAATTGCTATATCTCCAAAATTATCAAAGGTACGACCCTGAAAATTTGTATACAAGCTCAGTAATAATACATCTTAAAATCTGCATACCACAAACTTCCCCCCTCTTTGATGGCTATCCCTCAGAGGCCGATAAACTTAAATTTTTCGTAACATCCACATTTTTTGACCGATTTTCCTGATATTTTGAACACTATTTGAATAGGCGACGTCAGATCAATATGTTTTTGTAGATTGAGGGTGTGGCACCGCCTGCCATGTGTGCAGGGTATTATATAGTCGAGAATACTCGACTATACCGCACTTACTGGTTTTATTTAGCTGCAGTTGTGTGTCACTCAATTACAAACTAAGAAGGGGATAGAAAACAGCTAATTATTTGATCCGCGAAATCAACACAAAAATCATGATTCCGATTTTAATTAAACTTATTTCTTAGTATCTGAGATCAACGCGTGCAAAGCCTTGTCCGTGACGGACGGATATTTTCAGAGTTCTGCCGCGCCTTCTTTTGGCTATTACATGTGCAAGCATTAAGTACGGGATATAATAAAAACCATTAAGGGAGCTATATTCAGCTTTGCTGAAACTTTTATACTCTTGCAAACATTTCATAATTTTTCTTATTGGAAGTTTTTTCTACTTAATAAGAATCATATATCAATCATAATCAATCATACTACATATCATACTAATATTGCGATCTTCTATATCATCGTTTCACAGAGAAATCGCATTTTTAAGTTTTTCTCTACATGGGCAAGTCCACGCCTTTATGACCGATTTTTATGAAACTTTGGTTTATGGTCAAGGATGTAGAAAAACGCGTATTTGCAAAGTTTCATTGGTATATATTCAGGAACAAAAAAGTTTTTCTAACAAAACCTGAATTTTTGACCGATCGTTCTTATGGCAGATATATGCTATAGTTATCCGACCAAGCTGATCTTTACATACAAACTGCCTGCAATAAGAATAACATTTTCCGCATTTAAATTTTTTCGATAATGTTAAAACTCGCAGTTGGTATTGAAAGAGACAGACGGACATGGCTATATGAACTCGTCTCGTAGTGCTGATTGAATGTATATACTTTATATAGTCGGAGATCCCTCCTTCATGACGAACTTCATGACAATGTTAATATACTCTTTTTGCAAGAGTATCAAAAGTATAAATGTTTCTTGTGTACTAAAAATGATTTCTCATACAATCTTTGATTGAATCCGAAACATCATGGGAGAAGGGAACTTGGCTAAATTGATTCACTCCTGTTCTTTATTACCACAAATAAACTGAAACTAACTGCAATGTGTATTGCATATTTCATGCAATATACAGTATTAATTGATTCAAATTATAATTAAAATTACCTTTTTAAAAATTAGTTTCAAGTAAGTCAACTGTAAATCCGCTTAGTTACACAAGGCAAAAGTATTCAAAGTAAAACTGAAAAAAAGCCAAGACTTAAAATTACAAGACGAAATAAAATTCAACCAAACAGTGCAAAAGGCGAACTGTCAAGTATAGCTTATGTATTCCAAGCACTTGTTAAAAAAAATGGGGGAGGGGGGTTGACATAAAACCACACACACAATAAAATATAAAACTCTAAGCGACTTAAGCCAAGCTTTTTTAAGGTTTAGTATTTTGTTTTTTTTTAAATTCGGAATACTTGATTTATAGTGAATGCGACGCACACGAACGGCACCAAATTAAAACGATCTATCCGTACTCTCGCACAACAGCTTGTTTGCTCGCCGACTACAAACCGAAGACTGAGTTCAAGTAAACGTTGAAACCGATTTGGACGGACGTCGTCATTGACGCCAAGACAAGCTCAATCAAAAACAAAATAGGCGCGCCAGAGCCTGTGTGCAATTACAGACCACTTTATAAGATGAGTCCTACAAAAAATATGCTGTTCAGAAATCAATATAAATTATTTAAATCTAAAAAAAGTAAAGTGTAATTTATTGGGATTGGTCGATTAAATTTGTTGATCAAATATTCAAATCTTCTAGGATACTTCTCAGAATAGAATTTACTAAACAAAAACGCATTCAAATTTTCAAACAATACGGAAAGTACATATAACAGACAAAACAAGAAACAGTGTAATCGTCCTCTATACCAAACAATATATACACTTTAATCGCGTGAAAAACATGATTTTACATACCTTAGAAACCCACTATTTGGCCCTTAATATGCGACAGCTTTAGCATGTCAGAAGTCTTTATCTTAATCATTAAAAAAATATGTCATACCAGGATTCCAGAATTTTCAAGAGCTATTTAATGGATCTATCATGCCTGTTATTTTTCGATGAGGATCAATAATATAATTATAAAGTACATTTGTACGTGGATTTAAAATACTTCCTTCTACATCAGGGCTGTCCAAACTAGATGGGACACAGGGCCAATAAAAATGACTAAATACATTGGGGGCCGCAAAATATTTATAAAAATAAAATACAGGTATAATAGGTATCATTAAATAATATTTATAAAAATAATTTGCTCATTAATTTATTTAAACAAAGAAGATAAAAAAGATTCTGCGGCCCGCGAGCCATGGCTTAGACAGCCCTGTTCTACATAAATTACATATTCACATAAAGTGTGAAGAGTATTATAAGCCAAGATTGCTTAAACTTGAGTTAAACGAGCTTATTAGTTCATATCTGAATCAAAAACATAAACTGAGAAAGAGAGGAATCCAGAGAGCGAGTAATGAATGCGGACTGAGGTGGTCACGTAAAGATAGACACGTTTATCGATCGTTTTTTTTTTTTTTTTTGACTAGCTATACTAAACTGGTATGCTACGAAGTATTGTCGCGTGCGCACACATACATTCATAAAAGTATGTTTACAAAAGCATGTGTTCACCTATTCATGTGTAAGTGCGTTTGTACATTTTCGCATCATTGTAGTTTCACTATTTTCTAGCATAGTTACTTTAATACATTAACTGAAAAAATCAAAAATATATTTACTCTTGATTCTAATCGTTAATCCATATATTCCTTATTTTGTTCTGTGGTTTAAACTATGATTTAAGACGGACGGACAGACGAACATGGTTATATCAACTCGTCTTGATTAAGAATACATACTATATATACTATGTGTTCATCAGCCACGCCTCCCTGTGGGATTTACAAACTTGCGGACAAAGTTATAATACTATTCACTACGTGAATATTATAATGAACTGTGACACATTTGAAATAGAACGGATGCAAGAAATATCTTTCGAATGTCTTCTGAAATTAACGCATTGATACTCCACTGAAACTGTTATTCTTTTTTTCTGTAGAAAATTAACCGGAACGATGTAGACATTTTTATACCCTGTACACATACTGTGTATCGGGGTATATTGTGTTTGTTTGAGCGAAATGTATGTAACGCACAGAAATATGCACTTGCGACTATATAAAGTATATATATTCTTGATCAGGTTGACAAGAGAAATTGATTAAGCCATGTCCGTCCGTCTGTCCGTCCATCTGTCTGTCCGTCTGTCCGTCCGTATTCACCAATGGTTCTCAGAAACTATAATAGCTAGAGACTTGAAATTTGGAGGGTAGACTCGTGATGCTCGGCAGCAGATCAAGTTTGAACGGTTTTGTGCCACGCCCACTCCTTCCCACCCAGCCAGCACCGCCCACTTATTTAAAACGCTATAACTCGAACATCCAAAGAGATAGAAACATTAAAATCGGTATGTAGACTCAGTATAAGTAGCACTACAAAACTGCATACCACAATTTTTCCCCCTCCTCTTCATTTCCCCTCCCCCGGTTGTTTTCTTAAAATTGCTGTATCTTCAAAACTATTAGAGATACGAACCTGAAATTTTGTAGACAAGCTCAGTATGTACGTATCTTAAAAACTGCATACCACAAAATTCCCCTCTTTTTGATAGTTACCCCTCAATGACCTACAAACTAAAATTTTTCGTGAATTCCACATTTTTTGACCGATTTGCTTGATATTTTGAACACTATTTGAATATGCGACGTCAGATCAATATGTTTTTGTAGATTGTGGGTGTTGCACCGGCTACTGTGTGTGCAGGGTATTATATTGTCGAGTATACTCGACTATAGCGTCCTTACTGGTTTTATCATGCTTTAATGTGCTTTAATCTATTTCCATGCTTTGGATTTCGTAATGACTTTACTGAATGTTCCCGTATGCCCACAGTGACAATTATATGTAAACGGCAACAATCGTTTAAGGTAGATTGCAATAAATGTACATATCTGCGTGAGTTAGACAGCTGCATAATAGAATTGTGAAGAAAACTACACGATTTTGAGTAGTAATTATCTATGACCGATAACCCAAAGCGGTTTATTGATTAATTGCAATTATGAGAAATGCAGAGTCTGAGTTGAGTTTGTTGGTCTTTGAGGGGCAACCATGAAAAGAGGGGTATTTTGTGGTATGCAGTTTTTAAGAAATATATTTACTGAGTCTGCATACAGTCGCCTCATATCAGTAACTTCAAAAATGAAATTGTGTTTAAAGAAAAACCTTATTTTTCCCCGATTTTCCTATGACACCTGTATGCTATAGTTGACACACATTTTTTTTTCGATGTCTTTAAATCTCTGGCCAGACTTAGTACTTCAACAGACAGATAGATGGATACAGTCATATCAACTCGTGTTGCCGTGTTTATCAAAAATATATATATACTTCATGTCGTCGGATATATTTCCCTCTCGAGCTGGCATTCTTCATGACAAAGTGAATAACTCATTTTCCAGGAGTATAACAACAACACAGTAGTTTAAATTCAAGTTATAATCAAAATAGACCGACTGGGTCTTTAGGCTCATTAGTTTTTAAAGGAATTTTAAATCCTAATTTAACATAATAACAAACGGGTGATTTTTATTATCAATATAAATCTATAATAACAATATTAAGCAGTAAGAACGCTTGATTTTTCGGCCCTCTGTCTTCCAAAACAAACCAGTAAGGGCGGTATAGTTGAGTATTCTCAACTATATAATACCCTGTACACACACCTATGTTGATAACACGTTAAACATTCGCCAATAGCAGAAGCAGTGTACCACGATATGGTTTGTGTATTTGCTAAGGTGAGGCAGGGCTCACAGTGTAATGTTGCCATTAGATGGCGCTTTAGTACGGATTTTGTTACAAAGAATTGCTGCAAAATTTTAGTGTGTTGATCTTTGCGGGGAAAGCGGTAGTTTGTTGTATGCAGTTTTAACCAGTAAGGACGCTATAGTCGAGTATACTCGACAATATAATACCCTGCACACACAGTAGGTGGTGCAACACCCTAAATCTACAAAAAAATGATGATTTGACATCGCCCGATCAAATAGTGATCAAAATATCAAGTAAATTGGTCAAAAAAAGTAGAATTTACGAAAAATTTTAGTTTGTTGGTCATTGAGGGGTAACTTTCGAACAGAGGGGAATTTTGTGGTATGCAGTTTTAAAGATATATATTTACTGAGCTTGTATACAAAATTTCATGTTCATATCTTTATTAGTTTTGGAGATATTGCTTTTTAGAGAAAACAACTCGGGGAGGGGAAATCAAGGGGAGGGGAAATCAAGGGGAGGGGGAAAAATTGTGGTATGCAGTTTTGTAGAACTCTTCATGTTGAGTCTACATACCGACTTTCATGTTTCTATCTCTTTGGGTGTTCGAGTTACAACGTTTTAAAAAAGTGGGCGGTGCTGGATGGGCGGGAAGGAGTGGGCGTGGCACAAAACCGTTTAAACTTGATGTAGTGCCAAGCATCACGAGTCTACCCTCCAAATTTCAAGTCTCTTGCTTTTACAGTTTCCGAGAACCATTGGTGAATACAGACGGACGGACGGACGGACAGACGGACAGGGCTTAATCGATTTCTCTTGTCATCCTGATCAAGAATATATATACTTTATGGGGTCCCCCTCCCCTCCTTCTATGCGTTACATACATTTCGTTCAAACAAACTTAATATACCCTGACACACTGTATGTGCAGGGTATAAAAAGGTATATTATCTGAGTTTGCATACAAAATTTCAGCATTGTATTCCTTATACTTTAGGAGATACAGAAATTTTAAGAATAAAATGACCTTTTGTTGTGCTCGCTGGGCGGGAAGGAATGGGCGTGGCAAAAATTCCTTCAAAGTTGATCTAGTGTTCGACCACACGAGTCTATCTTCCAAATTTCAAGTCTCTCAGCACCCTGTACACACACTGTGTATCAGGGTATACTCAGTTTGTTTGAGACGGTTTGTATGTAACGCATAGAAGGAGGGGAGGGGGACCCTATAAAGTATATATATTCTTGATCAGAATGACAAGACGAATTGATATAGCCCTGTCTGTCCGTCCGTCCGTCCTCACCAATGGTTCTCGAAAACTATAAGAGCTAGAGACTTGAAATTTGGTGGATAGACTCGTGAGGTCAAACGCTAGATCAAGTTTGAAGGAATTCTTGGCACGCCCACTCCCTCAGTAAACATACCACAAACTTTCATTTTTAACGCTGTGTGACAACGCAAAGACAAACAAATTGAAATTTGGCATAAATTGCGCTTTGAACACTGCTTTATCCTATTTGTAACAAAAACCGTATATAACACTGCGAAAACTGTTAGAGCTAGAAACTTGAAATTTGGAAGATAGACTCGTGTGGTCGAACACTATGCCAACTTTGAAGGAATTTTTGTCACGCCCACTCCTTCTTGCCCATCGAGCACAACCAAAGATCATTTTTTTCTGAAAATTGCTGTATCTCCTAAAGTATAAAAGATACAATGCTGCAAACTCATTTAACATACCTTTTTAAAACTGCATACAACAAACTACCACTTTCCCCGCAAAGACCAACAAACTAAAATTTTGCAGCAATGCTTTGTAACAAAATTCGTACTAAATCACCATCTAATGGCAACATTGCACTCTGGGCCCTGCCGTACCTTACCAAATACACAATTCATATCGTGGTACACTGCTTTTGCTGTCAGCGAAAGTTAAACGTTTTATAAACATAGGTGTGTATACAGGGTATTATAGAATACTCAACTATACCGCCCTTACTGGTTTTTAATGCAGTGCGTACACCACCCTCTAATTATATCCTGGATCTTATGGTACAAGTGGTGTATATTAGTTTTGTGCGCATCGATAATGTATGTAACACCCAGAAGGAGACATCTCCGACTATACAAAGTATAGATATTCTTGATTAGCCTGACAAGACGAGTTGATACAGCCATGTCCGTCTGTCTGTTTGTCGATCTGTATGAACGCCTAGATCCCGGAAACAATAACAGATAGAACCAAAATCTTTTCGAAAGTCAATTCTGTCAGTCATTAAGCAGATCAAGTTTATTTTGTTTTTCCCTTTTTGACTTAGTTTAGGGGCAAGGGGCAAATGACTGGAACAACGTCGGGTAAAAAGCTTACAAAAGTCGTATTATCTCGGTTGTCTTTTGTGATAGGAACAGCAAATTTGGAGTGTCTATGGCTGACCCGAACCCTAAGAAGATAGAATACAAAAATGGGCGTGGCCACGTCCGTATATAGTAAAATTACGAAACGCTATATCTCAATTACAAAATGGGCGTGGCCACGCCCACATGTTGCCAAAATAGAAAAACATTATATCTTTGGAACCAATTGATCTACAAGAGCAAAACTTTGTATGTACGATATTGAATGGAAATTAAATCGGTTTCGATTAAAAAGTGGGCGGGGCAACGCCCTTTAACAGCCGTTTCAAATTAAAGGTACAGGCTATGTCGGAGTCGAGTACTGTCGACTCCAATCCTTACTGGATTGCTTTTAATTTATTTGAAAACAGTCACACCCCCAATCTACAAAAACATATTGATCTGACGTCGCATATTCAAATAGTGTTCAAAATATCAAGAAAATCGGTTAAAAAATGTGGATTTTACGAAAAATTTAAGTTTGTTGTCCTGAGAGAGGGGAAATTTGTGGTATGCAGTTTTTAAGATGTATTATCACTGAGCTTGTATACAAAATTTCAGGTTCATACCTTTGTTAGTTTTGGAGATACAGCTTTTTTAAGAAAAATATTTGGAGTGGGGAAATTAAGGGGAGGGGGTAAAATTTTGGTATGCAGTTTTGTTACTCATACTGAGTATACATACCGACTTTCATGTTTCTCTTTGGATGTTCGAGTTATAGCGTTTTCAAAAAGTGGGCGGTGCTGAATGGGCGGGAAGGAGTGGGCGTGGCACAGAACCATTCAAACTTGATCTGCTGCCGAGTATCACGAGTCTACCCACCAAATTTCAAGTCTCTAGCTCTTATAGTTTCTGAGAACCATTGGTGAGGACGGACGGACGGACAGACGGACGGACATGGCTTAATTAATTTCTCTTGTCGTCCCGATCAAGAATATATATACTTTATGGGGTCCCTCGACCCTCCTTCTGTGCGTTACATACATTTGGCTTTTGCACAAACACAATATACCCTGATATACAGTATGTGTACAGGGTATAAAAATACCGTTCTATATTGAACACACATACACACATACAATCATGATAATTCATATTTTACAATGCATTGCATATGTACATATATGTTAAAAGGGGAATTAATAATTTAGTTTTCAACAACACTAAAATGATTGGGATTTTAAAATACTTCTTAGCGATTTTGTCAAAATGGTTTCAAATATAGTGTCCGCGTCCGGGTAAAAGAGCCTCCGGTTGTTGGAATGACATTTCCAAAAAATAAAAACAACGTAAAATAAATGCAAAAATATTAATGAAAAGGCTGTGTACACGAAATTTGTCTGGCTATTGGTGGTATCCGGTTACAATAAATTTCACTGTATATATGTACATATGGATGTATGTATTTTTAAATCATTCTTTATTTAAACTCACAACGTAAATTTACCGACGACAATTATCACAAATTTCTTATTGCATCCGCTGCAGTGCATCCAACTCAAATGCTGAAGCAAACTAGACGCTAAACAATATTCGATAATGGTCAATTACAATCTCCTACCGTAGCTCTGTGATGAAATTTCGAGTTTTCATAAATTAGTGGTGTGGTTTACAATGTTATACCTCGCACACATAGTGTGTGCTTGCTTAACATCAAAATTATGTGTATAGCCAATAGAAGGATCAGTGTAAGTCCTCAAACATCTGAAGCGATAAAAACATAAAGAAATCGATTGGTACTATATGTGCAGGGTATTATATTGTTGAGATTACTTGACTATACCGCCCATACTGGTTTGTGCATGCAGTTGCAGCTTGATTGACTTTAAGCAAACCAGCTCTGATGTAAAACAGGTTTCTTAACCCAAAAGTACCCAAATAAGTTTGTGGAATGTGTGCAATCCCAATTGTGAAAAGGACAAATTTGATGTGAGTTCAAAAAGTAGAACGCGCACTTTTACAAAGTCTATTATTAGGACGATGCGTTGATTGTTTAAATGCTCTTTAATAAGTGTGGGAATTGTTGATATACAGAGATAAGCTACTTACTAAACGTAATCTAATTATAAATAACCAGGCAACATAAAGAAAATATTGATGACGACAGTCTTGAGACGAATTTACTTACTGGATTGAATTTAAGTTTCTGAAAGTTGTAAATGGCATACATGAAGTGTACGTCAATAACTGGAAAGACGCCAATAACCAAAACAAAATTAACAGCGTGGAAAGACGTAAAAAAAAGAAACGGTCGACAGTAGAGCTAACCAGCTACCAAACGATGAAACACTATTAACATCGTTCGTACTTGCAGTAAGTTTGTTACAAAAATAAACAGTTCCAGCAGCGACTGAGTGCAAGACAAATGTAGCATTTTTAACATACACCGCATTGCGATTTCGTGACTGTTGTATTACATTTCGGTGCAGTGCGGTGCACTGATCTATGGCTTTTTGAATTGCATTGTAGTTATTGTTGTCTTGATTGAGATATAGTCTCTTTGCACTCTTGGTGATACAATTCCGCGACAACGCAGTAAAAATCGACGAAACTTAAACGCTAGCAACGAAATTCATGAAGAAAGCAATATGTATGTACAATACACGAATAAATAGTAAATAGCTTGTATATGTATACTTGTATGTACATGTACATATTATGTATATATATAATATTTACTTACAAATTAATAAACTTTCGAATTTTACGCTTGTAATTTGTACAAATATATGTATTTAATGTGTACTTCGTTAATAGAAAACCAGTAAGAACACTATCTTCGGCCTTGCCGAAGATTAAACACTCTTCACGGCCTTCTTCTAGTGCCACGATAATTTTTTTTCGTCGGAATCTTATTTCTCTTTATCTTAACAGCCTACATACAAATACTTATTGTTGTAACTCATTGAGTTCCAGAGATATGAAAATTTATGACTTTTGATCACTCCCATTTTTTTATACTCTTCACGTATTTAACCATGTCCGTCTGTCTGTCTGTATGTATGCACACTAGCCCCTCAGTTTTGAAGATGTCGAGGTGAAATTTTGCACAGAGTCTTGAAATTTATTACGATGAATCATTTGTCGGAACCGGCAAGATCGGATCATTGGAACTGGTAGCTTTCATACGCAAAGAAGAAGAAAAACCAATTTGAATCGTTGTATGGAAAGCAAAAAGTAAAAAAGGAAGAGAAAACTTTTTTGGAAAACTTTTTTGTTTTGGAAGAGATACACCCACTTATAGCAAAAATCTATAATTTGCATATCTCCGGTACCCAATGAGCAAAATGAGCAAAAAATATCAAGTAAATTTGTCAAAAAAAAATAGAATTTACGAAAAATTTGAGTTTGTTGGTCATTGAGGGGTAACTTTCGAACAGACGGTAATTTTGTGGTATGCAGTTTTCAAGATATATATTTACTGAGCTTGTATACAAAATTTTATGTTCATACCTTTATTTGTTTTGGAGACATTGTTTTTTATAGAAAACAACTGGGGGAGGGGAAATTAAGGGGAGGGGGAAAAATTGTGGTTTGCAGTTTTGTAGAGCAATACATACTGAGTCTACTTACTACTTTCATGTTTCTATCTCTTTGGATGTTCGAGTTATAGCGTTTTAAAAAAGTGGGCGGTGCTGGATGGGCGGGAAGGAGTGGGTGTGGCACAAAACCGTTCAAACTTGATCTGCTGCCGAGCATCACGAGTCTACCTTCCAAATTTCAAGTCTCTAGCTATTATAGTTTCTGAGAACCATTGGTGAGTACGGACAGACAGACAGACGGACGGACGGACAGACGGACGGACATGGCTTAATCAATTTCTCTTGTCATCCTGATCAAGAATATATATACTTTATATAGTCGCAAGTGAATATTTCTGTGCGTTACATACATTTCGCTCAAACAAACACAATATACCCCGATACACAGTATGTGTACAGGGTATAAAAATGGGCGTTGCACAACAAACGCCGTGAAGAGTATCTAAGCTTCAGCCTTGCTGAAGTTAGCGTCCTTACTGGTTTGTAGATCAAATAGTCTTCACGCCTCACTAAGAACATAAACTGAAGTTTTGAGTCAATTCATACTGAACCAAAAAAGTCCACGTTTTTCATTATTTTCATGTGTGCTCGAAACTCTGTAATATTATTAAATGTGCTGAACATTTACGACAAATCTTATAAATTGTACGTTTTCATAGATTCGCCGTTGATATAGTTTTAATGGATTTATTTAAAGTTGCCACTGAATTTGCCCAGAATTTTAAATTATTGTGCCGACGATTGTGGAAAGTAAAAGAAATATGTAATATGTCAAATCCACCATTTTCAACGATGACTGTGTACCACATTTTTTGTTTGTACTCGAATTGTTTAGTATCATTGATAATTCAAAGATGATCGGAAGAAAATAATGTTATGTTGTACATTTTATTTTCAACACGAAATACACCAGGTATACGATCGTTAAAGCGTTAAGAAGAGTACGCGAGAGATGTAGTTGAAAAATACGATG
This sequence comes from Phortica okadai, assembly GCA_034638295.1. Classification (NCBI taxonomy): domain Eukaryota; kingdom Metazoa; phylum Arthropoda; class Insecta; order Diptera; family Drosophilidae; genus Phortica; species Phortica okadai. The sequence goes on along the minus strand of CM067848.1, from coordinate 15,593,924 downwards.
ACTGAATATCAATTCAATGATGAGTAATGGATTATAAATAATAAGTAGCTTACCAGCTATTTGCTAAGTCTCCCAAGTGTGAAGATGGTTTTCATGCAGCCCAGGCATGCGTGTACTCAACATAAGGTTTTCCATATCTTCGACCATAATCCCATGTTTCTCACTTGCTTTCACGAAATCGAAAACTCGGCCGCACGCTTAAGAAAACAAAATTAACACTTAATCACATTTTTTTGACAGAATCTATTGTCTCTTCATCTTATTAGCCTATACATCGTTTTTCTTTGTTTTTGCTCATTGGGTACCGGAGATATGCAAATTATCGATGTTTGCTCTAAGTGGGCGTAACCATGCCCATTTTTTGGTCGAAATTGTGTTCACGTCTCCCGAAATCTCGATGAAACTTTCAGGCATTCAGTCAGACTATGTAAAACTACGATGTTTGAAATTTCAGCCCTCTATCTTCCAAAACAAAAAAGTTTTCCATGTAACGATTCAAATTTATGGTTCTTCTTCAGTTCGTGTGAGGGCTACCAGTGCCAGTAATCCGATATGGCCGGTTTCGACAAATGAGTTGATCGCACAAAAAATAAGTCTCTGTGCAAAATTTCAGCTCGATATCTTCAAAACTATAGGAGGAGATCGTATATACACAGACTGACGGTTATAAAAATTATTTTTGAGGAAAAAGGTAAAAATTATTTATAATAGTTATTTTCAACTCAATTTTCAAAAGGGGGTCGTACCTTTGTTTATTTTGGAGATATAGCAATTTACAGAAAATAACTCGGGGAGGGAGAATGAAAAGGAGGTATGCAGTTTTGTAGGGCTATACACACTGAGTCTACATACCGACTGTAAATACTTTACACTTTAAATGAGCACTCGTCAACGTTTAGATTTGTACTGATTCGTCCAAGGCGGACGTCGCTTTATTTATACTAAATTTCCTTAATACTAACGCCGTGTTTGTAAGGCACTGCGTGTGGTCCTTAATTTCTATTGGTTAATTTCACTAATTACTATATTATCCTAACACTGTGTTTGTAAGACAACAGTGTGATCTTATTGGTCGCTTATCCTAATTACCATTTATGGCTGCCATATACTAATTACTATTTATGGCCGCCGGATGTTTAGGGGTCTTGCGACCCTTCTGTTGGAAATACCTGATATATCATTAGGAATTTCCTAAGAAGCGATATGATACACGCGTGTCTCGCAGACTGTCCACACGTCGTAGTATCTTTATATGTTCATTCTTGAACATTCTCCGGGGGCCCAGAAAATGTCATGGCTAATAATTTCTTCTTATTGTGTTTCTTACGTGTTTTGCTGTTCTTTTTAAGTTTCCTTTCCTTTTCTACGACCTCCGTATCCGTTGCACTGACATTGTCGCTGGATCGTTTCGAAGCTGACTTCTTTGATTGCATGGATCTCTTAACCAGGGGACGATTGTCTGAATTGGACTCTACGCTATTGCGACTCGGCTTCATCGGTTGTGATGAAATTGAATTATATCGTATACGTTTCTTTAGTTTATCGTCAGGCGCCAATGTCCTTTCCACAGTTTCCTCACGTTCCGATTTCTTGGCGCTCTCCGCAAGCTGCTGGTTGTCGGCACTTTCTGGCTTCCAAGGCCGCTTTTGATAGTCCAGTTTGACTATTGTCGACGCAGTGATCACCTTTTTATGTGATTTTCTCGCTATGTTGCCAGAAATTATCCAGCCGAACTTGGTTTTTTGTCCCAGCATACCTTTTACTGTTTTGATACGGCTCATCATTATTGCTGGAAACAAGTCCGCACCGATAATCATGTCGACTCTGCTGGGCTGGTTGAAATGGGGGTCCGCCAACGTGCAGTTCTTCCAATCTTTCTCCATGTCGAGCTCAATACCTCTGCTTGGAAGCGCTTTGTGAAATTTTGGTAGAACAAGCGCCTCCGACTCTATTTTAAAGCTACTGGCATATCTCGGCTTTATTTGAAGGTGGACACTAGTCTTTGCCACCTCGACGCCTGTCGAGGAAATTCCCTGCAACTCAACCTTTTGTTTTGTCCTCTTGAGTCTTAAAAGTTGTGCAGCTTCCTCCGAAATTAAGGTTCTTTGCGAGCCTCCATCCATCAAGGCTCTCAGCAGTTTATATCCACCGCTCGCAGTTTTCACATGCACAACTGCTGTAGCCAGAAATGTATCCTGGTCTTTATTTTTTACGAAGTCGACACTTTCAGTTTTGGTGTCTTCATGCAACAAATTGTTATGCGATTTGTGGCATCGATGGCACCTCCAGTTCTTTTCACAGTCTTCAAAACTGTGACTGCCAAGGCAACGGAAGCATAGATCGTGTGCTATCACAAATTCCCTTCTGTGAACGACCGGCGCTGCTTTAAATTTTTGGCACCTTACAATATCGTGCCCGGTTATGGAGCAGTAACGGCATGCCTTCTGATGCGAGTCCACCTTGACATTTTTTTGCACTGAATTTATTGAGTTATAAAGCTGTTCAATAAATTCGAGTACATCAGTCAATTGTTGAATGTCTCTCGCCTTTTTCACGTGCTGTTCGTACAGCGTCAAGACTTCCGGTGAAAACTGACGCAGTAAGATATGGGCGAAAATTACATCAGCCTCATGTCCTATTTTCGCTTTTTCCTTAAGAATGTGAATGCTATCTCTTGAGACATCAAGGAATTTGCGGACGTTATCTTCGCAGTTCAGCTTCAGGGTCTCAATGCCCAACAATCTATTTAGGTGGTCAGCAAATATTTTACGATTATTTTGGTATCGTTTTTTAATTAGCTCCCATGCTGCTTCGTAATTAGCAGCTGAGCCATTCAGAAGATGACCAACCACCACTTTCGCTTCTCCTTTTAAGCATGCTTTCAGGTAATTTAGTTTCCTGGCATTGCTAATGCCTGTTCTATAGTGAATTGTTTCACTGAACAGTTCAAAAAATGTAAACCATTCCTTTGCATTTCCATCGAAATGTGGAAGCTCTAACTTTGGCAATTCGGGAACATCGATTTCTGATGTCCTCGATTCTTGTTTTGGCAAAACCGGCTGGCTAGCTCTTTCTAATTCTTTAGCCCGTTCAATCAGCCCAATCATTGCCTTCGTGATATCTAATTTAAGTCGGTTTAGATTTTTTTTGTTGAACGCCTGAGTATGATACCGACTTTTCAGGCTCTCGACCATACCATTTATTTCCATCAAGATGTACTCCAGTTCGCGATGGCAGGTCATAACCGTCGATACATCTGCCATCTCTTTGTATGCGCTGGCATCTTGTATGGCTTCTCTCGCCATCTCCGCCATATCATCCAAGTCTTCAACCAAGCTGTCAACTGGACTTGGTGATCGTAGCAAGCTTCCTGCCTTGGATTGGCTGTCAATTTGCTTTGCTTCGGGGCTATGTGCCGAAGCTGCACCACTAGTCCCAGGCCTGTTTTGGTCAGCAACTTCGACCTTCATTAGCGCATCCTTGATTGGCACCATAATTGCTGATCTTTATTGTTTTTCCACTGCAAACTTGTTGGTTTAAACCTTTAAGAGGTAATTGTTTTGGTCGCCTAGTTGACCTTGCTGTGCCTCGACTCACAGCTGGCTTAAACCAACGATTGCTTCTTTGGAAGTTCTTATTTGCGCTTTTTTTAAACGCAAAATTATTTTAAGTCTGCTGTTACAGCCACAGACACGCTTCTTTTATGCACAGCACTTAGTGCGATACCCAAGCCTACACAGCGTTTAGTGTATTTTACTTGCTTTGAGTTGTATGTTTCCGTAAGTTTAACACTTTCGTATAAACTTACAGTGAGAAGTTGTTCTTTATTTAATTTAAAGACACAACAATGTGAGTAGCGAGACTTGACCCACAACTTGTTTAACAAATTCGATGAAGAACATTCCCGTTCTTCATCCGGCTCGAAGGACCAAAAAATGTAAATACTTTACACTTTAAATGAGCACTCGTCAACGTTTAGATTTGTACTGATTCGTCCAAGGCGGACGTCGCTTTATTTATACTAAATTTCCTTAATACTAACGCCGTGTTTGTAAGGCACTGCGTGTGGTCCTTAATTTCTATTGGTTAATTTCACTAATTACTATATTATCCTAACACTGTGTTTGTAAGACAACAGTGTGATCTTATTGGTCGCTTATCCTAATTACCATTTATGGCTGCCATATACTAATTACTATTTATGGCCGCCGGATGTTTAGGCGTCTTGCGACCCTTCTGTTGGAAATACCTGATATATCATTAGGAATTTCCTAAGAAGCGATATGATACACGCGTGTCTCGCAGACTGTCCACACGTCGTAGTATCTTTATATGTTCATTCTTGAACACCGACTTTAATGTTTCTATCTCTTTGGATGCTTGAGTTATAGCGATTTAATAAAGTGGTTGGGGCTGGATGGGCGGGAAGGAGTAGGCGTGAAAAAACTAAATAAACTGATCTGCAGCCGAGCATCACGAGGCTACCCTCCAAATTATCGTTTCCGAGAACCGTTGGTGAGGACGGACAGATGGACGGACATGGCTCAATCAATTTCTCTTGTCGTCCTGATCAAGAATATATATACACTAAACCGAAAAATTAAAGGATATAAAAAAAATTTTTATTTTGGAGCCTTTTTTGACGACGAATAACTTGGAAAGTATTGGTCGTACAACAAAAGTTAAAAAAAAGAAATTGTAGCTAGTTCTTGAATCTAATCACGTTTTTTTTTTATGATGAGAGGTTTAAGATTCATCGTAAGAATAGCAAAAAAAAAAAAAAAAAAAAATCCATTTTTTTCTTCTTTTTTTGAAACAATATTTCTACAGATGTGGGTTCAAGATGTTTGTACCACCATAGAAAATTTCATTACCTTTAATTTGAGTTACTGTGGAGCTCTGTCGCATAATTTTCCGCGGAGTTATCGTTGCTCAAAGCAAAAAAGCCATTGTTGACTTTGCTAATCGATAACTCGAAAACTGTTGATGCTACAAAAAACGACAGTAGCTTTTTACAAACTCCAAATCATTTTCTACAAAGTTAATTTAGTAAGATTTAATGGATAAATTTTTTTCAATGCGAAAATGATAGCTGAAAAAAAGTATAAATTTAGCAAAATTGGCTATTTTTGGATAATTTGGTGTATCTTTGGATATAGTCCATAATGGAACGAGCCAGACTATAAGTTTTTGACCTTAAGGTACACTGAAAACCAGGGTTTGAAAAGCTACGCTACTCCCGTAGTTTTTCGTTTTGCTATTGCTACCGCTCTCACTTTGACGAGAGCCGGAGCAGAGCAATAGCAAAAAAACGAAAAAGTATGTGCTCTGCTCTGCTCGTAGTTTCGTCGTGTGATAAACTATAGCAATAGCAATAGCAAAAAATTAGATCCTGTGCTCTGCGTAGCCGTAGCAGTAGTACAAAATTGAGAGCGAGATGAGAGCAGAGCAAATAATATTTTATCATGTGCTACGGCTCCCGTGTGTGTGGGAGATAGCTTATACTCTATTGAGTAGATTCCCCAAGTATAAGATTTCTAAGTGGTGACGCCGGTGTTGGACAGACCATTGATTCTGTAAAATCGGCTAATTTACTCCTGCGTGGCAGATTAAGATAAGGTGGGCTTATTACATGATTATATGTGTTGTGTCTATACTTGTTGAACTTTATTTCACAACTGGATCATCTTCTTACATTTTTACATATACATATTTCTTATTTCTAAATTCTCCAAACTAAGTGTTGGTTAACGATATCGTTACATAAGACCGATACTACATCTCTCCACCACTTATTTTGTGTAACGTACTGGCTTCTTTATGTTACGTGTCGAGCGACGCAAGACAACTTCTTCTTGTATAGCTCTGTCTGACGCTGGCGGTGTCTTCTCAATTGTCTTGGATGCGGTCACTTGAGTCGTAGATAAATTGTTGCTGTTGGTTGTTCGTTGCCCTACCTCAACTTCAGGTGCTGGTGGTGTCAGTGCCGTGTGTCCAGGGGTCATCATAGGAATCAAACAACTTTGACGTGGTTGCTCAATGTGCTCATTCGACGGAGTATTTGTCACAGAATTTCCTACCTTCCTTAGTTGATCTACATGTCGTTTCCAGGTTCTTTGATCATCAAGGCGAACTTCGTAATGAATGTTGCCCCGCTGCTTTACAATTGTCGCAAACTGCCATTTGTCTTTACCCAAATAGTCTCGTGCTGCCACTCTCTCTCCTGGCGAAAATGATTTGATTGGATCTTTATGTTCGTAAGCTTTCATTTCGTTTTGTGGTAGAATCAGCTCTAATCGTGATTGTATCTGTCTTCCCAACATGAGCATAGCAGGTGATTTTCCAGTAGCTGGATGTATCGCTCTCCGATAAGCCATTAGGATTTTTGGACGCTCAGACGCTATGGCGTTGCCGTTGCAATTTAAAGTCTTTAGTTTGTTCTTAAAAGTTTGAACAAATCTCTCTGCTTGACCATTCGTTGCTGGATGATATGGAGCACCTTGCTTGTGTATAATACCATTATTCTTTAAAAAACTTTTATACTGTTCTGCGTTGAATTGTGTTCCAGAATATTAGGTATACCAAATATCGCAAAAATTTCTCGACATTTATCGATCGTCGTTTGTGTCGTCATGTTTGGAACTACATGTACTTCCGGCCATTTAGAATATGCATCAACCATTACAAATAGATATTTTCCCATAAATGGCCCAGCATAATCGACGTGTACACGTTCAAACGGTTTTGTTGCTAATTTCCATTCTTGCAAAGGTATTTTCTTAGGCTCTGCGCGTGTGACTTGGCATGTGCTACAATTAGATACCATATCCTCGATATCTTTATCCATTTGGTGCCACCAACAATATGCTCTTGCTAATGTTTTCATTTTGGTTATACCAAAGTGTGCCGTATGTAATTCGTTAAGTACTCTTTGTCGTAATGGTTTTGGTATGTAGAATCGTATACCACGTAACACACAGCCGTTGTGTAGACTGAACTCTATTATTGGAATTCCAAACCTGTCTTTACTTGCAGCTTCACGACCATATCTGAGACATTGTACTAAAATATTGATTTCTTCATCTTTCTTTGTTGCCTCTCTTAAATCCATCGCTGTAACTGGTAGATTTTCAATAAGTTCATCTTCAATGATGTCAACTTCCTCGATGTATTGGTACTCTTCTTTGTTTGGTAACCTGGATAATGCGTCCGCATTTGCGTTTTCTTTTGATCGCTTGCAACGTATTTCAAAATCGAAATTTTCCAGAAATATTGCGTAATGTTGCATCCGCGTTGCTGATAATATTGGTAAACCTTTGTTTGACGCGAATATTTGCGCAATGGCTTTGTTATCGGTAACTAAAATGAATTTTCTGCCATATAAATATTGGTAAAATTTGCGTACACCAAAAATAACTGCATATGCCTCTTTATCGATTTGACTGTACCGTTGTTGTACTTTACTTAACGTTTGCGAGGCGAACTGTAAAGGTTTTTCAATACCGTTTTCGTACTCATGACTCAATACAGCACCCACACCAATTGGACTAGCATCCACTGCTAAAACTATTGTCACTTTTGAATCATAATGTGTCAGTACTGTGGTTGTTTGCATCTGATTCTTTATTTCTTCAAAAGCCTGCTTGCAATTTTTGTTAAAATCGAACTTTACGTCGTCATGCAGTAGTTGATTTAATGGATACATAATGCTGCTTAAATTTTTTACAAACCTGCCATAATAATTTACCAGACCTAAGAATGCTCTAACCTCATCCCTTTTATTTGGTTCCTTCATGTTTTTTATTGCATCTACTTTGTTTTTCAACTTATGAATTCCTTCCTTATCATTTAGGTATCCACAATATTCAATCGCGTTTTTCATAATTTCACATTTTTCCCAATTTATACGCATGTTGTACTTTTCCAAACGTGCAAATACTTCCTTCAATCTTTTCACATGTGTTTCATCATTTTCCGCTGTGATTTTTATGTCGTCTAAAAACACAGAAACTCCTGGAATGTCTCCAAATACTTGCTCCATTAATCGTTGCCATTTTGCCGGTGCGCTGGCTATACCAAACATTAATCGTGTAGGCTGATAAAGTCCTTTATGTGAGTTTAATGTCATTAACTGTCTGTCTTCTGGATGTACCTCCAATTGAAGATATGCTTTTGACAAATCTATCTTTGAAAACTTACTTCCTCCCGCAACCTTACTAAACAGCTCTTCGATAGTGGGTATAGGATGTTGATCAATTAATAATTCTGGATTTAACGTTACCTTATAATCGCCACATATGCGTATCGTTCCATTTCGTTTACGAACTACCACAATTGGTGTAGCCCACTCGCTTTGGTCTACTTTTACCAATAGACCCGATGCTACTTGGCTTTCTATTTCTTTCTCGACTGATTCCAACAATGGAAACGCTACACGTCTAGCTTTTAAAAACCTTGGTTTCGCTGTTGGTTTTAGATACAACCGTGCTTGCACATCAGCAATTTTTCCAGCTGACAAGGAAAACACACTTGGAAATTCCGCCTTTAGCATTTTCTCTATATCTGAAGGTGTGGAAACCATTTTAATACAGTTTATAATTCGTTGGTCTTGTAATTGATCATTTAATATTTTCGACCAATTTATTTTAACGTCACGCAGCCACTCTCGCCCTAATAAAGGTCTGCGATTGGAGTGCACTACGTACATTCTGGCGTTCACTGCCCCTTTTTCACCTTTAACTTGTACGTTAATAAATCCAACACAATCTATCGACTTTCCACAATAGCTTACTAACTCCGTATCTGATTTCATTACCTTTTTATTTGGAAATTGCTTCTTTGTATCCTCAAAGTTTATAATTGTAACCGGTGATCCTGTGTCAATCTCAAAATCTATTTGTTTACCGCTCACTTCGCACTTGTACATTATTTTTGCTCTATTGCAACTTCGTTCGTGCACATTATTTATCTGCATTAGTTCTTCAATTTCTTTGACTTCCTCTTCAACGGAATTATCATTAATTTGATGTAATTGTTTTAGTTCCTTAAAACACATTTTCTTCAGATGTCCAATTTTACTGCAAAAATGACATTTTGCTTCTTTATATTTGCACTCATTTGCCATATGATTTTCGTTGCCACATCGGTAACATCTATTTTTATTGTGCAACCCTTGTGACTTTATCGCATAATATGTTGTATGTTCCTGCTCCCAAATAATGCAGTAACATTTTTGGTTTCTTTGCCTCCTCGCAGCCGTATATTTCCATTGCCGTTTCTAGACGTTTTACCCAACGAGCAAAAGTCGTTGTGTGTGGGTCGAATGCATCAAAATTGAAAAATGTCGTAGCCATCATGCTCACGTTTACTTGATCCTCTGCCACGTTTTCTTGATCTTCTGCCACGTTTTCTTGATCTTCTGCCATTCAATCAATTCACGCCTCTAATTTCTATTGCGTTTGTACTGTAAAAAACGCTGGAGAATTAAACCACGCTTGTACTGTAAAAAACGCGTTCTTTTTAGTTTTTATCCTCGTCGCCAATTGTTGTGTCTATACTTGTTGAACTTTATTTCACAACTGGATCATCTTCTTACATTTTTACATATACATATTTCTTATTTCTAAATTCTCCAAACTAAGTGTTGGTTAACGATATCGTTACATAAGACCGATACTACAATAAGTCTCCGTTTTTTATTTCAATTCACTTTATTATGACAGAAAACAGCAAAAAACCAGTAAGGACGCTATAGTCGAGTATACTCGACAATATAATACCCTGCACACACAGTAGCCGGTGCAACACCCTCAATCTACAAAAACATATTGATCTGACGTCGCATATTCAAATAGTGTTCAAAATATCAAGCAAATCGGTCAAAAAATGTGGAATTCACGAAAAATTTGAGTTTGTAGGTCATTGAGGGGTAACTATCAAAAAGAGGGGAATTTTGTGGTATGCAGTTTTAAAGATACGTACATACTGAGCTTGTCTACAAAATTTCAGGTTCGTATCTCTAATAGTTTTGAAGATACAGCAATTTTAAGAAAACAACCGGGGGAGGGGAAATGAAGAGAAGGGGGAAAAATTGTGGTATGCAGTTTTGTAGTGCTACTTATACTGAGTCTACATACCGACTTTAATGTTTCTATCTCTTTGGATGTTCGAATTATAGCGTTTTAAAAAAGTGGGCGGTGCTGGATGGGCGGGAAGGAGTGGGCGTGGCACAAAACCGTTCAAACTTGATCTGCTGCCGAGCATCACGAGTCTACCCTCCAAATTTCAAGTCTCTACCTATTATAGTTTCTGAGAACCATTGGTGAATACGGACGGACAGACAGACGGACGGACAGACAGACGGACGGACAGACAGACGGACGGACAGACGGACGGACATGGCTTAATCAATTTCTCTTGTCATCCTGATCAAGAATATATATACTTTATATAGTCACAAGTGCATATTTCTGTGCGTTACATACATTTCGCTCAAACAAACACAATATACCCCGATACACAGTATGTGTACAGGGTATAAAAAGATCAGAAAAACAAACACACACGAGAGTCGTAGCACATGATAAAATATCATTTGCTCTGCTCTCATCTCGCTCTCAATTTTTTACTACTGCTACGGCTACGCAGAGCACAGGATCTAATTTTTTGCTATTGCTATTGCTATAGTTTATCACACGACGAAACTACGAGCAGAGCAGAGCACATACTTTTTCGTTTTTTTGCTATTGCTCTGCTCCGGCTCTCGTCAAAGTGAGAGCGGTAGCAATAGCATAGCAATTTTTTTGAAAATCTCGCTGCTACGGAGTAGTAAATTCAAACCCTGCTGAAAACAACCCAATCATTGTCGAAGCCAAAATGTTTTTTTTTCTTAGTGTCATAAAGGCTCAAACTTATCGTTTCCGCGGAACGTCACCAAAACTGTCAATTTTTGAAGAAATCTCACTAACGTACAATTTTTGAATTTTTATGCATTTGTTCAACACGAAAAATTTTTTTTTAGCAATAAAGCGAAATTTAATAAATCAAAGACATCAATTAAAGAGAAAACCGTTGTGTCACTATAAAAAAAACTAAATGAATAGTTTTCATGCCTCCCTAACAACATAACTGTAATGTTTCAAGTCAATTCGTTAAAAAAACAAAAAAGTTTTCCATACAACGGTTCAAGTTTTGCGATAAGTGGGCGTAGCCATGCCCACTTTTGGTCAAAATAGTTTTCATTCCTCCCTAAGAACATAACCGTAAAGTTTCAAGTCAATTGGTTAAAAAACAAAAAAGTTTTGCATACAAAGGGTCAAGTTTAACTATAAGTGGGCGTGGCTACGCCCACTTTTGGTTAAATTAGTTTTAATTCCTTCCTAAGCACATAACTGTAAAGTTTCAAGTCAATTGGTTAAAAAACAAAAAAGTTTTGCATACAAAGGGTCAAGTTTAGCTATAAGTGGGCGTGGCTACGCCCACTTTTGGTTAAAATAGTTTTCATTCCTCCCTAAGAACATAACTGTAAAGTTTCAAGTCAATTGGTTAAAAAACAAAAAAAGTTGTCCATACAACGGGTCAAGTTTCGCTATAAGTGGGCGTGGCCACGCCCACTTTTGGTCAAATTAGTTTTAATTCCTTCCTAAGAACATAACTGTAAAGTTTCAAGTCAATTGGTTAAAAAACAAAAAAGTTTTCCATACAACGGCTCAATTTTCGCTATAAGTGGGCGTGGCTACGCCCACATTTGGTTAAAATAGTTTTCATTCCTCCCTAAGAACATAACTGTAAAGTTTCAAGTCAATTGGTTAAAAAACAAAAAAGTTTTCCATACAACGACGTGAATGTTCCTTCTCTTCCTCTTCTTCATTTTGTATGGGAGCTACCAGTTCCAGATGTCCAACCTCAATGAAACTTTCAGGCATGTAGTCGGACTATGTAAAACTACTATATTTAAAATTTCAGCACTCTATTGTACAAAACAAAAAAGTTTTCCATACACCGATTCAAGTTTTGTTCACTTTTCTTCTTCTTTTCGTATGGGAGCTACCTGTTCCAATAAACCGATCATGCTGGTTCCGACGAATTATTCATCGTAATAAATTCGAAGACTCTGTGCAAAGTTTCAGCTCGATAGCTTCAAAACTGAGGGATTAGTTTGCATACATACAGACAGACAGACGGACATGGCTAAATCAACTCGTCTTGTCGTCCTGATCAAGAATATATATACTTTATATAGTCGGAAATTAATATTTCGATCTGTTACAAACTCCGTGACAAAGTTAATATACTATTTCACATACGTGAAAAGTATAAAAACAAAAAATTAATGTTTTCCATTTGGTGATTAGATTCAAGAACTAGAGGTTCAGAGCTAAAATTTCTCTTTTTTAACTTTTGTTGTACGACTAATACTTTCCAAGTTATTCGTCGTCAAAAAAGACTACAAAATAAAAAATTTTTTTTATATCCTTTAATTTTTCGGTTTAGTGTACTTAATGGGGTCCCCCTCCCCTCCCTCTGTGCGTTACATACATTTCGCTCAAACAAACACAGTATGTGTACAGGGTATAAAAACGAGAAAATAATAGTTAAAAATGATTTTTGTGAAGAAAACTCATTACTATTACAGTCACTGATTTTTACTCTTCTAGACCAACTGGTTCCAAAGATTTAACGTTTGCCTATTTTGGCAATATGTGGACGTGGCCACGCCCATATTATGATTGAATCTTGTTACACTATATTCCAATATCATACGCACCAAATATCATTCCTGTAAGTTATATGGTTCACGGATAAAGCATTTTAAATTTGTATTATGTATGGGCGTGGCCACGCCCGTTTTCCATTCTATCGTTTTGTTAGCTACTTACACTCCTAATTTGGTGTTCCTATCTTAAAACATAACCAAGAAAATACGACTTTTATAATATTTTACCCGATGTACCTTCAGTTATTTGCCCCCCACCACTAAATTAAGTCAAAAGGGGAAAAACAAAATAAACATGATCTGCTTAAGAAATGACAGAATCGACCCGCGAAATGATTTTGGTTCTATCTGTTATAGTTTCCGAGATCTAGACGTTCATACAGACGGACGGGCATGGCTAAATAAATACTGATCAAGAAAATATATACTTTGTATTGTCGGAGATGTCTCCTTCTGGGTGTTACATACATTGTCGACGTGCACAAAACTAATATACCCTTGTATAAACAGCCCTTGAAATAATTCTGTGACGAGCTAGAGATGAAAGCCCAATGACAAGAAGCTATCATGGTATTACGGTAATCTGGTATTAGGATTCCAATTGAGACCATGAAGCGCAAAAAGGACTGACTCAATGCGATCTTGATGTTTCTAGTATTGAGGAGACCATACGCAACAACAATATTCGATAATATGACGTACATGTGACGTAAAAAGAAGTTTGGTGATAAATGGGTTATTGAATTCTTTAGACCAGCGTTTAATGAATCTAAAAACACATTTCGATTTATTAACAACAATTGAGACTTGTTGGATGAAGCAGAGGTTGGGATTGATCGTTAAAAGTAGCGAATCATTCTAATTGCACGTTATAAATCGAGTAATTACACAAGTGAGGTGTACTTCGATGATATGTCATAAATTTACATTTAGAAGAATTGAGCATTAGCAAATTAAGTGGGAATCAAGAGTGCAAAGAGTACAGATCAGCTTATCCCGTGGCAAGCAGGTTCCTTATAAGAAAGACATAGTATAACATTATCAGCATACACATGTACCCGAGAATTTTATATAGATAAGGGTAGATCATTTATAAAACGATTGCCGTGTTCACGCATTTGTCGTTCACCTATAAATGTATGAAAATATGAACGTTAACGACGCAAATGCGTGAACACTTTTTTTTTGACCGTGTCGTTAAGGTTGTGAGTTCTCTTCTTCTTATATAAACAAACAAAAGACTAAATTCAGCTGAATTTTGCGAAAAAACTAAATAAAATTGAAGTGCCGCAAAATAACATGAAAGATCAATTAATGGAATATATAATTAATCAAGTTATGCGTGAAATTGAGTTTTTTGGAAGGTAAAAATGTAAATACTCGTATATACATGGATAAAGAAAGAATTAATTATTGTGTTGACATTGCGCAAAGATGTTGGTCTTGAGGGAGAAATTGAGCGAAATTTTTTTAGTTGTAATTTAAGTTTAGTCGGTTCTTGATTCCAGTACAATATTCACTTGTTTTAAGAACAAAAAGGTCTCGGTATAAGTTTTTTATACTCTTCAAGCAAGTGAATAATATTATAACTTTGTCCTGAAGTTTGTAACAGCAAGAAGGAGGGGAGGGTGACCCCATAAAGTATATATATTCTTGATCAGCTCGACAAGACGAGTTGATATAGCCATGTCCGTCTGTCCGTCTGTCTGTGAATATGCTATCTCCTCCCACAGTTTTGAAGATATCGAGCTGAAATTTTGCAGGGCAGTCTTCTCTAATGTGTGGTCAAATCATTGGTCGGAACCGGCCATATCGGATTATTGGAACTGGTAGCCCCCATACGAAATGAAGAGGAAAAACAAATTTTATTCGTTATATGGAAAACTTTTTTTTTTGAAAGGTAGAGAGCTGAAATTTCAAACATAGTAGTTTAACATAGTCCGACATAATGCCTGAAAGTTTCATTGAGATCGGGCAACTGGAACTGGTACCTGCCATACAAAATGAAGAAGAGGAAGAAAAGCAATATTCACGTCGTTGTATGGAAAATTTTTTTGTTTCTTAACCAATTGACATGAAACTTCACAGTTATGTTCTTGGGGAGGCATTAAAACTATTTTGACAAAAATGGGCATGGTTACGCCCACTTTTACCAAAAATCAATAATTTGCATATCTCCGGCACCCAATGAGCAAAAACAATGAAAATTTGTATATAGGCTAATTAGATGAAGAAAAAATATATTCAGTAAAAAAAATAGGCGTGGCACAAGAAATAAGCGTGAAGAGTATTTAAGCTTCAGCCTTGCTGAAGTTAGCGTCCTTACTTGTTTTTTGTTACAGTTTAAGTATGGTTGGTTCTTGATTCAAGTAAAATGTTAACTTATTTCCAAAACAACATTGACTCGGATTAAGTTTTGTTGGTATCATATTAAGCTTAAAGTGTTCTTGAAAATGTAACAAAATTTACTCAATTCAAGATTTTTTGTACTTAAAACCAGTAAGGGCGGTATAGTCGAGTATACTCGACAATATAATACCTTGCACACATGGTAGGCGGTGCCACACCCTCAATCTACAAAAACATATTGATCTGACGTCGCCTATTCAATTAGTGTTCAAAATATCAAGAAAATCGGTCCAAAAATGTGGATTTTACGAAAAATTTAAGTTTGTCGGCCTCTGAGGGGTAGCCATCAAAGAGAGGGGAAATTTGTGGTATGCAGTTTTTAAGATGTATTATCACTGAGCTTGTATACAAAATTTCAGGTTCATACCTTTGTTAATTTTGGAGATATAGCTTTTTTAAGAAAAATACTAGGCGAGGGGTAATTAAGGAGAGGGGGTAAAACTGTAGTATGCAGTTTTGTAGAGTTTTTCATACTGAGTCTACATACCGACTTTCATGTTTCTATCTTTTTGGACGGACATGGCTTAATTAATTTCTCTTGTCGTCCCGATCAAGAATATATGTACTTTATGGGGTCCCCGTCCCCTCCTTCACTGCGTTACAAACATTTGGCTTTTGCACAAACACAATATTCCGTGATACACAGTATGTGTATAGGGTATAAATAGTGTTTGAATTGAGAACATTTTACTTGATTTGACAACATTTGTGCTTGACGGACTTTCAACACCGATTTAAGTACAATGTACTTGAATTATTTTCTCTGTGTAGCTGCCATAGGAACGATCGGTCAAAAATGAGGTTTTTGCTCAATAAATGCTTTGATTTAAAAGCACATCAAGAACATCTTGGACGTCAGTTAAGACACACTGCAAATTTGGTGAAGATCGGATAGTTATAGCAAATAGCTCCCATAGGAACAATCGGTCAAAAAATCGGTTTTTGTAAGAGAAACATTTGTGTTCTTGAATATAAACAGACGAAACTTTGCAATTATGCGTTTTTATGAATGCCGTATGAAGAATCGGTCATTAGGGCGTGGTACCGCCCATATAGAAAAAGACTTAAAAAATCGATTTCTCTGTAAGCCGACGAGATAGAAGATAAACCAGTAAGGGAGCTATTTTCAGCATTGCTGAAACTTATATACTCTTGCAAGCATTTTCTCAATTATTCTTATTGGAAACTCCGTTTTATAGTTTGTAGAGCGTAACAACGCACATTTTCTTATTATACCCTGTATACACACTGTGTATCAGGGTATATTCAGTTTGTTTGAGACGGTTTGTATGTAATGCATAGAAGGAGGGGAGGGGAACCCTTTAAAGTATATATATTCTTGATCAGGATGACAAGACGAATTGGTATATCCCTGTCTGTCTGTCCGTCCGTCTGTCCTGGTTTTCGAAAACTATAAGAACTAAAGACTTGAAATTTGGAGGATAGACTCGTGAGGTTAAACGCTAGATCAAGTTTGAAGGAATTTTTGCTACGCCCACTCCTTCAGTAAACATACCACAAGCTTTCATTTTTAACGCTGTGTGACAACGCAAAAACAAACATAACATAAATTGCGCTTTGAACACTGCTGTATCCTATTTGTAACAAAAACCGTACTTAACACTGCGAAAACAATTAGAGCTAGAGACTTTAAATTTGGAAGATAGACTCGTGTGGTCGAACACTAGATCAAGTTTGAAGGAATTTTTTCTACGCCCATTCCTTCCCGCCCATCGAGCACAACCAAAGGTCACTATTTTCTTAAAATTGCTGTATCTCCTAAGGTATAAAAGATACAATGCTGCAAACTCACTTAACATACCTTTTTAAAACTGCATACAACAAACCACCACTTTCGTTGCAAAGACCAACAAACTAAAATTCTGCAGCCATGCTTTGTAACAAAATCCGAACTAAAGCGCCATCTAATGGCAACATTGCACTCTGAGCCCTGCCTTACCTTTCCAAATACAGAATTTATAGCGTGGTACACTGATTTGCTGACGGCGAAAGTTTAACGTGTTATAAACATAGGTGCGTGTATAGGGTATTATATAGTTAGAATACTCAACTATACCGCCCTTACTGGTTTTTTTTTTAAAGAATACTCATTCTACACTTCATTTTGCGATCTTCCATCTCGTCGGCTTACAGAGAAATCATACGTTAAAGTTTTTCTCTATATAGGCGGTGCCACGCCCTTATGTCTGATTCTAATAAAACTTTGTAATATTGTCAAGGATGTATAAAAACGCGTAACTGCAAAGTTTCAACTGTTTATAGTTGAGAAAAAGAAAGTTTTTCCAACAAAAGCCAAATTTTTGACCGATTGTTTCTGTGGGAGCTATATGATATAGTTGTCCGATCTTCACCAAATTTGCAGTGTGTCTTTATTGACGTCCAAAATGTTAATATGCAAAAAGTCCAAAAATCCAAGCGTTTTTGAAGCAAAAATCTCAATTTTAACCGATCGTTCCTATGGCAGCTGTACGCTATAGTATTCCGATCAAGCTGGTTTCTGGAAAAAAAAAATTTTCTGCGTTTAAATTTTTTTACTAACTTCAAAACTCTGGGAGGAGTTCGCATTGAAAAAGACAGACGGACATGGCTATATGAACTCGTCTCGTCGTGCTGATCAAGAATATATATTATTATGTCCCTTATTTTGCCAGGTTCTTATTTTTTAACGCAATTGGGCTAGTTTTATTCAGACTACTCTAAAACACTCCCATAATTTTTTTTTTTTTTTTGGAGCATGGGAACACGTTCCAACTTGCGTTTAAAACATGCAAGTTACACCTGCTTCTTTAATGTAACATTGGAACACTTTCTCAAGCAAGTTACACCGGCAACTATGGTGTAACATACGAGTACTTCATTTTGTTGTAATTTCGTTTCAAATTTGTTGAAATACAATAGGCACAATGTCTGTGGAACTTAAAAGCAATGCAAAAACCAGTAACGGCGGTATAGTCGAGTATTCTCGACTATATAATACCATGCACACATGGTAGGCAGTGCCACACCCTCAATCTACAAAAACATATTGATCTGACATCGCCCATTCAAATAGTTTTCAAAATATCAAGAAAATCGGTTAAAAAATGTGGATTGTACGAAAAATTTAAGTTTGTTGGCCTTTGAGGGGTAGCTATCAAAGAGGGGGGAAGTTTGTGGTATGCAGTTTTTAAGATGTATTATCACTGAGTTTGTATACAAATTTTCAGGGTCGTATCTCTGTTATTTTTTGAGATATAGCAATTTACAGAAAATAACTAGGGGAGGGGAAACGAAAATGAGGGGAGGATTTTGTGGTATGCAGTTTTGTAGGGCTATACATACTGAGTCTACATACCGACTATCATGTTTCTATCTCTTTGGATGTTTGAGTTATAGCGATTTAAAAAAGTGGGCGGGGTTGGATGGGCGGGAAGGAGTGGGCGTGGCAAAAAAAAAAATAAACTTGATCTGCTGCCGAGCATCACGAGTCTACCCTCCAAATTTCATGTCTCTAGCTTTTATAGTTTCCGAGACCCGTTGGTGAGGACGGACGGACAGACAGTCAGACGGACGGACATGGCCCAATCAATTTCTCTTGTCGTCCTGATCAAGAATATATATACTTTATGGGGTCCCCCTCCCCTCCTTCGGTGCTTTACATACATTTCGTTCAAACAAACACAATGTACCCTGATACACAGTATGTGTACAGGGTATAAATATTTAATAGTATGGTTCATCAGACTAACTACACGTTTTCAGTCACCCACTTTTCAGTTTACGCGAGCTTTGTAGAACTTTTGGTAAAATTTTATGTTATTGTCTGATAACATGATAATTATCATAATGCCGTGTGTTGGTAGTTACACAAATGATGAAAGGATTCAACACATTGCTGATGAATTTGAAAGCACTTAGAATAGCTGGGATTGGCATCTGTTTGCTCAGTACAAAATGCTTCTTCTGTGAATTCAGCCTATTTACAGCTGAAGTTATTGTGGGGCTTGAGCGGTGATATTTCAAAAGAATGATCGGTGGAATTTGTTCGCCTGCACATTGAGATAAAGAGGTACTTTACGAAGGTACGAAGTATTTAATAAATTAATAAATTGCCACCTGGAGAATGCTATTTCCTCTCAGCCGACCTTTTTCAAAAATACTGCCGCATTACTCCTAATCTCCTTTACTCTGACCACTGAGTTGTTAGCCCTAGGAACAGCTGCTGACTTAGCCAATTGAAATACCATCAACAAGCACAACACTGGTGCGATGGCATTACTTCTTAAGCTCCTCGGTGATGTTTGCGTCTTTTTGCCTTTTGACTTCTCGTCCGTTATTGACAATGGACATATTTGACATACCGGACCTAAACCAATTGACCGTCGTCTCCATTTCGTCCTCTGTTGCAGCGAGATTAGGTAGTCTTCTTTCCATTTCTTCCAAAACTCAGATATTGTTTGTTGGATGAATCTCCATCTATCAAGTGACGCGTAGTTCGGCGACTCACTTATTTGTTCGGGTTCTCCCAGCATTGGCCTGCCAATTAGAAAGTGTCCTCAACGGCCTCAATTTGTGCTAGCAACGTCGTAAACTCTTGAAACGTGAAGCTTTTTTCTCCAATAACACGTTTCAAATAACATTCTATCAATTTTACTCCCATTTCCCATAATCCTCCCATATTGAGGTTTCCCGGGGGAGTGAAGTGCCAGCGCATGACATCTTTTTCTGAAATTGACGGTTGCTTTGTGTTGTTTTTAATTGCCGCTGACAATTGTTTGTCTAGTTTTCTTGCCGCTCTAACGAAGTTTGTGCCATTGTCTGAGTAGATATTCTCACATTTGCCACGCTTTGCAAATAATCGTCGTAACTCTGCTAAAAACGCTTCTGTTGATATGTTACTGACCGATTCTAGATGTAGAGCTTTAGTTGCCATGCATACGAACAGACAAATATAGCCTTTCGTTCACGAACTTTCGAACATCTGATATGGAAGAGTCCAGCATAGTCGATTCCCATTTTGCAGAAAGGGTAGCTGGCAATTGTCCTATATGGTGGCAATTTACATCAAATGAAATTATGGCATCAAATGACTTCGAACCTTTTGTCTGCACCTTAGGCATGTGATACAGTCTTGCAACTTTTATTTCAGCAGGTTCCGAAGAACAAATATCCAAAACTCTCTTTAGATGTAATTCCTTATCAGGTTGACGCCACTTGTTGTTCTTAAAGACCGTACTAATACGGGAAATACGGTCAAGCCTTCTGGGTCAAAAAACTGATTACTCCCCGTAATACCCCTTAAGTTTTGACACTAAGCTTGCAAAATGTCAGAGAGTTAAACTCAAAACTAACTTCTCTTTATTTAAAAAGTTTTTCATTATCCTCCGATATCATTGTCTTTGTTGAAACATGGCTTCGCCCTGATGTTTTAAACTCGGAGCGTTTCTGTGACAGCTTTATTACTTTTCGCAAATATGGTCTTGGAAAAATTGGTAGTGGAGTTCTAATCTCTGTTGCTGTTCAACACACATCGGAACAAATTTTTTTTCATTACGTGCTCCTACATTCCACCACAATCAGAACCATCAATATATTCTGCTCATATAAAGGCTATTCAATCTGTACTAGACTTGGTTAAGGATTCAGATACGGTGCTTATCTTTGGAGACTTCAACCTCCCTCACATTTCTTGGATTGCATCCGACAATTCAAATAAAGTATCTCCTTTGTCTAGTAATGATTTTATTGATTCTTTGCTTGAATCATCATTTAACCAAATAAACAGCATATAAAAATTCTAAAGATCAAATCTTATATCTTGTTTTTATAAACAACATTGAGGCTTTGTAGATACCCTCCAGTATCACAACCTGAAGACTCTTACCACCCAACGTTGGAGCTTACAATTACACTAAACTAACTAACAAATCCTCGACAAAATCCTCTAGATGCCAAACGTAACCGTGTTTTTTTTGTTTTGGGAAATCCGATTTTGAACGACTTCAACACGCCCAACATTGAACAGGCAGTAAAGTTTTTTAACGCAACTATGTATTTAGAGATTGTTTAAATTGTGCGTACCAACAGTTAGGATGATATCACATTTAAAGAAACCACCGTGGTTTTCAAAAGAATTATCTCGTGTAAAGAACTTAAAAAATAGATTATTTAAAAACCAGTAAGGACGGTATAGTCGAGTGTACTCGACAATATAATACCCTGCACACATGGTAGGCCGTGCCACACCTCAAATCTACAAAAACATATTGGAATCTCTGAGGGGTAACCATCAAAAAGAGGAGAAATTTGTGGTATGCAGTTTCAAAGATGTATACTTATTGAGCTTGTATTCAAAAAAGTTCAATAGATTTAGAGATATAGCTGGGGGAGGGGAAATGAAGAGAAGGGGGGAAAATTGTGGTATGCAGTTTTGTAGAGCTACACATACTGAGTCTACATACCGACTTTCATATTTCTATTTCTTTGGATGTTTGAGTTATAGCGATTTAAAATAGTGGGCTGTGCTGCCTGGGCGGAGGGAGTAGGCGTGTCACAAAAAAAAATAAACTTGATATGCTGCCGACCATCACGAGTCTACCCTCCAAATTTCAAGTCTCTAGCTCTCATAGTTTCCGAGAACCGTTGGTGAGGACGGACGGACATGGCTCAATCAATTTCTCTTGTCGTCCTAATCAAGAATATATATACTTTATGGGGTGCCCCTCCCCTCCTTCAATGCGTTACATACATTTCGCTCAAACAAACACAATATACACTGATACACAGTATGTGCATAGGGTATAAATATAAGAGAACCGGTTCTATTGTTGATTATGTAAACTATACAAAAGTTCGTTATAAATTCACTTTATGTAACATACGAGATTACGATTTTTCTTGAATCTCGAACTCAATGTGTTCTTTTCAAAACATCAATTTCGAGACGCATTTTTGTTAGTTCTGGGGTTCCTCAAGGTAGTCACCTTGGCCCCTTATTGTTTAAAATATTTATTAATGACTTGCCTACTGTGATCAAACACTGCCATGGTTTAATGTATGGTGATGACATGAAATTATGTCTAACCGTTAATTCTATAGATCAGAAGAATCTGCTTCAGTCTGATCTTGACTCTCTCTCACAATGGTGTGCTGTAAACAATTTATTGTTAAACAGTGATAAATGCAAGCTAATGTCATTTTATAGAAAAAAAACTAATTGTTTGCTCGTACAAGTTAAATAATTTGTACCTTGAACGTATCTCTCAGTTCAATGACTTCATTTCGCCTCACATATTTCGCTGTCCGTTAATAAGACTAGAGGCGTACTAGGTTTCATCAAAAGATGGTCCAAAGAATTTAATGACCCGTACACAACTAAATCGCTTTACACTTCATTAGTACGGCCCATCCTGGAATATGCATTGTGTGTTTGGGATCCTCAGTGTGAAAAGTATAAGAACCAAATTGAGTCTGTTCAGAAACAGTTCCTTCTGTTTGCTTCTGTTTGTTCACCTTCCTTCCTATAGTAGTGGGTTGAAGCTTAATAATTTGCCAACATTGTCTAATCGTAGAACTATGCTTGGTACTTTGTTTTTGCATAACCTAATTAATGGCATGATATTCTCCCCTACATTGTTGGCGTATATACAGTTCAGTGTCTCCGCTAGAGTAACCAGAAATTTTAGTCCGATCTGTCTCAGTACCTGCAGATCGACATATTTAGAGCATGACCCTTTTCGTGTTTTATGTAGGTAACAGATATTTTAGTTTAATGGAGAACTGCTTCTCTACTAAACCTATGAAATGTAGTATTCTAATGTATTTAAATAAGTAAAAATTTTGTTTATCAATTGCAGTATGTAAAATGTTATGTTAGTTGCTTAACTTAATGGTCTTAAGGAATTGTTTACAAATTAGTTTATTAGTATTTTTAATTGTGTGTAGACTAAGTAGCAAAGCAACTGTTGACTTTGTCTATAGCCGCGGAACAGACTGACCTGGTGTCGCAAGTCTACTTGAGGGTAGTGCGCTACCACAACGTCTTGCGCCTGTATTTAGAACAACAAAACAGTTAGGACGCTATCTTCAGCAAGGCTTAAGTTTATATACTTTTCACGCACTTTCTTGTCTACGCCCATTTTTTGACTAAATACATTTTCTCTTCATCTTATTAGCCTATATATCAATTTTCATTGTTTTTGCACATTGAGTACCGGAGATATGCAAATTTAAGATTTGGGCTAAAAGTGGGCGTAACCATGCCCAAATAGTTGTAATGTCGCCCCAAGAACATAAGTGTGAAGTTTCAAGTCAATTGATTAAGAAAGAAAAAAGTTTTCCATACAACGACGTGAATCTTGCTTCTCTTCCTTATTTTGTATGGCAGGTACCAGTTCCAGCTGACCGATCTAAATGAGACTTTAAGATATTTGGTTTACGTAAAACTACGTTAGGGCTACGTAAAACTACGAGTACTATGTTTGAAATTTCAGCCCCCTATCTTCGAAAATAAAAAAGTTTTCCATAGTAGGGAAGCCCAAGTGGGGATTTTCGTAGTTATTCCTGCGTGACATATTAGAACATGGGAGTTAGCTTATACTCTATTGAGTAGATTCCCCAAGTATAAGATTTCTAAGTGGTGACGCGCGTGTAGGGCAGACCATTGAATCTGTAAAGCGTGGCAGATTAAGATAAGGTGGGTTTATTACATGCTTATAAGTCTCCATTTATTTGCATTTTTGGCCAAATTTTAAGTGAAATTCGATACACGTGGACCGTGAACGTAAATCATTCAAAATGCTAAATAAACGCAAAAAAAAACCAGTAAGGGCGGTATAGTTGAGTATTTCCAACTATATAATACCCTGTACACGTAGTAGGCGGTGCCACACCCTCAATATACAAACACATATTGATTTGTCACCCCCGATCAAATATCGTTCAAAATATCAAGAAAAACGGTACAAAAATGTGGAATTTACAAAAGTTTTGAGTTTGTGGGTGATTGAGGGGTAACCATAAAAAAAAAGGGGGATTTTGTGGTATGCAGTTTTAAAGATATATATTTACTGAGCTTGTATACGAAATATCAGGCTTGTACCTTCAATAGTTTCGGAGATATAGCATTTCTAAGAAAACAACTGGGAGAGGGGAAATGAAGGGATGGGGTAAAAATTAGGGAATGTAGTTTTGTAGATCTATACATACTGAGTCGACGTACCGACTTTCATGTTTGTACCTATAGTTTGTACGATGTAGTAATTTTAAGTAAAATAAAGTATAATATATTAAAAATTTTAATTTGTAGGTCTCTGAGGGGTAACAATCAATGAGAGGGGAAATTTGTGACACGCAGTCTTAAAGATATATATTTACTGAGCTTGTATACAAAACATCAGGCTTGTACCTTCAATAGTTTCGGAGTTATAGCATTTTTCAGAAAACAACAGGGGGAGGGGAAATGAAGTGGAGGGGTAAAAATTGTGGTATGCAGTTTTGTAGAGCTACTTATACTGAGACTTCATACATCATGTTTCTAACTCTTTGGATGTTCGAGTTATAGCGTTTCAAAAAAGTGGGCGGGAAGGAGTGGGCGTGGCAAAAAAAAAATAAACTTGATCTGCTGCCGACCATCACGAATCTACATTCCAAATTTCAAGTCTCTAGCTCTTATAGTTTCCGAGAACCGTTGGTGAGGACGGACGGACAGACGGACGGACATGGCTCAATTAATTTCTCTTGTCGTCCTGATCAAGAATATATATACTTTTTGGGGTCCCCCTCCCCTCCTTCTGTGCGTTACATACATTTCGGTCAAACAAACTCAATATACCCTGATACACTATGTGTACAGGGTATAAATACTTTATCATTGGAAACAAAAATTAAAATCTTAAAAAAACTTGACGATGGTGTTCAAGGGAAGAGGTTAGCCCTAGATTTTAATGTGGCACCATCTGTAATCAGCTACTTAAAATCAAACAGAGCAGCAACTTTAAATACTGTTCCAAACACCATCCATGAGTTAACAAGCAAATCCCTGCACAGCGCTGAGTATCCCCAAATGGAAAAGATTCTATATGAATGGTTTTCAAAACCAACGCAAAAAAAAATGTACATTAACTGGACCAATACTATAGGAGAAAGCCAAACAAATATTTAGAGAAAGATATCCTGGTAAAGATGAAATTGCATTTCAAGCAAGTGACGGATGGTTTACTAAATTTAAGAAGCGACATGGAATCCGTTTTTTTTTAATTGTGGCGAGATTCTCTCTAGTGATGTTTCTTCAGTTACCACGTTCATTCTCGGATTTCGTGCCAAGGCTGATGAGATGGGATTACTCGAGTCACAAATATATAATGTTGACGAAAACGGATTATTTTTCCGCTGCCTACCAGACAGAACATACATCTCCATTTTCGAAAAAAAACGCCTCTGGATATAAAATCCGAAAGGAAAGAATTGAAATTTTGGTAATTTTGGGCATTAGTAATTGGAAAAGCGAAAAAACCAAGGATCAATCAAGGATTTGTTAATCCACTTCATTAAAACTTTTCAAAATATGCTTGGATGACGTCTCATATTTTTTAAGATTGATTTCATAATGTATTTATTAAGGAAGTAAGCAAAAATCGATTTTAGGTCGAGTAATTCAAAACATTTTCAATCTACAGGTTAACCGCTTTTCTCAAGAAAACAATTTGCCTCCAAAAGCTATTTTACTTATCGATAACTGCTCCGCTCACGCACCAATTGAAAAACTTCGAAGTGAAGATGGAAACATATTTGCATTTGTCTTTCCACCAAATGTGACATAAGTTTTACAACCAACGGATTAAAATTTGAAATGTCATTTTGCAATCCTTCATTTTTCCGATCACACCGTAGAGTAATTATTACATAGAGTAGAAAATTAACTCTGATTTTTAATACAAATCAAACAACACGAAAAGAGTTCATTTTCCACTCTATGTTTTAATTACTCTATGGATCACAACGAAAGTTAGAGATAATGCTAATAAAAAACCAGTAAGGATTGGAGTCAAAAGTACTCGACTCCGACAATCCCTGTACCTTCAATTTGTACCAACTGTTTGAAGGCCCACTTTTTAATCGAAAAACCAGTAAGGATTGGAGTCGACATTACTCGACTTCGACATACCCTGTACCTTCAATTAATAACCGATGTATTAGGGCGTTGCCCTACATATTTCCTTTCCATTCAATATCATTCATAGCAATTTTTGCTCTTTATTTTTAGCTATATGTGGGCGTGGCTTCGCCGATTTTATGACAGAACTTGGTTAAACTCCATCCCAATAACATGCATGCAAAGTTTCATTCTTGTAAGTTTTATGGTTCTTGAGATACAAGCGTTTCAAATTATTACTATATATGGGCGTGGCCACGCCTATTTTTTTAATGTATCATCTTTGGGTTCGAGTCAGCTATATACACTCCAAATTTGGTGTTCCTATCTCAAAAGACAACCGAGATAAAACGACTTTTGTAAGTTTTTTCCCGAGGTTGCTCCAGTCATTTACCCCTCACCCCTAAACTAAATCAAAAAGCGCGGAGACAAAATAAACTTGATCTGTGTAATGAATAACAGAATCAACCTGCGAAACAATTTTGGTGCTATCTATTATAGTTTCCGAGATCGACGCGTGCACACAGACAGACGGACAGACAGACATGGCTAAATCGACTTCTCTTTCGATACTGATCAAGAATATATACCTTGTATATATATCAGTATCGAAAGAGAAGTCGATTTAGTCGATACGATACTCAAGAATATATACCTTGTATATATATCAGTATCGAAAGAGAAGTCGATTTAGCCATGTCCGTCTGTATGAACGCGTCGATCTCGGAAACTATAATAGATAGCACCAAAATTGTTTCGCAGGTTGATTCTGTTATTCATTACACAGATCAAGTTTATTTTGTCTCCGCGCTTTTTGATTTAGTTTAGGGGTGAGGGGTAAATGACTGGAGCAACCTCGGGAAAAAACTTACAAAAGTCGTTTTATCTCGGTTGTCTTTTGAGATAGGAACACCAAATTTGGAGTGTATATAGCTGACTCGAACCCAAAGATGATACATTAAAAAAATAGGCGTGGCCACGCCCATATATAGTAATAATTTGAAACGCTTGTATCTCAAGAACCATAAAACTTACAAGAATGAAACTTTGCATGCATGTTATTGGGATGGAGTTTAACCAAGTTCTGTCATAAAATCGGCGAAGCCACGCCCACATATAGCTAAAAATAAAGAGCAAAAATTGCTATGAATGATATTGAATGGAAAGGAAATATGTAGGGCAACGCCCTAATACATCGGTTATTAATTGAAGGTACAGGGTATGTCGAAGTCGAGTAATGTCGACTCCAATCCTTACTGGTTTTTTTTAAATTTTTAACAAATATGCAAGCACATCATCGCTTACATGTCAATATTTACAAAAATCTCTGTCTTAACTACTGAAATTAAACATGAATCAAAAACATTTCCATTGAAGTTAAACAAAAACCAGTAAGGACGGTATAGTCGAGTATTCTCGACTATATAATATCCTGCACACATGGTAGGCAGTGTTACACCCTCAATCTACAAAAACATATTGATCTGACGTCGCCCATTCAAATAGTGTTCAAAATATCAAGAAAATCGGTCAAAAAATGTGGATTTTACGAAAAATTTAAGTTTGTAGGCTTCTGAGGAGTAGCCATCAAAGAAAGGGGAAGTTTGTGGTATGCTGTTTTTAAGATGTATTATCACTGAGCTTGTATACAAATTTTCAGGGTCGTATCTCTGTTAATTTTGGAGATATAGCAATTTACAGAAAATAACTGGGGGAGGGGAGATGAAAATGAGAGGGGGATTTAAAAAAGTGGGTGGGGCTGGATGGGCGGGAAGTAGTTGGCGTGGCAAAAAAATAAACTTGATCTCCTGCCGAGCATCACGAGTCTACCCACCAAATTTCAAGTCTCTAGCTCTTATAGTTTCCGAGAACCGTTGGTGATGACGGACGGACAGACAGACAAACGGACAGACATGGCTCAATCAATTTCTCTTGTCCTCCTGATCAAGAATATATATACTTTATGGGGTCCCCCTCCCCTCCTTCTGTGCGTTACATAAATATCGTTCAAACAAACACAATATACCCCGATACACAGTATGTGTACAGGGTATAATAAAATGCAAAGTGCACTGGCGAGTTCTATGGACGATTTGCCAAAAATTCCAAGCGCTACGCGCTTATGTGAATTCACCTGCAAACAGAGGCTGAATGACGCGATAGCAGTGCACTGCCAGGCCTTTTATAGAATTCAGCCAGGTTACAGAATTATGTACGATCGTTGTGAAAAGTTGCGTGCGCGGATGTTGACGGATTTCGTCCATCCTTGCAAATGCCACGTTTTGCGTAATTGTCAAGAAAAGATACAAATTTCAACAAATTTGCCCACAATTTATAATTTATACATATAAAAACCGTGGTGAAAATTCATGCAGGGAATGAGTCCGGATAATCGAAGATCCGTATAATCGAGGTCCGATTAATCGGGTTTCTACTGTATTTGAAGTGGTTTATTATAATCTGGTTTTTAGAATTTAACAACTAAAGTATTTATCAAATCAATCTTTTTATTAAAAAAAAAATGGAATGATTACAAGTATGTATGCATGAATATATTATATAACTGCTTAACATTCTTATTTGTATTACATGTGTGTACACACTTTAGAAAACGCTGCAATAATTGCTTTTTTAAACTATGTATTTATCTATAAAAAAAAAAGACAAAACTTATTTTGTAACATTTACGACAAGGAATAATTTACATCACTTGTTTCTTTTTAACGCTACACAGGCACACATATTCTGTTAATTATGTTTTTACATTTACTTATGTTTTTTATTGTTCGTTAGATAGTACTGCCACTCATTTCTATTAGAAAAAGTATTCGGCTGTGTTCTTCGTTCGTGTGTGTCATCGTCAGCTTGGCTGCAGTGAACACAGGCTTACAAAAATAGTTACATATACTCGTTTTATGTTTCATTAAATATTTATACAGCCATATTCAAAATACTCACACAAGCTTACATTTCTTATAAATTTCGTTTGTTTATACACAGGTTTGTGGCTTTTATATTTCTGTCTAACAGAACTGATGAAATAAAAACAATTGGATAATAAATTGGATCTTAAGTTTCGAACAAATTGAGGTTTTCTGTATAAAAACTGGTGAACTGTTTAAAGAATCAAAACAATAATTTAAAGAGGACTGACTTTAAACCTGTCAGGAATGAAAGAATAAACATAAAAGTGGGGAAATAATAAAACCACCAAATTGTAACTTCGTCCAAGTGCGCTGTTTATGCGTGTACAAACAACCATATAACAATTGAGTCGGTAACAATCTTTATTGTTATGTTCTCGACATTCTTATTTTTATTGCATGTTAATACAGTAATAAATAGTGAAGATATATTTAATGATTCTTAGCTGCGGCAATGTACAAGTTACGAACATTAGTAAAACTTGAAAATTATTGGAATCAAAACAAAAGCAGACCGGTTGGGAAATGGATACATTAAAAATACTTACATTTTTAATATCATATTAAAGAAAATTTGATTGATTGAATGAAATTGCAAATAGGAATAAGTTCCTTGATATTAAAATTTAGACGATGAGTTTCTCATCGGGACGATTTCCTTATACTTCGAATAATAACAGTTGGATTCAAGTTTCGGCAAACCCGAAAATACATTTTCCCCTATTTTGTTATAATTTTTTTTTATAATTGCACTTTTGTGTTTTTGCCTTATAATATGAACTATTGTATACGGACATTAATATACATTCTATTTAATCAAATTAAATATACCATGAAGCTAAGCTTAACACTTATAATTTGATGTAATGATCGCTGACAAAATACATTTCGATACTTTAACTTTAAATGCACAGTATGTAAAAAAAAACATTAAATACATGTTCGTGGGTTGGTTTTTTAGCTTGCTTTTACCAAAAACTTTTATTTTTATGATATAGCAGTATAGCAGTCAAAGTTTGAATAATAAACTCAATTTTTGAATTCTGATTAATTGAATTCAACAATAGTTCATCTTTGATTTAAAAATTTGTTAGATAATTGGCTACTAATTATATAAACACAAAGATCCACTTAGACGCGGATATATATTTTTAATTGTGATAATTATAACAAGATGTAATACTACACTCACTTTCGAGTTACTTATCTAAAGACTTATTGGAATTTCTTGTTTTCATTGTGTGGTGAGCCTTTTAGACTTAGTTAAACAAAATAATAATAATGATAAAATAAAATTAAATAAATAAATAAATAAACGTGAAATAAATTAAAAGAATGAAAATAAAATAAATAATTTAGGATGTCTAGGGAGCGTGAATTGAATTTAATGTTTTCGGTGGTGGCAAATCAACAAATCATTTTAAAAATAGCTGCCAAGAATTTTTTTGTGTACTGTTTTTTGTTTGTATTTGAATTTTAATGATAAACGATGGAATGAACTAAGTTTGCGTGGAAAATCATTTCAGGAATGTCAACAATTTGTGGAAGGCATTGAAACAAAACACGTACATTTAAATAATAAACTAGTATGCTGCACACAATTTTCGCGGCAGATAAGCCTGATTCAAACGGGAATACAAATATAATTTATATGAATGTGCATAATGTAAATTGTCTGTAAACATCAAATGTGCGCTTTTGTTTTTTTTTGTTTTTATACCACGCGGAGTATTTTCGTCAGCCTGTATTATGTATCTATATGACGTATACACATTGAAAATAATAGATCATGTATTTATGTATATAAAATATTTATCAAATCTACTAAAACGTAATACAATACTTAAATAAATATGGGACGTAAAAATAAAGCGTTTGCGCTCAAAGTCTTTCTAATTCAGTTAGAAATACATTAATTAGTTTAAGCCAACTCAACGGCAAAAAAAAAAGTATATATAGTTAAAATAATATTTCCTGTTGCTTAGCAAAGGGCGCTTATCTTTGTAGTTGACAACGCTGTACACGCTCAGCGTGTAAAGGCACTTAAAAAGTGTGCGCCCCCCAAATCGAATCTCTGTTCATAGCTCTCATCGGCTGAAAGCCCGGTGGAATTTATGCCGACACCGCCATTGCTTACAGTGACTGCAGCAGCCGCTACAGCGGAGGCAACCTTAAGATGACCAATGTCGACCATTGGCGGCCTATCGCCCGGCTTCCACCGGCGATGTATGCCCATTGACTTAAGCTTTTGGCAGACAGAGGAGGGAGAAATGGCAATGCCCTTATCGGCCAAACGGGCCGACACTTTCCAATACTGGATGTTACTATCTTCTTTGATCAGTTCGAGGATTTCGCGCGTGACCTGTTTATCGCGTTGTTCACGTTCGGCAGCCTTAAGGCGTCGGCGTGGATGCAGCATTTTGGTGATGCCTACATTCGTATTCGTCGACAACTGTTGCTGTTGTCGAGACAATTCCGATTGTGTTTGTGGCTGATGTCGTTGCTGTTGATGTGAATGGTAATGTGATTTTTCTATTGAGGGAGTTGTGTGTTGACGTAAACGTGGACTCTGCTGTTGATGTTGATGTTGTATGATTTGTTGTGGATTTTGTGGTTGCTTCTGCTGTTGTTCTTGTTGTAGTTGCAATTGTTGCTGATGTTGCTGCTTTAGCATTTCGATTTGTTGATGTTGTAATTGTTGCAATTGTTGTTGATGTTGCTGTTGTTGCTGTATTTGTTGCTGACGTTTCAAATGCCGTTGCAACTGCAATTGCTGATCATTCATAACCGCTCGATGTTGCACTTTCTGCACAGCCAACAAGTCAACAGCATTTGTCGTTAATGTGCGGTTAGCGTTGTCCACCATGGTAATAACGTTGTTATTTTTGTGCGTATCTCTTTTATTGCGATAAGATAGCGGCACGCCCTTGATAATCGCATCGCGGACCTTCCAGGCTGTCATCTGCGAAACATTCAGGGCACGTGCAATCTCCATTGTGGAGGCATTTTCACCCACCAGTAACTTGGCCATTGCATATTTTTCGTCGTCAATGAAAACGTTTGGTTTCCGAGGTTTTTTTGCAGGCTTTTGAGAATTAGTGGCACTGCTACTGCTGCTATTACTGAAATGAATGCAACAGTCAGTTTTAAATTGTAAAATAAGCACTACCTAGCAAAGCACACACCTCTCATTATTGGTCATATGTGGTATCGGTCGTATGGACAAATTTACAGGCAGTTGATTTCTGCAAATTTAAAGTAACAATTAAACGATAGAACCAGTAAGGACGCCATCTTCGACTTCGCCGAATTATATGATTGCTGTAGTGGATTGAAACCATATTAAATAATACAACTTGGAGCAGATGAAATAAAAACTACAAACAAATGATTACGGACATAATTGCACGTCGATTCCAATATGTGTGTATATGTATGTACTTTTGTACCATTTAAAATGTGGATTTTGCTTTCAACATTGCGTAAAGCGAATGGCCCATTGAGATGATAAATTACATAGTTTGTCACATAAGAGTTAAGATTTCACAGAGTTACTAATTTGAAATCTAATTTGGTTTTTTGAAATAACTGAAAAACAAAACAGTATTGGGTAAGTAAATGTTTGATGTTGTAAAACGTAGTTCTGAATATACTGCCAATGTTGCCAGGCTCCATCAACTCGAGATAACTCGTCACTTTGAAACTGAAAACTGTGGTTAAGTTCGGGTAAGGGTTAAAGTCGAGATTAGTTAATTCACAATTGCCTCCAGCCTGTGAAACTGTGTCTTAAAAAATAACATACTTCATATACACCTATTTAAAACTGCATACCACACAATATCCCACTTGCTACATCGCTTCCCTTTATCGCACGAAAATTTTCAGCTTTCTCAAACAGTGGAGAGAGTTCGTTTATATACATACATATGTATAAAAGAAAATGTCTCTCTCGAATCGTCCTCATATTAATAAAAAATGTGTATTATTTTTGTAGTCGGAGATTTTTCCGTCTGGATGGTTCAATCTTCTAATAAAGAGTGAAGAGTACAAACAAAGATACAAGTTGCTTACAGAGTTGCCGATACACCAGTCGGAAATGGAGTTAGGAGTGACATGTCCACGCCATTGCGATCCACCGTATTGTTGGCAGCACTACTTTGCTGTTGTAGTAGTTGACGTGCATTGACAATGTGTGGAAATGTTTGTGATTCAAGGAGAAGCTGCTGTTGTTGCTGCTGATATGCGCTGCTATCACGTTGCTGTTCTTCATTTAGTACGTCTTTGTCATCGTCGGAATTTGGGCTAGCTGCAGCGTCATAGCTCATTTGATTACCACCGGGAGATTGTTGAATTTTGTTATCGTGCAAACCTGGCAAAGCTTCTAGGTTTTCGCCGTTGTTGTAGTCATTATGCAACATGTCGTCCATATCGTCCACTTCATCGATGTAACCCGCTGTTTCTTCAGCACCGATATCGTTGACAACATCATCGGCAATTGCCAGCGTGTGTTCATCATCTTCGCTATTTAATGGCTCCTCCTTGATTATAGTCTCAATGTCTTCACATTGCACATCTTTATCGGTAGGTTGTAGTTGATTTTCAATATTTCCCATTTGCGTTTCGAATTGTGCCGCCACAGTCTCCCGGTCATCATGAGGCTGTTGATCCTCATCGTTGGCCGCATTTTGATCGTCGACGCGTTCATGAAGGCTTACACCATTTACAAGACTCTTCCGTAGGCGCCAGGCGAAAGTACGCGAAATATTCAGTTCGTTGGCAATGACGGTCGTGGTAGCTTCCCGTAGGATCAGCTGTTTGGCCAAGCTGATTTTTTTTGCGTCCAATTTAATGCGAGCTCGTCCTTTCCGCTTGTTGGTCATTATAACTCTGTAAGTGTGATTTAATGTTACAATTACATTACTAAGTAATCACTGGGTTGCATACTCACTTGCGTTGATTCATATAAATACCACTATCCGGCTTACGTGCGCCCACACGTTTTGGAAAATTGTTGAATTGCGTCATGTTCTGCTTAAAAAGTTGCTGTAGAGGCCTAAAAAATCGCGACGAGTCAAAACATAACCTTGAGATTGATTTGACAAATTCGTATATTTACTTACATGTTTGAAGCTCTCGACGGGCAGCCAGTTCGTTTGTGCCAGCCCAGATGATGACCAGTTGGGAAAAGTACATGACAGTCCGAACATTGCATTGGACGACTTGAAAAAAGGGAAATTGAAGTTAATTGGCACGATATGAACGAGGAGGTACATGACTTACGTCTGATTGCGGCGCTTCTTTACGCAGCGTCCACGTCTGATGTGTTTTTCGAGAAATCGTTTATAGAAGTATGTCTTTCGACAGTTGGTGCACTCGTACACCGGGCCCGGTGCTCCGTGAACGCTTTGCATGTGCGCCTTAAGAATTTGCTTCATTTCAAAAACTTGATAGCAGCTCGGACATTGAAATTCACGTTGTTGGTCCATGCCATGTCCGCTGCCAGTTGTGGTTCCGTTTGCTGCCATGGTCAACTGCTCGTCGGATGGTGTGATTAGCTCAATTTCTGGTATAAGTGGCAGGGGTTCGTCTTCATCGGCATCGCTGCCACAATCGTTGCTTAGCTCATTACTGACATTACTGTTATTGCTATTGAATTTGTTCATGTGATGTTGCATGTACTGTTGCATTAAACGTATCGAGTTCAGATCGAATGGCTCCTTTCCATGTGTATCTTCCTTAACTTCGCCCTCATCGACGTCAACACCATCGTCATCGATGTCGGTGGCCATGCTGTGGTCTACTAATTGTGCTCTGTGATTGCTTGCATTTATATGCTTATCTGGGACACTATGAATTGCTAATGTGTTATTGGTGAAATCAATGCGGCTTTGCTGCTCCTGAAGCTGGCTACTGTCACTCTTATGGACATTGTTATCATTGCTTATGTTGATGAGTGCATTATTTACGATCTCATCTTCTTCATCCTCTTCGTCGTCATCATCTGAGCTACTGCTGCTAGAGTTGCTGCTGCTGTTACTGCTGCTGCCACTTTTGCTATCGCTGATACTGCCTCGCGAAGGTGTTTGTTGGTGTTCCTGATGCTGCTGTTGTTGCTGCTTCTGTTCTTTACCACTTTGCGTTTGTTCCGCATTGCTTTTCATTGTTGAAACATCAGTGATCATAATTACACCGTTTGCGTTTATATTTTGACGCCCTTCAATCTTTTTGATTAGAAGTTGCTGACGATAAAAGTTGTCCGATTCCTCGCACTTTTTTTTAAATAGGCATGCCGAAATAGCGTTCTTGGCACAGGCGACGCACACTTGTTGTGGTAATGTATCATTTTTCTCAATCTGACAAACATAAAATATAAAACGAATATAAACGAAAATATAAAGAAACTCGGTAAAACCAAATGTGGAATTTACGCAAAATTTGAAATAGTTGGTGTTTGAGGGGTAACTATGAAAAATAGAGGTATTTTGGCTTTATACAAAACAAAGAATCGTATCTCATATAGTTTAGGAGATATCGCAATTTTAAGAAAATTACTTTTTGAAGAGTAATGAGGAGAAGGCGAAAAAATTTAGTGGACGGCATTCAGTAGAGATGTGTATACTGCATCTACCATCATACAATTTTATGTTTCTATCTCATCTGGTGTTCGAGTAACAATCTTTTAAAAAAGTGGTGCTAGTTGGGCGGGAAGAAGTGGACGTGGCAAACTTGAAGTAGCTATCATAATTTCCGAGAACAATTAGCAAGGACAGACATGGCTATATCAACTTGTCTCGTCATCCTGATCAAGAATATGTATACTTTGTGGGGTATTTCTTCCCTCCTTCTTCATGTTACATAGATTTGGTTTGAAACAAACTTAATGTATATTATATTCAGATTTTACAGGTTTTGTGTGGGGAACAATATAAAGAGAAAATTTAGGGAATGACGACAGTTTTATATTCACATATACCTATTTTTTGGAGCAGTAAATTAGGAATTTTATTAGCAAATAAATTAAATATTATAATAAAATTAAAACATATTTCATTTAAAAGCAATATGCTAAGGTGCAAGCATAGTGGTTTTTACATAGAAACTGCCTTTAGTTTGTTGTTTGTTATGTATGTTTATATAAAGTTTTTAATTAGATTTAAATCTCACAGAGCACTAAAGAAGACAAACGACATGTCGAGTTCATAAACTGTCCAGCAGTTCTCGTTGTGTCTATTGTCCCTTTTTCGATAGTCTAGACTATCTCTCAACTATCGAATTTAGGATAGAATTTTCACAGTATCAAATTATATAGAATATTTCTATTAGCAAATAAATGTCAAAAACAGACAAAAATCTTCTTACGCAATTTATGAATGGGCCCCAACTTGGCGCAATATATGAAGTAGGAATTTATACGACATAATTTGATTATGAAATCGACATCCGGTTTTAATTAATCCCGATAATCGAGTTTCTACTGCACATTTCAATTCCACCGCCTTATTTGTTGCGCGTCAGGACCGACTACGGCTCCGCATCTCGAACTGGTATACAAAAAAGTTATTCTTCTCATGGGGTCGAAAAACGCTGTTATACGTTGTTATACGCTGTCATACTCTATTTTATGCCAGTTAAATGGCCAAAAATCGCGCATAGATGGCCGATTTGTACAGAAATCGAAAATCTCGATTGCGTACAAATTGGTCCTCTAGGCGAGGAACTGCGATCTTTAAACATAAGATGGCGTTTTTTTAAAATATCGATAGGGACCCACTCGACGTTTTCGATAGCGATTGATCCCGATAATCGAGTTTCTATTGTATATATTTAGTAGTATATATATATGGTATCGAGTATATGGGAAATTTATTTTATATTAATGTTTTTCAATTTAATTGTTATTAACAATAAAAATTAAAGTTGTTTAAATAATCAATGATAATTAATAGTAAGAAAAAAGACAATTACTCAGTCCAAATTCTTTTTTTCGTATACCTCAAACTGGTACGGTAGGACTAGTTCGGTAACTAGACGAAAGTGGTAGAATTGTGACAATCGACCCCTCCCAAGCAGGGAGAGTAGATTGAGCTGGAACTAGTAGTATTTACATTTGAACTAGTTCCAACCATAGTGCTGTACTAGATCGAAGAACCGCTGGGTGTATACAATTATTTATTTTTTATATTATCCAACTGTGTGTCTTCTGTGCGTTGCAAAGTTAATGATAAATTATTTGCAAGAGCATAAAAAATCAATCAAAGTGTTTTGAATTGCAGCGCAGCAATGGCAACTGCGAAACCCGGTCGAAATCAACATTCTCTCATACATCGGTATTAAAAACCCGAACTTCTCTAAAAGTCACTAACGCACGTGAGAACAAGAGAGAGCCAGAGAGAATAACTAGGCCTACGAAACAAACCAAAGAGTATAAACAAAAAAAGTCGTAAATAAACAATAAGTAAGATATTATTTACATTAAAAGCAATGAGCAAATTATGACGACAAGCCAAATGTAAAAGAAAACTTCATAAAATCAAACCAAATTTATGAATTACACTTATGTATGTATACACACATATACATGTTAAGCCTATGTATGTAAGTACTCGCAAGCGAATAAAATAACGAAAAAAAAACGTAACAATATCTTCTGCATAAAAATGAGAGAGTCTTTGATAGGGTGTGTGAAAATGCATAATAAAACACATACACTCATAATATTATAAAAACGCACATACACACATGCACATATATAATTACTAGAAATTAAAACTAAAAGCAATACAAACAAAGCACAACAACAATTGAAACGGTAAACATAAATGCATACAAAAGTGAGAAAAAAGAAGGAAATATAATTGGTACGAAATACATAAATTCCGTAAAAATAAAAAAAACGTCAGAAGTGTATAAACTAATAGCAGTACAACTAAAACCGAATAGAATGTCAATGAAACGTCGCTTGAAATTAACACAAGAATGTATTTGAAGTATGTACATATGTATCTATGTTTATAAAAGTGTAGTTTTTTTTTCTTGTTTTTTTTTTTTTATATTTTTATAAGAAATCAACCAAGAGCGCTCCAGTTTGAAACAGTTCTCTTCTAGTTATAAAGTACTTTATACATTTGCGGTGTTCACGCATATCTCATTAATGTATAAACGTATGAGAAGTTAAATTGCCGACAACAACTTGCACTGGCTAAAATTTAACGAGATTCATAGACCCCGAGGCATGTTTTTTGTAAAAGTATGGATCCGTTAATCTCGGACCAACTTGTTTAAAACTAGAAATAGCAATTTTTAGTTATTTTGTATGAAAAAGTGGCTTTACTTTCGCATGAATTTGTGACTAAAATGTCGTACGTTATTAGGTCTTTTTACTCAACATTGAACGTTGCATTGCCAACTTCCTTCCATATTACTACCTTTGTAACGAGTGTATGTTAGAAGCAATCATACAATACATACAACTTTAGCATCAAAATTCAGTTTTTGGGACTTCGACTTCGTCACTCCATGGCACAATTGTATGACAATAATGTCGTCCATAAATTCATCCAATTCTCACACAATTTCTCCATCCCGTTCCATGTCTGTGCTCCATTTGAACTCAATTAGTTTACTATTTCTTTATTCATGCATAAATTAACATATTTCCCTCCTTGAAACTGAATTACGCACATAAATTGATTTATTTAATATTCAGTTAAATGATTTTTAACGTTTTTTCGTGTCATTTTAAATTTATTTCAATTATTTCGCTTAATTGGCACAATTCAATTTTTCGTTTGTTTATATAAGAAGAAGAACAATTCACAACTTTAACCAGGAATTTTAACGTGACTAGCAAAAATTGTGTTCACGCATAAACATCGGTTCAGTAAATATTTTCATACTTTTATAAACTAAAGAAATATGCGTAAACTCCACAATTGTTGTTTTCTGTTAGTTAGATATGATTACTTCTTGGAATAAGTTTAAAGCTGAGTTTACACTATGGATTTGTTGTGTAGATTTAGAGAAATACTAAATACTCTATATCTACACAAAAAATCTATAGTGCAAGCTCAGCTTTAAAACATAATTTGTTATTCACATAGTTGTCATTAATTTTTTTTCTGGCGTATTTTGATTATCCTATTAAGGATATATCGGTAAGTTAAGAAACAATATCATATTAGTTGTATAGTTTACGCTTAGCAGGTTGTCACCCCACATCATTAAACGCAAGTTGGCATCCGAAAAACAATAATGTTGCTTATAAATTATGAGAATGCGTATGTGAAATGCTGTTTTTTTTCGCTCACTATGTATTAACAAGTTTTAAGATTGATATTTGACAATTTATTTCGCTGACAATACAAAACTGTTTTTCTTTACTCTATGGATATTATGATGAAATAATATATAAGTTGTGTGTAAATGTTTGTAACACGCACGAGGAGGTGTGGCAGACCCCATAGAGAACTTTAGTTGTCGTCATCATGTATTTAAGTCGATTAAGCCATTTAATTTAGTTGAAGATAAAATGGTGAAAAGAAGAATAGCAGTGCCACTCCCACAAACGATTTCATATAGTCAAATGTACATACATATACATGACATTTTTAACTAACCACTATGTTTTAATCAACAGTAGTTAAAAGTGTACGAGTCTTAAACTTTAACCAAAATGACTTAAAAATTACTGTTGTTGCTGTCTCTTACCGATTCAGGTTAGTTCGTGCCCAGAAAACCAAGTTTGTTTTCATAGAATAACGACTAAACAATCCGTCACATTTTATGTTTTATACACTGTTCACAGTACTCACTGTGTTAGGGTTTTTTTTAATTTAGTGGTAGTAGTAGTTTAGTTAGTTTTTTTTAGACCAACAGAATATAACGCAAAGAAGGAGGGAAGTAAGACCCCATAAAGTTTTTATAGGACTGGTGTACGACAAAACAAATCGATTGAGACATGTCCTTTCGTCCGTAATCATCAATTAATTAAGCAATAATTCTCAGAAAGAGCTACATACTTAATATTTGGAGAGTAGTCTCGTGAGATTAGGCAGCAGATCAAGTTAGATTGGATTTGTGATATGCCCACTCCTTTTCAGCCTACCAGTGCCACCCACTTTATTTTTGAAAGGTTAGAAGCGATAGAGACTTGAAAATCAGTTGTTAGACTCAGTAAGTACACCCATACATTGGCGTACCATAATTTTGCACCTGCTTTTATTTACCCTTAAATAATCATCTTCAAAATTTGTTATTTTTTAAAATTGCATACCACACAAAACCCTTCTCCAGGCATTGTTGCTCCACAAAGAAAGTGATATTAATCATGACTTCTACGGTTTTTCACCGATTTTCTTGAATGCTTGAACAATATTGTAATGGGCAATGTCAGATGTAACCAGTAAGGGCGGTATAGTCGAGTATACTCGACAATATAATACCCTGCACACATGGTAGGCGGTGCCACACCCTCAATCTACAAAAAC
Source organism: Phortica okadai (assembly GCA_034638295.1). Taxonomy (NCBI): domain Eukaryota; kingdom Metazoa; phylum Arthropoda; class Insecta; order Diptera; family Drosophilidae; genus Phortica; species Phortica okadai. The sequence continues at coordinate 15,553,238 of CM067848.1, read as the reverse complement.
ATATTGATCTGACGTCGCCCATTCAAATAGTGTTCAAAATATCAAGAAAATCGGTCAAAAAATGTGGATTTTACGAAAAATTTAAGTTTGTCGGCCTCTAAGGGTTAGCCATCAAAGAGGGGGGGAAGTTTGTGGTATGCAGTTTTTAAGATGCATTATCACTGAGCTTGTATACAAATTTTCAGGGTCGTACCTTTGTTAATTTTGGAGATATAGCAATTTATAGAAAATAACTGGGGGAGGGGAAATGAAAATGAGGGAGGGATTTTGTGGTATGCAGTTTTGTAGGGCTATACATACTGAGACTACATACCGACTTTCACGTTTCTATCTCTTTGGAGGTTTGAGTTATAGCGATTTAAAAAAGTGGGTGGGGCTGGATGGACCTGAAGGAGAGAAAAAATATAAACTTGATCTGCTGCCAAGCATCAGGAGTCTACCCTCCAATTTTCAAGTCTCTAGCTCTTATAGTTTCCGAGAACCGTTGGTGAGGATGGACGGACAGACAGACAGACGGACGGACATGGCTCAATCAATTTCTCTTGTCGTCCTGATCAAGAATATATATACTTTTCGGTCCCCCTCCCCTCCTTCTGTGCGTTACATACATTTCGCTCAAACAAATACAATATACCCTGATACACGGTATGTGTACAGGGTATAAAAATATTTTTAGATTTGGGCGTGGAATCGCCTACCATATATACCGCCGGAAAATATCTTTTGATCAAATTATTATATTAATCAGTCTTATCATTGCACTCTAATCGGTCGTCAACACGAATTTTGTTATCGAGTCCGTTAATGACGAAAAATATGCAAACATAATGAAAATTTACATACATTTCTATATCCCCTCGAGGAGTACTAATTTCCCAGTTTTTAATTAATTTATTTTTGTATTAGTTAATAGCGAAGAGCTAAGCCATTTTCAATGATGACAATTGATTTTAGTCCGAGTTTTTTTTATTATTCCTCTTCTCAAAGGTACGGGGTATTGTATAGTCGGCACCTCCCAACTTTATCAAATTTCTTGTATGAAAATAACAGACACTAATATAAATTAAATTTGTGTATTTAAAATACCTTAACATCAGCAAGTGTTGTAATCTTTTGCCAAAGGGAGTCCTCGCCAAAAATTGATATCATTTGCATCGAATTTGTGTGTGAATTAATGCAAATGCGGCACAGTTGGGTATCACAAATCGTGTTGCTGGTGGGGTCATCCATATTGAAGCAGAATCGAGGGATATCACACAGATCCCGAATCAATTGGTAAAATGATGTGATTTTTTGTGTTTTGTTCCACACTGATAAATTGGTATCCAGCTAACGATGTAAACTAGCAGTGCGACTTTCTTGTAAACAACAGTCGCAGGACCAGTAACGATCACATCAGAGAGCAACGACCAGCTCCTTTCACAATAATCCTTATATTTTCCTGTTCTAGTTGTAGTGTTTTTTGTCTGCTTATGCCGGTAAACTTATTTTAAAATATTCTTGTGCAAGAATTAAACTGATGGTTCTTAGAACTTGATGAGAGCGAGCGTTTGACTGAGAGAGCGCCACTGCTGCTGTCGCTTCGCCGAAGCACACGCGCACGAGATGAACTGAGCTAAATGCTCAAAACGAATGAGCTGCAATGAGCGGCCAACAAATGTACAAAGTAAATGAGCAAGCGCACGAACTAAATAAACAACGAATAAAACGAACTAACGAGAGAGCCAACTAGACAGCCGGTCGAGCACAGTGAGAGATTGGAAGAGAGCGCGGGAGCCGAGTAAGTGTGAGTATTAATGCTGAATTTTAGTGCTCGCGCCACCAAGCCAAGTGCTTCAAACGGCAAGTGCTCCAAAACTGAAAATAAATGCACAGAACAAGATACTTTTTATTAATATTTTCAAAGAGAAAACAAAAACTTTAAATATGCACACATACTTACACCTAGGCATACATACATAAGTAAATATACAGAAATATAAGAATTACACAAATAAAAACAAGTTCAACTATAAAAGATAAAAGAAAAAAATACAAAAAATAAACCATTAAAAAAAAAAACAACAAAATACAGAAAAAAGTAATCTCAAATGTAATACTACTCGGTTATGAGAGTATTGTGAGGTTGGTATCCAAATCTACAAAGGATAAAAAGCAAGTACGCAATCAAGAATTTTTTCAGTACCGCGCGTTGACTTAAGTAATTAAATCGATAAAACAAATTTTATGCATTAGAAGCAAACTTCTTCTTACTCAACTTAAGATTTATGTATATGTCTTTTTAAACATATAATTATATTTTCCGATGGAAATACAAGTTCTAAATAGAGTAGAACTTTAATAATCCGGACGTTCTGGTAAGAAACAAATCAAACAATGCTCGTTCAACATATTTTGTATTTCCTCATCGATTCGTTATGTATAGAATGGTTAGGCAGTTTAGTAAAATACATAATTGCAGAGCTGGTGTATCAAGTTTTTGATTTTTGAAATAATAATTTCTATTTTGGATGCCAAGAAAACTTGAAGTAGAAGCAAAATTAATGAGTTTTTATGTACTCGTCTATTCTTGATCGAAATTACATGTATTTAAATAAGCCCATTTCAAATTATTTTGACATATCGGTTTCTAATGTAACTAAAATTACTCTGACATTTTTTTTTTACAACTATAGATAGTTAGTCGAGTAAATATGTATATTATCTTTTTAATTTAAAATATTTAAAGAAAATCACTTCGAAAATTCAGATATAAATCAAAATATTATATAAAATTATGTTACACAAAAGATAATATACACATACTCATTAAATATACAAACATACATATGGTGGGTACGTAAATAATAAACAATAAGTAAAATATATTTTCGCTTTGTCGAAATTAGGATGCCCTTCAAATAGACCATCTTTCGTAACACCAATATTTATCATGGGGTTTATATTTTATAAGCATTAAATTAAAAAAAACGTTAACATTTTTAAGACCTTACTAATTGAGGTGCTGTCAAAGGTTTTTTTTAGAAATATATAAAAAGTTTATTAAAGTATTATATATATTTTATAATTAAAAATATTTGTATTTGTTTTGCATTGTATTGTATTGTATTTTGTTGTATTGGAGTTGTTAGTACCATATTCGGATCACGTGGTGTACGCCCAATACGCAGTTTAGGATTAGGGGCCAATCATTTATTACGTAAGGCGATTAAGGATTAAGTTTACTAAAATTTGTCTTACATAGGGTGGAGGGGGTCAAAAATCGACTTACGTAATAAATAATATAAAATTGGTCCCTTATTAAAAACACTCAAGTTTCAGAACTAACAACTGCGTAATCACGCTAAGATTGCATATACAAACAACATGGCAAACTTAATATACTATTCACACAAAGTGTGAAGAGTATAGCAAATTTAAAGCTCGTAAAGCGAAGAAGGAAATCATACACAATCTTTAACTATCCGCGGAAGTAATGAGCGAGCAAGCGAGGCAAAAAAATAAGAGAGTAAACTTAAGAAGCAAACTAGCAAACAACCGAATGAACGAACGAACCGAAATTGTATAGCAACAAAACTAAAAGAATGAAAGAGAGTAAATGTTGAGAGGCACTAAGCGTGAACTATAGAAAAAGTCAAGAAACTTAAAACTGAACTGAAATATGCTGCTTAATTTACTTGTGAGGTGAACAGACAAAAAAGATACAAACGACGGCCAACGAAACAATTACGAATAATGAAATTGAAGAAATATGAATACAATACATATTGCATATAAATAATACATATATGTATACGTATATAAAAATAAATATTTTTACATGTATATGTACGGTGATTTTATATTCCACAATTTGTGTAAAGTTACACCGCATACAGACATACTTGTACACATAGTTTTAACGGGGGTTGGTTCGACACAACGTTAAATTTAATACAATGTGTATATGTATAGATTTAAATACTTAAATTTAGTATTTCTAAATACTCAGGTGAGTGTTTACGTCTTTTTTTATTTTTTAACTGTATTGAAACTTGATGTTACTTGCATAGATTTGCCATTTTTATTTGAGTAATTATGGCTCAATTTATATTAATTATCATGAATTTGTTAAAAAGGGAGTATGTACTTACATTATTTTTAACATAAAATGTTACTATTCTTACTGAATACTGTCCATCAAGTTTTAAAGTGGCGGTGCCACACCTCAAATCTACAAACAACCAGTAAGGGCGGTATAGTCGAGTATACTCGACAATAGAATATCCTGCACACATGGTAGGCGGTGCCACACCCTCAATCTACAAAAACATAGTGATGTGACGGCGCCTATTTAAAAAGTGTTCAAAATATCAAGAAAATCTGAGCTTGTATACAAATTTTCAGGGTCGTATCTTTGTTAATTTTGCAAATATAACAATTTACAGCAAATAACTGGGGGAGGGGAAATGAAAGAGGCGGAGATTTTCTGGTATGCAGTTTTGTAGGGCCACTCATGCTGAGTCTACATACCGACTTTCATGTTTCTATCTCTTTGGATGTTCGAGTTATAGCGTTTTATAAAAGTGGGCGGAGCTGGATGGGCGGGAAGGAGTATGCGTGGCACAAAACCATTCAAACTTGATCTGACGGAAAATGTCCGCGAATATTACAAGTAGCACGCTACAATGTTGGTAAGGAAGCAACACTGGCAGCACGGCTGAATTAAAATGTTTAAACGCTTTAACTAAAATAATATGTTAAATGTTTAAACTTCATTAATCTTTGTTAAATAATTTGACAAGACTGAATGGAACAGAGCATTTTTTGTTTTTTGGTTTATATTTATTTTTATATTAGGTGATATGGGTGAGTTTCTTTTAAAAATTGCTTGATATTCATTATGTTATTTTTTGTGTGGTTGGCAAGATCTTGTTTAGGGTTACTATTTTTAAAAATCTTGTTTGTTGTCTAATCAAATAAAAACACAAAAAAAAAAAACACATCCATTTTACATAAGTATTAAGTTGGTTTGATTTAAAAACAAGTCAATTCTTAGTTGAAAGCTTTAAGTCAAGTAGATTTAATGCGTCAATTTAAATGTTGAAATTTCCTTTAAATACATTTGAAATATGAAAATCGGTTTGTATAGGCCTATAAAATTGCATTCCACATTTTTTAACCCTTCCTATAATTTTCCCTCAAAAGGAGGTTTTCTTAAAATTGCTATATCTCCAAAACTATAAAAGATACTTACCTGACATTTTGTATCTACACAGAGAAAAAAACCGAAGTATATTGTACTTAAATCGACACAATTCGGTGTTGAATGTCCGTCAACTACGAATGTTATCAAATCAAGTAAAATATTCTTAATTCAAGCAGAATTTTTATACCTTGTACACATACTGTGTATCAGGGTATATTGTGTTTGTGCAAAAGCCAGTTGTATGTAACGCAGTGAAGGAGTGGAGGGGGACCCCATAAAGTATATATATTCTTGATCGGGACGACAAGAGAAATTAATTAAGCCATGTCCGTCCAAAAAGATAGAAACATGAAAGTCGGTATGTAGACTCAGTATGAAAAACTCTACAAAACTGCATACTACAGTTTTACCCCCTCTCCTTAATTACCCCTCGCCTAGTATTTTTCTTAAAAAAGCTATATCTTCAAAACTAAGAAAGGTATGAACCTGAAATTTTAACACATCTTAAAAACTGCATACCACAAATTTCCCCTCTCTTTGATGGCTACCCCTCAGAGGCCGACAAACTTAAATTTTTCGTAAAATCCACATTTTTTGACCGATTTTCTTGATATTTTAAACACTATTTGAAAAGGCGACGTCAGATCAATATGTTTCTGTAGATTGAGGATGTGGCACCGCCTTCTGTGTGTGCAGGATATTATATTGTCGAGTATACTCGACTATACCGCCCTTACTGGTTAAGTACAAAAAATCTTGAACTGAGTAAATTTTGTTACATATTCAACAACAGTTTAAGCTTAATATGACACCAACAAAAATTAATCCGAGTCAATGTTGTTCTAGAAATAAGATTACATTTTACTTGAATCAAGAACCAACCGTACTTAAACTGTAACAAAAAAAAAACTTGTACGAAGACCTTTTTGTTCTTAAAACAAGTGATGGAATCAAGAATTTTTCGTTCGAGAAAGTTTACATTTTTCTTGAATCAAGGCCCAGTAGTTTTGCAAACTATTTCGGTTGTTATCTTAATTTTATTAATCTTATTTTATATATTTGTTACTGTTAATTAAATAAACATGTAAACAACATATAAATATTATAATTAAATGGTAATTGGTGATTATTTATATAATAAACAGTAAGAATTTGGTGAATTTTTGGTTTCATAGGACAGCACACTAAACTCTGAGCCACAGGAAGCGACATAGGAACACTTGATATTTCATAAACATTATTTATTGAAAACATTTTTGTTCGAAGAGAACAACAAATATTTAGTAAACAAAAAAACTCTGGTATTACAGGGGATTGAACCTCATACCTTTGGTGTCATAGTCAAACACACTAAACTCTGAGCCACAGCAAGCGACATAGAAACATATAATATTTAAATAATTTTAATTGTTTAAAATTTTTGTTCAAAGGAGTAAAAATTTACCGTTTTGGTGACGTTCCGCGGAAATGATAAGTTTGAGCGTTCGTGACACTAGGAAAACCAAATTAATGGGCTTCGACAATGATTGTGTTATTTTCAGGGTACCTTAAGATCAAAAAGTTATAGTCTGGCTCCTTCGATTATACACGATATCCAAAGGTACACCAAATTATCCAAAAATAGCCAATTTTGCCAAATTTAAAAATTTTTCAGCTATCATTTTCACATTGAAAAAAATTTTTGCATTAAATCTCACTTAATTAACTTTGTAGCAAAGGGTTTGGAGTATGTTAAAAGTTACTGACATTTTTTTGGCGTCAATAGTTTTTGAGTTATAGATTAGCAAAGCCAACAATGGCTTTTTTCCTTTGAGCGTCGATAACTCCGCTGAAAATCATGCTACAGAGTTCCACAGTAACTCGAATTAAAGGTAATGAAATTTCCTATAAGATCCTTATGATGGTACAAACATCTTGAACCCATATCTGTAGAAATATTGTTTCAAAAAAAGAGAAAAAAATGGGAATTTTTTTTTTTGCAATTCTAACGATTGCTCTTAAATCTATCATTATTAAAAAAAAACATAGTGAGATTCAGAAACTAAAGCTAAATTAAACTAAACGTCAAATATTTTCCAAGTTATTCGTCGTCAAAAACGACTCCAAAATAAGAACATTTCTTTATATCCTTTAATTTTTCGGTTTAGTGTATTTGTTATAATACCTACATAAAACACGAAACGAGTCATGCTCTAAATATGTCGATCTGCAGGTACTGAGACAGATCGGAATATAATTTCTGGTTACTCTAGCGGGGACATTGAACTGTTGGCGTATAACAAAGTCGGAGAGAATATTAAGCCATTAATTAGGTTATGTAGAAACAAAGTACCAAGCATAGTTCTACGACTAGACAATGTTGGCAAATTAATAAGCTTCAGCTTACTACTCTAAGAAGGAAGGCGAACACAGGGGTCCCAGTGTAGATTCCTAAAAGCAAACAGAAGAAACTGTTTCTGAACAGACTTAAATTGGTTGTTATACTTTTCACACTGAGGATCCTAAACACACGACGCGATGTGTAAAGTAACTTAGTTGTATATGGGTCGTTAAATTCTTCAGACTATTTTTTAATAAAGCTAACGATGGTGGAAAACCATAAGTTTCGAGTTTTTTTAAAAGCAGAGAGTGACAAACACAATCAAATGCTTTACTGAAATCAGTGTACACAAAATCGGTTTGGCCGCCGGAAGAAAAATTTCGATTGACAACTGAATTGAATTCTAATAAGTTAGTTACCGTTGACCGTATCTTGAGGAAGCCATGCTGAGACAAATTTAGAAGTGATGGCACAAAGTGCTGTAGCTGTTCCGTAATGATCTGTTCAAATAGTTTTGGAATAGCACATAGCTTAGCAATGCCTCTGTAGTTCGAGATGTCCACCTTACTGCCTTTTTTTAAAGGGGTAAAATGTAAGACTATTTCCAAATTTTAGGGACAACAGAAGAATTACCTACATGTTAAAAAGCTTACATAATGGAAAAAACAACATCTCAGCACAGTGCTTTAAAACGCAACTAGGAATACTGTCTGGACCAGTGGTAAAAGATGGCACCCTTTTGTGACAACTTGGCTACGTTTTACGCATATGCTTCCCAAATTATTGATTAATAAAAATTACTGAAAATATCGAGATCCCGATTATCGCGGGATTACGCAAGTAAAGTCCCGGGATTTCGAGATCCCGGGATTGACATGCCTTGTTTGAACCAACGTCAAACTCTATCCCACAACCATCGTTTGTTCTAATTTGCAACATTAAATGTTTTCTCATTGTCAATATAAAAAATTTTATAATATGTTACGAAATGTGCGCAAAATGACCTTGAAATTTTACTCTTCATATTTCTAACTGCCGCCTAAGAAGTTTCACTTCAAAAATAAATACTTCAACAAAGAACAACACCAAAAACAATTAAATATTACAAAACCAAATAGCTATACAGATTACAATGACATAGAAGAATTAAGGAAAAAAAACACGAATAGAAGAAAAACCAGTAAGAACGGTATCTTCGACCTTGCCGAAGATTATATACTCTTTACACCCTTTTTGGTGACACGCCTATTCTTTCGATTGAATATTATTTTTGTTAATCTTATGTAGCGGACAACGAACCAACCAATGCACAGTGGTCCCGCCCGTAGGCCAAAAATAAAAAAACCAAAGTCAAACTTTTGACTTTAAATGTACCAATTCTTATTTATAATTATTAATTATTTGAATTTATTCATCTTTTTGTTTTACTCTATCTGTCCTCTTCAAGAATAGCATGGAAAGAGAGAGCATGATATTCATTCAAAAATTTGTTAAACTTATTTAAATGCAATGTAAGTGATTAATATTTTAAAAAAAGGTATTAACTTTCTTTTTACAACAAAAAGTATATGTTGTATGTGTTGTGTTTTGTGTAAATCATTATAAGTACATAATTGTGAACGTTCTTAGTTTGTCTTTTCTGTGTTTGGTTACAGTTTTAGTTGTGAAGGGGTTCTTGGGGTTGAACAAATCTTTTTGTATAATATTCTTAAGCATTTTAAGAATATAAGAAAGTTTAATTCAAGTGCCGTAAGGTGCCGTGCGGCTTGCAATATACGAAAAGGTAACCTTACCTCAATTTAAAAAAAAACACGTGCAAAACTTCTTATCATTAAATATCCGTGGTACTACCTTCCTGCATCGGTCCATAAAGTGTTATTGCACGGTCCTGCCATTATAAAAAATTGTTTAGTCTGAATTGGAGAGCTTTCTGAGGAAGTTACAGAGGCAAAAAATAAAGACATTAAATTATTTAGGCTAAACCAAAAGCGGAAATTTTCAAGGGGTTTTCCGGCAATAACTCGCAGCTATAACCTATAGTATCCAGATAAAATGAAAAACGAAAGTTTTTCATATAAAAACTGAATATCAGACCGATTGTTCATATGACAGCTATATGATATAGTTGTCCGATCTGGCTGATTTTTACGTATTATTTTAGGATAAATTTTGTGCCAAGTTTCAAGTCCCTACCTCAACTAGAAGTATTTTTGGCCGCTCTCCCCATACAAGCCGGACCACTGTGCAATGTGGTAAGTCGGAGATTCAAAGAATGAGCACGCTTGAAAGATCTGTCTCTGTCTCATCGGTATTGGGAATGGGTCTTTTGAAAAGGGAAAATACATCCGCTCCTGTTTCTCTACGCCATACAGGCTTGCTAATGGAAATAAAAAACCAGTAAGGATTGGAGTCGACAATACTCGACTTCGACATACCCTGTACCATTCAATTAGTAACGTCTGTTGTAGGGCGTTGCCCCGCACACATTTTAATCGAAACAGATTTCCTTTCCATTCAATATCATACATGCTAATTTTTGCTCTTCTAGACCAATTCGTTACAAACATATAACGGTTTTCTATTTTGGCTGTATGTGGGCGTAGTTACGCCCATTTTATATTTGAATCTAACTATACTCCATCCCAATAGCGTACATGCAAAGTTTTTTTTCTTGTAGGTTGTATGGTTCTTGAGATATGAGCGTTTGAAATTTTTACTATATAGGGGCGTTTTTCTATTTTTTCTTCTTGAGGTTTGAGTCAGCTATATACACACCAAATTTGGTGTTCCTATCACAAAAGACAACGCAGAAAATACGACTTTTGTACTATTTTACCCAAGGTAGCTTCAGTTATTTTCCCCTCACGAAAAAAAGGTCAAAAAAAGTCAAAAAGGGGAACAACAAAATAAACTTGATCTGCGTAATGAATCACAGAATCGAACTGCGAAGAGCTTTTGGTTCTATCTATTATAGTTTCCGAGATCGACGCATTCATACAGACAGACGGACGAACAGACGGACATGGCTTAATTGACTTCTCTTTCGATATTGATCAAGAATATTAATACTTTGTATAGTCGGACATATCTCCTTTAAGGTGTTACATACATTGTCGACGTGCACAAAACTAGTATACCCTTGTACCATAAGGTACAGGGTATAATAAAAAGAAAGCGTGCAGGAATGGGGGGTTATAGACGGATAGGCGAGGAGTAGGAAAAAGGAAGACAAGTAGTTACACTATTAAAACCGGACTATAGCATGATGATAAACTTTGCACTGATAGAAAACTGTGCATGCCCGTCCTACTTTGGATCACCAATACCAATTTTTATACATTGGTGACCCCCTTTCAGGTACCGCAGTATTCGCTAGGGCTAGGTGACGTCGGAATCCCTCATTGTAGTTAATTTAGTGAGACATATCGCAATATGGTAGACAAAGATACCACTAATCTCCGTGTTCATATGAATTTGTGTCTTCAGTTTATTAAAAGTATAATTATTTAGTATATGTAGGTACATTTGACAAAGTTAGGCTCTTAAAATTATTTATTAACTTTATGTGACTTGTAGTATAACGAAAATGTTGGGGGCAAGAGATACAAACTAGTAGATATTTTTAAAACATTCTAGTATAACAAAATTTGAGGTCCTTCATGGATATATTAGTTCAGTTGATTCTTACAATGTTTTTATACTTTTCACGTATGTGAAATAGTATATTAACTTTGTCACGGAGTTTGTAACAGATCGAAATATTAATTTCCGACTATATAAAGTATATATATTCTTGATCCGGACGACAAGACGAGTTGATTTAGCCATGTCCGTCTGTCGGTCTGTCTGTCTGTATGTATGCAAACTAATCCCTCAGTTTTGAAGCTATTGAGCTGAAACTTTGCACAGAGTCTTAGAATTTATTATGATGAATCATTCGCCAATACGAAAAGAAGAAGAAAAGTGAACAAAACTTGAATCGTTGTATAAAAAACTTTTTTGTTTTGTTAGAAAACATAGTAGTTTAAAACATAGTAGTTTTCAGTAGTCTCACTAAATGCCTGAAAGATTCATTGAGATCGGGCAACTGGAACTGATACCTGTGATACAAAATGAAGAAGAGGCAGAGAAGCAAGATTCACGTCGTTGTATGGAAAACTTTTTTGTTTCTTAACCAATTGACTTAAAACTTCACAGGTATGTTCTTGTTGTAGCATCAAAGAGTAATAAAAATAGAATAAAACCAGTAAGGGCGGTATAGTCGAGTATACTCGATAATATAATACCCTGCACACACAGTAGGCGGAGCCACACCCCAAACCTACAAGAAAATTTTTATTTGACATCGCCCGATCAAATAGTGTTCAAAATATCAAATAAATTGGTCATAAAAAGTGGAATTTAGTTTTGGAGATAAAGCGTTTTATAGAAAACAATTGGGGGAGGGGAAATGAAGGAGAGGGGAAAAAATTGAGGTATGCAGTTTTGTGGGGCTCCTCATACTGAGCCTACATACCGACTTTCATGTTTCTATTTTTTCGGGTGTTAGAGTTATGGCGGGTGTTGCTGGTTGGGCTGGAAGCAGTAGGCATGGCACAAGACCGTTCAAACTTGATCTGCTGCCAATCATCACGAGTCTACCCTCCAAATTTCAAGTCTCATGCGCTTACAGTTACAGACGGACGGGCGGACAGGGCTCGATCGATTTATCTTGTCATCCTGATGAAGAATATATGTATTTTATGGGGTCCCCCTCCCCTTCTTTGAAGCGTTACATACATTTCGTTCAAAGGAACTTAATATACCCGGACACACAGTATGTGCAGGGTATAAAAATGCGATTTCTCTGTAAGCCGACGAGATAGAAGATCGTAAAATTAAGTGTAGAATGATTGCATTGTATTGTTTAAAAAAGAGGATAGAATATGGGCGGGGTTACGCCCCTTTATCTTTATAAACTTATATGATTCTTATTGGAAATACTATAAAACGGATTTTCCAATAATAATAGTTAAGAAAATGCTTCCAAGAGTATACAAGTATCAGCAACGCTGAAAATAGCTCCCTTACTGGTGTTAAATATTTTTTCTTTAGCTTGTGTTGGCTCTTATCATAGCCGGTTGCAGTCGTGATTTCTGATGCTGGTAATATACAAAATACCCGTGGCATGAAAATTATAGCAGAACACAAATATCTAGGAACCCTTGTATAAATACAGTTTTAATAGATTGAAAACAAACAGTAATAATGAAAAACATTTATTTACAACAATATCAATAAACGCGAAGAGTCACAAATGGAAAATACGGTGATCGAAGATATATTTGCCTAAGGAGAAATCAATTGAACTGAACTGAAATAACAATGTTGCGAGAGCACAACGAGAGTAGCATAAATTAACGTAAATGTTTATATTGTAAGCATTGGCAGTTTGCAGACGGCGTGATGCACTTATTCTATCTTAAGTTATATAAGATAACTACAAAATGGAATGATGACATTTTTAAGTAGTTGAAAAGTGAGTGCGCGGAAACAAAACCATTAGCTACGAGCTAAGCTACGACAACTTGGTCAGTTTGTTCTTTAAACCAAACAAATAAACGAAGCAACGTAAGGCAAAAACTGAAAAACCAATGTAAAATGAATTACAAGTGGAAAAATATGAACAAATACAACGAATAAGCGATAGTAAGTAAGAATTTAAAATTCGTAAGAGAAACAGTTGTTGCAGCTGCCACAAGAAGTAGTAAAACAGCAAACGATACTTAGGTGCATAAGAGTGAATTAATCAGCAACAGGAGACCAGACCAAGGAAACAAAAAAAACAGTAAGGACGGTATCTTTAGTAAGGCTGAAGATTGTATGCCCTTCACTCCCTTTTTTGTACCTCGGCCGCTTTTTTTGATTGAATCTTATTTCTCTTTGTCTTAATAGCCTATATACAAATGTTCATTGTTTTTGCTCATGTACCGGACATATGCCAATTACTGATTTTGGCTATAAGTGGGCGTAGCCATGCCCCTTTTTTTGGTCAAAATAGTTTAAATGCCTCCCCAAGGACATAAGTGTGAAGTTTCAAGTCAATTGATAAGGAAACCAAAAAGTTTTCCATACAACGACGTGAATCTTGGTTCTCTTCGTCTTTTTCATTTTGTATGGCAGGTACCAGTCCTAAGTATGTTTAAAATTTCAGCCCTTTATCTTACAAAACGAAAAAGTTTTCCATACAACGATTCAAATTTTCTTCATCTTTCTAAATGGGAGCTACCAGTTCCAGTTATCCAATCTCAATGAAACTTTCAGGCATTTAAGTGGACTATGTAGAACTACTATGTCCTGATCAAGAATATATATACTTTATATAATCGCAAGCGTATATTTCTATGTGTTACAAACTTCAGCACAAACTTATAATACAATTCACTAACGTGAGGAGTATAAAAATACAAACACGAGTGTTTTTCATTTCTTCACATATTATTTTGAAATAGCTTTCATATCCATTTTCCGTGCTCACTGGCATATACACATGAGTGTAAACTTGCTCACAAATGGAAAAAAGTTGTTTTTTTTTTTTAAATTGCTAGCTTGCTCTTTATTTCTTCAAGCCTGTTTTGTATGCTATTTAGTAGACATGTTGTAACATGAAAAATATATATTTTTCTTTATTCACTTCATTATTTGATCGTTGTTTAGTTTTTTTATTATACTCTTCACGTAAGTGAATAGTATTAAAACTTTATCCTGAAGTTTGCAACACTAAGAAGGAGGGGTAGGGGACCCCGTGAAATACATATATGTATTCTTGATCGACTTGATATAGCCAGGTCCGTCTGTCTCTGTATATGCTATCTCCTCCCATAGTTTTGAAGATATCGATCTGAAATTTTGCAGGGAGTCTTCTCTAATGTGTGGTAAAATCATTGGTCGAAACCGGCATAATTGGAACATTGGAACTGGACGCTATCTTCAGCAAGGGTGAAGATTGTATACTCTTCACGCTCTTTTTTGTGCCACGGCTGTATTAGGGCGTTGCCCCACCCACTTTTCAATCGAAACCGATCTCATTTTTACTTAATGTCATACATATAAATTTTTACTATTGTAGACCAATGTGTTCCATAGATTTAAAGTTTTCCCATTTTGGCAATATGTGGGCGTGGTCACGACCATTTTTTGATTGAATCTTTTTACACTATATCCCAATATCATACGCACCAAATTAAATTTCTGTATGTTATATGGTTCACGAGATATAAGCATTTCAAATTTTTACTATATGTGGGCGTGGTCACGTCATTTTTTTATTCAATTTGTTTGGGCTTCAAGTCAGCTATATACACTCCAAATTTGGTGTTCCTATCTCAAAAGACAACCCAGAAAATACGACTTTTGTAATATTTTTCCCGAGGTAGCTTCAGTTATTTGCCCCTCACCCCTAAACTAAGTCAAAAAGGGGGAACACAAAATAAACTTGATCTGCGCAATGAATCACAGAATCGGACTGCGAAAAGATTTTGGTTCTATCTATTATACTTTCCGAGATCGACGCGTTCATACAGACGGACGGACAGACGGACATGGCTAAATCGACTTCTCTTTCGATACTGATCAAGAATATATATACTTTATATAGTCGGAGATGTCTCCTTTAAGGTGTTACATACATTGTCGATGTACCATAAGGTGCAGGGTATAAAAATGTATAGAACAATTGGATTTGATGCTTTTCAGGTGAATCAGATTCAGGTTCGTTCTTCTTTTATTTTAAGAGATATAGACAATTTAAAATCAGTAAGAACGCTATAGTCGAGTATACTCGACAATATAATACCCTATACATACGGTAGGCGGTGCCACACCCCAAATCTGGAAAAAAATATTGATTTGACGTCGCCTAGTCAAATAGAAATAAACACATCACTGAAATCCGTCAAAAATTTTGGAATTTATAAAAAATTTGAGTTTGTAGGTCTTCGAGGGGTAACCATCAAAGAGTAAAGAATTTTGTGGTATGCTGTTTTAAAGATATTTATTTACTGAGTTCGTATACAAAATAAAACAACTAGGGGAGGGGAAAAATTGTGGTATGCAGTTATGTAGAGCTAGTTATACTGAGTCTATATACCAACTTTCATATTTCTATTTTTTTGGAAGTACGAGTTTTAGCGTTTTGAAAAAGTGGGTGGTGCTGGATGGGCGCGAAGGAGTGGGCGTGGCACAAAACCGTTCAAACTTGATCTGCTGCCGAGCATCACGAGTCTACCCTTCAAATTTCAAGTCTCTAGCTATTATAGTTTCCGAGAACTATTGGTGAATACGGACAGACGGACGGACGTGGCTTTATCAATTTCTCTTGTCGTCCTGATCAAGAATATATATACTTTATATCGGATTCCCCTGCCCTCCTTCTGTGCGTTACATACATCTCGCTCAAACAAACACAATATACCCCGATACACAGTATGTGTACCGGTTATAAAAAAAATATTTTAGTGGAAATAAGAGGGAAACAAAAAAAGTGTTCATGTTTGTATCGCTTCTGATGTTCGAGCTATTGTCTTTAAAAACAAGTGAGAGTGAATTAGGCACAAATTTAACTAAACTTGTTATGCTGCCGAATCTCACGAGTCTTCCCTCCATATTTCAAGTTTCTAGCTCTAGTAGTTTTTGAGAACCATTGGTGTGGACAGGTGGGTAGATAGACGGACATATGTACATGTTTCAATCGATTGTCGTCCTGAAGGTACAGGGTATATTGAAGTCGTGCACTCTCGGTTGCAATTGCAATTCCTTACTGGTTTTATGTTGTTATAGCAACGTCTTTCTACAAGTATCTTGACTATTTACGTCCCTTGCGTCGTGTGTATTTGTAAATTTCATAAAGTTGTATTTCATTATGAACTTGAAGACTATTGCATTGGAGTTGATGCGATTTGCTGAGTATCTCAAATTGATGCTGTCCAAAAGAATCTACAGTTTATATGCGCTTTTAACTTGTTTCTCCATCTCGTCTTGGTCGGAATATGCAAAGAATGAAACAAACATTCAAACATACGCAAATAGAAACGCATCCACACATAAAGTGCAATGCGAACAAACAGGAAAAAAAAAATTCACATAAGTACGGAAAAACCAGTAAGGATGCTATCTTCAGCAAGGCTGAAACTTAGATACTTTTTACAGAGTTTCAAAGAGTACGATATCTTCAAAACTGTGGGAGGAGATCGTATATATACAGACCGACGGACAGACGGACATGGCTCAATCAACTCATGTTGTCGTCCTGGTCAAGAATATATATACTTTATATAGTCGCAAGCGAAAATTTCTATGTGTTACAAACTTCAGCACAAACTTATAATACTATTCACATGCGTGAAGATTATAATACAATTTAGTTGTTGTTCGATCTACTAAATTCCTTAATTGACCAGACTGACTTCATCTTTTTATATCGGTGTAATGACGTAACTTATGCCATTACCTTCTTTTATGATACCATAAATGGCAATCTCATTGTGTGTGTCCCAAGCCATCGTGGTTTTCCCGCCAGTTGTCGAATGATATTTTGTAGCTCGATCTCAGTTTTTTTCGTATAACACTATAAAAATGACCTGAGTCAATGTGAAAGTTAATTCTCGCGTAACCCTTAAACGTTATCTAGATTTGTTTATACCAAGCGCAGAACGGCTTTCTATCGTTTATAAGTTTTTCTTGATGTCAATAAGACTAGCGATGATTCAGGAATTGCAAAATGGTTTGCTATGTTCTTTCAAGCGACTTAATCTTCTACAATATTTTCGGGATCCTCGTTGCCATATCCGATAAGCCCTATCAATGCCTTTGTTTCCTGTGTATTGAATGAAGATTATGTTGTAAGTAAATACTTGCTCTAAAAAATAATTTTTCTCCTCGCTCTGATAATTTCCCTGGCTATGTGCTTAAAGGGTGTGCAAAACGTCTGTGTAAGCATTTATTAAAGATTTTTAAGCTCTAGCTTTTCCCAATTCTTCGTTATCCCCTATTTGGAAGCAATCTTCTATTCTTCTTCATAAAAAAGGTCAGTCAGATGTCACCAATTATGATTCCCAAGTTTTTTGACAAAATCATTATTGCAAGCATGTAACACTTTTGTAAATTGGTTATATCACCTTCTCAGCATTGTTTTTTATACCCTGTACACATACTGTGTATCAGGGTATATTGTGTTTGTGCAAAAGCCAAAAGTATGTAACGCACAGAAGGAGGGTCGGGGGACCCAATAAAGTATATATATTCTTGATCGGGACGACAAGAGAAGTTGATTAAGCCATGTCCGTCCGTCCGTCCTCACCAATGGTTCTCAGAAAGTATAAGAGCTAGAGGATTGAAATTTGGTGGGTAGTCTCGTGATGCTCGGCAGCAGATCAAGTTTGAATGGTTTTGTGCCACTCCCACTCCTTCCCACCCATCAAGCACCACTCACTTTTTGAAAACGCTATAACTCCAACATCCAAAGAGATAGAAACATGAAAGTCGGTATGTAGACTCAGTATGTATAGCCCTACAAAACTGCATACCACAAAATCCCCCCCTCCTTTTCATTTCCCCTCCCCCAGTTATTTTCTATAAATTGCTATATCTCCAAAATTAACAAAGGTGTGAACCTGAAATTTTGTATACAAGCTCAGTGATAATACATCTTAAAAACTGCATACCACAAATTTCCCCTCTCTTTAATGGCTACCCCTCAGAGGACAACAAACATAAATTTTTCGTAAAATCCACATTTTTTGACCAATTTTCTTGATATTTTGAACACTATTTGAATATGCGACGTCAGATCAATATGTTTTTGTAGATTGAGGGTGTGGCACCGCCTATCATGTGTGCAGGGTATTATATTGTCGAGTATACTCGACTATACTG
Source organism: Phortica okadai (assembly GCA_034638295.1). Taxonomy (NCBI): domain Eukaryota; kingdom Metazoa; phylum Arthropoda; class Insecta; order Diptera; family Drosophilidae; genus Phortica; species Phortica okadai. The sequence continues at coordinate 15,534,819 of CM067848.1, read as the reverse complement.
CCCTTACTGGTTTTTTAAATGAAGTCAGTTTATACCAGTGGCGTAGCGTGGTGTGGGGGAGGTGGGGAATACAGATGGTGCGGTCCACCCCGGGCGTCATCTTTTGGGGGCGGCAAAATTTAACAATAGCATTCAAAATAATATTTTTGTTGCATTTAAGATTCGGACCAATTGAAATGAGCTTGGAATTTTTCATTACTTTAACTGTGTCGAAATTGAAAAATCCCCTTTCATCAAATGATTGTATAATAATCTTGATCATTTTAGCGACTTACTTGTTAGAGTGATTTCAGTGCCCATATGTACGTGTTGTGACTTTTATATTATTAAAGTTCATGAATATTTAATTGTACGCGAACCTACATCTACAAGTAAAGTAAGCTATATTGTTATAAGTTATTAGCAATTATTTTGAATAGTTTCATTTACGACTTTAAGTAATTTGTGTTTTTTTGTTTGTTGACAATCAAAAATTAAAAGATTTAAAGAAAGTGGGGCTTCGTACCGTAACAAAAGAAGAGCTAAACTGGAAGAAATTAGAAAAAATGATGGGGCTTTACTTATATACGTTAAAACTTCTGTTATGTTCAACGATGGGCATAAATTGAGCAAAGACAAAGCATGCTGCAAAAATAGAGGACCTGGACTCAGTTAAGATGATCAAATTCCATAAACATCGACACAATTAGAGCATCTGTATGTCTGGGCATGGATCTTAATAGCTTAGAAGCGGAAAGAGGTACAGCATCGGCATTGTCTGCTATTCAAAACCTAATCTTGGAAGATATTTGAAAATTGCCGAAACATACATACATATATGTATGTAGATTATTTGGGAACGTAAGCACATTGAATGGATTATAGGATTGAATATTTATAAATATATCCCTTTTTTATTTGCAACCTAATAATGGTGACTATTTTTTAGAAAAGCTCCTAAAAAGGGCAGCAAAATTTTCTTCCGTTCCGGGCGGCTGATGCCCACGCTACGCCACTGGTTTATGCTAATCTTTTTGAATTTACTTGCTCAGTAAACCATGGTTGCATTAATCACTCTCAAATCGATATCATATAAACTGACTTCAGAATGGTTTTTGACTCGATGAACCATGATTTACTTTGAATCTAAAAGATTTTCCACCGAATCTTCTAATTTGGTTTAAGTAATATTAAACAAATAGAACTCAACTCAACGGCCTTATTTAGATCTACTTACTAAGTTTGAGCTTGTTCAAGTTTCTTCTGATGTCCCCCAAGGTAGTCATATTGGTCCTCTCGTATTTAATCTTATCATTAATGATCTTTCATTATCGATATCATATTTGCTTTTGCTCCATTGTTCTATATATATTTTATATCATATACTCCCATAGGAACAGTTGGTAAAAAAAAAGTTTTTTGTTAGAAAAAATGTATTATTTTTCAATATAAACAAATCAAACTATGCAATTATGTGTTTTTATTAACCCTCTATCACCCCATTAATTCTCTAATTACCATAGCATACCATTTTTTCCCCCTCCCATTTGTTTTTCCTCAAAAAGTTGTTTTCTGAAAATTGTTGTATCTCCGAAAGTATAAAAGGTATATTGCTGAAATTTCATGTGTATACACAATAAGCATACTTTTTCAAAACTTCATACCACAAACTACCATTTTCCTTTGTGTCCCCGCAAAGACAAACTGAAATTTTGCATAAATTGAGCTTTGAGCAATACCTTACCTTATTTTATAAAACAGCAGCAAAGCTTTGTAACAAAAACCGTACTAAAGCACTGATTTTTATTTACACCGATACCACTGTTAGCTAGTGGTAATAACAGCACTGTAAGCCCCGTACCTTATAGTACAAGGGCATATTAGTTTTGTGCACGTCGACTATGTACATATGTAACACCTTAAAGGACACATCTCCGACTATACAAAGTATATATGTATATTCTTGATCAGTATCTAAAAGAGAAGTCGATTTAGTCATTTCCGTCTGTCTGTATGAACGCGTCGATCTCTGAGCATATCTCGTGATCCATATAACTCATAGGAATGACATTTGGTGTGTATGATATTGGGATAGAGTGTAACGAGATTCAATCATAATATGGGCATGACCACGCCCACATATTGCCAGAATAGGAAATCGTTATGTCTTTGGAACCAATTAGACTAGAAGAATAAAAATTGGAATGTCTGAAATTGAATGGAATCAAAAGTGGGCGGGGCAACATCCTATTACATCCGTTACAAATTGAAGGTACAGGGTATGTCGAAGTCGAGTACTGTCGACTCCAATCCTTATTGTTTTTTTTTTTTTTGTATTATTATTTTTATCCCTGTATCGTACATATACTGTGTATCGGGGTATATTAAGTTTATTTCAGCGAAATATATGTTACGCACAGAAGGAGGGGAGAGGGACCCCATATCAGGACGACAAGAGAAATTGATTGAGCCATGTCCGTCCGTCTGTCTGTCCGTCCGTCCTCACCAATAGTTCTCAGAAACTATAAGAGCTCTAGTCTCTAGACTTGAAATTTGAAGGGTAGACTCGTGATTCTCTGCGGCAGATCAAGTTTGTTTTTTTTTTGTGCCACGCCCAATCCTCCCCGCCCAACCCCTTTTTTTAAATCGCTATAACTCAAATATCCAAAAAGATAGAAACATGAATGTCGGAATGTGTAGCTCTAAAAAACTGCATACTACAATTTTCCCCCTCCCCTTCATTACCCATCCACTAGTTGTTTTCTTAAAAACGCTATATCTCAAAAACTATTAAAGGTACGAACCTGAAATTTTGAATACAGAGACCTACAAACTCAAATCTTTCGTAAAATCCCCTTTCTTGACCGATTTTCTTGATATTTTGAACAATATTTGAACGGCCGATGTCAGATCAATATGTTTTTATAGATTTGGAGTGTGGCACAGCCGACCATGTGTTCAGGCTATTATATTGTCGAGTATACTCGACTATATCGCCCTTACTGGTTTTTAAACTGTAAGTGCAATATATTTAACAAAAACAACATTTACCGACTACACATTATTTCGTACAAGCTGAGTTCATATGGTGTAAGTATTTTTAAAGCATACCTTTCACCACCTTATAATTAGTATATACTGCTGTTTTTAGGTCAACAGCATACTCTTCAACCCACGATGGGTTTCAAAAATAATCTAGAAACTGACACAATTATCCCTTAGATACCTTGATCGTGAGATCATACTAATAACTGGAAAAAGCCGATGTAATGAGAACGATAGAACACAAATCATAAAGTTGCCATTTTAAAATAAATGTAATTAATATGATTGTAAACTAAACTAGTGTATTGAATTTCAAAGGTCTAAATTGAATTGTAATTTGTAAATCCGTCGCTGATTCTGTGTCACACAGCAAAAGAGCTGTTAAGCTCGTGCGTGACTTTCAAGGCTTATTTACTGCAGAGGAAGAAAAACAACAGTTCTTATTACGATGTGTGCAAGAACATAGATAATTAAACTATGTCCTGTAGGGGAAATACGAAGGAGTTTTGGTCCCATCTATTATAGTTTCCGAGATTAACGCGTACATACAGACTGACGGATTCGCTAAATCTAATTATTTTTGAATAGTGATTACGAATACATGTACATATGTATAAACTTTATAGTGTCTGCCACGTGTCTGTATAAAACTAATATAACCAGTAAGGGCGGTGTAGACGCATATACTCCACAATATAATACCCTGCACACACGGTAGGCGATGTCACACCTCAAATCTAGAAAAAAAGTATTGATCTGACGTCGCCTATTCAAATAGGGTTAAAAATATCAAGAAATATGGAATTTAAGAAAAATTTGAGTTTGTTGGTCTTTGAGGGGTAAGGAGAGGGGAATTTTGTGGAGTTTGAAGATATATATTTATTGAGTTCCTATACAAAATTTCACGTTCGTACCTTCAGTAGTTTTGCGGATATAGCGTTTTATATAAAACAAGTGTGGGTAGGGAAACGAAGGGGAAAGGAAAAAAACCTGGAATGCAGTTTTGGCTACATACCAACTTTCATATTTCAATCTCTTTGTATGTAGGGGTTAATGCGTTCTGAAAAAAGGAGGAGATGCTGTGGGCGGGAAGGAGTGGGCGTGGCACAAAACCGTTCAAACTTGATCTGCTGCCGAGCATCACGAGTCTACCCTCCAAATTTCAAGTCTCTAGCTCTTATAGTTTCCGAGAACCATTGGTTAGGACGGACGGACGGACATGACTTAATCGGTTTCACTTGTTGTCCCGATCAAGCATCTACATATATACTTTATGGGGTCCCCTTCCCTCGTTCTGTGCGTTACATACATTTGGCTTTTGCACAAACACAATATACCCTGATATACAGTATGTGCACAGGGTATAAAAAATGCGTCGCACAAAGACGTACAAACCTTAATTTTCACGTTATCTTTGTTAAACACGAAGCAAAATACCAATCGACTAAACTGCATCGAAATAAGTCGCAATTTGTTGTCGCAACAACAAAACAAATCTGCAGTAAGTCAGAAAACCAAGAGAACGAAATTTTTTTTTTGGCATTGAACTACACATTTTTTTCGCAGTTGACACAATGCATCTGCTCCATCTGCTGCAATATATTTTTTTATACTCTTCATGCAGTGAATAGTTTTATGACTTTGTCATGAAGTTTGTTACACCCAAATTTAGTGGCCTTCTACACAAAATATATGTATATGTATTTGATCAGCTCGTCCAGACGAGTTTATATAGCCATGACCGTCTATCTTTCTGTTTGTGAATCTCCTGTAACGATTTTTTCCCACAGTTTTGAAGTAATCGACCTTAAATTTTGCAGGGGTCTTATTTTATGTGTGGTCAAATCATTGGTCGAAACTGACAATATCGAATTTTCGGAACTGGTAGCCCACATACAAAAATAATAAGGGTATCCATTAATTCTCGCATCTGTAGCAAATAGCAGGTTTAGCTAACGAAATCTTCTTCTGAACAAAGAAAATACAATTGAAAATGAAAGATATGTGTTATGGTACATGGCATGTCGAAGTCTAGAACTCTCTGCTGCAATTCCTTACTGATTCGAATTAAAGTTCTTGAACATGTGTAATTTTTTGAATCCAAATTGAAATAACTGTTTTAAAGTAGACAGGGTTTTCAAATTGTTTCAAAAATAGTTTAAATAATACCAAAAATTTGTGGTGTTATTAACACGAAACACAATACAAATTGTCACTATTGAAACGGTTTTTATACCCTGTACCTTAGTTTACAAGGGTATATTAGTTTTGTGCGCTTCGAAAATGTATGTAACACCTTAAAAGTGACAACTCCGACTATAAAAAGTCCGATCACCTCGAGAAGACAAGCCATGTCCGTCTCTATGAATTCCTAGATCTCGGAAACCGTAATAGATAGAACCAAAATCGTTTCGCAAGTCGATTCTGTTATTCATTAAGAATGTTTATTTGGTTTTCCCCTCCAAAACTTAGTTTAGGGGTGAGGGGCAAACAGCTGAAGCTACCACGGGTATAAAAATTATGAAAATTAGGAACACCAAGTGTAGAGTGTATATAACTGACTCAAATCCTAATAAAATATCTCTGAACCATTAAACCTACAAGAATAAAACATTGCATGTATGCTATTCGGATGGAGTATAATTGGATTCAATCATAAAATGAGTGTGACCACGTCTCCATATAACCAAAATAGAACCAGTAAGGATTGGAGTCGACAGTACTCGACTTGAACATACCCTATACCTTCAATTAGTAACGGCTGTAATAGGGCGTTGCCCCGCCCACTTTTCAATCGAAATCGATCGCATTTCCATTTAATGACATACATATAAGTTTTTACTCTTGTAGACCAACTTGTTCCAAAGATTTAAGGTTTTCCTATTTTGTCAATTTGCAGGCGGGGCCACGCCCATATTATGATTGAATCTTTTTACACTGTATCCCAATATCATACACACCAAATTACATTCCAGTAAGTTATATGGTTCACGAGATATAAGCATTTCAAATTTGTACTATATGTGGGCGTGGCCATACCTATTTTTTATTCTATTTGCTTGGGCTTCAAGTCAGCTATATACATTCCAAATTTGGTGTTCCTATCTCAAAAGAAAACCAAGAAAATACGACTTTTGTTATATTTTACCCGATGTAGCTTCAGTTATTTGCCCCTCACCCCTAAACTAAGTCAAAAAGGGGGAACACAAAATAAACTTGATCTGCGCAATGAATCACAGAATCGGACTGCGAAAAGATTTTGGTTCTATCTACTATACTTTCCGAGATCGACGCGTTCATACAGTCGGACGGCCAATCGCCTTCTCTTTCATAACTGATCAAGAATATATGTATATACTTTGTATAGTCGGAGATGTCTCCTTTAAGGTGTAACATACATTGTCGACGTGCACAAAACCATAAGGTACAGGGTATAAAAACGTTATATCTCTGGAACCAATTTGTCTAAATGAGTAAAAATTGATATTGAATGGAAATTAAAACTCTTTCGATTAAAAAGTGGGCTGGGCACTGGTTATATAAATATCCTTACTGGTTATATAAATATCGTATGGTATGGTATTCGGCACACTTTTGTTTCTACGATTTGCTTTTGTAATTTCAAATTTTCGATTACGAGACCTGCTATTTGCTACAGATCGGAGAACGACCGAATACCTTTAATGTATTTTGCTGACGCAGCTTTGTTTTTATAAAATACAAAATATATGTACATAAAGCGTATTCAGTCGTTCTCGCATCTGTAGCTAATAACATGTCTATTAATTATTTTTATACTTTTCACGTATGTGAAATAGTATAATAACTTTGTGCTGAAGTTTGTAACAGATCGAAATATTCATTTCCGACTATATAAAGTATATATATTCTTGATCAGGACGACAAGACGAGTTGATTTAGCCATGTCCGTCTGTCCGTCTGTCTGTATATATACAATCTCCTCCCACAGTTTTTAAGATATCGAGCTGAAATTTTGCACAGAGACTTCTTATTCGTGCAGTCAACTCATTTGTCGGATCCAGCCATATCAGACCACTGGAACTGGTAGCTCCCATACGAAAAGAAGAAGAAAAGTGAACAAAACTTGAATCGTTGTATGGAAAACTTTTTTGTTTTGTATGATAGAGTGCTGAAATTTTAAACATAGTAGTTCTACATAGTCCGACTACATGCCTGAAAGTTTCATTGAGATTGGACATCTGGAACTGGTAGCTCCCATACAAAATGAAGAAGAGGAAGAGAAGCAATATTAACGTCGTTGTATGGACAACTTTTTTGTTTTTCAACCAATTGACTTGAAATTTTGAAGTTATGTTCTTGGGGAGGAATGAAAACTATTTTGACCAAAAGTGGGCGTAGCCACGCCCACTTCTAGCGAAAATTGACCCGTTGTATGAAAAACTTTTTTGTTTTTTAACCAATTGACTTGAAATTTTAAAGTTATGTTCTTAGGGAGGAATGAAAACTATTTTGACCGAAAGTGGGCGTAGCCACGCGTAGCCACGCCCACTTATAGCGAAAATTGACCCGTTGTATGGAAAACTTCTTTGTTTTTTAACCAATTGACTTGAAACTTTACAGTTATGTTCTTAGGAAGGAATGAAAACTATTTTGACCAAAAGTGGGCGTAGCCACGCCCACTTATAGCAAAAATTGACCCGTTGTATGGAAAACTTTTTTGTTTTCCAACGAATTGACTTGAAACTTTACAGTTATGTTCTTAGGGAGGAATGAAAACAATGTTGACCAAAAGTGGGCGTGGCCACGCCCTTTTTTTTAGTGAAAATTGACCCGTTGTATGGAAAACTTTTTTGTTTTTTAACCAATTGACTTGAAATTTACAGTTATGTTCTTAGGGAGGCATGAAAACTATTTTGACCCAAAGTGAGCGTAGCCACGCCCACTTCTAGCGAAATTTGACCCGTTGTATGGACAACTTTTTTGTTTTTCAACCAATTGACTTGAAACTTTGGAGTTATGTTGTTAGGGAGGAATGAAAACTATTTTGACCAAAAGTGGGCGTGCCCACGCCTTTTTTTAGCGAAAATTGACCAATTGACTTGAAACCTTACAGTTATGTTGTTAGGGAGGCATGAAAACTATTCAATTAGTTTTTTAGTGACACAACGTGAAAAGTATTATAGCTTCAGCCTTGCTGAAGATAGAGTCCTTACTGGTTTTTTTTAATCTTATTGGTCGGAAAAATACAAATACCCGTCTGCTTTTATTCAGAAAAGAAATATCTGTTGTTTAGAATAGGAGAAAAACTAATAAGCAATTCAACACGAAAGTCTTCGACTTCAATATACCCTTACCCGTATCTCCAAATTGTAACGGCTCTAATAGGGCGTTGCCCTATTGGTACCAGAGATATAACGATTTTCTATTATTAAAATATAGAAAGAGGTGAAGCCTCTATAGAAAGGTTGTCTTTATTCGTAGAGTAATAATCATATCGAGTGAAAAATGAACTCTTTTCGCGTTTTGCCATAGAGTAATTATTATTTAGAGTTGAAAATGAACTCTTCCATTTTTGCGTGTTATACACAGTTACGGTCCACACCACGGTTTGAGTTCGATTGTTTTTTCAGCGCCTAAGTAGCGTAGCGTATGTTGTTAGGAATTATATTCAATACAAATGCCGTGGGGGTTTTGGTATTTGTATGGAAATTAGTATGTATACATACAATTCCTAACAACATACGCTACTTAGTCGCTGAAAAAGGATCGAACTCAAACCGCATTGCGGACCGTAAGGGAACGTACCCAAATTACGTGACCCATTTTTGGCACTTTTTTAACCCCCTCCCCCCCATCGGTGACCAACCGTAGTATATGCCAAGACCCCCTCCCTCCCTACTACTTTTCACGTAGTAGTTATACCCTGTACACATACTGTGTATCAGGGTATATTGTGTTTTTTTGAGCGAAATGTATGTAACGCACATTTTTTGACCGATTTCTTGATATTTTGAACACTATTTGAATAGGCGACGTCAGATCAATATGTTTTTGTAGATTGAGGGTGTGGCACCGCCTACCACGTGTGCGGGATATTATATTGTCGAGTATACTCGACTATACCGCCCTTACTGGTTTATAAATATGGTTTAAGTAATTCTTTGCAAACAGAGAGTTAAAAAAGCACTAGATTTGAACATAGCTCAAAATATTTAAAAATTCAAATTCAACAAATTCAATAGATGATAGACCACGTGACAGAACTCAAAGACCCTCCCCCGCCCCAGTAGCCAATAGTGGTATTTTTAAGAACTCCCTCCCCCCCCCTAAATCGGTCACGTAATTTGGGTACGTTCCCTAACTGTGCATGAGAGAAACGCAAAACTCGAAAAGAGTTCATTTTCCACTGTAAGTATGATTACTGTATGCTATGGATGGGAGGCATGGTTGCCAACTTGGGGGTTTTCCCCCTAAATTTAGGGTGTTTTTGAGTTGAATGGAGTTTTTTTAGGGGTGCTATGTTTTTGGGGGTATTTTTAGGGTTTTTTATTAAACTTTGTTATTATTACAATAAAGGTGTTCACACCCAACTCAGTAACGAACCATTACTTAATTGACGGTAAGGCGATTTTTTTTTTAATAAAAACGCAAAGAACATCTGGTAACGTTGCAAAGTTCATTTGAGAGCAACAGAATTTTAACAGGGCTAAAGAGTGGAATTGTGAGATCTTGATGATTTACAGAGAGTAAGCGTAAGAGTAATAGCGCTCTAAAACCGATCAAGTGCCGTATGTTCGCTTGAAATTTTAGGTAGCATGAGGTGGTACACCTTAAATTGGTTGAGAAACGCAAACGGGCCATTTGACACAAAAGTGTCGCCGACGTCGGCAGAGAGTGGGCAGAAGTGGAAGAACAAGAAAAATGAAAAATGCATCGGAAAACCTCCCCGATTGGAGATGTGGCTAAAATCGCCAGGGGTGGAAGCGCAACATGCGCTTTGTCAATCGAGAAATATGGCAGAAATATAACAGTGACACAACAGTGACACAAAACTGACTCGAATCCTCTCTCGCTCTCAATTGAGCGAACATCATCTCTTGCTCTCAATCTGATTTCCAACGCGTTGTTTGCCTTATGTTTTTATATAGAACCCCGTCACTTGAACCATGATACAATTACTAAAGGTAGTCTCGTCGGCTATCGAAACGTTCGGGTTTTGTTCGTGTGCGTGTTCGTTTTGCGATGAAAAAGGTTGTCGTTTCGCTCGCACTTACTTATTTAGGGACTTATCCTCCCTCTCACTCGCACTTATTGTTATGATTGTAGAGGTACCAAATTTTGCCGACGAGACTACCTTTATTTATCATCATCATGACGACGACTTGAACGATGATTATGAGAGTGAGTGAGTGTGTGAGTATCTGTGTGTGAACTACTGGAAAAGTAACTGACAAAAAATTTAAAAAGATTTTTAACCATTTTTTTATTACCGTTGGTTTGACTAGTCCTGTATCGTTCCGTGGCTCCCGCGGATAGTTTGTCTTTTACGTAAAAATCTCACGACGCAAAGGTGTCTAATCACCGTTCAGCGTAAATTTTTTCAATCAATTTTTCAATTGTTTAGACAAAAAAATTAAATAATTTGAATAATGATTTTCTGGAAATTGTATGGTTTTTAGGGGTTTTCGGTTTGTGTTTAGGGGGAAACAGTTTTGAAAGTTGGTAACACTGATGGGAGGAGTCAAATTAAATTTCTATGCTACCATTCAACAATCGTCTGTGGCAGTGTCAGGTTGTGTGCACGCACCCGTACAACAGTTTTTGTTTGTTTGTGCTACCACGTTTTACGTAGTTTGTCATTGTAAAACCGACTGTAAATTGCAAATTTTAAACAGTAAATGAATAGAATTTCAACAAATTTGCATTAAAATTTGTTGAAATCATGCGTGATAAATTAAGCATATGTATGTATTAGATTTGACATTCATTATGACAAAGTCTAATTCAATCATTTTCAGGCAAACAATTTAAGGACAAAATGGTAAAGAGTTAGTCTGAGTCGGTTTTTTAGACAGCCGTTTTTCGAATCGGCCGTCGTTTCAACTTTAGGGATACAAGTTTTTATGACATCTCGCTCAGATTACTATTTGATACACTGAGGACTGAAATCGCAGTTTTATCAATAATGCCAACTACTGTTACTGAAAACGCTCCTCGTTGTTATTATTTGAAAGCAGTTCCAGTCGTTGTTAGTGTTATTGTGGTTACCGGCCAGAATGTGAAACACACACATACAAAGTAAACACAATAAAATAAATACAATTATTTGAAATTCGATATCTTGAGTTTATAGAAATGATTAAGTCAAGAAAAAAAATTTAATTTATAGAAAACTTAAAAATATAACCAAACTACCACAGTTTGTATGTGGTTATTTTAACACATTGCACTTTTTATCACTTACAATTTTATAATTTAGTTCAATATAAAAAAATATATGTGTGCGTTTGATTTGTAGTTGAAATTAAATTTTTTTCTATTAAGTTTAGCTAATTGGTTGAATATAGTTGTTTTTCATGTTATCTCTGTTAAATTCAATTGTGGTTTGCTGTTCTGTTTCGTTCTCACATAAATATTTTCATCACTGCCTTCATGATAGCTTGTTTGTTTGTGTTGTCTGCTTCTTCCAAGATAGTACAACGAGACAATTTCCGAGCGCGATTTTGATGGAAAAAGAGAAAATTTGTATTCGCACGAATCATTGCTGAACATGAATGGAAATCAAAAAGCCTTTAACACTGACAACCTACTTTGCACCAATAAAACCAATTAAATATATGGAAAATAAAGTGAATACACAAAATATACATATACCAAAATCAAACAAATTAAAGACTCCGAAACTAAATATTTTCAACAAAAGGCGACAAGGATTTTTTCCGAAACAAAAGAACGAAAATGCGCGATTGACAACGAGAGTGTAATCTGACCGCAACTCATTAAGCTGCTGTAACCAGTGCTGCTTATTTAGTCTTTTTCTTGAGATCTGTTCTGAGAACCTCATTTTCCCCATAATTTGTTTAAGAAACTTCCGTTTGGAGCTCGAAAACAGAACCAAAATCCCTTCGCAGATCGATTCTGTTAATTTAGCAGATCAGAAATATTTTGTTTAAGATTTAATCCAAACATCGAATCGAATTAGAAGAAGCATTGGGTAACTTTATGGACGACATTTTTGTCATACAATCGTGCTTCAACTTGCTTCAAAAATAAAACAGAATTTTTAGGTATTTTCAATGAAGCAGTGGCTGTACTTTCAAATCATTTTATTATTAAAATGGACATATGTTAGCCATTTTATTTAACACAAGCCAGTATAAAGAAAAATGTACTCCGATATTTTCCCGTTTGCAACGACTACTCGTATGTTACACAACACATACAACTAAAAGGCAGATTTTCGGTCTTTGATTTCGTTCTCTCGTCCAACCGATGCTTCAAAAAATAAAAGGCAATTTTAAGTTATTTTCAATGAAACAGTGGCTGTACTTTCACATCAGTTTATTATAAAAATAGCCTTTATTATATGTTAGGCTTTCTTAACATAAGCCAATACAAGGAAAAATTTACTCCCATATTTTTCCGATTGCAACATCAATGAACTCTTCGCTTTTTGCGTGTCATACACAGTTACAGTTGTGCGGACCGGTTTGAGTTCTATTGTTTTTAGCGTCTAAGTAGCGTAGCGTATGTTCTTAGGAATTCTATGTATACATAAGAGTCCGATACAAATGCCGTGGGTTTTTGGTAGATTAGTATGTATACATACAATTCCCAACAACATACGCTACTTAGTCGCTGAAAAAGGATCGAACTCAAACCGCGATGCGACCGTAACTGTGCATGAGAGAAACGCAAAACGCGAAAAGAGTTCATTTTCCACTCTATGTATGTTTACTCTATGGTTTCCCAGCAGTTTTTATACTTTACACGTATGTGAAATAGTATATTAACTTTGTCACGAAGTTTGTAACACACAGAAATATTCACTTGCGACTATATAAAGTATATATATTCTTGATCAGGACGACAAGGCGAGTTGATTTAGCCATGTCCGTCCGTCTGTCTGTATATATACAATCTCCTCCCACAGTTTTAAAGATATCGAGCTGAAATTTTGCACAGAGACTTCTTATTTGTGCGATCAACACATTTGTCGGATCCAGCCATATGGGACCACTGGAACTTGTAGCCCACATACGAAAAGAAGAAGAAAAGTGAACAAAACTTGAATCGTTGTATGGAAAACTTTTTTGTTTTGTATGATAGAGTGGTGAAATTTTAAACATAGTAGCTGTACATAGTTCGACTAAATGCCTGAAAGTTTCATTGAGATTGGAAAACTGGAACTGGTAGCTCCTATATAGAAAGATCAAGGAAATTTGAATCGTTGTATGGAAAACTTTTTTGTTTTGTATGATAGAGGGATGAAATTTTAAACATAGTAGTTTTACATGGTCCGACCAAATGCCTGAAAGTTTCATCGGACGACTGGAACTGGTACCTTCCATACAAAATGAAGAAGAGGAAGAGAAGCAAGATTCACGTCATTGTATGGAAAACTTTTTTGTTTCTTAATCAATTGACTTAAAACTTCACACTTATGTTCTTGGGGAGGCATTAAAACTATTTTGAAAAAAATGGGCATGGTAACGCCCACTTTTAGCCCAAATCAAAAATTTGCATATCTCCGGTACCCAATGAGCAAAAACAATGAATATTGGTATATATGACGAATAGAAAATATTCAGTCAAAAAAATGGGCGTGGCACAAGAAAGTGCGTGAGAAGTATATAAGCTTTAGCCTGGCTGAAGATAGCGTCCTTACTGCTTTACTAGCGCCTTTACCGGTTCTGGAAGCATTCCAATAGGTTGTAGGAAGGCCAGCCTAAGTATTTCGAACCTAACTGCTTTCGGCAATTCCGACTAAACAAAGTATATATATTCTTGATCAATATCGAAAGAAAAGTCGATGTAGCCATGTCCGTCGGTCTGTATGAACGCGTCGATCTCGGAAACTATAATAGATAGCACCAAAATTGTTTCGCAGGTCGATTTTGTTATTCATTACACAGATCAAGTTTGTTTTGTCTCCCCCCTTTTTGACTTAGTTTAAGGGTGAGGGGCAAATGACTGAAGCAACCTCGGGAAAAAACTTCTAAAATCCAAATAGGCACACCAAATTTAGAGTGTATGTAGCTGACTCAAACCTCAAGAAGCAAACATTAAAACCAGGAAGGACACTATCTTCAGCAAGATATATTTTTTTAAAGAAAACTATATATATTTTCACTAACTTCCTTGTGCCACGCTCACTTTTTTGACTGAATATATTCTCTATTCATGTTATTAACCTATTTACCAATTTTCATTGTTTTTGCTCATTAGGTACCGGAGATATAAAAATTATTGATTTAAGCTAAAAGTGGGCGTAGCCATGCCCATTTTTATTGTCAAAACAGTTTTCACGCCTCCCCAAGAACATAAGTGTGAAGTTTCAAGTCAATTGATTAAGAAACAAAAAAAATTTTCCATACAACGACGTGAATTTTGCTTCTCTTCCTCTTCTTCATTTTGTATGGCAGGTACCAGTTCCAGTCGTCCGATGACTTTCAGGCATTTAGTCGGACCATGTAAAACTACTATGTTTAAAATTTCAGTCCTCCTTCATACAAAACAAAAAAGTTTTCCATACAACGATTTTAATTGGTTTTTCTTCTTCATTTCGTATGGGAGCTACTAGTTCCAATGATCCGATCATGCTGGTTCCGACAAATAATTCATCGTAATAAATTCTAAGACTCTGTGCAAAATTTCAGCTTGATAGCTTCAAAACTGAGGGACTGGTTTGCATACATACAGACAGAGAGATAGACGGACATAGCTAAATCAACTCGTCTTGTCGTCCTGATCATGAATATAGATACTTTATATAATCGGAAATGAATATTTCGATTTGTTACAAAGTCCGTGACAAAGTTATAATACTATTCACATGCGTGAAGAGTATAAAAATCGAATTTTGGACCCATTTTTGACGGTCCGTAACTTTGTAGGTATTAGTCATATCGACATTCTTTGTAAGAAAATTTTGTAGCTTGTAACTTCTAATGTTCGAATCTTTTGCGGTTTTGACGTAATCCATGAAATTGCGAAAAAAAAAAATTTCTAAATTTGTTGTCTTTTTTTTTTTGGTCCATGGACTTTGATAATTTTTTTTTAGATAAACGATTATATCGACCAGATAGCCTGTTCATTCAGCGTTAATTTGCATTTTTCCGATCGTTGCTACGATTTTTGTTCGCGGTGATATCCGCGATTGAACCAAAAAAGGTTTTTTTTTACTTTAACCATCGATACCTCAGCGATAAATGAACGCACAGGAATAAAGAAGACAGTTTTGGAAATTTCCTAAAAGAACCAGTTAAGACATTTGGAGAAAAAAATGTTTTAACATTCCAATAAATTCCAAGACTCTGTGCAAAATTTCAGCTCGGTAGCTACAAAACTGAGGGACTAGTTTCCATACATAGGCTGACTTCATAAACGCAGTTTGCAAAGCAACAGTGCAATTAGGGAATACAATCCCGGGAATATTTTTCAATCTCGGGATTACGGGATTTATGATTTAGGATCCCGGGATAATCCCGGGATTGAAGTATGTGGCTTCTAATTGGGTTGAAATAAAAAAAAACCAGTAAGGCGGTATAGTCGCGTATACTCGATAATATAATACCCTGCACACATGGTAGGCGGTGCCACACCCTCAATCTACAAAAACGTATTGATCTGACGTCGCCTATTCAAATAGTGTTCAAAATATCAAGAAAATCGGTCAAAAAATGTGGATTTTACGAAAAATTTTAGTTTGTAGGTCTCTGAGGGGTAGCCATTAAAGAAAGGGGTATGCAGTTTTTAAGATGTATTATCACTGAGCTTGTATACAAAATTTCAGGTTCATACCTTTGATGGGAGGGGGTAAAATTGTGGTATGCAGTTTTGTAGAGTTACTCATACTGAGTCTACATACCGACTTTCAAGTTTCTATCTCTTTGGATGTTCGAGTTATAGCGTTTTCAAAAAGTGGGTGGTGCTGGATGGGCGGGAAGGAGTGGGCGTGGCACAAAACCATTCAAACTTGATCTGCTGCCGAGCATCACAAGTCTACCCACCAAATTTCAAGTCTCTAGCTCTTATAGTTTCCGAGAACCATTGGTGAGGACGGACGGACGGACGGACATGGCTTAATCAACTTCTCTTGTCGTCCCGATCAAGAACCCAACGGGAAAAAATCGTACACATTCTACCCGCCATGCGAGTAGAAGGTGTCGTAAGTGTAGACAAAGAGGTTGCGGGGGTTGGTATGCGTTCGACGTCGTCGTATGACAGAGAAACACAACGCAAAATATAACAGCAGCGAAAAGTTACAACAACAACACATGCTCTGTCGCTTCTTTTTGCAGCGAGTGTGGAAGGCTTCACAAAACGAAACGCTGCTTTGTTGATGAAGGGTTAGGTCCATGCTAAAAATAGAACTAACAGGCAAACGCACTTTTTTGTTTCGCCGACGGGTGGCTCTGCTCTTATTCACAATTAGGCGCACTTTTACTATAAGTCTCAATGGCCGCGACGGTTAAGCGACGGCTTGCGAATCGATGATCCGCGGTTCGAGTCCTGGGGCCGGCGTTTACTCAATAAAAAGTAAGTTTTCCTTTATTCAATAATTAATTATCCAATGTATCACTTCTCAATGTAGAAAATATAAAGCCAAACAACACGGAAAAAAGGAGTAATAAACAAACGCAAAAAATTATTATATAAAAAAATACATTAAAAAACCGTCGGAAAATTAGTAATAATAGTAAATTTTTTTATCATAGCAAATTTTTAGTAGTTTTGTATTTGTATATTGTAAATGATCATTTTTTTTTTTTTAAAACAAAAAAAAAGTAACTAAATAAAATGTTTTTTGTTGACCCGGCTGGGAATCGAACCCGCGTCTTCAAATGCAAGCAAAATAGGATGGTAAGTGTCCGAACTAAATATATAAAGTGTCCGAACTAAAAAAAAAGTGTCCAAACTAAAAAATATAACAGCGAACGCAAACGTATAACAGCAGCGGTTTTACAACAACAACCCATGCTGTGTGTCTTCTTTTGCCGCGAGTGTCGCTTCTTTTAGAAGAGAGTGTTGCTTCTTTTAGAAGCGAACGTGGAAGATTCTATGCATGGCGCAAAGCGGACATTTCTGTGTTTAACGCCATCGGAAATTAGAAGAAATCGGAAGACATGCTCCATTCTAAAGAACGCAGCCATAAGGCAGTTAGAAGGCGTTCTGCGTCCCGTTGGGAATATATATACTTTATGGGGTCCCCCGACCCTCCTTCTGTGCGTTACATACATGTGGCTTTTGCACAAACATAGTATACCCTGATACACAGTAAGTGTACAGGGTATAAAAAATGCAGTTATGTCTTAAATTTTTATTAATAAAATGAAATAGGAAACGAAGTAGGCATTACGATATAAAAAAGTAAAGAATTATTGCATATTGTATGCCTCGCAAAAACATTTTTGTTCGGCTTGAAAATTTTACACGGATTCTTCTTACTTTCAACCGAGATGAAATGTCAGAATTGGTCGAAAAATATCAGTCCATTTAAGATTTCGTTTTCCACTCTATGTTATGTATAGATTATTCATTGTGAACATCAAGCCTGCTTCGTATTTTATTGCCCATGTAAGCAGCAGCTGAAAATGCTCGTTGCAGAAATACATAACCGATAATTCCAGGTGATTAGAAGCAGAATAACTATTCATTTTCAACAGTTCCAAAAATAAATAAAATTCAAAATTCAACATTTTATCACTTTTGCTCTACGACTTAAGCAATTGAAATATTTTGGCAATCCCGAAAAATCCCAGGATTAGCCAACTACAGTCCCGGGATTATCGGGATCGAAAAACGACCGGGATTCCGGGATCCCGGGATTATATTCTCTAACTGCAATGCATAATGTTTACAATGCAAATCAACATTGCAAAGCAACACTGCTTTAAAAAAAAATTTGAATTAAAATGAATCTTCAACAATTGTGCTCTTTTGTTCTGCAAACATAATTAGAATTGGTTGAAAAAAAAAATTTTAAAACCAGTATGGACGCTATCTTCAGCAAGGCTGAAGCTTATATACTTTTCACGCACTTTCTTGTGCCACGCCCACTTTTTTGACTGAATATACTTTCTATTCATGTTGTTAGCCTATTTACCAATTTTCATTGTTTTTCCTCATTGGGTACCGGAGATATGCAGATTATTGATTTGGGCTTAAAGTAGGCGTAGCCATGCCTATTTTTGTCAAAATTGTTTTAATGCTTCCCCAAGAACATAAGTGTGAAGTTTCAAATCAATTGATTAAAAACAAAAAAGTTTTCCATACAACGATTCAAGTTTTGTTCACTTTTCTTCTTCTTTTCGTATGAGAGCTACTTGCGCCAATAATCCGATCATGATGGTTCCGACGAATGATTCATCGTAATAAGTTCTAAGACTCTGTGCAAAGTTTCAAAACTGAGGGACTAGTTTGCATACATACAGACAGACAGGCGGACATGGCTAAACCAACTCGTCTTGTTGTCCTGATCAAGAATATATATACTTTATATAGTCGGAAATGAATATTTCGATTTGTTATAAACTCCGTGACAAAGTTTATATTCACATACGTGAAAAGTATAAAAACGTATGCGTCAGCGAACCTCGTTGTTATTAGATGGCGATTTTAAAAGGGAAATTCTTCTACCTTAAATTTTGACAAAACAATTAAAATTAAAAATTAAAATTACTCCCATTTTCGTATGAAAAAGAGCTCATTTAAGACATTTTTTACTAAATATAATCTTTTTATCAAAAATAATCCATATAATTTGTTTAAAAGTCAAATTTTACTTGTTTCGCCCGCCAAAAAATGCAATGCATCACAAATTGTAGTGATTCGCAATTTTGACAAATGTTGCGCATCCAAAAGTTTTACGATGACTGCTATGTTGTTGTTTAATTTCAAAGTATGTACATCAAATAAAATAATGTGAACAGTAAAAATTAAACGAGTAACTGAGGTTCAATAGTGTACACCACTAGAGATCAATGTCAGAAAAATTAATTTCCAAATAAAGATAATCGGGGGTGTCACAGAAATCCGTCTTCGAAATTTTGTTTTTTCGAAGACGAATTTTTCAATTTCTATTCGGCATACCGAAACAGAGTTACATACATTCAAAAATAAGAATGTGGTAATTTATTTATGCTTATTTCAATGTGTTTCTCATCAAATTGTAACAATTGTATATTTAATTTAATAATATACAAAATTAGAATGCTATAAAAGTACTAATTGTAAATTTTGAACACAATTATATTGAAGCTCGTCAAATTTAACAATTGTTTTGACAATCCTATTCTTTCCTTTTCTGTGATTACCAAATGTAATCAAATACGTTACAAATTCAAAATACTCCAAAGGTGAAATTGAAAAATCAATTATATGTGCAAACTAATAAAGAAAAAGTGAAGGAGATTGTTTCATACTGCAGCATTGTTAGCTGACTAGTTTTGGTTCTCCGGGAGACACGCACTTTTGAATTAACTCTTCTTCTTCAAATTTGTTCATTTAAAAATGTTCACATGCCCTTCCCTTTTGGTTGCTTTTGGATCAAATCTCTAGTAAGAGATTTCTGTGACACCCCCGAATCTTTCTAGTGCAATAATAGACTGTGATAATAGTGTTAATGTTTAAATCAGACTTCATTGTTTGATTACACCATCGAAGATTCTACTCAGAACAGAGAAACCGCAGTTACTAAAGCCAAACTTTTAAAAGACGAACTAAAAGCAATACAAAGTTTTGGATACTTTTTCAAGAATTGTAGATGGTAATGGTCTGGAAAAATGTGATGTAGTTGGTTGTAAAACGTGTTATAACATTTACAGGTTTGACATAATTACTTAAAATCTTGTTAAGTATAAGTGTTATATATTGGCAAATTAATAACCAATTAATTATAATTATTATTTATTTTTTTCCTCTCAATTTATCAAACTATCATTCACTGTACAATGAGTAAACTGTACTCTAAAACATTGTACTAAAAATTTTCTGTACATTTTCTGTGTGAATACTGTACAGTACTTAACATTACAAGCTCAATAACAATATTCATTCACATTTACTCAAAAAAGTACAGCGGAACAAACATTCGTTTTCAGGGTGAATGATTCATTTGCCGTTTTGAATGCATTCATGCAGACCTCTACCATACACACGGACGGACATGGCTAAATCCACTCCTCTTGTCGTCCTGATCAAGAATATATATACTTTGTATAGTCGGTAACGAATATTTCGATCTGTTACAAACTCCGTGACAAAGTTATAATACTATTCACATACTATGGTGTGAAAAAAAATAGGAAACCAGTAAGAAGCTATAATACTTTTCACGTTGTGTCACTATAAAAAAAACTAAATGAATAGTTTTCATGCCTCCCTAACAACATAACTGTAAAGTGTTAAGTCAATTGGCTAAAAACCAAAAAAGTTTTCCATACAACGGGTCAAGTTAAGCTATAAGTGGGCCTGGCTACGCCCACTTTTGGTCAAAATAGTTTTCATTCCTCCCTAAGCCAATTGGTTAAGTTTCAAGTCAATTGGTTAAAAAACTAATAAGTTGTCCATACAACGACGTGAATTTTGCTTCTCTTCCTCTTCTTCATTTTGTATGGGAGCTACCAGTTCCAGATGTCAATCTCAATGAAACTTTCAGGCATGTAGTCGGACTATGTAGAACTACTATGTTTAAAATTTCAGCACTCTATCATACAAAACAAAAAAGTTTTCCATACAATGATTCAAGTTTTGTTCACTTTTCTTCTTCTTTTCGTATGGGGGCTACCAGTTCCAGTGGTCCCATATGGCTGGATGGTTGACTGCACAAATAAGAAGTCTCTGTGCAAAATTTCAGCTCGATATCTTCAAAACTGTGGGAGGAGATTGTATATATACAGACAGACGGACATGGCTAAATCAACTCGTCTTGTCGTCCTGATCAAGAATATATGTACTTTATATAGTCGCAAGTGAATATTTCTGTGTATTACAAACTTCAGCACAAAGTTAGTATACTATTTCACATACATGAAAACTATAAAAATTCGTTAAAAATGCTCCCAGGATAACGGATATAAATTCATCATTAAATAGGCAAGAAGGATGTCAGCATGCATAGAGCAGTCATCTAATACCTATAATTTTTGGACGCCTTGCGTGTTTTTGTCATTTCGTGAAATGCGCTGAATCTTGTATAGTAGGGACACCTCATGTTTATTGGTTGTGTTTTTAATATTTTTCTGTTTGAAGAATTGTAAATGGTTAGTATGTAATGTAAAATAATTGAAAATCTGGCTATTTGTAATAGTTTACTAAGTTAAAATGGGGAGAGCACAGCATCGAAAAGTAATAAAAAAGTTTTCATGACCATTGTGCTTTGTACTCGAGTAATGGTGAAAATTATATAAAATATACTTCCCAAAAGAAATCACAAGGACGAAAGGCTTAAATAACTCTAAATCTGGAAAGGTGGGTTACGAGATTTGTTAGGATGTATATATTTGCATCAACCTAAGACATTGAAAATGAGTTTTCCCTATATATTGGTATTTCTAATATTCGGAAAAGTCTTATTAAATACAATTTAAAAGCAAAAAGACCGAGGCAAGTCCCATAACTTTTCAATCGAAATGTGACAAAGTAGTATTCATTTTCCAAGGAGCATGCACACTGGCCAGTTGAGAAACCCCGCAATATACTTTGGTCAGATAAGACCAAATATAATTTATTCCATCCTGACTGCAGAACTCAATCGGGGGTGTCACAGAAATCTCTTACTAGAGATTTGATACCAAAAACAACCAAAAGGAAAATTTTGGTGTCACAGAAAATCTCTAACAGGGAAATTTTATCTCTAGCAAAATCTCTGACTATACCCTCAGCAATTTGTTTAAATTCAGCCTTATTTTTAGATCTTATAAAAAATTATGAATGAGAAATAAACTTTATGGTTTTCCTCATTAATCTGCATTTAAACAATTCGTTATTTTATATATTTTTATTTACAAATCTGCATATTGAAAAAAGCTTCCTCAAATCAACCAATTTTTTTTAAGCAGCAAAAACAATCAATTTCATGCCTCGCCAATCTGCTTGCATTCATTTTCGAAAATTGAAAAGTATATTCGAATTGAACTTAACAAACTGTTAAAATAATCTAAAAATCATAATTAATATGCTGTTGCATTTGAAATGTTTAAGCAAACTCGTAAAAATAGCAAATTTAATTAAAATAGTTACCGACAGTGTTGTTCGGACAAGTTGGCGTGTGAACATTTTTGAATGAAAAGTGCAGCGTATCTCCCGTAGAACAGAAACAAGTTAGTTAGCAAATCTAACGTGTGAAACAATCTCCGTACCTTTATTTATCAGTTTGCACATATAATTGATTATTACATTTCACCTTTGGAGTATTTTGAATTTAACGTATTTGATTACATTTGGCAATCACCAGAAAAGAAAGATTAGGATTGTCAAAACAATTGTAAAATTTGGCGAGCTGCATTATAATTGTGCTTAAATATGCAATTAATACTTTTATAGCATTCTAATTTTGTGTATTATTAGATGTAAATACACAATTGTTTTAATTTGATGAGAAAAACAATGAAATAAGCATAAATAAATTACCACATTCTTATTTTGAATGTATACAACACTGCCGCGGGATGCCGAATTTTCGAAGACAAATGTTCGAAAAACAATATCCCAGAGATTTCCTGTGACACCAAATAGAGAAATTGAAAAAACCATCTTCGAAAAAACAAAATTTCGAAGACGGATTTCTGTGACACACCCGAATGCCTGAAAGTTTCATTGGAAGAGGAATAGAACCAAGATTCACGTCGTTGTTTGGAAAACTTTTTTGTTTCTTAACCAATTGACTTGAAACTTCACACTTATGTTCTTGAGGAGGCATTTAAATTATTTTGAAAAAAAATGGGCATGGTCACGCCCACTTTTAGCCCAAATAAAAAATTTGCATATCTCCGGTACCTAATGAGCAAAAACGATGAAAATTGGTATATAGGCTAATGAGATGAAGAGAAAATATATTCAGTCAAAAAAAATGGGCGTGGCACAAGAAAGTGCGTGAAAAGTGTATAAGCTTTAGCCTTGCTGAAGATAGCGTCCTTACTGGTTTCAAATTGTAATTGTTGCGAAAGAATTATTATTATATTTTATTTAAATATAAACGGAAAAAAGTGTTGACTAATATCTAACAAATTGCGTTGACACTTTTAATATACTTTATTTTTAAGCGAGTTGGCTGCCCTTGTGATCAAGGAGCGACTAGTAGAAAAGGTGTCGATCGAAATGGACGTGTTTGTTGAAATGTATTGAAACAATAAGTTTTAAGTTTATAATTAATACCAATAAATAAATAAATAAATATAAAACGACGACTTTATTTGACAACCTTCGAATGACAGAAAAGGACAATTTGAACGCTCAAGAGTTGCATACCAATTCGGTCGTTCGAGCCTGATAAATATTAATCTGCCTCTATAAAAGGTCATTATTAACAACATAAACTGGTCCTTCGGAACCTACAGTACGGCATGTGGAAAGTGACGCACAATTTCATCATACAATATTCTTGGAAATTTTGTGTGTTTCACTGAATTCGATTTTAAACGTGAACTTGCATGCCTCCATACACAACAACGACAACGAGTGTTTTGTAGGTACAGTTAATTTACAACGATTGTGTATATGTGTTTGATTGAATCACATTCAAACTATTGATGACGATAAAAAACCAAAACGAAACATAAAATAATAAAAGTGTTCTGTGACGGCGGAAAATTCGAAGACAACGGAAATGGCGCCAATAGGTACTAAGAATAAGACTCAAACTCGTTGTAAGATTGAAGCTAAGCAACAACCAACGAAGCCAAATAAAGCTTCTCAACAGCAACAATTGGTAGACACACCTCAACTCGTTGCCAAAAAATTTGAAGAGTCTATGTCACAAACTGACACGACAATTAAACTAAACACAGCCTGCCAGGCTATTTCATCAACACCAATGACATTACACATACCCAAAGGAACTATAGACAAACATTCGGATAGAAGTCAATTTTCACGGACATCTTCTAAAGTACATAGACTTCAATTGCAAATGGAGTTTCTGAACAAACAAGAGGAACTTCAAAATCAACGCACGCCACTAGAATTCCAAGGAAAACAATTGGAAATGGAACAACATCTACAAATGGCTGATAGTAGAACACGCGATTGTGTTGGTACACAACGTAAGCTAGATTATGACAATGAAAATGCAACAAATAATGTAATGCCTAACAAAATCGACACGTTCATCGCGAGACAAACGATTAGTCAAGATCTGCCAACATTTTCAGGTAATCCATTAGACAACTTATGGACAAGATAAAAAATTTTCCATTTATCAAAGATGACAAATATGATAATCTAATCTCTTTTAATGACATCATTACTAATCTTATTCGTATCTTATTGACATATGAAGAAATCGATGAAATTCGCAACCCAATATTGCTCGATGAAACATTAGAAAAAATTCCTGTATCGCAACGCTGTAAAGGACTCCCGGTTCATGCCCAAGTCTTTAGGCTGAGGCAATTTAGACGTGACTAGGTAGCCGGCTCTACAATTATTTGTATTTGCCGGACCCTTGAGCGCTGTCAAAAATAATGTCACACAAATTGAAATACAATATGGTTTTATTACAATCAACTGAAACAAATGCTTATTTCTATTTCTTAAGACTAGTTGTTGATGTTGTCCGGTGCCGCCTCTCGTGGGGAGTCGTCCTCCACCCTCGTCTTGGTCGGATTCTGGCCAGTCGTCCCTCTGGGTTCCAAATGGGCCGCTCCTGTTGCGAACCGCTGATGCTCACGTCTGCGCAAGTCGGATGGCCTGTTCACCTCGACTTAGCGCCACGCACGTAGCTTCAGGTCGCACCCAGTCGCCCGATGGGGTCAGCTAGGGTTGGCTGGCGCTGGGAATCCTCACCAGCTGCCGCTTGGAATACTACAAGCACCTTGTCCTTGGATTCCGTCTAGTGTCAGCGTATCAACGCGCCACTTGGTTGATTTTGTTCCACTTTGGAACCAAATCAAATGCTAAAATCTAAATTTTAAATGTTACCTGTCAGTTTCGCTTGCAGCTATATAGAGCGCTTCGATTCTGAGCAAAGATTTGCTTGGTCACATAAAATGAAAGAGAGCGTAGTTTGCCACCGGCTGACATGCCTAGTCGAATGCCGCCTGATTTGGTTGTGAATTCTTAGTTCACCCAACGCTACTCTGCTGGCGCAAACACTAAACATGTCAGTCCGATGCACTGGCTGCGACGCCAACTGTTGACGTACAAGCAGTGGACGGCGTCAAATAGCGCGCAGCGACTTGAAACAAGAACAAATACATTGTTTCATTATTATTGCCACCACTCTACCGACTGCAAACAGCCTGAAGTAACGTCGCCGCATCACACAGCCTACTGTCATTGGCTATGTGGCGAACGGCAGAACTGCACAGTTGTCTACGCAAAACGACTGAACATCCAGCGCTGCTGTCAGCCGCGAATTCATCTGCAATTCACGTCCTCACAACGCATTGCTTTTATAAAATATTTACAAAGATCAAACTCAGTTGAACCAAAAATCATAATTTTTCAGACATGGCTAAGTGAAACCATTGAAGCAGCGACAATGTTAGGTTTTGGTCAAAATAAGACAAAAGACACCACACTAACAGTTTCAAACCAGCTGGTTATTAACGGAAAAATTAAAGCATTTTTTTTATAACGACGTGCACAAAATTTAAAGACTTAAGTATTGACAAACGTTGGGAACATGTTTCCAAGAATAGCTTGTGTAAATCGTACCTATGTAAAAATCATTTCATGAAAGACTGTAGACGCAAGAAGACTTGCCAAATAAATAACTGCACCTATACTCACAACAATTTGTTACACAAAGACAAAATTGACAGCCAAATCAACATACAAGATAGGTCAGCCACAAATAGTCACTCAAGTTGGAATACTGAAATTAATTGTAATATCAATTTGGACCAAAACAAAGTTTTACTAAAAGTAATACCTAACAGCCTACTGTGTCCCAAAAATACAATTGACACATATGCTCTTCTCGACGAAGCACTAGCTAATGACTTAGGGCTAGATGGTCCGACTTTTCCCCTAAGAATGCAATGGACTAACAAGACAATTCTAAATCGGTTAGTGTGCGCATCAAAGGAAAATGACAGTCTTCTAAAACTTTCACTTTGAGAAAAGTCAAAACTATTACTGGACTCAATTTACCTTTACAGACATTGACAATAGGTGAAATGACCGACAGCTTCAAATTTTCAAAATATTTTAACGAATGTTCTTATAAAAGAGCTCAACCAAAAATTTTATTCGGACTATAAAATATAAGTCATTTAATGGTCCAGTTGCAAGCAAGTCATCATTATAGTGGGTTATCCATGGGATAATGGAATCGCATCGACACACCATTAACACAAACTACTTATTCCACGTTAACAACACATTTGCTAAAAGTAACGAATGCGACGACTTAGAGATGTTACATAACTTGGTAAAGTCCTACTGGTCAATGGAAAGTGAACTAACTATCGACAACGACAATCCGAAATCTCTTGACGATAAAAGATGTTTAGAAATAGTCGACAAAACTCTCAAACGTGTTGGAAATAGATTTCAATGTGGACTATTTTGGGAAAACACCGACGTTAAACTATCGGAAAGCTATAATAATGCTTTCTCTAGATTGTTAACGTGTGAAAAGAAAATTGACAGAAATCCAGAATACGGAACAAAATACTATGAAATGATAGAATCACATATCGCAAAAGGATACCTAAAGAAATTAAATTCTTCTGAAACAGAAATTGAAACAGCTCTAACATACTATCTTCTCCATTTTGGTGTACATGTCAACAAACCAGGTAAACTTCGAATAGTTTTGAATATTGAAGTGAAACTTCTTTAGCATGGGTGTGATTTGAAACTTGATGAAACGACATGAGAAAGAGACAAACTATATAATTATATGATTTAGCCTGCGAGAAAATGAAATAGAATGTAGAATGACAGTCTTTAGTCATAAAAAAAAAACAACAACAACATGCTTTGTTGTAATTTTGGCATTCCTCTTCAACCGTCACTTTCGCCATCTGGCGCATATGCAACAACAACTAAACTGGCATGTTTACTCCAAATATTACAACAACGCTTGTTGTTGTTATTTTCGACATAAGCATGCACCGTTAGGTCGGAAATGTGGTTGTTGCTGCCTATGACACTATCTGAGCGTATACATTTTGTTTGTTGTTGCCCGCTACTTAGCGTCAACGTCACTAATCAGCTTCATAACATATGAGCCGTGAATTCATCTCCAATTCACGTCCTCACAATTATGTTGAAGCCCGTTTAATTTTGCAATTGACAATCATACCCTTTCTTTTGCTGTGCTTAGCAAATGAAAACAATTAACTTACAAATTCAAAATACTCCAAAAGTGAACACTAATAATAAATTATGTATGCTATAAATAAATTCAAGGAGATTCTAAACATTGGAGCATTGGTAGTTAACTTGATTCTGTTCTTCGGGAGACCCTCTGCATTTTTACAAGTTTTTTTTTAACCACTTCAAATACAGCATTATAATTTTGAAATAATTTTAACAATTTAATGCAAATGTACTTCTCACTCTTCGAAAATAGATACAGATTTATTAATGAAAATATGTAAAATATTAAATAGTTTTAATGCAGATTAATGGGGAAACCATAATTCATTTTCTATTTTTTTTAAGTGAAACTTCTTTAGCATGGGTGTGATTTGAAACTCGATGAAACGACATGAAAAAGAGACAGACTATTCATTTATATGATTTAGCCTGAGAGAGAATGAAATAGAATATAGAATGACAGTGTGTAGTCATAAACTGAGTCTAGAAAAAAAGTAACAACATCATGCATAGTTGTAATTTTGGCATTCCTCTTCAACCGTCACTTTTGCCATCTAGCGCATATGCAACAACAACTAACCTGGCATGTTTACTCCAAATATTACAACAGCTCTTGTTGCTATTTTCGGCATAAGCATGCTCCGTTAGGTCGGATAGTGTGGTTTTTGCTACCTATGGCACTGTCTGAGCGTATGCATTGTGTTTGTTGTTGCATAGAATTCATCTGCCATTCGCGTCCTCAAAATTATGTATAAGCCCGTTCAATTTTGCAGTTGACAATCATAATCTTCCTTTTACTGTGATTACCAAATGAAAACAATGAACTTACAAATTCAAAATACTCCAAAAGTGAACAAAAATAATAATAAATTATAAATGCAATAAAGCCAAGTAGATTCCACACATTGGAGCATTGGTAGTTGACTCTGTTCTTCGAGAGACACTCTGCACATTTGAATTAATTCTTTTTTTTCGAACTTCTGCATTCAAAACTGTACACATTCTAACTTGCCCAAATAACATGGTTGGTACATACATATGTACTTATTTTCATAAAATGTACTATTTTTACGCCGACTTATTAATGAAAACATGTAAAATATTGAATTGTTTTAATGCAGATTAATGGTGAAGATGGTTTCTACATATAATCTTATTTTTTTTGCTAACTTCAAAACTCTAGGAGGAGTTCGCATTCAAACAGACAGACGGACATGGCTATATGAACTCGTCTCGTCGAGCTCATCAAGAATATATATACTTTATAAAGTCGGAGATGTCACCTTCTCTACGTTGCAAAATTCATGACAAAGTTAATATACTCTTACAAGAGTATAACACTGGTCAACTTCAAAATTGCCTTTTATTCGAAACCATACTAGCGTTATAGAGTTTGACTCCCAGAATCTAAATATACAACTTGTATGTCAAAGTTAGCTCTCATTGGTCGGTTACGTCATATTAAAGATTAAGAGTTTAATTCGATGTTTTTATTGCGCCAACTCAAACTGTATTGAGATAGGCCGCGTAAATTTTAGCTATTACCTTATGAATGGTCATGTCTAAGGATCCCCATACTATTTTTGACAATAAAACGTTTTTTTCATTGATTTTTTTGCATTTTTATCAATTTTATTGAATAAAAATGAATATTGCTAAGCGCAAAACTAATGAACGGCTAGACCAATTTAAATGAAATATTTAAGCAATCTTCAGAAGGACCTAGAGTGTGTTTTTGTAAAGTTTGGTATCAATCGGACCACTTGAACTGGTAGCCCCCATACAAAAATATGAAAAACCAGTAAGGATTGGAGTCGACAGTACTCGACTCCGACATACCCTGTACCTTCAATTTGTACCAACTGTTTGAAGGCGTTGCCCCGCCCACTTTTTAATCGAAACAGATTTCATTTTCATTCAATTTCATATATACCAATTTTTACTCTTTTGGACCAATTCGTTCAAGAGATATAACGGCATTCTACCATGGTTATATGTGGCATGGTCACGCCCATTTCACAATTGAATTTTGTTATACTCCATTCCAATATCATACATGCAAAGTTTCATTCTTGTAGGTTTTATAGTTATTGAGATGTAAGCGTTTCAAATTATTACTATATATGGGCGTCGCTTCGCCCATTTTTTTAATGTATCATCTGGGGCTTGAGTCAGCTATATATACTCCAAAGTTGGTGTTCCTATCTCAAAATACAACCGAGATAAAACGACTTTTGTAAGTTTTTTCCCGAGGTTGCTCAAGTCATTTGCCCCTCACCCCTAAACTAAGTCAGAAAAGGGGGAAACAAAATAAACTTGATCTGCTGAAGGAATAACAGAATCGAACTGCGAAGAGCTTTTGGTCCTATCTATTATAGTTTCCGAGATCGACGCGTTCATACGGACGGACAGACGGACATGGCCAAATCGACTTCTCTTTCGATACTGATCAAGAATATATATACTTTGTATAGTCGGAAATGTCTCCTTTAAGGTGTTACATACATTGTCGATGCGGACAAAACTAATATACCCTCGTACCATAAGGTACAGGGTATAAAAATGAACAAAATTAATTAAGTTTTCGTTTTTGCAAAGCTTTGAAAAAGAGGCATAGAGTCTTTTAGGGCCGTCATTAATTGTTTTTTGGGCAATAAGAGAAGTGAAAATTATGTTGAACATGTGAACAATCTCCAACAAAAATATCAACAACTACGTTGCAACATGTCTCTGAAAATACATTTCCTTCAACCTCATCTTGATTTTTATACCCTGTACCTTATGGTACAAGCGTATATTAGTTTTGTACGCATCGACAATGTATGTAGCACCTCAAAGGAGACATTTCCGACTATACAAAGTATATATGCATATTCTTGATCAGTATCGAAAGAGAAGTCGATTTAGCCATGTCCGTCCGTCCGTCTGTATGAACGCATCGATCTCGGAAACTATAATAGATAGGACCAAAAGCTCTTCGCAGTTCGATTCTGTTATTCCTTCAGCAGATCAAGTTTATTTTGTTTCCCCCTTTTCTGACTTAGTTTAGGGGTGAGGGGCAAATGACTTGAGCAACCTCGGGAAAAAACTTACAAAAGTCGTTTTATCTCGGTTGTCTTTAGAGACAGGAACACCAAATTTGGAGTGTATATAGCTGACTCAAGCCCCAAGAAGATACATTAAAAAAATGGACGTAGCCACGCCCATATAAAGTAATAATTTGAAACGCTTATATCTCAAGCACCATAAAACCTATAAGAATGAAACTTTGCATATATGATATTGGAATGGAGTATAACAAGATTCAATTGTGAAATGGGCGTGACCTCACCCACATATAGCCATGGTAGAATGCCGTTATATCTCTTGAACGAATTGGTCTAAAAGTGTAAAAATTTATATATATAAAATTGAATGAAAATGAAATCTGTTTCGATTAAAAAGTGGGCGAGGCAACGCCTTCAAACAGTTGGTACAAATTGAAGGTACAGCGTAAGTCGGAGTCGAATACTGTCGACTCCAATCCTTACTGGTTTTTCTTCTAACTGTGGAGATGTGAGTGACGAACATGGTGAGCGATTTCACCAAGACATATGGACGATGGAAAAAAGGTATCAGGGTCGATGGAATGCGGCAATTTTAGCTGATTACTGTTGGAACTTGAGAAGGGATACTCAAGAATGTTTTTACAAAAAACAAACAAAAAAAAAAGAAAAACCAGTAAGGGAGCTATTTTCAGCTTTGCTGAAACTTATATACTCTTGCAAGCATTTTGTCAAATATTCTTATTGGAAAATATGTCTTATAATTTTCCAATAAGATTCATCTACTTTTATAAAGATAAAGGGGCGTGGCCCCACCCATTTTCTAATTTTTTTAACAAATACATTGCAATCATTGCACACTTTATTTTGCGATCTTATATCTCATCGGCTTATAGAGAAATCACATTTTGAAGTTTTTCTCTATATGGGCGGTGCCACACTCTTATGTGCGATTTCTACGAAACCTTGGAATATGTTCAAGGATTTATAAAAACGCGTAACTGCAAAGTTTTATCCGTTTATATTAAGGAACAAAAAAGTTTTTCTAACAAAAACTGAATTTTTGACCGATTGTTCCTATGGGAGCTATATGCTATATTTATCCGATCTTCACCAATTTTTCAGTGTGCCTTAATTTACGTCCAAGATGTTCTTGTGCAAAAAATTGAGGTGATAGCTTGAAAACCAAAGAGTTTATTGAGCAAAAACCTCATTTTTGACCGATCGTTCCAATGGCAGCTATATGCTATAGTTATCCGATCATGCTGGATTTTACATACAAACTGCGTGCAAGGATTTTAATGCATTTAAATTTTTTTTGATATCTTTAAAACTCTAGGAGGAGTTCGCATCGCAACAGACAGACAGACAGACAGACGGACAGAGGGACATGGCTATATGAACTCGACTCGGCGAGCTGATCAAGAATATATATACTTTATATAGTCGGAGATGTCTCCTTCTCTGCGTTGCAAACTTCACGACAAAGTTAATATACTCCTGCAAGAGTATAAAAACTTAATATGCCCTGATACACAGTGTGTGTACAGGGTATAACCACTAAGGACGCTATAGTCGAGTATAATACCCTGCACACACAGTAGGCGGTACTACACCCCAAATATACAAAAAAAATTTGATTTGATATCGCCTTTTGAAATAGTGTTCAAAATATCAAGTAAATCGGCAGAGCACGCAAATAACAGTTGACCGCATAGAGTAATTATTACATAGAGTGAAAAATGAACTCTTTTCGCGTTTTGCGTTTCTCTCATGCACAGTTAGGATCCATAGAGTGGAAATTGGATGGCTTTGTGGAAAAATATGGGAGTTACTTTTTCTTTGTATTAGCTTATGTTGAGAAAGGCTAACATATAGCATATGCTGTTTTAATAATAAAACTATGTAAAAGACCAGTAAGGGCGGTATAGTCGAGTATTCTCGACTATATAATACCCTGTACACATGATAGGCGGTGCCGCACCCTCAATCTACAAAAAAATACTGATCTGACGTCGCCTATTCAAATAATACAAAATATCAAGAAAATCGGTCAAAAAATGTGGATTTTACGAAAAATTTAAGTTTGTAGGCCTCTGAGGGGAAGCCATCAAAAAGAGGGAAAAATTTTGGTATGCAGTTTTTAAGATGCATATTCACTGAGCTTGTATACAAATTTTCAGGGTCGTACCTTTGTTAATTTTGGAGAAATAGAAATGTATAGAAAATAACTGGGGGAGGAGAAATGAAAAGAAGGGGGGATTTTGTGGTATGCAGTTTTGTAGGGCTATACATACTGAGTCTACATACTGACTTTAATGTTTCTATCTTTTTGGATGTTTGAGTTATAGCGATTTAAAAAAGTGGGTGGGGCTGAATGGGCGGGAAGGAGTGGGCGTGGCAAAAAAAAAAAAAATAAACTTGATCTGCTGCCAAGCATCACGAGTATACCCTCCAAATTTCAAGTCTCTAGCTGTTATAGTTTCCGAGAATCTTTGATGAGGACGATCGGACGGACGGACGGACATTGCTTAATCAACTTGTCTTGTCGTCCCGATCAAGAATATATATACTTTTTGGGGTCCCCCTCCCCTCCTTCTGTGCGTTACATACATTTCGTTCAAACAAACCCAATATACCCTGATACACTATGTGTACAGGGTATAAAAATTTCCATTTTTTTCTTCTTTTTTTGAAACAATATAATAAACAAGTATTCTCGACATTATTCGCCTATTCAAATAGTGTTCAAAATATCAAGAAAATCGGTCAAAAAATGTGGATCTTACGAAAAATTTAAGTTTGTAGGCCTCTGTGCGGTAGCCATTAAAGAGGGGAAATTTGTGGTATGCAGTTTTTAAGATGTATTATCACTGAGCTTGTATACAAAATTTCAGGTTCATACCTTTGTTAGTTTTGGAGATACAGCAAATTTAAGAAAAGAACCGGAGGAGGGGAAATGAAGAGGAGGGAAAAATTGTGGTATGCAGTTTTGTAGAGCTACTTATACTGAGACTACATACCGACTTTCATTTTTCTATCTCTTTGAATGTTCGAGTTATAGCGTTTTCAAAAAGTGGGTGGTGCTGGATGGGCGGGAAGGAGTGGGCGTGGCACAAAACCGTTCAAACTTGATCTGCTGCCGAGCATCACGAGTCTACCCACCAAATTTCAAGTCTCTAGCTATTATAGTTTCTGAGAACCATTGGTGAATACGGACGGACAGACAGACGGACGGATGGACGGACAGACGGACGGACATGGCTTAATCAATTTTTCTTGTCGCCCTGATCAAGAATATATATACTTTATAGGGTCCCCCTGCCCTCCTTCTGTGCGTTACATACATTTCGCTCAAACAAACATAATATACCCCGATACACAGTGTGTGTACAGGGTATAAACAGTACAGTACAATTCATTTT
Organism: Phortica okadai; assembly: GCA_034638295.1. Lineage (NCBI taxonomy): Eukaryota > Metazoa > Arthropoda > Insecta > Diptera > Drosophilidae > Phortica > Phortica okadai. The sequence goes on along the minus strand of CM067848.1, from coordinate 15,500,630 downwards.
CATTTTTTACCGAATTAACGCGTAACAAACAACATGGGTTGGGGTTGATAAAAACTCTGTAAAATTTGACAATGTACTTTGTTTTTGGATTGTCATCAGTTAAGACGATACGTTACCGAGCTGGGCGTGAATACCGCTATCGTTGTAAAAAATTTTAAAATGAGAAGTTGAAATTTTTAAGATTCAGCTGTGTGATTTCAAGTTAGACGGATGTCTTTGCTCTTAGCTCTCAGATCATTAAATTAATTTCCTTTTTCTATCCTATATAAAATTATTAATATATTAATTATACTGTACCCAGTGAAGCTATTTGTTAGCTGTGCCAAATCTGTGTTTGGTTAATTTTTAATTTCACAAATTCAACTATTTTGAGTGGCGTCAGTGTATAAATTTTTTATACTTTTCACGTATGTGAATAGTATATTAACTTTATCACGGAGTTTGTGACAGATCGAAATATTAATTTTCGACTATATAAAGTATATACATTCTTGATCAGGACGACAAGACGAGTTGATTTAGCCATGTCCGTCTGTCTGTCTGTATGCAAACTAGTCCCTAAGTTTTGAAGCTATCGAGCTGAATTTTTGGACAGAGTCTTAGAATTTATAACGTTGAATCATTAGTCGGAACCAGCATGATCGGATTATTGGAACAGGTAGCTTTCATACGAAAAGAAGAAGAAAAGTGAACAAAACTTGAATCGTTGTATGAAAAACTTTTTTGTTTTGTAAGATAGAAAGTATATATAGTAAGTAAACAAAATAGTTTTATATTGTCCGACTAAATGCCTGAAAGTTTCATTGAGATCGGGAAACTGGAACTGGTAGCTCCCATATAGAAAGGTCAAGAAAATCTGAATCGTTGTATGGAAAACTTTTTTGTTTTGTAAGATAGAGGGCATAGTAGTTTTAAGTGGTCCCACTAAATGCCTGAAAGATTCATTGAAATCGGGCAACTGGAACTTGTACCTGCCATACAAAATGAAGAAGAGGAAGAGAAGCAAGATTCAAGTCGTTGTATGGAAAACTTTTTTCTTTCTTAATCAATTGACTTGAAACTTCACACTTATGTTCTTGAGGAGTCATTACAACTATTTGGGCATGGTTACGCCCACTTTTAGCCCAAATCTTAAATTTGTATATCTCCGGTACTCAATGAGCAAAAACAATGAAAATTGATATATAGGCTAATAAGATGAAGAGAAAATATATTTAGTCCAAAAATGGGCGTGGCACAAGAAAGTGCGTGAAGGTAGCGTCCTTATTGTTTTTTTTTTCTAACTACTGGCGCAAGACGTTGTGGTAGCGCATTACCCTGAAGTGGACTTGCGACACCAGGTCAGCCTGTTCCGCGATTGACAATTGAAGTAAATTCTAATAAGTTAGTTACCGTTGACCGTTTCTCCACTTCACAAAAAAGGTAACAAATCGGATGTCGCTAATTATCGAGGTATTTCCAAATTGTTGGCTATACCCAAATTACTTGAAAAAATTATCATAGGTAGTATGCAACACTACTCCAAATCCGTAATTTCACTATCTCAAAATGGATTTTCTTAAAATGAGGTCAGCGGTCACTAACCTACTAGAATTCACTTGCTTTGTTAATTGTGGTTTCGTTAAACGATTCTAAACCGATGTCATATATATTGATTTCAGTAAAGCTTTTGACTTTACTGAAATCAAATCACCGCTTTTATTCAATCTCTTTATTAATGATCTCCCACTTGCGTTGTAGTATTCTCGAGTTCTAATGTATACTGATGAGTTCAAATTGTGTTCGTCATACAATAACACATCTTCACATATTCAACTGCAATCTGATCTGGACTCACTTCACTCTTGGTGTTTGTTTAACTAATTATATATCAACTGTTCTAAGAGCAAGTTCATGACTTATCATCGACGTACTCCCCACTTGCTTACTTATACGATAAATAATGTCCAATTAGAGCGTGTTTCCAAATTTAACGACCTTGGTGTTATCTTCGACCCTAATCTTAACTTCAGTCTTTAAATTTTTACTGTTGTTAATAAGGCGAAAGGGGTTTTGGGATTCGTTAAGCCTTGGTCTAAGGAATTCAATGACCCTTACTTCACAAAAGTCCTTTTCACGTCACTCGTACGCCCACTTCTCGAATATTGCTGCTGTGTTTGGGCCCCACAGCATAAAATCCACCAAGACCGTATTGAGTCAATTCAGAAGCAGTTCCTCTTATTTGCTCTCCGTGACCTAAACTGGAATCCTAACAGAAAGTTGCCTTCATATCAAGATAGGCTCCTTCTTATAGACCTTTCATCATTGGCACATCGCAGAATTGTTTTAGGATCCGTTTTTATACCCTGTACACTAGGGTGTCCCTTATTTGGTCGATTTTTTTTTTTTTGCATTTTTGAAAACGCATACCCACTATTTCTGTTCAGTATCCTTAACTTAACCTAAATACAAAATTTCAGCTTCCTAAGTTAATTCTAACCCGTGCCGACTGAGCCCTGAAGTTTTATGAAAGAAGATTTGAGATGTGTTTTTAAATTCAACTGGAGGACGCCAAATAATTAAATTTTAATTGAATATTATTAAAAAGACAAATTTAAGTAATGGGCTTTATTGCCAAAAAGATAAACTTTATATAATACTAATCAGGAAACTTCCTTTTCATGGGTTCTTTTTATACTCTTCACGCAAGTGAATAGTATTATAACTTTGTCACGAAGTTTGTAACAGCAAGAAGGAAGGGACGGGGACCCCATAAATTATACATATTATTCATCAGCTCGACAAGACGAGTTGATATAGCCATGTCCGTCTGTCCGTCTGTATGTGAATATGCTATCTCCTCCCACAGTTTTGAAGATATCGAGCTGAAATTTTGCAGGGAGTCTTCTCTAAGGTGTGGTCAAAACATTGGTCGGAACCGGCCATATCGGATTATTGGAACTGGTAGCCCCCATACGAAATGAAGAGGAAAAACAAATTTTAATCGTTATATGGAAAACTTTTTTGTTTTGAAAGATAGAGAGCTGAAATTTCAAACATAGTAGTTTAACATAGTCCGACATAATGCCTGAAAGTTTCATTGAGATCGGGCAACTAGAACTGGTAGCTGCCATACAAAATGAAGAAGAGGAAGAGAAATTAAGATTTAACGTCGTTGTATGGAAAACTTTTTTGTTTTGTATGATAGAGGGCTGAAATTTTAAACTTAGTAGTTTTACATGGTTCGATTAAATGCCTGAAAGTTTCATTGAGGTCGGGCAACTGGAACTGGTACCTGCCATACAAAATAAAGAAGAGGAAGAGAAGCAATATTCACGTCGTTGTATGGAAAACTTTTTTGTTTCTTAATCAATTGACATGAAACTTCACAGTTATGTTCTTGGGTAGGCATTAAAACTATTTTGACAAAAATGGGCATGGTTACGCCCACTTTTACCAAAAATCAACAATTTGCACATCTACGGCACCCAATGCGCAAAAACAATGAAAATTTGTATATAGGCTAAATAGATGAAGAAAAAATATATTCAGTAAAAAAAATAGGCGTGGCACAAGAAATAAGCGTGAAGAGTATTTAAACTTCAGCCTTGCTGAAGTTAGCGTCCTTACTGGTTTACAATTTGATTTGAGCTTTAACTCGTTTAATTACACTTCGCGGATATTAAACCAGTAAGGGCGGTATAGTCGAGTATACTCGACAATATAATACCCTGCACACATGGTAGGCGGTGCCACACCCTCAATCTACAAAAACATATTGATCTGACGTCGCCTTTTCAAATAGTGTTCAAAATACAAGGAAAATCGGTAAAAAAATGTGGATTTTACGAAAAATTTAAGTTTGTAGGTCTCTGAGGGGTAGCCGTCAAAGAGAGGGGAAATTTGTGGTATGCAGTTTTTAAGATGTATTATCACTGAGCTTGTATACAAAATTTCAGGTTCATACCTTTGTTAATTTTGGAGATATAGCAATTTAGAGAAAATTACTAGGGGAGGGGAAATGAAAATGAGGGAGGGATTTTGTGGTATGCAGTTTTGTTGAGCCACTCATACTGAGTCTACATACCGACATTCATGTTTCTATCTCTTTGGATGTTTGAGTTATAGCGATTTAAAAAAGTGGGTAGGGCTGGATGGGCGGAAAGGAGTGGGCGTGGCACAAAAAAAAAAATAAACTTGATCTGCTGCCAAGCATCACGAGTCTACCCTCCAAATTTCAAGTCTCTAGCTCTTACAGTTTCCGAGATACATTGGTGAATACAGACAGACGGACGGACATGGCTCAATCAATTTCTCTTGTCGTCCTGATCAAGAATATATATACTTTATGGGGTCCCCCTCCCTTCCTTCTGTGCGTTACATACATTTCGTTCAAACAAACTTAATATACCCTGACACACTGTATGTGCAGGGTATAAAAATGAAACTGCGAGAACTTGGCGGATAGATGGTAACTTAACACCCGTTATTTGGTGATTAATCTCACCAATCAAAAATATAGTTTTTGTATTGCTTTTAAGTTCCACAGGCATTGTGCGTATTGTTTGTCCAACAAATTCGAAACGAAATGACACCAAAACGAAGTACTCGTATGTTACACCATAGGTGCCGGTGTAACTTTCTTGAGAAAGTGTTCCAATGTTACATTAACGACGCAGGTGTAGCTTGCATGTTTTGAACGCAAGTCGGCACGGGTTCCTGTGCTCCAAAAAAAAAAAAAATAAATCATGGGAGTGTTTTAGAGTAGACTGAACAGAATTAGCCCATATGCGTTAAAAAATATGAACCTTGCAAAATAAGGGACACCCTACTGTACACACACTGTGTATCAGTTATTAAGTTTGTTTGAGACGGTTTGTATGTAACGCATAGAAGGAGGGGAGGGGGACCCTATAAAGTATATATATTCTTGATCAGTATGACAAGACGAAGTGATATAGCAGTGTCTGTCCGTCCGTCCGTACGTCCTCATCAATGGTTCTCGAAAACTATAAGAGCTAGAGACTGGAAATTTGGAGGATAGACTCGTGAGGTCAAACGCTAGATCGAGTTCGAAAGAATTTTTGCCACGCCCACTCCTTCCCGCCCATCGAGCACCACCCATTTTTTCAAAAGGCTGTAGCTCGGAAACCTAATGAGTTAGAAACGTGAAAGTGAGTATGTAGACTCAGTATGTAATGCTCTACAAAACTACATACCACATTTTTTCCCCCCTCTTCGTTTCCCCTCAAAAAGTTGTTTTCTTAAAATTGCTGTATCTCCTAAACTATAATAGATACAATGCTTGTATGCAAACTCAGTAAACATACCTTTATAAAAGTGCATACCACAAACTTTCATTTTTAACGCTGTGTGACAACGCAAATACAAACAAGTTGAAATTTGGCATAAATTGCTCTTTGAACACTGCTTTATCCTATTTGTAACAAAAACCGTACTTAACACTGCGAAAACTATTAAAGCTAGAGACTTGAAATTTGGAAGATAGACTCGTGTGGTCGAACACTAGATCAAGTTTACAGGAATTTTTGCCACGCCCATTCCTTCCCGCCCATCGAGCACAACAAAAGGTCATTTTTTTCTTAAAATTGCTGTATCTCCTAAAGTATAAAGAATACAATGCTGAAATTTTGTATGCAAACTCAGATAACATACCTTTTTAAAACTGCATACAACAAAGTACCACTTTCCCCGCAAAGACCAACACACTAAAATTTTGCGGCAATGCTTTGTAACAAAATCCGTACTAAAGCGCCATCTAATGGCAACATTGCACTGTGAGCCCTGCCTCACCTTAGCAAATACACAAACCATATCGTGGACATTGTTTTTGCTGTCGGCGAATGTTTAACGTGTTATCAACAGGTTCTGGAAAATTTATTTCTGGTTGACGACTCCCTACAACGGTTGGACCTCTACAAATTACACTTCTCTGACCACACATGGCTGTGAGTAGGGGCATAGCTCGCGTATCGCAAATAAGATAAGATCAAGATTATTTATAAGATATTTGTATATTAGTTTAATACCTATTTTACACCAAAGCTTAAGGCAAAGTGCCGCAAACTACGGTAAAAATGTGTTTACACTGCTTGCCGCAACGAAAAATGCCGCTATTTGACAGCTGACGTTAAAAATTCTACAAAAATAAAAATTTACTTTTTGTCGGTTCAAAGTTCGAACTTAGAATTCTGCAAAATATCATTCAAATTTCAATTCGAAACAACCATTGAATTAAATGGATTTAGCACAGCTAATTTTTGCAAATCAAGTGGCTACGGATGTCATCAATTGCAGGGGAGGGGGACGACGACGAAGATGAACGAGTGGTGACTGCTAATAAGCGATGCCGGCTGGAAGCTGGTGCTTGGAACCGACTGTTACCAAGGTCCATACGCAAACACTAAACAAATAATCATTGTGGACCCGCTCGATCGCCTCTTTCATCAACCTCGAATTCCAAACATCTAACCCTATCTATATTACTCTTGATATTATCATTCAAGCCGATGTGCCTGGCACTACTGCCGCAACAGCCAGTGTGGTCAATATCGCTGATACTAGGGCAGTGGCAAATGATACACTACTTACAATGTGTAACCATGCATCATGGCTACGTATTTCCGGCACCCGCCATATTTAAGATCTAAAAACCCCTTTTAAGTAATGGACAAGATCCTACATAAATAAATATGTCTTTTTTTTTACATCCGCAAATGAATAATATTTGTTGTTTATTAAATATTGTTCAGAGATTATACATAAAATTGGTTCATATAGATTTGTCTAGTGCCGTCACTTCCAACGAACTAGAAGCTCCATCAATAATTTGATATTATGCATTCGTATTTGCAATTTGGTCAGTCAGTAGAGCGCTGATGACGAGAATGGGAAACGAAGTATTACACTTTATTGCCAGATAACCGAGAATCCCTGTATATTTTTTGAATTTCAGAATTAATTACTATTTGTTTTTGTTTACATGTCATAATTTTTACAAAAAGGCAGAAATAAACAAGAGTACTCAATGTAATTTTTGGAACCAAGTAGGGCAACTCTGGCATTTTTTTGCCGCAAAGAGCCTCAAGCCAACAAAATTTCAAACGTAACGGACAGTTTTTGTATCGATACGGCCTAGCCCTGCGGCAATTTTTGTTGCGGCAGAGTTGCGGCTTCGGTGTAAAATCGGTATAATACTACTTACTTCGTTTAGTGCATAGTTTACTTTGTATACTTCTATTAGCAGTAATTTGTTAACATTTTTTGTCAATTCAATAATGATTAGCAGGCTCGAGGTCAATTTTGATACACCAAATTTGTAATCAAAAAGTTTTGGCAGTTTCAACAACAAACAATATTGCAAGAACTAGCTCAAAAGCTTTTTGTCAATAAATAAATCAATTTTAGGAAATGTCTTAAAATTGTAGTCTTTGATACAAATGGATCAGCGAAGGCATTTCTTAAGGAGATCTTAAGCCTTTTGGTATTTTAGGCAACAATGTCTTAAAGCGAAAGCTCTTCTTTACTCCAAAACTGTTTTTGAGATAACAGAACGAAAAATTTATGTTAAGTGTATGTTAAGTTCGACATGAAATATTGACATTGCTTATGTTCTAGAGCAGAGGCGGGCAAAATCTCATTTTCCTATACTCGCGAGTATAGGAAGCAAAATTCTGACGCAGCGCAGTCGACTCACGCATAGTGTAACCAAATTCGCGAACCGCCCGAACATGATACTTCGGGTCATGTGTCGCTCACGATTGTGCGCTCTTGCTTAGAGATCTTTTGAGCGAAAAAATGAAATCAGTCGCTGTTCCGAACTCAATGAAGCAGGGCTATTTTGCGAATGACTTCAAAAATACACCTAACGAAAATGTTTAAAGGAATATGTCCTCACCAATGGTTCTCGGAAACTATAAGAGCTAGAGATTTGAAATTTGGTGGGTAGACTGACTGACGTGATGCTCGGCAGCAGATCAAGTTTAAATGGTTTTGTGCCACGCCCACTCCTTCCCGCCCATCCAGCACCACCCAATTTTTGAAAACGCTATAACTCGAATATCCAAAGAGAGAACTTGAAAATCGGTATGCAGACTCAGTATGAGTAACTCTACAAAACTGCATACCAAAATTTTACCCCCTCCCCTTAATTTCCCCACCCCTAGTATTTTTCTTAAAAAAGTTATATCTCCAAAACTAACAAAGGTATGTACCTGAAATTTTGTATACAAGCTCAGTGATAATACATCTTAAAAACTGCATACCACAAATTTCTCCTCTCTTTGATGGCTACCACTCAGAGGCCAACAAACTTAAATTTTTCGTAAAATCCACATTTTTTGACCGATTTTCTTGATATTTTGACGACTATTTGAATAGGCGACGTCAGATCAATATGTTTTTGTAGATTGAGGGTCGTACCTTTGTTAATTTTGGAGATATAGAAATTTATAGAAAATAACTGGGGGAGGGGAAATGAAAATGAGGGGGGGATTCTGTGGTATGCAGTTTTGTAGGGCTATACATACTGAGTCTACATACCGACTTTAATGTTTCTAATGTTTCTTTCGTTGGTGAGGACGGACAGACAGACAGACGGACAGATGGACGGACATGGCTCAAATAATTCCTCTTGTCGTCCTGATCAAGAATATATATACTTTATAGGGTCCCCTTCCCCTCCTTCTGTGCGTTTCATACATTTCGATCAAACAAACACAATATACTGATACACAGTATGTGTACAGGGTATAAAAATGTAAATTAAAGTAAAACAAATTAAGAATTTTCCTTAAAAAATCAAAAACTAAATTAAACACAGTAAGGACGCTATCTTCAACAAGGCTCAAGATAATACTTTTCACGTTGTGTCACTATATAAAAAAGTAAAGTAATAGTTTTCATGCCGCCCTAACAACATATGTAACTGTAAGGTTTCAAGTCAATTGGTTAAAAAACAAAAAAAGTTTTCCATACAACGGTTCAAGTTTTGCGATAAGTGGGCTTAGCCATGCCCAGTTCCAGTAGTCCGATCTCAATGAAACTATCAGGCATGTAGTCAGCACTCTATCATACAAAACGAAAAAAGTTTTCCATACAACGATTCAAGTTTTGTTCACTTTTCTTCTTCTTTTCGTATGTGGGCTACCAGTTCCAGTGGTCCGATATGGCTGGATCCCACAAATGAGTTGATCGCACAAATAAAAAGTCTCTGTGCAAAATTTCAAAACTGTGGGAGGAGATAGCATATTCACAGACAGACGGACATGGCTATATCAACTAGTCTTGTCGAGCTGATCAAGAATATATATATTTTATGGGGTTCCCCTCCTTCTTGCTGTAACAAACTTCAGGACAAAGTTAGAATACTATTCACTGGCGTATGACTTTTTTCAATATTTATAATTAAATAAATATTAATTTTTTTATTACATTACTATTTTGAATAATTATATTCACTTTTACTCATTTTGCAAACATTTTGTTTTCAAAAAATAATATAGCAATTGAAGCCACATAATCATGAAAACTCTATAATTGCATTTGATTATTTATTTGTTTATATTATTCCAGTTTTATATTTTTCAAACCAGAAAAACAATAGCAATTGTAAACATGAATGAATATTAGGTAGGTCTATGTTCCATGGCGATACACGTCATATATGCGATTGTGTCAACTAACCCATTGCTGTGTCAATTGTGTCAGTGTCATACAAAAACGATGGATGGAGATAGAATGCCACACTGACATACCAAAGAATTTATTTATGGACATATTGACATTCTGCATCACTGAAAATAGATATTTCCAATTTGATGACAAGTTATATATCCAACTAAAAGGACTACCAATGGGATCACCAGCATCACCAATAATAGCGGACATAGTGATGGAAGAAATTTTAAACAGAGTTGACAAAACTCGACTTTTAACTAAATATGTAGACGACTTATTTGCGATAGTTAAGAAGGAAGACATTGAAAAAACACTACACACATTAAACACTTACCACAAAGACATAAAGTTCACATTGGAATTAGAAAAATATGAACAACTCCCATTTCTGGACGCAAAAATAATAAGACTCAACAATAAACTTAAGTTAAATTGGTATCAAAAGCCAATGGCATCGGGAAGGCTAATAAGTTACTATTCGAAACACCCTAAAAACGTCAAAATAAATACTGCAAGAAACTTTATGAATAAAGCTTTAGAGACGAGTGACACCATATTTCACAAGGACAATAAAAAACGGATCTATGATATATTACTGAGTAATGACTTCCCAAAACAGATAATAAAGAAACTTCTACAATCATGGAAAAGTAATGACGCTACATACAAAGTGGAAATATCAGCAAAAATATATAAATCGGTTATATATATACCGGAATTTTCGGACCGTCTTACGAAATCAGACTGGTTTGACAAGAAAATAATAACTATAGCTCATAAGCCCGTGTATACGTCCTCCATGTTCTTTAGTAACACAAAAAATAAAATTGACAAACTAAACAAATACAACGTAATATACAGAATACCATGCGCAGGTGACGGGACCGATATATGCAAGAAGGTATATATCGGCACGACAAAAACCAAACTAAAAACTCGGATAGCAGGACATAAGTCAGACATAAGACTACGACATGACATAAACACACCAAAAACAGCTTTAGCTGCCCACTGTGCGGAAAGCGGACATACACCGGACTTCACAGATGTGAGCATTTTACAACAAGAACAACATTACAAAAAACGTTTCACGTTAGAAATGCTCCACATAATTAATACACCAACAACAATAAGACTAAACTTTAAAACGGACACAGAAAACTGCGCTCACATATACAAACACTTACTTGACGTAAACAAAATATAGATTTAGTATCAAACTCCACAGCTGACGCGATAGACACTGTGTCCTAAAATAAGTAAATATTGTGTATATAAGAGAAAAGTTTGTAAAATAATAATGTAAATTGTACTACAGCCCTGATGACGGATTCCGACGGGATTCGAAATATATCGGTTTTCTTTTTTCCAACAAACCAAGTACGTGTTTTTAATTATATATGTAAAACACATGAAATTGACCTAGAGCCGGCTAAATCAACAACAGTATATGTTATATTTTAGCCTTTCTCAACATAAGCCAAGACAAAGGAAAATTAATTCCCACATTTTTTCGTATGCACCGACTTCTCGTATGTTACGAGCAATAACACAACACATACAACTAATGCATCAAAATGCAGATTTTTGATGTTTGATTTGGTTTATGGTTTGGCCAACCGATGTATGCCTATAATGTCGTCCACAAAGTCATCCAATGCTTCCTCTATTTCTCCATCCCGATCCTTAGCTGTGCACTATTATAAAATAAATAGTTAATTATTTGTTTATTCATGCAATAATAAACATATTAACCATCCAGAAACTCAATCTCGAGCACAACTTGATTCACTTTATGTTCCATTAATTGATTTTCACGTTATTTTGCAGCATTTTAATTTTATTTGATTTATTTCGCACAATTCAGCAAAATTCACTTTTTTGTTTTTATACCACTTTCACTTTTTTGTTTATACTGTGTATCAGGGTATATTGTGTTTGTTTGAGCGAAATGTATGTAACGCACAGAAGGAGGGGAGGGGGACCCCATAAAGTATATATATTCTTGATCAGGACGACAAGAGAAATTGATTGAGCCATGTCCGTCCGTCTGTCCGTCCGTCCGTCCTCACCAACGGTTCTCGGAAACTATAAGAGCTAGAGACTTGAAATTTGGAGGGTAGACTCGTGATGCTCGGCAGCAGATCAAGTTTATTTTTTTTTTTTGCCACGCCCACTCCTTCCCGCCCATCCAGCCACACTCACTTTTTTAAATACCTATAACTCAAACATCCAAAGAGATAGAAACATGAAAATCGGTATGTAGACTCAGTATGTATAGCCCTACAAAACTGCATACCACAAAATCCCCCCCTGCTTTTAATTTCCCCTCCCCCAGTTAGTTTCTAAAAATTGCTATATCTCCAAAATTAACAAAGGTACGACCCTGAAAATTTGTATACAAGCTCAGTGATAACACATCTTAAAAACTGCATACCACAAACTTCCCCCCTCTTTGATGGCTACCCCTCAGAGGCCGACAAACTTAAATTTTTCGTAAAATCCACATTTTTTGACCGATTTTCTTGATATTTTGAACACTATTTGAATATGCGACGTCAGATCAATATGTTTTTGTAACTTGAAGGTGTGGCACCGCCTACCATGTGTGCAGGGTATTATATTGTCGAGTATACTCGACTATAGCGTCCTTACTGGTTTTTATATAAGAAGAAGAAGAATTAACTAATTTATGCAAACCTGCATATTTCTGTATTCACGCCAGACACTCGTTAAAATTAAAATTGTTAAAATTGCGACGTTACCAAGTTGGGCGTGAAAACCGATAGTGTCTTAACTTGCTTAAGAAGTTTCCTTAAATATGGCGGTTAACGTCGTTGTATGGAGAACTATTTTGTTTTGTATGATAGATGGCTGAAATTTCAAACACATTAGTTTTACATCGTCCGACAAAATGCCTGAAAGATTCATTGGGATTGGATAATTGGAACTGGTACTTGCCATAACAAATGAAGAAGAGGAAGAGAAGTAAAATTTACGTCATTGTATGGAAAACTTTTTTGTTTCTTAATCAATTGCCTTGACACTTCACACATATATTTTTAGGGAGGCATGAAAACTATTTTGTCAAAAAATGGGCATGGCTACTCCCACTTATAGTAAAAATCAATAATTTGCATTTCTCCGGTACCCAATGAGCAAAAACAATGAGAATTGGTATATAGGCTAATAAGATGAATAGAAAATATATTCATTAAAAAAAATGGGCGTGGCACAAGAAAATGTGTGAAAACTACATAAGCTTCAGCCTTGCTGAAGATACCGTCCTTACTGGTTTGTTTTTTTTTTTGGATCATGCCGACTTGCATTCAAAACATGCAAGTAACACTTGCGTCTTTAATGTAACATTGGTACACTTTCTCAAGCAAATTACACCGGCAACTATGGTGTAACATACGAGTACTTAATTTTGTTGTAATTTCGTTTCAAATTTGTTGAAAAAACAATAGGCACAATGTCTGTGGAACTTAAAAGCAATGCAAAAACCAGTAAGGGCGGTATAGTTGAGTATACTCGACAATATAATACCCTGCACACACAGTAGGCGGTGCCACATCCTCAATCTACAGAAACGTATTGATCTGACGTCGCCTATTCAAATAGTGCTCAAAATATCAAGAAAATCGGTAAAAAAAAATGTGGATTTTACGAAAAATTTAAGTTTGTCGGCCTCTGAGGGGTAGCCATCAAAGAGGGGGGAAGTTTGTGGTATGCAGTTTTTAAGATGTGTTATCACTGAGCTTGTATACAAATTTTCAGGGTCGTACCTTTGTTAATTTTGGAGATATAGCCATTTTTAGAAACTAACTGGGGGAGGGGAAATAAAAAGCAGGGGGGGATTTTGTGGTATGCAGTTTTGTAGGGCTATATATACTGAGTCTACATACTTTCATGTTTCTATCTCTTTGGATGTTTGAGTTATAGCGATTTAAAAAAGTGGGTGGAGCTGGATGGGCGGGAAGGAGTGGGTGTGGCACAAAAAAAAACCAGTAAGGGAGCTATTTTCAGCTTCGCTGAAACTTATATACTCTTCCAAGCATTTTCTCAAGTATTCTTATTGGAAAATCTGTCTTACAGTTTTTCCAATAAAAGTCATATACGTTTATAAACGGGCGAGGCCTCGCCTATTTTCTAATGTTTTTTTAACAAATACATTGCAGTCATTCTACACTTCATTTTACGATCTTCTATCTCGTCGGCTTACAGAGAAATCACATTTTTAAGTTTTTCTCTATATGGGCGGTGCCACGCCCTTATGTCCGATTCTTATGAAACTTTGGAATATGGTCAAGGATTCTTAAAAACACACAACTGCAAAGTTTCATCTGTTTATAGTTCAGAATAAAAAAGTTTTTCTAACAAAAACCGCGTTTTTTGACCGATTGTTCCTATGGGAGCTATATGCTATATTTATCCGATCTTAACCAATTTTGCAGTGTGACTTAATTTACATCTAAGATGTTCTTGTGCAAAAAATCGAGGCGATAGCTTTAAAATCAAAGAGTTTATTGAGTAAAAACCTAATTTTTACCCGATCAGGCTGGTTTCTACATACAAACTGCCAGCAAGGACAAGAAAATTTTGTGCTTTGAAATTTTTTTGATATCTTTAAAACTCTAGGAAGAGTTTGCATCGCAACAGACAGACGGACGGACGGACAGACGGACATGGCTATATGAACTCGTCTCGTCGAGCTGATCAAGAATATATATACTTTATATAGTCGGAGATGTCTCCTTCCCTGCGTTGACAAAGTTAATATACTCTTGCAAGAGTATAATAAACTTGATCTGCTGCCAAGCATCACGAGTCTACCCTCCAAATTTAAAATCTGTAGCTCTTACAGTTTTCGAGATCCATTGGTGAATACAGACGAACGGACGGACAGACGGACGGACATGGCTCAATAAACTTCTCTTGTCGTCCTGATCAAGAATATATATACTTTATGGGGTCCCCCGACCCTCCTTCTGTGCGTTACATACATTTCGTTCAAACAAACTTAATATACCCTGACACACTGTATGTGCAGGGTATCACTATGTTTATAACTATATATCACCAAATAACAGATGTTAACTTAACATCTATCCGCCAAGTTCTCGCAGTTTTATTTTTTAATAACCGCGAAGTGAAATTAAATGAGTTAAAGCTCAAATCAAATTGTAAAAAAGAAACCTTGAAAAGGAAGTATCCTGATTAGTATTAAATAAAGTTTATCTTTTTGGTAATAAAACGCAATACTTTAATTTATCTTTTCAATAATATTCAATTAAAATTTAAATTTTTGGCGTCCCCCAGTTGTATTTAAAAAAACATCTAAAATATTCTTTAATAAAACTTAGGCCCTTAGTCAGCACGTGTTAAAATTAACATAGGAAGCTGAAATTTTATATTTAAGTTAAGTAAACTACAATAAATAGAAAAAGCGGGTATGCGTTTTCAAATATGCAAAAAAAAACAAAATCCACCATATAAGGTATCTAACAATCTTAAATTGTAACGAAAAAAGTATAGCAAAAAACATTACTTAAAAGTGAATATTATTGTAAAATTAAGGACAAGAGAAGGAAATGATTTGGGACGAGGATTACGGGGGTCTTTGGCAATTCACTAATCCACCAGTATTGGGATGTGTTTGGATTTAAGTCCCTAAGAGGGATTGATCTATTAAAACTCCAGTTCTGTTCACACAGAGAAAAAAAGTCCGGTCTGAGAACAGCACAGATTGTACTTGAATCAACAACAGACCAAATTAAGTTGTATTTGGTCTAAGTGTTCTCGAAATAAGTAAGATTTGTACTTAACATTAAAATCGACACCAAAATGGATTTGAATCAACTACAAAATGTCAATTCATACACATTTTTTACTTGAAAACAAAACAAGAACACAAAAATTTGAACCGAAACCAAACAAACTTGAAATGACACCGCTTTCTTCTTATACTTTTTTTCTCTCTTCCTTCTTTGAACAAAAATGTTCAAACAATTCAAATTTATCAAATATCATAAGTTTCTATGTTGCTTGCTGTAGCTCAGAGTTTAGTGTGTTTAACTATGATACCAAAGGTATGAGGTTCAATTCCCAGCAAGACCAGAGTTTTTTTGTTTACTACAAATTTTTTGTTCTCTTGGAACAAAACTGTTTTCAATAAATAAAATTTCTAAAATATCAAAAGTTCCTATGTCGCTTCCTGTGGCTCAGAGCTTAGTGTGTTGTCCTACGAAACGGAAGGTAAGAGGTTCAAATCCCCTGGTACACCAAAGTCTTACTGTTTATTATATAAATAATCACCAATTACCATTTAATTATAATATTTATATGTTGTTTAAGTGTTTATTAAATTAAATGTAACAATTACTTATATAAAATAAAATCAATCAAATTGAGGTAATAACCGAAATAGTTTGCAAAACTACTGGGCCTTGATTCAAGAACAATGTCAACTTACTTGTACGAAAAAGTGGTCGTGGTCTCGCAAAAAATTTTTTTAGTTGTAATTTAAGTTTAGTCGGTTCGTGATTCCAGTGCAATATTCACTTGTTTTAAAAACAACCAGTAAGGGAGCTATTTTTAGCTTTGCTGAAACTTATATACTCTTGCAAGCATTTTCTCAAGTATTCTTATTGCAAAATATGTTTTATAGTTTTTCCAATAAGAATCGTATACTTTTATAAAGATATAGGGGCGTGGCCCTGCCCATATTCTAATTTTTTTAACATATACATAGCAATCATTGTACACTTTATTTTGCGATCTTATATCTCGTCGGCTTACAGAGAAATCACATTTTTAAGTTTTTCTCTATATGGGCGGTGCCACGCCCTTATGTCCGATTTGTACGAAACTTTGTAATATGGTCAAGGATGTATAAAAACGCGTAACTGCACGGTTTCATATGTTTATAGTTAAGAAAAAAACAGTTAGGGAGCTATTTTCAGCTTTGCTGAAAATTATATACTCTTGCAAGCCTTTGGAAAATCGAAAAAAAAAAAAAAAAAAAAAAAACATCGCCCATTAAAGTAGTGTGCAAAATGTCAAGAAAAACGGTCAAAAAATTTAGAATTTACGAAAAAATTGAATTTGTAGGTCTTTGACGGGTAGCAATCAAAGAGAAGGAAATTTTGTGGTATGTTTTATAGATACATATACACACATGATCAAAATAATAGATA
The DNA here is from genome assembly GCA_034638295.1 of Phortica okadai. NCBI lineage: Eukaryota > Metazoa > Arthropoda > Insecta > Diptera > Drosophilidae > Phortica > Phortica okadai. The sequence continues at coordinate 15,483,753 of CM067848.1, read as the reverse complement.
CACTTGGTTGTTTCAACTTTGATTGAAAATAAAACTGTTTTAATTTACATTAACAGTACATCCTTTCAAGCATCACTTCTTTATACACTAGACAGAAAAATTAAAGGATATAAAAAAAAATTTTATTTTGGAGTCTTTTTTGACGACGAATACTTGGAAAGTATTGGTCGTACAACAAAAGTTAAAAAAAAGAAATTGTAGCTCTTAACCTCTAGTTTTTGAATCTAATCACGTTTGTTTTTTATGATGAGAGGTTTAAGATCCATCGTAAAAATTGCCATTTTTTTCTTCTTTTTTCGAAACAATATTTCTACAGATGTGGGTTCAAGATGTTTGTACCACCATAAGGACCCTATAGGAAATTTTATTACCTTTAATGTGAGTTACTGTGGAGCTCTGTCGCATAATTTTCCGCGGAGTTATCGTTGCTCAAAGCAAAAAAGCCATTGTTGACTTTGCTAATCGATAACTCGAAAACTATTGATGCCACAAAAAATGACAGTAGCTTTTTACGAACTCCAAACCATTCGCTACAAAGTGAATTTAGTGAGATTTAATGGATAAATTTTTTTCAATGTGAAAATTATGGCTGAAAAAAAGTTTAAATTTGGCAAAATTGGCTATTTTTATATAATTTGGTGTATCTTTGGATATAGTCCATAATGGAAGGAGCCAGACTATAAGTTTTTGACCTTAAGGTACACTGAAAACAACCCAATCATTGTCGAAGCCCAAAAGTTTTGTTTTCTTAGTGTCGCGAAGGCTCAAACTAAGCGTTTCCATCAAAGATTTAGTTAAATTATAGTTATTTGAAAGAAAATTTATGTTAGACACTGAATTCACTTTGATCAAAATAATAGGTACATTTGATAATTAAGTTATTTTAAACCTACAACTCTGAGTTTTTATGTTAAATTTTTATAGAGAAGGTAAGAACTGTTAGTAATATAGTAACTACGCAGAAATTAAAAAATTAATTGTAATGGTGATGGGTAGAAAAGCAACTGATTGGTTGGGAACCTCACAAAAGAATGAAAACCTCTTCGAAATATTGCAAAATCTAGGAATTGTTCATTGCACTTTGTGCATAATGTATTTACAACAAATATTAAGGTGGATCCTTGAGATAAATCATAGAAAACCAGTGCTATGCTTGAATTGTGACTACACAGAGAAAAAAATTCAAGTACATTGTACACAATTCGGTGTTGAAAGTCCGTCAAGCACAAATTTTGTCAAATCAAGTAAGGTATTCTCAATTCAAGCACTATTTTTAGGTACAAAAAATCTTGAATTGAGTAAATTTTGTTACATTTTCAAGAACAGTTTAAGCTTAATATGACACCAATAAAACTTAATTTGAGTCAATGTTGTTCTGGAAATAAGTTTACATTTTACTTCAATCAAGAACCAACCATACCTAAACTGCAACAAAAAAAAACTTATACCGACAATTTTTTGTTCTTAAAACAAGTGAATATTGTACATGAATCAAGAACCGACTAAACTTAAATTACAACTACAAAAATTTTTTGTGAGACCACGACCACTTTGCCGTTCAAGTTTACATTGTTCTTGAATCAAGGCCTTGTAGTTTTGCAAACTATTTCGCTTATTATCTCAATTTAATTGATTTTATTTTATATAAGTAATTGTTATTGTTAATTTAATAAACACTTAAACAACATATAAATATTATAATTAAATGGTAATTGGTGATTATTTATATAATAAACAGTAAGACTTTGGTGTACCAGGGGATTTGAACCTCTTACCTTCCGTTTCGTAGGACAACACACTAAGCTCTGAGCCACAGGAAGCGACATAGGAACATTTGATATTTCAGAAATTTTATTTATTGAAAACATTTTTGTTCCAAGAGAACAAAAAATATTTAGTAAACAAAAAAAACTTTGGTCTTGCTAGGGATTGAACCTCATACCTTTGGTATCATAGTAAAACACACTAAACTCTGAGTTACAGCAAGCAACATAGAAACATATGATATTTGATAAATTTTAATTGTTTTAACATTTTTGTTCAAAAGAGTAAGAGAGAAAGAAAGTATAAGAAGAAAGTGTTGTCATTTCAAGTTTGTTTGGTTTAAATTTTTGTGTTCTTGTTTTGTTTTCATGTATAAAATGTGTTGATTCAAATCCATTTTGGTGTCGATTTTGATGTTAAGTACAAATCTTACTTATTTCGTGAACATTTAGACAAATTACAACTTAATTTGGTCTGTTGTTGATTCAAGTACAATCTGTGCTGTTCTCAGACCGGACTTTTTTCTCTGTGTAGTCGCTCCTTCGTGGAAGTACGGAATCCAGCTATATGGCACATCAAGTTTTCACGAAAGGGGGAGGGGGGCCAATATCGAATGACCAGAAAAAGTATTAATGAGTAGTTTTCAAAACAACAAGCCAAATAACACTTAACCAAACAAAAACAAGACAAACCAGTAAAGGCGGTATAGTCGAGTATACTCGACAATATAATACCCTGCACACATGGTGGGCGGTGCCACACCCTTAATCTACAAAAACGTTTTGATTTGACATCGCCCGAACAAGTAGTGTTCAAAATATCAAGTAAATTGGTCAAAAAAAGTGGAATTTACGAAAAATTTGAGTTTGTAGGTGATTGAGGGGTAACTTTCAAACAGAGGGGAATTTTGTGGTATGCAGTTTTAAAGATATATATTTGCTGAGCTTGTATACAATTCATGTTCATATCTTTATTAGTTTTGGAGATATTGCTTTTGAGAGAAAATAACTCGTGGAGGGGAAATCAAGGGGAGGGGGAAAAATTGTAGTATGCAGTTTTGTAGAGCTCTTCATGCTGAGTCTACATACCGACTTTCATGTTTCTATCTCTTCGGGTGTTCGAGTTACAACGTTTTAAAAAAGTGGGCGGTTCTGGTTGGGCGGGAAGGAGTGGGCGTGGCACAAAACCGTTTAAACTTGATGTAGTGCCAAGCACCACGAGTCTACCCTCCAAATTTCAAGTCTCTAGCTTTTACAGTTTCCGAGAACCATTGGTGAATACAGACGGACGGACGGAGGGACAGACGGACAGGGCTCAATCGATTTCTCTTGTCATCCTGATCAAGAATATATATACTCTATGGGGTTCAAACGAACTTAATAAACCCTGACACACTGTATGTGCAAAAAGACAATCGAGACAATACGACTTTTGTAAAATTTTTACCTGAGGCTGCTCCAGTCATTTGCCCCTTACCACTAAGCTAAGTCAAAAAGGGGAAAAACAAAATAAACTTGATCTGCTCAATAAATGACAGAATCGATCTACGAAAACGTTTTTTCTGGTGCAATTTTTTCATAAACTAGAACGATTTTAAGTATTCAAGTATCGAAGTTGTCGTGTAAGGGGGACACGGCACTAGAGCTTTGACGAGACATCGATGTTTTACCGAAAAAATACCCAACATCGATACATCATTTTCAACATCGATGTTTTTTTGAAATAAAACTTTTTAATCGACTTCCAAAGCGTTAAACGTTAAATATTTAACGCTATTTTTTAGTGTGACAATTAAAACATCGATATTGTCATGACCGAAACAACCAAGTTGATGGCTCAGTGGTAGCTAACTAAGCTGCTACTCGAGATGTTGCAGGTTCGACGCCCGGTCGATGCAAAACCTTTTTTGGTTTTTTATAATTTTTTTTCAATATTCAACTCTATTATTATATTGTGACAGTCAAAACTTCGATATTGTCCCAAAAAAAAAATAAAGTCAATGGTCCAGTGGTAGAACACAAGGCTAGCAATCGAGATGTTCCGGGTTCGATGCCCGGTCAATGTAATCATTTTTATACTTTTCACGTATGTGAAATAGTATATTAACTTTGTCACGGAATTTGTAACAGATCGAAATATTAATTTCCGACTATATAAAGTATATTTATTCTTGATCAGGACGACAAGACAAGTTGATTTAGCCATGTCCGTCTGTCTGTATGTACGCAAACTAGTCCCTCAGTTTTGAAGCTATCGAGCTGAAACTTTGCACAGAGTCTTTATTACGATGAATCATTCGTCGGAACCAGCATGATCGGATTATTGGAACAGGTAGCTGCCATACAAAAAGAAGAAGAAAAGTGAACAAAACTTAAATCGTTGTATGGAAAACTTTTTTGTTTTATATGATAGAGTTCTGAAATTTAAAACATAGTAGTTTTACATAGTCCGACTAAATGCCTGAAAGTTTCATTAATATCGGGCAACTGGAACTGGTACCTGCCATACAAAATGAAGAAGAGGAAGAGAAGCAAGATTCAAGTCGTTGAATGGAAAACTTTTTTGTTTCTTAACCAATTGACTTGAAACTCCACAGTTATGTTCTTGGGGAGGCATTAAAACTATTTTGACAAAAATAGGCATGGTTACGCCCACTTTTAGCAAAAATCAATATTTGCATATCTCCGGTACCCAGTGAGCAAAAACAATGAAAATTTGTATAAAGGTTAATTAGATGAAGAGAAAATATTTTGAGTCAAAAAAATGGGCGTGGCACAAGAAAGTGCGTGAAAAGTATATAAGCTTCAGCATTGCTGAAGATAGCGTCCCTACTGGTTTTTATACCCTTCACATACAGTGTATCAGGGTATATTAAGTTTGTTTGAACGAAATGTATGTAATGCACAGAAGGGGGGGAGGGGGACCCCATAGAGTATATATATTCTTGATCAGGATGACAAGAGAAATCGATTGAGCCCTGTCCGTCTGTCCGTCCGTCTGTATTCACCAATGGTTCTCGGAAACTGTAAAAGCTAGAGACTTGAAATTTGGAGGGTAAACTCGTGATGCTTGGCTCTACATCAAGTTTATTTTTTTTTTTGTGCCACGCCCACTCCTTCCCGCCCAACCAGCACCGACCACTTTTTTAAACGGTTGTAACTCGAAGAGATAGAAACATGATTTTGAACACTATTCGATCGGGCGATGTCAAATCCAAATTTTTTTTGTAGATTTGGGGTGTTGCACCGCCTACTGTGTGTGCAGGGTATTATATTGTCGAGTATACTCGACTATAGCGTCCTTACTGGTTTTTAATTATATTTTTTTAATTTATTGTATAATATTTATACCCTGTACACACACTGTGTATCAGGGTATATTAAGTTTGTTTGAGACGGTTTGTATGTAACGCATAGAAGGAGGGGAGGGGGACCCTATAAAGTATATATATTCTTGATCAGGATGACAAGACGAATTGATATAGCCCTGTCTGTCCGTCCGTCCGTCCGTCCGTCCGTCCGTCCGTCCGTCCGTCCTCACCAATGGTTCTCGAAAACTATAAGAGCTAGAGACTTGAAATTTGGTGGATAGACTCGTGAGGTCAAACGCTAGATCAAGTTTGAAGGATTTTTTGCCACGCCCACTCCTTCCCGCCCATCGAGCACCACCCATTTTTTCAAAAGGCTGTAGCTCGAAAACCTGATGAGTTAGAAACATGAAAATGAGTATGTAGACTCAGTATGTATAGCTCTACAAAACTGCATACCACATTTTTTCCCCCTCCCCTTCGTTTTCCCTCAAAAAGTTGTTTTCTTAAAATTGCTGTATCTCCTAAACTATAAAAGATACAATGCTGAAATTTTGTATGCAAACTCAGTAAACATACCTTTTTAAAACTGCATACCACAAACTTTCATTTTTAACGCTGTGTGACAACGCAAAGACAAACAAGTTGAAATTTGGCGTAAATTGCGCTTTGAGCACTGCTTTATCCTATTTATAACAAAAACCGTACTTAACACTGCGAAAACTATTAAAGCTAGAGACTTGAAATTGGGAAGATAGACTCGTGTGGTCGAACACTAGATCAAGTTTGAAGGAATTTTTGCCACGCCCATTCCTTCCCGCCCATTGAGCACAACAAAAGGTCATTTTTTTCTTAAAATTGCTGTATCTCCTAAAGTATAAAGAATACAATGCTGAAATTTTGTATGCAAACTCAGATAACATACCTTTTTAAAACTGCATACAACAAACTACCACTTTCCCCGCAAAGACCAACACACTAAAATTTTGCAGCAATGCTTTGTAACAAAACCCGTACTAAAGCGCCATCTAATGGCAACATTGCACTGTGAGCCCTGCCTCACTATTAGCAAATACACAAACCTTATCGTGGTACACTGCTTTTGCTGTCGGCGAATGTTTAACGTGTTATCAACATAGGTGTGTGTACAGGGTATTATATAGTTGAGAATACTCAACTATACCGCCCTTACTGGTTTTATTATGTCGTATGTTTATACCCTGTACACATACTGTGTATCAGGGTATATTGTGTTTGTGCAAAAGCCAAATGTATGTAACGCACACAAGGAGGGTCGGGGGACCCCATAAAGTATATATATTCTTGATCGGGACGACAAGAGAAGTTGATTAAGCCATGTCCGTCCGTCTGTCCGTCCGTCCGTCCGTCCGTCCTCACCAATGGTTCTCGGAAACTATAAGAGCTAGAGACTTGAAATTTGGTGGGTATACTCGTGATGCTCGGCAGCAGATCAAGTTTGAATGGTTTTGTGCCACGCCCACTCCTTCCCGCCCATCCAGCACCGCCTACTTTTTGAAAACGCTATAAGTCGAGCATCCAAAGAGATAGAAACATGAAAGTCGGTATGTAGACTCAGTATGAGTAACTCTACAAAACTGCATACCACAATTTTACCCCCTCCCCTTAATTTCCCCTCCCCTAGTATTGATCTTAAAAAAGCTATATCTCCAAAACTAACAAAGGTATGAACCTGAAATTTTGTATACAAGCTCAGTGATAATACATCTTAAAAACTGCATACCACAAATTTCCCCTCTCTTTGATGGCTTCCCCTCAGAGACCCACAAACGTAAATTTTTCGTAAAATCCACATTTTTTGACCGATTTTCTTGATATTTTGAACACTATTTGAATAGGCGACGTCAGATCAATACGTTTTTGTAGATTGAGGGTGTGGCACCGCCCACCATGTGTGCAGGGTATTATATTGTCGAGTATACTCGACTATACCGCCCTTACTGGTTTTAATTATTTTTAACAACATTTTAATCGTTTCTGATCCAGAATGAAAGATGAAAATGAGTGACAATGGTCTTAAAGAAAACGCTGAAAATTCAGGGTTGTAGTATTACTATACAAAATCGAAACAACCTCCGCTTTTATTTTTGAAGTGGGAGTTTTACTTCATCCGCGCAGAGAGACTCCACGCACCAGTTTTTTTTTAACATCGATGTTTCTTATGAAATTTTCCCATCACAAATTCTTACAATTCGAAAAAGCAGGAAAAGTGTAAGTACTAAGAACTATGTTGTAATATGTTTTACATTAAATAAACTAATCAATAATTATTTAACAATAGTTTATATTCGTCAGATGACTGGTTGATTTGTGGTGGTGTTGGGAGCGACATTAAAGCATAACGATGGACAAATTTCTAAGAGGTAAGTTTTGATGAGTGCAACGTGCTTATTCGTACGTTTGTATACATATGTATCAAAAATAAATCACATTTGTTACATTCGCACATTACATTATTTCACGTTTAATAACTAAATACTTTTTCTTATGTAGTTGTGTCAAATGGAAATGACGACGAGGATGTGAATCCTTTACATTTTTGGAAGGTAATGCTCCAATTACTTGTAGTGTAAATGCAAACATTAATTATTCGTTCCTTTTTAGAATACTGACGAAGAAATTTTGAAAGGAATTGTAAAAAAGCATGTGTGCGTTTCAGCAACGTCGTGCGATTCTGAACGTATGTTCAGCAAGGATGGACAACTTATATCAGATACTCGCTGAAGCCTGCAGTAGTTGACAAGTGGATATTTATCGATCGAAACATTGATCTCAACATTAATTAATTGAATTTTTATATGAAACTTTGTATGAATCATTAATACTAGGGGAGCCCAAGCGGGGATTTTCGTAGTTACTCCTGCGTGGCAGATTAGAATATGGGAGATAGCTTATACTTTATTAAGTAGATTCCTCAAGTATAAGATTTCTAAGTGGTGACGTAAAAACGGCTTATTAACTCCTGCGTGGCAGATTAAGAAAAGGTGGGTTTATTACATGCTTATAAGTCTCCATTCCGCTAATCAGCCATTTTGAGTAAGACGTAAGGGAATGGGAGGGTTTCAAACTTGCAAACTAAAACCGTCAAATTTAGTTAGTCCTATGCGTCAGTTTTTCATACAGGTGGCTCAGCATGATCTTCTAGTCGTACTGTTCCATAATCTAACAGTTATATGGAGGAACCTTCCTTATTCCGCGGTATACAATATAAAACGCCTTATGGCGGTCGAACCCACCGCTAAATCAAAAAATTTCATAGAATCTTTTCCACTTTAAATTATTTAATCTTCAAAATGCAACCACTCTCAACGACGCAGGAGTAAATCACGTTTTAGCATCGTCGGCTCCCCAACTATAATAAATTTGTGTTATTATACCCTGTACACATACTGTGTATCGGGGTATATTCTGTTTGTTTGAGCGAAATGTATGTAACGCACAGAAGCAGGGCAGGGAGACCTTATAAAGTATATATATTCTTGATCAGAACGACAAAAGAAATTGATTAAGCCATGTCCGTCCGTCTGTCCGCCCGTATTCACCAATCGTTCTCAAAAAACTGCATACCACAAAATTCCCCTTTCTTTGAAAGTTACCCCTCAATGACCCACAAACTCAAATTTTTCGTAAATTCCACATTTTTTGACCGATTTACTTGATATTTTGAATACTATCTGATCGGGCGATGTCAAATCAAATTTTTTTTTGTAGATTTGGGGTGTGGCACCGCCTACTGTGTGTGCAGGGTATTATATTGTCGAGTATACTTGACTATAGCGTCCTTACTGGTCTGATCTATTTTTGATATTTGCTGTCAAAATAAAGTGAATTGAAATAAAACCAGTAAGGACGCTATCTTCAGCAAGGCTGAAGCTTCTATACTTTTCACGCACATTTCTTGTGACACGCCCAATTTTTTGACTGAATGTACTTTCTATTCATGATATTAGCCTACTTACCAATTTTCATTGTTTTTGCTCATTGGGTGCCGGAGATATGCAAATTATTGATTTTTGATAAAAGTGGGCGTAACCATGCCCATTTATGTCAAAATAGTTTTAATGCCTCCCCAAGAACATAACTGTGAAGTTTCATGTCAATTGGTTAAGAAACAAAAAAGTTTTCCATACAACGACGTGAATATTGCTTCTCTTCCTCTTCTTCATTTTGTATGGCAGGTACCAGTTCCAGTTGCCCGATCTCAATGAAACTTTCAGGCATTTAATCGAACCATGTAAAACTACTATGTTTAAACTACTATGTTATGTTTGACAGCTGAGTCTATCATACAAAACAAAAATGTTTTCTATACAGCGACGTTAAATCTTAATTTCTCTTCCTCTTCTTAATTTTGTATGGCAGCTACCAGTTCTAGTTACACGATCTCAATGAAACTTTCAGGCATTATGTCGGACTATGTAAAACTACTATGTTTGAAATTTCAGCCCTCCATTTTCCAAAACAAAAAAGTTTTCCATATAACGATTCAAATTTGTTTTTCGTATGGGGGCTACCAGTTCCAATAGTCCGATCATGCCGGTTCCGACCAATGATTTGACCACACATTAGAGAAGACTCCCTGCAAAATTTCAGCTCGATATCTTCAAAACTGTGGGAGGAGATAGCATATTCACAGACAGACGGACAGACGGACATGGCTATATCAATTCGTCTTGTCGAGCTGATCAAGAACGTATATACTTTATGGGGTCCCCCTCCCCTCCTTCTTGCTGTTACAAACTTCAGGACAAAGTTATAATACTATTCACTTGCGTGAAGAGTATAATGAGTCGGGTACAACAAGTTAACAGTTATGTTTTATTTCGAGTTTGCTTTACACATGCCGAAAACTGCAGTTATTATTCGATCACTGGAATAGACTCAGAAGCTTAAATTTCAGTTTGCGATTAGTTGTGCAAGGTAAATGAACCATTTGCTGACCTCTTAAGATTTTTTTCTTCGTTTCAATACAAAATGGGTCGTGGCAAAGTGTTAACTGCGGAAGAAAGAGGCAAAATATTGGCATACCGGGACAGCAATCTCACAACTAGGCAAATAGCAGAAAAAATCGCAAGAAGTCAGTCTGTTGTGTGGCATTTTTTAAAAAATCCGTCAAATTATGGAATAAATATAAAAAAACCCAATAGAAAGGCATTAACGGCTTGCCAAACGCGAAGAATTTTGAGAGAGACCGAGTGGTACCAAGTCGTCTTTTCTGATGAAAAACGCTTTAATTTGGATGGACCAGACGGTTTTAATTATTATTTTCATGACACAAGAAAGGATGAGCAATTTTTGACGCGTCACCATAGTCGTGAGGGAGGCATAATGGTGTGGGGTGCCATCTCTTACTATGGCACATTTGATTTGCAATTCGTGTCATGTAAGATGAATGCCACACTCTACAAGGAGCTGCTCCAGAAGGCTTTACCTCACTTTTCTAACATTTTTGTACCATTACCTTGGACATTTCAACAAGATAATGCCCCAATTCACACCGCTCGAGTCGTAAGAAAGTGGATAGAGGACGAAAATATAAAATTAATGGAGTGGCCTCCATACTCTCCTGATCTCAATATTATTGAAAATGTGTGGGGATGGCTTTCGCGTAAAGTCAATGAATCTGGTAGACAATTTGAAGATGTAAAATCTTTAAAAAATGCCATTCACAACGCTTGGAGCCAATTGTATCTTGAATTTTTTGAAATCCCTTTATGATTCAATGACAGACAGAATTTTTGAGGTCATTTCGAATAAAGGCGGCTACACACATTATTAATTTATCTTTAAATTTTATAAACATATAAATTAATACAACATTTTTCAAAAATGTTTTCAGTTATCTCAATTTTAAGAATATGAGTCTATTCCATTGATCGAAAAAAATACCATTTTTTTAAGTTCCCACACAACAAAAATTTTTTAAAATTAACCTTTCCATTTAGAACGCTAATTGTTTTTTGTTTACTTATGAATTCAATAATTAATAATAAAAAAAAATCAGTTTTGGACTTATTGCTCGTCTTTTGATTTCAATAGTTGAATATTCTATATAAAAAGTTTGAGTCTATTTCATTGATCGGGAGTGTATATTATGAAGCCGATTAGCGACGTTGATTAGCAACGTTAAGTAACGGTCAACAACAAGCACAATGCATACGCTCAGACAGTGTCATAGGCAGCAACAACCACACTGTCCGACCTAACGGAGAATGCTTATGACGAAAATAACAACAACAAGAGTTGTTGTAATATTTGGAGTAAATGTGCCAGGTTAGTTGTTGTTGCATATGCGCCAGATGGCGAAAGTGACGGTTGAAGAAGAATGCCAAAATTACAACAAAGCATGTTGTTGTTGTTTTTTTTTATGACTACTAAGCTTATGACTACAGACATTCTATATTCTACTTCATTCTCTCGCAAGCTAGATCATGTAAATATATAGTCTGATGTTGATTTCACATCGCCCGATCGAATAGTGTTCAAAATATCAAGTAAATTGGTCAAAAAAAGTGGAATTTACGAAAAATTTTAGTTTGTTGGTCATTGAGGGGTCACTTTCGAACAGACGGTAATTTTGTGGTATGCAGTTTTAAAGATGTATATTTACTGAGCTTGTATACAAAATTTCATGTTCATATCTTTATTAGTTTTGGAGATATTGCTTTTTAGAGAAAACAACTCGGGGAGGGGAAATCAAGGGGAGGGGGAAAAATTGTGGTATGCAGTTTTGTAGAGTTCTTCATGCTGAGTCTACATACCGACTTTCATGTTTCTATCTCTTCGGGTGTTCGAGTTACAACGTTTTAAAAAAGTGCGCGGTGCTGGTTGGCGGGAAGGAGTGGGCGTGGCACAAAACCATTTAAACTTGATATAGTGCCAAGCATCACGAGTTTACCCTCCAAATTTCAAGTCTCTAGCTTTTACAGTTTCCGAGAACCATTGGTGAATACAGACGGACGGACAGGGCTCTTGTCATCCTGATCAAGAATATATATACTTTATGGGGTCCCCCTCTCCTTCTTCTGTGCGTTACATACATTTCGTTCAAACAAACTAAATAGACTCTGACACACTGTATGTGCAGGGTATAAAAAACCAGTAAGGACGCTATAGTCGAGTATACTCGACAATATAATACCCTGAACACACAGTAGGCGGTGCAACACCCCAAATCTACAAAAAAAATTTTGATTTGACATCGCCCGATCATATAGTGTTCAAAATATCAAGTAAATCGTTCAAAAAATATGGAATTTACGAAAAATTTGAGTTTGTAGGTTATTGAGGGGTAACTATCAAAAAGAGGGGAATTTTGTGGTATGCAGTTTTTAAGATACGTATATGCTGAGCTTGTCTACAAAATTTCAGGTTCGTATCTTTAATAGTTTTGAAGATACAGCAATTTTAAGAAAACGACCGAGGGAGGGGCAATATAGAGGAGGGGGGAAAAATTGTCGTATGCAGTTTTGTAGTGCTACTTATAATCAGTCTACATACCGACTTTCATGTTTCTATCTCTTTGGATGTTCGAGTTATAGCGTTTTAAAAAAGTGGGCGGTGCTGGATGGGCGGGAAGGAGTGGGCGTGGCACAAAACCGTTCAAACTTGATCTGCTGCCGAGCATTACGGGTCTACCCTCCAAATTTCAAGTCTCTAGCTATTATAGTTTCTGAGAACCATTGGTGAATACGGACGGACAGACGGACGGACATGGCTTAATCAATTTCTCTTGTCGTCCTGATCAAGAATATATATACTTTATATAGTCGCAAGTGAATATTTCTGTGCGTTACATACATTTCACTCAAACAAAAACAATCGGGGGTGTCACAGAAATCTCTTACTAGAGATTTGATGCCAAAAACGACCAAAAGGGAAATTTTGGTGTCACAGAAAATCTCTAACAGGGAATTTTTATCTCTAGCAGAATCTCTGACTATACCCTCAGCGATTTGTTTAAATTCAGGCTTATTTCTTACATCTTATAAAAAATTATGAATGAAGAAATAAACTTTATGGTTTTCCTCATTAATCTGCATTTAAACAATTCGTTATTTTATATATTTTTATTAATAAATCTGAATTTTAAAAAAAGCTTCTTCAAATCAACCAATTTATTTCAAGCAGCAAAAACTATCAGTTTCATGCCTCGCCAATCTGCTTGCATTAATTTTCGAAAATTGAAAGTATATTGGAATTGAAATAAAGAAACTGTTAAAATAATCTAAAAATCATAGTTAATGTGCTGTTGCATTTGAAATGTTTAAGCAAACTCGTAAAAATAGCAAATTTAATTAAAATAGTTACCGACAGTGTTGTTCGGGCATGTTGGCATGTGAACATTTGTGAATGAACAAATGCGAAGAAGAAGAGTTAATTCAAAAGTGCAGCGTGTCTCCCGTAGAACAGAAACTAGTTAGTTAGCAAATCTAAAGAGCAAAACAATCTCCGTAACTTGATTTATCAGTTTGCACATAGAATTGATTATTACATTTCACCTTTGGAGTATTTTGAATTTTTAACGTATTTGATTACATTTGGCAATCACAGGAAAAGAAAGATTAGGATTTTTAAAACAATTGTAAAATTGGGCGAGCTGCATTATAATTGTGCTTAAATTTACAATTAATACTTTTATAGCATTCTAATTTTGTATATTATTAGATGTAAATACACAATTGTTTTAATTTGATGAGAAAAACAATGAAATAAGCTTAAATAAATGACCACATTCTTATTTTGAATGTATACAACTCTGCCGCGGGATGCCGAATTTTCGAAGACAAATGTTCGAAAAACAATATCCCAGAGATTTCCTGTGACACCAAATAGAGAAATTGAAAAAACCGTCTTCGAAAAAATCTAGAGATTTCTGTGACACCCCCGAATATACCCCGATACACAGTATGTGTACAGGGTATAAAAAAATCACGCGAGTGTCGTAGCACATGATAAAATATCATTTGCTCTGCACTCGATTTTTTACTACCGCTACGGCTATGCAGAGCTCAGGATTTAATTTTTTGCTATTGCTATTGCTACACAGAGAAAAAAATTCAAGTACATTGTACTTAAATTGACACAATTCGGTGTTGAAAGTCCGTCAAGCACAAATGTTGTCAAATCAAGTAAAATGTTCTCAATTCAAGCACTATTTTTAAGTACAAAAAATCTTGAATTGAGTAAATCTTGCTACATTTTGAAGAACAGTTTAAGCTTAATATGATACCAACAAAACTTAATCCGAGTTAATGTTGTTTTGGAAATAAGTTTACATTTTACTTGAATCAAGAACCAACCATACTTAAACTGTAACAAAAAAAAAACTTATACCGAGACCTTTTTGTTCTTAAAACAAGTGAATATTGCAGTGGAATCAAGAACCGACTAAACTTAAATTACAACTAAAAAAATTTTTGGCGAGACCACGACCACTTTTTCGTTCAAGTAAGTTTACATTGTTCTTGAATCAAGACTTAGTAGTTTTGCAAACTATTTCGGTTATTATCTCAATTTGATTGATTTTTTTTATATAAGTAATTGTGACAGTTAATTTCATAAACATTTAAACAACATATAAATACTATAATTAAATGGTTATTGGTGATTATTTATATAATAAACAGTAAGACTTTGGTGTACCAGGGGATTTGAACCTCTTACCTTCCCTTTCGTAGGACAAACACTAAGCTTTAAGCCACAGGATGCGACATAGGAACACTTGATATTTCATAAATTTTATTTCTTGAAAACACTTTTGATCCAATAGAACAAAAAATATTTAGTAAACAAAAAAATTGATTGAACCTCATACCTTTGGTATCATAGTTAAACACACTAAACTCTGAGCTACAGCCAGCAACATAGAAACATATGATATTGGATAAATTTTAATTGTTTTAACATTTTTGTTCAAAGGAGTAAGAGAGAAAGAAAGTATAAGAAGAAAGCGTTGTCATTTCGAGTTTGTTTGGTTTCAGTTTAAATTTTTGTGTTCTTGTTTTGTTTTCATGTATAAAATGTGTATGAATTGACATTTTGTAGTTGATTAAAATCCATTTTGGTGTCGATTTTTATATTATGTACAAATCTTACTTATTTCGAGAACATTTAGACCAATTACAACTTAATTTGGTCTGTTGGTGATTCAAGAACAATCTTTGCTGTTCTCAGACCGGACTTTTTTTCTCTGTGTATAGTTTATCACACGACGGAACTATGAGCAGAGCACAGCACAAACTTTTTGTTTTTCTGCTACGGCTCTGCTCCGGCTCTCGTCAAAGGGAGAGTTGTAGCAATAGCACAGCAATATTTTTATAAATCTCGCTGCTACGGAGTAGTAAATTCAAACCCTGGTCTAATCCATCGATATTATCGTTACTATCGACCAAGTACAATGGATTAAAAAAATTTTTTTTTGGTTTAAACAAATCATAATGGATCCAAACATCACAAGAGAGTAACAAATCCATAATTTTTCACAATACAAATGGACTGAACGTCAGTGGCGATCATTTTTGCCACTGCCCGATTAATGTCAATCATACGCTTTGATGTGGTCTCATACGTCTTTTCGCTCTCAAGCCATGTGGTTATTTTGGCCTGATTTTTGACAGATGTATGGTCCGGGTGCGGATCTTTTGAGCAGGTTAATCGCATTAAATCGGGATTACGAAGCGCTTTCGAAAATCGAGAATATTGCATAGCAATATTTTAGGACGTCTCACAAGCGATAGAGTTTGGTTGGACGATCTAATGTATAAGATTAAAACAATGCTTCCAAACAACACGCACAAACTACTAAAGTCATACCTCTACGACAGGAAATTTACAGTGAGATGTAACACTGATATGTCCGACGACCACATCATTAGAGCTAGAGTTAAACAACACTACGCTCCCGCAAGCAAACGAAGTGACATACTTAGGAGTACACTGACTCACATGGCGCAGGCACATCGAGGCCAAGAGAACGCACTTAAAACTAAAATCAAATAGCCTCCATTGGCTTATCAAAGCTCGCTCTTCCCTTAGTATTGACTACAAAGTCCTGTTCTACAATTCTGTTCCCAAACCTATTTGAACCTACGGCTCCCAGTTATGGGGTAATGCTAGCAGTAGCAACATTGAAATCATCCAGAGAACCAAATCAAAGATATTGAGAACCATCTCCGGGGCACCGTGGTTTGTTCGAAACGAAAATATATAAATGACTCAAATAATCAAGGAACAATACTACAGCAAGCTTTCTACGCAGCCTAACCACCTCGCCAGAGGTTTAACAGATCAGTCCCATATCGTACTAAAGACAAAATTCAATATAATAGCAAAGATAAAACAAAAACCAGTAAGGGCGGTATAGTCGAGTATACTCGACAATATAATACCCTGCACACATGGTAGGCGGTGCCACAGCCTCAATCTACAAAAACATATTGATCTGACATCGCCTATTCAAATAGTGTTCAAAATATCAACGAAATTGGTCCAAAAATGTGAATTTTACGAAAAATTTAAGTTTGTCGGCCTCTGAGGGGTAGCCATCAAAGTGGGGGGAAGTTTCTGGTATGCAGTTTTTAAGATGTATTATCACTGAGCTTGAAAACAAATTTTCAGGGTCGTACCTTTGTTAATTTTGGAGATATGGCAATTTATAGAAAATAA
The DNA here is from genome assembly GCA_034638295.1 of Phortica okadai. NCBI lineage: Eukaryota > Metazoa > Arthropoda > Insecta > Diptera > Drosophilidae > Phortica > Phortica okadai. Next base: position 15,466,976 of record CM067848.1, on the reverse strand, counting down.
CTGGGGGAGGGAAAATGAAATGCCGAGCATCACGAGTCTATCCTCAAAATTTCAAGTCTCTAGCTCTTATAGTTTCCGAGAACCGTTGGTGAGGACGGACGGACGGACATGGCTCAATCAATTTCTCTTGTCGTCCTGATCAAGAATATATATACTTTATGGGGTCCCCCTCCCCTCCTTCTATGCGTTACATAAATATTGTTCAAACAAACCCAATATACCACGATACACAGTATGTGTACAGGGTATAACCAGTAAAGATTGGAGACGACAGTACTCGACTTCAACATACCCTATACCTTTAATTGGTAACGGCTGTAATAGGGCGTTGCCCCGTCCACTTTTCAATCGAAACCGATCTCAATTTAATTTAATGTCATACATATCAATTTTTACTCTTAGACCAATTTGTTCCAAATGTCTAAGGTTTTCCTATTTTGGCAATATGTGGGCGTGGCCACGCCAATATTATGATTGAATCTTGTTACACCATATCGCAATATCATACACACCAAATTACATTCCACCAAATTACATTCCTGTAAGTTATATGGGATATAAGAATTTCAAATTGCGTACCATATGTGGGCGTGGCCACGCCTATCTTTTTTTCTATTTGTTTGGGATTCAAGTCAGCTATATACACTCCAAATTTAGTGATCCTGCCTAAAAAGACAACCCAGAAATTGTAATTCTTTACCCGAGGTAGCTTCAGTTATTTGCCCCTCACCCCTAAACTAATTAAAAAAGGGAGAAACAAAAAAAAATTGATCTGTGCATGAATCACAGAAACGAATCGCAAAGATTTTGGTTCCATCTATTATAGTTTCCGAGATCGACGCGTTCATACAGACAGACGGACAGACGGTCAGACGGACATGGCTAAATCGATTTCCCCTTCGATACTGATCAAGAATATATATGCTTTGTATAGTCGGAGATGTCTCCTTTAAGGTGTTACATGCATTGTCGACAGCACAAAACTAATATACCCTTGTACCATAAGGTACAAGGTATAATAATATCAGTAAGGAAGCTATCTTCAGCTAGGCTGAAGCTTAGATACTCTTTACGCCATTTCTTGTGCCACGCTGATTTTTTTGATTGAATGTATTTTCTACTCATCTTATTAGCCTATATACCAATTATCATTGTTTTTGCTCGTTGGGTACCGGAGATATGCAAATTATTGATTTTTGCTGGAATTGAGCGTAACCATGCCCTTTCAGCACCATCCCTTCAGTTTTTTTAGAAGCGAGAAGAGAAAGGCAACCTGATTTCGGAAGGTTTTAGAAGCGAGAAGGGAAGCAGTCGCCGATGACTGAAAATCACGAAGTTATACTCGGTATTCGGAATTACAGATCATTACACAACCCTTCATTTAGAAGCGAGAAGGGAAGGTCCACCTGATTTTGGAAGGCTTGAGAAGCGAGATGGGAAGGAGTAGCCAATGATGTAAAATACAAAGTAACTTTGTTTTTCGGCTTAAGTTTTTAGGAAACTAAAATATTATTTTATAGCAAAATAAAATAATTGTAGTTTATGTAATATTGAATTAACGAAGCTTCAATGATACTTATAGTCAAGTTGGTTGAGTCCAACGATGCTAAGTTCGAATCCCACTAAGGCCGGTGTATATCTCATAAAATGAATTTGTAGTTTTAAATTTAAAAATAAAATAACAAAGTGTTAAATGAAGACAGAATAGAATTAATATTGCCATGGTACTGAAAATGACTCAAGAATATTTCGCTGGTTCTCCCTCTTTTTTTTTTTTTTTTTTGGCACTACTTTTTATTTTTGTGTTCTTCCTTGAGTGGGATTTGAACCCATGACGACTGGCTGATAACAATGCACGCTTTTAGTGAACATATTAACATAATTTTATTTAAAGAACAGTACAGATTTCGAACAGTACGACGTATGAAAAAACTAAAATGTTCGTTCGCGCTTCGTGTAACAACAAAGACCTTCCCAACAGCATTTTCGGGAAACCAAGCTAGCATGCTTTAGGCCTTCAAAAACCGGACACCCCTGTGTAAAAGGAAATTAGACTGGTAAGGTTTGAGCAAGGTCTTAAACATTCCAAAAAAGTCTTACAGAATGCCTTGTGAAGCAATGCAATTTCCTTCTGGAAAAGAAAGTTTCATTGAGATCGGGCAACTGAAACTGGTACCTGTCATTGTTTTGTATGATAGAGGGCTGAAATTTTTAACATAGTTTTGAGAAGGAGTGAAATTCCGTAGTGAATTCACCCTTCACAGCAACTCAACCGATCGGTGTCTGTAAAGTGTAGCGCTCACTTCGCTGTTAGTTAACAGCAGTGTAACAGACTGTATGTTAGCGACATTTCGTTAGGACGATCAGCTCATCGGGCTTATATGACAAAGTGCATTGGAAACGAACAGAATTACACCGTTGGGGTGAATGACCAGCTTCAAGGTTTTTAATAATTGGCGCAAAATAACGGGCGACGAAAGGAAGGATACCGTTGGCGGCAGGCAGCCTAAGGTTGAAGGCAACTTGGACAACCGGTGACATGGCAGTTGGTTTCGGGAGACTAAAACGGCAACACGTGCGATTGGAAAAAAGTACCTGGTCGGATGTTGGTGTACGGAATTGATAATACGTTTTGAAATCAACGACGTGTGACCGTGGACAAGTAAAGTTTGCATCAGGCGTTTAGCAAAGTGCGTGTAGTAAAACCGTGCTTAGCATAAGCAAAACGGTCGCCGTACGAGGCGACATATAAAACCGCAAGCAGCATCATTAACAACAAGCGCGACATGAGACCACCAAAGTGCAATATATCGGCAGGATCGGCCGCGACGAAGACAGCTCCTCAACGAATCCAACAGCAGACACACGCAGCGTATGTAAGCAGCAGCAGGCACCGCGATGGCATAAGGACATCGGCCGGCAGCCGCCAATAGGATAAAGCTAAGGCTATTTGTTAAGTTCTGTCTTGTAACGTAGATTGTAATGTCGGTTTGGGTAACCAGTGCAGGAGTCAGGGACTAGTGAGTAGCTTTAAGTGGTATCTGTTTTCTTTTCATCCGAATTATATCCTACATATGTTTAGCCAAAACCGTTTTCTCCTTCTTTAAAGCATTCTAAACCAAAGTTAATAGGTACAGCGCAGGAGGCAAACGTTACCAATTCATGCAGGGTCTTTTATATAAATCAATTAAATTTATGTAAAAACGGACTCTGTCGGCGAGCAATTCCCAGCCTTTGAACCGGGTAGAACCGGGAGTCCTTTACAGTATTTTTACATGGTCCGACTAAATGCCTGAAAGATTCATTGAGATCGGGTAACTGGAACTGGTAACTCCCATATAGAAAGATCAAGGAAATTTGAATCGTTGTATGGAAAACCTTTTTGTTTTGTATGAAAGAGGGCTGAAATTTTAAACATAGTAGTTTTACATGGTCCGACTAAATGCCTGAAAGTTTCATCGGACGACTGGAACTGGTACCTGCCATACAAAATGAAGAAGAGGAAGAGAAGCAAGATTCACGTCGTTGTATGGAAACCTTTTTTTATTCTTAACCAATTGACTTGAAACTTCACACTTATGTTCTTGGGAAGGCATTTAAAATATTTTGTCAAAAATGGGCATGGTTACGCCCACTTTTAGCCCAAATCAAATATGTGCATATCTCCGGTATCCAATGAGGAAAAACAATGAAAATTGGTAAATAGGCTAATATCATGAATAGAAAATATATTCAGTCAAAAAATTGGGCGTGGGACAAGAAATGTGCGTGAAAAGTATATAAGTGTCAGCCTTGCTGAAGATAGCGTCGTTACTGGTTTTTTTTTTATCTACCAAAGTTGAAAAATACCCATAAAATAGATAGTTCGAAAAACAGATCCTTTCAGAAAAGTACAAGTGCAAAAGACTTGATATTTCTAATATAGCACTAAATTATGGGTACCTAAAAATAGAAATTGATTTGATAATGATTCGTTTAATAATTCTGTTTTTATTCCAACTCAAAAACCAGTAAGGACGCTATAGTCGAGTATACTCGACAATATAATACACTGCATACACAGTAGGCGGTGCAACACCCCAAATCTCTAAAAAAAAATTTTGATTTGACATCGCCCGATCAAATAGTGTTCAAAATATCAAGTAAATCGGTCAAAAAATGTGGAATTTACGAAAAATTTGAGTTTGTAGGTTATTGAGGGGTAACTATCAAAAAGAGGGGAATTTTGTGGTATGCAGTTTTTAAGATACGTATATGCTGAGCTTGTCTACAAAATTTCAGGTTCGTATCTTTAATAGTTTTGAAGATACAGCAATTTTAAGAAAACGACCGGGAGAGGGGCAATATAGAGGAGGGGGAAAAATTGTGGTATGCAGTTTTTTAGTGCTACTTATAATCAGTCTACATACCGACTTTCATGTTTCTATCTCTTTGGATGTTCCAGTTATAGCGTTTTAAAAAAGTGGGCGGTGCTTGATGGGCGGGAAGGAGTGGGCGTGGCACAAAACCGTTCAAACTTGATCTGCTGCCGAGCATCACGAGTCTACCCTCCAAATTTCAAGTTTCTAGCTATTATAGTTTCTGAGAACCATTGGTGAATACGGACGGACAGACGGACGGACATGGCTTAATCAATTTCTCTTGTCGTCCTGATCAAGAATATATATACTTTATACAGTCGCAAGTGAATATTTCTGTGCGTTACATACATTTCGCTCAAACAAACACAATATACTCCGATCCACAGTATGTGTACAGGGTATAATGAAGAATTTTCAAAAAATTCAGTATGTTCTTGAAAGTTGAAAAAAGGTCAACTTTGAGTGCGCATATGTTCCAAACTATAATTCCGATTTCTTTAAATTTCCTTTATCTCTGCAAATTCTCTATCAGGCACATATATTTATTTTATCGAAAGCGTTTATGAATTTTTTGATTTTTGCAAGCTGAATGTATCTAAGGCCCCTCTGTGCGTCGCATTTTAGGAAATCTCATAAAACTGTCTTCGGCGATACAAATGTATCAGCGAAGATATTTCCTAAGAAAGTTTGAAGACTTTCAGTATTTTTGGCAGCAATGTTTCAAATCGAAAGCTTAGTTTTACTACAATGGTGTTTTTGAGATAACAGTATGCAAAATTTAAGTTAAGGATCTGTTTCGTTTACAATTAATTATTGGAATGACTCATGTTCTGGGGTGAATCGAATGAACATGTGCGCAGCTAGCACTTTTCACTCGCCTCGTCTTCTTCTTCCGTTTTGAGACGATAGTGCGTCACTTTCGACACTATTTCAATCACACAGCAAATGCTAAGCAGGCATACACTTTTATGTGGTGTGTATTTATTTATTTCGTTAATTACAATTGGCTGTTATGCAGTAGTATAATTAAATGCACCATAGGCGTACCTAATGTTCTTAAGTTAAGAAATATAAAACTCCAATAAATAAAATTGTAACGCAATTATTGGGTTTTCATGATCATGTGTATTTAATTGACATAAGGGGTTATTGTCATGTAAACGCATGAGTATTACCTGTTTATACCTTGTTCCTTATGGTACAAGGGTACATTAATATGCGTACATGTAACGACATATCCGACTATACAAAGTACACTTGGCCCTCGATTAACACGGGGGTTACGTTCCTAGAAAACATCGTGTTAAGCGAAACATAGATTCAGTACATAATAAGGGGTTACGTTCCTGAAATTCAAAATTGGGAACAAAAAATTTGTTATACCCTGTGCACATACTGTGTATTGGGTTTGTTTAAACGAAATGTATGTAACGCACAGAAGGAGGGGAGGGGACCCCAAAAAGTATATATATTCTTGATCAGGATGACAAGAGAAATTGATTGAGGCATGTCCGTCCGCCTGTTCGTCCGAAGACGAACCCTCACCAACGGTTCTCGGAAACTATAAGAGCTGGAGACTTGAAATTTGGAGGGTAGACTCGTGATGCAGCAGATCAAGTTTATTTCTTTTTTTTTGCCACGCTCACTCCTTCCCGCCCATCCAGCCCTACCCACTTTTTTAAATCGCTATAACTCAAACATCCAAGGAGATAGAAACATTAAAGTCGGTATGTAGACTCAGTGTGTATAGCCCTACAAAACTGCATACCACAAAATCCCCCCTCCTTTTCATTTCCCCTCCCCCAGTTATTTTCTATAACTTGCTATATCTCCAAAATTAACAAAGGTACGACCCTGAAAATTTGTATATAAGCTCAGTAAATATGCATCTTAAAAACTGCATACCACAAATTTCCCGCCTCTTTGATGGCTTCCCCTTAGAGACCTACAAACTTAAATTTTTCGTAAATTCCACATTTTTTGACCGATTTTCTTGGTATTTTGAACACTATTTGAATAAGCGACACCAGATCAGTATATTTTTGTAGATTGAGGGTGTGGCACCGCCTATCATGTGTGCAGGGTATTATGTATTATATTGTCGAGTATACTCGACTATACCGCCCTTACTGGATTTATTGTTGAAATTTGGGGTGTCATCATTAAAGTTTCATACATTTGTTCAAAACTAACCAAAATTTACTATGTATATGCCTTAAATATATATATAACATTCATATTTTCAAATTAAAAGTTTGCATTAAATTAAAAAAAGTTACTTCATATAATTAATTAACAGGTTAAACTTTTTAAAAACTCTGAAATGTTAAAAAGTAAAAAGATCAAATGTTTATATTTATATCAAATTTGAAATGCATTTGGTGGCATTTATAGTTTAAGCCGTTTGGATTCAACATGTTTTCTTTTTTGGTGGCTCCTTATCAAAAAAATTCGTCAAAATCGTGTAAGAACGAGGTTTTCAGCGTGTTAAAAGGGGAAAGGGAATTTGTAACCGTGTAAGACCGAGCTCGTGCTGAAAGAGTCCGTGTTAAGCGAGGGCCAAGTATATATAAGTTAACATGATCGCCTAGCGATCATGAGAACGAAGAAATCACGCCACAAAAAGTTCTGCATAATCAGCAGATAACGTAAACATTGGCGGATGTTATCGCGACGTTGCTGACAAAACATTGTTGCAAAACACCAAATGGAATATGATATCTTGCACGAGTTGCAAGATCAGCATTCTGTTGCTGCGACGTTGTCGGCAATGCTTAGTGTACGAAGTAGCGTTAGTCCTAAGTTAGCTTGTAAGTTTCAGTCTCAGAACGGAGCTCAATAAACGAAGCCGAACAGCTTCATAAATAATAAATAAAAGGAGTCTTTTGCTTAACAGCGGTCCTTAATAATTTATAAAATAATTCACATTGCTCAACAGCAAGTGAAGGATAATTCTAATTGGCGCCCAACGTGGGGCTGGAGCTACATCAAATATTATAATAAAACAATACAACTTAAATGATATTGAAGAGTTTATAATAAAATACAGCAAAAACCAAACTGTAAAAAAAAAAAAAAAAAAAAATTTAAGTGATTTATTAAAAATAAATAACTCATATAAAATAACAAAAACCCAACTGTGAAAAATAAATGAACTCTTAGTGACATCACTTTCGTAAAAAGTGATATAAATAAATAAATAACTCAACCTAACGACAAAAGGATTAAGTGAAATTAATGATATCACCATTAATGAATATTTTTTTTGGTTAATAATTCAAATATAATAAAACACAAAGTGACAGTTACAAACAAACCAAACACTATCAATGAAAGTTTGAAGTGTAGAAACCAACAAGAACTGAAACGGAGTGAATAAATAAAACAAACACAAATACAAGTGAAGAAGCCAAGCGACAACCTACATGAAGTAAACACGAAAACACGGTGAAGACATCTAACGACGAAAAAGAAAGAAGCCAAGTGAAGACAAAGTGAAGGAACCATACCAGACGACTACAAACCAGGAGGATTTGTTAATAAGAATTATTAATAAGATGAAACTGTGAGTAGAGTGTTTCTTTATTTTGTTTTAAAAGAAAAAATCATAAAAAAGTTTTGAGATATTGTGTGGGTTTATGAGTGCTGAGGAAGTAGAGCAACTAATTGGTAGGCTTAAAACAATAACTGTAGAAGAAGATAGCGAAAACATGGCTGTGCCCCCAGAACAGCTCAAAGATTTGCTAGAAACTGCTATCTGTTCAGCACTACAAATACAGAAACGGACTTTCGAACAAGAATTAGTGAGACTAAATAACAGATTCGATAAGTTGACGGTACAACAGCCAGCTATAGAAGTTCATAAGGACATAGAGATCATAGCAGGAAAACAATGCGATCTACCATTAGACATGATAAAGTCTCTGCCAGATTTCGAGGGCAAACAAGAAACATATGTGTCATGGCGAAAGGCCGCACACTCAGCTCACAAACCGTTTGAAGGTTATCAGGGCAGCTCTCGGTATTACCTGGCTGTAGGCATTATAAGAAACAAGATAAAAGGTTCAGCAGACATGATACTTGCCTCGTTCAACACGGTGTTGAACTTTTGGGCCATAATCGATAGGCTAGACGCAACATACGCGGACAAACGACCAATTTACCTGATCGAACAGGAATTATCGACTTTAAGACAGGGTAACATGACCCTAGTACAATATTACGATGAGGTAGAGAAAAAACTAAATCTATTAACAAACAAGACAAATATGACATACGATGTTGCATTGGCAACATTACTTAACGAAAAGTACCGAATGGATGCATTGCGGGTATTCATATCAGGGACACGAAAGGGAATCAGTGACAAATTGTTCTCGTCTCGACCGACCGACCTTCCGGCAGCTCTTGCGTTAGCACAGGAAGCGGAGTCAAACCACGAGAGGTATCTTTTCGCTGAAAGCTTCTTTGCAAAGCTTCGAAGAAAACAACCAAAGAATAGAAAGGGGAACACAGGGGAATAGACCCAACAAGGGTTTCCAAAAAGCCCAACAACCAGGGGCTAACAACCAAAGACAGACAGAATTAGGTCAGAAGCATCCTAGGTATGCAAGGGTAGAGCAGACCCAGGTTCAGAAAGGACAGGTAGAACCAATGGACAATCTGGTACAAGAAAATAATGAGCAAGCACAAAGGTGCGAGGAATAGTTGCAAGCTGCGGAACAAGCAGTGGAGAAAATAGAAGACGAAGAAAATGATCTAGAACATTGCAATTTTTTAGATCACATTCCCTGCTGCTGTTCATCGAACGCGCCATTGCAGGGAGAACAATAAAACTATTAATAGTCACGGGAGCGTCCAAAAATTATATAAGACCTCTCGCAGAATTGAGGCACATTGTGCCAGTACAGAAATCATTCCCGGTGAAGTCGATTCACTGGATGAATACGGTTAATGAAAAATGCAACATCGGGTTGTTCAACACAAAAAGTGTGTTCTTTATATTAGATAACCTTACTACATTTGATGAAATAGTTGGTCTTGACCTGTTAACACAAGTGAATGCCACTATAGATCAAAAAAGCGGTGAGATCAGGTACAATGGGGGACAGAGAGGATTAAGTTCCTAAAGTGTGCTAATGTCAATTACACACAGGCGAAAGAGATTGAGGTCCCAAGCTCGATAAAATTGAGTTTTTCTAAAATGATGAAACTAAGAGAGAAAGTCTTCGTAGATGCGGACGAGCTCTTATCTTATAACACATCGGTGGTCGCTACAATCCGAACAGAAAATAACGACCCCGTTTATTCAAAGCTCTACCCATACCCAATGGGTGTAGCTGATTTTGTAGTTACTGAAAAACAAAATAATAAGACCGTCCAAGTCACCATACAATAATTCCATTTGGGTGGTGGACAAAAAGGGCGTAGATGAGTTTCGAAATAAAAAAAACGTATGGTCATAGACTTCCGGAAGCTTAACTAGAAAACGGTAGCAGACAAATACCCAATGCCTAATATTCCAATGATTCTTGCAAATCTTGGAAAAGCAAAATATTTCTCAACTGTTGACCTAAAATCGGGTTACCATCAGATTATGTTAGCTGAGCGTGACAGGGAGAAAACTTCATTTTCGGTAAATGGGGGAAAATACGAGTTTTGCCGACTCCCTGAAGAATGCCCCTAGTATATTTCAAAGAACGATAGACGACGTACTACGTGAACAAATCGGCAGATGTTGTTATGTTTATGTCGATGACGTGATTATCTTCTCAGTGAATGAGCAGGATCACGTAAAACATGTTGATTGGGTCTTAAAGCAATTGTATGAGGCAAATATGAGAATCTCCCGTGAGAAATCACAGTTCTTTAAACAAGAAGTGGAGTATTTAGGTTTTTTTGTGACAAGAGGAGGTACGCGAACAGGTCCCGAAAAGGTCCCGAAAAGGTTAAGGCCATCCTAGACTTCCCAGAGCCCACTTCATTGTTTGAGTTAAGGTCGTTTTATGGTTTAGCAAGCTACTATAGATGCTTTGTTAGGGATTTTGCATCGATAGCCAAACCGCTATCTGACCACCTAAAAGGTTGAAAATGGCAGGATAAGTGCCCAACAGTCAAAAAAGGTAAAAATTACGTTCGGGGAAATAGAACGTAATGCCTTCCAAAAACTGATAAAAATATTGGCGTCAGAAGACGTCATGCTCCGGTACCTAGATTTTAAGAAGCCGTTCGATCTAACGACGGACGCTTCATCACAGGGGCTGGGGCGGTTCTATCCCAAGAAGGGAAGCCGATTATGATGATATCTCGTACCTTGAAAGACAGAGAAATTAACTTCGCGACAAACGAGCGAGAACTATTGGCTAAAGTCTGGGCGTCGAAGCATCTAAGACACTACTTGTATGGTTTCAAATATTTAAGGATCTTCACAGATCACCAACCCTTAACTTTTGCTGTTTCAGATAAAAATCCAAACGCGAAAATTGAGCTTTGGAAAGCTTTTATAGATGAGCATAATGCTCAAATTTTTTATAAACCAGGCAGAGAAAATCATGTCGCTGATGCATTGTCGCGACAACGGGTAAATGCCTTTGACACAGAAGTGCAGTCTGATGCTGCCACGATACATAGTGAAGTGTCATTAAGCTTCACTATAGAGGCAACCGACAAGCCGTTGAATTGTTTCCGAAATCAAATTATTTTGAAATACGCACAATGTCCTCTTAAACGAAAATTCATTTTATTCGGTGAAAAACTTCGCCATATTATTTCCTTCACGGAGACCAATGAGTTAGCGGATGTGGTGAAATCGGTCATAAATCCCAACGTAGTAAATGCGATTCATTGTGAACTCCCAGTTTTAGCAAGCATCCAACAGGAAATAGTACGCTGTTTTACAGAAACTAGGTTCTGGTACTGCAAAACGATAGTAGCTGACATAACGAATAAGGATGAACAGAGGGAGATCATGTGCTCAGAGCACAATCGCGCACATAGGGCTGCGCAGGAGAACATAAAGCAGGTGTTGAGCGAATATTACTTCCCAAAAATGGGGAAAATAGCTAACGAGGTAGTCGCAAACTGTAAAATTTGCACTAGGGCAAAGTAAAATAGCCACCCAATAAGGCAGGAATCAGGGAAAAAACCTACATCATCCTGTGTAGGTGAAATGCAGCATATTGACATATTCAAGTCACAAGTTCTCAAAGTTCGCGATGACACAACCCATACCATCGCGTACAATTGTTGATATAAAAGGGCCCATTATACAGTTAGTGAATTGTTTTCCGAATGCAAAAACAATATATTGCGATAACGAGGCATCTTTTGATTCGGAACCAATAACATCAATGTTAAAAAACCAATATATTGACATAGTAAACAGCCCTCCGTTATGCAGCACGTCAAACGGACAAGTAGAACGGTTTCACAGTACGCTCACAGAAATCGCTAGGTGTCTGAAACAGGAAAGAAAGGTAGACGATACAGTCGAGTTATTCCTGCAGGCAACAGTTGAATACAATAGATCGGTACATTCAGTGACGGACAGAAAATCGACGGAAATATTTACATATTCTTTTTCTAGAACTTTGATATTTGTAATCTTCCTTCGGACGGCGACACCAAAGATAATTAGCTATACTGACGACAATTACATTCCAATTATGGACGGAGACGTGACAATATGGAAGGAGTTTTCTTTCGTGACGCACTGTACGAATTTGACAAAATTTACCGAAATAATAGACGAGTCGACATCGCTAATAGACCAATTTCCACAGTCACATATGCGGAAACTACTGGCGGCGGACACGACTCACTTGACGACATTAATGACGACATTGACTGTGCACCACAGGCAAGCTAGAAGTCTTAAGTTTCTGGGCTCTGCGTTGAAAGTGGTGGCTGGGACGCCGGACTTTGACGACTTCGAACAGATAACTTTCAATCAACAGACTTTAATAAATGCAGAAAATAAGCAGATAATAGTAAATACAAGAACCCAATATCAAATCAATAGATTAACGGACACAGTAAACACAATAATAACAGGCATGAAGCAGAAGCAAATAGATACAGGCCATTTATATGAAACACTACTAGCCAGAAATAGGATGCTTAGCAATGAGATTGAGAATTTAGTATTGTCAATAGCCTTAGCTAAGGTCGGCATTGTAAACCCCACGATTTTGGACAGTAATGATTTTAAAACAATAATAAATAAACACACTACAAATGTAACTATAAGTGACATAATGGAAGTAGCTCATATCAAAGTTTTGTTAGATGATAAGTTTTTGTATTTTTTAATCAAGTATCCTAAGCCAGAAATAGTGTGTAAGAAAATAAGCCTTCATCCGGTGTAACACAATGGCACTATTCTTTGCTTAGCAGAAAACAACATAGCCGACTGCGACAGTCGCATAATTGCTATAAAGAATTGCAGTTCGGCCCTGACGTCATCCTTCTGTAGAGAGATGACCGAGACAACATGTGCGCAACAACTGCACGCTGGTGGCGTTGCCCATTGCTGTACCCAGCCATTCCATTTAGAACCCTTAATGGTTGTTGACGACGGCATCATTATCATCAATGACAGCACCACTCAAGTGAAAACAGTGAATGACACCCAGGAGCTCGCAATAGGGACCTATTTGATCACATTTGACAATGACATCAGAATCAACGGGTCATTGTACAGGAATCAGAAAGGCAGCCTGAAGAGATTGCCCGGTTCAGCAACGGTTAAGTTCGTGAACATCACCGAACACCAAGATGTTCTGAGCCTGCCGTACCTTCACAGGCTGAGCTTTGAAAACTTACGCAACATCGGCACAATGCGGGAAGAGATGTCGACAAGATCAGTCATCCATGGTGTCACCATAGTTGTCATGATAGCTCTGTGCTACTGTGGTCTAGAGCTACGACGTAGAAGAAAGAGAACCCGACAGCAAGAACTTCTTCAGACCGTCGTTGGAAGTATTAGAAAGGCCGAGGACGACCTTACTTCAAGCGGGGGAGAAGTTAACATGATCGCCTAGCGATCATGAGAACTAAGAAATCACGCCACAAAAAGTTCTGCATAATCAGCAGATAACGTAAACATTGGCGGATGTTATCGCGACGTTGCTGACAAAACATTGTTGCAAAACACCAAATGGAATATGATATCTTGCACGAGTTGCAAGATCAGCATTCTGTTGCTGCGACGTTGTCGGCAATGCTTAGTGTACGAAGTAGCGTTAGTCCTAAGTTAGCTTGTAAGTTTCAGTCTCAGAACGGAGCTCAATAAACGAAGCCGAACAGCTTCATAAATAATAAATAAAAGGAGTCTTTTGCTTAACAGCGGTCCTTAATAATTTATAAAATAATTCACATTGCTCAACAGCAAGTGAAGGATAATTCTAATATATATATTCTTGATCAGTATTGAAAGAGAAGTCCATTTAGCCATGTCCGTCTGTCCTTCCGTCTGTATGAACGCGTCGATCTCGGAAACTATAATAGATAGGACCAAAACCTCTTCGCAGTTCGATTTTGTGATTCATTACGCAGATTAAGTTTATTATGTTTTCCCCCTTTTTGAGTTAGTTTAGGGGTGAGGGGCAAATAACTGAAGCTACCTCGGGTAAAATATTACAAAAGTCGTATTTTCTGGGTTGCCTTCTGAGATAGGAACATCAAATTTGGAGTGCATATAGCTGACTCGAACCCCAAGAAGAAATGGGCATGGCTACGCCCATAATTAGTAATTATTTGAAACGCTTGTATCCCAAGAACCATAAAACTTACAAGAATGAAACTTTTCATGCATGTTATTGGGATGTAGTTTAACAAAGTTTTATCACAAAATGGGCGTAGCCACGTCCACATAGAGCCAAAATATAAAACCGTTATATCTCTGTAACGAATTGGTTTAGAAGAGCAAAAATTGGTATGTATGATATTAAATGGAAAGGAAATATGTTTCGATTAAAAAGTGGGCGGGGCAACGCCCTAATACATCCGTTACTAATTGAAGGTGCAGGGTATGTCCAAGTCGAGTACTGTCGACTCCAATCCTTACTGGTCTTAGGCCCAGTTTCACAGTCTAGGGTCGAATTTAACCCTTACCCGGAGTTAACTCTGACTTTCAGTTCCACAGTGACGAGTTAACTCTAGTTATATAAGTATGGCAACATTCTACATATTTTTTGAGAATAATGTTTTACAACATTGAACATCTACTTACCAAACACTGTTTATTTTTTTAGTTATTTTAAAAATCACCTTCAATTAGTAATAGATAGCTGAACAGAATCCATTATAACAAGCGGTGAAATGTTGACTCGATTATGTCTAATTGTATAGTTTACCATTACAAAGGGGCGGGCAGTTACTCTGCGCAACGAAAGTAAACCGCACTCTTCAAATGGTATAGTAGAACGTAGTTATGTTAGTTTCGAGTAAAACACAACATGGGTACAATACACATGACAATCACATAAGGAAAGTTTGTATAAATGATGTATATCTGCTCCCAATGAAAAGTAAACGACTTCCGATGTCAGTAATTCCAAATGATGTGAGACTACCTGGTGGACTACTGCTATACAAGCTCATCTATCAAATTCATTTCTGTTGATTGGGACATATTTAATTTTTATTTTTTTGACATAAAAATTTAGTTCTGTTTTGACATTAAAAAACGTAAATAGAAAAAGTTAAAACAGAGTAGTTAACTCGGGGTTAACCCTAGAATGTAGTAGAAAGCAGCGAAACAAACATTCGTTTTCAGGGTGAATGATTCATTTGCCGTTTTGAATGCATTCATGCAGTCCTCTAATATGTACAGAGTTTTTATACCCTGTACACTTACTGTGTATCAGGGTATATTAAGTTTGTTTGAGACGGTTTGTATGTAACGCATAGAACGAGGGGAGGGGGACCGTATAATATATATATATTCTTGATCAGGATAACAAGACGAATTGATGTAGCCCTGTCTGTCCGTCCGTCCGTCCGTCCTCACCAATGGTTCTCGAAAACTATAAGAGCTAGAGACTTGAAATTTGGAGGATAGACTCGTGAGGTCAAACGCTAGATCAAGTTTGAAGGAGTTTTTGCCACGCCTACTCCTTCCCGCCCATCGAGCAGCACCCATTTTTTCAAAAGGCTGTAGCTCGAAAACCTGATGAGTTAGAAACCTGAAAATGAGTATGTAGACTCTAAAAACTGCATACCACATTTTTTCCCCCTCCCCTTCGTTTCCCCTCAAAAAGTTGTTTTCTTAAAATTGCTGTATCTCCTAAACAGAGCTCGTAAAATACGGTCAATCAATTTTTTCAAAGCTGACTAGTGACGACGAAAACAGAAAACCATGAAGTAGACTGCTCACTCTCAGAACTGAACACTTTTTATACCCTGTACACATACTGTGTATCAGGGTATATTGTGTTTGTGCAAAAGCCAAATGTATGTAACGCACAGAAGGAAGGTCGGGGGACCCCATAAAGTATATATATTCTTGATCGGGACGACAAGAGAAGTTGATTGAGCCATGTCCGCTCGTCTGTCCGTCCGTATTTACCAATGGTTCTCACAAACTATAATAGCTAGAGACTTGAAATTTGGAGGGTGGACTCGTGATGCTCGGCAGCAGATCAAGTTTGAATGGTTTTGTGCCATGCCCACTCCTTCCCGCCCATCCAGCACCGCCCACTTTTTGAAAACGCTAGAACTCGAACATCCAAAGAGATAGAAACATGAAAGTCGGTATGTAGACTCAGTATAAGTAGCTCTACAAAACTACCTACCACCCCTCAATGACCAACAAATTTAAATTTTTCGTAAATTTCACATTTTTTGACATTTGATATTTGATATTTTGAACAATATTTGTTTGGGCGATATCAAATCAACATTTTTTTTGTAGATTTGGGTTGTTGCACCGCCTATTGTGTGTGCAGGGTATTATATTGTCGAGTATACTCGACTATAGCGTCCTTACTGGTTTGACTTAGTTTAGGGGTGAGGTACAAATGACTGGAGCAACCTTGGGAAAAAACTTACTAGAGTCGTTTTATCTAGGTTGTATTTTGAAATAGGAACACCAAATTTGGAGTGTATATAGCTGACTCAAACCCCAAGAAGATACATTAAAACCAGTAAGGACGCTATCTTCAGCAAGGCTGAAGCTATAATACTTTCACGTTGTGTCACTATAAAAAAAAAGTATATGAATAGTTTTCAAGCCTCCCTAACAACATAACTGTAAGGTTTCAAGTCAATTGGTTAAAAAACAAAAAAGTTTTCCATACAACAGGTCAAGTTTAGCTATAAGTGGGCGTGGCTACGCGTGGCTACGCCCAATTTTGGTCAAAATAGTTTTCATTCCTCCCTAAGAACATAACTGTAAAGTTTCAAGTCAATTGGTTAAAAAACAAAAAAAAATTCTTCCTCTTCTACATTTTGTATGAGAGCTACCAGTTCCAGTTTCCCGATCTCAATGAAACTTTCAGGCATGTAGACGGACAATGTAGAACTACTATGTTTAAAATTTTAGCACTCTATCATACAAAACAAAAAAGTTTTCCATACAACGATTCAAGTTTTGTTCACTTTTCTTCTTCTTTTCGTATGGGGGCTACCAGTTCCAGTGATCCGATATGGCTGGATCCGACAAATGAGTTGATCGCACAAATAAGAAGTCTCTGTGCAAAATTTCAGCTCGATATCTTCAAAACTGTGGGAGGAGATTGTATATATACATACAGAAGGATAGACGGACATGGCTAAATAAACTCGTCTTGTCGTCCTGATCGAATATATGTACTTTATAAAGTCGCAAGTGAATATTTCTGTGTGTTACAAACTTCAGCTTAAAGTTAATATACTATTTCACATACGTGAAAAGTATAAAAATCGGCGTGACTACGCCCATAAATAGTAATAATTTCAAACGCTTATATCTCATGAATCATAAAACCAACAAGAATGAAACTTTGCATATATGATATTGGAATGGAGTATAACAAGATTCAATTGTGAAATGGGCGTGACCATGCCCACATATAGCCATGGCATAATGCCGTTATATCTCTTGAACGAATTGGTTTAAAAGAGAAAAAATTGGTTTATATAAAATTGAATTAAACTTTCGCCGTCAGTAAAAGCAGTGTATCACAATATGAATTCTGTATTTGGTGAGGTAAGGCAGGCCTCAGAGTGCAATGTTGCCATTAGATGGCGTTTTAGTACGGATTTTGTTACAAAGCATTGCTGCAAAATTTTAGTTTGTTGGTCTTTGCGGGGAAAGTGGAAGTTTGTTGTATGCAGTTTTAAAAAGGTTTGCATACAAAATTTCAGCATTGTATCTATTATAGTTTAGAAGACACAGCTATTTTAAGAAAACAACTTTTTGTGGCGAAACGAGGGGGAGGAGGAAAAATGTGGTATGCAGTTTTGAGGAGCTATACATACTGAGTCTACATACTCATTTTCATGTTACTAACTCATCAGGTTTTCGAGCTACAGCCTTTTGAAAAAATGGGTCGTTCTCGATGGGCGGGAGGGAATGGTCGTGGCAAAAATTCCTTCAAACTTGATCTAGCGTTTGACCTCACGAGTCTATCCTCCAAATTTCAAGTCTCTACCTTTTATAGTTTTCGAGAACCATTGGTGAGGACGGACGGACGGACGGACAGACAGGGCTATATCAATTTGTCTTGTCATCCTGATCAAGAAAATAAATACTTTATAGGGTCCCCCACCCCTCCTTCTATGCGTTACATACAAACCGTCTCAAAAAAACTTAATATACCCTGATACACAGTGTGTGTACAGGGTATAATAAAGTGCCCATTACACGGTCAAATTGCAGTATCAAGCATTCGTGTACGTATGCATGAAGGTGAGCGCACACACGGTACTGCGTGGTTGTGAATCATTCACTGTTTTCTTGTCTATATTTTTGGTGTCCGCTACAAACGCACGTGTGTTCGTTTCAAAAAATGTTTTGCAACTGAGGAATTTTGCTTGACACTGACATCAAGCATCTGTTGTCTCACTTATATTCTGTTTACTTGTTAATGTATAAACGAGACAGTTTTGCAGTATGCTGCAACGTACACGGTCAAGCAACCATTGACAGAACTCGCATGCATGAAGAAAAATCAAAACTATTTTGATTTTGATTCAAGCATTGTACATGAGATGCACACACAAATATTTCACTAACGCTATGACGATGCTTGATACTGCAATTTGACCGTGTAATGGGCACTTAAAGAATTCTTTGGGTGCTCAAATTTTCAACCGAGTTGAAATGTGAGAATTGGCCGAAAAATATCAGTCCATTTAAGATTTCGTTTTCCACTCTATGTATAGATTACTCATTGTGAACATCAAGCCTGCTTCGTATTTTATTGCCAATTGCAGCTGCTGAAAATGTTCCTTGCAGAAATTCATAACCGATAATTCCATTTGTACTTCATGTGATTTTTTAGGAGCAGAATAACTCTTCATTTTCAACAGTTCCAAAAAGTTGAAATGGTGTAAATTCAACATTTTACTACTTTCCCTCTTTGACTGAAGAAATTCAAGCATTTTGGCAATCCCGAAAAATCCCGGGATTAGCCAACTACAGTTCGGGATTTTCGGTACCAAAAAACCACCGGGATCCCGGGATTGTATCCCCTAGCCACGCCCATTTTTCATAATTAAATATATTTTCTCATCATCTAATTAGCTTATATACCAATTTCCATTGTTTTTGTTCTTTGGGTAGCGGAGATATGCAAATTATTGGTTTTTGCTAAAATTAGGCGTAACTATGCCCATTTTTTGGTCAGAATAGTTTTCCCTAAAAACATAGGTGTGAAGTTTCAAGTCAATTGATAAAGAAACAAAAAAGTTTTCCATACAACGACGTGAATATTTCTTCTCTTCCTCTTCATCATTTTGTGTGGCAGGTACCAGTTCCAGTTGCCCGATCTCAATGAAACTTTCATTATTTTGTGTTTCGAATTTCAGCCCTCTATCTTCCAAAACAAAAAAGTTTTCCATGCAACGATTTAAGTTTTGTTGACTTTCTTCTTCATTTCGTATGTGGGCTACCAGACAGACATTGCTAAATCAACTCGTCTTGTCGTCCAGATCAAGAATATATGTACTTTATATAGTCGGAAATGAATATTTCGATCTGTTACAAACTCTGTGACAAAGTTTATTTACTATTCATATACGTGAAAAGTATAAAAACGTATGCGACAGCGAACTGCTCTGTTAATGGATGGCGAATCTCCTTGAGTTCACCTACTTTTTCTCTTTCCACAGCATTTTTTTCAGCCTCTATTTTCAACATTTTCTTCATAACTTTTGAATCTTCCAAAGATTCTTTGCTCAGAAACTCCAGCACATCGGATCGTTTTCGTTTTATTGAAAACCTTTGAGGGGTGCTTTGTGTAGGTGTCACATCTGAGTTCATCGGGTCATCGTTGGTCAAATCATCCACTTTGAAGAGAGCTTTGCAACATTTCGCTTGGCACATGAACGCTACTGCGACTAACATAAACCTCGTCTAACACGTCGAAAAATTCGCAGTTAGTTGAACTCTAACCAGATGTATTATTACGCTTCTTGATCATTTTAAAAGTGCCCAATATATTTATGAAGCATCTTGTCGCTTCATCTTCAGAAAATGGAAATGTGCTCTCAACTTCTTTTATCTCACGCAGAATTTGTTCCCAAAGAGTATTCCTCTTCTTTTTTTTGGCGATAAATTCAGCTTCATGGTGCAAACGTACTTCCAAAAGTTTTACAAGGCATTTATGAACACTCTGCATTGCAGTGTTGCTTTGCAAACTGCGTTTGTGAAGTCATCCGACGCATGTCGAGTGACCCGAACGTGAAACTCCGCATAAATATGCAGTAGCGAAAACGAGACAGCACAAGCTGACCCGAGTTCATTGCGGGTTGATCAAGGCTTTAAAAAATGTTGCAAAGATGGAACGTCTTGTATTTAAATTAAACGAGCAGGAAAGTGTAGAAAGTGAGTAATCTTGTTATTTGATTGGCCAAAATACTAATTTATATTTTTTTATAGAGAAACAAACAGTAGAGTGATCATACGTTTAAAATTAAGAAGAGATCACGAAATCGACAAGAATGTTTTTATACTTTTCACGTATGTGAAATAGTATATTAACTTTGTTACGAAGTTTGTAACACACAGAAATATTCACTTGCGACTATATAAAGTACATATATCAGGGACCGTAAATAATGATTATTTTTGTTTTTTTAAATGAAAAAATCACATAGTTAGAAAAGACCTATAATGAAATGAATTACACCAAAATTTATCTTTTTGAACGAACTATCCATTAACAAGATGATTTTTCAAATTATGGATTTATACTTTTTTCTTCAATCGTAATGATTAATTTTAAGTAATTTAATACATTTTAGAACATAATTATTATTTTTGATCAAAAAAAAATAAAAATCAAAAATTATTTATGATTTTTATTTTTTTTGCTCAAAATAAAACTCAGTTGTGATTTACGGCTTCTCTATTAGAATTTTCGTCGATATTATTTCTTTTCCTTATAAAAGGATCCTTAACCACCCCCGCAATGAATTTTTTTTGTTAAATAATTTTTTTTTTGTTTTTAATTAATTCATTTATTTGTATACCTTGTACACACTGTGTATTATGGTATATTGTGTTTGTTTAAAATGAGTGTATGTAACGCTTATAAGGAGAATTTTAGAACATAATTATTAGTTTTGATCAAAAAAAAAATAAAAATCAAAAATAAAAATTATTTATGATTTTTTATGAAAATAAAAATTGTTTATGATTTTTATTTTTTTTTGCTCAAAATAAAACTCAGTTGTGATTTACGGCTTCTCTATTAGAATTTTCGTCGATATTATTTCTTTTCCTTATAAAAGGATCCTTAACCACCCCCGCAATTTGTTTTTAATTAATTCATTTATTTGTATACCTTGTACACACTGTGTATTATGGTATATTGTGTTTGTTTAAAATGAGTGTATGTAACGCTTATATTTTTTTCTAAGTTTTAATATTGTTTAGCTTTACAAAAAATATAAAAATATTTGAATTTTGTTATACTGTTTTAGGGAAAACATAGGAAAAAGTAGCTGATTGAAATACCTGTATGCCGGAGTTCTTAAAACCTTCACAATTTTTCGAACTTTTTCGATAAATTGAACCGATTCGAGCCTTTGGAAAAAATCTTTCACAGCCAGCTGTAGGGTGTGTGCTGCACATTTGATGGACCTGATTGAAAAAATTTTCAAATTCTTAACCAGGTTTTCATCATCCAATTCCTCAAAATCCTCTTCGTCATTATCTTCAACCTCGCAACCATTTAGTAGTTCCACTGCCTTGATCATGTTTCGTCCATTATCCGTTGTGATTGTATAAATTTGTTCTTTTGATACACTGAAATCACTTAATATGGATTTTATCTCAGTGCAGAGTTAATGTCCAATTTATTGAAGAGGGCGTTATATGCATAAAGACTTTGGGCCTAATAGAGCTGAAAACATCGCACACGTCGCAAAAACTCTGCACTGAGATAAAATCCATATTAAGTGATTTCAGTGTATCAAAAGAACAAATTTATACAATCACAACGGATAATGGACGAAACATGATCAAGGCAGTGGAACTACTAAATGGTTGCGAGGTTGAAGATAATGACGAAGAGGATTTTGAGGAATTGGATGATGAAAACCTGGTTAAGAATTTGAAAATTTTTTCAATCAGGTCCATCAAATGTGCAGCACACACCCTACAGCTGGCTGTGAAAGATTTTTTCCAAAGGCTCGAATCGGTTCAATTTATCGAAAAAGTTCGAAAAATTGTGAAGGTTTTAAGAACTCCGGCATACAGGTATTTCAATCAGCTACTTTTTCCTATGTTTTCCCTAAAACAGTATAACAAAATTCAAATATTTTTATATTTTTTGTAAAGCTAAACAATATTAAAACTTAGAAAAAAATATAAGCGTTACATACACTCATTTTAAACAAACACAATATACCATAATACACAGTGTGTACAAGGTATACAAATAAATGAATTAATTAAAAACAAATTGCGGGGGTGGTTAAGGATCCTTTTATAAGGAAAAGAAATAATATCGACGAAAATTCTAATAGAGAAGCCGTAAATCACAACTGAGTTTTATTTTGAGCAAAAAAAAAATAAAAATCATAAACAATTTTTATTTTCATTAAAAATCATAAATAATTTTTATTTTTGATTTTTATTTTTTTTTTGATCAAAACTAATAATTATGTTCTAAAATTCTCCTTATAAGCGTTACATACACTCATTTTAAACAAACACAATATACCATAATACACAGTATGTACAAGGTATACAAATAAATGAATTAATTAAAAACAAAAAAAAAATTATTTAACAAAAAAAATTCATTGCGGGGGTGGTTAAGGATCCTTTTATAAGGAAAAGAAATAATATCGACGAAAATTTTAATAGAGAAGCCGTAAATCACAACTGAGTTTTATTTTGAGCAAAAAAAATAAAAATCATAAATAATTTTTGATTTTTATTTTTTTTTGATCAAAAATAATAATTATGTTCTAAAATTTATTAAATTACTTAAAATTAATCATTACGATTGAAGAAAAACGTTATAAATCAAAATATAATCATTGACATGCAATTTTTTGTAAAATAACTTATAATGATTACGGTCCCTGACATATATTCGATCAGGACGACAAGACGAGTTGATTTAGCCATGTCAGTCTGTCCGTCTGTCTGTATATATACAATCTCCTCCCACAGTTTTGAAGATATCGAGCTGAAATTTTGCACAGAAACTTTTTATTTGTGCGATCAACTCATTTGTCGGATTCAGCCATATTGGGCCACTGGAACTGGTAGCCCCCATACGAAAAGAAGAAGAAAAGTGAACAAAACTGGAATCGTTGCACAGTGGCCGGTTTAGCAAAAGTTGGGGCATAATATTTTGAACAGTTGATTATACTAACTTATAAAAAATGTATACAAATTTTGAGATTGATCGGACCACGCCCACTCTTACCTCCCATATTAACCATATTGAAATGCATTGAATTTGATTCTAATGTATGTTAATTATTTATCATTTTTTACATTATTAAACGGAAAACGATATTTTTTATTAACGCTCTGACGGCATCTTGTTTTTATTTTTCTTGAGCTTTTTATTTAAATAAAGGCTCGATATTAAGGGATCCGAAGAATCCATTGCTCGATGAAACATATCCTCTATATTATTAATACGACTATTTTTTCGTGCGTGTAATATTCTGTCGCGTTTGTAATATTTATTCCGAGCCTCGGTTTTGGTCGATCTACATGCAATCCCATTTGTTTCCATAGTTCATCTTGAATATTTTTTTTCCGGCAATTTAACAAAACTTTGTCGTTTGCATCTCGTACTTGCCATTTATTCAGACCAATCCGATATGAAACATGCAATACGAATTCAAACCAGTAAGGGAGCTATTTTCAGCTTTGCTGAAACTTATATACTCTTGCAAGCATTTTCTCAAGTATTCTTATTGGGAAATCTGTGTTACAGTTTTTCCCATAAGAATTATTCACGTTTATAAAGATAAAGGGACGTAGCCAACCACCCCCCCCCCCCCCCCCTTTTTCTAATTTTTTTAACAAATACATTGCAATCATTGTACACTTCATTTTGCGATCTTATGTCTAGTCGGCTTACAGAGAAATCACATTTTTAAGTTTTTCTCTATATGGGCGGTGCCACGCCCTAATGTCCGATTTTTACGAAACTTTGGAATGTTGTCAGGGATTCACAAAAACGCGTAACTGCAAAGACTTATCTATTTATATTTGAGAACAAAAAAAAAGTTTTTCTAACAAAAACCGATTTTTTCAACGATTGTTCCTATGGCAGCTATATGCTATAGTATTCCGATCATGCTGGATTTTACATACATACTGCGTGCAAGGAAAAGAAAATTTTCTGCATTTAAATTGTTTTGATATCTTTAAAACTCTAGGAGGAGTTCGCATCGCAACAGACAGACGGACAGACGGACGGACGGACAGACGGACATGGCTATCTGAACTCGTCTCTTCGAGCTGATCAAGAATATATATACCTTATATAGTCGGAGATGTCTCCTTCTCTGCGTTGCAAACTTCATGACAAAGTTAATATACTCTTGCAAGAGTATAAAAATCTTATCCATGAATGTAATGGACTCACTCCATATTGATGAGTATTAGGCTTAGGCTTAAAAATTTCTGCATTTGTGTCCTTCGTCATCAAAAAATTTTTTGGAGTTGCACCACATATTGGACACGACTGAGTGGAGTTCATCCCCGTTAAAACATTTAAAACCTTACAGTCAATGAGCGTTAAATTGAGATCAAATGAAACCGTAATATTTCTATCAGCAATTTCATTAAATATGTATGGTGATAAATTTTGAACTTCTTCCTTTACTCTAACGTTTTCTTTTAAAATGTGTTCTTTACTTTCCTTGATAAATTCTATTTTTAATGGTCTACAAAATTTCACTGACTGAGTTTTTGCATTTAGCCACAGAACTCTTCCTAAGGAATCGACTAATTTAATTGGTATGAAAGAAGTTACGAATAAGGATTGGTCAAATGTTTCTGGCTCCTTTCCAAGAAATCCCTGTTTGTATAAGCTTTGTCCGGTCGATCCGTCGAAGCCATAGCTTGCAATCAAATTAACATTATTTATTTCTTGAAATTGATTAAAAATTTCGTTTTGAAATGTTAAGATCCTTTTTGCAGTGTGATTTACCATATTTTGCAATGAAACTTGGGCCATGGTTTCCGTTACTTCAATATCAATGGGTCTACATTGCAACTTAGCTTTGTAGACTTTATCATAGCTTGGCAATATATCACATCCTTGTTTCCGTATTAAAGTCCTAATGCTGTTGTACTGCCTTTTAGTAAAGGAATTCTCCAGTAAAAATGCTAAAGCTTCATCTTCGGAAATTGGAACCGGCTTTGGTACGTTATCAGTTTTTTTTGTGACTTTGGGCATATTTTCCTTTAATGTACAATCAATAATTTTATTTCCTTTACATTTTTTAGCAGATATTGCAGCTGCATGAGTGAGTAAATCAATATTATGATCTTGATTAGTGGCGAGTTCGGAAGCTAGTTTGCGCTTCAAACGTATACCGCCTTCATCATAAGTTAAGCGTGGACGTCCTTTTGAATATCTTATCAAATCGTCTTTATCAATTTGCAATATCATTCGTCCAGCAAGCCACTTTGGATGTTCTTCTTTAAATCTTGTTATTTTCCTTTGGCATTTTGGCAAATATTTGTTAATGTATGAGATGAAATTGGATATTTGTCTCATAATATTCTGTTTCTTGTCTTGCTGTAAATTTGAAATAAGCTTTCCAAACACCCAATTAGAAATAACCTCAGTTTAGCGACCACCTTGAATCCAAATCTCAAGCATTTCGTCGCGACTAGCTTCGAACGTGTCTGCAATATCATCAAATATTTAACAAACGCGCAAAAGTGCGCAAAAATAATTAGTTTCATTATGTTAAGCACATATTACTGAACATAAATGCATTATTCGCCTCGAGAAGGAGCTAGAATAGTGCCAACTTTTACTCCACAGAACACGAGACTTATATGTTAGGTTACTCAAAAAAAACAACACAACAATAACACATAAAAGCAAAGACAAAACACAGCATAACACAAACATAGATCTACATTTAAAAATCAACATACCTTAATGGGTGTTTTCCATTTCAAAGATATGTTTGTTAATAAAGAAAAAAGGTTTACAATTTAATGCAAAAAACCAGTAAGGACGCTATAGTCGAGTATACTCGACAATATAATACCCTGCACACACAGTAGGCGGTGCAACACCCCAAATCTACAAAAAAAATTTTGATTTGACATCGCCCGATCAAATATTGTTCAAAATTTCAAGTAAATCGGTCAAAAAATGTGGAATTTACGAAAAATTTGAGTTTGTAGGTCATTGGGGGGTAACTATCAAAAAGAGGGGAATTTTGTGGTATGCAGTTTTTAAGATACGTATATACTGAGCTTGTCTACAAAATTTCAGGTTCGTATCTTTACTAGTTTTGAAGATACAGCCATTTTAAGAAAACAACTGGGGGAGGGGAAATGAAGAGGAGGGGGAAAAATTGTGGTATGCAGTTTTGTAGTGCTAGTTATACTGAGTCTACATACCGACTTTAATGTTTCTATCTCTTTGGATGTTCGAGTTATAGCGTTTTAAAAAAGTGGGCGGTGCTGGATGGGCGGGAAGGAGTGGGCGTGGCACAAAACCGTTCAAACTTGATCTGCTGCCGAGCATCACGAGTCTACCCTCCAAATTTCAAGTCTCTAGCTATTATAGTTTCTGAGAACCATTGGTGAATACGGACGGACAGACAGACAGACAGACAGACGGACGGACGGACAGACGGACGGACATGGCTTAATCAATTTCTCTTGTCATCCTGATCAAGAATATATATACTTTATATAGTCGCAAGTGAATATTTCTGTGCGTTACATACATTTCGCTCAAACAAACACAATATACCCCGATACACAGTATGTGTACAGGGTATAAAAAGTTTAATAGCTGCAAAATGACTTCAAAGTAACGGAGATTAAAATCAGCTGACTTTGATGGTTTCGCTAAAACACCAGGGTAGCTCAAAAAATTTTTCAAAAATGTTTTTTTATACCTATATATATGTTCTATCATAATACTAAGATCGTTTTTCTGTATTCAAAACTCTATCTTTTTGTGTTTCTGCCCCAACTTTGGTAAATCCGGCCATTGTGCGTTGTATGGAAAATTGGGTATCGGAGATATGCAAATTGTTGATTTGGGCTAAAAGTGGGCGTAAACATGCCCATTTTTGTCAAAATAGATTTAATGACTCCCCAAGAACATAAGTGTGAAGTTTCAAGTCAATTGATTAAGAAACAAAAAAGTTTTCCATACAACGAAGTGAATCTTGCTTCTCTTCCTCTTCTTCATTTAGTATGGCAGGTACCAGTTCCAGTTGCCCGATCTCAATAAAACTTTCAGTCATTTAGTCGGACCATGTAAAACTACAATGTATAAAATTTCAACCCTCTATCATACAAAAACCAGTAAGGACACTAACTTCAGCAAGGCTGAAGCTTAAATACTCTTATTTATTTTCTTGTGCCACGCCCATTTTTTTGACTGAATATATTTTCTCTTCATCTTATTAGTCTATATACCAATTTTCATTGTTGTTGCTCATTGGGTACCGGAGATATGGAAATTTTTGATTTGGGCTAAAAGTGGGTGTAACCATGCCCATTTTTGTCAAAATAGTTTAAATTCCTCCTCAAGAACCTAAGTGTGAAGTTTCAAGTCGTGAATCTCGCTTCTCTTCCTCTTGTTCATTTTGTATGGCAGGTACCAGTTCCAGTTGCCCGATCTCAATGAAACGGGCATTTAGTCGGACCATGTAAAACTACTATGTTTTAAATTTCAGCGCTCTATCATACAAAACAAAAAAGTTTTCCATACAACGATTCAAGTTTTGTTCACTTTTCTTCTTCTTTTCGTATGGGAGCTACCTGTTCCAATAATCCGATCATGCTGGGTCCGACAAATGATTCATCGTAATAAATTCTTAGACTCTGTGCAAAGTTTCAGCTCGATAGCTTCAAAACTGAGGGACTAGTTTGCATACATACAGACAGACAGACAGACGGACATGGCTAAGTCCACTCGTCTTGTCGTCCTGATCAAGAATATTTATTTTATTTACTTACAAACTTCTCTAATATAATAAAATAAAAGGAGAAGCAAAGGAAAAAAAGCTATAGCTGGGAGCCTTAAGCTAACTTATAGTAAATAATACAAATTAATCTTATAACTAGTTTCCCTTAAATTAATATGTACTATTACAATTATATTACATTTTTTTTGCAATAAGAGAAATGTTTTGGTAGGTAGGTTGAGAAAGGTAAGAAAAAGGATTGGAAAAACGGAAAAATTTTGTTCTTAGGGTTTTGAAATGAGGACATTGTATGAGAATATGTTTAAGGGAAATAGGGAAATAAGAGTTGCGAAAGTGACATAAAGAAGGCAGAGATGAATTGAAAAGGTGTTGATGGGTAAGATTAGTGAGACCAAGACGAAGACGAATAAATTTCGATAGCTCTTTTCTGTTGATAATTGTGAAGTGTATGTTTATGTATGTTTATTGTTTTGTAATGTTGATTTGTATTATACCAGAGAAGTGGGTTCAGGTTCTGAAAGTAGGACTTGGTGTATTTTAAAGTATGTGATGTATTAAAATTGTCATAGAAAATCAGGGGAAGGTTAAAAGCAGATTTGGCAGCTTTGTCTGCTAGCTCATTGCCAGCAATACAGCAATGACTAGGCATCCATATTAAGGTTATTCGAGGGAGATTAGCAGTTAACATTTGTCTAATGGAGGATGCATAGAAATTTGAATTAGATAAATTAGCAATGGCTTTTAAAGAGGAAAGAGAATCTGTGAAAATAGCGAAAAACCCACGTTTATTTATAGCTTTATTAATCGCAATATAAATTGCTATGATTTCAGAAGAGAATATCGAAGTAAAATAAATACTTTAGAGAAGGAACTAGATATAATGCTGCAAGAGGAAGCACCATTGGATTGCGAACCGTCTGTGTATAAGAAAGAGTGAGAAGAGAAGCTATTCTTTAGTTCTAAAAATCGGTTTTGGTATGTTATTGGCAAGGTAGAAGATTTGGAAACGGAATCTAAAGTAAAGTTCAGACCCCAAGAGTTGAAGGACCATGGAGTAAATCTGTTGGCTTTGCAAGGAAAAGGTTTGATAGGAAATCCAAGGTTGTCCATAAGGAGACATGCCTTTTGAAGCGATGATATTGATCTAGGTTTTCTTTTAGCTTAAAGAACTTTCTTGAGAGAGGTAGCTATGGGGGAGTCGTTGGCGTGAAGAATTGATTTAGGTAGCTTAGCTGTGACAAAGTCTTTTCTAAGTTCTATGGGCATGAGATTGCATTCAAAAAGGAGGTTACGGGTGGGGGTATTATTGAGGAATAAATGATTTTGTAAAGATGTTGTTGTAAAGTCTAAGGAGTCGTTTTTTAACACAAATATTTAAGCTTTTTAGCATAGGATATGAGATTCGGTCAAGACCAGAGGTTTTACCATTGAGTTTCAAAAGAGCTATGTTAAGTTCAGGAAGAGTGATGGGTTTTTCAAGCTCTTGAGCTAAAATGGGGGGAATAGTCGGAACGGTATTGTTTTTTATGTTGTTGAAAGGTTATGGAGAAGTTTACATCATTAGAACTAGATGACCAATTTTTTGAGAATTATTCAGCTATCATTTGTTTGTCAGTTATGTTAGAAGAAGGAGTTGAAATGCAATGGATTGAGTTATAAGGCTTGGTGCCGCAAAAGTGTCTAATATTATCCCAAATTTTGGTTGAGGTTGATGATGGGTTAATTTCAGAAGTGAAGCTATTTAGTGAACCACGCTGAGCGGATTTCGTCTCTCTTTTAAATAAAGCATAAGCATTTTTATATAGAAGAATGTTATCAGTAGATATATTACGTTTGAGATTTGACCAACAAAGATTTTTCTTATCTTTGAGTATTTGTAGATGTTTATTTCACCAAGGCACACTATATTTTTTATGGGTATGAGACGAATATTGAGGGATACAGTTAGCAGCCTCTTTATTAATATTGGTAGATATGGGTCTGGTAAGATGATTGTTGTGTAGCTTCTGAGTATTGAAGCCAGATTTTAGGGGGAGGAGAAGGTGAATCAAATAAAGAAATTATAATAGGATAATAATCACTACAAAATAAATTAGATTCAATAGACCAGGCAGAATTAATAGCTAAAGACGAGGTTGCTAATGTAAGATCTATATGGGTAAAAGTGTGGTGAGTACTGAAGTTAGTTGGAGAGCCGTTGTTTAAAATGATGAGTGGGGAAAGATTAATAAATTTTTGCAGAGTATTGCCTCTTGAGTTATTAGATGATAACCCCCATAAGATATGCCAGCTATTAAAGTCACCAGTAATAAGAGTTGGAGAATTCAAATAGCCAAAACCAAATTTTCAAAGTCGTGATGTGATGTGATTAATTCATGTTGTAAAGATTGATGAACAAGGAGGGCTACTCCACCAGAAACATTAGAAGAGGAAGAATATTGATAGCATAATGTTATTTTGTGGTGTAAGATGAGTTTCTTGAAGGGAAATAATTTTTGGGGAGTATTTTTTGATAAGAATTTGTAACTGATCATTGTTTTTAAAATAACCAATACAATTCCATTGAAAAATTTTTAAAGTCATGAATCTATACAGACTAAAGAAAAATTAATAATTTAAAGTGAAAACATAAGTTGATTAGGTCAGACTAAGAACCACCTTGATTAAGTTAGATAGTTAACCAAAGTGAATAGTCTAACCTGAGTACAAATATAAAAGATGGCCTCGAAATGACTGACGGGGGAAAGAGATGATAACTAGTATCATAAAGCTCTGTTCCCCGTCAGCCCTGCCGAGACCACATCGAATGCTTAATTATAAATTTATGTCATATCACTTAAATCTTCTAAATCATAGTCAGAAGCACCTTTTTTTTTTTGTTTTTAATTTCCTTCTTACTATTTTTGGCTTTTGATGATTTACTTCTGAGCTGAGTTTGTCTTCTTTTAGAGATATTCTTTGGTAGGATAAGTATTTTATTTGAAGAGCAATTAATGGTTGATGGCTGAGTGCTGATAAGATCGTCCATGTCAGAGTACGAAATAGTAGTTCGTTTTGGAGGGTCCAGAGATGGAATTGCTTTAGGAGGAGACGGATTCGATGGTAATAGATGAGAATTGTCCTTTAGTGAAGTCGACCACTGGGCCGAGATTCATGCATAGGTTAGTTCATTGGATTTATGGGTAAAGTTGTAGAAAGTGTAAGCTGTTTTAGTATCTACTTTTTGCATAATTTTAATTGCTAGAATTTCTTGTTTTTTTTTTTACGAAGATAGGACATTTCTTGTCAAATGAAGAGTGTTTATTGGCATCAACATTTTTGGAAGTACAATTAACACAGCAAGGTCCATTCTGGCAGGAATTCATTTCATTGGCTTCAGTATGTAGCAATTGTCCACAAATGTTACAAACTTTTTGGTTTTTGCAGAATTTGAATGTGTCCAAATTTTAGACAGTTGGAGCAGCGCATGGGTCGAGGAATAAATTGACGTACCTTAGTTTTATCATAAACAACGAGGATGTAGTCAGGGAGAGAGAGAGAGGCAAACGTTAATATGATGAGTCCAGTATCAATTAGTTGGTCATTAAATTTCTTTTTAATTTTGCGAATTTCACAGTGATTTATTCAATTCATTTGAATAAATCACTCCTTTACTGATGTTTAGAGTGGAATGTTCCGATACAGTAACAGGCAAAGAGTCAGAGAGACCAGTAAGCTTGAGCAATTTATTAGCTTGAGTGGAGTTCTTTGTTTTGATGAGGATAGTACCATTTCTGGTTTTTTTAACATAGGTCCACTATTCCTCCGCAAATGTGGTCAATTGTTTTCTTGATAAGGAACGGAGAGACATTAGCAAGAAATTCGTCACTACTGCTAATACGTTTAACAATCAGATATTTCGGTCCGATATTTGTCACTGAATGATCGTGTAATTTTTTTTTGCGATCTGGAGGATCAGGAGGTTGCCCCATTATAGGGAAATAAGCGGTTACAGTATCTTATTAAAAAAACTCAATCCAAGAAATTTATATTGTTCGTAAAAACGAAAAAGTTAAAAAAAAAATATTTCAATATCCAAATACACAAAATGAAAAATTTGAAGAGCGTACTAAGATGTGACCGTACGATTTGGAAGTTAGTCTAAGACTGAGATCAAGAATATACATACTTTATATAGTCGGAAATTAATATTTCGATCTGTTGCAAAGTCCTTGACAAAGTTAATATACTGTTTGACATACGTGAAAAGTATAATAATAATGAACCAGTAAGGGCGGTATAGTCGAGTATTCTCGTTAATATAATACCCTGTACACACCAAATCCAAAAAAAAAAACTTTTAAATTCAATTTGAAAACGTTTTCCTTTTCCATAATTTTTTTCCTCTTCAATTAACTATGTTTATAAGATGTTAAACTTTCGCCGACAGCTGTCCGTATTTACCAATAGTTCTCGGAAGCTATAAGAGCTAGAGACTTGAAATTTGGAGGGTAGACTCGTGATGCTCGGCAGTAGATTAAGTTTCAACAGTTTTCTGCCACGCCCACTCCTTCCCGCCTAACCAGTACCACCCAATGTTTTAAAACGTTATAACACGAAGAGGAAGAATCTTGGAAGTCGGTATGTAGACCCTTCCAAACTGTATCAATATCAAACTCTCCAAAAATGCCAAAAAGTGTTAATTGAATACCCAAACAAATTAAAGGATTTGTATTTGATTTGATTTTTTTAAGTAAAACTTCTTACTTCCCAAACGTAAAACGTTAAATATTTAACGCTATTTTTATGTTATGATAATCAAAACTTCAATATTGTCAAAAAAATTGAAACACGGCTTTGGTCCAGTGGAAGAATACATTACCAGCAATCTAAAAGTTCAAATCCCGGTCAAGGCTTAACTTTTTTGAAGTAAAACTTCTTATTCGACTTCCAAAGCGTTAAACGTCAAATATTGAACGCTATTTTTATATTGTGACAATTAAAACATCGATATTGTCATGAAATAAACAACCAAGTCGATGGCTCAGTGGTAGCTGACTAAGCTGCTAATCGACGCCCGGTCAATGCCGGAAAACCTTTTTTTTGTTTTTTTTATAATTTTTTTCAATACTATTTTTTCCAAACTCTATTATTATATTGTGACAATCAAAACTTCGATATTGTCCCAAAAAATTATCAAGTCAATGGTCCAGTAGTAAAGTACAAGGCCGGCAATCGAGAGGTCGGGGGATCGATGCTTGTCGAGGCAATAATTTTTATACTTTTCACGTATGTGAATAGTATATTAACTTTGTCGTGGAGTTTGGAACAGATCGACATATTCATTTCCGACTATATAAAGTATATATATTATCCAATCTCTTAAACTTTCCGGCATTTAGTCGGACTATGTAAAACTACTATATTTAAAATTTCAGCACTCTATCATACAAGACAAAAAAGTTTACCATACAACGATTCAAGTTTTGTTCACTTTTCTTCTTCTTTTCGTATGGGAGCTACCTGTTCCAATAATCCGATCATGCTGGTTGCGACGAATGAAAAAATTTCAGCTCGATAGCTTGAAAACTGAGGGACTAGTTTGCATACATACAGACAGACAGGCAGACGGACATGGCTATATCAACTTGTCTCATTGAGCTGATCAAGAATATATATACTTTGTATAGTCGGAGATGTCTCCTTCTGGGTGTTACATACATTGTCGATGCTGACAAAACTAATATACCCTTGTACTATAAGGTACAGGGCATAATAAGTACATAGCAATATATTTATGCTTATTTCATTGTTTATCTCATCAAATTGTTACAATTATATATTTACATTTAATAATATACAAAATTAGAATTTTATAAAAATATTAATTCTAAACTTACTCACAATATTATTGCAGCTCGCCCAATTTTACAATTGCTAAGCTAAGCTGTGATTGCTTAATATAAAAAAATAAGGTACAAAATCAAAATAATACAAAAACCAGTAAGCGCAGTAAAGTCGAGTTTCTCAACTATATAATACCCTGTACACACAAAATCGAAAAAAATTGTCAAATTAAATTTGAAAACGTTTTTCTTTTTCAACATATTTTCCGTCTTCAATTAACTATGTTAATAACATATGTTATACTTTCGCCGACAGCAACAGCAATGTTAAATTGTGTTACTGTTTAAAATAGTCGTTAAGGTAAGGCTTACAGTGCAATGTTAGATACCACTAGGTGTCGCTTTAGTACGGCTTTTGTTACAAAGCATTGCTGCAAAATTTTAGTTTGTTGGTCTTTGCGGGGAAAATGGTAGTTTGTTGTAAGCAGTTTCAAAAAGGTATGTTTACTGAGTTTGCATACAAAATTTCAGTATTGTCTCTTTTCCAGAGAGAGAGATTTCAAGTGAGTCAGACGTGTTGTCTTTGCTCCGCGTTTAAATAACATTTTTTCACATTATTTCTATTATTAAATTATCTATATATCAATATTTTACTCAAGTTTTTGTGCATTACAGTGAAGTGTTGGTTATTTGTGCATACTAGCGTTAATTATACCCTGTACACACACTGTGTATCAGGGTATATTAAGTTTGTTTGAGACGGTTTGTATGTAACGCATAGAAGGAGGGGAGGGGGACCCTATAAAGTATATATATTCTTGATCAGGATGACAAGACGAATTGATATAGCCCTGTCTGTCCGTCCGTCCGTCCGTCCTCACCAATGGTTCTCGAAAACTATAAGAGCTAGAGACTTGAAATTTGGTGGATAGACCCGTGAGGTCAAACGCTAGATCAAGTTTGAAGGATTTTTTGCCACGCCCACTCCTTCCCGCCCATCGAGCACCACCCATTTTTTCAAAAGGCTGTAGCTCGAAAACCTGATGAGTTAGAAACATGAAAATGAGTATGTAGACTCAGTATGTATAGCTCTACAAAACTGCATACCACATTTTTTCCCCCTCCCCTTCGTTTCCCCTCAAAAAGTTGTTTTCTGAAAATTGCTGTATCTCCTAAACTATAATAGATACAATGCTGAAATTTTGTATGCAAACTCAGTAAACATACCTTTTTAAAACTGCATACCACAAACTTTCATTTTTAACGCTGTGTGACAACGCAAAGACAAACAAGTTGAAATTTGGCATAAATTGCGCTTTGAACACTGCTTTATCCTATTTGTAACAAAAACCGTACTTAACACTGCGAAAACTATTAAAGCTAGAGACTTGAAATTTGGAAGATAGACTCGTGTGGTCGAACACTAGATCAAGTTTGAAGGAATTTTTGCCACGCCCATTCCTTCCCGCCCATCGAGCACAACAAAAGGTCATTTTTTTCTTAAAATTGCTGTATCTCTTAAAGTATAAAGAATACAATGCTGAAATTTTGTATGCAAACTCAGATAACATACCTTTTTAAAACTGCATACAACAAACTACCACTTTCCCCGCAAAGACCAACACACTAAAATTTTGCAGCAATGCTTTGTAACAAAACCCGTACTAAAGCGCCATCTAATGGCAACATTGCACTGTGAGCCCTGCCTCACTATTAGCAAATACACAAACCATATCGTGGTACACTGCTTTTGCTGTCGGCGAATGTTTAACGTGTTATCAACATAGGTGTGTGTACAGGGTATTATATAGTTGAGAATACTCAAATATACCGCCCTTACTGGTTTTTACTATATTTGGTTATTTTCTATTTTAGTGAAATATTTGTTGTGTTGGCGTTAGCGGGCACTCAATAATTTTTTGTTGTTCTGGTACGCCGCTCTTTTACTTTCTCTTCGCCTTGTTGTTAGAACGTTAAGCATTGCTCGCTTGCTCACTCTCTTTGTTGTTCGTGTATTCTCATACGCTTTTTGCCCTTTCTTTTTTTGCAAAATTTTGAACATCTGGTGTGCTTTGTGTTTGTTTTTTTGTCAACTTTTGCTCGGTAACAAGTGTATTTGTTGTATTTACATACATCTACGCTTGTCTTTCCTTGCTATCTGCATACCTAGTTGAACTTTTATTTTGCATACCCAGTTGAACTTTTATTTTGCAGTACTGCACATTCTTGCTTTGTCTTCTTATTTTTGATTTTAATTTGTTTATTTTTGTCATCCACAATGAGTTGTTGCAACATTTCTTGCAAGGATAAACTTTTATTTGATGGTGACAAAAAACGCGCCATTCACTGTTGGTTGTGCGAGAACATTTGCCACTTTAATTGTGCAGGCATCACCGGACGTGATTTCGATAGGCTTTATAATGACTCTAAGTCAGCCTGTGGCGGTTACAAATGGTCATGCCCGGTCTGTTTTAAGCGGCAAACTGACTTCTCGGCAATGTATCGACGTGTGCGTAACAAATATATCAAGTTGAAGAAATTGGTTAAGGAATTGGATGCTGAGTTCGAGTCGGGTTCCGATTTACTTGGGAATTACGACTTTGAACCGCCTTTATTATCCTTATCGCCGTCTCCCTTTTCCAATCTTGCTCTTCCTCAGCTCTCACTTCCTCCTCCTCTTGCTCCCGTTAATTCCCTTATCACCCCACCTCTCTCTATCCCCGAACCACCTACTACCTCATCGGTGGATTTAATTCCACCCAATGAAGGATGTCAGTCTGTCGTTGCCGTAACGCGATCCAAGACTACTTCCTCTCCATCCTCCAAACGTAAGAAGTCGAAGGCGAAGATTTTATCTCGCCCTCCGACTTCTCCGGTACAGAAACCTCCCACTCCTGCACCCACACTTTCACCGCCTATACCTTCCTCCCCACTTTCGTCATCCCATACTGTGAGATCCACCTCTGAAACAGTGTTTGCAGTAATGCAACCCACTGTTAATATTGAGGTTCCCCCTCCTCAACCCCTTATTGTTGTTGCTCCTCGGAGACATATTTTTATTTCTCGACTGTCCGCTAACACAACTTGTGATGCTATTAGCGAATATCTGAGATCCAAGACGATACTCGGGGCTCAAATTCACAAGTTCTCCTTCTCTCAGCCGAGAGAGATTGCATCATTCAAATTGACTGTACCAAATGATGCATTCAGCCTAGTGTGTAACCCATCATTTTGGCCTGCTCACATGATCGTCCATGAGTTCAAGCCAAAAATAAGGTCCAGTCCTACGGCTTCAGTTACTGGCTCGTCGTTGTCCACTTCAATTACGGCCCCAAAAAACTAGGTCTGGGTTCTGAACGCCTTACTTTTGTTTATCAAAATGTAAGGGGTCTTTTGTCGAAGTTAAGCAGTTTACATAGGGACAGTTTTTTTTTCGATGTGGATATTATCATCTTTTCTGAAACCTGGCTAAATCCAACTGTTCTAAGCAATGAAGTGTTATGTAATAAATTCGTTTGTTACAGACGTGACCGTCCTTCTCGTCGGGGGGGGAGGGGTTCTCATTGCAATAGGTTTATCCCTTCGTTCTGATCTTGTTCAATTGAATATAGCCGACGATATTGAATTTATCTGTGTAAAGATTACTTTGGCTCAGATGGCTGTGTTTGTTACGTGTTCATATATTCCACCTGGTTCTGAACAAGAGGTCTATATGAAGCACTCTGACGCTATAAAACTGACCTGTGATCTTACACATGATCGTGATTTTCTTATCGTTCTTGGGGATTTTAACCTTCCCCATATTTCTTGGTCTTATTTCGATAACCCAAATTTTTTAGTACCCTCCGGAGATCATGAATTTCTTGATAATCTCTTGGATATTCCTTTATTTCAGAAAAATTCGGTCGTGAACTCAATTAACAGAACTCTTGATCTTGTATTGGCAAACGATTCGAATGGCATAGTTGTATCTCGATGTGACCCTCTATCGGTGCCGGAAGATTCTTTTCATCCTACGTTGGAAATTATCCTTTCTCTTCCCTTTCGTTCCTCCATCTCGCGTAACACCTCTCCTCAGCGTCGTCTTTGTTTTCGTAAAACTAATTTTGATCGACTAAATTCCTTAATTGATCAGATTGACTGGTCTATTTTATATCGTTGTAATGACATATCATATGCCACCACCTTCTTTTATGAGTCAATATATGGTATTCTGAATACGTGTGTCCCAGCTTGTACCTCACCTTTGATGTCTCTAAAACCGCCGTGGTTTTCCCGCCAGTTGTCGAACCTAAAAAATATAAAGTCTAGACTCTACAAAAAATTTAAATTTTCGGGTTCGTTGTCTGACTTTTCCAGATACTCAGTTGCTCGATCTAATTTTCTTTCACTTAATAATATCTGTTATAATAATTACCTGAGTCGATGTAAAAGTCAATTCTCGCGTGACCCTAAAACGTTTTTTAGATTTGTCAATTCAAAGCGCAGAACGGATTTGTACCCTTCGTCATTTTTCCTTGATGGTGTTGAGGCTTGTGATGATTCTGGAGTTGCAAATCTTTTCGCTAGGTTCTTCAAAACGACATATTCTACAACAACATTTTCGGGTTCCTCATATCCATATCCGATTAATTCAATCAATGGCTTTGTTTCTCCTGTATTGACTGAAGATTCTGTTCTAAATAATTTGCTTGCTCTAAAAAATTCTTTTTCTCCAGGTCCTGATAATGTTCCTAGCTGTGTGCTTATAGGGTGTGCAAATTCTCTGTGCAAGCCTTTATTGAAGCTTTTTAAGTTATCACTTCTCACTTCATCATTTCCCCCTATTCGGAAGGAATCATTTATTATTCCTCTGCATAAAAAAGGAAATAAGTCAGATGTCACCAATTATAGGGGCATAGCTAAACTATCAGCGATTCCAAAGCTCTTTGAGAAAATTATTATTGCAAGCATGCAACATTTTTGTAGATCAATTTTGGCACCTTCTCAGCATGGATTTTTAAAAAAGAGATCAGCTTGTACTAATCCTTAGAATTTACTTGCTTAGTTAATCATGGTTTTGTGAAACACTCTCAAACCGATGTCATTTATACTGACTTTAGTAAAGCCTTTGACTCGGTTAACCACAATCTGCTCTTGTTCAAATTGAATCTAATGGGTTTTCCGACGAGTCTTCTTCTTTGGATTAAGTCGTATTTAACAGATAGAACTCAGCGGGTCTTGTTTAAATCTTCTTGGTCCGATCTTATTCAAGTTTCTTCTGGTGTCCCCCAAGACAGTCATATTGGTCCTCTTTTGTTCATTCTTTTCATTAATGATCTCCCCTCATCGATTTCGTACTCTCGGGTACTTATGTACGCCGATGATGTTAAATTGTGTCTTTCTTATAATGAGCCTACCTGTCATGACCTATTACAGGCTGATCTGAACTCACTACAGTCTTGGTGTTTGCTGAATTTGCTTTTGCTCAATTGTTCTAAATGTAAGTTTATGACTTTTCATCGTAGTAAACCTCATTTGTTTACTTACTCGATTGATAACGTCCAATTAGAACGTGTCTCACTTTTTAACGACCTAGGTGTTCTTTTCGATCCTAAACTCTGTTTCATTCAACATATCTCTACTGTCGTTAATAAGGCGAAAGGTGTTTTTGGATTCATTAAACGCTGGTCTAAAGAATTCAATGACCCTTATATCACCAAACTTCTTTTCACGTCACTTGTACGTCCTCTTCTTGAATACTGCTGTTGCGTATGGTCTCCACAATACAAGAAATATCAAGATCGCATTGAATCAGTTCAGAAGCAATTTCTCCTCTTTGCGCTTCGTGGCCTGAATTGGAATCGTAATGTCAGACTACCGTCATACCATGATAGGCTCGCACTTATTGACCTTCCATCTCTGTCCCAACGCAGGATTGTTTTAGGGACGGTTTTTCTTCATAAGCTTATTGTTGGTTTAATTGACTCTTCAGACCTACTCAATCGGATTTGTTTTAGTGTACCGCGACGTACTACTAGAAACTATGTCCCTTTAACTTTGCATAGATGCACAACTAACTATGCACTTCATGATCCGTTTCGTGTATTATGTACTTATTATAATAATCTTTATCACGTCCTCTCACCTGAAATTTCTCTCTCGACACTTAACTCAAACATTCTGCACTACCTACATGGAACTGAGAACGTACATCGGCTTGGATAGTCGTTCTGGATGGTCGGATTGCGCTCTTCAGAATTTAAGTCTCTGACCACAAATGGCTGTGAGCAGGGGCACAGCCTGCATTATGCAAATAAATTTCCCACACCGGGTCAGAGACTTCTTAGAATTAATTTATCATTTTGCTTTTTTTTATCTTCTTATTAATGAAGTTTTTTTTTCAATTAATTATTTTGTATTTGTTATATTATTATTTTGCTTTTTTTTTTCTCTTCTCCATTAATGAAGTTTTTTTTTCCAATTTTATATTTATTTTGTAATTTTTATATTATTTTTATATTTTATTGATATATATTATTTTATTATTTTTTGTGTTTTTTATAAATTTTTTTTTGTATTTTGATCTAATTATTACTTAAATAACAGATATTTGTTATTAAATAAATAAATAAATAAATAAATATAGTTTAGGAGATACATAAATTTTAAGAAAAAATTAACTTTGTTGAAAAATGTGGTATGCAGTTCTGTAGAGCTTAGTCTACATACTCAATTTCATGTTTCGAACTCTTCAGGTTTTTGAGTTATAGCCTTTTGAAAAATTGGTTGTGCTCGATGGGCGGGAAGGAGTGGGTTTGGCAAAAATTCCTTCAAACTTGATTAAGCGCTTGACCACATGAGACTATCCTCCAAATTTCAAGTCTCTACCTCTTACAGTTTTCGCAGTGTTAAGAACGGTTTTTGTTACAAAGCATTGCTGCTGTTGTATAAAATAGGATAAAGCAGTGTTCAAAGCGCAATTTATGCCAAATTAAAATTTTTTTGTCTTTGCGTGGAAAATGGTAGTTTGTGGTATGCAGTATATGGTTTGTATATAAAATTTCAGCATTGTATCCTTTATAGTTTACGAGATTTTAAGAAAACAACTTTTTGAGTGAAAATGATTGAGAGAGGGGAAAAATGTGGTATGCAGTTTTATAGAGCTATACATACTGAGTCTACATACTCATTTCATGATTCTAACTCATCAGGCTTTCAAACTCCAGCCTTTTGAAAAATGGGTGGTGGTCGATGGGCGGGAAGGAGTGGGCAAGCGAAAATTCTTTCAAACTTGATCTAGCGTTCGACCACACGAGTCTATCTTCCAAATTTCAAGTCTCTAGCTCTTATAGTTTCCGAGAACCATTGGTGAGGAAGGCCAGACTGAGTTATATAAACTCGTTTTTTCGTCCTGATCAAGAATATATATTAGGGTGTCCCTTATATGGTCGATTTTTTATACCCGTACTTCCGTCTATCCGTCCGTCCGTCCATCTGTCCGTCCGTCCATCTGTCCGTCCGTTTTCACCAATGGTTCTCAGAAACTATAATAGCTAGAAACTTGAAATTTGGAGGGTAGACTCGTGATGCGCGGCAGCAGATCAAGTTTATTTTTTTTTTTGCCACGCCCACTCCTTCCCGCCCATCCAGCCCTACCCACTTTTTTAAATCGCTATAACTCAAACATCCAAAAAGATAGAAACATGAAAGTCGGTATGTAGACTCAAAATGGATAGCCCTACAAAACCGCAAGCCACAAAATCCCCCCTCATTTTCATTTCCCTCCCCCAGTTATTTTCTATAAATTCGGTATGTAGACTCAAAATGTATAGCTCTCCAAAACTGCATACCACAAACTTCCTCACACTTTGATGGCTACCCCTCAGAGGCCGACAAACTTAAATTTTGCGTAAAATCCACTTTTTTTTTTACCGATTTTCTTGATATTTTGAACACTTTTTTAATAGGTGACGTCAGATCAATATATTTTGTAGATTGAGGGTGTGGCACCGCCTACCATGTGTGCAGGGTATTATATTGTCGAGTATACTCGACTATAGCGTCCTTACTGGTTAAAACTGCAGTTTCTGCGTTTAAATTTCTTTGCTAACTTCAAAACTCTGGGAGGAGTTCGCATTGAAACAGACAGACGGACAGACGGACAGACAGACAGACGGACAGACAGACAGACGGACAGACGGACATGGCTAAATAGACTCGTCTTGTCGTCCTGATCCAGAATATATTTACTTTATATAGTCGCAAGTGAATATTTCTGTGTGTTACAAACTTCAGCACAAAGTTCATATACTATTTAACATACGTGAAAAGTATAAAAATCCCCCTCTCATTTTCATTTCCCTTCCTCCAATTGTTTTCTGTATTTTGCTATATCTCCAAAATTAACAAAGGTACGACCCTGAAAATACAAGCTCAGTGACAGTACATCTTAAAAAGTGCATACCACAAACTTCCCCCCACTATGATGGCTACCCCTCAGAGGCCAACAAACTTAAATTTTTCGTAAAGTCCACTTTTTTTTTAACGATTTTCTTGAAATTTTGAACACTATTTAAATAGGCGACGTCAAATCAGTATGGTTTTGTAGATTGAGGGTGTGGCACCGCTTACCACGTGTACAGGGTATTATATAGTCGAGAATACTCGACTATACCGCCTTTACTGGTTTTTTTAGATTTTGTGTTTACAGGGTATTATATAGTCGAGAACACTCGACTATACCGCTCTTACTGGTTGTATTCTTGCAAGAGTATACTAACTTTGTTATGAAGCTTGCAACGCAGAGAAGGAGACATTTCTAACTATATAAAATATTGTAATGAAACTGGCACTACTGAGCTGTTAATAACAGGGACCGTAAATAATGATTATTTTTGTTTTTTTAAGTAAAAAAATCACACACTTAGAATAGACCTAAAATGAAATGAACTACACCAAAATTAATCTTTTTGGACGAACTATCCGTTTCCCCCATGATTTTTGATTTTATGATTTCACATGTTTTTCTTTAGTGATAATGATTACTTTTAAGCGATTTATTAAAAATTAAACCATAATCATCATTTTTGAGCAAAAAAAATAAAACTCAAAAATAATAATTATTTATGATTTTTATTTTTTTCGCTCAAAATAAAACTCAGTTGTGAGTTTCAACGATCAATTTCGGTGCTCAAACTAATGCTTACAGATAAAAATGAAGCCTCGTTGATGAGTCATTGCCGAAATTGTTATTTATAATATTAAATAATAATAAATAATAGAAAAAATACAATTCAATATTTACAACTGAGTTTTATTTTGAGCAAAAAAAAATAAAAATCATAAATAATTATTATTTTTGAGTTTTATTTTTTTTGCTCAAAAATGATGATTATGGTGTAATTTTAATTAAATTCTTTAAAAATAATCATTAATAATAAATAAAACGTTAAAAATCATAACATAATCATTGACATGCAATTTATTGCAATAAAACTTTTAATGATTACGGTCCCTGGTTAATAATAA
Source organism: Phortica okadai (assembly GCA_034638295.1). Taxonomy (NCBI): domain Eukaryota; kingdom Metazoa; phylum Arthropoda; class Insecta; order Diptera; family Drosophilidae; genus Phortica; species Phortica okadai. The sequence goes on along the minus strand of CM067848.1, from coordinate 15,423,460 downwards.
TAGTTTTATTAAATGTAGACGTGTTAGGCACATTAACAGCCCTATTCTGGCAACTATGACAATACTCAACATAGTGACAATTGTCATATCTATGACAATTGATACATTTTCGTATTCCGACAAAAATTTGAAAGCTTAGAGTATGACAATAGATACAAAATCTGTGACTACTTAACAAGCAGGTCACAACTGAATCTGTTGTAGTTTAACAGCTGTAATGAGTAAAAAAAAATGTTAAATCTATTTTAAAATAAATAACAAGGAATGTGCACGCGATTAGAATGCGTTAAAAAAGTTTGGCTGATGAGAGTTGAAGACATTTTTTTTACTCAAGCGCTGTGTTTCTTAAAAATATAAATTATGTATTTTAGATAGAATGCGTTTAAAATATTTGAGCTAAAAAGGGATCACACAAAACGGTAGCTCCAACCATTGGCGAAATTGGGCATTATCCGCATTTGACACATAGAATACTTTAACACCAGCCACGTTATGAAAGGGATGGCTGATAAGTAATCGACATAAGCAGAAAGGCGCAACCTAAGTTGTATGGGTTAATATGTTTCTTGTATAGATATCTATGCTTTATATTTTGGTACTTTTTTTGCATTATCTATATATTGAGATCTGCAAGTTCCCAACGACACATCAGTTTGAACCTGTCTAAATGGGATCGGATGTGTCGTGTAATACCCGATTTTTTAATGCGAAAGTATTGTAGTTGATCTAGTTAAAATAATTGTTATTACTCCGGCATTATTTGATCCATTTTGCTTGCACTTTCTCTAGAAACAAAAAAACGAATTCTAAAAATATTTACAGAAATTGTATAATTTTTTAATTTTTGTTGACATTTGTCTCTGAAATGAAAATACAAAAATTTCACCTCGGTGTGATGAAAGCTCTATCTGTTACAAAACTTTTTTGTTGTCACAGTTTAGTTAGAATACGAAATCAAAAAACAAATGACAAAAATCATGACAAAATTTTCATGACAGAAAATTGTGACTGATTTGCCAGATTAGGGCTGTTAAACACAAAGTTTATTTAATTGTTCTGATGGCGGTCTCTTAATTTTCCGTTGTTGTTGCGCACACTTTCGATCGTTGTTGAAGAATGAGAATGTCCAAGCGTAGAGTTGCCATTCAAGGTGTTGGCGATTGGCGCTGTCAGCTGAGTGCTGTGACCACAGGGCTGCAGGCGCTTACATTCGGCTATCCTGACATTCGAAGCGTCCTCGCTAGATTCGTAGGGTGGCGAATAGTCATCGTTGATATCATCTTCGGTGTCTTCGTCATTTCCATCCAAGTCGTCTGAAGGTAGTTGGCACCATGGCTTTAATTTATCCGATGAGAATACAGAGCGGTGTGCTTTCGCTGTGCGTGTGGCAGATCTTCGATGGCATATCGATCTCTGGGTAACACTTTTGTAATAATGAACGGGCCCTTGTAGCGTGGTTTCAATTTTTGGGATGTTTCTGTGCTAGCCGGTTCATTTGTTGTTAAGACGAGATCACCTTCAGCGTAGATTTTCGGTTTTGCATGTTTTTCGTCATACTTCTTCTTGGCTTGTGCACGGTGATCATTGATTCGTTATGTAGTATATGTAGTGCTTGTACTAAATGATTTTGTAGTATATCGCGAGGTTGATATCAATACAAGAGCTGTTGTGCTAAACATCCGGTGGTTTTGTTGATCATTGTGTTGATGCTCCACTGTATCGCACGTAACTGGCTGTCCCAGCGATTAGGATTATCTGTAGAAGATAATAACATGGACAAGATAATGCGGTTCATGCGTTCGACCTGTCCATTTGCACGAGGGGTACGAACGTCGTTTGAGATTCGTTTAACGTTGTTATCCTTGCAGAATTTTTCGTACTCTTTCGAAGTGAATGCAGTACCACGATCTGATACTATAAGTTCTGGCATACCAACATAGCTATTCAGTTCTAACAGCGTATCGATGACATGTTTAGTTGCTGTACTCTTTACGGCGCGAACAATAGTAAATTTTGTAAAAGCCTCAACGATAACCAGGATGTGTTCGTTACGCTTGCTACTTCGGGGAAACGAACCCAAATGGTCGATGTGAACGGTGGCAAACGGAATGGGCTTGATGTCATCGTAATGATATTGGGCTGCTTGTCGGCAATTTGGATTTTTATTAAACGCGCATCCGATGCACGATTTTATGTAGCTCTTCACATAGTTTCGCATTCGTGGGAACCAAAAGGTGTTAAGAATGCGGTTCATCGGGTTTTCAACACTCATATGGCCCATCATGACTTTCGTGTAGAATGTGATAGCGTAGTTGTCTAGGCACCACCCAGAGTAATTTGTCGTTATGCTTACGATATAGTCGTCCCAGTTCGATAACGTAATCGGCGTTTTCTGTTTCTGGACGCATTTCTTTAACGACATTTTGTACGCGTGGATCTTGCAATTGCATGCTATATATCCAGTCTGCTTCTTCAATAATTGTTTTCATTATCTTCATGTCTGCTACGTCGACATCATGCAATTCTTCGTAAGGTGCTCTGCTTAAAGAGTCGACATGTTCCATATGGGTACCTGAACGATGTACAACTTCGATGTCGAACTCCTGAATACGTAGCCACAACCTGGCGATTTTTGGTATCAGTTCACGTTTTTCCATTGTCGTTTTTAGGGCACTACAATCTGTGACCACTTTTATTCTTTTTCCATAGATATAGTATTTGAAGCGTTCCAATGACTCAACTACGGCTAATGCTTCAAGTTCATAACTATGAAACTTTTTCTCATTGTCTGACGTAGATCTACTAAAATGAGCAATCGGTTGCAAATGCTCATTTTCGTCCTGCAGCAGTACGCTAGCTAGTCCAATAGCGCTGGTGTCGGTGTGAAATTCGTGTTCTGCGTCAACACGATAGCTGACAATTGTTGCTTTTGATGTCAAGCGTCGTTTCAATTCGTTGAATGCGTCGTCTTGTTGTTGAGTCCATTTGAAGGATGCGTTTTTTCGTAAAAGACTGCGAAGTGGTTCGGATATTATTGAATATCCTGCAACAAACTTTCGGAAAAAGCTGCTGAGTCCTAAAAACTTGGGAATATCCGAGGCGTTTTTCGGTTGAGGGTAAAATTCAATAGCGTGTGTTTTAATTCTTCCAGGGTTGATCCCATCTATATGTAGTTGATGACCCAGAAATGAAATGGTTTGCATATACATTTCGCATTTCTCGATATTTTGTGTTAAGCTACACTTACGTAGTACGTCGAGTAGTCGTGCTAGTTTTTCATACAATTCGTCGAACGAGTTGCTGCCAATCAAGATATCATCCATGTAGTGAATCATATCGCCTTTCATAACGCGTTTCTGTAGTTCGGATGTAGAATCGGACATAAGGGCGTGGCATCACCCATATAGAGAAAAACTTAAAAATGTGATATCTCTATAAGCAGACGAGATAGAAAATCGTAAAATGAAGTGTAGAATGATTGGATTCTTGAAGAAAAATTAGAAAATAGGCGGGGTTACGCCCCTTTATCTTTATAAACTTATAAGATTCTTACTGGAAAAACTATAAGACGCTTGCAAGAGTATATAAGTTTCGGCAACGCTGAAAATAGCTCCCTTACTGGATTTGTAAGTACAACTGGGCATGCATAATCTGATGTAGATTCAGTGATTATGTCACGTTGCAGTAATTCGGTTACGATAATGTTTACGATTTGCCTCTTCGACTCGGGGATACGGTAGGGTGATTGCGCGATGACTCCGTTGCTTTCTAGAACAATTTTGCTTCGCACATATCTGTTTTACCAATGCCTTTTAAACCTATTGCGAATATATCGGTGTAGTCATCTGCGTCGTAAAAACTTACAAAAGTCGTATTTTCTGAGTTGTCTTTTGAGATAGGAACACCAAATTTGAAGTGTATATAGCTGACTCAAACCCCAAGAGGATAGAATAAAAAAAATGGGCGTGGCCACGCCCCCCATATAGTAAAAATTTGAAACGCTTATATCTCAAGAACCATAGAACCTACAAGAATTAAACTTTGCATTTATGTTATTGGTATTGAATATAACATGATTCAATGACAAAATGGGCGTTTCCACGCCCACATATAGAAAAACCTTGTATCTCTGGAACCAATTGGTCTAAAAGTGTAGAAAAAGGTATGTGTGACATTAAATGGAAATACATCTGTTTTATGAAAAAGTGGGCGGGCCACGCCTTCAAACAGTCGTTACTAATTGAAGGTACAGGGTATGTCGGTGTCGATTACTGTCGACTCCAATCCTTACTGGTTAATTATAAGCGTTGTGCTGGTGTTGGCAATGACGTCTTGACCTAATAGAAAGTCGTGTTGCATAATGTTATCGTCGGCTATGTAAACTGGCGCTGGAATAACCGCGTTGTCGATCGGTAGATCCAAAAATATCGATTCGTTAAGGTTGCGCAAGCCACCACAAATGCCTTTTATTTGCATGTTGCACTTGTGTCGTGTAGCGTTAATTTGTTTTGCAATTTTGCATTTGATCGCGAAATGTCCTACCTCACCGCAATTATAACAAGTCGTTGAGTTTCGGAACGTTCTCTCGTTTTTCATTGTAAAGCTTGTCGCGATTGATGAAGAAATCTTCGATAGTGTCTCTTAACTGTTTCATGCTTGTAAATTTTGTTGAAGCAATGCTTTGCTGGAGTTCGCGGTGCTTAAGACCAGTTCGTGTGTATCGTATAATAGCATCTTCCGTGAGGTTATATCTGTTTCCGAGTGAGGACATGCGAAAACAATATTCTTTAATGCTTTCTTTTGCTCGTCTGACTGAGTAAGCCATTTCATAATGAATTTGAGCTTCGTCCGGCTTTGAATCAAATTCGTTGCGTAAGCCGTGCGCTAGGTCGTTCCATGTCGTGTATAACGTTGGCGTGGCGTCAAATCACATTCGTGCTGCTCCTTTGAAACGGGTACAAAGTGCTAGCAAAAGGAATTTTTCTTCCCACTGGTAGGCATCTACAGCTTTATTGACGCGATCAATAAACTGTTCGATCGTTATGGAGTTCTCATTTGTTGGGTCGTATTCTGGTAACGTGTTCGCTATCTTGGTTACCGAGGCGTGTCGTGTAAAAGGGTGCGATGCAATCGAATCGTTTGTCGCCTGAATCGGTGAATCGTTTGTGTGTCGTAAGCGGTGTTGTCCTGCATTGCGTGTGCTGTTGGCGTCAATTATTGCCGTTGGATCTTCTGCGTTGTTTGTTGTTGCGTTTGTGTTGACCGTCTGTCGTTGTAACAGTTGGGACATCATATCGAATAACTGTTTCATCTGTCCTTGCAGTTCCGTAAGAGATGCGTAGTTGACAGTTGCGTGTGCTTCAGTGGTTGGAAACTCAATTTCTTCCGACGATTCATGATCTGTCAATGGATCTATCAATTGATCTCTTGTACCAGCAGTCTCTCTCACGTACGAGAAATTTCAATTGGTCCCCTTTAAGATCATGTATGCTTGGCATAATTTCTCGTTGCGTTACTTACGATTTGCGTTTGTAAAATTTTCGTTTTTATTACTCGTAACCACGGTAAACGTGTTGTGGCGTTGTAATATCGAAGCGTTTCAATTTGTCATGTACAGTACACTCGACGTTTGTCTGTACATGCAAACTTTCGTTGTTATGCGTAGCTTTTCCATTTCCACGAAGTAAATAAAAGATCATTGGGTTTGGTTGTAACTACGGTAAATATGTTGTGGCTTCTTCCAATCGGTGATTCCAGTTAAGTTTATATGTGCTAGACAATTGGCGCCAGTCTGTCATTCAAATTCGTTTCGTTGCAATCGTACTGAGCGGTAAAATTGTGGTATGCAGTTTTGTAGCGTTACTCATACTGAGTCTACATACCGACTTTCATGTTTCTACCTATTTGGACGTTCGAGTTATAGCGTTTTCAAAAAGTGGGCGGTGCCGGATTGGCGGGAAGGAGTTGGCGTGGCACAAAACCGTTCAAACTTGTTCTGCTGCCGAACATCACGAGTCTACGCTCCAAATTTCAAGTCTCTAGCTATTATAGTTTCTGAAAACCATTGGTGAATACGGACGGACAGACAGACAGACGGACGGACAGACGGACATAGCTCAATCAATTTCTCTTGTCGTCCTGATCAAGAATATATATACTTGATGCGGTCCCCCTCCCCTCCTTCTGTGCGTTACATACATTTCGCTCAAACAAACACAATATACCCTGATACACAGTACGTGTACAGGGTATAAAAACAGTAAGGACGCTAACTTCAGCAAGGCTGAAGCTTATATACTCTTCACGCTTATTTCTTGTGCCACGCCCATTTTTTTGACTGAATTTATTTTCTCTTCATCTAACTAGCCTATATACAAATTTTCATTGTTTTTTCACATTGGGTACCGGAGATATGCAAATTATTGATATTTGGTAAAAGTGGGCGTAACCATGCCCATTTTTGTCAAAATAGTTTTAATTCGAGTTATAGCGTTATAGCGTAAAAAGTGGGCGGTGCCGGATTGGCGGGAAGGAGTTGGCGTGGCACAAAACCGTTCAAACTTGTTCTGCTGCCGAGCATCACGAGTCTACCCACCAAATTTCAAGTCTCTAGCTTTTATAGTTTCCGAGAACCATTGGTGAGGACGGATGGACAGACGGACGGACATGGCTTAATCAACTTCTCTTGTCGTCCCGATCAAGAGTATATATACTTTATGGGGTCCGCCGACCATCCTTCTGTGCGTTACATACCTTTGGCTTTTGCACAAACACAATATACCCTGATACACAGTATGTGTACAGGGTACAAAAAGCCTTACTGGTATTTCTGTGCGCCTAGTTAGCTGAATCACTTTAGAGAAATTATTTTGTACTGAATTAAAGGAAAATATACAAATTTATTAAAGTGCGTACATTTAAATCATCAAAATCGACTTCAGAAAAATGATAATATAGGATCGTAATGTTCGTATAGGATTCGTTTATGGTGGGATTCGTAATCAGATTCGTATTGGTACTCGCATTCGGATTCGTACTCGAATTCGTACTCGTATGCGGATTCGTACTAGGATTCGGATTCGTAAATTGGACTCGATTACCACGAATACTTTTAAGATCCGGATCTTCGAATCCGAATCCTAGGATTCGTGCATCACTATTGCGCACACTTTCGATCGTTGTTGAAGAATGAGAATGTCCAAGCGTAGAGTTGCCATTCAATGTATTGGCGATTGGCGCTGTCAGCTGAGTGCTGTGACCACAGGGCTGCAGGCGCTTACTGTATATATATTCTTGATCAGCACAACGAGACGAGTTTATATAGCCATGTCCGTCTGTCTGTTTCAATACCAACTGCGGGTTCAGTTCGAACGATATCGAAAAAATTTAAACACAGAAAATTTTCTTATTATTGCAGGCAGTTTGTATGTAAAATTCAGCATGATCGGAAAACTATAGCGTATAGCTGCCATAGGAACGATCGGTCAAAAATTAAGTTTTTTCTCAATAAACGCTTTGATTTTAAAGCTATCGCCTAAATTTTTTGCACATGAGTATCTTGGTCAGTAGAGACACACTGCAAGTTTGGTGAAGATCGGATAACTATAGCATATAGCTCCCATAGGAACAATCGGTCGAAAATTCAGTTTTTGTTAGAAAAACTTTTTTGTTCTAGAATATAAACAGACAAAACTTTGTTATTATGCATTTTTATGGATCCTCGATCATATGCCAAATATTTATACGAATCGGTTAAAAGGGCGTGTCACCGCCCATATAGAAAAAGCATTAAAAAATGCGATTTCTTTGTGTGCCGACGAGATATAAGATCGAAAAATGAAGTGTAGAATGATTGCATTACATTATTTAAAACTAATTGGAAAATGGACGTGGCAACGCCCCTTTATCTTTATAAAATAAATAAATTATTCTTATTGGCAAAACTATAAGACGGATTTTCCAAAGGCTTGCAAGAGTATATAATTTTCAGCAAAGCTGAAAATAGCTCCCTAACTGTTTTTTTTCTTAACTATAAACATATGAAACCGTGCAGTTACGCGTTTTTATACATCCTTGACCATATTACAAAGTTTCATAAGAATCGGACATAAGGGTGTGGCACCGCCCATATAGAGAAAAACGTTAAAATGTGATATCTCTGTAAGCCGACGAGATAGAAGATCGCAAAATGAAGTGTAGAATGAGTGCATTGTATTCTTATAAAGAAATTTGAAATTAGGCGGTCGTACGCCCCTTTATCGTAATAAACTTATAGGATTCTTAATGGAAAATCTGTCTTATAGTTTTTAATACTCTTCACGTTAGTGAATAGTATTATAAGTTTGTGCTGAAGTTTGAAACACATAGAAATATTCACATCCGACTATATAAAGTATATATATTCTTGATCAGGACGACAAGACGAGTTGATTTAGCCATGCCCGTCTTTTTGTGTATATATATTTTCCTCCCACAGTTTTGAAGATATCGAGCTGAAATTTTGCACAGAGACTTCTTATTTGTGCGACCAACTCATTTGTCGGATCCAGCCATATCAGACCACTGGAACTGGTAGCCCCCATACGAAATGAAGAAGAAAAGTGAACAAAACTTGAATCGTTGTATGGAAAACTTTTTTGTTTTGTATGATAGAGTGCTGAAATTTTAAACATAGTAGTTCTACATAGTCCCTCTAAATGGCTGAAAGTTTCATTGAAATCGGACAACTGGAACTGGTACCTGCCATACAAAGTGAAGAAGAGGAAGAGAAGCAATATTCACGTCGTTGTATGGAAAACTTTCTTGTATCTTAACCAATTGACTTGAAACTTCACAGCTATGTTCTTGGGGAGGCATTAAAACTATTTTGACAAAAATGGGCATGGTTACGCCCACTTTTACCAAATATCAATAATTTGCATATCTCCGGTACCCAATGTGAAAAAACAATGAAAATTTGTATATAGGCTAGTTAGATGAAGAGAAAATAAATTCAGTCAAAAAAATGGGCGTGGCACAAGAAATAAGCGTGAAGAGTATATAAGCTTCAGCCTTGCTGAAGTTAGCGTCCTTACTGTTTTTATACCCTGTACACATACTGTGTATCAGGGTATATTGTGTTTGTTTGAGCGAAATGTATGTAACGCACAGAAGGAGGGGAGGGGGACCGCATCAAGTATATATATTCTTGATCAGGACGACAAGAGAAATTGATTGAGCTATGTCCGTCCGTCTGTCTGTCTGTCCGTCCGTATTCACCAATGGTTTTCAGAAACTATAATAGCTAGAGATTTGAAATTTGGAGCGTAGACTCGTGATGTTCGGCAGCAGATCAAGTTTGAACGGTTTTGTGCCACACCCATTCCTTCCCGCCCATCCAGCACCACCCACTTTTTTAAAACGCTATAACTCGAACATCCAAAAAAATAGAAACATGAAAGTGGGTATGTAGACTCAGTATAAGTAGCTCTACAAAACTGCATACCACAATTTTTCCCCCTCCTCTTCATTTCCCCTCTCCCGGTTGTTTTCTTAAAATTGTTGTATCTTCAAAACTATTAAAGATACACACCTGAAATTTTGTACACAAGCTCAGTAAATATGTATCTTTAAAACTGCATACCACAAAATTCCCCTCTTTTTGATGGTTACCCCTCAACGACCTACAAACTCAAATTTTTCGTGATATCCACATTTTTTTACCAATTTACTTGATATTTTGAACACTATTTGAACGGGCGATGTCAAATCAACATTTTTTTTGTAGATTTGGGGTGTTGCACCGCCTACTGTGTGTGCAGGGTATTATATTGTCGAGTATACTCGACTAAAGCGTCCTTACTGGTTTATATTTACCGCCCTATTTTAGGAAATGTCTTAAGCAAGTTAAGACACTGTTAAGCCGTAACATTCTCTTAAATGCCAGTTGATAACTTTTTAAGGAAATTCGTATTTTAGGAACAGAAAAAAAGATCTTTTCGTCTTAACGAAGACATTTTCTAATACCTGCTCGCGAGGACGTCTTAACAAAGATTTTAAACGCAAATGTTTGCGAAATTAATATAAATTGTAAAAGTATGAATTTTTTTCAAAATTAATAACTAAATAAATAATAATTTTCTTATTACATTACTATTTTGAATAATTATATTCACTTTTATTCATTTTGCAAACATTTTGTTTTCAAAAAATAATATAGCAATGAACCCACATAATCATGAGAACTCAATAATTGCATTTGATTAGTTATTTGTTTATATTATTGCAGTTTTATATTTTTCAAACCAGATAAACAAAAGCAATTGTAAACATGAATGAACATTAGGTAGGCCTATGTTCTATGACGATACACGGCACATATGCGATTGTGTCAGCTAACCGATTGCTGTGTCAATTGTGTCAGTGAATCAGTGTCAAAATAGGCACACTTGTGTCTCAAAATGGAAGAAGAAGACGAGACGGAATAAAAGTGCTCGTTACACTCATGTTCATTTGAGATACGCGAAAACATAAGCGATTTCAATATTCTATGCCGAACTTAACATACGCTTAACATAAATTTTTCATACTGTTATCTCAAAAACAGCTTTCGAGTTAAAAAGAGCTTTCGATTTCGAAAATACGGAAATGCTTAAAATCTCCTTTAGAAATGTCTTCACTGATACATTTGTATCAACGAAGACATTTTTAAGACATTTCCTAAAACAGGGCGGTTAATCATTAAATATAAACTTAACTTTATAATCAAGCAATAATAACGTTGTTTTGTCAAGACGATTCATTACTGCGACAAATGATCTATCACTGGGACAAGGAATAATGAATTATTTATAATCGAAATTTGTTTCTTAAACGGATAATAATTAATATAGTGGAATGTGTATCTTGTTCTTAAAAGACTAACCGCCCTATTTTAGGAAATGTCTTAAAAATGTCTTCGTTGATACAAATGTATCAGTGAAGACATTTCTAAAGGAAATTTTAAGCATTTCCGTATTTTACCGCCCTATTTTAGGAAATGTCTTAAAAATGTCTTCGTTGATACAAATACACTAGAAAGAAAAATTAAAGGATATAAAAAAAAAATTTTATTTTGGAGTCTTTTTTGACGACGAATAACTTGGAAAGTATTGGTCGTACAATAAATGTTAAAACAAAAAATTAATTTTTTGAAAATAATTATGTTTTTCTAAAAGTGGTTTTGTTTTGAAAATCAAGAAAACAAATTTTTTTCAAAAAATTAATTTTTTGTTTTTTTCTCTTTAATTAATGTCTTTGATTAATTTAATTTCGCTTTATTGCTAAAAAAAAATTTTTGGTGTTGAACAAATGCATAAAAATTCCAAAATTGTGCGTTAGTGTGATTTCTTCAAAAATTGACAGTTTTTGTTACGTTCCGCGGAAACGATAAGTTTGAGCCTTCGCGACACTAAGAAAACAAAACTTTTGAGCTTCGACAATGATTGGGTTGTTTTCAGTGTACCTTAAGGTCAAAAACTTATAGTCTGGCTCCTTCCATTATGGACAATATCCAAAGATACACCAAATTATCCAAAAATAGCCAATTTAGCCATCATCATTTTCACATTGAAAAAAATTTTTCCATATAATCTCTTTAAATTAACTTTGCAGCAAATGGTTTGGAGTTTGTAAAAAGCTACTGACATTTTTTGTGGCATCAACAGTTTTTGAGTTATCGATTAGCAAAGTCAACAATGGCTTTTTTGCTTTGAGCGACGATAACTCCGCGGAAAATTATGCTACAGAGCTCCACAGTAACTCAAATTAAAGGTAATGAAATTTCCTATAAGGTCCTTATAGCGGTACAATCATCTTGAACCCACATCTGTAGAAATATTGTTTCAAAAAAAGAAGAAAAAAATGGCAATTTTTTTTTTTGCAATTCTTACGATGAATCTTAAACCTCTCATCATAAAAAACAACCGTGATTAGATTCAAAAACTAGAGGTTAAGAGCTATAATTTCTTTTTTTTAACTTTTATTGTACGACCAATACTTTCCAAGTTATTCGTCGTCAAAAAAGACTCCAAAATAAAATTTTTTTTTTATATCCTTTAATTTTTCTTTCTAGTGTATTTGTATCAACGAAGACATTTTTAAGACATTTCCTAAAATAGGGCGGTAAAATACGGAAATGCTTAAAATTTCCTTTAGAAATGTCTTCACTGATACATTTGTATCAACGAAGACATTTTTAAGACATTTCCTAAAATAGGGCGGTTAGTCTTTTAAGAACAAGATACACATTCCACTATATTAATTATTATCCGTTTAAGAAACAAATTTCGATTATAAATAATTCATTATTCCTTGTCCCAGTGATTGATCGTTTGTCCCAGTAATGAATCGTCTTGACAAAACAACGTTATTATTGCTTGATTATAAAGTTAAGTTTATATTTAATGATTAACCGCCCTGTTTTAGGAAATGTCTTAAAAATGTCTTCGTTGATACAAATGTATCAGTGAAGACATTTCTAAAGGAGATTTTAAGCATTTCCGTATTTTCGAAATCGAAAGCTCTTTTTAACTCGAAAGCTGTTTTTGAGATAACAGTATGAAAAATTTATGTTAAGCGTATGTTAAGTTCGGCATAGAATATTGAAATCGCTTATGTTTTCGCGTATCTCAAATGAACATGAGTGTAGCGAGCACTTTTATTCCGTCTCGTCTTCTTCTTCCATTTTGAGACACAAGTGTGCCACTTTTGACACTGATTCACTGACACAATTGACACAGCAATCGGTTAGCTGACACAATCGCATATGTGCCGTGTATCGTCATAGAACATAGGCCTACCTAATGTTCATTCATGTTTACAATTGCTTTTGTTTATCTGGTTTGAAAAATATAAAACTGCAATAATATAAACAAATAACTAATCAAATGCAATTATTGAGTTCTCATGATTATGTGGGTTCATTGCTATATTATTTTTTGAAAACAAAATGTTTGCAAAATGAATAAAAGTGAATATAATTATTCAAAATAGTAATGTAATAAGAAAATTATTATTTATTTAGTTATTAATTTTGAAAAAAATTCATACTTTTACAATTTATATTAATTTCGCAAACATTTGCGTTTAAAATCTTTGTTAAGACGTCCTCGCGAGCAGGTATTAGAAAATGTCTTCGTTAAGACGAAAAGATCTTTTTTTCTGTTCCTAAAATACGAATTTCCTTAAAAAGTTATCAACTGGCATTTAAGAGAATGTTACGGCTTAACAGTGTCTTAACTTGCTTAAGACATTTCCTAAAATAGGGCGGTAAATATAAACCAGTAAGGACGCTTTAGTCGAGTATACTCGACAATATAATATCCTGCACACACAGTAGGCGGTGCAACACCCCAAATCTACAAAAAAAATGTTGATTTGACATCGCCCGTTCAAATAGTGTTCAAAATATCAAGTAAATTGGTCAAAAAATGTGGAATTCACGAAAAATTTGAGTTTGTAGGTCGTTGAGGGGTAACCATCAAAAAGAGGGGAATTTTGTGGTATGCAGTTTTAAAGATACATATTTACTGAGCTTGTGTACAAAATTTCAGGTGTGTATCTTTAATAGTTTTGAAGATACAACAATTTTAAGAAAACAACCGGGAGAGCGGAAATGAAGAGGAGGGGGAAAAATTGTGGTATGCAGTTTTGTAGAGCTACTTATACTGAGTCTACATACCCACTTTCATGTTTCTATTTTTTTGGATGTTCGAGTTATAGCGTTTTAAAAAAGTGGGTGGTGCTGGATGGGCGGGAAGGAATGGGTGTGGCACAAAACCGTTCAAACTTGATCTGCTGCCGAACATCACGAGTCTACGCTCCAAATTTCAAGTCTCTAGCTATTATAGTTTCTGAAAACCATTGGTGAATACGGACGGACAGACAGACAGACGGACGGACAGACGGACGGACATAGCTCAATCAATTTCTCTTGTCGTCCTGATCAAGAATATATATACTTGATGCGGTCCCCCTCCCCTCCTTCTGTGCGTTACATACATTTCGCTCAAACAAACACAATACACCCTGATACACAGTATGTGTACAGGGTATAAAAACAGTAAGGACGCTAACTTCAGCAAGGCTGAAGCTTATATACTCTTCACGCTTATTTCTTGTGCCACGCCCATTTTTTTTGACTGAATTTATTTTCTCTTCATCTAACTAGCCTATATACAAATTTTCATTGTTTTTGCAGATTGGGTACCGGAGATATGCAAATTATTGATATTTGGTAAAAGTGGGCGTAACCATGCCCATTTTTGTCAAAATAGTTTTAATGCCTCCCCAAGAACATAGCTGTGAAGTTTCAAGTCAATTGGTTAAGATACAAGAAAGTGTTCCATACAACGACGTGAATATTGCTTCTCTTCCTCTTTTTCACTTTGTATGGCAGGTACCAGTTCCAGTTGTCCGATTTTAATGAAACTTTCAGCCATTTAGAGGGACTATGTAGAACTACTATGTTTAAAATTTCAGCACTCTATCATACAAAACAAAAAAGTTTTCCATACAACGATTCAAGTTTTGTTCACTTTTCTTCTTCATTTCGTATGGGGGCTACCAGTTCCAGTGGTCTGATATGGCTGGATCCGACAAATGAGTTGGTCGCACAAATAAGAAGTCTCTGTGCAAAATTTCAGCTCGATATCTTCAAAACTGTGGGAGGAAAATATATATACACAAAAAGACGGGCATGGCTAAATCAACTCGTCTTGTCGTCCTGATCAAGAATATATATACTTTATATAGTCGGATGTGAATATTTCTATGTGTTTCAAACTTCAGCACAAACTTATAATACTATTCACTAACGTGAAGAGTATTAAAAACTATAAGACAGATTTTCCATTAAGAATCCTATAAGTTTATTACGATAAAGGGGCGTACGACCGCCTAATTTCAAATTTCTTTATAAGAATACAATGCACTCATTCTACACTTCATTTTGCGATCTTCTATCTCGTCGGCTTACAGAGATATCACATTTTAACGTTTTTCTCTATATGGGCGGTGCCACACCCTTATGTCCGATTCTTATGAAACTTTGTAATATGGTCAAGGATGTATAAAAACGCGTAACTGCACGGTTTCATATGTTTATAGTTAAGAAAAAAAACAGTTAGGGAGCTATTTTCAGCTTTGCTGAAAATTATATACTCTTGCAAGCCTTTGGAAAATCCGTCTTATAGTTTTGCCAATAAGAATAATTTATTTATTTTATAAAGATAAAGGGGCGTTGCCACGTCCATTTTCCAATTAGTTTTAAATAATGTAATGCAATCATTCTACACTTCATTTTTCGATCTTATATCTCGTCGGCACACAAAGAAATCGCATTTTTTAATGCTTTTTCTATATGGGCGGTGACACGCCCTTTTAACCGATTCGTATAAATATTTGGCATATGATCGAGGATCCATAAAAATGCATAATAACAAAGTTTTGTCTGTTTATATTCTAGAACAAAAAAGTTTTTCTAACAAAAACTGAATTTTCGACCGATTGTTCCTATGGGAGCTATATGCTATAGTTATCCGATCTTCACCAAACTTGCAGTGTGTCTCTACTGACCAAGATACTCATGTGCAAAAAATTTAGGCGATAGCTTTAAAATCAAAGCGTTTATTGAGAAAAAACTTAATTTTTGACCGATCGTTCCTATGGCAGCTATACGCTATAGTTTTCCGATCATGCTGAATTTTACATACAAACTGCCTGCAATAATAAGAAAATTTTCTGTGTTTAAATTTTTTCGATATCGTTCGAACTGAACCCGCAGTTGGTATTGAAACAGACAGACGGACATGGCTATATAAACTCGTCTCGTTGTGCTGATCAAGAATATATATACTGTAAGCGCCTGCAGCCCTGTGGTCACAGCACTCAGCTGACAGCGCCAATCGCCAATACATTGAATGGCAACTCTACGCTTGGACATTCTCATTCTTCAACAACGATCGAAAGTGTGCGCAATAGTGATGCACGAATCCTAGGATTCGGATTCGAAGATCCGGATCTTAAAAGTATTCGTGGTAATCGAATCCAATTTACGAATCCGAATCCTAGTACGAATCCGCATACGAGTACGAATTCGAGTACGAATCCGAATGCGAGTACCAATACGAATCTGATTACGAATCCCACCATAAACGAATCCTATACGAACATTACGATCCTATATTATCATTTTTCTGAAGTCGATTTTGATGATTTAAATGTACGCACTTTAATAAATTTGTATATTTTCCTTTAATTCAGTACAAAATAATTTCTCTAAAGTGATTCAGCTAACTAGGCGCACAGAAATACCAGTAAGGCTTTTTGTACCCTGTACACATACTGTGTATCAGGGTATATTGTGTTTGTGCAAAAGCCAAAGGTATGTAACGCACAGAAGGATGGTCGGCGGACCCCATAAAGTATATATACTCTTGATCGGGACGACAAGAGAAGTTGATTAAGCCATGTCCGTCCGTCTGTCCATCCGTCCTCACCAATGGTTCTCGGAAACTATAAAAGCTAGAGACTTGAAATTTGGTGGGTAGACTCGTGATGCTCGGCAGCAGAACAAGTTTGAACGGTTTTGTGCCACGCCAACTCCTTCCCGCCAATCCGGCACCGCCCACTTTTTGAAAACGCTATAACTCGAACATCCAAATAGGTAGAAACATGAAAGTCGGTATGTAGACTCAGTATGAGTAACGCTACAAAACTGCATACCACAATTTTACCGCTCAGTACGATTGCAACGAAACGAATTTGAATGACAGACTGGCGCCAATTGTCTAGCACATATAAACTTAACTGGAATCACCGATTGGAAGAAGCTACAACATATTTACCGTAGTTACAACCAAACCCAATGATCTTTTATTTACTTCGTGGAAATGGAAAAGCTACGCATAACAACGAAAGTTTGCATGTACAGACAAACGTCGAGTGTACTGTACATGACAAATTGAAACGCTTCGATATTACAACGCCACAACACGTTTACCGTGGTTACGAGTAATAAAAACGAAAATTTTACAAACGCAAATCGTAAGTAACGCAACGAGAAATTATGCCAAGCATACATGATCTTAAAGGGGACCAATTGAAATTTCTCGTACGTGAGAGAGACTGCTGGTACAAGAGATCAATTGATAGATCCATTGACAGATCATGAATCGTCGGAAGAAATTGAGTTTCCAACCACTGAAGCACACGCAACTGTCAACTACGCATCTCTTACGGAACTGCAAGGACAGATGAAACAGTTATTCGATATGATGTCCCAACTGTTACAACGACAGACGGTCAACACAAACGCAACAACAAACAACGCAGAAGATCCAACGGCAATAATTGACGCCAACAGCACACGCAATGCAGGACAACACCGCTTACGACACACAAACGATTCACCGATTCAGGCGACAAACGATTCGATTGCATCGCACCCTTTTACACGACACGCCTCGGTAACCAAGATAGCGAACACGTTACCAGAATACGACCCAACAAATGAGAACTCCATAACGATCGAACAGTTTATTGATCGCGTCAATAAAGCTGTAGATGCCTACCAGTGGGAAGAAAAATTCCTTTTGCTAGCACTTTGTACCCGTTTCAAAGGAGTAGCACGAATGTGATTTGACGCCACGCCAACGTTATACACGACATGGAACGACCTAGCGCACGGCTTACGCAACGAATTTGATTCAAAGCCGGACGAAGCTCAAATTCATTATGAAATGGCTTACTCAGTCAGACGAGCAAAAGAAAGCATTAAAGAATATTGTTTTCGCATGTCCTCACTCGGAAACAGATATAACCTCACGGAAGATGCTATTATACGATACACACGAACTGGTCTTAAGCACCGCGAACTCCAGCAAAGCATTGCTTCAACAAAATTTACAAGCATGAAACAGTTAAGAGACACTATCGAAGATTTCTTCATCAATCGCGACAAGCTTTACAATGAAAAACGAGAGAACGTTCCGAAACTCAACGACTTGTTATAATTGCGGTGAGGTAGGACATTTCGCGATCAAATGCCCTTTGCAAAAACGTCATCGATGCACAACATGCAACAAAGTTCATTCAAATAACGGAAATTGTACTAAGCCGGAAGCAACAATGCGTCTACTTGGAGCTACAAATAAAGATGAATCTTTCAGCAAAGTAATCAACGTATTGAGTAAACCGTATACCGCTCTCATTCATACTGGTAGTCAATGCACGATTGTCCGTACCAGTATTGCAAAACAAATTAACGCTACACGACACAAGTGCAACATGCAAATAAAAGGCATTTGTGGTGGCTTGCGCAACCTTAACGAATCGATATTTTTGGATCTACCGATCGACAACGCGGTTATTCCACGCAACACGACTTTCTATTAGGTCAAGACGTCATTGCCAACACCAGCACAACGCTTATAATTAACCAGTAAGGATTGGAGTCGACAGTAATCGACACCGACATACCCTGTACCTTCAATTAGTAACGACTGTTTGAAGGCGTGGCCCGCCCACTTTTTCATAAAACAGATGTATTTCCATTTAATGTCACACATACCTTTTTCTACACTTTTAGACCAATTGGTTCCAGAGATACAAGGTTTTTCTATATGTGGGCGTGGCAACGCCCATTTTGTCATTGAATCATGTTATATTCAATACCAATAACATAAATGCAAAGTTTAATTCTTGTAGGTTCTATGGTTCTTGAGATATAAGCGTTTCAAATTTTTACTATATGGGGGGCGTGGCCACGCCCATTTTTTTTATTCTATCCTCTTGGGGTTTGAGTCAGCTATATACACTTCAAATTTGGTGTTCCTATCTCAAAAGACAACTCAGAAAATACGACTTTTGTAAGTTTTTACGACGCAGATGACTACACCGATATATTCGCAATAGGTTTAAAAGGCATTGGTAAAACAGATATGTGCGAAGCAAAATTGTTCTAGAAAGCAACGGAGTCATCGCGCAATCACCCTACCGTATCCCCGAGTCGAAGAGGCAAATCGTAAACATTATCGTAACCGAATTACTGCAACGTGACATAATCACTGAATCTACATCAGATTATGCATGCCCAGTTGTACTTACAAATCCAGTAAGGGAGCTATTTTCAGCGTTGCCGAAACTTATATACTCTTGCAAGCGTCTTATAGTTTTTCCAGTAAGAATCTTATAAGTTTATAAAGATAAAGGGGCGTAACCCCGCCTATTTTCTAATTTTTCTTCAAGAATCCAATCATTCTACACTTCATTTTACGATTTTCTATCTCGTCTGCTTATAGAGATATCACATTTTTAAGTTTTTCTCTATATGGGTGATGCCACGCCCTTATGTCCGATTCTACATCCGAACTACAGAAACGCGTTATGAAAGGCGATATGATTCACTACATGGATGATATCTTGATTGGCAGCAACTCGTTCGACGAATTGTATGAAAAACTAGCACGACTACTCGACGTACTACGTAAGTGTAGCTTAACACAAAATATCGAGAAATGCGAAATGTATATGCAAACCATTTCATTTCTGGGTCATCAACTACATATAGATGGGATCAACCCTGGAAGAATTAAAACACACGCTATTGAATTTTACCCTCAACCGAAAAACGCCTCGGATATTCCCAAGTTTTTAGGACTCAGCAGCTTTTTCCGAAAGTTTGTTGCAGGATATTCAATAATATCCGAACCACTTCGCAGTCTTTTACGAAAAAACGCATCCTTCAAATGGACTCAACAACAAGACGACGCATTCAACGAATTGAAACGACGCTTGACATCAAAAGCAACAATTGTCAGCTATCGTGTTGACGCAGAACACGAATTTCACACCGACACCAGCGCTATTGGACTAGCTAGCGTACTGCTGCAGGACGAAAATGAGCATTTGTAACCGATTGCTCATTTTAGTAGATCTACGTCAGACAATGAGAAAAAGTTTCATAGTTATGAACTTGAAGCATTAGCCGTAGTTGAGTCATTGGAACGCTTCAAATACTATATCTATGGAAAAAGAATAAAAGTGGTCACAGATTGTAGTGCCCTAAAAACGACAATGGAAAAACGTGAACTGATACCAAAAATCGCCAGGTTGTGGCTACGTATTCAGGAGTTCGACATCGAAGTTGTACATCGTTCAGGTACCCATATGGAACATGTCGACTCTTTAAGCAGAGCACCTTACGAAGAATTGCATGATGTCGACGTAGCAGACATGAAGATAATGAAAACAATTATTGAAGAAGCAGACTGGATATATAGCATGCAATTGCAAGATCCACGCGTACAAAATGTCGTTAAAGAAATGCGTCCAGAAACAGAAAACGATTACGTTATCGAACTGGGACGACTATATCGTAAGCATAACGACAAATTACTCTGGGTGGTGCCTAGACAACTACGCTATCACATTCTACACGAAAGTCATGATGGGCCATATGAGTGTTGAAAACCCGATGAACCGCATTCTTAACACCTTTTGGTTCCCACGAATGCGAAACTATGTGAAGAGCTACATAAAATCGTGCATCGGATGCGCGTTTAATAAAAATCCAAATTGCCGACAAGCAGCCCAATATCATTACGATGACATCAAGCCCATTCCGTTTGCCACCGTTCACATCGACCATTTGGGTTCGTTTCCCCGAAGTAGCAAGCGTAACGAACACATCCTGGTTATCGTTGAGGCTTTTACAAAATTTACTATTGTTCGCGCCGTAAAGAGTACAGCAACTAAACATGTCATCGATACGCTGTTAGAACTGAATAGCTATGTTGGTATGCCAGAACTTATAGTATCAGATCGTGGTACTGCATTCACTTCGAAAGAGTACGAAAAATTCTGCAAGGATAACAACGTTAAACGAATCTCAAACGACGTTCGTACCCCTCGTGCAAATGGACAGGTCGAACGCATGAACCGCATTATCTTGTCCATGTTATTATCTTCTACAGATAATCCTAATCGCTGGGACAGCCAGTTACGTGCGATACAGTGGAGCATCAACACAATGATCAACAAAACAACAGCTCTTGTATTGATATCAACCTCGCGATATACTACAAAATCATTTAGTACAAGCACTACATCTACTACATAACGAATCAATGATCACCGTGCACAAGCCAAGAAGAAGTATGACGAAAAACATGCAAAACCGAAAATCTACGCTGAAGGTGATCTCGTCTTAACAACAAATGAACCGGCTAGCACAGAAACATCCCAAAAATTGAAACCACGCTACAAGGGCCCGTTCATTATTACAAAAGTGTTACCCAAAGATCGATATGCCATCGAAGATCTGCCACACGCACAGCGAAAGCACACCGCTCTGTATTCTCATCGGATAAATTAAAGCCATGGTGCCAACTACCTTCAGACGACTTGGATGGAAATGACGAAGACACCGAAGATGATATCAACGATGACTATTCGCCACCCTACGAATCTAGCGAGGACGCTTCGAATGTCAGGATAGCCGAATGTAAGCGCCTGCAGCCCTGTGGTCACAGCACTCAGCTGACAGCGCCAATCGCCAACACCTTGAATGGCAACTCTACGCTTGGACATTCTCATTCTTCAACAACGATCGAAAGTGTGCGCAACAACAACGGAAAATTAAGAGACCGCCATCAGAACAATTAAATAAACTTTGTGTTTAACAGCCCTAATCTGGCAAATCAGTCACAATTTTCTGTCATGAAAATTTTGTCATGATTTTTGTCATTTGTTTTTTGATTTCGTATTCTAACTAAACTGTGACAACAAAAAAGTTTTGTAACAGATAGAGCTTTCATCACACCGAGGTGAAATTTTTGTATTTTCATTTCAGAGACAAATGTCAACAAAAATTAAAAAATTATACAATTTCTGTAAATATTTTTAGAATTCGTTTTTTTGTTTCTAGAGAAAGTGCAAGCAAAATGGATCAAATAATGCCGGAGTAATAACAATTATTTTAACTAGATCAACTACAATACTTTCGCATTAAAAAATCGGGTATTACACGACACATCCGATCCCATTTAGACAGGTTCAAACTGATGTGTCGTTGGGAACTTGCAGATCTCAATATATAGATAATGCAAAAAAAGTACCAAAATATAAAGCATAGATATCTATACAAGAAACATATTAACCCATACAACTTAGGTTGCGCCTTTCTGCTTATGTCGATTACTTATCAGCCATCCCTTTCATAACGTGGCTGGTGTTAAAGTATTCTATGTGTCAAATGCGGATAATGCCCAATTTCGCCAATGGTTGGAGCTACCGTTTTGTGTGATCCCTTTTTAGCTCAAATATTTTAAACGCATTCTATCTAAAATACATAATTTATATTTTTAAGAAACACAGCGCTTGAGTAAAAAAAATGTCTTCAACTCTCATCAGCCAAACTTTTTTAACGCATTCTAATCGCGTGCACATTCCTTGTTATTTATTTTAAAATAGATTTAACATTTTTTTTTACTCATTACAGCTGTTAAACTACAACAGATTCAGTTGTGACCTGCTTGTTAAGTAGTCACAGATTTTGTATCTATTGTCATACTCTAAGCTTTCAAATTTTTGTCGGAATACGAAAATGTATCAATTGTCATAGATATGACAATTGTCACTATGTTGAGTATTGTCATAGTTGCCAGAATAGGGCTGTTAATGTGCCTAACACGTCTACATTTAATAAAACTATTATTATTAACCAGGGACCGTAATCATTAAAAGTTTTATTGCAATAAATTGCATGTCAATGATTATGTTATGATTTTTAACGTTTTATTTATTATTAATGATTATTTTTAAAGAATTTAATTAAAATTACACCATAATCATCATTTTTGAGCAAAAAAAATAAAACTCAAAAATAATAATTATTTATGATTTTTATTTTTTTTTGCTCAAAATAAAACTCAGTTGTAAATATTGAATTGTATTTTTTCTATTATTTATTATTATTTAATATTATAAATAACAATTTCGGCAATGACTCATCAACGAGGCTTCATTTTTATCTGTAAGCATTAGTTTGAGCACCGAAATTGATCGTTGAAACTCACAACTGAGTTTTATTTTGAGCGAAAAAAATAAAAATCATAAATAATTATTATTTTTGAGTTTTATTTTTTTTGCTCAAAAATGATGATTATGGTTTAATTTTTAATAAATCGCTTAAAAGTAATCATTATCACTAAAGAAAAACATGTGAAATCATAAAATCAAAAATCATGGGGGAAACGGATAGTTCGTCCAAAAAGATTAATTTTGGTGTAGTTCATTTCATTTTAGGTCTATTCTAAGTGTGTGATTTTTTTACTTAAAAAAACAAAAATAATCATTATTTACGGTCCCTGTTATTAACAGCTCAGTAGTGCCAGTTTCATTACAATATTTTATATAGTTAGAAATGTCTCCTTCTCTGCGTTGCAAGCTTCATAACAAAGTTAGTATACTCTTGCAAGAATACAACCAGTAAGAGCGGTATAGTCGAGTGTTCTCGACTATATAATACCCTGTAAACACAAAATCTAAAAAAACCAGTAAAGGCGGTATAGTCGAGTATTCTCGACTATATAATACCCTGTACACGTGGTAAGCGGTGCCACACCCTCAATCTACAAAACCATACTGATTTGACGTCGCCTATTTAAATAGTGTTCAAAATTTCAAGAAAATCGTTAAAAAAAAAGTGGACTTTACGAAAAATTTAAGTTTGTTGGCCTCTGAGGGGTAGCCATCATAGTGGGGGGAAGTTTGTGGTATGCACTTTTTAAGATGTACTGTCACTGAGCTTGTATTTTCAGGGTCGTACCTTTGTTAATTTTGGAGATATAGCAAAATACAGAAAACAATTGGAGGAAGGGAAATGAAAATGAGAGGGGGATTTTTATACTTTTCACGTATGTTAAATAGTATATGAACTTTGTGCTGAAGTTTGTAACACACAGAAATATTCACTTGCGACTATATAAAGTAAATATATTCTGGATCAGGACGACAAGACGAGTCTATTTAGCCATGTCCGTCTGTCCGTCTGTCTGTCTGTCTGTCTGTCCGTCTGTCCGTCTGTCTGTTTCAATGCGAACTCCTCCCAGAGTTTTGAAGTTAGCAAAGAAATTTAAACGCAGAAACTGCAGTTTTAACCAGTAAGGACGCTATAGTCGAGTATACTCGACAATATAATACCCTGCACACATGGTAGGCGGTGCCACACCCTCAATCTACAAAATATATTGATCTGACGTCACCTATTAAAAAAGTGTTCAAAATATCAAGAAAATCGGTAAAAAAAAAAGTGGATTTTACGCAAAATTTAAGTTTGTCGGCCTCTGAGGGGTAGCCATCAAAGTGTGAGGAAGTTTGTGGTATGCAGTTTTGGAGAGCTATACATTTTGAGTCTACATACCGAATTTATAGAAAATAACTGGGGGAGGGAAATGAAAATGAGGGGGGATTTTGTGGCTTGCGGTTTTGTAGGGCTATCCATTTTGAGTCTACATACCGACTTTCATGTTTCTATCTTTTTGGATGTTTGAGTTATAGCGATTTAAAAAAGTGGGTAGGGCTGGATGGGCGGGAAGGAGTGGGCGTGGCAAAAAAAAAAATAAACTTGATCTGCTGCCGCGCATCACGAGTCTACCCTCCAAATTTCAAGTTTCTAGCTATTATAGTTTCTGAGAACCATTGGTGAAAACGGACGGACAGATGGACGGACGGACAGATGGACGGACGGACGGATAGACGGAAGTACGGGTATAAAAAATCGACCATATAAGGGACACCCTAATATATATTCTTGATCAGGACGAAAAAACGAGTTTATATAACTCAGTCTGGCCTTCCTCACCAATGGTTCTCGGAAACTATAAGAGCTAGAGACTTGAAATTTGGAAGATAGACTCGTGTGGTCGAACGCTAGATCAAGTTTGAAAGAATTTTCGCTTGCCCACTCCTTCCCGCCCATCGACCACCACCCATTTTTCAAAAGGCTGGAGTTTGAAAGCCTGATGAGTTAGAATCATGAAATGAGTATGTAGACTCAGTATGTATAGCTCTATAAAACTGCATACCACATTTTTCCCCTCTCTCAATCATTTTCACTCAAAAAGTTGTTTTCTTAAAATCTCGTAAACTATAAAGGATACAATGCTGAAATTTTATATACAAACCATATACTGCATACCACAAACTACCATTTTCCACGCAAAGACAAAAAAATTTTAATTTGGCATAAATTGCGCTTTGAACACTGCTTTATCCTATTTTATACAACAGCAGCAATGCTTTGTAACAAAAACCGTTCTTAACACTGCGAAAACTGTAAGAGGTAGAGACTTGAAATTTGGAGGATAGTCTCATGTGGTCAAGCGCTTAATCAAGTTTGAAGGAATTTTTGCCAAACCCACTCCTTCCCGCCCATCGAGCACAACCAATTTTTCAAAAGGCTATAACTCAAAAACCTGAAGAGTTCGAAACATGAAATTGAGTATGTAGACTAAGCTCTACAGAACTGCATACCACATTTTTCAACAAAGTTAATTTTTTCTTAAAATTTATGTATCTCCTAAACTATATTTATTTATTTATTTATTTATTTAATAACAAATATCTGTTATTTAAGTAATAATTAGATCAAAATACAAAAAAAAATTTATAAAAAACACAAAAAATAATAAAATAATATATATCAATAAAATATAAAAATAATATAAAAATTACAAAATAAATATAAAATTGGAAAAAAAAACTTCATTAATGGAGAAGAGAAAAAAAAAAGCAAAATAATAATATAACAAATACAAAATAATTAATTGAAAAAAAAACTTCATTAATAAGAAGATAAAAAAAAGCAAAATGATAAATTAATTCTAAGAAGTCTCTGACCCGGTGTGGGAAATTTATTGCCACTATGCTAGCTATGCCCCAACTCACAGCCACATGTGGTCAGAGACTTCGGTTCCAAAGAGTGGGAGAACTCTTCCGTCCGCTCATCAATCCAAGAAGCGATTATCCAAGCCGTTGTACACCATCTACTTATCTTAAGTAGCGCAGAATAGTCAATCAAGTGTCGTGAGAGAGACTTCAGGTGAGAGGACGTGATAAAGATTATTATAATTCATACATAATACGCAAAGCTAAAGGGACAAAGTTTCTGGTAGTGCGTCGTGGGACGCTGAAACTAATGCGTCTGAGTAAGTCTGACGAATCAATTAAACCATTAATAAGTTTATGAAGAAAAACAGTCCCTAAAACAGTCCTGCGATGAGCTAAAGATGGAAGGTCAATCAGAAGGAGCCTTTCATAGTATGACGGTAACCTAGAGTTGTGATTCCAATTGAGACCACGAAGCGCAAATAGGAGAAATTGGAAAAAAAAAATAGTTGCCAGAATAGGGCTGTTAATGTTCCTAACACGTCTACATTTAATAAAACTATTATTATTAACCGCTCAGTAGTGCCAGTATTCATTACAATATTTTATATAGTAAGAAATGTCTCCTTCTCTGCGTTGCAAGCTTCATAACAAAGTTAGTATACTCTTGCAAGAATACAACCAGTAAGAGCGGTATAGTCGAGTGTTCTCGACTATATAATACCCTGTAAACATAAAATCTAAAAAAACCAGTAAAGGCGGTATAGTCGATGAAATGAAAATGAGAGGGGGATTTTTATACTTTTCACGTATGTGAAATAGTATATAAACTTTGTGCTGAAGTTTGTAACACACAGAAATATTCACTTGCGACTATATAAAGTAAATATATTCTTGATCAGGACGACAAGACGAGTTGATTTAGCCATGTCCGTCTGTCTGTATATATACAATCTCCTCCCACAGTTTTGAAGATATCGAGCTGAAATTTTGCACAGAGACTTCTTATTCGTGCAGTCAACTCATTCGTCGGAACCAGCATGATCGGATTATTGGAACAGGTAGCTCCCATACGAAAAGAAGAAGAAAAGTGAACAAAACTTGAATCGTTGTATGGAAAACTTTTTTGTTTTGTACAATAGAGTGCTGAAATTTTAAACATAGTAGTTTTACATGGTCCGACTACATGCCTGAAAGTTTCATTGAGATTGGACATCTGGAACTGGTAGCTCCCATACAAAATGAAGAAGAGGAAGAGAAGCCATATTCACGTCGTTGTATGGAAAACTTTTTTGTTTTTTAACCAATTGACTTGAAACTTTACAGTTATGTTCTTAGACAGGAATGAAAACTATTTTGACCAAAAGTGGGCGTAGCCACGCCCACTTATAGCGAAAATTGACCCGTTGCATGGAAAACTTTTTTGTTTCTTAACCAATTGACTTGAAATTTTAAAGTTATGTTCTTAGGGAGGAATGAAAACTATTTTGCCCAAATGTGGGCGTAGCCACGCCCACTTATAGCGAAAATTGACCCGTTGTATGGAAAACTTTTTTGCTTTTTAACCAATTGACTTGAATTTTTAGAGTTATGTTCTTAGGGTGGTATGAAAACAGTTTTGACCAAAAGTTGGCGTAGCCACGCCCACTTATAGCGAAAATTGACCCTTTGTATGGAAAACTTTTTTGTTTTTTAACCAATTGACTTGAAACTTTACAGTTATGTTCTTAGGGAGGAATGAAAACTATTTTAACCAAAAGTGGGCGTAGCCACGCCTACTTATAGCGAAAATTGACCCGTTGTATGGAAAACTTTTTTGTTTCTTAACCAATTGACTTGAAACTTTACAGTTATGTTCTTAGACAGGAATGAAAACTATTTTGACCAAAAGTGGGCGTAGCCACGCCCACTTATAGCGAAAATTGACCCGTTGCATGGAAAACTTTTTTGTTTCTTAACCAATTGACTTGAAATTTTAAAGTTATGTTCTTAGGGAGGAATGAAAACTATTTTGCCCAAAGGTGGGCGTAGCCACGCCCACTTATAGCGAAAATTGACCCGTTGTATGGAAAACTTTTTTGTTTTTTAACCAATTGACTTGAAACTTTGCAGTTATGCTCTTAGGGAGGAATGAAAACTATTTTGAACAAAAGTGGGCATGGCCACGCCCACTTATAGCTTAACTTGACGCTTTGTATGGAAAACTTTTTTGTTTTTTAACCAATTGACTTGAAACTTTACAGTTATGTTCTTAGGGAGGAATGAAAACTATTTTGACCAAATGTGGGCATGGCTACGCCCACTTATCGCAAAACTTGAACCGTTGTATGAAAAATTTTTTTGTTTTTTAACGAATTGACTTGAAACTTGAAAACTATTCATTTAGTTTTTTTTTTATAGTGACTCAAAGTGAAAAGTATTATAGTTTCAGCCTTGCTGAAGATAGCGTCCTTACTGGTTATAATATAATACTATAATATGGCTAACTTAAAATGTAAATCAATTCGATAATTATTTCTGTTATAATTGCGTTGCTAATCCAACTCAAAGGTGCCGAATTTTCAAAAAATTGAGCATGTTATTGAAAGTTGAAAAAAAGGTCAACTTTGAGTGCGCATATCTTCCAAAGTATGATTTCTTTAACGTTAATATTTCCTTAATCTTTGGAAAATTCTCTATTGCACATATATAATTGTTTTCTCGAAAGCGATTATGAAATTTTTGATTTTTGCAAGCTGAATGAATCTAAGGCCCGGTGCGTTGTAGGCCGCGCTCGTTCTGGAGCTGTGCTGCTTTCGGTTGGCGTGGCGACAAATGAGAATTACGCGTTGTTCCACTGCAGAGGGAGCCGGCGCTCGTCTTGCTCGCGCTGCAGTTGTTTACGAATTTCGTTTTCTTTGTGTTAACCACTCGAAAAAAAATTGGTTGATCAAATCAACTTCAAGGCTTTTTTGTACTTTTTACGTATGTGAATTGTATTATAACTTTGTCATGGAGTTTGTAACACCCAAAAGCATTTTGCAAAGTAAATCGGCTATGCATAGTGCTTAAAATGCAAAACAACACCACGAAGCACCACTGGTTTGCCAAATAATGCGAAGAATTTTCAAGCGTTTATTAACGTAGTGTTGCTTTGTCGTGTGATTTGTTGACAGTGAAAATAAAAAATAAAATACGAATTAAAATGAATCTTCAGCTTTTTTCTGCAAACATCTTAATTGGTTGAAAAAAAAAAATATTTTAAAAAATCGTATGCGACAGCAAACCTCGTTGTTACTGAAAGGCGATTACAAAAGAGAAATTCTTATACCTTAAGGGGGGGGTAAGGTATTAAATTCTTTATTTTTTGGATTTTTCCAAAATTTGTGGGATGACAGTAGAATGTTTCGAGAATATCGTGTAAAAATTTCAGCTTGATCCGATAAAAACTGACGAAGATAGAGCGTTTTCAGTTTCAGTCTTCCTATGCGGCTTATAGCGCAGAGCAAAAGTTTAATTTGATTTTCCCACAACTTGGTTTTGCAAAGTCGGTGACCACCAGCGTTGCCAGACGTCCCGATTTTAGCGGGACGTCCCGATATTTAAATGAAAATTAAATGTCCCGCGCGGGACAGGCTCAGTCCCGCTTTTTTTAAATAGCTCCATAATAATTAATTCCACATGATCATGAAAACTCTATAATGGCTTTTGAGTTTCATTTTAGTTTTATGTTTTTCAAACCAGAACCACGAAATGCAATTGTGAACATGAATGAAAATTTTGCGCTCGCTTGTCGCTTGCAATGTCAATTGTGTCAGTGAACCACTGTTGAATGTGGCGCACTTGCGTCTCGAAAAGGAAGAAATAGACGAGGCTACTGAAAAGTGAAGTCATGTCAATATTCCTTAACATAAATTTTGGAGTCTGTTTTCTCAAAACCAACTCAGCAGTAAAGCCGGGCTGTCAATTTAAGACATTGCTGCCTAAAAACCAAAAATCGTTGATTTTACTTTGGAAGTGTCTTCCATTTTTAATTCTCATAAAAAAAAGTCGGATGACACAAAAGAATGCTCTGTAAATTTAATAAAAGAAGAATTACTCATCCGGTTTAATTTACAGTTATTCTGTGAATAGTTCTTCACTCCTATTAAAGAGAAAAAGAAAACTTTAAAAGAAGTTAAGTTTTTACAGAAATATTAAATGTAATATTAATATACATTTTTCATGGGTTTTTTTGCTTTCTTCGGTCACATAAATGTAATTTAAATTCAAATAAAAAGGTAAATATTTAAAAACTTCTGATTATATACGTTGTTTGATTGTGTCCCGCTTTCGACGAAAAAGTCCCGCTTTTATTACTCAAAAAGTTTCAAAATCCCGACTTGGTAAAAAAAATATATGGCAACGCTGGTGACCACTCTCACTCGAAAACTAACAAACCGATTCTTTTGAAATTTTACAGGCATTTTCTAGACATAATTAGCCGTGTCCTGACGTCGAGGTTTTTTTTTTTTTTAGTTTTAAGTATTTTTTTTTTGAAGGTTGAATTTTTTGTCAAAAATCGATATTTTGACTTCAACATGCTAAAAAAAAATTAAAAAAATTTTTTTTTTAAAAAACCTCGACGTCAGGACACTGCAAATTTCATCAGCTAAAATCATTTATTTTGTCTTGAGTTTGCGATGATTCAGTAGTTTGTAATCGTGGTCACCGCAAGACACTTTTTTTCAATGGCGTTAATTTAAAACTGCTGCCATCGTCTCAAACTTTTTTTAATTTTAATGAAATTTTCAGGAAATATGCTTAAGATATTACTTATTAACTTCCCATTCAAACAACTGAACAAATGCTTATCGTTTTCCATAATAAAAATCACAAAAATGTGCTTTTTTTTCAACGAATTAACCTTACCCCCCCCCTTAAGTTTTGTCAAAACAATTAAAATTATGCAGTATGACGTTTTTTACTCCAATTTTCGCATGAAAAAGAGCACATTTAAGACATTTGTTACTAAATATAATCTTTTTATTAAAAATAATTTGTTGAAAACTTAAATTTTACTTGCAGCTCGACAACAACAAAGGCAAGTAATTTGCGAAAGCTGCAAAGGGGCAAAGTGTGCCAACGGCAGACATTTTATGAAAGAAAAACTTCAGCATATTGGTGACGACTGCGTACAGTCAGAGGAGTGCATGACAGATCGTGCAAAAAATGAAAGTTCAAGAAGCGTGTTCTTCGAGGAATTCGCCGCTTCTTGTGAAATTCAAAAGTTATAGACGCTTCGTTGAAAACGATTTCGCCGCGTCGTCAAACGAGCAGAATTCGTAGAGGTGTTGTGGTGGACAAATTTGACGCTTACAGCGAAGCATGAAATTTGACCAGCGTCGTCGCGACAAAGCGTCATAGAAGAATTCGGCACTTCGTGGAAATTCGTAAAACATAAGAGAAGAAGAAGAAATTTACAAGCGTGTATACGTGCAGGCATCGAGGAGCCTGACGTGTTGCTTCGAAGAAATTTGCAAGCAGAATTGGTGAGCGAAAATAAATGCGTTCAAGAGCATTGTAGAAGAAGAAAAAACATTGTATTTAGAAATTAAGTGTTAGTTAAGAAAACATTGTTAAACTTTAAGAAAATAGTTTGTAAGCTAGAAGTAAGCAAATCATTTAATAACTATTAGTCATAATGGTCGCAAATAGTATACTGAAGTTGACAGTAGAGGGATTGAAGCAGAAATTTAATAAGTTAGAGTTGGCTTCAAATGGAATAAAAAAAGTGTTGCAGGACAGACTTTTGAGACATTTCAATCTAATAGAAGACGATGAAAGTGACAAAGAATCAGTTGAAACTGAATATACAGATATTCAAAATAACAGTACCCTGGACAGAGGTCCAGGTTTTACATTGCGCGATATAAGAGAAAGCTTACCTTCATTTTCTGGTACCTCGACAATTGACATTAATCAATGGGTTCAAGAATTTGAAGATATACAGTCAGCGTCAAAAGTGAGTCAACACCAATGAAAATTTTACTTTTCTTAATATTTTAAGGAAAAAAAAAAGTTTCATAAACTATGTGTACTCAAATCAAAAGTTTAATTCAATATTAACATATTTAAAACATAAAAACAACAAAAACTTATCCACATCATTTCATAGTGACAATTCAAAAAAAAAGTATCTAATTTTAGGCGTCAAAAGTTAGTATACACCTGCATATTTAATTCATTTAAAGGCTGTTTTCTTAAAATCTTCAATCAGTTTTACAAAATTAATATTTTGTTTGACCCCCTCTAGCCTTTATTACTTCTTCGAGTCTTCTTGGCATCGATTCCACCAACTTGGTGGTGTACTCTATTGGTATTTTCTTCCACTCCTCGAGTATAACCGTTTTCAACGATTCTCTCCCGGTTATATTTTTGGATCTCCCGGTTATGCTTTGGATCATTGTCTTGCTGGAAGATCCAATGGCCAATTTAAAATCTCCACGTAACTTTTGGCATTCATTGTTGACTCAATGAAGCAAAGCTCACCAACTCCAGATGCCGCAAAACATCCCTACACCATTATTGAGCCTCCACCATGCTTTACGGTAGTTTGCAGGTTTTGCTCTTTAAATTCCTCATTTTTTTTTCTCCACACTTTTTTACGGTTTTTCGAACAGAAGAACATTCTTCCAAAAAGAAAAATCCATATTTTTGTATTTTTTTGCGTAGTTCAGTCGTTTTGCCTTGTTTTTTTTTTTAAATAAACGGTTTTCTTCGCGGTCGGCGGCCATGAAACCCGTTCTTGTGTAAAGCTCTCCTTATCGTGCTAAAACTTACAGCTTTCTCCGATTCTGAGGAAATGTTTTTAGCAATCTCCACTGCACTAGTTCCCGGGTCTTTTTTTATTTTAGAGACTATTCCTCGGATTTCTCTTTCATTCAAGCGCCTTGGGCGGCCAGATCGTTCACAATTTTTGACAGTTTTTAGTTTGTTGAACTTATCAACATTTTTTTTTATTGTAGTATGGTGCCTTTGAACAATTTTTCCAATCTCACGGAAAGATTTGCCACTTTTTCTTAAATCGACAATAATTTTTCTTGTTTCTAACGAAATTTCCGATCTCATTCTTTTGAATATTAAGTTCTGAATTTTCCTCAACCGAATGCAATAGAGAATGAATTAAAATAGTGTCATTTAACTTTTTTAGTCAAACCAAATTCAAAACTAACCGTAAATCAAACGGTATAATCATACCATATGCTGAAAATGCACGTGTTTACTTACTTTTGACGCATAAAATGTGAGACTTTGTTTTGAATTGTCACTATGAAATGATGTGGATAAGTTTTTGTTGTTTTTATGTTTGAAATATGTTAATATTGAATTAAACTTTTGATTTGAGTACACATAGTTTATGAAACTTTTTTTTTTCCTTAATATATTAAGAAAAGTAAAATTTTCAATGGTGTTGACTCACTTTTGACGCTGACTGTAGCAAGCACAGTAAATTGGAACAGTTTACAAAAATTTGTATACGCGAAACAACTTCTGAAGGGTGCTGCGATGTTGTATGTAAGAGGATTGACAGGAATCCGCAGTTGGGATAAACTCAAAGCAGAGTTCATTGAAGTATTTGGGAAAACATTGTGCGCATCAGAAATACACAAGATATTGAAAAACAGAAAGAAGCAAAGAGATGAGTCATTGTTGGAATATTTGTATCGAATCATTGAAATTGGCAAATCAATAAAACTAGATGTCGAAAGTGTAGTAGACTATTTTATAGAAGGTGTACCAGACTCGAAATCAAACAAAACAGTACTCTATGCAGCAAAGACGATTAGAGAATTAAAAATTCAAATCGAAGTCTACGAGAAAATTTAAGCTCTGTTTACATTAGAGATTTTTTGTGTAGATATATCAACAAAAAGTGTAGATAAATTACGTTTTGTGTTTACACTGAACAGAAAATCTACGAAAGTTTTCTTTCGAGCAGATAAATTTGGAAAATATCTACATTGCTATCTACAAGGTGTTTACACTGACTACACTTTCGAGCAGAATGTAGATAATGATAGAGGGCGCTACTGTTTCGCTTTTGACATACTGATTTTTGACATTAAAAAATTATTCCCAAAAATAAATTAACAAAAAAAATTAGAAAAGTTGGAAATGCGCCAGAAACAATATGCATCATCAAAATCGATTGTGGAAGAAATCATAGATCGCAAAAATAAATGCTAGGAATGCTGAGAACGTTGGATTTTACCAGCAGTTATTGAAGCAGTTGAAGGAAGGAGTCGCAGCTGTGTGCCAACATTTTTTCAAGAATTGCATTGTGAAATTATTGATATTATTGAGTATGGGTACACCGTACATTCAAAAACAGTACACTCGCATCCGTCATTTGATATTATAATATTCATATAATAACTATATGTACACATAATCGCATTTCCCACGCATTTTTTTTTTTGGTGAAGGCGCCATTTTACTCTTTGTTTTTGTTCTTCCTTTGATTCTTATTCCCAAATTGGGACGAATTTTTAGAAGTGTCAAAAAAATCTCTAGTGTAAACAGAGCTTAAGAGTCGAAGTTTTAGAGAGAAAAAACAAGACAATGTCAAGTCGGACGATATAAAAGAAGAAACTCAGACAGACGGGAAAAAATGTTTTAAGTGCGGAAGTGAATCACATCTTGCTAGAGAATGTGCAAAGGGCATTAAATGCTTCAAATGTCAGCAGATGGGTCATATAGCTAGGCTATGTAAAAACAATGAAGTAAAGGTGAATGATGTTAAAAATAAAGCAGATATTGGTAATAAGCAAAGGTTAAGAAAACGAGATGCTTCAGGCCATATATTTAAAGCAGTCAGAGTAGTAGGCTTTAGCTTCCCAGCATTAATAGATTCGGGCTGTGATCTAAGCTTGCTTAGAGAAGACTCACTAGTCAGAATGAAAAAAGTCAATGTGAACAGAAACGACGTTCGATATTTGGCAGGCATTGGAGAAAAGTCAATGTGAACAGAAACGACGTTCGATATTTGGCAGGCATTGGAGAAGGTCGGTTGAGTACATTAGGTAGTTTTGAAACAGATATTGAAAGTAATTGATATTGTGCTGAGAGACGAGGGTGCCAAGTTTGTTTCCAAAGAAATCAAAATTTCGGACGCATTTTGAGAGTTTAAGGCATTGTGCATGAATTAATCAGGAAGCGATTATTGATAAAGTGGATTTAAACGAATTTCGCATCCATGTATCGCCAGGATCGTGAGAAATTTTTAAAATTTAATAAAGTGGTTAAAGACCTTTCGGCTGAGTGTGACACGGTAGTTGACTTGCTTGGCAATTACGATTTCGAGCCGCCACTGTTGTCTTTATCACCCTCTCCTCTGACTCATCTATCTTTGCCAAATCCTATAGCTCCTATTCGCGTCACTTCCCCTCCCTCTAAATCCACCACTGTCCCCACCCCCATTCCCTCTCCTGCCATTACTACAGTCCCTTCTCCGATGCCCTCCACTGCTCCATCACCTGTCTCCATCCCTGTACAAATTCCTTCATCTGTTTTCTTCCCTACTTCTGTGCCGCCTCCCGTATCATTACTACTGAAGTGCAGTGCAGTAAATGGTACTGCCTCTACTTCTAAACGTGGCACGCAAGCTTCTTCAAAAGAAGCTAAATCTAAGGCTAAGAAGTCAAAAAAGGCACCACAACTGCCTCCTCCTCCGGCGTCCTCTCTACCCTTATCGGCTAACCCAGATATTTCATCTGCTGAACCCCCTACTGTTGTGATTGTTTCTCCACCAGTCATTTCACTCAACGTGGTTGCACCAAGAAAGCAGATATTCCTTTCTCAGTTGTCTGCAGATACCAGTTGTGAAATTATTTCTGAGTTTATTGCTTGCAAGATCAACGCTGATGTAAAAATTCAAAAATTTTCATTTTCATCACCTGGAGAGATAGCATCATTTAAACTTAGCGTTCCAAATGATGCTTTCATAACTTTATGTGACCCAGCGTTTTGGCCTGCGCATATGGTGGTGCACGAATTCAAGCCCAAAAAAAGGTCTCGTTCCACTTCATCCATTTCTTCCGTTCCAAGAAACTAATTGTGCGTTCTGACCATCTTTCGATTACCTACCAAAACGTTAGGGGTCTACTGCCCAAACTTAGCAACCTCTACAGAAATAGTATTTCATTTGATGTTGACATCGTTGCTTTTTCTGAAACTTGGCTTCACCAAGGCATATTATGCAACGAGATTTTTTGCGATAAGTTCGTCACCTACAGATGTGATCGTCTTTCGCGTCGTGGGGGTGGTGTGCTTATAGCTGTAAACTCACGTCTCCACTCTGAACCTATTCAACTAGACGAGGTTACTGACATAGAATTTATTGGAGTGAAGATCTGTTTGGCTCAGCTAGCTGTCTTCGTTACGTGTTCATATATTCCTCCCGGTTCTGGTATGGAGGTGTATTTGAATCACGTAGAGTCGATAAAGTCGATATATGACCTTGTAGAGGACAGAGATTTTCTCATTGTACTCGGTGACTTCAACCTTCCTCACATTTCTTGGTCCTACTCCAGTGATTCAAATTTCTTAATACCTTCTGGGCAGTATGACTTTGTAGATAATCTCTTAGATGTACCTCTTTTTCAGATGAACGGAGTCGTGAATTCAATAAATAGATCTCTCGATCTTGTATTGACTAACGACTCAAATGGTATTGTTGTGTCTAGATGTGACCCATTGTCTTTGTCGGAAGATTCTTTTCACCCGACGTTAGGTATAATCCTCGGTCTACCTTGTCTCTCTTCCATTTCGACTAATGCCCCACTTCAGAGCCACCTTTGTTTTTGTAAAACTAATTTCGATCTATTCATTTCTTTAATCGATCAGACAGATTGGTCGCTATTAAATAGTTGCAATGACATCCATTTGGAAACTAAGTTCTTTTACGATACCCTATATAGCTTCCTCAATGTCCCTGTTCC
Source organism: Phortica okadai (assembly GCA_034638295.1). Taxonomy (NCBI): domain Eukaryota; kingdom Metazoa; phylum Arthropoda; class Insecta; order Diptera; family Drosophilidae; genus Phortica; species Phortica okadai. The sequence goes on along the minus strand of CM067848.1, from coordinate 15,386,591 downwards.
AATTAACTCTTCTCCAACGATGTCTTCTCGTCCACCTTGGTTTTCCCGTCAATTATCATATCTTAAAAATGTCAAATCCAGACTCTATAAAAAATTTAAATTGTCTGGTTGTTCGATCTCAGTTTTTCTCGCTTAATAACAGCCGCTATAATAAATACTTGTCACGTCGTAAACGTCAATTTTCACGCGACCCCAAAACATTCTATATATTTGTTAACTCAAAGCGTAGAACTGCGTTATACCCGTCGTCAGACTCCCTTAATGACAAATCGGCTTCTGATGATCGTGGAATTTCAAACTTGTTTGCCTAGTTCTTCCAAACAACTTACTCGTCGTCAATTTTTTCGGGTACCTCATATCCATACCCAATAACATCCATCAATGGTTTTGTTCCACCTTTTTATACCCTGCACATACAGTGTGTCGGGGTATATTAAGTTTGTTTGAACGAAATGTATGTAACGCACAGAAGGAGGGGAGGGGGACCCCATAAAGTATATATATTCTTGATCAGAATGACAAGAGAAATCGATTGAGCCCTGTCTGTCTGTCCGTCCGTCCGTCTGTATTCACCAATGGTTCTCGGAAACTGTAAAAGCTAGAGACTTGAAATTTGGAGGGTAGACTCGTGATGCTTGGCACTACATCAAGTTTAAACGGTTTTGTGTCACGCCCTCTCTTTCCCGCCCAACCAGCACCACCCACTTTTTTAAAACGCTATAACTCGAACACCCGAAGAGATAGAAACATGAAAGTCGGTATGTAGACTCAGCTTGAAGAGCTCTACAAAACTGCATACCATAATTCCCCCTCCCCTTGATTTCCCCTTCCCCAGTTGTTTTCTCTAAAAAGCAATATCTCCAAAACTAATAAACTAAAAATATGAACATGAAATTTTATATACAAGCTCAGTAAATATATATCTTTAAAACTGCATACCACAAAATTTCCCTCTGTTCGAAAGTTGCCCCTCAATGACCGACAAACTAAAATTTTTCGTAAATTCAACTTTTTTTGACCAATTTACTTGATATTTTGAACACTTTTCGATCGGGAGATCAAATCAACATTTTTTTTGTAGATTTAGGGTGTTACACCACCTACTGTGTGTGCAGGGTATTATATTGTCGAGTATACTCGACTATAGCGTCCTTACTGGTTTTAATTATGACTGTGTCTTAAAAAATTTATTGGCGGTAAAAAATTCTTTTTCCCCCGGCCCTGATAATGTGCTTAACAGGTGTGCGAAATCGTTGTGTAAGCCGTTATTGAAACTCTTCAAATTGTCACTTCTTAATGATTCGTTCCCCTCTATTTGGAAGGAATCGTTTATGATTCCTTTTCAGAAGAAGGGTAGTAAATCGGATATAACCAATTATAGAGGTATATCCAAGTTATCGGCGATTCCCAAAGTTTTTGAAAAAATTATTATTGAAAGCTTGCAACATAGTTGTATTCTCTTCTTGAATACTGTTGTTGCGTATGGTCTCCACAGTACATAAAACACCAAGACCGCATTGAGTCAGTTCAGAAGCAATTTCTCCTATTTGCGCTTCGTGGTCTCAATTGGAATCACAACTCTAGGTTACCGTCATACTATGAAAGGCTCCTTCTGATTGACCTTCCATCTTTAGCTCATCGCAGGACTGTTTTAGGGACTGTTTTTCTTCATAAACTTATTAATGGTTTAATTGATTCGTCAGACTTACTCAGACGCATTAGTTTCAGCGTCCCACGACGCACTACCAGAAACTTTGTCCCTTTAGCTTTGCGTATTATGTATGAATTATAATAATCTTTATCACGTCCTCTCACCTGAAGTCTCTCTCACGACACTTGATTGACTATTCTGCGCTACTTAAGATAAGTAGATGGTGTACAACGGCTTGGATAATCGCTTCTTGGATTGATGAGCGGACGGAAGAGTTCTCCCACTCTTTGGAACCGAAGTCTCTGACCACATGTGGCTGTGAGTTGGGGCATAGCTAGCATAGTGGCAATAAATTTCCCCCACCGGGTCAGAGACTTCTTAAAACTTAATTTCCTTATTTTTGCTTACCAAAAAAGTTTTGTTTTTCACCTTGTGTTTTTTTTTTATACTTTTCACGTATGTGAAATAGTATAATAACTTTGTGCTGAAGTTTGTAACAGATCGGAATATTCATTTTCGCCTATATAAAGTATATATCTTCTTGATCAGGACGACAAGACGAGTTGATTCAGCCATGTCCGACTGTCTGTATATATACAATCTCCTCCCACAGTTTTGAAGATATCGAGACTTCTTATTTGTGCGATCAACTCATTTGTCGGATCCATACCACTGGAACTGGTAGCCCCCATACGAAAAGAAGAAGAAAAGTGAACAAACCTTGAATCGTTGTATGGAAAACTTTTTTGTTTTGTATGATAGAGTGCTGAAATCTTAAACATAGTAGTTCTACATAGTCCGACTACATGCCTGAAAGTTTCACTGAGATCGGGAAACTGGAACTGGTAGCTCCCATACAAAATGAAGAAGAGGAAGAGAAGCAATATTCATGTCGTTGTATGGACAACTTTTTTTAACCAATTGACTTGAAACTTTACAGTTATGTTCTTAGGGAGGAATGAAAACTATTTTGACCAAAAGTGGGCGTAGCCATGCATTGCCACGCCCACTTATAGCTAAACTTGACCCGTTGTATGGAAAATTTTTTTGTTTTTTAACCAATTGTCTTGAAACTTTACAGACATGTTCTTAGGGAGGAATGAAAACTATTTTAATCAAGGCCACGCCCACTTATAGCTTAACTTGACCGGTTGTATGGAAAACTTTTTGAAGTGAAACTTCTTTAGCATGGGTGCGATTTGAAACTCGATGAAACGACATGAAAAGAGACAGACTATACATTTATATGATTTAGCATGCGAAAGAATGAAATAGAATATAGAATGATAGTCTGTAGTCATAAACTTAGTAGTCATAAAAAAATTAACAACAACAACATGCTTAGTTGTAATTTTGGCATTCCTCTTCAACCGTCACTTTCGCCATCTGGCGCATATGCAACAACAACTAACCTGGCATGTGTACTCCAAATATTATAACAACTCTTGTTGTTGCTATTTTCGGCGTAAGCAAGCACAGTGTGGTTGTGGCTACCTATGGCACTGTCTGAACTTATACATTGTGTTTGTTGTTGCCCTCTACTTAGCGTGGCTAAATAACGTCGCTAATCAGCTTCATAATATATGAGCCACGAATACATCTACAATTCGCGTCCTCACAATTTTGTTAAATTTTGCAATTGACTATCATACTCTTTCCATTGCTGTGATTAGCAAATGAAAACAATTAACTTACAAATTCACAATATTCCGAAACTGAACACTAATAATAAATTATATATGCAATCAATAAAATCAAGTAGATTCCACACATTGGAGCATTGGTAGTTAACTTGACTCTGTTCTTCGGGAGACACTTTGCACATTTGAATTAATTCTTCTTCTTCGCATTTATGCATTCAAAAATGAACACATTCCAACTTGTCCAAATAATAGGGTTGGTACATACTTATTTTCATAAAATGTACTATTTTTACGAGTTTTTTTTAACCATTTCAAACACAACTTCACATTAATTATAACTTTAAAATTATTTCAACAATTTAATTCGAATGTACTTCTCAATCTTCGAAACTTGATACAAGCAGATTGGCGAGGCTAATGGTTTTCCAGCTCAAAAAATTTGGTAGATTTGGGAAGCGTTTTTTAAACGCAGATATTAATGGGGAAACCAAAAAGTTTATTTCTTGGTAAATAATTATTTCTAACAACTCAAAAGAAGGCTAAATATAATAAAATCTGAGAAAATTGTCAGAGATCTTGCAAGAGTGTGGAAATATCTGTAATATATTTTCCTTTTTATACTCTTCACGCAAGTGAATAGTATTATAACTTTGTCCTGAAGTTTGTAACAGCAAGAAGGAGTGGAGGGGGACCCCATAAAGTATATATATTCTTGGTCAGCTCGACAAGACGAGTTGATATAGCCATGTCCGTCTGTCTGTGAATATGCTATCTCCTCCCACAGTTTTGAAGATATCGAGCTGAAATTTTGCACAGAGTTTTCTCTAATGTGTGGTCAAATCATTGGTCGGAACCGACATGATCGGATTATTGGAACTGGTAGCCCCCATACGAAATGAAGAAGAAAAACAAATCTGAATCGTTATATGGAAAACTTTTTTGTTTCTTAACCAATTGACACGCAACTTCACAGTTATGTTCTTGGGGAGGCAGTAAAACCATTTAAAAAAAAGAGGCATGGTTACGCCCACTTTTACCAAAAATCAATAATTTGCATATCTCCGGTACCCAATGAGCAAACACAATGAAAATTTGTATATAGGCTAATTAGATGAAGAGAAAATATATACAGTCAAAAAAATAGGTGTGCCATAAGAAATAAGCGTGAACAGTATTTAAGCTTCAGCCTTGCTGAAGTTAGCGTCCTTACTGGTTATTGTTTCATTTTGAAATCATCGATCTGAAATATTTCACAGATCCTCCAATTTTATTACCATAAATCATTGATGAGAGAAAAAAAACAAATTTACGGCATTGCAATGAAAACGTATTTTGTTTTTTTCAATTTTCAATTGACTTGAAACTTCACACTTTTTGTCTTAGGCCCAGTTTCACTCTGCACAACGAAAGTGAACCGCACTCTTCAAATGGTACAATAGTACGTAGTTATATTAGTTTCGTGTAAAACACAACATGGGTGCAATACACATAGCAATCACACAAGGAAACTTTGTATAAATGATGCATGTCTTCTCCCAATGAAAAGTAAACGACTTCCGATGTCAGTAATTCCATATGATGTGAGACTACCTGGTTGAATGCTGCTATACAAGCTCATTTATCAAATTCATTTATATTGATTGGGACATATTTAATTTTTATTTTTTTGACAGACAAATTTAGTTCTGTTTTGACATTAAAAAACATAAATAGAAAAAGTTAAAACAGAGTAGTGAACTCGGGGTTAACCCTAGAATGTAGTAGGGTTAACTCGAAAATGGACAGAACAAGATCGAATATAGCGCCCTTACAGGTTTTTTGATTCTTTTAAAGAAAGTTTCACTTCAAACACGTGTACTGTGTTGCACGCGATTTTTTTTGTTTTTTAACCAATTGACTTGAAACCTTACAGTTATGTTGTTAGGGAGGCTTGAAAACTATTCATTTACTTTTTTTTTATAGTGACACAACGTGAAAAGTGTCATAGCTTCAGCCTTGCTGAAGATAGCGTCCTTACTGGTTTTTTTATACCCTGTACACACACTGTGTATCAGGGTATATTAAGTTTGTTTGAAACGGTTTGTATGTAACGCATAAAAGGAGGGGAGGGGGACCCTATAAAGTATATATATTCTTGATCAGGATGACAAGACGAATTGATATAGCCCTGTCTGTCCGTCCGTCCGTCCGTCCTCACCAATGGTTCTCGAAAACTATAAGAGCTAGAGACTTGAAATTTGGAGGATAGACTCGTGAGGTCAAACGCTAGATCAAGTTTGAAGGATTTTTTGCCACGCCTAATCCTTTCCGCTCATCAAGCACCACGCATTTTTTCAAAAGGCTGTAGCTCGAAAACCTGATGAGTTAGAAACATGAAAATGAGTATGTAGACTCAGTATGTATAGCTCTACAAAACTTCATACCACATTTTTCCCCCTCCCTTTCGTTTCCCCTCAAAAAGTTATTTTCTTAAAATTGCTGTACCTCCTAAACTATAATAGATACAATGTATGCAAGCTCAGTACACATACCTTTATAAAACTGCATACCACAAAAGTTGAAATTTGGCATAAATTGCTCTTTGAACACTGCTTTATCCTATTTGTAACAAAAACCGTACTTAACACTGCGAAAACTATTAAAGCTAGAGACTTGAAATTTGGTAGATAGAGTCGTGTGGTCGAACACTAGATCAAGTTTGAAGGAATTTTTGCCACGCCCATTCCTTCCCGCCCATCGAGCACAACCAAAGGTCATTTTTTTCTTAAAATTGCTTTATCTCCTAAACTATAAAATGTACAATGCTGAAATTTTGTACCTTTTCAAAACTGCATACAATAAACTACCACTTTCCCTGCAAAGACCAACAAACTAAAATTTTGCAGCAATGCTTTGTAACAAAATCCGTACTAAAGCGCCATCTAATGGCAACATTTCACTGTGAGCCCTGCCTTTCCTTAGCAAATACACAAACCATATCGTGGTACACTGCTTTTGCTGTCGGCGAATGATTAACGTGTTATCAACTTAGGTTTGTGTACAGGGTATTATATAGTTGAGAAAACTCAACTATACCGCTCTTACTGGTTTATATTTTATATTATATTATTTTTATATTTACTGATACTTTTAACTATTAGTTTTATTATATTATTATACTTTTTTATGTTGTATTATATTATATAATAAGTCTTTTATCAATTTTACTAAAATAACCCTCAATTGTTATAAATTATATAAATAAATAAATAAAATCATTTAGAAACAAAAGAGAAAGAGAAGTTAAGAAAATGTATCTCTGTGTACACTCCACAGAAAGTGATAGAGTCACCAATTGAGATGAAAATAAGTGTCGAGGATAGTACACCCGTATATGAACCTCCGCGAAGAACTTCGTATACAGACAAATGTATTATCGGCAAACAAGTGCAGGAACGGTTAGAAAAAGGAATTGTTGTACCTAGTACATCGGAGTATGCGGCTCCAGTTGTTTTAGTAACGAAAAAAGATGGGTCGAAAAGGTTTTGTTGCGATTATAGGAAGATTTACGAAAAGATTATTAAAGATCGATTTCCGATGGCACTGATAGATGACGTACTAGAAAGACTTTACGGACAATACGAATTTAGGCATGTGCCATTTGGTATAACCAATTCACCAGCAGAGTTTTGTAGGTTTTGAGAGAGTTAATTGGAAAAGGAGTGGTTATCACATATATGGACGATATAGTGATTCCAGCAAACAGTGTAAAAGAAAGCATAGAGAGACTTAAGGAATTTTTAGAAACAGCTAGTAAGCAGGATTGTCTACAAAATGGGAAAAGTGTCAGATTGCAAAGCAGAAAATCAAATTTTTAGGGTATTGGACGAAAAGACGCACAAATAGAACTAAACGATGAACAGAAGTTTGCATTTAAACAATTGAAAGATGTGTTAGCAACTCCGCCAGTATTGAAAATATATAATCCGAATGCTCAGACCGAGGTACATACAGACGCGTCCAAGTTCCGTTATGGAGGTGTATTGGTGCAAACAGATTCGTAAGATCAATTATTTCATCCTGTAGAATATATGAGCAGAAAAACTAAGCAGCATAAAGAGAAATATAGCGCGTATGAGTTAGAAGTGTTAGCACTAATTTATGCCTTGAAAAAGTGGTGATCATACCTTTTTTAGGTATAGAATTCAAAATTGTTACAGACTGTAATGCTTTCACAATGACAGTTAAGAAAACTGATGTACCACCTAGAGTAGCGCGATGGTTAATGCACTTACAGGAATTCAATTATTCAATAGAACATAGAGTTGGGACTAAGATGAGACACGTAGATGCTTTAAGTCGAATGTTCTGTTTACTAGTCGAGGACTCAGTAAAGCATCGTTTAATAGAATCCAAGAGTCAGATAAGTGGATAAAGGCAGTAAAACAAATTTTGAGAAGGGAAAAATACGAAGATTATTATTTGAAAAACAGTGTACTATTCAAGGATCTCGTTAAGGAACGTTTAGTAGTGCCAGAAGCAATGGAGGATGAAATAATAAAAATAGCACATCAGCAAGGACATTTTGGGTGTTAAAAGACAAAGGACTTAGTAGAACGTGATTATTACATAGCGAACGCACAAAGAAAACTAGAAAAAGTTGTTAAAAGTTGTGTCAATTGCTTAATAACGGACTCTAAGCAAGACAAAAAAGAAAGATTGCTATCACCGATCGACAAAGCTCGGGAACCATTAGGAACATACCACATTGATCATGTAGGTCCTATGACAGAAACGAAAAAGAAGTATAATCATATATTAGTCGTAGTAGACGGTTTTTCTAAATTTGTATGGCTATACCCAACAAAATCAACAGGTTCTGAGGAAGTAGTAGACAAACTCACAAAACAATCAGCAGTTTTTGGAAACCCCAGACGTATAGTAACGGATAGAGGCACATCGTTCACCTCAAATATGTTTAAGGAATATTGTGAAAAGGAGGGAATTCAACTTCTATATATTGCAACAAGCGTACCCAGAGGAAATAGTCAAGTGGGGCGTATGCATAAGATTGTTGTTCCAATGCTTAACAAACTGTGTCAAGATAATCAAGCTAATTGGTATTTACATACTGATACCGTTCAGAAAATAGTTAATAATACGCCGCCTAAAAGCACAAAAGTTGCACCTTATAAAATCATTACCGGTTTGGACAGGAAACTAAAAGAAAACGTTGTAATAAGCGATTACTTACAACAACTGAACTTACAAGACTTAGACCAACAAAGAGACAGTGTCAGAAACGAGGCTCATTTAAACATAGAGAAAATTCAGGAAGAAAATAGGAAGACATTTAATAAGAAACGAAAAGACAACATACAGTATAAGGTAGGAGATTTGGTCGCGATAAAGAGAACACAATACGGAACTGGAATGAAATTAAGACCAAAGTTTTTCGGGCCGTATAAAGTTATAAAGCAGTTAAACCACGAAAGATATGAGGTGCAAAAACTAGGAGAAAATAATGAGGGGCCAAAGAAAACAATTTCCGTTACAGAGTTTATGAAAAGAAGGGATCATTCAGGGACGAATGATGAGTCAGGGCGGCCGAATGTAGGAACTATATGTAAGCAGCAGCCCACTGCATCCCTATCCCTGACTAAAGTCAGTAAGGTTGGGATTATTAAGTATATTTTAGAGAATAGTGTTTTTGCAGGAGAATGCCAATTACGATTGGAGACACTTGAGTTTGGACAACAGAGCGGTACACATCGTCACTAAACGAGTGATCCTCGTTTAAATCTTATGTCAATAAGCGAAGCGATTCACATCGTCACTAAACGAGTGATCGATTTCTAACTACTATTAAGTATATAAATCGTGTTCGTTAAAACGCGTTGTCTTTTTTAATAAATATAAGCATCTGTGCTTTAACTATTAGCATCTATGCCACACTACTATGTTTGAAATTTCCCTTTATCTTCTAAAACAAAAAAGTTTTCCTTACAACGACTCAAGTTTGTTCTTCTTCTTTATTTCATATGGGGGCTGCCAGTTTCAGTAATCCGATATGGCCGGTTCCGACAAATGAGTTGATCGCACATAAAACAAGTCTCTGTTCAAAATTTCAGCTCGATATCTTCAAAACTGTGGGAGGAGATTGTATATAGACAGACAGACAGACGGACATGACTAAATCAACTCGTCTTGTCGTCCTGATCAAGAATATATGTATATACTTTATATAGTCGCAAAGGAATATTTCTGTTACAAACTACAGCACAAACTTATAATACTATTCAAATGCGTGAAGAGTATATTAGAAAAAGACTCGATATTTATAGAATAACACTGTAATGTGGCTAACTAAAAACATAAATCAATTCGATAATGATTCGTATTATAATTGCGTTGTTATTTCAACTCAAAGATGTCGAATTTTCAAAAAATTAAGTATATAATTGAAAGTTAAAATCAGTAAGGATGCTATAGTTCAGTATACTCGACAATATAATACCCTGCACACACAGTAGGCGGTACTACACCTCAAATCTAAAAACAAAATTTCATTTGACATTGCCCGATCAAATAGTGTTCAAAATATCAAGTAAATCGGTTTTATCGAAAGCGTTCATAAAATTTTTGATTTTTGCAAGCTGATTGTATGTAAGGCCCCTCTATGCGTCGTTGTATGGAAAACTTTTTTATTTTTCAAGATATGGGGCTGAAATTTCCAAATTAGTACTTCTTCAGACTGAATATCTAAAAGTGTCATTGAGATCGGACCTCTGGTACCTACCATATAAAATGTATAAGAGGAAGAGGAGCAAGCTTTTATTTGGATCGAAAAAATGGGCGTGGCACAAAAAAAGGGTGGGAAGAGTATATAATCTTCAGCAAAGCTGAAGATACCATTCTTACTCGTTTAAAATGCAAATTTATTAATTAAAAATGTAACATATTGAATAGTTTAAGTGCAGATTAATGGGAAAAACCATAAAGTTTCTTTATACATACGTACACAATAATTAAAATAAGGCTGAAAGGTCAGAGCTTTTGCAAGGATGAAAAAATCCTTATTATTGATTTCCTGTGACACCAAAATTTCTGTTTTGATTGTTTTTGACATCAAATCTCTAGTTAGAAAATAGTATCGTTTTGATGTACATATAGTTGTTTTTGTGTATATCGCTTCTTATGGACGAGCTGTTGCTGTTTTTATAACTGTTGGGCGGTTGGTTTTGTGTGAGTATGATGAAAGTTCCATTGAAATTGAAATGCAGTATGATCACACGACTCTACCTTCCTAATTTCAAGTCTTCAGCTCTCAGGGTTTCCTCAAACCATTGGTGAGGACGGTCTTGCCTAACTCGAATAAATAAATAAATTATTTTTTCACTATTTAGACAAATTTCATAGTTTTCACTGTGTGATACTCAAGGTCCTACGTAACAAAGAATGCTAGCAAAGTTGTTGTTCTTTCTAATCGACTTTACTTTGTGCTTTGAAATAAAAAAAAAAAATTAACATTGCAATGGAAGTGACAGCATTTAAAGAGAAAAGAGGTGCAGTTCGTTATGCGACAGAGATATAATAATTCATATATCTTACAAGCATATCACAATGTTACATATAAAAGTGTTTAATAGACAATACGCACGCAGAAACAAGTCTTATGTATTGGCCACAATGTTAAGGGCTTCCTTCTTTTAGTTTAAAACTATTCGCCTTACTCATCCCAAAGAAACTTACCAGAACGCTTAAGGGGTCTGCATGAGGTTGGCGGTTGATAAATACAGGTTCTGAATTTCTACCAATTAGAACATTTTCTCTTGATTAACAAATGTTTGCGTCATTCTCACATACGATATTTGCAGTGTTCTCTCAATTAAGGAGAGAGAGAAAAGTCGTCAGAGCCGCAGAAAATATTTCCTCATCTACCACATAGAGTAAATAGCCTTCGGCGTGACACAAGAAATTTATTGTCTGAGGCACCCCAACATCGACACTCTTTCCATTAAAAAAATGGAGTAATTAGAATTTCGGCAAGTGGAAATACATTTCACTTTAGGCTTTAGTTAACTGAAATTGGAGTGAGATGTGTTATGTTTATGTGTATGTCCGTGTGTAGGTTGATGAGTTGTGTATTCGTGGGCGAGGTGATGGTGTGGTAGAATAAATGTTGAAACGTTTTGGTAAGTTTCTGCCTGCTGCTTTTATTACTTTGCAGAAGGCAATACGATAAAGCCGCAGGAGTTCACCGCCATGCATCAAATAGTTTCCACGCAATGACTTTACAGAAATATTCATATGTATGTACCCTCATAACGGAAAAATTATAACTTATATTATTGCCAAAGCATATTAGAGTAATGCTCTAAAGGTGTTGTTTAAAAACAAAGTACATGTCTCCAATGCACACGCGGAGGAAACTTTAAGAAAACTTACTGCATTAGAATGAAACGAATGAAAGCTAATTAAGGTTTTTATTCAGACTCTGTATTTTTATATCCTGTTCACTAACTATCCCGGGATTTAAGTGTTTTCGAACTCCCAAAAATCCCGGTATTTTACCTGCTCAATCCCGGGATATTTGGGACTTCGATTTTTATCCTCTTCACGCTGAACCTTGTAACAGATCGAAATAAACGTTTCCGACTATACAAAGAATATATATTCTTGATCACCTCGACAAGACGAGTTAATATAGATAGACGAGTAATAATAGATAGAACCAGGATCTTTTAACAGGTCGATTCTGTTATTCATTAAGCAGATCAAGTTTATTTTGTTTTTCCCTTTTTATACCCTGTACACTTACTGTGGGGTATATTGTGTTTGTTTGAGCGAAAAGTATGTAACGCACAGAAGGAGGGCAGGGCGACCCTATAAAGTGTATATACTCTTGATCAGGACAAGAGAAATTGATTAAGCCATGTCCGTCCGTCCGTCTGTCTGTCCCTATTCACCAATGGTTCTCAGAAACTATAATAGCTAGAGACTTGAAATTTGAAGAGTAGACTCGTGATGCTCGGCAGCAGATCAAGTTTGAACGGTTTAGCGTCCTTACTGGTTTGACTTAGTTTATTGGTGAGGGGGGCAAATAACTGGAGCAACCTCGGGTAAGAAATTTGCAAAAGTCGTATTTTCTCGGTTGCTTTTTGAGATAAGAACACCCAATTTGGAGTGCATAAAGCTGTCTCAAACCCCAAGAAGCTACACCAAAAAAAATGAGCGCCCACATATAGTAATAATTTGAAACGCTTAAATCTCAAGAACCATAAAATCTACAAGAATGAAACTTTGCATGTATGCTATTGGGTTAGAGTGTAGTAAGATTCAGTTTTAAAATGGGCGTGGCCACGCCTACATATAGTCAAAATAGACAACCGTTATGGAACGAGTCGTCGAACCGTCTGGAACGAATTGGTCTAAAAGAGTAAAACTTGGAATATATGAAATTGAGTGACAATTAAATCTTTTTCAATTAAAAAGTGGGTGGGGCAACGCCGTCAAACAGTCGTTAAAAATTGAAGGTGCAGAGTATGTCGGAGTCGGCCGTATTGCTGACATTTTCGAAAAAAATATCGGCCTTCATTGGTGAGCTACGCAAGTGGGTCAACCTCATACAAAACGGAGTGACTTAACAAAAATTTAAGTCGTTTGAAAAATCTCAAGCTTCAAGACAGTCGAACCTTCTCCTAAGTGGAAAAGGCCTCATCCTTCTCTAAATATTCCCATTCCGACAACTCTATGTCTTCCGGAGGAAACCTCGAAATTCTTTTCGCCGCTTCTATTGTGCGTTGTGCACGAGTTCAAATTTAAAGACCGTATTGCTGCAACAAACTGATTCCCGTAGCACCGCTTCAGTTCTGACAGTCAGTTTTCAAAATGTCAGAGGGTTGAACTCAAAGCTATCTTTTCTTTACTGAAAAAGTTTATCATTATCTTCAGTAAATATAAATCTTGAAAACTGTATACCACCATCATTGGAACTTGTAGCCCCATACGAAAAGAAGAAGAAATAGAAATTTGAATCGTTGTATGGAAAACTCTTTTGTTTTGTATGATAGAAAGCTTAAATTTAAAACATAGTACTTTTACATGGTCCGACTAAATGCCAGAAAGTTTCATTGGGATCAGGCAACTGGAACTGGTACCTGCCATACAAAATGAAAAAGAGGAAGAGAAGCAAGATTCGGGTCGTTGAATGGAAAACTCTTTTGTTTCTTAATCAATTGACTTGAAACTTCACACTTATGTACTTGGGGAGGCATTAAAACTATTTTGACAAAAATGGGCATGGTTACGTCCATTTCTAGCCCAAATTAATAATTTGCATATCTCCGGTACCCAACGAGCAAAAACAATGAAAATTGGTGTATAGGCTAATAAGATCAAGAGAAACTATATTCAGTCAAAAAAATGGGCGTGGCACAAGAAAGTGCGTGAAAAGAATATAAGCTTCAACCTTGCTGAAGATAGCGTCCTTACTGGTTCTACACTTCATTTTGCGATCTTCTATCTCGTCGGCTTATAGAGAAATCTCATTTTAAAGTCTTTCTCTATATGGGCGGTGCCACGCCTTTATGTCCGATTCTTATGAATCTTTGTTATACGGTCAAGGATGTATAAAAACAGGTAATTGCTATGTTCCATCTGTTTTTATCTAAGAACAAAAAAGTTTGTCTATCAAAAACCGAATTTTTAATCGATTATTCCTATGGGAGCTATCTGATATAGTTGTCCGGTCTTTACCAAATTTGCAGTGTGTTTTTATTGACGTCTAAAATGTTAATATGCAAAAACTAGTAAAGGCGGTATAGTCGGGTTTACTCGACAATATATGTAATACCCGGCACACACAGTAGGCGGTGCCACACTCCAAATCTACAAAAAAATTTCGGTTTGCTATCGCCCGATCAAATAGTGTTGAAGTCAAAAAAAATGGAATTTACGAAAAATTAGAGTTTGTTGGTCATTGAGTGGTAACTATGATAAAGAAGAGAATTTTGAGGTATGCAATTTTAAAGATATATATCGCTTGCTTACTGCAAGACCGGCATAACTCAAAATTTGCCGTTTCGAGAAAAACGCGTTTAAAGTTTTCAAGTTGCACTTACTTCCATAAAGAATGAAAAACTAAAAATTGCATAACTCAAAAACTATTAACAATACAAACATGAAACTTTGACACAATATAAAGCTTTAGTTAATGATAATTTCTGCATAATTAACTCAAAAATCGCATTTTTCGAGTTATGACAGTCTTGCAGTAAGCAAGCGATAGCTACTGAGCTTGTATACAGGTTTATACCTCTGTTAGTTTTGGAGATATAGCTTTTTTAAGAAAAATACTAGGGGAGGGGAAATTAAGAGGAGGGGATAAACTTGTGGTATGCAGTTTTGTAGAGCTACTCTAACTGAGTCTTCATACCGCCTTTCATGTTTCTATAGTTTTGGATGTTCGAGTTATAGCGTTTTGAAAAAGTGAATGGTGCTGAATGGGCGGAAAGGAGTGGGCGTGGCACAAAAACATTCAAACTTGATCTGCTGCCGAGCATCACGAGTCTATCCACCAAATTTCAAGTCTGTAGCAGTTGTAGTTTCCGAGAACCATTGGTGAATACGGACAGACGGACGGACATGGCTTAATCAATTTCTCTAGTCGTCCCGATCAAGATGTATATGCTTTATGGGGTCCCCCTCCACTCCTCCACTAAGTTACATACATTTAGCTTTTGCACAAACACAAAATACCCTGATACACAGTATGTATCAGGGTATAAGTAGAAACCAGTAATGACACTATCTTCAGCAATGCTGAAGCTTATATACTTTTCACGCACTTTCTTGTGCCACGCCCATTTTTTTGACTGAATATATTTTCTCTTCATCTTATTAGCCTATACACCAACTTTCATTGTTTTTGCTCATTGGGTACCGGAGATATGCAAATTATTGATTTTTGCTAAAAGTGGGCGTAACCATGCCCATTTTTGTCAAAATAGTTTTAATGCTTCCCCAAGAATATACAGGGGTGTGCTGGAGAACAACTGTTGTTTTCGAAGTGAATTGTTTTCAAATCAATCGTTGGAGTGCCAGAAAACTCTCAGATTTTGTGATTTCGAACATTAGTCTTCGAAAAAGGCAGAGTTGCATACAAAAACCAGTAAGGGCGGTATAGTTGAGTATTCTCAACTATATAATACCCTGTACACACACCTATGTTGATAACACGTTAAACATTCGCCGACAGCAAAAGCAGTGTACCACGATATGGTTTGTGTATTTGCTAATAGTGAGGCAGGGCTCACAGTGCAATGTTGCCTTTAGATGGCGCTTTAGTACGGGTTTTGTTACAAAGCATTGCTGCAAAATTTTAGTGTGTTGGTCTTTGCGGGGAAAGTGGTAGTTTTTTGTATGCAGTTTTAAAAAGGTATGTTATCTGAGTTTGCATACAAAATTTCAGCATTGTATTCTTTATACTTTAGGAGATACAGCTATGTTAAGAAAAAAATGACCTTTTGTTGTGCCCGATGGGCGGGAAGGAATGGGTGTGGCAAAAATTCCTTCAAACTTCATCTAGTGTTCGACCACACGAGACTATCTTCCAAATTTCAAGTCTCTAGCTTTAATAGTTTTCGCAGTGTTAAGTACGGTTTTTGTTACAAATAGGATAAAGCAGTGTTCAAAGAGCAATTTATGCCAAATTTTAATTTGTTTGTCTTTGCGTTGTCACACAGCGTTAAAAATGAAAGTTTGTGGTATGCAGTTTTAAAAAGGTATGTTTACTGAGTTTGCATACAAAATTTCAGCATTGTATCTATTATAGTTTAGGAGATACAGCAATTTTAAGAAAACAACTTTTTGAGGGGAAACGAAGGGGAGGGGGAAAAAATGTGGTATGCAATTTTGTAGAGCTATACATACTGAGTCTACATACTCATTTTCATGTTTCTAACTCATCAGGTTTTCGAGCTACAGCCTTTTGAAAAAATGGGTGGTGCTCGATGGGCGGGAAGGAGTGGGCGTGGCAAAAAATCCTTCAAACTTGATCTAGCGTTTGACCTCACGAGTCTATCCACCAAATTTCAAGTCTCTAGCTCTTATAGTTTTCGAGAACCATTGGTGAGGACGGACGGACGGACAGACAGGGCTATATCAATTCGTCTTGTCATCCTGATCAAGAATATATATACTTTATAGGGTCCCCCTCCCCTCCTTCTATGCGTTACATACAAACCGTCTCAAACAAACTTAATATACCCTAATACACAGTGTGTGTACAGGGTATAAAAAACACTTGGAATATTTGGATAACTACGAGAATTTGATTATTCTTCTCAAAATATAAAACAATAATGCACCTACACTTACAAAATGGATAACTTGAATGTCATTTCGGTATTCATTTTAAATTTCGACACAAGTATTTTTAAATTGTGCAGCGCGCCAAATTATATAAATATTAGGACAACCAAACTCTTTCCTATGATGTGTGATTGGCAAACAAATAACAATTGTCAACAAACAATGTACTACCGAATTGGAAATTGGAAAAGAGCAGCGAACAGAATAAAATCTGTCGAATCAAAAACATACCTCTTTCATCATTAGTTGTCTTGCATATAGAAAGGAAACGGCTATTATCCTTAGAAAAGCCTGCGCGTAGGCGCCTTAGATGTATATCGTGTTCTCTGTCGCAATCAATGTAAGAGTATTCATTACATTTACTTATAGTTGGGCACGACAATGCTTAAATATGATTTACTCCTTCGTCATTTGGAATAGTTGCCCTCCATATAATTATTAGATTATGAAGTAACGTGATTAGGACATTATGCTGAATCAATTGTATGAAAATCTGGTGCGCAGGAGAAACTAAATTTAAAGGTTTTCGTTTACATATTTGAGACCTTCCCATTCCCTTACGTCTCACTCAAAATAGCTGATTATTGACTTTTAAGCATGTAATGACCAACTTAAACAAAATCAATGGTTTGCCCTACACGCGGGGCACTATATAGAAATCTTATATCTAGGGAATCTACTCAACAAGGTATTCGCAATCCCCATATACTAATTTGCCACACGGTAGTAACAACGATAATCCCTCGTTCGGCTGCCATACCATTACATAATCCAATCCAAGTTCAAAACAAATTGAGAATTTGAACATAATTTTTTTGACAGTTGACTATTCTTCTTTACATTTTTGTATTCACAACAAACATTGAAAAATGTTCACATGCCAACTTGCAATAATAAGACTGTTGATATACATTTTCACTAAAATTACGTGAATCTTGGTTCTCTTCCTTTTCTTCATTTTGTATGGCAGGTACTAGTTCCAGTTGCCCGATCTCAGTGAAACTTACAGACATTTAGTCGGACTATATAAAACTGATATGTTTAAAATGGCCACGCCCACTTTTGGTCAAAATAGTTTTCATTCCTCGCTAAGAACGTAACTGCAAGGGTCAATTGGTTAAAAAACAAAAAAGTTTTCCATACAACGACGTGAATATTGCTTCTCATCCTCTTCTTCATTTTGTATGGGAGCTACCAGTTCCAGTTTCGCGATCTCAATGAAACTTTCAGGCATGTAGTCGGACTATGTAGAACTACTACGTTTAAAATTTCATCACTCTATCATCCCAGTGGACAAAAAAACGACAAATTTTTGAACGTCCACAAAACGTCCAAAAACGAGCTCGAAAACGAATGTTTTACGGATAAAAATCGGACATATCAGAAAATGTCCGCAAAATGCTCGCAATCGGACTTACAAACGAACCTAAAACGGATAAAATTCGGATGAAAAAATATTCGCAAAACATTCGCAAATTGCTCGTAAACGAATCACAAACGAAAGTTTTGCGGACAAAAAACGATCATTCACAAAACAATCGGAAAATGTTCGTAAACGGATTACAAACGAAATGTTTTCGGTTAAAAAACGAGTATTCTCAAAGTATTCGCAAAATGTTCGTAAAAGAACTCGAAAATTAATATTTTGCGGACAAAACGCGAGCACTCGCAAAATTCTCATAAAATGTTCGGAATCAGATTCTGAAACGAACGTATTGCGGACAAAAGACGAGTTTGAACAAAAATGTTTCAAATAAATAAAATTTATCAAATATCAAATGTTTCTATGTCGCCTGCTGTGGCTCTGAGTTTAGTGTGTTGGACTATGAAACCGAAGGTATGAGGTTCAAACCCCAGCGGCACCAGAATTTAAAAGTTTATTATATTAATGTTTACGAATTTAATTGTTCTTAATAATAAAAAATAAAGATATTAAATAAGCAAATTATAAAAAAAGTTAACTGCATTGGTAATAAAAAAAAACAACAATATATTCTGTTCCTTAAGATTGTTTCTATTTTTTAATTTTACAATTTTTTATTGGGGGAATAAACTGGGATTGAAACGAAAAAAACTGTTATTAATCAACCCGAAAAAGGTTCGTAAACGAGTCCGCAATCGGCTCTCAAAAGATTCGCAAAAGGGTCGCAAAAGATTCCGAAACAATACAAAAACGAGTTCGGAAACGATACGAAAACGAGTCCTAAAACGATACGAAAATGATTCCCAATTGTCCGTTTTCGACTATCGTAAACGAAATTTTCGTGCACACAAACTGAACGACTGATGATTAATTTTCGTATCGTTTTCGGATCCATTTACGATAGTTTTGTCCGGTTGAGTTTCGCAAAACTTTCGTTTACGATATCGTTAACGAGAATTTTGTCCACTGGGATACAAAACAAAAAAGTTTTCCATACAACGATTCAAGTTTTGTTCACTTTTCTTCTTCTTTTCGTATGGTGGCTACCAGTTCCAGTGGTCCGATATGGTTGGATCCGACAAATGAGTTGATCGCACAAATAAGAAGTCTCTGTGCAAAATTTCAGCTCGATGTCTTCAAAACTGTGGGAGGAGATTGTATATATACAGACGGACATGGCTAAATCAACTCGTCTTGTCGTCCTGATCAAGAATATATATACTTTATATATTCGGAAATGAATATTTCGATCTGTTACAAACTTCAGCACAAAGTTAATATACTATTTCACATACGTGAAAAGTATAAAAAACTTATACCGATACCTTTTTGTTCTTAAAACAAGTTAATATTGTACTGGAATCAAGAACCGACTACACTTAAATTACAACTAAAAAAATTTTTTGCGAGACTACGAACACTTTTTCGTTCAAGTAAGTTGACATTGTTCTTGAATCAAGGCCCAGTAGTTTTTCAAACTATTTCGGTTATTATTTCAATTTGATTTGTTTTATTTAAGAAATTGTTACAGTTAATTTAATAAACATTTAAACAACATATAAATATTATAATTAAATGGTAATTGGTGATTATTTATATAATAAACAGTAAGACTTTGGTGTACCAGGGGACTTGAACCTCTTACCTTCCGTTTCGTAGGACAACACACTAAGCTCTGACCCACAGGAAGCGACATACGCACACTTGATATTTCATAAATTTTATTTCTTGAAAACATTTTTGTTCCAAGAGAACAAAAAATATTTAGTAAACTAAATGGGGATTGAACCTCATATCTTTGGTATCATAGTTAAACACACTAAACTCTGAGCCAGTGGCGTAACAATAGGGTGGCAGGCTGGCAAAATGCCACGGGCCCCGACCCAAGAGGGCCCCGTCCAAAGAGGCCGCAAGCTCAAAATTATTTTTTTACATTGTACCTGAGTATTTTATTTTATTTGAAAAGTATATTTTTATAAAATCTGCTTAAAATCCAAGTTGAGACAACAAAAGACCATAATACAATTTCAAGTTAAATGTTAAGCATTTCAACCAACCTAAACAAAAAGATGTTGATTCATTTTTAGAGATGTACACGTTACCCGTGACGAGCAATGAAAATTTTTCTAGAAGAATTGGAAAGGTATCGAAATGAATTTGAAAATTTAAAAATGGAAGCAAATAGTGTAGCAGAAAAATGGACCATCACTTCTGAATTACTCATCAGAGGAAGGTAAAACGTCATTTTGATGAGTTTGCGAAGATGAGCATCTCCAAGATCCGGAAAGTTCGTTCAAAGGGAACATATTTTATCGAGTATTGGACATCATTATAAATCAACTGAAATCGCGTTTGCTTCTAATGATTGAAATTGTTTCAAATTTCAGTGTTTTGCAGCCATCCACTTTAAAAGGTTTGAATGACACCGATATATTAAAAAAATCTCTAGAATTTGTTGAGATATATAAAAAAGACATATCTGAATCATTTGACAGAGAAATTCTCAGTTTTCGATCCACTTTTAGAGACGAAATAGAAAAATCTTCGTATATTAGAGACCTTGCTGATTTATTAATAATAAAAAATCATTTTATGTCCCACAGCATTCCTGAAGTATGCACTGCATTAATGTTATATCTTACAATTCCTGTGACTACAGCGAGTGCTGGACGATCATTTTCAAAACTAAAATTGATAAAAACCTAATTAAGAAACTCTATGAGACAAGACAGGTTATGTAATTTGGCTATTCTGTCTGATGTTTTAGACACTTTTGCGGAACAGAAAGCTCGAACAAAAGATTTTTCTTAATAAATATCTTTCTTAATAATATTTAACAATATTTATTTTAATAAAAATCTTATTGAAATTAAATTGTTATTTTTATTTCAATGTAAATGTATGCAGATTTTTTCACGATGTTGTTCCTTCACCGAAAAGCTAACGAATAGATCATGAATGCATTGAGATATTATGTTCTAGGGATGAATGTAAAGTTTCCAATACGCATTGGGCTAGCGTGGGGACTACAGACCATTCCCTCTCGCCTAAGAGAGGAGGTCTATGGCCATTAGTAGGACATATACAACGTGTAATTGAGTACGCAGAAAATTTCTAAGTTTATTAAAATCAAACTGAGTACAATGTGACGATTTTTACTGATAGGGTCCCATGAAAAGAATTTGCCACGGGCCCCAGATGGTATAGTTACGCCACTGCTCTGAGCTACAGCAAGCAGCACAGAAACATATGATATTTGATAAATTTTAATTGTTTTAACATTTTTGTTATAAGAAGAAAGCGTTCTCATTTCAAGTTTGTTTGATTTCGGTTTAAATTGTTGTGTTCTTGTTTTGTTTTCCAGAATAAATTGTGTATGAAATGGCATTTTGTAGTTGATTCAAATCCATTTTGGTGTCGATTTTGATGTTAAGTACAAATCTTACTTATTTCGAGAAGATTTAGACCAGTTACAACTCAATTTGGTCTGTTGTTGATTCAAGTACAATCTGTGCTGTTATCAGACCGGACTTTTTTTCTCTATGTAGTCCAATTGGTTACATAACTTTTTGCTATTTAGTCAATATGGGGGCGTGCCAACGCCCATATTATAATTGAATATTGTAACACTCTAACCCAATATCATACACACCAAATGTCATTCCCGTAATTTACATGATTCTCGAGATATAAGCATTTTAAATTTGTACTAAGATTTCTATACTTTTCACGTATGTGAAATAGTATATTAACTTTATGCTGAAGTTTGTAATAGATCTAAATATTAATTTCCGACTATATAAAGTATATATATTCTTAATCAGGACGACAAAACGAGTTTATTTAGCCGTGTCCGTCTGTCCGTCCGTCTGTCTGTATATATACAATCTCCTCCCACAGTTTTGAAGATATCGAGCTGAAATTTTGCACAGAGACTTCTTACTTGCGCGATCAACTCATTTGTCGGATCCAGCCATATCGGACCACTGGAACTGGTAGCCCCCATACGAAAAGAAGAAGAAAAGTGAACAAAACTTGAATTTCACTTGTGTGAAATAGTATAATAACTTTGTCACGGAGTTTGTAACAGATCGAAATATTAATTTCCGACTATATAAAGTATATATATTCTTAATCAGGACGACAAGACGAGTTGATTTAGCCATGTCCGTCTGTCCGTCTGTCTGTCTGTCGGTCTGTCTGTCTGTATGTATGCAAACTAGTCCCTCAGTTGTGAAGCTATCGAGCTGAAACTTTGCACAGAGTCTTAGAATTTATTACGATGAATCATTCGTCGGAACCAGCATGATCGGATTATTGGAACAGGTAACTCCCATACGAAAAGAAGAAGAAAAATGAACAAAACTTGAATCGTTGTATGGAAAACTGTTTTGTTTTGTATGATAGAGTGCTGAAATTTTTAACATAGTAGTTTTACATTATCCGACTAAATGTCTGAAAGTTTCATTAAGATTGGATAACTGGAACTGGTAGCTCCCATATAGAAAGATGAAGAAAATTTCAATCTTTGTATAGAAAACTTTTTTGTTTCTTAATCAATCGACTTGAAACTTCACACTTATGTTGTTGGGGAGGCATTAAAACTATTTTGACAAAAATGGGCATGGTTACGCCCACTTTTAGCCCAAATAAAAAATTTTGCATATCTCTGGTACCCAATGAGCAAAAAATTGGTATATAGGCTAATAAGATGAAGAGAAAATATATTCAGTCAAAAAAATGGGCGTGGCACAAGAAAGTGCGTGAAAATATATAAGCTTCAGCCTTGCTGAAGATAGTGTCCTGACTGGTTTGAATTCAAATTCAAATAACTATTTCAAAGTAGTCAGGGTTTTTCAATTGTGTCAAAAACATTCCAAATAATACTAAAAATTTGTAGAGTTACCCAGTGGACAAAAAAACGATACATTTTCCGAATGTCCGCAAAACGTCCGTAAACGACCTCGAAAACGATTGTTTAACGGATAAAAATCGGACACATCCGAAATTGTCCGCAAAATGCTCGCAATCGGACTTACAAACGAACCTAAAACGCAAGAAATTCGGCTCAAAAAATATTCGCAAAACACTCTCAAATTGTTCGTAACCGGATTACAAACGGATTACAAACGAAAGTTTTTCGGTTAAAAAACGAGCAGTCCCAATATACTCGTAAACGAACTCCAAAACGAATACTTTGCGGACAAAAAACGAGCACTCTCAAAATCCTCACAGAATGTTCGGATTCAGATTCAGAAACAAACGTATTGCGGACAAAAGACCAGTTTGAACAAAACTGTTTCAATTAAATAAAATTCATCAAATATCAAATGTTTTTATGTCGCCTGCTGTAGCTCTGAGTTTAGTGTGTTGGACTATGAAACCGAAGGTATGAGGTTCAAACCCCAGCGGCACCAAAATTTTAAAGTTTATTATATTAATGTTTATGAATTTAATTGTTGTTAATAATAAAAAATAAGGATATTAAGTTAGCAAAATTATAAAAAAGTTAACCGCATTGATAGTAAAAAAAAACCATATATTCTGTTCCTTAAGAATGTTTCTATTTTTGAATTCTACAATTTTTTATTAGGAGAATAAACTGGGATTGAAACTGTTATAAATCATCTGTTTATAAATCAACCCGAAAAAAGTTCGTAAACGAGTCCGCAACAGGCTCTCAAAAGATTTGTACAAGGTTCGCAAAAGACTCCCAAAAAATACGAAAACGACTTCGGAAATGCTTCGAATCCGAGTCCTTAAACGATACGAAAACGATTCCCAATTGTCCGTATACGACTATCGTAAACGAAATTTTAATTCACAGAAACTGAGCGACTGATGATTAATTTTCGTAACGTTTTCGGATCCATTTGCGATAGTTTTGTCTGGTTGAGTTTCGCAAAAGGATCGTTTGCGATATCGTTAACAAGAATATTGTCCACTGGGTATTAACACATAACACAAAGAATAATTGCTTCATATGCGACGTTTTTTATATACATAGGTTGGGGTATGGCAATTTCGGCAAACTTTTCTCAAACAATTTGTTTTTGTAATTTGAAATTTTCGATTACTAGACCTGCTATTTACTACAGATGCGAGAACTACTGAATACCTTTATTATATAAAATAAATGTTTAAAACAAGTAATATATCACCTAAGAAACTAATTCATTTAAGTGCGTTTAATATAGTGTTCAAGAAAACAGTGCTTTATTTTGAGCAAATTTAAGAAAATTTTTTTCACTTAAATTTAAAAAATTAAATTTTAAAAATTAAATTTTAAAAATTTTTCGAATAGTATCCTTGAAGGATCATTGAATAACCAATGTTTTTGCATATAAACTTTATTCCCATTGTATTTAAAATAGAAGTATTAAACAATTTTGAACTTCAGCCAGTAGTGTGTGGTAACCATTTTTTTCATCGGAATAACTTTGACGTCCCACTTAAACAACATTAAAAATCTGATATTATTAATGTTGTTCAAATAATAGAAAAATATAATATCCCTAGATTCGAAATTAAATATAAACAACGCTTTTCGCAAAAAAAGTGGGAAATTTTAACATTTCCCAATGAATCTAATCCTCATATGGGCTTTTTGAAACCAATGTAATGGTTTCTCTTTTACACTGGTGTGCTGGTGAAATGCACGATAAAGCCACGCCTACAGTTGTATGTTGTTTACCCCTAAAACTTTTTTCACCCTTATTTACTTTTATGTGTGCGAATATGTGAGCGTATGTGACCGTGTGTGAGCGCATGTGTATTTGCTGTATGCGAGATGCAAAGTGAGTTGCTGTTGCCTTATCAATACCGCGTACTCTCATGTTCTGCGGGTATCACTGATATAAAGACTTTGTCAGAGTTTAAAACAAATAAACTGTTAGGTTCTCTTTCGTATTGCGGGTCTTCCTAATGTGGCAATGTGGTATGCATATACTATAAATGTGTTATAGGTATGTGTGTCAGTTTGAGTTTGTGCGTTTATATCGCATCATGTGACAATGTAATTTCAGTTCTTTTGTTTGGCTAGCTTTTTTATACTCTTCACGTATGTAAATAGTATTATAACTCTGTCACGGAGTTTGTAACAGATCAAAAAATCTATTTCCAACCATATAAAGTATATAACTATATTCTTGATCAGGACGACAAGACGAGTTGATCTAGCCATGTCCATTTGTCCGTCTGCCTGTCTGTCTGTATGTGTGCAAACTAGTCCCTCAGTTTTGAAGCTATCGAGCCGAAATTTTGCACAGAGTCATGAATGAAGAGGAAGAGAAGCAAGATTCACGTTGTTGTAGACAAAACTTTTTTCTTTCCTTACCAATTGGTTTAAAACTTCACACTTATATATATCCGGTACCCAACGAGCAAAAACAATGAAATTTGGTATATAGGCTTATAAGCTGAATAAAAAATAGATTCAGTTAAAAAAATGGGCGTGGCACAAGAAAGTGCGTGAAGAGGATGTAACCATCAGCATTGCTGAAGATAACGTCCTTACTAGTTTTGTATTCTATTCACTATATGCAGACTGGGATTCAAATTTTTGGACTTGGATCTTATATCTTTGATGCACATCAGCTAATACTTTGTTTATGCATATGTTCTGTACATTTAGGTAGAAATACACACTGCCATACATACTTTTCTATTACTTCACATTTTTAAATAAACATTGGAATTTCTTGGTAAATGTCCCTACGTTTACGTTGATTCTAATGATTTATAATAATTTCTTATCTGACACCAAGTGTATGACAGGCAACCCCAAGGCTCAATGTTATTCCCTTTTGCTGTACTTCTTAAAAATAAAAGCGAAAATATCTTCAGGCGTCATTTTTTAAGGACTTATGTCAGAATATGTAATCTTATTTCTTTTTATCTTAACAACCCACATACTACGTTTCATTATTGTCGTTCATTGGGTTGTAGAGATATGGAAATTTCGCTTAATTTTGGATCAAAATAATTCTCACGCTTCACTAAGAAGGATTTAAAAATTTCTCAGACCACTCTTCTACAGGTCACACATACTTATTAACTCTAGAAGATGCTTACTTATAAAATATTAGCCTTTTATGCTAACGGTCCGCAATATTCGTTATTAGGTAAAGAAAAGTAGGACTTATTTATATATTTGAGGGTATTTCGCAGTCAAACACTCTTGACTTTAACATTCTTGTTATACCCTTATGGTACAAAGGTATATTAGTTTTGTGCGCATCGACTACAAAGTATATCTATTCTAGATCAGTTCGAAGAAGAGTTGATGTAGCCATGTCCGTCTGTATGAACGCCTAGATCTCGGAAACTATAATAGATACAACCAAAACCTTTTCACAGGTCGATTCTGTCATTTCTAAAGCAAATTAAATTTTTTCCTCCACTTTGACTTAGTTTAGGGGTGAGGGGCAAATGACTGGAGCAATCTCGTGTAAACAATTTACAAAAGTCGTATTATCTCGGTTGTCTTTTGTGATAGAAACATCAAATTTGGAGTGAATACAGCTGACTCGAACCTCAAGAATATAGAATAAAACAAACCCAATATACCCTGATACACAATGTGTACAGGGTATAACCAGTAAGGGCGGTATAGTCGAGTATACTCGACAATATAATACCCTGCACACACAGTAGGCGGTGCCACATCCTCAATAGAACAGAAACATATTGATCTAACGTCGCCTATTCAAATGGTGTTCAAAATATCAAGAAAATCAGTCACAAAATGTGGATTTTACTAAAAATTGAAGTTTGTAGGCCTCTGAGGGGTAGCCATCAAATGAGGGGAAATTTGTGGTATGCAGTTTTTAAGATGCATTATCACTGAGTTTGTATACAAAATTTCAGGCTAATACCTTTGTTAATTTTGGAGATATAGCTTTTTTAAGAAAATAACTGGAAGAGGGGAAATGAAAAAGAGGGGGGATTGTGTGGTATGCAGTTTTGTAGAGCCACTTATACTGAGTCTTTCATGTTTCTATCTCTTTGGATGTTTGAGTTATAGCGATTTAAAAAAGTGGTTGGGGCTGGATGGGCGGGAAGGAGTGGGCGTGGCACAAAAAAAAATAAACTTGATCTGCTGTCGAGCATCACGAGTCTACCCTCCAAATTTCAAGTCTCTAGCTCTTACAGTTTCCGAGATCCATTGGTGAATACAGACGGACGGACGGTCAGACGGACGGACATGGCTCAATCAATTTCTCTTGTCGTCCTGATCAAGAATAGATATACTTTATGGGGTCCCCCTCCCTTCCTTCTGTGTGTGTCGTTCAAACAAACTTAATATACCCTGACACACTGTATGTGCAGGGTATAAAAAATTGACAAAATAGAGAACATTATAGCTCTGGAACCAATAAGTCTAGAAGAACGAAAATTGGTACGTAAGATATTGAATGGAATTGAAATAACAGCCGTTACAAATTGAAGGTACAGGGTATGTCGGAGTCGAGTACTGTCGACTCCAATCCTTACTGGTTATACCCTGTACACATACTGTGTTTCAGGGTATATTGTGTTTGTGCAAAAGCCAAATGTATGTAACGCAGGGAAGGAGGGCAAGGGACCCCATAAAGTATATACATATATTCTTGATCGGGACGACAAGAGAAATTGATTAAGCCATGTCTGTCCGTCCGTCCGTCCGTCCTCACCAATGGTTCTCGGAAACTATAAGAGCTAGAGACTTTGGTGTGTAGACTCGTGATGCTCGGCAGCAGATCAAGTTTGAATGGTTTTGTGCCACGCCGACTCCTTCCCGCCCATCCAGCACCACTCACTTTTTGAATACGCTATAACTCGAACATCCAAAAAGATAGAAACATGAAAATCGGTTTGTAGACTCAGTATGAGTCTGCACTGCATACCACAATCTTACCCCCTCCCCTTAATTTCCCCTCCCCTTGTATTTTTCTTAAAAAAAGCTATATCTCCAAAACTAACAAAGGTATGAACCTGAAATTTTGTATACATGCTCAGTGGTATTACATCTCAAAAATTGCATACCACAAATTTCCCCTATTTTTGATGACTACCCTTCAGAGGCCGACAAACTTTAATTTTTCGTAAAATCCACATTTTTTGACCGATTTTCTTGATATTTTGAACACTATTTGAATAGGCGACGTCAGATCAATATGTTTTTGAAGATTGAGGGTGTGGCACCGCCTACCATGTGTGCAGGGTATTATATTGTCGAGTATACTCGACTATACCGCCCTCACTGGTTTTTGCATTGTAACACTGCACTTATCTTATCTTTTTGTGATTTCTTTTTGGCAATTTCCAACATTTTCTTTATGTAGTTTTACTTTCACTTTTATTCGTTGGCACTCCCTACTACATTGGAAAAAAAATTTGCATTTGCACATTTTCTTACTGTACTTTTTCAAAGCTTGCGACTTTATAGCAAGAAATTAAAGGTAAACAAAAATTTAAATAAAATGCAGTAAACCTCTGTAGTAAAGATTGGTCGGCATCCGAATGCGCTACGAGAGTGAAGTTCTTAAATTATTAAACTTTCTTATCAATATTATTATCAAAATGTATAAATTTTATAGACGTAGAAAACTTTACATTCACACATTTCACAATGCCAAGTGCAGATTTACATTTTCGACTTGATCCTATATTTTATGCACTACCACAAACGTTATGAACACAGATGCATAACATGAAATATGTATAAAAAACTTCAAAGAGTGAGTAAGAAGTTTGGCCTTCCGCAGACATGGTGTTCGTCGAGTGCAAAAGTGTGACAACGACGCCGAGGTGGTTTTACAGCCTTGGAAATGAAATATTCTTGAATATAAACTTGACTTTGAAAAAATTTTCATTTACGCAATTTAGCTTTTTTATACCCTGTACACATACTGTGTATCGGGGTATATTGTGTTTGTTTGAGCGAAATGTATGTAACGCACAAAACTATTCACTTGCGACTATATAAAGTATATATATTCTTGATCAGGATGACAAGAGAAATTGATTAAGCCATGTCCGTCCGTCCGTCTGTCTGTCCGTCTGTCCGTCCGTATTCACCAATGGTTCTCAGAAACTATAATAGCTAGAGACTTGAAATTTGGAAGGTAGACTCGTGATGCTCGGCATCAGATCAAGTTTGAACGGTTTTGTGCCACGCCTACTCCTTCCCGCCCATCCAGCTCCACCCACTTTTTTAAACCGCTATAACTCGAACATCCAAAGAGATAGAAACATCAAAGTCGGTATGTAGACTCAGTATCAGTAGCACTACAAAACTGCATACCACAATTTTTCCCCCTTCTATTCATTTCCCCTTCCCCGGTTGCTTTCTTAAAATTGCTGTATCTTCAAAACTATTTAAGATACGAACCTGAAATTTGGTAGACAAGCTCAGTATATACGTATCTTAAAAACTGCATACCACAAAATTCCCCTCTTTTCGATAGTTACCCCTCAATGACCTACAAACTCAAATTTTTCGTAAATTCCACATTTTTTTACCGATTTACTTGGTATTTTGAACACTATTTGATCGGGCGATGTCAAATCAAAATTTTTTTTTGTAGATTCGGGGTGTTGCACCACCTACTGTGTGTGCAGGGTATTATATTGTCGAGTATACTCGACTATAGCGTCCTTACTTGTTTTATATTTTTCACGTAGCATTTTAACTTTGTGCAGAAGTTTGTAACACCAAAAGGAGACATTTTCGACCATATAAAGTATATATACTCTTGATCAGGAGGATCAGAAAAATTGATTGATATATACATGTCCGTATGTCAGTTTGTACATACATATAAAATCTCCTCTCACAAGTTTAAAGTCATCGTCTCAAAAAATAAAAGTATCAGTATTGATTTGATACGCGTTGTGTTAAATTGATATTTAAACTAGTATCAATTTTTAAGTATCAGTAGTAATAAATAATAAAGGCATTCAGTAGTTCTCGGATCTGTAGCAAATAGCAGGTCTAGCAAACGAAAGCTAGTGAACGCCCTTCTGAATAAAAAACAGTCCCAAACTCGTTATATCAGGTATTCGAGTGTCTAAATAATAAATAATATTCAAAAGAAAATACAATTGAAAATAAAATATATGTGGTATGGTCTGGCCTAACCACAAATCAGCCTAGCATGGTTATGTATACTCATTGAACTTATAATAAAGGAAATCGAACCCGTTTTTAAAACCAGAAACGTGTTACAAAAGAAGATTATGTTTAGCGATATAAAAATTATTTTAGTTCAAACAACATTGTCCCATTTTTCTTTCCGGTGGCATTATCGACCTTCATCAGGGAGTCTATTTATACCCTGTACCTTATGGTACAAGGGTTTAGTAGTTTTGTGCGCATCGACAACGTATGTAACACCTCAAAGGAGACATCTACGACTATACAAAGTATATATATTCTGGATCAGTATCGAAAGAGAAGTCGACTTAGCCATGTCCGTCCGTCCGTCTGTCCGTCCTTCTGTATGAACGCGTCGATCTCGGAAACTATGATAGATAGAACCAATATTGTTTCCCAGGTCGATTCTATTATTCATTACGCAGATCAAGTTTATTTTGTATCCCCCTTTTTATACCCTGCACATACAGTGTGTCAGCATATATTAAGTTTGTTTGAACGAAATGTATGTAACGCATAGTAGGAGGGGAGGGGGACCCCATAAAGTATATATATTCTTGATCAGGATGACAAGAGAAATCGATTGAGCCCTGTCCGTCTGTCCATCCGTCCGTCCCTCCGTCCGTCCGTCTGTATTCACCTATTCTATTTTCCCCCTCATCTTGATTTCCCCTCCCCCAGTTGTTTTCTATAAAAAGCAATATCTCCAAAACTAATACAGGTATGAACATGAAATTTTGTATATAAGCTCAGTAAATATATATCTTCAAGACTGCATACCACAATATTCCCCTCTGTTCGAAAGTTACCCCTCAATGACCAACAAACTCAAATTTTTCGTAAATCCACTTTTTTTGACAAATTTAATTGATATTTTGAGCACTATTTTATCGGGCGATGTCAAATAAACATTTTTTTTGTAGATTTGGGTTGTTGCACCGCCTACTGTGTGTGCAGGGTATTTATATAATCGAGTATACTCGACTATAGCGTCCTTACTGGTTTGACTTAGTTTAGGGGTGAGGGGCAAATGACTGAAGCAACCTCGGGAAAAAACTTACAAAAGTCATTTTATCTCGGTTGTCTTTTGAGATAGGAACACCAAATTTGGAGTGTATAAGTTAACAAAAAGAAGACAAATGCTTTATATGCAGCTTAATTTGTCTTTACTTTTGTATTTAAGTTCAAGTATGATGCTCTACAGGCAACAATACTTTTTAGTGCTTCAATAATAGTTCAATTCTAGTTAAAGATATTTATTTAATTTTATTACAAATTTCAAAATCTAACCAAGTGAGCACGAGCACGAGTAGAATATGACTCAGCATATTTTACAGCAAGCCAAATTATATAAAGAACGGAAATGGTACCAAAAAATACATCTTAAATTAATCTAGCCCTAAGATTCGAAAACCCTGAGCCCGGCATTATGTAAAATAACTGTTTTGTTTCCGTGACCGTTAACCACAGCTTTGTTGACTGTTATTGCCAACAGTGTTGAGCAACATTCACACATGCTGTTAATCATGAATTCTGAT
Source organism: Phortica okadai (assembly GCA_034638295.1). Classification (NCBI taxonomy): domain Eukaryota; kingdom Metazoa; phylum Arthropoda; class Insecta; order Diptera; family Drosophilidae; genus Phortica; species Phortica okadai. The sequence continues at coordinate 15,354,844 of CM067848.1, read as the reverse complement.
TGCATTAACTTATATTAGCTGACTCAAACCTCAATCTAGTAATAATTTAATACGCTTATATCTCACGAACCATACTACCTACAAGGATGAAACTTTGCATGTATGATATTGGAATGGAGTATAACAAGATGCAATAGTGCAATGGGCGCGACACATCCCAAACAATATGTATGAAAACCATAATACCAAAGTTGAACACTTTGCGCCGCACGTACGCCTAAACAATTAGTCCTACGAAAAAAAAGTTTAGAATATAATTTGTTGGAAATTTCTTCTAGCTTAATTTAGAATAGAAATGTTTTTGCCGGAAAATGAGCCAAAATGGAGATATGGTCAAAAAAGTGATTTTGGACGCCATTTTTTTAAATGGCGGCTCGAGCGGCGGTCGTAGAACGTCGCAAAGTGGGGATTCCGAAAGAGCCGCCCAAAATCCATATGGATGCCAATTTTAGAAACTCCCGCAAAACTTTCCAGGTAACCCCTTTTTTTACGACCAAATGATTAGACTTCTTAACATACTTATAAAAAAACCAGTAAGGACGCTATCTTCAGCAAGGCTGAAGCTATAATACTTTTCACGTTGTGTCACTAAAAAACTAAATGAATAGTTTTCGTGCTCCCTAACAACATAACTGTAAGGTTTCAAGTCAATTGGTTAAAAAACAAAAATGTTTTCCATACAACGGGTCAATTTTCGCTATAAGTGGGCGTGGCTACGCCCACTTTTGGTCAAAATAGTGTTCATTCCTCCCTAAGAACATAACTGTAATGTTTCAAGTCAATTGGTTAAAAAACAAAAAAGTTTTCCATTTCAATTTTCGCTATAAAAGGGTGTGGCTACGCCCACTTTTGGTCAAAATGGTTTTAATGCCTCCCCAAGAACATAACTATGAAGTTTCAAGTCAATTGGTTGAAAAACAGAAAAGTTGTCCATACAACGACGTGAATATTGCTTCTCTTCCTCTTCTTCATTTTGTATGGGAGCTACCAGTTCCAGATGTCCAATCTCAATGAAACTTTCAGGCATATAGTTGGACTGTGTAAAACTACTATGTATAAAATTTCAGTACTCTATCGTACAAAACAAAAAAGTTTTCCATACAACGATTCAAGTTTTGTTCACTTTTCTTCTTCTTTTCGTATTGGGGCTATCAGTTCCAGTGGTCCGATATGGCTGGATCCGACATATGAGTTGACTGCACGAATAAGAAGTGTCTGTGCTAAATTTCAGCTCGATATCTTCAAAACTGTGGGAGGAGATTGTATATATACAGACAGACGGACAGTCCTCAGAGGCACACAAACTTAAATTTTTCGTAAAATCCACATTTTTTGACCGATTTTCTTGATAGTTTGAACACTATTTGAATAGGCGACGTCAGATCAATATGTTTTTGTAGATTGAGGGTGTGGCACCGCCTACCATGTGTGCAGGGTATTATATTGTCGAGTATACTCGACTTTACCGCCCTTGCTTGTTTTGTTTTGTTATGTTGGTACACTCTTCCCGAACATCTGTACCAAATTTCAAGTGTATAGCATTTTATGTTTGGTTAGATGAGGCGTAAAGGTTATAAGTGTTTTGCGTGCTCGGCGATTTTTTGCTATCGGAAAATATGGATCAAAGGATTTGCATCAAATTGCATGTAAACCAGTAAGGACGCTATAGTCGAGTACACTTGACAATATAATACCCTGCACACACAGTAGGCGGTGCAACACCCCAAATCTATACAAAAAATTTTGATTTGACATCGCCCGATCAAATAGTGTTCAAAATATCAAGTAAATCGTTCAAAAAATATGCACAATATACCCTGATACACAGTATATGTACAGGGTATAAAAATCGATAATCGAAAGTACGTAGTCCGCGAAATTTGAAAAGTCACCTTACTTTTTGAACACACCTCGTATATAACCCCGTAATCCCGAATACATATAAAACAAACATTTTTTAAAATAATAAAACTATAAGTATATCAATTCTATATAATCGGAGATGCATCCTTCTCTGCATTGCAAACTCCATGATAAAGTTTATACTCTTTTGCAGGAGTATAAAAATTAATACAACATGACCGGGCTATGAACTAAGGCGCAGAGTCTTGGAATTTATCGGATCACTTGAACTGGTAGCCCCAAAGGAAAAGAAAACTGAACAAGACTTAATCGTTGTATGGAAAACTAGAAGATAGACAAACATAGTAGTTTTACGTAGCCCGACTAAATGCCTGAAAGTCCCATTGAGATCGGACTACTGGAACTGGTACCTGCCATACAAAATGAAGAAGAGGAAGAGAAGCAAGAATCACGTCGTTGTATGGAATACTTTTTTGTTTCTTAATTAATTGACTTTTCACTTCACAATTATGTTCTTAGGGAGGCATAAAAACTATTTGGACCAAAAAATAGCATGGCTAGGCCCACTTACAGCAAAAATCAATAATTGGCCTATCTCCGGTACACAATGTGCAAAAACAATGAAAATTGGTATATAGGCTAATAAGATGAAGAGAAAATAGATTCAGTCAAAAAAATGGGCGCGGCACAAGAAACGGCGTGAAGAGCATATAAGCTTCAGCCCTGCTGAAGATAGCGTCCTTATTAGTTTTTTATTAGCTGTTTACTCATTTCGTTACATGAGTGTTTCTCTCATTTTGGTCTTTATGTAAGATCAGTTAAGGAAATTCGTTCCAACAATCAAATGCTTATGCTTATTGGTTTAGCTGTTATTCATCTATTAATAGAGCAAATGCCTTTACTAAATGTCACTAACCTTATTCTGTATTCTTTGAACCCTTTTATAAAGTGAATCGATGTTTGCAAATGAGTTGACTTTTCCGGAGTATTACCATTGTGCAACGTACTTATAAGCGATTCGTGTATTTGAGCGTGTAAACTTTTTATACCCTGTACACATACTGTGTATCGGGGTATATTGTGTTTGTTTGAGCGAAATGTATGTAACGCACAGAAATATTCACTTGCGACTATATAAAGTATATATATTCTTGATCAGGATGACAAGAGAAATTGATTAAGCCATGTCCGTCCGTCTGTCCGTCCGTCCGTCCGTCTGTCTGTCTGTCTGTCCGTCCGTTTCACCAATGGTTCTCAGAAACTATAATAGCTAGAGACTTGAAATTTGGAGGGTAGACTCGTGATGCTCGGCAGCAGATCAAGTTTGAACGGTTTTGTGCCACGCCCACTCCTTCCCGCCCATCCAGCACCGCCCACTTTTTTAAACCGCTATAACTCGAACATCCAAAGAGATAGAAACATTAAAGTCGGTATGTAGACTCAGTATAACTAGCACTACAAAACTGCATACCACAATTTTTCCCCCTCCTCTTCATTTCCCCTCCCCCAGTTGTTTTCTTAAAATGGCTGTATCTTCAAAACTATTAAAGATACGAACCTGAAATTTTGTAGACAAGCTCAGTATATACGTATCTTAAAAACTGCATACCACAAAATTCCCCTCTTTTTGATAGTTACCCCCCAATGACCTACAAACTCAAATTTTCGTAAATTCCACATTTTTTGACCGATTTACTTGAAATTTTGAACAATATTTGATCGGGCGATGTCAAATCAAAATTTTTTTTGTAGATTTGGGGTGTTGCACCGCCTACTGTGTGTGCAGGGTATTATATTGCCGAGTATACTCGACTATAGCGTCCTTACTGGTTTCCCTTTCAATGGTAGGACCCAGACATAACCAAGTAATAATCATATATAACTTAGAAGAAAACGTCGTTATTCAAAATTACCCTGTTACACACATACAGTGTCACACACATACAGTGTCACACACATACAGTGTCACACACATACAGTGTGTCAAGGTATCGAGCATAACCACAACCGAGGGAACGGACTTGGAAACACAACACACTAACACCAACTCCGCGGCTTGGGTAAATGTGGCCAATCATCTAACTCTGAAGGTTCTTGTCCCGTTCGATGAGCAATGCGTAGCTTAGCTATGTAGCAGATCAGAGAGGTGCACAAGCTCACCAATGCTTGGATTCACTTGGACTCGAACTTGGTAGTGTTGTTGCTATTACTTATCACACATATCATATTTTGTACAGCGGGAAGTAGCTGCCCCGGGCCATGGACTGCTTCGGTAGTCTGTGGTCTGGCACCCAGGTGCAGCACAATTTCGAATAGGTACTTGTTTGGCTTATGTCAAATGAGGATGCTGATTTGGCATAGATCCAAGTCCATGCACCACATGCTTAACATTAGGGTGCTGTGCTAGTAAACCTTACAAAGGTAAGGTTAAAATAAAAATCGGAGAGATCCGAGACCATATGTGTCAGGGTACATTAAGTTTGTTTGAAACCAAAAGGATGTTATGCATAGAACGAGGGGAGGGGGCCCCACAAAGTTTATATATTCTTATCAGGAAGACAAGATAAGTTGATAAAATACAGTTTCTTAAAATTTCAATTTCTCAAAATATACATATAAGAGTTATGAGCCTGCAATTTTCAGTGAACTTACAAATTTAAGACTGCACAAGACTCAAATCTTGCGTTTAATCCACATTTATTGACCGTTTTTGTTGATATATTCAACACTATTTAATTGGGTGGTGCCAAATATAAAATGGTTGTGTGCAGGGTATTTTAGTGTCTGTTGTATATAGTATGTTGAAGAAAATCTATATTTACATATGGTCAGAGTCCTCAAAATTTTCTTTAAATTTTCCCTTTCTGACATCATTATATAACTTTGCGTATTCGTCATATAAATAATGTGTTACAAATAATTGCATTTGCTAGCCAAAAAGAATAGCTAACAGTCTTTCAACACAATAACAGCCGGTTTTGTACTCTGTTTTAAGATAACAGTGTGCAAAATATGTATATGTTAAGCGGCTGTTAACTTCGATGTATGAATATTGGAATGGGCCTCAAACGAACATGCATGCGTATACCTCTTGAGACACTGGTTCACTGACCCAGCTAGCGTACAGCAAGCTTATGTGCGGAGTATGGCAATGCAAGATAGGCGTACCTAGTGTTCATTCATGTTTAAAAAAAGCTTCTTGAAAAACGAAATCAGTACAGTGCACGTTTATTATATTTTCGCAAAAAAAGTTTATTAACTTTAGTTTACAACGCAGACTATATAAAGTATAAACATTCTTGATTAGCACAAAGAGACGTGTTTATATAGCCATGGTCGACTGTCTGTCTGTTTCACTACATACTCCTCCAAGAGTTTAAAAGACATCGAAGAAAATGAAATAATTTTTTCGAAAAAAATGTTGTTTTTGGAGCTACTAACTCAGTATTTTGCAAAAAAAAAACTTATGATATGCCCGTTTGTCAGTGGATGTCCTCCCCGGGTTGTGTAGCTATTGACGAAAAATTTTACATAGAGGTTTTTTTTTTTAACTCTTGCTAAAAGAGTATTTTAACTTTGTCATAAAGTTGAGAACACAAAGAAGAATACATCTCCGACTATATCTTCATGATCAGCACGACGAATCGAGTTGATATAGCGTCAAGAATATTTAGTTTTCGACAAGTTTGAGGAATTGGTTTTTATACTCTTCACGTATGTGAATAGTATTATAACTTTGTCACGGAGTTTGTAATAGATCGAAATATTCATTTCCGACTATATAAAGTATATATATTCTTGATCAGGATGACAAGACCAATTGATTTAGCCATATCCGTCTATCAGTTTTGAAGCTATAGAGCTGAAATTTTGCACAGAGTCTTAGAATTTATTACGATGAATCATTGGTCGGAACCGGCCATATCGGATTACTGGAACTGGTAACCCCCATACGAAATGAAGAAGAAAAACAAATTTTGATCGTTATATGGAAAACTTTTTTGTTTTGTATCATAGATGGCACATATGGAGATCGGACAACTGGAACTGGTACCTGCCATGCAAAGTGAAGAAGAGGAAGAGAAGCAAGATTCACGTCATTGTATAGAAAACTTTTTTATTTCTTAATCAATTGACTTGAAACTTTACAGTTATGTTCTTAGGGAGGAATGAAAACTATTTTGACCAAAAGTGGGCAAGACCACGCCCACTTATACCGAAACTTGACCCGTTGTATGGAAAACTTTTTTGTTTTTTAACCAATTGACTTGAAATTTTACAGTTATGTTCTTAGGGAGGAATGAAAACTATTTTGACCTAAAGTGGGCGTAGCCACGCCCACTTATAGCTTAACTTGACTCGTTGTATGGAAAACGTTTTTGTTTTTTAACCAATTGACTTGAAACTTTACAGTTATGTTCTTAAGGAGAAATGAAAACTATTTTGACCAAAAGTCAAAAATGAGGTTTTTGCTCAATAAACTCTTTGGTTTTGAAGCTATCGCCTTAATTTTTTGCACAATAACATCTTGGACGTAAATTAGGGCACACTAGCATATAGCATATAGCTCCCATAGGAACAAACTTTTTTGTTCTAAAATATAAACGGAGAAAAGTTTGCAGTTAAGCGTTTTTATGAATCCTTGACCATATTCCAAAGTTTCGTAAAAATCGGACATAATGGCGTGGCACCGATCATATAGAGAAAATTTTAAAAATGTGATTTATCTGTAAGCCGATGAGATATAAGATCACAAAATAAAGTGTACAATGATTGCAATGTATTTGTCAAAAAAATTAGGAAATGGGCGGGGCTACGCCCCTTTATCTTTATAAAAGTATATGAATCTTATTGGAAAAAGTATAAACACATATTTTGCAATAAGAATTCTTGAGAGAATGCTTGCAAGAGTATATAAGTTTTAGCAAAGCTGAAAATAGCTCCCTTACTGGTTTTATTTTATTTTTATACCCTGTACCTTATGGTACAAGGGTATATTAGGTTTGTGCACATTGACAATGTATGTAACACCTTAAAGGAGACATTTCCGACTATACAAAGTATATATAATATTGTTCAGTATCGAAAGAGAAGTCGATTTAGCCATGTCCGTCTATCCGTCCGTCCGTCTGTCCGTCCGCCTGTCCGTCCGTCTGTATGAACGCGTCGATCTTGGAAACTATAATAGATAGAACCAAAATCTTTTCGCAGTTCGATTCTGTTTTTCATTACGTAGATCAATTTTATTTTGTATTCCCCCTTTTGGACTGAGTTTAGGGGTGAGGGGCAAATGACTGAAGCAACCTCGAGAAAAAACTTACAAAATTCGTTTTATCTCGGTTGTCTTTTGAGAGTGTATATAGCTGACTCAAACCTCAAGAAGCTACATTAAAAAAATGTATTATCTAGTAATAATTTGAAACGCTTATATCTCAAGAACCATACTACCTACAATAATGAAACTTTGCATGTTTGATATTGGAATGGAGTATAACAAGATTCAATACTGAAATGGGCGTAACCACGCCCTCATCTGACCATGGTAATAAGCCGTTATATCTCTGGAACGAATTGGTCTAAAAGAGTGAAAATTGGTATATATGAAATTGAATGAAAATGGAAACTGTTTCGATTCTAAAGTGGGCGAGGCAACGCTTTCAAGCAGTTGATAAAAATTGAAGGTACAGGGTATGTCGGAGTCGAATACTGTCGACTCCAATCCTTACTAGTTATACTCTTGCAAGAGTATATTAACTTTGTCATGAAGTTTGCAACACAACAAAGGAGACATTTCCGACTATATAAAGTGTATATATTCTTGATCAGCTCGACGGGACGCGTTCATATAGCCATGTCCGTTCGCCTGTCTGTCTGTTGCGATGTGAACTCCTTCTAGAGTTTTTAAGATATCAAAAAAATTTATATGCAGAAAATTTTGTTTTCCTTGCACGCAGCCAGTATGTAAAATCCAGCATGATGGGATAACTATAGCATATAGCTACCATAGCAACGATCGGTCAAAAATTAGGTTTTTGCTCAATTAACTCTTTGATTTTTAAGCTATCGCCTCAACAAGAACATCTTGGACGTAAATTAAGGCACGCTGCAAAATTGGTCAAGATCGGATAAATATAGCATATAGCTCCCATAGGAACAATCCGGTTTTTGTTAGAAAAACTTGTTTGTTCTTAAATATAAACAAATAAAACTTTCCAGTTACGCGTTTTTATGAATCTCTGACTATATTCCAAAGTTTCTTGAAAATCGGACATAAGGGCGTGGCACAGCCTATAAAAAGAAAAACTTAAAAATGTAATTTCTATGTAAACCGACGAGTTATAAGATCGCAAAATGAAGTGTACAATGATTGAAATGCATTTGTTAACCAGTAAGGACGCTATCTTCAGCAAGGCTGAAGCTTATATACTTTTCACGCACTTTCTTGTGCCACGCATAGTTTTTTGACTGAATATACTTTATATTCATATTATTTGCCTATTTACCAATTTTAATTGTTTTTGTACCGGAGATATGCAAATTTGGGCTAAAATTGGGCGTAACCATGCCCATTTTTGTCAAAATAGTTAAATGCCTCCTCAAGAACATAAGTGTGAAGTTTCAAGTCAATTGGTTAAGAAACAAAAAAGTTTTCCATACAACGACGTGAATCTTGCTTCTCTTCCTCTTCTTCATTTTGTATAGCAGGTACCAGTTCCAGTTGCCCGATCTCAATGAAAATTTCAGGCATTTAGTCGGACCATGTAAAACTACTATGTTTAAAATTTCAGCACTCTATCATACAAAACAAATAGTTTTCCATACAAAGATTCAAGTTTTGTTCACTTTTCTTCTTCTTTTCGTATGGGAGCTACCTGTTCCAATAATCCGATCATGATGGTTCCGACGAATGATTCATCGTAAAAAATACTCTGTGCAAAGTTTCAGCTCGATAGCTTCAAAACTATCTAGCATACATACAGGCAGACAGACAGACGGACAAATGGACATGGCTAAATCAACTCTTCTTGTCGTCCTTATCAAGAATATGTATACTTTATATAGTCGGAAATTAATATTTCGATCTGTTACAAACTCCGTGACAAAGTTAATATACTATTTCACATACGTGAAAAGTATAAAAAATTAGAAATTGGAAAAAGTATAAGACAGATTTTCCAATAAGAATACCTGAGAAAATGTTTGCAAGAGTATACCATATAAGTTTTAGCAAAGCTGAAAATAGCTTCCTTACTGGTTTTATACCATGTACACGTACTGTGTATCAGAAACTTTCATTGTTTAGGCTGTGTGACCACGCAAAGACAAACAAATTGAAATTTAGCATAAATTGCGCTTTGAACACTGCTTTATCCTATTTTTACAATAGCAGCAATGCTTTGATACAAAAACTGTACTTAACACAGCGAAAACTAAAAGAGCTAGTGACTTGAAATTTGGATGATAGACTCGTGTGATCAAATACTATATCAAATTTGAAGGCATTTCTGCAACGCCCACTCCTTCTCGCGCCCCGAGCACCACCCATTTTTTAAAAGGCTGTAACTCAAAAACCTGATGAGTTAGGAACATAAAAAGTTCATATTTGTCTATATAAAAGATACAATGCTGAAATTTTGTATTCAAACTCAGTAAACATACCTTTTTAAAACTACATGCAACAAACTACCATTTTCCCCGCAAAGGCCAACAAACTAAAATTTTGCAACAATGCTTTGTAACAAAAACCGTACTAAAGCGGCATCTAATGGCAGCATTGCACTGTGAGCCCCGCCTTACCTTACGATTTTAATTCATAAAACAAAATTCATATAACAGAATTCATACAACAAAATTTATATCGTGATAACATTGCTTTTGCTGTCGGCGAAAGTTTAACATGTTGTTAATATAATATAGTTAATTGCAGACGACAAAAAATGTTGAAAAAGGAAAAAGTTTTCAAAATTAATTTGACTATTTTATTTGGATTTTGTGTGTACAGGGTATTATATTGTCGAGAGTACTTGACTATTTAGTATTATACATACTCGTGATGCTTGGCACTACATCAAGTTTGAACGGTTTTGCGCCACGCCCACTCCTTCCCGCCCCACCAGCACCGCCCACTTTTTTAAAACGTTATAACTCGAACACCCGAAAAGATAGAAACATTAAAGTCGGTATGTAGACTCAGCATGAGTAACTCTACAAAACTGCATACCACAGTTTTACCCCCTCCCCTAGTATTTTTCTTAAAAAAGCTAAATCTCCAAAACTAACAAGGGTATGAACCTGAAATTTCGTATACAAGCTCAGTGATATTACATCTTAAAAACTGCATACAACAAATTTCCCCTCTCTTTGATGGCTACCCCTCAGAGGCCTACAAACTTAACATAAAATCCACATTTTTTGACCGATTTTCTTAATATTTTGAACACTATTTGAATAAGCGACTTCAGATAAATATGTTTTTGTAGATTGAGGGTGTGGCACCGCCTACCATGTGTGCAGGGTAATATATTGTCGAGAATACTCGACTATACCGCCCTTACTGGTTTATATTCGATATTGGTGCACTATTGAGTAAATAGATCGAGTTGCCACGGTTTCGACTCCTAGTTTGTAGTTTATTTTCAAGTCCATTCTTAGTTCAGTAAGGAAGTAGTTTTACCTGGAAAGTTTTGCGGGAGTGTCGCAAATTGGCATCTATATGGAGTTTGGGCTGCTCTTTCCGAATTTCCACTTTGCGACCTTCTACGACCGCCGCTTGAGCCGCCATTTTGAAAAAATGGCGTCCAAAATCACTTTTTTGACCATATCTCAGTTTTGGCTCATTTTACGGCAAAAACATCTCTATACTAAATTAAACTAGAGGAAATTTCCAACAAATTATGTTCTAACCTTTTTTTTCGTAGGACTTATAGTTTAGGCGTACGAGCGCCGCAAAGTGTTCAACTTTGGTACTACGGTTTTCATACATTTTGTATGGGATTTTGATTAATCCAAATTTTGAAAATTTGCTTAATTTGTTGTGTTTGATGCTTATATTTAATATTGTACTTGTCTTATATTCAAGTAAACACAACGTTCCCAACCCGTCAACAAACTTACATGCCCAGAACCATGCAAGTGTTACTTGCCTCTTTCATAATCAAACGCCAATTTTTGATGAAAAAACGGTTGGTTTGGATTTGTAAATTTGCATTTGAATTTGGAACGTTTTTATTATAATTGACGATTAATATAACATTAAATCTCAACTTTTAACACAATAAAAGTTAGTGAAATCTAAATCACTTGGACTGAGAGTAAGATTATCATTCAAAACAATACCAAATTCCATACAAAATGTATGAAAACCATAGTACCAAAGTTGTACACTTTGCGGCGCTCGTACGCCTAAACTGTTAGTCTAACGAAAAAAAAGGTTAGAACATAATTTGTTGGAAATTTCCTCCTGTTTAATTTAGTATAGAAATATTTTTGCCGTAAAATGAGCCAAAATGGAGATATGGTCGAAAAAGTGATTTTGGACGCCATTTTTTCAAAATGGCGGCTCGAGCGGCGGTCGTAGAAGGTCGCAAAGTGGAAATTCGGAAAGAGCAACCCAAAATCCATATAGATGCCAATTTTCAAAACTCCCGCAAAACTTTCCAGGTAACCCCCTTTTTTACGACTTCCTTACTGTACTATCTACGACTTTTTAATTTTTATTTAACAAAATTTTTTTAATGTTTTGAATACATTGTAATAAAAGGAGTGAAAGATCAAAAGTCTCAAACAAAACGCTGTAGATTCAGGGTTATAGTATTACTATAAAAAATCGAAACAACCTTCGCTTTTGAATTTTATACTGGGAGTTTTACTTCAAATTTAGTTCTGTTTGGACACGAAACCAGTAAGGACACTATCTTCAGCAAGTCTGAAGCTTATTTACTTTTCACGCACTTTCTTGTGCCACGCCCACTTTTTTGACTGAATATACTTTCGATTCATGTTATTAGCCTATTTACCAATTTTCATTGCTGTAAGTGGGCGTAGCCATGCCCATTTTTTTGTCAAAATAGTTTTCATGCCTCCCCAAGTACATTAGTGTGAAGTTTCAAGTCCATTGATTAAGAAACAAAAAAGTTTTGCATACAACGACGTGAATCTTGCTTCTCTTCCTCTTCTTCATTTTGTAGTTCCAGTTGTCCGATCTCAATGAAACTTTCAGGCATTTAGTCGGACGATGTAAAACTACGATGTTTAAAGTTAACTCGGGGTTAACCCTAGAATGTAGTAGGGTTAACTCAAGTTAACATAAATGTTAACTACTGAGTGTGAAACTGTAAAATTGTTACTCGGAGTTAACCCTGAGTTAACTTTGACTGTGAAACTGGCCCTTAGTGTCCTACTTCATTATATTACATAGATTAGGTTTTGATAAATTTTAATACTATCTGATAGTGCATGGTAGAGATGTAGTAACACCATTTCATGGTCGGGCATTTCTCTTTCAAATTTGAATCGTGGTAGGGGCTTCAACTACATAATTCATTGAAAGTTGATTGGTGTGCTTTTGTTTTGTGTTTGCTTTTTTATACCCTGTACACATACAGTGTATTGGGGAATATTAAGTTTGTTTGAACGAAATGAATGTAACGCACAGAAGGAGGGGAGGAGGACCCCATAAAGTATATATATTCTTGATCAGAATGACAAGAGAAATTGATTGAGCCATGTCCATCCGTCTGTCCGTCCGTATTATATTGTCCTATATATTGTCCTTACTGGGTAATGTTAGGGTTAATGTTTGAATTAAAATAGAATGCATTGCAATCGATCATTAAACTTTGAGTTTGTGTGGCTATTAATCAAGAACCAAGTTACGACTGCCCGCCTCGATTGGCGCTTATACATACATCAACAGCTTGTAGTCGATGGTCGGCTGTCCTTGCGGTCAGCCTGTCAAATTTACCGGGGCACGAACTGGACACACGCATAACCTTTAACATGTGCGATCTTCTCACCCCGTTTCAGTACAATGTTGCTAACCAGATATGCATGTGATTCCTGAAAGCTGAACATAAACTTCAATGTTATTAACCCCTTCATCCGAGGACAGCGTACAACCCGCCCTGCTTCTTTGCATGCTTCCCTTTTGAGGTGGCATCCTTGTTTTGCCTACTTCACAAAACAATTCATTTTGGTTATTGTGATTTGCGTTTCCATGTTATTACTATAAGTATTATATTTTGGAAATTGGTGGTAAGGTTGTTCCTTAGAGCACTTCTAGTGACAAACAGGGGTCAGTTCGCGGTATTAAATATTATGAAGAGGGTCGCAAAATTTGTATTTAACTCATATTATATGAGTAGATGAGGTTGCCAGTTGGCACATTTGAGTAGTACTTCACGCCCAGAATTCGAATATGTTACTGTTGTCCGCGTCATCATTGGCGGAATCGTCATTATGCTATGTCTATTATATTACACTCGGCTGGCTTTGACTAACTGAATTGTTAAAATGTACTTCTCAGAAGCTGCTCTTTACGTTTATCGCTTTTCTTTCAGCTTTTTTAAACACCTATTTATTATTATTGAAATTTGATTTAGGCTGATTGAAAAATAAACTATTGTAACAATTTTATTAAAATCGGCTACATCAAACTCATTGTGTAAAGAAAAAACATCCCAATATTCTAATTATGTATTCGATAAAACTATATAAAAAAAGGCTCATGCAAACGAGCGACCGAGCAACAAAGAAGCAGGTCAGAAACGAATAAAGCGTGAGATAATCTATTGACGCAACGCGATGCCAAAGAGAACAGAAACATCTGCCCAAGCTCATGATGCCTGCCTCAGTGAGTGCCTGACTGACTGAATACCTGGCAGCTATGAATCTAAATGAAAAGTAGCAGGTAGTCTATCAGACCACTCGGTTATATGCAAATGAAAGGCGACGCAAATGTTTCTAAAAATAGGAGAATTCACATTTTGCCAGCTCGGAAATCATAATTGCGGCCACGATTTATATAATGAAATGAACGTGAAGCAACCAGAGAGAGATTCTGTACATTGAAATATTTCAGCTTCGTAAAATAAAAACGGCAAACTACAATAAAAATTCATTTTTGAAGGCACATGCTGCATAAACAGATTGCGTTTCCTATTGTGCATGGAAAATGGCGTATGTAAATTGTGCTTACATTGTAATGTATCCGAATAATTTGAAGAAACTTCCTTATCTTGCGGCAGATTGATTCCGTTAAACAGCAGCCAACAGTTAATACGGTCGACTGCTTTGGCTGTCGAATTTTGCTACCATAGCAAAAGACTGCCTTTTGTAATGGATGTTCCAAATGCTTTTAAGCAATGAGCTGTAAAGCAACAACAAATATACAGAAACAACGCGGCCTTACTAAAATGTGGACACTCTTTATATATCAATATACATAAAATACCCGTGAAACACATTTCCTTAACACATTTAGTTTTTATTATTATTTTATATTATTAAAAACTGCATACCACAAAACAACCCTCTCGTTCAAAGTTGCACTTCAAATACCTTAAAACTAAAATTCTTCGTACATTACACATTTTTGGCCGATTTTCTTGATAGTGATACAAATTTTTTTAGATTTGGGGCACGGCACCGCCCACCGTGTAGGGTATTATATTGTCGAGTATACTCTAATGCGACTTGTTAATCTCATTCTGATAACATTTATTGTTTATTGTTTTTATTGTTTAAGCTCATTTGGTTTCTAAGATATACAAATTTGTTATTTCGGTAGCAAGTGGGTGGCATCACGCCCTTTTGTTGTCGAAGTAGTTCTCATGCCACACCAATAACAAACGTTTGAATTTTCAAGTCAGTTGGTGAACAATAAAATCCAGTAAGGGCGCTATCTTCAGCAAGGCTGAAGCTATAATACTTTTCACGTTGTGTTACTATAAAAAAAAAGTAAATGAAGAGTTTTCATGCCTCCCTAACAACATAACTGTAGGGTTTCAAGTCAATTGGTTAAAAAACAAAAAAGTTTTCCATACAGCGGTTCAAGTTTTGCGATAAGTGGGCGTAGCCATGCCCACTTTTGGTCAAAATAGTTTTCACTCCTCCCTAAGAACATAACTGTAAAGTTTCAAGTCAATTGGTTAAAGAACAAAAAAGTTTTCCATACAAAGGGTCAAGTTTAGCTATAAGTGGGCGTCCAATCTCAATGAAACTTTCAGGCATGTAGTCGGACTATGTAAAACTACTATGTTTAAAATTTCAGCACTCTATCGTACAAAACAAAAAAGTTTTCCATACAACGATTCAAGTTTTGTTCATTTTTCTTCTTCTTTTCGTATGGGGGCTACCAGTTCCAGTGGTCCGATATGGCTGGATCCGACAAATGAGTTGACTGCACGAATAAGAAGTCTCTATGCAAAATTTCAGCTCGATAGCTTCAAAACTGAGGGACAAGTTTGCATACAGACAGACAGACAGACATAATATATAATATTCCTCTACCTATCTGTGAAGTATTATGTTCCCCATGCTTCCCTTTTGGCTTTTATAGCGTGAAAACGTCCGCAATCTCACACAAAAAATCAGTGAAAAAGGCGCTGCTGCGCGTATAAGAAGAAGACTGAACAGTGGGTAAATTTTCTGTGACAGCTTTAATATGTAATAAAGTGAACAAATTTTGTTATTGGAAGAAACTTGTCATATTTGCAATTTTGGGTAAAAATCATCGTAGGCGATGTAAGGGGGGGTGAAATGTCTTCATTTTGTTGATTTACCGCATTAAGTGGTCTGATCTCAATGAAACTTATAAGCAATTGGCCTGAGTACGAAAGAAGACTACCTTTCAGCCCTCTATGTTGAAAACCAAAAAAGTTTTCCGTACAACGATTCAAATTTGCTTCTCTTCCTCTTCTTCATTTCGTATGGCAGTTACCAGTTACAGTGATTTCAGCCCTCTATCTTCCAAAACAAAAAAGTTTTCCATACAACGAATCAAGTTTTGTTCGTTTTTTTCCTCATTTCGAAAATTTCTATGTTTGTAAAAAAATTAAAAACCCTTAGCCTTAGGGGAGCTATTTTTAGCTTTGCTGAAACTTATATACTCTTGCAAGCATTTGGAAAATCCGTTTTATAGTTTTTCCAATAAGAATCCTTTAAGTTTATAAAGAAAAAAGGGTGTAACCCCGCCCATTTTCAAATTTTTTTTAAAGAATACAATGCAATCATTTTATGATTTTCTATCTTGTCTGCTTATAGAAAAATCACATTTTTAAGTTTTTCTCTATATGGGCGGTGCCACGCCCTTATGTCCGATTGTTATGAAACTTTGTAATATGGTCAAAGATTCCTAAAAACGCGCAACAGCAAGGTTTCATCTGTTTATAGTTGAAAACAAAAAAGTTTTTCTAACAAAAACCGAATTTTTAACTGATTGTTCCTATGGGAGCTATATGCTATAGTATACCGATCAGGCTGGTTTCTACATATAAATTGCCTGCAAGGAAAAGAAAAGTTTCTGCGTTTAAGTTGAAAAGTTGAAAAAGACAGACGGACAGACAGACGGACAGACAGACATACGGACAGACGGACATTGCTACATGAACTCGTCTCGTCGTGCTGATCAAGAATATATATACTTTATATAGTCGGAGATGTCTCCTTCACTGCGTTGCAAACTTCACGACAAAGTTAATATACTCTTGCAAGAGTATAACTAGTGAATTTCTGACGCTAATACTGCACCGGAAACAAATTCTGGCTTTGACAACATATTATGCCGCTTCCAGATATTGTACCCTATTAAACGATGGTTTAGAAATTCACTTTAAAACAATACTTATATCATGCAATTATCCTTATTCGTTCAGAAGATATGATTTTTGCAATGGAAAAACTCAGAAGGACCCACTGTGCGACGTGGAACTGGTACCTGCCATACAAAATGAAGAAGAGGAAGAGAAGCAAGATTTTAATCGTTGTACGGAAAACTTTTTTGTTTTTTAATCAATTGACTTAAAAATTCACACTTATGTTCTTGGGAGGCATGCAAACTAGAACGATTAGGTAGAATAAAAAAAGGTTTTATGAAATTTATTCATTTAGCGGTGGATATCAGCGTGATGTGGCGTTTACCATTATAAACCTCCAAAACTATATAAGTGTTATAAAATTAAATAGCACGACTAGGACATCTATATGAAAAGTTGAAGCGCAAGAGTAACTCAATTTGCAGGATCTTCTTTTTTTTGCAAGTTTAAGACATCCCTACGGCCATACGTCTCATTCAAAATGTCAGATTAACGAAATGGAGACATTTAATTAACCCACCCTATCTTTATCTGCCTCGCAGGAGTATATCAGCAGCTTCTAATCTGCCGAAATCCCTGCTTGGGCTCCCCTACTAAAAGATATGTATTATGTATGTATATATGTATATTAGGGTGTCCCTTATATGGTCGATTTTTATACTTTTCACGTATGTGAAATAGTATATTAACTTTGTCACGAAGTTTGTAACAGATCGAAATATTCATTTCCGATTATATAAAGTATATATATTCTTAGTAAAACATAGTAGTTTTACATAGTCCGACTAAATGCCTGAAAGTTTCATTGAGATCGGGAAACTGGAACTGGTAGCTCCCATATAGAAAGATAAAGAAAATTTGAATCGTTGTATGGAAAACTTTTTTGTTTCTTAACCAATTGACTTGAAACTTCACACTTATGTTCTTGATGAGGCATTTAAACTATTTTGACAAGAATGGGCATGGTTACGCCCACTTTTAGCCCTAATCAAAAATTTGCATATCTCCGGTACCAGCAAAAACAATGAAAAATGGTACATAAGCTAATTAGATGAAGATAAAATATATTCAGTCAAAAAAATGGCCGTGGCACAAGACAGAGTGTGAAAAGTATATAAGCTTCAGCCTTGCTGAAGATAGCGTGCTTACTGTTTTTTTTTTTTTTTGCATTTTTGACAACGCATACCCGCTATTTCTATTTATTATCCTTTACTTAACCTAAATATAAAATTTCAGCTTCCTATGTTAATTTTAACACGTGCCGGCTGAGCCCTTAAGTTTTTAGTCTCGTCGTGCTGATCAAGATTATAAATACTTTATATAGTCGGAGATGTCTCCTTCTATGCGTTGCAAACTTCATGACAAAGTTAATCTACATGTGTGGGAGTGTTTTAAAGTAGACTGAACAAAACTAGCCCATATGCGTTAAAAAATAAGAACCTTGCAAAATAAGGGACACCCTAAAGTATATATTATAATATATAGTATACTCGACTACCCAGAAGGAAATTTTTCAAGTCCTTGAGGAAAAAGGCTTTCCATAGTGCATTCCAAAAGAGAGAATTGGAATACCTTGACGAATAAGGCTTTCCTCAAAGCATAAGTGCCTTTTATTAAAGCATAAGTGAACCGTTTACCATAGAAGGTGGCTTGAAACAAGCATGGAAGGACTTTGACTTCATCAAGTTTGACCTAGGAAGAGAAATCAAGATTTAAGGTCGTTGTATGGAAAACTTTTTTGTTTCATAATCGATTGACTTGAAACTTGACTTGAAACACACTTATGTTCTTGGGGATGCCTTAAAACTATTTTGACAAAAATGGGCATGGTAACGGCCATTTTTAGCCCAAATTAATAATTTGCATATCTCCGGTACCCAATGAAAAAAAACAATGAAAATTGGTATATGCTAATAAGATGAATATAAAATAGATTCAGTCAAAAAATGGGCGTGGCACAAGAAAGTGCGTGAAGAGTATATAAGCTTCAGCCTTGCTGAAGGTAGCGTCCTTACTGGTTTATTTTTGTGTTCTTCCTTGAGAGGGATTTGAACCCACGACGTCTGGCTGATAACAAAGCACGCTGTTAGTTAACATATTAACAGAATTTTATTTACAGAACAGTACAGATTTCGAACAGTACACCATGTACGAAAAAACTAAAATGTTCGTTCGCACTTCTTGATACAACAAAGACCTTCCCAAAAACGTTTTTGGGAAACGAAGCTAACATGCTTAAGGCCTTCAAAAAGCGGCCATCCCTGTGTAAAAGGAAATAAGATAGGTAAGGTTTGAGCAAGGTCTGAAACATTCCAAAAAAGTCTTACAGATCGCCTTGTGAAGAGATACAATTTCCTTCTGGGTAGTTCAGCTTTGCTGGTTATATCTACCATGTAAAAATTCCTACTTTATAGTACAATCGGTTAAAAACGTGGGTGTAGCTCAAGACAATATATGGTATTTAACACCAATACCAGCCTTCCCCAGCTATTTTATATGGTAAAAGTGGAGTTGAAATTAAATAATATTATAAATTATCTTAAGTAACTGGTTAACTGCTTATGTTCATGTTTGTATGGCAGTTTGGTTGAACATTTTTCATTGCAACAAATGAAACTTTTATTAATTACAAAAGTTGCACTTATAAACAAATAAGAATTATTTTCAAAGACTCATAAGTGTGTACACACATGAGAGTATCTATTCGCAAACATTTCCATGCTTGTATGTATGGACTTACATATACATATGTTCATGTATTTATATTATATATTTTGATTCTTAATTGCGCGTGTGTTGAGCACAGTCACGGTGTTGCCAAGTCGCATTTAAATGCGAATACGATATAGTACATTAATTTTTTATTTCATTGAAGTTGTTTAAGAAAAGAATGTGAGATTAAAGGTTCTGATAAACATGAATTCGAACATAAATCAATCCACGTGTGTGTATATGTGACTATTTACACTGATATGTTAATCCATATTGTTGCTCGTATAAACTTACCATATCTCAGTGTGTATCTATGCGTAGTTGAAATATACAAGTTTATATACAGTTTTTCAATATTAAAGAACTTTAAAATTATTACACAATATAATGTTCATTTAAAATATAATTTTATTTGGAAAAACCTTTGATTAGAAGTACACAATTTTTTTTAGATCATTCTCACGCTTTTTATACTTTTCACGTATGTGAAAAAGTATATTAACTTTGTCACGGAGTTTGTAACAGATCGAAATATTAATTTCCGACTTTACAAAGTATATATATTCTTGATCAGGACGACAAGACGAGTTGATTTAGCCATGTCCGCCTGTCCGTCTGTCTGTCTGTATGTATGCGAACTAGTCCCCCAGTTTTGAAGCTATCGAGCTGAAACTTTGCAGAGAGTCTTAGAATTTATTACGATGAATCATTCGTCGGAACCAGCGTGATCGGATTATTGGAACAGGTAGCTCCCATACGAAAAGAAGAAGAAAAGTGAACAAAACTTGAATCGTTGTATGGAAAACTTTTTTGTTTTGAAAGATAGAGTGCTGAGATTTTAGTAGTTTTACATACTCCGACTAAATGCCTGAAAGTTTCATTGAGATCGGGCTACTGGAACTGGTACCTGCCATACAAAATGAAGAAGAGGAAGAGAAGCAATATTCACGTCGTTGTATGGAAAACTTTTTTGTTTCTTAACCAATTGACATGAAACTTCACAGTTATGTTCTTGGGGAGGCATTAAGGCTATTTTGACAAAAATGGGCATGGTTACGCCTACTTTTAGCCCAAATCAATAATTTGCATATCTCCGGTACCCAATGAGCAAAAACAATGAAAATTGGTATATAGGCTAATAAGATGAAGATAATATATATTCAGTCAAAAAAATTGGCGTGGCACAAGAAAGTGCGTGAAAAGTATATAAGCTTCAGCCTTGCTGAAGATAGTGTCCTTACTGGTTTTGTTACAGTTAAAGTATGGTTGGTTCTTGATTCAAGTAAAATGTAAACTTATTTCCAAAACAACATTGACTCGGATTAAGTTTTGTTGCTATTATATTAAGCTTAAACTGTTCTTGAAAATGTTACAAAATTTACTCAATTCAAGATTTTTTGTACTTAAAAATAGTGCTTGAATTGAGAACATTTTACTTGATTTGACAACATTTGTGCTTGACGGACTTTCAACACCGAATTGTGTCAATTGAAGTACAATGTACTTGAAGTTTTTTCTCTGTGTACTAATTTTTACCTCTCAAGACTAATATAACCAACTTATCTTAAAGCTACAAGCAAATGGGTTTTTTTTTTAAAAAGATTTTTCTTGGAGTAAAGGTATAAAGTTTTGTAGTTTTGTACACCACTACAAACGACGTTTAATGTTCTTGGCCAGCATGACAAGAGTCTTCAAACCGAGTTTCAAATGTATAGCTTTTATCGTTTCTTAAAAGACTTGATTCTGACGGACAGACATATTTCAAGCTATTTCTTTTATCACTTATTCCAAATCATATATTCTATACACTTGATTTGCAGGGTATATAAATTCGACACCACATTTTTGTTTGAGTTGATAAGAGACGTGCTAATAAACAAGACAGAAGGCTTGGAATATTCGCTTTTCAATTATAATGCGTAAAAGGACATATGAGGGATGCCTTTGTTTTGGGCATGCATAGTATTTGGCTTTTCATTGACGCGTTTGGGCGGAGGAAATGAATCAATCAGGTGTACTTCAATTACAGCTCACATAACTGTAAACAGTTGAGCAAAGAACAGTTCAACGAAAAGCAATATTGTTTTAATTAATTTTGCAACCCGATTGGCTCAAGCCAAGCTCCTGTCCACTGTATATGGCGACATGAGAAAAACTTCCTTGTAACTCTTTGCAACAAAATTCAGTTCCAATTGGAAGCTTGCAGTCATTCACATGGACTTACATGTATTTTTTCTTGCTTGTCCTATGCCCAGACGCCCACGCTGGCCTTTCAAATGTTTCATTATGCCTACGTGCCAAAGAGAGAAATTTTATGTGTACTCTCGGATAATCAAGTATAAGTAAATGAGTTCGTGCTAAGACAGAAACGTAAGAAACACTTGATATTTTATGCTAATGTTGTGCGTACTCCACATAGTTTTACTGCTCACATGCTTGCTCATTCATTCGTGTGTGCGCTCACTCATTCACTTACATACTCACTGACTGTCAGCTTCATATGTTCACTTCCTGACGCTCGCTCGGTCTCTTTCTTTCGTTCTTGCTCTCCCTTTTTTCATGGGCAAAAATGTCGATGTGCAGCCCAAGCAACACGTCATCAATCCGTTATGATATTGTATTTGCGACTAAAACGACTTTCATTATACAAGAGTTGCGTGTGCCCACACACAGAGGGGTCTCTTAGGGAAATTGGAAGACGTAGCAAAAAGACATGGTCTTACCAAACAGAGTACCGCCTAACCATACACACACCCACGCCATCACAAATATTCCAATTGAATCCACTCCATTCCATTCTTTCCCCAATTCCGCATATGTATTTGCAGTTGCTCCACATCACTAAATTGAAAAGAAAAGATTTTTGGTAGAAAGAAATACTTTATATACTAGAATATGTACATACATATATCTATACATGTTTGCGCATAAATAAAAACGTACACATATGCACACATATGTACGCGTTGATTCGGGTGGGTTTCATTTTGATGTTATCATGAAAATATACTGTTATATTGGTGAAAGCATCCCACTCCCTTGTTCGGCATCCGGATCCACATCGTTCAAGATGGCGTGCACTTGATAAATTACAAAAACTCATTCGCAAACTCGGCCAGTCAGCCAAAACCACTGTGCTGCTGTCACTCGAATAGAGTGAAATACCACCTTCAATTTACTCACATGTACTGTGTACATAAAAACACACAGCCACAAACATACATACATACCATAACTCTCCAGTTAGCTTTAAGAAAATATTGAATGCTCTTGCTGGGTTCTGCTAAGCTCATCCCACCCTTCCCTTTATCATATACACACAAATACATTTGCACAAATCCGCCATTACCCCAACGCCAATGTACCTATCTAGAGGACAGCATATCACCATCCATCGCCAATGCCGACCGACCGACCGACCGACCGACCGAATGAACGACTGACTGAATATAACCGAACCGATAAGTATGAAGGACCACATACGAACTCTAACAGTCACTCAGGCATCGGAAGATGTTTACTGTTCCATATAACGTAAAACCCACGTTGTCCCAACAGCATCAATAATGTGTGAAGCACATTACACTCATACATACGCGTTATACACACACACCCACCCACACTTGCAAAAATACAGAGAGAGCAATGGGCGCAAAAGCTAAAGATAAAGCGGGAGAAGACTGAGTAGCGACAGTGACAACGCAAGAAAGTGCTCACATAACTGCGAATGGCGAATAAATTCGCAATACGAACAGTTTTCTGTTAGAAGAGACAAGAGTGAATAAAATACAGTCAGAAATTTCACTCTGTAATATGTCCCCACGCATTTACTCGCACGCGGCACATAGATATACACTGCAGAATACATACATATCACAATGTGGCCTTTTATGTATTAGTGCCACATACGTATGTGAACTCGCACACATCGTTTTTTCAACGCTGTCAGTAGCATACAGCATCGGCATCAACGGCAAAGGCAACATTCATATTTACTTCCCCTTTCTTCAATTGTATTCGCAGTTAGGGATTTGTTATCGTTCTCGTACCCCCCGGTCGTCTTTAATGTCATTGAGCACACCTTTATCTACAAGATGCTGTCTTTCTTTCTGTCCCTTGTCAATATTTGTTCTACGTGCGTATATCAGAATATTTTCTATATACATATATATTTGTATATATTCCAATGTATGCATGTATGAGTTTGCGTCTGTCGACTCCATTATCAATGGGGATGCAAATTTTTGCAAATTAACATAAGCAACACAAAAAGTGAAATATCGATATAGAAAAGGATTTAAAAAACAATTGATTTGTTATCAAAGCAGCTTTATTATTATACGATATGGAAGAAAATCCTTACATACATACATACATCCAATTTTCAAAATATTCATATATAGTGTGTAGCTTGGGAGTGTTAAAATTAGCATAACCAACCTAAATTGAAATTTTCAAATTTTTTTTAAAATGGGCACTGGAAAATGAACAGTTCAAATACATACACATGTATGTATGTATGTATGTATGTAAATGTAAAGGAACATCGAAAGTCGGACATGTATGTTGATTTGTTTAATTTAAAGGCTGATTGCTCTTAATGGGTTACCATTAAATTCTTAGGAATTAGTCACTACCTAAAAACTAAATGTATATATATGAGATATTTTTAAGAATCACACCTTGGTAATTAGTTTTCTTAAGGAGCCCATAGTTAACTAATTATTTCAAATGTTTATGATTTCTTGCTGATCAAATTATAAAAGTTTTTGAAGCTTGCCAGCTGCCATATTGTCCGTATCAATATTAGTGATTATTTAAAATGGTTCAATCCATAATAAATCATAACCGGAATGAAAATTTGTGTTGTCGGTTCCGACTTGTGTTGAAGAATGCAGTGCTTGAGTGTAGCTCTTTACAAAAATGTGATTGAAAAAGGGGATGAAAACCGTATCCAGCAAATAAAACTCTTAAAACAATGTGCATGGTGATGACGATGACGATGACATCGATGTCGAGTGCGCAGGTATATATTTGCGACTGTATTATTTTGTTCACCTTACTGTCACTGTCAGTTTTTGACACGCATCATTGAATTACACAAAAAGTTGTGAGAGTGATATATCGAGGCACGGAGATTTAAATTTACCAGCAGCAAACGCAACTCATTTAAATTAAAAAAAAAGAATACACAAATGAGTTGCAACCAGAAAAATAAAGACAGAGGACGAACGGATCGGCAAATGAGAAGCAATCCCTTAAGTGTATGACTTGCTTTTCAAATGTGACCTCAAACCCCTGCTTATGCTCTCATTTCGCAGGAAAATTAAGCAAAAAAAAAAGATATAAATAATATCTACCGCATCCAGTTTTCACGGCTAACCAGAATTTAAACCCTTCGCATTGGTACAAAAAAAAAAACAAAGCTATAATACGTGAAGAGTATAAAAAGGACATTTTGTTGATCTTTCGTCCTTTGCCACCTCGTTGATTGACAATAATGCATGACTCATCTTTATGTGTGCGCCTTGTGTTTTTGTGTTATTTACATATGTATGTGAGAACCGAACGAGTCATCAAAGTTTGCGAATATGCGGATTAATGTATTTGCGCACGTCTAATTAATTGGACAGCGCTGCATGTGAATGTTGGTTGCTGCTTAATACAATTTCGTATTTGCCAACATCGACGTTGCGAAGTTGAGAGCGCAATTTAAATGCTGCGCTCGGTGAGCTTTGCAAGCAGATCGTTTGTTTACTAATTTTGCGGTTGCATCGCATTCGGTCGTTGACGAATGCTATGCGAAGCAACGGGAGATGATAGAAGGTGGCGTATGGAACGCTTCATTGGGATAAATAAAGGACAAACCCCTTGACAAAGTAAGTGCGAGCTCAGGTACACTTGTATTGGCAGTCACAAAATTTTGCGTGACAGCAATTCGAGATTGCAATCGAACTCGTCATCCAATTTAGACGCAAGTATGCATCCAGTTCACGTCTAATAACTACCGTTGAGACAAGTGAAGAAGGCACTTCTCACAAAGCAAAGATGAACGTAACGAACCCCCAATAGGAACACTATATTCGGTCTTACCGAAAATTAAATACTCTACATGCCCTTCTTGAAGTACCCTTCCAATTTGATTTGAATACATATTCGTTATTGTAACTCATTGGGTTCCAAAAATTTAAAAAAAAAAACCGTAAGGACGCTATAGTCGAGTATACTCGACAATATAATTCCCTGCACGCACAGTGGGTGGTGCAACACCCTAAATATTCAAAAAAATTTTGATTTGACATCGCCCGATCGAATAGTGTTCAAAATATCAAGTAAATTGGTCAAAAAAAGTGGAATTTACGAAAAATTTGAGTTTGTTGGTCATTGAGGGTAACTTTCGAACAGAGGGGAATTTTGTGGTATGCAGTCTTAAAGATATATATTTACTGAGCTTGTATACAAAATTTCATGTTCATATCTTTATTAGTTTTGGAGATATTGCTTTTTAGAAAAAACAACTCGGTGAGGGGAAATCAAGGGGAGGGGGAAAAATTGTGGTATGCAGTTTTGTAGAGCTCTTCATGCTGAGTCTACATACCGACTTTCATGTTTCTATCTCTTCGGGTGTTCGAGTTACAACGTTTTAAAAAAGTGGGCGGTGCTGGATGGGCGGGAAGGAATGGGCGTGGCACAAAACCGTTTAAACTTGATGTGGTGCCAAGCATCACGAGTCTACCCTCTAAATTTCAAGTCTCTAGCTTTTACAGTTTCCGAGAACCATTGGTGAATACAGACGGACGGACGGACGGACAGACGGACAGGGCTCAATCGATTTCTCTTGTCATCCTGATCAAGAATATATATACTTTATGGGGTCCCCCTCCCTTCCTTCTGTGCGTTACATACATTTCGTTCAAACAAACTTAATATACCCTGACACACTGTATGTGCAGGGTATAACAAGATTTTTCATATATGTAAGTTAGGGTGTCCCTTATATGGTAAATTTTTTTTTTTTTTTGCATTTTGAAAACACATACCCGCTATTTCTATTCAGTATCCTTAACTTAACCTAAATACAAAATTTCAGCTTCCTATGTTAATTCCAACCCGTGCCGACTGAGCCCTGAAGTTTTATGAAAGAAGATTTTAAATGTGTTTTTTAAATACAACTGGGGGACGCCAAATAATTAAATTTTAATTGAATATTATTGAAAAGATAAATTTAAGTATTGCCTTTAATTACCAAAATGATAGACTTTATATAATACTAATCAGGATACTTCCTTTTCAAGGTTTCTTTTTATACCCTGTACCTTATGGTACAAGGGTATATTAGTTTTGTGCGCATCGACCCAGAAGGAGACATCTCCGACTATACAAAGTATATTTATTCTTGATCAGCTCGATGAGACGAGTTGATATAGCTATATCCGTTTGTCCGTCTGTATGAACGCCTAGATCTCGGAAACAATAATAGATAGAACCAAAAGCTCTTCGCACTTCGATTCTGTCATTTCTTAAGCAGATCAAGTTTATTTTGTTTTCCCCCTTTTTAACTTCGTTTAGGGGTGAGGGGCAAATGACTGGAGTAACCTCGGGTAAAAACTTACAAAAGTTGTATTTTCTGGGTTGTCTTTTGAGATAGGAACACCAAATTTGTTGTGTATATAGCTGACTCAAACCCCAAGAGGATATAATAAAAAATGGGCGTGGCCACGCCCCCTATATAGTAAAAATTTGAAAGCTTATATCTCAAGAACCATAAAACCTACAAGAATGAAATTTTGCATATATGCTATTGGAATTGAATATAACATGATTCAATTACAAAATGGGCGTTACCACGCCCACAAATAGAAAAACGTTGTATCTCTGGAACCAATTGGTCTAAAAGTGTAAAAAAACGTATGTGTGATATTAAATGGAAATGAAATCTACTTACTGTCGACTCCAATCCTTACTAGTTTAAAATTTGATTTGAGCTTTAACTCATTTAATTTCACTTCGCGGATATTAAAAAATAAAACTGCGAGAACTTGGCAGAGAGATGGTAACTTAACAACCGTTATTTGGTGATTTATCTCACCAATCAAAAACACAGTTTTTGTATTGCTTTTAAGTTCCACAGACATTGTGCTTGTTGTTTGTCGTATGTTCCACCATAGTTGCCGGTGTAATTTGCTTGAGAAAGTGTTCCAATGTTACATTAAGGACTCAGATGTAACTTGCATGTTTTGAACGCAAGTCGGCACGTGTTCCTGTGCTCCAAAAAAAAAAAAAAACCAGAAAGGACGCTAACTTCAGCAAGACTGAAGCTTAAATACTCTTCACGCTTATTTCTTGTGCCACGCCTATTTTTTCGACTGAATATATTTTCTCTTCATCTAATTAGCCTATATACAAATTTTCATTGTTTTTGCTCATTGGGTATCGGAGATATGCAAATTATTGATTTTTGGTAAAATTTTTCATTCTTCTACATCGTCGGCTCACAGAGATATCGCATTTTTAAGTTTTTCTCTATATGGGCGGTGCCACGCCCTTTTGACCGATCCTTATGAAACGTTGGAATATGGTCAAAGATTCATAAAAACGTCTGTTTATATTCAAGAGCAAAAAAGTTTTTCTAACCAAAACTGAATTTTTGACCGATTGTTCCTATGGGGACTATATTCTTTTGTTATCCGATCTTCACCAAATTTGCAGGGTGTCGTCACTGACGACCAAGATGTTCTTGTGCAAAACATTGAGGTAATAGCTTTAAATTCAAAGCGTTTGTTGAGCAAAAACCTAATTTTTGACCTATCGTTCCTATGGCAGCTATATGCTATAGCTTCACATACAAGCTGCGTGCAAGGAAAAGAAAATTTTCTGCATTTATATTTTTTGAATATCTTTAAGAGTCTAGGAGAAGTTCGCATCGCAACAGACAGACGAACAGACGGACATGGCTATATGAACTGGTCTTGTCGAGCTGATCAAGAATGTATATTCTTTATATAGTCGGAAATATCTCCTTCTCTGCGTTGCAAACTGCATGACAAAATTTATATAGTCTTGCAAGAGTATAAAAACTCCAAAACTCCAAAAAATGCGTAAATTTACTTCAAGTATTGTAATGATACATTGGCAATACTATCATCATCGTTTCAACTACACGGGTTTCTGTAAACTGGGAGAGACGAATATTCGAAATTATATTTTGGCCTTATACATATGTAAGTCACACAGAGAAAAAAATTCAAGTACATTGTAATTAAAATGACACAATTCGGTATTGAAAGTCCGTCAAGCACGAATGTTGTCAAATCAAGTAAAATGTTCTCAATTCAAGCACTATTTTTAAGTACAAAAAATTTTGAATTGAGTAAATTTTGTTACATTTTCAAGAACAGTTTAAGCTTAATATGATACCAATAAAACTTAATCCGAGTCAATGTTGTTTTAGAAATAAGTTTACATTTTACTTGAATTAAACACCAACCATACTTAAACTGTAACAAAAAAAAACTTACACCGAGACCTTTTTGTTTTTAAAACAAGTGAATATTGTACTGGAATCAAGAACCGACTAAACTGAAATTACAAAAAAAAATTTTTTTGCGAGACCACGACCACTTTTTCGTTCAAGTAAGTTTTCAAGTAAGTCTTGAATCAAGTCCCAGTAGTTTTGCAAACTATTTCGGTTATTATCTCAATATGATTGATTTTATTTTATATAAGTAATTGTTACAGTTAATTTAATAAACATTTAAACAACAAATTAATATTATAATAAAATGGTAATTGGTGATTAGTTATATAATAAACAGTAAGACTTTGGTGTACCAGGGGATTTGAACCTCTTACCTTCCGTTTCGTAAGGCAACACACTAAGCTCTGAGCCACAGGAAGCGACATAGGAACACTTGATATTTCATAAATTTTACTTCTTGAAAACATTTTTGTTCCAAGAGAACAAAAACCAAAAAATCTCTGGTCTTGCTGGGGACTGAACCTCATACTTTTGGTATCATAGTTAAACACACTAAACTCTGAGTTACAGCAAGCAACATAGAAACATATGATATTTGATAAATTTGAATTGTTTTAACATTTTTGTTCAAAGGAGTAAGAGAGAAAGAAAGTATAAGAAGAAAGCGTTGTCATTTCAAGTTCGTTTGGTTTCGGTTTAAGTTTTTGTGTTCTTCTTTTGTTTTCAAGTATAAAATGTGTATGAATTGACATTTTGTAGTTGATTCAAATCCATTTTGGTGTCGATTTTGATGTTAAGTACAAATCTTACTTATTTCGAGAACATTTAGACCAATTACAACTTAATTTGGTCTGTTGTTGATTCAAGTACAATCTGTGCTGTTCTCAGACCGGACTTTTTTTCTCTGTGCATATTGTACATAGTTCAGAAATTAATCAAGAGTACGGGCTTTTATAGATGAACCAAAATAACGATTCTGCTTCTAATGTCCTACTGCAGGCTGATTTGAACTCATTTTAATCTTGGTGTTCACTTAACTTGCTTTTGCTGAATTGTTCTAAATGTAAGTTTATGACTTATCATCGTAGTAAGCCTCACTTGTTTACTTATTCTCTTGATAACATCCAATTAGAACGAGTCTCTGTTTTTAACGACCTCGGTGTTCTCTTTGATCCCAAACTTTGCTTCATTCAACATGTTTCAACTGTCGTTAATAAGGCGAAAGGTGTTTTTGGATTCATTAAACGCTGGTCTAAAGAATTCAATGACCCCTATATCACCAAACTTCTTTTCACGTCACTTATACGTCCACTTCGCGTGTGGTCTCCACAGTACAAAAAACATCAAGATCGCATTGAGTCAGTTCAGAAGCAATTTCTCCTCTTTGCGCTTCGAGGCCTTAATTGGAATCCTAATACTAGGTTACCATCATACATGGACAGACCTCTACTCATTGACCTTCCATCTCTACATCATCGCAGGATAGTTTTAGGGACTATTTTCCTTCGCAAACTCATTCTTGGATTGATTGATTCTTCAGACCTACTCAGTCGGATTAGTTTTAGCGTCCCACGACGCACTACCAGAAACTTTGTCCCTTTAGCTTTGCAAAGATGCACAACTAACTATGCCCTTCACGATTCGTTTCGCGTATTATGTATGAATTATAATAATCTTTATCACGCCCTCTCACCTGAAATCTCTCTCACTTCACTTAACTCAACCATTCTACGCTACCTTCGTGAAGCTCTAAGCACGAATCGGCATGGATGATCGTTTCTGGATGGACTGGTGGCGCTCGTTAAAGTTAAGTCTCTGACCACAAACGGCAGTGAGTCGGGGCATAGCCTGCGTAGCGCAAATAAATTTCCCCTAACGGGTCAGAGACTTCTCAGCTTTAATTCAATTAGTTTTCTAGTTTCTAACTGCGAAGTTTATTTTTTCCTTGCTTTTTTTATACCCTGTACACATACTGTGTATCAGGGTATATTGTGTTTGTTTGAGCGAAATGTATGTAACGCACAGAAGGAGGGGAGGGGGACCCCATAAAGTATATATATTCTTGATCAGGACGACAAGAGAAATTGATTGAGCCATGTCCGTCCGTCTGTCCGTCTGTCCGTCTGTCCGTCTGTCCGTCCGTCCGTCCTCACCAACGGTTCTCGGAAACTGTAAGAGCTAGAGACTTGAAATTTGGAGGGTAGACTCGTGATGCTCGGCAGCAGATCAAGTTTATTTTTTTTTTTTGCCACGCCCACTCCTTCCCGCCCATCCAGCCCCACCCACTTTTTTAAATCGCTATAACTCAAACATTCAAAGAGATAAAAACATCAAAGTCGGTATGTAGACTCAGTATGTATAGCCCTACAAAACTGCATACCACAAAATCCCCCCCTTCTTTTCATTTCCCCTCCCCCAGTGATTTTCTATAAATTGCTATATCTCCAAAATTAACAAAGATACGACCCTGAAAATTTGTATACAAGCTCAGTGATAATACATCTTAAAAACTGCATACCACAAACTTCCCCTCCCTTTGATGGCTACCCCTCAGAGGCCGACAAACTTAAATTTTTCGTAAAATCCACATTTTTTGACCGATTTTCTTGATATTTTGAACACTATTTGAATAGGCGACGTCAGATCAATATGTTTTTGTAGATTGAGGGTGTGGCACCGCCTACCATGTGTGCAGGGTATTATATTGTCGAGTATACTCGACTATACCGCCCTTACTGGTTTTTTTTTCATTTCATTTCATTTAATCATTCATTATTATATTTTTTGAGTATCAAATTTAATTATCTATTTTTTTATTTATTTTTTTTATTTTTATCATTATAATTATTATATATGTATATTTCTGTTTAATTTTACTAATTTAATTTTTTTAAATGTTACCTTATTATATTATACTAAGTCACATAACAGTCAATTTGTTATTATATGAAATAAATAAATAAATAAAAATGGCTAAGCAAACTTGAAGACGGAAGTATGCTTAGTCTTAGTCGAAAATTCTTGGCATTAACGGACTAACTGACATATAATTTCGTATATAATTAGTTATTTTAGACATGCCCGTTAGAATATCTGGGATCATTTTTTTGCTGAGCTAACTTTAAAGTTACTTAAGAAATTTTTTTAACGAACTTTTTTTCATTTGCCACTTAGAAAAATGTTTGATTCAAAAAATTTAACAACTTAAAGGGAATCGAATCATATTCTCAAGTCTTTAAAATACATTTTGTAGAAATAACTAATTTTTAAGACAATCGATTTTTTTAAATGACTACGATTGTTAAAATTTTTGTTTTCATGTTTCATGGTACGCATCACGCAAACAATAGATTTTTTCGTCTTTTATATTGTCAAATCTTCATTGGGACAACTTATAAATATTCTACGCTACCCCCTGGCTTTACCGTAGAAAACAACAAGAAAAAAGACGACAACACAAAAAAATCGTGGGGTGCCAAATGTCAAAGGGTAACCCATAGTTTTGGTATGTAAATCAGCTTTCCTTGTACGATTGAAATAAAAAAATAAATAAATAAGCGGGTATCGAAACAGAAAAAACACATTTGAATGCTTACAAAAATCAAAATAATAAATTACCAAACACACACATGCAGTGAAAACGAACAAACACGTAAATTGGCATTGGCATATTGTGGAAGGGGTTTAATTTTACCGAGCTCATCGGGAATATTGTCGAGCTAAAAAGAAGACGAAGACAAAGTGACATGAATGTTGCAAAAAATTTCAACGGTAAAAAATATTGTATTACCCTCACGACTGATGAGCGATGTGAGTCGACTTCAATTTGCATGTGTGTGAAAATTGTGTATGTGTGTCTACTGTCTAATGGAAATGTGTCAAAAAAAGGTGAACCAAAAAAAAGTAAAATTTGATCAACATCGAGATTTAAGGTGCGTCAAGCGCGCAAATCCATAAATCGCTATGTTTCCAAAATGGGATAACAACAACGGATAAACATGACACCCAACTGTCAATAGATATTTCGCGGTTGTTTCCATTATGTTGCACTTTCTGAACCAAACAGGACAGAAAAAAATCGCAAGTATCGATCCCAACCCCTTCCGCATGCGAACAGTAGCTGAGATGAGCTCGCGCATTAGCATTTACTGGTTGAATGAATTGTTGTATGGGTTGAAAGGATGCTGCACAGAGATACGGATAAGCGTGCGTTTATTTGATTTATGTCAGAAATTTAACGAGCTACTTGGTTAGATTCGGCAAACAAGGGCGGCAGTCTTTTACAGCCGCCACGTCGATTTCTTCAGCTCTTTCACTTTCGAACTTGCCACTGAAGCATTACGTGCATTTGATCATTGCAAGCAAAGTAGCATAAAACGCATTGATCAAAAGAAAATACTCAAGATGCTTATCATTAATCAAGGTTTTGTCAATAAACGTCAACTTTGAAAATTTCAATTTCACACTCAATATTCGAAAGCAATTCACATTACAAACACCGACACCGATAACCACCTCAGTGAGCGTCTCTGTGATTGTCAAAATTATTTTGTCTTTAAATTGTTTTATAATGACGATGCATGTTACCCTGATGAACAACTTTATTGCTTACATCCTTATCAACAAAAAATGGCAAGAAAGCTGTCCAAAAATCAAGATCTTCTGCCAGTTTAGGAAGACCAAACAGTCAATGAGTGCAGGGTATCAAAAGCTTCAAAAAGTGACACATAGTAAATTTGAATACTCGAAAGTCAATCTTGGTTTGATCGGACAGGTTTTTCTTTGCGTCCTAATATGAGATATATGAGAGTGTTCGTCTTTTGGTTTTTGGACAAAACAAACATTTAGCCCAATTGACTCCGATATTTTGAACAGTGACCAGTCGATATCGATGTACAAAGTCGACACGTATAAAATAATTCATAAAATAGTCTCGTTTTAGATTTTGTTCCGACACGTTTTTTGCGTTTATTCAATTCTGAATAAAAAACATTTTTTTTTAGAATTTAATGCATCTTTGGAAATACCGCAGGGCTTGTTAATAATGATAAAGGAAGGAGAATCACTAAAATTAACATATCATTAAAAAAAAAAAACAGTAAGGGCGGTATAGTCGAGTATTCTCGACTATATAATACCCTGTACACATGATAGGCGGTTCCGCACCCTCAATCTACGAAAAAACACTGATCTGACGACGCCTATTCAAATAGTGTTCAAAATATATCAAGAAAATCGGTCAAAAAATGTGTATTTTACGAAAACTTTAAGTTTGTCGGCCTCTGAGGGGAAGCCATCAAAAAGGGGGGAAAATTGTGGTATGCAGTTTTTAAGATGTATATTCACTGAGCTTGTAAAAATTTCAAATTTTCAGGGTCGTACCTTTGTTAATTTTGGAGATATAGCATTTTATAGAAAATAACTGGGGGAGGGGAAATTAAAAGAAGGGGGGGATTTTGTGGTATGCAGTTTTGGAGGGCTATATATACTGAGTCTACATACCGACTTTAATGTTTCTATCTCTTTGGATGTTTCAGTTATAGCGATTTAAAAAAATGGGTGGGGCTGAATGGGCAGGAAGGAGTGGGCGTGGCAAAAAAAAAATAAACTCGATCTGCTGCCGAGCATCACGAGTCTACCCTCCAAATTTCAAATCTCTAGCTCTTATAGATTCCGAGAACCGTTGGTGAGGACGGACGGACAGACGGACAGTCGGACAGACGGACAAACAGACAGACGGACGGACATGGCTCAATCAATTTCGCTTGTCGTCCTGATCAAGAATATATATACTTTTTGGGGTCTCCCTCGACTCCTTCTGTGCGTTACATACATTTCGTTCAAACAAACCCAATACATATACCCCGATACACTATGTGTACCGGGTATAAAAAGTAAGGGCGCTATCTTCAGCCAGACTGAAGCTTATATACTTTTCACGCACTTTCTTGTGCCACGCCTATTTTTTTGACTGAATATATTTTCTCTCAATCTTATTAGCCTATATACCAATTTTTTGCCGGAGATATACAAATTATTGATTTTGGCTAAAAGTAGCCATGCCAATTTCAAAATAGTTTTCATGCCTCCCTAAGAACATAAGTGTGAAGTTTCAAGACAATTGATTAAGAAACAAAAATTCAAATTTGTTTTTATACTCTTGCAAGAGTATATTAACTTTGTCGTGAAGTTTGCAACGCAGAGAAGGAGACATCTCCGACTATATGAAGTATATATATTCTTGATCAGTTCGACGAGACGAGTTCAGATAGCCATGTCCGTCTGTCCGTCTGTCTGTTTCAATGCGAACTCCTCCCAGAGTTTTGAAGTTAGCAAAAGAATTTTAATGCAGAAAATTTTCTGTTCCTTGCAGGCAGTTTATATGTAGAAACCAGCCGGATCGGAATACTATAGCATATAGCTGCCATAGGAACGATCGGTCAAAAATGAGGTTTTTGCTCAATAAACTCTTTGATTTTCAAGCTATCGCCCCAATTTTTTGCAGAAGAACATATCGGACGTAAATTAAGGCTCACTGCAAGATTGGTGAAGATCGGATAAATATAGCATATAGCTCCCACAGGAACAATCGGTTAAAAATTCGGTTTTTGTTAGAAAAACTTTTTTTTTCAACTATAAACAGATGAAACCTTGCAGTTGTGCGTTTTTAGGAATCCTTGACCATATTACAAAGTTTCATAAGAATCGGACATAAGGGCGTGGCACCGCCCATATAGAGAATAACTTAAAAACGTGATTTATCTATAAGCAGACGAGATAGAAAATCGTAAAATGAAGTGTAGAATGATTGCATTGTATTCTTTTTTAAAAAAAGTAGAAAATGGGCGGGGTTACCCCCCTTTATATTTATAAATTATAAGATTCTTATTGCAAAAACTATAAAACGGATTTTCCAAATGCTTGCAAGAGTATATAAGTTTCAGCAATGCTGAAAATAGCTCCCTTACTGGTTCTTCTTCATTTCGTATGGGGGCTACCAGTTCCAGTAATCCGATATGTCCGGTTCCGACAAATGAGTTTCTTTGTGTTACAAACTTCAGTACAAACTTATACTACTATTCACTGCGTGAGGGGTTCAAATATATATTTTTCCATTAATCGGGATAGTACTGGCTTCCATATATAAGAACTATATAACACGAGAAATTGCTCCTTCAATAGGGAAAAACAGCAGACGTCTGTTTTTAGGATATAACTTGAAAAATCATGAATTCATGGGTGATAAGTTAACAATTAAGAAGTCAAACATAGAGTGATAGAAAATAAGCGGATCAGATTAAGCTCATCTTTTTTTTATATAAAACGTCGCGTACAATAGGGAATTATTCACGTTTCAAAGACGAAGTTCTCCGTTCATTACTAGTATAATGAGCACGGAAATTCAGTGATTTCGTTTGCCATACGAAAGAAGAGGCTGCAGTAAAGTGGGTTATGTGCTAATGCTAAACCCATTCAATTTATATGATTTATATCATGGAAGGCTTAAGTGGCTTTTGAGCTCGTAACTGCTTGTGGACAATTTTCGCATTAAGCAGATTTTCGCTTTTTGAATTCAAGTTCGAGCGCATTGACGTTCAGCTACCTATTGAACGAACACACACGTAGAGATGTAAAAAACAAAAAAAAAATAATTAAATATATAACTAAATGAATAAAATAAGTAAGTGAACAAAAACATGTTCTCCACTTGTGTAGATATTTATCCATATACATATATACTGTGTATCCATACATACATATGTGCGTATGTGTATGGCTGTCTTCTGTCATGTTCAAGTGTGCTACCAACCACGTCCTCCTCAATCAGATGTCAACTAACAACGAAAATATGGTTTTGTCTGTCCTCACAAGTGCCCAAAGTATGCTTTAAGCCCACTTTGATGTATGTGGCGCAACTCTCATATACTGATACATACATACATACATACATACCTATATACATTCATAAATAAACGAACTTTCGTCAAATGTGTTTGGGTGTATGAATTAATACAGATATATGTGTGTCTTCGTATGGTTATCGTGTTCTTAAGCGATGCTGCTCCTTTGTCCTAGTTGGGTCTTCGCAAACCACAACGTTTCCTAACATTGCATACAGGAATGAAATAACGGATCCAGTCTGTTCCACTTACCATATAGACCCCGTTGAGCTTTTTCACCGTTTTGTACCTAGCCGACCCACGCCTATGATTTTTTCAACTCCACCATCACAGAGTAAGACGTCGACCACTCAAGTGCTCTTGGCTTGTCTGTTAGCTGCCTTTTTGATTCGGCTTCTGCTTTTGCTCCCTTCTACTATGGCCGTGGTGTTTTTAGTCCTTCTGCGTCCCGTTTAGCCGTACAATTTCAAAACTTTACCCGCCGACGTGTCCCAGCCAGTGTATTGATATTTGTGCTGTCCTGTGTTCATTTCGTGGTACACCGCTCAAGTTTCAAGCTTAAAAGTGAAGAAGAAGGATATAAATTCAAAAATATATGTTTTTTCTGCATACATATATGTAAGTACGTTCACATATGTATTTACACACATGCGCATACAATCACATATGAATCCGTCGAACGTGTACAGTGCTGAACAAATTGTTAAGTGTTCCTGTTTATAAATAACCAACATCGTTTGTTAAACGCTCATCACTTGCATAGTCAGAGAAGGATTCGAGACTTGAAATTAAAAATTAGTTTCCATCAGTTTGATAGAATTTTTGCCACGCTCACTTCTTTTCGTCAAAAAGACTAACTAGCTCTAACACTAGATGAGATAGAAACATAAAAATCGGATAGCAGTAAAACACAGCCATACAAAACGATGTCCCCCATATTTTCCTCTCAAATAGTGGTTTTCTTAAAATTTCAATATTTAAATATATAAACTATAAAAGAAACGAAACTTCGTAAGATTGGGTACTACAAAATACCTTTCTCCCCGAATTGTTTGCCCTCAAAGACCAACAAACACAAATTTTTCATAAATGGTTCTTTTGGAACTGCTTTATCTTATTTTGTATATCTGCAGCACTGCTTTATATTTATATATAAATCACTAATTTATATCCACAACTTCAATTCAGAACTCAATGTCAAAGATTTTAACCAATATTTAAATCGTAAGTTGTACAATATTTTTTTAGATTCGTAGTGAGTAGAGTGTAGTTTTATTTATAAGTACACTTAACTATACCGCTCCTACTGGTTTTGTTGATAGTTTTATATCATAAATTGTGACTTGTTGCAACATTGCATTTTTGATGGGACCTCTACCTAATAAGTGCTTAGTTTAATGTGAAATGACTACATACTTGTGACATTAACTTTATTTGTTTAATCAAACAATATATTTTCCTAAAGCACTTGTTCAATGCATAACTTTATTTGGAACAAGTAGCCTTTCATTATCTTTGAATATTTTTATATGTACGTTAAAATGCTAATATCTTCATGGTATTAAAATTTGTTGCCATAAACGTTTTTATGCACGTATGTAAATTTCATCATCATCAAATTCAAGATCAGTTTTGAGGCTCTGCATTTTAGTCATTTTTTTAATCGAAAATTTCTAATTTCAATTGTAAAAACTAATAAATTAAACTTTCTTGAGAAATTGTTTTTACTTATGTTACCAGAACTGTAGGTAAGTTCGTAAAACATTGATAGACTGTTGCCTGTGTTGACGCTAACAAACGAAACAGCGAATGAATAGCGACCATACAAAATAGCAACAAAAACAACAAACAAACAAACAAATGAGTAAAGAACTATTTTCCGCCTACCCGAATATTGTATTCTCTTCACGCCCCTTTTCTAGTACCACACCCATTTTGTCGATGAAGTTTCATTACTCCTTCTATTATCGATTTTTATTAGTGTACTTCATTTAGTTCCAAAAATTAATAATTTCTGATTTCATTTTTAAATGGACGGTTCCACTTTCTTATCGAAGTAGTTTTCACTTCAGACTAGCAATATAACTTTTCAGTTTCAATTAAATTGGTAAAAAAATTTTTCATGCTAGTTCCAACAGGGTCGAAATAAGCGGATAGCACAGAAAGTAAAATTCTCGGATCGATAATTTCAAAACTTTGGGAGGAGATGGTATATATCTAGACTAACAGACATTCGGACATGCCTATATCAACTCATCTTGTCTTGCTGATCATGAATTTATATAATTTATATGGTTGAATATGTCTTCATCTGGGTATTTCAATCTTCATGCCAAAGTTATTATTCTATTCACTGATGGAAGAGCATAAAAAACAATAAAGTAAAGAGAGCTGAGTGAGCTGGAAATTAAAATTTCACCATGACTTGTTAGGAACTTTGGATATTTTCCTCGATACATCACCGTCTCTGGTAGTGTTAGTAGCAATGGCTTTAAATAACAAAAATAAAATAAGCAAGTAAGGGCAATATAATCGAGTATACTCGACATTATGATACCCTGCACACAAGGTGCACCCCACGCACCAAATCTAAGAAATGTACATTTAGCACTACTAATTTCAACATTGTTCAAAATCGTTATTATGACAGCGTTTACATTTTATTTAAATCAATGCTGTAGAGTGGTGTTACTACGCCCTAAACTGTGTATCTGTCATTGCCTAACGGCAAATATTGTTTATAATTTCAAGAAACTCGGCAACAACGTGGAATTTATTAAAAATTGAAGTTTTATGGTATTTGAGGGGTAGCTTGGATTGAGAGGGGATTTTGTTGTATGCAGTTTTAAAGACGTTTATTTCCTGAGTCTGGATACAATTTACAATAATTTCAGGTTCACTCATCTTATAGCTTAGGAGATATAGCAATTTTAAGAAAACTACTTTTTGAAGGGAATTATAAGTGAGGGGAAAAAATGGATTGATGAATTTTTGTGAATCTGCTGCTTGAGCTATGTCCAGGCTGGGCTGGAAGGAGTTGGTGTGGTAAAAACTCTTTGAAATTTGTAGTAGCGCAGGACCACATGAGTCTATCTCCTTAATTTCAAATCTCTAGCTATTTTATTCAAGTGAGTATAAACTTTGTAGGGTCTTACTTTCCTCCTTCTTGGTGTTACATGCATTTGGTCTAAAACAAACTCAATACACCCTGAGACACTGTATGTGCAGGGTATAATAAAAAATAAAAAAATGGCGGGCGAAGGCTACACAAACGCTGACGCGGACTTTTCGGTTCTCAGACTTTGTTCAACCCGAATCGACTTGTTTCAATTCGGGACGTACAAGTATATGAGGGGGAGACTGAGTGAATTGTGTTAATGTGGAATATGATGCGTGTACATATACATACGTACATACGTCGCGTCACACACGTATGTACACAATAACTACGTATCTACATTTGTTTTTGCTCATGTGTGCGGTTCAAGTCAAGCGTTAGTGCCGCTTCTGCCGCCTGCTGATGTTGATGTTGGTGGAAGGGATGCCAGGGGACGATGGCTTGTCGGCAGCCATGAGGTCTTTTGTGGCCATCAAGGGTGTTTTCGTGAAAATGCTTACATTGGCACAGAGTGGGAGGTGAATAATGAAGTTGATGGTGGGAGTTGGGCGTATGTGTTGGCTTTGCTAGTCATGTGTGTTTTGCTCTGTTATGTGCTCTTCTGCAAGTGATGTGTGACAAGTCATGGTCTTAAGGGTTGACAATGGACTCTATAGACTTTGTTGGGACTGTTGTCTCATTATATTCATGCATTTCAAATTTGTAATTAAGTTTGCACCACAGAAAACTAAACGCTTTTGACTAGATAAAGTAAAACTTTTTCCATGTCCATCTATAAGTATGCCCTTTAGTTTTCTGGGTAGATAGACCATAGAAATAGGAAATTTACTTGACTGGATACATATTTGTAAAGCACGATGTTAGCGGTTTGATAAATTTGTACGTCACTGCAAATATGGCAACTGACATAGTCCTATGTATATTAAAATGGTACGATCAAAGGAGGTGTACTGATTTTTTTGTAAATTGTATACAGAAAATGTTGAGTAAAATATAAAGAATTCGGTACAGCTGAAAATAACTCTTCTCTTATTTTGTTTTGAAGACTTACACGCAGCCGCTACTAATTACACCCACTATACCCAGGTATTTCACACATCAGCATTGTCAAGTATAGTATTTAATGGCTGCCATTATGTTAGTACGCCAAACCCTTTTTCGTAAA
The DNA here is from genome assembly GCA_034638295.1 of Phortica okadai. Taxonomy (NCBI): domain Eukaryota; kingdom Metazoa; phylum Arthropoda; class Insecta; order Diptera; family Drosophilidae; genus Phortica; species Phortica okadai. The sequence goes on along the minus strand of CM067848.1, from coordinate 15,313,794 downwards.
AAAATCGTAATGCCTAAACATAACTAACTGTCTGTCCAGGGTTGCATTCTCCTTTTTTGGTGTGTGAAATTTAACGAATTTATTATGGAAATACTTAAATGGAATCAGTAAGTGTGGGATAGTCGAGTATACCCAAAAATTTTATACCCTGTATCTTATTATGTTGTTGCACGAATTAATTTGAAACGACAAAAAAGGCATTTGCTTTATTGTAAGTTAAGCAAGTTTCAAGTCTTCGATCAACCAAATAGAATGAATAGAGTTTTACGTCATCATTTACAAATTCCAAGTACTTGCCTACACAAGCAAATGCTTTATTTTAAATGCCTATTAAATACAAATCGAATGAGTTTCAAACCAAATGAATGAATGGAAATAATTCAAGTATTTGTAAGTGATGTTCTTCTTCTTTTTCTTTTCTCAATGAAAAGTTCGTTTTTATTTGTTTGCTCATGCTCTGCGTTGCTCATAGTGTACATATCGCACATGTTTAACTAAACTGTCACAACTCAAAATTTGTCATTTTCGAGTTTTTATGTAAAAACTGTTTATCGTATGAATGAAACAGAGTTATGCTTCTTTTAAATATTGCATTTTCATAAGGTTGTCATAAGCTCTAAAGCAGTTTTTTGCATTTTTGCTACTCCCATTCATTTTTATACCCTGTACACATACTGTGTATCGGGGTATATTGTGTTTGTTTGAGCGAAATGTATGTAACGCACAAAAATATTCACTTGCGACTATATAAAGTATATATATTCTTGATCAGGATGACAAGAGAAATTGATTAAGCCATGTCCGTCCGTCTGTCCGTCCGTCCGTCCGTCCGTCTGTCTGTCTGTCCGTCCGTATTCACCAATGGTTCTCAGAAACTATAATAGCTAGAGACTTGAAATTTGGAGGGTAGACTCGTGATGCTCGGCAGCAGATCAAGTTTGAACGGTTTTGTGCCACGCCCACTCCTTCCCGCCCATCCAGCACCGCCCACTTTTTTAAACCGCTATAACTCGAACATCCAAAGAGATAGAAACATCAAAGTCGGTATGTAGACTCAGTATCAGTAGCACTACAAAACTGCATACCACAATTTTTCCCCCTCCTATTCATTTTCCCTCCCCCGGTTGCTTTCTTAAAATTGCTGTATCTTCAAAACTATTTAAGATACGAACCTGAAATTTGGTAGACAAGCTCAGTATATACGTATCTTAAAAACTGCATTCCTCTCTTTTCGATAGTTACCCCTCAATGACCTACAAACTCAAATTTTTCGTAAATTCCACATTTTTTTACCGATTTACTTGGTATTTTGAACACTATTTGATCGGGCGATGTCAAATCAAAATTTTTTTTGTAGATTCGGGGTGTTGCACCACCTACTGTGTGTGCAGGGTATTATATTGTCGAGTATACTCGACTATAGCGTCCTTACTTGTTTTTTTCTGTTTTTATACTCTTGCAAGAGTATATTAACTTTGTCATGAAGTTTGCAACGCAGAGAAGGAGACATCTCCGACTATATAAGGTGTATATATTCTTGATCAGCTCGACGAGACGAGTTCATATAGCCATGTCCGTCACTCCGTCCGTCCGTCTGTTTCAAAGTTTCAAAGATATCAAAAAAATTTAAATGCAGAAAATTTTCTTTTCCTTGCTGGCAGTTTATATGTAGAAACCAGCCTGATCGAAATACTATAGCATATAGCTGCCATAGGAACGATCGGTCAAAAATGAGGTTTTTGCTCAATAAACTCTTTGATTTTAAAGCTATCGCCTCGATTTTTTGCACAAGAACATCTTAGATGTAAGTTAAGTCACACTGCAAAATTGGTGAAGATCGGATAAATATAGCATATAGCTCCCATAGGAACAATCGGTTAAAAACGCGGTTTTTGTTAGAAAAACTTTTTTATGATGAAACTTTGCAGTTGTGTGTTTTTAAGAATCCTTGACCATATTCCAAAGTTTCAAAAAAGTTGGACTTCAGGGCGTGGCACCGCCGATATAGAGAAAAACTTAAAAAATAAGAATGATTGAGAAAATGCTTGCAAGACTATATATGTAAGTTTCAGAAAAGCTAAAAATAGCTCCCTTACTGTTTTTATACTTTTCACGTGTGTAAAATAGTATATTAACTTTATCACGGAGTTTGTAACAGATCGAAATATTAATTTCCGACTATATAAAGTATATATATTCTTGATAAAGACGACAAGACGAGTTGATTAAGCCATGTCCGTCTGTCTGTCTGTCTGTATGTATGCAAACTAGTCCCTCAGTTTTGAAGCTATCGAGCTGAAACTTTGCACAGAGTCTTAGAATTTATTACGATAAATCTTTTTTGACAAAAATGGGCATGGTTACGCCCACTTTTAGCCCAAATTTTAATTTAGCCAAAAATTTGCATATGTATCTCCAGTACCCAATGAGCAAAAACAACGGAAATTGGTAAATAGGCTAATAACATGAATAGAAAGTATATTCAGTCAAAAAAGTGGGCGTGGCAAAAGAAAGTGCGTGAAAAGTATATAAGCATCAGCCTTTCTGAAGATAGCGTCCTTAATGGTTTTTTTTTCAAATACAAATGAAATGAATTTTCGAATTTATTTGGAAGTAAGGTAAACGTCCCAGTCATGGATCAGCTAAGGAAAAATGTAATTTCAATTCGTCACTTTAACCTGAAAAAACATTCATTCACCATGTTTGTTTTTTTTATTTGGACATTAAGACTTTTAAGAACAAGATACACATTCCACTATATTAATTATTATCCGTTTAATAAACAAATTTCGATTATTAATAATTCATTACTCTTTGTCCCAGTGATGGATCACTTGTCCCAGTAATGAATCGTCTTGTCCTAGTAATGGGTCAGGTTGACAAAATAACTTAATTATTGCTTAATTATCAATTTAAGTTAATATTTATTGATTAAATATTAAAAAGTGAGCTATGAATGCAATACTAATTGAAAAACTTTATGAAAAACAATTATCGAAATGTTTTTTCTTCTATTAATTTAAATCAAACTCCGCAGTGAAACAAATTATAACAAAATGACACCATGACTCAGAGTGACACATATGTGTCAAAAAGATCCCGTTTGTGAAAGAATATGAAATTTGTTATTGTTCGATGTACTGATTCATAACTGGGACATGATCCATTACTGGGACGTTTACCTTACTTGGTTTCAAATACATTGATGCAACTCTCTAATACATACTAGATAACTGCATGAGTACATTCAGATATGAAAACATTCAGTGCGCAACTGAATTATTCTCAAATCTTACAGAACATCATTCAACAAATTATGAGTAAAAGTTGTATTGAGTTAAAGTTGTATGAATGTTCAGAACATTCGAACCGTAACGAGTGAATATTAATGAATCTGAATCGTTCGGTTCGAATTTTTCGAATTATGTGTCAAATTCAGTTGTGTTGAAAAATAACTCAGCTGTGTTGAAAAATAATTCTGTTGGGTTTTAAAATATAACAATTTTTACTACAATTTTTATAACCTGCACATACAGTGTGTCAGGGTATATAAAGTTTGTTTGAACGAAATGTATGTAACGCACAGAAGGATGGGAGGGGGACCCCATAAAGTATACACATTCTTGATCAGGACGACAAGAGAAATTGATTGAGCCATGTCCGACCGTCTGTCCGTCCGTCCGTCTGTATTCACCAATGGATCTTGGAAACTGTAAGAGCTAGAGATTTGAAATTTGGAGGGTAGACTCGTGATGCTTGGCAGCAGATCAAGTTTATTTTTTTTTGTGCCAACTCAAACATCCAAAGAGATAGAAACATGAAAGAGAGAAAAATATAGAAACATGAAAGTATGGTATGTAGACTCAGTATTAGTGGCTCTTCAAAACTGCATACCACAAAATCCCTCCCTCCTTTATATTTCCTCTCTCCAAGTTATTTTCTGTAAATTGCTGTATCTCCAAAATTAACAAAGGTACGACCCTGAAAATTCTACAGTTTACATGCTCAGTGATAATACATCTTAAAAACTGCATACCACAAACTTACCCCCTCTTTGATGGCTATCCCTCAGAGGCCAATTAACTTAAATTTTTCGGAAAATACACATTTTTTGACCGATTTTCTTGATATTTTGAACACTATTTGAATAGGCGACGTCAAGTCAATATGTTTTTGTAGATTGAGGGTATAGTTGAGTATTCTCAACTATATAATACCCTGTACACATAGTAGGCGGTGCCACACCATCAATCTACAAACACATATTGATTTGACACCCCCGATCAAATATCGTTCAAAATATCAAGAAAAACGGTCAAAAAATGTGGAATTTACAAAAGTTTTGAGTTTGTGGGTGATTGAGGGGTAACCATTAAAATGAGGGGGATTTTGTGGTATGCAGTTTTAAAGATATACATCTACTGAGCTTGTATACGAAATATCAGGCTTGTACCTTCAATAGTTTCGGAGATATAGCATTTCTATTATACTTTGAAAGATGTAGTAATTTTAAGTAAAATAAAGTGGAATATATTAAAAATTTAAATTTGTTGGTCTCTGAGGGGTAACAATCACAGCGGGGGGAAATTTGTGGTACGCAGTTTTAAAGATATATATTTACTGAGCTTGTTTACAAAACATCAGGCTTGTACCTTCAATAGTTTCGGAGGTATAGCATTTTTAAGAAAACAACATGGGGTGGGGAAACGAAGTGGAGGGGGAAAAATTGTGGTATGCAGTTTTGTAGAGCTACTGAGACTGCATACCGACTTTCAAGTTTCTTACTCTTTGGATGTTCGAGTTGTAGCGTTTTGAAAAAGTGGTCGGTGCTGAATGGGCGGGAAGGAGTGGGCGTGGCAAAAAAAAAAATAAACTTGATCGGCTGCCGAGCATCACGAGTCTACCTTCCAAATTTCAAGTCTCTAGCTCTTATAGTTTCCGAGAACCGTTGGTGAGGACGGACGGACATGGCTCAATTAATTTCTCTTGTCATCCTGATCAAGAATATATATACTTTTCGGGGTCCCCCTCCCCTTCTTCTGTGCGTTACATACATTTCGTTCAAACAAACCCAATATACCCTGATACACTGTGTGTACAGGGTATAACCAGTAAGGATGCTACGGTCGAGTATACTCGACAATATGATACCCTGCACACACGGTAGACCGAGCCACACACCAAATCGAATATTCGAGTATGATGGTAGAATACTCTGAAGACTTTGATTGCATTGAATGGTGGAATTTCCACAATAACTATTTTCTGCTTTTGTCCAAATATAGTAGCAAAATTTTATCAATACCAGCTTGCAGCGCTGCTTCCAAAAGAGTATTTTTAGAAGCAAGGAATCTAATTACTGAAAAACGGTGTGTTGTTGCTACAAATTCGGCAACGTTAACTAAAGAATGTTTCCACATTCAAACATGTAGATAATATCAATAAAAATATCAATTACTAATTCATTGAAATTTCCTTCATATTTACGTTTGCTTCAAAAACTAATAACTCTTCCTCTTTTTCCATGCCCATTTTTGTCAAAATAGTTTTGCAAAACTGTGCAAAATTCCAGCTCGATATCTTCAAAACTGTAGGAGGAGAGTGTATATATACAGACATACGGACGGATAGACAGACGGACAGACGGACATGGCTAAATCAACTCGTCTTGTCGTCCTGATCAAGAATATAGTATATACTTTGTATAGTCGCAAATGAATATTTCGATCTGTTACAAACTTCAGCACAAACTTATAATACTATTCACTAACGTGAAGAGTATAATCAGTAAGGATTGGAGTCGACAGTACTTGACTTCGACATACCCTGCGGCTTCGACATACCCCGCTCACTTTTCAATCGAAACCGATATCATTTCCATTTAATGTCATACATATCAATTTTTACTCTTGTCGACCAACTTGTTCCAAAGACTTAAGGTTTTTCTATTTTGGCAATATGTGGGCGTGGCTACGCCCATATTATGATTGAATCTTTCTACACTATATCCCAATATCGTACACACCAAATTACATTCCTGTAAGTTATATGGTTCTCGATATATAAGCATTTCAAATTTGTACTATATGTGGGCGTGGCCACGCCTATTTTTTATTCTATTTGTTTGGGCTTAAAGTCAGCTATATAAACTCCAAATTTGGTGTTCCTTTCTCAAAAGACAACCCAGAATATACGACTTTTGTAATATTTTACTCGAGGTAGCTTCAGTTATTTGCCTCTCACCCCTTAACTAAGTCAAAATGGGGGAAAACAAAATCTGACGTCGGTTATTCAAATAAGGTTTCAAGTATCAAGAAAATCGTTTAAAAAAATGTGAAATTTTCGAAAAAATTTGTTGTTCTTTGAGGGGAAGCCATGAAAGAGAGGGGAGTTTTCTGGTATGCAGTTTTAAAGGTATATACTTACTTAGTTTTCAGGTTCGTATCTTTAATAGTTTCGGAGATAAAGCAATTTTAAGCAAACAACTAGGGGGAGGGTATGCAGTTTAGTGGAGCTACTAATACTTAGTCTAGATACCAACTTTCATGTTTCTATCACTTCGAATGTTCAAGTTATAGCGTTTTGAAAAAGTGAGTGGTGCTGGTTGGGCAGGAAGGAGTGTCTTTAGCTCTCTAGAATTTAAAGTGTCTAGCTCTTATAGTTTCCAGGAGCCATTGGTGAGGACGGACGGACAGATAGACGGACGGACATGGCTCAATCAATTTCTCTTGTCGTCCTGATCAAGAATATATATACTTTATGGGGTCCCCCTCGCCTCCTTCTGTGCGTTACATAAATTTCAGCTCGAAGTAAAGTGTATGTCAATATTGTATCATATGATAAATAGTATTTTAAATTGTATGGCGACACAAATGTATGTACACATATTTGATCAAAGATCTATACATACTATATACTTAGATACAACATGAATAATCAATATTCCTTTTTTCAACAACCACCTAACTTACTCTAACAAATTTCATTGAACCTTCCAATAGAGCGCCAATTTTTTTTGCTTTGTTCTTTATTATTATTTAAATTTTTCTTTTTATCCTGTGGCACCGTGCAGAACGGATATTTTCGTTGTCATATCAAAGTCCCATATGCCCCGTAAACGTTTTCGCAAAGTAACATCAAAACGCCTCAAGCGAAACTGATGGCATCGCTATTGAGCACATGCTAAAGACCAAGTGGCAGATGAGCCTGCTGACAACGATAAAGAAGATAACCACGAAGAAAAACATGATGTTACTGTGAATGCGAAGCAGCCTGCACAAAACATATATATTGAACATTACAGAAAATTATTTGCCAAGTGGTCGAAATTCACATACGCTTCCTAAGAGAAAGGTGCTGATTAATATTAACCGTAATTTCAACTCAACTATATTACAGATAACGTCTTTTCTTAAGTAGATTGATCTCTGATACGAACATTTCGCACTTATTACTTACAGTCAGTTCATGATCATATATAAAAAGTAAACCGATGCCCATTTATGTGTTCTGCAAACAGTATGCCAAAGCTACCATTGTCACTGAAGGGTAATGTATGGCAGGTACCAGTTTCAGTGGTTTCATTTGGTCTGGGTGCGTAAAAGACTAAAATTTTAGCACTTTATCTTTAAAAACAAGCAAAGACGCTTAAGTCGAGAATTCTTGATAATATAATACCTTGCACATACAGTAGGTGGTGCAACACCCTGACTCTACAAAAAAATGTTGATTTGACATCCCCCGATCGAATAGTGTTCAAATTATCAAGTTAATTGGTCAAAAACAGTGGAATTTACGAAAAACTTGAGTTTGTTGGTCATTGAGGGGTAACTTTAAAACAGAGGGGAATTTTGTGGTATGCAGTTTTAAAGATATATATTTTTAGAGCTTGTATACAAAATTTCATGTTCATACCTTTATTAGTTTTGGAGATATTGCTTTTTATAGAAAACAACTGGGGCAGGGAAAATCAAGGGGAGAGGGAAAAATTGTGTTTTGCAGTTTTGTAGAGCTACTTATATTGAGACTAAATATTGATTTCTTTTGTCATCCTCATCATGAATATATATACTTTATAGGGTCCCCCCGTCCTTCTTCTGTGCGTTACATACATTTCGTTCAAACAAACTTAATATACCCTGACACACTATATGTGCAGGGTATAAAAATAAAACCAATAAAGGAAAGAGCGTTTTACACTTCACTTGGTTACCTAAAATTGAAATCGTTTTGTTTCTCAGCAATGGGGTGACGAACATCAATTTGGTGGGGGGAGGGAGTGATATGAGTTGGTGTGGTAGCATGGTGTCGGTCTTGTTACCGTTCTTTACAGAGCCAACTTCCGTTATGAAGCAAGTGTCTTGGGGAGTGGGTTCATGAATTCACAAACAAAGCAAACCCACAAAAAAAACGAATGAAAGTTCATGTGGAAACACAGCAACATTGGATCATCATTTTTTGTTTTCCGAAACCCACCAAGTGCATAGTTAGACTTTCCAAAACCAAGAATAACCAGTTAGGACGCTATAGTCGAGTATACTCGACAATATAATACCCTGCACACACAGTAGGCGGTGCAACACCCCAAATCTACAAAAAAATGTTGATTTGACATCGCCCGATCAAATAGTGTTCAAAATATCAAGTCAATCAGTCAAAAAATGTGGAATTCACGAAAAATTTGAGTTTGTAGGTCGTTGAGGGGTAACCATCAAAAAGAGGGGAATTTTGTGGTATGCAATTTCAAAGATACGTATTTACTGAGCTTGTCTACCAAATTTCAGGTTGGTATCTTTATTAGTTTTGAAGATACAGCAAATTTAAGAAAACAACTGGGGGAGGGGAAATGAAGGGGAGGGGGAAAAATTGTGGTATGCAGTTTTGTAAAGCTACTTATACTGAGTCTACATTCCGACCTTCATGTTTCTATCTCTTTCGATGTTCGAGCTATAGCGTTTTAAAAAAGTGGGCGGTGCTGGATGGGCGGGAAGGAGTGGACGTGGCACAAGACCGTTCAAACTTGATCTGCTGCCGAGCATCACGAGTCTACCCTCCAAATTTCAAGTCTCTAGTTATTATAGTTTCTGAGAACCATTGGTGAATACGGACGGAGGGACGGACGGACGGACATAGCTTAATCAATTTCTCTTGACGTCCTGATCAAGAATATATATACTTTATAGGGTCCCCCTGCCCTCCTGTTGTGCGTTACATACATTTCGCTCAAACAAACACAATGTACCCCGATAGACAGTATGTGTACACTGTACAGGGTATAATAAAACAACAAAATCTTTAAGATCGCTATATTCGGCCTTGCCGAAGACTGTATTCTCTTTCCTTTTTTTTGTTACGCCAATATACCAATTGGGGTTCCATTAATATGAAAGTTATTGATTTTGGCTATAAGCGGGCGTTGGCATACCCAGTTTTTGATCAAAATAGTTTTTACGCCTCCTTGTGAACAAAGGTATGCAGTTTCCAATTATGAAACAAAGAGGGTGTCCATACAATGACGTAGATTTGATTCTCTTCCTCTTATTTATTTCGTATGACAGACATCAGTTCCTGCAGTCCTATCTCAATGCTTCTTTTATATATTTGGTTTGATTACGAGACACGACTAGTTTTGAAATTTTAGCCCTTTATTTGACAAAACAGAAAAGACTTTCATACAACAATTTAAATTTTGTAACTTTTTATACTTTTCATGTATGTGAAATAGTATTTTAACTTTGTCACGAAGTTTGTAACAGATCGAAATATTGATTTCCGACTATATAAAGTATATATATTCTTGATCAGGACGACAAGACGAGTTGATTTAGCCATGTCCGTCTGTCCGTCCGTCTGCCTGTATATATACAATCTCCTCCCACAGTTTTGAAGATATCGAGCTGAAATTTTGCACAGAGACTTCTTATTTGTGCGATCAACTCATTTGTCGGATCCAGCCATATCGGACCATTGGAACTGGTAGCCCCCATACGAAAAGTAGAAGAAAAATTAACAAAACCTGAATCGTTGTACGGAAAACTTTTTTGTTTTGTATGATAGAGTGCTGAAATAAATAAACATAGTAGTTTTACATAGTCCGACAAAATGCCTGAAATTTTCATTGAGATCGGGCAACTGGAACTGGTACCTGCCATACGTCGTTGTATGGAAAACTTTTTTGTTTCTCAGTCAATTGACTTGAAACTTCACACTTATGTTCTTGGGGGGCATGAATACTATTTGGACAAAAACGGGCATGGTTACGCCCACTTTTAGCCCAAATTTTAATTTGGCCAAAAATTTGCATATCTCCGGTACCCAATGAGCAAAAACAATGAAAATGGGTAAATAGGCTAATAACATGAGTAGAAAGTATATTCAGTCAAAAAAGTGGGCGTGGCACAAGAAAGTGCGTGAAAAGTATATAAGCTTCAGCCTTGATGAAGATTGGTTCGTCTTCTTTTCGTATAAGGGCTACCAATTGCGATCATGCTGGTTCCGACCGATGATTTATGGTAATAAAATTGAAGGGTCTGTGCAAAATTTCTTGACGATAGCCTCAAAACTGTGGGAGAAGATAGCATACATACTAGAGTGTTGCATGAATGTATTTGAAACCACGTTCTTCCAAATAAATTCGAAAATTCATTTCATTTGTATTTGAAAATCAGTAAGGGCGGTATAGTCAAGTATACTCGACAATATAGTACCATGCACACACAGTAGGCGGTGCCACAGCCCAAATCTACAAAAACCAGTAAGGACGCTATCTTCAGCAAGGCTGAAGCTTATATACTCTTCATGCACTTTCTTGTGCCACACCCATTTTTATACCTTGCACATACAGTTTGTCAGGGTATATTAAGTTTGTTTGAACGAAATGTATGTAACGCACAGAAGGAGGGGAGGGGGACCCCATTAAGTATATGTATTCTTGATCAGATGACAAGATAAATCGACTGAGCCTTGTCCGTCTGCCCGTCCCTCCGTCCGTCCTTCCGTCCGTCTGTATTCACCTATGGTTCTCGGAAACTGTAAAGTCTAGAGACTTGAAATTTAGAGGGTAGACTCGTGATGCTTGGCACTACATCAAGTTTAAACGGTTTTGTGCCACGCCCACTCCTTCCCGCCCAACCAGCACCGCCCACTTTTTTAAAACGTTGTAACTCGAACACCCTGAGAGATAGAAACATGAAAGTCGGTATGTAGACTCAGTATAAGTAGCTTTACAAAACTGCATTCCACAATTATTCCCCCTCCTGGTGTTGCACCACCTACTGTGTGTGCAGGGTATTATATTGTCGAGTATACTCGACTAAAGCGTCCTTACTGGTTTTGACTGAATCTATTTTCTATTCATTATTAACCTCTATAACAATTTTCATTGTATTTGCTTGTTGGGTACCGGAGATATGCAAATTAATAATTTTGGGCTAAAAGTGGGTGTTACCATACCTATTTTTTGGTCAAAATAGTTTTCATGCCTCCCCAAGATCGTAAGTGTGAAGTTTCAAGTCAAGTGATTAAGAAACAAAAAAGTTTTCCATACAACGACGTTAATCTTGGTTATTTTCCTCTTCTTCATTTTGTATGGCAGGTACCAGTTCCAGTTGCCCGATCTCAACGAACCTTTCAAGCATTGGACTATGTAAAACTACTATGTTTCAAATTTCAACCCTCTATCTTCCAAAACAAAAAAGTTTTCCACACAACGACTCAAATTTGTTTTTATACTCTTGCAAGAGTATGTTAACTTTATCATGAAGTTTGCAAAGTACAGAAGGAGACATCTCCGACTATGTAAAGTATATATATTTTTGATCAGCACGACGAGACGAGTTCATACAGCCATGTTCGTCTGCCCGTCAGCTTGTTTCAATGCAAACTCCTCCCTGAGTTTTGAAGTTAGTTTATATGTTGAAACTAGCTTGATCGGAATACTATAGCATATATGTAGCTCCCATAAAACTTTTTTGTTCTTAAATATAAACAGATAAAACTTTGCAGTTACGCGTTTTTATGAATCCTTGACCATATTCCAAAGTTTCGTAGAAATCGGACATAAGGGCGTGGAACCGCCCATATAGAGAGAAACTTAAAAATGTGATTTCTCTGTAAGCCGATGAGATATAAGATCGGAAAATAAAGTGTACAATGATTGCAATGTATTTGTTAAAAAAATATGAAAATGGGCGGGGCCACGCCCCTTTATCTTTATAAAAGTATATCAATTGGTTAAAAAACAAAAAAGTTTTCCATACAAAGACGTGAATACTGCTTCTCTTCCTCTTCTTCATTTTGTATGGTAGCTACCAGTTCCAGTAGCCCAATCTCAATGAATCTTTCAGGCATGTTGTCGGACTATGTAGAACTACTATGTTCAAGATTTCAGTACTCTACCATACAAAACAAAAAAGTTTTCCATTCAACGATTTAAGTTTTGTTCACTTTTCTTTTTTATACCCTGTACACATACTGTGTATCGGGGTATATTGTGTTTGTTTGAGCGAAATGTATGTAACGCACAGAAATATTCACTTGCGACTATATAAAGTATATATATTCTTGATCAGGATGACAAGAGAAATTGATTAAGCCATGTCCGTCCGTCTGTCCGTCCGTCCGTCCGTCCGTCTGTCTGTCCGTCCGTATTCACCAATGGTTCTCAGAAACTATAATAGCTAGAGACTTGAAATTTGGAGGGTAGACTCGTGATGCTCGGCAGCAGATCAAGTTTGAACGGTTTTGTGCCACGCCCACTCCTTCCCGCCCATCCAGCACCGCCCACTAAAACGCTATAACTCGAACATCCAAAGAGATAGAAACATTAAAGTCGGTATGTAGACTCAGTATAAGTAGCACTACAAAACTGCATACCACAATTTTTCCCCCTCCTCTTCATTTCCCCTCCCCCATTTGTTTTCTATAAAAAGCAATATCTCCAAAACTAACAAAGGTATGAACCTGAAATTTTGTATACAAGCTCAGTGATAATACATCTTAAAAACTGCATACCACAAATTTCGCCTCCCTTTGATGGCTACCCCTCAGAGGCCTACAAACTTAAATTTTTCGTAAAATCAACATTTTTTGCCCGGTTTTCTTGATGTTTTAAACACTATTTGAATAGGCGACGTCAGATCAATATGTTTTTGTAGATTGAGGGTGTGGCACCGCCTACCATGTGTGCAGGGTATTATATTGTCGAGTATACTCGACTATACCGCCCTTACTGGTTTTATTTTCGTATGGGGGCTACCAGTTTCAGTGGTCCGATATGGCTACATCCGACAAATGAGTTGATCGCTCAAATAAAAAGTCTCTGTGCAAAATTTCAGCTCGATATATTCAAAACTGTGGGAGGAGATTGTATATATACAGACAGACGGACATGGCTAAATCAACTCGTCTTGTCGTCCTGATCAAGAATATATATACTTTATATAGTCGCAAGTGAATATTTCTGTGTGTTACAAACTTCAGCACAAAGTAAATATACTATTTCTTATACGTGAAAATCATGGGAGTGTTTTAGATTAAACTGAACAAAACTAGCCCATATGCGTTAAAAAATAAGAACCTTGCAAAATAAAGGACAGCCTAATATATACATAAAGGGTCCCCCTTCCCTCCTTCTTGGTGTTACATACATTTGGACTGAAACAAACCTAATATACCCTGATACACAGTTTGTGTACAGGGTATAAAAATATTTGGTTACTCATTATATAAGACTGAATGAAATAGAGTCTACTTTTGTTTGTTGCTTCGTATTTTGTTTGTTTAAATAATAATAAGAAATACAATTAAAGTTTATAAACTATTTACAACATCTAACTTATCCCGGGACTAACCCCGGGATTTCAGTTTACAATCCCGAAAATTTCGGGATTGGTAAATCTCCAAAAATTTACATCCCTAGCATGGGCGATTTACGTGAAACTTGAAGTGGCGCATGACCACACGAGACTATCTTCCAATTTTCAAGTCTCTAGGTCTTTTAGTTTCCAAGAACCAATGTTGACAGACATGCCTACATAAATTCGTCGTGTCTTCTGATCATATACTTTGTTGGGTCCCCTCCCCTTCTTCTATGGGATACATACATTTCGTCTCAAACAAACCTTATTTTCAAAACTAGTAATTTTATAAACCTTCATTAACATCGAACCAATTGGAATTGGAACTTTGCACTTATGTTCTTAATCAAGGATAAAAACTATTTTCATTGGCATGGGTTCACCTACTTTTAGCCAAAATCAATAATTTCCATACCTCTGGAACCTAATGAAATTCAACAATGACAATTTTTTATGTAGGCTATTTAGAGAAAGGAAATGCGTTCATTCTGGTTTTTAGATATTTTTCCTTTGAGCTGTAGTTTAATATCCGCATGCATGTATGGTTATGTTTGCTTGTACATACTTATATGTTTGATTAAAAATGTAATTGAAAAACTAACTGAAGGTAGATTGAAAACAACAACAACAAAAAACAAAATAAATATAACAAGCCAAAAATAAGTTCTGATATATGGTATTGCATATGTATTCTCATATGCGTATCTGAGTGCGTCTTAATGCGTGTGTTTTTGGTTTGCCAAAGGGTTATCTAACGCCCACCGACAAGGGTGGATGGGATGTACCACAACGTGCTGCTTCAACGAATGAGAAAGTTTTTCTTTTGAGTGAGCCATGTGGAAGTTGTCATGTTCTAGCGACGTATATATGGAGTATTGTAAGAGGAACAGATATGTGAATTTCTATATGAGTTTAAATGCGTGTGTGTTTGGGGATGAGTAAATGCACAAACATACATATACGCAGACAGAAGCATATTGACTTTGTGTCCTCGCTCTTTCGCTGCTTCAGTCTTTTATTCGTGCAGTTGTTCGTTCACACAATAATGTTTTCGAATGTCATTTAGCGAAAAGATGACGACCGTTAATATGAAACGAAAGGATTTGTTTTAATTTCGTATCCTCAAGCTAAATGAAAATTTTAAAGAACGTGTAAGGCATGGGGAGTACAACTTAGGGCGGCGTGGGGTATTGTTCTGTGGTGAGAGGGTGGTAGTATAGATAAGGTTAGTGATAAATGCTGAATTACGTTGCTGTTTACGATTGCGACTGTATTTAAGTTAGGGGGTCGGGACATTTTGGGCTTTGACGTGAGATTAATTTAAAATGTTGTCTGTGTGTGTGTGCCAATATGTTGCTGGGCCATGAAAGCTAGTGTGTCAAAAAAAAAAAATAAAATTTTGGCTGAGAAGACTTTATTACGCACCATATATTACACATACAAACAGCTCAGCATGAAACCAGTAAGGATTGGAGTCGACAGCACTCGACTTCGACATACCCTGTATCTATAATTAGTAAGGGCTGTAAAAGGGCGTTGCCCCGCCCACTTTTCAATCGAAACCGATCTCATTTCCATTTAATGTCATACATACCATTTGTTACTCTTCTAGACCAATTGTTTCCAAAGACTTAACGTTTCTCTATTTTGGTAATATATGGGCGCGGCTACGCCCATATTATGATTGAATCTTGTGACACTATATCCCAATATCATACAAACCAAATGTCATTCCTGTAAGTTATATGGTTAACGAGATATAAGCAATTTAAATCTTTACTATATGTGGGCGTGGCCACGCCCATTTTCTATTCAATCCTTTTGGGATTCAAGTCAGATATGTACACTCCAAATTTGGTGTTCCTATCTCAAAAGACAACCGAAAACATACGATCTTTATACTATTTTAGCCGAGGTACATTCAGTTATTTGCCCCTTACCACTAAACTAGGTCAAACCAGTAAGGGCGGCTTAGTCGAGTATGCTCGACAATATAATACCCTGCACATATGGTAGGTGGTGCCACACCCTCAATCTACAAAACCATATTGATCTGACGTCGCCTATTCAAATAGAGTTCAAAATATCAATAAAATCGGTAAAAAAATGTGGATTTTACGAAAAATTTAAGTTTGTCGGCCTCTGATGGGTAGTCATCAAAGAGGGGGGAAGTTTGTGGTATGCAGTTTTTAAGATATTATCACTGAGCTTGTATACAAATTTTCAGGGTCGTACCTTTGTTAATTTTGGAGATATAGCTATTTATAGAAAATAACTGGGGGAGGGGAAATGAAAAGGAGGGGGGGATTTTGTGGTATGCAGTTTTGTAGGGTTATACATACTGAGTCTACATACCGACTTTGATGTTTCTATCTCTTTGGATGTTTGAGTTATAGCGATTTAAAAAAGTGGATGGGGCTGGATGGGCGGGAAGGAGTGGGCGTGGCACAAAAAAAAAAATAAACTTCATCTACTGCTGAGCATCACGAGTCTACTTTCCAAATTTCAAGTCTCTAGCTGTTATAGTTTCCGAGAACCGTTGGTGAGGACGGACGGACGGACAGACGGACGGACATGGCTCAATCAATTTCTATTGTCGTCCTGATCAAGAATATATATACTTTATGGGGTCCCCCTCCCCTCCTTCTGTGCGTTACATACATTTCGCTCAAACAAACACAATATACCCTGATACACAGAGTCGACTTGCGAAGGAATTTTGGTTCTATCTATTATAGTTTCCGAGATCGATGCGTTCATACAGACAGACGGACGGACGGACAGACGGACATGGCTAGATCGATTTCTCTTTCGATACTGATCAAAAATATGTATACTTTGTATGGTCGGAGATGTCTTCTTTTGGGTGTTAGATACATTGTCGACGTGCACAAAACTAATATACCCTTGTACCATAAGGTACAGGGTATAATTATATGAATGCACGCACACACATTCCTACATATTGTACGTGTTTGTTTGTGTATGTGCATTGTGAGTTGGTAAGTAGTTTGAGTAATTAAATGAAAAAACGTTGGATTTGGATATGGTTATGTTCCGTTTTATGCCCAACATGTTAGTTTGAACGAAGCCTTAGACGTCGAATTGCTTTAAATATTGCTTACTTTTTTTTGTGTTAGTACAAATGTGTGTAAAAGTTTGTTTGGTTGTCCCAAAGCGAAAGATTGCTGTTTTGGATTCATTTTCTCCGTGAAGTGGAAGAAATACTGAGATTTTCAATTAATTTATTTTCTAGTCCGGTTAGAAAACATAATGGCTTTTCTTATAAGTATCTAATTGTGAGCACCTTTGCCTGGGTTCCAACTAGTATTAAGTCCTTTGTGTTCAGAGCCTGTGGTTATATTAAGGTACCTCAGTCCTCTGGATCCTTAGAAGTTGATGTATGCTTTATTATCTACATCAATCTTCATACAAATGTTGCTGTTTCGACAACTGCACGGAGAAAACCAGTAAGGACGGTATAGTCGATCATAATTGACAATGTAATACACTGCACACACGGTAGGTGGTCTCACACCCCAAATCTACAAAAACATATTAATCTGACATCGCCCGATCAAATAGTAGTGTTCAAAATATCAAAAAACCAGTAAGAGAGCTTTTTTCAGCTTTGGTGAAACTCATATACTCTTCCAAGCATTTGGAAAATCCGTTTTATAGTTTTTCAAATAAGAATCCATTCAGTTTATAAAGATAAAGGGGATTGTTCCTATGGGAGCTATATGCTATATTTATCCGATCTTCACCAATTTTGCGGTGTGCTTTAATTTACGTCCAAGATGTGCCTAAAATCGAGGCGATAGCCTTAAAATCAAAGAGTCTATAAAGAAAAAACCTCATTTTTAACCTATGGCAGCTTTATGCTTTAGTATTCCGATCAGGCTGGATTCTACATATAAGCAGGCAACGAAAATTTTCTGCGTTTAAATTTTTTTACTAACTTCAAAACTCTGGGAGGAGTTCGCATTGAAACAGACAGACAGACGGACATGACTATATAAACTCGTCTCGTCGTGCTGATCAAGAATATATATACTTTATATAGTCGGAGATGTCTCCTTCTATGCGTTGCAAACTTCACGACAAAGTTAATATACTCTTGCAAGAGTATAAAAAATGGTCCAAAAATGTGGATTTTACGAAAAATTTAAATTTGTGGATCTTTGAGGGATAACCATCAAAGAGAGAGGAATTTTGTGGTATGAAGTTTTACAGGTGTATACTTACTGAGCTTGTATAGGTTCGTAATAATGATGCATGAATCTTAGGATTCGGATCCGAAGATCCGGATCTTAAAAATATTCATGGTAACCGAATCCAATTTACGAATCCGTATCCTAAAACGAATCCGAGTACGAATCCGAATGTGATTACCCTCCATAAACGAATCCTAGACGAACATTCCGATTCTATATTATTATTTTTCTGAAATCGATTTTGATGATTGAAATGTACGCACTTTAATAAATTTGTATGCTTTTCTTTTATTCAGTAAAAAATAATTCGTCGTTAAGTACTCGAATCCATTTGGATTCGGATTCGACAGATCCTTCAATAGTTTTGGAGATATAGCATTTTCAAGAAAACAACTGGGGAAGGGAAAATGATGGGGAGGAGGAAAAAATGTGTGAAATTTTGTAGAGCTACTAATACTGAATCTACAGAGAGAAAAAAAGTCCGGTCTGACAGACCAAATTAAGTTGTAATTGGGCTAAATGTTCTCGAAGTAAGTTAGATATGTACACAACATCAAAATCGACACCAAAATGGATTTGAATCAACTACAAAATGTCAATTCATACACATTTAATACATGAAAAGAAAACAAGAACACAAAAATTTAAACCGAAACTAAAAAACTTGATGTGACAAGGCTTTCTTGTGCTTCTTCTCTTGGAACAAAAATGTATTCAATAAATTAAATTTATGAAATATCAAGTGTTCCTATATCGCTTCCTGTGGCTCAGAGCTTAGTGTGTTGTCTTACGGAGGGTAAGAGGTTCAAATCCCCTGGTACACCAAAGTATTACTGTTTAGTATATAAATAATCACCAATTACCATTTAATTATACTATTTATATGTTGTTTAAATGTTTATTAAACTAACTGTAACAATTACTTATATAAAATAAAGTCAATCAAATTGAGATAATAACCGAAATAGTTTGCAAAACTACTGGGCCTTGATTCAAGAACAATGCCAACTTACTTGAACGAAAAAGTGGTCGTAGTCTCGCAAAAAATTTTTTTAGTTGTAATTTAAGTGTAGTCGGTTCTTGATTCCAGTACAATATTCACTTGTTTTAAGAACAAAAAGGTATCGGTATAAGTTTTTTATACTTTTCACGTATGTGAAATAGTATATTAACTTTGTGCTGAAGTTTGTAACAGATCGAAATATTCATTTCCGTATATATAAAGTATATATATTCTTGATCAGGACGACAAGACGAGTTGATTTAGCCATGTCCGTCTGTCCGTCTGTATATATACAATCTCCTCCCACAGTTTTGAAGACATCGAGCTGAAATTTTGCACAGAGACTTTTTATTTGAGCGATCAACTCATATGTCGGATCCAGCCATATCGGACCACTGGAACTGGTAGCCCCCATACGAAAATAAAAAGAAAAGTGAACAAAACTTGAATAGTTGTATGGAAAACTTTTTTGTTTTTTTAACCAATTGACTTGAAACTTTCAGTTATGTTCTGAAGGAGGAATGAAAACTATTTTGACCAAAAGTGGGCATGGCCACACCCACTTATAGCTAAACTTGAACCCTTGTATGGAAAACTTTTTTGTTTTTTAACCAATTGACTTGAAACATTACAGTTATGTTCTTAGGGAGGAATGAAAACTATTTTGACCAAAAGTGGGCATGGCTACGCCCACTTATATCGAAACTTGAACCGTTGTATGGAAAACTTTTTTGTTTTTTTAACGAATTGACTTGAAACATTACAGTTATGTTCTCAGGGAGGAATGAAAACTATTTTGATCAAAAATGGGCATGGCTACGCCCACTTATACCGAAACGTGAACCGTTGTATGGAAAACTTTTTTGTTTTTTAACCAATTGACTTGAAACTTTACAGTTATGTTCTTAGGGAGGAATGAAAACTATTTTGACCAAAAGTGGGCATGGCTACGCCCACTTATACCGAAACTTGAACTTGTATGGAAAACTTTTTTGTTTTTTAACCAATTGACTTGAAACTTTACAGTTATGTTCTTAGGGAGGAATGAAAACTATTTTGACCAAAAGTGGGCATGGCTACGCCCACTTATATCTAAACTTGAACCGTTGTATGGAAAACTTTTTTGTTTTTTAACGAATTGAATTGAAACATTACATTTATGTTCTTAGGGAGGAATGAAAACTATTTTGGTCAAAAATGGGCATGGCTACGACCACTTATACCAAAACGTGAACCGTTGTATGGAAAACTTTTTTGTTTTTTAACCAATTGACTTGAAACTTTACAGTTATGTTCTTAGGGAGGAATGAAAACTATTTTGACCAAAAGTGGGCATGGCTACGCCCACTTATACCGAAACTTGAACCGTTGTATGGAAAACTTTTTTGTTTTTTTAACGAATTGACTTGAAATTTTACAGTTATGTTGTTGGGGAGGCAAGAAAACTATTCATTTACTTTTTTTTTTATAGTGACACAACGTGAAAAGTATTATAGCTTCAGCCTTGCTGAAGATAGCGTCCTTACTGGTTTTCTCTGTATTTATACAGACTTTCATGTTTCTATCTCTTTCGATGGTCGACTTATAGCGTTTTGGAAAAGTAGGCGGTGCTGGTTGGGCGGGAAGGAGTGGCCGTGGAATAAAAAAATCAAACTTGATCTGCTGCCGAGTATCACGAGGCCGAGAACCGTTGTTGAGGATGGACAGACAGACAGACGGACGGACATGACTTAATCGATTTTTCCTGTCGTCCTGATCAATATACTTGATGGGGTCCGCCCATGATGAGGAGAGGGTGAAGAAGACGGCAGTAGCGCTCTAGGCGTCCAAGAAGATGCTAGGCGGCAAATGAGGCCTTTCGCCCTGACAAGCTATGCAATGCGTTTCTAGCGCGCTAAGGACAACCTCGAGTAAGGCGCTTGAGGTGCTCTTGAATATCAGTCCCGTGGAAATTCGCGCGAAGATGTATTGTCAGCGGACCGCACAGTGCCTGGAGGTGACAGGCAATGTAACGGGGTGCAGCCATGGACACTGTAAATAGATTGGCAGCGTCACGCGTGAATCTGACTACCTAGTACCGATATCCCAGTTTAACACAACAGCCAAGGTTTTCCTGGGTCCTACCGACTGGCAGAAATGCCTTATGAGGAGACCTAAAACAGCCAATATCTACACGGATGGATCCAAGATCATGTGTGCTGTAGTCACGGCGACCTTCTGCTTCGAAAGTGGAGAAAGCCATATTTACAGGCTGCTGGACCAGAGTAGCATCTTCCAAGTCGAGGTGTTTGCTATAGGGAAAGCGGCGGAGCTGGGTAAATCATTGGATGAGAGTGTCAGGAGGATTAATATCCTAGTCGATAGCCAATGGCATCTACTACCATAAATGCCAGATTTGGACTGGAAGGCAGGGAAGCAGTAAGAGCCCTGAGCACCAGCAGAAGGGTGCGGTTCTTCTGGGTTCCCAGCAATCAGGTCATAGAGGGTAACGAAATGCTGGCAAAGGAGGGCGCCCAGCTGTCATGCGCTAATGATCAACCGGTTAGGGTGCTACATTAATGTTTGTTCAGGGACATTACGCAAGACACCATGAAGATCGTGGAGCATGCAAGCAGAGCCACGGCCACGTGTTGAATAACCAAAAATATGTGTGGAAAGGTATAAGCGAAGCTCACGGATTTCATACTCACTCTGGGAAGGGCACACTGCCGCCTACTGGCAGGACACTGCCTGACTGCAGTGCACGCTAGACACATCGGTCTAACCTGAGACGATAGTTGCAGGAAATGCGGAGAATCCGGTGCAAGGGAAACACTGGAGCCAAAGGAGACATAGACTCCTAGTGCTAGGTTCGTCGTTCCTGAAGTCACTGCAAGACGAGGCGAAAGGACAGTATCACACGCTACTGAGGTTTGCACTTAAAGCAAACCTAGTCGCGGATTAGTTCATTTGAACAGCCTCCAACACCCAATCCGGAACGCTAAGGACCGAATCGGTTAATGCGATGATCCCCTGGGAATCTTCAGGTATAACCTACCTAAAATAAAAATAAGAAATTTTTCTGCTAAGTTTGAAGCCTCTATCTTAACTGGAAGTATTTTTGGCCGTTCTCCCCATAGAACGTCGATCACTGTGCTCCGGTACCAAACGAGCAAAAACAACCAGTAAGGACGCTATCTTCAGCAAGGCTGAAGCTATAATACTTTTCACGTTGTGTCACTATAAAAAAAACTAAATGAATAGTTCTCATGCCTCCCTAAGAACATAACTGTAAGGTTTCAAGTCAATTGGTTAAAAAACAAAAAAGTTTTCCATACAACGGGTCAATTTTCGCTATAAGTGGGCGTGGTCATGCCCACTTTTGGTCAAAATAGTTTTCATTCCTCCCTAAGAACATAACTGTAAAGTTTCAAGTCAATTGGTTAAAAAACACAAAAGTTTTCCATACAACGGGTCAAATTTCGCTATAAAAGGGCGTGGCCACGCCCACTTTTGGTCAAAATGGTTTTCATTCCTCCCTAAGAACATAACTGTAAAGTTTCAAGTCAATTGGTTAAAAAACAAAAAAGTTTTCCATACAACGGGTCAAATTTCGCTATAAAAGGGCGTGGCCGCGCCCACTTTTGGTCAAAATTGTTTTCATTCCTCCCTAAGAACATAACTGTAAAGTTTCAAGTCAATTGGTTAAAAAACACAAAAGTTTTCCATACAACGGGTCAAATTTCGCTATAAAAGGGCGTGGCCACGCCCACTTTTGGTCAAAATAGTTTTCATTCCTCCCTAAGAACATAACTGTAAAGTTTCAAGTCAATTCGTTGAAAAACAAAAAAGTTTTCCATACAACGGGTCAATTTTTGCTAGAAGTGGGCGTGGCTACGCCCACTTTTGGTCAAAATAGTTTTCATTCCTCCCCAAGAACATAACTTTAAAATTTCAAGTCAATTGGTTGAAAAACAAAAAAGTTGTCCATACAACGACGTGAATATTGCTTCTCTTCCTCTTCTTCATTTTGTATGGGAGCTACCAGTTCCAGATGTCCAATCTCATTGAAACTTTCAGGCATGTAGTCGGACTATGTAGAACTACTATGTTTAAAATTTCAGCAATCTATCATACAAAACAAAAAAGTTTTCCATACAACGATTCAAGTTTTGTTAATTTTTCTTCTTCTTTTCGTATGGGGGCTACCAGTTCCAGTGGTCCGATATGGCCGGTTCCGACCAATGATTTGACTGCACGAATAAGAAGTCTCTGTGCAAAATTTCAGCTCGATATCTTCAAAACTGTGGGAGGAGATTGTATATATACAGACAGACGGACAGACGGACATGGCTAAATCAACTCGTCTTGTCGTCCTGATCAAGAATATATATACTTTATATAGTCGGAAATGAATATTTCGATCTGTTACAAACTTCAGCACAAAGTTATTATACTGTTTCACATACGTGAAAAGTATAATGAAAATTTGTATATAGGCTATTACAATAAAGAGAAATAAGAAAAATAATAAATAAAAACCAGTAAGGATTGGAGTCGACAGTACTCGACTTCGACATACCCTGCACCTTCAATTAGTAACGTCTGTTGTAGGGCGTTGCCCCACCCACTTTTTAATCGAAACAGATTTCTTTTCCATTCAATATCATACATACTAATTTTTGCTCTTCTAGACCAATTCGTTACAGAGATTTTGGCTATATGTAGGCGTAGTTATGCCCAGAAAACCAGTAAAAACGCTATAGTCGAGTATACTCGACAATATGATACCCTGCACACACAGTAGGTGGTGGAACACCCAAAATCTACAAAAAAAATGTTGATTTGACATCGCCCGATCAAATAGTGTTCGAAATATCAAGTAAATTGGTCAAAAAAAAGTGGAATTTACGAAAAATTTGAGTTTGATGGTCTCTGAGGGGTAACTCTCGAACAGAGAGGAATTTTGTAGAATGAAGTTTTAAAGATATATATTTACTGAGCTTGTATACAAAATTTCATGTTCATACCTTTATTAGTTTTGGAGATATTACTTTTAATAGAAAACAACTGGGGGAAGGGAAATCAAGGGGAGGAGGAAAAATTGTGCTATGCAGTTTTGTAGAGCTCTTCACGCTGAGTCTACATGCCGACTTTCATGTTTCTATCTCTTCGGGTGTTCGAGTTATAACGTTCTAAAAAAGTGAATTGTGCTGTTTGGGCGGGAAGGAGTGGGCGTGGCACAAAACCGTTCAAACTTGATGTACTGCCAAGCATCACGAGTCTACCCTCCAAATTTCAAGTCTCTAGCTTTTACAGTTTCCGAAAACCATTGGTGAATACAGACGGACGCACAAACGGACGGTCGGACATGGCTTAATCAACTTCCCTTGTCGTCCCGATCGAGAATATGTATACTTTATGGGGTCCCCCGACCCTCCTTCTGTGCGTTACATACATTTGGCTTTTGCACAAACACAATATACCCTGATACACAGTATGTGTACAGGTTTTATACCCTTGAATCTTGAATTGAGTAAATTTTGTTACATTTTCAAGAACAGTTTTAGCTTAATATAATACCAACAAAATGTAATCCGTGTCAATGTTGTTTTGGAAAAAAGTTTACATTTTACTTGAATCAAGAACCAACCATACTTAAACTGTACCAAAAAAAAACTTATACCGAGACCTTTATGTTCTTAAAATAAGTGCATATTGTACTGGAATCAAGAACCATCTGAACTTAAATTACAGTAAAAAACTTTTTGCGAGACCACGGCCACTATTTCGTTCAAGTAAGTTTACATTGTTCTTGAATCAAGACTCAGTAGTTTTGCAAACTATT
This sequence comes from Phortica okadai, assembly GCA_034638295.1. Lineage (NCBI taxonomy): Eukaryota > Metazoa > Arthropoda > Insecta > Diptera > Drosophilidae > Phortica > Phortica okadai. The sequence continues at coordinate 15,288,891 of CM067848.1, read as the reverse complement.
TCGGTTATTATCTCAATTTGATTGATTTTATTTTATATAAGTAATTGTTACAGTTAACCCTTTCAGGACCGAATTAAATTGCGAGGACTTAAAAAATATTTGAGGCCATATTATGAATAATATGACTGCAAACATTAACCAAAACCAATCTCAAAGTCCTGCGTATCCTAGTTTGTCCTTACTGAAATGTTGCCTAAAGGCAACATTGGTCTTAAATGGTACATTTTTATAAGGAAAAAGGTGTTGTATGTTTTTGTATGATATCTATATTTTAGTGTTAATTATGTTATTTTAAACGCTAACATATTTTTATTTAGATGTACATATAAGCTAATGCTTACGTATGGTACAGTACAAAGCAATTTTTTTGAGGATTTGAGCAAAGGTACAGATCACACTTAGAACATTTGGATCGAGGCCATCCTGTTTTGCACAGTCTGCATCTGCCTTTTGAGCCCCACTGAATCCAATGATCGGTTTTGTCATATCTCAATGCCTTTGAAGGTTCCTGAACATAAATTCTTCTGGATTTTGGAGTTGATGAATCAGACAGAGCTGGGGACGATGAAGCTGAAGTTAAATCACGCGAGTCCGAATTGGACCAAAGCTGTGTTGGGCGACCTCTTTTTCGCGATGGAGTTTCCCTGCCAGATTGAAGCAGTTCATTAGCAATATCTAATTGAAAATTTATAAGAGGCATATGCCGATTCTTATCCTTGTTGCAAGTCAAGTCCCTACGGTATAATAGCCAACTGTTTACTACAGCCATATTCATACACCAAAAAACAATGCGCATATACCACTTATTTGTTCGGTGATTAATTTTATACAGTTCCAATAACATGTCCGAAAGGTCAACACCGCCCATATGCTTATTGTAGCATTCTACAATAGCCGGACGGGATACTTGTATCATTTTTTTCTCCTTTCGGCACCAGCGAGTACATTCAGTGACAGGTTGATCACCAATATAATTCGATATCAATTGTACACTTTTGTTGTCATACCAGCGACAAGCAATCAAATTTCTCGAGATCTCCACTTTGCAATCATAAGATCCTCTTCCTTCTTTGGCAAGAAGCTTTTCAGTTTTGAGTGCACAATTTTGAAGGCGGTTGTGGCGAATCGTGCCGACTGCGAGAATACCTTTTTCTTTTAAAGCTATCATTAGGCTAACGGACGTGAACCAGTTATCAAAAAATAATTTGAAATTTCGATTTTCGGGAACATGTGTAGCCAAATGAAGGACAATGTCCGAAGATAATCCAAGTCCAAAAGATTTACAAGTTCCTTCACCAACATAAAGACAGAAATCATATATTACACCAGAAACTCCAGCTCTTGAAAACATTTTGAAGCCCCACTTATGTGGCTTTTTTGGTAGATATTGCTTTAAACTATGTTGACCTGCAAAATAAAGGTTTCAATTTGTTAAAACCAATACAAATATTTTGTAATAACATACCTTTAAATGAAATCATTTGCTCGTCAACACTTTGATACTCCTCCTGCTCCAAATCATTGCATACTTTTTTAATTTTCGACAATAACGGACGGATTTTATATAACTTATCATAATTTTCAGCACCTTTCTTGGGCTGTTTAGAGTTGTCATTTAAGTGGAAGTTTGCTTTAATTTTCTCAAATCTCATTCGGCACATTGAATCCACAACTGCATGTAGTCTAAATTTTGATGACCATGCCATTCGGAATACAGGTATTTTTACTACACTTAAGTACAACAGAATGCCAATAAAACGTTTGATTTCGATGACATCGCACTTAAGCTCTACTCCATTATTTTGCAAAGCATATAAATTTGTTTCTAAACAGATTTTCTGTAAAATTTCTTCGTCGAAGTACATAGAAAAGTATGATATTGGTTCTTTTGTTTCTGAACCTTTGATATATTCTTTCCAAATGTTGCAAGCTTCATTTCCAGTTGAAGTGTTTTTTCTCCATCTCAAGGTGTCCTGGTTTACTTTCTCATAAATTTGTTGAATGGTTTCATTATTGTATTCGAGATTATCAATCGGAGAATCATTTTTTTTTAGCAAAGCATCCTCAATAGTTTCTCCCTTCGTAATAACATCCTGCATTGTTTTTTCAATCAAATTTTCCAAAGTATCAAGTTTATCGCTTTTGTCTCCATTATCTTCATCGCTATCATCACCAGAATCATCCCAATCAAATTTACAAATTTGTTCGATTTCCAGTTCTGTCAAACCTTTGGGCCGCATAGCTTGCAAATAAAAAGTGTTTTAAATTTTGAATGCCATTGGGGACCAATGTTGCCTATAGGCAACATTGACTTTGAAAAAATCCAGAGGCAAAACGCAATAATTTTTATTTCCAAATTTCTTTGTAATCTATCAACTTACCTTATTTAAATCAATTAGATCACTTTTTGTATAAAATCGAATAATATTTTAAGCTTAAACAAATAAAATACAGAAGCACTTTTCTCACGACTTTTTGCCGCACACGTGTTTTTAGCGAATACGAAAAACTCACAAAATATAACGGAACTTTGTCAATGCGAAAATGTAGACAAAAGAACAGCAAACTGAACGAAATCAAAACAAATCGCGAAAAATAATAATTCCTCGGTAATTTTTTATTGTAAAGACAATGTTGCCTATAGGCAACGTTGGTCCTGAAAGGGTTAATTAAATAAACATTTAAACAACATATAAATATTATAATTAAATGGTTATTGGTGATTATTTATATAATAAACAGTAAGACTTTATTATGATATTTGATAAATTTTAATTGTTTTAATATTTTTGTTCAAAGGAGTAAGAGAGAAAGAAAGTATAAGAAGAAAGCGTTGTCATTTCAACTTTGTTTGGTTTCGGTTTAAATTTTTGTGTTCTTGTTTTGTTTAAAGTATAAAATGTGTATGAATTGAAATCTTTTAGTTGATTCAAATCCATTTTGGTGTCGATTTTGATGTTAAGTACAAATCTTACTTATTTCGAGAACATTTAGACCAATTACAACTTAATTTGGTCTGTTGTTGATTCAATCTGTGCTGTTCTCAGACCGGACTTTTTTTTTTGTGTGGGAAGGAAATGGCATACATACAGAGAGATGAACCTGGCTGTATCAACTGTTATCATCCTGATCAAGAATGTATATATGTACTTTGTGGAGTCGGAAATGTCTCCTGTAATTTGTTACAAACTTCGTGACAAAGTTATAATGCGGGAAGAGTAAAAACATTAAAAAAAGGTGAAAATATTTGCTATTCCAACAATTTTGTGTGGCACAGTAAATACGCACTTATGTATTATTTAAATGATTTAAGCACAAAGACCTGTTGGTATGCTCACAACACTACAGGTATACACAGAGAAAAAAAGGCCGGTCTGAGAACAGCACAAATTGTACTTGAATCAACAACTGACCAGATTAATTTGTAATTGGTCTAAATGTTCTCGAAATAAGTAAGATTTGTACTTAACATCAAAATCGACACCAAAATGGGTTTGAATCAACTAAAAGATTTCAATTCATACACATTTTATACTTTAAACAAAACAAGAACACAAAAATTTAAACCGAAACCAAACAAACTTGAAATGACAACGCTTTCTTCTTATACTTTCTTTCTCTCTTACTCCTTTCAACAAAAATGTTAAAACAATTCATATTTATCAAATATCATAAGTTTCTATGTTGCTTGCTGTAACTCAGAGTTTAGTGTGTTTTACTATGATATCAAAGGTATGAGGTTCAATCCCCAGCAAGACCAGAGTTTTTTTGTTTACTAAATATTTTTTGTTCTCTTGGAACAAAACTGTTTTCAATAAATAAAATTTATGAAATATCAAGTGTTCCTATGTCGCATCCTGTGGCTCAAAGCTTAGTGTGTTGTCCTACGAAACGGAAGGTAAGAGGTTCAAATCCCCTGGTACACCAAAGTCTTACTGTTTCTTATAAAAATAATCATCAATTACCATTTAATTATAATATTTATAAGTTGTTTAAATGTTTATTTAATTAACTGTAACAATTACTTATATAAAATAAAATCAATCAAATTGAGATAATAACCGAAATAGTTTGCAGAACTACTGAGTCTTGATTCAAGAACAATGTAAACTTACTTGAACGAAATAGTGGCCGTGGTCTCGCAAAAAGTTTTTTGCTGTAATTTAAGTTTAGACGGTTCTTGATACCAGTACAATATTTACTTGTTTTAAGAACAAAAAGGTCTCGGAATAAGTTTTTTTTTTGTTACTGTTTAAGTATGGTTGGTTCTTGATTCAAGTCAAATGTAAACTTATTTCCAAAACAACATTGACTCGGATTAAGTTTTGTTGGTATCATATTAAGCTTAAACTGTTCTTAAAAATGTAACAAAATTTACTCAGTTCAAGATTTTTTTTACTTAAAAATAGTGCTTGAATTGAGAACATTTTACTTGATTTGACAACATTCGTGCTTGACGGACTTTCAACACCGAATTGTGTCAATTTAAGTATAATGTACTTGAATTTTTTTCTCTGTGTATGTTTATTCATACCAATGTACGATTTACACGTCCTTATGAGTAATCATTGGCTCATTGGCTAGTAGCGTTTTTTGATAGATCAGTGTTTGTATGAGCTTATGTATATTAATAAGTTATACTACATACTTATTGGTAGATCTGATGTTACATTGGTAGCTCATGGTTATACTTGCATTTGTATGGTACACTATTGGGGTAACTCACTCACTCGTTCTTCTTCGTTTACAACCCCCCTCACTTCTGCAGATTTATTATCGTTTTGTTATGCTTTATACTCTGCACACACTGTGTATCAGGCTTTTTATACCCTGCACATGCAGGATGTCAGTGTATAGTTAGTGTGATTGGAAGCAAAAGAATGTAAAAGCAGGGGTGGGGGGACACTGCAAAGTGTATATATTCTTGATCAGGATGACAAGGCGAGTTGATATAGCTTCCGTTGTCCGTCTCCATTCGTGTGCCCAGGGTATTGTATTGTTATGTATACTCGACTATACCGACCTTAATGATTTAAGACGTGGCATTAGCCACCATGTATGCAGAGTATTACATTGTTGAATATATTTGACTATACAGAGCTTACTGATTGATGTAGCCTTGTAGTGCTGGCTGCGTAAATTACTTAGGATACATACATCCGCTGTACCATTAAATGTGTGTCTGAGTCAGTGCTTCTTTACCTATTTGTTTATAGTTTTAGTTTTTATTTTTGTGTGCGGATGGGCTTCAAGATTTACTGAGTCTTCCGTGATACCTCTTCACTTCATCTCTAGTTTACACAATGACAAGTTTAGTCTTTTGAAGAGTTTGCATAACATATTTTATTTTCTTAGCTTTTTTGTCATCTTTGTCTCATAATAAATAAAAATTGTTAAAGTAATCCCTATCTAATGCACATTCATTTGTGTGTGCATGTGTCTGTGTACGTGTATCTGCATGCAAATACCCTCCCACACATTTAAGCATATTTACGAAGGCTGTAACAATTAAACACACAACTTAGGCGTCTGAAAATGGTTTAATTGTTTTTCAAAATATTCTCCTCAATGATTAATACACTTTTGCATTCGAATAAACCAATTTTCGTAGCATTTTTTTCAGTCAAAATGAGACACCTCTAAAACATGCATTTTGAAAGCATCAACCGCTTCTTCAGGTGTCGAAAACCATTGACCGTAGTTTTTTCTTGATGTTAGGGAACAAGAAGAAGTCATTGGGTGCCAAGTCAGGACAGTACGGCGGATGGCTTTGTCTGTGCCGATATGTGAGAGCTCGCATTGTCATGGTGAAGGATGATTCGTCTCGTTTTGTTAATTTTGCGAATTTCACCGATAACTTGTGGCAAACAAATTAACTGTTTTACGTTTCTCTAATGCCACTGTGGACACATGACCATTAGTACCAAATAAACAGGCGACCATTTGCTTCGATGTGTAGATATTATATACATTTTTTAAGCACCACGATCGTATTCTTGGATCATTTCTTTACACCACACAGAGAAAAAAATTCAAGTACATTGTACTTAAATTGACACAATTCGGTGTTGAAAGTCCGTCAAGCACAAATGTTGTCAAATCAAGTAAAATGTTCTCAATTCAAGCACTATTTTTAAGTAAAAACCAGTAAGGGCGGTATAGTCGAGTATACTCGACAATATAATACCCTGCACACTTGGTAGGCGGTGCCATACCCTCAATCTACAAAAACATATTGATCTGACGTCGCCTTTTCAAATATTGTTCAAAATACAAAGAAAATCGTTAAAAAAAATGTGGATTTTACGAAAAATTTAAGTTTGTAGGTCTCTGAGGGGTAGCCATCAAAGAGAGGGGAAATTTGTGGTATGCAGTTTTTAATATGTATTATCACTGAGCTTGTATACAAAATTTCAGGTTCATACCTTTGTTACTTTAGGAGATATAGCAATTTAGAGAAAATTACTGGGGGAGGGGAAATGAAGAGGAGGGGGAAAAATTGTGGTATGCAGTTTTGTAGAGCTACTTATACTGAGTCTACATACCGACTTTCATGTTTCTATCTTTTTGGATGTTCGAGTTATAGCGTTTCAAAAAAGTGGGCGGTGCTGATTGGGCGGGAAGGAGTGGGCGTGGCACAAAAAAAAATAAACTTGATCTGCTGCCGAGCATCACGAGTCTACCTTCCAAATTTCAAGTCGCTAGCTCTTATAGTTTCCGAGAACCGTTGGTGAGGACGGACGGACAGACGGACGGACATGGCTCAATTAATTTCTCTTGTCATCCTGATCAAGAATATATATACTTTTTGGGGTCCCCCTCCCCTCCTTCTGTGCGTTACATACATTTCGTTCAAACAAACCCAATATACCCTGACACACTATGTGTACAGGGTATAAAAATCTTGAACTGAGTAAATTTTGTTACATTTTTAAGAACAGTTTAAGCTTAATATAATACCAACAAAACTTAATCCGAGTCAATGTTGTTTTGGAAATAAGTTTACATTTTACTTGAATCAAGAACCAACCATACTTAAACAGTAACAAAAAAAAAACTTATACCGAGACCTTTATGTTCTTAAAATAAATACATATTGTACTGGAATCAAGAACCGACTAAACTTAAAATACAGCAAAAAACTTTTTGCGAGACCACGGTCACTATTTCGTTCAAGTAAGTTTACATTGTTTTTGAATCAATGCCCAGTAATTTTGCAAACTATTTCGGTTATTATCTCAATTTGATTGGTTTTATTTTATATAAGTAATTGTTACAGTTAATTTAATAAACATTTAAAAAACATATAAATATTATAATTAAATGGTAATTGGTGATTATTTATATAAGAAACAGTAAGACTTTGGTGTACCAGGGGATTTGAACCTCTTACCTTCCGTTTCGTAGGACAACACACTAAGCTTTGAGCCACAGGATGCGACATAGGAACACTTGATATTTCATAAATTTTATTTATTGAAAACAGTTTTGTTCCAAGAGAACAAAAAATATTTAGTAAACAAAAAAACTCTGGTCTTGCTGGGGATTGAACCTCATACCTTTGGTATCATAGTAAAACACACTAAACTCTGAGTTACAGCAAGCAACATAGAAACTTATGATATTTGATAAATATGAATTGTTTTAACATTTTTGTTCAAAGGAGTAAGAGAGAAAGAAAGTATAAGAAGAAAGCGTTGTCATTTCAAGTTTGTTTGGTTTCGGTTTAAATTTTTGTGTTCTTGTTTTGTTTTCAAGTATAAAATGTGTATGAATTGACATTTTGTAGTTGATTCAAATCCAATTTGGTGGGGATTTTGATGTTAAGTACACATCTTACTTATTTCGAGAACATTTAGACCAATTACAAATTAATGGTCAGTTGTTGATTCAAGTACAATTTGTGCTGTTCTCAGACCAGACTTTTTTTCTCTGTGTATATTAGTTTTGTGCCCATTGAAAATGTATGTAACACCCAAAATGAGAAATCTCCGACTATACAAAGTATACATATTCTTGATCAGAATCGAAAGATAAATCGAAATTTGGCCATGTCCGTCTGTTCGTCCATCTGTAGGAATGCGTCGATCTCGAAAACTATAATAGTTAGGACCAAAATTGCTTCGCAGGTCGATTTTGTTATTTAATGAGCAGATCAAGTTTATTTTATTTTCCCCCTTTTTGATATGATTTGGTGGTGAGGGGCTAATAACTGAATCTACCATAGCAACATTATATTTGGAAAGTATATAGCTGACTCGAACCCTGACAAGATACAATAAAAAAATGGAAGTGGCCCCGCCCCCATATAGTAACAATTTAAAACGCTTGTATCTCTGGCATCATAAATCTTACAACAATGAAACCTTGCGTGTTGCTATTCGGATGGAGTACAATAACATTCAATCAATTAATGGGAGTGGCCACGCCCACATATAGCCAAAATCGGAAGACAGTATATTGCAAATATATCCAAATGGTCCAGAAAGGTTACCAGTAAGGGAAAATCCGTCAGGCTTTAATATTTTTTAAAGAATACAATGCAATCAATCTATACTTCTTTTTGCGATCTTTAATATCGTCGGCTTACAGAAAAATCACATTTTTATGTTTTTCTCTATATGAGCGGTGCCACTCCCTTATGTTCGATTGTTATGAAACTTTGGAATATGACCAAGGATGTATAAACACGGGTAGTTGCAAAGTTTCACATGTTTATACTTAAGAACAAAAGAGTTTTTCTAACAAAAACCGAATTTTTGACCGATTGTTCCTATGGGAGCTATATGATATGGTTGTCCGATCTTCACTGAATTTTCAATATGTCTTTATTGACATCCAAAATGTTATTATGCAAAAAATTGAAGCGATAGCTTTAAAATCAACGCGTGTTTTAAGCAAAAACCTAATTTTTGACCGATCGTTCCTATGGCAGCTATATGCTATAGTTATCCGATCATGCTGAATTTTACATACAAACTGCCTGCAATAATAGGAAAATTTTTTGCGTTTAAATTTTTTTCCTAACTGCAAAATTCTGGGGGGAGTTCGCATTGAAACAGACAGATAGACAGACGGACATCGCTGTATGAACTCGTCTCGTCGAGTTGATCAAGAATATATATATTTTATAGAGTCGGAGATGTCTCCTTCTCTGCATTGCAAATTTCATGACAAAGTAAATATACTCTTGCAAGAGTATAAAAATTGGTGCATATAATATTGAATGAAAATGAAATATGTTTCGATTGAAAAGTGGGTGAGATAACGCCCTCCGTCTACCGTTATCAATTAGAGGTACGGGTTATTTCGAAGCCGAGCACTCTCGAATGAAATTCCTCACTGGTTTGTTGATTCAGTTTTGGGTGTTCTTGCTTCTTAGAAAGGAAAACAAAAAAGTCGGATGATTAGTTCTTTGTTGTCAACTTAACTGCCAGTAACTGATTTTGAAATCCGGCACAAATTATGTATCAGGGTATAGTCTGTTTGGGGACAAGTCTATTTAACACTTAAGAGGAGAGATTTAAGACTCCACCAAGTATATATATTCTTGATCAGAATGAAGAAATAAATCGATGTAGCTTTACCCGTTCGTCTATCCTTGCTAATGTCTTTCGGAAACTACACAGAGAAAAAAAGTCCGGTCTGAGAACAGCACAGATTATACTTGAATCAACAACAGACCAAATTAAGTTGTATTTGGTCTAAGTGTACTTAACATCAAAATCGACACCAAAATGGATTTGAATCAACTACAAAATGTCAATTCATACACATTTTATACTTGAAAGCAAAACAAGAACACAAAAATTTAAACCGAAACCAAAATAACTTGAAATGACAACGCTTTCTTCTTATACTTTCTTTCTCTCTTACTCCTTTGAACAAAAATGTTAAAACAATTCATGTTTATCAAATATCATAAGGTTCTATGTTGCTTGCTGTAGCTCAGAGTTTAGTATGTTTAACTATGATACAAACGGTATAAGGTTCAAACGCCAGCAAGACCAGAGTTTTTTGGTTTACTAAATATTTTTTGTTCTTTTGGAACAAAAATGTTTTCAAGAAGTAAAATTTATGAAATATCAAGTGTTCCTATGTCGCTTCCTGTGGCTCAGAGCTTAGTGTGTTGTCCTACGAAATGGTAGGTAAGAGGTTCAAATTCCCTGGTACACCAAAGTCTTACTGTTTATTAAAAAAATAATCACCAATTACCATTTAATTATAATATTTATATGTTGTTTAAATGTTTATTAAATTAACTGTAACAATTACTTATATAAAATAAAATCAATCAAATTGAGGTAATAACCGAAATAGTTTGCAAAACTACTGGGCCTTGATTCAAGAACAATGTAAACTTACTTAAATGGGTCTCGCAAAAAATTTGTTTAGTTGTAATTTAAGTTTATTCGGTTCTTGATTCCAGTACAATATTAACTTTTTTAAGAACAAAAAGGTCTCGGTATAAGTTTTTTTTTTTTACAGTTTAAGTATGCTTGGTTCTTGATTCAAGTAAAATGTAAACTTATTTCCAAAACAACATTGACTCGGATTAAGTTTTGTTGGTATCATATTAAGCTTAAACTGTTCTTGAAAATGAAACAAAATTTACTCAATTCAAGATTTTTTGTACTTAAAAATAGTGCTTGAATTGAGAACATTTTACTTGATTTGACAACATTTGTGCTTGACGGACTTCCAACACCGAATTGTGTCAATTGAAGTACAATGTACATGATTTTTTTTTTCTGTGTATAATAGTTAGAGTCTTGAAATTCAGAAGGTAGACTAATACGATCATACGCTATTTCAAATTTGGTGGAATTTTTGGCACGGTACCACCCACTTTTTTAAAAGTTCATAGCGTGCACACTAGATGAGATATACAGTTAAAAACCGGATGGTAGATGCAGTAAGGGGACGTCCAAAAATAAGGAGAAATTTATTTTCTCGAAATTTAGTACTCCCCTACCGCTTTGTGAGATTTTGTTGAATCCCATCCACTGTAAATCAAATAATATTTTGCTTAAACTTAAAACAAAACAGTAAAGACGTTATCTTCAGCCTTGCTGAAGATTATATACTCTTTACGCTCTTTTTCGTGCCACGCCCAGTTTTGCTAGTGCATCTTATTTCTCTTTGTCTTAATAGCCTATACACCTATTTCCATTGCTTTATCTCATTGGTTCCCGGAGGAATTATGTAATTTGGATATAAGTGAGCGTTGCCATGTCCATTTTTTTATCAAAGTAGTTTTCATGCCTCCCTAAGAACATAAGTTTGAAGTTTCAAGTCAATTGATTAAGAAATAAAAAGTTTTCCATACAACGACGTAAATTTGCGTAGCCCAGCCCAGTTTGATCAAAATATGGGCTGGGCTACTGATTTTTGCTATAAGTGGGCCCAGCCCAGTTTGATCAAAATATGGGCTGGGCTACGCCCACTTATAGCAAAAATCAGTAATTTGCATATCTCCAGTACCCAATGAGCTAAAAAAATAAAAATGGTTATATAGCCTTATAAATAAAGATAAAACAGATTAAATTGAAACCAGTAAGGACGCTGTCTTCAGCAAGGCTGGAGCTTTAATACTTTTCACGTTGTGTCACTATAAAAAAAAATAAATGAATAGTTTTCATGCCTTCCTAACAACATAACTGTAAGGTTTCAAGTCAATTGGTTAAAAATCAAAAAAGTTTTCCATACAACGATTCAGGTTTTGTTAATTTTTCTTCTACTTTTCGTATGGGGGCTACCAGTTCCAATGGTCCGATATGGCTGGATCCGACAAATGAGTTGATCGCACAAATAAGAAGTCTCTGTGCAAAATTTCAGCTCGACATCTTCAAAACTGTGGGAGGAGATTGTATATATACAGGCAGACGGACGGACAGACGGACATGGCTAAATCAACTCGTCTTGTCGTCCTGATCAAGAATATATATACTTTATATAGTCGCAAATGAATATTTCTGTGTGTTACAAACTTCGTGACAAAGTTAATATACTATTTCACATACGTGAAAAGTATAAAAATGAGCGACGGCATCCTCTTGTACAACGTCTACGGCATTCTTTTTATTTGTAAATAACGCATAACATTAAGAAGAATCGGAAGGCAGATCAAAATGCCATATTTTCATAATTTGTTCTTTGTATCAATATTCTCATCACATTTCATATTCTAGACCACTCAATGATGCAATTAAATGCCTCCAATATTTTGTAGAAACAACGAGCTATAATCCCCACAGAGCAGTTAGAACGCGTGTCAGGAGGCAAGGTTTAAGTGCGTCATAATTCATTTGTCCAGGGAGCGTTGTAAGCACAAAGTCAAATATTTTCAAAATACAAAACAGGCGACCATGTTTTGACCGTGAGCCCAGCCCCGCGTGCCCTTTACGAGTCCAAGTAATGCCGACACGGACAATTTGTTCTGGCTTGTTGTCCTTTCGAAGTATGAAGGGGCTAATCATGAACAGAGACAAGGTCAGACTTTTTTAGGAGGGGACATTAATTTCATGATTTATGTTCTGTTTAATGCGAAAATTCAATGTTTTTACCAAAGAGATCACTCCCATCCGTAAGCGGGAAGGGAGAGTTAGAGTGGTTGCAGGTAGGAAACAGCCAGGACTCTGTTAAACACTAATCGTGCTGACCACTGGTCATGCGCGCTAACTTACCACCCGAAAAATCAACTCACAAGTTTTGAGGGATGAGTGAGAACAAATCTATCAAAAGTTCAATCATCAAAAGAGGGTAAACCCTTGAAATTTCCATTTAATTTGCATAGCAATTGCTGTTACCGTTGATCTTGTTTCGAGTTATTAATGGCGCCACGGTCTAAGCGGGGTGAGGAAATCCAGCCAAACATATCCGGACTGAACCAAGCAGTAGTAAGGCAAGCAATGTGAAGCAAATAGGTAGATAAACACTCAGTCGCATCGAGAGGTGAACAACCCTTAAAGGTGAATGCGACGTCCAGCTGAAAATTGAGCAGGTCAACCTCAACTGCGACTTTTGCGACTTCAACTTATGGCAGGAGTTGCATACTACGGCTGCGTGTGCACAATTGACCCTAGACTTAAGCAGAAAAATAAATGACCGAGTGAGTTCGTTTTTGGGTTCGTCGCAGCCTTAAAAATAGTCAAGCTGAGCTGTCGTGAGCTGGCGAACCGCTTATGAGTGTGATAATGATGATGGCTGACCTTTTGTTGGGCTGGTTCAATTCGAACTGATGTATGTTGTTGTTGTTAGCCGTCTACCAGTGACCTGAACAAAACAAAAATAAAAATGGCGGAGGTTTTGCTGACATAACTTTTGGCCATTGGTCAAGACCGCACGTGTTTTCTCTGCTCAGGCGTTAAGCCTGCACATTTGACTTAATAATACTCAATTGTGCGACGGGAATGTTCGCCTTAAGAAAACGTCCTTTTAAATTATCAATGTGCTGCTTCATTTAACTCGCCACTGAACTTGCACTCAGATGGTCAAACAGCGTTGGCAAGCGGCTGTCAACGAATTTAATCAATTAATTTTTTTAAATTAACCCAGAATTTATTAAGTGACCTTCGCATTTCTTTCAATTTCATGAACTGGTTTATGATTCCCTGTCTAGAGATTGGCACGCGTTAAACAATACAAACAAAACAAACCAGTAAGGACTCTATCTTCAGCACGGCTGAAGCTTATAAACTCTTCACGCACTTTCTTGTGCCACGCCTATATACCAATTTTCATTGTTTTTGCTCATTGGGTACAGGAGATATGCAATTACTTATTTTGGCTTAAGGTGGGCGTAGCCATGCCGATTTGTTGGTGAAAATAGTTTTCATGCCTCCCTAAGAACATAAGTGTAAAGTTTCAAGTCACTTGATTAAGAAACAAAAAAGATTTCCATAAAACGACGTGAATTTTGCTTCTCTTCCTCTTCTTCATTTTTTATGGCAGGTACCAGTTCCAGTTGCCCGATCTTAATGAAACTTTCAGGCATTTAGTCGGACTACTTTGTTTGAAATTTCAGCACTTTATCTTCCAAAACAATAAAGTTTTCCACACAACGATTTAAGTCTTGTTTATTTTTATACTTTTCACTTATGTGAAATAGTATAATAACTTTGTCACGGAGTTTGTAACAGATCGAAATATTAATTTCCGACTATATAAAGTATATATATTCTTGATCAGGACGACAAGACGAGTTGATTTAGCCATGTCCGTCTGTCCGTCTGTCCGTCTGTCTGTCTGTCTGTCTGTCTGTCTGTCTGTCTGTATGTATGCAAACTAGTCCCTCAGTTTTGAAGCTATCGAGCTGAAACTTTGCACAGAGTCTTAGAATTTATTACGATGAATCATTCGTCGGAACCAGCATGATCGGATTATTGGAACAGGTAGCTCCCATACGAAAAGAAGAACAAAAGTGAACAAAACTTGAATCGTTGTATGGAAAACTTTTTTGTTTTGTACAATAGAGTGCTGAAATTTTAAACATAGTAGTTTTACATGGTCCGACTACATGCCTGAAAGTTTCATTGAGATTGGACATCTGGAACTGGTAGCTCCCATACAAAATGAAGAAGAGGAAGAGAAGCCATATTCACGTCGTTGTATGGAAAACTTTTTTGTTTCTTAACCAATTGACTTGAAATTTTAAAGTTATGTTCTTAGGGAGGAATGAAATCTATTTTGACCAAATGTGGGCGTAACCACGCGTAGCCACGCCCACTTATAGCGAAAATTTACCCGTTGTATGGAAAACTTTTTTGTTTTTTAACCAATTGACTTGAAACTTTACAGTTATGTTCTTAGAGAGGAATGAAAACTATTTTGACCAAAAGTGGGCGTAGCCAGGCGTAGCCACGCCCACTTATAGCGAAAATTGACCCGTTGTATGGAAAACTTTTTTGTTTTTTAACCAATTGACTTGAAACTTTACAGTTATGTTCTTAGAGAGGAATGAAAACTATTTTGACCAAAAGTGGGCGTAGCCAGGCGTAGCCACGCCCACTTATAGCGAAAATTGACCCGTTGTATGGAAAACTTTTTTGTTTCTTAACCAATTGACTTGAAACTTTGCAGTTATGCTCTTAGGGAGGAATGAAAACTATTTTGATCAAAAGTGGGCGTGGCCACGCCCACTTATAGCTTAACTTGACCCTTTGTATGGAAAACTTTTTTGTTTTTCAACCAATTGACTTGAAACTTTACAGTTATGTTCTTAGGGAGGAATGAAAACTATTTTAACCAAAAGTGGGCGTAGCCACGCCTACTTATAGCGAAAATTTACCCGTTGTATGGAAAACTTTTTTGTTTTTTAACCAATTGACTTGAAACTTTGCAGTTATGCTCTTAGGGAGGAATGAAAACTATTTTGACCAAAAGTGGGCGTAGCCACGCCCACTTATAGCGAAAATTGACCCGTTGTATGGAAAACTTTTTTGTTTCTTAACCAATTGACTTGAAACTTTGCAGTTATGTTCTTAGGGAGGAATGAAAACTATTTTAACCAAAAGTGGGCGTAGCCACGCCTACTTATAGCGAAAATTGACCCGTTGTATGGAAAACTTTTTTGTTTTTTAACCAATTGACTTAAAACTTTACAGTTATGTTCCTAGAGAGGAATGAAAACTATTTTGACCAAAAGTGGGCGTAGCCACGCCTACTTATAGCAAAAATTGACCCGTTGTATGGAAAACTTTTTTGTTTTTTAACCAATTGACTTGAAACTTTGCAGTTATGCTCTTAGGGAGGAATGAAAACTATTTTGATCAAAAGTGGGCATGGCCACGCCCACTTATAGCTTAACTTGACCCTTTGTATGGAAAACTTTTTGGTTTTTTAATCAATTGACTTGAAACTTTACAGTTATGTTCCTAGAGAGGAATGAAAACTATTTTGACCAAAAGTGGGCGTAGCCACGCCTACTTATAGCAAAAATTGACCCGTTGTATGGAAAACTTTTTTGTTTTTTAACCAATTGACTTGAAACTTTACAGTTATGTTCTTAGGGAGGAATGAAAACTATTTTGACCAAATTTGGGCATGGCTACGCCCACTTATCGCAAAACTTGAACCGTTGTATGGAAAAATTTTTTGTTTTTTAACGAATTGACTTGAAACATTACAGTTATGTTGTTAGGGAGGCATGAAAACTATTCATTTAGTTTTTTTTATAGTGACACAAAGTGAAAAGTATTATAGCTTCAGCCTTGCTGAAGATAGCGTCCTTACTGGTTCTTTTTCTTTTCGTATCGGAGCTACCAGTTCCAATGATCCGATCATGCCAGTTCCGACGAATCACTTATCGCAATAAATTCCAAGACTCTTTGCAAAATACATAGCAACACATGTGGATTTTTATAAACTTTACGCAGTGGATAGTGTTGTAACTTTGAAGGTTTTTACATTCAAACGGAGGCGTTGCCTTTTCACGTATGTGAATAGTATTATAACTTTGTCACGGAGTTTGTAGCTGATCGAAATATTTATTTCCGACTATACAAAGTGTATATATCAGGACGACAAGACCAATTGATTTAGCCATATCCGACTGTCTGTCTGTATGTACGCAAACTAGTCGCTCAGTTTTGAAGCCATCGAGCTGAAATTTTGCAAAGAGTCTTGGAATTTATTGCGATAAATGATTCATCGGAACTGGCATGATCGCATCATTGGAATTGATACGAAAAGAAGAAGAAAAATAAACAAGACTTAAATCGTTGTACATATATAAAACCTTTTTGTTTTGAAAGATAAATGGCTGAAACTTCAAACATAGTAGTCCGACAAAATGCCTGAAAGTTTCATTGTGATCCGACAACTGGAACTGGTACCTGCCATACAAAATGAAGAAGAGGAAGAGATGAAAGATTCACGACGTTGTATGGAAATCTTTTTTGTTTCTAATCAATTGGCTTGAAACTTTACACTTATGATCTTAGGGAGGCGTGACAGCTATTTTGACCAAAAAATGGGCAAAAAAATGAGCAAAAACAATGAAAATTTGTTTATAGGCTATTAAGATAAAGAAAAATAAGATTCAATCAAAAAAAGTGGGCGTGGCACAAAGAAAGGGCGTGAAGAGTATACAATCTTCAGCCTTGCTGAAGATAGCGTCCTTACTGGTCTTGTTTAATATTTAATTTTCGTTTTCACCTCTTCTCTTCACTTTAAATTGTCAGGGTCCAGAGTAAATCGAGTTTAGATTTTGTGCTTATTTGCGGTATATTCTATACTTTTTCTCTTGCTTCCAATAAGTATGAAAGCGCAAGGACGGCCGGTAACGTGTATTCGTGACGCAACTGATGATGTCCCGTTGGTCATTATTTGATTCGAGTCGTTTAATATTAAAACAAATCGTCAGCAGGGGCGCTTCTCTTCGAGCATGTAACAAAGCCCGTTACTTTGGCAGTCTGCTAGTCAGTCAGTAAGTTGGCAAAAGGATTCTCGCTACGGGATTCAGCCCGCCAGTGTCGTTTAAATCAAAATCGTCGCGGTCGCTATGCAAATGTCAACTTGTCAATCATGTTTTCCGACGTTCATTGTTTCTTTGCAGCACGCTCATTAATTCATACACGATCATTTCACTCGCACAAAGACTCAAAGTTGTTCTCTGCTCGGCCTGGGTTTGATCACGGGACCCTTCATTTTCTTACATCTAACCCTTTTGTGCAGAGTCATTTGACTTCAATGAGAGTCAACCAAATACGTATATTTTTATTTCAGTTCCTGTAGATGCTTGTACAAAGGTGTAGCCAGAGGGGGAAGGGGGGGGGGGATATTTGGGGTTTGGTGGTAGAGGGGTGGTGGCGTGATGACAACTTCGATACTTTGAATACTTCAAATCGTTCTGGTTAATGAAGAAATTGCACCAGAAGTTGCCGTCTATAAATTTGCGAGAAAAAAAATGTCCAAATTTTTTGTCTTTTTTGATTTGCTCCATGGACTTTAATAACTTTTTTTTTAAGTTAAACGATTATATCAACCAGATAGCGTTAATTTGCATTTTTCTGATCGTTGCTGAGATTTTTGTTCGCGGAGATATCCGAGATTGAACCAAAAAGGTCTTTTTGACTTTAACTATTTATATCTCAGCAATGAATGAATGCACAGAAATAGAGAAGACAGTTTTGGAAACTGGAGAAAATGAAGAACCGGGCTACGCCCTTGGGCTTGTCTCTAAATTGTATTTTCTCATACCTACGCATGTCATTTTAAATATCAACTTGTAAGCTTCATGTAGTTAAAAATAGTATATAGTTTCAAGTCTTGTTTAGTACTTACTTGTTCTTAAGAGATTACAACTAATACAATGGAATTTAGTTTGAAATAAATTTTATAAACTCTGAAACAAATTATGTACAGGGAATAAGAATGGCGTTCCATAAATATTTCTCTACAAAAGAAAAAAATTTTATAATTCGCAAGTAAGTTCAGAAAACATTAAGTTTATATGGTTCTTTCATTCGATCTGTTTTTTCTTAACTTTCATGTATTTAAAAAAAAAAAAAACCTTATTGACGTCTCCTTTCGTCATATAACATTCTGAAGACAATTTGACGGTTTCGAGTTGATGATCGTTTATTACTACGTGAGGTCGGTTGATTTCAAAACATCTGCCAGGAATCGTACACAAAAGTGTATGCGATTAAGGACATGCGTTTCCATGTCACCATTAGGGATAAGTTTGATATATTTTATCATACATATTTAGAGCGGAGCATTAACTTATGTAAATTTGCCAAAATTTCTAATGCAGGATTAAGAACTAACATTGAGTACAATGAGAGAACGATGAGGCATTCTAGTTTGCAATTCTACTGCCGTCACCCTTGACGCTCTAACCCTAAATGAAACATTTCCGCTAGAGTTTCTTTTTTTTTTTGCAAGTTTTGTTGCATTTAAAAATAAAAAAAGGTTACAATACAACCAAAGAAAGAAAAGATGACGATGTTGTTGATGATGACGAGAAAGGCTCAGACGCAGAGAAACGTGATATTGAATTTGCATTATAATTAAAATCATTCAACTACACCAAAAAAAACGCACTTACACATAAAAGTATTTCTGTAGATATATATATATAGATATATATATATACACACTCATACAGAAATATTCACAAAAGGACAAACAAAAAGGAAAGCAGAACCAAATCCGACACGGGATCCGAGTTCCCTGTTATTAAATCGTTGTTCCCATTCAAATCAATACAAATGAAAATTGCAATTTTCTCTTTTTGTTGTTGTTTTTTTTTTTTTTATAACGGAAGCAATTTGCATGTTCGGCCCGGCCCACCTTTTTTCGTCCTTGGGTTGCCAATTTTTCAAAATTTCAATCATTTGCCAAATTATTTATTTAGAATTTGAATATTCAAATTACAATATGCAATATTCGATGCGCGATATGCGTTGCATTGTTGTCGCTGTATAATTTTATTTGTTTGAATGTGTCTTTGTATGCGTGTATGTGTGTGCTAGAAAATCCCTTTATGGGTCGTCAACAACAACATCGCCTATTTTGCATACCAAAATAAAGCCGCTACCAAACTCAACTGAAATTTACCCTACCATGCCAACGGATTGGCATGCAAATTAAGCCCTCTAAAAGACAACAGAAACTCGCAATAAAATCTCTTGCAACCCTTTTATCATACGAATTAAGGTGAGTTGTTGCATCAAAGGGTAACAAATTATACCGATCGAATCGCTTTTGATCAGATCGTACCAAATCTGATCAATTCTCGGTTCGACTTACATTATAAGAAGTGTGAAATGTGTGATGATCACATAAAATTTAGCATCGGCAAAACGATAAACTGAAGCTGACGAACAAAAATTCATCGAGACTTTTGTCCGTCTTTATTGTTTTTAAAAATTCTCTATTTTGGCGTTAATTTCATTAGAAAACGGGATGCGGTTGCAATCTCATAATGGAAAAAAATATATGTTCTTTACATACAAAACAAGTGCAGTGAAATTCGAAAATTCGCGTTTTATTACTTTCTAAAGAAGGAGGCATCTCACACTGTATAAAGTATAAACT
This sequence comes from Phortica okadai, assembly GCA_034638295.1. Lineage (NCBI taxonomy): Eukaryota > Metazoa > Arthropoda > Insecta > Diptera > Drosophilidae > Phortica > Phortica okadai. The sequence goes on along the minus strand of CM067848.1, from coordinate 15,268,845 downwards.
TAAAAATAACCAGTAATGACACTATCTTCAGCAAGGCTGCAGCTTATATACTCTTCACGGCCTTTCTTGTACCACGGCCATTTTTTTGACTAAATATATATTTTCACTTCATCTAATTCGCCTATATACCAATTTTCATTGATTTTGCTCATTGGGTACCGGAGATATGCAAATTATTGTTGTGGGCTAAAAGTCATCGTAACCATGCCCATTTTTTGTCAAAATAGTTTTCATGCCTCCCAAAGAACACAAGTGTAAAGTTTCAAGTCAATTGATTAGTCGCATTTAGTCGGACTATGTGGAACTTCTATGTTTAAAATTTCAGCACTCTATCATACAAAACAAAAAAGTTTTCCATACAACGATTCAAGTTTTGTTCACTTTTCTTCTTCTTTTCGTATGGGGGCTACCAGTTCCAGTGTTCCGATATGGCTGGATCCGACAAATGAGTTGATCGCACAAAAAAGAAGTCTCTGCGCAAAATTTCAGCTCGACATCTTCAAAACTGTGGGAGGAGATTGTTAATATACAGACAGTCGGACGGACATACGAACAGACGGACATGGCTCAATCAACTCGTGTTGTCGTCCTGATCAAGAATATATATACTTAATATAGTCGCAAGTGAATATTTCTATGTGTTACAAATTTCAGCACAAACTTATAATACTATTCATTAACGTGAATAGTATTCTAAGTGTCGCCGACACGAATGGTGGAACAATGCACACACATACTTTTATAAATATCATATTTTCAGAAGAGTCATTTGCACGTACAAGAATGAAGAGGATGGAGGAAATTGGGTGGCAGACGAGGATTTTAAGCGAAGTACACTTTGCATTGTTGTTATTGTTTTTGTTAAAGTTGTTATCAGTGTTGACATTTTGTTGATGCTGTTTCTACTACAGCTTCTGTCTCTATCACTACTGCAGCAGCTTCTGTCGGTATTATTGTTGTCGTCCAGGTGGTGGCCATGTAATGCTGAGGACACTCATTCATCTCACTCGCATTCTACATGCACATGCTTGTATTGGACGATATGAAATGCTCGCTTGCATGTGATTGCGATCAACGTTTCAATTGTCATGTATATTGCCCCCCCCCCCCCCCCCCCTCTCCATGCCGTTTAGCTTCGAATTATTCAACTTTTAACTAATAGATTCAACGAACGACATGAAACGAGCAAGCAGATCCAGGACCGAAATGCGCGAAAACGAATAAGAAATATGTATATGACAGCGCGGCCTTAATTTCAACTTAAACATCAGATTGAATTTCAGTCCCCATGATGCTAAATCGCTATCTTCCTTTTGCAATTCTGCTCAAACTTCTACTTAGAACCAGTCTCAAAGACATTGAAAATACTACATACATATATAATACATGTAGTATATATATGTATAATATATATGTGTGTATCTTACATACGTATATGTGTATGCGTAAATGTATACACATTTGATTGCTGAACTCCAGCGAGTGTTCGTGTTTTCGTTCTAATATTCAATGTGCATATTCGTTTTTAATGTTATTCTCTATATCTGCTGCTGCTGCACCTCTCTAACGTATGTGTCTTCCGTACACACATGAGACAATTCCATATACACAAGTACAACAAACACACAAGCACGAACAACAGTACAAGCTCATACAGAGTAGACAAAATGGACAACACGTTGCAACATGTTCGTTCGTCGGTCCATCACATTACTTCTCCATTTTGTCCCAACTGGCTTCAGTCGTTCGTACAAGTATGTTTGGTCGAGCTGTCTGTCGGTCGGTCGCAGTGTGTTCGCTCATACTTACATGCTCACTTACTCGCTTGCTCGTCCATTGTTTAGGCATACTAAGAAGCCCCATCGGTTGCCTTGTCCTTTGCCATCGTACGCTCCTTTTATTCTTCGGTTATTGTCGTTGGCGTTGTTGTTCGTTGTTGTCTAAATAGTCGTAGACGGTGTTAGAGACGAGCAGAATAAAGCAGCGCAGTAGATGGGTTGGAGGCATAACGGCACCGTATTAGCAACGATGGCAACGGCAACGGCAACAACGATGGTGACGGCGACTACATTCGATATCCTTCGATAAGCAATACATTTTACTTCTCTTACAAATGAACGTGCTCTCGACGCTTGTTCTGCACTTACATACAACGTTTTGGCACTCACATCCTGATCCCTGCCCAGTAAACAGAGTTGAATCGCATCGTGTTCTGCTCTTAGTGAGCGGAAGGTAATGGGTGACATTTTTGTGTGCGTACGCGTACGTGTACGTATAATTTCTCGTATGGATATATGCTTGCACACGCGCATACATTTACTCGTAACGTTGGCGTTGCTTTTATTAAGCTTCATATGGCTTTGGCGTCCTTGCCATCCTGCTAGCATTCTAACCATACATTCAGCCAGCCATCACTCCATCCTTTCATCCATCTTCACATTTATTCAGTTCGCCATGTAATCATCCTTACGTCCAACCGCATACACGACACACACCTAAACTCACAACCACTCCCACAGTCGTGCTGATATAGTTTGTGAAAGGGTGCTTTGTCGGTGATTTTGTTGTTGCTTATGAAACTGCTTTGTCATGGCTACGATTGCTCTGTGACCACAGACGAAATGGTCGGGCGAGTAGCGAAGCACAGCTTACTGCAGACGGCTCCCACATGTGGGGGTGAAAAAATAGCAAAATGGTAAATTTTGAATTGAACGCTTGTATTGCTTGTTCTTCGTTTTTTATCGCTTGCTCGCTCATATGCTCACTCACTTACTCACTCACTTGCTTATTCCTTCGTTTGTTTGTTTGTTTCGTTCGTTCTGCTAAAATTTAGATAAATTGATGCTTTAATGGCGACCAGCACCGCACACAAAGCACCAAGCACATATACGGATACATACTATAAACACACATTGTACATCCATATACACACATGTGATGTGCAACTGTATTTGTATTTGCGTACTCGTGTATATAAAGCCAAATGTATGTATGTAAGCACATTTGTATGTGCGTGTTAGTTTATACATGTACGTCCTTAGCAACTTGTGAATATATGCCTGGGCACATGCGTCCTTTGGGGTTAGCTGGTGGGCATGCAGAGAAGCAGAGTATTGTCGAATCGAGTGAAGTACAAAAAGAACCGACGAAATGAGACGAGGTGTGACTAGGCAATACCAGAGTAGCTTAGAAAGTAGAGAGGGGTGGAGCTTTTGAGTTATACATAATTTCTCTCAAGCATACACGCATCGAGAGTTTTGCACACGCTTTCATATAAATTAGTTTTGATGCCAGCAAATAAAGAGGACATACAGCTTTGGTGCTGAAGATGTTTTCTGATTTTTTTTTTTTTTTTGTATTTTCGGCGATTGTCGACGTTGCCGATTGTAGAATGCCGAAAGGCAACTTCGAACAAAAACGTCGAAGACATCAGGCACCGTCAAGTGGCGATTCCAAATAACGCACAGAGCCGTTTTTACATGCCCTCACACACACATACACACATATTCAGTCACCGTCCATATGTGTGATTACGCCTTCGTGAATCATTCCTGTACTGACATGTGTATGAGTGTATCTGTCTTTGCGACAATATATAACAATTGTGCATACAGAACTTACATATGTAGTTGTGCTTATATGACACATACTTACACAGAGCAACAAAAAGAACAATTAGAAAAATAACAACAAACATACAAAAAATAGTCGAATGAAATCAAGTTAAAAGTCAATATATTCTTCCTCTTACCAACGAAAAATGTACAGTTACCACTGACAATATTTTGATCCGATATCGTAATTTAGTCGTCTTGTAATTTAATATATACCGAAAATTCCACTGCGTCTCTACATGGGAACGGAAGTGAAAGTGTATATTAAATATTCTTATGTGAATAACATTTTGTAGAGCACGGTAGCTATCGAGAGAGCTTCGAAACCTCTTGTATCTTTTACATACAAACATATTTCCATTGATTCGCCTTGCAAAATTTTTGAAATTTTTCTCAGTTCGATCATAATCCGTTCCAACCAACAATATTCCTCCAAATTTGACGAATCAAAAGATGAATTAGAATATTCAGATCAATATGAAAATCGACTCAAGCCTTCAAACTTCTGTGATGGAAGTTAATATCGGTCTTTCAATTTGTACAATCTCTCTCATTTTCATAAACTAGTGGTTTTCTCAAAATTACTATATCTTCTAATCTATAAGAGGAACCAACCTTAAACTTTGCAAATATACTTCTTTAAAATTACTCATAAAATACCCATTTCCCTCATTATTGCTACCGAAAGACAATCAACCTAAAATTATTTTGTTAATTCCACATTTTTGACCGCTTTTCTTGAATTTTTTTCTTGAATAGTTTGAAGGTCTTGGAGAGGATGCATTGCGTGGTATGCAGTTTTAAAAAAGTTTCTATACTAAACATGCATAAAAAGTTTCAGGTTTTATAGTTTAGGAAACATAGCAATTTTACGAAAACATATTTTTGAGAGAAAATGAGACAGAGGGGCAAAAATTATGATAAGCAATTTTGATGGGCACGTTCCTATCGCCTCTGGTGTTCTAGTTATAACCATTAAAAACGAAGGCAGTGCTAGTAGCGCGGGAAGGTGTGGTCGAGGGACAAAACCATTCAGAATTGAACGGCTGCCAATCATCTCTCTCTCTCTCTGTATCAAGTCTAGACAGACGGACAAACGGGCGGACATATCCATATCAACTTGTCGATGACCATCAACAGGAAAAGAGGGAGTGATGATTATTTTCAATTCAATTTTATTCACCCAGAAATGGTAATAATGCTTATGAAGAAATTTATACATGTTAATACGGAGTTTAGTTTTAGCTAAGAGAACTTCACAATTGAGAAATTACGACTTATAACTAATGGTGAAATAAATAGTCTCATTATACCCTGCACATACAGTGTGTCAGGGTATATTAAGTTTGTTTGAACGAAATGTATGTAACGCACAGAAGGAAGGGAGGGGGACCCCATAAAGTATATATATTCTTGATCAGGACGACAAGAGAAATTGATTGAGCCATGTCCGTCCGTCTGTCCGTCCGTCCGTCCGTCCGTCCGTCTGTCCGTCCGTCCGTCTGTATTCACCAATGGATCTCGGAAACTGTAAGAGCTAGAGACTTGAAATTTGGAGGGTAGACTCGTGATGCTTGGCAGCAGATCAAGTTTATTTTTTTTTTGTGCCACGCCCACTCCTTCCCGCCCATCCAGCCCTACCCACTTTTTTAAATCGCTATAACTCAAACATCCAAAGAGATAGAAACATGAAAGTCGGTATGTAGACTCAGTATGAGTGGCTCTACAAAACTGCGTACCACAAAATCCCCCCCTCATTTTCATTTCCCCTCCCCCAGTAATTTTCTCTAAATTGCTATATCTCCAAAATCAACAAAGGTATGAACCTGAAATTTTGTATACAAGCTCAGTGATAATACATCTAAAAAACTGCATACCACAAATTTCCCCTCTCTTTGGTGGCTACCCCTCAGAGACCTACAAACTTAAATTTTTCGTAAAATCCACATATTTTGACCGATTTTCTTTGTATTTTGAACACTATTTGAAAAGGCGACGTCAGATCAATATGTTTTTGTAGATTGAGGGTGTGGCACCGCCTACCATGTGTGCAGGGTATTATATTGTCGAGTATACTCGACTATACCGCCCTTACTGGTTTTTGTTTTGTTATGTTGTTATACTCTTCCCGAACATCTGTACCAAATTTAAAGTGTATACTATTTTTTGTTTGGTTGTGAGAGACGTAGAGATTCTAAGTGTTTTGCGTGGTCGGCGATTATTTGCTATCGAAAAATGTGGATCAAAGGCTATATGAACTCGTCTCGTTGTGCTGATCAAGAATATGTATACTTTATATACTCGGAGATGCCTCCTTCTCTGCGTTGTAAACTTCATGACAAACTTAGTATACTCTTGCAAGAGTATAAAAATTGTTTAGATTTCAACTAAAACAAATATTACTTCTCTAAAGATAGAAGAATAAAAATTAAAGCTATACGTTTGGGCACAGTGGTAAGTAACAATTTTTCTTGGTTAGTTTTGTTTTAAGTTTATACTTAAAGATTCTATTCAAGTTGTTTGCCTTCCGATGTGCCCGAATAATGATCATATAGAAATTTGATATTTGAGTCAATAGTGACAAATTAATCACGCCACATCAGGTCATATCCAGGCCAAATTAAGTTTATCCCTTTTTTGCGACTGTTCCTCTATTTCTGATCACCTCATTCATCCCTACTGCACAAGCATACGTGCGTTAATTAACCCGAACAACGCATTTTTTTGTGTAACAATAGAACGCATGAGAAATTTTTTTCAAAGTATTTTTGCAGACATCGTTGCCGCTGCGCTTGTCCTTGTTGTCTTTGTCCTTGATTTTGTCTTCGTAATAATCAAATTACTTTTTTCACAATAGATTTTCCATTAGTGTGTTAAGGAACCCAACCTTTCGCTTCCCATTGCAGTGATTTTTCTTTTTTCATTGTATGTTACATGTTATGCAGATTTGAGGACCCTCGGCTGAATTCGTTGCCGCGGGTTCGCCTTGGCCTTGTCATGCAAGTGCAAAATTTTCCTTACTCAGTTTTGCAAAAAGAAAGAGGATTAGATAAACAGCATGCAAAAAGAATGCATTCCAAGGTGTTAAAATTACAAACGAACGTACACTTACATACACACACACACACATGTACGCATAACGCCATTCCCTGATTTGCGTGTGAAGGGAATGCGAAAATGTTGCCATGAGTGGCGACCCGTTTAGGAATGTCCTGAACCAAACCGAACCGAACCCAACTGAAAAAACCCTGGTTGAACATTCTACGCTTTCGCAATCAGATAAATTTCGCAATATGCAAACATCCTGCCTTTTAATTAAAGTTCAAAAAGGGAAAAGTTATAAATTTCACTTTGAAATCGTTCATTCGATTGACATGCAAGCGATGAGTGAAACAACAAAGCAAAAATACATGCAAACGACGCATTGGACAGACGGTGAGACGTCGAAAAATTATTACCCATGCAAATTGCAATGAAATATTTTCTTCGCGCGCGTTGACGACGAACCCCATTCAAAAAGGGTGCATAGCAGATGATGTGCGTCCTTGTTTATGTGTGCATGTGTGTGTGTTTCTGTGCGTGAGTTTTGTTATGTAACACGACACATGCCGCATAAATGCCGTAAAAATTATTACTTCTGTTCGTTTCTTCTTTTTTTTTTTTGCTGCTTCATTATTGATTTAATTTTTATTTTATTTTTAAACTTTATTCACTTTGCGTGTTAAGGTATACTAAGTCTGTTTCAGACCAATTGTATATAACAGCTTAGCGGGGCTCGAAACCTTATAAAGTACATACATGTAGCAACGATCAAGTCGGCAAAATAAATCGATGTAGCAATGTCTGTCAAAATGAAAATTGATAGAGTTCTGAGATTTGGGAGGTAGACTCGTGAGGTCAAGCCATGCATCATGTTTGAAGCGAGTTTTGTCACAATCACTCTCGGAAACTTTGGGAAATGAAGTCCCAACAAATGTACTTCTTACCTAGTAAAAGACTGCAGTTGAGGGTGCATGTTATTTCTTTCCTTTACTTCGTTACGAAGACTTATAAAAATATGTTCAATTTCATTGGGTGCATCTCCGCAAAGACCAACAAACTGAAATTTTTGTTTGAGCACAACTTTATACTATTGTATACAACAGCAGCAATGATTTGTAACTAAAGCCATACTTATTTATACCAACACAAACCACTGCAAGCCCTGCCTGTAAAAAAGCTGGAAGCTCCCAAACTCATATGTGTTCATGTTGTTCACCGCACTTACTGGGTTTGTTTTATTGTTGTTATTTAGTTTAACTATTTAGAGGCATAGTCTACCACTTTTTGATTTGAAATTTTTTGAAATAAAACTTCTAAGTTGACTTTGCTGAGATTAATCATTTACCGCTATTCTTATATTGTATCCACTAGAAACTTCGTTATTGTCGATGATGATTCTGTAGTAAAATACCAGGTTGCCGTTTAGACTATCATCTATCCATCTGTGCGTATGGACTCCACGCAACAGTTATTTTTGTTTTTTAATTAAGAGACAAATTTAATAGGTAGTCTTCTGGCATACCCAGATTTAAGATATATTAGTACCACCAATGTCCGACCCCGAGAAGGTGTAAGTCACATAGCTGGGTCTTGAAATTTTTTAAATGAAAAACATTTTCCCATTACCAATTAACTTAAAACTCCCTTTTAGGCACCGCCTACATACAGCCACTTACCACTTCTTTGCAGTCCAATGGAGCCTACTATTATAAAATGAATTGAGATTCCAACGAAAAATGCATGAAAAAAGAGGTCGTGAAGAGTATCTAATCTTTGGCAAGGCCGAATATACATATATTCTTTTTGCGTTTTTACACTTCGATGAAGTGAAGAAGCAAGAGAAAAAACACAGTGAGATTAATGGAAAATCAATGAGAATAAAGCTGCAAAATAATATACTTGACCTTCCTTACGACGCATTTTCACATGATTGACTCTTTGGCTTGTTCAAGTGTTACTCTTTTACAGACCAACGCTCGCCAAGTGCATCTCAGCATCGACACATAGACCGCAGATCAGCACAACGTGAGATATCGTGTCATCTTGTCGGAAGTCTCAGCGTGATTTTCACCCCAATGTAGAGCCTTAATGTTTTATCACTCACTTTACCCACACCGTTTCAAAATGTAAATTTGGAAGTTAGTTCGTCATTTAGAAACAAGAATTGTTAATGAAAAACAAGAGCAAAAATGAATGCAACTTCTGCAAATTGGACCACCATCGACCTCTTAACGGCCTGGACCCCCGGCGCGTCGTAAGTGTTACTGTGAAAGACTGATGAATAAATTATCAGCGACAAAAATTTAATAAAAATAAAAAAAAATAATGATTTTAAGTATTTAACAACTGCGTATTGGCGTGATAGAAAAGGAACGCTCAATATTTTCCTTTTCGTGCCTTTGAGCATATAGCATATAGCTTCCATAGGAACAATCGGTCAAAAATTCGGGATTTGATAGAAAAACATTTTGTTCTTAAATAAAAGCAGATGAAACCATGAAACCGTAACCATATTTCAAAATTTCATAAGAATCGGTCAAAATGGCGTGGCACCGCCCATATAGAGAAAAACTTTAAAATGCGATTTCTCTGTAAGTCGACCAGACAGAAGATCGCAAAAAAAAAGATCGTATGGAATGATTGCCTGGCTTTCTTTAAAACTAATTAAAAAATGGGAGTGGCTACGTCCCTTTATCTTTATAAACTTATATGATTCTTATTGGAAATACTATAAGACGCATTTTCCAATATATAATTCGGCAAGTACTTGCAAGAGTATAGAAGTTTCGGCAAAGCTGAACATAGCTCCCTTACTGGTTTTACCACAGATTTTACATAATAAATTAATAAAATTTTTTTATAAAAATTCATAAAAGTCAGTGCTCCTAAATTCGTAAAAAGAGATTTTTTTTACGATTTAAAAACTGCAACTTTTGATTCTAGGGCTTCAAAAGTAAAATTTTTTCGATAATGTATGCAAACAACCTAGTCGTTAACTGTCATTTCAAATAAACAATTAATTAATTTCAATAAATAATTATTGGAAACAGTTGTCATACAAATGCCGTCCAAACAAACAAACGAGACCACTTGCTTCTAAAGCCATTATCTAAATGAAGTTTATGCAACGCACCGAGGCTAGAGTATTTAAAGTGGAACAAGTTGAGGAAGGATTGGCCATGTAATCCAATGAAATTAACGATGATATGCTCCACATCACTTAAAATTTTATAGTAGAGCTTTGTTTTGTTTGAAGTGCGAATGCCTCATAGAAGGTAGATTAAAGACTTCAGATTGTTTGAATTATTGTCAACCAAAAGAGATTTCCATGTATATTAAATATCAGTCTGGAAAATCGGGATGACTACAAAAAGCTGCAATTCAAAAAACCACGGATGAGGATGACAGAGAAATTTAGCCATTTAAATAAACAATTTAAATGTACATAAGTTTGAAGATATTTTTACAAGTTAGTTTATTAATAAAACCTTAAGGTCTACTGGCCAACTTAACTCCCTGCAATGCATTGGATATGTTTGTCATGTTATCCAACGCCAGGTATTGCGTCAAGATAGTATAATAGAGATATATAATTCCTTAAATGTCAAAAGCGAAATTTATAGTTCGCGGATTTTGCGTCTATTTTTATACCCTGTATTGTGTATCAGGGTATATTGTGTTTGTTTGAGCGAAATGTATGTAACGCACAGAAGGAGGGGAGGAGGACCCCATAAAGTATATATATTCTTGATCAGGACGACAAGAGAAATTGATTGAGCCATGTTCGTCCGTCTGGCCGTCCGTACCAACGGTACTCGGAAACTATAGGAGCTAGAGACTTGAGGGAAGACTCGTGATACTCGGCAGCAGATCAAGTTTATTTTTGTTTTGTGCCACGCCCACTCCTTCCCGCTTAACCAGCACCTTTCAATTTTTAAAATGATATAACTTGAACACCCGATAAGAAAGAAACATGCAAGTCAGTATGTAGACTCAGTATTAGTAACTCTACAAAACTGCTTACCACAATTTTTTCTTCTCTCCTTAATTTTCCCTCCCCCAGTTGTTTTCTTAAAATTGATGTATATCCAAAACTATTAAAGGCACGAACAAACAAACTAAGTAAGTGTATACCTTTCAAATTACAAACCAAAAAATGCCCCTCTCTTTCATTGTTACCCCTCAGAGACCAACAAACACAATTTTTTGGAAAATTTCACATTTTCTGACCGATTTTCTTGATATTTTAAACACTATTTGAATAGGCGACGTCAGATCAATATTTGGGGTGTGGCACCGCCTACCGTGTGTGCAGTGTATAATCCGTGTTCATTACGGCCCGAGTTAAAAGTCAGCTGGTGGGTAGTAGGTGGGTCCTTTTGGAGCAGTCTTTAAACCGATAAAACACTTATACGTCAATACGAGCCCTTTCACAGAAGTTATTTAATTTTTTTATGGCAATTCTCATGTCCGCGAAAACGTTCTTTATTGAATAAAAGTTACTGAAAAGGCATTTCTTATGTTGATATAGAAATAGAAAATTTGGTGCTCTGAAGAATTGTTTCCTTAAATGTTGTTTACTTTTTGAACGTCACAACTGCTTTACAACAAATATTTGACATAAAATCAGAGACTTACAATTTTCAATAACTCAAAAGGTACGGATTTCGGAGCACGCGAAATTCTTGAAAACGTAAAAGTATATGGAAATCAGAGCGTAGCCTAATATGAAATTTACCACAATATTTTATATTTCAATGAAAAAATCATGAATATTTTGTGAATTGAACTGATTTTTAAAATACATAACAAATCTCACAAATTTAAGTTGTTTAGAAGAGATTTTTAAAATGTGGTTTAATAACAAACCACAATACTAAAGTCTAAAGACAAGTTTTAAATTCAAAATATTATACGTTGACTTTTTTTTTATAGTAATCGGCTGAAACTTATTAATTTGCCAACATTGTCTAGTCGTAGAACTATGCTCGGCACTTTGTTTTTACATAACCTAATTAATGGCTTAATATTCTCCCCTACATTGTTGGCGTATATACAGTTCAGTGTCCCTGCTAGAATAACCAGGGACCGATCTGTCTCAGCACTTGCAGATCGACATATTCAGAGCATGACTCCTTTCGTGTTTTATGCTTGTATTACAATATATATTTTAGTTTAATGGAGAACTGCTCCTCTCCTAACCTTATAAAACGTAGTGTACTTATGTATTTCAATAAGTAATTAATTGTTTATCGATTAACGGAGTATCCAGCACTTTTTGTTAATAGTTTATCTTATTAGTAGCTTTTAGGAAGTTGTAGACAAGTTAGTTAGTAGTTAATTGTTCATAGAGTTAGTAGTAAAGCGACTGAAGACTTTTGTCTGTAGTCGTGGAACAGGCTGACCTGGTGTCCGCTTGAGGGTAGTGCCCTACCCCAACGTCTGTTAAAAAAAAAAAGAATTGCAGTCTAAACCTAAACCTAAACCTTCATTTTTGAACGACTCCCCCGCCCATTTTTTAACAAATTTTTACTCTTCCAGACGGATTGGTTTCAGAAATATAACTTTTATTGTTTTCTATGTATGGGCGCATTGACTCCCATTTTATGATTGAATCTAATTATACTCCATCCCAACAGAATACATGCAAAGTTTCATTCTTATAGGTTTTATGATTCCAGATATAAATTTCTAATCTATCTTGCTGGGGATCGAATCGCCTATAAATTTGATATTCTCATCTCAAGGGCCAACTGAGAAAATACGACTTTTTTTTATTTTTTACCCGGGGTAGCTCCAGTTATTTGCCCATCACCACTAAACTAAGTCGCGGAGGGTAAGAACCAAATAAACTTGATCTTCGCAAAAGTAGGTGGTGCTTGTTGGACGGGAAGGAGTGGGCGTGTCACAATACCGTTCAAACTTGTTCTGCTACCGAGCATACCGACTCTACTCTCCAAATTTTAGGTCTCTAAATTTTATAGTTTCCGAGAACCATTGGTGAATACAGACAGACGGACGGATAATCGGATGCACATAGCTCAATCAATTTCTGTTGTTGTCCTCTTCAAGAATACGTATATATATATTGGGGTGTACCTTATATGGTCGATTTTTATACCCTGTACACATACTGTGTATCAGAGTATATTTTGTTTGTTTGAGCGAAATGTATGTAACGCACAGAAATATTCACTTGCGACTATATAAAGTATATATATTCTTGATCAGGACGACAAGAGAAATTGATTAAGCCATGTCCGTCCGTCCGTCCTTCTGTCTGTCCGACCGTATTCACCAATGGTCCTCAGAAACTATAATAGCTAGAGACTTGAAATTTGGAGGGTAGACTCGTGATGCTCGACAGTTTGAACGGTTTTGTGCCACGCCCACTCCTTCCCGCCCATCTAGCACCGCCCACTTTTTGAAAACGCTATAACTCGAACATCTAACGAGATAGAAACATTAATGTCGGTATGTAGACTCAGTATAAGTAGCACTACAAAACTGCTTACCACATTTTTCCCCCTCCTCTTCATTTCCCCTCCCCCGGTTGTTTTCTTAAAATTGCTGTATCTTCAAAACTATTAAAGATACGAACCTGAAATTTTGTCGACAAGCTCAGTATATACGTATCTTAAAAACTGCATACCACAAAATTTCCCTCTATTTGATAGTTACCCCTCAATGACCTACAAACTCAAATTTTTCGTAAATTCCAAATTTTTTGACCGATTTATTTGATATTTTGATCACTATTTAATCGGGCGATTTCAAATCAAAATTTTTTTTGTAGATTTGGGGTGTTGCACCGCCTACTGTGTCTGCAGGGTATTATATTGTCGAGTATACTCGACTATAGCGTCCTTACTGGTTTTTAATTTTTTTTTTTTGGCATTTTTGAAAACGCATACCCGCTATCTCTGTTTATTACCCTTTACTTAACCTAAAATAAAATTTCACCTCCCTATGCTAATTTTAACACGTGCCGACTGAGCCCTTAATTTTTATGAAAGAAGATTTGAAATGTTTTTTTAAATACAACTGGAGGACGCCAAATAATTAAATTTTAATGGAATATTGTTGAAAAGACAAATCTAAGTATTGCGTTTTATTACCAAAAAGATAAAAGTTATATAATACTAATCAGAATACTTCATTTTTGAATTGAGCTTTAACTTATTTAACTTCACTTCGTGGATATTAAAAAAAAAAACTGCGAGAACTTGGCGGATAGATGGTAACTTAACGGCCGTTATTTGGTGATGTATCTCACCAATCAAAAAATATAGTTTTTGTATTGCTTTTAAGTTCCACAGACATTGTGCTTATTGTTTGTCCAACAAATTCGAAACGAAATGACAACAAAATGAAGTACTCGTATGTTACCCCATAGGTGCCGCTGTAACTTGCTTGAGAAAGTGTTCCAATGTTACATTAAAGACGCAGGTGTAACTTGCATGTTTTGAACGCAAGTCGGCACGTGTTCCTGTGCTCCAAAAAAAAAAAAAAATCATGGGAGTGTTTTAGAGTAGACTGAACAACACTAGCCAATATGCGTTAAAAAATAAGAGCCTTGCAAAATAAGGGACACCCTAATATATATACTTTATATAGTCGGAAATGTCTTCTTCTGGGTGTTAAAAACTCCGAGACAAAGTTGTAATACTTTTCACATACGTAAACAGTACATAAAAACAATGTCAGAGTAAACAAGGACGATTGCCTGGGTATGTATATGAGCGCCGCCATTTTATTGAATGAAAGCAAGTCAAACAAACCGAATTCGACATTTTTCTATCAAAACAATGAAAAACAAACCTAAAAATAAGAAAAATGTTGTATAAATTGGTTTTCAACCCTAGTCAAACGAACTCGTTTGACCACACCTTCCCTTGTGATGTGTTGACAGTGCGAGAATAGGGCAAAGCGGAGTAAATGAAACCCTTGGTCCCTGAGTTTCGCACGCGTTTAGTGCATTGCCCGTATGTTTGTGAGTACGTGTGTGTATATTGATGTGTATATACAAAAGTGTGTGTGTTTTTTTTGCCCTCGCTGAAATCTTTTATCACAGGATTTGTGCAAACTGGCCAATGTGCATTCTGCATGCACATAACAATCACGCGCCCTTTCAATTTGCAGCAGGCAATGAGAAAGATACTCAATTGTTCGACTTGCACATACCTACAAACATAAACACAAAAAGTATGTATAGATTTTGTTTCCATAGATTTACGAGTATATTTAATATTTCTCGTGAGCAATTGAGGAAATTAAAATCGAAAATAACAAAAAAATATTGTCTTTCTACGTTTCAAAAGTATTAAATATTGTGAAATAAGTTGAATAAATATGATTTTTAACAATTGCAAAGAAAATAGGAATATATTCAGTCCTATCTAATTGATTATCTGATGTAACTTATAAGATTCCAACCAATAAGAAGAAGATAATACAAGTATGAACGGAATGATCAATGAGACTTAACATTTTTATACCCTGTACTTTACGGTACAAGGGTATATTAGTTTTGTGCGCAACACCTAAAAGGAGCCGTGAAAGTAACGAAACAGATCTCAATTTAACCATGTCCGTCTCCCCGTCCGTATGCACGCGTCAAAAAATGTGTACAGGGTATAAATATGGATGGTACAGTCGAGTATACTCGACACTACAATATCCTGCACACACGCTAGGCGGTGCCACTCCCTAAGTCTAAAAAAACTGTTTATTTGACATCGCCCATTTAAATAATGTTGAAAATATCAAGAAAATCGGACCAAAAATATGAATTTAAGAAAAATTTGAGTTTGCTGGTCTTTGAGGGGCAACCATAAAAAAGAGGGGTATTATGTGGTACGCAGTTTTAAAGAGGTATATTTACTGAGTATGGACTAGGGATGTTAATTTTTGGAGATTTACCGGGATTGGATTTTCGTTAAAACGTAGTAAATAAATTATAAATTTTCATTTTATTTACACATCATGTTGGTTAAAATATAATCTAAGAAATATTAAGGAGCTTAATGTTCTATTCTTCAAACCTGCCGACGAAAAACATCGTTCAGCTTTTAAACTTAGTGGTGGGCAACTTTTCTTTCAAATTTTAAGCATCATTCTGCAGACCCCTTACATCAAAACATTGATACTTTAAATAGCTAAATTAAGACTGATTTTTGTAAAAAGTGGTCAGATTTATGCAAAAAGACGATCTTGAGTCCTCTTTGTGGCAACCTCGCTACATTCTTGGTTACGAAATAAATATATTAGTCGTATACGCTTTCTAATTTTTTTATAAATAGAAATTATTCACATTAAGGATTGGAGTCGACAGTAATCGACTTTGACATACCCTGTACCTTCAATTAGTAACGACTGTTTGAAGGCGGGGCCCTGCCCACTTTTAATCGAAATAGATTTAATTTCCATTTTACATTCCTTTTTTTACACTTTTAGACCAATTGTTTTCAGAGATACAACGTTTTTCTATGTATGGGCGTGGCAACGCCCATTTTGTAATTGAATTATGTTATATTCAATCCCAATAGCATACATGCAAAATTTCATTCTTGTAGGTTTTATGTTACTAGAGATATAAGCGTGTCAAATTTTTATTATATAGGGGCATGGCTACGCGCATTTTCAGCTATATACAGTCCAAATTTGGTGATCCTATCACAAAAGATAACCCAAATAGAACGACTTTTGTAAATTTTTTGCCCGAGGTTGCTCCAGTCATTTGCCCCTCACCCCTAAACTAAGTCAAAAAGGGGAAAAAACAAAATAAACTTGATCTGCTTAAGAAATGACAGAATCGATGTTTCCGATATCTAGGCGTTCATACAGACCGACGGACGGACAGACGGACATGGCTATATCAACTCGTCTTGTCGAGCTGATCAAGAATATATATACTTTGCATCGGAGATGTCTCCTTCTGAGTGTTACATACATTGTCGATGCTGACAAAACTAATATACCCTTGTACCATAAAGTACAGGGTATAAAAATGGAAATCCCGAATGTCCCGGGATTGGGTAAATTATATCCCGGGATTTTCGGGACTTCAAAAACAGGTGTTTACACGACAAACAGAATATTATATTTCTATCACATCTGGGGTTCAAGCTACAGTCCTTTAAAATAGTTTGTGGTGCTGATTGGGTGGAAAGGAGTGGGCGTGGTAAAATGTTTGGTAGCGCGTGACCACACGAGTCTGTCTTTTTTTAGTCTCTAGCTATTATAATTTCCAAGAACCATTGGTGAAGTTGGACTGTAATGGCTATATCAACAGGCATGGCTATATCAACTTGTCTTGTCGTCCTAATCAAGATTATATATGCTTTGTAGGGTCTTACTCTTCTCCTTTTTGGTGTTACAACTTTTTGTTTCAAACAAACTTAATATACCCTGACACACAGTGCATACAGGGTTTAAAAATGCAAATAAGGAAAATAATAAAAAATATAAATGGAGAATCTAATTAATTTCACAGTTGTCGTCTACATTTATGAGCATTACTGCTAGCTGCTGATTCCTCCCAAATGTCGTTTGCTCTTCTCTTGCTATGATTATAGTCATAACTTGTTGCGTTGTGTCAACTAGCTCCACTTCGCTCTCTGTTTCTCTTGTCACATCTTCGTCACACCCTAGTGCGAAGCTTCGCTCAGGTTCGCCGGCAGTGTGGCCTTCAACTCGTTTATCTCAGTTGAAATTATTGGCTTTAATAGCTACGACGTCTAAGATATGTATAAAATAGAGAACCAGTAAGAACGTTATCTTCGGCCTTGCCACTCCAAATTTGGTGTTCCTATCACAAAAGACAACCGAGAAAATACGACCCGAGATTGCTCCAGTCATTTGCCCCTCACTCCTAAACTAAGTCAAAAAGGGGGAAAACAAAATAATCTTGATCTGCTTAAGAAATGACAGAATCGACATGCCAAAAAATTTTGGTCCTATCTGTTTCCCAGATCTAGGCGTTCATAGAGACAGACGGACGGACATGGCTAAATCAAATTCCTCTTCCAATACTGATCAAGAATATATACACTTTGTATCGTCGGAGATGTTTCCTTCTGGGTGTTACATACATTGTCGATGCGCACAGAACTAATATACCATAAGCTACATGGTATAAGAAACATTGCTGCCGGGAGTCATTTACTTCGAAATACCCTACACATCTAACACATTAAGGAACGGGTAGAAACGATTAGTTTTTTATGCCTTATCGTAATGTTCAAGAACGTTTGTATAAAAAAATGTCCAATGTAGTTTGTAGGATCAGTCTTGTCTTCTTAACATTAGATTAATAAGATCAATTCCTTATATTGAGGTGATCATAAATATTTATAAGTAGTTAACTTTTAATAAACCCCCTTTCTATTTCTGATATCAGCGACGAAGTTATTTAAAAAAAAAAATCTAATTGAGGCAGACAAAAAAATATTAACTCTTGAAGCCACATAAAAAGTTTTTCATTACATATCCGCTTTAAAAGAAAGAAAAAAAATTTTCGAAAGCGGCCTTGAAATAAATAAACATTACAAAAAAGAAAAGAAAAGCAAAGAAAAGGCAGCATGAAGCGACTTCCACAACACTTCTCTTTCTCCCTTTATCAGTATATTCTTAAAAAAGAATATTAAAAGAGAATAATTTATCCAAAGCTCGCGGAAAAAAATTAATAAAATTGTGCCGTCATTTCTTGTATCCACACCCCGCCGAGCCCCTTGCGCTATGACGCACTGTCGACAACCAACAAGTAGCGTCGACTGCGGCCCAGTGTCGTCAATTAGAGACTCATTACGCACTCATTGTAGACGGCATGCAGACTTGAGTTTTTTTCTCTAATATTTTTATTTATTTTCTTTTTTTATACTGTGCTGTGCATAGAATTTATAGCTTTGTAATGAAGTTTGTAACACACAGATGGAGACACATCAAGTATATATATTCTTAAACACCATGACAAGACAAGTTAATATAGACATGTATATCTGTCTTTCTGTAACAAACGAAAACCATCCTCAGTTTGAAAGCAATCGATGAGAATGGTTACAAATTTATTCCAGTAGTGCAATCATACCGGTTCCGACAAATTAATTGACCCGGAAAAATAATACTATCTGCAAAACTTCATGTCGCCTTTTGTTTAACATATATTCTTACTTCTGTTACTAGCGATTCGATCTACTTTTTCCTTGTTTGGATGTGATTTTCATACCAAACGCCAAAAAGTATTTTCATACATTATGTTTGAGATATTCTGTGTTTGTAATAAAAATCCTTTGCTGTGTCCGAGTTTTTGACTTTTTACTAAATATTTTGTGCTAAGTGTTGAGTTCAAATGTTATATTAACCGCTTATTACTTCTTACTATATATACATATATATAGAGAGAGACAGTCGGACTATATATCTATATCAACTCGACTTTTTATGCCAATAAATAATATGAATGGGTGCAACAATCTACACAAAAAAGTTATTATACTTACTATTCACTGCGTGAAGAGTATAATCATTCAAGAAATGAACAAAAGGAATGAATGAATTAAACGATTGAATGAATGAATGGAAGAAGAAGGTCCGAGTGAAAAGAAGCAAAGAACTTTAAGTACTGGGCCAAGTTCGTTTCGTTACCAAAAAAAAAAAAAACCTCTTGTCGGCCTTGGGAAAGTCTTAGAATTTGGACGTCGGTGTTAATTACTTGCTGTGTTGTTGCTATTATCTTGGTTAGTGCCGAAAATAAGCAAGTGAGGAGCCTTTTTTTAATCGGTCAATTTAAGAACTATTTACATAAATCAATTGGTTTTCAAAACATATTTTTTTCGACAAAGTTTGAAAAATTAGTCCAATAAACTACGTTTATACTCTTCTCGCAGTGAATAGTATTATAACTTTGCTGAAGTTTGTAACAGATCGAAAAATTTTTTTTCCACTATACAAAGTATATATGCATATTCTTGATCAGGACGACAATTCGAGTTGATATAGCCCTGTTATAAAGCAAACACGAAAGGTAGAGGAAAAGTATTTTCATCTTTTTATACTCTTGCAAGAGTATATTAACTTTGTCATGAATTTCGCCACGCAGAGAAGGGGAGTTTAAATTTTAATGCAGAGTTTAAAATTGAATGCAGAAAATTTTCGTTGCAGGCAGTTTGTATGTAAAAATCAACTTGATCGGCTAACTTAAGACCATGGGAAATAGGTTAAAAATTAGGTTTTTGCTTGAATTTAAAGCTATCAATATGGAAAGTATTGATTTTTTTATTGCATGCATTTTTTCAACGGTAGCTTACTAATTTGGATGTGCTGATTTTTAACTTAAACTCACATACTTTGTATCAGCTCTAGTTAGTGAGAGTAGACGATAATTGCTATCAATAGCGGTGTAACTAAACAAATTTGTGACTTAGCAACGGTCAAAATAATGCAGATTAAACCTGAGGCTTTCTGGTGCGTACAATCGATTATCTGAAAAAGTCTCAGATCAGTACGCAATTGCAGTTGAGAGTGCCGGCTTCGACATAAACTGTAACTTAAATTTGTAACGGCAGTGAGTGGGCGTTGCCCCGCTCACTTTTTAATCGATACAGATTTAATTTCCAGTCAATATTATACATACCAATTTTTACTCTTTTCGACCAATTGGTTCCGACGTTACGCCCATTTATAATTCAATCATAATCCATCCCAAGTGTCTTATGGTTTTAGAGATAAAAGCGTTTCAAATGTTTTTTAATATCGGGGCTTGGTCACGCCTATTTTTCTATTGTATCTTATTGTGATTTGAGTCAGCTATATACGCAACAACCGAGAAAATACGACTTTTGTAAATTTTTTACCCGAGGTTGCTCCTAGTCATTTGTCCCTTACCCCTAAGCTAAGTCGAAAAGGGGTAGAAACAAAATAAACTTTATCTGCTTAATGAATGAGAGAATCGACTTGCGAAAGAATTTTGGTTCTATCCATTACAGTTTCCGAGATATAGGCGTTCATACACATGGACATGGTTAAATAAATTTCGGAGATGTTTCCTTCTGGGTGTTACATACATTGTCAATGCCAACACAATTAATCTACACTTATACCATAAAGTACACGGTATAAAATTATTTTTTTGACAATTTCAAGGAGTGCATTGAAGTGTATCCGAATTTTTGGGCAGAGGATTCGAAACCAAGATGCAATTTTTTTTTCAAAATGCTGACACTTTGAGACGAAATGTATGTAATGCAGAAAAGGATTTCCTATTTAAAATACAAAAAAAAAATTCAAAAAATCCGGAATTTCCGAAAAATTTGAGTTTGTTAGTCTTTGAGAGGTAACCATGAAAGAGAGGATAATTTTGTGGTAGGCAGTTTTCGTATGGCAACTGTATTAAATCCACTTTTAGAAGGGAAATAGGGGGAACCAAAAAATTGTATGCAGATTTATTGGGCTATACATGTTGAGTCTACATACCGATTTTCATGTTTCTATCTCATCTGTGGGTGAACAGTCCAAATTTCAAGTTTCTAACTATTATAGTATCCGAGAACCATTTGTGAGCATAGACGGACGGTCGGACATGGCTATAACAACGCATTTTGTTGTTATGATCAACAATATATATACTTTGAAGGGTCTCCCTCTCCCCCTTCTATGCGTTACATACATTCCGTCTCAAGCAAACTTAATATACCCTGATACACAGTATGTGTACAGGGTGTAAAAAAGTCGTTGGTTGACAGAGGGACCCGTGAGTGTTTCCTTTCGTTTGACTTCCCAGTCAAATGATTTATTTGCTGATATGCAAAATATTGATAGACATTAACATTTACACAAGTTAGCAGACGTGGACGTAAGATGTATTTGGGTGGGTGTGAGTAACTGTATGTGTTATTGTGTAACATGAAAAGGGCGGGTTGGTCGATATCAGATTGGTCTTATATTAAGCAAAGTCGATGTATTTTAAAAGCATTCAAAGTGCAAATCACATGGGCTTAAAGACTGAGGATTTTGTTATATTCCAACCGCCGTGAACAACTTTTGTGTCGTGCAAATACATTTATACATAGACAGAACTTTATTTATTTATTTATTTTTTGGTTTCTATTTTGGATGTTTTTCAATGTTTGCAAAAACAAAGACAAAAAATATACAGTACATATGTATGTATGTACATATATATATTCGCAATGAGCGAAATACAATTGCGGACATCGGCTGCCGGATGCTTTCAGCCAAGGGATGAAAATCTATGTCGCTTGTGTTGTCCACCATTTGATTTGAGTTCGGAGCGGGTGGTGGTGGGTGTACACACGTCCATGCGGTATGTACGCGCAAAGATGTTTACGTGTGAGTATATGTGTGCGCCCTTATGCGGCAAGGGGCAGCAGATTCAGTGTCTGTCTGTCTGCCTTGACGTCGGTATGGTTAATCATGGTGGCGTTGACTCCATCTGTTTTTTAGTCCATTTCAATGTCGTTGACTAGAAGACATTTTTGCGAACGAGGGTGGACAGAATCCGAGACACACACATACATATATATATATATATGTACATATATATTTTCATGAGCAAACGAAGTGAAGGATTCTCATGCACAAACACATACACAAGGCACGATAATGCTAATGGTTTTCTGGCAACTTATAAAATGTCCTTTTGCCCGTATGCAAAAAAGGAAAACCGTAAAAAACAAGTAAGGGCAGTTTAGTCGACATAATAATACCCTATCCACATGGTAGGCGATGGTTGAAAATGTCAAAAAAAAACATGGATTTTAGCAATAGTTTGAGTTTGATGCCTTACAGCTTTAATGATATACACTGATTCACTGATTTACTGAGCCTTCTTACGAAGATTCAGGTTCGCACTTCTTATAGTTTACGAGATAGAGACATTTTAAAAAATAGATTTTGTTTATGGAGAAATGAAGAGGAGGGCAAGAAACTGTTGTACGCCATTTTTATACCCTGTACACATACTGTTTGAGCGAAATATAGAAGGAGGACGGCGGGACTATATAAAGTATATATATTCTTGATCAGCACGACAAGACGAGTTTATATAGCCATGTCCGTCCGTCTGTCCGTCCGTATTCACCAATGGATCTCAGAAGCTATAAGAGCAAGAGACTTGAAATTTGGAGGGTAGACTCGTGATGCTCGGCAGCAGATCAATTTTGAACGGTTTTGTGCCACGCCCACTTGTTCCCGTCCAACCAGCGCCATCCACCTTTTTAAATGGCTGTAGCTGATGAGATAGAAACATAAAAGTCGGTATGTAGACTCAGTATGAGCAGGTCTACAAAACTGCATACCCCAATTTTTCCCCCTGTTCCTCATTTCCCCTCCCATAGTAAATTTTTTCATAAATTCCAAATTTTTTCACCGATTTTAGATTTTGAACATTATATAAATGGACGTTGCCAGATAAACATTTTTTTTTGTAGATTTGGGGTGTGGCACCGCCTACCCAGTGTGCAGGGAATTATATTGTCGAGTAGAGTCGACAATAGCGTCCTTACTGGTTTGGGCTGTGTTTGCTGAGTTTTCCATACATCTATCGCTTTTGGGGTTTTGAACTATCATATAGCCTTTTAAAAAAAGAGATTCGTTGTTGAACTCAAATGATTCTCAAACGTCTTATTTCGTTATACTGATTATTTTGATATTTATGTGATGACATCTTACCCTTCTCCATCTATGCATTACATACATTTGGTCGGAAATAAATTTAATATTCCGTCATAAAGTGTGTGTAGGGTATAAATAGTACAGGATCTACGAACTCACAGTTAATAGAAAGCACCGCAGAACAGAAGCGTCAGAAATAGAAAAAATTCGCAAACTCGCCGCAGTTTCCATTTTCCACTTCACTATAATATCGCAACGCAACCCATCGCATCCCCCACCTACCCCATCCTGTTATCAACGACTGTTGCCAACGCATCGTTTTCTGCTTGCCATTTTGCCCGCAGCCGACACCAAAGCATACAATTCGGTTCAAATATTCTTCGGCTGCTGCTCACACTACGGCATCGTCTTTATCATCACTTCCGTCACCGTCACCTACACAGTCACCGAAGTCGTTGAAGAAGTCCAAAATGCCATGCAAGTAACTGTTACACCGTTCCATAAGCTCAATTCTTCTAACGGCTTATTGCGACCTCTAGTTTCGTTCGTTTTCCATGGAGTCAGTCGCAGCTTGCTCGGTTGTCGTTCAGTTTATTATGGCCATCAAACTTTGGGCCATATGTGGAGGATTTGTAAGGTGGGTGCAAGTGTGTGTAAGAGTCTGCGTATGTGTGAGGGTGAATAGCTGCACTTGCGAGTCGTTCGTGCAGGACTTCAGACGACCGTTAACAATGTGCACATATGACAATCTAACAAATGTGTATATACATAATTATATACATATATATGTACATACATACACATGGATAAGTGTATGTGTATATATGTAAATTCATACGCCGTTTGCCTTGTTAACGAACACGTACAGACACACACACTTATAATATATTTTGCTCATATTAAGGGTTTCTTGTTTTGTGCTTTCGGGTGCCTTTGTCTTCTTAACTTTTTTGTTCTTTTCTATATTTTGGCAGCTTTAGCAAACGCACTCTACCCCAAAACCAACATCAACCCAGTCCCCAACCACTTTCGGCTCAAAGTCTTTTTACGTTTGCCCAGCTTGTCTTACCATTCGGTCGTTATCGTCATTTCCATTGTTGTTGCCTTCGTCGTCATCATCATCCCGTCGCGGTCCCCCTTACCATTACTGTCGCCGCAAGCGTCAGCGTGTGTTCATTCCTTCTGTAATGTATTGGCTAAATCTCTTCAAGCCCACATTCGACTTCAGGTTCTGTACCTCTTTATGTCTATGTGTTTATGTATGTCTCTGTAGATACTTTTATAGTACACATTAGATACTTTCACTTGAGTACAGTAGTCATGGTTTTGTTTTCATACCTTTTGGTTTATATTTTTATACTCTTCACGTATGTGAATAGTATATTAACTTTGTCACGGGGTTTGAAATATTCATTTCTGACTATACAAAATATATATATTCTTGATCAGGACGACAAGACGAGCTGAATTAGCCACGTCCCTCTGTCCGGCTGTCGGTCTATCTGTCTGTGTGTATGCAAACTAGTCCCTCAGTTTTGAAGCCATCGAGCTGAAATTCTGCACAAAGTCTTGGAATTTAGTACGATGATTCGTCGGAACCGACATGATCGTATCATTGAAATTGGTAGCTCCTATACGAAAAGATGAAGAACCAGTTAGAGCGGTATAGTCAGGTATACTCGACAATATAATACCCTGCACACATGGTAGGCCGTACCATACCCCGAATCTACAAAAACATATTGATCTGACATCGGCCGTTCAAATATTGTTCAAAATATCGAGAAAATTGGTTAAAACCAGTAAGGACGCTATAGTCGAGTATACTCGACAATATAATATCCTGCACACATGGTAGGCGGTGCCACACCCTCAATCTACAAAAACATATTGATCTGACGTTCAAATAGTATTCAAAATATCAAGAAAATCGGTCAAAAAATGTGGATTTTACGAAAAATTTAAGTTATAGCGTTTTCAAAAAGTGGATGGTGCTGGATGGGCAGGAAGGAGTGGGCGTGGCACAAAACCATTCAAACTTGATCTGCTGCCGAGCATCACGAGTCTACCCACCAAATTTCAAGTCTCTAGCTATTATAGTTTCTAAGAACCATTGGTGAATACGGACGGACAGACGGATGGACGGACAGACGGATGGACGGACAGACATGGCTTAATCAATTTCTCTTGTCGTCCTGATAAAGAATATATATACTTTATAGGGTCCCCCTGCCCTACTTCTGTGCGTTTCATACATTGCGCTCAAACAAACACAATATACCCCGATACACAGTATGTGTACAGGGTATAAAAATGTGGATTTTTAAAAAAATTTGAGTTTGTTGGTCTCTGAGGGGTAATTATAAAAAAAGGGATATTTTTGGTATGCTGTATTAAATATGTATACTTACTGAGCTTGTATACGTACCCTTAATACTTTTGGAGATACAGCATTTTTAAGAAAAACACTGTGGGAAGAGAAATGAAGGGAAGAGGGGAAAATGTGGTATGCAGTATTGTCGATCTACATATACGGAGTCTACATACCGACTTTCAAAATTTAGCAATTTCGGAACAAACTTCACTGACACACGTCTCATGCCCAAAATGTTAGAAAAAATTTCATGGCACGAGCCAAGCGATATACCAACATCCTCAGCAACTTCTCTGATAGTGATTCGACGATTTTCAAAAACAATTTTCTTCACTGCTTGAACATTTTCATCAGTTATTGACGTGCTTGGGCGTCCAGAGCGAGGCTCGTCATTGGCATCGTCCCGGCCATCTTGGAGTAGTTGGTGGTAACATTTTTTTACTCAGAACAGTTTCACCGTATGCCACTCTCAACATTTCATGTGTTTCAGAGCACTTTATTTTATTTTTTACACAAAATTTGATGCAAATCCTTTGATCCATATTTTTCGATAGCAAAAAATTACGCCTCTCACAACCAAACAAAAATTCTATACACTTGAAACTCGGTACAGATGTACGGGAAGAGTGTACCAACATAACAGAATAAAACCAGTAAGGGCGGTATAATCGAGTATACTCGACAATATATTACCCTGCACACATGGTAGGCGGTGCCACACCCTCAATCTACAAAAACATATTGATCTGACGTCGCCTATTCAAATAGTGTTCAAAATATCAAGAAAATCGGTCAAAAAATGTGGATTTTACGAAAAATTTAAGTTTGTAGGCGTCTGAGGGGTAGCAATTAAAGAGAGGGGAAATTTGTGGTATGCAGTTTTTAAGATGTATTATCACTGAGCTTGTATACAAAATTTCAGGTTCATACCTTTGTTGGTTTTGGAGATACAGCAAATTTAAGAAAAGAACCGGGGGAGGGGAAATGAAGAGGAGGGGGAAAAATTGTGGTATGCAGTTTTGTAGAGCTACTTATACTGAGACTTCATACCGACTTTAATGTTTCTATCTCTTTGAATGTTCGAGTTATAGCATTTTAAAAAAGTGGGTGGTGCTGGATGGGCGGGGAGGAGTGGGCGTGGCACAAAACCGTTCAAACTTGATCTGCTGCCGAGCATCACGCGTCTACCCACCAAATTTCAAGTCTCTAGCTATTATAGTTTCTGAGAACCATTGGTGAATACGGACGGTCAGACAGACAGACGGACGGACGGACAGACGGACGGACATGGCTTAATCAATTTCTCTTGTCGTCCTGACCAAGAATATATATACTTTATAGGGTCCCCCTGCCCTCCTTCTGTGCGTTACATACATTTCGCTCAAACAAACACAATATACCCCGATACACAGTATGTGTACAGGGTATAAAAATCGATAATAGAAAGTACGATGTCCGCGAAATTTGAAAGCCACCTTACTTTTTGAACACACCTCGTATAGGCTATTAAGAAAAAGACAAATAAGATTCGATCAAAAAGTGGGCGTGACACAAAAAAAAAAACGTGAAGAGTATTCAATATTCAGCCTTGCTGAAGATAGCGTCCTTTTGTGTTTTAATATATTCGTTGGTACTGTGGGACCTAAATTATAAAGACAACTTGGAGAAGTATGAAAACGTCAATTATGGTTTGCAAAAACTCAGGGAAATAATATTTTCTACAATTGCCAAAAATAAAATGGATTTGTATTCTTGTTGATTAACATTCATCATGGCCGGTGGTATTCAAACGATAATATGAAATTTTGTGTTATTCTAGTTTTTTCTTCATTGTTTTTGTTTTTTCAAATTATTTGAAACGTATTTTCGGAAAATTATAGTTTTTTTTCTTTTTGTTTTTCTATAATCTAACACAAACGGTTTTATTTATTTTTGCTCCGTTGCATCGTTTGCACACAATCGCTATTACGCGAAGCCTGTTTGCATGCTACATTTAAATTTACTTGTTGATATAAATGATCGCGTGTTGCATACATACAGGTGTCTTATGAACAAGCGATCGATGGAATGAAACAAAATACTGGTTTAACTAAAATATTCGAATTATAGCTAACAAAAACTTTGATGTGTTTACTTCCGAAGTTTTTAATATACCAAGTCAAGGTAAGCGCCATAATTTAAGCTTTATGGTTAATTTAATTTTTTAACTAAATGAATGAAGAAAATAATGTTTCATAAGTAAATGCCAAGAGTTCGATCGTAACGTAAAAGAAATTTACCGTTATTATTGCCAAAGAATTGGTTAAACGCCCTCTTGCGGTGAACGTAGCTTAAGTGGACCGTCAACAGATGTCGCCACATATGCGAAACAATTGGGCACACTCATTTCCCAATCGGAATGCTTTCCATGTTCTATTGGGGTGGTTTTCTCTATAGCAACCATACACGCACACACACAGCGCAGCACACAATTCCTCTCATTCATAACAACATGCAAAAACTCACAAGAGCACACATATACATACACATTCCCGCATGTCAGCATACGTTAGATAAAAGGATGCGAATACATGTATATATGTACATACATATGTATGTATACGTATCCAAGGAAGCTAAGGTGGACGACGCCACGGTGACTTTGCCAATTGGAAAATGCTTACATGTCTCTATGGATTTGTTTCTTTGAATATTGAACTCAAATCCATTATGGAAAGAACTTAAAGATTGTGGAAAGAGATTGTGTACACACAACTTGAACGCAAATATTTTCGATTAGTTGTATAAACTGTGATGAGCCATTTTAATATACATATATTCATGATATTATTGATAAAATTGATTTTCAAATTCAGTGTCCACGCATCTAGCGTATTTGCATTTGTCTTAAGCAATTAACATGCCGTTACAAGTTAGGAGTAGTTTTCAGCAATTGCATTGTTATTTTTGTAAGCCCGAAAGGTATATAAACATTTGACTTGATTAAAAAGAAACAAAAATAGTGACAACGGAAAAGAAATACACTTCAAATTACGCCGCCTTTAAGTTATTTCAAACGGCCACGGACCAGAAACAGGATGTTTATCATTGTCACTCAAATCAGAATCGAAGGTTGTGACTACTGAACTCAAGCGCGTGAGGGTGGAAATCACATTCAGCACTCGTAAATATATCAACTGCACCAGTCGTGCTGCTGCTCCTTCCGCTTCATCGGCTCTCGATTTTGTTTTTAACATATCAATTTTTTCCTACGTTCGCTCATTATACGACCTGAAGTACTCTCGCGTCGCGATAAATTGTACTGCATCATCGTTTCTCTTTATCTATCACTCACGCTCAAAATTTATTTCTTTTTGGTTTTTTGTTCGATCGAATTCCTTTCGCTCGTTTTTTATGATATTCGATTGTTCTTGAAGTGTTAGAGAAAAGGTTTCCGTTAACCGCAACCAAATGTACTCGGTTGTTTTCAATTGAGACCTTGCCATGTACAGTTTCCGAAAACGTTCAAACATAAGAAGAAAATTTTAAATTAAACCAGTAAGGGATCGATTTTCAGCTTTGCTGAAACTTATATACTCTTGCAAGCATTTTCTCAAGTGTTCTTATTGGAAAATAGTTCTTCTTATAGTTCTTCCAATAACAATCATATACTTTTATAAAGATAAAGGGGCGTAGCCGCGCCCATTTTCTAATTTTTTTAACAAATACATTGCAATCAATGTACCCTTTATTTTGCGATCTTATATCTCATCGGCTTACAGAAAAATCACATTTTTAAGTTTTTTTCTATATGGGCGGTGCCACGCCCTTATGTCCGATTTTAACGAAACTTTGGAATATGGTCAAGGATTCATAAAAACGCGTAACTGCAAAGTTTTATCTGTTTATATTTAAGAACAAAAAAGTTTTTCTAACAAAAACCGAATTTTTGACCGATTGTTCCAATGGGAGCTTTATCCTATATTTATCCGATCTCCACCAAATTTACTGTGTGTCTTAACTGACGTCCAAGATGTTCTTGTTGAGGCGATATCTTGAAAACCAAAGAGTTTATTGAGCAAAAACCTCATTTTTGACCGATCGTTCCTATGGCAGCTATATGCTATAGTTATTCGATCATGCTGGATTTTACATACAAACTGCGTGCAAGGAAAAGAAAATTTTCTGCGTTTCAATTTTTTCGATATCTTTAAAACTCTAGGAGAAGTTTGCATCGCAACAGACAGACAGACAGACAGACGGACAGACGGACATGGCTATATGAACTCGTCTCGTCGAGCTGATCAAGAATATATATACTTTATATAGTCGGAAATGTCTCCTTCTCTGCGTTGCAAACTTCATGACAAAGTTAATATACTCTTGCAAGATAATAAAAAGAACCAGTAAGGGCGGTATAGTCGAGTAAACTCGACAATATAATACCCTGCACACACGGTAGGCAGTGCCACACCCCAAATCTAAAAAAATAATATTTATCTGGCATCGTTCATTCATATAATGTTCAAAATATCATCAAAATCGGTGAAAAAATAAGCAATTTTCAAAAAGTTTGAGTTTGTTGGTCTATGAGGGATAACCATCTAACAGAGGGGAATTTTGTGGTATGCAAAAGGTATATATTTACTTAGTTTGTGTACAAAATTTTAGGTTCGTACCCTTACTAGTTTTGGAGATTAAGCAATTTTAAGATAACAACTGGGAGAGTGGAAATTAAGAAAAGGGTGATATGCAGTTTTGTAGATCTACTAATACTGAGTCTACAAACCGACTTTTATGTTTGTAAGTCTTTGGGTAATCGAGTTATAATGTTTAAAAAAAGTGAGTGGTGCTGGTTGGGCGGAAAGGAATGGGCTTGGCATAAAAAAAATAAAATAAATAAAAATGCTGCCAAGCAACACGAGTCTACCCCCCAAATTTCAAGACTTTAGTTCTCAAAGTTTTCGAGAACCATTGGTGAATAGGGACGGACAGACGGACAGATGAACATTGCTCAATCAATTTCTCTTGTCACCCTGATCAAAAATATATATACTTTATGGGGTCCCCTCCCCTCCAGAGTATAAAAAAAAGCCAGTAAGGACGCTATCTTCAGCAAGGCTGAAGCTGAAATAATCTTCACGCAATTTCTTGTGTCACGCTTATTTTTTTGACTAAATCTAGTTTCTATTCATCTTATTAGCCCAATTACCAATTTTCTTTGGTTTTGCTCATTGGCTACTGGAGATTTGCATATTATTGATTTTGGCTAAAAGTGAGCGTAACCATGCCCATTTTTGTCAAAATAGTTTTAATGCCTCCCTAAGAACATAAGTGTGAAGTTTCAAGTCAATTGATTATAAAACAAAAAAGTTTTCCATACAACGATTCAAATTTGTTTTTATACCCTGTACCTTATGGTACAAGGGTATATTAGTTTTGTGCGCATCGACAATGTATGTAACACCTTAAAGGAGACATCTTCGACCATACAAAGTATATATATTCTTGATCAGTATCGATTTAGATTGGAATGGAGTATAGTAAGATTCAAATATACAATGTACGTAACCACGCCCACATATTGCCACAAATAGAAAACCGTTATATCTCTGTAACGAATTGGTCTTGAAGAGCAAAAGTTAGTATGTATGATATTGAGTGGAAAGGAAATCTGTTTCGATCAAAAAGTGGGCGGGGCAACGCCCTACAACGTACGTTACAAATTGAAGGTAGAGGGTATGTCAGGGTCGAGTACTGTCGACTCAAATCCTTACTGGTTGTTCTTCATTTCGTATGGGGGCAACCAGTTCCAGTAATCCGATATGGCTGGTTCCGATGAATGATTCATCGTAATAAATTTTAAGACTCTGTGCAAAATTTCAGCTCGATAGCTTCAAAACTGAGGGACTAGTTTGCATACATACTGACAGACAGACGGACATGGCTAAATAAACTCGTATTGTATTTTGTATTCAATCCCAATAGCATATATGCAAAATTTCATTCTTGTAGGTTTTATGTTACTAGAGATAAAAGCGTTTTAAAATTATTTATATTTTTCTGTTTTATCTTCTTGGGACTCGTTTCACCTATATACATTTCAAATTTGGCGATCCTATCACAAAAGCCAACCGAGATAATACGACTTTTGTAAATTTTTTGCCCGAGGTTGCTCCAGTCATTTGCCCCTCACCCCTAAACTAAGTCAAAAAGGGGAAAAACAAAACAAACTTGATCTGCTTAAGAAATGACAGAATCGACATGTGAAAAGAGTTTGGTTCTATCTGTTATAGTTTCCGATGACTAGGCTGTCATACAGACGGACGGACGTACAGATATTGCTATATAAACTCTTGTCGAGCTAATCAAGAATATATATACTTTGTATAGTCGGAGATGTCTCCTTCTGGTTGTTACATACATTGTCGAAGCTGACAAAACTAATATACCCTTGTACCATAAGGTACACCGTATAACCATTTAAAATGCATTTGGGTTTTGGTGTTTAATATATTTTCCATACTTTAGTTAACCAGAGTCATAAGTGTTGAAAATAAATGCAATTAACCATGGGCGAGTAATGTTACAATTAATTTCGATCGAAAAGGCAAAGGGAAGATTTGGGTAAATAAAGTAGGGCAAACGGCAAACAACCACCACGTGGTAAGATTTTGATGTGACATGCAAATTTGTGACTATTCTGGTCTTCATCGAGTTATAAATGACAAGTGCAGCAACGGCTTATCATTAAGAATGCCGATATGCAGGTTTGGGGATTAGCGACGGACTACGCTCAGGCAACCCTGGACAAAAGACCTCAATTCAAGGCTGAGCGTTTATTGCATCGGTTGTGTAATTAGCCAACTGACAGTGTCTTTCATATCCATAACCATCAATAAAAGCGAACTCTCTAATGAAATGATACAGAGGGTGATGTGAGATTTGATGAGACGACTCTTGGCCACTCGGACCGACACCGAGAGAACGCGTGTCAAATGTACTGAATGTAAATTCAATCAAATCGAACTAAAAAAAAAAACAAAATAGAAATAATTGATTCTGATAGTGGATGCAAGAGGAACAGAGCCTGATAAATGATTAAGAAAATATATTGAAAGATGCGTGCACTGTACAGAGTGCGCTTTTTTCATGCAATGCGTCGATTCTGTTCAGTTCGTTACAAATATTTGCTACAGATGAGGGCAACGTAACTGGGCAAACGTGCTCTGGCTACCGTTGTCGCAATTTCACTGAAACGGATTGCAAGACAACGATCGACCACCCAATGCATAGGCAAAAGGAAAGCAGAAGCAAAGGCAGCAGAACATTGAAATCAATCTGACAGACGTGAGATACAACAAAAAACCGCAAACACAAACATAAAACAATAAACCAGTAAGGACGGCATCTTCAGCGTAGCTGAAGATTATATGCTCTTCACGGCCCTGTGGTATTTTTATACTTTTCACGTGTGTGAAATAGTATATTAACTTTGTCACGGAGATTGTAACAGATCGAAATATTAATTTCCGACTATATAAAGTATATATATTCTTGATCAGGACGACAAGACGAGTTGATTTAGCCATGTCTGTCTGTCTGTCTGTCTGTATGTATGCAAACTAGTCCCTCAGTTTTCAAGTTATCGAGCTGAAACTTTGCACAGAGTCTTAGAATTTATTGCGATGAATCATTCGTCGGAACCAGCATGATCAGATTATTGGAACAGGTAGCTCCCATACGAAAAGAAGAAGAAAGTGAACAAAACTTGAATCGTTGTGTGGAAAACTTTTTTGTTTTGTATGATAGAGTGCTGAAATTTTAAACATAGTAGGTTTACATAGTCCGACTAAATGCCTGAATGCGGGAAACTGGAACTGGTAGCTCCCATACAAAATGAAGAAGAGGAAGAGAAGCAATATTCACGTCGTTGAATGACTTGAAACTTTACAGTTATGAAAAGTAGGAATGAAAACTATTTTGACCAAAAGTGGGAGTCGCCACGCCAACTTATAGCTAAACTTGATCCGTTGTATGGGCATGGCTACGCCCACTAATATCGAAACTTGAACCGTTGTATGGAAAACTTTTTTTGGTTTTTAACCGATTGACTTGAAACATTACAGTTATGTTCTTAGGGAAGAATGAAAACTATTTTGATCAAATATGGGCATGGCTACGCCCACTTATTTTTGCTTTTTAACCAATTGACTTTAAACCTTACAGTGATGTTGTTAGGGAGGCATGAAAACTATTCATTTACTTTTTTTTTATAGTGTCACATTGTGAAAAGTATTATAGCTTCAGTCTTGCTGAAGATAGCGTCCTTACTGGTTTCGACTGAATTTTATTTCTCTTTATCTTAATACAAATTTTTATTGTTTTTGCTCATTGGGTACCGGAGATATGAAAATTATGGATCCTAAGAAGACAATTGTGAATTTTCAAGTCAATTGATTAAGAAATACAAAAATTTTCCATACAACGACGAAGAAATTTTGTTTTTCTTCCTCTTCTTCATTTTGTATGGCAGGTACCTGATCCAGTTGCCCGATCTCAATAAAACTTTCAGACATTATGAAGAGACATTAAAAACTACTAGATGTGAAATTCAAGCCCTCTACAAAACAATAAAGTTTTTGATACAATGATTTAAGTTTTGCTAATTTTTATACTTTTGCAACGCAGAGAAGGAGAGTTTCCGACTATTTAAAGTATATATGTTCTTGATCAGCTCGAAGAGACGAGTTCATAAAGCCATGTTCGTCTGTCCGTCTGTCTGTTGCAATGCGAATTCTTCCTAGATTTTAAAGATATCCAAAACCTTAGAATGCAGAAAATTTTCTTTTCCTTGCACGTTAGAAAAACTTTTTGGTTCCTAAATACAAACAGACGAAACTTTGCAATTATGCGTTTTTATGAATCCTTGACCATATTCGAAAGTTTCAAATGAATCGGTCTAAAGAGATATAGATATAGAGAAAATCTTAAAAATGCGATTTCTTTGTAAGCCGACGAGATATAAGTATTTGTTAACAAAAGTAGAAAATGGGCGGGGCTACGCCCCTTTATCTTTATAATCGTATATGGTTCTTATTGGAAAAACTTTAGGACAGCTTTTCCAATAAGAATACTTGAGAAAATGCTTGCAAGAGTATATAAGTTTCAGCAAAGCTGAAAATAGCTCCCTTACTGGTTCTTCTTCATTTCGTATGGGGGCTACCAGTTCCAGTAATCCGATATGGCCGATTCCGACAGTTGATTCATCGTAATAAATTCCAAGGCTCTGCGCAAAATTTCAGCTCGATAGCTTCAAAACTGAGGGACTAGCTTACATGCATACAGACAGACGGACATGGCTAAATCAACTCGTATTGACGTCCTGACGAAAAATATATATACTTTACTTGTCGGAAATGAATATTTCGATCTGTTACAAACTCCGTGTCAAAGTTTATATACTATTCACATACGTGAATAACATAATCACGTATTTTCAATTGACGTCATACTTATGCACAGTATGAACCGTTTTGTTCCAGACTTACCTGTACTCGTAAAACACTCGCACACATGCCAGTTGGACTCGTCAAACGCACACACGTTCATAAAGTGTCGGTTGTGTATATACGAGCACGAAAAGATTGCTATCGCCGCCACTGCATTTTCGTTTGACCTTAACCTGCACTGTTACCAGTCCTGTTTGGCATCTTAAGCATCCTTAGTCTTATTGTTAAACATTTCAAAATCTCCATTCAATGGTAAACTAATCTGTTGCTGGGCATGTTTATGTTGTAATTATTGTTGTCCTTGTCGCAGATACGGGTGGTCGGTCAACGCACGCTAATACAAACCCTACAAAGTTCTGTACAGAATTCTAAGCCGTTTTTAGCACGTTTTTTGGATTGTATCTTTTTACGTTCTCTGTGGTTGATGAACTGGAATTGATCTTACAATGTTTATTTGAAAGAGCTCAATCGAAAGCATTATATGCGAAAAAATGTGCCATCTGCCAAGGTTGCTAAAGAAAGATACGATAAAACAATAACTTTTTAGTGTTAAAAGTGCTTGAAGACAAAAAAATTATTTTGGTACAACAGATTCAAATGCGATGGATACGTTTAAGCTTAGTTTTGAACAAAACTGAGAATATAATTTACTTTACAGTATAAAGATAGAAAACAACTTAGTCGGGTTCTACTTAAATCCAGATCAAGAAAGTATGTTTTGTTTTTCTGATTTTAATAAAAACGAACTTCAAACTTTGTAAATCAACTTCAATTATTTATACTGCATTAATGAGGCCTCATTTCGGGAAAAATGGCATTTTGATGCATCACTTTCGGGCTCCATCTTTGGTGTATTGGGACATGCCTGTCCGTCTAACCGTTTTACCATTCATCTTAAAAAGTTGATCTGGAAGACAAGCAAAGTAAAAACTTTAAATGTAGGATGTATACTCGACTAATCTAATATTTATAAATGACTTATCTCAAATTTTCTACATAAGCACAACACAAAACTTAAGCTCTGTTTACACTAGAGATTTTTTGTGTAGATTTAGACAAAAATCTCATGTCTACAAGTGTAAACACCCTGTAGATTTATCTACACAGTCTCTACAACAAATTTAAATCTACACAATGAGTAGAGTGTGTAAACAACTTTCAGAGTAGATAAAACAGCCTCGATTTGTGTCTTCAAGTTTGTTAAGCAACAGAACAAATTTTTTCCTCTACATTGATATTTTCACATAAAAATTATATCAATGATTCATATGTCACGTTTGACACTTCCGAAAATTTGTCCCAATTTTGGAAAAAGAATCAAAGGAAGAACAAAAACAAAGAGTAAAATGGCGCCTTCACCAAAAAAAAAATGCGTGGGAAATGCGATTATGTGTATATATAGATATTATATGAATATTATTATATCAAATGACGGATGCGAGGGTACTGTTTTTGAATATATACCCATACTCAATAATACGAGCCCCGACCACTATTAATTCGTACGGCAAGCTTTTTTACCCATATGCAATGTTTAACAGACGATATTTCCAATGCTAATGCAGATATCTCAATATAAATATATTTTTTTCTGAAATATAATTTTATTCTCTATACTATAGAATAAAACAACTTGTTGTAATTTCAACAACAACAATAATAACATTAATTTGAAAAACTAACTGATAAAATATATGTGACCACTATTAATTCGTACGCTGCTTAAGCTTAGCTTTAAATCGTAAGAAAATCAAAACAAAAGCAAACAGGGTAACACAATCAGTATCTAGTTATAATCTAGAAATTATAAACAATGCAGAAGGTACAAAAAAGATTTATTTTCGTTAAGCAATGCACTTCTTTAAATTAAGGGCCACCCTGAGATTTTCCAAATATCAAATTTTTTTTTTTTGGCTTAATAAATTGTTTACGCTTTGAAGAACATATTAAGCCTTTACGAGTTTTCGAATTCGAATTTTTTGCAGAAGCAATTATAAGCCCGACACACAGAAGGGCCCATACGGCGTATTGATTCTTCTTTTGCGTTTTTCTCGATACTACTTTTTTCAAACTGGTGTACATCATATCTCAAAAACTACTTGACCGATCTTGCTAAAATTTGGAGGATATGTTCTTAGGGACAATACCTAAGGCGATACGAAGAGGTTTTTCAATTCAGGACTTTGTTCAAAAGTTGTTGTATAGATTATAAAAAAATATCACGAAAATAAAAATAATTTTTTTTTGAACACCTGTAATTAAAAAAAAAAAATTATTTTTTCCTCTTGTATCGCCCTAGATATTTTATTTCTTAATGAAATAAAATTCATTCCACATTTTTAAGATGATTGCAGATCGAGATATCGTGTACACCAACAAATGGATTTTCAAAAAGGGCTCTACTTGTTGGCTCATAACTTCGGTTATATTTAATTTTGTTGTATACGGTTTTTTTTTTTAAACCAACATCTTAATGTGTATAAGTTAACAAAAAGAAGACAAATGCTTTATATGCAGCTTAATTTGTCTTTACTTTTGTATTTAAGTTCAAGTATGATGCTCTACAGGCAACAATACTTTTTAGTGCTTCAATAATAGTTCAATTCTAGTTAAAGATATTTATTTAATTTTTATTACAAATTTCAAAATCTAACCAAGTGAGCACGAGCACGAGTAGAATATGACTCAGCAAATTTTACAGCAAGCCAAATTATATAAAGAACGGAAATGGTACCAAAAAATACATCTTAAATTAATCTAGCCCTAAGATTCGAAATCCCTGAGCCCGGCATTATGTAAAATAACTGTTTTGTTTCCATGACCGTTAACCACAGCTTTGTTGACTGTTATTGCCAACAGTGTTGAGCAACATTCACACATGCTGTTAATCATGAATTCTGATTGCATTAACTTATATATGCACATTTAAACATATTTAAAAAAATAATACTTGTGTCAAAAAAATGTATTACTTCTGTGACTATTTTTTCGAGTGCCAGGGAGGCGTAACCCCTTAATGTTATTGTTGTTGTTGAAATTACAACAAGTTGTTTTTTTTTCTATAGTAAAGAGAATACAATTATATATCAGAAAAAAATATATTTGAGTGTGATATCTGCATTAGCATTGGAAATAGCGTTTGTTAAACATTGCACATAAAAAAGCATGCCGTACGAATTAATAGTGGTCGGGGCTCGTATCAATAATTTGACAATGCCATTCTTCACAAAATGTTGGCACATAGCTGCGACTCCTTCCTTCAACTCCTTCAATAACTGCTGGTAAAATCCAACGTTCTCAGCATTCCTAGCATTTATTTTTGCGATCTATGGTTTCTTCCACAATCGATTTTGATGATGCATATTGTTTCTGGCGCATTTCCAACTTTTCTAATTTTTTTTGTAAATTTATTTTTGGGAATAATTTTTTAATGTCAAAAATCAGTATGTCAAAAGCGAAACAGTAGCGCCCTCTATCATTATCTACATTCTGCTCGAAAGTGTAGTCAGTGTAAACACCTTGTAGATAGCAATGTAGATATTTTCCAAATTTATCTACTCGAAAGAAAACTTTCGTAGATTTTCAGTTCAGTGTAAACACAAAACGTAATTTATCTACACTTTTTGTTGAGATATCTACACAAAAAATCTCTAATGTAAACAGAGCTTTATATACACTTGCTCTGCTGAAACTTATTATTTATATCCAATAAGAATCATATAAGTTTACAAAGACCAGTATGGGCGCTATTTTCAGCTTTGCCTTGCTGGTTTTTGTTGTGATTGGCAAATGTAAACAAATAAAATACAAATTCAAAATACTCCAAAAATTAAAAGTACACAGAAAAAAATTCAAGTACATTGTACTTAATTTGACACAATTCGGTGTTGAAAGTCCGTCAAGCACAAATGTTGTCAAATCAAGTAAAATGTTCTCAATTCAAGCACTATTTTTAAGTACAAAAAATCTTGAATTGAGTAAATATTGTTACATTTTCAAGAACAGTTTAAGCTTAATATGATACCAATAAAATTTAATCCGAATCAATGTTGTTTTGGAAATAAGTTTACATTTTACTTGAATCAAGAATCAACCATACTTAAACTGTAACAAAAAACCAGTAAGGGCGGTATAGTCGAGTATACTCGACAATATAATACCCTGCACACATGGTAGGCGGTGCCACACCCTCAATCTACAAAAACATATTGATCTGACGTCGCCTTCCCAGCAAAACTTTTATGCTTATCAAATGCCCATTTGACGAGCATTTTCAGGGTATAGGATTCACATGAATCTAACTCCATTTCTATACGAAAACTCATATGGGGCGCCGATTTTTTCATCGTTTTTGTTGTTAAACAAACATGTTGAACGTTCAATTCGTTCGGATATATGTTCGACTGTTAATGTTTGACTGTAACTGTTTGACTGTTATTACACGGCTGTTACTGTTCTGTTATTTGCAGTAGTTTTAGCTCTGCAGTTGCTGTACTGTTCGAATTTAAACTCAATTAAAAAAATGTTCATATCTTCAAATTCATTTTATTTTAATAATTATAACAGAATAAAAATTCATAAATGAAGTAGTATTATTATTTGGTCATCAACTACCTATCGGGAGTCTGAAGCACAAATTCCTCCACGCGTCTATGTTTTGGGCTCGCCTTCGCCAGGTGATAACACCAATTGTAGACTGGGCTTCCATCACCTAGTCTTCCCAACACATCCTGGATCGTCCTCTCCTCCCCTTCCCGACAATCCCCGCATCAAATACCTCACGAGCCGGAGTGACTTCTTCCATACGTGCGATGTGACCCAGCCAGCAAAGTCTATGAAGTTTTATTCCATTGACTACGTCAGCATCATTGAATTATTTATAGTTCGTTTGAAATGACATCTAACGCCTGGGTTGTTATTATTATTCCTAATATTCAAATTAAAGCAAAGCAGAAATATTTCGTCCGTCCATTTTTGCTTTTCTGTTATATCAAATACGAAGCCTTGAATTTGGTTGCTCCGACTTCGTGTGTTTTTCGTTTTTACACAAAAGCATTCAATCAGCCTTCACACTACCATCCAGTTCATGTCTAAGTAAGGAACAAAATTTGTTGTTTTTCGTTTTTCCTAAAAAGCATTCAATTAGCCTTCAGACTAGCATCCAGTTCATGCCTAAGTTGGGAACAAAATTTGTTGTTTTTCGTTTACACACAATAGCATTCAATCTGCCTTCAGACAAGCATCCAGTTCATGTCTATGTTTCCAACATAATATGTTGTTTTTCGATAAACATTCAGTTCAAATGCCAAGACGCATTCAGTGTAGGCCATGAATGTGTTACATCCATTGATGCTGAATCGAAATTGTGAATTTCACTATGTCACTATGATCCCAAAAATTTTGCTGGGTTTTCAAATAGTGTTCAAAATACAAAGAAAATCGGTCAAAATATGTGTATTTTACGAAAAATTTAAGTTTGTAGGTCTCTGAGGGGTAGCCATCAAAGAGAGGGGAAATTTGTAGTATGCAGTTTTTAAGATGTATTATCACTGAACTTGT
This sequence comes from Phortica okadai, assembly GCA_034638295.1. Taxonomy (NCBI): domain Eukaryota; kingdom Metazoa; phylum Arthropoda; class Insecta; order Diptera; family Drosophilidae; genus Phortica; species Phortica okadai. The sequence goes on along the minus strand of CM067848.1, from coordinate 15,228,133 downwards.
ATACAAAATTTCAGGTTCATACCTTTGTTAATTTTGGAGATATAGCTTTTTTAAGAAAATAACCGGAAGAGGGGAAATGGAAAAGAGGGGGGGATTTTGTGGTATGCAGAGCCACTCATACTGAGTCTACATACCGACTTTAATGTTTCTATCTCTTTGGACGTTCGAGTTATAGCGTTTTAAAAAAGTGGGCGGTGCTGGATGGGCGGGAAGGAGTGGGCGTGGCACAAAACCGTTCAAACTTGATCTGCTGCCGAGCATCACGAGTCTACCCTCCAAATTTCAAGTCTCTAGCTATTATAGTTTCTGAGAACCATTGGTGAATACGGACGGACAGACGGACAGACAGACGGACGGACAGACGGACGGACATGGCTTAATCAATTTCTCTTGTCATCCTGATCAAGAATATATATACTTTATACAGTCGCAAGTGCATATTTCTGTGCGTTACATACATTTCGCTCAAACAAACACAATATACCCCGATACACAGTATGTGTACAGGGTATAAAAAAGAGGGAAAACAAAATAAACTTGATCTGCTTAAGAAATGACAGAATCGAAGTGCGAAGAGCTTTTGGTTCTATCTATTATAGTTTCCGAGATCTAGGCGTTCATACAGACGGACGGACAGACGGACATGGCTATATCAACTCGTCTTGTCGAGCTGATCAAGAATATATAATATATGGGAGTAGAACTACTATGTTTAAAATTTCAGCACTCTATCATACAAAACAAAAAAGTTTTCCATACAACTATTCAAGTTTTGTTCACTTTTCTTCTTCTTTTCGTATGGGGGCTACCAGTTCCAATGGTCCGATATGGCTGGATCCGACAAATGAGTTGACTGCACGAAAAAGAAGTCTCTGTGCAAAATTTCAGCTCGATATCTTCAAACTCCCATGGGCGTTATTGCACTCGGCGTTATTGCATGCACCAACTATTTGAATGTCAGATAAATATTTATACCCTGTACACATACTGTGTATCAGGGGGACCCCATAAAGTATATATATTCTTGATCGGGACGACAAGAGAAGTTGATTAAGCCATGTCCGTCCGTCTGTCCGTCCGTCCTCACCAATGGTTCTCGGAAACTATAATAGCTAGAGACTTGAAATTTGGTGGGTAGACTCGTGATGCTCCGCAGCAGATCAAGTTTGAATGGTTTTGTGCCACGCCCACTCCTTCCCGCCCATCCAACACCACCCACTTTTTGAAAACGCTATAACTCGAACATCCAAAGAGATAGAAACATGAAAATCGGTATGTAGACTCAGTATGAGTAACTCTAAAAAACTGCATACCACAATTTTACCCCCTCCCCTAGTATTTTTCTTAAAAAAGCTATATCTCCAAGACTAACAAAGGTATACAAGCTCAGTGATAATACATCTTAAAAACTGCATACCACAAATTTCCCCTCTCTTTGATGGCTACCCCTCAGAGGCCTACAAACTTAACGTAAAATCCACATTTTTTGACCGATTTTCTTGATATTTTGAACACTATTTGAATAGGCGACGTCAGATCAATACGTTTTTGTAGATTGAGTGGCACCACCTACCATATGTGCAGGGTATACGAGTATACTCGACTATACCGCCCTTACTGGTTTTTTTGTAGATGTGGGGTGTGGCTCCGCCTATCATATGAGACTACTCGACTATATGCCTATATATGTATATGTAGGCAAGTTAACCTTCTGAATGTTGTTGTTTCGTGCCTTTGTGTATCCTCAGAGCGATCGAATTTGTACTCATTAGGCACCCATTCGTTATGCTAGATGAGAGACAAAGCAATGTACCACGGCTGTGAAGAACTGGAGATGTGTAACTGAGTGTAACTGATCGAAGCAGGCTTAGTTTCAATGTGTCTGTGAAATAGAACGCTGTCAGTTTAAGTCGACCGTCAAAAGTCCTTTGACAGGCTCGATTTGACTAAAATGTATTCAATGTTTGTTTTGAATGTTTGTGTTTGCATACGAAAAAGAAATCGGTGCATTCTTCTATATTTCCACTCTCCCCGTCCCGGTCGTATTTGTTATGGTCAGACGTTTGGCTCGTTCGTTGTCTGTCCCTTTCCGCCACATCATGCTTCGGTTAATCGGTCGGCGCGCTTATCGCTTCGGTTTGTCGGCGTTTCAATGTTTGCGGTCGGGATTAATTTAATTGTGCGTTCGCTTTCCTTTTTTTCCTCTTTTGTATTGGTGCGATTTACATTGCAGAAGATTAGATTACTTTTCCCTTGCTTGTTAATCAAGTGTCTGCAATTGCGGAAATATGTGTAAATGTTCCGATATTTGCCGCTTCAGGGGCGGATAATATGTGTAAGTGGAAAGAAATAATAATAATGCTAAAAAATATATCTGAAATCAAGTCTAAAATTCGTATGGAAGCTATCTTCATCATTGCTAAAGATTATATACTCTTTACGCCCTTGTTTAATTGGATCTTATTTCTCTTTATCTTAATAGCCTATATACCAATTTTCATTGTTTTTGCACATTGTGTACCGGAGATAGGCCAATTATTGATTTTTGCTGTAAGTGGGCCTAGCCATGCCCATTTTTTGGTCAAAATGGTTTTCATGCCTCCCTAAGAACATAAGTGTGAAGTTTCAAGTCAATTGATTAAGAAACAAGAAAGTTTTCCATACAACGACGTGAAGCTTGCTTCTCTTCCTCTTCTTCATTTTGTATGGCAGGTACCAGTTCTAGTCATCCGATCTGAATGAAACTTTCAGGCATTTAGTCGGATTATGTGAAAAACAAAACTTAAATCGTTGTATGGAAAACTTTTGGAAGATAAAGGGTTGAAATTTTAAAACTAGTAGTTTGATATACCTAACGTGCCCAGACGTCGCGTTTTGAACGGGACTGTCCCTTTTTGAACGGGACTGTCCCTTTTTGAACGGGACTGTTCCTTTTTATAATTACGACTCCCGGTCTCCATAATGAACTCTGGGACGCAAAATTGTCCCGTTTTAGGAAATCCGCGCGAAACGGTTTTATTTTTTTTCAAACGAGGAATACGAAAGCAATTACATGAACGAACATTAGGTACGCCTAACTGCACGAATGTTCATTTAAGACACGCTGGAACATAAGCAACTTCAATATTTCATGTCAATCTTAACATAAGCCTCACATCATTTTTGCGCACTGTTATCTCAAAAACAGCTTTGCAGTAAAGCCGAGCTTTCGATTGAAGAGATTGTTGTTTCAAATTAGGCGGTTAAACTTCTTTTGTTTTGGATTCAAGCCTAATTTGAAATGCCGAAACGCAAGTTTACGTTCAATATAAGCTTACAAGCAAAATATCCGTTTATCAAACAAATAAATACTCCATCAGATGTCAGATGCGAAAAGTGTCGTATAGAATTTAGTGTTTCCCACGGCGGTGCTGGTCGATGTTAAACTTTTTCAAGAAATCGGACGCATCAACTTCACAGGATTTGGATATCGCCGCGGCAGAAGACGTCTGGGCTTATCACACGATGCAAGAAAACCACAGTTTTCACTCTAATGATTGTTCATCGAAATTAATTCAATCATGTTTTGATCCCAAATTTACATGCGCGCGTACGAAATCCGAAGCTCTTATAGTAAATGTTTTGGCGCCTGCAGCGATGAAAGAATTAAGAGTCGATCTTGATAAGACCAATTGTATTACAATACCAAACGACGCACAGAGGGGCCTCAGATACATTCAGCTTGCAAAAATCAAGCAAATGTTAACATTAAAGAAATCGGATTGATAGTTTGGAAGATATTCGCACTCATAGTTGACGTTTTTTCAACTTTCAATAACACACTACATTTTTTGAGAATTTGGCATCTTCGAGTTCGAATAACAGCGCAATTATTTCATGAATCATTATCAAATTGATTTCTATTCTTAGATAGCTATATTATTGTGTTATATTATAAGTATCAAGAATTTGTAGTTTTGTAGTGGCAGTTGTTTTTCGAACTACTTATTTTTTGGCTGTTTTTCAACTTTGATGGACAATAAAAAAAAAAAAAACCCAATATGACTTGTCTCAAATTTTCACAATATCTTATTTCTATATTCCTTAACTTAAGTTTAAAATTTTACAACCTACTTCGTTCGTATTTGGTTTTTATAGCAATAAATCGGTCGCAACATCACACAAAAACTCTGCGAAAAAGGCGCTGCTGCAGGTATAAGAAGAAGAATGCACAGAAGGTAGATTCGCTGTTACAGCTTTAATATGTTAATAAAATGAACATATTTTGTTATAGGAAACAACTAGTTATATTATGCAAAGCAGGTGGTTGTAAAATGGATCGGGGGCGGTACAAAGGGAGGTAAATTGGCTTAATTTTCTTCATTTTGTATGGCAGGTGGCAGTTTCAGTGGTCTGATCTCAATGATAATAATGTGCATATTACTTGGGTACGTAAAAAGATTACATTTTAAATTTCAGCCTTCTATGTTGAGAAAGAAAGACATTTTTCATACAACGACTTAAATGTACTTCTCCTCCTCTTCTTCATTTCGTATGGCAGGTACCAGTTCCAGTAGTTCGATCTCAATGAAACTATCAGACATTTTGTCTGGGTACCTTAAACTTCTAGTTATAAAATTTCAGCCCTCTATCTTATTCTTCTTTTCGTATGGGGGCTACCAGTTCCAATAGTCCGATCATGCCGATTCCGACATATGAGTTGATCGCACAGAAAAGAAGACTCAGGCAGCTGTGAGGGTTCGGATGATTCATACGGTTGGAATGGATGGTTGGATGGCTTGTGTGCACTGGATGCATGAATAAACGACACACATGCAAAATGACATAAAGTAAACAGATATGCAAGCGAGTGAGTGAGGGACCATGTCAATGTCAAACGCAGTCCTGGTATTCCAACGCAGCTTAGCTCAGTTCGGTGTAGCACAGCATGTCATCACTTACACAAGCTTACACATACATATATGTACATCTTTGAACTTAAACACACATGGACACTGTCAGATACTTGGGCAGAGCGGTCGGAAAGTGGACCCTGGGCGGCGTCACTAAGTGCCAGCGACAGCTTGAAAATGTTCTCCCTTTGAAGACAATAGCGAAGTTACTGCCCCACTTGCGCAGCAAAGACGAATAGCAATGTATGTATATACACATAAATAAACACACACACACTTGCATCTTGAGTCGCTTTCATTGCCATTGTGAGACAACGGTTTGTTGTTGTATTCGACGGATGCGCGTGTTTATATTTAGTTACATGTACATTCGACGCTCTCATGTGAATTTACTTACGCATATGTGTCGCTGTCATTACGCTGACGTTGTCGTTTTCATTTTCGTTGTTGGTGTCGCTGTCGATGTGTGTCTGTACGCATGAGCGACATTAAAAATATTCTGTTATGGAGTTGAAATTGTCTATTTTAATCGAAAACAGACGTACACAAATTCTCCAGTCGTCTCAAAGTCAAGTTCAACATCACGTTTGTCCTTCCTCTTCTTTGCTTTTGTTCTCCTCCTCTTACTCATCCTACGATGCAGCTGTCGCATGGAACTCATTGCACTTTATTTCTGATTTCATTAGGGTCGACTGCATCTAATTTTAAAACGCGAACATGTAATTTTGGTACATAAATCTAACATACATAAATCCAAATATTTTTCGGTTACCATTTGCTGATGTTGGGAATGTGACCATGAACGTTATACAAGTTGAATAAGTTCGCAAAGAAAAGGCCTACGTCAATTGATAAAGAATTGGATCAGTTGATCCGAAAAGAATGATAAGAATATATACTCTCGTTTTGAAAGTAATGTGGATCCAAAACGGTTCGTACGATAAGAACTGTTTTTGATGACAAGATTTAATTAAGTTAAAATGTGTCTTTTGATTAATCATCTATTTAATTTTTCCAAAAAAAAAAACGCAAGAACCCAACACTTTGTAAAACTAGCTCAGAAATTCTGATAGACATCAAGTTTGGTTGCAACAACTTATGTTTGTGAAATTAATAATGTTTTAGTTATTATTATATTAGAAAACATACATAGTTATTTTGTACAATCAAAAAAAAACCAGTAAGGACGCTAACTTCAGCAAGGCTGAAGCTTAAATACTCTTCACGCTTATTTCTTGTGCCACGCCTATTTTTTTTACTGAATATATTTTTTCTTCATCTATTTAACCTATATACAAATTTTCATTGTTTTTGCTCATTGGGTGCCGGAGATATGCAAATTATTGATTTTTGATAAAAGTGGGCGTAACCATGCCCATTTTTGTCAAAATAGTTTTAATGCCTCCCCAAGAACATAACTGTGAAGTTTCATGTCAATTGGTTAAGAAACAAAAAAGTTTTCCATACAACGACGTGAATATTGCTTCTCTTCCTCTTCTTCATTTTGTATGGCAGGTACCAGTTCCAGTTGCCCGATCTCAATGAAACTTTCAGGCATTTAATCGAACCATGTAAAACTACTAAGTTTAAAATTTCAGCCCTCTATCAAACAAAACAAAAAAGTTTTCCATACAACGACGTTAAATCTTAATTTATCTTCCTCTTCTTCATTTTGTATGGCAGCTACCAGTTCCAGTTGCCCGATCTCAATGAAACTTTCAGGTATTATGTCGGACTATGTTAAACTACTATGTTTGAAATTTCAGCTCTCTATCTTTCAAAACAAAAAAGTTTACCATATAACGATTAAAATTTGATTTTCTTCTTCATTTCGTATGGGGGCTACCAGTTCCAATAATCCGATATGGCCGGTTCCGACCAATGATTTGACCACACATTAGAGAAGACTCCCTGCAAAATTTCAGCTCGATATCTTCAAAACTGTGGGAGGAGATAGCATATTCACAGACAGACGGACGGACGGACGGACGGACGGACGGACAGACGGACATGGCTATATCGACTCGTCTAGTCGAGCTGATCTAGAATATATATACTTTATGGGGTCCCCCTCCCCTCCTTCTTGCTGTTACAAACTTCAGGACAAAGTTATAATACTATTCACTTGCGTGAAGAGTATAAAAACTGTGCGGACACTATCTTCAGCAAGGCGGAATTTTATATACTCTTCACGCACTTTCTTGAGCCAAGCCCATTTTTTTACTGAACATACATTCTCTTCATCTAATTAGGTTATATACCAATTTTCATTGTTTTTGCTTATAGGGTACCGGAGACATGCAAATTATTGATTTCTTTCAAACTTTCATACATTAAGTCGGACTATGTAAAACTACTATGTTTAAAATTTCAGCCCTCTTTCTTCCATACAACGATTCAAATTTGTTTTTCTTCTTCATGTCGTATGGGGGCTACCAGTTCTAGTAATCCGATATGACCGCTTCCGACGAATGATTCAGCGTAATAAATTCTAAGACTCTGTGAAAAATTTCAGCTCGATAGTTTCAAAACTGAGGGACTAGTTTGCATACAGACAGACCGACAGACAGACGGACATGGCTAAATCAACCCGTGTTGTCGTCCTGAACAAGAATATATTTACTTTATATAGTCGGAAATGAATATTTCGATCTGTTACAAACTCCGTGACAAAGTTATAATACTATTTACATACGTGCAGAGTATAAAAACCATCTACTACTAATGTTTATTTTGATTTATGCGCTCACCATAAGTATTTGGACCACAAAGAATGTTGATTCATACTCAACATGAACTGAGCTCAATGCTCCAGTACCGGAACTAATCTGCCACATGGTTGACGCCTGATTTGAAATAAAATCCGTATGCCCTAAACTCTACAATATTTATTCAAGTAAAGAACTTCAGTACTATTGAAGCGACGCACAACTTGTTTCGTTGTAAAAATCATATCTTTTGAACGAATAAAGATAATTGCATGATTTTTTTTATATTCAACCAAAAATCGTAAGTATTTGAATAAATCATTTGTTTAATTATTTGTTTAAGTTCAGTATTATTATTTAGTCAAATCATTGATCGGAACCGTTGTTATTGAAAACTATAAAGATAATAGGTAGACTATAAAATTCATTCGCGGTTTGATGCCCCTAAGGAACCTTGTTTAATGGTGAGGGTTAAATAACTGGAGCTACCACGGGTACAAAACAATACAAAATCTAATTTTCTCCGTGGACTTTTGAGATATGAACATCAAATTTATATAACTGAATCCAACTGCAACAAGATAAAATAGAAGAAGAAATAAATAAATTGTATATATGGCATCGTCCATTCGAATAGTGTTGAAATATCAAGAAAAACGGAAAGAAATGTAGAATTTACGAACAATTTTAGTTTAATGGTCTCTGTGGGCCAACCATGAAAATTTTGTGGTAGCAGTTTTCAATACGTATATTTATACATATAGCCATTTGCCATTTTGTCGAGCTGTGTATAGTGCATCTACCATCGCATCTGGTGTTCGAGCTATAGCCTTTTAAAGAAGTGGGTGATGCTGATTTAGCGGAAAGATGTAGGCGTTGCAAGAAATCGTTCAAACTTGAAGTAGCGCATGACGACACGAGTTAAATTCCAATTCCAAGCTGTTCCGAGAACCAAGCAAGGGAGGTTGCCTGCTAAAAAAACAAATTTCGCGAAATGTATGCAAAATTGGGCATTCAAATTAGGTCCATCGGATACGGAATTGATGACTCTACAAGTTTAAAAAAATTTTAATGTAAGGAAATAGAAGCATTTTTTGTTGGCCTTTACAAAGATAAGTTTTCTTCACAGAAAAACAATCGTGAGGTGCTTCCCTTTTTTTACCTAATTACAAAAACACCACACACAACACAAAGCACATACCCGAATGAATAAATTCCTTACTAATATTATTTAAAAAATTAATTTTTCTTACATTTATTTCAATTTAAAATTACAAATATAAATGGTTCTTTTACCAAATTTAAAATTTCGATATCAAAAACAGTGCTTGGATAACTTCTAATAAAATTTATTGTATGCAACAGTATCTATCAATGTGTTTAGAACATACTACTAACAAAGTCGCGCCTTAAAAATTACTTTTGAATCTATAGTTTATGCCATTAAAAGTATAAAAATTTCCAATTGAGCAATAGCTGAAGAAATGCAACTACAACAACAAATGCTACAAAATCAACAACAGCAAAAGCAATGGTGTCATAGAAGCAGCTTAAGACGCAATTCCAACAAATAATGCTCCGTGTATATAAGGTATCTGGGATGCAACGCGATATATTGCTATGCGAAGTAAGTGAGTGAGTCCTGAACGACACATATGTACACATGTGTCCATTTAGTAAGTACTCCCCCAATTCAACCGAATTTTTGGAGCCGTCAAGTGAGGCCTGCTTCCGCTCGCTAATGATGGCAACTGCTTTTCGGACGGACAGACAAGCAAGCAGACAGAAAATAGTCGAGTGCGCAATAATGAAAAGAAATAGAGAAAAAACGATGTTCATGCATATAACGGAAGCTGTACTTTGATTTATGCAGCTTTGCAGGGAATTCTCACGACGTTACTTGCCGTAACAATATCACATCCGCATCTATATTAAATAACAAACTCCTTCGAATAATTTTCAGTTTGATATATGCATGCTACCTAAATAAATGGGTACATGACAGGCCAAAGAGGTCACGACCACTCAAAAAAAAACGTTTGTTTTTTGTTTACAAAAAAAAAAAAAATGCTTACCCCTCGGCAAACCGGCATAAAAAAATGTCGAAAAAAAAAACAACAAAAAAAAGGTCAGAGATAATTTTTTATGAGTATTTCACATACACAAACGCGCAAAAACACATTTATTTTTTTCACGCTCATTTCAAACTCATTTTGTTTTTGTCTGTTTTCTTTGTGAGTGAAACTATTCAATTAATTTACATGTGCATCCTGATTGACGCTCGCTCTTTTGCATATGCGAACACAGGAAGGGGCAAAGACCAAAGAGACATAGCGACGGCACAGGCGAAGAAATGCGCAAGCGCGCACTCTGCAAACCACCGTCGAGGTTTTCTTCTGAGGGTGAATAGGATCTGTAATATTGGCACACTATTATGGCATGAATACGATTTTGAATTTCGATTTTTATCATAGCATTGATTACGCTAGGGCTCCGTAAGTTGATTCATTTCAGCTCTGCTCGGGTTGCGTTGAGGCTGGTCACGAAAGGGTTGCTTGTGGTTCGATTGTGTTCGATTGTGTTCGATCGTTGCTTGTCTATTTATTGAAATCACGTGTATCTAATCCAGCACATTTCATTTTTAATTTATTCATTTTTTACTTGACAACTGATTCTGGGGTTGTAACATTACAAAATGAAAGCTGAAACAACGACAGAAAAATTATAAATTTGCATAGTAGTATAAAATACAGTCGACAGGCTTCGACCATACTATGTACTCTCAATTTATAACGACTGTTTGAGGGCGTTGCCCCGCCCACTTTGTAATCAAAACAAATTTCATTTCCATTCAATATCATATGTACCACTCTCACTGTTTACTTGATTGCCCCTCACCAGAGGGGAAAAACAAAACTTGATCTTGATCTTGACTTGAAAATATCTCCTTCGACGTGTTACAAATGTCATGACAATATTTCAGTACTGTTCATTGCGTGAAAAGTATTACCAGTCAGGCGCTTTATTCGAGGTATTAAAGGTAAACCAATTATTCAAATTAACAACTACTGTTTTGTAAGCCAATCGAAACTAAGTGACTGCAAAAACTTTGAAGATCATCTTCACACTCGATTTAAGTTGATTAGTATGTTTTAGTTTTTTTGGCTGATTGCAGTTGGTATCTTATATTAATATCTTAACTTAACTTAATCCAAATTTGGCATGCCTAAATACAGTTAATTGCATTGGAATATACATATTTGGGCACAGAGACTAGAACAGTCAATCGTGCAAATAAATTAAAATTTTCTATTAACTAAAATGATTGCAGTTTGATAGCTTCGTGTCCAGGTAATTAGATTATAATAAGAGAATGCTTTGTTTCGAAAAGTCACTAAAGATAAAGCAGCCAGACAAAAAAAGACGTGTTAGCAATATTTCTTGATTTTGCCGCTGTATATTATTTGTTACGGTATACCGAAAACGCAATCCAGTAAGTCTGAAAATGACCTTAGCAATTTTCTACAGGTTCTGCACAATGCTTTACAAATGGTCCACAAACAGGTTAAATGGCAAATTTAGTGGCGGTTCCGCCGGAAGTATGTCTTGACCGCAACAGAAGGATGAATATGTGGTGAGCGACAAAGGATCCGAAAATCTAATCAATAATGAAACGCATTAGACTAATGAATGGAACATGAAAATGAACTGGCAAATACGTTTTGAAGAACTTTAGGGCAGTTTTTTCTTGCCTTTTCACTGATTGTTCCTTTGTTCAGTGAACGGTATACCAGATGTAAACACAAGAACAAAATGACAGACACAAATACGAAGCAAGATCGATATCAATTCAGCTCAGCAGGTATCGCCTTCGAGCTGTAGCGTGTTTGTAAACAGGCAACATAAGCCTGATAATACTTTGAAGCTGATTGAGTTGAGCCAGTCGCATTGGATGAGTCTGATCGCATCGGAAACGCGTACAAAATACTAAAAACTCATTACCCTAACAATAATCGAATTTGTGCTCACCGTGCTTGACCGTTCAACTACTCCTACTTTCGCTTCAATTTTTTCTCGCATCGTCTATTTATACCCTACACATAGAGTATGTCAACGTATGTTAAGTTTGTTTGTGACCAAAAGTATGTGACGCATAGAAGAAAGGGAGTAGGACCCCATAAAGTATATATCAGGATCAGGACGACAAGAGAAATTGATTTAGCCATGTTTGTCCCTCTGTCCGTACTCACCAATGGTTCACGGAAACTGTAAGAGCTAGAGACTTGAAATTTGGGAGGTAGGCACCTGATGCTTGGCAGCAGATCAAGTTTGAACGGTTTCGTGCCACACCCACACCTCCCTACCCAACCAGCACCAATTACTTTTTAAAAACGCCATAACTCGAACACCCGAAAAGATAAAAACGTGAAAGTCGGTATGTAAAGCCGGTATAAGTACCCCTACAAAACTGCATACTACAATTTGCGTTCCATCCCCTTCCGTTTGTTTCCTTTCCCCCAGTTGTTTTTTTTAAAGATTGATATATCTCCAAAACTAATAAACATAAGAATCTGAAATTTTGTATACAAGCTCAGTAAATATTCATCTTTAAAACCGCATTCCACAAAATTTCCTTCTCGTTGATGGTTTCCCCTTAAAGACCTATAAACTCAACTTTTTCGTAAATTCTACATTTTTTTTTACCGATTTTCTTGATATTTCGAACATTACATGAATGGACGTTGCCAGATAAACATTTCTTTGTAGATTTGAGGTGTGGCACCACCTACCGTGTGTGCAGGGTATTATATTGTCGCATATGCTCGACTATAACGTCCTTACTGGTTATCTGCCATAATACTCTTCACGCAAAAGTAGGTAATATAACTTTGGCATTAAGTTTGTAACACCCAGAATGAGGCATCTCACACAGTATAAAATATACATATATACATATATTCCGATTACATATTATTTTCATTGAGGTCTGACCCTTAAAATGAGTACTCCCTATAGAGGAATTTTGAAATGTTTAAAACATGAGAAACTTTTTTTTTCATTATCAATTTACTAAGGACATACATACATATTAATTTAGAAGTAAAAACTTCTTTAAGCAAACTTAATGGAACGCAATGAACTACAATAATACAAAGACTACCAAAAAAATGGGAATGACACAAGAAAAAAGGTATGAAAAGTATCCACTATTCGGCAAGGCCGAAGCTATTTTATATTTCAGTATTTTTTTATTTCTAATCTTTTCACTTTCCCTCATTGGCACATATATTCTCTATCACTGTCTTTTTAACTCTCTCACTAGTTCGTCCTTATGTTCACTGACATTTGCACTTGTTGTGCTACGTTAATGTCGATACCGGTCAAAATATCTACCTGCCGTTCCGAATTCAACGTATGTGTGTGTTTGATGGACTGTGTGAACTACCAGAAACCGTTTAATTTGATTTGTTCTTATCTCTCTGTTTCGCTTGTTTTGACTTCCTTCTAAGTCATTTTCATGACTTGCCTTTCTTCGTTCGCATTACGTGTCTAAGTTTAAATTTGTAACACACATGTTCTTCTATGTTATTTTGTCCTTCTCGACCACGTGTCCGCACCTCACCGCTCCTCATTCATTCTTTCGCCCATTTTTTTCACTTCACACTTGCTTTTAGCTCACAGTATGAGATATCGTTTTGACTTCCATTTGGTGAAAGCAAGTGAATTACAAATTTAGAATATTTCCCACGTTTGTTGATTTATCATTGTTGTTGTCCTGCGAAACGGTTTTAGCGAATGCTTGTCTATATTTTTCCATAAACTTTTCATATGCTGTTCCGTTCAGTTTTCACTGAACCCTGCGGATATACGGATTATGTTTATATTTTACTGAACATCAATTCTTATTCTTTTGCTTTGATTTTCTCTTTTATTAAGGGACCTAAAGGAGCCGGTATTAATTGATGTGTGATAATAAAAAGAAACTTTTTTTTATAAATTGCAGTACTTAAATCATTGTCGAGAATATAAACTTTTTGGAAGTGTTTGCTTCAAGATATTATGCACATTATTAAATCGGAATCCGGATCGATTTCCGTGATGTATTGCTTCATATAAACAGCTTTAGTTTCTGCATTCATAGACTTCAAAATCGACTTTTATTTGGTCTAAATATCAAATATGTATTCACAGTTATTCTTTTCAAGAAATAGGCGTGATCGACCCCACAAGATATAAATATTCTTGATCAGGTCGACAAGATGTGTTGAATTAGCATGTCTGTCTATTTGTATGCGAACATACGATCCCTCCCACAGTTTCGAAACTACCGACCTGAAATTTTGCAGAGAGTCTTATCTTTTTTTTTGCGTCAAATCAATGATAGGAAGTGGTGATATTCGACCACTGGAACTGGTAGCCTAAAAAGAATAAATGAACAAAATTAAACATATTGTACGAAAAAGTTTTTTGATTTAAAATAAAAGGGGTTGAAATTGTAAAACTAGTTGTTTAACGTTCCCAAACCAAATGTATGTGTATCTGTATCATTGAGATCGGACTACTGGAACTGGTACCAGTCCTACGAAATGAAGAAGGAGGAACAGAAGCAAATTAAAGTATTTTTAAGTGTCTAGCTATTACAGTGATGGACCACGAACCATTGGTGAGGACAAGCGGATTGAGGACATGGCTATGTCAACTCGTTTTGTTGTCCTGATCAAGAATGTATACACTTTATGGGGTCTCAAACAAACTTTATATACCCTGAGACACAGTGTGTAGAGGATATAAAAATGGACGTGAAGAGTACTTAATCTTCGTCAAGTCTAAAGATATCGTTCTTACTGTTTATACCTTGTACCTTATGGTACAAGGGTGTATTAGTTTTGTTCGCATCGACAATGTATGTAACACCCAGAAGAACACATCTCCGACTATACAAAGTATATGTATAGATTCTTGATCAGTATCGAAAGAGAAATTGATTTAGCCATGTCCGTCCGTCTGTATGAAAGCCTAGATTTCGAAAACTATAATAGATAGAATCAGATCAAGTTTATTTGGTTTTTCCCCTTTTTGTCCGAAAAGACAACACGATGACACTCCGAAGTCCAAGTCACATGTGCGCGAGCGAAATCAAGGCGTGGCAACTTCCGACCCGGGTTAAGAGGTGGCTTCTTCTTGATTTTTAGTCTCCTCAGGTGTGGAGCTTTATTAATAACATGACGCATGGTTGTCAAACTTGATTTAACGTTGCATTTTTCCCTTATCTTGGCCAAAGAAGCTTCTCTTAATACAAGTCGCTTGTTCCCGATAGTAACGACTCTGTGGGTGCGGCCATTTATGTTTTTAGCATAATTAGCCCCATTATATAAAAAAATGTTTAGAACGTGACGGCTCCCGTCGATTTTTTTGGCTATTTTGGCAATAGGAAGGCCAGAATCCTTGTAAGCTTGGATTTTCCTTTCAATTAAAGCAAAAAGTTTAAGTAAACCAAAATTTGTGTGCACGTGCCAACTATACCGAACAAATAAAATGCATGTTCTATTCAAGTGGTGCAAAATGAAGACACCCTAATTTGCCGTTTTTAGCTAAACTTTTTTTGTTAATACTTACAGATTTTAAATCGTTTTGAAATAAACCATACTTCAAAAAAAAGATTTTGTCACCATCATGCTTGGTTTGTAAGCAATAGGCGATAGAAAACTGACTAAAGAGGTGTTCTATTCAAGTGGCGCGGAGTGTATGATCATACAGACTTATCAAAGAAAGTGAGAAATAGAGACGTTAGTTTTATAGCTCAGAATGGTTTATCCACACACAACAACTCAGTATGTCATTCGATCAGTGTGAGAACTACAACGAAATGACTAGCACGAGCATAACAGTTTTCGATGAAGTTCGACACATTCATGGCAATCTTAACGGTTGAGTACATTTTTAAGGAAGTTGCATTAAACATTTGGCTGTTTTTGCAATATATCGATTTTTTTTATGGACAAGAAGTACTCGAAGAAAGCAGATAATTTGTTCTCTATTTTATAGCGCAGTAAACAATCAATCCATGCGAAAACATTTGTGCTTTTTTTTAAATATTTTTCACTTTTTTGGGTCACTGCAAAAACTCACACACAAAGCCAACAAAACTAAAACTGATCATTGCGTAACATTATACGATCGCCGTGTTTATAGCGGTACCAACATCCTGCCCCAACATAAAAAATAAATAGAAAAGAACGAAGTGGTATGCTCTTACAAAACGAAAAAACCTTTACTGAAGCATGAAACACTTCAATGGCCACTGAATTGACTACAACAATAGGGACAACAACAAAAGTGGTCGCAATAACAGAATGGATCAAGCAGAGAAAAATAATATAATATAGTGAAGAACATCAAAGAAGAAAACAACAAGTAACGCGTTCGTCCTTTCATATAGATACTTTAATAAAGACCTAGCGGTTTTTTGATCACAATAATCTTAAATTTCCTCTCGATGCTATTTGTTCTCTTTTTTGCATGGTTTTTTTTATTTTAAAAAAGTTCTATTGTCTTCTAACTTTCTCGACAGTGTTCAACACACACGCACTTCTTTATTCCTTTTAGCTCTGGTTCGGGGTAACTTCCAAACGGAGAATGATTGATTTTAATTGTAGATGAGCGGCCGAGCAAGTGGTTCGATATTATTACGTACTTATGTGTAATTACTAAGGATATTTAACTGACACAACCATTAGTAACTCCCTGCATGCACAGGTAGCATCCATGGGAATTGTATTTAGAAGCCATACCTGCCATGGTGACTCCTGACAAGCGATCTGCGATTTGAGAACTTCAAATTTCTAAATCTGAATTTTGTTTCCAAAGGAAACTTAGTCTAATAATTTATTTTGCAGATGGTTTCTTGCATTGCCAATTGATGATGCAATTATATACTTGTATATGCCTGAGGACAATGTTGATTTTGCCACAGTGTTGTCGCAAAGATTTCTTCATACCATTGCACAATTGGAGAAGCTGAATACATTGCTTTGCGTTTTTTTTTATACTTTTCACGTATGTGAAATAGTGTATTAACTTTGTGCTGAAGTTTGTAACACACATAAATATTCACTTGCGACCTATATAAAGTATATATATTCTTGATCAGGACGACAAGACGAGTTGTTTTGGCCATGTCCGTCTGTCCGTCTGACTGTCTGTCTGTATATATACAATCTCCTCCCACAGTTTTGAAGATATCGAGCTGAAATTTTGCACAGATACTTTTTATTTGTGCGATCAACTCATTTGTCGGATCCAGCCATATCGGGCCACTGAAACTGGTAGCCCCGATACGAAAAGAAGAAGAAAAGTGCACAAAACTTGAATCGTTGTATGGAAAACTTTTTGGTTTTGTAAGATAGAGGGATGAAATTTTAAACATAGTAGTTTTAAGTAGTTCCACTAAACGCCTCAAAGTTTTATTGATATTGGGAAACTGGAACTGGTAGCTTCCGTATGAGAAGATGAAGAAAACTTGAATCGTTGTATGGAAAACTGTTTTGTTTTTTAACGAACTGACTTGAAACTTTACAGTTATGTTCTTAGGGAGGAATGAAAACTATTTTAACCAAAACTGGGCGTGGCTACGCACGTGAAGAGTATTATTGCTTCAGCCTTGCTTGATTACTATAAATTATTTGTCGGAACCGTCATGATCGGATGACTGGAACTGATAGCCCTCATATGAAAATCTGGATTTTACGAAAAATTTAAGTTTGTAGGTCTCTGAGGGGTAGCCATCAAAGAGAGGGGAAGGGTGTGCAGTTTTTAAGATGTATTATCACTGAGCTTGTATACAAAATTTCAGGTTCATACCTTTGTTAGTTTTGGAGATACAGCAAATTTAAGAAAAGAACCGGGGGAGGGGAAATGAAGAAGAGGGGGAAAAATTGTGGTATGCAGTTATGTAGAGCTACTTATACTGAGACTACATACCGACTTTCATTTTTCTATCTCTTTGAATGTTCGAGTTATAGCGTTTTAAAAAACTGGGTGGTGCTGGATGGGCGGGAAGGAGTGGGCGTGGCACAAAACCGTTCAAACTTGATCTGCTGCCGAGCATCACGAGTCTACCCACCAAATTTCAAGTCTCTAGCTATTATAGTTTCCGAGAACCATTGGTGAATACGGACAGACAGACAGACGGACGGACGGACGGACAGACGGACGGACATGGCTTAATCAATTTCTCTTGTCGTCCTGATCAAGAATATATATACTTTATAGGGTCCCCCTGCCCTCCTTCTGTGCGTTACATACATTTCGCTCAAACAAACACAATATACCCCGATACACAGTATGTGTACAGGGTATAAAAAAAAATAGGCATAGCCACGCCCCTATATAATAAAAATTTAAATCGCTTATAACATAATATATATAACATAAAACCTACAAGAATGAAAGTTTGCATGTATGCTATTGGGATTGAATATAACATGATTGAATTGCAAAATGGGCGTTGCAAAGCCCATATATAAAACCAGTAAGGGCGGTATAGTTGAGTATTCTCAACTATATAATACCCTGTACACAGACCTATGTTGATAACACGTTAAACATTCGTCGACAGCAAAAGCAGTGTACCACGATATGGTTTGTGTATTTGCTAATAGTGAAGCAGGGCTCACAGTGCAATGTTGCCATTAGATGGCGCTTTAGTACGGGTTTTGTTACAAAGCATTGCTGCAAAATTTTAGTGTGTTGGTCTTTGCGGGGAAAGTGGTAGTTTGTTGTATGCAGTTTTAAAAAGGAATGTTATTTGAGTTTGCATACAAAATTTCAGCATTGTATTCTTTATACTTTAGGAGATACAGCAATTTTAAGAAAAAAATGACCTTTTGTTGTGCTCGATGGGCGGGAAGGAATGGGCGTGGCAAAAATTCCTTCAAACTTCATCTAGTGTTCGACCACACGAGACTATCTTCCAAATTTCAAGTCTCTAGCTTTAATAGTTTTCGCAGTGTTAAGTACGATTTTTGTTACAAATAGGATAAAGCAGTGTTCAAAGCGCAATTTATGCCAAATTATAACTTGTTTGATTTGCGTTGTCACACAGCGTTAAAAATGAAAGTTTGTGGTATGCAGTTTTAAAAAGGTATGTTTACTGAGTTTGCATACAAAATTTCAGCATTGTATCTATTATAGTTTAGGAGATACAGCAATTTTAAGAAAACAACTTTTTGAGGGGAAACGAAGGGGAGGCGGAAAAAATGTGGTATGCAGTTTTGTAGAGCTATACATACTGAGTCTACATACTCATTTTCATGTTTCTAACTCATCAGATTTTCGAGCTACAGCCTTTTGAAAAAATGGGTGGTGCTCGATGGGCGGGAAGGAGTGGGCGTGGCAAAAAATCCTTCAAACTTGATCTAGCGTTTGACCTCACGAGTCTATCCACCAAATTTCAAGTCTCTAGCTCTTATAGTTTTCGAGAACCATTGGTGAGGACGGACGGACGGACGGACGGACAGACAGGGCTATATGAATTCGTCTTGTCATCCTGATCAAGAATATATATACTTTATAGGGTCCCCCTCCCCTCCTTCTATGCGTTACATACAAACCGTCTCAACAAACTTAATATACCCTGATACACAGTGTGTGTACAGGGTATAAAAACGTTGTATCTCTGGAACCAATTAGTATACAAGCTTAAAAGAAGGCATGTGTGATATCAAATGGAAATGAAATCTATTTTGATTAAAAAGTGGGCGGGACCACGCCTTCAAACAGTCGTTACTAATTGAAGGTACAGGGTATGTCGAAGTCGATTACTTTCGACTCCAATCCTTACTGGTTACTTTTGTTTTCTGGTCTAAGTTGTCATCAAATAAAGACAACACAGATACTTCATCTATTAAATACCATAAATGCTGGCAGAATTTCTGTAAAGCTGCTTTTGAAATGATTTTGTCGATTCTTTCGTAAGCCTTAATGCTTTCAAAAAGCATAAATCCTGGTATGGTGCCTCTACCGCTAAAGTATATTGCAGTCAAGGCTTTATGTAGGATGTCGCGATGAACAGGCACACGTCTAATAGAGCTGCCTTGTTCTTGTTCGAAATTCTAAATTAAGAGCTAAGTTATTTTAATACCCTGTACCTTACGGTACAAGGGTATATTAGTCTTGTGCACGTCGACAATGTATGTAACACCTTAAAGGAGACATCGCCGACTATACAAAGTGTATATATTCTTGATCAGTATCGAAAGAGAAGTCGATTTAGCCATGTCCGTCTGTCCGTCCGCCCGTCTGTCTGTATGAACGCGTCGATCTCGGAAACTATAATAGATAGGACCAAAAGCTCTTCGCAGTTCGATACTGTGATTCAGTTTAGGGGTGAGGGGCAAATAACTGAAGCTACCTCGGGTAAAATAGTACAAAAGTCGTATTTTCTGCGTTGTCTTTTGTGATAGGAACACCAAATTTGATGTGTATATAGCTGACTAAAACATCAAGAAAAAAAAAAATTAAAAGGTGGGCGTGACCACGCCCCTATATAGTAAAAATTTCAAACGCTCATATCTCAAGAACCATACAACCTACAAGAATGGAACTTTGGATGTATGCTATTGGGATAGAGTATAGTATGATTAAAATATAAAATGGGCGTAACTACGCCCACATATAGCCAAAATAGAAAATCATTATATCTCTGTAACGAATTGGTCTAGAAGAGCAATAATTAGCATGTATGATATTGCATGGAAAGGAAATCTGTTTCGATTAAAAAGTGGGCGGGGCAACGCCCTACAACAGACGTTACTAACTGAAGGTATAGGGTATGTCGAAGTCGAGTACTGTCGACTCCAATCCTTACTGGTTAATGAATAAATTGCTGTCGCCATCCATCGAGCTTGGTGCATGGCACCTGAAGGCCGAATCTTATATTTTCGCTTTCTATCCCCGCCGAAAAATATTATTGACGGCCAAAAATACTTCTAGTTGAGGTAGGGACTTAAAACTTGGCATAATATTTTTGTATATTTATCCTAAGATAATATGTAAAAATCAGCCAGATCGGACAACTATATGATGTAGCTGCCATATAAACAATCGGTTTGATATTCAGTTTTTATATGAAAAACTTTTGTGATACTATTGCAGGAGTATATTAACTTTGTCGTGAAGTTTGCAACGCAGAGAAGAACACATCTCCGACTATATAAAGTATATATATTCTTGATCAGCTCGACGAGACGAGTTCAGATAGCCATGTCCGTCTGTCTGTTGCGATGCGAACTCCTCCTAGAGTTTTAAAGACACCAAAAAAATGTAAATGCAGAAAATTTTATTTTCCTTGCAGGCAGTGTATATGTAAAAACCAACCTGATCCGAATACTATAGCATATAGCTGCCATAGGAACGATCGGTCAAAAACGAGGTTTTTGCTCAATAAACTCTTTGTTTTTGAAGATATCGCCTCAATTTTTTGGACAAGAACATCTTGAACGTAATTTAAGGCACACAGCAAAATTGGTGATGATCGGATAAATATAGCATATAGCTCCCATAGGAACAATCGGTCAAAAATACGGTTTTTGTTAGAAAAACTTTTTTGTTCTCAACTATAAACAGATGACACCTTGCAGTTACGCGTTTTAAAGAATACTTGACCATATTACAAAGTTTCAAAAGAATCGGACATAAGCGCGTGGCACCGCCCATATAGTGAAAAACTTAAAAATGTGATTTATCTATAAGCAGACGAAATAGAAAATCGTAAAATGAAGTGTAGAATGATTGCATTGTATTCTTTAAAAAAATTAGAAAATGGGCGGGGTTACGCCCCTTTATCTTTATAAACTTATAAGATTCTTATTGGAAAAACTATAAGACGGATTTTCCAAATGCTTGCAAGAGTATATAAGTTTCAGCAACGCTGAAAATAGCTCCCTTACTGGTTTTTTAGTAATTTATTACAGATGGATTTTTTTATGAAAACATTTTTGGAATGGCGAATAACTAAGTGAAAAATTTAGGTTCGGCAATGCCGATCTTTGCATGGAATTTTAAAGTTAGTCATGTTCAAACATGAAGGTGCCACAAAGTAAATGAATACACAGGAATTAAAAACAAATAAAAAACCAGTAAGGACGTATACTCGACAATATAGTACCCTGCACACACAGTAGGCGGAGCAACACCCCAAGTCTACAAAAAAAATTTTGATTTGATATCGCCCGATCAAATAGTGTTCAAAATATCAAGTAAATTGGTCAAAAAAAGTGGAATTTACGAAAAATTTGAGTTTGTAGGTCATTGAGGGGTAACTATCAAAAAGAGGGGAATTTTGTGGTATGCAGTTTTTAAGATACGTATATACTGAGTTTGTCTACAAAATTTCAGGTTCGTATCTTTAATAGTTTTGAAGATACATCAATTTTAAGAAAACAACAGGGGGAGGGGAAATGAAGAAGAGGGGGAAAAATTGTGGTATGCAGTTTTGTAGTGCTACTTATACTAAGTCTACATACCGACTTTAATGTTTCTATCTCTTTGGATGTTCGAGTTATAGCGTTTTAAAAAAGTGGGTGGTGCTGGATGGGCGGGAAGGAGTAGGCGTGGCACAAAACCGTTCAAATTTGATCTGCTGCCGAGCATTACGAGTCTACCCACCAAATTTCAAGTCTCTAGCTATTATAGTTTCTGAGAACCATTGGTGAATACGGGCGGACAGACGGACAGACGGACAGACGGACGGACGGACAGACGGACGGACATGGCTTAATCAATTCGTCTTGTCATCCTGATCAAGAATATATATACTTTATATAGTCGCAAGTGAATATTTCTGTGCGTTACATACATTTCGCTCAAACAAACACAATATACCCCGATACACAGTATGTGTACAGGGTATAACCAGTAAGGACGCTATCTTCAGCAAGGCTGAAGCTATAATACTCTTCACGCTTATTTCTTGTGCCACGCCTATTTTTTTTACTGAATATATTTTTTCTTCATCTAATTAGCCTATATACAAATTTTCATTGTTTTTTCTCATTGGGTACCGGAGATATGCAAATTATTGATTTTTGATAAAAGTGGGCGTAACCATGCCCATTTATGTCAAAATAGTTTTAATGCCTCCCCAAGAACATAACTGTGAAGTTTCATGTCAATTGGTTAAGAAACAAAAAAGTTTTCCATACAACGACGTGAATATTGCTTCTCTTCCTCTTCTTCATTTTGTATGGCAGCTACCAGTTCCAGTTGCCCGATCTCAATGAAACTTGCAGGCATTTAATCGAACCATGTAAAACTACTAAGTTTAAAATTTCAGCCCTTTATCATACAAAACAAAAAAGTTTTCTATACAACGACGTTAAATCTTAATTTCTATTCCTCTTCTTCATTTTGTATGGCAGCTACCAGTTCTAGTTGCCCGATCTCAATGAAACTTTCAGGCATTATGTCAGACTATGTTAAACTACTATGTTTGAAATTTCAGCTCTCTATCTTTCAAAACAAAAAAGTTTTCCATATAACGATTAAAATTTGTTTTTCTTCTTCATTTCGTATGGGGGCTACCAGTTCCAATAATCCGATATGGCCGGTTCCGACCAATGATTTGACCACACATTAGAGAAGACTCCCTGCAAATTTCAGCTCGATATCTTCAAAACTGTGGGAGGAGATAGCATATTCACAGACAGACGGACGGACGGACATGGCTATATCAACTCGTCTTGTCGAGCTGATCAAGAATATATATACTTTATGGGGTCCCCCTCCCCTCCTTCTTGCTGTGACAAACTTCAGGACAAAGTTATAATACTATTCACTTGCGTGAAGAGTATAACAAGAGCAAAAACAAAAGACAAAAACTACTTTTTTATACATGTAAAATTTGTAAAATCCACATTTTTTGACCGATTTTCGTGATATTTTTAAAACTATTTGAACGGCCGATGACAGATCAATATGTTTTTATACCCTGTACACATACTGTGTTTCGGGGTATATTGTGTTTGTTTGAGCGAAATGTATGTAACGCACAGAAGGAGGGCAGGGGGACCCTATAAAGTATATATATTCTTGATCAGGACGACAAGAGAAATTGATTAAGTCATGTCCGTCCGTCTGTCCGTCCGTCTGTCTGTCCGTCCGTATTCACTAATGGTTCTCAGAAACTATAATAGCTAGAGACCTGAAATTTGGAGGGTAGAATTGGGGTGTGGCACGACCTATCATGTGTGCAGGGTATCGTATTGTCGAGTATACTCGACTATACCGCCCGGTTTAATTTTTGACAATGCGAGGACAGCGATTGTAACGGCTGACGACGTTGCTTCTATAAGCGAGCATTCAATTGCCAGAATAAGAGTGGTGGCTAACTGAGTGAATTCGTACGATCGCTATGCCTGTAAGTCAATGTCCAGCAAACTGAAAGGTCAATGGCAAGGCATAGACATAGACATAGAAATCTGCGGCATCAGCAATGACAAACAAGTACAGAGAGTTCCTCTGTTTTTGTAGAAACAAGTTCAAATTGGTTGAACTTTATGGAACCGAAATTTAGCACAGCGTCTACATTTGAAATTGTGTCAGCATTGCAAAAGACACCTCAACTCACCACACTACTGTAAATATGTGTCAGTATGTGGGTGTATGTCGGTTTTTGTGAAATAGTGTCCTCATCCCTTTTTTAGCAAAACATTGACACTAAATAGCCAAATGCCGCTCAGAGCGCTACTTACGCGCTCTCCATCATCTGCTTTAGCTTTGTTTTCTTTAGATCAGTTCGGTTCAGATCGGTTCTTCTCAGCTTAACTCGGTGTAGCTTAACTCGATTTGACTGGCGTGCCTGTAATTTCGGGTTTGGCCAGAGTCTGCCGCACTGTTTTTGCTCTTTCATAGTTTCAGTTCATTCTTCGTTTCTCAGATACACTAAGGTTTTTGTTTTTATGGTTTATATATTTTTTTGATGACGGCAGTCGCGGTTTGGACTGCATCTGCTGTCGTTATTGCCGTTGCTGCCGCTGGTGATGGTGCCTGATTTTTTTCAAGTTTCGAGGTCTAATCAAAAGCCAAAATCTCAGGTGGCTCGAAAACGTGATGCAGTAGGAACTGAAGATGATGATGATGAGTTTTAGTTCGAAGCGAATCATGACATTTATACGAACCTTACCCAACACGAGCAGCAACCGAATAAGCAACAATAGCACTCCGTTTCGGCAGCGCGTCATTATCACCATCACCAACATATCCGTCGACCTCGAGCTTTTTTATACTCTTAACGCTATTCACTGCGTGTATATAACTTTGTCATGAAATTTGTAAAAAAAAAACAGCGTAGCCGACCACACCATGTATGTGTATATATTCGTGATCAGCTCGACAAGACGAGGTGATTTAGTCATGTCCGTATGTCTGACTGTGAATATACGACCTTCTTCCACTCTTTTCAATCAATCAATGTTAAATTTTGTAGAAACTTTTCTTCTTCTGCAGGAACACTTGAACTGGTAGCCCCCATACAAAAAAAGAAGAACAGAAAGAATGCCATCTTCGGCTTTGCCGATTAGTTTTATGCGCATAGAAAATGTATGTAACATCTAAAAGGAGGCGTAGGAATCAATTGATCTATGTAACCATAAAAGGAGCTTTTTTCGGCTTTGCTGAAACATACATACTAGGGTGTCCCTTATTTTGCAAGGTTGTTATTTTTTAACGCATATGGGCTAGTTTTGTTCAGTCTACTCTAATACACTCCCATGATTATACTTTTCACGTATGTGAAATAGTATATTAACTTTGTCACGGAGTTTGTAACAGATCGAAATATTCATTTCCGACTATACAAAGTTTATATATTCTTGATCAGGAC
Organism: Phortica okadai; assembly: GCA_034638295.1. NCBI lineage: Eukaryota > Metazoa > Arthropoda > Insecta > Diptera > Drosophilidae > Phortica > Phortica okadai. The sequence goes on along the minus strand of CM067848.1, from coordinate 15,202,652 downwards.
GACAAGACGAGTTGATTTAGCCATGTCCGTCTGTCTGTCTGTATGTATTCAAACTAGTCCCTCAGTTTTGAAGCTATCGAGCTGAAACTTTGCACAGAGTCTTAGAATTTATTACGATGAATCATTCGTCGGAACCAGCATGATCAGATTATTGGAACAGGTAGCTCCCATACGAAAAGAAGAAGAAAAGTGAACAAAACTTGAGTCGTTGTATAGAAAACTGTTTCAGCTTTCCAGCTGGATCCGACAAATGAGTTAATCCTACAAATAAAAAGTCTCTATGCAAACTTTTAGCTCGATATCTTCAAAACTGTGGGAAGAGATCGTATATATACAGACAGACGGACATGGCTCAATCAACTCGTGTTGTCGTCCTCAACAACAATATATATACTTTATATAGTCGCGAGCGAATATTTCAATGTGTTACAAACTTCAGCACAAACTTATAATACTGTTCACTAACGTGAAGAGCATAAAACCAGTAAGGGCGGTATAGTCGATTATACTCGACTATATAATACCCTCCACACATGGTAGACTGTGCTACACCCCAAACCTACAAAAACATATTGACCTCACATTGGCCGTTCAAATAGTGTTTAAAATATCAAGAAAATCAGTCCAAAAATGTGGATTTTACGAAAAATTTGAGTTTGCTGGTCTCTGAGGGGTAACCACCAAAATGAGGGAAAAATTGTGGTATGCAGTTGTGTAGAGCTATACATACTGAGGCTACATACCGACTTTCATGTTTGTATCTTTTATAGTTTAGGAGATGCAGTAATTTTAAGTAAAATAAAGTGGAATAGTTAGAAAATTTCAGTTTGTAGGTCTCTGAGGGGTAACCATCAGAAAGAGGAAACATTTGTGGCATGTAGTTTTAAAGATGTATACTTATTGAGCTTGGATACACAATTTCAGGTTTGTACCTTTAATATTTTTGGAGATATAGCGTTTTTTAAAAAACAACTGGGGGAGGGGAAATGCAAAATGTGGTATGCAGTTTTGTAGATCTATACATACTGAGTCTACAAACCGACTTTCATGTTTCTATCTTATCGGGTGTTCAAGTTATAGCACTTTAAAAAAGTGGACGGTGCTGGATGGGCGGAAAGGAGTGGGCGTGGCAAAAAATCCTTCGAACTTGAAGTAGCGCATGAGGGTCTGAACAAAACTGTAGGTATCACCGTACATTCAGACAGACGGACGTGGCTATGTCATCTCGTCTTGTCGTACTGATCAAGAATATACATATGTATATATTATACTTTGTCTGTAAATATCATTGAGATATTGTATTGTATGCAAAACTTTGTTTTTTAAAGATAGACGGATGAAATTAAAGGTATCCGAGTGATATTGTCTTGGCACACCGATTTTATTGCAGAACTTTCCGCTAACTCATACATTTAATGTGTTGACCAGTGATTTTTTTTAGTGTGAACGAGACTTTGTAATAAAATAGGCTTAGTCTGATGTCGATTGTTCGTTGCATTAAAAGAATGCTCTTATAAACGCATTATGCTGAAGCTGTTTCCTATTTAACTAGATCGAGGTGAAACCTTTCAACAGCAATGCCCATTCCCAAATGACATTCAATAAATGTACACAGGCCAAAGTTGAAATTGAGTTACCTTAGTTTGCGTGCCGTGATCCAACGGCAACTAGAAACTGCCAAAAATACACGAGCGGATATCTATCATGTTTTGCTGCTGTTCTACTTTAGTTCACGAATCATTGTGTAAGCTCTGGCGGTGCGATGCTTGCTACATGTACGATCATCTGAATGGCGCATGTGGTGGCCTCAATGTCGGTTGCAACTGTAAATGCTATCGAGCTGTGTCTAGAGTACGAAATGGAGAATGAACATCGTCCTCATCGTTTGCTGTTGCTGCGAATTGAGTAATCGAATGTCAGGTCAGTTGTTGTGAAGTAGTAGCCAGGGCAACTTTTTTCTACGTCACTCACCAATGCCATCTCCGTCGAACACATAACATTTCTGTAATTACACATGATCAATGAAAGATTGCATTCATGCGGAGGTAGTTTTTGTTGTTTGTACTGTTCACGGAGTGAATCGTATTATGAAGTCACAAAGCTTATAACACCCTGAAGGAAACAACTCCAAGCCTCTCCAAGTATTTATATTCCTGATCAGGTCGAGGAAACGAGTCGATTAAAACATATCCGTCTGTATGTCTGTACGATCTCCACCTATAATTTTGAAGCTATCTCTTTGTACTCTTCTTTCGAATGCAGTCAAATCATTAGTCGAGACCGGCATGATTGGGCCACTGAAATCGATAATCCGTATACAAAAAGAAGAAGAACGAGCACAATTTAAATCATTGTATAAAAAGCATTTAAAGATCGATGGCTTAAATTTAAAACGTAATTTTTGTACACACCATAGCTATATATGCTACGCAAATGTTTCTGCAAGTAATGATACGAGCCCTTAAATTGATAACTGCTATAGAGGTCTTTAAATATTATATGAACCACATTTTTTTCTTTTAGCAATTGCCTTGAAAAATAATACTTATTTTATTAGTGAGGCGTGACGACTATCTGGAGTAGCACCGCCCATTTATAGCGGAAATATGGAATTTCCATATTTTTGTAGTACCATGAGCTAGAACAATGAAAATTTTTATGTAGGCTATTGTGAAAAAGACCGAGAAGAGTATTAAATCTTTGGCATGGCCTAAGATAGTTTCTTTCTTTGTTTTTTTTCTTTAGTTACTGTTGTTGTTGAATGTCTGGCTGCGGTTAGTGCATGTCGAGCATCTATCTTTAGGCAAATGTTGTCCTTGAGACTGTCAAACATGACTTGGAAAATTTGGCATCACCCACTTGACTTTTTATACTCTTCACGCAATATTTTATCTTCTAACACAGTAAAAGAAATATTTCCTAATGTATCAACTAAAAACATTTTGCCTTAAATCAACAATGTAAGTTGACTTAGTCATATCCGTTGGTTTGTCTATCCGACTCACTGACTGACTGATTCTCTATCTATTGGTATATATACACGATCTGAACGATTTAAAATTGAATCTAAGTCTTTAGAATCGGTTAAGTCATACAACCACAATTGATAGTACTCAGATATATGTACATATACTGAATATAGTAAAAGAAGTTAATATTATTCCAAACGTTAATTTAACCAATGATACGTAAAGGGCATAAAAGTATAGGCAAAGCCAAACACAGTTTCTTTCGTGTGTAGTTTATGGATCATCGGTGGTAGTAGCAGAGGCAGCAACATTAGCGCCACGAACAGCCGATGGCAACATCGACGATCAACAAACAACATCAACGCCATTCACCTCTTGTTTGTCCGACATGATAGTGAGTGTTTTGGGTACATGCATTGCCAATGACAACAACAGCGAACAGTTCAGAGTCAACATCAGCTCAGCACAGACAAGATAATCATGACTGCACATTGCAAGTTATTTGAGGATGCCGAAAAAAAATCACAAGAAACCAAAAATAAACAGGAAAGCATAAAGCCTAAAATTTTTTATTCCTCGTACCTTTGGGGCTCCCCATGAAATATTAAGTTTCATGTAAAAATATTAAAAACTGAACAAGTAAGGACAGTATAGTCAAGTATTCACAACAATAAATATTGGGAAAAATTCCAATGTTAAATGTCTATGTATATATACCATGCAAACACAAACACTTTATTGCAAAATTTCCTCCTTTATACTTATATTGAAGAACATCAAAAACCATATTTTTGACTGATCGTTCAGGAGCTGTATGCCATAGTCGGTCTATCTACACCATGATATGCTATAGTCGGCCTATCTTGCACAGTATCTGCATTTACATCCAAGAAGAATTATTGAAAAATATTATGTTCACATCTTCAGAAACAAATATTTTTTATTGAATAATACAAGTATAACAAATCTGTCTGAATTAAAATATTTTTGCTAACGATAAAACTGAGCAGTTGGTATTGAAATAGGCGAGCAGACAGATAGATAGACAGATATGGCTATATTAACCCGTCTCATCGTGTTGTTTATAAATAAATATAGTTTATATATGTATTTAGACGTACCTTTTCAGCGTTGCAAACTTCATGACAAAATTAGTTCACTCTTTTTCCAAGAGGATAAAAAGCAAATGTGAGTGAAAAAAGAGCATAGTGCAAAAACATCACTTGTTGTTTCTCTTACTCATTTCCTTTTCGTTGTTCCAAAGGATACACTCACACAAACATAGAAGTGTAAGGAGAAGTGAAGCGTACAACGGTTTTGTACGTTTTTTGATATCAAGCACACCCCCAAAATTAATTTTAATTATTTACCCCTCATCAAGAAAGAAGAGGGGGAAGTAGTAAAAATATAGGTTATATTTTTCAGGGATAATGTAGAATTGTAATGGTGAAACAATCTTTGAAATCGGTCCTGTAGTTATTGAGTTTATTCGTTACACGCTTACAAATCTTTCCTCTTTAGAATATTAGAATAGATAAATCTTCATGTTGGTACTGTTTCACATTTTTTGTCGACCTAATTTCTAATGTGCTGCTTAAATTTAACGAAAATAACTTTTAAGGGAAAATAGGGGGGAAAATCATGGTAAGCCTTTTAAAAAAAGTGAGTGGTACTGATTGAAAGACAAGGAGTGTGCGTGGCGAAAACTCCATCAAACTTGAAGTAGCGCATGTCCATATGTATTTCCCAAATTTCCCGTCTCTGCGTATTATAGTTACCGAGAACAATTGATCGGGCAGACTAATAGACGGACAAACGTACATGGCTAGACTGATATGTTTTGAGTGGTTTAACTTTCCTCCTTCGCATTGTTAAATACACTTGGTCGGTAACAAACTTAATATACCGTGATGTATATGTGCAGGGTATCAATGACAGATTTGCATTTGATATTACGCCGATGATGACGGCATCGTTGCAACAGCAACAGCGTGGTGTGCTTGTGCACCACGTAGTGCATAAGCACACTTCATGCAACAGATCTGTCAGTAACCGCCCCTTGTTTACGTGAGCCTGAATCTCTGCTTATATGGCGACAAAACTGTCTAAGAGTGCTGTGAAAATCGCGCGCTTTTACCTCAGCATTCCGATTGCTCTCTCTATCCTTTATATACCCTTATTCCACTAAAGGTGCCTTATACATGATATGTAATATCTAAACATTTACATTTTGTACATCTTGGCATTCGTTTTTTGTCAAAAACTAAAATTTGACATTTTTATACGCTGTACACACAGTGTGTCAAGGTATATTAAGATTGCTTGAACGAAACTTATGTAACGCATAGAAGAAGGTAAGGTTACCCCATAAAGTATATATATTTTTGATCAGGACGACAAACGTCCGTCTTTCCTTCGGTCTTAACCAATGGTTATCGGAAACTATAAGAGCTAGAGTCTTTAATTTTGGAATATAGACTCGTCCCTCCCAACGAGTTCAACATGTGGGACTTATAGCTCCCATAGGAACGATCGGTCAAAAATTAGGCCTTAGCTTAGAAAACCTTCGATTTCAAAGCTATCACCTCAATCAATAAAGACACACTGAGAATTTTGTGAAGATTGGATAACTATAGAATAGAGCTCCCATAGTAACAACTGGTCAAAAATTTGGCTGTTGTTAGAAACACTTTTTTGTTCTTTAATATTTATAAACAGATGAAACTTTGCAACTATGTGTTTCTATATATCCTCGACCATATGGGCGTGGCACCGCCCATTTATAGAAAAACTTCAAAATGCGATTTCTCTGTGAACTGATGAGATAGAAGATCGCAAAATTAAGTGTAGAATGATTGAATTGCTTTCTATAAAATTAATTAGTAAATGGGCGTAGCTACGCCCCTTTATCTTTGAAAATTATATGATTCTTATTGGAAAAACTATAAGACGGATTTTCCCATAAGAATAATTGGAAAAACGCTTGGAAGAGTATATAAGTTTCGGCAAAGCTGAAAATAGCTCCCTCATTGGATTATCTGATTCTTTGTTGTAAGTGTGACTAGTGTCATCTTTGCAATAAGTGTAATTCGTGTTGCTGTTTTGACATTGTTGTTGTAACGTTTAGAATTTGCAATTTGAATATCACAAGAGAACATGGTCTGGGGTTCATTGCTAAAAAATCTATTGTTTATTTCGTTTTGTAGCATTGCAACAGGATATTATAATGTAGTCACGTTATTTGAAACGCAGAGGATACGGCATTCCAGTTGTATAATATTATGAAATCTTTTTTTTATGAATTTAAATGCGATTATGTCGAAAATTACTGAACAAATGTACTCCTGGACAGAATGATCCGAAATACTTTCCTCACAGAAAACTTTCTGATATTAACTGTCAATGTTAGTAGAAAAACCAGTAAGGGCGTTATAGTCAATTATTCTCGATTATATGACACCCTGTACAATGTAAGAAAAAAATATCAATTTAAATTTAAACAGGTTTTTCTTTTTAAACATTTTTTTCGTCTCCAATTAAGTATGTTAACAACATATTAATCTTTCGATCAGAGCAACATCAATGTTAACACACTATGAACACTTTTGAATTCATAAGTGTAAAAAAGTCTGTTATTGTTCGCAATCGTTCGTGAGGCAAGGCTTGCAGTGGGCATGGCAAAAATTCCTTCAAACTTGATCTACCGTTTGACCAAACGAGTCTGACTTCCAAATTTCAAGTCTTTAGCTCTTTTGAGAACCATTGGTGAATACAGACGGACATGGCTTCATTACATACTAAGTAAGTAGATAGCTTTAAAACTGCATACCACAAAATTCACTTCTTTATGATAAGATGATTTTTGTCGATATTTTACACCTTACTTAAACATTATGCCTAACATTCAACACAAATGGATTTGTAAAATTGTACCTTCCAATTATTTTTTTTTTGGTAAGCGATAACACTACTATGCACTCTGCTAAGTTTGTTAAGGAGTGGCTACTAAATAACGTTGAAATTGTGCTGCCTTATGGTTGGATATTATTGCTGTTGAACGTTTGTGGACGCATATTCCAACAGAATTGAGAAAAATACTCATTCAAAGCAACTTTGACTTAAAAACATCAATTTAAGACATTTGGTCAAATATTACTGAAAAACTCACAAAAAATCTCATAATCTCCATGAACATAATACTCCAAGGCTTTGTCGAAGCTACAGGTTAACAAACAAAATGTTTACAATAAACATTTAATAAAAATGTTTGCAATAAAATAAAAAACCAGTAAGGACGCTATCTTCAGCAAGGCTGAAGCTATAATACTTTTCACGTTGTGTCACTAAAAAACTAAATGAATAGTTTTCATGCCTCCCTAACAACATAACTGTAAGGTTTCAAGTCAATTGGTTAAAAAACAAAAAAGTTTTCCATACAGCGGTTCAAGTTTTGCGATAAGTGGTCGTGGCTACGCTCACTTTGGGTCAAAATAGTTTTCATTCCTCCCTAAGAAGATAACTGTAAGGTTTCAAGTCAATTGGTCAATTTTCGCTAAAAAAAAGGCGTGGGCACGCCCACTTTTGGTCAAAATAGTTTTCATTCCTCCCTAAGAACATAACTGTAAAGTTTCAAGTCAATTGGTTAAAAAACAAAAAAGTTTTCCATACAACGGGTCAAATTTCACTAAAAAAGGGCGTGGCCACGCCCACTTTTGGTCAACATTGTTTTCATTTCTCCCTAAGAACATAACTGTAAAGTTTCAAGTCAATTCGTTGGAAAACAAAAAAGTTTTCCATACAACGGGTCAATTTTTGCTATAAGTGGGCGTGGCTACGCGTGGCTACGCCCACTTTTGGTCAAAATAGTTTTCATTCCTCTCTAAGAACATAACTTTAAAATTTCAAGTCAATTGGTTAAAAAACAAAAAAGTTTTCCATACAACGGGTCAATTTTCGCTATAAGTGGGCGTGGCTACGCGTGGCTACGCCCACTTTTGTTCAAAATAGTTTTCATTCCTCCCTAAGAACATAACTTTAAAATTTCAAGTCAATTGGTTAAAAAACAAAAAAGTTTTTCATACAACGGGTCAATTTTCGCTAGAAGTGGGCGTGGCTACGCGTGGCTACGCCCACTTTTGGTCAAAATAGTTTTCATTCCTCCCCAAGAACATAACTTTAAAATTTCAAGTCAATTGGTTGAAAAACAAAAAAGTTGTCCATACAACGACATGAATATTGCTTCTCTTCCTCTTCTTCATTTTGTATGGGAGCTACCAGTTCCAGATGTCCAATCTCAATGAAACTTTCAGGCATGTAGTCGGACTATGTAGAACTACTATGTTTAAAATTTCAGCACTCTATCATACAAAACAAAAAAGTTTTCCATACAACGATTCAAGTTTTGTTCATTTTTCTTCTTCTTTTCGTATGGGGGCTACCAGTTCCAGTGGTCCGATATGGCTGGATCCGACAAATGAGTTGACTGCACGAATAAGAAGTCTCTGTGCAACATTTCAGCTCGATATCTTAAAAATTGTGGGAGGAGATTGTATATATACAGGCAGACGGACGGACAGACGGACATGGCTAAATCAACTCGTCTTGTCGTCCTGATCAAGAATATATATACTTTATATAGTCGGAAATGAATATTTCGATCTGTTACAAACTTCAGCACAAAGTTATTATACTATTTCACATACGTGAAAAGTATAAAAACCAGTAAGGACGCTATAGTCGAGTATACTCGATTATATAAATACCCTGCACACACAGTAGGCGGTGCAACAACCCAAATCTACAAAAAAAATGTTGATTTGACATCGCCCGATAAAATAGTGCTCAAAATATCAATTAAATTTGTCAAAAAAAGTGGAATCTACGAAAAATTTGAGTTTGTTGGTCATTGAGGGGTAACTTTCGAATAGGGGGGAATTTTGTGGTATGCAGTTTTAAAGATATATATTTACTGAGCTTGTATACAAAATTTCATGTTCATACCTTTATTAGTTTTGGAGATATTGCTTTTTATAGAAAACAACTGGGGGAGGGGAAATCAAAGGGAGGGGGAAAAATTGTGGTATGCAGTTTTGTAGAACTCTTCATGCTGAGTCTACATACCGACTTTCATGTTTCTATCTCTTCGGGTGTTCGAGTTATAACGTTTTAAAAAAGTGGGTGGTGCTGGTTGGGCAGGAAGGAGTGGGCGTGGCACTAAACCATTCAAACTTGATGGAGTGCCAAGCATTACGAGTCTATCCTCCAAATTTCAAGTCTCTAGCTTTTACAGTTTCCGAGATCCATTGGTGAATACAGACGGACGGACGGACGGACGGTCAGACGGACAGGGCTCAATCGATTTCTCTTGTAATCCTGATCGAGAATATATATACTTTATGGGGTCCCCCTCCCCTCCTTCTATGCGTTACATACATTTCGTTCAAACAAACTTAATATACCCTGACACACAGTATGTGCAGGGTATAACCAGTAAGGGCGGTATAGGCGAGTTTTCTCGACAATATAATACCCTGTTTACATGATAGGCGGTGCCGCACCGTCAGTCTACAAAAAAATACTGACCTGACGTCGCCTATTCAAATAGTGTTCAAAATATCAAGAAAATCGGTTAAAAAATGTGTATTTTACGAAAAATTTAAGTTTGTCAACCTCTGAGGGGAAGCCATCAAAAAGGGGGGAAAATTGTGGTATGCAGTTTTTAAAATGTATATTCACTGAGCTTGTATACAAATTTTCAGGGTCGTACCTTTGGTAATTTTGGAGATATAGCAATTTATAGAAAATAACTGGGGGAGTGGAAATGAAAAGAAGGGGGGGATTTAGTGGTATGCAGTTTTGTAGGGCTATACATACTGAGTCTATATATCATTTTTGTATCTCTTTGAATGTTTGAGTTATAGCGATTTAAAAAAGTGGGTGGGTCTGGTTGGGCGGGAAGGAGTGGGCGTGGCACAAAAAAAAAATAAACTTGATCTGCTGCCGAGCATCACGAGTCTACCCTCCAAATTTCAAGTCTCTAGCTCTTATAGTTTCCGAGAACCGTTGGTGAGGACGGACGGACGGACAGACGGACGGACATGGCTCAATCAATTTCTCTTGTCGTCCTGATCAATTAAGTACATTTTTGTTCTCGCTCATAACCCGTCATATTAATTAGAAGATTTAAAGGGTACATGTTTTTTTAATTCTATAAACTTAGCTCTTTTATTTCGTACGCAGGTTATTGTTTTCCTATACTTTGTTACGAAAATATATCAAAATATGTTAAATTTCATTGGGTTATTTTAGTTATTTTTTTGTTCACTGTATGTAGTAACTCATAAATTTTTCATTGAAATATTTAACGAGCTATGAAGATCAATTATACAGCCGTGTATTCTTAAATATACCGTGTTTGATTTAATGAGATTATTCAAAGCCAAATTAAGAGAGCCTTTAATTTCACTGAAGTTTTGCGAATTATTATATTTCAAAGATTGCTAAGAAAAACTTCAAGGAAAATGGAAACAAATGAAAAGTTGCCACAAAGATGTCACTTAAGTAGCGTAAAATGAGATAATAAATACACAAATAAACATATTGATGATCATTAGTTCATGCAAACCGGCTGGCGATTAACAATCGACGATCACCAATCGACGACTCTAACTGCGATGACTGGCAAAGTGGTCATTTGAACTTGAACGAATGTGGGCAACAATTGAGACAGAGATAGAGCATCAGACGACAAAGCAATTGAGCACAGATATTAGCAAGCAGTGCTCATGAACTAAGTCAATGGGAATTATTAGCGTTCCTAATCGTGCTGGTCTGCAGGCTCAGTTTAAGCTTAGGCGTTTATAGCCCGAAATACAGCAACTGGCTGCTGACCTGGTGATGTTTTTTCGATGCTACGAAATTCAAATTTTCTATGGAAACGCTTCTGGTGAACTTGTGCCGCCGCTGCTGCCACTATCGCCCCTTGCTAGTGACTGTCATGCAAACGTGGGAATTTTGCTTGATGGCTCCCAGCGAATGAACGAGCAGCAGAAGCACCGGCACTAACACCGGCTTCATTCTCTGGTCTGCTGTGGTGTAGTGTGCCGATATTGTCGTCGGGCCAAAGGCTCGCATGGGGTAACTAGTTGCAGCACGATTTGCTCGACTCGATTGCTGCAACCGGGCTGCTGCTGTACCAGCGCCTAAGCAATATACATACATACCTCGGCATCGGGTGAGTTTTAGCTGCCGGCTGTCAAACTGCTGCTGTTCTGCCCGCAACCGCCGCCTCCTTCACTGTCGACAACCCTGAAGCCTCTTGGCTATTACTGTTGCTGCCCACTAGTGTCAGTTATCGTGCTTGTCCGGGACTTTGCAGATGCGCACAGCGCAGCGATTATGTAAGAGTGTCGGCAGTTGTGGCAGACATGGCAGCATTACTTTTTTCGCTTCGTTCAGTTCCTTCTTTTTTCTTTTGTTTCTAGTTTTTTCTTCATATCGATTGAATTGGTCGCTAAAGGTCGAAATCAAATCACGAAATAATTGTTACACCAAATAAGTTTTTCTTCTGTGGCCTACTCGCTTCGAGTTTGGGCTTGTATTTAGGTTGCTGTTCGTTTGGCTTTCACAATGTTTGGAGATTAATGCCAACCATTTCCATTGTTCTTTGATCTGCACCTCGAGGAATTCTCACTTCGTCAACTTATTTATACTCTTTATGTAGTGTGTAGTACTTTAACTTTTTCATGAAACTTATGTATGAATATAGTCAAAAACCAGTACAGAACGATATCTTCGGCAAGGCTTTTAAAGGGTAATTAAGGGGGAAGCAAAAATTTTGATAAGCAGTTTTATTTAGCTATGCATGGTTCTATCTCATCTGGTGTTTGAGGTAGATTATTTTAAAAAAATGGGAGAGAAGAAGTGGGCTTGGGGCAGGACCATTCAAACTTGATCTGCTGCCGAGCATTACGAGTCTACTCTCCAACTTTCAAGTTTCTAGCTCAACAAAATGCTCTTGTCGTCCTGATCATGAATATATGTATGCACTTTATGGGCATTTCAAAAAAAGCACCCCTCTTCTGAAAATCTTTCAGTTACCGATGATACTAAATAAGCCAAATATAGACAAACCATTAAGAACGCTATCTTCCGCCCTGCAGAAAATTAAATACTTATCATGCCCTTTTTTTGTGGCACGCCCATTTTATTGTTGGAATCTTATTTCTTTAATTCTTAACAGCCTACATACCAATTTTCATTGTTATAACTCATAATGTTCCATCCTCATTATGTTATGCTTTTTTTTCTCAGACATGTCTGCTCTCTCTTCTGTTAATATACTGTATACCGTAAAGTTATACTTTTGCAAATAGAGTACTTTTTGAATTTTGCTCATAGTTTTCTGTTTTGTGCAGTCAATCAGTCGAACAAATAGAGGACGAAGAAGAGAAGCAACTATAAGTCGTTGTACGAAAATATTTTTTGGTTCCGTATAAATTTACTTGAAAGTTAAGATTTATATATGTATCTTCTTAGTGCGGCGTGAAAAACATTTTATCTAATCATGGACGTGGCACCGCCCACTTCCTTCGTAAATCATGTATTTTCATATCTATGGATCCCAATGAGTTACAACAATGTTTTTATACCCTGTACAAGGGTACATTAGTTTTGTGCACGACGACAAAGTATGTAACTCCTTAAAGGAGACATCTCCGACCATACAAAGTATATATTTTTGATCAGTATCGAAAGAGAAGTCGATTAAGACATGTCCGCCTGTCCGTCTGTCTGTACAAATGCGTCGATCTCGGAAACAATAATAGACAGAACCAAAATTGTTACCTCGGGTAAAAAAATTACAAAAGTACTATTTTCTCGGTTGATAAGAACACCAAATTTGAAATGTGCTGACCTGAAACTCAAAAAGATAAAATAGACCATTAAGGATTGGAGTCGACAGTAGTCGACTTCGACATACCCTGCACCTTCAATAAGTAAAAGCTGTAATAGGTCGTTGCGTTATTTTATTGATATGGGGTTCAAGTCAGCTATATACACTCTAAATTTGGTGTTCTTATCTCAAAAGAGAACCCAGAAAATACGACTTTTGTAATATTTTACCCGAAGTAGCTTCAGTTATTTGCCCCTCACCCCTAAACTAAGTCAAAAATGGGGAAAACAAAATAAACTTGATCTGTGCAATGAATCACAGAATCGAACTGCGAAAAGATTTTGGTTCTATCTATTATAGTTTCCGAGATCGACGCGTTCATATAGATGGACGGACGGACATGGCTATATCGACTTCTCTTTCGATACTGATCAAGAATATATAAACTTTGTATAGTCGGAGATGTCTCCTTTAAGGTGTTACTTACATTGTCGACGTGCTCAAAACTAATATACCCTTGTACCATATGGTACAGGGTATAAAAATGGGCCACGTAGAAATTTAAAATGCTTATATCTCGTGAACCATGTAACATACAGGAATGACATTTGGTGTGTATGATATTGGGATAGAGTGTAACAAGATTCAGTCATAATATGGGCGTCGCCACGCCTACATATTGCCAAAATAGGAAAACGTTATATCTTTGGAACCAATTGGTCTAGAAGAATAAAAATTGGTATGTCTGAAATTGAATGGAAATGGCATCGGTTTTGAGTGGAAAGTGGGCGAAGCAACGCCCTTTTACAGCCGTTACAAACTAAAGGTAGAGGGTATGTCGAAGTCGAGTACTGCCGACTCCAATCCATACTGGTTATACTCTTGCAAGAGTATATTAACTTTGTCATGAAGTTTGCAACGCAGAGAAGGAGACATCTCCGACTATATAAAGTATATATATTCTTGATCAGCTCGACGAGACGAGTTCATATAGCCATGTTCGTCTGTCTGTCTGTCTGTTGCGATGCGAACTCCTCCTAGAATTTTAAAGATATCAAAAAAATTTAAATGCAGAAAATTTTCTTTTCATCGCACGCGTTTGTATGTAAAATCCAGCATGATCAGATAACTATAGCATATAGCTGCCATAGGAACGATCGGTCAAAAATTAGGTTTTTGCTCAATAAACTCTTTAATTTTTAAGCTATCGCCTCAATTTTTTGCACAAGAACATCTTGGACGTAAATTAAGACGCACTGCAAAACTGGTGAAGATCGGATAAATATAGCATATAGCTCCCTTAGGAACAATCGGTCAAAAATTCGGTTTTTGTTAGAAAAACTTTTTTGTTCTTAGATATAAACGGATAAAACTTTGCAGTTATGCGTTTTTATGAATCCTTGACCATATTCCAAAGTTTCGTAAAAATCGTGGCACCGCCCATATAGAGAAAAACTTAAAAAATGTGATTTCTCTGTAAGCCGATCAGATATAAGATCGCAAAATAAAGTGTACAATGATTGCAATGTATTTGTTAAAAAAAATAAGAAAATGGGCGGGACTACGCTCCTTTACTTTATAAAAGTATATGATTCTTATTGAGAAAACTATAAGACATATTTTCCAATAAGAATACTTGAAAAAATGCTTGCAAGAGTATATAAGTTTCAGCAAATCTGAAAATAGCTCCCTTACTGGTTTTTTGTTTCAAATACAAATGAAATGAACTTTCGAATTTATTTGGAAGTTAATCAGGACAACAAGACGAGTTCATATAAACATGTCTTTCTGTCTGTATATGTACAATCTCTTAACACCGTTTTGAAGTTATGAAGTTGAATTTTCACTGATAGTTTTCTTTTTGAGCGATCAACTTATTTGTCAGAATCAGCATGCTAGGACCACGGGAACTAATAGTTCCCATATAAAAGAACAAGAAAAACCAATAAGGACTTTTAAGAAAGGAGTATACACACACGTGCAGGGTATTATATTGCAGAAGATGCCACACCCCAAATCGACAGTAAAATATTTATCAGGCATCACCCATTCAAATAGTGTTCAAAATGATAAGCAAATCGGTCTTGAAATATGGAATTTAGAAAAATTTGAGTTAGTTGGTTTTTGAGGGGTAATCATCTGAAATTTTAGGTTCGTATCTTTTGTAGATATGAAGATATAGCCATTTTAAGAAAAACTTGTGAAGAAGAAATGAAGGGGGAGGGCAAAAATTGTGGTATACAGTTTTGTAGAGCTATACATATTGAGTCTACGTACTAACTTTCATGTTTCTAACTAATCAAGTCTTCGAGCTAGAAGCCTTTTAAATAAGTGGGCAATGCTGGTAGGGCGGGAATGAGTACGCTTGACCAAAACTCCTACAGACTTTAAGTAGCAAATTTGAAGTCTCTAGCTATGATGGTTTCCAGGAACCATTGGTGAGAACAGACGAACAGGCGGACGGACAGACGGACTGACATGGCTATATCAATTTGTCTTGTCGTCCTGTTCAAAAATAAATACATACATAGATATGATAGATATTTCACAACTAGTAGTTGTTTTAGACCAAATGTCTGACAGTATCATTGAGATCAGACCACTGGATCTGCTACCTACCATACAGAATAAACAAGATGAAGTGAAGCAAATGTACTTCGTTGTTTAACCAATTGACTTAAAACTTCATACTTATGTTCATAAGAGGGCGTTAAATATATTTTCTAATCCGTCCACTTATAACCAAAATTAATAGTTTCCATGACTCTGGAAGCCAATGAAGTATAACAATGAACACTGGTATGTAGACTATTAAGTCAAAGATAGCGTTCTAATTGGTTTTACTTACACATTTTCGCTTTATACCAGATAATATGATATTATACTATTTATATATCATATAATAAATCAACAAACAAAATGAGTGTATCTAAATGAGTGCAAATATGAATGTGTGACAACGATGACCACAACAACAATAACGGAGAGGAAGAGAAACAATGAATGATGTCGAATGAAACGAACGAGTAAGTGAAAATGCGAAAATTCATTCATTAGCTGTAAAATATCACAGCGCAAATGATCGTGTCGTGGCAATATATTGAATGGACTGTACAACGACAACATATGTACATACTGTTGTTGTTGTTGATGCTGATCTTGTTGTTGTTACTGGTGCCGATGTTAACGTTGGACATGGCCACTTATGCCGCGGGTGAGACAGCAGTTTATGTCGCCCAACCTGTTCATAATGTTGTTGGTTCACAGTGTGCAAGGCCTTTTAAATTTAACAAAACCAAAGTTTGTATTCGATGTCTTTGACATTGTCCGAATCCAAATAATGTCCTATTGTTCTAAACATGTGTATAGTGATTCATTTATGAATGAATAATACTTATGTATGTAGAAGAAAACTAATTGTGCAGGAACAAATAATTTCAATAATAACAAATATTGTGGAAATAAATCTAATATATTTGATAAAAGCTTAACGCATTTTAAGAAACATATAATGTATGAATGTGTTAATATCGCGTGAAACGACTAATGTTTATATCGAGAGAACTACGCAGGTGCCTTAATAGTCGTTATAAGCAATTTTAACTGTTCATTGTATACATACACATGTTGTAAAAAAGAAAAAATCTTTAAACAGAGCCTTTGAAAAATTATTTAGACTGGTAATCTTTTCACATCACAGCTTCTTCTATGTCTACAGACATTCGCACAAATCAAGCTCAACCCCAGGAGTAAAACTGACCCTTGGGTGTAAAATTGAATTTTATATGTTATTGAGTTAAATATATTTCACTGGAAAAATTGACTGTGCCATATTTTATGAACCTTACTAGTTACAGAAATAAACTCCAACTGGAACGCCAACTTGCTAATAGAGCAAAAGAGTTTTTTTTTGTCACTATCACCACGGTCCCTTGTTTGAAATAAAGTGAATGTATACTGTTAAAATTAAAACAAACGTGAATATCACGAATCGCACTTAAAGCAAGAGCATGAGCCAATGCTGCATTTTAAAGTCGTAACTAATGCAAGTTTATCCAAATCAGTTTTCGCATTCGCGTCGGTCGTCATAGCGTTGCAGCAGCTAAACTCTTCGTCGGAGTTAGAAACAAATTCGCAATGATTTGAGCGACGCTTTAATAAAGAATTATTGCGTTTATTGTAAACGTCTCTAATTATGGTTCATTAATCAATAAAATTGTTTAAACCTCTTAGTCTTTTTGCCAGAATGCCATGCTTCCGATATTTACGAGTGTGTAGTGACAGCTGAGAGCTGCACTACCTGGTGCAGACACCAATTCGAGCTTTTGACTCTCGGGTAAGTAACCTAGCAGCGAGGAAGCGTATTGAAATCTTAGTGGGAAGTAATGAAGAATGACCGAGCCAGTAACTAAGCAAACGAACGAGTGAACGAACAGAAGAACATTATGTTTATAGATGCTACACGATGTGTGCGCCCAATGATTGTAAGTAAATATTGAATCGAGTATCTATGTGTGTTCATGACAATGTTTTTATACTCTTTACGCAGTGAATAGTATTATAAGTTTGTGCTGAAGTTTGTAACACATAGAAATATTCACATGCGACTATATAAAGTATATATATTCTTGATCAGGACGACAAAACGAGTTGATTTTGACATGTCCGTCTGTCTGTATATATACGATTTTCCACAGAGACTTAGTTTTTGTGCGATCAGTTCATTTGTCGGAACCGGCCATGTCGGAACACTGGAACTGGTAGCCCACATACGAAATGAAGAAGAAAAACAAATTTGAATCGTTGTATGGAAAACTTGTTACTTTTGTAAGATAGACGGCTCAAATTTCAAACATAGCAAAACTGCTAAAATATAGTCCGACACAATGCTTGAAAGAGATCGGGCAACTGGAGCTGGTACCTGCCATACAAAATGAAGAAGAGGAAGAGAACCAAGATTAATGTCGTTGTATGGAAAAATTTTTTGTTTCTTAATCAATTGACTTAAAACTTCACACTTTGTATCTTCTTTGGGAGGCATGAAAACTATTTTGACGAAAAAATAATTTGCATATCTCCGGTACCCAATGAGCAAAAACAATGAAAATTGGTATATAGGCTAATAAGATGAATAGAAATTAGATTCAAAGGGCGCGAAGAGTATATAAGCTTCAGCCTTCCTTACTGGTTTTTATTACTCTTCACTCAAAGAGTAGTATTTTAATTTTGTCATGAAATTTGTAACACCCAGAAGGAAAAATCTCTGACCGTATAAAGTATATACATATATTCTAGATCAGCAAAACAAAACGAGACCGTCTGTCTGCATGTATACGATCTCCTCCGACAGGTTCGAAGCTGTCGACTAAAAATTTTGCAGATAGTTTTTTTTTTTTGTTGGCTTCTGATATACCAGCAAGGTACGAACCCTACACAGAGAAAAAAGACCGGTCTGAGAACAGCACAGATTGTACTTGAATCAACAACAGACCAAATTAAGTTGTAATTGGTCTAAATGTTCTCGAAATAAGTAAGATTCGTACTAAACATCAAAATCGACACCAGAATGGATTTGAATCAACTACAAATTGTCAATTCATACACATTTTATACTTTAAACAAAACAAGAACACAAAAATTTAAACCGAAACCAAACAAAGTTGAAACCAGTAAGGACGCTATCTTCAGCAAGGCTGAAGCTATAATACTTTTCACTTTGTGTCACTATAAAAAAAACTAAATGAATAGTTTTCATGCATCCCTAACAACATAACTGTAATGTTTGGTTAATTGGTTAAAAAAACAAAAAAGTTTTCCATACAGCGGTTCAAGTTTTGCGATAAGTGGGCGTAGCCATGCCCACTATTGGTCAAAATAGTTTTCATTCCTCCCTAAGAACATAACTGTAAAGTTTCAAGTCAATTGGTTAAAAAACAAAAAAGTTTTCCAAACAACGGGTCAATTTTCGCTATAAGTAGGCGTGGCTACGCCCACTTTGGGTCAAAATAGTTTTCATTCCTCCCTAAGAACATAACTGTAAAGTTTCAAGTCGATTGGCTAAAAAACAAAAAAGTTTTCCATACAACGGGTCAATTTTCGCTATAAGTAGGCGTGGCTACGCCCACTTTTGGTTAAAATAGTTTTCATTCCTCCCTAAGAACATAACTGTAAAGTTTCAAGTCAATTGGTTAAAAAACAAAAAAGTTTTCCATACAAAGGGTCAAGTTAAGTTATAAGTGGGCGTGGCCACGCCCACTTTTGATCAAAATAGTTTTCATTCCTCTCTAAGAACATAACTGTAAAGTTTCAAGTCAATTGGTTAAAAAACAAAAAAAGTTTTCCATACAAAGGGTCAAGTTAAGCTATAAGTGGGCGTGGCCATGCCCACTTTTTATCAAAATAGTTTTCATTCCTCCCTAAGAGCATAACTGTAAAGTTTCAAGTCAATTGGTTAAAAAACAAAAAAAGTTTTCCATACAAAGGGTCAAGTTAAGCTATAAGTGGGCGTGGTCATGCCCACTTATTATCAAAATAGTTTTCATTCCTCCCTAAGAGCATAACTGCAAAGTTTCAAGTCAATTGGTTAAAAAACAAAAAAGTTTTCCATACAACGGGTCAATTTTCGCTATAAGTAGGCGTGGCTACGCCCACTTTTGGTTAAAATAGTTTTCATTCCTCCCTAAGAACATAACTGTAAAGTTTCAAGTCAATTGGTTAAAAAAACAAAAAAGTTTTCCATACAGCGGTTCAAGTTTTGCGATAAGTGGGCGTAGCCATGCCCACTATTGGTCAAAATAGTTTTCATTCCTCCCTAAGAACATAACTGTAAAGTTTCAAGTCAATTGGTTAAAAAACAAAAAAGTTTTCCATACAACGGGTCAATTGTCGCTACAAGTGGGCGTGGCTACGCCCACTTTGGGTCAAAATAGTTTTCATTCCTCCCTAAGAACATAACTGTAAAGTTTCAAGTCGATTGGCTAAAAAACAAAAAAGTTTTCCATACAACGGGTCAATTTTCGCTATAAGTAGGCGTGGCTACGCCCACTTTTGGTTAAAATAGTTTTCATTCCTCCCTAAGAACATAACTGTAAAGTTTCAAGTCAATTGGTTAAAAAACAGAAAAGTTTTCCATACAACGGGTCAATTTTCGCTATAAGTAGGCGTGGCTACGCCCACTTTTGGTTAAAATAGTTTTCATTCCTCCCTAAGAACATAACTGTAAAGTTTCAAGTCAATTGGTTAAAAAACAAAAAAAGTTTTCCATACAAAGGGTCAAGTTAAGCTATAAGTGGGCGTGGCCATGCCCACTTTTTATCAAAATAGTTTTCATTCCTCCCTAAGAGCATAACTGCAAAGTTTCAAGTCAATTGGTTAAAAAACAAAAAAGTTTCCCATACAACGGGTCAATTTTCGCTATAAGTAGGCGTGGCTACGCCCTCTTTTGGTTAAAATAGTTTTCATTCCTCCCTAAGAACATAACTGTAAAGTTTCAAGTCAATTGGTTAAAAAACAAAAAAGTTTTCCATACAAAGGGTCAAGTTAAGTTATAAGTGGGCGTGGCCACGCCCACTTTTGATCAAAATAGTTTTCATTCCTCTCTAAGAACATAACTGTAAAGTTTCAAGTCAAAAAAAAGTTTTCCATACAACAACGTGAATATTCCTTCTCTTCCTCTTCTTCATTTTGTATGGGAGCTACCAGTTCCAGATGTCCAATCTCAATGAAACTTTCAGGCATGTAGTCGGACTATGTAAAACTACTATGTTTAAAATTTCAGCACTCTATTATACAAAACAAAAAAGTTTTCCATTCAACGATTCAAGTTTTGTTCACTTTTCTTCTTCTTTTCGTATGGGAGCTACCTGTTCCAATAATCCGATCATGCTGGTTCCGACGAATGATTCATCGTAATAAATTCTAAGACTCTGTGCAAAGTTTCAGCTCGATAGCTTCAAAACTGAGGGACTAGTTTGCATACATACAGACAGACAGACAGACAGACCGACAGGCAGACGGACAGACGGACATGGCTAAATCAACTCGTCTTGTCGTCCTGATCAAGAATATATACACTTGGCCCTCGCTTAACATGGGGGTTACGTTCCAAGAAAACATCGTGTTAAGCGAAATCGTGTTAAGCGAAACATGGATTCAGTACAAAATAAGGAGTTACGTTCCCGAAATTCAAAATTGGGCACAAAAACATTTTTTATACCCTGTACACATACTGTGTATCAGGGTATATTGTGTTTGTTTGAGCGAAATGTATGTAACGCACAGAAGGAGGGCAAGGGGACCCTATAAAGTATATATATTCTTGATCAGGACGACAAGAGAAATTGATTGAGCCATGTCCGTCCGTCTGTCCGTCCGTCCGTCCTCACCAACGGTTCTCGGAAACTATAAGAGCTAGAGACTTGAAATTTGGAGGGTAGACTCGTGATGCTCGGCAGCAGATCAAGTTTATTTTTCTTTGTGCCACGCCTACTCCTTCCCGCCCATCCAGCCCCACACACTTTTTTAAATCGCTATAACTTAAATATCCAAAGAGATAGAAACATGAAAGTTGGTATGCACACTCAGTATGTATAGCCCTATACATCTTAAAAATTGCTTATCACAAACTTCCCCCTCTTTGATGATTACCCCTCAGACGCCTACAAACTTAAATTTTTTGTCCACATTTTTTGATCGATTTTCTTGATATTTTGAACACTATTTGAATAGGCGACGTCAGATCAATATGTTTCCGTAGATTGAGGATGTGGCACCGCCTACTGTGTGTGCGGGGTATTATATTGTCGAGTATACTCGATTATACCGCCCTAACTGGTTTTTATTACAGATAAGTATGGTTGGTTCTTGATTCAAGTAAAATGTAAACTTATTTCCAAAACAACATTGACTCGGATTAAGTTTTGTTGGTATCATATTAAGCTTAAACTGTTCTTGAAAATGTAACAAAATTTACTCAATTCAAGATTTTTTGTACTTAAAAATAGTGCTTGGATTGACAACATTTTACTTGATTTGACAACATTTGTGCTTGACGGACTTTCAACACCGAATTGTGTCAATTTAAGTACAATGTACTTGAATTTTTTTCTCTGTGTGCGAAGTTTTTAGATCCTGATATAGTACAGTCGAAGTCATAAGTTTCCATATCTGAAGAACCCAGTCAGCTACAACAATTGTTATTGGTACGCAGGCTGTCAAGATAAATGGAAATGAGATTCAACCAAGGCCAAGGCCAAAGTCAACTTCTTACCATTTTTACTGTTTTGCTGTTATTATCTCAATTTTTCTTCATAAGAATCGCAATAATATATGCGTTTTTAGTGTCGGTCAAAATTATATTGTAAATGTTTGGAGTTTTAGCAGCGTCGCCTACTCACCTACCTTTGTCACTCCGAAACGTGGTATGATTCACTCGCGCCAACAAGCGTTGTGAGTTTTCTGTTTATCTTTGTAGACACGTAACACTTATGGCCTGTCTTCTTCTCTTTAGTTTTATGTATTAAAACTAACTACGCAAATAGAGGAAAAATTGTCTCATAATTGTATTCCATGGTTCAGTTCAGTCAAATAAGTTGAAGTTAATTCCATTTCAGTTCCGCTGATGTTTCTTATCACGCATGTTGTAATGGTTTCGGTTATGGTTCTGTTATTGTTGCTTTTGTATCTGGGCTGCTTTGTTCCCTTGTACCGTTGAAACATTGACAAGCAGTGCAAGCGCATATGATAACAACGAAGTTAGTCCAGTTAGCGCTTCACTGAATACGTTGTCTTTGCTCTGTTCAACTTACTTACCGTTTACTTCAGTTCACCTTATTATTCTAGACACTTTACGCTTTACTTATGCCGCCTTTCACGGCTTCAAGAGCGTTGACGACCACGTTGATGACTTTAGTGTCTTGTCAAAACCAAGCGACAGTCAAGTAATTCCTGCATGTTGTCATCTTCGCCTTAATGTTGTTCTTACATTTATTTCTGATGTTGTCTAGCGTGCTTTACCGGCATGAAATTGGTTTAACCCATTGGTCACTATCATAAGGGGGAAGGGACGTGAGGAGGTTGGTGCTAGGGTAACAGACCGTTTGCTTGCGCGCTCGAGCGCTTCAAAGTGCATTAACTCACTCGTAAAAAAAGTCGAGAGTGACCTATCGAGCTCGTCATGAGCCGACACTTTAAATGTATTTATATTCATTACACAATAAGTAAAACTAGCTTACCTTAAGCATAACCTTACATTGGTTTATTGTATTGCATCCTTCGCCGTTGTTCTAAATACATTTTAAAACAGAAAGGAAGTCATTTGCGGCTTTGCCGAAGCATACATCAGCATATACTTTTGCAAACTTGATTAAAGTATATTTATTGGACATTTTTATACCCTTTACCTTATGATACAAGCACAGAGAAAAAAATTCAAGTACATTGTACTTAATTTGACACAATTCGGTGTTGAAAGTCCGTCAAGCACAACTGTTGTCTAATAAAGTAAAATGTTTTCAATCCAAGCACTATTTTTAAGTACAAAAAATCTTGACTTGAGTAAATTTTGTTACATTTTCAACAACAGTTTAAGCTTAATATGATACCAACAAAACTTAATCCGAGTCAATGTTGTTTTGGAAATAAGTTTACATTTTACTTGAATCATGAACCAACCATACTTAAACTGTAACAAAAAAAAAAACTTATACCGAGACCTTTTTGTTCTTAAAACAAGTGAATATTGTTCGAGACCACATCCACTTTTTCGTTCAAGTAAGTTTACGTTGTTCTTGAATCAATGCTCAGTAGTTTTACAAACTTTTTCGGTTATTATCTCAATTTGATTGACTTTATTTTATATAAGTAATTGTTACAGTTAGTTTAATAAACATTTAAACAACATATAAATAGTATAATTAAATGGTAATTGGTGATTATTTATATAATAAACAGTAAGACTTTGGTGTACCAGGGGATTTGAACCTCTCACCTTCCGTTTCGTAGGACAACACACTAAGCTCTGAGCCACAGGAAGCGACATAGGAACATTTGATATTTCATAAATTTTATTTCTTGAAAACATTTTTGTTCCAAGAGAACAAAAAATATTTAGCAAACAAAAAAACTCTGGTCTGGGGTTTGAACCTCATACCTTTGGTATCATAGTTAAACACACTAAACTCTGAGCTACAGCATGTATAGATTGTACTTGAATCTACAACACACCAAGTTAAGTTATAATTGGTCTTAATGTTCTCGAAATAAGTAAGATTTGTACTTAACACCAAAGTCGACACCAAAATGGATTTGAATCAACTACAAAATGTCAATTCATACACATTTTATACTTGAAAACAAAACAAGAACACAAAAATTTAAGCGGAAACCAAGCAAACTTGCAATGACAACGCTCTCTTCTTATACATTTTTTCTCTCTTACTACTTTCAACAAAAATGTTAAAACAATTAAAATTTATCAAATACCATATGTTTCTATGTTGCTTGCTGTGGCTCATAATCTAGTGTGTTTGACTATGATACCGAAGGCATGAGGTTCAATCGCCTGTAAGGCCAGAGTTTTTTTGTTTACTAAATATTTTTTGTTCTCTTGGAACAAAAATGTTTTCAATAAATAAAATTTATGCAATATCAAGAGTTCCTATGTCGCCTCCTGTGGCTCAGAGCTTAGTATGTTGTCCTATGAACGGATTGTAATAGGATCAAAAAGGACACCAAAGTCTTAATGTTTTTTATGTAAATAATCACCAATTACTAATTTAATTATAATATTTATATGTTTATGTTTATTGAATTAACAGTAACAATTATATAAGTATACTCGACAATATAATACCCTGCACACACAGTAGGCGGTGCAACACCCCAAATCTACAAAAAAAATTTTGATTTGACATCGCCCGATCAAATATTGTTCAAAATTTCAAGTAAATCGGTCAAAAAATGTGGAATTTACGAAAAATTTGAGTTTGTAGGTCATTGAGGGGTAACTATCAAAAAGAGGGGAATTTTCTGGTATGCAGTTTTTAAGATACGTATATACTGAGTTTGTCTACAAAATTTCAGGTTCGTATCTTTAATAGTTTTGAAGATACAGCCATTTTAAGAAAACAACTGGGGGAGGGGAAATGAAGAGGAGGGGGAAAAATTGTGGTATGCAGTTTTGTAGTGCTACTTATACTGAGTCTACATACCGACTTTCATGTTTCTTTCTCTTTGGATGTTTGAGTTATAGCGTTTTAAAAAAGTGGGCGGTGCTGGATGGGCGGGAAGGAGTGGGCGTGGCACAAAACCGTTCAAACTTGATCTGCTGCCGAGCATCACGAGTCTACCCTCCAAATTTCAAGTCTCTAGCTATTATAGTTTCTGAGAACCATTGGTGAATACGGACGGACAGACAGACAGACGGACGGACGGACAGACAGACGGACGGACATGACTTAATCAATTTCTCTTGTCATCCTGATCAAGAATATATATACTTTATATAGTCGCAAGTGAATATTTCTGTGCGTTACATACATTTCGCTCAAACAAACACAATATACCCCGATACACAGTATGTGTACAGGGTATAAAAATTGAGATAATAACAGAAATAGTTTTCGTTCAAGTAGGTTAACATTGTTCTTGAATCAAGGCCCAACAGTTTTGCCAAATATTTAGTCGGTTCTTGATGCCAGTAAAATGTTCACTTCCTTTAAGAACAAAAAGGTCTCGGTGTCATAATAAGCTTAAACCGTTGTTGAAAATGTAACAAAATTTACTCAATTCAAGATTTTTTGTTCTTAAAAATAGTGCTTGAATTGACAATGTTTGACTTGGTTTGACAACATTCGTGCTTGACGGACTGTCAACACCGAATTGTGTCGATTTAAGTACAATGTACTTGAATTTTTTTTCACTGTGTATACTTATGATAAATTTCATGTTTATTAATGTTAATTTCCTTTAATATCCCCCTAGGACCTTTAAGGCCTTCTAATTTGGTTCCGCATGCCTTATAAGTAAGCACAAAAGTGCTTTTTAAACCTTACGATTCAAATGGATTTTGCCATATGAGTGATCGCTTTTTCCATGATAGTTCCCTTACAGGCTCCTTTCAAAAAGAAGGCGAATGATATGATAGTTCCCTTACATACTCGCTGCAAAAAGCAGCGAGATGCAAGGCTAGTCCCCTTACATACTCGCTGCAAAAAAAGCTGAACGGAAGGTCTTGTTGTAACACGAAGTATGTACGAACATTTTAGTTTTATCATACATGATGTACTGTTCTAAATCTGTACTGTTCTTTAATTAAAATTCTGTTAATATGTTAACAGCTTGCTTTTTATCAGCCAGACTTCGTGGGTTCGAATCCCACTCAAGGAAGAAAAAAAATATAAAAAAGTATTGTAAAGAACAAATTTATTCTGTGGTCAGCTGAGAACCAGCACAATCTTCATGAGTCATCTTCATTGCATATGCAACAGTAATATTAAGGCTATCCTATCTTCGTCTATCTCTTTGCTATTTTTCTATTAAATTTAAAACTACAAACTAATTTTATATGATACACCCCGGCCTTTGTGGGATTCGATCCCAGAGTCTTTGGATTGAAAGCCGGCACTCAACCAACTCGACTAAAAATATCATTGAAATTTCGTAAATACTATATTATATAAGCTACAATTTAGCTAGAGAACAACATTTTAGTTTCCTACTAACTCAAGCCCAAAAACAAAGTTACTTTGTGTTTTACATCATCGGCTACTCCTTACCATCTCGCTTCACAAGCCCTCCTAAATCAGGTTACCCTTCTCTTCTCGCTTCTAAATGAAGCATTATGGAATGATCTGGTTTGAAGTAATATATCCGAATACCGAGTCTAACTTCGCGTTTTTCAGTCATCGGCTACTCCTTCCCATCTCGCTTCTGAAACCTATCAAAATAAGGTGTCCCTTTCCTTCTAGCTTCTAAAAAAGCTGAAGGGAAGGTGCTTCAAGTTCGCTATAAAAATAGGAGTTTTAGAAGGGTTCGGTTCAAATTAAAATTGTTTGACTCAAACTTGATGACGTAAAAGCCCTTTCATGCTTGTTTCAAAACCCCTTACAATTTAAACGGTTCACACTAAGCCTTAAAACAAGGCGTTTTGAAGCGCTTTTTTGTCAGTATTTTTTTTCCCCCTGTTGGGAAGGTGATTTGGAAAGCCTTCTTCGTTAGGGTAAGGATAGTTTTCCTTCTGGGATTTCTTGGAAAAATATTTAGTATCTGTACAACGTTTATCTTTGAAATAATGTCTGGGTGAATGTGTAATCCAGTCAATCCATTTAGACAATATTTTATCATGCAACACCAAAATGATGCTGTCAAGCGGCTTAAGGTGGCAATATTAAGAATTTTGAATAATTGTTGATTCAATTTTCACAATCCAAATGATAGATCACCGGAACATGTCGGAACATTTCCACGAAAGAAATTCTATTGATCGTTATTACAAACAATAAGTTAATTTATGTATGTAGTTGGTATCTATAGAAATAAGTGGTCGAATAACAAGGTAACGATGTTAGGAAAACTTTAACTCAATTATACGCTTTGCTGTTCACTAAACTTCTCTTCTTTTGCCGCTTATTGGCATCAACGTCGTGCAACAAGCGAGGAAGTCATGACTAAGTAACCACGAAACAATAAAATGTCATATGTTATTTCCTCTTCTTATTAAAAAAAAAAAACAAATACAAACATACAAACGCAATGAAAATGACAAAATAACAAATAAACTTGGGCTTTGTCGATTATTTAATACGCTTCACGTAGCATTTCTTTAAACTTTATATAAATATATGTATTTATATAAATATCAACTAATATTACTGTATAAAACATATTAATGAGAACCACGCCTTTAATATATCTTTATGCATAACAGTGTTGAAGATTTCGAGATAAAGATACCATGGGCGCTTTCACGCCCATTTGGCTTTGAACTTTGCCAGTTCAATATTTAACATCGCAAAGAGATAGATGGACAGAAAGAATTTTTTTATAAGCCTCAAGATGATACATTTTATAGCCTTAGATCTACTGTATTAGAAAAAGAGTTGTGATGCTGCATGGAAAGTATTACAAGTAAATGAACTAACAAGCAACCATTAACAACGCTATCTTTGGTCTTGCCGAAGATTACATATTCTTCAGGCCGTATTTTTTGTGCCACGTACATTTTTTTATTGAAATCTTGTTTCTCTTTATCTTAGCCTTCATTTTGCTATAAGTCAACGGTACCATGCCCATTTTTGAATTGAAATCATTTTTATTCCTCTCAAAAACATAAGTATGAAATTTAAAGTAAATTCCAATAGTCTGATTTCGCCGATTCCGAGCAATGACTTGACTCCAAAAAAATATGAACCTTTGCAAAGTTCCAGGTTTATAGTTTTAAAACTGTGTAGATCGTATATTCACAGTCAGGCAGGTGGGCATGGCTAATTTAACTATTCTTGTCGAGCTGATCAAGAATGTATATACTTAGTGGCGTCGGTCATGCCATATTTTGGATGTTAAAAACTTTATAACAAAGTTATATACTATTCACTGCGTGAAGAGCATACAAAAAATAAGAAAGTTCATGCACTATTTTATAATACTCTTGCAAGCTTATGCATGCTTAACACTTACTGACTACTGACTGAATACAGAAAAACAATTTGTGCGCACAAAAGAAAGAAAGGTTCCAATTACTTTGATTACGCCTAGGCAAAGATAAAAATCATGCCCATGAAGAGGGGCACCCGCAACACATGCCCGCTTCAGAGAAAGGTAGACGTATAACGTATAAATACAAACAGACAAATAGAGTGACGGCGGGTAAAATCGAGCAGCCAAATTTGTCAAAACCACGATTACCCAATGATTCTCCTTGTTTACTGACTTACATACATATTGTAACTCGCTCGCTAGCTCATTTCTTCGAACGACAAAGCGTGAAACGATGAGTTGAATTTTCATACAGATCGGCACGAGTTGCCTCAGTTACAGATGCAAAGATACACAGATACATATGAGCAGAAATGGATGGTTGAATGAGATACATGAAACCTAGCCGCTGTCGCTGTCGCTGTCTAAGACCAAGCCAAGACAGAGTCCATTTCGGCTGCGGTTGACGTTGTTACTACTTCAACCGGTGCTGTCCCAATCGTGCTTAGATAGATTCGTGATTTTAGCATATGTCGGATGTAAATCATATGACAATATCAGACGCTACCGCGTCAACAGCAGCAGAACCAGCAACAGCAGAAGCAGCAAAAACAACAGCATCACTATCATTAACAGTCGCGTTCGCTCCGCTTCCTTCTACTGTCGCTATTGAGCCTCCTCCGCAATCGATGATGTATGTTTTCGCTTACACTGTTTGTGAGCTTTGAGCTGTGGGCCAAAATTGGCTTATTGTCGCTTATAGTTGACTAACCTCCACTATCCTCCATATTGTTTGAGTCTAACAAACGAGCCATTCATTCTAATGATGCTCACTTCGTTTTCAATAACTGTTTCATGCCGGGAGCGTTGGGTTATTTCATATTTTATTACTATTTTTATTATTTTCGTGATTTATTTTCAAGCAAATTGTCGCTAGTATGCCACTAAAATTGTTGAAAACGAGAAGCAACTCGCTCTGCTTTACCTTTCCTAGACGCTTCTAGTTAAGGCAAA
The DNA here is from genome assembly GCA_034638295.1 of Phortica okadai. Taxonomy (NCBI): domain Eukaryota; kingdom Metazoa; phylum Arthropoda; class Insecta; order Diptera; family Drosophilidae; genus Phortica; species Phortica okadai. Next base: position 15,173,081 of record CM067848.1, on the reverse strand, counting down.
GGTGAAGGGAGAGAGTTCAAGCAAACTTAGAAATTGTTTAACTCCTTTTGCATCGTACTTTCATGTTTTTTAACGAACTTTTTAACTTTGTCATTAATTTTTCAAACAAAACGTAAGAGACAAATACGACTACATATTTGTTTACCCATTTGTCTACATATACACTACCATTGCTCTAAACTGTGCCATAGAAGGTCTGAAGTACATATTGCTGGCAACGATTGGAACACTGAAACTGGTAGCCCTCTCATTAAATTCAGTTATTGGAACTTACTCAAAATGTTCAAAATCCACACAAATTCATGAACAAGTTTTAGTTTCTATATAAAAACTTTTTTGTTTCTTAAACGATTGACATGAAATTTATTATTTAAGTTTTTGATGAGAAGATAAACCAGTAACACTGGTATTGTCGAGTATACTTAGCAATATTATACCCTGCACTCACAGAACGCAGTACCAAATCTAAAAACAAACTGAGAGGAAGCTACTCTTACAAACATTTTCGCAATTATTCTTATTGGAAACTCCTTTTTATAGTTTTACCAATAAAAATCAAATATGTCTCAAAAGAAAAAGAGGCGTAAGTACCCACGGCCATTTTCTAATTTGTTTTAAATAAAGCAATGCAATTATACTACACTACATTTTGCAATCTTTTATATCGGCGGTTTACAGGCAACCCGCATTTTTTAAGTTTTTCTCTATATGGCGGGTTCAACGCCCTTACGTCAAATTCTCATAAAGCTATAATATATAATAAAAGACAAAAAAACAAAACACGTAATTGCAACGTTTCATCTGTTTATATTGAAGGAACAAAAATTTTTTCTCACAAAAACCTTATTGTCGACTGATTTTACCATTGGGAGCTATATGCTCTAGTCGTCCAATCTTTTCCAATCTCCCAGAGTGCCTTTATTGATGTCGAAGATGTTTTTGTGCAAAAGATTGAGGTAATAGCTTTAAAATCAAAGCGATATCGAAGCAAAAACCTCATCTTTGAAAGATCGTTCCTATGTCAGCTACGTATATGCTATATAGTCGGGGAGCCGACGATGCTAAAACGTGATTTACTCCTGCGTCGTTGGGAGTGGTTGCACTTTGAAGATTAAATAATTTAAAGTGGAAAAGATTCTATAAAATTTTTTAATTTAGCGGTGGGTTCGACCGCCACAAGGTTTTTTATATTGTATACTGCGGAATAAAGAATGTTCCTCCATATAACTGTTAGATTATGAAATAGTACGACTAGGAGATCATGCTGAGCTACCTGTAAGAAAAACTGACGCACAGAACTAACTAAATTTGACGGTTTTAGTTTGGAAGTTTGAAACCCTCCCATTCCCTTACGTCTTTCTCAAAATGGCTGATTAGCGAAATGGGGACTTATAAGCAAGTAATAAACCTACCATATCTTAATCTGCCACGCAGGAGTAAATCAGCCGTTTTTACAGAATCAATGGTCTGCCATACACGCGCGTCACCACTTAGAAATCTTATACTTGGGGAATCTACTCAATAGAGTATAAGCTATCTCCCATATTCTAATCTGCCACGCAGGAGTAACTACGAAAATCCCCGCTTGGGCTCCCCTACTAATAGCAATTCAAACAAACTGATTTTTACACAAAAACTATCTGCTTGGATTTTTACATACAAACTGCCGAATATTCCCTTGAACCTTATTGTATCTTACGGTACAAGGTTATATTAGCTTTCTGTACTATACAAAGTATACATATATATATGTATATATTTTTTATCAGTATCGAAAAAGAAGTCGATTTAGCCATGTCCGTCTGTCTGTCTGTTTGAACGCGTCGATATCAAAATCTATAACAGATAGAACCAAAATTCCTTTGTAGGTCGAGTCATTTATTCAATACGCAAATCAATTTTATTCTGTTTTTCCCGTCCGGGGTGAGGGGCTAAAAAAAATTACGAAAGTCGTAATTTATCGGTTGTCTTTCGAAATAGGAACACCAAGTTTGGAGTGTACATAGTTGACTTGAAGATAGAATAGACCAGTAAGGGCGGTACAGTCGAGTAAACTCGACAATATAATACCCTGCACACATAGTAGGCGGTGCCACACCATCAACCTACAAAAACATATTGATCTGACGTCGCTTATTCAAATAGTGTTCAAAATTTCAAGAAAATTGGTCAAAAAATGTGGATTTTACGAAAAATTTAAGTTTGTAGGCCTCTGAGAGGAAGCCATCAAAGAGAGGGGAAATTTGTGGTATGCAGTTTTAAAGATGTGTTATCACTGAGCTTGTATACAAAATTTCAGGTTCATACCTTTGTTAGTTTTGGAGATATAGCTTATATATGTTTTCAAAAAATAAAATTTATGAAATATCAAGTGTTCCTATGTCGCTTCCTGTGGCTCAGAGCTTAGTGTGTTGTCCTACGAAACGGAAGGTAAGAGGTTCAAATCCCCTGGTACACCAAAGTCTTACTGTTTATTATATAAATAATTACCAATTATCATTTAATTATAATATTTATATGTTGTTTAAATGTTTATTAAATTAACTGTAACAATTACTTATATAAAATAAAATCAATCAAATTGAGGTAATAACCGAAATAGTTTGCAAAACTACTGGGCCTTGATTCAAAAACAATGTAAACTTACTTGAACGTGGTCTCGCAAAAAATTTGTTTAGTTGTAATTTAAGTTTATTCGGTTCTTGATTCCAGTACAATATTCACTTTTTTTAAGAACAAAAAGGTCTCGGTATAAGTTTTTTTTTTTACAGTTTAAGTATGGTTGGTTCTTGATCCAAGTAAAATGTAAACTTATTTCCAAAACAACATTGACTCGGATTAAGTTTTGTTGGTATCATATTAAGCTTAAACTGTTCTTGAAAATGTAACAAAATTTACTCAATTCAAGATTTTTGTACTTAAAAATAGTGCTTGAATTGAGAACATTTTACTTGATTTGACAACATTTGTGCTTGACGGACTTTCAACACCGAATTGTGTCAATTTAAGTACAATGTACTTTATTTTTTTTCTCTGTGTACATATTTACTGAGTTCTTATTCAAAATTTGATGTTCGTTCTTTCAACAGTTTTGGAGATATAGCAATTTATAAAAAACAACTGGGGGAGGGGAAATGAAAGGGAAGGCGGAAATTGTGGTATGCAGTTTTTGACTCATACAGAGTCTACATACCAACTTTTATATTTCTATCTTTTTGGATGTTCGAGTTATAGCGGTGCTGGATGGGACGGAAGGAGTAGGCGTGGCAAAAATTCCTTCGAACTTGATCTAGCGTTTGACCACACAAGTCTATTTTCCAAATTTCAAGTCTCTAGCACATATAGTTTCCGAAAACCATTTGTGAAAACGGACAGACAGACGGACGGACATGGCTCAATCAATTTCTCTTGTCGTTCTGATCAAGAATAGATATAGTTTATAGGAGCCCCCTTCCCAACTTCTATTCGTTGCATACTTTTGGTCTCAAAGAAATGTATAAAAATGGTTGGAACATAAATTGAAAGAATTTTTTTCTAGTTTAGTATAGAAAAGTTTTTGTCGTAGAATGCGCTGAATTTAAGATATGATGAATAAAAACATTTTGACACAATTTTTCAAATTTGTGTCTAGAGTGGAAAAAATTCCATGTTGCAAAATTTAAAATAGGAATGAGCACTCCAGAATACCAGGATACCAATTTTCAAAACTCCCGAGATTCTTTGCGGGGAAATCTATAAAACGACTGGACCATTCTACACTTAGCAGTTTCTAGGGAAAGATTAGTTTGATCGAATGACAATAGCATATATGTAGATGTCATCGGAACGATTTGTCAAAAATATCTTATTCTTGGAACTCTTGTAAACAGTGATCGGGAAATGTAGCATATAGCTTCCAAAGTGATGATCGGTCAAAAATTAGGCATTAGTTAGAAAAAATTATTTGTTTTCGTAATGGAATTCTGGTTATACTCGTTTCACATTAATGACTTATAAATGGATTTTGTAAAAGTTATTGTATAAGAAGAGGTTTCATTAAGACAAATTGGGACAATTCTTGCAAGAGTAGATAAGATAATAAGTAACTTCCTTTTAGGTCCAAAATGATATGCAGCAGAACAATATGGTTAATTAGAAGGTGAAGGGGTACTACAGAGGACGTCGGCTAAAATGTAACGCTTAATGCTTTTCTTAAACATACGTATACACATACTCAAAAAAATACATACCCACAGTCACACACACATACAAAACACATATGCGTACTATTTTTGTAATTTTTGCTAGATTGGACTGTTGAGTAAATGTCGCATGCGATTTCCAAACTGTTTCCACGCTTACTGGCCACAAAATTGCTCCTATAACATCAACGAAAACAAAAAGACACACAAGAAATAAACCAGGAGGGTGGTATAGTCAAGAATAGTTGACAATATAATACCCTGTATATGCCCACAATCCGTAAGGGCGGTATAATCGAGTATGTTCGACCAAATTCTCCAGTCGAGTTCTTGACTTCGAAAGACCTTGTTCCTTCAAATATTATTAACGTCTGTTTTTGGGCATTGCTACGCCCATTTTCTAATCGAAACTTATTTCCATTCCATATTTATACTCTTCACGTATGTGAATAGTATTATTTATATACACAATTTGCATTCTTCTTAATCTGTTGGTTCCAGACATACATATGTACATATAACGTTTTTATACCCTGTACCTTATGGTACAAGGGTATATTAGTTTTGTGCACGTCGACAATGTATGTAACACCCAGAAGGAGACATCTCTGACTATACAAAGTATATATATTCTTGATCAGTATCAAAAGAGAAATCGATTTAGCCATGTCCGGCTGTCGGATTTCAATGCTCATCAATAATATATAAGGTTTATAAACGCCTCCTTTTACGTAGTACATACAATATGTATGTACCTTTCTCGATACGCGTAAAATTAATATAACCTTGTACCGTAAGGTTCATGGTAAAATAAGTTGTACTTCTGTACAAATATGCTGTTTTAAATTTCAAGAAAAACGATTACAAACAAAAACAAAAAAGACATTGAAATTATTTTAAATGTCAATTGAAGAACTTCATAGAGTAACGATACGAAGAGTTGGACGTTTCGTGGTATGCAGTTTCAGACTCTTTTCTTGTATAGTTGTCCTGATCATTCCCCATTAATCTCCTATGTATAACAAACTTTTGGTTTTAAACAAACTAAAAAAATATCTGGCACAGTCCGTACAGGGTATAATAATAAATAAATAGATCACCGACTCAATCGCATAATCTGCTTCAGTTGCTCTCGTTTTACTGGTGCTTTGCCATGCTCTGGTGCTGCTCGCCGATTACCATCTGTTGTTACTCATTTCTAGCTTCTCGCCTTTTAATGCAAGTGAAAAACTTCGTTCTGCTTCATACTCGCTCTTAATGCTGTAGCTGTTCACTTATCTGCGCATGCATTAGCGTGTTTGAGTAAGTGCGTGCAAATATAAGTGTGTGTGTGTCGCAAGTCGCAAATTAAAGTCCAAGTGCTTGCAAGTGTTCAACTCAAATTATATTTTCTCAAGTGAGTTACTGTATTCATTGCGGCTCTTAATGTAACTGTTTAGCAATGTTTATTATGTTAAACAGTTCTGAATTTCGTTGTCGTTGTCGTCGTAATTGTCGACAACGTCATCATCGCCGTCTTCGATGTCGCTTGGTTCGTTTAATACACTTTTACACGATGATGACTCCCATCAAAATCCGTTCAGTTTAAGTGTTCTTTCTTTTGAAAATGGCGCCTCAGTTGGTTTACATGAAACAAAACTAAGCAAACTAAACTTGTACATACAATAATAAACACAAGGGCAGAAGATTATACTTATAACTCAGAATTTCCCAACTGGAATCGCAAAATTTTATAAACGTTTATGGTGAAATTTTGTGATATATTTTATAACTGAATCTCAGAATAAACTTTATATATCAGAAGAGGAATAAAGTTCATACTACACCATATAAATTCCAAAATTACTTTGGCTTTCTTTATACCCTGTACACACACTGTGTAACAGGGTATATTAAGTTTGTTTGAGACGATTTGTATGTAACGCATAGAAGGAGGGGAGTATATATATTCTTGATCAGGATGACAAGACAAATTGATATAGCCCCGTCTGTCCGTCCGTCCCCACCAATGGTTCTAGAAAACTATAAGAGCTAGAGACGTGAAATTTGGACGATAGACTCGTGAGGTCAAACGCTAAATCAAGTTTGAAGGAATTTTTGCCACGCCCATTGCTTCCCGCCCATCGAGCACAACCAAAGGTAAACTGCATACAACAAACTACTACTTTCCTCAAAGACCAACAAACTACAATTTTGCAGCATTGCTTTGTAACAAAATCCGTACTAAAGCGCCATCTAATGGCAACATTGCTCTGTGAGCCCTTCCTTACCTTACCAACGATTTTGATTCGTATAACAGAATTCGTATCGTGGTACAACGCTTTTGCAGTGGGCGAAAGTTCAACGTGTTATAAACATAGTTGTGTGTATAGGGTATTATATAGTTGAGAATACTTTGCATAGTTTTATTAAGTACCTATTTATCTCCCTAAAAAACCTGCAAACTCAAATTTGTCGTCAATTGCACATTCTTATACCCTGTACATTATGGTACAAGGGTATATTAGTTTTATGTGCATCGACAATGTATGTAACACCCAGAAGGAGACATCACCGACTTACAAAGTACATACATATATTCTTGATCAGCTCGACAAGACGAGTTGATATAGCCATGTCCGTCTGTCCGTCTATAATAGATAGAACCAAAATCTTTTCGCAGTTCGATTATGTTATTCAATACGCAGATCAAGTTTATTTTGTTGATCCCTTTTTATACCCTGCACATACAGTGTGTCAGGTTTGAAGTTTGTTTGAACGAAATGTATGTAACACACAGAAGGAGGGGAAGGGGACCCTATAAAGTATATATATTCTTGATCAGGACGACAAGAGAAATTGATTGAGCCATGTCCGTCCGTCTATCCGCCTGACCGTCCGTCCGTCTGTATTAACCGTTCTCGAAAACTGTAAGAGCTAGAGACTTGAAATTTGGAGGGTAGACTCGTGAAGCTTGGCAGCAGATCAAGTTTATTTTTTTTTGTGCCACGCCCACTCCTTCCCGCCCAACCAGCACCACCCACTTTTTTAAAACACTATTACTTTGGAGAATACCAAGGAGATAGAAACATGAAAGTGGGTATATAGTCTCAGTATTAGTAGCTTTACAAAACTGCATACTACAATTTTCCTTCCCCTTAAGTTCCCCTCTCCCAGTTGTTATCTTAAAATTGCTTTATCTCCAAAACTATTAGAAGTACGAACCTGAAATATTTTATACAAACTAAGCATTCCACTCTCTTTGATGGTTACCCCTCAAAGACCAAACGATTTTCATATTATATATTATTTTAATAAATACTCCTTTGCATATTTCATCCTAATTTATTTGTTTTTAGGGCTTATAAGTGGCTTTTTTATGGCAACTCTTCCATGATAGTCATACCTATGTAATGTGTTACGCACAGTGTTTAGGTAAACTTATTTTCCGGTTCGATTTTTCAGAGAGATTTTAAGTTCTTTAGCCGTTTTTAAAGGGTTTCGTTTTATTTCCTTAACTATTTAACGCTCTTCTCGCTCATTTAATATTTATACTTTTCACGTATTGAAATAGTATAACAACTTTGTGCTGAAGTTTGTAACAGATCGAAATATTCATTTCCGACTATATAAAGTATATATATTCTTGATCAGGACGACAAGACGAGTTGATTTAGCCATGTCCGTCTGTCCGTCCATCTGTCTGTATTTATACAATCTCCTCCCACAGTTTTGAAGATATCGAGCTGAAATTTTGCACAGAGACTTCTTATTTGTGCGATCAACTCATTTGTCGGATCCAGCCATATCGGACCACTGGAACTGGTAGCCCCCATACGAAAAGAAGAAGAAAAGTGAACAAAACTTCAATCGTTGTATGGAAAACTTTTTTGTTTTTTAACCAACTGACTTGAAACTTTACAGTTAAGTTCTTAGGGAGGAATGAAAACTATTTTGACCAAAAGTGGGCGTAGCAACGCCCACTTATAGCGAAACTTGACCCGTTGTATGGGAAACTTTTTTGTTTTTTAACCAACTGACTTGAAACTTTACAGTTATGTTCTTAGGAGGAATGAAAACTATTTTGACCAAAAGTCGGCATGGGTACGCCCACTTATAGCGAAACTTGATCCGTTGTATGGAAAACTTTTTTGGTTTTTAACCAATTGACTTGAAACCTTACAGTTATGTTGTTAGGGAGGCCTGAAAACTATTCATTTACTTTTTTTTTTATAGTGACACAACGTGAAAAGTAGTACATCTTCAGCCTTACTGAAGATAGCGTCCTTACTGGTTTGTTTTAAATTAACATTTATCATGAAGAAGTATATATATTAGGGTGTCCCTTATTTTGCTAGTTTTGCTCAGTCTGCTCTAAAACACTGCCATGATTTTTATACCCTGCACATACAGTGTGTCAGGGTATATTAAGTTTGTTTGAACGAAATGTATGTAACGCACAGAAGGAAGGGAGGGGGACCCCATAAAGTATATATATTCTTGATCAGGATGACAAGAGAAATCGATTAAGCCCTGTCCGTCTGACCGTCCGTCCGACTGTATTCACCAATGGTTCTCGGAAACTGTAAAAGCTAGAGACTTGAAATTTGGAGGGTAGACTCGTGATGCTTGGCACTACATCAAGTTTAAACGGTTTTGTGCCACGCCCACTCCTTCCCGCCCAACCAGACCGCCCACTTTTTTAAAACGTTGTAACTCGAACACCCGAAGAGATAGAAACATGAAAGTCGGTATGTAGACCCAGCATGAAGAGCTCTACAAAACTGCATACCACAATTTTTCCCCCTCCCCTTGATTTCCCCTCACCGAGTTGATTTCTCTCAAAAGCAATATCTCCAAAACTAATAAAGATATGAACATGAAATTTTGTATACAAGCTCAGTAAATATATATCTTTAAAACTGCAAACCACAAAATTCCCCTCTGTTCGAAAGTTACCCCTCAATGACCAACAAACTCAAATTTTTCCACATTTTTTGACCAATTTACTTGATATTTTGAACACTATTCGATCGGGCGATGTCAAATCAACATTTTTGGGAAGATTTGAAGACTGTGTGTGCAGGGTATTATATTGTCGAGTATACTCGACTATAGCGTCCTTACTGTTTTTTATACCCTGTACACACACTGTGTATCAGGGTATATTAAGTTTGTTTGAGACGGTTTGTATGTAACGCATAGAAGGAGGGGAGGGGGACCCTATAAAGTATATATATTCTTGATCAGGATGACAAGACGAATTGATATAGCCCTGTCTGTCCGTCCGTCCGTCCTCACCAATGGTTCTCGAAAACTATAAGAGCTAGAGACTTGAAATTTGGTGGATAGACTCGTGAGGTCAAACGCTAGATCAAGTTTGAAGGATTTTTTGCCACGCCCACTCCTTCCCGCCCATCGAGCACCACCCATTTTTTCAAAAGGCTGTAGCTCGAAAACCTGATGAGTTAGAAACATGAAAATGAGTATGTAGACTCAGTATGTATAGCTCTACAAAACTGCATACCACATTTTTTCCCCCTCCCCTTCGTTTCCCCTCAAAAAGTTGTTTTCTTAAAATTGCTGTATCTCCTAAACTATAATAGATACAATTTTGTATGCAAACTCAGTAAACATACCTTTTTAAAACTGCATACCACAAACTTTCATTTTTAACGCAAAGACAAACAAGTTGAAATTTGGCATAAATTGCGCTTTGAACACTGCTTTATCCTATTTGTAACAAAAACCGTACTTAACACTGCGAAAACTATTAAAGCTAGAGACTTGAAATTTGAAAGATAGTCTCGTGTGGTCGAACACTAGATGAAGTTTGAAGGAATTTTTGCCACGCCCATTCCTTCCCGCCCATCAAGCACAACAAAAGGTCATTTTTTTCTTAAAATTGCTGTATCTCCTAAAGTATAAAGAATACAATGCTGAAATTTTGTATGCAAACTCAGATAACATACCTTTTTAAAACTGCATACAACAAACTACCACTTTCCCCGCAAAGACCAACACACTAATATTTTGCAGCAATGCTTTGTAACAAAACCCGTACTAAAGCGCCATCTAATGGCAACATTGCACTGTGAGCCCTGCCCCACTATTAGCAAATACACAAACCATATCGTGGTACACTGCTTTTGCTGTCGGCGAATGTTTAACGTGTTATCAACATAGGTGTGTGTACAGGGTATTATATAGTTGAGAATACTCAACTATACCGCCCTTACTGGTTTTTTTTTGTTTTTGGAGCACGGGAAACCGTGCCGATTTGCGTTCAAAACATGCAAGTTACACCTGAGTCTTTAATGTAACAATGGAACACTTTTTCAAGGAAATTACACCGGCAACTATGGTGTAACATTCGAGTACGTCATTTTGTTGTCATTTCGATTCGAATTTGTTGGACAAACAATACGCACAATGTCTATGGAACTTAAAAGCAATACAAAAACTATATTTTTGATTGTTGAAATAAACCACCAAATAATGGGTGATAAGTAACCAGCTATCCGCAAAGTTCTCGCAGTTTTATTTTGTAATGTCCGCAAAGTGAAATAAAACCAGTAAGGGAGCTATATATTTTCAGCTTTGCTGAAACTTATATACTCTTGCAAGCATTTTCTCAAGTGTTCTTATTGGAAAATATGTCTTGTAGTTTTTCCTATAGGAATTATATACGTTTATAAAGATAAAGGGGCATAGCCTCGCCCATTTTCTAACTTTTTTTAAAGAATACATTGCAATCAGTCTACACTTCATTTTGCGATCTTCTATCTCGTCGATTTACAGAGAAATCACATTTTAAAGTTTTTCTCTATATGGGCGGTGCCACGCCCTAATGTATGATTTTTATGAACCTTTGGAATATGGTCAATGATACAGAAAATCGCGTAATTCCAAAGTTGTATCTGTTTATATTGAAGAACAAAAAAGTTTTTCTAACAAAAACCGAATTTTTGAACGATTGTTCCTATGGGAGCTATGTATATGCTATATTTATCCGATCTTCACCAAATTTACAGTGTGTTTAAATTGACGTCCAAAATGTTCTTTTGCAAAAAATTGAGGCGATAGCTTTAAAATCAAAGAGTTTATTGAGCAGAAACCTCATTTTTGACCGATCGTTCTTATGGCAGCTATATGCTTTAGTTATCCGATCATGCTGGCTTTTACATACAAACTGCGTGCAAGGATAAGAACATTTTTTGCGTTAAAATTTTTTTGGATATCTTTAAAACTCTGGGAGGAGTTCGCATCGCAACAGACAGACGGACATTCCCCTGACATTCTAATTCAAAGTTATAATTTGTGACTACGCACATTTCCTAAGGAAAATTTAAGTGTTTAAACCATGCCCGGAAAAAGAGTTGACGAAAATATCATCCAGTTGGTGTATTTCTACTATTATAAGGGAAAATCTGCCAAAGAGTTGTCAGAAATATTCTCAATCAAATTGAGAGCTGTTTACAATATTATTAATCGCGTAGAAAAAGAAAAAAGACTGACGTTGATGAACTCTGGAGGCAGACCAAGGAAGTTGTCAAGAAGAGATGAATCAAAAAAGCACTAGGATGTTAGCAGCGGACTTGAAAAATGATTGTGGAGTTGATATGTCTCAAGAGACTGTTCGTCAAGTGTTAAAAAAAATTTAAATATTCCTCAAGAGTTGCTCGTAAAAAACATTATTTTCATCGCAAAACATTTCAAAAAGATTGTCTTTTGCAAATTAGTACATTTCACATCCCCTTGAGTATTGGAGAAATATAATTTTTTGCGACGAGACCAAAGTAATGTTGTATTACCACGAAGGTCCAAATAGAGTTTGGCGACAACCCAATACATCACTTGAAAGTAAGAATGTGATACCGACTGTTAAATTTGGGAAATTATCGGTAATGGTTTGGGGTTGTATATCTATCGAAGGAGTTGGTGAATTGAAAATTTTTACGGATATAATGACGAACGAATTTTATCTCGCCCGAAAATTCGGATTCATTGATCCTTACGACGATGAAAAGCTGAAGTATGAATTGTACCAAGACAATGATCCAAAGCACAAGTCGTTGTTACGTAGAACACACCTGCCCAAAGTACAGATATAAATCCAATTGAAAATTTATTTGCGCCACCTGAAAAAGAAAGTGGCAAGAAGGTCACCGACAACAAAAATGAGCTTATTCGAGTCATTCTGGAGGAGTAGAAAAATATTCCTGAGGATTATGATGTTAATGAATTAATTTCGTCTATGCCAAGAAGACTACAAGCAGTTTTTGATGCTGATGGCAAGCACATGAAATATTAGGAATCATAAATCTTTGCAAAATTTCCTTGTTTTTCTTTGTTTTTCGTATTTTGCAAAGAATTATTTGACAGTTGGAAAATGTTACAGTTTTCCATTTTGCTCTTTCTTATCACTTTTAATTATTAATGTAACATTTTTTTGATGCAGAAATGTTTTAAATATATTAAGTCTCCAAGCTAAATTTTTATTTTTTATGAAAATCAACTGTTAATACCACTAAATACTGGAAAAAGTACAAACTTAACAAGAATGAAACTTTGCATGTCTGCTATTGGGAAGGAGTATAATTAGATTAAATTATAAAATGCTATAAGTATATCTGGAACGAATTGGTTTAAAAGAGTAAATATTTGTATATATGAAATTGAATGAAAATAAAATCTGTTTCTATTAAAAAGTGGATGGGGCAACACCTTCAAACAGTCGCTACAAATTGAAGGTACAGGGTATGTCGGAACAAAAAAAATCGATAATCGAAAGTACGTTGCCCGCGAAATTTGAAAAGACACCTCACTTTTTAAACACACCTCGTATACCCTTGTACCATAAGGTATTGCCGTTTACATAGCCACAGACTTATGTCAGTGTCTTGGTTTGTATTTAATTGCTGTATTATGCCCCCAGCAAAGAAGCCGGACAGAACGTAATCTGAATGCACTTCTCAAACCCTTCGCGACGATCAAACGCAATACATTAAAGAGATGACTGCCTCAGAGAGTCACCGAACTTAGCCGCACGGAAAGACAGGAAAATAATACTGGTGACTTTTACGTCGCACGGTGGGGCCTTCTGCGTTTTTTCGTTCATAGATCATATCTTCTGAGCGAATAGACATAATTGAATGAAATTAAAAATTTAAATATTATTTAAAAGTGAAATTCTTCAAAATAAGTCGTGCTACAATGTCTGAGAGCGGCACAATATGTTGTTTAAGTAGATGTTTGTTGCCGCAGAAATATTAGGTTAAAAAAATGCTTTGTTTTTAATCTTTTTCATAAAACATAAACACTTGCGACTATGCAAAGCATATATATTCTCGATCAGCACGACAATACGAACTTATGTAGCCATTTCCGTCCGTCCGTAGGGCTTCACCTAGAGACTTGAAATTTGAAAGATAGAGTCTCGTGTCCATGGGCCACACTTGTTTTGAACACTTTTTTAATGGTCTATTTTTGGGGCGTGACATCGCCTACCGTGTGTACACTGCACACATTATATGGTCGATTTTACTCGACATGCCACCCTTGTTTTTGTCCACCAAAGATGAAAAATACCTAAAACACTGATAGTTCGAAAAACAGCTCTGTCTAGACAACTACAACTGCATGATACTTGACATTTATAAAATAACACCACAATATTGACACCTAAGAATAGATATCAATTCGATACAGCTTCGTTGCGTTGATATTTCAACTGAAAGATACCGAAGGCTAAAGATTGTGTACTCTTCACGAACTTTCTTGTACCACGTCCACTTTTTTGATTGAATATTATTTCTCGTTGTCTTAATAGCCTACATACCAATTTCCATTGTTTTGGCTCAATGGGTATCGTAGATATGCACATTATTGATTTTGGCTAAAAGTGGTCGTAGCCATGCCATGGTCAAAGTAGTTTTCATGCCTCTCTAAGAACATAAGTGTGAAGTTTCAAGTCAATTGACTAAGAAACAAAAAAGTTTTCCATACAACGACGTGAATATTGCTTTTCTTCCTATTCTTCATTTTGTATAGCAGGTACCAGTTCCAGTTGTAGGATCTCAATGAAACTTTCAGGCATTTAGTCGGACTACGTAAAACTACTATGTACGAAATCTTCCAAAACAAAAAAGTTTTCGACACAACGATTTAAGTCTTGCTCAAACTATATTTTCGATTTCACTAAAAGTAACATTTCCTTAATCTCTAGAAAATTCTCTATCAGGCACGTATTTGTTTCATCGAAAGTGTTCATAAATTTTTTAATTTTTGGGAGCTGTTTAATCCAAAGGCCCCTCTGTGCGTCGGTGGCGATTTATTTTTCAGGCCTCATTTCTGACAATAAATTAGTTAAAGTAAGGCGAAACAATGCGAGTAGAGCCGCAAACTGAAAGCAGGGTCGAACTGAAGGCACTATGAACATGTGTTTGCCACATGCGTCCGTGAAGAGTGAGATGAGCTGAGTTCGCCGTTGCCACAGCAATAGCAATACAATGAAACGGGCTTGGCGACAGATTTGAACCAATCCAAACCATTTGGACAGATCAAACAGCCACTTTGTCCGTCTATCGAATGAGTAATTTCCAGCTTCTGTATTTCAATTTTCTTAAAATAGCATCACTATTTACAACCACAACAATAAAAACATATCCATCATTCATGAGAAAAAATGAAAAGAAAAATACACTCTCTTGCCGACAATCTGTGGATACAGTACCACGTGTGTCCTCGCCAGCTTACATTATCTGCGGTTCGGTTCACTTTGCTCCGTTTTCAATTTGTGGACACACTTGAGATTCCATTAATATCAAAATATTTATTTCATTCAATTTTCTTATTTACTTTACAGTTTTTTATGTCATTTATGTATATATGAAGCTGTCTTTTTTTGTAATCTCTCTTGTTCATACAATCGAAAACTCAGTTTCACTATTATTATTATTTACATGATATGGCCAAGCGTTTTTTAATGTTGCTTGATGCATACGAATCATTAAAAGAATTTACTGTTCTTCAACTGCATAAAGATATATGGTACTCTTGCCGCTGTATTCACTTTGTATTTTTGTCGCGAGGGTCACCAATAACAGCGTCGCAACGATTTAAGTACCGATGACATTGTTTTTAAGAAATTGCATTTGTTACTCCCCACTTAAGATACATAAGCAATATTTGAAAGGATAATTAAATACACATGTAAGTACACTAACATATGAACTAACATAAATTATCCTTTAATAGTACTTAAATATGAAAACATTCAAGTACCATTTTAATGACAGAGGTATTCGTCTCGATTTTCATTTAAAAAGGATTAACTAATTTATTACACCCTGTACACGCTGTATACCAGGGTATATTGTCATTGTTTGAACGAAATGTATGTATCGCACAAAAGGAGGGGAGGGGGACCCAATAAAGTATATATAGTCTTGATAACGACGACAAGAGAAATTGATTAAGCCACGTCCGTCTGTATTCAACAATGGTTCTCGAAAACTATAAAACCTAGACATTTGAAATTCCAAGGGTAGACTTGTGATGCTCGGCAGCAGATCAAGTTTGAACGGTTTTGTGCCACGCCCACAACTTCCCGCCCATACAGCACCACCCATTTTCTCAAAACGCTATAACTCGAACATCCAAAGAGATAAAAATATTGGTACCTAGACTCAGTATGAGTAGCCCTTCAAAACTGCATACCACAATTTTTTCCCTCCCCCTATTGAAGGCACGAACCTAAAATTTTGTATACGAGCTTAGTAAGTATATATGTATCTTTAAAACTGCATAACACAAAGTTCCCCTCTTCTTGATGGTTACACCCCCACATATTTTTTGACGCATTTTCTTGATATTTTTAACCTTATTTGACTAGGCGACGTCAGATCAATATTTCTTTCTAGATTACCGAATACCGTGTGTGACGAGTATTATATTGTCGAGTATACTCGACTATAACGTCCTTACTGGTATATATATAGATCATAATATATGCCAAAAATAAAAGAGATCAGCAAATGGAGAACTATTTTCACACAGATGAAGAGATTATTTTAAAATATTGACCCTTTGCCAAAGCAATGCTCCAAGACCAACAAATTATCCAGTTTAAAACATAATTTGTTCCACTCATTACAAAGTAAATTAAACTATTCATAAACTCCTTGCACTCTCATTCCGAGCGGTTTCATTTGTATCTAACCCAATGTCAGTATATAAGTACACCAATTTTTATTGTTTTGTTATTGTATAAGTTTACAATAAAAACAGTACCGCTTTGAATACAAGATCCTACTATGTGTTTTCACCCACCATAGTTGGCCGAAACATACTCAACACGTGAACGGTAAAAGACCACAAAACAGAAAAGTTTTTCAATATTGTCAAATATAGTTAATCGTTAATAAAAACAAAGTTTCGACTGTTTTCAAGAACAAACAATTTTTTCAACAAAAACGTAATTTTTAAGCAATATATAGCTATATGGCACCTAATTAAGCTGATTTTTAAATACAAACTACTTGCAAATAAGTATTAGATATCTTTGGACGTTTTAATTTTGTTACTATCGTGAAAACGGAGCGGTCAGTTTGCATCGTCTATATGATGTATATTTATCAACAATTCCAAATTGTTTCCAATATTATATTCCATAACAGGCCAAATGTGTTTTTAGATATACATATAATGTAGAAATACAAAGAATTCCTTACCTTACCAATGACGAGCGAGTTAAAATTGCAATATACCTTGAAAAGCGGAAATTCGAGGGATTGCAGAAAAATGATGAGGAATTAAACAACAATAGAAAGAGTTTTAAAACACCCAGAAAACCAGTAACGGAGCTATTTTCAGCGTTACTGAAACTTATATACTCTTGCAAGCATTTGGAAAATCCGTCTTATAGTTTTTCCAATAAGAATCTTATAAGTTTATAAAGATAAAGGAGCGTAACTCCGCCCAGTTTACAATTTTGTTTAAGGAATACAATGCAATCATTCTACACTTATTTTTACGATTCTATCTCGTCTGCTTATAGATAAACCACGTTTTTAAGTTATTCTCTATATGGGCGGTGCCACGCCCTTATGTCCGATTCTTATGAAACTTTGTAATATGGTCAAGGATTCTTAAAAACGCGTAACTGCAAGGTTTCATCTATTTATAGTTGAGAAAAAAAAAGTTTTTCTAACAAAAACCGAATTTTTTAACGATTGTTTCTATGGGAGCTATATGCTATATTTATCCGATCTTCACCAACTTGGCAGTGTACCTTAATTTACGTCCAAGATGTTCTTGTGCAAAAAATCGGGGCGATAGCTTTAAAATCAAAGAGTTTATTAAGCAAAAACCTCATTTTTAACCGATCGTTCCTATGGCAGCTATATGCTATAGTACTCCGATCAGGCTGGTTTTTACTTATAAACTGCCTGCAAGGAAAAGGAAACTTTCAGCGTTTCAATTTTTTTGCTAACTTCAAAACTTTGTGAAGAGTTCGCATTGAAACAGACAGACAGACGAACAGACGGACATGGCTATATGAACTCGTCGTGCTGATCAATAATATATATACTTTATATAGTCGGAGATGTCATCCTTCTCTGCGTTGCAAACTTCATGACAAAGATAATTTACTCTTGCAAGAGTATAAAAACATCGTATTGGTCGTAAGCCCATATTAGATAAAAGAGATGTTAGGAGGATTAAAACCATTGAGGTTAAAGAAAATAAGAGCGCAAATCAGATTTCACAGAACTTGCGCTCCCCGTTACATAGCGGCGTGTACAACAAATTTTACATTCGTGTGAAAATATTTCATATAAAACCAGTAACCAGAGTATACTCGACAATATAATACCCTGCACACATGGTAGGCGGTGCCACACCCTCAATCTACAAAACCATATTGATCTGACGTCGCCTATTCAAATAGTGTTCAAAATATCAAGAGAATCGGTCCAAAAATGTGGATTGTACGAAAAATTTAAGTTTGTAGGCCTCTGAGGGGTAGCCATCAAGGAGGGGGGAAATTTTTGGTATGCGTTTTGAAGATGTATTGTCACTGAGCTTGTATACCTGCCGAGCATCACGAGACTACCCTCCAAATTTAAAGTCTCTAGCTCTTATAGTTTCCGAGAACCGTTGGTGAGGACGGACGGACAGACGGACGGACGGAATATATATACTTTATTCTGTGCGTTACATACATTTCGCTCCAACAAACACAATATACCCTGATAAACAGTATGTGTATAGGGTATAAAAACAAGTAAAGATTGGAGTCGACAGTACTCGACTTCGACATACCCTGTACTTCTAATTAGTAACGGCTGTAATAGGGCATTGCCCCGCCCAATTTTTAATCGAAACAGATTTCATTATACTCTTGCAAGAGTATTTTAACTTTGTCATGAAGTTTGCAACGCAGAGAAGGAGACACCTCCGACTATATAAAGTATATATATTCTTGATCAGCTCGACGAGACGAGTTCATATAGCCATGTCCGTCTGTCCGTCCGTCTGTCCGTCCGTCTGTCTGCCTGTCTATTGCGATGCGAACTCCTCCTAGAGTCTTAAAGATATCAAAAAAATTTGAATTCAGAAAATTTTCTTCTTTCTTTCTTGACTACAGTGCGAATTCCGTCAAGTACGGACGTGTTTTTCTTGTGCTCCGGAAAATTAACTTAAAACCCATCAGTGCAGTGAAAGATCTAATAATAATTAGTGTTTATCGCGAAAAGACGCTTAGTGCGATAAATTCGCACAAATCTATCAACTAGTTAATCAATTGATTAGCCACAATAAACAATAAAAAACAATTAAAACCAAATCTCTATTAATACAATGAGTACAAAAGAAATCGAAACTCGCAGTGAACTGCAGCGTAAGCAAGACGAGCGTCGGCTCTCTTTGCAACGGAACAACGCGTATTTCACCTATAACGCCGCGTCAACCGAAAATACTGCAGCTCTAGAGCGATCGAGGGCAATGACCAATGTAGCGCATGAACTATTGCACGTAGCGAGCGGGAGAGCGCGTTCTTGCTCTCCGTCGCTACCGTCCACGTCTCAAACGCCACAGAGCGCCGTGTCCGCTCATCAGCAGATATGTACTGGCCAGAGAGACCTGTGCCCATCTACGACGACTAGTACAACAATGTCACTAACTACCTCAACAGTAAGTACAACAACAACTTCAAAGGTATCAACTGCCCGTCCAATTGCCAATGCAAATATAACTGGCGCAACATTACCTAAAGAAAACGCAAACAAAGAAACAAAAAGGCCGGCCGTACAGACTGGAATGGATCGCTACATTCCATTTAAAAGAAAGTAGAGCCCCCTAAACTCGAAACGCCTGATAATACCAACAGGTTCAAAATTATGGCAGATAACACTTCTGATCTGGCCCCCGAAACAGAAAGCGTTAAAAGAATGCCAAAGCCACCACCAATTTACATCCGTGAAAAAAGCTGCAACGCCTTAGTCAGCAAATTTATCGAGCTTATTGGAAAGGACAACTTTCATATAATCCCCCTTGTAAAGGGAAATATACATGAAACAAAGGTACAAACTAAGTCCGAAGATAACTACAGAGTACTGTCGAAGTACCTGAGCGACAACAAAAAGAACTTCTATACGTACCAGCTAAAAAGCAGCAAAGGCCTGCAAGTCGTACTAAAGGGCATAGAGCCTGAAGTCACTCCTGCGGAAGTAATCAACGCGTTACAAGAGAAACGATTCAGTGCCAAAACTGTTTTCAACATCCAAAATAAGGATAGAAAGCCGCAACCACTCTTTAAGGTAGAACTTAATCCAGAAAGCAAGCCGCTAAAGAAAAGCGAAGTGCACCCGATATACAAACTTCAATTTCTACTGCACCGCAGAATCACCGTAGAAGAACCGCACAAACGCAATGGTCCCGTACAATGTACGAATTGCCAAGAATATGGCCATACAAGGTCGTATTGTACTCTGCGCCCCGTGTGTGTAGCTTGTGGAGAGCTTCACGACATTACACACTGCCCAGCGAGCAAAGACGACGCCAGCACAAAAAAATGCGCCAACTGTGGTGGTAACCACACAGCTAACTATAAAGGTTGCCCAATATACAAGGAACTGAAAACACGAATCCACCAGCGAGTGACCACTACACGCTCTCAAAACGCACAGCCTACATTTACACCATCTAAATTAAACCCAGACGTTTTCTTTTCGACCGCAGCCAGATCTTCACTTGGCGGAATCTCAACCAAAAACGTGACATTTGCCAGTGCTCTAAAATCAGGACTGGTTCCCCCTACCCCAAACACGCCGAACCCACAACTAGCACATGCAGATTTAAACGCGACTCAACACCACCAAATGCCGGGGCAGCAACAAAGCAACTTTGAAGCAATGTTATCAACCATGCAGCAAAGTCTAATGGAGTTTATGTCTTTTATGCGGACAACTATGCAGGATTTAATGCGTAACCAAAATCTACTGATACAAATGCTGATTTCAAATAAACCATGCCTTCCCTACGCATATCTACGTGGAATGCTAATGGCGTCTCACAGCACAAACTTGAGCTAGCTCAATTTCTACTTGACAAACACATTGACGTAATGCTACTCTCAGAAACACACCTTACAAACAAATATAATTTTAACATACGAGGCTACGTATTTTATGGAACAAACCATCCTGATGGTTAAGCACATGGGGGGACTGGTATTCTGATTAGAAACCGTCTCAAACACCACTGCCATAGAAGATTTGCAGAAAACTATCTACAGGCCACATCTATAAACATAATATTAGATAGTGGTAACCATCTAACACTAGCCGCCGTATACTGCCCACCTCGCTTCAATATATCTGAAACTGAGTTCATGCAGTTCTTTAACACACTCGGAGAACACTTCATAGCAGCAGGAGATTACAATGCCAAGCACACTCACTGGGGATCTCGTCTAGTGACCCCAAAAGGAAAACAATTATACAATGCAATTATAAAAGCCAGCAATAAGCTCGACCATCTCTCTCCCGGCAGACCAACATACTGGCCGGCTGACCCCAATAAACTACCCGACCTAATTGACTTTGCAATAACAAAAAATATTCCCCGAACCCTGCTAAGCGCCGAAAGTCTTTCAGATCTCTCGTCTGATCACTCGCCTGTATTAATTAACCTACTTCGACATCCAAAAACCGTAGATCAACCAATTAGATTGACCTCGCATAAAACCAACTGGGTCAGTTACAAAAAATATTTTAGCTCACACATTGAGCTAGATCCTCCCCTAACCGTTGAAGCTGAGATCGACAGCTTCGTAAACAATCTAGAATCAGTCTTCGTTACCGCAGCTCGTATCTCAACACCTCAAACGGCGCAAGCTCCACGTAACCAAAAGAAGACGAATCTACAAATCGAGCAGCTCGTTATCGAAAAGCGACGCTTACGTCGAGAATGGCAATCAACCAGATCGCCATCTGCACGACATAGGCTTAAGAGCGCCGCACGCAACCTCTCTAAAGCGTTAAAGCAAGAAGAAGCATATACCCAACGCCGGTACATAGAACAACTATCCACATCCAGTACAAGAAACTCACTGTGGAGAGCTCACCCAACCCTAAGCTCACCGACAGAAACCGTGATGCCTATAAAAAACCCTGCAGGCGGCTGGGCCCGCAGCGACGAAGATAGAGCAAGAACATTTGCCGCCCACCTTGAAAATGTGTTTCAACCAAATCCTTGCACAAATGCGACTACACTACCAGCATTAACAAACGACGCCGAGCTTCAACGTGACCCAATCGAGTTTCGACCAAACGAAATCGCTAATATTATCAAAAAGGAACTGAACCCAAAAAAATCACCGGGCTGCGATTTAATAACCCCAAAAATGATTATTGAGCTCCCATATTGTGCTGTTTGCACTATCGCGAAGCTCTTCAATGCCATCACTAAACTTGGCTATTTTCCAAAAAGATGGAAAAAGTCTATCATCATAATGATACCAAAGCCAGGAAAAGATCACACGATGCCCTCGTCGTACAGACCTATAAGTTTATTATCGTGTCTATCAAAACTTTTCGAAAAATGCGTGCTAACTCGGATCAACTCATTCCTGAGAACACACATCAAAATCCCTTCACACCAGTTCGGCTTTCGTGAAAAACACGGAACTATTGAGCAGGTTAATCGCATAACATCAGAAATACGAAGCGCGTTTGAAAATCGAGAATACTGCACAGCAATATTTTTGGATGTCTCACAAGCATTAGACAGAGTTTGGTTAGACGGTTTAATGCATAAAATTAAAACAATGCTTCCAAACAACACGCACAAGCTACTAAAGTCATACCTCTACGACAGGAAGTTTACAGTGAGATGTAACAGTGATATGTCCGACGACCACACCATTAGAGCTGGAGTTCCTCAAGGTAGCGTACTCGGTCCTACGTTATATGTCCTCTACACATCAGACATCCCAACAAGCAGACGTCTAACAACATCCACCTTTGCTGACGTTACAGCTATTCTCAGCCGTTCCAGATGCCCTATGCAAGCAACAGCGCAGTTAGCTCTTCACCTGGTCGACATAGAAAAATGGCTAGCTGACTGGCGAATAAAAGTCAACGAACAAAAATGCAAACACGTTACGTTCACTCTAAACAGGCAAGATTGCCCACCGCTGATGTTAAACAACACTACGCTTCCGCAAACAAACGAAGTGACATACCTCGATAGAAGACTCACATGGCGAAGGCACATCGAGGCAAAGAGAACGCATTTAAAACTAAAAGCAAATAGCCTCCATTGGCTTATCAACGCTCGCTCTTCACTTAGTCTTGACTACAAAGTCCTGCTCTACAATTCTGTTCTCAAACCTATCTGGACCTACGGCTCCCAGTTATGGGGAAACGCTAGCAGTAGCAACATTGAAATCATTCAGAGAACCCAGTCAAAGATATTGAGAACCATCACCGGGGCACCGTGGTATGTTCGAAACGAAAACATACAAAAAGATTTAAATATTCAACCAGTCAGAGATGTAATAGCAGAACTCAAGGAACAATACTACAGCAAGCTTTCTACGCACCCTAACCATCTCACTAGAAGATTAACAAGGTTGAGCAGCCAATCCCGTCTTCGTCGAAATGACCTTCCAACCCAGCGATAGACCCTAGGGCCCCGCAACCTATCTGCAGTTCAAAAGAACTGCTAGTTAATATATAGGCATAAGATCTGCAAACTTATTGTTAGTCTCATAAAGAGAAGATTCAATAAATAAAGCAAAGTTTCTATTCCTTGCACGCAGTTTGTATGTAAAATCCAGCATGATCGGATAAATATAGGATATATCTCTCATAGGAAGAATCGGTCAAAAATTCGGTTTTTGTTAGAAACACTTTTTTGTTCTTAAATATAAACAGATAAAACTGTGCAGTTACACGTTTTTATGAATCCTTGACCATATTCCAAAGTTTCGTAAGAATCGGACATAAGGGCATGGCACCGCCCATATAGAGATAAACTTAAAAATGCGATTTCTCTGTTAGCCGACGAGATATAAGATCGCAAAAGAAAGTGTACAATGATTGCAATGTATTTGATAAAAAAAAATACAAAATGGGCGGGGCTACACCCCTTTATCTTTATAAACGTATACGATTCTTATTGGAAAAACTTTAAGGCATATTTTCCAATAAGAATACTTGAGAAAATGCTTGCAAGAGTATATAAGTTTCAGCAAAGCTGAAAATAGCTCCGTTACTGGTTTTTTCATTCAATTTCATACACATATACTGAAAAACATCCCCACAATATTATGTTGCCACCTCCATGCTTAATCGTTTTTATTGAGTGTTTCGGATCATGTCCTGTATTTCTGGGACGTCTATTTTTAAGTTTTCCATCACATCCATAAGAATTTATATTTGTTTTGTCTTTCCACAAAAAGTTTTTCCGCTTTTTCCTTGTTTACTGCCTTTTCGCAAAATTTATACGGTTGTTGATAATCTTTTTGCTGAAGAATGGTCTCTTTTTAGCAGAATGTACCTTCAAGTCTGTCTCTATCCATCTATTTGATATCGTAGTGTCAGGAACATTGGACTCCTTTTAAGTTGTTCTGATAAAAAGAATGGGGTTTTCCATGACTGAATTAAAAGAATGTCGAACTTTTAAAGCTTGCTGGAGTTCCGCCACGTTTCTCTTGTTCTACCCTGTACACATACTGTGTATCAGGGTATATTGTGTTTGTTTGAGCGAAACTTATGTAACGCACAGAAGGATGAGAAGGGGACCCTATAAAGTACATGTATTCTTGATCAGCACGACAAGAGAAATTGAATAAGCCATGTCCGTCCGTCTGTATTCACCAATGGTTCTCGGAAACTATAAGAGCTAGAGACTTGAAATTTGGAGGGTAGACTCGTGATGCTCGGCAGCAGATCAAGTTTATTTTTTTTTTTTTGGCCACGCCCACTCCTTCCCGCCCATCCAGCACCACCCACTTTTTCAACACGCTACAACTCGATCATCCAAAGAGATATAAATATGAGAGTTTGTTTTTAGACTCAGTATGAGTCGCCCAACAAAACTTATTTCCCCTCCCCCAGTGTTTTTCTTAAAAATTCTGTATCTCCAAAAGTATTGAAGGTTAGAATCTGAAATTTTGTATAGAAGCTCAGTAAATATTCATCTTAAAAACTGCATACCACAAATTATGAGAGTTTCTTTTTAGACTCAGTATGAGTCGCCCAACAAAACTTATTTCCCCTCCCCCAGTGTTTTTCTTAAAAATGCTATATCTCCAAAAGTATTGAAGGTAAGAATCTGAAATTTTGTATAGAAGCTCAAAAAATATTCATCTTAAAAACTGCATACCACAAATTACCCCTTTTTTTATCCCTCAGAGACGTACACAGTCAAATTTTTCGTAAAATCTACATTTTTTGACCAAACTTCTTGATATTTTGAACACTAATTGATCGGGCGATGACAAATCAATATTTTTTTGTAGATTTGGCGTGTGGCATCACCTACCGTGTGTGCAGGGTATTATATTGTCGAGCATACTCGACTATAGTGTCCTTACTGGTTTTTCTTTAAAATAAATACTTTTTATACTTTTCACGTAAGTGAATAGTGTTATTACTTTGTTACGGAGATTGTAACAGATCGAAATATTCATTTCCGACCATATAAAGTTTATATATTCTTGATCAGGACAACAAAACGATTTGATTTAGCCATGTCTGTCTGCGTTTCTGTCTGTATGTATGCAAACTAGACCCTCAGTTTTGAAGCTATCGAGCTGAAATTTTGCACAGAGTCTTGGAATTACGATGAATCATTGGTCGGAACCAGCTATATCGGATTACTGGAACTGGTAGCTCCCATACGAAAAGAAGAAGAAAAGTGAACAAAACTTGAATCGTTGTAATCGGCGTAGCCATGCCCACTTTTGGTCAAAATAGTTTTCATTCCTCCCTAAGAACATAACTGTAAGGTTTCAAGTCAATTGGTTAAAAAACAAAATAGTTCTCCATACAACGACGTGAATATTGTTTCTCTTCCTCTTCTTCATTTTGTATGATAGCTACCAGTTCCAGTAGTCCAATCTCAATGAAACTTTCAGGCATGTAGTCGGACTATGTAAAACTACTATGTTTAAAATTTCAGCACTCTATCATACAAAACAAAAAAGTTTTCCATACAACGATTCAAGTTTTATTCACTTTTCTTTTTCTTTTCGTATGGGGGCTACCAGTTCCAGTGGTCCGATATGGCTGGATCCGACAAATGAGTTGATCGCACAAATAAGAAGTCTCTCAAAACTGTGGGAGGAGATCGTATATATACAGACAGACGGACGGACGGACATGGCTAAATCAACTCGTCTTGTCGTCCTGATCAAGAATATATATACTTTATATGGTCGGAAATGAATATTTCGATCTGTTACAAACGTCAGCACAAACTTAATATACTATTTCACATACGTGAAAAATAAAACCAGTAAGGACGCTATCTTCAGCAAGGCTGAAGCTATAATACTTTTCACTTTGTGTCACTATAAAGAAAACTAAATGAATAGTTTTCATGCCTCCCTAACAACATAACTGTAATGTTTCAAGTCAATTCGTTAAAAACAAAAAAGTTTTCCATACAACGGGTCAATTTTCGCTATAAAAGGTTGAGGCCAAGCCCACTTTTGGTCAAAATAGTTTTCATTCCTTCCTAAGAACATAACTGTAAAGTTTCAAGTCAATTGGTTAAAAAACAGAAAAGTTTTCCATACAACGGGTCAATTTTCGCTATAAAAGGGCGTGGCCACGCCCACTTTTGGTCAAAATAGTTTTCATTCCTTCCTAAGAACATAACTGTAAAGTTTTAAGTCAATTGGTTAAAAAACAAAAAAGTTTTCCATACAAAGGGTCAATTTTCGCTATAAAAGGGCGTGGCTACGCCCACTTTTCGTCAAAATAGTTTTCATTCCTCCCTAAGAACATAACTGTAAAGTTTCAAGTC
The DNA here is from genome assembly GCA_034638295.1 of Phortica okadai. NCBI lineage: Eukaryota > Metazoa > Arthropoda > Insecta > Diptera > Drosophilidae > Phortica > Phortica okadai. Next base: position 15,146,376 of record CM067848.1, on the reverse strand, counting down.
AATTGATTAAAAAACCAAAAAGTTTTCCATACAAAGGGTCAAGTTAGGCTATAAGTGGGCGTGGCCATGCCCACTTTTGATCAAAATAGTTTTCATTCCTCCCTAAGAGCATAACTGCAAAGTTTCAAGTCAATTGGTTAAAAAACAAAAAAGTTTTCCATACAAAGGGTCAATTTTCGCTATAAAAGGGCGTGGCCACGCCCACTTTTGATCAAAATAGTTTTCATTCCTCCCTAAGAGCATAACTGCAAAGTTTAAAGTCAATTGGTTAAAAAACAAAAAAGTTTTCCATACAACGGGTCAATTTTTGCTATAAGTAGGCGTGGCTACGCCCACTTTTGGTCAAAATAGTTTTCATTCCTCTCTAGGAACATAACTGTAAAGTTTTAAGTCAATTGGTTAAAAAACAAAAAAGTTTTCCATACAAAGGGTCAATTTTCGCTATAAAAGGGCGTGGCTACGCCCACTTTTCGTCAAAATAGTTTTCATTCCTCCCTAAGAACATAACTGTAAAGTTTCAAGTCAATTGATTAAAAAACCAAAAAGTTTTCCATACAAAGGGTCAAGTTAAGCTATAAGTGGGCGTGGCCATGCCCACTTTTGATCAAAATAGTTTTCATTCCTCCCTAAGAGCATAACTGCAAAGTTTCAAGTCAATTGGTTAAAAAACAAAAAAGTTTTCCATACAACGGGTCAATTTTCGCTATAAGTAGGCGTGGCGACGCCCACTTTTGGTTAAAATAGTTTTCATTCCTCCCTAAGAACATAACTGTAAAGTTTCAAGTCAATTGGTTAAAAAACAAAAAAGTTTTCCATACAAAGGGTCAAGTTAAGCTATAAGTGGGCGTGGCCACGCCCACTTTTGATCAAAATAGTTTTCATTCCTCCCTAAGAGCATAACTGCAAAGTTTCAAGTCAATTGGTTAAAAAACAAAAAAGTTTTCCATACAACGGGTCAATTTTCGCTATAAGTAGGCGTGGCTACGCCCACTTTTGGTTAAAATAGTTTTCATTCCTCCCTAAGAACATAACTGTAAAGTTTCAAGTCAATTGGTTAAAAAACAAAAAAGTTTTCCATACAAAGGGTCAAGTTAAGCTATAAGTGGGCGTGGCCACGCCCACTTTTGATCAAAATAGTTTTCATTCCTCCCTAAGAGCATAACAGCAAAGTTTCAAGTCAATTGGTTAAAAAACAAAAAAGTTTTCCATACAACGGGTCAATTTTCGCTATAAGTGGGCGTGGCTACGCCTGGCTACGCCCACTTTTGTTCAAAATAGTTTTCATTCCTCTCTAAGAACATAACTGTAAAGTTTCAAGTCAATTGCTTAAAAAACAAAAAAGTTTTCCATACAACGGGTAAATTTTCGCTATAAGTGGGCGTGGCTACGCGTGGTTACGCCCACTTTTGGTCAAAACAGATTTCATTCCTCCCTAAGAACATAACTTTAAAATTTCAAGTCAATTGGTTAAGAAACAAAAAAGTTTTCCATACAACGACGTGAATATTCCTTCTCTTCCTCTTCTTCATTTTGTATGGGAGCTACCAGTTCCAGATGTCCAATCTCAATGAAACTTTCAGGCATGTAGTCGGACCATGTAAAACTACTATGTTTAAAATTTCAGCACTCTATTGTACAAAACAAAAAAGTTTTCCATACAACGATTCAAGTTTTGTTCACTTTTCTTCTTCTTTTCGTATGGGAGCTACCTGTTCCAATAATCCGATCATGCTGGTTCCGACGAATGATTCATCGTAATAAATTCTAAGACTCTGTGCAAAGTTTCAGCTCGATAGCTTCAAAACTGAGGGACTAGTTTGCATACATACAGACAGACAGACAGACAGACAGACAGACAGACCGACAGACAGACAGACAGACAGACGGACAGACGGACAGACGGACATGGCTAAATCAACTCGTCTTGTCGTCCTGATCAAGAATATATATACTTTATATAGTCGGAAATTAATATTTCGATCTGTTACAAACTCCGTGACAAAGTTAATATACTATTTCACATAAGTGAAAAGTATAAAAACAAATTTGAGTCGTTGTATATGTATACCCTGTACCTTATGGTACAAGTGTATATTAGTTTTGTGCACGTCGACAATGTGTGTAACACCTTAAAGGAGATATCTCCGACTGTACAAAGTATATATATTCTTGATCAGTATCGAAAGAAAAGTCGATTTAGCCATGTCCGTCTGGCAGTCTGTTCGTCCGTCCGTCTGTCTGTATGAACGCGTCGATCTCGGAAACTATAATAGATAAAATCAAAAGCTCTTCGTAGTTCGATTCTGTGATTCATTACGCAGATCAAGTTTATTAAGTTTTCCCCCTTTTTGACTTAAATTAGGGATGAGGGGCAAATAACTGAAGCAACCTCGTGTAAAATAGTACAAAAGTCGTAATTTCTGCGTTGTTTTTTGAGATAGGAACATCAAATTTAGATTGTATATAGCTGACTTGAAGCCCAAACAAGTAAAATAAAAAATAGGCGGGGCCACGCCCACATATAATACAAATTTTAAATTCTTATATCTCTTGAACCATATAACTTACAGGAATGTGATTCGGTGTGTATGATATTGGGATATAGTGTAGCAAGATTCAATCATAATATGGGCCACGCCCATATATTGCCAAATAGGAAAACCTTAAACCTTTGGAACAAATTGGTCTACATGAGTAAAAATTTATATGTATGATATTAAATGGAAACCAGTCAGGACGCTATCTTCAGCAAGGCTGAAGTTATAATACTTTTCACGTTGTGTCACTAAAAAACTAAATGAATAGTTTTCATGCCTCCCTAACAACATAACTGTAAGGTTTCAAGTCAATTGGTTAAAAAACAAAAAAGTTTTCCATACAACGGTTCAAGTTTTGCGATAAGTGGGCGTAGCCATGCCCATTTTTGTCTAAATAGTTTTCATTCCTCTCTAAAAACATAACTGTAATGTTTCAGGTCAATTGGTTAAAAAACAAAAAAGATTTCCATACAACGGGTCAATTTTCGCTATAAAAGGGCGTGGCCACGCCCAGTTTTGGTCAAAATTGTTTTCATTCCTCCCTAAGAACATAACTGTAAAGTTTAAAGTCAATTGGTTAAAAAACAAAAAAGTTTTTCATACAACAGGTCAATTTTCGCTATAAGTGAGCGTGGCTTCGCCCACTTTTGGTGAAAATAGTTTTCATTCCTCCCTTAGAACATAACTGTAAAGTTTCAAGTCAATTGGTTAAAAAACAAAAAAGGTTTCCATACAACGGGTCAATTTTCGCTATAAATGGGCGTGGCTACGCCCACTTTTGGTCAAAATAGTTTTCATTCCTCCCTAAGAACATAACTGTAAAGTTTAAAGTCAATTGGTTAAAAAACAAAAAAGTTTTTCATACAACAGGTCAATTTTCGCTATAAGTGAGCGTGGCTTCGCCCACTTTTGGTGAAAATAGTTTTCATTCCTCCCTTAGAACATAACTGTAAAGTTTCAAGTCAATTGGTTAAAAAACAAAAAAGGTTTCCATACAACGGGTCAATTTTCGCTATAAATGGGCGTGGCTACGCCCACTTTTGGTCAAAATAGTTTTCATTCCTCCCTAAGAACATAACTGTAAAGTTTCAAGTCAATTGGTTCAAAAACAAACCAGTAAGGGCGGTATAGTTGAGTATTCTCAACTATATAATACCCTGTACACACACCTATGTTGATAACACGTTAAACATTCGCCGACAGCAAAAGCAGTGTACCACGATATGGTTTGAGTATTTGCTAATAGTGAGGCAGGGCTCACAGTGCAATGTTGCCATTAGATGGCGCTTTAGTACGGGTTTTGTTACAAAGCATTGCTGCAAAATATTAGTGTGTTGGTCTTTGCGGGGAAAGTGGTAGTTTGTTGAATGCAGTTTTAAAAAGGTATGTTATCTGAGTTTGCATACAAAATTTCAGCATTGTATCTATTATAGTTTAGGATATACAGCAATTTTAAGAAAACAACTTTTTGATGGGAAACGAATGGGAGGGGGAAAAAATGTGGTATGCAGTTTTGTAGAGCTATACATACTGAGTCTACATACTCATTTTCATGTTTCTAACTCATCAGGTTTTCGAGCTACAGCCTTTTGAAAAAATGGGTGGTGCTCGATGGGCGGGAAGGACTGGGCGTGGCAAAAAATCCTTCAAACTTGATCTAGCGTTTGACCTCACGAGTCTATCCACCAAATTTCAAGTCTCTAGCTCTTATAGTTTTCGAGAACCATTGGTGAGGACGGACGGACGGACGGACGGACGGACAGACAGGGCTATATCAATTCGTCTTGTCATCCTGATCAAGAATATATATACTTTATTGGGTCCCCCTCCCCACCTTCTATGCGTTACATACAAACCGTCTCAAACAAACTTAATATACCCTGATACACAGTGTGTGTACAGGGTATTAAAAGTTTTCCATACAACAAGTCAATTTTCTATAAGTGGGCGTGGCTACGCCCACTTTTGGTCAAAATAGTTTTAATGCCTCCCCAAGAACATAACTATGAAGTTTCAAGTCAATTGGTTGAAAAACAAAAAAGTTGTCCATACAACGACGAGAATATTGCTTCTCTTCCTCTTCTTCATTTTGTATGGGAGCTACCAGTTCCAGATGTCCAATCTCAATGAAACTTTCAGGCATGTAGTCGGACTATGTAGAACTACTATGTTTAAAATTTCAGCACTCTATCAGACAAAACAAAAAAGTTTTCCATACAACGATTCAAGTTTCTTGTTCAAGTGTTTTTGTTTCTTAACCAATTGACTTGAAATTTTAAAGTTATGTTCTTAGGGAGGAATGAAAACTATTTTGACCAAAAGTGGGCGTAGCCACGCGTAGCCACGCCCACTTATAGCGAAAATTGACCCGTTGCATGGAAAACTTTTTGTTTTTTAACCAATTGACTTAAAACTTTACAGTTATGTTCCTAGGGAGGAATGAAAACTATTTTGACCAAAAGTTGGCGTAGCCACGCCTACTTATAGCGAAAATTGACCCGTTGTATGGAAAACTTTTCTGTTTTTTAACCAATTGACTTGAAACTTTGCAGTTATGCTCTTAGGGAGGAATGAAAACTATTTTGATCAAAAGTGGGCGTGGCCACGCCCTTTTATAGCGAAAATTGACCCTTTGTATGGAAAACTTTTTTGATTTTTTAACCAATTGACTTGAAACTTTACAGTTATGTTCTTAGGGAGGAATAAAAACTATTTTGACCAAATGTGGGCATGGCTACGCCCACTTATCGCAAAACCTGAACCGTTGTATGGAAAATTTTTCTTGTTTTTTAACGAATTGACTTGAAACATTACAGTTATGCTGTTAGGGAGGCATGAAAACTATTCATTTAGTTTTTTTTATAGTGACACAAAGTGAAAAGTATTATAGCTTCAGCCTTGCTGAAGATATTGTCCTTACTGGTTCTTCTTTTTTTCGTATGGGAGCTACCAGTTCCAGTAATCCGATATGGCTGGATCCGACAAATGAGTTTACTGCACGAATAAGAAGTCGCTGTGCAAAATTTCAGCTCGATATCTTAAAAACTGTGAGAGGAGATTGTATATATATAGACAGACGGACAGACGGTCAGACGGACATGGCTGAATCAACTCGTCTTGTCGTCCTGATCAAGAATATGTATACTTTATATAGACGCACGTGAATATTTCTGTGTGTTACAAACTTCAGCACAAAGTTATTATACTATTTCACATACGTGAAAAGTATAATGAGATCGGTTTCGATTGAAAAGTGGGCGGGGCAACACCTTTATACATCCTTTACTAATTAAAGGTACAGGGTATGTCGAAGTCGAGTACTGTCGACTCCAATCCTTACTGGTTTCTCTTCATCTTATTAGCCTATATACCAATTCTCATTGTTTTTGCTCTGCTAAAAGTGGGCGTAACCATGCCCATTTTTGCCAAAATAATTTGAATGCCTCCCCAAAAATATAAGTGTGAAGTTCCAAGTCAATTGATTAAGAAACAAGTAATCCGATATAGCTGGTTCCGACCAATGATTGATAAAAATGCAAAGACATACAATTAATCTTTAATGGTCATTATTTCTAAACCAATCATTATTTCAACATAACTGTCTTTTATATCTAAAGTGGTATCAAAGTTCAAATATGAGGTCGTCTAACAGTTCTGCAAAAACGCAAGAAAACATTCTATTATTTAGTTGTAGGTAGAACACGTTCATTGGCAACAAGTAAAGATGGTATAAACGAGTATACTGCGCTTACGGTAGGCGGTGATACGCCCCAAATCAAAACAAAAATTTTATGTTAGGTATAGCCCGTGTTCAAAATTTAAAAATATCGGTTAAAAAAAATTAAATTAACAAAAAATTTTAACATTGACAGAGGGGGTATTTTGTGGTATGCAGTTTCAAAGTTGTATATTTACTGAGTATAAATACAAAATTTAATTTTTTGTCTTTTATAATTTTGGAGATATAGCAAATTTAAGAAAACCTCTTTTTGAGATGATATGAGGGGTGGAAAACAAATTATGTATTTCAATTTTGTAGGGCTTTAATTACTGAGTCTAGGTACTGATTTTCAGTTTTTCTATCTCATCTGGTAAAAATTTGTATCTAGAGTACTAGGATAAAACCAAATAAGACTCAATCGCAAATATGGGGGTGGCACAAAAAAAGGCGTTAGGAGTATTTAATCTGTGGCAAGGCCGAAAATAACGTTCTTACTGGTTATTAGTACTTTCGTATACCACTAAGTCTTATAAGAATGAGACATAAAGGCGTCGCAACGCCCACACGGAGAAAAACTATAAAAAACCAAAACCAGTAAGGACGGTATCTTCAGCAAGGCTGAAGCTTATATACTCTTCACGCCCTTTCTTGTACCACGCCCATTTTTATGCCCCGTACACATACTGTGTATCAAGGTATATTGTGTTTGGGCAAAAGCCAAATGTATGTAACGTAGTAAAAGAGGGAAGGGACCCCATAAAGTATATATATTCTTGATCAGGACGACAAGATAAATTGATTAAGCCATGTCCGTCCGTCTGTCCGTCCGTCCGTCTTCAGCAATGGTTCTCGGAAACTATAAGAGCTAGAGACTTGAAATTTAGTCGGTAGACTCGTGATGCTCGGCAGCAGATCAAGTTTGAATGGTTTTGTGTCACGCCCACTCCTTCCCGCCCATCCAGCACCACCCACTTTTTGAAAACGCTATAACTCGAACATCCAAAGAGATAGAAACATCGGTATGTAGACTCAGTATGAGTAACTCTATAAAACTGCATACCACAATTTTACCCCCTCCCCTAGTATTTTTATAAAAAAAGCTATATCTTCAAAACTAACAAAGGTATGAACCTGAAATTTCGTATACAAGCTCAGTGATATTACGTCTTAAAAACTGCATACCACAAATTTCCCCTCTCTTTGATGACTACCCCGCAGAGGCCAACAAACTTAAATTTTTCGTAAAATTCAAATTTTTTGACCGATTTTCTTGATATATTGAACTCTATTTGAATAGGCGACGTCAGATCAACATGTTTTGTAGATTGCCTTTCATGTGTGCAGGGTATTATATTGTCGAGTATACTCGACTATACCGCCCTTACTGGTTTTGACTGAATCTATTTTCTCTTCATCTTATAAGCCTTTACACAAATTTTTATTGGTTTTGCTCAATGTGTACCGAAGAAATGCAAATGGTTGATTTTTGCTACAAGTGGGAGTAGCCATGCCCAGTTTTTGGTCCAAATAGTTCTTATGTCTCCCTAAGAACATAAGGGTGATAAGTCATAAGTCAATTGATTAAGAAACAAAAAAGTTTCCTAGACAACGACGTGAAGCTTGCTTCTCTTCCTCTTCCTCATTTTGTATGGTAGGTACCAGTTGTAGTTGTCCGATCGGGACGACAAGACGAGTTTATATAGCGACGACAAGACGAGTTTATATAGCCATGTCCGTCCGTCTGTCCTTACCAATGGTTCTTGGAAACTATAATAGCTAGAGACTTGAAATTTAGAAGATAGACTCGTGTAGTCATGCGCTACGTCAAGTTCGAGGGATTGTTTGCCACGCCCACTCCTTCCCGGCCATCAAACACCGCCCATTTTCTATACTCTTGCAAGAGTATATTAACTTTGTCATGAAGTTTGCAACGCAGAGAAGGAGACATCTCCGACTATATAAAGTATATATATTCTTGATCAGCACGACGAGACGAGTTCATATAGCCATGTCCGTCTGTCTGTCCGTCTGTCTGTTTCAATACCAACTGTGGGCTCAGTTTAAACGATATCGAAAAAATTGTAACGCAGAAAATTTTCTTATAATTGCAGGCAGTTTGTATGTAAAATCCAGCATGATCGGATAACTATAGCATATAGCTGCCATAGGAACGATCGGTCAAAAATGAGGTTTTTGCTCAATAAACGCCTTGTTTTTAAAGCTATCGCCTCAATTTTTTGTACAAGAACATCTTGGACGTAAATTAAAACACACTCCAAAATTGGTGGAGATCGGATAAATATAGGATATAGCTCCCATAGGAACAATCGGTCAAAAATTCGGTTTTTGTTAGAAAAACTTTTTTGTTCTTAAATATAAACGGATAAAACTTTGCAGTTACGCGTTTTTATACATCCTTGACCATATTCCAAAGTTTCGTACAAATCGGACATAAGGGCGTGGCACCGCCCATATAGAGAAAAACTTAAAAATGTGATTTCTCTGTAAGCCGACGAGATATAAGATCGCAAAATAAAGTGTACAATGATTGCTATGTATATGTTAAAAAAATTAGAATATGGGCGGGGCCACGCCCCTATATCTTTATAAAAGTATATGATTCTTATTGGAAAAACTATAAAACATATTTTCCAATAAGGATACTTGAGAAAATGCTTGCAAGATTATATAAGTTTCAGCAAAGCTGAAAATAGCTCCCTTACTGGTTTTAAATGCTATACCTCGAACAACCGAAGAGATAGAAACATGAAAGTCGGTATGTAGACTCAGTATGTGTATATCTACAATACTGCATATGCTAAGGACGCTATAGTCGAGTATACTCGACAATATAATACCTTGAACACATGGTAGGCGGTCCCACACACTAAATCTACAAAAACATATTGATCTAACATCGGCCGTTCAAATACCGTTCAAAATATCAAGAAAATCGGTCAAAAAATTTGGATTTTACGAAATATTTCAGTTTGTTGGTCTCAGGGGTAATCAGTGGGAAAATTTATTGTATGCAGTCTTACAGGTGTATATTTACTGAATTTCAGGTTCGTACCTTTGTTAGTTTTGGATATATAGCAATTTATAGATATGCAGTTTTGTAGATCTATACATACATACTGAGTCTACGCACTAACTTTCATGTTTGTATCTCTTCGGGTGTTTGAATTAAAGCGTTTTGATAAAGTGGGTGGTGCTGGTTGGGAGGAAAGGAGTGGGCGTGGTACAAAACTGTTGAAACCCACCAAATTTCAAGTCTCTAGCTCTTATAGTTTCCGAGAACCATTGGTGAGGACGGACGGACGGACATGGCTTAATCAATTTCTCTAGTCGTTCTGATCAAAAATATAAATACTTTTTGGGGTCCCCCTCCCTTCCTTCTGTGCGTTCGTACTTTTGCTTTTGCACAAACACAACATATCCTGATACACTATGTGTGTAGGGAATAATTATTATAGGATTGAAATTGGTTGCTTATGTGCGTGGCAATATTTATGATCTTGCTTACTTGCACTTACTAAAGGTGTGAAGATGACACAAACATTGTGTCTGTCTCAATATATTTAAGTTGAATTGAGAATCTCCACGAATTAAGCAAAGCATAGCGCAAAATGACTGGAGTTTTTTTTATGCTGAAATTTCACTCTCTCTAAGGGATATGGATTTTGCCTTTCTTGTTGTTGTCGTTATGTTTACAATAGTGTGGTTTGGTGGCAGCCTACGCTTCTTTGAACATTTTTGAATGACAGACTGTCTGATTAAATAAGCAACTCGCTGTTTAAATGACGAATGGGACCGGCAAAAATGCTGTTAAGGTGGCGCAAGACAATACAAACAACAACCACATTAGAAACAGCGACCGTGTCTCATGCTTCCTCTTCACATACTCCAAAGTAAATAATTGTCTTTCAATAATAATTAAGATACATGTTCCTTAAAAAAGAAAAGCAAAAGCAAAACCAGTAAGGGTGGTATAGTCGAGTATACTCGACAATATAATACCCTGCACACATGGTAGGCCGTGCCACACCCCAAATCTACAAAAACATATTGATCTAACATCGGCCGTTCAAAAAGTGTTCAAAATATCAAGAAAATCGGTCAAAAAACGTGAATTTTACGAAAAATTTGAGTTTGTTGGTCTCTGAGGGGTAACCATCAAAGAAAGGGAAAATTTGTGGTATGCAGTTTAAAAGATGTATACTTCCTGAGCTTTCAGGTTCGTACATTCAATACTTATGGAGATAGAGCATTTTTAAGATAAAGAAAAGTAGTAGGCGGGTAGGAGTGGGCGTGGCATAAAATCCTTTAAACTTGAAGTAGCGCATGACCACACGAGTCTGTCTTCTAAATTTCAAGTCTCTAGCTATTATAGCTTCCAACAACCACTGGTGAGGACAGACGGACAGACATGGCTATATAAACTCGTCTTGTCATCCTGATCAAGAATATATCTACTTTGTTGGGTTTCCCCCTCCCCTCCTTCTTGGTGTTACATACATTTGGTTTCAAACAAACCTAATATACCCCGATACACAGTATGTGTACAGGGTATAAAAAAGAAACTATGCCAAAACGATAACCAGTAAGGACGCCATCTTCAGCAAGGCTGAAGATATAATACTTTTCACTTTGTGTCACTATAAAAAAAACTAAATGAATAAATTTCATGCCTCCCTAAGAACATAACTGTAAAGTTTCAAGTAAACTGGTTACAAAACAAAAAAGTTTTCCATACAAAGGGTCAAGTTAAGTTATAAGTGGGCGTGGCCACGCCCACTTTTGATCAAAATAGTTTTCATTCCTCCCTAAGAGCATAACTGCAAAGTTTCAAGTCAATTGGATAAAAAACAAAAAAGTTTTCCATGCAACGGGTAAATTTTCGCTATAAAAGAGCGTGGCCACGCCCACTTTTGGTCAAAATAGTTTTCATTCCTCTCTAAGAACATAACTGTAAAGTTTCAAGTCAATTCGTTAAAAAACAAAAAAGTTTTCCATACAACGGGTAAATTTTCGCTATAAGTGGGCGTGGCTACGCGTGGCTACGCCCACTTTTGGTCAAAATAGTTTTCATTCCTCCCTAAGAACATAACTTTAAAATTTCAAGTCAATTGGCTAAGAAACAAAAAAGTTTTCCATACAACGACGAGAATATTCCTTCTCTTCCTCTTCTTCATTTTGTATGGGAGCTACCAGTTCCAGATGTCCAATCTCAATGAAACTTTCAGGCATGTAGTCGGACTATGTAAAACTACTATGTTTAAAATTTCAGCACTCTATTGTACAAAACAAAAAAGTTTTCCATACAACGACTCAAGTTTTGTTCACTTTTCTTCTTCTTTTCGTATGGGAGCTACCTGTTCCAATAATCCGATCATGCTGGTTCCGACGAATGATTCATCGTAATAAATTCTAAGACTCTGTGCAAAGTTTCAGCTCGATAGCTTCAAAACTGAGGGACTAGTTTGCATACATACAGACAGACAGACAGACAGACCGACAGACGGACAGACGGACTGGCTAAATCAACTCGTCTTGTCGTCCTGATCAAGAATATATATACTTTATATAGTCGGAAATTAATATTTCGATCTGTTACAAACTCCGTGACAAAGTTATTATACTATTTCACATAAGTGAAAAGTATAAAAAGTAATGTTTCCATCCTCTTCACACAATGAATTGTATTAAGTCTATTTACATCTCTTGATTAGTTTTATGTGACAAAATAATAAAGCAACCATACTGATGCAGGAAGGAATCGACTCCCCCGAAAGATGTTGGAATACGATAAATTTTTGTAAGAATCTGGTTTTTACCAAAACGAATGATTTTTGTTGGATATAAAGATATACAGACGTGTTCGAAATAATAAGAACAACAGGCGTTTAAAGTTAATTCGTTATAAAAAGTTGTCAAAAACTTTTTTTTTTATTATTTCAATTTATTCACCTTATTAAGCTTTAAGTATGCCGAAGTACATAATTTTTGAATGTTCTTATTTCGTATTTTGAGCAACTTTGTTGCATTAAGTTGAAAATCAGGTTTCGAAATAATAAGAACAAAGTTAAAAAACAATCGATAGTTATGTTATACACACGGTAAATGGACATATTGGTCCTTAAATTTAATATGAAGTTGCTGCTCCTTCGTTATTTAACACTTCGACACATCTGGACCTCATAGATTCTATTAGGGCATGGCATAATGAAAATGGGATAATCTCCCATTGATTTTTTCCCTATATGCCAGATGTCTTACTCCTTTCTTAACATCAATCTAAAGGTGTCCTATTGGGTTCAGGTCAGGTGATTGTGCCGACCACTCCAGCAAATCAATTTTTCGAGATCGAAAACACTACTTAATTTTCTTCGATGTGTACTTGGAATCGTTATATTGCTGATAAATCAATCCTAATGGCATTTGCTCTTCAGGGTAAGGTTCCATGACAGCTTCCATAAGGGTTATATATATAGTAAAAATACAAGACTTCTGAAAGAACCGTTAGAGTTTGCGTATTACAACTACGGATAATGTAGAAGTCAAGCAAATGACAACTACTCAAATAACTATAAAGTAAACCTAAAAAACCTTATATTTGCAAATGAGACAGAATAACATTTACAAGGTAAAGCCTAAAAATTGTCTTGTTTTTATTTAATACTCCTTAATGTTTCTGAGGTCAGCTTCTTAGCAATTACATATGTAATATAATTGTTATTTTGTTTCAGCAGTAATAACTTTGAAACACACCTTCTTTGCATTGCACTGACATACCGATCGATGGGCGGCACCCCTCGTCCAGTTATATGTGATCGCTTGTTGATACAACGATGACGGTGCGGCTCCCATTTAGACCAAGATAAGAGCAATGAGCACAGAGGGCGCAGTGAGGTGTGTGGTATGGGGGCCAACGTGTGCTCCAGATCATTGAATACGAAATGAGCTCGGGCGTTCCCACACCATCACATCGCAGCCAAGCAACGGTGACGCACCCTGCCTGGCCTTCCTTACGAAAGCTCAACTTAATACGATTCAATGTGAGTTAACTTGCACAGTCCGAGACAGCGCTTCATTCAATTCCGACATGCGTTCTTTCGCGTACTTACTCATTCATTCAAACCTTTAACCACTCTGTTGATCAAAGATGCTCGCGTACGATATGAGAAGAACAGAATGCTGAAAGAAAAGAAGCACACGAAGAAAACGAATGAACACTGAAAAGAGGGCAAAATGCTACAACTAAGAATAACTGTTCTGCAACGCAATATGAATGAGTAACTTCAACTCTTCTAGCTCGTTTGGTTGTGATGACGCCGACGGCGGCAGATGCAGACGACAACGATTGAATTGAGCTGAGCCGAACTGCACTTAGTGCTAAGCGTAGGTTGAAATAATTTTGCTGTTTCTGCGGTTAGGCTTGGAACCGACTACGACGAGGCGATTGAGACGCAGTACTTTTGTTGTTGGCCATCGACTTTGCCTCGACCCATCCCATTTCGTGCAATGCTGTTGTTATTATTGCTTCACCAAATACAAAATGTCCAAGGCAAGTCAATTTGATGATCAGTGGCATATGATCTCATAAATCTACACATACATAAACTAATCACATCATATGTATGAGTAAACAAACTGCTTCACTGTCTGACTGACTGAACCGAACTGAAGTGAACTTTTAAGCGAGTTGTCCGTCGACACATTCGTCTGACAGAATGTCTGCCTATCAAATAAAGATCATCATTCAGTTAAAAAATGAATTGATTTTTTTACGGCTACAAGTACATAGTTTAAACACACATTCAGACACACAAAATATACAACACAATATAATAAATGTCAACATCGATTTGACATTTGCCGGTTCGCTGATTGTATCTACATCTCAAATACCCAGCCGGAAACTTGGATACAACACATTCTCCAACCAAATCCCATCGTTTGGATTGTCTTGTATTCTGATATAAGCCAGGATCGCACGAAAATTCTCTGCCATTTAATGCAGTCTTTGCCTATGAACTTCATAATAGCTTAATAAAATTAGTTATATTTATAATATATCTATAGAAATTCACATTAATATCTTATAAAGGAGATAACACCAGTATAATAAGAATAAATATTATGATATAACAAATACATTAGTATTGTGACATGTGTGTTGAGTCTGGCCTTGTTTTAATAGTAAGAACTCACATTTTGAGGCTATCGGAAAAAAAGACTTAGTTGGTCAACTTGTTCAATCGTTTGTTTATTTGCCTATCATTTTGTTTTGGCCATTATGTTGGCAAAGCCGCGAATAATACTTGTGACCACAACTGCAGTCGTCTTTGTCATCTTCACAGTTTTTCTGACTCTGTCACTGCCTTAGTTTGTTTTTGTTTCTGGGTGCGCATAACACGCCATAACTTAACGCACACCTTTTTTTTTACAATTACGTATTCATTTGAGGAGCGGCGATTTTAATGTCGCCTCACTCATTGTCGACGGTTTTTGTCGTCGTCTCTTACTCTAGTGACAGAAACGCAAGCGACGTCGAGCAAAAACAAACCAGGGTCAAAGCGCACTTTTGATTTTGGTCAATGTTCAGGGAAGAACAACGAACATCATTTTACTGCACAACTGTGCTGTGACACAGCGACGCCAACTGTAAGCTACTTGAATGCAGAAAGATGATTTTGCAGTTTGTATTCAACACCGATTGGCGTTTGATTTTGGTCTTTTAGAAAATGTTGACTTTTATTTGAGTTAACATTAGATATTTCGAATTAGTCATGTAAGCGAGTAATGTCTCTTTGTTTGACGGCATGAGCTGATCATGATGTCTTCTTAACTGAATTCCATCGCAAATCAGTGTACCATCGCACAGAGGGGTATTTTCCAAAAACGCTGCCCAAAATACAAAAAAAAAAATGTACATTTGGGTATTTGAAATATTTTTTTCTTGTAACTGAATATTTATATCATCTATTAAAAGTCATATTTCTTCTGGTTGACCACTGTTAATTAAACAATTAACCTTCAAACTTTGTCATGTGAGCAGAGCATGTAAAAAGCTGTCAACATTTTCAAACTGTCAGACAAAAAAACTGTTTCATTCGGACACAATTCGGAAACAGAGAGAAAGAAAACACACTCAATTCTGTTTTTGATTAATGAGTGGAATAATCAAGCATTAACACTTTGTTTTATTTTAATTTTTCTCGTGTCTTCCAAAGACAGATTTTCTGAGCACAAACAAAAAAAGTGTCTTTTGCCTGTGTATGTGTGTTTTTGTGAGAAAACTGAAAATAAATTATACTAACAAGCAATACGTTTTCGTTTGGATCAAATATAAAATATTGTGTGATATGAATCGGGACTGCAATAAAAAAGTGCATGTACTTTTTAAATTCGACGCAGATAGAAACATGTCGGTATGCAAAGTATGTGGTGTGGAGTTGACCGGCAAGCATATTACAAATAAGAGGCGCCATTTGACGGTCAAACACCTTTCATAGCTGCATACACTAGTTTAACATTATATATAGAAAGACACTTTTAGTTAACACTTTAGTCGTTTTGCTCATCAAAAGACACATATTTCATGAAAGCAAGACAATGTGTCTTTGTTTGAGCTGTCATAGCAAGACACTTTCGTGTGTTTTGCTCAATAAAAAACACTAGATAGAGAACACGAACGAAACAAAAAAAAGTGTTCTGTTCTTAGAGTGAGCAAGCCTACTTCATGTTTTTCTGTTTTCGTAGTCACAAGACAGCTTTGAAAAAATTGATTGACCGTATTTTACGAGCTGTGCATGTGAGCAACAATTTGAAAAACCTTACAAAATTTCATATAAATTCTACCGTAGCAAAGTAAGAAAATCAATAAAACAAAAAAAATCAGTAAGGACGCTAACTTCAGCAAGGCTGAAGCTTATATACTCTTCACGCTTATTTCTTGTGCCACACCTATTTTTTTGACTGAATATATTTTTTCTTCGTCTAATTAACCTATAAACAAATTTTCATTGTTTTTGCTCATTGGGTACCGGAGATATGCAAATTATTGATTTTTGTTAAAAGTGGGCGTAACCATGTCCATTTTTTTCAAAATAGTTTTAATGCCTCCCCAAGAACACAACTGTGAAGTTTTATGTCAATTGGTTAAGAAACAAAAAAGTTTTCCATTCAACGATGTAAATATTTTGGATTTTTGGATTCATTAAACGCTGGTCTAAAGAATTCAATGACCCTTTTATTGGTGATTTTTTACTTCGCTTGTACGTCCTCTTCTCGAGTATTGTTGTTGCGTTTGGTCTCCACAATACAAACAAAGTTAATATACTATTTCACATAAGTGAAAAGTATAAAAACATCAAGATCGAATCGAGTCAGTTCAGAAGCAATTTCTTCTCTTTGCGCTTCGTGGCCTCAACTGGAATCCTAATACCAGGTTACCGTCGTACCATGACAGGCTCCTTCTCATTGACCTTCTA
The DNA here is from genome assembly GCA_034638295.1 of Phortica okadai. Lineage (NCBI taxonomy): Eukaryota > Metazoa > Arthropoda > Insecta > Diptera > Drosophilidae > Phortica > Phortica okadai. The sequence continues at coordinate 15,129,622 of CM067848.1, read as the reverse complement.
TCTCTAGCTCATCGCAGGATTGCTTTAGGGGCTGTTTTTCTTCATAAATTGATTCTAGGTTTAATTGATTCTTCAGACCTTCTCAGTCAGATAAGCTTCAGCGACCCACGTCGCACTACTAGAAACTTTGTTCCTTTAGTTTTGCAAAGATGCACAACTAACTACGCCCTTCATGATCCGTTTCGCGTACTTTGTATGAATTACAATAATCTATACACCGTCCTCTCCCCTGAAATCTCTCTCACGACACTAAACTCTACTGTTCTACGCCACCTACGGGAGTCTGGAAGGGAGCAGCAACTTCGGTTTCTCAATGGAATGATGGCGCTCTTTTCAACGTAAGTCTCTGACCACAAATGGCTGTGAGCAGGGGCACAGCTTGCATTATGCAAATCAATTTCCCCCACCGGGTCAGAGACTTCTTAGAATTAATTTATCATTTTGCTTTTTATACTTTTCACGTATGTGAAATAGTATTATAACTTTGTGCTGAAGTTTGTAACACACAGAAATATTCACTTGCGACTATATAAAGTATATATATTCTTGATCAGGACGACAAGACCAGTTGATTTAGCCATGTCCGTCTGTCCGTCTGTCTGTCTGTCTGTATGTATGCAAACTAGTCCCTCAGTTTTGAAGCTATCGAGCTGAAACTTTGCACAGAGTCTTAGAATTTATTACGATGAATCATTCGTCGGAACCAGCATGATCGGATTATTGGAACAGGTAGCTCCCATACGAAAAGAAGAAGAAAAGTGAACAAAACTTGAATCGTTGTATGGAAAACTTTTTTGTTTTGTACAATAGAGTGCTGAAATTTTAAACATAGTAGTTTTACATGGTCCGACTACATGCCTGAAAGTTTCATTGAGATTGGACATCTGGAACTGGTAGCTCCCATACAAAATGAAGAAGAGGAAGAGAAGCCATATTCACGTCGTTGTATGGAAAACTTTTTTGTTTTTTAACCAATTGACTTGAAACTTTACAGTTATGTTCTTAGAGAGGAATGAAAACTATTTTGACCAAAAGTGGGCGTAGCCAGGCGTAGCCACGCCCACTTATAGCGAAAATTGACCCGTTGTATGGAAAACTTTTTTGTTTCTTAACCAATTGACTTGAAACTTTGCAGTTATGCTCTTAGGGAGGAATGAAAACTATTTTGATCAAAAGTGGGCGTAGCCAGGCGTAGCCACGCCCACTTATAGCTTAACTTGACCCTTTGTATGGAAAACTTTTTTGTTTTTTAACCAATTGACTTGAAACTTTACAGTTATGTTCTTAGGGAGGAATGAAAACTATTTTAACCAAAACTGGGCGTAGCCACGCCTACTTATAGCGAAAATTGACCCGTTGTATGGAAAACTTTTTTGTTTTTTAACCAATTGACTTGAAACTTTGCAGTTATGCTCTTAGGGAGGAATGAAAACTATTTTGATCAAAAGTGGGCATGGCCACGCCCACTTATAGCTTAACTTGACCCTTTGTATGGAAAACTTTTTTGTTTTTTAATCAATTGACTTGAAACTTTACAGTTATGTTCCTAGAGAGGAATGAGAACTATTTTGACCAAAAGTGGGCGTAGCCACGCCTACTTATAGCAAAAATTGACCCGTTGTATGGAAAACTTTTTTGTTTTTTAACCAATTGACTTGAAACTTTGCAGTTATGCTCTTAGGGAGGAATGAAAACTATTTTATAGCGAAAATTGACCCTTTGTATGGAAAACTTTTTTGTTTTTTAACCAATTGACTTGAAACTTTACAGTTATGTTCTTAGGGAGGAATAAAAACTATTTTGACCAAATGTGGGCATGGCTACGCCCACTTATCGCAAAACTTGAACCGTTGTATGGAAAAATTTTTTGTTTTTTAACGAATTGACTTGAAACATTACAGTTATGTTGTTAGGGATGCATGAAAACTATTCATTGAGTTTTTTTTATAGTGACACAAAGTGAAAAGTATTATAGCTTCAGCCTTGCTGAAGATAGCGTCCTTACTGGTTTTTTTTTACCTTCTTATAAATGAAGTTTTTTTCTTTTTTTTTCTCTATCACTTATTATACTTTTCACTTATGTGAAATAGTATATTAACTTTGTCACGGAGTTTGTAACAGATCGAAATATTAATTTCCGACTATATAAAGTATATATATTCTTGATCAGGACGACAAGACGAGTTGATTTAGCCATGTCCGTCTGTCCGTCTGTCCGTCTGTCTGTCTGTCTGTCTGTCTGTCTGTATGTATGCAAACTAGTCCCTCAGTTTTGAAGCTATCGAGCTGAAACTTTGCACAGAGTCTTAGAATTTATTACGATGAATCATTCGTCGGAACCAGCATGATCGGATTATTGGAACAGGTAGCTCCCATACGAAAAGAAGAAGAAAAGTGTACAAAACTTGAATCGTTGTATGGAAAACTTTTTTGTTTTGTACAATAGAGTGCTGAAATTTTAAACATAGTTGTTTTACATGGTCCGACTACATGCCTGAAAGTTTCATTGAGATTGGACATCTGGAACTGGTAGCTCCCATACAAAATGAAGAAGAGGAAGAGAAGCAATATTAACGTCGTTGTATGGACAACTTTTTTAGTTTTTCAACCAATTGACTTGAAACTTCATAGTTATGTTCTTGGGGAGGCATTGAAACTATTTTGACCAAAAGTGGGCGTAGCTACGCCCACTTATAGAAAATTGACCCGTTGTATGGAAAACTTTTTTGTTTTTGAACCAATTGACTAAAAACTTTACAGTTATGTTCTTAGGGAGGAACGAAAACTACATAGTTTCCGAGATCGACGCGTTCATACAGACAAACGGACGGACGAACGGACAGACGGACATGGCTAAATCGACTTCTCTTTCGATACTGATCAAGAATATATATACTTTGTGTAGTCGGAGATGTCTCCTTTAAGGTGTTACATACATTGTCGACGTGCACAAAACTAATATACACTTGTACCATAATGTACAGGGTATAATAATATAATATCTTAACCAGTAAGGATTAGAGTCGACAGTAATCGATTTCGACATACCCTGTTCCTTCAATTAGTAACGACTGTTTGAAGGCGTGGCCCCGCCCACTTTTTCATCAAAATAGATTTCATTTCCATTTAATATCACACATACCTTTTTTTTACACTTTTAGACCAATTGGTTCAAGAGATACAACTTTTTTCTATACATGGGCGTGGCAACGCCCATTTTGTAATTGTATCATGTTATATTCAATCCCAATAGCATACATGCAAAATTTCATTCTTGTAGAATTTGTGTTATTAGAGATATAAGCGTTTTAAATTTTAATTCGACCCGATGTTGCTCCAGTCATTTGCCCCTCACCCCTAAACTAAGTCAAAAAGGGGAGAACAACATAAATTTGATCTGCTTAAGAAATGAGAGAATCGACATGCGAAAAGATATTGTTTCTATCTGTTATAGTTTCCGAGATCTAGGCGTTCATACAGACGGACGGACAGAGGGAGATGGTTATATCAACTCGTCTTGTCGAGCTGATCAAGAATATGTATACTTTGTATAGTCGGAGATGTCTCCTTCTGCGTGTTACATACATTGTCGATGCTGACAAAACTAATATACCCTTGTGCCATAAGGTACAGGGTATAAAAATAATCAGTACGGCAGAAGAAATCCATTGAAACATGTCGTTGCATGTTTCCGTCCGTATTCGCCAATTGTTCTTAGAAACTACAGGTGAGGTTCGGCAGTAGAAAAAGTTTCATTGGATTTGTGGCATGCTCATTCTTTCACACCCAATAAATGGATGGCGAACTCAGTAAAAACAGCTCTATAATACAATGCACTACAAAAAAGGAGCAAAGTGACACAGTGTATAAGATTATGTTGACATTACTCTTTATCTCGATCGCAAAGTTAAAGCAGATAAAAAAGAAAATTGGTAATCAAGACTAAACGTGAAACAAGTGTTAAGTTGCGCGTTGCTGTTACTCACGGGCCGTTAGTCACGGGACCGCAATATTTTGTAAGGAAGTAATATGCTCACCACTGTTATTGGAAAAGATACTTACGGGTACGGACGTCCGCACCAATATCGCGAGTTATGTGGATCATGTATTGCAAAATAATTAGCTGGTAAAACACATTGATTCATCAACAAAACGTTGGTTTTAGCGGCTTTGTCTACGGCGTCTTGTTCTGCCTTTGTGGAAACACACCTAATAGTTTGTTCGTGTTCTTGTCCATCTGTTTTTCGTGCACCAAGCCACTCAGAATCACTTTTGCCGGAAATAATTGGGTGGAGGGGGTAAGGCAATTGTGGCAACATGCCGAAAGAAATTTTGTAATGTGAGCTACATGTTTGGTAAAAAGTTCTTATATAACTGTCGATTTATAGAAAAAGTATGATGTCACACTCACAAATACGACACAGACTGTCATGGTTAGATGACTTAAGTTTATTGAAAGCAATTTAAGTATTCCGAAATTAGATTAAGTAGTGTGCCCCAAGGAAAGCCAAGTACAAATATTTCCTACTAAAGAACCCTAAAGACCACAGCGACGCGACGTCTGAAGAAGGTGTGGGAGCTAGGGATGGCATGGGATAATTGATGTTTTCTTGAAAAAGTCGGAGTATTTTTAATCGATTTCATTGGTTGTGGATTAATTGGACGATCGATGGTTTCATAACGATTACACCTGCACACAAAAATATAGTGGCGTGTACTTTTCATCAGACCCACCTACCCGAATGGATTTCGACACTTTGAATCCGAATATGAGGTATATGGCTCATGAATTGCGAAAAAACTGAAAAATAATCAATGCCAACAAAATCACATTTATCGAATTTATTGTAATAAAAACCAGTAAGGATTGGAGTCGACAGTACTCGACTCAGACGTATTCTGTATTATCAATTTGTAACGACTGTTTGAAGGCATTGCCCCGCCCACTTTTTAATCGAAACAGATTTCATTTTCATTCAATTTCATTTACACCAATTTTTACTCTTTTTATTTTTAAATTTATAATTCTCCATAGCGTACCTGCAAAGTTTCATTCTTGTAGGTTTTATGGTTCTTAAGTTATAAGCGTTTTAAAATATTACTATATAAAGACGTGGCCACGCCCTTCTTTTTGTTGTATCTTCTTGGAGTTCGAGTCAGCTATATACATTCCAAATTTGGTGCTCCTATCTCAAAAGACAACCGAGAAAATATGACCTCTGTAAATTTTTAACCCGAGGTTACTCTAGTCATTTGCTCCTTAGGAGGGGGAAAACAAAATAAACTTGATCTGCTTAATGAATAACAGAATCAACCAGCGAAAAGATTTTGGTTCTATATATTATAGTTTCCGAGATCTAGGCGTTCATTCCGACTGACAGACGGACGGTCATGGCTATATCAACTCGTATTGTCGAGCTGATCAAGAATATATTTATATACTTTTTATAGTCGAAAATGTCTCCGTCTGGGTGTTACATACATTGTCAATGCACACAAAACTAATACACCCATGTACCATAAGGTACAGGGTGTAACCAGTAAGGGAGCTATTTTCAGCTTTGCTGAAATTTATATACTCTGGCTAGCATTTGCCCAATTATTCTTATTGGAAAATCCGTACGAGGGCTGATATTTCAGTTTCGGACCTAACAATTAAACACACAACTTAGGCGTCTGAAAATGGTTTTATTGTTATACAAAATATTTTCCTTGATGATTAATACACTTTTTCATTCGAATAAACCAGTTTTCGTAGCATTTTTTCCAGTCCGAATGACACACCTCCAAAACATGCAGGATTCGTCACCTGTGTAGATATTATAAACACTTTTTGAAGCACCACGATCGTATTTTGGATCCACACCAATCGACACGCGTCTTATTTTGCTGAATGTTTAAATTATGAGCGGTCCAACGGGATTCATCGATCCATTCTTGTCTATTTAATTCATGCCGAAAGTTGTGAAAAACAATCGCTCGAAAATGTTCACGGTTTAAATCCATTTTTCTTCCGAGGTAAATTTTTGATTTGTCGTTAATCGATATCAAACGTGGCCGTACAGGAAAAAGTTATATGGAGGCTTAACCCATAACTTTTTTATGCAAATGACCAAAAGTGACCTATGCCAGAAACTTAAATAGCAGCACTCGTACTATAGTTTCTCTAATAAGAATCATATAAGTATATAAAGATAAAGGGAAGTAGCCACGCCAATTTTCTAATTAATTTTAAAGAAAGCAATGCAATCATTCTACACTTCATTTTGCTCAGGGTCTGCTGTGCTTTTCGCACTGTGTCGCACGAAGCAGCGATGGTGATATCTGGCTGTAAGCCCATCAACATCCCAGTCAACGAATCAGCCGCACTGACTGGACACTACACCGGAACGCAAGCGCGAAATCATAGAGAACAGCATCAAAGAGAACGCGCAAGAAACGGGAGATGGATGTACCAGTTGATCCCAAATATAGCAACACGGATTAGAAGGAAACACGGGGAGACAAACTTCTTCCTGATACAGCTTCTCAATGGGCATGGCTGCTTCCGCGCGTACCTCCATCGGCATCGACATGAAGACGGCCCTCACTGCCCGAACTGTGGACTCGACTCGACTGAAGACGCTCGAAACGTATTCTTTGACTGTCCGAGATTTGCGCTGAGCTAAGAGAGCCAAGCGAAGGGTTGGGCGAGAGACCGAACATAAACAACTTAGTGGGGTATATGCTAAAGAGCTCGCAGTTTTTCTGACTCTATGTCAAGATGAGAGAGCTCGCAGGACCGGGTCCGATGCAAGTGTAGGCCATTAAGGCTCTATCCTCCCTTACGAAGTAATGCTTAGCGGTAGTTCCGTGGGGGCGTCGATTTCAACGTGATGGTTAAAGAAGATTCCCCCCTTCTCAAAAAAAAACAGTAAGGACGCTATCTTCAGCTGAAGCTTATTTGCTTTTCACGCTTATTTCTTGTGCCACGCCCATTTTTTTGACTGAAAATATTTTCTCTTCATCTAATTAGCCTATATACAAATTTTCATTGTTTTTGCTCAGTGGGTACCGGAGATATGCAAATTATTGATTTGGGCTAAAAGTGGGCGTAATCATACCCATTTTTGTCAAAATAGTTTTAATGCCTTCCCAAGAACATAACTGTGAAGTTTTAAGTCAATTGGTTTAGAAACAAAGAAGTTTGCCATACAACGACGTGAATCTTGCTCTCATTTTGTATGGCAGGTACCAGTTCCAGTTGCCCGATCTAAATGAAAGTTTCAGGCATTTAGTGGGACTACTTAAAACTACTATGTTTAAGATTTCAGCCCTCTATCTTACAAAACAAAAAAGTTTTCCATACAACCATTCAAATTTTCCTTATCTTTCTATATGGGAGCTACCAGTTCCAGTTTCACGATCTCAATGAAACTTTCAGGCATTTATTCGGACCATGTAAAACTGCTAAAAATTAAAATCAGCACTCTATCTTTCAAAACAAAAAAGTTCCCCATACAACGATTCAAGTTTTGTTCACTTTTCTTCTTCTTTTCGTATGGGGGCTACCAGTTCCAATGGTCCGATATGGCTGGATCCGACAAATGAGTTGATCGCACAAATAAGAAGTCTCTGTCCAAAATTTCAGCTCGATATCTTCAAAACTGTAAGAGGAGATCGTATATATACAGACAGACGGACATGGCTAAATCAACTCGTCTTGTCGTCCTGATCAAGAATATATGTATATACTTTATATAGTCGGAAATGAATATTTCGATCTGTTACAAACTTCGTGACAAAGTTAATATATTATTTCACTTTAGTGAAGAGTATAAAAAGTGTTCTGTTCTGAGAGTGAGCAAGCCTACTTCATGTTCTTCTGTTTTCGTCGTCACCAGACAGCTTTGAAAAAGTTGATTGACCATATTTTACGAGCTCTGCTAACAACTAAAGATACCTCAGGTAAAACAATTACGAAAGTCGAAAACGATTACATCTCTGGAACCAAAAAAACTTCCAAAAACTTTTGCATGTACGCTATTGGAATGGAGTGATAAAATATTCAATGTCGTGGCTGCGCCCACATATAGCAACATTGTAAAAATAGTACATCTCTGAAGCCAATGTCTGATATTGAATGGACAACAAAAGTCTATTATGAAGTGGGCGTGGCAACGCTTTTTGGTCGTTAAATATCGAAGGTAAAGAATATGTCAAATTCGAAATCTCTCGTCTGTAATTTCTTACTGGTCTTGTTTAAATTTACCTTAGACGTTTAATTACAAAAAATACATCACAAAAGATAATAAACTTTTATGATGTTCTTCATTCGTTCGGTTTGTTTGTCTGCTTGCCTTTGTTTGTTTGATAATGAAAATGTGGCATGCAACCTGGTAAGCAGATCACACCAGCCCTTATATGCACGAACAACACACAAACATACGTCTATTATTAAAGTGTTATCACAAACCGACTGACAAACCCGACACCCCACTGCCCTATTAGGCAAACCCATGATTGCAACTACCTTGAGTGGAAAGCTTTAAAAATTCTATGTGCTACGATTCTTATCTAATGAGGAAGACCAGAAATACAAAAAAAAAACCTTTGCTTTGTCTTCTTTTTTTTTTTTTTTTGTTCTTTTACGTTTCTTTCGCAACTTTTCCAATATATGGTATACTTATACGTCTGTACGTGTGTAGGTAAAGCAAACTCGATGAGTGAGTGAGCAGCGTAAAGTGATGGAGTAAGTACAGTGGGCGATGTAAGTCAATGAGTGCTGTTAGAAGTGAAAAGATGGTGCGTGGTGGTGGGTGACGGGAGACTTTTTGTGCGGGTGTCTTTGGACAATTTTCTCAGTATATTTTATGCGTTGCCGAATTGTCAACGGCTTCTTTGTTGGCTCATTGTTGTTTCTTGTTGCTGTTGTTGTCGGTCCGACGGTCGTTGCTTGTCGGGTGTTCACACGTCAGTGCTCTCAATTAAAATACATCATGTCCAACTGATAAGCTTTCACCGTTTCATCTCCTCTCATCATAGCTTTATCTCTTTAGAGTATTTTCTTGACTGCCGTTTTTTTCCTCTTACACGACTTTGAAAAGTTGAATTATAAATTTAGAAGAATTCGTGTACTAAGCAATAGCATAGAAAGCAACTTCAACCAGTAAAATAATTTAGCAACTCACAAATAAGAGCGCAGCTACAGACCAACACATATGGCCAGAATGGTCGCCCCTTCTCTCACATTCGCCCACTTACTTTGCAGGAACGATACGCGCGACTTCGTTTGCCCTTCAGTTTTCCATTTGTTCTTAACCATGTCGATAACGCTTGCCCAATTCAGGCTTTTAACATTTGTCCGTGAGCGGAAAACAGAAAACATTTACCAAAACTTTCGTTTAAAATGTCTTCGTTCTTTTTCTGATAATGAATCCGACCGAGTCAAAACAAACTTGTCCACGACAAAATTAGCCGGGACGGTACCATACACTAGCATCAGGATACACACGCTCGCCTTTTAAAATATTTATGGATTTTACGCATTTACCAACGATTGTTGTTTTTGCCCAAGGGTCAACTGCTCTTTTTCCATCCCAATTTCTTTCTTTTACCGTTTGTTGTTTCATGCGAGAAAAATTTAATTTGATTCAAGCCACTTTTGAAGTGTGTGGCTGAAGACACACATTATTACATAAAGTACGACCGGTAAGGACGCAACTTCAGCAAGGCTATAGCTTTTATACTCTTCACGCACTTTCTCAAAATAGTTTTCATTCCTCACTAAGAACATAACTGTAATGATTCAAGCCATTTGGTTAAAAAAAAAACAGTAAGGGAGCTATTTTCAGCTTTGCTGAAACTTACATACTCTTGCAAGCATTTGGAAAATCCGTTTTATAGTTTTTCAAATAAGAATCTTATAATTTTATAAAGATAAAGGGGCGTAACCCCGCCCATTTTCTAATTTTTTTTTTTATAATGCAATGCAATCATTCTACACTTCATTTTTCGATTTTCTATCTCGTATGCTTATAGATAAATCACGTTTTTAAGTTTTTCTCTATATGGGCGGTGCCACGCCCTTATGTCCGATTCTTATGAAACTTTGTAACATGGTCAAGGATTCTTAAAAACGAGTAACTGCGAGATTTCATCTGTTTATAATTGAGAACAAAAAAGTTTTTCTAACAAAAACCGAATTTTTGACCGATTTTTCCTTTGGGAGCTATATGCTATATTTATCCGATCTTCACCAATTTTGTGCTGTGCCTTAATTAACATCCAAGATGTTCTTGTGCATCGAGGCGGTAGCTTTAAAATCAAAGAGTTTATTGAGAAAAAACCTCATTTTTGACCGATCGTACTTATGGCAGCTATATGCTATAGTATTCCGATCAAGCTGGTTTCTACATATAAACTGCCTGCAAGGAAAAACCAATTTTCTGCGTTTAAATTTTTTTGTTAACTTAAAAACTCTGGGAGGAGTTCGCATTGAAACAGACAGATGGACAGACAGACAGACGGACATGGCTATATGAACTCGTCTCGTCGTGCTGATCAAGAATATATATATTTTATAGAGTCGGAGATGTCTCCTTCTCTGCATTGCAAACTTCACGACAAAGTTAATATACTCTTGCAAGAGTATAAAAAAGTTTGCATACAGCTGTTCAAGTTTTGCTATAAATAGCCAAAATGGTTTTTATTCCTCCTTAAGAACATAACTGTAAAGTTTCAAGTCAATTGGTTAAAAAACAAGAAAGTTTTCCATGCAACGGGTGAAATTTCGCTTTTTTTTTCTTCTTCTTTTCGTATAAGGGTTTCCAGTTTCAATGGGCCGATATGGCTGGATCCGACAAATGAGTTGATCGCACAAATAAGATGTCTTTGTGCAAAATTTCAGCGCGACATCTTCAAAACTGTGGGAGGACATCGTATATATACAGACAGACGGACATGGCTAAATCAACTCGTCTTGTCGTCCTTATCAAGAATATATATACTTTATATAGTCGCATGTGAATATTTCTATGTGTTACAAACTTCAGCACAAACTTGTTATACTATTCACTAACGTGAAGAGTATATATATAAAATGGGTGGGGTTGTGCTACATTATCTTTATAAACTTATATGATTATTTCCAATAACAATAATTGAGAAAATGGTTGCAGGAGTGTATAATGACTTAAGGTTAGTTGATTATAGTTATAATTTAATTTAAAAACAATGTTATTTAAAACCAGTAAGGGCGGTATAGTCGACTATTCTCGACTATGCACACATGGTAGGCGGTGCCACACCCTCAATCTACAAAAACATATTGATCTGACGTCGCCTATTCAAATAGTGTTCAAAATATCAAGAAAATCGGTCAAAAAATGTGGATTTTACGAAAAATTTAAGTTTGTTGGCCTCTGAAGGGTAGCCATCAAAGAGGAGGGAAGTTTGTGGAATACAGTTTTTAAGATGTATTATTACTGAGATTGTATACAAATTTTCAGGGTCGTACCTTTGTTAATTTTGGAGATATAGCAATTTACAGAAAATAACTGGGGGAGGGGAAATAAAAATGAGGGGGGGATTTTGTGGTATGCAGTTTTTTAAGGCTATACATACTGAGTCTACATACCGACTTAAATGTTTCTATCTCTTTGGATGCTCGAGTTATAGCGATTTAAAAAAGTGGGTGGGGCTGAATGGGCGGGAAGGAGTGGGCGTGGCACAAAACCATTCAAACTTGATCTGCTGCCGAGCATCACGAGTCTACCCACCAAATTTCAAGTCTCTAGCTCATGTAGTTTCCGAGAACCATTGGTGAGGACGGACGGACGGACATGGCTTAATCAATTTCTCTTGTCGTCCTGATCAAGAATATATATACTTTATAGGGTTCCCCATCCCTCCTTCTGTGCGTTACATACATTTCGCTCAAACAAACACAATATACCCCAATACACAGTATGTGTACAGGGTATAAAAATAGCGGGTAAGATATAAAATAATTGCAAATATAATAATTTAAATAAAGAGAAATATATAAAACAACCAGTAAGGACGCTAACTTCAGCAAGGCTGAAGCTCAAATAATCTTCACGCCTATTTCTTGTGCCTTGCCTATTTTTTTGACTGAATATATTTTCTCTTCATCTAATTAGCCTATATACAAATTATCATTGTTTTTGCTCATTGGGTACCGGAGATATGCAAATTATTGATTTTTGGTAAAAGTGGGCGTAACCATGCCCATTTTTTTCAAAATAGATTTAATGCCTCCCCAAGAACATAACTGTGAAGTTTCATGTCAATTGGTTAAGAAACAAAAAAGTTTTCCATACAACGATGTGAATATTGCTTCTCTTCCTCTTCTTCATTTTGTATGGCAGGTACCAGTTCCAGTTGCCCGATCTCAATGAAACTTTCAGGCATTTAATCGAATCATTTAAAACTACTATGTTTTAAGTTTCAGCCCTCTATCATACAAAACAAAAAAGTTTTCCATACAACGACGTTAAATCTTAATTTCTTTTCCCCTCCTTCATTTTGTATGGGAGCTACCAGTTCTAGTTGCCCGATCTTAATGAAACTTTCAGGCAATATGTGGGACAATGTTAAACTACTATGTTTGAAATTTCACCTCTCTATCTTTCAAACCAAAAAAGTTTTCCATATAACGATTAAAATTTGTTTTTCTTCTTCATTTCGTATGGGAGCTACCAGTTCCAATAATCCGATATGGCCGGTTCCGACCAATGATTTGACCACACATTAGAGAAGTCTCCGTGCAAAATTTCAGCGCGATATCTTCAAAACTGTAGGAGGAGATAGCATATACACAGACAGACGGATGGACGGACAGACGGACATGGCTATATCAACTCGTCTTGTCGAGCTGATCAAGAATATATATACTTTATGGGGTCCCCCTCCCCTCCTTCTTGCTGTTACAAACTTCAGGACAAAGTTATAATACTATTCACTTGCGTGAAGAGTATAAAAAATCATATTGTATTTAAGTATAAGCACGCAGTTTATTGAAGTCTCCGACCCGGTGGGGGAAATTTATTTGCGCCATGCATGCTATACCCCTACTCACAGCCATGTGTGGTCAGAGACTTAAATTCCGAAGAGCATCATCAGTCCACCAAGAAACGATTTCCATGTCGCTGAACGCTTTCAGCTTCCGATCCAGTAGATAGCGAAGAATCGTTGAGTTAAGTGTTGTGAGAGAGATTTCAGGTGAGAGGACGTGATGAAAATTATTATAAATCATACATAATACGCAAAACGGATCGTGAAGGGCATAGTGAGTTGTACATCTGTGCAAAATTATTGGGACAAAATATCTTGTATTGCGATGTGGGACGTTGAAATTAATCTGACTAAGTAGGTTTGAAGAATCAATTAAACCAGCAACAAGCTTATGAAGAAAAGCAGCCCCTAAAACCTGTCCAGTTGAGGCCACGAAGCGCAAAGAGGAAAAACTGAATCTATGTGATCTTGATGTTTTTTGTACTGCGGAGACCATACGCAACAACAGTATTCGAGAACAGGAAGTACAAGTGACGTGAAAAGAAGTTTTTATAGGGGTCATTCAATTCTTTAGACAAGCGTTTAATGAATCCAAAAACACCTTTCGTCTTATTAAGGACAGTTGAGACATGTTGGATGAAACAGAGCTTGGGATCGAAGAGTACACCTATGTCGTTAAAACTAGAGACACGTTCTAGTTGGACTTCATCAATTGAGTAAGTTAAAAAGTGAGGTTTACTACGATGATAAGTCATAAACTTACATTAAGAACAATTGAGCAAAAGCTAATTCAGTGAACAGCAATAATGCAGTGAGTTCAGATCGGTCTGTAAAACGCCATAAGAATCAGGCTCTTTGTATGTGAGCCACAATTTAACATAATCGGCATACATAAGTACCCGAGAATGAGCTATCGACAATGGGAGATCACTAATGAAGATATTAAACAAGAGAGGACTAATATGACTGCCTTGGGGGACACCAGAAGAAACATGAATCAGATCAAATGTAGCAGATTTAAACAACACACGTTGATATCTGTTTGTTAAAAAGGATTTAATCCAATTTAGAAGATTCGGAGGGAAGCCCAAAAGATTCAATCAAAAGCTTTACTGAATTTAACATAATCGGCATACATAAGTACCCGAGAATGAGCCATCGACAATGGGAGATCACTAATGAAGATATTAAACAAGAGAGGACCAATATGACTGCCTTGGGGGACACCAGAAGAAACATGAATCAGATCAAATGTAGCAGATTTAAACAACACACGTTGATATCTGTTTGTTAAAAAGGATTTAATCCAATTTAGAAGATTCGGAGGGAAGCCCAAAAGATTCAATCTTAAAAACAGCAAATCGTGGTTAACGGAGTCAAAAGCTTTACTGAAGTCGGTATATATGACATCGGTTTGAAATTGATTAACAAAACCCCGGTTTACCAAGCATTTGCGTTCAAGGAGATTGGTGCAAGCTGGCCTTTTTAAAAACACATGCTGATTAGTTGACATCACCAATTTACAACTATGTTGCAAGCTTGCAATAATAATTTTTTCAAAAAGCTTGGGAATCGCAGATAATTTGGATATGCCTCTATAATTGGATATATCCGACTTATTATCCTTTTTATGATGAGGAATAATAAACGATACTTTCCAAATAGTGGAAGAGACAAATTCAAAAACTTCAATAACGGTTTGCACAACGATTTCGCATACCTATTAAGCACGCAACCCGTCACATTATCAGGGCCGGGGGAAAATGAGCTTTTCACGGCCAATAAACGTTTTAAGACAAAGGACTATGCTGTGGTTTCCATTTACTTTTGCGTTTTACGTTTTCAAGAAATTCACGTGATTTCAATTCTGTATGCTCCGAAATTCGTAACTTTTGAGTTATCGAAAATTGTAAGTCAAATATTTTTTGTTAAGCAGTTGTGACATTCAAGAAGTAAATAACATTAATGGAAACCAGTAAGGGCGGTATAGCCGAGTATACTCGACAATATAATACCCTGCACTCACGGTAGGTAGTGCAACACGCTCCGTCTAGAATTAAATATTGATCTGACGTCGCCAAAACAAATAAGGTTCAAAATATAAAGAAAATCGGTAAAAAAATTGAGAATTTTGGAAAAACTTGAGTTTGTTGGTATTTGAGAGGTAACCAGCAAAGAGAGGGGAATTTTGTGGTTTGCAGTTTTTAAGGTATACACTTACTTAGTTTGTATACAAAATTTCAGGTCCGTACCTTCAAATTTTCTATTGCCAAAAACAAACAACATAATAAATGCCTTTTCAGCAACTTCAATTCAATAAAGGACGTTTTCGCCGACATGAAACTTGCCAACATCAAGGAATTAAACAAGTTTTGTGAAAGGGCTTATATTAACATATATGTAAGTGATTTATTGGTTTAAAGTACAGTGCTCAAAAAATTCATCGAACTCAGCGAACGCTAGGATATCCACGCGGATCACTAGCTGTCTTTTTCCTTACCTGGCACTATAACCTTGGCACTAGCTTGCCAACCGTCAGCTTTCGCAGGCACAACAAAGCCGAAAAAATAAAGGAAAATAAAACAATTTGTTTATAACAATGCCTTTTACATTTGCAATTTGCTTGCCATGAAGAAAAAAGAAAATGTAAAATGCGCGAACAATGAATTTGGCTTTTGACATTTAAGAAAATATTTATCTACATTATAACTACTATTTGACGCAATACCTGGCGTTGGATAAACATGACAAACATATCAACTTTTAAAAATATCTTTAAACTTATGTACATTTCATTTGATTATTTAAATGGCTTAATGATTTTGTCATCCTTATATGCCTTGTACTTTTTTTAAATCGTAAAAAAAATGTCGTTTTACGAATTTCGGAGCACTGACTTTTACGAATTTGAATCAAATTCGTGAAATTCTTACAAAATTATGAACCGAAGCACATTACTTTGAAATCGTAAAAAAAAAGTTTGCTTTGCGAATTTCGGAGTACTTTAACGAATTTAAGTCGAAAACGTAAAATTTTCCTAAAAGTGAAAACCGGAGCATAGCCCATAATCATAATTCAAAACAGGGGAAACAAAACCATTTATGGAAGTTATTGGATATGAATATGAAGTTCCCGAAAAAGTAAGTCAATTGGAAAAACTCGGCAAACAAGTTTGAAATAGCAAGACTATCGGAGGCCAACTTAACTGAAGTTTGTTACACACAGAAATGTTCACTTGCGACCCTATAAAGTATATATATTCTTGATCAGGACGACAAGACGAGTTGATTTAGCCATGTCTGTCTGTCTGTATATATATAATCTCCTCCCACAGTTTTGAAGAGACACAGAGACTTCTTATTCGTGCAGTCAACTCATTTGTCGGATCCAGCCATATCGGACCACTGGAACTGGTAGCCCCCATACGAAAAGAAGAAGAAAAGTGAACAACACATGAATCGTTGTATGGAAAACTTTTTTGTTTTGTACGATAGAGTGCTGAAATTTTAAACATAGTAGTTCTACATAGTCCGACTACATGCCTGAAAGTTTCATTGAGATTGGACATCTGGAACTTGTAGTTCCCATACAAAACGAAAAAGAGGAAGAGAAGCAATATTCACGTCGTTGTATGGACAACTTTTTTGTTTCTTAACCAATTGACTTGAAATTCTACAGGTATGTTTTTAGGGAGGAATGAAAACTATTTTGACCAAAGTGGGCGTAGCCACGCCCACTAATAGCGAAAATTGACCCATTGTATGGAAAACTTGTTTGTTTTTTAACCAATTGCCTTGAAACTTTACAGTTATGTACTTAGGGAGGAATGAAAACTCTTTTGACCAAAGTGGGCGTAGCCACGCCCACTTATAGCGAAAATTGACCCGTTGTATGGAAAACTTTTTGTTTTTTAACCAATTGACTTGAAACTTTGCAGTTATGCTCTTAGGGAGGAATGAAAACTATTTTGATCAAAAGTGGGCGTGGCCACGCCCTTTTATAGCGAAAATTGACCCTTTGTATGGAAAACTTTTTTGTTTTTTAACCAATTGACTTGAAACTTTACAGTTATGTTCTTAGGGAGGAATAAAAACTATTTTGACCAAAAGTGGGCATGGCTACTCCCACTTATCGCAAAACTTGAACCGTTGTATGGAAACTTTTTTGTTTTTTAACGAATTGACTTGAAACCTTACAGTTATGTTGTTAGGGAGGCATGAAAACTATTCATTTAGTTTTTTTATAGTGACACAACGTGAAAAGTATTATAGCTTCAGCCTTGCTGAAGATAGCGTCCTTACTGGTTTAGATTTGACAAACTGGCGAGATAACCATCGAGGTCGTAGAGACACCCTTGGCGAATAAGTAATTGGAACACACCTATTAATAACTCTGTAAAGAGTATCATAAAAGAAACTTATTCCCAAAATAAATATCATTACAACTATATAATATGGACCAATCCGTAAGATCAATTAAAGAATTTAATTGGTCGAAGTTAGTCTTTCGAAAACAAAAACGACCCTGAAACGGGGCATTTGTCAAATGAAAGAGGGAGATATTACACCCAAGGTTATTTCTAATGTTGGGTGAAACGAATCTTCCGGCAGAAACAATGGGTCACATCGAGACACAACTATACCATTAGAGTCGTTAGTCAACACAAGATCAAGAGATCTATTCATTGAGTTCACGACACCGTTGGTCTGAAAGAGAGGTATATCGAGCAGTTCATCCAAAAAGTCATGTTGGCCAGAAGGTATTAGAAAATTTGAGTACAATGAGAAAATCTCTGTCTTGTGTGACGACATGTATCAATTTTATCGCCCCAACGTGGTTCAAATAGACCTCCAGACTAGGGCCACGCGGCACGTAAGAGAACGTGACGAAGACAGTTAGTTGTCCTAAATTAATCTTTACTCCAATAAATTCCACATCATCAGCCAAACTGAGTTGGATTGATCCCGAACAAAAACGTGAAAACGCCCATTTTTTTTGACTGAACATATTTTCTCTTCATCTTATTAGCCTATATATCAATTTTCATTGTTTTCGCTCGGGTACCGGAGATAAAAGTGGGCGTAACCATGCCCATTTTTGTCAAAATAGTTATCTACCTCCCTAAAAACATAAGTGTTAAGTTTCAAGTCAATTGATTAAGAAACAAACAAGTTTTCCATACAACGACGTGAATCCTGGTTCTCTTACTCTTCTTCAATTTGTATGGCAGGTACCAGTTCCAGTTGCCCGATCTCAATGAAACTTTCAGGCATTTAGTGGGACTACTTAAAACTACTATGTTTAAAATTTCAGCCCGCTACCTTACAAAACTGGCATTTAGTCGGACTATGTAAAACTACTATGTTTAAGATAAAAGCACTCTATCTTTCAAAAAAAAAAAAGTTTTCCATACAACGATTCCAGTTTTGTTCACTTTTCTTCTTCTTTTCGTTTGGGAGCTACCTGTTCCAATAATCCGATATAGCTGTTTCCGACGAATGATTTATCGTAATAAATTCCAAGACTTTGTGCAAAGTTTCAGCTCGATAGCTTCAAAACTGAGGGACTAGTTTGCGTACATACAGACAGAAAGGTGGTCAGAAGGCCGACTTTTTGGAACCATGTTTGAAGAAGATGAAGAAGACGCCATAAGAGCCGCACCACCATGTGAGTAAGGCAGAACGATGAATAGCATAAAAGCTTGAAAGCATCATTTAAAACGCTAACTTTAAATGAGTCTATCTCTCTTGGAGTTGAGAATTTAAATTTTTGAATTTTTACCTCAGCGCTAGCTTTCGATGCGATATACTTTGTAATAGCTTCAGCAGACCGCAGAGAAAGAAAGATCTGCTTTCTTGGAGCTACCACGTTCAGTGGAACTACATGTAAAATGAGATTCACGATAGCAGAAGGTTCGGCAGAGCTTAAAGCTGCGAATATATATTTTCTTAAATGTCAAAAGCCAAAATCGTAGTTCGCGAATTTTACGTCTTCTTTTTTTATTCATAGCAAGCAAATTGCAAATGTAAACGGCATTGTTATGAACAAATTGTTTTATTTTCCTTTAATTTTTTCGGCTTTGTTGTGCCTGCGAAAGCTGACGGTTGGCAAGTTAGTGTAATAGCTTATAGTGCCAGGTTAGCAAAAAGACAGCTAGTGATGCGCGTGGTTATCCTAGTGTTCACTGAGTTCGATGAATTTTCAGTGCCGTGTCCAGCACGGCCCGAGTTAAAAGACAACTGGTAGTAGTACGTAGTTGTTAAATCTTTTATAGTAGGGGAGCCCAAGCGGGAATTTTCGTAGTTACTCATGCGTGTCAGATTAGATAGATAAGATTAGTCAGATAGTTTATACTCTATTGAGTACATTCCCCAAGTAAGAGATTTCTAAGTAGTGACGCGCGTGATTCTTTAAAACGGCTGATTTACTTCTACGTGGCAGATTAAGATAAGGTGGGCTTATTACATGTTTAAAAGTGTCCATTTCGCTAATCAGCCATTTTGAGTAAAACGTAAGGGAATGGGAGGGTTTCAAACTTGCAAACTAAACCGTCAAATTTAGTTAGTCCTGTGCTTCAATTTCGCATACAGGTCGCTCAGCATGATTTCCTAGTCATACTGTTTCATAATCTAACAGTTATATGGAGGAACCTTCTTTATTCCGCTAAATAAAAAAAATTTCATAGAATCTTTTCTATTTAAATTATTTAAGCTTCAAAATGCAACCACTCTCAACGACGCAGGAGTACATCACGTTTTAGCATCGTCGGCTCCCCGACTATTATGTTGGCAACTCTCATATCCGCGAAAACGTTCTTTATTGAATAAAAGTTGCTAAAAAGGTAATCCTTATGTTGATATGTCTTTGGCAATAGAAAATTTGGTGCACTGAAGATTTTTTTTTGTTGTATACTTTTTAAAAGTCACATCTGCTTTACATAAATATTTGACATATAACACAGGCCAACAAGAAAAAACTTTTTGAATAATTGCAACTAATTCCTATGTATTTTGGTGTGCTGATTCCGAAAATAGTGGACATAAAGTCGTATCACCCTCCAATTTCTTGCATTTCACGGAATTGTAAAAAACACGAAATTACTGTTTTTCAAACTTGTGTACAAGATACCTCAGAAACTACTGGACCGATCTTAATGAAATTTAACTAAGATATTCTTAGGAATCCAATCTATCATGTACAAAAGGAGTTTTTGATTGAGGGCCCCCTTCGAAAGTTAAACACTTTTAAACCTCAATAAATCAAGAAAAAAAAGTTTAGCCTTTAAATAGCTGTAAATTTTACAAAAAAAAAACCTTTTAATTTTTTCACTTATGCTATTCCATTTGTAGTTATTTCCTGAATGAAATGACGGTCTGTTAGTATTTTTCCGTCGATTGCTGACTGAAATATCGTGTATACAACCAACAAGGATTTTCTCTCTACTTTACAGTTCATAATTTTGTTGTATCAAATTTAAAATGAATATGTATAAATAAACATACCATGGCTACTTCAACTGTTTTGTTGTTTAAAAGCCATTATTTTTTTTTTATACCATTTCCCAAGATTTTCGATACAACCATAACATACGTTGGTGGTATACCTGATATCTCGGTCACCAATTGTCGGAATAGTACAAACGGACCGTCATTTCATGCAGAAAATAACTACAAATAGAGTAGCATAGGGGAAAAAATTAAAAGGTTTTTTTTGTAAAATTTACAGCTATTTAAAGACTAAACTTTTTATACCCTGCACACATACTGTGTATCGGGGTATATTGTGTTTGTTTGAGCGAAATGTATGTAACGCACAGAAATATGCACTTGCGACTATATAAAGTATATATATTCTTGATCAGGATGACAAGAGAAATTGATTAAGCCATGTCCGTCTGTCCGTCCGTCCGTCCGTCTGTCTGTCCGTCCGTATTCACCAATGGTTCTCAGAAACTATAATAGCTAGAGACTTGAAATTTGGAGGGTAGACTCGTGATGCTCGGCAGCAGATCAAGTTTGAACGGTTTTGTGCCACGCCCACTCCTTCCCGCCCATCCAGCACCACCCACCCTTTTAAAAAGCTATAACTCGCACATCCAAAGAAATAGAAACATGAAAGCCGGTATGTAGTCTCAGTATAAGTAGCTCTACAAAACTGCATACCACAATTTTTCCCCCTCCTCTTCATTTCCCCTCCCCCGGTTGTTTTCTTAAAATTGCTGTATCTTCAAAACTATTAGAGATACGAACCTGAAATTTTGTAGACAAGCTCAGTATGTACGTATCTTAAAAACTGCATACCACAAAATTCCCCTCTTTTTGATAGTTACCCCTCAATGACCAAAAAACTCAAATTTTTCGTGAATTCCACATTTTTTGACCGATTTGCTTGATATTTTGAACACTATTTGAATATGCGACGTCAGATCAATATGTTTTTGTAGACTGAGGGTGTTGCACCGGCTACTGTGTGTGCAGGGTATTATATTGTCGAGTATACTCGACTATAGCGTCCTTACTGGTTTTTCTTGATTTATTGAGGTTTAAAAGTGTATAACTTTCGAAGGGGGCCTTCAATCAAAAAACTCCTTTTGTACTTGATAGATTGGATTCCTAAGAATATCTTAGTTAAATTTCATTAAGATCGGTCCAGTAGTTCTGTGGTATCTTGTACACAAGTTTGAAAAACAGTAATTTCGTGTCTTTTACAATTCCGAGAAATGCAAGAAATTGGAGGGTGATACGACTATCAGCACACCAAAATACATAGGAATTAGTTGCAATTATTCAAAAAGTTTTTACAAAGGGTTAATTTTGTCGGCCTGTGTAATCAGAGACTTACAATTTTCGAAAACTCAAAAGTTACGGACTTGGGAGCACATAGAATTGAAATCACGCGAATTTCTTGAAAACGTAAAACGCAAAAGTAAATGGAAGCCGGACTATAGCCCATAATCTTATAAAAAAACCAGTAAGGGCGGTATAGTCGAGTAAACTCGACAATATAATACCCTGCACACATGGTAGGCGGTGCCACACCCTCAATCTACAAAAACATATTGATCTGACGTCGCCTATTCAAATAGTGTTTAAAATATCAAGAAAACCGGGCAAAAAATGTTGATTTTACGAAAAATTTAAGTTTGTAGGCCTCTGAGGGGTAGCCATCAAAGGGAGGGGAAATTTGTGGTATGCAGTTTTTAAGATGTATTATCACTGAGCTTGTATACAAAATTTCAGGTTCATACCTTTGTTAGTTTTGGAGATATTGCTTTTTATAGAAAACAACTGGGGGAGGGGAAATGAAGAGGAGGGGGAAAAATTGTGGTATGCAGTTTTGTAGTGCTACTTATACTGAGTCTACATACCGACTTTAATGTTTCTATCTCTTTGGATGTTCGAGTTATAGCGTTTTAAAAAAGTGGGCGGTGCTGGATGGGCGGGAAGGAGTGGGCGTGGCACAAAGTCTACCCTCCAAATTTCAAGTCTCTAGCTATTATAGTTTCTGAGAACCATTGGTGAATACGGACGGACAGACAGACAGACGGACGGACAGACGGACGGACATGGCTTAATCAATTTCTCTTGTCATCCTGATCAAGAATATATATACTTTATATAGTCGCAAGTGAATATTTCTGTGCGTTACATACATTTCGCTCAAACAAACACAATATACCCCGATACACAGTATGTGTACAGGGTATAAACAGTAGGGGAGCTATTTTCAGCTTTGCTGAAACTTATATACTCTTGCAAGCATTTGGAAAATCCGTTTTATAGTGTTTCCAATAAGAATCCTTTAGGTTTATAAAGATAAAAGGGTGTAGCCCCGCCCATTTTCTAATTTTTTTTAAAGAATACAATGCAATCATTCTACTTTTCATTTTACGATTTTCTATCTCGTCTGCTTACAGATAAATCACATTTTTAAGTTTTTCTCTGTATGAGCGGTGCCACGCCCTTATGTCCGATTCTTATGAAACTTTGTTATATGGTCAAGGATTCCTAAAAACGCGCCACTGCAAGGTTTCATCTGTTTAAAGTTGAATACAAAAAAGTTTTTCTAACAAAAACCGAATTTTTAACCGAACGTTCCTATGGCAGCTATATGCAATAGTATTCCGATCAGGCTGGTTTCTACATATAAACTGCCTGCAAAGAAAAGAAAATTTTCTGCGTTTAAACTTTTTTGCTAACTTCAAAACTCTGGGTGGAGTTCGCATTGAAACAGACAGACGGACAGACAGACAGACGGACAGACGGACATGGCTATATGAACTCGTCTCGTTATGCTGATCAAGAAAATATATACTTTATATAGTCGGAGATGTCTCCTTCTCTGCGTTGCAAACTTCACGACAAAGTTAATATACTCTTGCAAGAGTATAAAAAATTCTTAAAACAGGTAAAATTTATGCGTTTACATGAAAATAACATCTTCAGTTGGTTTCAGACCGAATATTTGTTGCAGATCGAAGGAAGACAGTGAAAACGCACAAAGCCCTTATGAAAATGATCAGTACCACACCAATGCTGTTCGGGGACTCCCTCCTCTGATGTTCTGGATACCTCATATTCAGAATTTATTCTGATATGTACATTAGGGTGTCCCTTATATGGTCGATTTTTATACTCTTGCAAGAGTATATTAACTTTGTCATGAAGTTTGCAACGCAGAGAAGGAGACATCTCCGACTATATAAAGTATATATATTCTTGATCAGCATGACGAGACGAGTTCATATAGCCATGTCCGTCTGTCTGTTTCAATACCAACTGCGGGCTCAGTTTAAACGATATCGAAAAATTTTAAACGCAGAAAATTTTCTTATAATTGCAGGCAGTTTGTATGTAAAATCCAGCATGATCGGATAACTATAGCATATAGCTGCCATAGGAACGATCGGTCAAAGATGAGGTTTTTGCTCAATAAACGCCTTCTTTTTAAAGCTATCGCTTCAATTTTTTGCACAAGAAAATCTTGGACGTAAATTAAAACACACTGCAAAATTGGTGAAGATCGGATAATTAGAGCATATAGCTCCCATAGGAACAATCGGTCAAAAATTCGGTTTTTGTTTGAAAAACTTTTTTGTTATTAAATATAAACGGATAAAACTTCTTAAATATAAACGGATAAAACTTTGCAGGTACGCGTTTTTATACATCCTTGACCATATTCCAAAGTTTCGTACAAATCGGACATAAGGGCGTGGCACCGCCCATATAGAGAAAAACTTAAAAATGTGATTTCTCTGTAAGCCGATGAGGTATAAGATCGCAAAATAAAGTCTACAATTATTGCAATGTATATTTTAAAAAAATTAGAAAATGGGCGGGACCACGCCCCTATATCTTTATAACAGTATATGATTCTTATTAGAAAAACTATAAAACATATTTTCCAATAAGAATATTTGAGAAAAGGCTTGCAAGAGTATATAAGTTTCAGCAAAGCTGAAAATAGCTCCCTTACTGTTTATACCCTGTACACATACTGTGTATCAGGGTATATTGTGTTTGTTTGAGCGAAATGTATGTAACGCACAGAATGCCCTCCTTCTGGGGGACCCTACAAAGTATATATATTCTTGATCAGGACGTCAAGAGAAATTAATTAAGCTATGTCCGTCCGTCCGTATTCACCAATGGTTCTCAGAAACTATAATAGCTAGAGACTTGAAATTTGGAGGGTAGACTCGTGATGCTCGGCGGCAGATCAAGTTTGAACGGTTTTGTGCCACGTCCACTCCTTCCAGCCCATCCATCACCGCCCACTTTTTTAGAAAGCTATAACTCGAACATCGAAAGAGATAGAAACATGAAAATCGGTATGTAGACTCAGTATTAGTAGCTTTACAAAACTGCGTACCACAATTTTTCCCCCTCCCCTTCATTTCCCCTCCCGCGGCTGTTTTCTTAAATTTGCTGTATCTTCAAAACTATTAAAGATACGAATCTGAAATTTTGTAGACAAGCTCAGTAAATATTTATCTTTAAAACTGCATACCACAAAATTCCCTTTTTTTTTGATGGTTACCCCTCAATGACCAAAAAACTCAAATTTTTCGTGAATTCCACATTTTTTGACCGATTTGCTTGATATTTTGAACACTATTTGAATATGCGACGTCAGATCAATATGTTTTTGTAGATTGAGGGTGTGGCACTGCCTACCATGTGTGCAGGGTATTATATTGTCGAGTATACTCGACTATAGCGTCCTTACTGGTTTTTAAATCCTTTTACGTATGTGAAATAGTATATTAACTTTGTGGTTGGAGTTTGTAACAGATCGAAATATTAATTTCCGACTATATAAAGTATATATATTCTTGATCAGGACGACAAGACGAGTTGATTAAGCCATGTCCGTTTGTCCGTCTGTCTGCTTGTATGTATGCAAACTTGTCCCTCAGTTTTGAAGCTATCGAGCTGAAACTTTGCACAGAGTTTTAGAATTTATTACGATGAATCATTCGTCGGAACCAGTATGATCGGATTATTGGAACAGGTAGCTCCCATACGAAAAGAAGAAGAAAAGTGAACAAAACTTGAATCGTTGTATGGAAAACTTTTTTGTTTTGTATGATAGAGGGCTGCAATTTTAAACAAAGTAGTTTTACATGGTCCGACTAAATGGCTGAAAGTTTCATTGAGATCGGCGAACTGGAACTGGTACCTGCCATACAAAATGAAAAAGAGGAAGAGAAGCAAGATTCACGTCGTTGTATGGAAAACTTTTTTGTTTCTTGACCAATTGACTTGAAACTTCACACTTATGTTCTCGAGGAAGCATTTAAACTTTTGACAAAAATGGCCATGGTAACGCCCACTTTTAGCCCTAAATCAAAAATTTGCATATCTCCGGTACCCAATGAGCAAAAACAATGAAAATTGGTTTATAGGCTAATAAGATGAAGAGAAAATATATTCAGTCAAGAAAATGGGCGTGGTACAAGAAAGTGCGTGAAAAAAATACAAGCCTTGCTGAAGATAGCGTACTTACTGTTTTTTTCTTTCATTTTTGAAAACCCATACCCGCTATTTCTGTTTATTATTCTTTACTTAACCTTAATATAAAATTTCAACTAGAGCTGAAGGCCCCGACGCTGGTGCTCTCTTTTGCTCATTATTAATTATAATATTGTTTGTATAAACTTATTATAGTTAATATTAAAAAAAAAAAAATTCAACTTCCTATGTTAATTTTAACATGTGCCGACGAAAGAAGATTTGAAATGTTTTTTTTAAATACAACTGGGGGACGCCAAATAATTAAATTTTAATTGAATATTGTTCAAAAGACAAATCTAAGCATTGCGTTTTATTACCAAAAAGATAAACTTTATATAATACTAATCAGAATACTTCCTTTTCAAGGTTTCTGTTTTACAATTTGATTTGAGTTTTAACTCATTTAATTTCACTTCGCGGATATTAACCAGTAAGGACGCTATCTTCAGCAAGGCTGAAGCTATAATACTTTTCACGTTGCGTCACTATAAAAAAAAGTAAATGAGTAGTTTTCATGCCTCCCTAACAACATAACTGTAAGGTTTCAAGACAATTGGTTAAAAAACAAAAAAGTTTTCCATACAACGGTTCAAGTTTCGCTATAAGTGGGCGTAGCCATGCCCACTTTTGGTCAAAATAGTTTTCATTCCTCCCTAAGAACATAACTGGAAAGTTTCAAGTCAATTGATTAAACAACAAAAAAGTCTTCCATTCAACGGTTCAAGTTTCGGTATAAGTGGGCGTAGCCATGCCCACTTTTGGTCAAAATAGTTTTCTATCCTCCCTAAGAACATAACTATAAAGTTTCAAGTCAATTGGTTAAAAAACAAAAAAGTTTTCCATACAACCGTTCAAGTTTCACTATAAGTGGGCGTAGCCATGCCCACTTTTGGTGAAAATAGTTTTCTATCCTCCCTAAGAACATAACTATAAGGTTTCAAGTCAATTGGTTAAAAAACAAAAAAGTGTCCATACAACGCGCGACGTGAATATTGCTTCTCTTCCTCTTCTTCATTTTGTATGGGAGCTACCAGTTCCAGTTGTCCAATCTCAATGAAACTTTCAGGCATGTAGTCGGACTATGTAGAACTACTATGTTTAAAATTTCAGCACTCTATCGTACAAAACAAAAAAGTTTTCCATACAACGATTCAAGTGTTGTTCACTTTTCTTCTTCTTTTAGTATGGGGGCTACCAGTTCCAGTGGTCCGATATGGCTGGATCCGACAAATGAGCTGATCGCACAAATATGAAGTCTCTGTGCAAAATTTCAGCTCGATATCTTCAAAACTGTGGGAGGAGATTGTATATATACAGACAGACGATCAGACGGGCAGACGGACATGGCTAAATCAACTCGTCTTGTCGTCCTGATCAAGAATATATATACTTTATATTGTCGCAAGTGAATATTTCTGTGTGTTACAAACTTCAGCACAAAGTTAATATACTATTTCACATACGTGAAACGTATAAAAAATAAAACTGCGAGAGCTTGGCGGATAGATGGTAACTTAACACCCGTTATTTGGTGATTTATCTCACCAATCAAAAATATAGTTTTTGAATTGCTTTTTAGTTCCACAGACATTGTGCGTATTGTTTGTCCAACAAATTCGAAACAAAATGGCAACAAAACCAGTAAGGACGCTATCTTCAGCAAGGCTGAAGCTTATATACTTTTCACGCACTTTCTTGTGCCACGCTTTTTTGACTGAATATACTCTCTATTCTATTTACCAATTTTCATTGTTTTTGCTCATTGGGTACCGGAGATATGCAAATTTTTGATTTGGGCTAAAAGTGGGCGTAACCATGCCCATTGTTGTCAAAATAGTTTTATTGCCTCCCGAAGAACATAAGTGTGAAGTTTCAAGTCAATTGATTACGAAACAAGTTATCCATACAACGACGTGAATCTTGCTTCTCTTCCTCTTCTTCATTTTATATGGCAGGTACCAGGTCTTGTTGCCCGATCTCAATGAAACTTTCAGGCATTGAGTCGGACTATGTACTGGTTCTTCTTCATTTCGTATGGGGGCTACCAGTTCCAATAATCCGATCATGGCGGTTCCGACCAATGATTTGACCAGAATTAGAGAAGACACCGTACAAAATTTCAGCTCGATATCAAAACTGTGGGAGGAGATAGTATATTCACAGACATACGGTCAGATGGACATGGCTATATCAACTTGTCTAGTCGAGCTGTTCATATATATACTTTATGGGGTCCCCCTCCCCTCCTTCTTGCTGTTACAAATTTCAGGACAAAGATATAATTTTATAACAACTAATAAGAACCTTGCAAAATAAGAGACACCCTAATGTACATATATCACGAACGACTTAGATATAAGGCTTCCCTCTCCATGTTACTGAAAATCCCTAAACCTTTCGACAGTTAAATATTTTTCAATGTCAGATGTATGGCTGAAGCTATGTTTGGTTCATCGTGTTGCACCTTTATGCTTTGAACTTGCTTCAGAGGCATGAATTCTTACCCCAACCTAAATACAATATCTTTGAACCAGGTGCATATGACGTGTCACCCATAATTGTTAACCTTAAATATAAGCAGCTCCAATTTCGTTGTGGCAACGAAACAAAACTATTATGAAACACAAAAAAAAGTGTTGTTATGTTTAGAGCGGGCGGGTTGGCAGCTGAGCTATCGAGCGATTTGTTATTCTTGAGTATTTATGAGTTTGACGAGAGGAAGCATACTTAGAATAAGCGACAGACAAATGGCAAATGCCGACCGGTTAAGTTTGAAGCCCCTCACCCAGTCGAATGCTCCCTTCATTACTTAGAAGTGGAGTTCAAATAAAGAAAAAATCAGGCATTTCCATTTATTCTTAAAGTTTGCAACAGCAGACATTTTCGGCTTTAACATAATATACACTTTTGATCAGGATGACAAGACAAGTTGATATAGCCCCGTCCGTCTTTCCGTCGTTCTGTATATATTTAATCTCCTTTCACAGTTTTGAAGTTATCAAGATTAAATTTTGCGGAGAATCTTCTTTTTGGTGTTATCAACTCATGTGTCGGATCTAGCATGATCGGACCACTGGAACTCGTAGACCCTATACAAAGATGAGAAGAAAACTTAATAAAATTTTACTGACTGGAATTTCACAACTAGTAGTTTAACGGGCCCAAACAAAGTGTTTGAAAGTTTTATTAAGATAAGATTTAATCGAGAAAATGACCGGGGCACAAAAAGGAGTGAGAAAAGAATATAATCTTTGACAAGGCCGAAGACAGCGTTGTTACTGGTTATACCCTGTACCTTATAGTTCAACGGTACATTGGTTTTATGCGCATCGAAATCTATGTAATACTCAGAAGGTGACATCTTCGACTATAAAAAGTATATATACCATACTCGACAAAACGAGTTGATATAGCCATGTCCGTCTGTCTGTCCGTCTGTATGAACGCCTAGATATCGGAAACTATAATAGATAGAACCAAAATCTTTTCGCAGGTTGATTTTGTCATTTTTTGACCAGATCAAGTCTATTTTGTTTTCCCCCTTAGGGGTAAGGGGCAAATCACTGGAGCAACCTCGGGTAAAAATTTACAAAAGTGGTATTTTCTCGGTTGTCTTTCGTAATAGGAACACAAAATTTTGAGTGTATATAGCTGAGTCGGACCCCTTGATCCGGCAAATGAGTTGATCGCACAGAAAAGAAGTCCGTGTGCAAAATTTCTGCTCGATATCTTCAAAACTGTGGGAGAAGATCGTATATATACAGACAGACGGACGGACAGACGGACATTGCTAAATCAACTCGTCTTGTCGTCCTGATCAAAATTATATGTATGTACTCTAAATAGTCGCAAGTGAATATTTCTATGTGTTACAAACTTCAGCACAAACTTATAATACTACTCACCTCGTGAAGAGTATAATGGGCGGGGCAACGCCTTCAAACAGTCGTTACAAATTGAAGGTACAGGGTATGTCGAAGTCGACTACTGTCGACTCCAATCCTTTTTGGTTTTTTTATAAATTTGTTTTTTAATGCGAGTCAGCTTGCATCGAGCTTTTGTTGATGCTCTCGAAGTGCATTGTTGTTGTGAAATATGGGCGCATGAAGAATTAAGTTGTAGAAATCTTTACGCGGTAAGATAAAAAAGGGTTAAATGCGTCGACGCGAAATTCGGTTTAGCATGTTGCAATTTTGTCGGCAACATAAAGGTGAATTTGAAATGTTGCAGCGTTTAATGTAAGTTTCATAATCGTCACAATGAAACAATGTGTTCGAAAACAATTACGCTATTGCACACTATTAACACGTTGCTTCACAAACATCGCCGACCAGCTGAAGAAGCGTCACACGAAAGAGGGGCATGGTAACCAGAAGCAGAGAGGCGTATCAGCATTGAATAATGTCATGATTTGAAAAGTTAACCAAAAGGACTGGACAGCAAAAAATACAAATGGGGTTGAAAATTATTTAGAGACAAGAACGAATGTTTCTTTGAATTGTGTTGGCAACGAGCTCGATCGTAAAAGAAAACCAGTAAGGACGCTATAGTCGAGTATACTCGACAATATAATACCCTGCACGCACAGTTGGTGGTGCAACACCCTACATCTTCAAAAAAATGTTGATTTGACATCGCCCGATCGAATAGTGTTCAAAATATCAAGTAAATTGGTCAAAAAAAGTGGAATTTACGAAAAATTTGAGTTTGTTGGTCATTGAGGGGAAACTTTCGAACAGAGGGGAATTTTGTGGTATGCAGTCTTAAAGATATATATTTACTGAGCTTGTATACAAAATTTCATGTTCATATCTTTATTAGTTTTGGAGATATTGCTTTTTAGAGAAAACAACTCGGGGAGGGGAAATCAAGGGGAGGGGGAAAAATTGTGGTATGCAGTTTTGTAGAGCTCCTCATGCTGAATCTACATACCGACTTTCATGTTTCTATCTCTTCGGGTGTTCGAGTTACAACGTTTTAAAAAAGTGGGTGGTGCTGGATGGGCGGGAAGGAGTGGGCGTGGCACAAAACCGTTTAAACTTGATGTAGTGCCAAGCATCACGAGTCTACCCTCCAAATTTGAAGTCTCTAGCTTTTACAGTTTCCGAGAACCATTGGTGAATACAGACCGACGGACGGACGGACAGGGCTCAATCGATTTCTCTTGTCATCCTGATCAAGAATATATATACTTTATGGGGTCCCCCTCCCTTCCTTCTGTGCGTTACATACATTTCGTTCAAACAAACTTAATATACCCTGACACACTGTATGTGCAGGGTATAACGAGCAAAAATTCGCAGCGCATGTCCGTGTGTAAGTCGACGTCGTGGCCAAAAAAAAATAAAATGTATAATCGATCGAAAAAAATTTGTTGTCAATTTCGACATGCTGAGCGTGAGACATAGAGTGCAAGTTTGTTGG
Organism: Phortica okadai; assembly: GCA_034638295.1. NCBI lineage: Eukaryota > Metazoa > Arthropoda > Insecta > Diptera > Drosophilidae > Phortica > Phortica okadai. The sequence continues at coordinate 15,098,162 of CM067848.1, read as the reverse complement.
GTCATCTAAACAAGAAAGTAGAATGAAGCATTTTGCGCCATTAATTTGTTAAATCAATAAACTTTACTTATCCCTCGGAAACAACAACAACAATCGCGAAAGTAAAGAACTGGAATGACGTTGGTGGCGTTGACTAATAGGACGCGCTCAGCAACCACCACAACAACAATAAAACGAGCCAACCGCACGAGCCAGAAATCACCGTAAGGCACACATGAGGCGACCAAAACCGCTTCACACAAGTAGAGAGAGCTCAGCTCAGTTCAGTTTAGCCTCCCAACCGCCTTATTTTGGGGCTGGCGTCGACGAATTGCGTCAATCAACAATTTGTCAGCGGACTGGTTTGAATTTCGTGAATCATACTTATTACCTTTCTTGCTATGTCTTGTCCTCATTCGTGGCCTTAAAGACATGCAGGACTCGCATGCAAGCATCTCAATGAAAGAAAGAGCACCCTGGACATGTGAAAGCTAAACGTTTAATCGATCGGCGAATGGCAACAGACAGTAACGAAGCGAAACATTGGCATTGAGTATTAGTGCCACTGTTTCAACACGTCACTGGCTATGGTTATGAACAAAAAGGGGGTGGGCACGCTGGCAGATAACTCGAACGCGACTCTTGAGGCTATCAAAATCATCGATCTAACAAAAATAAAGAATTACTTATACCCGTGAAAGAAATAGGCTTCGGCCTCACAAAATTTCTCTTAATTTTATCCACACATTTGTGTCCGTGGCTGTGGCTTTTTTTTTGCCGGTGAGACAAATCCAAATTCTTCTTTCATCAGAAGTATAGAAATATGAGTTGCACGTTAATTTCTTAAACAAGTGTTATTTAAAACCAGTAAGGACGCTATAGTCGAGTACACTCGGCAATATTATACCCTGCAAACACGGTTGGCAGTGCCATACCCTAAATCATGAAAAAACCAGTCAGGGCGGTAAAGTCGAGTATACCCAACTATATAATACCCTGCACACAAGATAGGGGTTTCTCACCCCAAATCTACAAAAACATGTTAATGTGACATCGCCTGATCAAATGGTATTCAAAATATCAAGAAAAACGATAAAAAATGTGGAATTTACGAAAAATTTGAGTTTGTTGGTCTATGCGGAGAAAAGAGGGGGAAATTTTTTGGTGAGCAGTTTTAAAGAAATACATTTACTGAGCTTGTATGCAATATTTCAGGTTTGTACCTTAATTAGTTTTGCAGATATAGCAATATATAGAAATCAACAGGGGAGAAGGGGAAAAATTGGGGTATGCAGTTTTGTTGGGCTACACATACACATCTTCATGTTTCTACCATATCTTTTCGGGTGTTTACGTTAAAGCGTTTTCAAAAAGTAGGGTGTGCTGGTTGGGCGGGAAGGAGTGGGCGTGGCACAAAACCGTTCAAACTTGACCTGCTGCCGAGCATCACGAGTCTACACTCCAAATTTCAAAACTCTAGCTTTTATATTTTCCGAGAGCTATTGGTGAGGGCAGACAGACGGACGGACAGGGCTTAATCAATTTCTCTTGTCGTCCTGATCAAGAATATATATACTTTATAGGGTCCTCCTCCCCTCCTTCTGTGCGTTACATACATTTCGTCTTGCATAAGCACAATATACCCTGGTACACAGTGTGTACAGAAGTTTGAAAATAAAGTAAAGGCTTAAAATAAACTAACTATCCTCATAAATAATTGTGAGGAGTAACAGTTTTTTGAAGTTATAGTCAAATGATGTTCAAATGGTGTGAGAGTAAGCAATTGAACTCTTAATTGAGAAAATGAGGTAGCCACGTCTATTTTGGAAATAGTTGCCAAAATAGCAACGGAATTCTATATGTTAGCCAGTCGGCAATAATTTCGTGGCGAGTCTGACAAGAGTGACGAGTGCGGCTTGGCACGTGAAGCGTTGCCAGTGGAGCGGCTCGTGCGTCTGACTCGTGACTGGGCGCAGTGCTTGGGCCTCTATTTGATAATTTGCCTTGTCTTGAGTCAAGTCTATCATTGAAAGCTTGGTGGTTCTGCACGCATTGTTAAATTAAATGGCAGCCGATTCGATCGATCTTCAGCCGCTTAATACCACTGAGCTACATATGCTCTTGGTTCTAGGCTGACTGACTGACTCACAGACTGGTTCGATGGTTGAGATTGCGATGCCCGATAGCATAGTGCAGTTATCAGCAGTCGATGGAGGAGCGGTTTGCAACAGCGTGCCTTGAGCGTTGAAAATACAGCAACACCACTTTCCCAACCGCCAATTTTCCAACACGTTTAAAGCTGGACAATCTTTGAAATGCAACCGCGAGCACTTGCTACTGCCTTTTGGTGACTACCACTTGCTGGGGGGACCATGATAGCTGTAGCTAAAATAATTGGTCACACCCTAAAGCGAACTATGGACCAATTGTTCGTTCATTCACTTATTGGTCTTAACTTGACATGATCGCATCAGTGAAACATCTTAACACTGTCCAAGTCAGACAAAGAGTTAAACAAAAACCAGAAGCACAGTTAATTCCACAAGCGTAGATAAGTTGAGACACTCGTGTTCATGCATACATTTTTTATACTCTTCATGCAGTGAATACAATTATAAGTTTGTGCTGAAGTTTGAAACATATAGAAATATTCGTTTCCGACCATATCTTTATATATATAAATATTTCTCGTGTGCGTGCATATGTCACTGAACTCCTCCTAAACGGCTGGACCGATTTTGATGAAATCGTTTGTGTGTGTTCAAGGGGATTCGATAATGGTTTAGATTCACAATTTGGTCACTGGAAAAAGTTTTTATACTTTTCACGTAAGTGAATAGTTTATTAACTTTGTCACGGAGTTTGTAACAGATCGAAATATTAATTTCGGACCATAAAAAGAGGATCAGGTCGACAAGACGAGTTGATTTAGCCATGTCCGTCTGTCGGTCTGTCTGTCTGTATGTATGCAAACTAGTCCCTCAGTTTTGAAGCTATCGAGCTGAAATTTTGCACAAGTCTTAGAAGAATCATTGATCGGAACCAGCTATATCAGATTACTGGAACTGGAAGCTCCCATATGAAATAAAGATGAAAATCAAATTTGAGTCGTTGGATGGAAAACTTTTTTGTTTTGTATGATAGAGGGCTGAAATTTTAAAAATAGTAGTTTTATATAGTCCGACTAAATGCATGAAAGTTTCATTGAGATCGGGCAACTGGAACTGGTACCTGCCATACAAAATGAAAAAGAGAAAGAGAACCAAGATTCACGACGTTGAAAAAAAATTTTTTGTTTCTTAATCAATTGTCTTTATATTTTGACAAAAATGGGCTTGGTTACGTCCACTTTTAGCGCAAATCAATAATTTGCATATCTCCGGTACTCAATGAGCAAAAACAATGAAAATTGGTATGTTGGCTATTAAAACAACGAGAAATAATATTCAATCAAAAAAGTGGGCGTGGCACAAGGAAGGAAGGAGTGAAGAGTATATAAGCTTCAGTCTTGCTGAAGATAGCGCCCTTACTGGTTTAAAATGCTGTTGCTCGAACACATACAAACATGAAAGCTGGTATGTAGTCTCAGTATATGTAGCCCTATAAATCTGAATAACACAATTTTTCCATTTCCCTTCCCGCAGTTTTATACCCTGTACACATAGTGTATCAGGGTATATTTGGTTTCTTTGAACGAAATGTATGTAACATATAGAAGGAAGGGGTGGGGGGACCCCATAAAGAGTATATATTCTTGATCAGGACGACAAGAGAAGTTGATTGAGCCATGTCCGTCTGTCTGTCTGACCCTCCTCACCAATGGTTCTCGAAAACTTTAAGAGCTAGAGATTTGAAATTCGGTACACTCGTGATAACCGGCAGCAGATCAAGTTTCAACGGTTTTTGGCCACGCCCACTCCTTCCCGCTCAACCAGCACCACCCACTTTTTTAAAACGCTATAACACGAACACGCGATGAGATAGAAACATGAAAGCCAGTATATAGACTCAGTATTAGAAGCTCTACAAAACTGCACACCACAATTTTACCCCCTCCCTTTAATTTCTCCTCCCCCAGTTGTTTTACTAAAATTGCTGTATCTCCAAAACTAATAAAGGTGCAAACTAAGTAAGTGTATACTTTTCAAACTGGAAGCCTTAGAATTCCCCTCTCCTTCATGGTTACCCCTCAAAGACCTACAAACTCAAATTTTTCGTAAATTCCACATTTTTTGACCGATTTTCTTGATATTTTTAACCCCATTTGATTAGGCGACATCAGATCAACATACCGTGTGTGCACTATTCGATCGGGCGATGACAGATCAATATATTTTTGTAGATTTGGGGTGTTGGATCGCCTACCATGTGAGCACGGTATTATATTGACGAGTATACACGACTATACCGCTGGTTTGCAATGTGTTTATTTCAGCAAATTTTTTTTTTTTTTTCTGGTGGTGTATCAGTAATAATTTCGGGATTCCTTTATATACTTAATCAGAAACGCAATGTACTCTGAACATAAATAATGGAGATCTATTGCTGATTTCTACAGTACAAAAATCAATGGTTTTGTTTTTCAATTATTAATGATATGTGATAAGAAAACGAAGGCCAACTCGATAATAAGCATTGGCGTCAAATGTGACGAATGTGAAGCGACAATTACTTTGTGATTGTTAATGTGAGGATAGAGGTATGTACATACTTAATAGCATCGAGTGGACACGAACGTGACATTTGTGGCCATGGCGTAGACGTGTCAAGAAAAAATATGTTGATACGAATAGAGGGAAAGAGTGTTTGTAAAAGAGAGCAAACGACTCAGTTCATTGCGAGCAGGAAAAAAAGAAAGAAACAAATTCAGCAAGTACCGCAGCAGATCGATGTGACGCAGTCGGAAGGAAAACACTCCCGCTTGCAACCCACTCTGGATCCACTTGCAGATGCCTGACGCGGTTGTGCAAATAAGAGTACAGACGTACGGACCGAGAACCTAACTCTGACGAAATACACGCATGCAGCTCTCAAGCAAAGCCTATGTCTCTGACATACCTACGGCAACAGTAGCAACATCAGTTGGAGAAGCAGAACAATGTCACTCCATGTTTATCTCATGTGTGCTGCCTCGACAGCGCAGGCAGTGGCAACTCAGACATGCTGCTTCCCAACGACAAGGCACCTTAAAAAAAACAAAAATCAAAACAGCAACACACATGTTTGTCACTCTCCCAATTGCTCGCTCATTCGCTTTGTTCCTCTTTCTGAGCCATTGCGTTCACGGCACCCACAAGGGTGGCAAGAGCACGCACTCTCATTGCACCCTTTCTCTCACCGTTTGCACATTGCTACCTGTCGACTGCATGACAGTTTCAAACAAAACTCTCGACCTCGTCTCTTTGTATGTGCTTGCGGTCGCCATCCCGCCCACCGGGCTGGCAGCGGCGCCTCAGCGCAGCCCACTATGAAGAGCAGCAGTGGTCATGTTATTAGCATCGCCGACGCCGGTCTGTGGGGTGGTTTCAGGCTGTGCCGATGCTAGTCAGTAAAGCTTTGATGACAACCCATGTAGAGAGCGCCAGCAAGCAACCGAGAGATAGTGAGAGAGCGCACATCAATACTTCTGTGTTCGGCTCTGTTACACACAACCAAATTTTCTACACACCATATATACATACATACATACATACATGCATAAGAATTATTTGACATCGCGGCGAAGTTAACATCAACTCGGCAACAGCATCTTCTCACTTAGCTTATTTACCTCTAAAGGCAAAGTGGACGGTACGAAGTATGTTATTCGTACGCTCGTTTGTTCGCTCGCACACTCGTCCGTTCATCGGTCGGTTGAACTGCCTCATATGGGGAGTCATATAGAGATGTGTGTTGTATCGGCTCCCTCAACGCACGTGTGTGTGCGTGCCTTCATAAATAGTGGAGGCATGCTTATCGCCATTATAACTGTTTGCTGCTGGCTTAAACGCGCAAGCGGCTTACACGCACACACATTAATACGTGAATGTATATGTGAGACTGCTCTCAAACAGTCTTACTTGAAAGTATGTGTGGTTTATTTACTCGCTTGCTCGCTCGGTCGCTCACTTACGTTCCTTGTTCATGTGTTTTCGTTTGTCAACGCGTTTGTCGCCACACACCAACACCAACAACAACAACAACAACAGCCCACAAATAAGTGAGTTTCAAAGCACGCGAGCAGCGTTCAATTTTAATATCAAAGAGTTAACGATTGCAACATCACCGTTGACTTTGGCGTCGGTATAAGCAACGACATTTGCTACGCCTTTGTGTGGGTTGTGTTGTATTTGTATTTGGTCCAAGTCCGTGACGTTCGATTTATGTTAAAGTTCGTTCCATGTTGCGAGATGTTGCAGGCGGTTTCGCTTTTATTTTGTTTACTTCTAAGTACCATTTTCAGTTTATTTATTCACTTGCAAAAAAGTTTTGGTATTCAATCATACCGCTTATACTTAATTCTTAGTTTATGTTCTCTTTTTCCTTTTTTTTTTTTTTTTTGTTGTTATTTATTAACACATTTTTTTTGTTGCATTCCTTAGTTGGATAAAATGAACAGTAAATATGTTTAAGGTGTCTGGTGACGAGTCGCAATTCCATCTAACATCGCCTCGTGTGATAAAATCGTCTATAATATTCTGTCACACTGCTGGTTGCAATAACACATGCAGCTTGTAATTAACTCGCAACTTAAACGTTACCCTTCTATCATACTTCCCGCCATAAACTAACAAATTTCAAATTACTGTTAGGCCTCTCTTTCTTCGTCGTGTTGGCAACAACAAGCATATCAAGAGAAGAAGCCAATGCCAACAGCAACAACAACAACGATAACCGGAGTCCAAATGCGCTTTTCTGCTGTTGCCGCTGCTTGCAGCGCTGTTACTACAGCATTGACATGGCCATAGCAGCGAACAAGCAGCAGGCGAGAGTCAAAAGCAAATCGACCAACTACAAAAACAACAGACAACAAACACCAACAACAAACAACTACCAACAAACAACAACAAAAAGTTACAGCAGGCGACGACGACGTCCACCAACACGAATCCAAAACTAAAACCGTTCGAGCGACAACATCGACGAAGAGTGTCTTCGTTTGCGCCGTCGTCTTCAACAACAACAACAACAACAATAACAACAGAAACAGAAACAACAACAACAACAACATCATCTTCGTGTTAACCTTACACATTCGACTGAAGCGTTGGCGATGTGACCGACCGACCACGATTCCGACAATTCCGACGATTGCCGATGACTTCGCGCGGGCCGCCACAGCCGCCGCATGTGATTGTGAATGGCAGATGAAATGAACTAAGTTTAGTTTAGTTTATTAGACGCATACGAGCAGTCGCGTTGTTAGGACGTGCTTTTGTCAAAGCAACTCGCGCTCGTACTCAGAACAGGTCACGGCGAGCTTTCGTTACTTTTACGCGCGCTCGAAACGTTTCATGTAACCCAACGTTAAATAAGTCATTGTTGTTGCTTTTGTTGTGTCTTGTTTTTGTGTTCTTTGGTTGTTTTCTTTTTTGTTTGTTTTTTTTTTTTTCAGTGAGCGCCCAACTTGTGCTTACGGTAAATGTTTTAATGCCTGTTTTCACCTTAAGACGCACGCGCATGCTGGCTCTCAATATGAGGTCCACATTGTCGTATTCTTTCACTATCGTTTACGCTGCGCCCATTATTGGCGTTCATTGACAAAACGAAGTCATCGTCAGCAGCGGAAAAAGCTGACTACGCATGCCACCTGGACTAGAAGTAGAGAATAGCGAATATGCGAGCGAGCGAGTGAGTGAGCAGAAAGCCCAGCGAGCGAACACACGAATGTACGAGTGAATGAATGAATGAAGCATGTGTTAGTGTTTGTGCATGTGTCTGTGTTTGTTTTTAAGCGTGGGTGGGGGGTTCGGTTGGCGCGCACAACTGCTGGAGCAGAGCGACAGCGCTGTTGACGTTGACGTTGACTTAAGCGATGCGCCAACATGTTGTACGTGTTATCATTCATTGCAAGCAACAAAGAGGTCAGAGGAGCATGTATTAGCCACAACTTAACATTCGTGTGTTTCACATCGAGCGGAACAGACGCCGGCCAAGCTAGTCCAGCTCGTAATCATTTATGTACGTATATACACTCACATGTGTGTATTTGTCCACCCACATAGAAACATGCATACATATGTACATGCACACACATACTGTCATGCATACATAGATATGTGCGGAGCGACAAGTCAAAAGACCAACACACAGTAAACATCTAACAAATAAACCAACCAAAGCAACCAACAAACTAACCAACCAGTCGAGCAGGCAGGCCGGCATGAAAACGAACCCAAACCACCACCAACCACTCATCCGCACGCCCGTCTGCCCACACCAACACACACAACAAATACAGCACAATTGTCGTCGCTTCGCTGCTGCGCTTTACTCTCATTGACACCGCGACGCGACGCGACGCATTCATTCACATACGAGTTGAGAGCACAAACAACAACATTCGCCGCAATCGTCATCGTCATCGTCAACGTCAAAGCTAACGCCAACGCCAACGCCGCCGCTTAGCCAAAATCAAATTTTCAGATTGGCATTAAAGTGCAAAACCCTAAAATAAAATTGAATTATCTGAACGTGTGCGTCCACAGTCACTCGCAGGACATCGTCGAGTTTGGACGTTCGCTCGCTCGCTCGCTTGTTCGGCGCTTTTTGTATTTGTGCTTTTCGTCGTCGTTGTTGTTGTCGTCATTGTCATCGTCGGCTGTTCGTTCGTTCGCTCGCTCGCTCGTTCGTTCTCGTCGCCGAGCTGCCGTTGTTGTTGCGCGTAATCGCTGAGCTTTTCTCGTACTTCCGCTTTTGTTCCGTTACACGCGCAGCAAACAATAAAACAAGAGCAACAACAATAACACACACCGTAAAATGACAATTCTCGCGTAAGACCAAAAATTAATAAAAACAAAAATTATTGAAACAAGTGATTTTCACCTTAACAAACATTTCAAGTGTCCGTGCTACAATCATCTTTATTTTGTTTTTTTTTTTTTGTCTCTCAGAAATATTTTGCTTGTAACAAAAAGTGCATCATTTTTTTTCCTGATAACAAAATAGTAAAAACAACAAGAATAATAATAATGAAAATAACAACAAAAATGTTTGTGTCTTGACTGAACAGCAGGTAAAGCCAAAATCTGCACATCCAATTGGATTTTTTGATAAGAAACCCGTTATTCAAACTGTATCTAACACTTACTCCGAGCATTCCAATAATCGTAGATCAAAGCTCATAGTAAAAACAAAAACAAAAAAAAAATGTGGTTGCAAGAATAAGAAATAGCAAAATAAATGTGTTTAAACAAATTAGCATGAGCAAAAGCTAAAATAAAGGAAAGCCCGAAATCGCCGATAAATCGAATGCAGAAATGTGTGCAGAGTTCCTAATTAATTCAAAACTTTAAGAAAGAAAAAACAACAAAAACAAAACCAAGAAGAATTTTCTTCGATTCGTTCTGACAAAACAAAAATCAAATAAAACAAATCATGAAAAGTTGCAATACATTAGTTAAACATAAATAAGTTAATAATAAATATAGACAATTTATTTTATCTTAAATAAAACAAAGATGAAAACGAACTTAAATTGCACAAGTGCAAACAAAAATCTAAGTAGATTCCATAAAAGAGATGCAAATTGAAAAAAATATATTTATGTTGTAAATAAGAAAAATCGGGATTGTTAACAAGTAAATCCGAGGAAGAAGAAGAAAAGGAAACCAAATTAGAATTAAAGTTCAACTGAGTGTACTCAGTTGCATGGACAAATTGACCAAAATAAGAATAGTAAGAAGTCACCGTGTTCAGTTAGAGTTCAAGTTCGATTTTTGTCGCCCTCAATTGAGCGCCGATAAAAATTTCGCGTTCATTTGAAACTCTTTGAACGAAGATGAGAATTAAAATGCCCGCGGTTCGAATTGCACAAGGTTAGTATGGAAAACGTTGTTTTTATCTTTGTTAAATATTATTTTTTTAATGTTATCTGTGTGTGCCAAAAACGAAACCTCTGTGGAAAAATGAGTTGATGCGAATGTTAAAGCAGCTACAGAACAAAAAACCATCGAATTTACGCAAAAGAAATATTTGAGTATTTGAAACAATTTTTTTTTTTTTTTCTGTGTAAAGTGCCATTTGACAAAAGTGTTTGACATTAGAGATTTCTGACTTGAGAAATAATGGTTTGTTTGAGATTTGTACTTGGACAAAATTATGCAGAATACAACGGCAAACGTATAAAAATATTGTAGAATATTCGAATTTCAATATGATAAATGCTTATTTGACAATCGTCGCAATAATCTTGACAAAACAACCAATGACCTAGACGAGCTTTAATTCAAAACGAGTCATGGTCAAGAGTGTGAGTGTGAAAACCAACAAAAGCGAAGTAACCCAGTCAATATAATTTCTTTTGACTCGGTACAATCTGCGCTGATTTCAGTTGTTATTACAGCCGGTGATAGAAGCATGGCATGGCTATTTAGATACGATATCGCGATCGGTGTCGTTCCTCAAATCAGAACAAAAAAGGCGTGTACGCAAACGTTGCTGATGACGTTGATGTCTAACGAAAGAGCCACAAATAAAATAAAAACAAAAAATCGTAATAAAAAATTCGCCTACTTTTAACAGACGCAATTTCGGAATGGGATGGCAGGAGGTGGCGGAATCGCTGGGGGAGAAAAGAGCGACGATTTTTAACGTCGGCGGCTCCGTTAGCGAATTCAAAGGGAACCAAAACCGTAAACCTATAAAAACCGAGCTATACGCGTGATTGTAGCGTCGGATCATAAACGACAAAAAAAGACGAAAAAACCACACAAGTTTTTGGGCATGGGCATGGGCTTGGGTCTGGGCATACGACACGATTGAATTCAGCAATCACAAAGGCGCTATAGAGATAGGAGAATATGGCAACAACAACAACCAATCACAACAAAAACAACAATGTCAACTAACAGCATTATTATCTAAACGTACGATACGTACACAAATATCTAGATATTATCGGGCGTTATTTGCGACAATTTGTGATTTGGCGTTGATGACGCATTTCGGAATTACAATGCCCCGTGCTGACTTGGCCAGTGGGTTTTTTATAGTCTTGCAAGAGAATATTAACTTTGTCATGAAGTTTGGAAAGCAGAGAAGGAAACATCTCCGACTATATAAAGTACATATACATATGTATTCTTCATCAGCACGACGAGACGAGTTAATGTAGTCATGTCCGCCTGTCTGTCCGTCTGTCTGTTTCAATGCGAACTCTTCGCAGAATTCTGAAGTTAGCAAAAAACTTTGGCGCAGAAAATTTTCTTTAACTTGCAGGCAGTTTATCACAAGTAGAAACCACCTAAATCGGAATACTATAGCAAATAGCTCCAATAGGATCGGTCGGTTAAATATTAGGTTTTTGCCTAAAAACCCCTTTGATTTTAGCACAAGATCATCTTGGATGTCAATAAAGACACACTACGAATCTGGTGAAGATCGGACCACTATAGCATACAGCTGAAAAACTTAAAAATGCGACTTCTTTGTGAACCGATGAGTTAGAAGATCGCAAAATGAAGTGAAGTATAATTGCATTGCTTTCTTTAAAACGAATTAGAAAATGCCCCTTTATCTTTATAAATTTATTATAAAATTATTATTGGAAATATTATAAGACGGATTTTCCAATAAATTTAAATGGGAAAATTATTCCAAGAATATATAAGTTTCGGCAAAGATGGAAATGGATCCCTTCCTGGTTTTTTATATTACACCCTGTACACTCTGTCAAGGTACATATTCATACTAAGTTTGCTTAAAACCAAAAGTATACCTCCTTAACTACTATGAGCGATTCCAACCTCGTACACCTTCTTAAAAAATACTCCTCTCCTCTCATTACTAACCACAAAAGACCAACGAACTTAAACTTTTAATAAACGCCCTCATTTTGGACCGATTTTCTTGAAATTTTCAACAGTATAAAAATGGGCAAATAGGCAGATCAAGTTTATTTTATTTTTCCCCTTTTCGACTTAGTTTAGGGGTGAGGGGCAAATAACTGGAGCAACCTCGGGTAAAAATATAAAAAAGTCGTATTTTCTCGGTTGTATTTTGTGATAGGAACACCAAATTTGGAATGTATATAGCTGACACGAATCCCAAGAAGGTGCAAAAAAAATGGGCGTGGCCACGCCCTTATATAGTAATCATTTGGAACGGTTATATCTCAGCAACCATAAAACCTACAAGAATAAAACTTTGCATGTAAGCTATTGAGATGGAGTATAATAAGATTCAATTACGAAATGGGTGTGTCCGTCTGTCTGTCCGTCTGTCTGTCTGTCTGTTTCAATGCGAACTCCTCCCAGAGTTTTGAAGTTAGCAAAAAAATTTAAACGCAGAAAATTTTATTTTCCTTGCAGGCAGTTTATATGTACAAAACAAGCTTGATCGAAATATTGTAGCATATAGCTGCCATAGGAACGATCGGTCAAAAATGAGGTTTTTGCTCAATAAACTCTTTGATTTTAAAGCTATCGCCTCGATTTTTTGCACAAGAACATCTTGCACGTAAATAAAGACACACTGCAAAATTGGTGAAGATCGGATAAATATAGCATATAGCTCCCATAGGAACATTTGGTTAAAAATTCGGTTTTTGTTAGAAAAACTTTTTTGTTTTCAACTATAAACAAATGAAACCTTGCAGTTACGCGTTTTTATGAATCCTTGACCATATTACAAAGTTTCATAAGAATCGGACATAAGGGCGTGGCACCGCCCATATAGAGAAAAACTTAAAAATGTGATTTATCTATAAGCAGACGTGATAGAAAATCGTAAAATGAAGTGTAGAATGATTGCATTGTATTCTTTAAAAAAAGTAGAAAATGGGCGGGGTTACGCCCCTTTATCTTTGTACACTTATAAGATTCTTATTTGCAATACTATAAAACGGATTTTCCAAATGCTTGCAAGAGTATATAAGTTTCAGCAAAGCTGAAAATAGCTCCCTTACTGGTTTTTTTTTATTATCTTAGCGGCAGAGTACGCCGGGCCTGCGCAGCTTCTTGTCAACTGAAGATCCTCAGCTCGACCGTCAACGGTGTGTGTTGTGTGCTTTGGAACCTCGTGTCGCTTAACATCTTAATTGTCCTAAAAATTGTAGTCTTCTCGTATTTGTATTATTATCACATCTCTTTTTTTGTGTTTGTTAAAATTTTGACTTAATTTTTAAATTTTTCGTTCTGTTGCTTTTGTTTTTATGTGTCAGTGATAAGCGCAAGTGCCAACAATTCGTCATAATGTTGTTGAAATGAAACACGTTCGTAGATACTTTGTTCCCTTGCGGTTTGCTTGAACTAACCCATAAGATAGATCTGACTTGTAATTGCACCTCTCTCTTGTTGATTTGCCGCGGTCCGCGTTTTTCTTTGCGCAGCCATTGGTAGCTCTTGTTTCTCCTGGCTCACCACGTTTCGCAACGATATTGTTTCGTGTTGCCTAAATTGGTTTTGTTAGCCCAGAAAACAATAAGATTGACATGAAAAAACTAAAACTAAGCCAAGAAAAAAATGTTTGCGTACCACCGCTCAGCCCTGCAAAACCCCCGCCTACATCAGCCCTCGCAGAGTAACAATTTCATTTTCGGCTCCGTAATTAATTGTTTCACGCGCACTTCCACCCCGACTTCGCCCTTAAAATAGCTTTGATCTTATAGATCTTTTACAAACAAAGAGAATGTAGTGATACAAGTTTCTTTGTCTTATGATTGTTTGTATTGTAACTGTTGTTGTCACTTTCATGCGCCGATAACCGATGAATTGTGTACTCGTTATCACTTCTAATGAGTGTTTTCTCGGAAGAAACTATCGCGTCAATGTCTGTTGCCCAATTGCTTCAAATTTAAGTATGACCGAGTTAATTAGGGCAAGAGCTGTAAAACAAAACATTAACAACTTTATAAGACAAATTGCTTTCGGAAATTCAACTTTATAGATGAAGTTGTCGAACTCGTTTCAGTTTGAGATTTTCGAAACGGGGAACTGATAGGAGTTTCATTCATTTAATGTACACCAACAAGAAAGACAGAATAAGTCATAATAGAATGTCGGTTCATGATCACGTAGGGCGTGGCATTGATATACCTTCTTGGTTCCAGATATGTTTTCCCTTGAGGCGAAACATTGTTCAATCTTGACTATGGAACAAGTGTTTCATTAAAATTTGAAAGAACTTTAATTGAAAAAGGTACGATTGCTACATCATTTCGTACACAAGGTAAAGTATTCACTTATACTTGAATCTGGAAAATCCGAGCAGTAAATAATCACTCTGTATCGGCTAATCAAAGCTTTTGTAACATTTCACTCAGTTGAGATATATGTATACGAGTATATTTGATAGTTGATAAATTATTTGGAAGAGCTTTCTTTTCAATAATGACATAAATGAGCAAAATTAGAAGCGTGCCAGAGGAAGAGTTAAGGCGAAAACGCAACCGACTCAAATCGCCTGCTAATGATCAATAAAACCGCCTTGAACACGCGCCGCTGCCTTCTGTCGTTCCGCTTGGTGATTGCGCTGCTTTGCGTCGACAGGACATGGTGCAATCCTTTTGTTTTGCCACAACGATGTTAGATCGATTAAGCGACTCACTGACTACCTGTCTGACTGACGGGTGTCATAAGGCACCTGTGCTTCGTGGGCTTTTTGTCAAATGCACAAATTGGCAAAGACGATCAAGTGTCCTTGCTGTGTCAATAGCACTTCAGGGCGACTGCCACGGCGTTGCTCGCAATTTACATATCGCTCATATTTCATTGTTCGTTTTGTTCGTTCGTTCGTTCGCTCGTTCATTCGTTCGTTTGATTTATGCAGCCCTTAATTTGATTATCGACCAAACACTGTCCATTTTCATCCTGCCCCAGTGTTTTGGCCGTTCTTGTTTCCTTCTTGTTGACTCTGGCCTCTACTATTCTCTTCCGTCCGACATCCTTGCCTGGCACATTTAAAAAAATTTTTTTCTTAATTTTATTTTATTTTTATTTTTTTTCTTTTTTTCAATACTGTCATGGCAACTCGACAGTTTATTGATTCACAATAACATGAGTGTCAGGCGGAACCCACAAGGGTACGTCAGTGCCAGCGTGAGCGTCAGCGTCAGCGTCAGCGCCAGTTACTGTCGCTGTACTGACCCAAGGTTGCTTAGCACAAAGGAGAAAAAGAAAGCAACATAACAGAAAGGAAAGTATAAATGAGAATCGCCAATTGCGGGCGTTGTGGCATCAAATAGTCAAAGCAAATGTGCGTGTAGCAAAAGGGGAAGAGGAGGGAGTACGAGGATGGGGCATACACAAATGAAGTAAGCGAAACAGTTAAGCGAACACAAATGCAATTATACGAGTACGAGTGTGTGTGTGTGTGTGTGTGTGTGTGTGTGCTGGTGCAGCCAATATTAGTGTCCAAGTATGTTGCATGTTATGCGTCATGCGTCGCTTCATATTAATCCTGCCCCATAATTTGTGTCCTTAAGTCAACTAACTATGCAGTTTGGCGTTCATATTCACATGCCTGCCGCACGATTGGGATTTGCAATTGGTGGCAGCAGCATGACGCAAATGAAAACATCAGCATGCAGCAGCTCGCCGACGGGGGTGGGGGGAGTAGAAGAAATTCAAAAAAAATTCACCACAGGAGAGAGGCGACAACGACGTTTTCCATTTAAGTGCTTCCATTTTGTTTTGTTATGTGTGTGTGTGTGTGTGTGCGTGCATTTCTCTGTTCTTTGCGATATTTGAATTTTTTAAGCTTTTTTGTTTTTGTCGAAACTCGTCCAGCGCAGATACACACACATCCACACTATAGCTCCCACAATCAACGTTAGTCAGTCATACAGGCAGGCAGACAGACGGACACATAGACTCATATGTGCTTACGCAATACCAATGGACAGTTTGTTTGTAATTGTGGAAATCATCTGTCTGTGTGTGATTATGTGTAAGTGTGTGATGACATGCCTGTTCCGCAACCACAACATGCTCATTATGTACATTGTTATGCTCATCATCAACATTATAATCATCATCAACATAATCATCATTATCATGACGTACGGGCCCAGCGCGCTCCTGCTGTCCCGATGTCCTGCGCCGCTGCCATTGCTTTATCTTCTCACATCGACCTTATTGTGCGCCTGGTCCCGTTCCGTTATCACCATTATCGCTGCGATGTCTGTAGCCGACTGCTGCTCCTGGCAGCATAATCAGCCACAACAGTGCGCGCTGTGAGTTACTTCCGCTGCGACGATTCAACTCAGTTCGACTCGACTCGACTCGACTCGACACAACTCATCTCAACCCAACATAACACAACACAATACAATACAGCTCGCAGCGACTCGACTAGGCTCGGCTTAACATACGAGAGCTATGCTCGACGTAACGTCGGGCGAGGCGAGGCGAGGCGACGATACGCAGCTCAGCTTACTCACTAACACACACACACACACACACTTGCTGCGCTCATCGGTGCGCGACGACACACTCCGACGTGATTTAATATGCGAAAACGAGTGAGAGCATTGAGAGCAAAGAATAACTGTTGATGAGTGAGAGCCGATGGGGACTGCATACATCGTCAGCGGCGGCAACAACTACATGCATTTTTCGCATATGAACGCGCAATTGTTCTGCGCTTTCTTTTGTTTTAACTGTCGACGATGGCGATGACGATGACGACGACGACGACGACAACGACAACAGTAAAGGGCATGAAATGCCTTTGTTTCATTCGCTTTTTCCTCATTTCCCTTTTTTTATTTTTAATGTGTAATTCTTAAATTTGTTTTTGTATTATTTTTTATGTTGTTGGTCTTTATTATATCCCATACGTTTTCAAACACATGCTCGGAAAACAGCACGAAATTGCAACACTCTTGTTATGTGAATTCATAGCTTCCAAATCGTATTAATCGCCCGTTGACACTTCGAAAGGGTGGAGAGATGAGTGGTGGGCCAGGGTAGAGCAGCAACTGCCACAGAGGACAGGATCCGTTCAGCAGACATGGCCGGACATGGAATTCAGTTTCGGTTATGAACAATCCTCGTCATCAATCGCCATGTGATTTCCCTTACGCACAGTTCGCATTTGCAAAACTTTTTTAAGATGAAGAATTTTGCATATACGCAGTTGTATTTGAATATTGATTCCACTAAGTCATGTTGATAATGCAAATTTTGAAGTTATGGAAGGTGGAATACCCTCTTTTTTAAGACACTAGCCTACAAACACATACATTGACAAACATATGTACATCTGTCTTGAATTTTTTCTAAATTATATGATTCTCAAAATTAAGAAATGAAAAAATTATTATAGAAACAGATATTTCAGAAAACTATACTATACTCAGATCGATACAAAATGGCATGTATAATATTTTCTTAGGTCCCATTTTATTTTGCAGTTAAGACAAACGTCGACGGATTTCAGAGATTCTTTTTATACCCTGTACAGATAGTATATTAGGGTATATTGTGTTTGTGCAAGACGAAATGTATGCAACGTCCAGAAGAAGGGGAGGGGGACCCCATAAAGTATATATGTATATTCTTGATCAAGACGACAAGAGAAAGTGATTGAGCCCTGTCCGTCCGTCCGTTTATCCTCACAAATGGCTCTCGTAAATTATAAGAGCTAGAGACTTGACAAGCTTGACAGCTTAACAGTTTTGTGCCACGCCCACTACTTCTCCCTCAACCAATCCCAACCACCATTTTAAAATGCTATAACTCGAATACCCGAAGATATAGAAACGTGAAAGTATGTGTAGCCCAACAAAACTGCATGCGATTCCGATTCCGTCTTAACAATTGAACGTGTAGTATACGAAATTCTTAGATACAATAATATTAAACAGCAAAATATATTCGAGGAGAGAGTAATGCAAGAAACAACAAGTGAAAAACTAAAAGAGGAGACAAGAGTTGAGAAAAAGGAAAATTTCTTTACGCGTTTTTTCTTTTCCCGCGTAAATTTTGAGTAACTTTTCACTTTCAACGGATTTTGTTGACTAGGTTATCAATATGTGTAAAAAAACAGAGGAAGAAGAAGAACGCAAACAGTAAAAAGGAACAGGAAAACAATAATAAGGAAAACTAAGCTAAGACCGGCACAGTATAAAAGGGAATGCACAAAAAACACCCAAAGCAGAAATGTAACCCTTACCTTTTGTGTGTGTGTGTGTGTGTATGTGTGTTTGTGTGTGAGTAAGTGTTCGTTGGCGTGGACTGAGAGATGAGTGTCAACTGTTTTTATACCCTATACACATACTGTGTATCGGGGAATATTAAGTTTGCTTGAACGAAATGTATGTAACGCACAGAAGGAGGGGAGGGAGACCCCGTAAAGTATATACATGTATTCTTGACCAATTGATTGATTGAAATCGTCTCCTTCCGTCTGTCCGTCCATATTCACCAATGGTTTTCAGAAACTACAACAGCTAGATACGAACTCAGTAAATATATATCTTCAAAACTGTATACCACAAAAATCCCCTATTTTTGATGGTCCCCCCAAAGAACAACAAACTCAAATTTTTCGTAAATTCCACTTTTTTTGACCGATTTTCTTGATATTTTTAACCCTATTTGAATAGGTGGCACCGCCTTTCATGTGTGCAGGGTATTATATTGTCGAGTATACTCGAATATAGCGTCCTTACTGCTTCATGTAAAAAGATGTGCAATAATGTACAAAAATGTTTCCCACCATTTGCAGGAGCAGCCCCAAAGTAGCAACCGTCCTTAAGCCTCCAAGCCTCCAAGCCCCCAAACTTGCTACAAACGTACACGAACAGACACAAAACATTCTCACACTCACACTCACTCGCACAGTTACACTCTGACACTTGACATTGCAGCAAGCCTTTTGCACTTTGAATTTGTTCCTTTTCTTTCTTTTGGCTCTTTCTTCGCTTTCTTCGCTACTTCGCTGCTTTACTGCTTGGCCTTACTTGCTGGCAGCAGCATTTTTCACGAGCCGTGTCATAGAACAAGCCCACAATGAAGTCGTCAATGGCGGCAACGAACACACGATGGCGTACGCACCGTCGCGGCGTAAACGCTGAAGTGATTCCAGAGCAATAACAGAAGCATCAACAATAAAAATGGAAACAATTTCCAAGGCCAACAACAAGAACAACAGCAACAAGAAAGAAGCAGAATCAGGCGTTGAACGTTGTCCGCCATTGAATGAAATTCACTCTCACATACACACACACACACACACACAGACACTGAGTTGCAGACCAGCGATCTTATTCTCCCTTATGCTGGATTCGCATTTGCATCCCGCTCCTTCACTTCGACTGGCCACATTCTTCGCACGCACTCTTGCTTAATGGGCTGCTCTCCTCCCCTCTGCACCACTATTTGAGTTTGTTTTGCTCAGCTTTTTCGTGTAAATAACAGACAAAGTTGTCCAAGGAAATAATGTTAAAAGCGCCTTGAATGCAATAAAATTTGAAGACATTTGCATATATTTTTTCATCGTTTCCTCAGTTCAGGGCGCCTCCTCGCATTCACACCTACACACACACACACACACACACACACGCACATTCATCAGCTGCGTTGAGCACGTGCCAAATTCAGCGGGTTCGCTGCACGCTTCTCTGCCCACGAAGATGACACAGACATCGTCGCACATCTTTCGCCTTGTGTGCAATAAGGCACATAAAACAAAAAAAAATTTCGCAGCAAATTTGACACGCGCGAGTAAAAGGAGAAGAGCACAAAGGTGTTAAAAGAGTGAAAGAAACTAATGCGTGCCGAAATCGGACGCCGCTCCTGTTATATGTGAAAAAAAAATTAATTTTAATAACAAAAACGTTCAAAAAATAAAAAAACAACCGGAAATCGTTCTTGCGACGACGCATTTTGTTTAATTATGATTCAAATTCACGCGGATTCAAATAGCTGTTATATCTTCCCGTTTCTGATCGTCGTGCTCGTTTGTGACACCTTCAGCGCAGCTTGCGGCAGAGGAAAAGTGCAAAACAAAAAAAATATTATTCAAACCCTAGGAAAGTGACGTGTGACATTCAACTTTTGCCAACAATTTGAAATTGTGAATAGGCTTGCATGGTCTGACAATTGAAATGTAATTACGTATACGCCTGCGCATCTGGAAACGAAATGAGTATACAGTGGGTAGTGGGTGCGAATGCAAGAACATTCTTTTGGCTACAGTCATGTCTTTGAAGGGAGATAAAGACATGAACACTTTGAAAAAAGCGTAAATGAATAAAAATCAGCCTGGCTGAAGACTATTTACTCTTCTCGCTCTTTTTTAAGCCACGTACATTTTTTCTCTTTATCTTAATAGCCTATATACCAATTTTCATTGTTTTTGCTCAATGGGTATTGAAGATATGCAAATTATTGAATTTTGCTATAAGTGGGCGTTGCCATGCCCATTTTTTGATCAAGGTCGTTATCATATCTCCCTTAGACCATAAGTGTGAAGTTTGATGTCAGTTCATTAAGAAGCCAAATAGTTTTCCATACAACGTCGTAAATTTTGTTTAAAATTTTTAATATATGGGGGCATGGTCACACCCATTTCTCTGTTGTATCTTGTTGGGGTTTGAGTCAGCTATATACACCCCAGATTTGGTGTTCCTATCTCAAAAGACAACCGAGAAAATACGACTTTCGTAATTTTTTTACCCGAGGTAGCATCAGTTGTTTGCTCCTCACCCCTGAACTGAATTGCGATGGGGGAACACCAAATAAACTTGATCTGCTTAATGAATAACAGAATCGACATGCGACAAGATTTTGATTCTATCTATTATAGTTTCCGAGATCTAGACATTCAAACAGAACTAATATAACCTTGTACCATAAGGCCCAGGGTATAAAAATGAATAGATAAAACATGAGTTTCTCGTGCAAAAATTAAATTAGAGGAAAAATAAAACCAATCCCACTGTGCAGAATGTCGATGACGATGATTATTTTGAAACTGAGCAAAGACGAACCCTAAAACAACAACAACAACTATAGTAACATTACCAAATAGTATATTTTTATCTCCCTCTCTCTCCCTCTCCCTCTCCCTCTCACTCCCTCTCTATTTCTGTGTAATTCATAACTAAGAATTTTAATTATTATTTGAGCATAAAAGTTATTCATATAACGATTGCTCAATAGAAGATTGCGAGTCAATGCCGCTATGACAGCAACAACATCAACAACAACAACCACAGCAGTAATGATGGTTGGCTCTAACAGTAATCAATGATTAAAAACAGCCCACGCACAACACAACTCACAAACTGACACACACCAACACACACACACACATATACACACTTACACATACGCATAGATACAAGATACAAGGCGTCCCGCTAAGCTGAAGTACATCTTCGATTTCATTTTCGATTTGGTGTTGTTGTTGTTGCATCCACGACGTTGAAGATGACGACGACTTCGGTGGCGCCTGCCAGCGTTCGACACTAGGTGGGGCAGTCCGGAACATTGTGGTGCGGTGTATTGTGGGCGGCAAACAATAAAAATTTCACAGTTAAAGATCATCGTTTTGGCATGTGACTAGATACAGCGACAGATACACTAACCGAAACAAGCCCTTTGCGACTTTAATGCCACGCCATGCCCAGACCAAGATCAACAAGAGTTGAGGAACTTCCTGAAATAAAAAACGAGGCGAGCGGCAGCAAGCGTGCCCCTCACACGCGCTCACACCTGCCCTTTCAAGCATGCATGTTACCTCCTCTTCTCTTCACGCAACGAAGAGTATTATAAGTTTGTCAAAGTGTTTGTAACACAACTAAGGAACTTCAAAGCCGTCTTTAAAATCGAGTCGACTTTTGAGATCAAAGCGGGAGGATTGTGGTAGGACAATCTTATACATTCTGATAACTGGCAGTAGAGGGTCAGATCCTATCGACCTATATAGACTAGACGTCTTAAGATGTCTGAATGTAAGAATTGATTTAGTGTTAACGAAGAAACGGATCGTCACAAATATTGTTGGCCCTTCATTTGTTTTGTGGAAGTTTCTGTTTTCTTTTCTGTATATTTGATTTGAGAGAAGAGTATTAAACCTTCGACATCACCGAAGCTAATTTGACGGGCACGCTCTCCTAGCCAAGAAGAAGAATTTTAAGCGCGATAAGCTGCGATCTTCTTCGCTTATAAAATTGCCAATGCTTGGCATGTGCGCAGGCGTGTGCTTTTGTTGTTGTTATTGTTGCCGTTGTTACTGTTGTTGTTGATATTATGGCAGCCCAGCGAGTCGGCACAATGCACAGCGAATATTACAGACTGAACCGTCATCATCTTCATCATCGTCGTCAGCGTCATTTGCAGTATCATTATTTTGTCGTAGGTTTGGGTGCGGCCGGATGGAAAGATAGGTTGGACGGATGGATGGATAGTTGCTTGGATGAATTGATTCGTTTTTTTTTTTTGTTTGTACAATCGTTGAGCTTGCATCAAGCTCACCGTCATTTAATTCAATGATTACTGAATTATGTAATACGAAATGAAAAATGTAGAAGACTTCGACGTTAAAGTCAGGACCACAACGTTTAAGAAGACGCACGCCAAAAAAGTTCTAAATACGTACAAAAAAAAAAAAAAACAATTAAATAAATCAATCATGGCTTGGTTGAGTGCGCAGAAGCCAATCCGATAGGTCTGATTGGACTTGGTCTGACTTTGCTTTGCTTCATTGTGTTGTTTTTTTTTTTTTTTGGTGTTTGGCCTTATATCGTGCGTGCTCTTCAACATATTTGCGTGCGTGAGTGAACGATCGAACTGAGTTGCTGCGTGTGACACTCCCGACTTTCAAAAGCTTTCGATCGCCATCTGCAAGTGTTCATCATGTGTTGCATAATATCTGCTGCCGTGATGATTGCATTTTCAAACGCCGTCAAATATTTCAAACACATCATTCTGACATTACAACAACTGTTTGAGTTTTAAGTGGTCTTTCAAATATCTCCCACAACTAAACACGTTTATGGTCGCAGAATTAGTTAAATTTTAATTAAAATACGAACTGTTTGGCTTGGAAACGGAGCACATTTCGTCGTGTTGTCACTTTTTCAACAAGTCTCAGAGTTACCGGACTGGGCGCTAGCTTGTCACGACTCTAAATTTATATTGTTCTAAAAACACTCATTATTCACATGTTGAGGCGCTCAAACAAAATAATGATTAACGCAAGAAGTACTCGCAGACAAGACAGCTCGCAAGAGTAAACAATGAGAACAAAAAATAAAATAACGACGGCCAAGAATCAGAAACATTCTTAACAAATATCGTGTTTGTTCGTCGGTTGTGGCGTTGACAGTTGCATTTCATCATTCGACCAACTGTGCAAAGAATGCTCCCGAAAGGAAAACATTTCGTATTTTTTCGAATCACATGTTCCATTTTATTGGCGTTCTGTCCCAAACTGAGTATATATAAATGCAATCCAACATCTTTGCAACGAGCCTCAAATGTATATTTATTGATGTAACGAAAATCCAAAGAGTTCGTTCCTAGAATACATCAAATACTAGTTGGATAGAAAAACCAGTAAGGGAGCTATTTTCAGCGTTGCTGAAACTTATGTACTCTTGCAAGCATTTGGAAAATCCGACTTATAGTTTTTCCAATAAGAATCTTATAAGTTTATGAAGATAAAGGGGCGTAACCCCGCCAAGTTTACAATTTTTTTTAAAGAATATAATGCAATCATTCTATACTTCATTTTACAATTTTCTATCACGTCTGCTTATAGATAAATTACATTTTTAAGTTTTTCTCTATATGGGCGGTGGCACGCCCTTATGTCCGATCATTCTGGATGTTACATACAAGCTGCGTGCAAGGGAAAGAAAATTTTCTGCATTTAAATTTTTTTGATATCTTTAAAACTCTAGGAGGAGTTCGCATCGCAACAGACAGATAGACAGACGGGCATGGCTATATGAACTCGTCTCGTCGTGCTGATCAAGAATATATATACTTTATATAGTCGGAAATGTCTCCTTCTTTGCGTTGCAAACTTCACGACAGAGTTAATATACTCTTGCAAGAGTATAAAAATTCAAAATCTGTGCGGCAGTTTCCAAAAAGAAAAACCTTGAAAGCGTTCGAGTTAGTGGTGAATAGAGAAGAAACATCGGATGTTGATGCAGTGGCGGGCTAAGCCCTTCCGAGTCCCGGAGCGAAAAAGCTTCCCTTAGGAAGCCGTAGTGCTAAAAATTAGAATGTTTTCACCATTCTTTCTAAGATAAAAACCAGTAAGGACGCTATAGTCGAGTATACTCGACAATATAATACCCTGCACACACAGTAGGTGGTGCAACACTTAAATCTACAAAAAAATGTTGATTTGACATCGCCCGATCGAATAGTGTTCAAAATATCAAGTAAATTGGTCAAAAATGTGGAATTTACTAAAAATTTGAATTTGTTGGTCATTGAGGGGTAACTTTCGAACAGGGGGGAATTTTGTGGTATGCAGTTTTAAAGATATATATTTACTGAGCTTGTATACAAAATTTCATGTTCATACCTTTATTAGTTTTGGAGATATTGCTTTTTATAGAAAACAACATGGGGAGGGGAAATCAATGGGAGGGGGAAAAATTGTGGTATGCAGTTTTGTAGAGCTCCTCATGCTGAGCCTACATACCGACTTTCATGTTTCTATCTCTTCGGGTGTTGGAGTAATAATGTTTTAAAAAAGTCGGTGGTGCTGGTTGGGCGGGAAGGAGTGGGCGTGGCACAAAACCGTTCAAATTTGATGTAGTGCCAAGCATCACGAGTCTACCCTCCAAATTTCAAGTCTCTAGCTTTTACAGTTTCCGAGAACCATTGGTGAATACAGACGGACGGACGGACGGACGGACAGACGGACGGACAGACGGACAGGGCTCAATCGATTTCTCTTGTCATCCTGATCAAGAATATATATACTTTATGGGGTCCCCCTCCCCTCCTTCTATGCGTTACATACATTTCGTTCAAACAAACTTAATATACCCTGACACACTGTATGTGCAGGGTATAAACATCACTGAGTTAATTTTCAGTATGCCAGCAAGACAAAAAACAGTATGGTCACTCATCTACGTTATTTTAGAAGGTTCAACGGCACCGATATTAGAACACGTCGATTGTATAAACCGTGAGTTTCGCATGATTCTTTTAGAACGAAGCCGATTTCGGTAGATAAATCAGACTAAACTGTATCGATACAACTATATGTGTTATTTTAAGAAGTTCAAAAACAGCTATACATGAAAAGTCCCTTCCCTATTCAGTGCCTTCTGACGTGCTGCCAAGCATCACGAGAATTTCAAGTCTCTAGCTCTTACAGCTTCCGAGAACCATTGGTGAATACAGACGGACGGACAAACGGACGGACATGGCTCAATCATTTTCTCTTGTCGTCCTGATTAAAAATATAAGTACATACTTTATGGGGTTCTCCTCCCCTCCTTCTGTGCGTTACATACATTTTGTTCAAACAAACTTAATATACCCCCAATACACAGTATGTGTACAGGGTGTACAAATTTGAAACGCTTATATCTCTGGATCCATAAAACTTACAAGAATGAAACTTTGCAAGTTTGCTATTGCGATAGAGTTCAATTATAAAATGAGCGTGGCCACGCCCACATATAGCCAAAATGGAAAGAACCAATTGCTCGAAAAATGTGGGCGGGCAACGCCTTCAAACAGTCGTTTAAAATTGAAGGTACACGGTATGTGAAAGTCGGGTACTGTGGTCTCCAATCCTCACTGGTTTTTTCTAGATTTGGGGTGTGGCACCGCCTACCGTGTGTGCAGGGTATTGTCGAGTATATTCGACTATGGCGTTCTTACTGGTTCTTATTAGTTTTTCTTTCATGAGCAACTGACACATTCTTTATTATAAGGTAATTTGAGTGTAATGAATGTAATATTTTATATTAATTAATATCAAATTTTAACATCACTTCTCAAATTGGACAGCTATTGCTGGCCTACTTTCAAATTGATTTTGCAAAAGTTTTCCATTATAAGAATAAATAAATAACAAATGTTCTTACCTTCAGATAAGTGGGATTCTTACATGCGCCCTTTGGATTAAGAGAAGAATGCACTAAGCTAAACTAAAATACTTGAATTTTCCACTTATTTTTCAGAGCAATGACAGTTGAAAATTCACTACATCAAATGTACGCTTTTGCTCAGAGCAAATATTGCGGTGACTTTGTTAGCATTAACCTTACTACATGAGTTATGTTCTTCTAGAATTAGTAAGAAACTCGAATGAAACATGAAGCCAATAAACCAGAATCTTTGTGAAAATCGCATTGAAAACGTCTTAAAAGAACAGTTACTAGCCTACAGCACAGAATGGTTGAATATAAGAAAACCTTAGAAAGTTTCGCACAACTTCAGTGGAATCAATTTCTTTTGAAAGCAAGGAGATAAGTAACGATTCATTAAAGTCCCATTTTTTTTATAGATTCGAGTAAAACATACTCAAGGACTTGATCAAGGGACCATGAAGGCGTTTGGGAGTCAATGACCTTTCCGCCCCTTCGTTAGTCCACTGCTGTGTTACTTATAATTTGAATTTCACGGAAGCTTATGTTTTTAATAAGAAGCAAGAAAGTCTGCTCAACTAAAAAAATCTTTTAATTTTTCATAGTTTCAAAAAATTTTACCCTACCGTTTAATCTCTAAATGTTAATCCTATCCAAAATTCAATAGATTTGGAGAGGTGGGGAATTTCAGTATTGGTATAAAAGATACTCTAAAATATATACAAGTTGTTTCGGAAGTAATATTAAATACTCGTCACGTAATTTTCAACTGTTTAAAAAAAAAAAATTATGAAAAGATGTGTTAACATTCGAAAACATATTACATAAACTTATCCATCGATGATCGTATTTATCTTATCGTTATAACTATTTCATTTCGATGTAAAAGTGAAACAGCTTGGATATTTTCACATTCAGCTAAGAGATCAGTCGCGCTATTTATTAAATGTATCTTTGTACCTTATTTTATCTATAAACGTATTGGCGCATTGCACATGCTGTACATTTTCACCACAGTCGCAACAGTTGTTCGGCGATGATCTTTATTTGTCAACGTTATTGTGATCACACCGCCAACATCATCTTCATTCCGTTTATTGTGCTCCAATACAGCGCCTTCGATAATATCGTTGGTGTTGTTATTGTTTTTGCTTATGTTGTTGCCTTTTGATGCTTTTTGTTGCTGTCGTTGACGCCTCCCCTTTTTTCATTGATGTTGTTGTTGCGAATGCTTTGGCAGTTCCGAGTTTTGAGTTAGCACTCACACCGTCTGATAACTTTTTTGGTTTTGGGGGCTTTTGTTGCTCGCCGTTGGTTCTCGTCGTTTGGCTGACTCGTTGGCTCGCTCGATCGTTTGCTTGATCGCTGTTGGTTCATGCCCGTTGTCGTTGTCGATTATTGTTGTTGTTGTTATTGTTATTGGGTCGCTTTAAGTGCTCGCTTGTGGCTGACTGGCTCGCTCCAAAGCAATATTGCTAACTCTTAGCCACTCTCATGAGAGCACAAAAAAAAAAAAAAATAACGCACACCAACATATCGAATGAATGAGTGAGTGAGTGAGTAAGCGAGTTTATAAGCGAACGATTGATTCAGTGTGTGTGAGTATTGTGAGATGAGTATGTGTATCAAATCAGGTTTATAATTGTGCTTTCGATGTGTGTGTGTGTGTGTTAATATTTTTGAAATTGCCCATGTATTTGTTTGTACATACTTCTGCCTTTTCTTAGTGCTGTTACTACATTTTATTTGTTTTTACTCTCTATCGGACCTGTTTCAAAATTTCACATATGAAGACACACACTCAGACATGAAAGTAGTTAATTAATTGGCGTTATGTGCCATTTTTCAACGATAACCAATTGATCGCCGAGTCACTTCCAATGCTCTAAGCTCAGTGAGACCTCAATCGCATCGCCAATAGGGTCCGGCTTTGGCTCTCATGCACACACCTAAGCACAAATATGTATTTGCATTTAAACATTTTCTTAGGAATTAAAAAATGTCTTTTTTGGTCCCCAGACTCTCGAAAAAAGAGGAATATGGAATGAAATGTTTGTATGTACACACATAAATAAAGAGAACAGGCCTACCACACCATATATGTATATGTACACTTACACGGACGCATACGCACATATGTAAATGACATGCATGCATATACATATACACACACACATGTGTGTGTATAAGCTGGTTTATTGAAATAAAGGCGGATTTTTGATTGGCCATGAGAGCACGTTTTATAAGCTCAACTCCAGCGAGTCGTCGTGACGATCGCCGTTGCCGCCGCCGTCATCGTCGCACAACAATGAGAGACTAGCAGAAACAAGTCAACCTTGCTGAGCTCAACACGAATCAGATCGATTTAATACACCCTCCCCCCCCTTGGCTGGTCTCGACACGATCCGATCGGATCGGTATGCAAACTTGTGCAGATGTGTAGAAGATCTGCCGTTGGATTTGAGCAGCTTCTTTGCTCCGTTGCGTTCCCGCCTTGTGTTGTTTCTTGCTGCGTGTATGACTTTTTAAATGCTTTACTGGCTGACAGGCTTTTATATTCATCGCGCAGTTTATATTATTATTGCTTTGTCATCACGTTCATAACACCGAAAAGGATATATACATTCCATATATTCTGGATCAGCATAACAAGACGAGGAGATAAAGACATGCCAGTCGTTCCGCCAGTCTGTGTATGTACGATCTCTTTCCACAGTTTTAAAGCCAGAGATCTGAAGTCTTGCAGAATATCTGCTTGATTATGCGATCATTATAATTATCGTGGCATGATCGGACAAATTGAACTCGTACCTCCCATCCAAAAAGCAGAACAACCTGTGAGGGCCGTAAAGCTCGAAGGGTTTTCTAAAGAGATATAATTACAGTTTCGTAACTTTCAGAGTTTACGAGATGTAGTCATTTTTAGAAAACGATGTTTTGATGGAAAATGAGGGAAATTTTTTAACATGCCCAGACTAAATGTGTGTTAGTATCAGCTAGGGCTAAAACCTGGAAGGTGTAGCTGCCATAGATGGATGGATGGATTTATGGATCCCAATGACCTTCAAAAATGATTATTGTCGTGTGGACTACAAATATAGAAATAAATATATAGGACTCCTCCGAAAATATGGACATGGCAAGAAAAGTTTTTAATATTCGGCGGGGTTAAAGACAACGTCCTCATTATTGTTTTATTTTCGAAAATGTTGGTTGGTTGCTTACGAACGTACTTTCATACAAAAAAAACCTTCGACTTTCAAATATTCTGCTGTAGCTGGTTGCGGAGACGTAGTAATTGTTTTATACTTTAGAAGACATTTCCGACTCTTCGAAGGGTTGATATAGAAATGTCCGTCTGTCTGTGGATATATGAACTTTTCCAACAGTTTTGAAGATATCCTCCTGAAAGTAGACGGACATGGCTAGTTCACTTCGTTTGTCATCCTGATCAAGAATACAAACCTTTTTTAGTCTTTTACTCCCCTCCTTCTTGGTATTACACACATTTGGTCTGAAACAAACTTAATATACCCTGACACGCAGTGTCTAGATATATCCGATTTATTTTACTGTCAAGATAAAAAGAAATAAGATTCCAACGAACTATGATCGTGTCATTAGAAAAAGTGCGTGAAGAGTATTTAATCTCTGGCAAGACCGAATTATTATTTATCATTTGAAAATAAATTTTTTTGTTGTACATCTCTACATTAGTTGAGTCTTTTTGTACAAAAAACGGTCAATCAAAATGGAGAGAAAACTTGAATTGTCTTAATCTAATGTCCATCAATATTATTATATTCATGCACACTTGCTCACTTGCCTCTTTTTGGATTTCATAAATGTGGATACCCGCTTGGTTATTGATCAAAGTGTCATATCCCTTCACTCAAAAGTTTAATGCACAAAAGGAATAATAAATTCCAAGCTAGACTGATTTCAGAACTCGCACATAAATCAAAGGTTGAGCAAGGGGAGCGTGCCCATTGTCATAACAAGTTGCGTATAATTGAAGCATTAAATGCTTGGACACTTGTGAACAAAGCGCTGTAGCGAAAGGATACTGTATGAATATGAGTTTGCAATTATTTATACACAGTGTTGTTGGTGTCTTTTATTTACTGCGATTGCCAAGAATTATAGTTTCACCAAACCACAAATTGATTTATCATATGTGAGTCGCATAATGTTAAGCATGTGTCATATTTGGCATGCTTGGCTCGTTTTGGTTGCCAACAAGCCGCAATTGAAATAGAGGAAGAAAATGTCTAAGACCCTTTACTAGACATATCGTCTAATATCAGTTCACTGAGGAGTCACTTAGGGTGAGAGCTCCTCGCTTAAGCAGAAAAGCAGATGCCCTTGAGCAACACGCCTAAGAAAGTTATGCATTGTTTCGTTTCAATGCCCAAGAAATGCTCTCTTTGAGTGATACCGATAAATACTGATAAACTTTTCACTTCTACTTACACAAAGCCCACTAGACTCTTAAAGATACCCATCTCAAAGCAAGGTCTAAAATGTTAAGAAATTTATTCTCAAATTCTTAGACTCTCCATTAGGCAGCCAATCGCTAGATAGGTTAGTCACCATAGAAGCGCCCGATTTATCAGTCTGCAAACTCTAACCCGAACATTTCGAAGTTATATTACATTTGCCTACAATGTGATATGAATTTAAAAGCTTCGTAAAAACAAAATATGAGATACATCGACAGATGATAGTAGATCGAGCAATATAAAGTATGTATATGGGAGCAGTGAAAACTTGATTTGACATCAACTATTCTCGACTATATGTATGCTACTATAAGTATTTGCTTAAAATCTCATAAAAATGCGCACCTTAACCGTTTTTTTTCAGACGTAACAACATCCCTTACTTCCTATCATAGACATTGCTCACCTGCTCAAAGCTCATATGTAATGTCATACAGTCTCTATTATTGGATTGCAACATGTCGAATATATTATCGTAGTAAACTTGAAACACATAATTTGAATGGATTTTTGAGAGTTTTGCATTTGCTGACAGTGCTTTGTGTCTTGCTTACTCGTATCAATGCCAACTTGACCATTTCCGAAACTAATAAAACAGCAATCTGTCTCTTTTAATCGTTTCTTGTCTCTCTTTTGCTTTGTCTTACTATTTTAAGTTCGTCTCTGTCTCTCTCTCACCCTCCCTTTGAAATTTTACGAAGACCCCAATCGTGTTGTAAGCAAGCACTTTAACTTAACACCAATGACTACGACGGCGACGATGACGACACTGATGAAGCTGATAACGAATACAAATTTAACTTTTGTCCAACTTCCAATTCTGCTGTGGTTAAATTGCATAAATAGCAGTACAGCATGTTACGTGTGCATGGAAAGAAGACTAAAATATTGCAATAGCCAAAGCGGCCAGCATAAGTTCTACTTGACATCTAAAACCTTCTCTGTAGCTGCTGATGTTGTTACCAATGCGCTTCAAAAATTTCTGCACAGAAATAAACAAAAAGTCTGCGCCGTTTTACACTCTCGAACTCTCACACACACGCTTAGGCACATTCAACCAGCGTCCAATTGCCAGTATAACATCCTATTGCGTTCTCCACAGTGAAGACTTTGTCATCCTCGCATTGCCAACGAGCAGCATCAAACATGTGTCGCAACTTCCCACAGCAGGAATACGCGAATTCGAATCAGTCATCTAAAATACGGGTTGAATGTGCCGCGCGCCTTCAGTGTGGGGGACACTCGTTTTTTCGATTTCGGTTGAAACATATTGCATACGTTTAACTCAACTTCATCTCAACTGAACTCGACGGCAACTTCGACTGCTCGACTTTGGCTGCCGTACACGAAAACGCAGCCGGAGTTGGAGTCGCCACAGTCGTCGTAGCCATAGTCGAGCTTGTTGCCAGCCAGAGTTGGGCCAGTAGATTGGCGAGGTAGCCAGCGGAAAAATAGAATCAAAAGTTAAAGTTTTCATTGTTGCCCGAGGTTAAAAGAAAAAACCGAAATCCAATGAAAGCATGATTTCCGTCAAATAGCGGGGCAGATGAAGAGGGCGACGAGACATACCAATGGATAGCAGCCGTGTTGTGTGGTGGACAAAGGAGGGATCGCGGTCTGATTGAGAATGGATACATTAGCGGGACGCTGGAAGGGACTTTGAGGATTTGGTCCAACTGCAATTGTTGTTAGTAACTCTGTGTGTGCTTTCTTCTTTTTTTGTCTGATATATCAAATACATATATCCATATACATGTACATACACACACTTACAGACACACACAATTACGAGAATGTGCGCACACTTGTGCACAATCAGTAGTCCATGACTATCGTCGTCATCGTCGTTGGCCGCCACCATGGCCGCCGTTTTCTTCTACTTCTCCTAACGTGCTAAGCTTTCTGAGTAGAGTCTTCAATGAAGTCGTCGTGGACGAAGCTCAGCAACGGCGAGCGCCACAGTGTGAAGCGGGTGGTGCTCAAATGCGCCGTGCTTCGTTGGCATTTGTATTGATTTTGCTCGAGTTGAGCCAAGATGAGTTCAGTTCTGTTCTGTTTAACACGACTTCTTTGTTTGACTCTTCAGGCTGCTATATGTACAGTGGGAGGTTGGTTGGCGGCATTTTTATATGAGAAAGTGCTGGCAAGTGAATCGTATTAAACAAAATGAACTGAACTTAGCTCTACTGTGGACTAAATGGACTTGGAGCACTATTGGGCTGTAGTGAAATGGCGATTGAACGATTGAAATGGTGGTCAACTTGCGCAGCGCACAGTCTCATGACATGTTGTGAATGTGGATTGTGTGCTTGTGCTATGTGAGAGAGGATAACTCCGCCCATGTGTGTACTACGTCCAACACTAATACACAACTATTACAGGCATACACTTCAAACGCACTCAAGCTCAGATATTTATATACATGTATACATTTACATTATTTATTATTTGCTTATGTATCTTGCGTGCGAAAGGCAAGTGTCATGCGGCAAGATTAGTACATTTTATGCATTCTTTGAAATGTAGAAATTTCCTCGAAAAATTCTTTTGTAAATATTACTAGTTCAAGACTAGTTTTGGTGCCAAGAAACTGTTTTTTTAAGTAACTTAGGACCGTATTTTAATTATATTTAAAAAAAAAATTGAGTTCCTTCGTGTTGTTTTCTGGATATTGAGCTATATAGAAAAATCAATTTTACAAAGGAAAACAGCATTTATTAAGTTATAATGTACATAAAACGTACTTTTCATAACTTTTTTGAATGTGGTGCATTGGGACAATCACGATGCATACCCCAGCAGAAGTTAGCCATCATATGCTGATCCCATCGACCTTCATCGATTTTGGTCTTGGTGGAAACGCTCCCCTTGTTCTTCGCTATAGGATGAAGTGGGTGAATGGTTTTGGTTCTGTAGACGCTATACATTCGAAGTCACTGTCGCTATTCTCTTTCTCAATGATTTCGTCAAAAGACGGTGGACGGGTAGCATAAAATGTTGGATCTGGTACTTCTGAATGTGCTAAAGTTCTTCGAGCCGATTCTAAGTCTGGATAAATCATTTTTTTAACGTTAACATAACGGAAATTAACACAGCAGAAGTAACAGTCATCGTAGTGATTTTTTTTGTTCTTTCCATTTCATAGGCACTCCAAATCTCATACGGTTTCTTTGACCGTTGACCCATTGTCTCAAGTGTTCACTGCAGATTTTACATACAATTTGAGGTATCCACGGCTTGTATTCATCCACAATTTTTGACTTAAAGTAAGAAAAATAGGCACTTTTAATAAAATCTGTTATAGATTTTCAATTTTTTTTTAACTGTGAATTCACCACAAATGAAACCCATTTGGTTCACTGAGACAAGTTCTTGGCGATGTTGACATGTTGATAAAATTAATTTATTTATAGAAATGTACCGATAAATTAGCAAGCAGAGAGCAAGAATATACGGTTTTAGTCAACATTTAAAACTGAGGATAGATCAAAAACTACACGTAGGGGGGAAAAAAATACGTTTACTTTTACCAATGCTTACTTTGTCTAAAACCATTAACACGAACTCAGCACCAATTTTTTTTTTAATTTGTTGACTTGTGTTATATACCATTTCAACCTTAACATTGGACCTGTCGACGATTGAATTATATTTTTATACACTTCACGCGAGTTTACATATGTATATACGTCCGTAACATCACGAGTCTACATTTTAAATTTCAGATCTCTAGCTCTTCTGGTTTTCGAGAACCATCGATGAAACTACATTCCACAAAATACCCTTCTCTTTTTCGTAAATTACACATATTTTGACCGATTGATACCTTCAACAATATTTGAATGGGCGATGCAAGATAAGTATTTTTCTTGTAGATTTGGGTTGTGACACCGCCTACCGTGTGTGCAGGGTATTATACTGTCGAGTATATTCGACTCTACCGCCCTTACTTTTTTGGTTTTAAAATGAAATAAAAGGGTATAAAAATGAAGAACATTTTTAAGATGCATACATATGTACATACATATATATTTGAAAGTTAGTCTTCTTACAAAGGTATACCAGCAAAGTCTAAACTTCGAAGGGCTATCAACTAATATACCATTTGAGAAAGCCTTTCGAGCTTCTTTAGTTATTGTCTTACGTTGCTGATAAGGCATCGAATCCGCCCGCTTACAACCCAAAATCACAAATTTAAGTATGTCAATAATTAAATTTAATTTGTATGGGAAGAATGATGTAATCGTCATGATAATCGGGGTACTTGAAAATAGGCGTAAAGAGTATCGGCTAAGCATCCTTATTATTTTCGGGTTGTCTTCCATTCATTGTTTCTTAAAGCGAGTGCGTGATGTTTTATCTCTCTCCTGTTTTAGTATTTACCGAAAGATAGAAATTCATCGCTTTAAAGAAAATGAGTTACAAAGTTTTCAATAAATGTCATTGCTGTTGTGTAGCCAGTGGCATAGTTCATACATACATACGTGCATATATGTATACATTAGTTCAAACACGAATAAAGCAACCGCAGCACAGAACTGCAACCAACAAATAATCAATAACAAAAAAAAAACAATTTGCTCGAAAACACCAACCACAAGAAACGTATGTAAATAGACCAAGACAATCTATCCACCTATCCGTCTGTCTGTCTGTTCGTCCATCGAAGCGTTCACGTAGTCAACGCGGCAAAGCCAAGCCACTTCGCTGTCTGCATTTCTTTGCCAAACTAATCAGCGCAAAGTCGTCATCATCGAAGAAGAAGAAAAACTATGCTAATAATCGTTTAAGCGAAGCCATTTAATCGTCGTCGTGCTTGGTATCTACTGACTCCCAGACACAGACTTAGGCTCAGTCCAGACCTAAATCCAAACACAGATAATATGATGCGCTGCGATGTTATGTGATGTGATGTGATGAAGCCAACCCCAGGCTTACTGAGGTTGCTTACTGCTCAAATGCTGCCCATTTTCGGTCCTTGTTGTTGCTGTTGGTGTTTGTGTTTGTGTTTGTGTTGTTAATGTTGTTGTTATTACTGGTTTCTGTTCTGTGGCTATTTAAGTACGCCTCTTTGCATTTTTACAATTTGTGATCTATCTTCTGACATTAGTTTTTCCACATTGTAATAACAATAAAACAATAGCGACAGCAGTAACAACAACAAAACAATAATAACAACAATGAATGACTATCGTGTAACTTGCAACCGAACTGTAATCGAAACGAATTGATTCAAAAGCGTTTATGAGCAACGCTTCGTCGTGTATGCAACTGTTGTCGATGGCAGTAGCCCACGGTGAGGGCTGAGGCGGCGTCCGATAGCAAATAAAGCGCCGGCAGCAATAGGAACAGTCGAGCAGGCGACAACATTGACTTATTGCTGCGACAGATACAATTACTGGCAATCTGGCCACGATCGAACAATGAGTGGTGCGCGACGCGGCGCGGCGCGGCAAAGTGAAGTGATTCGTGGTTAAATTTACAATTTTATACGAGGAAA
This sequence comes from Phortica okadai, assembly GCA_034638295.1. Taxonomy (NCBI): domain Eukaryota; kingdom Metazoa; phylum Arthropoda; class Insecta; order Diptera; family Drosophilidae; genus Phortica; species Phortica okadai. The sequence goes on along the minus strand of CM067848.1, from coordinate 15,061,960 downwards.
AGTTAACCATTTCCTTTTTTATACGCTCCGTACACTATATGACTATATGTCACTATTGTGTATATTGCGTTTGTCATAGAGCTTGTGCATTTTGGTAGGCGTCTCTGGTGGTCCCAGCGACTGTATGCAGTAGGGATTCGATAATTTGGGCACAGCAATACAGTAATGAGGCGACGAATGGGGCTAAAAAATGTTTTACGTGCAATTATATGTTCTAAGCAATTTCTGTTTTATCCTTGTACAATTTTATATAAGAAAAGTAAATAAAATCATTTTTGAGTTATACGTTCTGAATTATATATCATACCCACATGCTGCAGTTCCAATCATGTAATGCGAATTTTGTTTTTGTATTTAATAACTTTTTCCGAAGCAAAGTCAAATAAGTAAAAGATGGAAATTCAAACAGATCCGAAATATCCATCATTTCGGACGATTAGGTAATTGGTACACCACCATGTTTTTAATTGTTCGGATATTAAAGTTTCACTGTACTCGTAAGATAACTGGATTACCATGTTTTGATAGTTCCCAAACAATGATCTCGCAGAATGTCAGAGTCATTTATGGAACAAATGTGTTATACTTCAACGTGGAGAACGTCCAATTGTCGGAAAGTCTTGTTAAAGCAAACCACGAGAAACCAAAGTGTATGTGAGCAGAAATAATCTTTCACATGGCCAACAGACATTTTGTATGCCACAAGCAAAGCACCGAAACACTTTCCGAAAAGGAATTATTAAGTATTTTAAGTTGTTCAACGTGTTTGACAATACATGATAATTTGTTGAGGAACTTAAAAAAAAAATGTTTTGTTTGTTGTTTTAAATGTTTTCGTTGCTTAGTTTCGATGTCAACATGAGCAATGTAAAATCGGTTTGAGCCAATCGTTAAGATTACTACATCGCCACATCATCATCATCATCATCAGCACCAGCACAGCCTCAGCAGCATCATCGTTAGATGAACTTCATTATTGTCACACATTGCACGAAAGTTTATCGAACTCTTTGTGGTCGCTTGTAGCTTGCCGTGCATTGCTGTTATTGTATGTGTCGCTGCATGTTGCTGCTGCGGCTGCTGTTGTTGGTGGCTATGTGATCACTATGCTCATAGCATTTATTTCGCAGTGCATCGCCTCGCATCGCATCGCATCTCAACGCTTTGGCTTATTGCGGTTAACCAAAAGCTATCTATAAATTATTAAAATTGTCTCATTATTCATGTAGAATACAATAGATTTCATTTACGTTTTTATTTTATTGTAACTAAAGCAAAGACAACATCAGCAGTGAAGACGACCACGCAGACCCCGGTGACACCAGAAACAACAACAGCAAGAACACAAAATTGCCGGTGTTATTGTTGTTGTTGTTGTTGCTACTTCGAGTGTTAACCGCTTTATAATCAAACACTCTGAGGACAACTGAACCGCAACTCATTGAATTTAGCTTGAGTGCGTGGGAGAATCGTTCAATATTGTAATTTTTCTTAGCGTATACATTTTCATATTCTTGCAAGAGTATATTAACTTTGTTAATATTGTTTTTATTTATTTGTTTATTTGTTTATTTTTTTTTTTTTTTTTGGGTCTTGTTGAGGTAGTCGTTGTTTTGTTTTTAATTCTATTTTCACGAGTCTGTAATTTGGGTCTAACAAAGATTATTTGCTATGCTCATGGCAACAATCTTTGAGTGTTTGCAACTGCCAGTGGGTCTTGAACAATCTAATTTTAATAGGATTTCCAAACTTGCAAGACCAATTTCAATTGTTGTTGGGTGTCAATTAATATTATAGCTAAGAATGAAGCTAATAAGCATGTGATACTCTCCACCACTTTTTCCCATAATAGCATCAACTCTTATTACAAAATTAAGTCGATCCATTTTGGGGAATTCTCATTTCTCCCTCTATTATCAGCGTTTTGATAAATTCTTATTTAAGAAAATTTAAAATTCTTACAGTGTCCTTTAGAGTTCGGAAACATGTACATGATGAATTTCATTTCCCAGCCAAATATTTAAAGCAGCGCTTCGAGCTTTTGCAACACTTTGACTTGACTTCATCAACTCTAGTTTCAAAACAATCGCAAATTACTCGTATGTAGCATATTCGAACGACAAGCGATTAACAACAAGATTTGCCTTAATTACGAGTAAAACACATAAAAAGAAATCCAGAACGAAAACAAGTTATCCGTCAGATGGTAAAGCAATAAGAGTATCGGTTGCGTCTTTATGACTCAACTGGTCAGTTACAGTTGCACCTTCGCCGTGGCTTCAACTGATCGGCGTGTATCATTTAGAGTTGAAAAGACCAAGGAGAGACGACAACAAAGCAACAACATGTAGCACAAACAACTATCAATGAAGTAGTTAATTTTGGCCAAGCCGAGAACTTGATACGCTTCACGTAATATTCTTTTAATCGATAGTATCAACTCTCTTCCTTCCAAAAGCTTTTTGAACTGTTTGTAATGGGGGCATTTCAGAGATCCAAAGATTCTATCAGAAACTCAAAGTACATTTTTACTTTCACCTCTCAATCTCAAGAAACACGAGTTTCTTAAAATCTTTAAAATGCATCGAAAGAGATTGAATTGTGGATCCGACAATGACTTAAGAAAGCTTTTAGAAGAAGATCACTTATTTAGAGAGAGACAGACGGACACGACTCAAGGATTCGGTGAAAAAAATGTATATCAACTGGAGACGTCTTTGTCACTACTGTTGCAAACTATGTGTCAAGGGTAAATTTCATTGCGTAAAGGGTATAAGCATCGACGGTCAACGCTCAATGCTCAAATAACGAGAATCCGCGCTGTGAAACGCCATGTAGATGTTGTCAATGCGAACGAGGTGAGCTTGGGAGCGGATCTTTGGCTGTCACGCATGCAATCGCGCATTTGCTTAGCGACCTGGATAGAACTGTTAGTAAATCGCTCCCGCCGCCGTCCGCAAGGAGCGTCATTTGGCCACTGCAGGCTGGTCGTCGCTAGGATTTGATGTAAAAACAGACGGCCAAACGCGCCAAAAATAAAGCTGGTCCGATACATGTTAGCCACATGCAATTGAACGACCTAATCGACAGAAGGCAAGGTGAGCGAAACAACAACAACAGCAACAACAACAAGTAGAAGACGAAACTTGCACTGTGCTCCTCAAAGTAACAAGTAACTTACATGGCCACTACATGTTATCAGAGTCTAAACGGAACAAGTCGGTCGAACCGACCGACCGATCGATCGAACGGGCTGGCCAATGCAAGCGCCTTCTTCAAGTGCAATGATTGCTTTATAATTATGTGCATTGCCAAAGAACAAGAGCAGCAGCGCACCAGAGTGCCCGTTGGACGTATACAACATCGGACAGACTTGGATTCAGACTCAGTGCTATATAGGAGTGTAGTTGAGCTCCTGAGCTCCTGAGCTCAACGGCTTGTATGACGCAATCGAAAGGGTGCCGCTGTATGGGATTCAGTCTGCGGCGATGACATCTCAATAGTTGGCGTGCCATGTCAAACAATAGTCAAGACAAGATGCCGATCCCGATGATCACGATGCCAACGATGATGAACATTGGGACGATGATGCTATACATGTTACTCATGTTGATGTATTCAATTCGCTTGTCCCATCGACAACAAAAACAACATTAACAAAGTCTATGGGAACTCAGTCAACGAAATTGTATTAAACTTATGTAAGTTTGCTTTGCTTGAACGCAGGATTCCATTTCTGCCGGCTGAGTAGTCAATTCGGGGCTTGTCGGTTAATTAGCAAGCTCATGATATGAAAATGACATTGAAATGACTGCCAAACATTGTCGACGCTGCTCCTCTTCTTCCCCTTCTTTTTTTTCTTTTCAACTTGATCTTGTATCACAAAACTGAGTAGCAGCTAATTAGTGTACGACAGGTATTCTTGTACAAGTCTAAATCATGTTGATGATCAACTTTGTTTTTCGTTCGTTTATTGATCAATCGATAGATAGATAGATAGATAGATAGATAGATAGATAGAATAATAGATACAAAGATGGTTATTGACTGACCTTACTGACTGACGCGCGGCAGTCAAAGCCTTCTTGTTTTTAATTGATCCGAAGTGAAATTGAATGGATTGGAAAAGTAAAATTGGAAAATTTTCACAACTGATTGGCTGTTTTTGCAGTGCGGAAGCGGTGCGGAAGATACAAATGCAAGGCAGTCAAAATCAAAACCAAATGCGACACGACTTACATTGAATGCTGGTAATGTTGCGTGCATGTTAACTTGATTCAATGACAAACCATAATAGGGTCGGGACTTGGCAAGAGACAAGCGAACGGTGGCAGCGGGAACAATTACAAGAACCGAACCCAAATTGGAGACGACAGTGACACTAAACTGAAACTTAGTACATTGAAACACATTTGCATAGTCGCAAAGCGCGTTACTGTGCCTCGAACGATGCTGGTGACAGGATAGGATACAAAAGGATGGAATATAAAGGGACAAGAGGTGATGGGCAAGGCTAAAGGCTGTGGACTGAAGGCTGAGGGCTCAGCTGGGTTGTGCAGCCCAAAACGTTATAGACAAGAGAGGCAAAGCAGTTCGAAATAGAAGCGACGACGACCGAGACACGTTATTTTGTTGGAGTATTTAAATTGTTGAAGGCGTCGATGCGCGTATCCCGCAATGACTTTTATTCCACAGTTCGAAGGGAAGGTGTTTTACCATTCAAATGCTCTTTTCGCATTTCTCATTCATAGGAATAATGCATTGGTTCGTTGATTCATCCTTTGGTAAGCGCCAATTGAAAGTGACCGATGATGATGATGATGATGAAGATGATGTTGATGTTGATGATGATGACGATGATGGTGTGAATAAGCAAGTAACTGCACAGATATTTTGCATTGCATAACAATGGCTTTTGTTGTTGTTGTTGTTATTGTTGCTGTTGCTGTTGCTGATGTTGTTACGGTATGTTGAGCCTTGTGTCGAACACGCGTTGCTCAAATTGATTTGGGTTTTGGTCTGCTTGCACTTCTGGCCTTAGCCGCAATTCTGTCGATTTCATTTTATTTTTTTTTTGTGTTGGTTGCAAAAACGCAGGGCAACAAAGTGAGTCTGCGTATTTGTTCCATCGACACCTCTGCTGACACTTTGTCGTTGAGAGTTGGAGTGCAACAAATTAAAAAGCCAAGTCAAGAACAACCACATCGATTCTCGACTCTCGACTCTCGACCATCAAACGAAACGATGATGATGTGGTCGACTGATTCTTCTTTTTATTATTGTTATTTATTTATTGTATTTATTTTATACATCGTGTGTATGCATGTGAGTTGTGTCTGCGTTGCGGTGAAGTCAGTTGCGGACAAAGTCGTAAATGCGGCCAATTGCTAAAACGGTTGGCTCAAATGGAAGCGACCGAAAACGCAAATAAATTCGTCGCAGTCAAAATCAAGCAAACTCATTTCATTTTTCATGTCTCAAACAAACTGAGTTGAGTTCAAATTTTGAAAATTTTAAATGTTTGCAAAGACACAAGACCCAAAAAGAAAAAAAACAAAGCAAAAAAAAAACACTGTTGCTCATGACTTGCTTTTATGTTGCACCTATTTTGTTGTTGTTGCTTGATGCATGCATGTAACAAACATGCGGCATACAAGTTGCTTTACTCACTTACTTGTATTCTAAAAGTGTGTGTTTGTTGTCGTTGCTGTTGCTGTTGTTGTTGTTTTTGTTGCTAAACGCTTCTTCATCTTCTTTTTCATGATAACCGTCGTGTTTGTAATTGCGTCATTCACAGTCTCATCATCATTGTTGTTGTTGTTGTCGTTGCTGTTGTTGCTGTCCTCGGCAATAGTCTTTGCGAACTCTCCATAAATAATTCGTGCTTTCGTACTTTGCTGACTCTGTTTCATTTATTGATGTGCACATCTGATGTTGTACTCAGTGTACAATATTTTAAATAGTTGTAAGTAACAAGTTGCCTTTCGAATAAGCGTGAATCGAATCGACTCCGTCACCGCGACGAGCACTTATATATTGTGGCAAGTATCTGACAAGACTCACAAGTACAACTCTCGACTCTGCCGCTTAAGTGTCAGTTGTAGCAGTCGTACTCGTTGTTGTTACTGTTGTTCCTGTCGTTGTTTTGGCCGCTATTTTCTTACTTCGCATAACATGTGATGTTGTTGTTGTTGTTGTTAACTTTCAACTCCGGTACGATTCAAATTCGGTTAAAAGTTTGCCATGTTGATCAATATTTATCTATGATAATTGAGAAAAAAATTAATTTCTTAGTCGCTTATTTGGCATAGATCATGTAGAATACCAAACCAGTAAGGGAGCTATTTTCAGCTTTGCTGAATTTTATATACACTTGCAAGCATTTTCTCAATTATTCTTATTGGAAAATCTGTCTTGTAGGTTTTCCAAAAAGAATCATATAAGTTTATAAAGATAAAGGTGCCTTACCCCGCCCATTTTTCAATTTCTTTTTAAAGAATACACTGCGATCATACTACACTTCATTTTGCGATGTTCTATCTCGTCAGCTTACAGAGAAAACACATCTTTAAGTTTTTCTCTATGTGGGCGGTCCCACGTCCTTATGTCCGATTCTTATGAAACCTTGGAATATGATCCTGGATATATAAAAACGCAAAGTTTCATCTGTTTATACTTAAGAACAAAAAAGTAGGAAAAGAAAATTTTCTGCATTTAAATTTTTTGGCTAACTTCAAAACTCTGGGAGTAGTTCGCATTGAACCAGACACACAGACAGACAGTCACGCCCGTTTTTGGAACGAGTCGTACTTCTCTGCATCCCAAAACAGCCATGCACATTTTCTGGTCGAAATTGTTCTGTCCAGTACATGTCAATGGGAGATTACTATTCAGCCTTCATAACATTTTGTCATAGACTTCACATTGCTTCCTCTTATTGAATCATCTTTCAGCTGACTTGGAAAAATTATAAGATTTTAATTTCCATGCTTGGACATCCACTTTGAGTCGCACCAGACGGTGTATTCTGCAGAGGGCTTTCTTTTCTTTTTGGATGTTGGCAAAATACTCCTGCTCATTCCAATAATGACAAACAATCCTATTGGCAATATTGGCCAACATTGCCATACTTCGAATTTTGAATTCCAAACTCGTACATTCGGAAAATAAGGAACAATCTTGTTTGAAAACTATTTTTTGCCTAATTTGAATACATTTTGAATCGCTCCCAGTATTTTGTACTTTACACAAGTCGAAGCAAGCTGTGCGGCCGATCTCTGGCTTTTTGGACGCGTGAGCGGCTCATGATTAAATCAGCATAGAACAAGACAACACTTCAATGCCGAACCGTTAGCCTTCAACACCGTTGTCGAAGGCAAACAGTCATTCCGTCGCCCCGTTCACCTGTCCGCTATCTGTCTATCAGTCTGTCCAGATAATTCATTCGTAGCATTTTTTTAACGTTTGTTGTGCATTCGTGCAGAATTATTGTACAGTTGTCAACGATTTTGTATGCTGACGACTCGATGGCGATGAGAGTGTGGGAATCTGTTACCCTTTCTCTCGGTCCTATGGCAAATTCAAAAAAAGTACATCAAAAACAAAGATATCTGAAGAAAAGGCATCTTAACAAAAACAAAACCAACAACAACAATAACAGCAGCATAAACATAACCAGACATAGAAGAAGTGAAACACTTTCAAAGTCAGGTGGATTGTGCTTTCCATTGTTTTGTCGTCGTTGTCGACGTCGTCATCATCAAGCTAACCTAAGCCGTTGCTTTGGCTGAATTACAGGTAAGTTGCAGTCAGCGAATAATAAGTAAAAGAAACAAAACATGCTTAGATTAAACCAGGCTTCCGAAGCCCAGCCTCCCCCGCACAAAGGGAACTTCTATTAAAATAGACCTAACACGGGGCGGACCGCGCTTGGCCGTATCGAAGCTATCAGACATTCCTGCATGCCGTCAGTCAGACAGGCCGTCAGTTAGTTGCTCAGTTAGTTTCTCGTTTTTTTTTCTCCCTCGTTCTCTCACACAAACACACACATTTGAGTATTTACCGATCTGGCTAGACAAGCGTTATCGTGGAGCGTCATAAACGACGAGGTGCAGCCTGAGGGCACTCGTCGGGGCAGGCAAGTGGCGCTGACTTCACTTCACTCAATCGGAAGCTGTTGCAATTTGGTGCAAGAGGCAAAGTTATTCACCACGAAAATGTAAAAATGTCTTGCGCGAATAAACCGTAAGATGTTTTCCTTATTATTATTTTTGCGCTGTTTAATACTCTTCACGCAGTGAATAGCATTGTAACTTTGTCATGAAGCTTATAACACTCCCACAAACAAGACAGTCGATTTAAGCATGTCCGTCCGACCGCCTATCTGTATACATATGAAACTCCTGGCACGGTTTTTACACTACCGACCTGAAAGTTTGCGGAGTTTTTTTTCTGCGCAGTCAAATCATTGGTACTATGATCGCACCATTGGAACTGGCACCCGTATATAAAAAAAAAAAAAACAGCAAGGATTGGAGTCGACAGTACTCGACTTCGATATACCCTATACCTTCACTTTGTAACGACTGTTTGAAGGCGTTGCCCCGCCCACTTTTTAATCGAAACAGATTTCATTTCCATTTAATATCATACATACCAATTTTACCTATACCTATACCTACATATCTCAAAATACAACCGATAAAATACGACTTTTGTAAATTTTTTACCCGATGTTGCTCCTGTCATTTGCCCTTCATCCCTTAACTAAGTCAAAAATGGGGAAAACAAAATAAACTTGACCTGCATTATGAATGGCAAACTCGACCTGCGAAGGAATTTTGCTTCTATCTATTGTAGTTTCCGAGATCTAGGCGTTCACACAGACGGACACTTCTCAATTGCTCTTTCGATACTGATCAAGAATACATATTTATTCTTTGCATAGTCGGAGATGGCTCCTTCTGGGTGCCACATATATTCTCAATGCGCACAAAACAAACATATCCTTGTACCACAATGTACAGGGTATATAAATATGCTATGTCCATATTTTTGGGGAAGAGGATTGAAATTCGAAAAACATTCTTCAGAGACGCCTAGACTTAATACAACATATACTAGTACGACCAAAGTTCAAGCCCTTGAAGTGGTAGCTTGACCGAAATCCGAAAAAAACTGAAATCCTTGAAAGGAAAACCTTACTTGAACTATTTTGGTAAAAAAATAAGGAGTGGCACCGCCCACTTACATCCAAAATGAGAAATCTCTGGAAACCAATCAGATAGAAGATAGATGGATGAAGAATCTAACGCAATCGATGTAATACAATATGGGCACTATGGGTGGCATTAGAAAATGGGTGTGATGTGTACTTAATGTTCGGCAAAGGCGAAGACAGCGTCCTTACTGGTTTGTTTTGTGATAAGTTGCGATAACGCCAACTGCTCGACTTGTCCTTGAGCCCATGGCGATGTTGTCAACACTCAACCGGCTAACGATATTTGTACGTATATTCAATATGTCTGACCGTCGTCTGTCCATGCGTTCGTCTGATTCCGTCTTCTATCATGTAGAATCGTTCTCATTATTCCTAATTTCATTTTAAATTAGATGTCAACGTACGAGTTGTACTCTCATCTAAACGACACAGCCTCTGGCTCTGGCTGTAGCGGCTGTCGATGGCGGCGGTGGTGGAGGTGACGGTGGCGACGGAAGCACCTCTTTGTTGCATTATGGAAGATAAGCTGCTCAAACGCTGTAACGCTTTGCTAAGCAAATAAGCGTTGGCGGCTTGCTGCTCTGCTCTGCGCTCTGCTGCAATAAAAGCTGAAAATGCCTTGCAATGCGAACGAAAATTTAAAGCTGAGTTTTCAGGCGTATTTGGCATTACCTTTGCCACTCTACGTTGGGCTTTGTTGCACGCTTTTATTTTATTTTATCGTTGCCGTCTTTTTTTGTTTTCGGTACTTTTTTTCATTTTCTTTCTTCTCTTCGTTGTTGTTGGCTTTTATTGCATTTTCTATTTGGTATGGGTTTTCTCTTAATTTGAGGTCGTGAGAATCATGGCTAATTAATTGGCTCAATGCAAGCAAGCAAGCAAGCGAGTAAACGAGCACACACACACACAGACGAACCTACTTACTTACACATATATAGATTTGTATGTACTTATACATAGTCGTACCGCGTAGTGGAAAGAGAAAAAGAAGAAGACATGTTTGATACTGTTGTGGCATGCCTAAAACAATCAACAATTTTTCAGTCCAAACAAATTGTTAAGTCAACTGCAAATGAACAAAAGTAACGAGCAAGTGACATTATCAAAAACGTGTAATTGTCTGGGACAGATTTATAAAAGGTTAGAGTAGTGAGCAAGAAAACAACAACAACAACAATAAAAGCAAAAAGGTTGGAGGTGGTAAGGACAGCCAAAGCGGCAAGTTGGGCACCTATTGTTTATATCTCCGCTATTTGTTGTACCTTTGCTCATTGTTGCTACACATGGATGTACTAAGGTTGTGCATAGTGATGCTGTGGGTGTATGTGTGTTTACTATAACACACATAGAAAAGCTTGGTAGTCACCATCAAGTAAATATCTAGTATAAATATGCTTAAATTGCTTTGTTAAAAGCTAAAAAACCTGGGATACATTATTCTCAGATCTTGGGAAAACGTGTCATTCCTACTCTTCTATCTAAAGATCCCATTGCAATAATTTTTTCATTTAGACCAAAATTGCATATGAACCTTACTAACTATCCAGATCTCTCCAATGGAATGAGCTTGACCCAACAACTGTACGATGGTCTAGTTACTAATCGGTCATATATTATGTTCCGTAAATTGGTCATTATACTGACTAAGAGAAAAGGAGTGTGGTTATAAGCAGTGGATATGTTGGTGACTCTTCTTAAATTCAAAAAAATACATCTGTGCCTCGCCAGTTGGTATTTTGTTAAGTGTTATTTAAATGCTTCAAAAGTAATGAGCGCCCCTCATGGTAGATGTCAAGAAAACAACACCCCACTGACATAACTACTTCGCACTTAAGTCACTGAACAGATTTTCATGAATCTTTGCAGTACTACAGCTTATGCATCGGACTAACTCACTAGCCTTAATTTAAAAAGATTTTACCTAATGCCATGAGAATCATGACTCGTTAAATGATAAGTAATACGGTTGATAATGTCAATGACCTTGAAGAAGAGAAGTTCTATGCTATAGTAAATAATTGGACGGATTCGATTCGAATTTTTGGAGACAGAGTCTCATTTGAGTTTTTATTGATCGATCTTCTTATGTCTTATATGTATACGATCTAGAAAATTTCAAATTTCCATAATTCAGCAAAATGAAATCAAAATAAAAAAATTACAAGCATTTTTGTGTTCTGTTTGTTTTCCATTTTGAGATACATTCTATTTCTTTGAAGCACAGCATTCAGAAGGTTGACTTCAATTGTTGTTTGGTGTTGTTGTTGGTCGTGTTTATATTCTGTTTCTGTTGTCGCTGTTGCTGTTCAGTTTGGACTTTGCGGTTGCTGCGTGTTGCAATTATGTTAATATGAAACACACACTCACCAACAAAATTTTCACCTAACGTGATAGTTGTTGTTGTTGTTGGTGGTGGTGGTGGTGGTGCTTTAATGTTGTTGCTGCTGCCCTTCTATACACGCTTGCGCCTTGTTTTTTCCTTTGCAATGTTTGGATTTTGGTTTGTTTTTTGTTATTGTTTTTCTGCTTCTTTTTCATTACAATTTATTTTTATGTGTAATGTGGATATGGTTGTTGTTGCTGCTGCTGACTTTTTCTTATGTTTATTTGCGAAGCGAGGTCTTTGTTACACTCGGACATGACAAGAAAGACACGACGACACGCTACGAATTTACCACGAACGAATGAACGAACGGATGAGCGAATAAGCGAGTGAACGAAAAGATTTTGCCAAGTTCAGAGCTCTTGGTTCAGGCACACGTAGCAGTAAAAACATTAAGCGTTATTGACTAAGCCATGCCGAGGAGAGGAGAGGCTCAGACTGCCGTCAGTGGGTGTGGGAGGTTGAATAGTTGCTGCTGTTTCTTCTGCTGCTTTTGTGACTATTGTAAGAGTGTCACGTCGGTCGGTCGGTCGGTCGGTCGGTCGGTCGTTGGGTCGACCGCTCAACTCAACCAAATGTGACTTGGCTCAGTTCAGTTTGCGCTCTTCGGTTTGATTCTTCGTTGCCATTACATGCACTGAATGCATTGCGGTGTGGGGGAAGTGTGTAGTGGGGGGCAGGCACAGTACGAGCACCAGCAATCGCGATTTTTTAATATGAGAATATTCTCACCATTGTATCTTACGCTCTGTACAAAAGTATTTATTTTCGCTGCTGTTTCAAATGACGCCAGTGTGAGTGCACGAGCCTGCAGCAGCGCCACCAGGGGCAGCGGCAAGTGGGTGGCGGAGGATTCTTGCGGCACAAGTGTGATAATGGTTACTGTCCACCAAAGTGGCTGGTGTTCTTGTTATTGTTGTAGTAGCTGCGGCGATATTCAAGTGCAACCAACATGAACCCGCGCCGGCAACTTGTGGAGTTGCAACCGTTGCCGCTGCCGGTGCCGCTGCTATTGTTGTTGTCATTGTTGTTGTTGTTGTTGTTGTTGTTGTTGTTTTTGTTGTTAATGCAACTGCCGATCAGCTCAGCGACCTTAATTCGGGCGCACAATCGTACGCTTACAATCAACGTTGCCTTATGCAGAGCATACCCTATCATCGTCATAGTCATTATCAACATCATCATCATCACCATTTTCATCATTTTCAGCGACAACAACGTCGGCGCCATCGTCAGCGTCAGCGTTCTCTGTGGAAGTACTTAGCACTTTGATTGCATGTGAACATTTGTGTTGCTCGACGCTGGGCAACGACAACGGCAACGGCAACTGTTGTCGTTGTCGTTGTCGTTGTTATTGTTATTGTTGTTGTTGTTCGGTCGTTCCATTTGGCGAAAGTCGAAGTAGGAGTGCAAGAGGAAGAGGAAGATACGCTTGCCACCAGAGTTGCGGCAGAGTAGCACAATTTAAATTTGCCAACGGCTTGTTGTTTGTTGCTTGCGGCTTGTTACTGTTACTGTTTCTCCCAACTGCAGTTATGTGAATTCTAACATTCTCAAATGCTGCGAACCTTAAACAAAATATTCACATGCATACACTTGAAGTGATTTAAGTGAGTGGGAGCACGGCAACACTGGCAGCCACTTGCAGCAATGGGGTCGTCACTGGTCACTGCTCCGACCGTTTCACTCATTCGCACCGTGTACGTGTCAAGTCTTTAAGCACTTCTCAGCTGATTTTGACCACTCTCTTTGTACGGGAAATAAAGAAACAAGAAAATCTCATATCATTATTTACAACTAATTTTTCTTTTTCCAACTTGTCTCTCTGGCAATGTTCTCATTAACTCGTGTGGCCTATTATAAGTTAACTGTTCTGATTGTGATGAAATTCCTTTCCACATTTTCTAATTAATTAATTATGTTAATTCCATAAAATTCTTTTTTTCTTCTAATTACAGGTGAGCTTTACAATAAATTTCTCGTTCATTTCATTTGCACCTCTGACTGACCCGGAAATTATTTAACAGTTAGAATGTTTAGAATGGATTATTCACTATCGCAAGTAAATTAAAAATATTTCACTATAAATTTAAATATCGAGGATGTTTTATAAATGTATGCATTTTCAAGTATTCTTAGCTGGAAGCTGGGGTATCGTCTACATATCAGCTTACTTGGATTTTCGGGACTTTTAGAAATCTAAATTGTGAACATAAAGAGTTATGAATAAAAAATTCAATATAATTTGGACATGGGCGCATTTATGCTCTCAACTAGTGAGATTTTTCCCAAATGACCCAACGTCCATAAAGTGCAATGGTCTGAAAAATATTAGAGATTGTTACCTTCACTGACATTGCTTTAAAAGGAGTCAAAACAAAAAAATTGGATAAAACAGTAGCACATTGCCTGAGCTCTAAACCGACTAATGTTTGGCAGAGTGCAATCGGTATTTCGGTCTATGAAGTGTAAACAATATGCCAAATCTTGTCATTATTGATTGGCTACGTCCTTCTTACAGTACGCTTTAACACATTCCATAAATCCACTATCGGATTCGGATCCACAGATTGTGGATCCACAGCAGAAATAAAGATTGATCAAAAACCACTCAGGAATGCTTCGGGTCATTATCCTGTTGGTATGAAAATCTGATTGCCCTACACACGTTTTGTAGAACTTCCAAGTGATCTGTAGCCTTCTCAATGCCCTGTACATTTTGTATCGATCGAACACTATAGTAATAATAACTTTAATAGTCTTAACTGTGTAACGCAGCAACGTAACCATGCCCATTTTTGTCAAAATAATTTTAATGCCTCCCCATGAACATATGGTAAGTGTGAAGTTTCAAGTCAATTGGTTAAGAAACAAAAAAGTTTTCCATACAACGACGTAAATCTTTCTTCCCTTACTCTTCTTCATTTTGTATGGAAGGTACCAGTTCCCAATGAAAATTTCAGACATTAAGTCGGACCACGTAAAACTAAATAAAAATTTTAAATTTTAAAATTTCCGCCCTCTATCATACAAAAAAAAAAAGTTTTCCATACAACGGTTCAAATGTGTTTCTCTTCTTCTTTTCGTATGGGAGCTACCAGTTCCAATGATCCGATCATGACGGTTCCGACGAATGATTCATCGTAATGAATTCCAAGACTCTGTAAATTTTTTACAGGAGGTTGCTCCAGTCACTTGCCCCTCACCCCTAAACTAAGTCAAAAATGGGAAAAACAGAATAAACTTGATCTGCTTAAGAAATGACAGAATCGGCCTGCGAACGAAGGATGCAGCGTACAAAGAAAAACAACCGAACGAATTTCCACTTGTTCATATGTCAATCAAATAGGACATTTCACCTGCTAGCTTCATGTTCGCTATTATGACAAGGATTTGCGAAATTTTCCCACAAATTTACTCGTAAAAAGTGCATTGATTGCTCGCCTTCTGTGCGCATTAACAGGAACAAGTATAAAATTTCATTAAAATATTTTTCCGCTCGGTCTACTTATTTTATTGTAGCGACATCAATGGGCACTGATCTCATTGCATTACGGTAGATAAACAGAGGCCAGAGAATGTGAAAAGGAAGGCACAAAAAAAGAAAGAAAGAAGACAAAACAAAACACAAGCGGAAAACTGTCAAAAGGTCGACTGAGTGCGCGAAGTGATCGAGTGCCTTCCCTATACTTCGTTTGAAGGTTGTTCATCGACAATCAGGTTGATCGTATTTCACGATCACACAAAACGTTGTGTCTCACAGAAATTTAGAGACCCAAATCATGGATATGGTTTAATTATATTCTTCGCCACCGACTTATTTAAAAAACTGTTGGTGAACTTTGGAGCAAAAATTATGTTAACTTAAATTCTTTAAGAACAATTTTCGTTTCTATGGATGAAATTTTATTTTACCGTTTCTTTACCGTTAAATATGTAATATCGTTACATTTAAAGAAATACATAATGATCTGGAGCTGAGAACGACTTCAAGATGAAGAAGAACCTAAATGCGACATTTTGGAGCGCTCTTAATATGAGCACGTCGGTGAGATGGAATGGACAGGCATATTTTGCCGACGGTTTGCATTTTGCTCAAAGAAATAGGGTGAAATGATTAGCTGTGAATGGCGTGGCCATGGAGATTTCAGGGTAAGAAGAAGTAGCGTAAGAGAGCGAAGAATTTCCAACATGACAATTGAGAATTGGCCAAAAACTACAAGCAAGGGCCATTGAAAGGTCAATGGAAAAAAATGATAGGGTCGCATGCGAAGGTCCAAAGAAAAGGAGGAAAAATTCGCATGTGAAAATCGTGCAGGTGACAATGACGAGCGACTGTCACTGTGACTGTGACAGTGTCAGTTAGAGCGATCAAAAGCAGCAGCCTTTTCAATAGTCAAGAATAGGGCAGTATCCACAACAGGATTCACAGAGTAATGTTCTCCTCGCCCTTTTGCCAAGCAAACTAAGCTGCTACAAAATAATTGAATTGATCGTGATTTGCTATTGTTGGCTGCTAAAATCGTTTTTGAGGAACTCAATATAAAAGTAAAAAATACATAAGCAAAAGCAAAAGCAAGCGCATTCTACCTGACCTGACGTCGCAGCGCCCGATGAGTTTCACAAAAAAATGAAAAAAATGTGCACCGAATTTTCATTTAACATTTTCGCCAATGGTGATTTTTTTTAATTTCGCTATACGCGTGAGAAAAGGATTAAGGATACGTTGCGTGTTTTTGTTGTTGGAATACTATGCCCTGGTACTTTTATTGAACGTCTTCCTTTTTCTTCATTCTTTTGTCTTATTTTTTTGTTACATCTTTTGAATGGAGACAGAAAGAAACTTTATTGTGTGAGGTGTGAGTTTCAGTTACCTTTGCCATGAAACTGGTTTAATTTAGCACTAATGCGATAGTCAGTATCAGTCTTAGTTCTCAGTTCTTAGCTACGGCCACAGTTCCACTGATGTCGTCGGTGACGGCATCAACGTTGGGGAGCAGCAACTGCGACGGCAGCTTGGACTAAGTGCGCTTGCGCTTCTTGTCTGCAAGTTATATCGATAAGCATCAAATTCTCACGAACTTTTATTGTCCTCTGAGTACACAACGACGGACAGACAGACAGGCAGACAGACAGACAGACAGATACAGAGAGACAGCCAGCCAGGCAGCCAGGTCGGTTAAACAGACGGAAATACAGTTTCCACGCTCACTGCCTCTGCCCTCTGCATCACTGCCGCCGCCGCTGCCTCACAGCCGCCTTGTCTCGCCTCGCTTTATTTTGTCTAATTTTAAATGCATCGCGCTGCTTTGGTCGCATCCTAAACTTGCAAAATTGTAACACAATTGTGGGCCGCTGTGGGCCGAGGGTCAATGCTGCTGCTAGCTACACCAAACTCTAAATAACTCGATACCCGATTTGCGGCAGGCAAGTCAAGTTGTTGTTGTGAGACACGGCGTCTCGCATCAGGCGAGCTGAGGCTAAGACTGAGACTGAGAATGGTTAGGCGACGTCGATGAGGCAAGGCAAGGCAAGGCAAGGCAAGAGTCGTGTATAACTGAAGCGATCTAAGCATGAACTTTGCTGCTTGCACTGCGGTTTTCGATGCATTCATATAAGCTTTCGATTCCTGTCGCTTGTTGGCTTATTTGCTAGCTTAATGTTTGTTGTTGTTGTCGTTGTTGTTGGTCTTTAAGGAACCCACAGTAGTTCGTTTGCCATCATCATCATTATTATTGTGGTCTTCGCTGTCGTCACCGACGCCGTTGCCGTCGCCGTCGCCGTTTTCGTCGATAATACAATTGCTTTGAGTTACGTGGGCATTGCACGCTCACTCCTCGCAAACACAAGCTTAAAGCGAAGCGCGGTTGAAATCACAGCCTAGCCCAGTCGACACGAGCGGACGACGCCGAGTTGCCTGCCTCCGCTTAGCTTTGTGACGCGACCGAACGGCAGCAGCAGCGAAGACTTTCAACATTTCAAGCAATTAATGCCAAATTTAGACAAGTCGCTTTTCTAAATTAAACTGCAATTGGCAGCGATTTCTTCGTCTTCGACTTCTTCTTCTTCTCCGCACTACGCTTCTAATTCTGATTCACCTTGGGCTTGTTTTTAGCGCGGAAGCTGAAGACTTTGCATGCGGCTAACCTAATGGTCATCACGCGAGTGTCGCTGGCAACTATGAACGAGCGTTGCTCACAGATACTGGAATAAGAGATGCCAATGCAGGCAGATAGATAAATAGGCGAGACAGAAAACAAGATAAGCACTGGGCTCACGCCCTAGTCTTGTGCCTTGTGCCGCCTCGCCGGAAGTGTTCACGACGCATGCAGCGACGCCGGCGTTGGCTTTGCCGTCTATTTGCTTATTTTTCATTTTTGTATTGCTCCAATTTTGAGTTTGTTTCACTTTTGTATTTCTTGGCTTTTATTAAACGTCAAAAATAGGCGTGTTTTTGACCCAAATAAGAATTTTAGGAAACCAATAACACAGAATAGCCCGAGTCATCAATATTATAGCCAACGGCGGATCCAGGAATTATTTCAGCTACCGCTCAGACCAACTGCGATCTTTGACTGGCGTAAGATGGGCAAATATCATATCGGTGTAATTCATATACGTGTCTTCGAACTTCCATCAATTTTTAATATTCACCTAAGTTCTTGTATTACTTGAACCGTGCCTGGGCAGACCGGGCTGTGTGTCCACCCTCTGGATCCGCTTATGTCCTTTCGTTTTTTTAATGTATTTCAATATTTGGGCGACAAATTTCAATTTCAGTTTATGGTTCCGAGTACCTATTCTGATACTTCACTAACGACACTCATCAGATTGAAGCTAACTTTTATCTTGTTTGATTATCTTTCGCATAGCTCTGGGCTCTCCCGAGCGAAAATGTCGCTGGATCTGAGCTAATTTTGTGATTTCAGTGGTGTTTTAAATGCGGGACCGGGCATACCAAATTAAATTATTTAATTGTGTATAAAATATCGGCGGTCGCCGGCTTGCTTTGCTTACATAATCTGTTTCTTGTTGTTATTGTTGACGGCGTTAACCCTTTAGCGACCATGCTGATCGACGCCCGCAGATTTTCGCGCCCAAATGATTCAATAATACGTCAAATTTGTTTTGGTTTATATGACGACTCAACTTTACTCGATTGCGCGCCCATAACAAATTGAAGCATTATATATAAATTCATTAGTTTCTACATTGCAAATATTGATTAATGAACATTTGTTTGTTGTTGTTGTTGACAGTGACATTGGTGAAAAGGAATATTTGTTTTTAAAGGGTGTCAGCATGATCGGACCACTGGAACTGGTAACTGTCATACGAAATGAAGAAGAGAAGGAGACGCGAATTTAAGTCGTTGTATGGATAGTTTTTTTGCTTCTGAACCAATTGACTTGAAACTTTACATTTATGTAGGTTCTTAGGGAGGCATTACAATTTAGATCAAAACATGGGCATGGCTACTCCCACTTATAGCCATATTCTACAATTTGCATAGCCCCAGTAACCGACGAACTAAAACAATGGCAATTGGTATTTAGGCTAATAAGAAGAAGATAAAAAAGATTCAGTCAAAAAAATGGACGTGAAGACTACATTATCTTCGGCAAGGCTGAAGATAGCGTTCTTAGTAGTTTTTTTTATTATTTAATTTTCTATTATGGAATCTTTCGTGGCTCTTGGAACACCGTTTAAAAATTTGCTGTCCAAAGCCTTAGAGGCCTAGACAAACGAAGTGAATTAGGGACCATGTAATGAAGCATAATGTTTTCTCTTTCACAAACTAGTACACACCTGACCAACTCGGGTCTAGTGTTTGAGTAATTAAAAACAAAATGTGTTCCGACAACCATCCATTTGATTCGAGTGTTTTCGCACTCAGAATTGCACTAGCGAAAATCTCGTGTACTAACTGGTTCCAAATGGGTAGAAGGCCATCGAAGTGACAAAGTTTCTGATGCAGCAATTTGTCCGTTATTGGTACAAGTACAGTAGATGAAGTTCCCCAGTTGGCTGAGGGCCTTTGAACCATCATATTCGTAAGCTCGGAACTGGTCTGCTGAACTACTGGGCGTTCATTTGCGTCAGATGAGAAGTTCATCATTTAATGTTGCCAACGTTTAACTTACAATCAAAGTGGAAACAAAACACTTGCTTAGTGAGGCTCACAAAACAACAAAAACACCTTTAAGGAAAACCCTCGTAAGAACTCCTACAAATCTCTCGACAAATCTGTATTTTCCGAACGATTCACAACTGGCACTGAGCGCAAGCGCCACTCTTGTTGTTTTTGCCGTTGTCGTTGCTGCTACTGTGGTTGTCCTTTAGTGTTTGTCTCCTTATTGAGTTTGTTGTGCAAATTTGTTATTAATGTGACATAAACGAAGTGAAGTTCAAAGAGGCTCTCAGCAGTTCGGTAGTTTTTGTGGTCGAAACCATGAATGTGTTTTATTTACGACCAGCAACAACAACGACAGCAGCAGGCAAAGGCATAGGCAGTAGAGTGGCGAGGCGAGGCGAGGCGAGGCAGGAGCTCAAAGGCCCGCACAAAGACCTTTTGCGGCGGCAGTAGGCGTTGCTTTGTCCTGCGTGTCGTCCTGCGACCTGCGTCCTGCGTCCTGCGCAGTCAACATGTGTCGCTACTATTGTTCGGTCGCACTTTGAACACTGTATTGCGCATTGCACTCTTTGTATGATGGCCAATCTGATCGAACCTGCCTGATTAAAACTGCAATTCATAGAAATTATACAAAAGTCCGGCCACATGTGCCGACTTGACGCTCGTTTACCATAATTCTTGAGATGTTTTCGAAAAGAAACAAATGTACAAAAAGTATCTTTACACCAAAGATACTTTTTGGTCGCAATACAATTGACTATGCAAAACACGTAAGCACGCAAGTGTTGAAGATGTAGCTGAGGGGCTTGGCCGCGGCTGAGACGGCGGCTGAGACGGCGGCTGTGGCTGAACCTGAACGTGGGCATCAGCGACTGCGGCAGGAGCGCCCAATGTTAACTACAATAAATTGCAAGAGAGAGTAACCCGACCAGCTCCAGCTTCACACTCTCGAAGACAAAGATGAAATGCGCCTTTTGTGTGTCAAGCACGCACACACACACACACTCTGACATTCAGACACACAGAGACCACGCACAGGCTAAGCCAAACGACAAGACAAAGACAAACGAGGAGTGGTCGAACGTGCGAGCGAGAGAGAGAGACTGGTAATCAGTGCGAGCGAGGAAAGGCGATCATTCGTTGGTATGAAACAAGTAAAGTTGTCATTTGAATAATTGTTCTTTACAGCTTATTCAGCTACAAGTGAATGAATGCACCCGCGCGACCTCTCAGCAGCATGGCGCACTCATAGTCGTTGTTTTTGTTTACAACTCTTTGCGTCTTAGGAAATATTAAGAAACAGAAAACAAAAACGAAAACCGAACGAATGCGAACACAAACCAAAATACAACACTTCATCATTCGCGTTGCGAGGGCGACGACGTTTTCGGACATGTGCACACTCACACACACACACACAGACGAAGACGAGTACAGAGTCGTTCACTCAATTGCACAACCTTTACAAGTTGAAACATGTCAAAGACGTTTCGGTGATCTCAGCACGACAGCACATGTGAATAAATCTGCGGCACGTCGGTCAGGCGCAGTCGCAGTCGCAGTCGCATCAGCTCCCATGAGAAATAATGTGTGTGTGTGTATGTGTGTGTGCGTCTTCCACGTCCCATCTCGTCTCGCCTCGCCTCGTGTCGCCACGTCACAATTAAACTCATCCCGTGTGCGGGTGTGCGACCGTGACCGTATGCTGGACAACGCAATCAGCTCCAGCGACAACTCGATCGTGCAGCTATTCATAAGTACCTTCGTATCTTCGTATCTCATGCATCTGTTTGCATCTGTACGCATGTAACTGTGTGTGTCGTACATCTACGTGAAACGTTTCTTAATACGTTACGCTTTTTTCACCCAATATGTGTTTTTTGCTTTTGTGTCTTTTTCTCAACCGAGACCTGTGTCCACGTCCACACACGTCTCGGTGACACAAACAAAGGCCATTCAGCTAACAACATTTCATCATCGTCATCATCGTCATCATCGACATCATCATCATCATCATTATCAGCCTCGCCATCACTCTAGAGCAAAAGAAATAGTATCGAAACAATAATTGTCAAAAATATTTGACGAACGTTGAATGGACTTTAGATTATTTTTTGAGTCTATTGTTGGTGTCGTTGTCGTTGTTATTGTTGTTGTTATTGTTGTTGTTGTTTTCTTACCTCACCATAATTTTAGCAAAACGTGTTCAACGCATTACAAATGCGTATCTTCCAACATGATTGATTTTTGTCTTCGTGTCCAAAACACAAACAAAGTTGGCCGAGACAAGTCAAAGCCGCTTTAGGCGAGGCCAAGAGCCGTCGTTGAAGCCCACGTACACTTTCATTTTCACTTCACGCCACCGAGCGTTGTCTCCACTTCGCTTAGTACACGTCGCGCAGCATAAGGGCGTGGCACCGCCCATGCACGTCATGGCTCTGCAGACAGCCTGATGAGTCAGACGCATTCAGCGTGGTTCGTGGACTGCTAATGTATCTCAAGCACTCTAAACTTTATTGGCACAACTTCCTTCACACGGTAGAACTAATATAATCTCGCCAATTTAAGCTTGGGCATGGGCGACGGGATCCAACAAGTGATGCTCCTCTTATATAAGAACTGTTCCGCTGTTCGTTTAAAGAGATTTGAGTTTATTCGGCAGAAACTATTCTATAAAATTTCCTTCTTCTACCACTAGAACCGTTACACACATGTATGTACAGATATGTTAAATTGTATGACTTTTGAATGAATTTAAACAAGGCGGCAGAGCAACAAGATCGCAGCTCTAAAAGATGTTCAAAAGTCTTATATTTCCGCGGGTTTTCATAAAAAATGATCCCTACACGCTTAATGATTTCTATCTCAAACACACAACTCTTTTTTTATGTATATTTTTTTAAATTTTTTTTCAAAAAACGCCTCAAAGAAAATTATGCAAAATTGCTCATTTTCAAATTCAAATCCAGTTTCCATTGTTACTTTACTTCTTCTTATAATTTCCCGCAGCAAAATTTTTCCGTTAAAAAGTTACAAATTCCAACAGATTTGCTCATTTGAACCAAAAATGCCACAAAAAAAAAAACAACAAAAACCAAATTGATTGAAAAAAAAATAATAAAAAAAGTATCTGCATAAGTTCACATTAAACGAGATACACAAACATAAAAAAAAAAAAATAAAAAAAACGCGCGCAAATGTTCTGTCAGGCTGCGAGGATGCCAGGAGGCTGAGTCCACTGCGCTGTGTCGTGCATCTTCAGGACGCGTCGTCCTTTTTTTTAACATGAATTAAATTAAGCGGCAATCAATGCAGCTCACAAGCGCCTTTGTCCTCAACCGGGCCGGGCCGGGCCGAGTCGAGTCGAGCAGACGAGGCCTTGCGATAAAGAGAAGTGCATGGAACTTACATTTCTTCCGATTAGTTAAAATGCGCACATGACAGTTTTTTCTGTTCCTGATTTCCTTTCTTTTGCTTTTTATTATATCTGATGTTTTTTTCACGCTAGGGTGGCTCGCCCTGCCCTCCCCCTGTGATGTTGATCGAGCGTCTGTCTTGGGTGCATGATCATATCTTGGGAAAATCTTACCGAGCGCCGTGGTTGAACAAGATGAGGCAAAAAACGCACACACACACACACACACACACACACACGCATACGGCACACAAGATAGACAACAGAAAAACAATGGGCAAAAAATGCAAAGAACATTAAATCAAAGGTAAAGAAGGTAAAAAACGTAGCCAGGACGAGGGGTGTCCTTTTGCAAACGCAAACGTTAGGAAAACAAAAAACAACAGCAAACAAATTTGCATAGAAAAACTGCCGTTACACACACGCACACGCACACGCACACTGCGATTTGCTACCTAACAGTTTTTGGACACGACGAGAACACGCAATAATTCCTCATCATGATCATCGTCATCGTCATCATGATCATCGTCATCAGCAACGCTTGTCCGTGTTAAGACGCGTAGCGACGGACGATCCAAGACGTGTGTGTGTGTGTGTGTGCGTCAAACAGGACCCTCGCGATCAGCAGCTGGGGGTGAGATTCCGCACATCCTTGCCGATTCCATAAGAAGCAAACAAACAAAAAAAAACGCACGCACACACACACACACACATGTAAATAAATAAATAAAAAACACAAACTTTAAGACAAGAAGGAACGAAGAAAAGAACCCCTAAAAAATAAATTGCAAGAATTCGCACACATGCAGGCTGTCCTCTGCCCCTGCCCCTGCCCGTGCGTTGCCCGGCTTTTGACACTGCCACCGCCACCGTCTTCGGGTCGTAAGAGGGCCTCTGTTAATCTTATAAAAAATCGCAGTTGCACGCCGCTTCCCCTCGTCCCGTCCCGGCCCGCCACGCCACGCCACGCCTTTAGGACATTAGCAGCATCCTTTTACGTCTCGAGCGACACCGGCAGCCTCATCTTTCAAGATCTGCTGCTGCTGCTGCCGCTGCTGCCACTTACTCAGCCTAAAAAAACGGAAAATCGTGTGCAAGCTGAAGACACACACACACACTCACACACTCAAGCGCACATAAAAAATTCTCAGGGTACGAGTTTTTTTTTTCTTGCTTTGCTTTTGTTTTGTTTTGCTTTGTTTTTTTTTTTTCTTCCTCACATTTTGTTTTTTGTGAATGTCCCGCCGCCTTGCCTCGTCTAAACAATTGCACAAGGAGGACTGCATTGGTGACGTTGGCAGCGACGCAGCTGCGCTCGTACAATACGAACGGGGCAAGATGCGAGCGGCGCCTGCGCCAGCGCCTCCGTCCTTCTGTTCTTTTTAAAGGGTATGCGTTTTTTTAAATCTCTTCTTTTTGTGCGTTCTTGCATCGACAACGTCATCAATCCAAAGTTGCCTAAAATTGCGAAGAATCCTTTCAGTTTCGGAAAATTCTTTGTTCTTGTCTTTGTTGTTGCTTCAGTTGATCGCATTTAATACAAACGTAAGCAATTTGTGCATCGAAGCCGTAATGCATTCAAACATTTCGAAAGGTGTTGACAACTCATTTTCATTGAATTCCGTTATATCTCAAGTGAAGAGAGAGAAAGATAGATAGCTCCAAGTGCAAATGAGGCTCTACTTCTTATTTATATGAAACTATTGCAGAGATATAACAGATGTGGCCGTCGCTCATAACGCAGTTCAACATTCGAATTTGGTTCTCGAGCGTAATGCTTGAATGGTGCATGTTCTAAGCGTCTCTGTGCAACATAAGAGCATATGCTGCTGCCCTTTCAGCTCTCTCGTTCCCCTATAAAATCTCTCGTGCCAAATAAATATTATTTTTACAAGAACTTCAAACTAAATTTTGTCAAAGAATCCCGCTACAAAACTTCGGCTTAAGATTCAACAGTCTTTGGCAACTCTTTAATTCCGCTCCCCTGGTCATATTTCCGGTCAATTATGCATACATCCGCTATCCAATAGATATGTCTCCACACAACCATCGCCTTTGTTTCCATCGATGTGAAACTAAAATGTTAGCAATGTATTTCCCTTCCTCCATAATGATCATTACTGTATGAATGCATTTTTTTTAAATTTGGGGTCTTGCAAGCCAATCACAAAACCATGTCAACGAACAACCCACGATTCTCGTTATGTTGGCTGGTTCCGTGATTACTTTACGTTTTGGTGTAAATTTTTTCTGTGTACATCACTAGTACATCACTAGTGTACATGTAAGATTTTTTTTCATTAAAACTATCGAATTATTTATTAAGCATGTTAAATATAGGAAAGTGTTCCAACTCAAGCCCTTTACAGACATGCGTTTAACACCTCTTCTTAGCAAATCTCAGTTGAAGGGGGATGTATAAAAAAAGCTCTTGTAATTAATGGAAGCCCTCTGTTCTAGAGATGACAGAGAGTGACGTTGTTGTCTTGTATGAGCTTTTTGCGAATGTTTTGGTTTTCGAGCGCAGGACCATTGGGATCGATTGGGTTTCTGTAAAGATTGTTTCACTTTTGCAAAACTCAGACTTGAAGCGGAGAGAATTTAATGAATTTGGCGTATTTGAGCGATTTAGTCAACCAAAGAGCCTTTCCCAAATTCCTATGCTAATTGCGCCGCAAATATCGGCGCAACAGGGACCAGAATCGGAGAGATGACAGGAAGCTGCGGCGCACAGGACCAATTGCGAAGATGCGAATGTACTGCGCACTAAAAGAGAGAGCACATGTGCACAGCCAAAGGACAGAGCACGGAACGGTGAGAGCTGAGGAGCTTCTGAAAGAAAGAAACGCCGTTGAGCGATTCTGCAACCAAGGCAAAGCGACTACGGCGACGGCGACGGCGACAGGACAACAACATGGATGTGGAACGCGCCGGCGCAGAATTGTCGGGCATGCTCCTTTGCGCTCTGCCGCCGACGCTGCCTCTGCTGCTGTCATCTCGAGTCGACATTCTGCGCGTTTCATCCCCCTTTTGGCAGCATCTCTGGCCAGTCGTCAACATCACTGTTGCTACTTGAGGCAAACGAAGTCCATTGCCGGCTTCTTACACACACTCACTCTCACACACACACACACACACACACACACACACACACACACACATTCAGACACGCTCACACTCACGCACTCGGATATAACGCACAGTAGCCAATTTTGGCAGCAGCGAGACCACATCAGCGAGTCTAAAGTGCCAGAACGAGACAGCAAACAATTACCCCTCACAGTTTGCTGTGCATTTGAGTATGTGTGCGTGCGAGTGTGTGCGTACGAGCGTGCGTGTATGTGAATGCGTGTAGTGGTGACTACAACGAATTTTTTTTCATTTTGGACCTGCGTTCTTATTTATAGTTTGGAACGACCAACCGACCCGAACGAGCGAACGGCCGCTCACACGCAAAGGCAGCAGCAACAACAACCACAACAACATCAAACTGCATTGAGTCCCAGGCTCTGCCACAACCGACAGCGAAGTCACAGCACTCAGTCTCAGGACTGTCCGTCAGCGTCAGCATCATTACCATTGCCATTGCCGTCGCTGCCTCAGTCTCGGTCGCAGTCACTGTCACCGTCACCGTCAGCGACGTCGACCGTCAGACAGGAACGTGAAAGATTCTCAGTTGTCAGTCCACGTGAAGCCGCTGTGGGGTCAACAACACAACACGCTTGTTTACGATCCTAACTACTTCCCTGAAGACGAAAACCAAAAAACACGAACATTTCCCGAATACGAAAACGAGAAAAGATTTTCAAAAAAAGTGCAACAAAAACAGTTCGGAAATATTAAAGATTTTTTTTTTTTTTTTTTGAGAAAGTCTGTTTTATGAAATTTCAATTGAAAGCAAAAAAAGTATTAATTAATTCAATAAAATCGAAAACTACGCGAAAACAAAGCGCAGGACTCTTGGATTACCTGCTGAAAGTGCTTCGGAAATAATATTGAAATACAAAAACAAACACGGAGTCATAGAAATAACTTTGATAAGCGGAGAAAAATCAAAAGCCAACAAAACAAATAACAAACAAAACTTGTGATGTGTTAAAAAGTTATTGCCAATTTGTCCAAACAAAGCCAAAAAGTTTTTTTTGTTTTTTTTTTTTTTTATTTTCTTAACAAAAAACGAAAATGTACAACAAAATGCTGTCCATAAGCGAGGATCATGGATTTCGTTCGTTGAGCCGTAAGTGTAAAAGAAGTTCCATTCAAGTTGTTCGACATTTGTGTGAAAATATTTGCGCCCACGCCATGCCTTCGTTCGCAGTATCGAAGAAGAGGAGCCGACACTTTCTGCTCTATAAATCAATAAAAGTTCTTATTTATTTGCTTGTTGCTGTGTTGTTGTTGTTGTTTCTCAGTGATTGTTTTAGTGTTGAGTCTTGAGTCTTGTGTCAACTGACGACAACTTAATTTCATGGAATTGAAACCGCTTTGGTGCCTTAACACGCCGAACTGCATTTGCTCTCTCTCCGTCTCTGTCCCCTTCCCACACTGTGTCTCTGTGTCTCTCACTCGCACACTCCCACTCTTTAAATTGTCATATCTAATGTGCAAACCGCAAACATTTGTATTTCCAATGAAACGAAATGATAAGAATGAAGAAAAGTGCCGATCGCAAGGCGCGGGCGCGGGCGAGGGCGAGGGCGACGGTGAGGGCGGCAAAACGCCTTGAACAAAAGTGCGCTAACTCAGGGGCAAGGCAAAGACAAAGAGAAGAGAGGTTTCTATTTACAAAAGGTGCCCGCCCGAGCTGTTGCAACATGCGGCAAGTGATCGACTTAGGGGACTTTATGTTAGATTACTGTTACGTGGCGTGGTTAGGCGAGGTGAGGCGAGGAGCGGAGCGGAGAGGAGCGTAACACATTTCAACATTTGCATAGCGAGACATTCTTTTTTTTGTGTTTTTTTATTATTATTATTTTAGTTTTGTTGTACATGTGTAAGTGAATAATTTGAGACACACACACACACACACACACACACATGTAAACAACAACGACGACGATTATCAGCAGTAACAATAACAACAACAATAACAAGACAAGAAAGCCGTTCAGCGTTGCCTTTGCCGCAAATGCAAACAAATTCGCTTCAACTTCTTCTTCTTCTTCTTCTGCTTTGCACTGCTCTGCTCTTCATTCTTATAGTTAACTGACTTATCAGACCTTTTTACATTTTGACTTTATTTCATTTGTTTTTCTCTGTCATTCTGTCTCTCACACACATGCACATTTGTGTGTGTGTCCAGCTTTGCTTACCCACCTTTTGTTGTCTGTCTGTCTGTCTGTTGCAGTGTGTTTGACGCAGGATTTCATATGCAAACAAACACATGAGCCATCGTACGCCACTATCTTGGGACGCACCGCGGCCCCTCTGCCCGCCCGCCAAGCGGCATGCCTGACCAACATTCAGCGACAATTAAACGCTCATGAACGAAGCGTTCTGTGCGTTGACCGCGCGCTTCGACTCTTATCCGCGCTCGCTTGGCTCCACTCAGGGACGGCAAGCAGCCGAAAGACCAAAAGCCTTTATTTGCATATGACGCACACATACACACACGCTCAAGTAAACACACACACACACGCACACGCACACTTTTGCTTACCTAACAAACACTCCTCTCACCACCTTTGTGGTCACTATGCAAACACACATGTACGTATGTAAATAACTTGAGGCACCCACACCCGCACACACATACAGGCACACACACGCACACACATGCATATGCGGGCGTTATCAGCAATCGCCGTTAGCTTTTTGGTTGCTGCTCACAGTCGCGGCCTACTTCACCTGGCCCACGATGACAGAGTGCCGCCCCACCCCCACCCCGCAATGAGAGGAAAAAAGCCAAAAAATAATAAATAAATAAAAAAGTAAGAACATAACAGAGAACAGAAAATGGTGGACAAATAAAACCGAATTTCATATGCCGTCCCGCTGTCCCGCTGTCCCGCTGCCCCCCCGCCCGTCCGACCGGCCGACCAACCGACCGCCAGCATAGAATGTCAGCGCTGATAAGCGACGTGCCACCCGCGCCTCATCGACGGCAACAACAAGAGGGAGACGACCTGCCTGGCTGAGTAACTGTGCGACAGATATACAAACGAACAGACAGACAGACGGACGGACGGACGGACGGACAGGTAATGAGAGCGACAGAGAGGCAAACAGAAAAGAGGTTTTCTTCTTTCTCGAATTTGTTTTTCGTTTTTAATTTTTTTTTTTTATTTCTTCTTTTTTGTTGCGTTGAACAAATAAATGTTAAAGAGCTGAAACTGAGTTATAAATAACAACAACACCAACACCAACAACAGCAACGATAATGAAAAAAGCACAAAAACATGTCAGGTGAAGCGCCCTCTTAGGGGCAGAGGGTGTGGAGGGGTGTGGGAGGAATGTTGTTGCTATTGTGAATTCCACGTTGAACAGTTATCCAAGCAATTTGTTTAAATAAATTAACTGAGTTTTCACACAGTCCGCGTAGCACATGAGTGTGTGTGAGTGAGTGTGTGTTTGTGTGTGTGTGTGTGTCGCTAATAGACAAGTTAAGTTGTCGTTGTATTTGTTTCTTGTCCAACTTCGGTTTTCTCTTATCGCTTTTGGAATTTACTTAACCTTTTTTCGTTTTTAGCACCCCATCCCCCCTTCCCCGCGCAACTTTCCCTTTTTTCTTGACTTTCTTTATCTAAAAAAAAACATTTGAAAACAAAAATAAAATAAATTTATTAAAATTAAAATAAATAAATAATTTTCAGCGAAGTTTGTGTGAAGTTTCGATTTTTAGGCATTTAAGGGGCGGGGTGGGGGTGGTGTTGGGGCAACGTGCACATATGTGGCAGCGCCACAATTTGGATTGCGTATAAAATGCAGCAAAAGGAAGCGCCACAAATTGTGGCACGACTGCCAAATGGACCGAAATCGTAGCCAGTTGGCTTTGCAGGAGCCAGCGAGGACAGCAAGAAACGGCAGAACAACAGAATGAGCGAGAGTGGGAGAGAAAGGGACACACATATATGTATGTACATGGCTTGTTGGTTTTTATGGCCAAAGCAGAGAAACTAAGATGCCAATAAGACCAATAAGCCAGCATGGACGGACACTCTCTCGCGCACACACACACACTCACACGGGCTGGCATGGCTTTATGGCCTTCTCCGATACGTTCACACATGAGTTTCTCGCTGCCGAATTGACCTCACCGCACACCCTCAATCGTCCGTCCGTTCGTCCGTCCTGCCAAGTAGAAATCTTTGCAGATAACGGCTTCAACTTAGCCACGGCAAAAACATCGTTCTCGCATAAATTAGCCAAGTTTTTCCGCTCCTGCTTCGTGCTTCTGTTCTTCCTTTCCTTCTATCCCATTGTCGGTGTAACTCGCACTCACACACACACACACACATACAGAGCTGACTCGACGTCGTCCGCCTCGGTTTTTATGCGCAATTTTCCGCTGTTTTCTCTTAACTTAATTTGGTTTTTTTCATTGCCTTCTTTTGTGATCTTTGTAGTCAATAACATGAAAACGTTATAAATAAAGTAGAGTGGCTCCTTAAACTCACACTAACGCCCACAACACACACACAGGCACACACGGGCACAGACACATGTGAGCTGCTTGAATTTCATATTTGTCTCACATAATTTGCGCAGAAGTTCTATTAATATGTTAATTCTTAATTGTCCTACTTTAGTTTGGATGTATGCGAGAGTATGCGAGAGTGTGAGTGAGTGGTTTGTTCAATGGGGTGAAAGCACTAAGGCGCGAGGTGGGGACGAGGGCTGCTGCTGGTCCTGTAGCTCGTAAATATTGCATAATAAATCGACATACTTAAATTAATTTACGACAAGGCAAACGAACTTCTTCCTCTTCTTGTTCAACGCAAAAAAAAACAAAGGAGAAACAAAAAAGTGCTCGAGAGAGAGGGCGGGAGGGCGGCTGGGGAAGGGGAACAATTGCACATGTGTGTCGGACTTAATCAATTGCTGGAAAATGAAGCCTGTAGGAAAGGTCTTTGCCTCTGAACAGAAGCCAGACTCAGAGTGAGCACAAGAAGGAGAAGGCGGACGAGGATGAGGATTGAAAGGTCGCGTGAAGCTGTCAAATCACACGTTCAATGTGTCAAAGTGAGGATACATGATTCGCAGAGTGCTGCGACACGCACACACACACACGCACACGCACACGGACACACTCATGTGCAGGTGCCGGGCACTTGCCAGCAGCATTATTGCATCCAACTGAGATGACTTTTACATGGCCGGGGCCGCGACATGATGCGAGGTGTTCGATCAAAAACTGTATAATAGGTTGGTCCTTCGAATCGATCTGTCCGTCCGTTCTATGTACTATTATATATAAATATACATATAAATATACTATATTCATACGTCAGAGTAGCTTAATTGTGCTTCAACTGCCAACCTTCTTGGCCACCGTACACACATGAACTAATGCCGAACTCAAACATTAAGAGAAACAGAGCGATAGGTCACATTCTTTAGACATTCCCGCGGGTTGTGGGATGAAACAATTATGCTCGCGCAAGAGTTCGGTCTTGCTTTGTGTTGTATGAAGGTTGGAAATGGTTGCATAGGCTCTTCACACAAAGAAGCATCCAAGCAGCCTTCAGGCCGCCATCCGAATCACACGTATGTCGCTAAGTTCTGCTCGATCAGACTTTTAGTCGTTGACGTCGGCAGAGCGATATCCAATGTCCAATTCATGATTCATGAATACTTGCGTCAGGAAATGCTCGGTCCCAGCTAGGATCCCGAAATTTTAGCTCGGTACACACACACACACACACACAAAGACATGTGACATATTTGGGCACAGAGGAGTCAATTTTTAGCATCTTCTCGAAGATATGTTAGTATGAGTTTCGTTTGTCGTCAATGACTTAGTAACAACAACAACAACAAAAAGCAATTGTAACACAAATTGAGCAAAGGTTTCAATATGCGAATCAGATCACTGTCCGCAGCATCTGCCGCAGCGGCAACAACAACAACAACAATAACAGCAACCAAAGGGCGACAAAAGGGTCACAAGGCATTGCGTAACAAGGCAACTGAAGTGAGCGAGGGGAAGGGTTAAAGGCATTATCCTCTATTCTGCCCGATAGTTCAATTGATTGGCGAGGGGAGGCGAACATGTCTTTGACTTTGCGCGTCGCTAATAACGAAATCGAAAATATTTATGAAACGAGCAAACGACGAAAAACAACAAAAAATAAATAAATACAACAAAAATTTGCCCTTTTCTTTTTTTCTGTTTGCCTGTCCGTCTGTCTGTACGTCCGTCTGTCTGTTTGTTTGTTTGTTTGTATGTGTTTAATGTTGGATTTTACTTTCATTAGCACTTGAACTTTCACGTGTGAGCACATGTGTGTGTCTGTGTGTGTGTGTGTTGTTCCTTGTTGACACTTGTCAAAGCAAATGACTGACATTTGACAGTTGGCAACGCAGGCTGTCAACGTTGCATCATGCCCCCTTAACCCATCCCCCTGCCCCTTCCAGCAACGAAATGCCAAACAACACCTTTCGCCTTACGCAAATCACCATCAGCTGGCGACGCAACGCCCGCGGCAGTTGTTCAATATTGCGACGGCGGCAGCGGCGGCGGCAGCGGCAGTGAGCAAGCAAGAACTTCTGTCAATATTGTTTGATAGAAGAACACAAGTCTTCTCGCCCAACATAATCTCATCGCGCCGAAAGCAAAACTACATTCTCTTCTAATCAGTTGGGCAAACATGTATGGGTGTGTGTGTATGTGCGCACTCACCCACACACTCGAATTTCGAGCCATTTGTGTATCCTTTTTATTACCTCTTCATTCGACCGTTCGACCGTTCGTTCGTTCACCTCTCTGTTGATTTGCTGGCTCTTGTTCAGTGTGGCTGCTCTGGCCTCCTCGGCCGCGCTCACCGCCGTCGGCGCGGCTACCTGAAAGCGTGTTCTTGGCCGACTTTCGGTTTTTATTGGTCAGCGTGTTGTTGTTTTAGGGTTTGCGGTGCCGCCTCCGCCTCCGCTCTATTGCCCTCCTGCTCGCTCACTCACTTGTTCGCGCGCTCGCACGCTTGCTTGCGTGACCGTCGGCACACTTACACTCACGCACACGCACACGCTCAGGCAACGTGTGCAAACGAATGCTTACCTGTGCCGTTATTTATTGCTTCTCTTTTCGCCGCTTTGCCGTTGACCAATCCAAATGACGCATGAAGTTGTTGTTATTGCTGTTGCTGTTGTTGTTGTTTTTATCATCATTATTTATTATCGCTTCTCTTCTCTGCTCTTCTCTTTGCTTTGCTTTGCTTTCTTTTGTTGTTTTGCTTTCAAGGCTCCTCTTTCAATACAATTTGCATTAATTGAATTGCAGAGAAATACAAAAGCATTTGATCGACATTTTTCATAAATAACTAAAATGACACGTTCACCTTCTGTCACCTTCTGTCACCGCACACCACCCCACCCCACCTCAGCTCAGCTCATCACATTTGACCTCACTCCTTCCCACTCACAGTCAAATGTGGGCGCTGTTAATTGCAGCCCGACATCAACCACAACAACAACAGCAACAGCAACAAAATACAATGTGTTAATGCCCCTCTGGCAAAACAAAAAAAAACGGAGAAGAAGAAGAAGCAGAATGAGAAGAGATTTCACGCCAATGATCGCCAATCAATAAATTACAAAAAAAAAAAAAGAAAAAAGGCAACAAAACATATTTTTTTCCCTTATTGTTAACACGACTGTAACGACCGCAAAAACAACAACAACAACAACAACAACAACAACAGCAACAGCAAATCATTGTAATAAGCACAAATAAAAGTCAATATGATGAAAAAACGGCATCCGACAGACAAACGGACGGACGGACGGACAGACAGACGGAAAAAGGAAATAAAAAAACTCCCATTCAATCAAAAAAATTACCAAAGCCAAATAAATATGTTGTTACAATGATAGAGGCGAACGAACGCATGTCCTGCAGGACTTTCACGCACGTTTTTTATTGTGTTGCTGTTGCTGTTGTTGCTGTTGTTGGCGTTGGTGTCACCCTGACAATCAATTGATAAAAAATAGAAATCGAGAAACGAAAAGGAGCCTTCAGGACGGGAATGAGGATGAACCCACGCCAACTCACCGCCTGGGGTAACGTCCCTTTTTTATGGACTGAACTGAACTGGACTGGGTGCGTGTATGCGTGTATGTGTGTGTGTGTGTGAGTGAGTGTGAGTGTGTGGGCAGCCGCAAGTGGACGTTCGAGGGTTTTGTGATAGAGAACAACGAAGTTGAAACCCCGCCGTGCTTTAACTAAATCGGCGGAGGATGTTCACTACAACGATGATGATGACACTGGCAATGATGATGATGATGATGATTGTCAGCAATCCGTCGCGGTCGCTAATTGGCAAAGACATGGCCGACAAATGTGATTATGATCGTTGTTGCAATCCATTAATGCGTGTCGTGTTTTACTCACTCTTCCCCTCCCCTTCCCTTCAGCTCCTTTCGCTTGCCACGTCCTTTGTCCTAATACAAAATCTTTCAAATTATACAAGTCTCAGCTCATTTTGTTGTGGTTGTTGTTTTTTATGCGGAAAAGTTTTTTTCCTTTTTTTCTTTTTTTGGCGAAAATTTGTTGAAATTTTCGTGAAAACTTTTTATTGGCGCACACAACATTCTTGCATAGGTCAAGTCTTCTTGTTCTTGTTGTTGTTTCACATTGAAAAGCACACACATTGAGCGAGAAAGGGCGTGGGCGGGAGGGTAGGTGAGGGGATGGGTGGGTTAAGCTCATCAATACGCACATATGGCATGTGTAGAGGTGAAAAAAGTTATTAGCCTGAGGCGGCATGCGCAAATATTTGCGCAAAAGTTAAGTTATGTCAGCAACGACTCATGCCTTCCCTTCCCTTCCCCTGCCCTCCCATCCAGTCGCTCTCCCAGCCAGTCTGTCCATCGCCCGACCGTTTCGTCAGCATATTTTCAGCACAGATTGTTCCATGGCCCGTCAGTCGTTCCTCATGCCGACCGCCCTCATCGATTGTCTATGCTTTAAATGCGCGTTGCCAAATTCACGCGAATCTTTTGTTGCTGTTGTTGCGTGCTCATTAAAAGTATCTCGGCATTGACGCTTCAGCACACACACACACATTAGTCACTCAAACCCGCGAACTAAGGCGCTCAGAGAGAACTCTCGCCAGCAACCGCAATTCAAATTAATTACTTTTTCGCATCGCTACTGAAATTTATTGCCATATGAGCGTAACGCACAAATCTACATATCGGACGGACGGACGGACGGCCGGCATGAGGCGTGAGTGGGCTTGGGTGAGAGGGCTGAGAAGGCTGAGCAGAGGGTCGTTGTGACGTTTGTTTGTTAGTTAGTTAGTTTGGTTAGTAACGCGTACACACACACACACACACACACACACAGAGACACAAGCCATATGAATACGCAAATAAATTATTACGCTTATCAATATTAGCGGCAAAAGCGAAAAGGAATCAAAATCAAAGCCCACTCGGCCCACTTATTAACACATGCCCTCGCCGCCGCCACCCCCTTGCTTGTATGTAAATAAATCCAACGTTCGACAGACAAAGGGAAAAGTGGTTTAGCATAGTTGTGTTTGTTGTTGTTGTTGGCGCATAGCAAAAGTCACCAAAACGAATGCAAAAATAAATTTTCAATTGCATGTTTTGTGGGAACGACAAAAACAAAAACAACAATAAGTGAAAGTGTGTGTGTGTGTGTGTTAGTATTCGAGCACTTAATGAACACACACACAGTCACACACTCACACTCACACACACACACACAGAAGTCAGACAGTCATCCAAAGCAGAAAGTAAATAAATTCGGAATTGCTTTTGCACAAATTATCCATGCCCCATGCCTCTTTCCCCCCATTGACCCCTCGCCACCCCTCGCCGTCCATAGAGCACCATCTAAGTAGGCCTGCCATTGATGCCGTTGCGGCATGAGATTCCTTCAATCGTCAATTGCCCAATAAAATAACTGCTGTGGCAACAACACCAACAACAACAAGCACAAGAAGACGCGATGTCATTAAACGTTTTATTTTTTCCGCGACTTGGAAATTGTCTTACATTTTATTGGGAATTATTCGTAGGCAACGGCTTAGTCACAGATACAAAAGCAGATACGGAAACAGATACACATATGCGTATGCGTATGCGTATGCATGGGAGTGGGAGTGGGAGAACGCAGTGGGAGGAACATTTGCCACAAAAAATGAGAGCGGCGAAGGAATTAAGATAAAATTTATTTGAAAACATTTATTAACTGTTTTGAGGCAGAGCATCTTATTTACTAACACGCACACTCACACAGACAGACAGACAGACAGACAGACACACTTAATGTTTGAACGAAATGAACTCCATATCAATTGTTGTTGTTGTTCGACAAAATTAATCGCGGGCCGCAAAATATGCAACATTTTTTGTCGTAAACTTTAAATGAAATGTTCTTCAAAATATCAAACAAGCAATATAATAGTTTTCTCTCTGCCCGTCTCCGTCTCTCTTGCAGACTCGGATACCACAGAAAATGATGCTGCCGTCGCTCAAGACATTCTCACATGTGGCGCGTGTCAGAAGACATTCGCGCTGTCGGACATCGTCAAATTCATTCAACACAAAGTCCTGCAGTGCAACAAGGAGAACTATGGCCAGTGTGCGACGCAAGGTAAGTGTGCAGAGGGGAATGGGAGGAGGGGGAGAAGAAGAACTAAATGTTGTGACTCATTATGACCACAGGTCCCACAATGGATCGCGATGCCGAAGAGGGTCGTCCGCTGAGCTTGGTCAACCGCCGTCCTTCGATCTCGGCGCCAATAACGAATCGCAGCAAGCCAGGTGCCTCTGGCTCCCGCATACACACACCGCCGCCAAGTCCGGCGGATCTGCTGGCCGACGGCGCCTCGAGCACCCCAAAGCGACTGGTCGATGGTACGTTTGTTGCTTCGCTCTGCAGCGCCTTAAACTTACACTGGGGCTTCTCTCATTCACTCATTCACAGAAAACGACAACACGACGCCCAAGGCCCAAGCATCGGCGGCGTCCGTGTCCGCCTCCGCCACCGCTGTGAGCAGCAGCAGCTCGAGCCCCAAACACAACGCCCAAGCGATGCACGCGCAGGCAGACAGCGCAGGCTGTGCCGACGGACATGGAGATGTCGACGCAGATGGAGATGGAGATGGAGGTGAGGACAAGCCAAAAGTCGTTGCGATTAAACAAGAGCGCGAACAATATGTCGAAGATGAGGAATTTGGCACCGAGTTGTCGGCCACGGCGAGTTACCCCACGCAGACTGCTCCTCAGGCCGGGGAGGAAGAGCACGCGGCCGCGACAAATGCCACAAGCCGCAACAACAACACCACCAACAACAGCGACGCCGACGAGGATGGTCAGCCGCTGCGCAAGCGACCAAAGGTCGAGGTGGTCGACGCCGAAGCCAACACGATACACACAGGTGAGTCACCCATCAACCTACCACCCACAACCCCGCAGACGAGTGGGCGAGCTAATGAAAATTGAAAAATATCTGCATTTTCGACGAACTTTGAACATTTTTTGTTCATCTTTCATCGGCAAATGAAAGTTGATATTTAATCAAAATGACATTCGCTGTTTTGGCCACGGGGCGGGATTTGTCGCATTCACAGATACACACACACATACACACACTGACCAACGTTCACAGTGTCATTGGACCACGCTCCACTCCCCACCCCCCATTGACCCATGCACGATGCACGATGTGTGCGGCATGAATGCCCGTTTTAAGTCCCGTTTTAAAAATCCGCGAAAAAATGTGTTTGATGTCTGCTCAAAGCACACACACACACACACACACACACACAGACTCAAACACACGGAGTCATACATCAGCTGCTGCTGCTGCTGCTGTTGATGATGATCAACTGAGCCGCCCTTGAGGTATTTACATGACTGTTCTGATGCATTGCACCGCAGCCATGCAACTTCGCTCCCATTGAGCGGACGTGGGAGGGAGAGCGCATTATTTGTGTCCGATTGCGCGCGAAAATACTTTGAAAAAGAACATGGAAAAAAGGGAGATAAAAATACATCAAAGTGCGTCGTCAGTTTCACCACTTGGCCGCTTTCACCTCTTACACCCTTTCACTGCTGCCCCTCCGCCGCATTGCCGCTCGGTCACTAAAACGCAAGTAAAGCGAAAACGCTCAATTGCAAAATATAGAAAGATTTACCGTTTCATATGCTTATGAAGATACCGTTAGGACAAACTTTTCCTCCTCCTTCTTCTTCTTTGTCTTTATTTTTGTGTTCCTTGTATTGTGTATGATGACAATCAATGAAGAGGGCAAACTGCGATGCCGTTTCTTTTTTCATGTTCATGCCAAGTTCATTTCAATGCAAATGTACAACAGCAACAACAGCAGCAAGAACAAAAGCAAGTCAAGAAGCAAAGAATCGTAAAAAAGCAACTACAAAGCAAATTTAAGCTGCCCTCAAGGGTTACTTTTGTGCTTGGCCTCACTATTTCTGTCCCTGTCGCTCGTTCGCTCTATGTCTATGCTGGCGATTGCTACGAAAGCATGAAAGGTATGCCAGAGCAGTGACAAAACACAAAGGTCACAAAAACAAAGACAACAACAACACACTGGACTGGACATGATGTTGATGGCATGAAAGCGTTTGTTCTTGTTGTTTTTTGTTGGTTTTTTTTTTTTTTTTGTAAAGCACAACAGAGTGACGTTAAACTTGAGCGGTCAATTTTGACAACGCTCTGAAAAGTGTGTTTGACCTTTGTACTCGTGCCACGCG
This sequence comes from Phortica okadai, assembly GCA_034638295.1. Classification (NCBI taxonomy): domain Eukaryota; kingdom Metazoa; phylum Arthropoda; class Insecta; order Diptera; family Drosophilidae; genus Phortica; species Phortica okadai. Next base: position 15,022,902 of record CM067848.1, on the reverse strand, counting down.
ACGTTGAATGTTCTATTGAGCGACGAGTTAAAGGAAACCACTAAGGAAGTCAATGCGAACTTGACCGAGCAAACAAAGGCAAAGCAAAGAGGGGTTGTCCGCCTGTCCGTCCGTCCGTTTGTCTATCTGAATGACCGCTGGTCAAACGTGCACAGGTAGCCACGGTGCGGTGCGGAGTGTACGCGTGTCTCTCGTCGGTCGTTCATTGATGGCACACGCCTCAGCACAGGTGACTTCTCCGCTGGCGTTTGCCTGCGGCATCATCATGACTGCAGGTCAAGCTAAGCTTCAACCAAAACAGAAGTCAATGCGTTAATGAGTTGCATACGTGGGCTGTGTTGATGCTGTGCGAGAGGAAGCTCTTTTGCCTGCATGGACCATGTGTATTTCTCACGCAGTGCGAACTCTTCTAGCGCACGAAATCTTATTACGCTTTGTTTTCGACGAACACTTTAAAACGGTTTGACTCTTTGCATTTCATTCTTTCTTGTGTGTTGTTATTCTTTCTTTGTTCGATGTCTGTCTGTGTGTGTGTGTATGTGCTTGTTTGTTTGTGCACACCGCTCTTACTTGCTCACTCTCCGTTTCTTTGCTTTGTGCGTTCTTGTTGCTTCGCTGTGCTTTGTTCTGATGCAAGCTTATGTACTTCGCTCTTTCGCTCGCTTACACAGGCACAAAGGCTTCTCTTCTCACCAACCCACAAACACTCACACAAGTGAAACATAGCATGTCTTGCATGCGTCGTTGATCGTTTACTCATTCAGAGTTGACAGCCTCAATTGTTGGTTTGTTTCTATGGACAATACAGAAGTTAATAAAGACGTCGACGAACGTCGTACGTTCTCTCTGAGCCAAAGGAGCGCACGGCAAAGGAGGAGCAGTGAGGAGAGGAGGAGTCTGACTATGACATTTCGCAAGTTGAACTTTTGGAAGTTTCACGTGTGAAATATTTAAAAGGCAATTTTTTCTATGATATTTGTTGATTGTTAATTAAAGCATATTTCGGAATGATTTATTCATCAATTCGCGTTGTTGTTGTTCTCTACCATGTAGTCGTGTAGTGGAAAGAGCAACGCTAATTATTAAATCGCGCTGATTGCCAACGACAACGAACACGCTTCGCAAAATGTCAGACATTATTTTGCCGTTGACACATTTTCGTTGCTGTCAGCGCCGTTTTTATCCTTTTTTTCGGTTTCGGTTTCGGTTTCGTTTTTGTTTTTTGCTCTCCTACAAAAGCACGTTAGTTTGCTGCGACAGAGTGTTTGTACGTCAGTAGTTGAGGGGCAAGTGGCAGGCACGCAAAGTTCATTAGCAAGTCGATACATTTCCGTCCGTCCCTCAGAATCACTGTTACAACAAGATTTGGTTAGGAAAAACAAAAACAATTCTTTTATTGGCAACCAATTTATGAGGTTAGCACTTAAAAATTCGAATGTTCATATAAGCATAGCACTAGGAAGGGTATATGAGTTTCGACAACGACGGAAGTAACATTATTTTACATAAAAGTTTATTTTATTTTATTTGTTCGCTTTTTTTTTTGTCACACAGGGTAATTTTATTTTCAATTACAATTGTAACGCTTTGCATGAGTGTGTGTGTGTGTGTGTGTGTGTGCGTGTGTGTGCGTGGTTGATTACCAATTAAACTTTTTGGCATGTGCGTTGCGAAGCATGTCGTGACCGCAAAAACATGAGAATACAATCAAATACAAATACAAATATGTAAAAAAGAAAGAAGAGAGATGAGAAAAAAGGATATGTTTGAAAAGCAAAAGGACAAGTTTCAATCAAAAGGTCGAGCAGTGTCAATGTAGATGAGCCTCACCTCTGACCCCCCACACGCCTCCGCATTGAATGAGGCTCTGGCACTAAGCCAGCATTAGCGCACATCTAAATTCATTAGGCAGTCAACCTTGGTGAGGGGTCACTAAACCCACGAAAAAAATCCGCTGTAAAAACCGTACTAAAAAAACAACAACGAAAATAGTAACAATAATAACAATAAGAAAAGGAGTACGGCAGAGTATAATGTGCAAATCTGATGCTCTTGCACGTACACACACACACACACACACACACACATACAAATATACGCGCACATACGCACTCATCTCATTGTCCTGCCACTGCTCAGGCAGGCCAAGTGAATAAAAGAAAGAAGGATTAAATTTGCTCAGTTTGGCTTTCCCGTTTTCTTTTTTTTGTTTGATCTCTGATTTGATGTCTTTCCTTTTTTGCCGTTTTTCCCATTTTGGCTTGGCTGCCCATCAGCCTAAGCCGAAGGCAGCTTCAAGAGCATAGCCTGAGCGCAAATAAAATGTTGCCAAAGTGAAAGGATACTTTCGAATAGAAAAGACACATAAAAAGCAAAAGAAGGAATCAAAGAAAGGATAGTACGTTTGCACATGCAAATTACGCAGCGATTGCGACAGGGCCGGTGACGGGGCGGGGCGGGCCAGAGAGACAATGACGCAAAGTGGCAAAGGCTAAGGCGGCTCAGAGCCAACAATTATCGAGCGTGACTTGTGGTGAGCTGAGGTGCGGCGGGGAGAGGTGAGGCGTCAGTGTGGCCAAGACTGACGAGACTCATGCGAGGCTTTGAGGCCGCCTGCTGTTTTCGTTTAGCACATACGTCGCTGTCTGGCATTGTTTCGTCCTGTTGTTGTCCTTCTTGGCGTCATGCGCTTGTATTGTTGGCGTCGTTGTCAGCATCAACTCATGCTCCTCCTCCTCCTCCTGCTGCTGCATGACAATGCTTTTGTGTAGTTCTTTTGTCCGCTTAACCCCAGCAGTGTCACGCCGTGCCGTTGTCATCATCAACATCAACATCATCGCCGTCGTAGTCGTAGTCGTCGTCATCGCGCTTGAGTTGCGTCGACTACAGCAGGCGGTCAATTTGCCATTTCCGCTTGTTCGTTTGCTTGAGATACTTTCAAAATTGCGGTCACTTAACCCATGACTTGCAATAACAAGCAGTCATCCTCCTCCTCCTCCTTCAAGCTCTACATTGTCATCATATTGTTCCAAAGGGTTTATTCAAGCACCCTATCCTCCTCCTTCTCCTGCTGCTGCTGCTGCTGCTGCTCTCCCACTTTAAGCTTATCTGGCGCACTTCAACTTACTGACGCTTTGTTTCCGGCAAATTCTTTTCAAGAGTTTTGTTTCTCTCTCTTGGTCTCTCAGTGCCTTCTTTACTTCCTTTAACACTTTGTTTTCCAGCCTAACTGACAAAATCAGTACGTGCCTCGCAGTCAAACCGATCGCACAAGCTCAAAACTAAACATAAGTACTGACGGACAGACAGACAGACAGAGTGGCTAACAAGAAAGAGACAACGCTATACGAATTTCAAAGTGAGGAATCAAAGACGCGTGACAAGCGCACGACAGGACAAAGGATGCCAAGCGAGTCAAAACATTCAAAAAAAACATTTGAATAAAAATAAAAAACGAAAATAAAATAAATGAAAATAAATAAAAAATAAATGCTGAAAAAAACGAGAAAAAAGCGAAAAGAGAAGGCGCACGCGTGCCACGTCTCGTTCGATCGCGGGCTTCATTGCGCGTGTGCGCATCCTTTTTGGGTTTTATTACGCATATACGACATAACTGGAAAATAAGAAAAATGTGTTCTGCTGTTGTGTCTCGTGCGAGCATCAAAAACTTCCCTTTGCTGTTCAACGCAATTCCGAACCGAACACGATTTTCCCTTTTTAGTTGTTTTTTTTTTTTTGCTGTGTAAATTTTATGCTTATTTTTGTCGTGGCCTTTAAGGACATGGCAAAAGATCAGATCAGATTAGATCGTTCAATGAAATTTCAACCCTTCATTTTATGCGCTTCAATATAATTGCCCGCGAGGTCATGCAACGTGCAACGAAAGTGTTTGGCGCAGGCTCAGGACAGGGGCAGAGGCGCGAAGCAACCCTCATAAAATCAAGCGGATATGACAGCAGGACGAGAGGCTAATGGCAAGATGCATGACGCGCTCGCTTCTGCCATTGAATTTCTATTAAGATAGGTAGAAACAACAACCACAGCAGCGGCAGCAGCAACAGCAATGAGCGTTGAATACAAATTATCTGACGTAAGTTTCATTTGCATTTGCATTTCCGCTCCATGTCGTCGTCGTCATAATGTCGTTGTCGTTGCACGCTCTGCCCGCAACCCGCATGAGCACCTCGCCTCGGTTCTGGATCCGATCTGGGGTCGCTTCGCCGTTCAAATCATGTAAAACATATTCACCTTTGACAGCATGTTTATGTTCCTACGTTGTTTTCCATTTTTTGTGAAAAAACATTGAATGAAAAGTGAGCTTGGCTGAGCAGAGCGGAGCGATGAATCAATATTGAGGCAGCGGCAGCGGCAAAATCGCTGTAAGGCGGACGCAGCAATCGTGCGTGCCACAAGCGCGTCCTCTGTTATCCTTTTTAACTTATTTTTCTTTTTTTTTTCTTCTCTTTTTTGTGTAATTTAAAACGTTCTGCAGATGAAGGCGAAGACAATTCAAACTTCGATAGTTTGGTTTTTTTTTTGGGTAATCCCTCAGTAATGTTATTGACTCCTTTGCACGTCCTCCACCTTCTTCTTTTTCATATTTTTGTGGTGACATGTGTACTTTTTTGTTTTTGGTTTTGGTTTTGGTTTTCTTTTATTTCTCGTTTTTTATTTTTTATTTTTGTTTTTGGTTTTTCTGTTTGGCTTAAGGAGCAAATCGGTCGTTTACAAGCTCACACCCTCATACCCCCGCGATGATTGCCTTTACGTGCGTTTAGCGTTGAAAATTTTTTGTTAAATTTCGCAAGACTTATTTCAAATAGATTTAAACACACACATGCACACATGTACGCACGCATTTGCGATGTGAGTCCTTCCCATTTATTACCGTTTTTATGTTTTTTTATACTTTTGTTTGTATGTGTTAACGAAAATTTATCATTTTTCATTTTAAAACAACAGCTGTTGCTGTTTGTTGCTTGCTCTTGCTGCTTGCTCAACTAGCAGAGCAGGCGCTGGTGATGATAACGTGTGACGGAGGCGGGGTAGAGACGAGGCAAGATGCTGTGCGAAGAGATGAGAGCGGCAGCGAGGAAGTTCAGCAAGAAGTTAAAGGAAGTCGTTGATGTTTTGTTGTTGTTAGTGTTGGTGTTTCGACGGCTGATACGGCACGGGCAATTTGGCAATATGGCGACTTGGTAATTTCCGCTTTTTGCCGCACATAAAATTAACAAAAGTGAACCGCAAAAAACTATTGAAAATTGCGGTTGAAAAATCGCACATGAACGATACGAATTGAAATGTGAAAGACGGCGACGCAACAGCAGCAGCAGCAACAGCTTGTGTGGGCGCCAGGGTGCGAGGCGTTGCAGAGGGGCATGTGGGTGGTTGGCTATGTGCGTGTGTGACATAAATAGTGCGCTAAATGTAATATCCGACAAGCGGACAGACAGACAGACAGACGGACAGTAAGACATGTGTGTGTGTGTGTGATTGTCTATTTCTTTATTTATGTGTGTATGTGTGTGTATTTCGGTGCGCCTTGAGGATATGAGCTTGTAACATATTTAGCCATATCCTTTAGCACACATCCTCATTGAGCCAGCGACTGTGACTGTCGCGAATGTTGCATGTGTGTGGATGCGAATATTTCCTATCTCACACCTCACACTCACACACACACACACACACACACACACACACACCTGAGCAATTGTTCACGCCCATTTGTATGCAAGTCGTGTGCGCGTTTTGTGTTTTGCGATTTGTGTTTCATTTTTTCTTCTTCTTTTCGGCACTCTTGTCAATTGCGCTTGATCAATATTTTGTCGTTTATACTTTGGCTTTCATAGCGATGCTTTTTTTCATATAAATTGTTGTCGTTGCTGTTGTGTTTTGCGCGCATTAACGCCTAAGCTTGTATTTAGCAACAGGAAATCATTGCCGTTCTTGCCGTCCTTCCTTCGTTGGTTTCTTCTTGGCACTGCGCTGTGGTACTCTTGAGCGCTGTGTGGGCCGTCGGCTGACTGAACTGCACCTCCTTTCATTGCTTTGGATGCTGTCGTTCGATGCCAAGCCATCTCGCACTCAAAAGGGCAGCGCGTGTCGTCTTATCATGGCGTTCTTTAGCTTGGCTTGCTTCATTTTCGCGTTCACTTCGTTTTGTTTCGCTTTATTTTGTGCTATTACAAGTACTCTTCACACCTTGTCTGCGTTGTACATTAAATTTGTCATGAAGCTCGACGTACATATAGGAAAAGGGCATGGCCGACACGAAAGTCTTATATGTTTCGATAAATAAATAAATTAGTATCTTGAGAGTTGAGGGACTTTGACTAAACTCTGAGCCCTTGAGAATGGAAAATGTTTTTATTTATTCGCAATGACTTACGAAGAGTATTCAAACTTCAGCAAAGCCAAATTGAACCTTTTTGGCTTGGTTTTGTTTGTGCGCCTTTAACAGAAATTAATAAGAGTTGCATTGTTGGAGGCGCGTAGAATAGGGGAACGACAGCCGAGTAATCATGGAATCAAGGTGTGTCGTTGTGGCCAAAACTTTGATTGTGACTTGCCTACACACATATATATAAAGGCAACGAAACAGACACACATACGCATGCACGCACGCACCCGTGACTTCGTCCACACCTCAAAACGCAATGAACACATTTTCGTTGATTTAATGACGATGCAATTGTGTGACTCTAGACCAACTTTAACTCATTTGCCATTAACTGACAATCACGGTTCACGTTATTCTTGCACTTCTGCTGCCGTTGTTTTGTTTATGATGTAGCCGGGTAGTAATAAAAAGAAAGCACAGGAGGAGGAGGCCTAACCAGCCTTGCGACCATTAAGAATTTCAGTCACTTTCGAACTCGTATTAATCTCAATCAATCTCTCTCTCTCTCTTTTAGAGCCCAGCAACTATACATGCTCCACGTGCAAGACACGGTACACGTCAGCCTGGCGTCTCATTCAACATGTTCAGCACTCTCACGGCGTGAAAATTTACGTCGAGTCTGGTGCCACGCTGAGCGTTGTCACGCCGGCAGCACTTAACACATCAGTTGCCTGCGCAACATTCAACAACAACAATAGCAACAACACGTCGAGTTCATCTGGATCCTCGAACTCATCCGGCTTGGCATCGACAACAGCAAACACTGTGACAGCTTTGCCGATACACGCACTCATGCAAACCTCAGCGATAACAACATCAGCGTCGTCATCGTCATCGTCGTCGTCATCAGCACAGAAACGCAACAACAGCAGCAATCACAATGCCAGCGCCAACACCAGCGGTAGCAGCAACATCAGTGCAAACTCTCCCTCTGCCGCTGCCGCCGCCGTCGTTGCCGCTCAACAGCATCAGCAGCAGCATCAGTTGCTCCAGCAGCAACGTGCAGCTGCCGCTGTGGCTGCCGTTGCCGTCGAACAGCACAAACAGGTTCAGCAGCAACAACAACAGCAGCAGCAACAACAACAACAGCAACAGCAACAGAACACCCTCACAACTGCAATGCAAAACGCACAGAACTTGGCCGCCGCCGCTGCTGCCGGCATGCGCCATCATCCATTGCTGCCGCCGCCGGAGGCGATGCACGCCAATCCTTTCAACTTGCTGCGTATGCCACTGCCGCCCGCGCTGGCTCAGGGTCCTGTAGTTCCTAGTGTGGCGCCGCTTTTCTCTCGGCCCCACCCCGATCACTACCGCATGGAACAGCTAGTTTCAGAACAGTTCCGTCATCATGGCTTCAATCTGGCTGCGGCTGCAGTTGCCGCTGCCAACACGCTCGCTGGACCACACGCCGCCGCCCAGTTCAACAGCAGCAATGCAAACAACGGCAACAGCGCTGTCGTTAATGCCGTCAACAACGTTGTCACCGTCAACGTTCCTACGCTTAGTAACACCGCGCTCATCGGTGGCGCCGGCGCTGATCAGCGTCCGCCGTCGAACAACAGCAGCCACCGCGGCTCAGTCCCACCAGCCGCACTGCCACCACCGTCGCTGTCATCGCAACAGCAGCAACAGCAGAATGCCGCAGCTGCAGCGGTCGCTGCCGTTAGCCAGCAACAGACTGCACTAAATCTCGAACCACAGATGGATTTTTATTCGCAGCGATTGCGTCAGCTTGCGGGTACAACAAGCCCTGGAGCTGGAAACATTGTTAACTCGAGCTCGCCGAGTCCACGACAAAAGCAATCGCCGCATTTCGCGAGCCCATCGCCCTCACAACTACCTCCTACACCGGTCACAAACAACAGCACCCAGCGTCCGCAATCGCTGACGCCACCCGAAAAGAGCGACCTCGGTGGTGCGGAGAACGGCGCCCTCAACTCTACGCCCCGCTCCGCATCGACGCCACCATCGAAGCCAGGTAGCCAAGATGGCTCTGCAGGAGCTGCCACTTTTTATGCGTGCAGCTACTGTGACAAGAAGTTCCGCTTCGAGAACAATCTGATAATACACCAGCGGACGCACACTGGCGAAAAGCCATACAAGTGCACCGCTTGCGACTTTGAGTGCTCGCACATAAACAAACTGATGAAGCACATGCGTGTGCACCGCAGTCCCGAAGATGGTGTTAGCAATGCCGACTCTGTTGAATCCAACGACGGCGATGGAGATGAGTCTGAACCAGAGCCCGAGGATGACATTGCCGAGGAGGATGGCATGGACGAAGATGATGATGAAGATGTGGAAGATGGCGATGATGTAGACTATGAGGCCGAGGATCTCAGCGTTAGCAATCGTATTGAGGGCAAGAGTCAGAGTCCGAAGACTAGCTCCGGTTCTGGCGGTGCCACTTCACTTGTTGGCGAGCTGATGGACAAGTTCGGTCTCTCTAATATCGCACAATATTCTGAAGCTTACAAGCAGGCACTTCAAGAGTCCGGCAGTCTTAAGCATCTTGCCAGCAAAGAGGCCGCCGCAGTTGCCGCTTCTATTTCCGGCGGCGACAACAACTCAACACGTTCGCCACTGCCGCAGATTGGGGATAAGCTGAATGGCTTGCCTGTTGCAGCGCTCCGTCTTCGCGATGAGTTTGCCAAAAACATGTTCCCACAACCACCGCCACAGGATACGCCTCAGGTCCCCCTCTTTAACCCATTCCAAAATCCATTTGAGCTTTCAAAACGTATGAAAATGGATGGAAATGACTGGTGGAATATGTCGGCCTTGCATCGCAATGAGTCGCTTTTTGAAAATCTTAAGCTGAAGCCACTTGGTCTTGGCAGCGCCAATTCACTGCTCCAGAATCCTATGATGAAGAAGGAAAGTCGCCAGCGTAATGACACCTGTGAATTCTGTGGAAAGGTATTCAAGAACTGCTCCAACCTGACAGTGCACCGACGCAGTCACACCGGCGAGAAACCCTACAAGTGCGAACTCTGCTCGTACGCATGTGCTCAAAGCTCAAAACTGACGCGTCATATGAAGACCCACGGCCGAACCGGCAAAGATGTTTACCGGTGCCGTTTCTGTGACATGCCCTTCAGCGTGCCCTCAACGCTTGAGAAGCACATGCGCAAATGTGTTGTCAATCAGGGTAAGGCAGCCGCTGCAGCCGCGAACGCGGCTAATGCCGTTGCTGCCGCTCAAGCGGCTGCTGCAGCACAGCAATTGCAGGCCCAACTGCCAACACAGCAACTGTCGCCACCCTGCTCACTAGCCTCATTCCCACCCCAGTTCGCCGGCATGGCTGGTAACAATCTTTCGCTGCCGAGCAGCGTCAGCGGCGACAACGATTCGAATGCGTCCTCCAGCCTACCATCGCATCCAATTTCACTTAAGGAAGAGGCATGACTCTTTAGTAGTTGGAGCAATAGCAGTGGCAGTGGCGGCGGCGTTGGAGCAAGTGGCTTGATCAATAATGGCAACGGCGCTGGCGCCGGCAATGCGTCACCGGCCTTGCCACCACCCCAAGCGCAACATCGCCACCCGCATTCGCATTCGCATTATCATCATCATCCACACTCGCATTTGCATCCGCATCAGTACCACCACCATCATCCTCACATTCACCACCAACAAGGACAACAGCAGCAGCAACAAACGCTCACACATCCACAGCACCAAGCGCATCCGCTGGCGCCCCATTCGCATCAGCTGATCTCGGCTCGCAGTCGTGTCATGTCGCGCATCTTTTGAAGCCAGTGCCACCTTAATGAGCAATACCGCGAAGCTCGTTGACTCTGTAGCAAGTAATTTCGGATATTTATTGGTGGTGTTTCGCTCACAAAACACCCTCTACCACTCAAATCTCGTTGTAGGCTCTTTGTATATATGTATTTGCGTCATCCTGTATATATGTATTCCCTTTGTTTACCCGTTCGATCATCCGATTCTCCTTCGTTCCGTTTTGTCAAGGACGCGCCTGTCAATCGTCGCGTGTAGTTGTAGTAGTTGTAACTGTAACTGTAGTAGTTTGTAGATGTCCGCATTCGATTAGTATCTTTTAAAAAGATATTTTATTATCAGCCATGCCCCTGCCGCTCGACAAACGCCCACCGCTCGCCCAACATACTGGTCAATCGTGCAACGACAGCCGGTGGATCGGTAGCGTTAGAGGCACCGTTGCGCGCCAAACCGCTCATGGGCTGAACTCAAAAACGACCAGAGGCATTTAAAACCAAAGCAATAACCGTTATTTAATATAAGTTAATTATTATCACTTTTTTTTTCTCTGCGCCTTTTTTAATACAATTCAGCCTCAACGCGTTTGTTCAAACAAGGATTTCACCAATTTGTCAGAACTTGATCCAGTGTTTTTTATCTCTAAGAATTTTGTAAAAAAATATTTCAAAGTAATCATTATTAAATCATATTTTAACTGCGCATGTGAAGAAAAATAACTAAAACTAAAAAAAAAATAAAAAAAAGACAAACTAAAAAATTTAAAAAATTATACAAATTTATTTTTAAGCAACGATTTTTTTTTTTTTTTGTTATATTAAAATAGAAAATCGATATATTAAATATATTTATTAAAGTTGTAAAAAAATCAATGGATATGACACACACATAAATATCATGAATAATTCTTCTTTAGAGAATATTTAAAGTAATTTAAATGGTAAAATTTTTTTTTTTTTCATAAATATAATGAATATTTTTTTTTTAAACGTAAAATAGAATTAAGCAATAAAATAATAAAAAAAAGAATCAACAAAATAAACTAATAATTGTAAACAGAAACAAGCAACTGAAATTTGTACGTATAACTTAAATAAAACAGCAAACATGAAATTAAGCAATTATTTAATTAATAATTTAAAGGAAACCCAACAACAAAACATCAACAAAAACTAGATTTAGAAGACTGACGATTTGTGTTTTGTTCGATTTGTAAAATTCTTTAAAGATTTTTTTACTGTTGGCCTTTCGTTAATTTTTGATTAAGTGTTTTTTTTTTCAAATGTTGGTTAATTAAATTCAAGTGGAACTTTGTTTTTAGCTGAAAAGTGAAAATTGGTGGAAGTTATGTCGAAAGTAATCGTTCTTTATAATTAAATAAATAAATATATATTTTTTATATTATATACACAAAAACACTGCAATTATTATGTAATCGGTTTGAAACAGAACAATTCTGGTGATTCAACTTTAATTCATTTGGTATCTGAGACGTGAATCCAATCCGAACCGCTTGAACTTCACAAAAGTCTTGCGAGCGACAGAATACAGAGTAATTTCAGTGATTTTGTCACTGCAAGATTAATTGATAATTGGCTTTTTTTTATGTTTTTTTTTTTTTTTTTTTTTGTGTAATATACAATTTTTGTTGTGTAAAAAGTTATTTAATGAATTAATTTATGATATAAAATGAAATGTCCAAACTATTTATAAAAACAAAATCTATACTTAAAATTATAATATTTATAAAATTTATAAAATACAAAAAAAAAAAAACATGCCACAATCATCAAAAATTAATTTCTATATTAAAAGTTTGTTTCGATTTTTTTTTATTCTAGTTTTAATTGGCACAAATTAAACGGACTCCGCGAAATTAGATAAATTGCATGTTTAAAATAAAAAAAGGAATGAAAAAAAGAAACAATTTATCTTCCATCAAAATTATTTATAGTAAATATTAAACAAGTTAGTTATTTACACTTACTATGAAACATGTTGTAAATTAACGTACTATATCAAAAATTAAAAAAAAAAATTAATAATGATAATAATAAAAAAAAAATAAAAGAAGAGGAGAAAGAACAACAAATTAAATCGAAATTGGAAAGATAAAAAAATAAAAAAATAAGGCATATATTAAATAATAACAAAACAAAACGACACAAAATCTTAAAGCGAAAGCTAAAAAAGACAAACCTAAAATATTTTTCAAGTGTGTGTAATTTTTTTTTAATAATAATAAATATTAATGCTAAAAATAGTTGTCTGTGTTAAAGATAAAAGAAATAAAAACGAAAAAATTTAAAATCACAAAAACCACAAAATATTTTTTTACTTTTAAGTTAAGAATTGACGAAACAAGTACAATCGATTATACTAGAGGAGAAAATCAAAATGGGAAGTGCTTTTACTTGCACACGTTCTGTTCAGCAATACATCTTGAGCATGGATCGAGAATCAATCATGATTCAATCATGATTCTCGATATATCTTAATTGGATTTACTTTAAGTTAATGATTCGATCGAGCAGAAACGATACAATATTTACAACAATACCAGAACATAGCGCTGTCTGCGTATCTAAACAAATAGCTACTGATATTCACGGGATTTGCGTTTAAATACACATTCACCACTCAATTTCTAGATTGGTAAGTCGTATGTATCCATCGCGTTTGTAGACACGTTTGTCTATTAATGTACGGCAGAACAGACTCGGTCATGAAAATCGAACTAAGCGAAAGATTTCAAATATAATATGTTTCATACATCTGCAGTTGACAACTTACTTTTTCTTAATTACCAAAACATTATTATCCGTATTTCGATTATACGGAATAACCCTAGTTTTAATTGATCCGGATAATCGAGTTTCTACTGTATTATTAAAATAAAAACCGTTATTAATTGACAAGTATTTGCGATCATTCATAGAAACGCTAAAAGTATGCAATTCATTTTATAATTGCTTATTCTGAATTTTGAAACGATATGAAACGGAACATTAACTATCGAAGTAATGAAAACAGTATTGCATACTTTTCAGGTAAACAGCCTTGCATACTTTTTAGGTGCAAAGGAATACACATTTGACAAAATAAAATGTTTCCACTCTTGGAAAAAAAGAGAGAAAAAGAGATGAAGCTGAAAGACATAAAACCACCCCGACTGTTTCAAGTCTATCAACTCGACGAGATAAATTATTAATGCCCAATTAAAATACTGTATGGATCACACATGTGCAGAATAGATACACACATACATTAGAAAATATATATTTTTTTTATGAAGAAAATATACAAATATCATGGCATCAGAGCAAATCTATACTTTCACCATTAACAATTACCATAAATATTAAATGTACATATGGATGTATGTATTATGTTCCATGGAACCGCCTACTCAAATCTGCTAACGAATAACAACGAAACACAAAGGTGATGTATTTTCTTAAAGCAGTTTCTACTGCTATTGAAACAAAAGTAAAATTTAAATTCATTTTAAAGACACACAGCGAAGGAGAGAACGATAAAATCATGTTCATACAAACAAACATGCAAATTGAGCAGAACGTTCTGTTTTGGGGGAAACTAAAATGAACGAACGAACATAGACCATGCGACCCACCACTCTTTCCACCAACTATACACTGATAGAGTGAGCCGTACTGGGAAACATTCGATGCTCCAATATTCGCTTTAAGCCGCCCACCGCTTATCACCCACACAAACTGGAGCAGTTTTCATTGAACAGTCTGCATTGGGAACTGCCCGACCCAACACCCACTCAACTAAACTTCAACCGATAATGCTGACCAATACGAAAGCATTCGCATACGTCCGATTGGCGTGCGAAAAATAATTTCCGTCAGATCCAATTGTGACGCGGCACACATGACACGCCGTCGCCCTTTCTGCCGGCCAACCGACCAAATGCTCGACACAAATGTCCAATGTCCTGCATGAGTATTCTTTGAAAAGAAATGTACACGCCCGAAAATGTTCTCTCATTTCCGTTGCCCGACACACATGTGTGACCACCATACATGAAAACGAATACTGAACACTGTGTATATACATACATACACATATGCATGTGCGTGTGTATGTATGTGTGTATGCGGGTCTACGCGAAGCTGTGAGTTGTATAATGCAACAAAGATAAAATAAACACACACATACACACACACATACACACACACATACACTGACCAGTCGTGGTCACTCGTAGCTTCCGGGTAAATTTGAACAAACACAGAAAGAGTATGTGTGAGTGTGGCGTACACATATAAGTGTCACATACACACATACTCTTTTAACTATTGAAGCTATAACACAAGCATGACATGGCGTCAGCAGAGACGCTGGCTTCCCTTAACGCAGCACAGTCGACGCCGTTGTTTCTTTTTCTTGTATAAATGAATTTCAAAATTTGTGAACGCACAAAATGGTTGGATGTAACATGTTCGATACTCGCATTGTGACATGTTTTGTGTTCAACATGTTCGAAAGAAAACGACAGTCCAAGCGTACAACCGCTTTATATGTTTATATTATTCATACATACACTGTGTGTCAGCGTATATTAAGTTTGTTTGAGAGGATAACGGAGAGGAGGAGTACAAAGTATATCTTGATCAGGACGATAAGACGAATCGATATAGCTATGTCTGTCCGTCCGTCCGTCTGTCATTCCACACCAATGGTTCCCCGAAACTATAACAGCTAGAGACTTGAAATTTGAAAGATATTCTCGTGTGGTCATGGGTTACATCAAGTTTGATGGGTTTTTTTTGTTACGCCCACTGCTTCCCGCTAGAAATATAAAGATATTCGGTCATAAAATTTGAGATTGAAGGTGTTCCAGGGGGGGTTTTCAATAGGCTTACTTACTGAGTCTGCTTAGGAAATTTCAGGTTGGTGCTTCCTATAGGTTAGGAGACATACCAGTTTTAAGAAAACTAATTTTTGAGGGCAAATGAGGCGACGGGGAAAAAGTGGGGGAGCAAATTTGTAGAGTTGCGTATACTGCGTCAACCATGCTTATGTTCCTATCTCATTTCGAGTGTGAGCTACAGCCTTTTTTAAAAGTGGGCGGTGCTGATAAGGCGGGAAGGAGTGGCGTGCAAAATCGTCGAACTTGAAGTAGTGCATGACCACACGTGTCTTTCTTATAAACTTCATGTCTCTAGCTGTTATAGTTTCCGAGAACCATTGGCGAAGACAAATGGATATATATCATATATCAGCTCATCTTGTCACTCTGATCAACAATATACACATGAACTTTCTAGGGCTTTACTCCCCACCTTCGTTATATAGATTTGGTCTGAAACAAACTTAATATATCCTGACACACATTGTTACTATTGAGTGTGTATAATAAGACAATTAGGAGTGCACCATTTACTGAAAATAATGTTGAAATTATTGTTTTTTAAAGGAGGCTCTCCGTCATCTCTGACAGATAAATTAACATATCAAATAATTTTGATGTTAGTATTGCAACATACATATATTTATACCCTGTACACATACTGTGTATCGGGCAATATTGTGTTTGTTTGAGCGATATGTATGTAACGCACAGAAGGAGGGCAGGGGGGGCCCTATAAAGGACATACATTCTTCATACCTCAATTTTCCCCCCTCCCCTTCATTACCACTCACCCAGTTGTTTTCTATAAATTGCTATATCTCCAAAACTATTGAAGGTACGAACATTAAATTTCAAATTCCCCACTACTTGATAGTTACCCCTCCAAGACCAACAAACTCAATTTTTTCATAAATTCCACATTTTTTGACGGATTTCAGTGATATATTTAACCCAATTTGACTAGGCGAATCAAACAACTTGAATTAAACTGTATACTTAAATATATAAATTTTTACTTGTATACTTAATACTTATATATGTATATAAATTAATAAGTGAGAAACAAAAGTTTATCAAAAACAATTTTAATCAATATGTATCAAAGGAAAACTTTTGTAAATAAAACCAGTAAGGGAGCTATGTTTTTAACTTTGCTGAAACTTATATACTCTTTCAAGCATTTGCGCAATTATTCTTATTGGAAAATCCGTCTTAGCGGTGCGCGGCCTTATGACCGATTTGGAATATGGATGTATAAATACGCGTAATTGCAAAGTTTTATTTGTCTTTATTTAAGAACAAAAAAGTTTTTCCGAATTTTTGACCGATTGTTCCTATGACAGCTATATGCTATAGTCACCCGATCTTCACCAATCTAACACACCAATCTGCGAATACGTTCGTATACGGGTTGGTATATCCAAAAACAAAGAAAAAACCTATTTTTTTCCTTACAAAAATTATTAAAAAAAAAACAGTAAGGATTGGAGTCGACAGTAATCGACTTCGACACAAACTGTGTATCAGGGTATATCAAGTTTGTTGGAGACGGTTTGTATAAATTGTATTATTCAAATTTGGAAGATAGACTAGTGTGGTCGAACACTAGATCAAGTTTGAAGGAATTTTTGCCACGCCCATTCCTTCCCGCTCATCGAGCACAACCAAAGGAATTTTTTTCTTAAAATTGCTGTACCTCCTAAAGTATAAAAAATACAATGCCGAAATTTTGTATGCAAACCTTTTAAAACTGCATACAACAAACTACCACTTTTCCCGCAAAGACCAACAAACTAAAATTTTGCAGCAATGCCTTGTAACAAAATCCGTACTAAAGCATTTCATATGTATCAATTTTCAATCTTTTTGACCAATTGATTCGAGAGCTACAACGTTTTACTATTTTTGCTATATGTTTCAAGAAGATTTCAGCCCTCTATCTGCCAAAACAAAAAACTTTTCCATATAACGATTCGAATTTGTTTTTCTTCTTCATTTCGTATGGGAGCTACCAGTTCCAGTAATCCGATATGGCCGGTTCCGACGAATGATTCATCGTAATAAATTCTGTGACTCTTTGCAAAATTTCGGCTCGATAGCTTCAAAACTGAGGGACTAGTTTGCATACATACAGATAGACAGACAGACAGACGGTAATGGCTAAATCAACTCGTCTTGTCATCCTGATAATGAATATATATACTTTATATAGACGGACATGAATATTTCGATCTGTTACAAACTCCGTGACAAAGTTACAATACTATTCACTATTCACGTGGAGAGTATAAATACCCGGTAAGTGAGCTATTTTGTGAATTGCTGAAACTTATATACTCTTGCAAGCATTTTCTCAATTATTCTTATTGGAAAACCCGTCTTATAGTTTTTCCAATAAGAATGGTTTAAATTTGAAAAGATAAAGGGGCGTAGAACCGCCTATTTTATAATTTTTCTTGTCGGCTGACAGAGAAATCACATTTTTAAGTTTTTCTCTATATGGACGGTGCCACGCCCTTAAGTCCGATTCTTTTCAAACTTTGGAATATGGGCAAGAATGTTAAAAAACTATTAATTGCGTAGTTCCATCAGTTTATATTTAAGAACAAAAAAGTTTTTCTAACAAAAACCTCATTTTGTACCTATTGTTCCTATGGGAGCTATATGCTATAGTTGTTCGATCATCACCAAACTTTCAGTGTGTCTTAATTGATGTCCAAGATGCTTTTGTGCAAAATTTCGAGTTTGTATCTCCAAAAACAAAGCCAAAACCAAATTTTCGACCAATCATTCCTATGGCAGCTATATTATATAGTGGTCCGATTCAAATAGTTCTGAGATATACAATACCTGGACATATACAAAAAACTTCTACGCTTAAATTTTTTCGATATCTTTAAAACTCTAGGAGGAGTTTGCACTGAAACAGACAGACGGACATGGCTAAAAATATGATGATTTCGACGTCAAAATAACTTGAGTAACCTTTAGTTTATTCATAACAATGGAAATTGTTTTCTTATTTTGAACTTTATTGAAAATTTTTCCTCTAAATTTTTTTTTTCTTTAAACTCTGGTCCCGACTACACATACTTTATACGTATTTACATGCAAAGTTGAACCCCGACTTACGCGAATTCGACTTACGCGGCCATCGCTCGGTCCCACTTATCGCGTGTGTCCGGGGTATTACTGTACCCTTGTACCATAAGGTACAGGGTATAAATATGCTTTACCATCGCTGATACTGATAGTGAAGGAAAACAGTGAAGGAAAACAGTGAAGGAAAAGGAAAGTTGAAAATGCTTGCTCTGCCAATAATTACGTGTGGCACTGTGTATATAAAGAATTTGTTCGAGAATAAATCCTTGAACTTGATTTCTTTGGAAATTCCAGTTCGATGTAAGAAAATGTAAATGCTAAAATGAGAACGATCAGGACGACAAAATAAAACCAGTAAGGATTTGAGTCGACAGTACTCGACTCCGACATACCCTGTACCTTCAATTAGTAACGTCTGTTGTAGGGCGTTGCCCCGCCCACTTTTTAATCGAAACAGATTTCCTTTCCATTCAATATCATACATACTAATTTTTGCTCTTCTAGACCAATTCTTTACAGAGATATAACGGTTTCCAATTTTGGCTATATGTGGGCGGGGTTACGCCCATTTTATATTTGAATCTAACTATACTCCATCCCAATAGCATACATGCAAAGTTTCATTCTTGTAGGTTGTATGGTTCTCGAGATATGAGCGTTTGAAATTTTTACTATATAGGGGCGTGGTCACGCCCATTTTTTTGTTTTTTCTTCTTGAGGTTTGAGTGAGCTATATACACACCAAATTTGGTGTTCCTATCACAAAAGACAACGCAGAAAATACGAATTTTGTATGTTTTTTCCCGAGGTAGCTTCAGTTATTTGCCCCTCACCCCTAAACTAACTCAAAAAGGGGGAAGACAAAATAAACTTGATCTGCGTAATGAATCACAGAATCGAACTGCGAAGAGCTTTTGGGCCTATCTATTATAGTTTCCGAGATCGACGCGTTCATACAGACAGACGGACAGACGGACAGACGGACGGACGGACAGACGGACATGGCTAAATCGACTTCTCTTTCGATACTGATCAAGAATATATATACTTTGTATAGTCGGAGATGTCTCCTTTAAGGTGTTACATACATTGTCGACGTGCACAAAACTAATATACCCTTGTACCATAAGGTACAGGGTATAATAAAAAAGAGAAAATATTTGTTATATTGATTGAATTGTAATGATATATTTCAGTTGAAATCGTTATTCGGAAATGGACAATGTACAAAATTTCTGTGTAGAATAAATTTTACCATGCTCATCTCAATAAATAACAAAATTCAAATGTGTGCGGAACGAACTTTCGACGGCTGATTTTATTTGAACGTGTTATAGCGTAGCCAAGATAAGTTCGATGTAAGGTGTAAAAATAATTTTTAAAAATACGATGTATGTGTATGGGGCTGAGGGGTATGAAAGACTATTCATGAAACCCATTTCTGTTTGCGAACTAAGTTCGTTCTTTGCTTCGATGAGCTTGGCAACCATTGCGCATTTCATTCATTTACAAAGATCAACGTTTTCATTAAACTTATAACTTCAGCATGCAGAAAGACTCAGAATAAATGCGTTAAGGTTTTGTTCACGCTCTCACAGCTCGTGAGCATTGTATTATGTCCGTGTGTGTAAATGTGTTTCAGTATGTGTATGTTTGTGTGAGCATGTCTATTTTAGGGTGAAACTTGTGCTTTCGCTGCTACTTACTGATTCTTTTCTGATGATAAATTAATTTATTATGTACGAATTGAAGGGCTATTTGAGCGCTACCCAACGTAGGTATATGCAAGTCGCTTCGTCGCTTGTCTTTCAACCCCATTAAACGAAACATGAAGAAATGAAACAGCAACAACAACAACAATCATAAACAACACCATCTGACCACTCGAGAATTACTATAAAGCGGTGGGTGGATTTGAAGCGAAACCCAAATTGAAGTCGGGTGAGTTGGTGCGATGCTTTAATTGAAACCATTTCAAAATGAGGCATAAAACTCAAATGGCGACGACCAACCGACCGAGACTCAAAGAATGCTGAATGAGCTTCAGTAAAACAACAGACACATGTTTGGACACACATATACACAGGCACACATACATGGGTTGTGCATTTATTCAAATATGGCGTCCAGGAAGCTTACAATAATTGTTAACGAACAAGAGACAACCGAGAACGACATACGCAACTACAAAGCGAATCTTCTTCAGTTACGAGTGGATACTCACTCAGACATACAGACATTATTCAAACATACATTGTACGTATGTACGTATGTATGTTTGTGTGGAATCGTGTGATATACCAGAGAAGTCAGGTTGCAAAGTACATCGTAACGTCTCTAAATTATAAGAGGAGCGAGAATGTGTGGCTTGGAGTCATTGGTGGTCTTTCTACAACTCACAGGAAGACATCAATTCACGTAGACTAATACTCACACGCGTGTAATTCACATACAGACTCGTGGTTACCTAAATTACAGGCAGTCTTCTTCAACCAGGGACGTATGAGCCAAAGTCGAGTTGGGCTGATAAAAATATCTCCAATGTGAAAAGAGTATCATAACTTTGTCATATAGTTAGCAAAGCACGAAATTTAAGAACTCCGACCTTATAATATGTATAAGGCCCTATTTGCCGTAAAGGAACAAATTAATGTCGTTTGTCAGGCCTTCTGACTGACCCCTGACAAAATTAACTTAGGGAAAGTACATTTTATCTGAACATTTCTAGAAGTATGAACAAAATGTAAGTGGACAATGGCAGACGAATATTTTTTTCACTTCATTGTTTAGTTATCTATACAATGTTGAAATCTGTAACTCTTTAATTGATATTAACCAATGATTTTTATACTCTTGCAAGAGTATATTAACTTTGTCGTGAAGTTTGCAACGCAGAGAAGGAGACATATCCGACTATATAAAGTATATATATTCTTGATCAGCACGACAAGACGAGTTCATATAGCCATGTCCGTCTGTCCGTATGTATGGACGCCTAGATCTCGGAAACTATAACAGATAGCATGTCGATTCTGTCATTTCTTAAGCAGATCAAGTTTAGTTTGTTTTTCCCATTTTTGACTTAGTTTGGGGGTGAGGGGCAAATGACTGGAGCAACCTCGGGAAAAAATTTGCAAAGGTTGTATTATCTCGGTTATCTTTTGTGAAAGGATCACCAAATTTGGAATGTATATTGCTGAAACGAGTCCCAAGAAGATACAACAAAAAAATGGGCGTAGCCACGCCCCTATATAATACAAATTTAAAACGCCTAAAACCTACAAGAATGAAATTGGGATTGAATATAACATGATTCAATTACAAAATGGGCGTTGCCATGCCCATGTATAAAAAACGTTGTATCTCTAGAACCAATTGGTCTAAAAGTGGTATGTGTGATATTAAATGGAAATGAAATCTATTTTGATTAAAATGTGGGCGGGGCCACGCCTTTAAACAGACGTTGCTAATTGTAGGTACAGGGTATATCGAAGTCGATTACTGTCGACTCCAATCATTACTGGCTTGAGTTTCAATTTTTTAAAGTTATCTTTAAGAAGACTTTAAGTTTTTTTCCTCCATTTGAAATTTGTATAAACATGTGAAATGTAGCACTTTTACAAAGTATTCGACTGCTGAGAAAGTATCTTCATGATCAAAAATCAGGATTTGCGTTTTTTTTAAGATTTCCATTGCTAATCAAATATTAAAACATTTATCCAAACACTAACATTTCCAACAAACATGCAGAACCACCAAGCAAAAAGATAAGAACCTTTGTAGTTTGCCCCTGAACCCATTTACGTAAACAAGAAATTACCAAAAGCAAAAAAAAATTCAAAAACTTTTCTACCTCTATCATTTTTGAACAAAAACACAATTAAAGTAAAAATAAAATGAATACCATTGCTATGGTTCCGTAAAGTTTCAGCTTTACATTCAAGGTGTGAGCGTTCTTAAGGAGCAGGCGGAGGAGCTGAGGCATGCGTGTGCATATGTGACGACGTTACTCAAGATTCGGGATGGTGAATGAAACACTAAAACGAAAAGAAAGTCAAAGAACAAATTCCTACCTTCTGACACACGCTCGCATTCAGACTTATACACTGAGAGCAGTTATAACAACAGCAACAACAACAAAAACAACGACAACAACTTCACCAATAAACACAAATACATTGTAAGACTCAAGCCCCGCCGTAGAACAATCCTGAAATGGACGTGTGCGGGTGTAAGAGTGTATGTGACTATATGTGTGTGTGAGTGCAACCATTTTTGTTGTATTCTGACGGTGGATATCGTGCTCCAGAGACCAAACGGAAACTTAAGCCTTTCTTTTGTGCACACGCTAAGGACCCTCATACTGTCACTGTCCATGCACAAGAGCGTAAAAGAGAACAAGAAGCGCCACTGCATGAAAATGCCCTTGTGAGGGGATGCCGATGATTCCCCGCTCACTTATCCCTCCAATCGTCCAACCGTGCGAGTGTCTGTGCTTTTGGCTGCATGCATGCGTATCCTGGTTTTGTATAACGCGGTATTGTAATAGTGTCCTTAGATTGTCTCTTCTTCACACGTGTGCACCAACATAGACCAGAGTTGAAGCCTAAATTCAAGCAAAGTATGAGCTCGGCCTCATTGCTGTATACCCGTTCTTTACGTTCGTTAATAAGCGTTCAAATCCCAGGCTCAGTGTATTTTCCCCCTCTTCTTCCCACCATCTCTATTCTTCTTCAGTCCTTTTGCCGGTTGCTGTTGCTTATGCTGACTTGCAGCTCCAACATACGTATGCACATGGCTGCTGCTGTTGGCTCACTCTGTTGTCCAGAGCACATAAAAATGGAAAATAATGAACAAAAGAATCATTAAGCCGGTGGAATGTTCATGTATGTAGGTGTATTTGCTTACTTAAGGCATCACTCCAACTTGGTTCAGTACAGAGCTATCTTTTGGTCCTTTTTCGCCTCAGTCTTCGTCATCCATCCCATTTATATTCTGTGTAACTTGAGCGTGCGCAACAACGAAAAATTCATCGTGGACACAAAATATGACACGAAAAAGAAAGCGAGAATAGGAGGCGCGCTCATGCCGCATTAGTGCATGGAAAGGTCGTCCGGTGGCTGGTGTCTAGCATTCAATGACTTCTCTAAAACTTTTTGTGGCATTTTGTTGTCGTTGCGTTTATTCCCATTTTACTTTTCAGTTCCAATACTTTTTTGTTTTGTTGGTTGCTGTCGTTTTGCTTTTTTTTCGTGTAAGTATAACTTTTTTTCTGTCAATGTTTTTTGGTTATTGTTGCAATACCAAGCTCAATGTGTATTGCACAATTGCAGCAGAAATATGTATAAACAGAGACGCGAACGTCACCAAGACAATTCTTTCAGCTTTATTATAGACAATTAAATTTTTGTGTGCGATATGTGCAATTCATTCTTTACTTATGTTGATTAGAGAAACAAATTTTCCTCTCTAGTTACTGTAGATTGAAGATCAAAACTTTAAATGATTATAGATTAACCTTTATATACATATATATCATATACAATAACATAAACAAATCTGTTTGGGTATATCAACATTTTTTCAATATCCGACTATACAAAGTATATATGAATATTCTTGATCGGGATGATAAGACGAGTTGATATAGCGGCATCCATCTGTCCGTCTGTATATATACTCCTACAGTTTTGAAGTTATCGAGCTGAAATTTTGACGAGAGTCTTCTTTTTTGTGCGATCAACTTATTTGTCGGTACCGGCATGATCGAACCTCTGTAACTGGTAGCCTCCTTACCAACAGAAGAAGAACCAGTAAGGACGCATATTTCAGCAAGGCTGAAGCTTATTTACTCTTCACTCCATTTCTTGTGCCACGCCCATAAGAAATTATTATAAATTCTTAATATCCAAATCCATACAGTCAACATTTCTTCGTATCATGGTTCTCCTATCCGGCGAGGCGATAAGTCATAACAATGGGGGCTTCTATCCATTGTATTCAATTCTATCCTTTTAAATAAAGGAAGTCACAATATCCCAAAGCCATTGCGCATACTTGAAGGTACAGACAATTTAAATAGGAGCAATCTCGACTGCAGGTTTTCCATTGTTCTTATTTTTATACCCTATACACACTGTGTATCGGGGTATACTAAGTTTGTTTGAGAGTAAAGGAACCTTCTAAAGTCTATATATTCTTGATTAGGACGACAAGACGAATTAGTAACCATGGTGACCATTCGTCCGTCATCATCAATGATTCTCGGAAGCTATAAGAGCTAGAGACTTGAAATTTGGAAGATAGGCTCATGTGGTCAAACGCTAGATCAAGTTGGAAGGATTTTTTGGCACACCGACAGATGTGACAGAAACGTACAATTCGGATGGTAGATGCAAAATACACAGTTCTAAAAAATGACGTATCCCAATTTTTCCCTCTTCTCCCTCAAAATATAGTTTTAGTATATTTTGTGTGCAGGGTATTACATTGTCGAGTATACCCGACTACACCGCCCTTACTGGCTTAGTTTTAACAATGATAGCAAAATAAGGGAATTATAAAAAAGATGCCTAGTGTTTTTTTTTTTTATTTAATTAAATAAAATGAACCCAACATAAATTTTCATCAAAAAGCATTTGGACATGATCTCTGTCGGACAGTGTTTAAGGTAATCGTGGCCTAAATTAAAATCCTTTTCTATGCGCCCTAAGCCAGTCACAATTGCCAACCGACGATTTGACTCGGGACAACTTGCAGTCCCGAACATGTTTCTATTTTTATGTCGGGCACAAACAGTTACACGGCGCATTCAACAAATTTGCTAGCATGTAGAAATTACTTCACGTAATTATGGCTGTTTGTACACATGGAAAAGTTGACAATTGAACGTGCGAGTGCAACCGGTGCCCGACGACCGACGACGAGAATAGAATAGAAAACGCCCGCGAGGTCAAGACAAACCGAAGTCTAAGGATATGCCGTTAAGTTGACAACCCTTAATTGCCCAAACAGAACCATTAAAATCTGTCTACTCATCTATTCATCACACACCCCCAACGTTTATTGTCCCTCCAGTCTTCACAGTTCGTCTGTCAAGTGAAAACTCCTTTAATGTAATAATTAAATTCTGACACATACTCGACATTTGCCCCCGCATGAGACGGTGACAATTTGCTCTTTTATAAGTTTAGTAACATTTGAATATATTTTAATAAGCCGCCGCGCACATTTGTGTAATGAGAACAACGAAATTATAAAGCCTTTTGGCTTAAGAATGCCTTCAACTTGACTTGCCTACACCTCAAAGTGAATTTGTAGCTAATAAAGTAACTCTCAAGAATTCACAGCTGATCATATTGTTTTTATCATAAAAATATTCAACTGTGGTTAGTTTATTTGTTTGGACAAATTGCCAGGCATAAAAAGTAATTAACATGATCTCTAAACAAGAATTTTCCATTTTGAGGCGCTTGTAGGTAGAAAATCTTTCAAATACATTGATTTTAAAAATCGCTCAACGTTTTGATATGTTCTTTGGATTTCTATTCTCAACGATAAAATCGTGCTCGTTACTTTCTGTGTGTATTTCGTCATTTTGCTAGATCTTTTTAAGTCATACTGACCCTAAGAACTGAAGGTTAATGGATCAAGATAAGTGTTTACATGATCATGATTTGCATGATGTCACCAAGACATTGGCTCTTTACTTCTACGTAATATCTTCTGAGCGATTCTCATTTACGGGTAACAAGCTACAGAATTATGAAAGCCCTCTGGTCTGGTAAGAGTTATTCCCAACTCATTAGTTGGGCAGGACACTTTATGGGAGTATCAGGATGTGAGTGGCTTCGAATACAATCTAGCTGAAAATTTTCGTTGAGTATAAGTTCAGAAACGTCTAGTTTCATTTTAGCCACGATCCACAACATGAATAAATGGTTCTCATGAATACAATTACAACGGTGGTTGAAGTTTGATTCGATCCATATGCATACTCGATCAACGCGTTTTTAAGCTCTTCCGGAGGTATTTGCCATGTTTTACAATTAGAATCGATTTTATTCTCAGATCGATCGAATTTTCACTCTACTGAGTAAGAGATATCAAAATATTTATTGTTCAAAACATCGCCCAAAAAATGTGGAATTAACGAATATTTTAAGTTTGTTGGTCTTCGAGGGGTCTTTGTGGTATGCAGTTTTAAATTAAAAAAAAGAAAGATGTATATTATTTATTCTATTATATTATCTAAGTAAATTACTAACATAACAGCCAATTTTTATAATAAATTTTTTTTAAATAAACAAATAAACAAAAGACTCTCTGCTTGTATTCTCTATATGGTCTGATATGTCCCCTTCTGGGTGATACAAACTTCCGGACAAAATTGTGATACTATTCACTGCATGAAGAGCATAAGAAACAAATTTTTAAAATTTTTTGTTTCTTAATTTTAAAATATAAAGAAACTGAAAACGAAGCAATAAATTTTACAAAAACAACAAAACACAATTTAAATTTCAATAAAAATGACGCTCGGGCTGAAATTATCTGGGTATTCATTTTTTATGCGTATGGTAAGTGTAAGCTTGTGTTCGTGTATATAGTATATGTATTTGTTCCTGTGGTTCTGAACATTCATATATGTGAGTGTATGTGTCCGTGGGCGGCGAGTATAAACCTAGACAAATAAAACACTTTCTAAAATTTGACTTTAGGCAAAACCGCATTCATTACTCTTAGCTGAACCCTTCAAGGAATTTTCCGTTTTTAATCTTATTTGAAAAGTCCTTTCTAAACGAGGATTTTTCAAATGTGTGCATATGTTTGTGTGTGTTTGTGCGTGTGTGAGTATATATGTGAATTTATATCTGCTTATGTGTGTCGTTTTAAGTGTTTGTTTGGCTGTTATGTGCAAGTGTGACTGTGAGACTGTGTGTGCAACTTACGGTGTAAATATGAGTATTGGTCTAAGTTGGCTAGTGCCAGATTGAAAAATAAGTTTTGGTCGAAGGATTTCGGCAGTTTGGGATTGAGGCCGGCAGCCGAAGGCATCTGACTGGTGGTTAGTATATGGTTGGGGTTGACGCAGTAAGACCGGTAAAATGCTGAGAAGTTTGTTTACCAGCTCGTTCGTTAGTTAGTGCAAGCCGACGCCAAGTCATGCTTTGGCAATCGGGCCGACGCAGAGATGAGAGGCGGTAGCGGCGGTTATTTGAGGCGTCTACTAATATGTTATAAGAGAGCTGAGCGTATTGACGACCACTGTGCAAGGTCTGAGGCTGCAGACCGCAGACCTGAGCCTCGAGCTGAGCTGGGTAAATATTTGTGGTTTCTGAAAAGATACTTCTGTCTGTGCGTAAATTCAAAAAGGCAAATTGGTAACTGACAGTGTCGCCACCGTCTTTGGTTGGCTCCCTTGTGTGTTCTTGAAAGAGTGCGTGTGTGTGTATGTATGTGTGCCGTTTGGGTGTAAAAAGACACATATTTCTTGACATTATGTCAAACACATAGACAGACAAACACACTCACCCACGTATAGAATCCGCTCACTGCCTCACCATAACATCTTAAATATAAAAAGTAAACTTGCGCCCCGATAAACTTCAACCATATTGAAAATGTCCACAGCTTCCAAGTCAAATTATAACGCCAATCTTACCCAATCCATTCACTTATGGTGTTTATACAAAGATTGTGACCAAATAAATTGATTAATCCTTAGCTAATAAATGAAGGGACATTAAAAAGCTGTGAACGGAGCGTAAACCTTATTTTTTGATTCGCCAGAAGTGTTGAAGGCAACAAAAAGGGTTGCAGTAAACACACCCTTCTCCCTGTTTGTTTTTTGTTTCATTGTTGGTGTTAAAAATGTGTAGCCTTTTTGTGTGAAAACACACAAATTCGCTTCAAAGTCGCAGCATCACGGCTCAGATGAGTGAGCTTTACTCGAATGAATTTGAAATTTGGACGCTCATGATGAGGATGATGAGAGTAAGGTCGCTGATGACGATTATCTATTGTCCAGCGACTTCTTTTGCTCTTTAGTGTCATAAATTGCAGGCACAATTGTGTTGAAAGTTGTGTTTTTACAATTAACCTCTGGCAGCCTCCTAAACGGGTACAGGTCACCGGCGCATTTCTCGTCGGCTGGTCTGATCTTTCGTTGATGCTGTGACCGCTGCTGCTGACATTTAGCACTTTGAAATTGGCACAAACAGGCGATTTTGGGTTTGGTTTGTTGTGTTGTGCTTAGCTTACTTCATTTGTGTTCTGTTGAGTTCAGTGGAATTGAGTTGGGATGCTGTGTGGCCGCAGGCAAACCCGTTTTTGGCGCATCAACACGTAACAGATATTTTGTGACATTTTCGTGTTAAATAGTTGACCTCTTCTCATGCGATGACAATTCCATCGTTTCAGCGATTTGACATGCTGAAGTGAATGAAGTTGTCATCCACATCAAAACAGGATTAAGACTTTGATTTAATAATCCCATCTTTATTATTATTAATTAAAAGAATATAATGCGAAACCATCGCAGCATTCGGAGGGTTTTTTCAGCCAATTTTTAGAAATGAAAAAAAAAAAAACAGTAAGGACGCTATCTTGTATTGTATACTCCTACTTCCCCTCAAAGACCAACAATCAAAAATTGTTCGTAAATTCCACATTTTTGACCGATTTTCTTGATATTTTGAACAATATTTATTTATTACACTGTCGAGTATACTCGACTGTAGGTCCTTACTGCTTTTTTTGTAGATTTGGTATGTGGCACCGTCTACCGTGTAGGCTTGTTATTATATTGTTGAGTATACCTGACTATACCGCTTTTACTAGTTTTAACCGAATTTCTCGAAATTTTGAAAAATATTAAAATGGGCAATGTCAGATGGAATCGCGGGTTCCGACAAAATAGTTAATCGCACAAAACAGGTCTTTGCGATATTTCAGCTCGATTGGCAACTGTAGCAAAAGATTATTTATGTCTTATCTATGGTATATCAACTCTTCGTGTCATGTCGATCAAGTAAATCAATACCTTATATCAGCTTTGAATTCAGTATGGATAATCTTTTCAAACAAATTATATAGGTTGTATTTATATACAATCTAAATTATAGAATAAGTTTAGATGTACGCAATGGCTGTGTAGAGTGGCAGGGGTCGTTTATGAGGAAAAATATTAAAAACATTTTGAGTCCTAGACTGCATTTACGAAACGGATTTGATATACGCCTGTTTACAATGCCTCGACCGACCACTCGCGCGCTCGTCCGGCCAGTGAAAATAACGGACAACGAACACGTACATGCCACAAGCTGCTTGCAAAGCGCGCTAAGGTCGAATAAGTAACCTTTAATCCTTGTAGACATGATTTTGCATAGAAGACTGTATGCGTGTGCATTCGTGCGTGAGTATGTGTGTCAGTGGTTGTGTGCAGAGGCGCACACACAACAAATGTCGTGTGTCTCTATAGAAGAGGTACTCCAAAGAAAAAAGACTGATCAAAGAAACATTACAGAGAGTACGCAACCTCCAAACACCCTTCTGCGTGTACGCCTCTTTCTATGAAAGTATGCTTCATATGCAATACTTTCGAACGCAGCACAATCGTTTTTGACTGATGACAACGAACAAATCGTGCTGCAAAGCTTTTTGAGAAACTCGAATAGGACAAAGCGACCGGGACAGGATGTGGAATGAGTTATGTAAGGAACCATTAGTCAAATAGAATATTACGAGCTTTGACACAATACGTGCGCGAATCTTTTTTTCCGTAAACTCGTTTTTACTTCTCAGAGCATGTTCGCTGTTGAAAAAACATTTGGTTCATCTTTCGCCTGGAGGGTCGACTGTCCGTCCAAACGAATGTCCATCCGTCCGATTGTTCGATCTTTCTGGTCGCTATAAAAGGGGTGGCAAGCGCATGCAAAACGTTTTCAAACCGGATCAATTTTGGATCGACCGAATGGCAACAAATTACTAAAGGCCAACGGAGAAGCTGACCAACCAAACGGCAGTGACGTCGGTCAAACCGGCTGGCCAGGCCATGCCATCCCTACTGTTCGCAATGTGTGTAAATATTTTGAGGCACGCGTGTGTTCCTTGCTCTCATTATGAACTTTGTATTTTTATTCGCGTTTTACGTAAGACGAACATGACACTGCGTTCTTGTAATCAACTACAATAACTTCCAATTTGCTTCGATTTCGGTTTTTTTGTGTACACGCCATGAGACGGGGGTATATTGATTTGGGGAGTCCAAGGGTTACTTCAAGTTTGACAGGATTTTTGACCCGCATCCTTCTTCCGTTCTTCCCACACCGGGTAGTAATGATGGTTTTGTAGACTCAAGAGTTTTATGCTTACAAAATGATATGCAAGAGCTTATTGTTGAGTGTAATATTCATACTAAGGGAAAAAAGTGTCATTGATGATTAGTTAGATCATCATTGACTGCTTATTTTCTCCTCAGAGACAACTTTGTTTTCCTTAAGCAAACTTCGATTGAATAAACTCTTTACTTGCTTAAGCCGAGTGATCCGTGTTATATTGTTGTAATAACACAATATTTACCATACAATTTTTCTATGAGATTCTAAATTACTTTCTTAATATTTGTGTCCTATTGAGACCTACATTACATTAAGACATTAGACAATCTACACAGAGAAAAAAATTCAAGTACATTGTACTTAAATTGACACAATTCGGTGTTGAAAGTCCGTCAAGCACAAATGTTGTCAAATCAAGTAAAATGTTCTCAATTCAAGCACTATTTTTCAGTACAAAAAATCTTGAATTGAGTAAATTTCGTTACATTTTCAGGAACAGTTCAAGCTTAATATAATACCAACAAAACTTAATCCGAGTCAATGTTGCTTTGGAAATAAGTTTACAAGAATCAAGAACCAACCTTACTTAAACTGTAATAAAAAAAAACTTATAACGAGACCTTTTCGTTCTTAAAACAAGTGAATATTGTACTGGAATCAAGAACCGACTAAACTTAAATTACATCTAAAAAGATTTTTTTGCGAGACCACGACCACTTTTTCGTTCAAGTAAGTTTACATTGTTCTTGAATCAAGGCTCAGTGGTTTTACAAACTTTTTCGGTTATTATCTCAATTTGATTGACTTTATTTTATATAAGTAATTGTTACAGTTAGTTTAATAAACATTTAAACAACATATAAATATTATAATTAAATGGTAATTGGTGATTATTTATATAATAAACAGTAAGACTTTGGCGTAGCAGGAGATTTGAACCTCTTACCTTCCGTTTCGTAGGACAACACACTAACCTCTGAGCCACAGGAAGCGACATAGGAACGTTTGATATTTCATAAATTTTATTTCTTGAAAACATTTTTGTTCCAAGAGAAACAAAAAATATTTAGCAAACAAAAAAACTCTGGTCTTTGCTGGGGTTTGAACCTCATACCGTTTGTATCATAGTTAAACATACTAAACTCTGAGCTACACCAAGCAACATAGAAACATAAGAGAGAACGAAGGTATAAGAAGAAAGCGTTGTCATTTCAAGTTTGTTTGGTTTCGGTTTAAATTTTTGTGTTCTTGTTTTGATTTCAAGTAAAAAATGAGTATGAATTGACATTTTGTAGTTGATTCAAATCCAGTTAGGTGTCGATTTCGATGTTAAGTACAAATCTTACTTATTTCGAGAACATTTAGACCAATTACAACTTAATTTGGTGTGTTGTTGATTCAAGTACAATCTGTGCTGTTCTCAGACCGGACTTTTTTTCTCTGTTTAGGCTTTCCGGTCGACGCGTCGCGACGCTAATTTAAGAAAATTCATGTGTATAATTCTTAAAAAATGAAAACTGTCTGGTTCGCTGTCTGACTTTTCTAGGTATTCGGCGTGAATTTTTTACACAAGCACATCTGCCTCCAAAATTGTCTATGTCGTTGCAGAAGTCAATTTTTGCGCGAGCCTAACAAATGTTATAGCTTGGTCAATACTAAGCGCAAATTTTCATTATACCTTGAAGTAAAGATCGGGTGTTCTAGTTATAGCATTTAAAAAAGTGTGCGGTTCTGATTGGGCAGGAAGGAGTGGGCGTGGCACAAAACCAAATCAAACTTGATCTGCTACCGAGCATCACGAGTCTACTCGCAAAATTTAAAGTCTAAAGCTCTTATAGTTTCTGAGAACCATTGGTGAGGGCGGACAGACAGACGGACGAACATGGCTCAATCAATTTCTCTTGTCATCCTTATCAAATACATTAACTTAATAGGATCCCCTCCCCTCTGCGTTACATACATGTC
Source organism: Phortica okadai (assembly GCA_034638295.1). Lineage (NCBI taxonomy): Eukaryota > Metazoa > Arthropoda > Insecta > Diptera > Drosophilidae > Phortica > Phortica okadai. Next base: position 14,990,468 of record CM067848.1, on the reverse strand, counting down.
GTTCAAACAAACACAATATACCCTGATGCACTATGTGTACATCGTATCAAAATGTTGAATTTTCCTTTTTGAATTAAAATTGACAATTTTTTTTTTTGGATTTGGTGTGTACAGCGTATTTTATTATCGAGTATATTCGACTGTAACGCCCTTGCTAGATCTGAATGGCTTCGCAATTTACATATGTACTTAGTTTGAGCGTTGATAACTTTAAAACTAAGGAATATCCAAATAATATGTTCGTGCTATTTTAGGATACATTACCAAATTATTTCTGTGTCGATATTAAGAAAAATCAGTAAGTAAACTATTTTCAGCTTCGCTGAAACTTATATACTCTTGCAAGCATTTTTTCAAGTATTCTTATTGGAAAATTTGTCTTACAGTTTTTCCAATAAGAATCATATACGTTTATAAAGATAAAAGGGCGTAGACCCGCGCCTTTTCCAATTTTTCACTTCATTTTGCTATCTTATGTCTCGTCGGTTTACAGAGAAATCAAATTTTTAAGTTTTTCTCTATATGGGCGGTGCCACGCCCTTATGTCCGATTTCTACGAAACTTTGGAATATGGTCAAGGATTCATAAAAACGCGTAACTGCAAAGTTTTATCCGTTTATATTTAAGAACAAAAAAGTTTTTCTAACAAAAACCGAATTTTTGACTGATTGTTCCTATGGGAGCTATATGCTAAATTTATCCGATCTTCACCACTTTTGCAGTGTGCTTTAATTTACGTCCAAGATGTTCTTGTACTTGAGGCGATCGCTTTAATATCAAAGAGTTTATTGAGCAAAAACCTTATTTTTAACCGATCGTTCCTATGGCAGCTATATGCTATAGTATTCCGATCAGGCTGGTTTCTACATATGAACTGCCTGCAAGGAAAAGAAAATTTTTTGCGTTTAAATTTTTTTGCTTACTTCAAAACTCTAGGAGGAGTTCGCATTGAAACAGACAGATGGACATGGCTATATGAACTCGTCTCGTCGAGCTGATCAAGACTTTATATACTTTATATAGTCGGAAATATCTCCTTCTCTGCGTTGCAAACTTCATGACAAAGTTAATATACTCTTGCAAGAGTATAAAAAGGAGATATCGAAAATTTTGTTGTAATATTTTCATCTTATTTCATCCAAATGTATCATAAAATCTGGGGGTTTTAAGTAAATTAGCAAGTCTCCCTAGAAAATTTTAGTTCCGATAACTCGAAAACTAAGCGAAATCTTGAAAACTTTTCATTTGATTTTCGCCTAACTTACTAAAAACCAGTAAGGACGCTGTCTTCAGCCTTGCTGAAGATTATATACTCTTCACGCCCTTTTTTGTGCCACGTCCATTTTTTCGATTGAATCTTATTTCTCTTTATCTTAATAGCTTATATAAAAATTTTCATTGTTTTTGCTCCTTGGGTATCGGAGATATGCAAATTGTTGATTTTGGTTTTAAATGGGTCATGCCCATTTTTTGATAAAGATCGGTGTCATGCCTCCCTAAGAACATAATTATAAAGTTTTAAGTCGATTGGTTAAGCAATAAATATGTTTTGCATACAGCGAAGTGAATCTTGGTTCTCTTTTGTATCGCATCTACCAGTTCCAAACGTCCAATTTGAATGAAACTTTCAGGCATTGTGTCGGACTATGTAAAAATACTATGTTTGACATTTCAGCCCACTAACTTCCGAAACAAAAAATTTACCATACAACGACTCAAATTTGTTTTTCTTCTTCATTTCGTATGGGGGCTACTAGTTCCAGTAATCTGATATGGCCCGTTCCGACAAATGAGTTCATTGCACAAAAAGGAAGACTGTGTGCAAAATTTCAGCTCGATATCTTCAAAACTGTGGGAGGAGATCGTATATATACAGACAGACAGACATGGCTAAATCAACTCGTCTTGTCGTCCTGATCAAGAATACATATACTTTATAAAGTCGCAACTTCATGTTTTTCTGCTTTTGACACCAGACAGCTTTGAAAAAATTGATTGACCGTATTTTGCGAGGTCTGCTTGCAAGAGTATATTAACTTTGCAACGCAGAGAAGGAGACATTTCCGACTACATAAAGTATATATATTCTTGATCAGCTCGACGAGACGAGTTCATACAGCCATATTCGTCTGTCCGTCAGTCTGTTGCGATGCGAACTCCTCCTAGAGTTTTAAGAATATCCAAAAAATATAAATGTACAAAATTGTCTTTTCTTTGCACCTAATTTGTATGTTTGTATGTATCTTTCTCGAGAAAGCTTGCAGTAAATTTAGATTTTACATCGATACCCAACTAAGTCAATTATTCAATTATTTATTATACCAGTATTTTTGGAATCATGCCAAGAACATTTAATCGTGGTCGACAATCTACTAATGCCAGGAGGCAAGTTACGGGAAGTCTGGCGAAGTGGGAGGGGTTCAGCTAGTCTTTTATAATTCTTCTTCATAAAAAGGTCATTAACCCAGAAATAACCAAGTAAAGGCATAGCCAAGTTATGTTTCAATTCTCAAACGTTTTTAGAAAATTATCGTTGTTAGTATTCAACATTTTTGTAAGTCCGATATATTACCATCTCAGTATGGGTCAGCGTGTACCAACCTCCATGACTTCTTATATTTTGTTAACCGTGGTTTTGTTAGTCACTTTCAAACTGATGTCATATATATTGACTTCAGTAAAGCTTCTGAATCAATAAACTTTCATTTGTTTTAATTGAAATTGAATCTTTTGGGTGTTCCACCGATTCTTATAAATAGGATTGAATTATATTTAACTAACAGATCTCAGCGGGTATTGTGTAGATCTGCTACATCTGAACTTGTGCAAGTAAATTCTGATGTCTCACAAGGCAGTCATTTGGCTCACTCTCATTCAATATGATCATTATCGATATCATACTTTCTGATACTTGTGTATGCTGATGATGTTAAATTGTGTCTCTCTTACAAGGAGTTTGCTTCCCCTTAAGGATATCATACTTTCTGGTACTTGTGTATGCTGATGATGTTAAATTGAGTATCTCTTACAAGAAGTCTGCTTCTTATAGTCTATTGCAGACTGATCTAAATTTTCTGCCTATATCACCGAACTTTTATTTACGTAACTAGTACGTCCCCACAATACAAAAAATAGTATTCCTCCAAAAGCTATTCATTATATTTGTTTTAGGGATTGTTTTTCTGCATAGACTGATTGTCGCATTGATTGATCCTTCGGACCTCTACAAACAAAATTATTTCAGCGTCCTACAACGCATTACCAGAAACTATTTCGCGATCACTTTTCATAGATGCACAACTAACTGTGCCCTTCATGATCCGTTTCGTGTTTTATGCATGTAAAACATTGATTTTTATCACGTTCTGTCACCTGAAATCTCTCTCACGACACGTTACTCCACTGTCTTATGGTACCTACGTGAATGTGGAAGCGATTAGCGGTTATTGGTGCTTCAATGTGAGTTGGCGCATAGCTGGGATTGCGCAAAAAAAGTTCGTCCACCGGGTCAGAGATTGGTTAGAATAATTTAAGTTTAGCTTCATTTTGTTTAGTTTCTACTACTAGCTGACTCGGCAAACGTTGTTCTCAAGATTGGTTCTAAACAAACTCAATATACCTTGGTAATCTGTACAGGGAAGAAAAGGGCAGAACAACGTTTGCCGGTTCAGCTAGTAGTATAAACTAAACATTAAATTAAAAAAACCAAGTGGTTCTTTTAAGATGGGAGCCACTGTATCTATATTAGGGTGTCCCTTATATGGTCGTTTTTATACTCTTGCAAGAGTATATTAACTTTCTCGTGAAGTTTGCAACGCAGAGAAGGAGACATCTCCGACTATATAAAGTATATATATTCTTGATCAGCACGACGAGACGAGTTCAAATAGCCATGTCCGTCTGTCTGTCTGTCCGTCTGTCTGTCTGTCTGTTTCAATGCGAACTCCTCCCAGAGTTTTGAAGTTAGCAAAAAAATTTAAACGCAGAAAATTTTCTTTTCCTTGCAGGCAGTTTATATGTAGAAACCAGCTTGATCGGAATACTATAGCATATAGCTGCCATAGGAACGATCGGTCAAAAATGAGGTTTTTGCTCAATAAACTCTTTGATTTTAAAGCTATCGCCTCGATTTTTTGCATAAGAACATCTTGGACGTAAATTAAGACACACAAAATTGGTGAAGATCGGATAAATATAGCATATAGCTCCCATAGGAACAATCGGTCAAAAATTCGGTTTTTGTTAGAAAAACTTTTTTGTTTTCAACTATAAACAAATGAAACCTTGCAGTTACGCTTTTTTAAGAATCCTTGACCAAATTACAAAGTTTCATAAGAATCGGACATAAGGGCGTGGCACCGCCCATATAGATAAAAACTTAAAAATGTTATTTATCTGTTAGCAGACGGGATAGAAAATCGTAAAATGAAGTGTAGAATGATTGCATTGTACTCTTGAAAACAAGTTAGAAAATGGGCGGCCCCTATTCTAACTTGCCCCTTTATCTTTATAAACTTATTAGATTCTTATAAGAAACCAGTAAGGACGCTATAGTCGAGTATACTCGACAATATAATACCCTGCACACATGGTAGGCGGTGCCACACCCTCAATCTACAAAAACATATTGATCTGACGTCGCCTATTTAAATAGTGTTCAAAATATCAAGGAAATCGGTAAAAAAATTTAGATTTTACGAAATATTTAAGTTTGTTGGTCTCTGAGGGGTAGCCATCAAAGATAGGGGAAATTTGTGGTATGCAGTTTTTAAGATGTATTATCACTGAGCTTGTATATAAAATTTCAGGTTCATACCTTTGTTAGTTTTGGAGATATAGCGTTTTTCAGAAAAATACAAGGGGCGGGGAAATTAAGGGGAGGGGGGTTTTTCCACCTCTTCTTCATTTCCCCTCCACCGGTTTTTTTTTTAAATTGCTGTATCTTCAAAACTATCATAGGTACGAACCTAAAATTTTGTAGACAAGCTCAGTAAATATATATCTTTAAAACTGCATACCACAAAATTCCCTTCTTTTTGAAAATACCCCTCAATGACCTACAAACTCAAATTTTTCGTAAATTTCACATTTTTTGACCGATTTACTTGATATTTTAAACACTATTTGATCGGGCGATGTCAAATCAAAATTTTTTTTATACCCTGTACCTTATGGTACAAGGGTATATTAGTTTTGTGCGCATCGACAATGTATGTAACACCCAGAAGGAGACATCTCCGACTATACAAAGTATATATATTCTTGATCAGCTCGACAAGACGAGTTGATTTAGCCATGTCCGTCTGTCCGTCCGTCTGTCCGTCCGTCCGTCTGTATGAACGCCTAGATCTCGGAAACTATAACAGATAGAACCAAAAGCTCTTCGCACTTCGATTCTGTAATTTCTTAAGCAGATCAAGTTTATTTTGTTTTCCCCCTTTTTAACTTCGTTTAGGGGTGAGGGGCAAATGACTGGAGCAACTTCGGGAAAAAAATTTACAAAAGTCGTATTATCTCGGTTGTCTTTTGTGATAGGATCACCAAATTTGAAATGTATATAGCTAAAACGAGTCCCAAGAAGATACAACAAAAAAATGGGCGTAGCCACGCCCCCTTTATAGTACAAATTTAAAACGCTTATATCTCTAGTAACATAAAACCTACAAGAATGAAATTTTGCATGTATGCTATTGGGATTGAATATAACATGATTCAATTACAAAATGGGCGTTGCCACGCCCACATATAGAAAAACTTTGTATCTCTGGAACCAATTGGTCTAAAAGTGTAAAAAGAGGTATGTGTGATATTAAATGGAAATGAAATCTATTTTAATGAAAAAGTGGGCGGGGCCACGCCTTCAAACAGTCGTTACTAATTGAAGGTACAGGGTATGTCGGAGTCGATTACTGTCGACTCCAATCCTTACTGGTTTTTTGTAGATTTGGGGTGTTGCACCGCCGACTGTGTGTGCAGGGTATTATATTGTCGAGTATACTCGACTATAGCGTCCTTACTGGTTTACAATTTGGTTTGAGCTTAAATTCATTTTATTTCACTCCGCGGATATTAAAAAGCAAAACTGCGAAAACTTGACGGTTGGACGGTAATTTAGCACCCTTTATTTGGTAATTTATCGTACCAATCTAAAATATAGTTGTTATATTGCTTTTAAGTTCCACAGATATTGAGCGTATTGTTTGTCCAACAAATTGGAAACGAAATTACAACAAAAGGAAGTACTCGTATGTTACACCGTAGGTGCCAGTGTAACTTGCTTGAGAAAGTATTCCAATGTTACACTAAGACGCCGGTATAATTGCATGTTTTGAACTAAAGTCGACACGTGTTCTAGTGCTGCAAAAAAAAAAAAAAAAACAGTAAGGACGCTATCTTCAGCAAAGCTGAAGCTATAATACTTTTCACTTTGTGTCACTATAAAAAAAACTAAATGAATAGTTTTCATGCCTCCCTAACAACATAACTGTAATGTTTCAAGTCAATTGGTTAAAAAACAAAAAAGTTTTCCCTACAACGGTTCAAGTTTTGCGATATGTGGGCGTAGCCATGCCCACTTTAGGTCAAAATAGTTTTCATTCCTCCCTAAGAACATAACTGTAAAGTTTCAAGTCAATTGGTTAAAAAACAAAAAAGTTTTCCATACAACGTGTCAATTTTCGCCATAGGTGGGCGTGGCTACGCCTACTTTGGTCAAAATAGTTTTCATTCCTCCCTAAGAACATAACTGTAAGGTTTCAAGTCAATTGGTTAAAAAACAAAAAAGTTTTCCATACAAAGGGTCAATTTTCGCTATAAGTAGGCGTGGCTACGCCCACTTTTGGTTAAATCAGTTTTCATTCCTCCCTAAGAACATAACTGTAAAGTTTCAAGTCAATTGGTTAAAAAACAAAAAAGTATTCCATACAAAGGGTCAAGTTAAGCTATAAGTGGGCGTGGCCATGCCCACTTTTGATCAAAATAGTTTTCATTCCTCCCTAAGAGCATAACTGCAAAGTTTCAAGTCAATTGGTTAAAAAAAAAAAAGTTTCCCATACAACGGGTCAATTTTCGCTATAAAAGGGCGTGGCCACGCCCACTTTTGTTCAAAATGTTTTCATTCCTCTCTAAGAACATAACTGTAAAGTTTCAAGTCAATTGGTTAAAGAACAAAAAAGTTTTCCATACAACGACGAGAATATTCCTTCTCTTCCTCTTCTTCATTTTGTATGGGAGCTACCAGTTCCAGATGTCCAATCTCAATGAAACTTTCAGGCATGTAGTCGGACTATGTAAAACTACTATGTTTAAAATTTCAGCACTCTATTGTACAAAACAAAAAAGTTTTCCATACAACGATTCCAGTTTTGTTCACTTTTCTTCTTCTTTTCGTATGGGAGCTACCTGTTCCAATAATCCGATCATGCTGGTTCCGACGAATGATTCATCGTAATAAATTCTAAGACTCTGTGCAAAGTTTCAGCTCGATAGCTTCAAAACTGAGGGACTAGTTTGCATACATACAGACAGACAGACAGACAGACCGACAGACAGACGGACAGACGGACATGGCTAAATCAACTCGTCTTGTCGTCCTGATCAAGAATATATATACTTTATATAGTCGGAAATTAATATTTCGATCTGTTACAAACTCCGTGACAAAGTTAATATACTATTTCACATAAGTGAAAAGTATAAAAAAGTACGGACGCTAACTTCAGCAAGGCTAAAGCTTAAATACTCTTCACGCTTATTTCTTGTGCCACACCTATTTTTTTGACTGAATATATTTTCTCTTCATATAATTAGCCTATATACAAATTTTCATTGTTTTTGCTCATTGGGTACCGGAGATATGCAAATTATTGATTTTTGGTAAAAGTGGGCGTAACCATGCCCCTTTTTTTCAAAATAGTTTTAATGCCTCCCCAAGAACATAACTGTGAAGTTTCATGTCAATTGGTTAAGAAACAAAAAAGTTTACCATAGAACGACGTGAATATTGCTTCTCTTCCTCTTCTTCATTTTGTATGGCAGGTACCAGTTCCAGTTGCCCGATCTCAATGAAACTTTCAGGCATTATGTCGGACTATGGTAAACTACTATGTTTGAAATTTCAGCCCTCTATCTTTCAAAACAAAAAAGTTTTCCATACAACGATTTAAATTCGTTTTTCTTCTTCATTTCGTATGGGGGCTACCAGTTCCAATAATCCGATATGGCCGGTTCCGACCAATGATTTGACCACACATTAGAGAAGACTCCTTGCAAAATTTCAGCTCGATATCTTCAAAACTGTGGGAGGAGATAGCATATTCACAGACAGACGGACAGACGGACATGGCTAAGTCAACTCGTCTTGTCGTCCTGATCAAGAATATAGTCGGAAATGAATATTTCGATCTGTTACAAACTTCGTGACAAAGTTATAATCCTATTCACATACATGAAGAGTATAACAATTTCAATCAAATAATTTTACTTTTCAAATTTAAACCTATGAATTTAATTATAGTTTTATTTTGTAAACAAATCCATTGAGTAACTAAAATATGACAGGCCATTCTACTTATGAATTTGAAGTCCGAAGATACATCAAAGTGGTGTAAGCGACAACAACACACTTGAAATTGTTTTAATGGCAACGGACATTTTGAAAATCCATATCCTTAGAAGTGTGGGTACAAGTATAGTTGAAGAGTTTATGTAACCTGCAAACCTCAGGTCAAAGCAAACAGACACATACACACACAATCATTCACACGTAGACAATAACGCCATAATGGCTGCGGGTGGACTTTCGAATGGCCGGCAAAGAACAGCTACAACAGCAACGTCAACCACAACTGTTTCAGCATCATACGAGGGTGTTTGTTCGCCACGGCAATAACCCTTTTAACGCCCATTTCGCTCAGTCCACTCAAACTGATTTCAGTAACAGAAGAGCTCAGCAACCATGCTTGAAAACAGAAAGTCACTCATTCATTCATTCGTTCGTACGTACAATGATACATTCGGGCACGACGCCTGTGCGTGACTGCCCCCAAAAACATTCTGACCATTCAAAAACGAAATTGGTCTTTTGTTGTTCGTGCACGACAGAAGACAGCAAACACACTGGAAAGTCATGTGAGTGCGCAAAGTAAATAAATTTGGGCAAAAAACTCATACAAAGATTCAAGAATACACTAGTGGCAATGGTTGGTCTTTGTTTTAGACATTGGTATTGTCGTCGCCGATACGCCACACGTTTTTCATTAACGACTGACAGAGAGATTGTTATATTCGAAAACCATTGATATCAGAAGAATATTTCAATATGAATGAGCAATCCTAAGCCAGTCACAAACAGATATTCCTAACTCACTGTGTACATACTTGTGTGTTCGTTGTTTCACGTGCGCATGTATAAACATACATGTATTTAATTATGTATATGTACATATATGTATATCCAAGGCGTCTTACACAAGCAAATGCCTAAGTATGTATCTAATATCTGAAAACCTAAAAATACTTCTGTATGGGCAGACAGACGAGTGAATGGACTAACGGACAGACGGACACTTCAAAAAGGAACGAGTCAGTTCGACTACAGGACGAATGAGCGTTTGGCCAAGAGAAAAATATTGTACAACACACAAACCGCGCCGTGTTTATGGCATTTGGGTTGCAAAATAAATGTCTTGGATAGTTGGAGGCTTTTTTTTTTGTTTTTTATACTCTTCACGCAGTGAATAGTATTATAAGTTTGTGCAGAAGTTTGAAACACATAGAAATATACACTTGCGACTATATAAAGTATATATATTCTTGATCAGGACGACAAGACGAGTTGATTTGGCCATGTCTGTCTGTCTGTATATATACGATCTCCTCCCACAGTTTTGAAGATATCGAGCTGAAATTTTGAACAGAGACTACTCATTTGTCGGAATCGGCCATATCGGATTACAGGAACTGGTAGGAAAACTTTGGAAGATAGAGGGCAAACATAGTAGTTTTAAATGATTCGATTAAATGCCTGAAAGTTTCATTGAGATCGCGCAACTGGAACTGATACCTGTCATACAAAATGAAGAAGAGGAAGAGAAGCAATATTTACGTCGTTGTATGGAAAACTTTTTTGTTTCTTTACTTGAAACCTCACACTTATGTTCTAAGGGAGGCATGAACAATATTTCGACCAAAAAATGGGCATGGTTACGCCCACCTATACAAAAATCAATAATTTGCATATCTCCGGTACCCATTGAGCAAAAACAATAGGCACAAAAAAAGGGCGTGAAGAGTATTCAATTTTTCAGCCTTGCTGAAGATAGCGTCCTTACTGGTTTGGTTTTACTTTTAAGTTTAAAAGTTTGCGGCTAAGATAATAACTCCTTCTGCTTGAAAATATCCTTAAGCGCAGACACATATGATTGTATGGATTCGCATATGAATAAGCATTTGAATGTGTGTGTGTCTGTATGCACATTGAAATGAGTTTTGTGTGTCTCGCCCACAAATTGGGCAAGATGTATTAAAGTTAGTTATGGAAAATATAGTAAGTTTCAAATCGCAAATGTTCAGTTATTTTTATACTCTTGCAAGAGTATATTAACTTTCTCGTGAAGTTTGCAACGCAGAGAAGGAGACATCTCCGACTATATAAAGTGTATATATTCTTGATCAGCTCGACGAGACGAGTTCAGATAGCCATGTCCGTCTGTCCGTCCGTCCGTCCGTCTGTCTGTCTGTTGCGATGCGAACTCCTCCTAGAGTTTTAAAGATATCAAAAAAATGTAAATGCAGAAAATTTTATTTTCCTTGCAGGCAGTTTATATGTAAAAACCAGCCTGATCGGAATACTATATCATATAGCTGCCATAGGAACGATCGGTCAAAAATGAGGTTTTTGCTCAATAAACTCTTTGATATTAAAGCGATCGCCTCAAGTACAAGAATATCTCGGACGTAAATTAAGGCTCACTGCAAAATTGGTGAAGATCGGATAAATATAGCATATAGCTCCCATAGGAACAATCGGTCAAAACTCGGTTTTTGTTAGAAAAACTATTTTGTTTTCAACTATAAACAGATGAAACCTTGCAGTTGCGCGTTTTTAGGAATCCTTGACCATATTACAAAGTTTCATAAGAATCGGACATAAGGGCGTGGCACCGCCCATATAGAGAAAAACTTAAAAATGTGATTTATCTATAAGCAGACGAGATAGAAAATCGTAAAATGAAGTGTAGAATTATTGCTTTGTATTCTTTAAAAAAAGTAGAGAATGGGCAGGGTTACGCCCCTTTATCTTTATAAACTCGTGCTGATCAAGAATATATATACTTTATATAGTCGGATATGTCTCCTTCTCTGCGTTGCAAACTTCATGAGAAAGTTAATACCATATACTCTTTTTGCAAGAGTATAAAAAGTGAAAATTACCAAAAATTTTAGTTTGATGATCAGGTTGAGGTAGAAGGAGAAGGATATTTAGTGATATGCAGTTTAAAAGATGTATATTTATTAAGCTTACATACAGGTTCATACCTCTTATTGTTTTGGAGATATAGCAATTTTGAGAAAACTACTTTTTAGAGTAAACGGGAAAGAAAAAATTGTGGTATGTAATTTTGTTGGGCTTACTTAATGAGTATACAAACCAATATTCATGTTTCTATCGATTCTGCTGTTGGAGTTATAGCTTTTTAAAGAAGTGAGTGGTACTGGTTGGGTGGGAGTTAGTGTGCATGGTACAAAAGCTTTCAAACTTGATCTGCTGTCGAGCATCACGATCATATCCGCCGAATTTCATATAGTCTCTGAGAACCATTTGAAAAATTCGGACGGACGGACAGACAAATGAGGGGGCTCAATCAATTTCTATTGTCATCCTGGTCAAGAATTTTTATACTTTATGGGATCCTGTCCTTCTATTCGTAACATAATTTTCTCTCAAACAAACACAACATACTCTGATAGACAACTTAGGGTACAGAAGGAGAGAAGGGGGACCCCTCAAAGTATGTATATTCTTGATCAGGGCGATAAGAGAAATTTATGTAGCCATGTCCCTCTGTACATACATTAAAGTCGGTAGAGTCAGTATGAGTAATCCTACAAAATTGCATACCACACTTTTTTGCCCTCCCCTTCATTTCCCTCCCCCAGTTGTTTTCTTTCAATTGCTCTATCTCCAAAACTAATACGATCCTGAAATTTTGTATACAAGCTCAATAAATATACGTCTTTGAAACTGGATACCACAAAATTCCCTCCTCTTTGGTGGTTACCCCTCAAAGACCAACAAACTCAAATTTTTCGAAAATTCATAATTTTTGGACCGATTTTCTTTATATTTTGAACCCTATATTTTATTCTATACTTAGGGTGTGGCACCGCCTACCGTGTGTGCAGGGTATTATATTATCGAATATACTTGACCATACCATCCTTACTGGTATTTCATAAATTGATTTTTTCTTGAAATATTTCGTTAAGCTATTTATACGCATATCTTTTAAATGGGAGCTAATTTGACAAAAACTTTTGTGTTTTCGTATTCAGTAACCCCACAATAGTATACAACCAGTAAGGACGCTAAAGTCGAGTATACTCGACAATATAATACCTTGCACACACTAGAGTGTTGCATGAATGTATTTGAAACCAAGTTCTTCCAAATAAATTTGAAAATTCATTTCATTTGTATTTGAAAAAAACAAAGCAAACGAATGAAACAAATGGTTGTCACTTTTAAATTTCTAGAACTCGTTTCATTTGAGAATCGAGTACAAGTAAATGAAATGTAAAACAAAAACAAACAAATAAAATAGAATGCTCTGCATTCATTTCATTTGCAGTACTTCCAAATGTTTGAGGTACTCCCAAATATTTGAACATTTTTTTCTCAAAATCGCGTTCTATATAAAATTTCACCAATCTTAAAGTAGCGACTCATCACACTCGTCTGTCTTTCGAATTTCAAGTCTCTAGCTCCTCCAGTTTCTGAAAACCATTGGTGAGGTCGGTCTGACGGATAGACATGGATACATCGATTTATTTTGGCGCCCAGATCAAGAATATACATATGTACACTATGAGCAACGCAGAACATGAGCAAACAAATAAAAATGAGCTTTATTGAGAAAAGAAAAAGAGGAAGAACATCACTTACATATACCCGAATGATTTCCATTCATTCATTTGGTTTGAAACTCATTCCATTTGTATTAAGTAAGCATTTGAAATAATACATTTGCTTCTGTGAGCAAGTACTTGGAATTTGTAAATGATGACGTAAAACTCTATTCATTCTATTTGGTTGATCGAATACTTGAAACTTGCTTAACTTACAATAAAACAAATGCCTTGTTTGTCGTTTCAAATGTATTCATGCAACACTCTAGCACACATCCACACCACATTCCAAATCTACAAAAACATATTGATCTGACATCGGCCGTTCAAATATTGTTACAAATATCAAGAAAATCGGTCAAAAATTTGGTTTTTACGAAAAATTTGAGTTTGTAGATCTCTGAGAAGCACCCATCAAAAAGAGGGGGAATTTGTGGTATGCAATTTCAAAGATGTTTACAATCGGTCCTCGGACAATAAGTAAATGTTACGTGGGATTACTCAACGATAAAGCAGAAAATCTCTAATAATGTTTATTACGAATCGAAATAATTATGAGCCTTACATTCTATGTACTTTATCACTAACTATATATTTATTGCCTAATGTGATAAGTTTTAAGTCAGAATGAGTTAACTTGAAATGACAGTTTATTATACTCTTGCAAAAAGAGTATATTAACTTTGTCATGAAGTTTGCAACGCAGATAAGGAGACACCTCCGGCTATATAAAGTATATATATTCTTGATCGGCACGACGAGACGACTACATATAGCCATGCCAGTCTGTCTGTCTGTTTCAACACCAACTTCGGGCTCAGTTTAAACGATATCGAAAAAATTTAAACGCAGAAAATGTTCTTATTATTTCAGGCAGTTTGTATGTAAAAATCAGCTTGATAAGATAAGAACGATCGTTCAAAAATTACACAGAGAAAAAAATTCAAGTACATTGTTCTTAAATTGACACAATTCGGTGTTGAAAGTCCGTCAAGCACGAATGTTGTCAAATCAAGTAAAATGTTCTCAATTCAAGCACTATTTTTAAGTACAAAAAATCTTGAATTGAGTAAATTTTGTTACATTTTCAAGAACAGTTTAAGCTTAATATGATACCAAAAAAACTTAATCCGAGTCAATGTTATTTTAGAAATAAGTTTACATTTTATTTGAATCAAGAACCAACCATACTTAAATTGTAACAAAGAAACCAGTAAGGACGCTATCTTCAGCAAGGCTAAAACTATAATACTTTTCACGTTGTGTCACTATAAAAAAAAAAGTAAATGAATAATTTTCATTCCTCCCCAAGAACTTAACTGAAATGTTTCAAGTCAATTGGTTAAAAAACAAAAAAGTTTTCTATACAACGGGTCAAGTTTAGCTATAAGAGGGTGTAGCCATGCCCTTTTTTGGTCAAAATAGTTATCATTCCTTCCTAAGAACATAACTGTAAAGTTTCAAGTCAATTAGTTAAAAAACAAAAAAGTTGTCCATACAACGACGTGAATATTGCTTCTCTTCCTCTTCTTCATTTTGTATAGGAGCTACCAGTTTCAGTTGTCCAATCTCAATGAAACTTTCAGGCATGTAGTCGGACTATGTAGAACTACTATGTTTAAAATTTCAGCACTCTATCATACAAAACGAAAAAGTTTTCCCTACAACGGACATGGCTAAATCAACTCGTCTTGTCGTCCTGTTCAAGAATATATATACTTTATATAGTCGCAAGTGAATATTTCTGTGTGTTACAAACTTCAGCACAAAGTTAATATACTATTTCACATACGTGAAAAGTATAAAAACTTAAACCGAGACCTTTTTGTTCTTAAAACAAGTGAATATTGTTCTGGAATCAAAAACCGACTAAACTTAAATTACATCTAAAAAAATTTTTGCGAGACCACGACCACTTTTTCATATGATGACATGAGATTTGATAAATTTTAATTGTCTTAACATTTTTGTTCAAAGGAGTAAGGGAGAAAGAAGGTATAAGAAGAAAGCATTGTCATTTCAAGTTTCTTTGGTTTCGGTTTAAATTATTGTGTTCTTTGCAGTGATATATAATTACCTTTACAAACATGTGATTGCAAAATTCCATCTGTTTATATTTAAGAACAACAAAACCATATATTTGACTAATTGTTCCTTTGTTCCATTTTAGCAAAATGAAAAATACTCTCCACTTTACAGTCTTCTGGCGATTATGCTTACAGCAAAATGTTATTTTGAAGATGTTTCTCTATATGGTCGGGGCCACGCCTTTATGTTCGATTCTAATAAAATTTTGGAAAATAGTTAAAAATTAATAAAACATTTTTCTAACAAAAATCTTGTTTTGACCGATTGTTTCTTTCGCAAACTGCCTTTTTTGACGTCTTAAACGTTTTTGTACAAAAAACTAAGGTGGTAGTTTTAAAAAACCTAATTTTTAACCGGCAGCTAAATGTAATAGGAATCCAATCATGCAGATTTTTTACATACAAACTGCCTGAAAGGATAAGATAATTTTCTGCGTTTTATTTTTTTTGAAATCGTTAAAACTGAGCTCGCAGTTGGTATTGAAGCAGACATATGGACATGACTGTGTTAACTCGTCTTGTGAAGATAATATATGCTTTATGTGGTCGGCGATATCTCCTTCTCTGCGTAGCGAACTTCATGGGATCGCAAATATATATTATTTTTGCAGGAGTATAAAAAACGCTATTCAGCCTTGCTGAAGACTATTTACTTTTCACGCTCTTTTTATGCCACGCCAATTTTTTGGATTGAATCTGCTTTCTCTTTACTTTAATAGCATATATACCAATTTTCATTGTTTAAGCTAATATGGAAACTTGCAATTTATTGAAATTAGCTTGTGAAGTTGTAAGTCAATTAATTAAGAAAAAAAAAGTTTTCCTTTCAACGCCGTAAATTTTCTGTCTTTTCCTCTTCATCACTTTGTATGATAAGTACCAGTTTCAGTGGTCCGATCTTAATGACAATTCCAGAAATTTAGTCTGCGTACGTAAAGTTACTATGTTTGTTTATGTTTTTTTCATCCCTCTATCTTCCAAAACGAAAAAGTTTTCTATTCAACGATTTAAGTTCTGTTCATTTTTCTTCTTCATTCTGTATGGGTGCTACCAGTTGATCATTGCAGTTCCGACAAATGGTTTATGGTGGTAAAGCTGTAAAATTTCAGGTCAATAGTCGGAGATTTCTCCTTCTGGGGGTTACAAACTCCGTGACAAAGTCATAATAATATTTACATACGTGAAGAGTATAAAAACACTAATATGTGTACATATGTATGTGGCTGTATGTAAAAGATGAAGAAGAAGTGAAGCACAATTTCGAAAGTAATGCTCCTCCGTTTTCTCACCGTTCTCTTTGCAAACAACACACTCATACCAATACAAAAGTGTAAGAAGAAGCAAAGAATGGTACGTGCTTGCGTCCACAAAATCTTAATATTGTTTATTTTTCTTCTTCTTTCCGTATGGAGGCTACCAGTTAAAATGGTCGGATTGATACCAAAACATTATAACAACCTTCAGGAGGTCCATCCAAAGATTAACTGAAAATTTCATTGAATCGGAAGCTGTTTTTGAGTTATGCGCTTATCAACATATTTTTCGATTCATTTTTATTATACTATAGATTATTGTCTCACATTCAATAATAAGTGATCATAGGTAACTAAACACTGCACTAAACACGATATACACAGCTACGGTTTGTTTCGTGTATCAGTTGACAAAAGCAAACTCAGTAGTGAAAATCCAAGAAAAACAACACTGACATTGACAGTTTGTTGTTGTTTCAACTTTTTTTTAATTTGACATGACTTGGAGTCAAATCCTTCAAGCCGTACATACCTGCATTGTTTACACATTAGTGCGTGTAATTTGCAAAGAGTATTAATTAATTTTAATACTCTCTGGCTTGTACGTTCTCTCAAAGTTTTCTTGTTCTCTTTCAATCAACAAACACATAACAATACTGACGTATAAGAAGAAGCATAGCATGTTACGTTTAATGCTTGCGACGTCGCACAGAGGGGCCTTAGATACATTCAGCTTGCAAAAATCAAAAATTTCATGATCACTTTCGATAAAACAAATATATGTGTCTGATGGAGAATTTTCCAGAGATTAAGAAAATATTAACATTAGGGAAATCGGAATTATAGTTTGGGAGATATACGCACTCAAACTTAACCTTTTTTTCAACTTTCAATAACATGCTCAATTTTTTGAAAATTCGGCACCTTTGAGTTTGAATAGCAACGCAATTATAACAGGAATCATTATCGAATTGATTTATATTTTTAGGTAGCCATATTATAGTGTTATATTATAAATATCAAGTCATTTGCATGTGTAGTTTTCGAGATGGAGCTGTTCTTCGAACTATCTATTTTTAAGGTGTTTTTCAACTTTGGTGGACAAAAAAAAAAAATGCTAAAATATGCTACCCGCCAAATTTTGACTATCTGTTTATTACATATTCCTTTACCTATCTGTAAAATATTATGTTCCCCTTGCTTCCCTTTTGGCCGTTATAGCGCAAAAACGATCGCAACCTCGCACAAAAATCAGCGAAAATGGCGCTGCTGCAGGTATAAGAAGAAGAATGCATGGTAGGTAGATTCGTTGTGACAGCTTTAAAATGTTAATAAAGTGAACAAATGTTGTCATAGGAAGCAACCTGTTGTATTTTGCAATGCAGGTGATGTGTAAAATTGATCGTAGGCGGTGAAAGGGGGGGTAAAATGTCTTTATTGCCTACGTTTTGTATGGCAGGTGACAGTTCCATTGGTTCGATCTCAATGATACTTTTAGGAAATTGGCCTGGGTACGTAGGAAGACTAACTTTCAAATTTAAGCCCTCTATGTTGAAAATTAAAAAAGTTTTCCATACAACGATTTAAATCTGCTTCTCTTCCTCTTCTTCATATCGTATGGCAGGTACCAGTTCCAGTTGCCTTATCTCAATGAAACTTTTAGGCATTGTGTTGGTCTATATAAAAGTACTATGTTTGAAGTTCCAGCCCTCTATCTTCAAAAACAAGATAGTTTTCTATACAATTAATCAAGTTTTGTTCATTTTTCTTCTTCTTTTCGTATGGGGGCTACCAGTTCCAATAGTCCGAACATGCCGATTCCGACATATGAGTTGATCGCACAGAAAAGAAGACTCTGTACAAAATTTCAGGTCGATGACTTCAAAATTGTGGGAGATATTGTATAAATACTGATAGACATACACACGGGCGGACGGACATGGCTATATCAACTCGTCTTGTCATACTGATCAAGAATATATATAATGTGTACAATCGCAAATTTCTAAGTTTATAAAAAATGGAAAACTAGCCATTTTCTGACGCTAAAGCTGCACCGGAAACAAATTCTGACTTTGACAACCTACTATGCCGCTCCCAGATATCGTAGGTTATTGAACGATGGCTTGTTTTAAAGCTTAAGGAATTCACTTTTAAACAAAACTTATTTCATGCAATTATCTTTATTCGTTCAGAAGATATGATTTTTGCAATGCAAAAACTCAGAAGGCCCCACTGTGCGTCGCAAGTTTGTATGGGAAAAAGAAAAGGTCTGTTTTTAGGGTTTTTTCCGGCAATTATTTGAATTTTTCTCGCCGTAAAAACCATCTTTGAACTTCAACGAACATTTAAAAAAAAGAATTGGCCAAATTGGTCCAGGCGTTGTTGAGTTATGCGCTTACCAACACATTTTGCGATTCATTTTTATATTATATAAGATAGATATAGTCGCAAATGAATATTTCTATGTGTTACAAACTTCAGCACAAACTTATAATACTATTCACTACGTGAAGAGTATAAAGAGACAAATTACGTATATAGAGTCGACTCTCGATAATTCGAAATTCAAGGGACTCTTAAAATATTACGAATTACCGAGAGTTTGAATTATCAAATGATTCGAAATTTGTGAGATAAATAAAACTTCGAATTATTGAGTGTTGATCAATATTTATGTATTATCTGTTATTCTATAACAAAGTTTAGAGGTACATTCGTGTACATACAATGTACATACATATGTATAAATGTAAAAGACACTTTGAAATGAGTTTTGGATCGTTTTGCTCAGTTGCTGACATTTTCGTCGACAGTGTCCCTTAAAGATATCTTCGTAAGACAGTTTCGTGTGTTTCTTAATAATTCGTTTTTTCATGTCGTGCTCGTGAGCAGACAGCAAAGAAAAATTTGGTTGAGCATTTTTCGGGAGTTCTGCATACAATCTTTCCGCTTCTTTCTTTCTGCAACTTTGAATTATCGAGTGTTGGACGTCAATGAGTTCGAATTACCGCGTCATTTTGTTTTGTAGCAATAATTTTTTTGTTCGAATTGGGAAGTGCGTAAAAATGTATGGATTCACTTCGAAATATAAAGAGATTTTGTAGGGAACTCGTGACAACTTTGAATTATAGAGAGGTTCGAATTATCGCATGTTTGAATTAACGAGAGTCGACTGTATTTCTATGATTTAGAGTGCGACTGAATGAAATACAATATATGGTAGAATGACAGTCTGTAGTCATACACTTAGTAGTCGTAAAAAAACTAACAACAACAACATACTTAGTTGTAGTTTTTGCATTCCTCTTCAATCGTCATATTCGCCATCTGGCGCATATGCAACAACCACTAACCTGGCTTGTTTACTCCAAATATTACAAAAACTCTTGTTGTTGTTATTTTCGGCATAAGCATGCACCGTTAGGTCGGACAGTGTGGTTGTTGCTACCGATGGACACTGTCTGAGCGTATACATTGTGTTTGTTGTTGCCCGCTACTTAATGTTGCTAATCAACGTCACTAATTACCTTCATAATACATGAGCCGCGAGTTCATTTCCAATTCGCGTCCTCACAATTACATACACATGTACATACGCTTTTCTTTGCTGTGATTGGCAAATGAAAACCATTTACTTACAAATTCAAAATACTCCAAAAGTGAACATTAATAATAAATTATATATGCAATAAATAAAGTAAAGTACTGACTCTGTTCTTCGGGAGACACTCTGCACATATGAACTAATTCTTCTTTTTCGCACTGATGCATTGAAAACTGTACAGTATACACATTCCAACTTGCCCAAATAACATGGTTGGTACATATGTACCATACATATGTATGTATGTACATATTATTGTAAAATTTACTATTTTTACGAGTTTTTTTTAACAGTTTCATAAACAACTTTATAATTTTAAAATGATTTCAACAAATTAATTCGAATGTACTTCTCAATCTTCGAAACTAGATACAAGCAGATTGGCGAGGCATTAGAATGATTATTTTCCAGCTCAAAAAAATTGGTTGATTTGGGAATGGTTTTTTAAATGCAGATTTATTAATGAAAACATGTAAAATATAGAATTGTTCTAATGAAGATTAATGGGAAAACCATAAAGTTTATTTCTTGGTACATAATTATTTAAAATAAGGCTGAATTTAATAAAATCTCGGAGAAAACTGTCAGAGATTTTGCAAGGGTGTGAAAATATCTATAATAGATTTCTCAGACACCTTTTTCCCTTTTGATAGTTTTGAAACCATCGACCTGAAACGTTACACAGATCCACCAATTTTATTACCATAAATCATTAATCAGAGGAAGAAAAGCAAATTTACGTCGTTGTATGGAAAAAGTTTTTGTTTCTTAATCAATTGATTTGAAACTTCACACTAATTGTCTTAGAGAGGTATAAAAACTGTTTTGATCAAAAATTGGGCATGGCAACGCCCACTTATACTACAAAATTATTATAGCATATCTCAGGACGCAATGAGCTAAAACAATGTAAACCAGAAAGGGAGCTATTTTCAGCTTTGCTGAAACTAATATACTCTTGCAAGCATTTTCTCAATTATTCTTATTGGAACATCCGTCTTATTATTTTTTCAATAAGAATCATATAAATTCAAAGTGGTAAAGGGGCGTAACCCCACCCATTTTCAATTTTTTTTAAGAATACAATGCAATCATTCTACACTTCACTTTACGATCCTCTATATCGTCGGCTTACAGAGAAATCGAATTTTTAAGTTTTTCTTTATATGGGCGGTGCCACGCCCTTATGTCCGATTCTTATGAAACTTTGTAACGTGGTCAAGGATGTATAAAAACGCGTAACTGCTTTCATCTGTTTATACTTAAGAACAAAAAAGTTTTTCTAACAAAAACCGAATTTTTGACCGATTGTTCCTATGGCAGCTACATGCTATAGTATTCCGATCAAGCTGGTTTCTACATTATATTTTCTGCGTTTAAATTTTTCTTCTTACTTCAAAACTCTGGAAGGAGTTCGCAAATTTCATATCAAGGTTAATGTACTCTTGCAAGAGTATAATTAGATATAGGATATTAAGATAAAAAGAAATTCAATCCAGAAAATGGGCATGGCAAGGCCGAAGATAGCGTCCTTACTGTTTTTTTGTTTTTTTTTTTAAGGAAAGTCTCACTTCAAACACGTGTACTGTATTACACGCGATTCTTTTTGTTTCTTAATCAATTGTCTTGAAACTTGAGGCATAAAAACTATTTTGAAAAAAAAATGGGCATGGTTACGCCTACTTATAGAAAAAATCAAAAATTTGCATATCTCCAGGTACCCAATGAGCAAAAACAATGAAAATTGGTATATAGGCTAATAAGATGAATAGAAAATAGTTTCAGTCAGTTCAGTTCACACATGCTTTTTACATTTTAATGTATTATTGAAACATAACCTTTTTCAATGCGAAAACAAAATAGTTATCAAACATATTGTCATCAAACATGCAACATGTTCGCATCGAACCAGGACACGTTCAAGTTCCCACAGTATTATTAAGATGAACATGTTGGAAGAGCCAACGTTTTAAGTCCAGCAATGCATTCATAAATTTAAATAATGAGAACTCAAAAATGTTGCTTGATAATAAAAAAAAAAACCGTAAGGACGCTATCTTCAGCCTTGCTGAAAATTGTATACTCTTCACGCACCTTTTGTGTGCCACGACCGGAGACATGCAAATTATTGATTCTGCTACAAGTGGGCGTTGCCGTGCCCATTTTTTGATCCAAACAGTTTTTGTGCCTCTCTAAGAGCATAAATATAGTGTCTAATCGATTGGTTAAGAAACAAAAAAGGTTTTCTTACAACGACATAAATTTTCTCCTCTTCACTGGGCTAATAGTTCCAGTGGTCCGATCATGCCGGTTCCGACCAATGATTTATGGTAATAAAATTTGTGTGCAAAATTTCAGGTCTATAGCTTCAAAACTAAGGGAGGAGTTTGCATACATACAAACCGACAGACAGACAGAAGGACATGGCTGTATCAACTCGTCTTGTCATCCTGATCAAGAATATATATACTTTGTATAGTCGAAGATGTCGCCTTCTGGGTGTTACAAGCTCCGTGACAAAGTTATAATACTATTCACATACGTGAAGAGTATAAAAACCCTCAATTTCGAACAGTTTGGGACATTAAATTATTGAAGATTCTTCATACAGACGAACTTGGATAACGTGACTCGGCTTCTCCAAACTTTTGCACAAGCCTGGCCTACTATTGCAGTTTTTGGTACAGGGTAACTGAAAATAAAAATTTGATTTCGTACACTGCTGTACATGAAAAAAGAGTTTTTGTTGTTAAAATAAGCAAAATAGCCCCTAAGGGTTGCTTCTACAGCCGCTGCCGCTGCTTTTCATGCCCCTAACTATAATAACAGATGTGAACACTTGATGTCAACCGATAGGGGATGATGTGCGTTTAATTTCAAAAGTAAAACTACTGATCGACCGCTCTCTCAGCGGTGATTGGTCAGAAACAATTCTAATAAGAATTGGGAGTGTTCTTTCTCAAATGCCGCCGGTGCATCATGAAGTTCACAGGGCTGCACAAATCGACTTTTTTATTTGATTGAGACTTTGTTTGCTTCGGCTTGTAGATGTTCTTTATAGAAACATTATTGAGAAAATATTCTTCTTATGTATTTATGGCATAACTCTTATTATTTCGTCTCCCATATGCACTTATTTTTTAGTGTTATAGTGTATCCAAATAGATTTTGTTTTATCTTTTTTGATGGAACAATTTCGACTTCGGCTATCTGGGCGCATGAAGCATTTTTCGGGCAACATTTATCACCATTCCCACCACCCACCTCAGTGGCCGCAATGGCAAAAATGTGTCTAGTTCAGTTTTTGCTATTTGGAGTGGTAAAAAGGACACATAAATCCTGTGTTGTAGAAATACAAAGGTGCGCTTTAATAACAATTTTTATACTCTTCACGCATGTGAATAGCATTATAACTTTGTCACGGAGTTTGTAACAGATCGAAATATTAGTTTCTGACTTTATAAAGAACATATATTTTTGATCAAGACGACTCAACTCGATTTAGCCTTGTCCGTCTGTCCGTCTGTCTGTCGAGCTGAATTTTTCAACAGAGTCTTAGAATTTATTACGATGAATCATTCGTCGGGACCAGCATGAGAATGAAGAAAAAGAAATTTGAATCGTTGTATGGAAAAGTTTTTTGTTTTGGACGATAGAGTGCTGAAATTTCAAACATAGTAGTTTTACATAGTCCGACTAACTGCCATAACGTTTCAATAAGATCGGGCAACTGGAACTGCTACCTGCCATACAAAATGAAGAAGAGGAAGAGAAGCAAGATTCACGTCGTTATATGGAAAACTTTTTTGTTTCTTAATCAATTGACTCGAAACTTCACACTTATGTTCTTGGGGAGGCATGAAAACTATTTTGAAAAAAATGGGCATGGTTACGCCCACTTTTACCAAAAATCAATAATTTGCATATCTCCGGTACCCAATGAGCAAAAACAATGAAATTGGTATATAGGCTAATAAGGGAACGTACCCAAATTACGTGACCGATTTAGGGGGGGAGGGAGTTCTTAAAAACACCACTCTTGGTTACTGGGGCGAGGGAGGGTCTTAGAGTTTTGTCACGTGGTCATCATCTATTGAATTTGTTGAATTTGAATTTTTAAATGTTTTGAACTATGTTCAAATATAGTGCTTTTTATACCCTGTACCTTATGGTACAAGGGTATATTAGTTTTGTGCACGTCGACAATGTATGTAACACCTTAAAGGAGACATCTCCGACTATACAAAGTATATATATTCTTGATCAGTATCGAAAGAGAAGTCGATTTAGCCATGTCCGTCTGTCCGTCCGTCCGTCTGTCTGTATGAACGCGTCGATCTCGGAAACTATAATAGATAGGACTAAAAGCTCTTCGCAGTTCGATTCTGTCATTCATTACGCAGATCAAGTTTATTTTGTTTACCCCCTTTTTTAATTAGTTTAGGGGTGAGGGGCAAATAACTGAAGCTACCTCGGGTAAAATAGTACAAAAGTCGTATTTTCTGCGTTGTCTATTGTGATAGGAACACCAAATTTGGTGTGTATATAGCTGACTCAAGCCTCAAGAAGAAAAAACAAAAAAATTGGCGTGACCACGCCCCTATATAGTAAAAATTTCAAACGCTCATATCTCAAGAACCATACAACCTACAAGAATAAAACTGTGCATGCATGCTATTGGGATGGAGTATAGTAAGACTCAAATATAAAATGGGCGTAACCACGCCCACATATAGCCACAATAGAAA
This sequence comes from Phortica okadai, assembly GCA_034638295.1. Classification (NCBI taxonomy): domain Eukaryota; kingdom Metazoa; phylum Arthropoda; class Insecta; order Diptera; family Drosophilidae; genus Phortica; species Phortica okadai. The sequence continues at coordinate 14,965,645 of CM067848.1, read as the reverse complement.
ACCGTTATATCTCTGTAACGAATTGGTCTAGAAGAGCAAAAATTAGTATGTATGATATTGAATGGAAAGGAAATATGTTTCGATTAAAAAGAGGGCGGGGCAACGCCCTACAACAGACGTTACTGATTGAAGGTACAGGGTATGTCGAAGTCGAGTACTGTCGACTCCAATCCTTACTGGTTTAACTCTCTGTTTGCAAAGAATTACATAAACCATATTTATAAACTACTACGTGAAAAGTAGTAGGGAGGGAGGGGGTCTTGGCATATACTACGGATGGTAACCGAGGGGGGGAGGGGGTTAAAAAAGTGTCAAAAATGGGTCACGTAATTTGGGTACGTTCCCTAAGATGAATAGAAAATATATTCAGTCAAAACGAGTATACTCGACAATACAATACCCTGCACACACAGTAGGCGGTGCAACACCCTAAATCTACAAAAAAATGTTGATTTGACATCGCCCGATCAAATAGTGATCAAAATATCAAGTAAATTGGTCAAAAAAAGTGGAATTTACGAAAAATTTGAGTTTGTTGGTCATTGAGGGGTAATTTTCAAACAGAGGGGAATTTTGTGGTATGCAGTCTTAAAGATACATATTTACTGAGCTTGTATATAAAATTTCATGTTCATACCTTTATTAGTTTTGGAGATATTGCTTTTTATAGAAAACAACTGGGGGAGGGGAAATCAAGATGAGGGGGAAAAATTGTGGTACGCAGTTTTGTAGAGCTCTTCATGCTTAGTCTACCAACCGACTTTCATGTTTCTATCTCTTCGGGTGTTCGAGTTATAACGTTTTAAAAAAGTGGGCGGTGTTGGTTGGGCGGGAAGGAGTGGGCGTGGCACAAAACCATTCAAACTTGATGTAGTGCCAAGCATCACGAGTCTACCCTCCAAATTTCATGTCTCTTGCTATTATAATTTCCGAGAACCATTGGTGAATACAGACGGACGGACGGAGGGACGGACGGACGGACGGACGGACAGGGCTCAATCGATTTCTCTTGTCATCCTGATCAAGAATATATATACTTTATGGGGTCCCCCTCCCCTCCTTCTATGCGTTACATACATTTCGTTCAAACAAACTTAATATACCCTGACACACTGTATGTGCAGGGCATAAAAATGGGTTTGGCATAAGAAAGTGCACGAATAGTGTTCAAAATATCAAGGAAATCGGTCAGAAAATGTGGAATTTTCTAAAAAAAAATTGAGTTCGTCGATCTTTGAGGGGTAACCATGAAAGAGAGGGGAATTTTGTGGCATGCATTTTTAAAGCTATATACTTACTTACATACTTACATACAAATTTCAGACTCGTACCTTTATTACTTTTGGAGATACAGCAATTTTAAGAAAACAACTGGAGCAGGGGAAATTTAGGAAATGGGGAGAAATTGTGGTATGCAGTTTTGTAAAGCTACTAACACTGCGCTTATATGTATATCTCTTCGGGCGTTTAACTTATAGCGTTTTAAAAAAATGGGTGGTTTCTGGATGGGCGGAAAGGAGTGGGCGTGGCACAAAATAAAAATATAATTGATCTGCTGCCTAGCGTCACGAGTGTATCCTCCAAATTTCAAGTCTCTAGCTCTTACTGCTTCCGAGAACCATTGTTGAATACAGACAGACGAACGGACGGACATGGCTCAATAAATTTCTCTTGTCCTCCTGATCAAGAATATATGTAGTTTATGGGGTCCTCTTCTCCTTCTGTGCATTACATACATTTCGTTCAAACAAACTTAATATACCGCGATACACAGTATGTGTACAGGGTATAATAAATTGAAGCAAGGGTTTATATAAAACATACTTTCCAACACTCAGAGTCTGGAAATATGTAAGGCCAAATTTTGAAAATAAAACTATAAATATGGCCCAACAGGATGAAAATCATCGAATTAAATGTCATAGGCCAAGATGGACGCATGCAGATGTCAGAGATGAAATGCATGGAAAATAAAAAAATGAGGTAAGCTGAAAATGTCGACAGAAGTCTGTCGCATACAGAAACGTGAGAGAAGGTGTTGCCGCCGGCAAGAATATGGTAATCTTCAGAAAAATACGTAAACGAGTTTTACAACTCGGTTAGCTATCTTTTTCACCAATGCATTCATACATTTTGAAAAACTTGTTTTGTTTCGAAGGTAAAGATCATTTCAAGATGCGGCGGGAAAACGCACTTTTCATTGGCAAATATCATTGGGAGACACACGTACGGTCAAATGGCATGTCTTATAACACAGACAACAAATTACTCAGCTAGTTCGCTGAAATGTGGTCAAGTCGTCCCTTGGCCTTGAACAAGACACGACTTGCTGCGCAGCATTTTCATGAAGCAAAATGAGGACATCATAAGTTCAGAAAGCGCGTGCTTATAATGGATTGATTGCACACGTCAGACTGGCAATGTGTGCAAGCCTAAAATACAAATGAAAAACCAGTAAGGGCGGTAGGGTCGAGTATACTCGACAATATAATACCCTGCACACATTGTAGGCGGTGCCACACCCTAAATCTACAAAAACATATTGCTCTGACATTGGCCGTTTAAATGCCGTTCAAAATATCAAGAAAATCAGTCAAAAAATTTGGATTTTACGAAAAATTTGGGTTTGTAAGTCTCTGACGGGTAATCATAAAAGAGAGGAGAATTTTGTTGTATGCAGTCTTAAGGATGTATATTTACTGCGCTTGTATACAAAATTTCGTACCTTTGTTAGTTTTGGAGATAAAGCAATTTATAGAAAACAACTGGGGGAGGGGAAATAAAAGGCAGGGGGAAAACTTTTGGTACGCAGTTTTGAAGAGCTACGCATACTGAGTCTACACACTGACTTCCTTGTTTGTAACTCTCGGGTGGTAGCTCTGCTTGGGCGGGAAGGAGTGGGCGTGGCACAAAACCGTTCAAACTTGATCTGCTGCCGAGCTTCACGAGCCAACGCACCAAATTTCAAGTCTCTAGGGCTTATAGTTTCCGAGAACCATTGGTGAGGACGGATTTCTCTTGTCGTCCTGACCAAGAATATATATACCTTATGGGGTCCCCTCCCCTCCTTCTGTGCGTTACATACATGTCGCTTTCGCACAACCACAATATACACTGAAGCACAGTATCTGTACAGAGTATAATGAATGAATACAGCGAATTTAAGTGGTAATATATTGGAAGGAAACCGTGGCATACTTTTACGCGCACGGCCACCACAACTGCCAGCTACCTTTGTCGAATTTCTCTTGATTTACTTCGATATCAAATTTCACTGCACTTAGAAGTTCTGTTGTGGCATTATTGTTTTTTTTAAATGTATTGAAAGAATCATAAAACGCCTAAAATGAGTCAGAATGTCCAAGGAGTCTGCAAGGCTGTCAAGTCGGCATCTGGCCCGCTGTCCGTTCGAGACGGTCAATAATACCCCAGAGCCAAATCGACTTGCAATAGTTCTCGAAATAATTGACAGCATGCTCGTCCCGACCAAAACTTGCTCAATGTCAGGCATTAGAGCAATCAGTTGAACGGGTTGCTGGGCCGCTAGGGCAGAAAGTATCAAATTACATTTTGGGCGAAGCTGTCCTTACTTTAGACAATTTATTGCTTAGTACTAAAAACGAGATATTAAACACGTCGACTTTTCGCCAACACTACGAACTAATAACTAGAGATATTTATGAAGAATGTAATATCTCGATCTAATTTTTTTTTCCAATAATATTTACAGTTGAATCAAAACGTTCTGTTTGAAATGCGGAATATCGTTTAAAACACAATTGTTGGAATTACAGACATAAAATCAATCTGTATTTTGAATATTGGCATGCTCTTGCTGTCCTCAGAGCACACAAGCTGTTCATGGCATATATAGTCTTGTATTTACGAAACGTTGCAAAAGTTGCCGCTGAAGACATATGCCGAACACTTTGCGTGAGTGTAAATAAAAAGCGCGTACAGTTAACATGGTCAAAATGTAGACACGAAAATAGTGAAAACATGTTACAACGCCACATGTTACAACGGGTATTTGTGGGTGGGGCGAATGCATGAATGTATGATTGTGTGTGTGTGAGAATGTGTGTGTGGTCGATTTGGGTTACTCTTTGGGTTAACGCAAAGTGGACGCAAACCACTGCTGGGCTATTCAAATAAAAGAGCGACCGCTGTCAAAGGGAAATGTAAAAATGTTGTTATTGTTTTTGTTGCAAAAACCCCAAACAGTGGCCATAAAATACTTGTGCACACACAACCATATCATGAATGCTAAAAAGCATGCGAGTGACCTTAAATAAAGAGGGAGAGAGAGAGAGGCAGAGAGTAAGTAAGAGCAAAATAGATAGAAAGTTATAAGCGAAGCCAAGGACGAGAAGGACGTTTTGTGAAACGAAAAAAATATAACAACAACAACGACGACGACATCAACAAAAAATAAAAATACATTAGACAAGAAAATATCGTGCGTCGTTTTTAGTTTTTTTTGTTGTGTTTCTTCTTGATTTTTGTTTTTATTCTTTTGGTCTTGACTTTACTTCACAGGCCATGCATGCCCAACGTTTGCGATGGTGATGGCCATGAAACACACATAATATTATACATTCACATACAAATTTATCTCCATTTGACCCTCTTCAAAGTGCTTTTTATAGTCATTTAGTGTTTTGGCCCGCCCGTCAAGTACTTTTATTATACACGTATAAATCCAATTCGGCATTCAAAGAGGAAGCTAAATTCACATGCACACAAACACACACATACACATGTGCATGCATAAGCGTGAAGGACACAAGGATATATCTACCTACAAGCATGCATATAGATACATATGAATGTATATACATACAACCCCAAAGTGGCTACAGTCCAACAAGCGAACGAGTAACGAAAGACCAAAGGACCACAAATATTCAACGAGAACGTCAATGTTGGCCAACCAACCCTTCCCCGATCCCCCTTCCTCCCCTCCGCTAGCGATACATGTACTGCTATCGCTACCGCCCAACCGCCGCCCATACAGAAACGGAATCAGCAACAGTAGCAAATGCCCGGCTCCAAATACAAGCGCTGCCATCGTCGTAGCCATAGCCATCACAGCCGAAAGGTCCTTTTGCCAAACGGACGCTTGCTCATTCCTTCACTCGTTGGTCCTGTGTCCTTTTTAAATTTTAAGATATGTAAATATAACAAGTTCGTCGTTGTGTCGGCCAACGTCTTTCGTCTGTCGACCGTTTTGGACCCGAACGTGTAACACATGCTGGTTCGCTTCTGTGTGCGTATGAGCATGTGTGTGTGTATGTGTGCGTCTGTGTGTGTGTGTTGTTTCTGTATCTGCATCTCTATCTATTGGACTGACTGTTTTGCAAAATATTCTGGAAATGTTGTTTTCCTTTGCATTGTTATTATTTCAAATTTTTTCATATGTTTGTATTTCGATTGCTTGTTTGTTTGATTCTGTGTGTGTGTGTGTGTTTTCTTCCATTCCTTCATTCATTTCTGCTTAGTTTTTTTTTGTGGCATCTCTGTTCCAATGTAGTCCGCCGCTTCTCCAAACATTCGTGTTACTTCTCATTTTCGATTGAAAACATTTGTGTCTTTTTTCACTTCTTTTTCCAAAATTTTGTACATACATACATATGTATGTAAATACATTTCCAAATGTATGCATGTAGAGAGTTTTCCCGTTTTTTCGTGTTTGTTGTATTATGCTTGACTAACAAAATTTTGCAAAGTCCTTCCGCACGCCTGCTTAACCACACCCCTCAGTTGGTTGGTCGGTGGTGGTGGCAGTTGTGTGAGGTTACATTTTTGTATTTTCAAATGGTCGATTTGCGTATTAAAATCACATTGATTCCAGTATAAAGCCCCTTGCATCCCTAACCTGATGTCCGAGGAAAGCTTTCCTTGTCGTTTGCTTTACTAAATCAGATTATTTTCGCACGATTTGGAAAAGGCGGCGGAGAGGCATGGCAGCGCGGTTGCAGGCTCAAGTTTTTCACCTTTATGTCAAGGAATCTTATGTGTGCGCGCGTATGTGTGTGAATGGGTGCGTTTCATGCACGTGCCTGCTGCTGTCAGTTCATATATCATATGCCAATGTGTGTGTTTTTGAGTGAGAGTAAAGAACCTTCATGGAGTATGGCGTATGGTAATCGTTTAATTTATTTAAAACTCACCAACAAAAATTTGTCTGCTTATCTTTTAGTGGGAATAAATGAATTAGTGGTCAGATTCAGGTAAAACTGCTTCCCTCTAGAAAAGTCAACTAATAGTCGGCTCGTTCAACTGATTTGATTGGTTTTGTAATTGAATTACGAAAAGGCTAGATGATTGTTGTGCTAGAATTTGCTCATTATTTATACAAAAGTAAAACCGAAATCTCATTTGACAACTGTGTAACTTCTGTTAAAAACAATTATTGATCAAGTCCAAATCGCACACGACATCTTATATATATGTAATGAGTAAAAGAGATGCCAATATCGAATTAAAAAGTAACAAGGCCATTTAAATTCGTCAAGGAGTCATATACATATATATATTTACGGAGCTTGTATACAAAATTTAGGACATTTTATAGTTTGGGGGACATATCAATTTTAAGAAAACCAATTTTAGAAGCGAAATGAAGCGAACAGACAAAAATTGTTTTATAGGGCTATACATACTGAGTCTCCATACCAATTTTTATATTTCTACCTCATCTAGCGTTCGAGCTACAGCCGAAGTTGGCGGTAATGGTTGCATGGGAAGGAGTGGATGGTACAAAAATCCATTCAAACTTGATCTGCTGTCGAGCATCACGAGTCTAACCTCCAAATTTCAAGCCGCTAGCTCTTATAGTCTTCGAGAATCATTGGTGAATAGGGACATACGGTCGGACAGGGCTCAATCAATTTCTCTTGTCGTCTTGATCAAGAATATGTATAATTTATGGGGTCCCTCTCCCCACCTTCTGTGCCTTACATACCTTTCGTTGTCCACAAACATAATATAGCCTGATACACTGTACTAGAGATGGGCGCGGGTCTAATTTTTGAGGCCCGGTCCGATAAAAATAATTTGTTTATTTCGGAAATCAATTAAATTAAATAAAAAGTTTACAAAACGAAAAATAAAATATTTTTGTTTGGTAAATCATTTTTTGAATAAATACATTTTCACTTAATACATAATTCTTAAGTCATCGTATTTTTGTTTAAAAAAATGAGAATATCTATATTTTTGATGGTTAACCTCGTCCTTTCCTCATTGAGAATTCTGCCAGACTTCGAAAAAGACGCTTGCTTGTAGAGCTAGCTGGAATTAAAAGAATAGAGATCAAAGCAGCATTTCACGAAGTTTTTTGTTTGATAACTTGTGACTCTCAAACTGTTTATCACGAAAAACGTTGATTATTGGTTTATCGTTAAGCAAATATCGCTGATGAAGGATTATGGCAATTCCAGAAATAGCTGTACGGTCTGTCTGCTGCTAGCTTTTGAGCTAGTTCTTGAATTATTTTTAGTTGTTAAAACTGCCAAATTTTTGTTTTTAAAAACTTGTAATCAAAACTGACTTAGAACTTGCTATTCTTGTCTGAATAAAGAAAGTGGAAATTTTAATATATATTTTGCATTGCAATCCTTCCATTGAATTCCTAGACACCAAATTAAATTCAAACCCGTAAAAAATTGCAGTCGAGAGTGCTCGACTTCAACATACCTTGCACCTTAAATTTTTCACGACTGTTTAAGGGCATTGCCCCACCCACTTTTCAATCGAAACAGATTTGATTTTCATTTAATATCGTATATACTAATTTTTACCTTACTAAACCAATTGGTTCCATCTCGTTTCTCTAATTTAGCTATATGTGGGCGTGGTCAAGTCCATTCGATGATTGAATCTAATAATACTCCATCTCACAAGCATACATACAAAATTCCATTTTTGTAGGATATATGGTTCCCTAGGTATTAGCGTAATAAATTTTTACACATTTAATTCTATCTTCTTCGACTTCAAGTCAGCTATACACACTCCAAATTTGGTGTTCGTATCTCAAAAAAACAACCGAGAAAAAACGAATTTTGTAATTTTTTACTTGAGATAGCCTCAGTTATTTGCCAGTTACTTGGGTCTGCCACGCCTCCTTTAAGATGTGACATACATTTTCGATGCGTGCAAAACTAACATACCCGTGTACTATAAGGTACTGAGTATAATTATCTGGCATCGCCCATTCAAATAGTGTTCAATATATCAACGAATATCCCCTCCTTCTATGGTCTTAAACAAACTTTATATACCTGACACACTGTGTGTTGTGGATATAAAAAGTGGAAAAATAAAAAAAATATAAGGTAGTAGAGTTTCAAATCACACCCATTTCTCTCTTCCTTAAGATTGTTTCATATTTTACGTTCAAATGCCCCAAACTTTACGGCAGTACTAGTACCTTAACTAGTCAAATATTAACACAAATAACAAAAATAACACGAAAATGATTACTTTTAATGCATCAAATGTGTCTTACCATTATATAACGTTAGTGAAGTTACAGTTCACTTTTCATTCTGAAGTTTAACGTACACACACGCACAACCACAAAACCGGACGCTGACAAATGTCTGTCTGTCCAGAAACAAGTATGTGATAATATACGCGGCAATGGGCTTATGTCCATTTTGTTGGTTGATGTTTGGGCCAAGCCAAAACAAGAATACAAAAATGTAATGAAAATGTAAGGAAAAGAATTTTTAAAGTGGTAAAGAACTCATTTATTGTAGACAACATACAATTTTGAAGAACATGTGCGTGTATTTCATGCAAGCACAAACTCGTTGTCAGGGCTTGCAAATGGGGTGGTAAATGCTGCCCAAGGGACTTGTAGCTGGATACCAAAGTTTTCAAAATAAAGATGAAATAAAAAGACAAAATAAGTGAAACGAAGCAAACACATCTCAGCGGCAGTTAGTACATGCAGGACAAAATAAAAACAACAACAACAAAAGTAAGAAAAGTAAAGAAACCTAAAATGAAAAAAAAAAGAAAAGAAAACCTTCACCGCATGGTTTTATTATATTGTGAATGTGATTACCTTAAGGATATGCAGTAAACACACATGGACATGGATTCGAAACGACCAAGGTGCTGCACACAAGGCGCGGGGGTGGTGGGGGGTTGGGTCTACGGGAATGACTTATATATATTCACACACTCAGACACATACACACTCAAATACAAACATGTACATACGTGCGCACAAGCCCAAGAGTCAGTCGTAAACATGATTTTAAAGAAAATAAACGCAAAAGATAAAGTATCGCAGATATTGCCAGCCAGCAGTGAATAATTCGTTGAAAAAAGACTAAAGTGGACAAAAGCTGTGAATTACAATATTATTTTAATCAACGATGCGTTCAAAACGAATCATTTACAACATATTTGTGAGAGCCTGCTTGGATATATTTACAGACTCTCAGTAATTCAGTCTGTTGAACGATTAAAACTGACCAGAACTTAATTTGATGATGCTGGAAGGTTTATGGCCCGCTCTAGGCATCCTACAGCCTCATAGAGCATTGTAACCTCGTTACTTATTTCCGATTGCATTGTGTGAGATCATTCGTTCTATTTACTCACCTTCATTGAAATAGCTGTTCACTTTGGAAATTAACTTACACTCGAAACCCTCTACATCTGGTCATTGACATACTCAATGTTGATGGCCAGATTAAATTTTCTTATTCGATATAACAGGCTGGTCAGACCATTGGATGTAGTATATCTGCGGAGAAGATATGATGACGGCGAGAACTTCTCCGATAAATTTTATTATACTCTTTACGTAAGGTAAACGTCCCAGAAATGAATAATGTTCCAGTCATGTTTCAGTACATCAAACAATAACAATTTTCATGTTCTTTCACAAACGGATTCTTTTTGAGACATATGTGTCACTTTGAGTCATGTGTCATTTTGTTAAAATTTGTTTCACTGCCGTGTTTAATTTATATTAATAGAAGAAAAAACATTTCGGTAATTGTTATACCCTGCTCATAGAGTGTGTCTGGGTATAATAAGTTTGTTTGAGACCAAAAGTATGTAACGCATAGAAGGAAGGGAGAGGGACCCCATAAAAAATATATATTCTTGATCAGGACGACAAGAGAAACTGATTAAGCCATGTCCGTCCGTCTGTCCGGCCGTATTTACCAATGGTTCTCGAAAACTATAAGAGCTAGAGATTTCAAATAAGGTGGGTAGACTAGTGATGCTCGACAGCAGATCACGGTTGTGTGCCACGCCCACTCCTTCACGCCCAACCAGCACTGCTCACATTTTTAAAACGCTATAACTCGAACATCCAAAGAGATAAAACCAGTAAGGGTGGTATAGTCGAGTATACTCGACAATATAATACCCTGCACAGACAGTATGCGGTGCCACACCCCGAATATACAAAAAAAATTTTGATTTGACATCGCCCGATCAAATAGTGTTCAAAATACCAAGTAAATTGTCAAAAAAATGTGGAATTTAAGAAAAATTTGAGTTTGTAGGTCATGAGAGGAGAATTTTGTGGTATGCAGTTTTTAAGATACATATCTTGTATACAAAATTTCAGGTTCATACCTTTATTAGTTTTGGTGATATAGCGTTTTATAGAAAACAAATCAAATTCAAATCATTCCGAGAACCATTGGTGAATACAGACGAACCGACAGATGACATGGCTCAATAAATTTCTCTTGTCCTCCTAATCAAGAATATATGTACTTTATGGGGTCCCCCTCCTCTCCTTCTGTGCGTTACATACGTTTCGTTCAAACAAACTTAATGTACTCCGATACACAGTATGTGTACAGGATATAAATATTTAAAAGATGTGAGAACTTTTCAGGAATTCCCGAAAATCCAATTTGTTCTAATTTGTGAGCCTCTATTATTAGTGCCAGCACTGTTTATAACATGTCCATTGAATAATGTGGCCTTATGAAAACTGTATTTGTGGCTTGAGTTATTGATCAAGATTTTTGCAATTGTGTCAGTTCCATTAGATGAATTAATCTTCTTAGCAAAAGTGAGTTTGAAAATGGAGAATTGAAAGTGTATGCAAAAAGTTGTGCAGAAGAGGAATTAAATGTTTGCTTTGTAGAATACTTTTTATTTTTGCTTGTTTGCATTTGCTTATATTTTGCGAAATCAAAAATTCAATGTCAAATGTGCAAACTAGTTTGGTGGTCCGTGCTCAACCTGGAGTTAATGTGTTAACTTTACTGATGCCCTGCCATATGTCCGTCCATACATTTGCCAATCTGTCTGTCTCGCTGTCTGTCTGTTTGTGTACACAACAGCGAACACGGTAACGGCGACGATTTGACTGTTTTTATGTGATGTTGCTGTCTCTAAATGACTAAAAGGGTAGAAACCAAAATCAAGGATAAGAACGGATAATCTCATGTCGTTGAAGTAGGTAGCCCGCCTATTTACTAGTCAGTCAGCCAGCCAGCTAGTCACTCAGTCATTCAGACATTCATTCGGCCAGTCAGTCTTACCCACGTAAGCATCTGACTCGCAGTTTTGCTCATTGTTTGTGTTTGTATGTGTGTCTGTGTGTGTGTATGCGTATTAGTGTGAAGCCCATAAATAACAGCAAATAAATCAAAATCTTTCAATGCGCACAATTCGATATGTTACAATTGACTTCACCGATCAAAGCCGAATCGGGCCGAATCGACCCAGTCTGGACTTAGTTCGGAGTGTGCTTCATCTTCTTTTCATACCTTTTGTATTGAGTGTTCTAAAAAGAGTATCCTTTGTGTAAATATTATTAGCAAAGCAGCAAGCAAAGGGTGAAAGGGAGCCAATGACATACCTACCACTTCACTTCATTCCGCACCAGGCTTTACCACGTTTCGTTTTGCCTTACCACTCAACTCGACTCAACAAATCTCAACTCGTTTTGTGCATTTTGTCCTCTCCTGTCTCTTTCCGTTACTGCCCTGCCCTTTGCGCAGTGCTGTGCGTATATGTGTGAAATTTTACAGTAATTTTAAAAAAACTTTAACCAATTTAATCAATATTATTCAACCCGTTCGATCGCACGTATGTGTGTTTATCTGACAGATACGCGTATCACATTGCATCGATGCGCGTGTATCTGTTTCCGTTCATAATGGAAAGATGCGACAGGACATAAGAGCTCTAATTTTATTTATGATCTAATGTATTGCGAATGACTAGCGCTTGTTTATCTGTCTATATGTCAGCCTGGGAACTTCATACACTCAAAGGTAGTTCAGATTTTTTTTTTTCTAACGTGGTGTGAAAGGGCATGTCTTGCGGATTGATCTCCCGCTGTCCTCACATACAACAAAATGTTTTTACCAACCTTTGTACACGTATGTATGTTATTTTTGCTTTAATTTTTGTTTTTTTTTTTTGTTTTTCGGTTACGCTCTTATTTTATGACAGTGGGCGATTTAATTTGGGAATTAATCAGCGAGAACAATGAAATGCGTAAAATGGGCGATTCACGAATTGCCATACAGAAACAAATAAAGTTAATAATTTCTGTTTTTTCTGTTTTTGGTTTTGTTTTGAAAAGTGCACAGCAGGTTCTATTGCATTCTCATGGCATTGCATGATGCCTTAACTCTAAATTTGTCAAACAGTTCTGAGTTTGCTTGTAGCTTCACATTCGCATTAAGTTCAATAGGTTTTCAATTCGTGCATCAAGTACACCTTAAGTAAAGGAAGCCCAAATGCATTTTGAAGTTTTTCTCGTAATGGAAAAAACCATGGCCATAACGCACCGTATTATACCTAAAAACCAGTAAGGACTGAATCTTATTTATCTTTATCTTAATAGCCTATCAAAAAATGTTCATTGTTTTTACACAATGGGTACCGGAGACATGCAAATTATTGATTTTGGCTATAAGTGGGCGTAATCATGCCCATTTTTTGGTCAAAATAGTTTTCATGCCTCCCTAGAAACATAAGAGTGAAGTTTCAAGTCAATTGATTTAGAAACAAAAATGTTTTCCATACAACGACGTGAATTTTGTTTCTCTTCCTCTTTTTCATTTTGTATTGCAGGTACCAGTTCCTGTTGTCCGACCTCAATGAGACTTTCAGGCACTTAATCGGGCTGCGTAAAACTAATAGTTGTGAAATTTCAGTCCTCTATCTTCCAAAACTAAAAAGTTTTCCATACAACGATTTAAATCTTGTTCAAACGTGAAGAGTAGAAGACAAAATACTCTCCGCGCCCTTATTTAGTGCACCATCCATTAGGAACCTTATATAACTTTAACTTAATAGCCAAAATACCAATTTTCATTGTCGCAGCTCATTGGGTTCCAGACATATGGAAATTTCTGATTTTGGTTAAAAGTGGGCGGATATTTTTATACTCTTGACGTATGTGAATAGTATTATAACTTTGTCACGGAGTTTGAAAGAGATCGAAATATTCATTTCCAACTATACAAAGTATATACATACATACATACATATATTCTTGATCAGGACGACAAGACGTGTTGATTTAACCTCTATCATTGATTGGAACTGGCATAATGTGACCACTGCAACTTGTACCCTCCTACAAAAAGAAGAACAGTATTAGAAAAACCAGTCGTTGCACAGAGGAGTATTTTACCTCAAAAGCTGCTCAAAAGTCGATCTAAAAAAATTTGTCTAAGTCGGTTATTACCTATTTTTTTCAAGCTTAATAATGGGCAAATCAATAAACTGCTATTGTTTTTACTCCTGGTAATTTATTCCAATCGAAACAGCTGTCGAAACTCAGCCAACGAGTAAATAGCTTGTCGTTGTGCTTAACGCTCTTATAGAAACACAACATTTTGATTCGATTTTTGAGTGGCTATATAGTGAAATATTATAAAACCTCGGAATGGGTTTTGAAAAGGAAGGCATGTAAAGTAAAACAGAATATTTGTTGAAAGTGTTTTACATTATAAAGTGCCATTTCTAATGGCAAACGTGTGAGACTAAAAATGAGACCATTTTCTTTTTAAATTTAAAATTCAAAAGTGTTTTTGATTATGAGCTTAGCCGAGTTAAGCTTTGAAGTTAATGTTAAGATAAAATATAAATATTCTAAATTAATTTTCATAAACAATATGTTGCGCATATTTGCGCCTTTTTATACCATGTACACTCTAAGTAACAGGGTATATTACGTTATTTTGAGAGTAAAAGTGTGTAACGCATAGAAGTAAGATCCCAATTAGTACATACATTCTTGATCAGAACGAAAAGACTAGTAGATATAGCTATGTCTGTCCGTATGACCATCCGTCCTTATTAATGGTTATCGGAAACTATATGAGCTAGAGACTTAAAATTTTAAAGATAGACTCGTGTGGCTATGCGCTACTTCAAGTTTGATGGAATTTTTGCCACGACGACCACTCGTTCCCCCAATTGGGACCGCACACTTTTTAAACCCACCATTGTTCAAACACTTTTTTCCTCACCCTCATTATCCCTCAAAATGTAGCTTTCTTAAAGTTGTTATATCTCCAAATCTCTAAAAGATACTTATCTGAAATTTCGTATGCAGACATTTATCGACGTCAGTTGACGTCAAATACTCCTCTGTGCGTTGTAAGTAAAACTTTTTTGTGTTTTAAGATAGAAGGTTGAAATTTGAAATTTTTTCTATAAGATTGAATATTTGTTAACACTACCAAGGTCTGACCGCTGGATGAGTACCCCAAAGAGGCATGAAATTGTTGAAATTTTTGTATAAAAATTCTGACTTGTCTATTTTATATTTTGTTATATTTTTCTGGTCTCACACAATTCAAGTACAGTTGGCTTAATTTACAGTTATATGAATATCAAAAAAAAAGAAAACAGAATGTGGCATAGAAAAAATAATGTAAAAAAAACAACAAAACTAGAGAACATTTTGTTTTTGTTGTTGCTTTGCTATTATTGAAAAATTGAAACATCATACGATAATGCGCGGCTCGATTTGGTTGATCTAGTGGTGTGGCTAAGGGTGTCGGGGGCTTTGTGGTGGTGACAGCATCGAAGTCGTTCTTTTTATTTGAATTTTTCATATTACCGCATGAATGTACGATTGCAAAAAAAAAAAGGCAGAAGAAAAAATGAAAATAAATATACATGTATATGTATGTATATCCATTAGCCGATATTAAAATAATCATTTTGCAGACTGAACGGCGCTCGACACACACAAATAAACAGACGGCACTCACTCACACATGCAAACAGAAACACACAAACCATCACTCCTCCCACAATTGCAAAAACAAACACGGACGGACATGCAAACGAGCGGATGACAGGACGGAACAACGGACAGACAGTAAACAATGAAGGCCCAGCAAACAATCACGCGCAGACACATTTACAGAAATGCTTACATATGTTGCGGCCCACTTACGGACATTGGAGCAAGGACATTAAGGGGATGCGAGTTTGGAACCAATCGGTGAGGAAATGGGCTCGAATACAATTTAAAAACAAACGTTCAAGCCATTGTTTTTCAAACTTTTCACGTATGTGAATAGTATTATTACTTTGTCAAGAAGTTTGTAACACCCAGAAGTAGACATTTCTGACTATATACAGTATATATATTCTCGATCAGCTTAACAAGACGCGTTGATATACCCAAGTTCGTCAGTCCGTCTGAGTGTATTTTAATTTTATTACCATAAGTCGTTGGTCGGTATCAGCATTATCGGATCACTGGAACTGGTAGCCCCCATACACAAGGAAGGAGAACCATAATGGAATTGAGAGTACTCGACTTCGACATACGCTGTACCTTCAATTTGTAACGGCTGTTTTAGGGTGTTACCCCGCCCACTTTTCAAACGAAACAGATTTCATTTTCATTCAATATCATACATACAAATTTTTTCTTTTCTAGATCAATTGGTTCCCGAGAAATAACGTTTCTTTATTTTGGCTGTTGTGGGCGTGGTCACGCCCATTTTATGATTTAATCTAATTATACTCCATACCAGAAGCTTACATGCAAAGTTTCATTCTTGTAGGATCTATGGTTCCCGAGATATAAGCGTTTTAAATTTGTGCTATATGTGGGCGTGGCCTATTTTTTTATCTTTTTGTTTTTCAAGTCAGCTAAATACATTCCAAACTTGATGTTCTTATATCAAAAGACAACCGAACTATTGTAATTTTTTACCCGAGGTTGCTTCAGTTATTTGCCCCTTACCACTAAACTACAACAGAATCGACCTGCGGAGGAATTTTGGTTCTATCTATTATAGTTACCGAGATTGACGCGTTCATACAGACAGACAGACGGACGGACATGGCTAAATCGACTTCTCTTTCGATACTAATCAAGAACATATATACTTTGTATAGTCGGATACGTCTCCTTTTGGGTGTTACATACATTGTTGATGCACACATGGTAATATACCCTTTGTACCATAAGGTACAGGGTATAAAGATTCTGTCAAAAAATGGGCGTGGCACAATAAAGGCCATGAAGAGTATATAATCTTCGGTAACGCCGAAGATAGCTTTCTTTCTTTTCTGGTTTTGTTTCTGCTTGTGTTTTTTTTTTATAAAAAACTTTTAACGTCTTCGCATGTTACGCAAACTATACAGCAAATATGGTATAAGGTTATTATTAAAAGCGTGTGGCAGTGGCAGAGTCGGAGGCTAACAAGCGACCAGATGCCACTTTGAACGCAATGCTTATTCTGCGAACTGCGATAAAAGTGGTAGGTAGCATTTTAGGCCTGTGACTGTGATTGCCGCAAATGCAAACGGTGATGATTTTACGCAAGCCTTGAGAAAATGATATTAGTTTACAGCAAGGCTAAGTCTTCCGCCAGTAGAGATTCTGGCGTAAATCAGACGCTATGTCCATGTCGTAGTCGGACTACGGCTTCAGTTTGGTTGCACGGCTGCGGTTTTCTTCCTATTAAAATTCTGGCATTGTTAGTTGAATCTGTGTATGCTTGTAGCTTTTGCTAATAGAGGTGTGTGTTTCTATGAATTTCGCTTATCGACAATTGTTGTGTTTAGACTTACCTTCATGCAACTGTATATGTCCATTTGTCGATTGTGCTTACATTAAAGAAATATATTGAAATGAGGAAGCAGCTATCAAAACAACCACACACAATCACCCACTCAAAGTCTTGCTTTCCGCACTGTCAGTTTATTGTCCGCCCAAGGCATTCAACATTGAATTGCATGTAGCAGTGGATGCCTGAATCTCTGTCACTGACCCTCTTTGTCCCATGTCGATGTTTATCTCTGTCTGTGTATGTGTAATTGTGTTTGGTTATTTGTGTCTTTTATGCTGTGCAGGACTTTTGGTCCATTTAACATGTCTCATAATAATTGTGATTCGGGTTTATTTTGCATTCATTTGAATATGAATTAGCATAGTTTCGAAGCTGGTGCACAAGACAAAGTGTAAGGAGATAACGACGACAATAAGGACGAAGTGCGACAATGTATGAGAGGCGCCCATAGAATTTTGCCAATTTAGCAATAAGGAAATCATCTCAATGTGTTCTCAGTGGACATGCTCGACAATGAGTGTAGACGCACATGCGTTCTTTAGGCGTTGCCCCTTCTTTTATTATAAATTTTCAGAGTCGTTTGTTCGCTCATAAAGACGCAAAAAACTATGCAGCACTTTTTTTAACCCTTGGCGTGGTTTGCGTGTTTCTTGTAAGTGCGTGTATGTGTGTGTAAGTGAGTGTATGTGTAAGGGCGTTCTGACGTATTAGACATACGGGAATTTGTACTTATTAATTAGAGCAAAATGTTCTTTTGGGGATTTCCCATTTGCTGAAGCCTCAATATATTTATACTTTTCACGCATGTGAAATAGTATATTAACTTTGTCACGGAGTTTGTAACAGATCGAAATATTCATTTCCGACTATATAAAGTATATATATTCTTGATCAGGACGACAAGACGAGTTGACTTAGCTATGTCCGTCCGTCTGTCTATCTGTGTGTATGCAAACTAGTCCTTCAGTTTTGAAGCTATTGAGCTGAAACTTTGCACAGAGTCTTAAAATTTATTACGATGAATCATTCGTCGGAACCAGCATGATCGGATTATTGGAACAGGTAGCTCCCATACGAAAAGAAGAAGAAAAGTGAACAAAACTTGAATCGTTGTATGAAAAACTTTTTTGTTTTGTATGATAGAGTACTGAAATTTTAAACAAAGTAGTTTTACATAGTCCGACTAAATGCCTGAAAGTTTCATTGAGATCGAGCAACTGGAACTGGTACCTGCCATACAAAATGAAGAAGAGGAAGAGAAGCAAGATTCACGTCGTTGTATGGACAACTTTTTTGTTTCTTAATTAATTGACTTGAAACTTCACACTTATGTTCTTGGGAAGGCATTACAACTATTTTGAAATGGGCATGGTTGCGGCCACTTTTAGCCCAAATCAATAATTTGCATATCTCCGGTACCCAATGAGCAAAAACAATGAAAATTGGTAAATAGGCTAATAACATGAATAGAAAATATATTCAGTCATAAAAGTGGGCGTGGCACAAGAAAGTGCGTGAAAAGTATATACGCTTCAGCCTTGCTGAAGATAGCGTCCTTCCTGGTTTACTTAAATTTTATCCTCCATGACATGTACTCGATTTTTTATTTAATGACAAAACTAAATGAACAAATTTGAAATAATACAATTTTTGTAAATCTCATTAATTTAAAAATAAACCAGTAAGGACGCTATAGTCGAGTATATTCGACAATATAATACCCTGCACACACAGTAGGCGATGCAACACCCCAAATCTACAAAAAAAATTTTGATTTGACATCGCCCGATTAAATAGTGTTCAAAATATCAAGTAAATCGGTAAAAAAAATTTGGAATTTACGAAAAATTTGAGTTTCTAGGTCATTGAGGGCAACTATCAAAAAGAGGGGAATTTTGTGGTATGCAGTTTTAAAGATACGTATTTACTGAGCTTGTCTACACAATTTCAGGTTCGTATCTTTAATAGTTTTGAAGATACAGCAATTTTAAGAAAACAACCGGGGGAGGGGAAAGAAGAGGAGGGGGAAAAATTGTGGTATGCAGTTTTGTAGAGCTACTTATACTGAGACTACATACCGGCTTTCATGTTTCTATCTCTTTGGATGTGCGAGTTATAGCTTTAGGGCGGTGCTGGATGGGCGGGAAGGAATGGGCACAAAACCGTTCAAACTTGATCTGCTGCCGAGCATCACGAGTCTACCCTCCAAATTTCAAGTCTCTAGCTATAGTTTCTAAGAACCATTGGTGAATACGGACGGGCGGACAGACGGACGGACGGACATAGCTTAATCAAATTCTCTTGTCGTCCTGATCAAGAATATATATACTTTATAGGGTCCCTCTGCCCTCTTTCTGTGCGTTACATACATTTCGCACAAACAAACACAATATACCCCGATACACAGTATGTGTACAGGGTATAAAAAGGAAACAGAATAGGAGACACATAGAGCAAGCATGGTCAAATCAAAGAATCTCACGAGCCCTTAACCCCGAGATTGTATTAAATGCTTGCATACTTTATGGGTTCAATCAGTAGCCGACGACCGACCACAAGCGCTGGACCATGCATTTTGAATGCGGAATCGATTCAATCCTTTGGCTTAGGCCACACTTCATATTCACACACACGCACGCACGCCGACACATGTGTTTGCACCGAATTAGAATATCCTTTTTTAAAGTCCTTTTTGAAAGATGTCACATCCATCATCACACAATCACAAAATAAGTATCATGGCCTTTCTTTTCTTCTCTTAGGAAAGCCAAGTCGGCCGAAGCAGCAGTTGGCAACATTCTAAAGGCATAAAGTATACTTATCAGCTTTTGCAACCTAACCGAGTTCAGCAGAGCTCAGCCCAACCTGGCTCAACTAAACTGAACAGAACAGAACAGAATTGAACTAAGCAGGACAAAAGCGTAGAGAGGTGAAAAAATAACAGTAAGAAACAGAACTGCTTAAAATATCGAAATCTCGAATGTCCATTAGCATACGGTTTCCTTTGCATCCTTTACTTTTATTCTTAACTTGTGCGCACATACACACATCCCATTCGACAAACACACAAATTTACGTCCTTCAACACGCTAACTCTGAACGTACAAAGTGCCTCACCTTACAGCTAACAATCAGGTCCAATTCAATCCCAGTACAGTTGGGCCGAACCGTGTTCAGTCGATGCGATACGATGTGAGAAGAGTCGATACAAGTAGAGTCGACGCTCAACTTGAAACTCAACTCAAGTCTCAAGCCAACTTGTGCCATCCACACGCCTGGCTGTACTGTCCTCTGCTCCACTCCGCTCTGCTGTGTGTAGTAAGGATGGCAGGTAGAGGAGTGAGTAGTTGAATCACAATGTGGACGTGCTGGATACTTTGAAACGCTCCATCTCGTACTGTCGATTCAAATTTAAATTTAACCTTTTGTCTTAATATGCCGAGACTATGTCGACAACAACGAAAATGCTTTGTAAGAAGAGTTGAGAAGTGAAGAAAAGAGTTTCTGGATGACGACAACGCATCATAAAAACGCAAAACGCTAAGAAAAGGATTGTCAACGGCATTCATGTGAAGGACAGACATAGAGACAGACGGACATTCAAGAGAGGGGCCAAGCGTGTGGGTAGCAAGCAACATAAGGCACTCGTTGTGAAGCGTTAAATGGGTAAAAAGGTAAGAGGCTAAGAGCAAGTCCTGTATAAATGCTGCAAGTGCGAGCCGAGCAACTCGTACCACTTGATGCGAATAATGGATTTGGTATTTGGGTATTGTTCGCTTACTTGGACACAGGCTTAGAACGTATTATTGAGGCTTATTAGAATACCATTGACTTGATATGCACGCATACAACAACCCACCCATCAACAAACATCCACACTCACATGTACAGAACTAGCATCGCATTCTTCTTCTTCGACTTTTGGTGCTGTGTGTGTTCGTCTCAATGATTGGCTTAGAAGTAATTTTTGGATATTTTTTCATTCTTTAACAATGTGCATGGCAACGTGCGCGACGATGTCAGAAAAATACAAAAAATACCTGCTCTGATTGTCTAAGGACAAAGTTATATGTTTATTCCTTTTTTTGAGTCTGTGTGTGTGTGTGGGTGCGTGCGGGTATGTAAGTTATTGTGCATTTGTGTATGTACATATGTGGGCGCATATTTGTTTGTTTATTTGCTAAGTCAAAAATACATTTTTTTGTTTGTTGGCGTTTGCAAATTGACTTGGCGACGAAAAAGGGTCGTGTGCTTTATTCTTGTCTCTTCTTCCATTTAGTTTGTAATTTTATAATTAAGAATATATTTATATGAATTACGTTCTCTTCTCGACAATACTCGACAATATAATACCCTGCACACACAGTAGGCGCTGTCACACCCCAATACAAAAAATTGTATATATAAAAGCATCATCAAAATATCACGAAAATCGGTAAAAAATGGAGAATTTACGAATAATTTGAGTTTGTTGGTCTTTTTGGGGCAACCATGAAAGAGAGGGATGTTTTGTATCCAGTTTAAAATAGGTATATTTACTGAGTCTACATGCCAAATTTCAGGTTCGTACCTCTTCTAGTTTAGGAGATATACAAATTTTAAGGAAACTACTATTTGAGAGGAAATGAACGGAAGGGGACACCATTTTGTAGTACCATCCGAATTTTATGTTTCTGTCTCATCTGGTGTTCGAGCTACAGCGTTTTTAAAAAGAAGGCGGCGCTGGTTGGGTGGACAGGATTGGACGTTAAAAGTCCTTCAAACTTTAAGTATTGCATGAAGAGTCTATCTTCGAAATTTCAAGTCTCTACCTATCCATTGGTGAGGACACACGATCGGACGGACATCGCTACATCAACTTCTATTGAAGTCCTTATCAAGAATATATATACTTTGTAGGGTCCCCCTCCCCTCCTTCTTGGTGTTTCATAAATTTGGTCTGACACAAACCTAATATATGCAGTATGTGTATAGGGTATAATGAATAGTGGTAGGCTCAAAACTCGCAAACGGCTAGACCAATTTCAATGAAATATTCAGGGAATCTTCAGATAGACCTAGTGTGTGTTTTTGTAAATCAAATAATGTTCTTACAAATAATGTTCAAAATATCAAGTTTATTAGTTTTGGAGATATACTATTTTATAGAAAACAACTGGGGGAAAGGAAATAAAGGAAAAGGGGAAACATTTTGGTATGCAGTTTTGTAGAGCTACTCATACTGAGTCTACATTTCGACTTTCATGTTTCTATCTCTTCCGGTGATCGACAAAAATGTATGTGTTTTCGTAGTCAGTGACCCTAGAAAAGTATAAAAATACATAATTTGATTAAAAGGCATTCGAAAAATCGTGTTTTGTAGACCTGTATAATTAATAAAAGGTATTTATTTAGTGATTAGTCACCCCTGCCTATCCCATCACCATGTGAAACTCAACTTGAAAACTGTCAGAGTAAATTGAAGGGAAACCCAATTTCTATAAACTAGTTCATCCGCTAGTTTGAAATTGAGATGAATTAAAGCGTTTAAAGCGTATTGGATGAACATAACATGTGTCCATGTATTTCAAAGTGAAAATGCCACAAAACGCCAATTTCAATTTTGTGTGTTTTATGCAAAGGGAATAGTGAGGACAATCAACAGTAAAACAAACAAATGCAAAAACGCTAATGCAAAAAGCCAAATCAAAAACGAAATGAACGGAAAACGATGTCATTGCAAAAAGTATCAAAATGGCCACGTTTTGGGGTGGGAAGTAGGTTTGGCAGTGGTAGTGGTAGTGGACGACGGACGCAAATGGGAATGAATGCCCAGTCAAATACAAATGAGCACAAAAGGCTCTGCTACATGACTACTGGCTCGTATATACAAATGCAAACAATCGTACTTCTACAATACATTTCGATATGTATACATATGAAGGAGCATACCGAATGGCCGGGACGAGAAGGGACGGACAAGTGCTTGTACAAATACATACAAGGACGTACATATACATAGGAGGCAATGCAGGGGATGAAATCGAATGGACACGTCGTAGCAAAGCGTGGTGAGAGGAGGCGAGGCAGGATATGACTAAGGCCAGCACTCGACGCGTTGGCGTTGACCCTTTCTTTCAGTTGGCGAAAGTCCTGCGCAACGCGCTGCCGCTGGTCGAAGTGAGCTTCAAGCTGAGCTGTGCTGTCCTGTGCTATGTTGTGTGTTGTAAGTACGAAAGAGTCTGAGGGTGGCGGCACAACTAGTTGAATAAGTTGAGTTGAGTTGCGTTAAGTTCCTTTGTTGCCCGACTTCGACACCGAATCTGGCTTTACTCATCAACGTTTTGTTTATGTCGGCATGGCGCGCTGGTTTCGCGTTGTGTATGTGTTTGTGTTGCGTATGTGTGTGTTGGTGAAGCTTATGCTGATTTCAATTGTGAATGGCGTTTTTTGGTGGTGTGAACTGTGGAGGGGGTGCACTAACAGAATGGACTGAACTGGACGGAACAAGAGTAAAGTGAAATTGCGTACAACAAAATGGAATGATATAAATTATGTATATATTATTATACATATATATGTATATGTATGTATGTGTGTTTGGGTATGTCCTTTGTTTTTTGTTGAATATGCCGTCCACCCTTTTATAATCGCTTTTAACAAATATTGTAGGACAGATTGATGATTCTCAATGTGTACGAAACAAATCTAACCACTTCATTCCAACAATCCACACACACACCTGGAAATGGCTATTATGTCAGCGGGCAGTTGAACTTCTTTGCAGTTCCCTCGCTCAACATGCTCGTTTAATTCGATTTAATTCCATTTACTTGAATTAAATACTACTGCCATATTCCTAATACAACTAACACACACACATGAATCAATTCACAAAAATCCATCCGCATAGGAAATAAGTTTCACAAGCCAAGCAATCTGCATATGGTAAATATATCTCACAAAATATTAATTAGAGTCTTGTTCAATTGAGTTGACAACACTTTTATCCCTTCACACTTGTACTTCAAGCTCATTAGTAATTAGTAATTAATATTCATTCATTCATTTTTAATTCTCAAGTTTACTAAAAATTTAACTAATAGAGGCGTCGAGTGTGTAGTTGAGTATACTCGACAACACAATATCATTTGCACGCGATAGACGGACCCACGCACGGAATTTATAATTGTATATTTGCCATTGCCCATTTATATATTGTCTAAAGTTTCAAGAAAATCGGCCAAACACTGTGGAATTCATCGACAATTTTAGTTTGTTTGTCTTTGAGGGACAACAAGAGAGAGGAGTATTGGAAACTTTAAGAAAACCAACTTTTAAATAAAATGAGGGGAGGGTCTTCCAACCGTTTTTTATTTTTCTATCGCTTTAAGTGTTTGAATTGGAGCCTTTCAAAAACGTGGGCGCTACTTATTGGTTACGAAGGAGGACAGAGGGATAAGTTTTACTTAAATCAAGTCGAAAAAAGTATTTATCTTTTCTTTTCCACTTATAAAGTACACGCCGTTGATGAAAATAATGGAGAAGAAAAGTAGTTTCTGCGGATGAAAAACAGTTCATCAGAAATTTTTGGGGAAAGGAAATTACAAGGCGTATACTAAGTCTGCATATTAAATAACATGTTAATGTCATATATTCATGCAGTGAATATTGTGTTAGCTTAGAAACTAGAACTTCCACGAAGGGAAACCTTTTTTAGAAATGCTTACTAATTAAAATTGAATCCGATTTCAAAATTTTTTAATATTTTTTGAACTTTTGTCTTCAAATCTGATTAAATTTGAAACTCACAGAATAAAACTCCTTGAGACCAGTGAGGGAGCTATTTTCAGCTTTGCTGAAAATGATATACTTTTGCAAGCATTTTCCCAATTATTCTTATTAGAGCATCCGTCTTATAGTTTTTCCGACAAGAATCATATAAAATTATAAAGGTTAAGGGGCCTAGCCCCACCCATTTTTTGATTTTTTTTAAAGAATACACAGCGATCATACTACCCTTCATTTTGCGATCTTCTATCTCGTCGGCTTACAGAGAAATTGCATTTTAAGTTTTCCTCTCTATGGGCGGTGCAACGCCCTTGTGCCCATTAAACTTATGAAACTTTGGAATATGGTCAAGGATGTATAACAACGCGTAATTTCAAACTTTCATCTCTTTATAAATAAGAACAAAAATGTTTGTCTAACAAAACCCGAATTTTTGACCGGTTGTTCCTATGGGAGCTATATTCAATAATTGTCCGATGTGCACCAAATTCGTGTCTCTTTATTGACGTCCAATATGTTGTTATGCAAAAAATAGAGGTGATAGCACTAAAATCATATGATTAAATTAGGCTCTTCAAGTGCCAATTCCGATAAAGTTTATAAAATATTTATTCTAATTACACTATCAAGCTCATAGGTTTTTTTTATCCAGAATAATGTAATTCCCGCAATAATACAGTCACACTGATAATTGATAGAGTTGTTTCTACCTAGCACCAACAAAAATCTTAAGCTCCTACTTTTACTCCCAGCAAATATGTACTTTACCACACACTCTAATTATACTTTTCACGTATGAGAATAGTATATTAACTTTGTCTTTTTTTTGAGACTACCTATATTTATGTATCGTATAGTGCAAAGAGCGTAAAGTAAGTATATACATATTAGGGTGATCCTTATATGGTCGATGTTTAATACTCTTCATGTATGTGAATAATATTGTAACTTTGTGTTGAAGTTTGTAACAACCAGAGGGAGGGAGAGGGTTGCCCATATCCGTCTGTACGTCAGTGAATAGAATATTTCTTTATTAATTTTTATTGATGTCATCAATAATTAAAGTCTTGTTCCACAATTTGTGTTCCTTTAGAACGCTTTTAATACATATACAAGAGATTGACACGGAACACAAACAATTGTTGTTAATAATTTTCATAGAAAAATGTTTTTCTTCCATTTTGTTTTAGTATTCATCCACTGATCCAAACATTCAATAATTACGTTTATTATACATATGTATAGTAATTATACTCTTCACGCAGGGACTAGTATTATAGCTTTGTTGTGAAGTTTGTAACAGATCGAAGGAGACGTTTCAGACTTTGCAAAACAGTTGATTTGCGTATTGAATAACAGAATGGACCTGCGAAGGAATTTTGGTTCTATCTATTATAATTTCCGAGATCGGAGATCGGAGAAAATGCTTGCAAGAGTATATAAGTTTCATCAAAGCTGAAAATAGCTCCCTTACTGGTTTTTAATCAAGTTTCAACACAATATTATTTGAAAAGAAGTTAAAAAGTATAGTATTAAGGAGATATTCACGCACAAATAATATTTCCAGATGCAAAATTTGTTCGTTCTTGAAAAAAATTCATACTTATTTGGAAGTTCGTAATAAAAAGATTGAAATAAGTGTAATGATAAAGTTTTAAGATTGTAATGAATCTGTTATTTGGTAAAATTTGCTATTGATACTTTCGGTTGTAATTACAAAAAGTCCTTACTGGAATTTGGTGTCAATACAGCTGACGTCATTATTGAATTATAATCAGGGATTTTCTTACAGTTTTCATTTTCAATAAGTTGATAATTCTTCAACTAATTTCAATAACATTTAACAGTTATAAGTAAAAAAGAAAAGCGCAAGCCAACACTTCATCAAGCCACACTCAATTATCAAATTAAACTAATCAAAAGATTGTAATTAATTATTTTCGAGATCTAGCTCGTCCAACACTTCATACCCGCCACTCATTCACACACTTACTGAGGCACTCACTGCCGATCAGCAGCCTGCAGATCACCATATTCAATCAAAAAAAGGCAGCGCGGCGTTCAATGGACAGACAATTGGTCTTTGCCACACGTTTTGTCTGTAAAATCGGCAAAAAGCACAATCGCTAACAAGATGCGCCAAACAAAGGGAAGCTGATAAGCGATCGTAATTGAAGAGCGTAAAAAGAAAAACACTCGATAAGCCGCAAATTCCGATCAGATATACACAAAACCAAATCTTGATGCTAACAGGACGGACCGGTAACGCACAGATGGGGGCCGAACACTTGAACACGGACGCCGTGGCGACGATCTCGACAATGATATTCATTAGAGTTAAAACGAAAATTGTCAAGAAGCAAATACGATATGCACCAAGCGGAGCTGAATTGGCGATGATGACTGTTAGATGGCAACTTGGCAAATGTGCGATCGCTCGAACACGCACAGCGCAAATCGTGACGTGTCAAATTTGCCTACAACGAGGAACGACGACCTGACTCAAATAGACAGGCAAGCAAGCAGGCAGGCAGACAGACAGACAAATAGTTAGGATCAAGAACGTACACGCGATCAGGGTTAATTTATTTCCTGCTGTATAATTTTAACCCCTTTTTACCCTTCAAGCGCATGTGTATGTATATGAGTGTTTTATTTCTGCACGTTCATTGCGCATAATTCACGGATAACTATCTCAACATGGAAAATCGCTTCTGCATATGCTACGATTGCAAGCAGGAGCCGCTATTAGAAGCACCAACAAAACAAACTCTTGCATTCCTCTGATGGCAGCAGATTTTTACTTGTTGTCCGCAGAAGCCGTGGCAGCGGGAAGCGCAAAGACTTCAGCGCAATGATTACGCAAACAAAACCCTTTTGCAATTCGAGTTCATCGAAAAAATGCAAGCCATGTTCCACGCTTCCCCTACTCTCACACACTCTGTCCCGTTCATCTAGGCACAACACAATACCTACGTCACTAAAAATTATCATTTAATTTTTTTCAAAATTAATTTCAACACACACACAGACATATACATAGGTAAAGTAAAGGGAAAAGGGTTCACATGCAACGTTCCGTCAATCGTCCTTCAACGCACGTATTCAACTTTAAAGAGAATTTGTGACATCGTAAAGACAGTCATGATAAAGACGACAGTCAAACCACAAATGTATGTAACCCTCTTTGGATTTCCTTAGTTACTTCGAACCCAATAACCCAAATTGTCATCTGCGATCATCAACGGAGAGCGAAGAAACGGAAGTGGTACTTCAAACGTGCCTCAACGCTGCCAAAGAGTTCAGTTGCAGTTGAATTTTGTTCCGTTGAGATCAGTCAGTGCTCAGCGGCGTCGCTTTATTTGAGTTCGTCGACAGACTCGCTGTGAGCTTTTGTTGCATAAACTGTCTGTCAAAGAGCTCCTGACAAATTATTATTTTAAAGGACATTTCATTATTCTTATTGTTCTTGCATTACTTCATCAAGAGTTTTTTGTTCGTTCATTTCCGCTCCGAAGGCAGTTGTGACATTGCCCGGCCGAGAACGGTGTCAACTCTGGGAGTGTACCGGGTCACTTTGACGTACGTTATCCCAGCAGAGAACAAAGCTGCTGAACTTGACATGTCACGAATACTTTGCAATGCTCCTGTTTACTCTCAGTTGATTTGAAGTGTATAGTGCATCACAAACACGAGTCTAAGGATTGAAGTACAAACGAGCAGGAATGTATTCATTAAGGGTGTAGACAGTAGACAGCAGAAGAGTGGCTGGTAGCCCCACTTCCCTGTGGCTTTTAATTGAGGTTACTGATTACTGCTGTGTGCCTTTTAGATGATGGATACCTCGAACAGAACAAGAACTATACCGTTATATGATTATTGATGGAATCATCTGTACCAAGAAATATTATTTTATTTCATTCAATGTCCCACTTCGCCACTTACTGAATGTTTATTTTACAATTCAATCAGAACCTTTTTTTTTAAATATTATAAGTGCATTAAAGATTTCACCGCTTCGCAACTCCTTTCCAAATAGACTTTGCTAAATCGACAATAATTCTAACGCTAATTCAAGTATTTACTTGAGCGCGTCTGGTACCCCTGTCACTGTGCATAATCCTTGATAAAAACGATAAAACTATCTATGCTCACATCTATCCTTATTGATTTGCTGTGTAAGTTGTTATGTTGACGCTCTAGCTCCATCAATATCATTCTCACTAATGTTATTATTTCCTCTGTTTTCGATTTGTTTATATCGTCCGTTTCTGACGAAATCTGTTTGTACCTCCTTTGATGTCCATTCAAAGGATGTTCACGGAAAAACATAACTAAACGTATATTTTCGAATTCTGTTTCTTTGCGTGGAAGCAGAGCTAAAACGGAAGTTCTCAGTTGCCGTAGACGCTGACGGTGCCAGCGCCGTGACTAACAAGATGCGCTTACACACTAACAAACTACGTAACGTGATGTGCCTAACGTGCGTGCATTAACATAAGCCAGTACGTGTGTGTATGCGTGGCACTATGGATTTGGCACCGCAACATTTCAATTGTACTTGGGCCAAGCTTAGTTTCATTTCGCTTAGCAAAGTATTTGAAGCTCTTTGGTTTTTCAGTTCAATCCGTTTGAGTTCAAATTATATTCTACTTTTTCATCCTCCTTTGTTTTTAACATTTTTTCATCTTGCCTTTCCAATGTAGCGAAAAAAACGTGTAACAAAAAAAAAAGAATATGTAGTAAAGTAAAAAAAACGGAATGCTCGAATATTTAACAGGAAGAAACCAATAAAACCTAATGATATGAAAAAATGCAATTTTCTGAAACACACACGTCCGTCCGCTATCCGCTTTCTTCTTTGCTTGTTATTGTTGTTGCGAGTCCTCATCCTCCCTTTTTGTTTTTGATCTTCTGTTGTGTCTTTCGTTGATTTTACGCTTCAGAAAATCGCAAACGTCGCGACACAGTGTCAAAGAGGCCAAAGCGTTATGCACGTTAGCACCAAGCCAACACATTGCCACTGTTGGCGTCGTTTGTTGCTGTGCCATTTCCATGTATCTAAGGTTGTCATATGTAAAGTTTGCACGTTTGTGGATTTAATTTTTTTTTTTCAAATATGCTTTTCTTGAAAACAAAAACCAAAAAAATAAAAAAGCCAAAAAATGAACATGAAGATGTTGTACAACTGTCAGTTTGTCCGTTCCTTTTTAATCTGTGCATACGCATGTATGTGTGTGTGCCTCTTTGACAATCTGTCAGTCAGTGAGTCAGTCGGTTTATACAGCGACCACTGACAGGGGGTGTGAGGTGCTTAATGGTAGGTTGTGCGTATGAGTGCGAGAGGGAATATATGTTTGTAAATACGTGTGGGTGGTTTGGTGGTAGACGCAAATTGTTCTCTGCTGTGACTGACTATATGGCTGTCTGTCTGTCTGTCTGGGTGGGTGAGTGCTTGGGTAGGTAACTGTCATATGGGTACGCGTCGCCGAATGATTCGCCAAACACTCACACACACATAGGCATCGATTCTTAACGCAATTTTGCAAAGTACTTAGTCAGCATATTTCACCCTTGCTTTCTCGCAGCGTGCCCAGTACGGTCCGTCGGCCTATCACTAAACCAAAGGCAATCTTTAACGTCCGCTGGTGTCCTTGCGCCACAAACGGGTTGTCCGCCATACACGCACCCACGCACATTCGCAATGTTTAGAGTTATGTCCTGTTACCATAGCGAACGATAAGCCAGCACAAAATTCGTTCTTCTTGTATTTTGTATTTTGTTTTTTTTTTCCATTTTAATATTAAGCTGGGAAAATATTGCCGAATCGTTTGTCGTTTCCCCGCTTGCTCCTTATGTGATAGTGTTAGTGGCAATTTGTGGCGCTGGGGAGACCAAGATGATAGAGGAAAAAAATAAATAAAAATAAAAAAAAACCTACATACAAAAGCAACAGAAAGAAAAGGTTCTTAAGTCACTCGATAGCCATTCAGTGGAAATTCTTGATTGATGTTCCGCTCTCGTCTGCAAACTGTTGATAAACAAAATGTTGATCCAATTTTGCCACTACTCGCGAACGTCGTATTTTCCACTTCCCCTTCTTCTTGTGATATTCTCTTCCTTCCTTTACATATTTCATGGATTACAATAATGCTTTCAACTTTCATTTATTATCATTTTGCTAGAACTTTATTTTTTGCCTAGTCAGTTTATAAGAACATTTACAAAAATATTTATAAAAAATTACTTTGTAATCATTTACATTCTGTATGAAGTGTTATTAAAATACTAAAAGGCACGCTTGCTTATCACTCAAAATTTTTGTTACATCTGTTCTGGTTATGTTGGCAGCATCCTCCTCAATCCACCTTTCATGTCTAGTCTCACCTTCGATTTGCAAGGCACTTCAAATTTGGCAAACTATTTATAACCTGCACATAGAGTGTGTCAGGGTATATTAAGTTTGTTTGAAACCGAAAGTATGTTATGCATAGAAGGAAGAGAGGGAGACCCCATAAAGTATACCATATATATTCTTCATCAGGACGACAAAAGAAATTAATAAAGCCGTGTCCGTCCATCTGTCCGTATTCACCAATGGTTCTCGGAAACTATATGAGCTAGAGACTTGAAATTTGGAGGTGGACTCGTGATGCTCGGCAGCAGATCAAGTTTGAAGAGTTTTGTGCCCCGCCCACTCCTTCTCGCCCGACCAGTACCCCCACTTTTTTAAATCGCTATAACACGAATACCCGAAGAGATAGAAACATGAAAGTCGGTATGTAGACTCAATATGAGTAGCTCTACAAAACTGCATACCACATTTTTTCCCCCTCCTCGTGTTTTTCTTAAAAAAGCTATATCTCCAAAAGTATTGAAGGTACAAAGTGAAATTATTGTCTACAAGCTCAGTAAGTATACGTCTTTAAAACTGCATACCACAAATTTCCACTTTATTTGATGGTTACCCCTCAGAGACCTACAAATTCAAATTTTTCGTAAATGCCACTTTTTTTGACCAATTTTCTTGATATTTTGAACACTATATGATCGAGCTATGTCAAATTAACATTTTTTTTTGTAGATTTCGGTGTGGCACCGCCTACTGCGTGTGCGGGGTATTATATTGACGAGTATACTCGACTATACCGCCCTTGCTGGTTTTATAATCGATTAGCGTAATCCTTACATTTACATGATGTTCCCGAAATACACGAAATTTTAATTCTGCATCATATTTTTGTTGTAATTGTCAGTAGTAAAGAAAAACCTTATAAAGTTCTATGTTTAGCACCACCCCAGAGCACAAAAGATACCTAAACATTTAATCTTGGTTTTCGGTCAGGTCATCCGATCGGCTTGGCCTAAAGCACGGGCTCATTTCGGACTTAGCTTACAATGAGGGGTAGTTAAATGTTAGTTATTTCGTGGAAACGAGTGACACAAAAAGAATGGATTCGGTCGGACAAGGAATATAAAGATCTGTCGACTTGAAAAGCGTCCAAGTCAATTGTTACTGACTCAGTTAATTAATGTCCCGAAAAAAGTCAAAGATCTTTTTTCAAAAATAAATTGAAATAATAATGAGTTTCTAAATTTAATAAAAATTTAGTTATCCTTGGGAACAATGGATATCTCAATTTGATCATATCCATCCTCGGATCGTGGATTTCGAATCTGGTTAACTCCTTTCTCTGCACCACCACTCTTACAACTCTCCCACCAATCACCAATTCACCTGCATGGGAATATAAAGTGTTTAAAAATACTTAATTGAATTTAATGTAAAATACTGTATGCATTTACATTTATCACATGTCTCAATGAATTTAAAGGAAAATATTGATATGAAGACTTAATAATGAGAAGTTTCGTGGTTAATAACACAGGCCAACAAGAAAAAACTTTTTCAATGATTGCAACTAATTCCTATGTTTTTTTGTGTTCTGATTCCGAAAACAGTGAATTATTGAGATAAAAAATTCTAGAACACCCGAAGAGGGCCCTCAATAAAAAAACCCTTTAGTACATGATAGATTGGGTTCCTAAGCATATCTTAGTGAAATTTCAACAAGATCGGTCATGTAGTTTCTAAAATATCTTGTACACAAGTTTGAAAAACAGAAATTTCGAGTTTTTTACAATTCAGTGATATGCAAGAAATTGGAGGGTAATACGATTTTATGTCTACTATTTTCGGAATCAGCACACCAAAATAAATAGGAATTAGTTGCAATCATTGAAAATGTTTTTACAAACGGTATTTTGGTAGGCCTGTGTAATTTTCTCTCTCTCTGCCAAATGTACAACTCACATTTCAATACTAAAATACAATATTTATCCTCCTTATATACTTCAGCGCCTTGAAAAATATAATATAAGCAATTATCATTTGAATTATGAGACAGTAAGATTTGAATTGGAATGAAACATAATCGGGGGTGTCACAGAAATCGCTTGCTAGAGATTTGATGCCAAAAACAACCAAAAGGGAAATTTTGGTGTCACAGAAAATCTCTATCAGGGAAATTTTTTCTCTAGCAAAATCTCTGACTATACCCTCAGGGATTTGCTTAAATTCAGCCTTATTTTAAGTTCTTATAAAAAATTATGAATGAAGAAATAAACTTTATGGTTTTCCCTATAAATCTGCATTCAAATAATTCGTTATTTTACATGTTTTCATTAATAAATTTGCATTTTAAAAAAAGCTTCCGCAAATCAACCAATTTTTTTTGAGCAGCAAAAACAATCAGTTTCATGCCTCGCCAATCTGCTTGCATTCATTTTTGAAAATTGAAAAGTATATTCGAATTGAACTAAACAAACTGTCAAAATAATCTAAGATATATAATTAATATGCTGATGCATTTGAAATGTTTAAACAAACTCGTAAATATAGTAAATTTACTTAAAATAGGTACCGACAGTGTTGTTGGAGCCAGTTGGCATGTGAACATTTTTGAATGAACAAATGCGAAGGAGAAGAGTCAATTCAAAAGTGCGTGTCTCCCGTAGAACCAAAACTAGTCAGCTATCAATGCTGCAGTATGAAACAATCTCCTTCACTTTTTCTTTATTAGTTTGCACATATAATTGATTATTAAATTTCACCTTTGAAGTATTTTGAATTTGTAACGTATTTGTTTACATTTGCCAATCACAGCAAAGGAAAGATTAGGACTGTCAAAACAATTGTCAAATTTAACGAGCTGCAATATAATTGTGTTTAAATTTACAATTAGTACTTTTATAGCATTCTAATTTTATATATTATTAAGTTAAATATACAATTGTTACATTTTGATGAGAAAAACAATGAAATAAGCATAAATAAATTACATTATTCTTATTTTGAATGAATGCAACTCTCCCGCGGGATACCGAATTTTCGAAGACAAAAGTTCGAAAAACAATATCCTAGAGATTTTCTGTGACACCAAATAGAGAAATTGAAAAAACCGTCTTCGAAAAAATCTCGAGATTTCTGTGACACCCCCGAATATATCTATATATATAAAAGAAAGTCGTGTTAGTTACACTATTTATAACTCAAGAACGGCCATACCGATATAGGTATGGTAGCTTAGAGCCAGGAGACGGACATAGGATACTGTCCGTCCGTCCGTATGTCTGTTGCGATGCGAACTCCTCCTAGTGTTTTAAAGATATCAAAAAAATTTAAGAGCAGAAAATTTTCTTTTCCTTGCACTCAGTTTGTATGTAAAATCCAACATGATCAGATAACTATAGCATATAGCTGCCATAGGAACGATCGGTCAAAAATTAGGTTTTTGCTCAAAAAATTCTTTGATTTCAAAGTTATCCCCTCAATGATGATGAACATCTTGGAAGTCAATCATTACAACAATTTTGAGCATCATCTGTTTGTAATAATCTGCGTGCCCCCTGATTTGTGGCGTTTTGATCTACCCTGAATCCGCTCTTGCTGGTACTAAGAGACGCAAGATTCAAAATATATTAATCGTGACCAGATAAACTATTTCTTGGCTTTCAGACTTTCTTCGGCAACTAAGAACAGCTTCTGTTTGACCTCAAGGCTGCATAATTTGATTAAATTCTCTTAAAAGTAAATTATTTATTCTACATCACAAATGGCATTAAACAAAAATGTTTAGTGGCCTACTTTAAAGATAAACAAACACAACCAAACACCCATCAGACAGCCGACACATGTATTTACGTATGTATGTGGAAAGCCGCAACTGCACGATGCTCTTATATGCGGCTACGTCGTTTAGCAAAGTGAAAGTTCAACTTGTTTTGTGGCTATATTCACAATGCATATACTTTTACGCAAACAAATACATTAGACACAAACAGGCGCACGATATATGAAAAATCGTATTGCAATGCGAATTTCGCAAATCGTTAAATTTCTGCAAAGCCTTGACAGACCGAACAAGGGCACGAAGTGAGTGGGCAGCCTAAAGGGCTGCAAAAATAAACGAAACCGCACCAGAGCGAAGCTCGCAAGCGTCCAACATCTGGCAGGGTTATCGGACTGTGGTGGTTGGGTGGGTGGTGGTCATGGTGGTGGCTTTCTTATTTAGTAGTATATGTTTTACCTTACAGTTTCGAGAGTGCGAGATGAATTCCGCCCGAAGCATGTATATGTATGTGTGTAGCATATTGGACTTTGAACGTCGGCAATGCGCGTCTATTACGTTGTTGATTTGCATGGCCGCCGTTTACCCATTCGTTTCAAACGAATCGTTCGCCATACCTTCGTCCAAACATTTGTACGTCCATCCATCAGTTTCACTGGTCATACAGACGCACCCCCACAGCGAAAGTATTACTAGTTGAATTGCGCATCGTTGGCTGCAAACATTTTCCAAGTTAAGAACGACGAACAAAATTGTCGTTGTCGGTCCGTCAAGACTTTCAGACTCTGGTGGGTCGGGGTGTAGGAGGGGATGTGCACCTGGTCGAGATTGTGGGTGTGGGTACGGTTTATGTCATATACAAAAACTCCACAAACAAAGCGTTGTATTTTAAAATTTTACATATTACAACATCATATGCAAAAAGTATTTTTATTTGAGTAAAAATGATGCGCAGTTACTTCGACTTTTTTTTCGCTTCCTTGTTGTTTTCTTCTTTTTGTTCTTGTTGTCATAATTTTTTTTTTTTTTTTTTTTTGTTGCGTTCTGATACTGTTGTTTCCTTGGCTTGTCGTGTCTTGTCTAAGGTGGGTCCAAGTTCGGTTTGAAGTGGTAAAGGATACCGCCTGTGGTAACACAATAACGAATTTCCGTAATAACTTCACATTTCTGCTCATGGTTTTCAACAATGTCGTCGTTCTCGTCATCATATTTAACTCTGTTCAATGTCTGCGCTGTTACATTTCTTTGCCCCCATTTCTTATTTGCCAATTCTGGTTCGTTTTCCACTTTCTGCTTCAGTAGAAATTTTATCCACTTTGCATGTTTCAATAGTTTTCCTCTGTCCTACACTCAACCATCATATACTCTATGCACAGGCGAAACGGCATATTATCTAGTATTTTCCTTACAGTGGCAAAAAGTTACCTCTATGAAATGAGCAAGGAAGTAAGATTGATTGAAATTACTTTTATTATAACAAAAACATTTTACTTTTTAATTGTCATAGTGCATTACTTTGTCAGCAAGTCCGGCTTCTTATTTTTGTTTCTTTTTTATTTGTTGTGGGCGTATGCATTTGTACATTCGCAATCGACCATAAATGAAATTATAGAAAAACGGTGTTCATCGTTCCTCGTTTCTACCTCTCTACCTTACTCACACTCACGAGTTTCAGTACTTGCGACTTGTTTTTAGAGTTAAGGTTGCTAACAACATCATTATTCTCTTACTAATGATATCAGTTCAAGCAAAGAGCTCAAAAAGTTATGACAAACATAACTAGGACACCAACAATTGTTGACATCAAACAAAACGAATTTTGCTTTACCCTAAATGCAAAAAAATAATTTAATAAGTAATGCTTAAATTATTGATAGCTAGATTTTTAATCTGAAAACCAATAAATTCTTTAGTAATAATTAACAATTCTCTTTACAAATCATTGATTGCCTTTAGTTCAACAGCCAATTTTAGGTGCCTCTGAATTCCCATTGTATGTCGTCATGTTAAAAATGATTCCAGGTGAAAATCCCCATCTCCGGCGGTTGAGACATGACCGCCCGTCTGTCCGTCCGTCCTCACATATGGTTCTCGGAAACTATAAGAGCTATAGGCTTAAAATTTAGAGGGTAGACTCGTTTGGTTCGGCAGCAGATCTAGTTGGATTGGATTCGTACCTCGCCACCCGCTCCCACTTATTACACCTCAAAATGCCTCGTTTGAAAAATGGCTAGATCTCATTGTGTCCGCTTAAAGACCATCGCACTGAAATTTTTACAAAGTTTCTTAAAATTCTCAACAATATTTATACATTGTCGAGTAGACTCGACTGTACCGCCCATACGGGTTTTAGTTGTCTCGATTCGAAGGAAAGTGGAAATGTTTTTGTGCTTTGACGCATTGCCATTAATTACTTACGATTCTTTAAAGTTTGCCAACCGAAACGCACACGGTCAAAGGACATCGTTGCGAATTCTCAGCCCGAAAGTGGCATGCACAGAGAAAAACGTCGTACGAACGCAGGCACAAACGCACATAGCAGTGCTTGCACGAAAAATGCACAGCTGGCACCCAACGACCGCACTCGGCAGCCCATCTTCAGATAGAAATAGCTTGCGTGAGTTACCGTACCGACCTAAAAAGAGCTGTCTTTGTTAGTTGATCTTAGCTGTTCGTTTGGGTTGCTGCGACCGCAGCCTCTGCTTCTACGGTTGCCTGCTGCTTGGGTATAGCTGAAAGAGTTTTCCTTCGATTGACGATTGAATGCGAAAAGGCGCCCCAATTGACGTAAAACATTCTGTCCGATCGTCTGCCGTCTGTCTCGTCATTGTCTTCATAACTGTTTCATTCCAAGTGCGTTCTCTGTGACGCAACGGTACCTAATCATTATAAATTATGTGGCAAAAAGCGATCAAAGCCGAAGGGGTTAACGTTTCTCACGTTCTATTAAAAACACCGAAAAGGTACAACCGAGCAAAGCATTTGCAATAATTCCTTAAACGTGTAACGGTTTTTTTTTGCCTGGTGATCTTCGATATTTATTTTATTCTATTCTATTGATCGATTCTTTTAAAGAAATTCTTAACCCGTGCGTTTTCTCAGCTAAAGGATTCAACCCCTGACAAAACCTTTTGTAAAAAAATTATTTATTTTGTATTTATTTTAATTCATATGAACTCATAAATATAGAAAAGAAGAAAGATTTCTTTATTGAAACAATTCACCCAAAGGCTCACAGCGTTTATACACACATATATTTCTTATCCATTTCCAACTGGCATTATATGGATAAACATTGTGATGCTTCAATAGTTTCAACTGAAGATGACTTAAAACAAATTTGAAATGAAACTCACTATGTGAATTCTGTGCGTTTTTCTGCATTTTTTAGGTTTGTCAAAGCTCAGCAGAGAGAGGAAGCTTCGCGAACTAACTTACGTATTTTTTCCGTTCACACAAATTCTCCTACACCTCTTCTTGAGGTGGATTTGACGACCTTTGGTGCATCCTGCCATTGGAATGTAGTTTTTGTATGGGAGCTGTCCGTTATGGAAGTTTTTAATGTAATAAGAAAAATACTCCAGAGGCTAAATACAAATTTCAAGAAAGACACATTGAGATACATTGCGGGATCTGATTTAATATAAAAGTAAAAGTAGAAGACATTTGAGAAAAGTAGCTTTCAGTTTTGGAAACGGAATGTTTGGAGTATTTAATACAGAATATTTGCGGTGTGGAAAGAGGTTTGTCTCACTTGCCCTGACAGTGGTAAAGTTTGCAAACTGGACTGGATTAGAAATCTGAATGTGAGTTGGCATATTAAGAAATGAATAGGCGGTATCAAATGTGTATCACCCTCAATTTCGTTGATACACATTTGTAAATTCAATTAGCTCTTAAGCACATAGCGGAAGTGAAAAAAAAACGCGTTATTCATTTATTCGTTTATGGAATTATGAGAAAACACAAAAACACCCACATACAAACACACAGTCAAACGCGACATATCAATTCGATCAGTTAAATATTGACATATCAAACCCTAAACGAACCAATGACAAGCGACGCCAACGACAATTGACTGCGACATCGACTCGATTCGATTCGAGTCGACTCCCTCCAGTTACACATTATCGACAGGACACACAACGAGTACGAGCGGCTGAGAACACTATCCATTTCATGCCGCTTAACTCAAATGTTATTTAGCACCAATTTGCGAGCAACAGAAGAGAAAAACGAGATGAACACAAAAATACAAAAAAGTATTTATATAAAAAAAAAGGGAAAACAAGGCAGTAAAAAAAATGGGTCAAATAATAATGAAAACACAAAAAAAATAAAAAGGATTTTTACAGATCATTTCAAGGGTCCTTGACTTTTCCACTGTCTTGTTAGGGATGAGTTGGGATGCGGTGTTGTGATGTGATGTGATGCTGTTGTTATTATTGTTGTCGACGTTGTTGTTGCTGTTGTGTGAGTTGTGCATTAGAGCAATTATATGTATTATATAACATTATGTTTACAGTTTAATGTCAAAAATGTACTTTTTAACACAAAAACAGACGTATTTGATTGTTGTTGAACCGAACCGAATGGTACAAAAAGGGACAATTGTGTGCGTTGAGCGAGCGGCGGGGAGAAAGGTTCAAAGTGCGTGTGAAAATTAGGTTGTTTGTTGCGATCTCGCTGATTGGCAGCGGTTAGCAAAGCAAAGCAAATGAGCGAGAATAGTGCTAGAGTAGTATAGAGGAAGGAAGATGATGATGATGATGATGATGATGATGATGATGATGATGATGCTGGGCTGCGTCCCTGTCACCTTTTGTGGTGTTGTTAAGGTGCGAAGCCGATGATTAATGCACAAAGCGACCACGCAACAATTGAGCAAACGAGTGAGCGAGAGTCACTGTGCCATAGTGACTATAGTAGCGAGTCAGTGAGGCAGTGAGTGAGTGGGTAAGTGTGTACGTGAATATAGTGGCTATGTGAGCGAATGCCGTGTAATGCGATAAACGCCAATTCAATTTTCACATTTCTTTGTTGTTTTTACTGTATTTTGTTGTTGTTATCACACTCACTTTTATCACTGTTGTGTATTATCAATTGGTTATGGTTATTGCCTTCACTTTTTATTGTGATATTTTGGGCCAAAAGTTGCCCTTTTTATACCCAAAAAAAATGGAAACAAATGAACAGAACAGAACAGTTGAGTGAGAGGCTGCAATTAGTCAAGTGGTTTATGAATTGAATAAAATCGGATGAGCGTATAAGCGCATGAGGTCATAACTTGCTGCCTGTACTGTCGTTTGTCAGTCTGTCTGTCTGTCTGTCAACTATTCGCATTTGTTTTATTTAATTTTGCTGATGTGTCTGCCTATTTTTTTGTTTTTGTTTTAGTGCTTGTATGTCTGTGTGTGTGTCTGCTCTGCCTGCAGTGTAAATATTGCAGACGCGGCAATGGAAATTGCAAAAATGTAACACATTTTTTTTGCCACCGTATTTATAAGCTACTTTCACATATGGTAAAAGGGTTGTTGCCTTTTTTTCTTTGAAAGGTTTTCTGATTTTTAGATTTTCAAAAAAGCAAAAAAATTAATATTTAATGCATTTTCGAGTTTTGAAAATGACAATTACAAAAGGGTTGAAAATCGATTTCAAAATGGATTTACCACTGTCATTTCGCGTGCACCGTGCAAAAAAACTGCGCTTCATTTTTCAAATTTGTTTACGCTTAATCAAGGATAATGCCTTGGATTGTATGCCCAGTTCAATGCTTAATAAAAAACTAACACACACACAGAACGTTATGCAAACGTGTAAAGGTGTGATTTGCATTTACTACGCTTGCAATCTTTGCGACTTTTGTCGATCAGCGTCATCGGCACATCGCGTCAGCAACCAGCCGCTCATCAATTTGGTCATGTGCAGGGTTAGAAGAGCGCGGCACGAGCGCTGCCCGCCCAGCGGCAATGCCATTGACCCGAATGCAGATTTTCCTTTTTGCATTTCCTTGCCGACGTGTTACGCCGAGCACCGTGCAAAACCGAGCAAACGATGCGCATGCAGTTGGCAGCTTGAAGCAAAGTGGCAAGGCGGGTTGGGCGATGGCGGCGGCTGCGGCTGCGACTGCGACTGCATTCGCTTTCCCTGTTTTTTGTTGTTTTCAATTTTGTTGGTCTTAGTTTTTAATTTTTTTATTTTTTATTTTTTTTCATTTTGTAAATTAGAGGAGGGGATTATTTATTGCGACTTATTTGGTTGCAGGCACGCTTTAATTTCGTCGCAAATCCACACAGGTAGAAAACGTAGAATGAATATCGAAGCGAATTATTCAAATGATACAGAAGAATGAGAGCGGCAAGCGGACGACACGGATGAGCGGCTGAGCGGTTGAGGAAGGGCAAGCAACCCCTCCGCGCTCTTGCACCACGCTTGCTGGGACACAAGCGGCCGCTTGAGCGTATTATGCAAAAAGCGCGTTTTTCTTTTTTACTATGTGTGTATGTGTGTTTCGCACAATCAAACACTGACACAGGCACAGGCACGACGTTATGAATGTCCTGTCCACGTTATCCTGTCGTGCGTGCGTGTGTGTGTGCGCGTGTGTCCCGTTTCGTCATATGAGATCAGCGCTAACAAATTTTTCATTTTATTCAAAAACATAATTTCAACTCGTTATTCTCATTTCTCGGTTCAATTTTTTCGTAGGGCTTCGCTTCGCTTGGCGAATATTTGAATTTATTCTGCGAATACGTGACGATGATAAAACAGCCGCTTTAAAGGACATCTGCGTTTTTCCTATCACTTTCCATACAAATACGAATGAACGTGTGTGAGTTTGTGCGTGTGCGTGTGTGTGCGTGTGCGTTTTATTATGCTTATTTAAGATTTAAGGTAAATGAAAAGCAGAAAGACAAAATCAAGGAAAAGATTCGGCAATATTTAAAATTCAATACACTTCACGGAGAAAAATCGACTCGCACTTGCTACAATGCTGTTTTCAGCTTCTAGAAAGTTCAATGTCAAAGCTCAGCTGCCCCCTCCCTCCCACTCTCTTTTTATAACTCTGTTTATTACGACGTCATAGTGGTCTACTAACATAAACTTAATTTTAAACGCAATATGCAACACCCACAAGTGTGCAGCGTACTTAAATAAACACACAGTGAAGCGGCTCATTTAAATACTACCGCGTTTTGAGTTGACTGAATACATTTAATTTCCACCTTGTTTGGTAATTTTATATATCCGACATCGGTTCATGAAATGCTGGCCGACTTTGGGTGCCAGCATACTTGCAATAATAAGTACCCGCCTTTGTCACCGTCCGGCATGTTTCTCATGCCACAGACTGAGGTAGAAGTCAATCGAAACTTCGCTGATCTGCCGAGGCAATGCAATTGCGTAGACTTATTGTTTGTATGAAGGTACAACGCCTGCATTTCGATAAAAAGACAAACTGACTAACAATAATACTATTCACATACGTGTAGAGTATACAAAAATAAATAAGCCCGCAAAAAACTCCAAGTCAACATACTATAAAGAAAACAAGTTACACTTCCCAAACTCATCGTTGTCCATTTGGATGAGTTAGGGAGACTATGAAATATCTGTGCAGCCAAAGCCAATCTCGCTGTTTTCCCAACACAGCTAACCTTCATACTTCTATATGGCATTTGCTTGATGATGCCAATGTTACAATGAATTACGAAAAAAACAATAATTTGCATCTCAAGACCGAAATATAGAATTTAAATTTTCGAACAAGAAAAAAACCTCCAAAGAGTTGGATGTCGGTGATTCCGCCAGATACATAAGCCAATATAACACCCTGCACACG
This sequence comes from Phortica okadai, assembly GCA_034638295.1. Taxonomy (NCBI): domain Eukaryota; kingdom Metazoa; phylum Arthropoda; class Insecta; order Diptera; family Drosophilidae; genus Phortica; species Phortica okadai. The sequence continues at coordinate 14,922,836 of CM067848.1, read as the reverse complement.
GTAGGGGGTGCCACTCCCCAAATCTACAAAAAAATATTTATCTACAATAACATAGTCGATTTAGATAGTGTTCAAAATATCAAGAAGAACGATAAAAAATCCAGAATTAAAAAAAAATCTAGTTTGTTGGTCTTTGAGGGGTAATCATCAGAAAGAGGGGTACTTTTTGGTATGCAATTATAAAGATTTTTATCAACTGACTTTGCATACAAATTTTAAAGTTCGTACCTTATGTAGTTTAGAAGATATGACAATTTTAATAAATCCATTTTAAGAGAGGAAATGAAGGGGAGGGCAAATAATTGTGGTATGCAGTTGTAGGGCTATACATTCTGAGTCTACATACCGAATATCATGTTTCTATCTCTTCGGCTGTTCGAGTATAACATTTTAATTTGGGCGGTGCCGGTTGGGCGGAAAGAAGTGGGCGTGGCTCTAGACCGTTCAAACTTGATCTGCTGCCGAGCTTCACTAGTCTACCCACCAAATTTTAAGCCCATAGCTCTTATAGTTTCCGAAAACCAATGGTGAGGACGGACAGACAGTTAGACGATCATATATCAACTTTTCTTTTCCCAGGGATCCAGGGATATGCAAATTAATGATGGGCGAAACTATGCCCATTTTTGGGTCAAAATAGTTTTAATGCCTCCCTAAGAACATAAGTGTGAAGTTTCAAGTCAATTGATTAAGAAACAAAAAAGTTTTCCATACAACGATGTAAATTTTTTTTTACAACGATTCAAGTTTTGTTAATTTTTCTTTGTCTTTCCGTATGGGGGCTACCAGTTCCAGTGGTCCGACGAATGTTTCATTGAGATCGGAGAGAACTGGAACTGGTACCTGCCATACAAAATGAAGAAGAGGAGGAGAAGAAATATTCACTGTACACTGTACAGGGTATAAAAATGTATAAGTACTTATAAACGAAACGCGAAATTCTCCATAATTGAATGCTTAAATCATTTCAAATGTTGGCTGGCCTTAAAGCGTTATAAAACCTCCATGCGCTATACGAAAATAGGGTGGCTGATACTAGAAGTAATTTTTGTGCATAACTGTCCACAAACATGTGTCGTCGAGTATATGTATGAGAATGTTTGCTTGCTTTTCCGCATGTTTCGTTTATTCCGTGTTTGTTTATCTTTTGTCTGTCATTTACCCTGCTTTCTTTACATTCCCAATTTCTTACTTACCAGAACAGTCGTCATCATCGTCGTCAATTTAATGGCCAACATCAAAACAACACTTTAAAAAAAATAATAACAAACAAAACAAATTTTAACAGACAAAAAAAAAAAAACATCAAGAAGTTTTATTCGACCTTGTTGTAGATTTGATACTCTTTGCCTCCTTTTTCTAGCCTACGTAAAAATTTTTATTGCTGTAACTCATTGGGTTCCAGAGATACGGAAATTTCCGATTTCACCAATAGTAAGGAGATGCCAGGCCCACTTTTTTGACAAATTAGTTCTCACGCCTTCCTAAGAACATAGGTATGAAATTTGAAGCCAATTGCTGATAAATTAAAAAATAGAGACCCCTCTATGGGAAGTAACCTTTCTAGGCGTCGGGTCTGGATGATACTAATATATATGAAGAGTCGGTATGCAGGAAGACTATCCATCAAATTTTAGACCTCTGTCTTAACGAACAAAGTGTGTACATCGACTTAAGTTTTGTTCACATTTATTTCTTTCTCTTTTTGTATGGAAGCCACCAGTTCCATTTTACAGTAAAGAAAAATTTCAGGTCGCTGACTTTAAATCTCTGGTTTGTGGTTAGTTTACAGACAGAGGAACATAGCTGATTAGCTCGTCTTATCATGCTGATCAAGATTATACATACTCGTAGATTCTATAGTCGGAGATGTCTGATTATGCGTGTTACAAACTTCATGACAAAGCTATAATATTTTTTATTGCGTGAAGAGTATAAAAAACAGAAAAGAAAACCCAAAAATATGTCGAATATGTTGAACAGTTCGATTAGCCCAAACAGCCCGCAAGAAAGAAATAAAGGGTGTACATAAGGACGGGCATGTTTGTATATTTGCTCATGAGGCCAAAATCGCAAATAGTAACAGTCACGCTTTGAACAGCAACAATGAAGTCCTACGTGTCCCAGCGGATGGAAAAACATGTGCGAAACAAGCAAAAAAAAAAAAACAAAACAGCGGCCGAAATTCAAGAAGATGCTGAAAAAATGTATATATTTTATAATAATAAAAAAAGCTGGGCCATATTCGAATGATGGTTGCGAGCAAGTGAGCCGATGATGCCAAATAAGGCCATTGATCAAAATTGTAACAATAATGGCGAAAAATCATCCCCAAACAAACAACACTTGTATTTTGTATCTAGCATACACAGAAGCAAAACGAGCCATGGCCGACACCAACTACGTCTCCCACCACCACCATCACTACCAACACAGACGACCACCTTGCCTCACACCCACATGTACATTCAGACACAGTCAAAGCCATTGTCCTGCTGCTGCTTTCGTCCTCATCGTGGCGTTGTCAACTTTCTACAGTTCTGCTTAAAACGACCAAACGTCGTCGTCTTCGTACTCATCGGCGTCATCGTCCAAAGCCACGTCTGGCGCACCAAATTTGCTAGCTAAGTTCGGCCCTGGTGCGGTTGCGTCTGTGATGGAGGTCGCTGTGACAACCAAAGGGTCGAGCTGAACAAGAACCAACGGACAAACACAAAAAAAAAGCTCTCATATATGTCGTCGTACGTATTCCGATTTTGTTCGCATCACATGCTCACATCGTAATGGCCACAGTTGTTATGGCAAAAGTTCGTACGTGAGGGTCGTAAGCAGCCCAGTTGAATGGGCAGAGAAAGGGAGAGAGTCAGAGTGAGACGAATGGACGGGCAAAAGGACAGACAAACAGTTAGACAGACCAGGCGACCAAGAGACAGACGAATAGACGGACGAAACGGTCGCCACTCGCTCGACATGTTTTCGCATGGCTTGGTCTTTTGGTCCTGCGGTGTGCTTCTCACCGCGTTGCTACGGCTTGCCCCGACTATATGTGTTTGCTTGTAATAGAATATATTGGGGCGCATGTGTGTTTGTGTTCATCAAAGGAAATTTTAAAGAAAGCAAAGCAGCAAAAAGGAATAGCACATGGAAAAAAAACACACACACACACAACACAAGGTAACAGACACAAGCTCGAACACACTCACCCACAAACAATATATCCAAACTAACTCACTCCCGCAATCATCAATTCACATACACACCTGCCCACAGACGTATACACTCACACACACACACACATACATAAAAACACCAACACACGCAAAACAAATAAAAAAGTGGTTGCGAAAATTTCATTTGGTTTCCTTGGTCTTGGCATCCTGTTTTTATTTGCAATTGGACAACAGGCTAACACACTCAGGCACATACACACACACACACATTTGCAAGTTGCCCTTTCATGCATTTGTCCTTAGAGCTCCGACGTGTCTGCTCCAATGGTTTTTCTCCTCTTTCTTTGACTGTCTAACGGTCGTAGCGCGGTAGAAATTCTACGAAGCGCAACATTTAAGCGTTCACACAAATATAATTTTATTGCTTTTTCGTTCGTTCGTTCCGTTTGTTCGTTCGTTGGTTTGCGACCGAAAATATGCTTCAAATAAGTATTTTGCAAACTTTATTAACTTCCCAGCACGCAGTGGTCGACGTTCTATGGGAGAGCGGCCATAAATACTTCCAGTTAAGATAGAGGCTTGAAAATTTCCACAAAATGTTCTTATTTTCATCGTAAAATGATATATAAAAATTAGCCGAATTGGACAACTATAGCATGTAGCCTATATCATATAACATATAACATATATATTATGTTTTTGCTCAATAAACGCTTTGATTTTAATGCTATCGTGTCGATTTTTTGCGCAAGTACATCTTAGACACCAATAAAGACACTTTGAGAATTTGGTGAAGATCGGACAACTATAGCATATAGCTCCCATAGGAACAATCGGTCAAAAACATGGTTTTCGTTAGAAAATTCGGCATTATAAGTGCTGAAGATTGTTCCCAAAATTCTGTAAAATTCCAATATGCGTCTCGCAGTGTAATCCAATATAATTTGAAGTTCAACATCTGCTTGAGATTCGCTGATAATAATATTATCCGGATAGCTTTTTTGGTTAGCACACAGGACTTTATCATAGCCGGGCAACACTTCATATGATAATTTTGAGTTAATAAATGAAGGTATCATCAAATATTGGTGTTTGGTTAACTCACTTTCCATGAGAAGAGCTAAAACTTCTTGCATTCTTGGTTCGGAAATTGATTTATTCCCTTGGAAATCAGATATCCGTAAAAGAGATGCAGCAGACTCATCTCTAATCGCAACCTCGGCTATGCGTCGGCGTTTCGTCCAATTTGAAACCTCAGTGAAATTCTTTATTGGACGTCCTCGATGTAAATTAGATGCTTTTGGTGGCAAACACCATTTTAGAATTATAATTTCCTTGCACTCAAGCCAATCACAATATTTTTTCAAAAATGTCGGTTGCTTCCCCTTAACGATGTGCCAAAACAATGCAAGCTTTTTACAAATGTAGTTCATTTGTTTTTGCAATTCATGCATGCAGCACATTTTCAATACTTTGCGTAAGTGTACCGCATTCTTTTAGCCAAAATTTAAAAACATGTTTTCGAGAATACTCGCATTGATTATGCGTACCTGAGAAAATAATTAAAAAATAAAACAAAAAAATAATCTACGAACATAAAACACAAAACAAATAACGAAACTACAACAACAAGATACAACGGCAACAACAATATAACAGACACAGAACAAACCAGTAAGGACGCTACAGTCGAGTATACTCGACAATATAATACCCTGCACACACGGTAGGCGGTGCCACACCCCAAATCTAGAAAAAAAAAATGTATCTGACGTCGCCTAGTCAAGTAGGGTTAATAACATCACTGAAATCCGTCAAAAAATATGGAATTTGTGATATATATGAAGCCATCAAGTAGTGGAGAATTTTGTGGTAAGCTGTTTTAAAGATATATATTTACTGAGTTTGTATACAAAATTTGAAAGTTGTACCTTCAATAGTTTTGGAGATACAGCAATTTATAGAAAACACCTGGGGGAGGGGAAATGAAGGGGAGGTGGGAAAATGTGGTATGCAGTTTTGTAGGTCTACTCATACTGACTCTAGATACTAACTTTCATATTTCTATCTCTTTTGATGTTCGAGTTATAGCGTTTTAAAAAAGTGGGCGGTGCTGGATGGGCGGGAAGGAGTGGGCGTGGCACAAAACCGTTCAAACTTGATCTGCTGCCGAGCATCACGAGTCTACACTCCAAATTTCAAGTCTCTAGCTTTTATAGTTTCCGAGAACCATTGGTGAATACAGACGGACAGGGCTCAATCGATTTCTCTTGCCATCTTGATCAAGACTATATATACTTTATGGGGTCCCCCTGTCCTCCTTTTGTGCGTTACATACATTTCGATAAAAACAAACACAATATACCCCGATACACAGTATGTGTACAGGGTATAAAAAGTGCGTCCCACCTAGATAGAGCTGCTGGAAAATAAATGAGGTAAGGTTGCATTTTGCAATAGCACATGAGCATCTGTAGGCTTCTGCAGCTGAAGTAAACATTTTTATAATCTTGAAATATTAATAAATAATAGGATATGTACTTCATTGGGGGGTAACCAGGGGGAAACACTTAAAGTTTTACCTAAACTTTGTAATGCACAACAAATACAAACTAAACCAGTAAGGGAGCTATTTTCAGCTTGGCTGAAACTTATACATATACTCTCGCAAGCATTTTCTCAAGTATTCTTATTGGAAAATCTGTTTTACAGTTTCTTCAATAAGAATCATATATGTTTATAAAGATAAAGGGGCGTAGCCCCACCCATTTTCTAATTTTTTTAACAAATATATTGCAATCATTGTACACTCATTTTGCGATCTTATATCTCGTCGGCTTCCAGAGAAATCACACTTTGAAGTTTTTCTCTATATGGGCGGTGCCACGCCCTTATGTCCGATTTTAACGAAACTTTGGAATATGGTCAAGGATTCATAAAAACGCGTAACTGTTTATATATAATAACAAAAAAGTTTTTCTAACAAAAACCGAATTTTTGACCGATTGTTCCCATGGGAGCTATATCCTATATTTATACGATCTTCACCAATTTTGCAATGTACCTTAATTTTCGTCCAAGATATTCTTGTGCAAAAAATTGAAGCGATAGCTTAAAAATCAAAGAGTTTATTGAGCAAAAACCTGATTTTTGACCGATCGTTCCTATGGCAGCTATATGATATAGTTATCCGATCATACTGGATTTTACATACAAACTGCGTTTAAATTTTTTCGATATCGTTTAAACTGAGCCCGCAGTTGGTATTGAAACAGACAGACAGACAGACGGACAGACGGACATGGTTATCTGAACTCGTCTCGTCGAGCTGATCAAGAATATATATACATTATATAGTCGGAGATGTCTCCTTCTCTGCGTTGCAAACTTCACGACAAAGTTAATATACTACTGAAAGAGTATAAAAAGACGCACTTCTTAAAAAAATATGTACACAGGATACAGCACAAGTTATCTGTATAAATAAAGTATATACCATTATTAACAATACTCATTGCAATAGTATTTGGTTTACCCGTGTTTTATAATTTATTTTACGTTTTTTAATTCGGTGTGTTGCACTGCACTGCTGATAAATTGCAAATATGTATGTACGTAAACACGTGCTCACTCCTTTCATTCTATTTTCAGAAAGTCCCGTTAGAAACGCCAAACAAACGGTATTGTGTCGTTAAGTTTGGACAATCAGGTGATCGAAAAACCGATTTTCGCTGAATTCGCCAATTTTTTTCATTTTTGGCCTATCGTTGCCACTTGATAAACTATAACTTCATCTATTCTGCAACGGGAGCACAGGCACATGAGACTTCTTCCGAACACATGCCCCAAAAATTTGAAAAATTCAATTTTAATTTGCTAAAATTAGCATACTTTTGGGCATAATCGAAATAATCGACTCATGGCATCTTAATTTTGAACCGTACATACGGCACTTCATTTCTAACGACCAAACTGTAAACCAGCTGCTATTTATTTGCGAGCTATTCAGGGGTGTGCTGGAAAACAACTATTGTTTTCGAAGTGAATTGTTTTCAAATCAATCGTTGGAGTGCCAGAAAACGGTCAGATTTTGTGATTTCGAACATTATTCTTCGAAAAAAGCAGAGTTGTATACACAAAAAAAAACTTTGAGTATTTAGATAACTAAGCGAATTTGATTATTCTTCTCAAAATATAAAACAATAATGCACCTACACTTACAAATATGGATAACTTGAATGTCATTTAGGTATTCATTTTAAATTTAGACACAAATATTTTTAAATTGTGCAGCGCGCCAAATTATACAAATGTTATGACAACCACACTCTTTCCTATGATGTGTGATTGGCAAATATATGACAATTGTCAACAAATAATTTACTACCGAATCGGAAATTGGAAAAGAGCAAAGAAAACAGAATGAAATCTTTCGAATCAAAAACATGCCGCTTGCATCGTTAATTGTCTTGCATATCGAAAGGAAACGGCTATTGTCCTTAGAAAAGCCTGCGCGTAGGCGCCTTAGATGTATATCGTGTTCTCTGTCACAATCAATGCAAGAGTATTCATTACATTTACTTGTGTTGGGCACGACAATGCTAAAATATGATTTACTCCTTCCTTCCCAATGATTCCCTCCATATAATTATTAGATTATGAAAAACCGTGATTAGGACATCATGCTGAATCAATTGTCTAAAAATCTGGTGCGCAGGAGAAACTAAATTTGAATGTTTTTGATTACATATTTGAGACCCTCCCATTCTCTTACGTCTCGCTCAAAATAGCTAACAAAATAGTAATGAATCCATTTCATCAAAATCTACCACGCAGGAGTAAATGACCAACTTTAACAAAATCAATGGTCTGCCCTACACGCGGGGCACTATATAGAAATCTTGTATCTGGGTAATCTACTCAACAAGGTATTCGCTACCCGCATATATTAATTTGCCAAACAGTAGTAACAACGATAATCCCTCCTTCGGCTGCCATACTATTACATAATCCAATCCAAGTTCAAAACAAATTGTGAATTTGAACTTAATTTTTTTTGACAGTTGACTCTTCTTCTTCACATTTATGTATTCACAACGAACATTACAAAATGTTCACATGCCAACTTGCACTAATAAAACTGTTGGTAGACATTTTCATTAAAATAAAATATTTCTATTGACTTTCCAATCATTTCAAATACTACTGCATATTAATATGCATTTTTAGATTGTTTTGGCAATTCAACTTATAAAATCCAAACCTACTTTTTAATCTTCGAAAATATATGCAAACAGGTTGGCATAGCTGGCATGGGAAAACAATCATTGTTTTGCCTGGATGTGTGATTTTACTTTAAATGCAAATTTATTAATGAAAACATTAAAATTGTTAGATTCTTTAAATGCACATTGCTTTGGCGCACAAAAAACTTTAATGATTGACTCATATTTAGCTATAACAACTTTGGGTTAGGCTAAAATCAACCAAATCCCAAAAGAGAAGAAAGACATTTTCTGGCACACCTACATTTCAAACTGTGTTGTTTTCAGAGCTAGGAGGTTTCCAGCACACCCCTGATTATTATTTATTATTAAGTTATTTTCAAAAGTGAATTGTTAATAAAAACGATAATAATAAGTGGCTCGAGTAAGTAATATTGTTTAATAGTAATAATAGTTGTCAAAAAGACGACTTAGCCTTAACCCGACTCCGATGGCAGTGAAAAATGCCCTGAGCGCAAAGATGTAGGCTTAATCAACAGTACGAATTGTGCAGATGACTGTCATCCAAATGAGATAGGCCGGTATGTTAATATACTCGGTGCCATATCATCGATGTAAAAACGAGAACTTCTCGTCAGTCCAAATTATAATTTCGCTGCAGATGCCATACACTTAAAACGGAAGTTTAATTACGACTATATTGAAATGTATAAGGCTTGGTTAACATAAAAAAGTCCCTAGCAATTTTACTTGAAGTGCAATATAAAACAGCTACAGTGGAACGCTCATTTAGTACATTAAGGAGACTAAAGACGTGGCTTAGAAGTACGATGACTGGATCTCGTCTAAATGGTGAGTTATGGCTTATAAAAAATTCAACCGTAATAATTGGAAGTTTCTTTATAGGGTTATGTATGCTAAGTACGCACAGGCGGACAGTTAAAAGAATGGAACAGTAGTTTATAGAAGAGGTCGTGGAAGACTTTTCCAAAAGCCCAAGAAGACTTTTACTTATTTAGATATTGAATATGTTCATAGACATTAATACGATTAAAATATATATATAGAATACTCCTTAACTAGTTTGGCTTGTTGTTATTTTGAATAATATTGATACTTTTTCTGGTCACTCGATATTGGTCCCCCCTTTCTGAAATCCCGGCTACGCCCTTGTATATAGCTTGTTGGAAGCCAGTGTTCCAAATTTGAAAACAGTGCGTTGTAGTTTGACACCGTCTTTACTTGGCTATTTCCACTTCGAACTACATTTTTAAATTTAATTTTGCCAAGTTCGTTTCGTCTAAACATCAATAAAATTCTACGCACGCTGCAACAACACCGAATCAGAAAGCATTTACACCTTGACCTCTAAAAACTCTGCTAGCTCTGAACACATGCCCTAAAAATTGAAAATGCTAAATGCTAAAATTTAGCATGCTTTTGGGCATAATTGACTCATTTCAAGCGAACATACGGCACTTCATTTCCAATCGTTGTTTAACAGCGCTGTGGCCCACAATGCTAATACTCTGTTGGTACCTGTTAGAATGGTTGCCATCTTAGGTGTTCTCCCCTAAATTTAGGGGGTTTTTGAGTTAAATGTATTTGTTTTAGGGGTGCTATATTTTTAGGGTTATTTTTATGTTTTTTTTTTAAACTTTGTTATTATTATAACCAGTAAGGACGCTAACTTCAGCAAGGCTGAAGCTTAAATACTCTTCACGCTTATTTCTTATGCAACACCTATTTTTTTGACTGAATATATTTTCTCTTCACCTAATTAGCCTATATACAAATTTTCATTGTTTTTGCTCATTGGGTACAGGAGATATGCAAATTATTGATTTTTGGCAAAAGTGAGCGTAACCATGCCCATTTTTGTCAAAATAGTTTTAATGCCTCCCCAAGAACAAGAACTGTGAAGTTTCATGTCAATTGGTTAAGAAACAAAAAAGTTTTCCATACAACGACGTGAATCTTGCTTCTCTTTCTCTTCTTCATTTTGTATGGCAGGTACCAGTTCCAGTTGCCCGATCTCAATGAAACGTTCAGGCATTTAATCGAACCATATAAAACTACTAAATTTAAAATTTCAGACCCTATCATACAAAACAAAAAAGTTTTCCATACAACGACGTTAAATCTTAATTTCTCTTCCTCTTCTTCATTTTGTATGGCAGGTACCAGTTCCAGTTTCCCGATCTCAAGGAAACTTGCAGGCATTGTGTCAGACTATGGTAAGCTACTTTGTTTGAAATTTCAGTCTTCCAAAACAAAAAAGTTTTCCATATAACGATTCAAATTTGTTTTTCTTCTTCATTTCGTATGGGGGCTACCAGCTCCAATAATCCGATATAGGCGGTTCCGACCAATGATTCGACCACACATTAGAGAAGACTCTGTGCAAAATTTCAGCTCGACATCTTCAAAACTGTGGGATGATATAGCATATTCACAGACAGACGGACAGACGGTCATGGCTATATCAACTCGTCTTGTCGAGCTGATCAAGAATATATATACTTTATGGGGTCCCCCTCCCCTCCTTCTTGCTGTTACAAACTTTAGGACAAAGTTATAATACTATTCACTTGCGTGAAGAGTATAATTAAGGTGTTCACGGCAAACTCGATGACGGGCCATTCATTAATTTATGGTAAGACGATTTTTTCTTTGTAATAAAAACGCGACAACATCTGGCAACGTTGCAAATTTCACTCGGAGAGCAACAGAATTTTAACAGGGCTCAAGAGAGGAATTGAGAGACCCCGATGTTTTACAGTGTGGTAACAGTGCGGTAACAACGCTGTTAAAACCGATAATGGAAATCAAGTGCCTTGAAATTTTAGGTAGACATGAGTGGATACACCTGCAAGTCTCGTTTCTCATCGAAAAACTGGCGAACACATGACGACACGGTCATGTGCATGTGCGAAGTTCTTATTGATACAGCTTAACGTATGTTCGCTTGAAATGCGAAGTAATGTGAGTCAGTTCAATCGAAAATTCTTAAATTTCAGGCCTACCAGAGGTTTTACAGATGTTAGAAAATCGTATAAAAAGCACGGTAAAAATGTTAAAACTTGAGTCGGCTCTTTCGTCGACTTGATAAAAAAAATGAATGAAATCGTACGTTAAAAATCGCAATTGATAATTTGAATTAACATTACTTTAACATTGGGTGAGAAACGCAAACGGGCCAATTGACGCAAGAGTGTCGCCAACGTCGGCAGAGAGTCGGCAGACGTGGTAGAAAAAGAAAAAGAGGTCGGAAAACGTTCCCGATTGGAGATGTGCCTAAAATTACCAGCGGAGGTGGCGCAACATGCGCTTTATCAATAGTCAAATGTGTCCGTGACACAAAAGTGACACAACAGAGTAAGAATCCTCTCTCTGCTCTCACGAAGAGAGCTGTTTAATCACCGTTCAGCGTAAATTTTGCATTATTTTACGTATTTTTACGGATTTTCCCGCGTATTTTTGTTTGAACAGAATTTTTATAAGCTCTTCTGTTACCTCTTCTGTGTGTTTACAATAATATTTACTTAGGGGTTTCTGGTCGGAGTTTAGGGAGAACCAGTTTTGAAAGTTGTAATGCTGAGTCGGCTCTCAAAAACCAGAGGGCCGCCATTTTATGGCTTGGTGTTTTTGCAACACGCGTAGATTTGTTTATTTTATGCACTTCACAAAAGTTGTATGGAGGTTTAACCCATAAAAGGCCTACTTTTTATGCAAATGACCAATTGGTGCTAATATGGCTAGAAATGACCTGGTCACAAATTTAAATAGCAGCCCTCGTAAGCAGTGCCTGATGAATATATTTCAAAATTTTAGATTTGGGACGACACCCACCGTGTTAGGAGGCGATAATATTGTCGAATGTACTTGATTTTACCACCCTTTATGTTGTTTAGGACAGAGAGCTAAGCTTTGAAATGTTTTCTTTAGCTCCTTGTCTGATTTTGTGTTAGTACCACTAAGGTCGACCCCTAGAGGAGGTCTTGAAAATGTTTAATACTGGCTTGGAAATATTGATTGTAGCTTTATCAATTGACTTGAAATTTAACACTTGTGTTGCTAGTAAGATCGAAATAAACAAAGACCGAAGGCAAAACACTATTCTTTATAGTATTTCGCGTAATTTTTCATGAGTGGCCAAGCTACGATTTCAATATATGTATGTGTAGAATGTGTCATATATGTCATACTATATATTTTTTCGGTTTACATGATTAGTTTCGATGATGCCCATCGCATACAAAATTTACAAAATAAATAAATGTGCACATAATGTAATGTAATTTGATACAAGCGCAAAGAGGCACCAATACATATGACATTCTCTATGGTGCGAGTGTGCATGAGTGTTTGTGATAACCTATTCAGATGACGAATGACTGAGATTTAACCTCATCAGTGTTTGCTTTCAAATTACACAGCAAAAGCCAAAGACGTGTCGAGTTGAGTGAAGGACAACTCGATTTTAACCCGAATCCATTCTTACACGTGCACTCATACACAACTACACGCACATTTTCGCTTAATCAAAAGAAACTCACCAAAAAAACTAGTAAGGGCGGTATAATCAAGATTACTCGACAATCTAATACCCTGCACACACGGTAGGTGATGCCTTACCCCAAATATATAAAAACATAATTATCTAAAATCGCCGAAGAAGCAAAAATTGAGGTAAGCAGTTTTTTACGGCTTTACATGCATATGTGTGTACACGGTATAATAACGTTTACTTCGGCCCAGTTGACGGATTATTAGTCTTTCCACCTGCTTTATTACACTGTTCGCACAATAAATAGTATTATAACCTTGTCACGAAGTTTGTAACACCAAAAACGAGGCGTGGTCAACAACACAAAGAATATGCTACTGGAAATGGTAGCCCCTATACAGAAGCACATAAAGTAAGGGCGGTATAGTCGAGTACACAATAGGAACAATCGGTTAAAAATTAAGTTCTTATTAGATGCAATGTGTTGTTCTTAAATATGTATAAACAGATGAAACTTTGCAATTACGCGTTTTTATAAATCCTTAACAAGTTTCATAAGAAACGGGGACAAGGGCGTGATACCGCCCATATAAAGAAATCCTTAAAAAATGCGATTTCTCTGTAAGCCAACCAGATAGAAGATAGCAAAATGAAGTTTAGTATGATTGATTTGTTTTCTTAAAAAAAAAAATTTAAAAAAGAAAAGGGGTGTGGCTACATATAAAAAGGATTTTCCAATGAGAATAACTGGAAAAGAGTACATAAGTTTTGGCAAAGCTGAAAACAACTTTTTATACCCTATATATCCGGGTATATTAACTTTGTTTGCGACGGTTTGTATGTAACGCATATAAGGAAGGGAGGGGAACCCTATGAAGTATATATATTCTTGATCAGGACGACACGACTAATGGATATAGCCCTGTCTGTCCGTCCGTCCGTGCTCATCAATGGTTCTCGGAAACTATATGAGCTAGCGACTTGAAATTTGGAAAATATACTCGTGAGGTCACATGCAAGATCAAGCTCGAAAACCTGATGAGTTAGAAACAAGAAAATGAGACTGTAGACTCAGTATGTATAGCCCTACAAAACTGCATACCAAATTTTTTCCCTCCCCTTCGTTTCTCCTCAAAAAGTTGTTTTCTTAAAGTTACTGTATCTCCTAAGCTATAAAAGATACAATGCTAAAATTTTGGATGGAAACTCTAGAAACATACCTTTTTAAAACTGCATACCACAAACTACGCTGTGTGATCACGCAATGACAAACAAATTGAAATTTGGCATAAATTGCGCTTTGAACACTACTTTATCTTATTTTATACAACAGCAGCAATGGTTTGTAACAAAACACGTACTTAACACTGTGAAAACTATAAGAGCTAGAGGAATTTTCACCACGTCCACTCCTTCCCGCACATCGAGCACAACCAATTTTTTGAAGGGCTATAACTCAAGAATATGATGAGTTAGAAACATGAAATTGAGTATGTAGTCGTAGGATGTGTAGCTTCACAGCACTGTTACCACTCTGTATTCGCTCTCCCCTTCAATTCCCAACAAGATCATTTTTTATACTCTTGCAAGAGTATATTAACTTTGTCGTGAAGTTTGCAACGCAGAGAAGGAGACATCTCCGACTATATAAAGTATATATATTCTTGATCAGCTCGACGAGACGAGTTCAGATAGCCACGTCCGTCTGTCCGTCCGTCCGTCTGTCTGTTGCGATGCGAACTCCTCCTAGAGTTTTAAAGATATCAAAAAAATTTAAATGCAGAAAATTTTCTTTTCCTTGCACGCAGTTTGTATGTAAAATCCAGCATGATCGGGTAACTAAAGCATATAGCTGCCATAGGAACGATCGGTCAAAAATGAGGTTTTTGCTCAATAAACTCTTCGATTTTCAAGCTATCGCCTCAAGAACATCTTGGACGTAAATTAAGGCACACAGCAAAATTGGTGGTGATCGGATAAATATAGCATATAGCTCCCATAGGAACAATCGGTCAAAAATTCGGTTTTTGTTAAAAAACTTTTTTGTTCTTAAATATAAACGAATAAAACTTTGCAGTTACGCGTTTTTATGAATATTTGACCATATTCCAAAGTTTCGTAAAAATCGGACATAAGGGTGTGGCACCGCCCATATAGAGTAAAATTTAAAAATGTGATTCCTCTGTAAGCCGATGAGATATAAGATCGCAAAATAAAGTGTACATTGATTGCAATGTATTTGTTAAAAAAATTAGAAAATGGGCGGGGCTACGCCCCTTTATCTTTATAAAAGTATATGATTCTTATTGGAAGAACTATAAGACATATTTTCCAATAAGAACACTTGAGAAAATGCAAGAGTATATAAGTTTCAGCAAAGCTGAAAATAGCTCCCTTACTGGTTTTTTTTTTCGATTAACAGTAGTTTGATTATGGGCTTATTGGCTAGGGTCTTAAATGAATTACTACTTAAACTTTTAGGCACGTCTTTGTATATTGCCAGACTAATTATTGGTTATTGGACAGTTGGTTTGGTTTCTATTGTTGGGAGTAGGGCAATTTTGTTCAAATAAACGATTCAGGGTATTCTTAAATTTGATCCAATTCGTCCTTTTGTAATCCAGATAGTATGTTGGTGTGATGTTTGATAATTCATACACAGTGGTTCCATCGCGATTAGAAACAATCATTTGTATGGCCTGGTGGTCGCTGTCATAATCTAAGCATTTAAAACAATTAATTGAGCCCAACGAGTTTAAGTGAACCTTAGTTCTATTATCAGCAATACATTTGTCCAGGTACGACATTGCTTTTAGGTAAGATGGGGTAACAGAAGCAAATAATTTGAGTTTAACCAATCTCTTATGGCAGACCCTTTAGAGTTGTTGCAGTGGTTACCCCAATCTGAGTGCTTGCTGTTAAGGTCACCAGCTAGAATGTAGTAGTGCATTGGGTATTGTAAGTTCAATGTTTCGAATAAAGTATTAATCTCCACTTTAAACAAGCCATTACTATTGCCTGACTGATAATACGGGGTAATTATATACATTGAACAGTTTAATTTCATGTTTATTTTGATGAAGGTGGGGTCTAAGTGAAAGAATCGATTTTTCTGTTTGAATTTGTGCAAAATTTTATATTTTCTTTTATTAGTATAACTGTGCCTCCCCCTCTTTTCGCCCCGCACCTATCGTTTCGGATAAGCGTGTAACCTTCGAATTTAACGTTATGTTTTGGGATTAACTTAGTTTCATTGAGTAACAGTAAGTCAGGGCAATTATCAATAAGAAATTTATTGAGTTGCAATTTGAAATTTTCGTGCAGAGTGCTTGTATAGTGCTGTGGTTGGTTAAGAGATACATTTTGTGTGGGTTGATTGCAAAAGTTGTTAGTATGTGGATTTGTGCAATCTCTAATTATTTGAGAGAAACTTATGTTAGGATTTAAAATTTGCGATGGATAAGATTTCACATTTCTTAGATTATTTTCATACACAGAGAAAAAAATTCAAGTAAGGTAAACGTCCCAGTCATGGATCAGCTAAGGAAAAATTTAATTTCAATTCGTCACTTTAAACTGAAAAAACATACATTCACCATGTTTGTTTTTTTATTTGGACATTTAGTCTTTTAAGAACAAGATACACATTCCACTATATTAATTATTATCAGTTTAATAAACAAATTTCGATTATTAATAATTCATTACTCTTTGTCCCAGTGATGGATCACTTGTCCCAGTAATGAATCGTCTTGTCCTAGTAATGGATTAGGTTGACAAAGTAACGTTATTATTGCTTGATTATCAATTTAAGTTGATATTTAATGATTCAATATTAAAAAGTGCGGTATGAAGACGATAGTCACTGAAAAAATTTATGAAAACCAATTATCGAAGTGTTTTTTCTTCTATTAATTTAAATCAAACTCCGCAGTGAAACAAATTATAACAAAATGACACCATGACTCAGTGTGACACATATGTGTCAAAAAGATCCCATTTGTGAAAGAATATGAAACTTGTTATTGTTCGATGTACTGATTCATAACTGGGACATGATCCATTACTGGGTTTACCTTACATTGTACTTAAATTGACACAATTCGGTGTTGAAAGTCCGTCAAGCACAAATGTTGTCAAATCAAGTAAAATGTTCTCAATTCAAGCACTATTTTTAAGTACAAAAAATCTTGATTTGAGTAAATTTTGTTACATTTTGAAGAACAGTTTAAGCTTAATATGATACCAACAAAACTTAATCCGAGTCAATATTGTTTTGGAAATAAGTTTACATTTTACTTGAATCAAGAACCAACCATACTTAAACTGTAACAAAAAAAAACTTAGACCTTCTTGTTCTTAAAACAAGTGAATAGTGTACTGTAATCAAGAACAGACTAAATATAAATTACAACTAAAAAAAATTTTTGCGAGACCACTTTTTCGTTCAAGTAAGTTAACATTGTTCTTGAATCAAGGCTCATTAGTTATGCAAACTATTTCGGTTATTACCTCAATTTGATTGATTTTATTTTATATAAGTAATTGTGACAGTTAATTTAATAAACATTTGAACAACATATAAATATTATAATTAAATGGTAATTGGTGATTATTTACATAATAAACAGTAAGACTTTGGTGTACCAGGGGATTTGAACCTCTTACCTTCCGTTTCGTAGGACAACATTATTGAAAACATTTTTGTTCCAAGAGAACAAAAAATATTTAGAAAACAAAAAAACTCTGGTCTTACAGGGGATTGAACCTCATACCTTTGGAATCATAGTCATAGTCTGAGCCACAGCAAGCAACATAGAAACATATGATATTTGATAAATTTGAATTGTTTTAACATTTTTGTTCAAAGGAGTAAGAGAGAAAGAAGGTATAAGAAGAAAGCGTTGTCATTTCAAGTTTGTTTGGTTTCGGTTTAAATTTTTGTGTACTTGTTTTGTTTTCAAGTATAAAATGTGTATCAATTGACATTTTGTTGTTGATTCAAATCCATTTTGGTGTCGATTTTGATGTTAAGTACAAATCTTACTTATTTCGAGAACATTTAGACCAATTACAACTTAATTTGGTCTGTTGTTGATTCAAGTACAATCTGTGCTGTTCTCAGACCGGACTTTTTTTCTCTGTGTTCTCTTGAAAAAGAGTATATTAACTTTGTCATGAAGTTTGCAACGCAGAGAAGGAGACATCTCCGACTATATAAAGAAAATATATTCTTGATCAGCACGACGAATCGAGTTCCTACAGCCATGTCCGTCTGTCTGTTTCAATACCAACTGCGAGCTCAGTTTGACGTTATCGAAAAAATTTAAACGCAGAAAATTTTCTTATTGTTGCAGGCAGTTTATATGTAAAAATCAGCTTGATCGGATCACTATACCATATAGCTGTCATAAGAAAAATCGGTCAAAAATGAGGTTTTTGTTAGAAACACTTTTTTGTTATTTGTTAATAGCAGCTCCCTTACCGGTTTTTTGCTCAAATTTTAAGTAGAAGATCTTTGTATCGTACACAACTTTTATATGACGCCGGATGACAAGCTTTTTTGCATAAGATGCAGAAGAGCTTTTCTTTAAGAATGGGAGCTTGGGATCCCAGAGGGCAATCTGAGCTTTTGTGAGGTTCGCTGCATTTGACGCATCTTGGTTTTAGGTGACAATTTGGCAGTTTCTACACTGGGGAATTTCCTGTCTTCGAAGAGCTTCCCACTTTATGAGGTGATATTGGACATTGTCGATGGCTTTTAGTAAATTTAGATTACTTTCCGTGTAATTTCAACAAGAAGGTGGGAAGTTTAAAGTTTTTTTGAGTTGATTTTTTTGTTGTAAGCGGGTTTACATTGTATATTTTTAGGTTTTCTTTTTGGTACATTATATTTTTTTAGGTTTTCGTTCGTTGAGTATTTCTTGCGGATCTGTCTCACCGCTTAGACCTTTCATTAGGTATGTCTTAGCTTTAAGGCATTTAGGCGAATAAGAGAAGAATTCTGCATTAGCTTCTTCCAGATGCCGTCTCACTTTTTTGCACGTTAGAGGCCTGAAATTACAAATATAGTAGTTTTACCTAGCCCGACTAAATGCCTTCATTGAGATCGGGCAACTGGAACTGGTACCTGCCATACAAAATGAAGAAGAGAAAGAGAAGCAAGATTCACGTCGTTGTATGCAAAACTTTTTTGTTTCTTAATCAATTGACTTGAAACTTCACACTTGTAATCTTGGAGAGACATGAAAACTATTTTGATCAAAAAATGGACATGGTTATGCCCACTTATAGCAAAAATCAACAATTGGCATATCTCCGGTACCCAAAGAGCAAAAACAATGAAAATTGGTATATAGGCTAATAAGATGAAAAGAAAATAGACTCAGTGAAAAAATGGGCGTAGCACAAAAAAAGGGCGTGGAAGATTGCGTCCTTACTGTTTTTTTCGGAAAGAAGTTCCTTTACGGAGCTTACATATAGACTAAAATGAGAGAATTACTACGTTTATACGATGAGTTAAAACGTTTCGACTGAAACGAAGTGACTCAAAACACAGGTATAAGCACTTTTTGAATTCGTATTGAGAGCACAAAGCGTTTTGATTCAAACTTGTTTTCAAATGTGTCGTTAATTATACCCTGTACACATACTGTGTATCGGGGTATATTGTGTTTGTTTGAGCGAAATGTATGTAACGCACAGAAATATTCACTTGCGACTATATAAAGTATATATATTCTTGATCAGGATGACAAGAGAAATTGATTAAGCCATGTCCGTCCGTCTGTCCGTCCGTCTGTCTGTCTGTCCGTCCGTATTCACCAATGGTTCTCAGAAACTATAATAGCTAGAGACTTGAAATTTGGAGGGTAGACTCGTG
This sequence comes from Phortica okadai, assembly GCA_034638295.1. Taxonomy (NCBI): domain Eukaryota; kingdom Metazoa; phylum Arthropoda; class Insecta; order Diptera; family Drosophilidae; genus Phortica; species Phortica okadai. Next base: position 14,903,048 of record CM067848.1, on the reverse strand, counting down.
ATGCTCGGCAGCAGATCAAGTTTGAACGGTTTTGTGCCACGCCCACTCCTTCCCGCCCATCCAGCACCGCCCACTTTTTTAAAACGCTATAACTCGACCATTCAAAGAGATAGAAACATTAAAGTCGGTATGTAGACTCAGTATAAGTAGCACTACAAAACTGCATACCACAATTTTTCCCCCTCCTCAACATTTCCCCTCCCCCAGGTGTTTTCTTAAAATGGCTGTATCTTCAAAACTATTAAAGATACGAACCTGAAATTTTGTAGACAAGCTCAGTATATACGTATCTTAAAAACTGCATACCACAAAATTCCCCTCTTTTTGATAGTTACCCCTCAATGACCTACAAACTCAAATGTTTCGTAAATTCCACATTTTTTGACCGATTTACTTGAAATTTTGAACAATATTTGATCGGGCGATGTCAAATCCAAATTTTTTTTGTAGATTTGGGGTGTTGCACCGCCTACTGTGTGTGCAGGGTATTATATTGTCGAGTATACTCGACTATAGCGTCCTTACTGGTTTTTCAAGTCGTTTTGAAAGTATGAACGCTAAGCATTTTCAAGACGTTTTGAGGTTAGCTGATACAAAAAAATATGGCTTCAAATAGAGTGCTATATATTTATACCCTGTACACATACTGTGTATCAGGGTATATTGTGTTTGTTTGAGCGAAATGTATGTAACGCACAGAAGGAGGGGAGGGGGACCCCATAAAGTATATATATTCTTGATCAGGACGACAAGAGAAATTGATTGAGCTATGTCCGTCCGTCTGTCCGTCCGTCCGTCCTCACCAACGGTTCTCGGAAACTATAAGAGCTAGAGACTTGAAATTTGGAGGGTAGACTCGTGATGCTCGGCAGCAGATCAAGTTTATTTTTTTTTTTTTGCCACGCCCACTCCTTCCCGCCCATCCAGCCACACCCACTTTTTTAAATACCTATAACTCAAACATCCAAAGAGATAGAAACATGAAAATCGGTATGTAGACTCAGTATGTATAGCCCTACAAAACTGCATACCACAAAATCCCCCCTGCTTTTTATTTCCCCTCCCCCAGTTAGTTTCTAAAAATTGCTATATCTCCAAAATTAACAAAGGTACGAACCTGAAAATTTGTATACAAGCTCAGTGATAACACATCTTAAAAACTGCATACCACAAACTTCCCCCCTCTTTGATGGCTACCCCTCAGAGGCTGACAAACTTAAATTTTTCGTAAAAACCACATTTTTTGACCGATTTTCTTGATATTTTGAACACTATTTGAATATGCGACGTCAGATCAATATGTTTTTGTAACTTAAAGGTGTGGCACCGCCTACCATGTGTGCAGGGTATTATATTGTCGAGTATACTCGACTATACCGCCCTTACTGGTTTTATTTTATTTTTCTTAATACTTTTTAGCTGTTTTCAAAACTTTCCTCAAATGAAATTATTTGTTAACATACTTTTTGCATGAAACTTCTGCTTATAGGGTTAAAACATGTCAATCGTAGCATTAAGTTGTCTTTTTGTTAAGACCTAACGCTTACTAGAAGTAATACAACCATAAACTAATAACAAACAATAGTTATGACACCATAACATACACAGATCCCTCTGTCTTACGAAAGCTTTTCTTTCTTTGAGGGTCTAAAAGTTAACATGAGATTCTCAATGACCACCTTTCGTCCTTGGAGAGATTAAATGAGATGTTGCATGACACCCTCTATAATTGTATAACATACAATGTATTCTATTACGGTTCGTTTTCTGCATGGGCTTTTTCAATGTTACATTGAGTTGTGGTCCATTTCAACAATAATAAATTGAATTTTTTAAGTTAATTCAATTTTATTTGTTTTGACATATAAGTTAGAACAGATTGATTTCCATCTTTAAAACGTATTGAGTCAGAACACTTATAAAGCCGCAAGCATAAACGAACAAAGGCAAAGTGTTTTGAATCATTTCGATTCCAGTCAAAACATAAAATTTAAGATATCGTATAAACGTAGTATATGTAATACTTATATAGAGTGCGACTAGAGAGATTATATTTCTTTCATATTGCCAAGTGACTCAGTAGCTTATTGGATAGAGCTGTTATTCTTCAAGTCAATGTACTCAGGTTCGAAGCTCAGGTTGGTCAATCGGCATTTTTTAATTTTTATTGTATTTTTGAAATTCTTTGTTTGAAGGTGCCTAGGTTCAAACCTTAAAGCAGGCAGAGATGTTGCTCGTCAAGTCGATGTACTTGAGTTAAAGCCCCGAGCAATCGATTTATATACTCTTGCAAGAGTATATGAACTTTGTCATGAAGTTTGCAACGCAAAGAAGGAGACATTTCCGACTATATAAAGTATATATATTCTTGATCAGATCGACGAGACGAGTTCACATAGCCATGTCCGTCTGTCTGTCTGTCTGTTGTGATGCGAACTCCTGCTAGAGTTTTAAAGATATCAAAAAAATTTAAACGCAGCAAATTTTATTTTCTTTGCTCGCAGCTTGTATGTAAAATCCAGCATGATCGGAGAACTATAGCATATAGCTGCCATAGAAACGATCGTTCGAAAATTAGGTTTTTGCCTAATAAACTCCTTGATTTTTAAGCTATCGCCTCAAGTTTTTGCACAAGAACATGTTGGACATAAATTAAGAAACACTGTAAAATTGGTGAAGATCGGATAAATATAGCATATAGCTCCCATAGGAACAATCGGTCAAAAATTCGGTTTTTGTTAGAAAAACTTTTTTGTTCTTAATTATAAACAGATAAAACTTTGCCGTAATACGTTTTTATGAATCCTTGACCATATTCCAAAGTATCGTAAAAATTGGACATAAGGGTGTGGCACCGCCCATATAGAGTAAAATTTAAAAATGTGATTCCTCTGTAAGTCCATGAGATATAAGATCGCAAAATAAAGTGTACAATGATTGCAATGTATTTGTTAAAAAAATTAGAAAATGGGCGGGGCCACGCTCCTTTATCTCTATAAAAGAATATGATTCTTATTGGAAAAACTATAAGACATATTTTCCAATAAGAACACTTGAGAAAATGCCTGCAAGAGTATATAAGTTTCAGCAAAGCTGAAAATAGCTCCCTTACTGGTTTTTTTTTAAGGGGTCATTCTCATGTAACGACTTAAAAAAAAAATTTTTTTTTTTTTTTATATTTTGATAATAGAACATATTGAAAATATGCTGTGAAAATTTCAGATCGAAATTTCTACTAAAAAAGTAGTTACAGCTTAAAATCGCCGACGCGTCATAAGCGACCGCCTACTGTTTTTAAAACTTTGTACGCGTTTTTCTCGAAACGTCATTTTCTGAAACGGTCAGGGTCCTAGAGAAAAAACTATTAGACCGATTGCTTCGAAATTTTGCAGACTTCTTCTAGACACTAATGGCTATCGTCCGTACCAAACCCGTGTTTTTTCGAAAATATTTTCTTATTTTTTTAAAGCAATTTAAACAAAAAAAAAACGCGATTTTCGTAATTTTTTTTTTGACAGACCGTCCTTTTTTTGTTTTTCAATGAAATTCAATACCTTTGGTACGGACGATAGCGACAGATCTCCTGAATAATAATCCATTCGGGTTTCTCATTTCGGAGAACATTAACAGCCGCTATCACCCTGACCAGTGACATACTTTTTTTTTTTGGTGTCTACTTCAATTTAAAAAAAAACTTATAAGAAATGAAAAATAAGAAAAGAATATATTTTTTTTACACAGTTTAAGGTCCAAATAAAAACATATAAAAAAACTAATTTGATTACATTTTATTATCTTTTAAAAAAAAAATTTCTAAAAACAGGTAAAATTCATGCGTTTACATGAGAATAACCCCTTAATTCAATTAAAATTTTAAGTTTTGATTCGGTAATTTACAATCCAAGCACTGTAAAGGACTCCCGGTTCACGCCCAGGTCTTTAGGCTGGGGTAACTTAGTCGTGACCAGGTAGCCGGCTCTACAATTATTTGTATTTGCCGGACCCTTGAGCGCTGTCAAAAATAATGACACACAAAAATTTAAAGTTGAATATAAATGTTTTTATTTAACTATTAATTATGAGTTATTGAGAAGTACTGCTTAAATCCAGTCCCGGGTTCCTGTGCCGTCTTTTGTGGGGAGTCGTCCTCCACCCTCGTCTCGGTCGGATCCTGGCCAGTCGTCCCTCTGGGTTCCAAGTGGGCCGCTCCTGTTGCGAACCGCTGACGCTCACGTCTGCGCAAGTCGGGTGGCCTGTTCACCTCGACTTAGCGCCACACACGTAGCTTCAGGTCGCACCCAGTCGCCCGTGGGGGTCTCCTAGGGTTGGCTGGCGCTGGGAATCCTCACCAGCTGCCGCTCGGAATACTACAAGGACTTGGTCCTTGGATTCCTACCAGTGTCAGCGTATCAACGCGCCACTGGCTATTTTTGTTCTCCTTCGAAACTAAGCCTCGTATTGTTTACAAATACGTGTCGATCAGTGTCGATTGCAGCTGTATAAAGCGCTTCGACCGAAGAAATAAGAGCCCCCTAGTAAGCCACGACTTGGCAAGTCTAGTCGAATGCCGCCTGAACTGATTGTGAATTGTAAGTTCACCCAATGCTATTCTGCTGGCGCAAACACTAAACCTGCCAGTCCGGCGTCCGTCCGATGTGGTGGCTGCAACGCCAACTGTCGACTTGCCATCAATAGGCGGCGTCAAACAGCGCGCAGCGTCCTGAAACAATAACAAATACATTGTTTCATTGTTTTTCGCCACCACTGTACCGACTGCAACCGGCCTGCAGTGACGTCGCCGCATCACACTGCCTATTGTCATTGGCAGTTGTTTATGCAAAACAACTGATCATCCGCTGCTGCCGTCCAAAGTATGATGTTCTTTACACGAGGTCACTGACCCGACGACGAACAAATCAAACGCTAACACTAGCATATGCTTGCACCCAACTGACGCTTCGACGCAACGTTATGCCGACACCCGCGTCAATTTCGACAATCGTCCTTATTGTTGTTGTTTGCCGGCGAGCGAGTTATTTTGATCTAAGCAGATCTATCGCGCCAAGGCAACAACACAATACATGTGCTTGACTGACGTTTCGATGAATTGACGCGGCGTCGCTTGCGTCAGTGACGACGCTCCTGCCAAATACCAGTTAACGTTGCTTTTACATGACAAAATTCACAAACTTACTTTGATTTATGAAGATCTACCGTGCCAAAGCAACAACACAATATATATGCTGGACTGGCGATTCGATGAATTGACGCAACGTCGCCTGCGTCAGTGACGACGTTCCTGCCAAATACCTGTTAACGTTGTTGCTGTTTACATGACAAAAGTCACCAACTCAGTAGTCATCAAACAACAAATAACAACAACAACATGCATATTTGTAATTTTGGCATTCTTCTTTCACCGTCACTTTCGCCATCTGGCGCATATGCAACAACAACCAAGCTGTCTTGATCACGCCAAATATTACAACAACTCTTGTTGTAATAATTTTCGACACAAGCACGCACCGTTAGGTCACTCAGTGCCTGAACGCATGCAATGTGTTTGTTGTTGCTCGCTACTCAGCGTTGCTGCCAAATCAACGTCGCTAATCAGCGTCGCTAATCAGCATCGCTAATCAACCTCATAATCTGTGAGCCGCGAATTCATCTGCAATTCGCGTCCTCACAGCACAGCGTAAGGAACTTCGTTCCTGGCCCATGACCGAACTTTTTTTTTTTTGCATTTCGTCATCCAGTTCGTCACTGCGTTCTGTTTTTGAAAATCAGAGCTACAAGGCTGTCAAAACACATTGTCATCATCAAGCTGTGACCAAGCCGAACGCCATCACACCCCTTGCTAGAATTTCATCAATTGTGGGTCGTCTGTCGACAACAGACGGAAAAGTGTCGCATTAACCATGTACGTAAGCAATAGCTAGAAGCAACGGGCATACTAACAGCACGCAAATACACACACATGCATATGCACATTCACATGCAAATACACTCATGTATACAAAAAAGTGGATTAGCGAATTTCTTTGCAATATTTTTGTTTTTCTTGCAAAGCAAATGACGTACGAAGAAGAATGCGGAAATCGTCAAAGCTTTGCTTGCGCACATTACCTGGACCAGACAGAGTCAAAAATAAAAACCAAAGAACGAACGACAATGAAATACGAGCTAACATAGAGAACAGCAAGTAAGCAAGAGAGTGACATGGCATGCCAAAGAGAAAAAAAGAAAACAATCACGAACAGATTTATCGCATTCATATTCAAAATGATGTGACATGTGCCTGTGTCGTGGGCTCGAGCTCGTCTTGCCTGATTTTGACTGTGTTTGTTTTTTTATTTAGTATTTTATTTTTTCTTCTGCTCTAAACTGCGACCGTGCCTAGGACTTGTCTGCCCACGAAACTCACCTCCACTCTCAGAACGACGACATGCATGAGTTACGAGTTCGCATGGGCAAATTCATGGAATATGTGTGTCAAGTTCGTAAAATGGGATGACATTACTCAAGGAAAATTTATTTTGACAGAACTAATATTTTGCAAAAGGCAACGCAGTGAGTTGGTATGATGATGTTTTGCGTCATGTCTTTGGGAAAACGCAATTTCACTGGTTACTTTGTGGTTTACTTATCAAATATTTTTGTTGGCAAAAATATATTATTACCTTATGGTACAAGGGTATCTTGGTTTTGTGCACGTCGACAATGTATGTAACACATTAAAGGAGACATCTGCGACTCTACAAAGTATATACATACATATATTCTTGATCAGTATCGAAAGAGAAGTCTATTTAGCCATGTGCGTCTGCCCGTCTGTCTGTATGAACGCGTCGATCTCGGAACCTATAATAGATGGAACCAAAATTTTTTCGCAGTTCGATTCTGGGACTCATTGCGCAGATCAAGTTTATTATTAATATTAACAATAGCATTCAATCTGCCTTCAGACAAGCATCCAGTTCATGTCGATGTTTCTAACATAATATGTTGTTTTTTGATAAACATCCAGTTCAAATGCCAAGGCGCATTCAGTGTAGGCCATGAATGTGTAACATCCATTGATGCTGAATCGAAGTTGTGAATTTGTCACCATGATCCCAAAAATTTTGCTGGGTAGTTCATGTATAAACTTATATTTCACTAAGGCTTTTAGTTGTGAAGTTACGCGAAGTTAATAATGAAATATATTTTAAAATATTTGTCAATGTTTACAGACTATATGTTTCAAATTTCAGATGCAAGTTTTTGCAAGTCACCGCGTTATCTTGAAAAAAGCCAAGCGGTCTCGCCGATTTTGGTGTTCCTTTTTGTTTGTGTAACGGTGTTTTTCAGTGCTGTTTGTTGTGTTCCTTTATAATTTTGTTTTCTTATGTTAATTAATAGTTTAGATTTTAATTTGTATACCCTTTACCTTATGGTACAATTGTATATTAGTTTTTTGCACGTCGACAATGTATGTAACACCCAGAAGGAGACATCTCCGACTATACAAAGTATATATATTCGGAAACTATAATAGATAGAACCAAAATTGCAATCGCAGGTCGATTCTGTTATTCATTGCACAGATTAAGTTTATTTTGTTTCTCAGTTGTCTTTTGGGATAGGAACACCAAACTTGGAGTGTATATAGCTTACTTTAAGCCCAAAAAGATAGAATAGAAAATTGGCGTGGCCACGCCCACATATAGTACAAATTTAAAATGCTTATATCTCGTGAACCATATAACTTATAGGAATGACATTTGGTGTGTATAATATTGGGATATAGTGCGTGGCCACGACCACATATAGCCAAAATAGAAAACCGTTATATATATATATAGAACGAATTGGTCTAAAAGAGTAAAAATTGGTATATCTGAAATCGAATGAAAATGAAGTCTGTTTCGATTAAAAATTGGGCGGGGCAACCCACTATTACATCTGCCACTAATTGAAGGTACAGGTTATGGCGAAGTCGAGTACTGTCGACTCCAATCCTTACTGGTTTATTATGCTCTCGTAACTATTGGTGAATTGACGGAAGAAGCTGCTGAGTCGAGAAATAAAGACATAACAAAATTTCACCCGCATGTTTTATTACTTATACAATTTTACACAACTTTGGAAAAAATCTTCAGTACTAGAAGTTTATAATGTCGAATTTTCTAACAAAAACCATGTTTTTGACCGATTGTTCCTATGGGACCTATATGCTATAGTTGTCCGGTCTTCACCAAATTCTCAATGTCTTTGATGATATCTAAGATGTTCTTGAGCAAAAAATTGAGACGATAGCTTTAAAATCAAATGTTTATTAAGCAAAAACCTAAATTTTGATCAAATGTTCCTATGGCAGGTATATGCTATAGTTGTCCGATCTTCACCCAATTCTCAAAGTGTCTTTTTTTAAGTCTAAGACGTACTGGTGCAAAAAAATTTAGACGATAGCATTAAAATCAAAGCGTTTATTGATCTAAAACATAATTTTTGACCGATCGTTCCTATAGCAGCTATATGATATAGTGGTCCGATCCGGCTAATTTTTATACCCTGCACATACAGTGCGTCAGGATATATTAAGTTTGTTTGAACGAAATGTATGTAAGGCACAGAAGGAGGGGAGGGGGACCCCATAAAGTATATCAGAGATGTGCTGGAAAACTCCTAGCTCTGAAAACAACCCTTTTTAAAATGTAGGTGTGCCAGAAAATGTCTTTCTCCTCTTTTGGGATTTGGTTGATTTTCGCCTAATCGGAAGTTGTGATAGATAAATATGATTCAATGATTAAAGTTTTTTGTGCGCCAAAACAATGTGCGTTTAAAGAATTTAATAATTTTAATCTCCCATTCAGGCAAAACAACGATTGTTCTTCCATGCCAACTATGCCAACCTGCTTTCATATATTTTCGAAGATTAAAAAGTAGGTTTCGATTTTACAAACAATCTAAACATGCATATTATTATTCATTCATTAATATTCATGATAGAAAGTCAGTAGAAATATTTAATTTTAATGAAAATGTGTACCAAGAGTCTTATTAGTGCAAGTTGGCATGTGAACATTTTTTATTGTTCGTTGTGAATACATAAACGTGAAGAAGAAAAGTCAACTGTCAAAAAAAATTTAGTTCAAATTCTGACTTTGTCTTGAACTAGGTATGTAGTAGTATGGCAGCCGAAGGAGGGATTATCATTGTTACTACTGTGTGGCAAATTAGTACATGGGGATAGCTAATACCCTGTTAAGTAGATTTCGTAGATATAAGATTTCTATATAGTGCCCCGCGTGTAGGACAGAACATTGATTTTGTTAAAGTTAGTCATTTACCCCTGCGTGGCAGATTCCATTTCGATATTTGAGTGAGACGTAAGCGAATGGGAGGGTGTAAAATTTGTAAACAAAAACCTTTAGTTATATACGACGGTCGAACCCACCGCTAAATTAAAAAAATGTTACAACCTTTTTTTCTATTTATTTAAGGATTGTCGGCTCTCCGACTAAAAGAAAATTAAAGAGACTAAAAGAAAATTAAGAGGATACGATAATTATCTAAGGTGCCCACGCGCAATCTTTTCTAATGATAATAGTCGCATCCTTTCCATTTCCAGGGCAATTATCTATGCAAGAGGCATGTGTTTGTATGGTCACATTTTCTTTGCTCTTTTCCAATTCGGTAGTAAATTATTTGCTGACAATTGCCATTTGTTTGCCAATCACGCATCATAGGAAAGAGTATGGTTGTTATAACATTTATATAATTTGGCGCGCTGCACAATTTAAAAATATTTGTGTATAAATTTAAAATGAATACCGAAATGACATTACAGTTATCCATATTTGTAAGTGTAGGTGCATTATTGTTTTATATTTTGAGAAGAATAATCAAATTCGCGTAGCTATCTATATAATCAAAGTTTTTTTTTTTTTCTGTGTGCAACTTTGCATTTTTCGAAGACTAATGTTTGAAATCACAAAATCTGGGAGTTTTCTTGCACTCCAAGGATTGAATTGAAAACAATTCACTTCGAAAACAACAGTTGTTTTCCAGCACACCCCTATATATATTCCTGATCAGGATGACAAGAGAAATTGATTAAGCCATGTCCGTCTGTCTGTCTGTATGTATGAAAACTAGTCCCTCAGTTTTGAAGCTATCGAGCTGAAATTTTAAACATAGTAGCGCCATACAAAATAAAGAAGAGAAGAAAGATTCACGTCGTTGTATGGAAAACTTTTTGTTTATTAATCAATTTAATCGACACTTCATTCTTATGTTCTTAGGGAGGCATGAAAACCACTTTGACCAAACAATGGGCACGGTTACGCCCACTTTTAGCAAAAATCCATAATTTGCATATCTCCGGTACCCAATGAGCAAAAACAATGAAAATGGTACGTATTACGTAGGCTATTAAGACAACGAGAAATAAAATTGAATCAAAACCAGCAAGGGCGGTATAGTCGAGTATTCTCGACAATGCACACCTGCACACACAGTAGGCGGTGCCACACCCCAACTCTTCAAAAAGTTGCTGATTTCACATTGCCCCACCAAATACTGTTCAAAATATCAAGTGAATTGGTCAAAAAAAGTGGAATTTACGAAAATTTTGAGCTTGTAGGTCAATGAGGGGTAACTTTTAAAGAGAGGGGAATTTTGTGGTACGCAGTCTTGAAGATATATATTCACTGAGCTTGTATACTAAATTTCAGATTCCTACCTTTGTTAGTTTTGGAGATATAGCAATTTATAGAAAACCACTAGGTGAGGGGAAATGAAGAGGAAGGGGAAGGGAAAAAATTGTGGTATGCAGGTTTGTAGGGCTACTCATTTTGAGTCTACATATTTACATATATTCTATCTCTTTGGATGTTCGAGTTAGAGCGTTTTGAAAAAGTGGGTGGTGCTCGATGGGCGGGAAGGAGTGGGCGTGACAAAAATTGCTTCAAACTTGATCTAGCGTTTGACCTCACGAGTCTATCCTCCAAATTTCGAGTCTCTAGCTCTTATAGTTTCCGAGAATTATTGGTGAGGACAGACGGGCGGACGGACAAACGGACGGATGGACATGGCTATATCAACTCGTCTTGTCGTCCTGATCAAGAATATACACACTTTGAAGGGTCCCCCTCCCCTTCTTCTTGGTGTTACATACATTTGGTCTGAAACAAACTCACCGCCCTAATTTAGGAAATATCTTAAAAATGTCTTCGTTGATACAAATGTATCTGCGAAGATATTTTTAAAAGACATTTTAAGCCTTTTGGTATTTTAGGCAACAATAAGAGTTTTCACGGAAAACTCGGTAACGCGACAAAGTGATAATTGGTGAAAGTCCAACAACAAAATACATTAAGGGTTTTCACGTAAAACTCGGTAACGCGACAAAGTGATAATTGATGAAAGTCCAACAACAAAATACATTGTCAAAGTTTCATAAGTTTTCATCAACCCCGACCCATGACATTCGTTAACCCGACAAAGTTATAAGTTAGGACCAACTTGCTTCAAAAAACAAAAGGCTATTTTTAGTTATTTTCAAAGAAAAAGTGGCTGTACTTCAACCGATTTTTATTATTAAAATAACATATGTTATGTGTAAGTTTTTTTCAACATAAGCCAATACAATAGAAAATTAACTCCCATATTGTCCCGTTTCCAGCGACTAGTCGTATGTTACAAGCAATAACACAACACATACAACTATTGTATCAAAATGCATATTTTGGGTCTTTGATTGCGTCCTCTCGCCAACCAATGTAAGCCAATAATGTCGTCAACAAATTCATCCACTACTTCCTCAATCTCTCCATTCCGATCCGTATCTGTGCACCATTTAAACACAACTATTTATTTCAATTATTTGCAAATTCTGCATTATTAAACATATTTACCTTCAGGAAAATCAATTGTTTGCATAACTTGATTCATTTTATATTCCCTTAATTGATTTTTTACGCTATTTCTCGGAATTTTAATTTTATTTGATTTATTTCGCACAACTGAAACAAATTCACTTTTTCGTTTCTTTATATAAGAAGAAGAAAAACTACCGAGTTTACGCAGACCTGCTTATTTGAATGCTCACGCAGACTTTCATCAATTATCACTTTGTCGCGTTACCGAGTTTCGCGTGAAAACCCTTATTTTAGGAAATGTCTTAAGCAAGTTAAGACACTGTTAAGCCGTAACATTCTCCTAAATGCCAGTTGATAACTTTTTAAGGAAATTGGTATTTTAGGAACAGAAAAACCAGTAAGGACGCTATCTTCAGCAATGCTAAAGCTTATATACTTTTCACGCACTGTCTTGTGCCACGCCCATTTTTTTGACTGAATATATTTTATCTTCATCTTATTAGCTTATATACCAATTTTCATTGTTTTTGCTCATTGGGCACCGGAGATATGCAAGTTATTGATTTAGGCTTAAAGTGGGCGTAACCATGCCAATTTTTGTAAAAATAGTCTTAATGCCTCCCCAAGAACATAACTGTGAAGTTTCAAGTCAATTGATTAAGAAACAAAAAAGTTTTCTATACAACGACGTAAATTTTGCTTCTCTTCCTCTTCTTCATTTTGTATGGCAGGTTCCAGTTGCCCGATCTCAATGAAATTTTCAGGCATTTAGTGGGATTACTTAAAACTACTATGATTAAAACTCTATCTTACAAAACAAAAAAGTTTTCCATACAACGATTCAAGTTTAGTTCACTTTTCTTCTTCTTTTCGTATGGGAGCTACCTGTTCCAATAATCCGATCATGCTGGTTCCGACGAATGATTCATCGTAATAAATTCTAAGAGTCTGTGCAAAGTTTCAGCTCGATAGCTTCAAAACTGAGGGACTAGTTTGCGTACATACAGACTGACAGACCGACAGACGGACAGACGGGCATGGATAAATCATCTCGTCTTGTCGTCCTGATCAAGAATATATATACTTTATATAGTCGGAAATTAATATTTCGATATGTTACAAACTCCGTGACGAAGTTAATATACTATTTCACATACGTGAGTAGTATAAAAAGCTCTTTTCGTCTTAACGAAGCCTTTTTCTAAGACCTGCTCGCGAGAACGGCTTAACAAAGATTTTAACACAAATGTTTGCGAAATTAATATATTTTGGAAAAGTATGACTTTTTTTAGGGACCGTAATTTATTTATTTATATAATTTATAACAATTGACTGTTATTTTAGTAGAATTGATAAAAGACTTATTATATCATATAATACAACATAAAAAAAGTATAATAATATAATAAAACTAATAGTTAAAAGTAATAGTAAATATAAAAATAATATAATATAAAATATATAAAAAAAAAAAAACACAAGGTAAAAAAAACCAGTAAGGACGCTATCTTCAGCAAAGCTGAAGCTACAATACTGTTCACGTTGTGTCACTATAAAAAAAAGTAAATGAATAGTTTTCATGCCTCCCTAACAACATAACTGTAAGGTTTTAAGTCAATTGGTTAAAAAACAAAAAACGTTTTCCATACAACGGTTCAAGTCTTGCGATGAGTGGATGCAGCCATGCCCACTTTTGGTCAAAATAGTTTTCATTCCTCCCTAAGAACATAACTGTAAAGTTTCAAGTCAATTGGTTAAAAAACAAAAAAGTTTTCCATACAACCGTTCAAGTTTCACTATAAATGGGCGTGACCACGCCCACTTTTGGTCACAATAGTTTTCATTCCTTCCTAAGAACATAACTGTAAAGTTTCAAGTCAATTGGTTAAAAAACAAAAAAGTTTTCCATGCAACGGGTCATGTTTAGCTATAAGTGGGCGTGGCTACGCCCATAACTGTAAAGTTTCAAGTCAATTAATTAAGAAACAAAAAAAGTTTTCCATACAACGACGTGAATCTTGCTTCTCTTCCTCTTCTTCATTTTGTATGGGAGCTACCAGTTCCAGATGTCCAATCTTAATGAAACTTTCAGGCATGTAGTCGGACTATGTCGAACTACTATGTTTGAGATTTCAGCACTCTATCATACAAAACAAAAAAGTTTTCCTTACAATGATTCAAGTTTTGTTCACTTTTCTTCTTCTTTTCGTATGGGGGCTACCAGTTCCAGTGGTCCGATATGGCTGGATCCGACAAATGAGTTGACTGCACAAATAAGAAGTCTCTGTGCAAAATTTCAGCTCGACATCTTCAAAACTGTGGGAGGAGATTGTATATATACAGACAGACGGACATGGCTAAATCAACTCGTCTTGTCGTCCTGATCAAGAATATATATACTTTATATAGTCGCATGTGAATATTTCTGTGTGTTACAAACTTCAGCACAAAGTTAATATTCTATTTCACATACGTGAAAAGTATAAAATGTGGTCAGAGACTTCGGTTCCAAAGAGTGGGCGAACTCTTCCGTCCGCTCATCAATCCAAGAAGCGATTATCCAAGCCGTTGTACACCATCTACTTATCTTAGGTAGCGCAGAATAGTTGAATTAAGTGTCGTGAGAGAGACTTCAGGTGAGAGGACGTGATAAAGATTATTATAATTCATACATAATACGCGAAACGGATCGTGAAGGGCAAAGCTAAAGGGACAAAGTTTCTGGTAGTGCGTCGTGGGACGCTGAAACTAATGCATCTGAGTAAGTCTGACGAATCAATTAAACCATTAATAAGTTTATGAAGAAAAACAGTCCCTAAAACAGTCCTTCGATGAGCTAAAGATGGAAGGTCAATCAGAAGGAGCCTTTCATGGTATGACGGTTGGGATTCCAATTGAGACCACGAAGCGCAAATAGGAGAAATTGCTTCTGAACTGACTCAATGCGGTCTTGGTGTTTTATGTACTTTGGAGACCATACGCAACAACAGTATTCAAGAAGAGGACGTACAAGTGACGTGAAAAGAAGTTTGGTGATATAAGGGTCATTAAATTCTTTAGACCAACGTTTAATAAATCCAAAAACACCTCTCGCCTTGTTAACGACAGTTAAGACTTGTTGGATGAAGCAAAGCTTGGGGTCAAAGAGAACACCTAGGTCGTTAAACATAGAGACACGTTCTAGTTGGACATTATCTATCGAATAAATAAACAAGTGAGGTTTACTACGATGATAAGTCATAAACTTACATTTAGAACAATTCAGTAAAAGCAAATTCTGTGAACACCAAGAATACCATGAGTTTAGATCAGCTTCCAATTGGACATGCGAATCAGGCTCCTTGTACGAAAGACACAATTTAACATCATCGGCATACATAAGTACCAGAGAATGTGATATCGATAAGGGAAGGTCATTAATGAAGAGATTAAACAAAAGAGGACCAAGATGTATGCCGATGATGTAAAACTATGTCTTTCTTACAAGGAACCAACTTGCCATGGTTTATTGCAGGCTGAAATGAACACTCTGCACTCTTGGTGCTCATATAATTTGCTAAAGCTTAATTGTCTAAATGCAAATTTATGACTTATCATCGTAGAAAACCTCATTTGTTTACTTACTCGATTGATAACATTCAATTAGAACGTGTCTCTATTTTTAACGATCTAGGGGTTCTCTTCGATCCAAAACTCTGCTTCTTCCAACAAGTCTCAACTGTCGTTAATAAGGCTTAAGGTGTTTTTGGATTCATTAAACGCTGGTCTAAAGAATTCAACGACCCTTTTATCACAAAACTTATTTTTACGTCACTTGTGCGTCCTATTCTTGAATATTGTTGTTGCGTATGGTCTCCTCAATACAAAAAACATCAAGATCGCATTGAGTCAGTTCAGAAACAATTTCTCCTTTTTGCACTTCGTGGCCTGAATTGGAATCCTAATACCAGATTACCATCATACCATGACAGGCTCCTTCTCATTGACCTTCCGTCTCTAGCAAATCGCAGGATTGTTTTAGGGGCTGTTTTTCTCCATAAATTGGTTATTGGTTTAGTTGATTCCTCAGACCTACTCAGTCGGATTAGTTTTAGCGTCCCGCGGCGCACATCTAGAAACTTTGTGCCTATATTCTTGCACAGATGTACAACTAACTTTGCTCTTCATGATCCGTTTCGCGTATTATGCTTTAATTTTAATAATATATACCACGTCCTGTCACCTGAAATCTCTCTCATGACAATTAACGCAACCATTCTACGTTACCTACGCGAAGCTGATCGCTTACAGCGGCTTGGATAATCGTTTTTTGGACGGACTGGCGGCGTTTTTTGCATTTTAAGCCTCTGACCACACATGGCTGTGAGTTGGGGCATAGCTGGCATAGTGCAAATAAATTTCCTCCACCGGGTCAGAGACTTCTTAGAATTTATTTAAACATTATTTTTGTTGTATTTTTCAACGTAGTTTTAATATTATTTTTTGTTTTTCTTACTATATTTTATAATTTTAATGATTATTAAATTGTATTATTGAATTGTATTATAAATTATACTTACTTAATATGACAGTCAATTGTTATAAATAAATAAATAAATAAATGACTGCCTTGGGGGACACCAGAAGTTACTAGCACAAGGTCAGATGTAGCAGATTGAAACAACACACGTTGAGATCTATTTGTTAAATAGGATTTACCGCCCTATTTTAGGAAATGTCTTAAGCAAGTTAACCGCCCTATTTTAGGAAATGTCTTAAGCAAGTTAAGACACTGTTAAGCCGTAACATTCTCTTAACTGCCAGTTGATAACATTTTAAGAAAATTCGTATTTTAGGAACAGAAAAAAAAGCTCTTTTCGTCTTAACGAAGACATTTTCTAATACCTGCTCGCGAGGACGTCTTAACAAAGATTTTAATGCAAATGTTTGCGAAATTAATATAAATTGGAAAAGTATGACTTTTTTTCAATGTTAATAATTAAATAAATAATAATTTTCTTATTTCATTACTATTTTGAACTATTATATTCACTTTTACTCATTTTGCAAACATTTTGTTTTCAAAAAATAATATAGCAATTGAAGCCACATAATCATGAAAACTCTATAATTGCATTTGATAACTGATTTGTTTATATTATTGCAATTTTATATTTTTCGAACCAGAAAAACAAAAGCAATTGTAAACATGAATGAATATTAGGTAGGTCTATGTTCCATGACGATACACGACACATATGCGATTGTGTCAGCTAACCGATTCCTGTGTCAATTGTGTCAGTGAATCAGTGTCAAAAGTGGCGCACTTGTGTCTCAAAATGGAAGAAGAAGACGAGACGGAATAAAAGTGCTAGCTACACTCATGTTCATTTGAGATACGCGAAAACATAAGCAATTTCAATATTCCATGCCGAACTTAACATACGCTTAACATAAATTTTTCGTACTGTTCTGTTAAAAACAGCTTTCGGGTCAAGAAGAGCTTTCGACTTACCGCCCTATTTTAGGAAATGTCTTAGATTTTAAGCATTTCCGTATTTTAGGCAACAATCTCTTAAATCGAAAGCTCTTTTTAACTCGAAAGCTGTTTTTGAGATAACAGTATGAAAAATTTATGTTAAGCGTATGTTAAGTTCGGCATGAAATATTGAAATTCTTTATGTTTTCACGTATCTCAAATGAACATGAGTGTAGCTAGCACTTTTATTCCGTCTCGTCTTCTTCTTGCATTTTGTGATACAAGTGCGCCACTTTTGACACCGATTGACTGACACAATTGACACAGCAATCGGTTAGCTGACACAATCGCATATGTGCCGTGTATCGTCATGGAACATAGGCCTACCTAATGTTCATTCATGTTTACAATTGCTTTTGTTTTTCTGGTTTGAAAAATATAAAATTGCAATAATATAAACAAATCAGTAATCAAATGCAATTATAGAGTTTTCATGATTATGTGGCTTCAATTGCTATATTATTTTTTGAAAACAAAATGTTTGCAAAATGAGTAAAATTGAATATAATTGTTCAAAATAGTAATGAAATAAGAAAATTATTATTTATTTAATTATTAATATTGAAAAAAAAGTCATACTTTTCCAATTTATATTAATTTCGCAAACATTTGCATTAAAATCTTTGTTAAGACGTCCTAGCGAGCAGGTATTAGAAAATGTCTTCGTTAAGACGAAAAGAGCTTTTTTTTCTGTTCCTAAAATACGAATTTTCTTAAAATGTTATCAACTGGCAGTTAAGAGAATGTTACGGCTTAACAGCGTCTTAACTTGCTTAAGACATTTCCTAAAATAGGGCGGTTAAGAGATTGTTGCCTAAAATACGAAAAATCTTAATATCTTCTTTAGAAATATCTTCGCTGATACATTTGTATCAACGAAGACATTTTTAAGACATTTCCTAAAATACGGCGGTTAGATGTCTACAGCGTTTGGTAAATTATGAACCCTTGTTCGCCGCCAGCATTGTAAATTTATGCTGCGCTTTGCATAACATATGCCGAAAACATAAAACACCATTGCCGGACTATTTTCTTTTTGACGAATTTATTGAAGACGACACTCAATCAGAATATCAAGACAACCCAGAGTTTAATACCATCAGAGACGAAATAGCACATATTCGATGTAAAAAATATTAGACCATAAAAAAACCAGTAAGGGAGCTATTTTCAGCGTTGCTGAAACTTATATACTCTTGCAAGCATTTGGAAAATCCGTCTTATAGTTTTACCAATAAGAATCTTATAAGTTTATAAAGATAAAGAGGCGTGACCCCGCCCATTTTCTAATTTTTTTTTTTAAGAATACAATGCAATCATTCTATACTTCATTTTACGATTTTCTATCTTGTCTGCTTGTAGAGAAATCATATTTTTAAGTTTTTCTCTATATGGGCGGTGCCATGCCCTTATGTCCGATTCTTATGAAACTTTGTAATATGGTCAAGGATTCTTTAAAACGCGTAACTGCAAGGTTTCATCTGTTTATAATTGAGATCTCCACCAATTTTGCAGTGTGCCTTAATTTACGTCCAAGATGTTCTTCTGCACAAAATTGAGGCGATAGCTTTAAAATCAAAGAGTTTATTGAGCAAAAACCTCATTTTTAACCGATCGTTCCTATGGCAGCTATATGCTATAGTATTCCGATCAGGCTGGTTTCTACATATAAACTGCGTGCAAGGAACAGAAAATTTTCTGCGTTAAAATTTTTTTTTTAACTTCAAAACTCTGGAAGGAGTTCGCATTGAAACAGGCAGACAGACAGACAGAGAGACGGACAAACGGACATGGCTATATAAACTCGTCTCGTCTTGCTGATCAAGAATATATATACTTTATAAAGTCGGAGATGTCTCCTTCTCTGCGTTGCAAACTTCACGACAAAGTTAATATACTCTTGCAAGAATATAAAAATTTAAGTTTTTTATTTGTATATTTTAAAAAAGTTTGTCCGCAATATCTTTTAATGTTTTTAGTTTTTCCTTTTCAATTTCTTCCATTTTTTTGAAGTGTTCAGCTTGTTGTTGCTTCATGTCCTTTAAGTTGTCGGATATTGCCTTCATTGTTTCGGCTTGTGTAGCGCAGATTTCATCCAATCTGTTAATCATTGACAAACGCTGTCGTTTTGGCCTTGGCTTTTCATCTTCATCATCCACTAGCGCCTCAACGATGCACTCAGGCGAGTCAACAATTTGAAAATCACCCTCATCATCTTTTGGCGGTATGCCAAAAGTAGCAGCTCCTATGCCGTTCACCATATCGAAGAGTCCACATATAGTGGCAACTTCTTCTTCTACTGGCTGTAATGCCACTTGACAAAACGGACCTCCGCCATTGCTTACAGCCTCCTCTTTATTTTTTGCTAACTTCTTTCTAATTCCCATCTTCCAATCCGACCATACCTAGAAATAGCGTTTATGTTAAAAAGAAAACTGATATTTATGTTGTTATACTTACCTTTTTCCAGCCTGCCTTATCCTTAATTGGAGGACCAGCGTCGTTTAAATCAGATGATAGTTTAGTCCATTTTTCTTCAACAACTGTCAGCTCTCCTTTTGTGTATCCCCTCGAAAAATCTTCATTGTTCCTCATAAAACTTATCAAAATTTCATCTTGTGCATTATTCTTATGCTTTCCCCTAAAATTAAATAATCGTTTTACCGAATATGAATTGCATTTAAATAACTGATGAGGTACTTACATTGTTGAGTCAATTAAATTTTGTTTCTAGTTTAAAAATTTTTATTTTGACGTTTGACGTTTGAATTTAATTGACAGTTAACGCCTTGGTTGTTTGCATACATTCGATGAAACTTTACTTTTCAATCCACAAAATCAAAAGAATTTGTGAAATTCTTACAAAATTGTGATCCGAAGCATGCCATATTATTTCGAAATCGTAAAAAAAGTTCCTTTTACGAATTTAAGTCGAAAACGTAAAATTCTCATGAAAGTGAAAACCGGAGCATAGCCCATGGTGTAATTTTTAATAAATTACATAAAAATAATCATTAATAATGAAGAAAACGTTAAAAATTAAAACATAATCATTGTTATGCAATTTATTGCAATATAACTTGTAATGATTACGGTCCCCGTTTTTTTTCAATATTAATAATTAAATAAACAAAAATTTTCTTATCACATTACTATTTTGAATAATTATATTCACTTTTACTCATTTTGGAAACATTTTTTTTTTTTCAAAATCCCACCCCAACCAACCAACCCCAAGGGACCGTCATTTCATGCAGAAAATAACTACAAATAGAGTAGCATAGGGGAAAAAATTAAAAGTTTTTTTTTGTAATATTTACAGCTATTTAAAGACTAAACTTTTTTTCCTTGATTTATTGAGGTTTAAAAGTGTATAACTTTCGAAGGGGGCCCCCAATCAAAAAACTCCTTTTGTACATGATAGATTGGATACCTAAGAATATCTTAGTTAAATTTCATTAAGATCGGTCCAGTAGTTTTTGAGGTATCTTGTACACAAGTTTGAAAAACAGTAATTTCGTGTTTTTTACAATTCCGTGAAATGCAAGAAATTGGAGGGTGATACGACTTTATGTCCACTATTTTCGGAATCAGCACACCAAAATACATAGGAATTAGTTGCAATTATTCAAAAACTTTTTACAAACGGTATTTTTGTCGGCCTGTGTTATTGGAGTTTACTTATTAGAATCTTTCAAAGATGAATGAAATCGATAGTGATGTTTCGGATTGCTCGGAAGAGGAAAACATTGCACCGAAGAAGAAAGTCAAATTAGGAAAACATCGCCTCACGAAATACAGTATAAATTGGCAGAATGATTATAATTGGTTATGTATTGTGCCGTCGAATGAGTATAAAGCTTACTGTAAACTGTGTAAAAAAGAATTTACTATTTCTCATTGCAGATTAAACGACGTAGTGAAGCATTCAAAAACCAGTTGTCACTCGAAGATCACGACTTCTCGCGCTGCAAGTAACCTTACTAAATATTTTCAGGAACCTGGTACTTCCACATCTAATCGTGATCGCGAAGATATTATGAACAAAACGTCAATCGCAGAAATAACTTCTATATATCACACCGTTAAACATTCATTAAGCTACAATAGTCTGGATTGTTTTCAAAAGTTGTTACCTCTCATGTACGCCGATTCTAAGATAGCTAAGAATGTTAAATGTGGTAGGACAAAAAGTGAAGCAATAGTTTGTAAAATATTGGCAAAAGAAGCATTGAAGGACGTAATTCAGAATTTAAAAGAAGATTTATTTTTTTAGATTTCTACGGATGCCAGCAATAAAGGAAACAGGAAAATGTTTCCAATATGTGTGCGATATTTCAGTTTTGACAAAGGAATACAAATAAAATTAATAGATTTTCAGGAGAATAATGACGAAACTGCCGACCAAATAACAAAGGTACTTTGTGAAACATTGGATAAACATAATCTTAAATTATCGCAAGTAACATCGTATGGCGCTGATAATGCAAATGTAAACTTTGGATCAAATCATTCTGTTTTCATGAATCTCGTTGCCAAAAACGACAAAATATTAAAAGCTAACTGTTCAGTTCATATCTTACATAATATGAGTAAATTTGCATGTGATAGATTAGACATCGATGTAGAAGCTATCACCTTTAAAATATATGGCCATTTCTCACATTCAGCTAAACGTCGCACAGAGGGGCCTTAGATACATTCATCTTGCAAAAATCAAAAATTTCATGAACGCTTTCGATAAAACAAATATATGTGTCTGATAGAGAATTTTCCAGAGATTAAGGAAATATTAACCTTAACGAAATCGGAATTATAGTTTGGAAGATATACGCACTCAAAGTTGACCTTTTGTTCAACTTTCAATGATATTCTCATTTTTTTGAAAATTCGGCATCTTTGAGTTGGAATAAAAACGAAATTATAACTCGAATCATTATCGAATTGATTTCTATTCTTAGGTAGCCATATTATAGTGTTATACTATAAATACCAAGGCTGTAGCATTTATAGTTTACTAGAGGAGGCTGTTTTTCGAACTATCTGTTTTTTGGGTATTTTTCAACTTTGGTGGACAATTAAAAAAAACGTTAAAATATGTTAACCGCCAAATTTTGCTATTATGTTTATTGAACATTCCTTAACCTATGTTCAAAATTTCAGCTGCTCTTATTTGCTCTTTTGGTTTTTAAAGCAAAAAAACGGCCGCAACCTCACACAAAAAATCAGTGAAAACGGCGCTGCTGCGGGTATAAGAAGAAGACTGAACAGTGGGTAAATTTTCTGTGACAGCTTTAATATGTTAATAAAGTGAACAAATGTTGTTATAGGAAGAAACTTGTCGTATTTGCTATGCAGGTGGTGGCTAAAATTTATCGTAGGCGGTGTGAAGGGGGTAAAATGTCTTGATTTTGTTCATTTTGTATGGCAGGTACCGTTTTTAGTGGTCCGATCTCAATGAAACTTATAAACAATTAGCCTGAGTATGAAAGAAGACTACCTTTTAAATTTCAGCCCTCTATTTTGAAAGCCAAAAAAGTTTTCAATACAACGATTTACCTTTGCTTCTCTTCCTCTTCTTCATTTTGTATGGCAGGTACCAGTTCCAATTGCCCGATCTCAATGAAACTTTCAGGCATTGTGTCAGACTATGTAAAACTTCTAGGTGTGAAATTTCAGTCGTCTATCTTCAAAAACAAAAAAGTTTTCCACACAACAAATCAAGTTTTGTTCATTTTTCTTCTTCTTTTCGTATGGGGGCTACCAGTTCCAACAGTCCGATCATGCCGATTCTGACATATGAGTTGATCGCATAGAAAAGAAAATTCTGTGCAAAATTTCAGGTTGATAACTTCGGACATGGCTACACCAACTCGTATTGTCATACTGATCAAGAATATATGTATATACTTTGTACAATCGCAAGTTTCTAAGTTTGTATAAAATGATAAACTAGTGATTTTCTGACGCTTATACTGCACCGGAAACAAATTCTGACTTTGACAACCTACTATGCCGCTCCCAGATATCGTAGCGTATTGAACGATGGCTTGTTTTAAAGCTTAAGGAATTCACTTTTAAACAAAACTTATTTCAGGCAATTATCTTTATTCGTTCAGAAGATATGATTTTTGCAATGCAAAAACTCAGAAGGCCCCACTGTGCGTCGTGCGGAATTGATGAAGATATTTGAAACTACGGAAATGGAGTGGGTCGAATTATTACGTCACGTAAATACAAGATTTCTGTCGCTCTGTCCTGCTGTTGAGAGGTTAATCAATGTTTGGCCAGCATTGAAAAGCTACTTTGAAAAGCAAAAATCATGTGCGAAAGCAATTGAAAAAATTGTTTACTCTGAAGCTGAGGAAACAAAAACTTTAGCATACTTGCATTTTGTTTATAATGTAATGAGTGTTTTTGGAACATTAATGAAGGAGTCTCAGGGAAATGCTATTGCCATAACAGAAATGCATGAGTCATTATGCGTCTTCCGCTCAAGGCTAACTCAAAGGCAAAATGATGAATTTTTCGGCTACCAGACGAAACAGATTTTAAACAAATTGGTTGAATCTGAACGGACCAAAGTCATCGAAGACTTCAAAATTTTTTACACAAATTGCCAACAATATATAGACAAGCGTTATAATTTTTCAGATGATAATATTTTTTCTAAACTCAAATTCATAAACCTGGAAAGTAAAGTTAGTTTTGACATGATCGAAAATGCCGTAACTTTGATAAAATTGACAGGCGATATTTCGGTAGAAAACTTATATGAAGAATTTAACTTGCTGAAATCATCCTTGGACGTATTAGTGGGAAACTGCAAAGACACCACTGTCACAAGCGCACAAAAATGGCACCAGCTATTTCAACAGTTTCCAAAAAAAGATACCACGAATATGTTTAAACTAGTGTCTTTCATATTAAGTATCCCAACATCAAACTACTTTCCTGAACGTGTTTTTTCCCAGTGAATTTAAAATGGTCGGATGCTAGAAATAAATGCTCCGTGAATTTAATTAAATCAGAATTACTCATACTGTTTAATCTACAGCCATCCTGTGAAGAGTTCTTCGTTTTTATTAAAGAGAAAAAGGGAGGCTAAAAGAAGTTAAGTGTACAGAGAAATATAAAGTATAATATTAAAATACAATTTCTATGTTGATTTTTGCTATCTTTCGTAAAGTTAACTTAATTTAAACTAAAATAAAAAGATAAATATTTAAAAGCTTCTGATTATTTACGTTTTTTGACTATGTCCCGCTTTCGACGAAAGAATCCCGCTTTTTTCACTCAAAAAGTTTCAAAATCCCGACTTAGAAAAAAAAAAAATGGCAACGCTGTTCAGGATACACAGCATATATGCGATTGTGTCAGCGGCGGACTTGAGTCTCAAAATGGAAGAAGAAGAGGAAACGGAAGAAAAGTGCTAGCTGCACTCATGTTCATTTGAGATACGCGAAAGCATAAGCAATTTCAATATTCCATGTCGAACTAAACATACGCTTAACATAAATTTTTCATACTGTTATCTCAACCAGTAAGGGAGCTATTTTCAGCTTTGCTGAAACTTATATACTCTTGCAAGCATTTGGAAAATCTAAAACGGATTTTCTAATAAGAATCTTATAATTTTATAAAGATAAAGGGGCAGAGCCCCGCCCATTTTCTAACTCTTTTTTAAGCAATTTAATGCAATCATTCTACACTTCATTTTACGATTTTCTATCCCGTCTGCTAATAGATAAATGACATTTTTAAGTTTTTCTCTATATGGGCGGTGCCACGCCCTTATGTCCGATTCTTATGAAACTTTGTAATATGGTCAAGGATTTTTAAAAACGCGTAACTGCAAGGTTTCATTGGTTTATAGTTGAAAACAAAAAAGTATTTCTAACAAAAACCGAATTTTTAACCGATTGTTCCTATGGGAGCTATATGCTATATTTATCCGATCTTCACCACTTTTGTAGTGTGTCTTAATTTACGTCCAAGATGTTCTTGTTCAAAAAATCGAGGCGATAGCTTTAAAATCAAAGAGTTTATTGAGCAAAAACCTAATTTTTGACCGATCGTTCCTATGGCAGCTATATGGTATAGTATTCCGATCAAGCTGGTTTCTACATATAAACTGCATGCAAGGAAAAGAAAATTTTCTTCGTTTAAATTTTTTTGCTAACTTCAAAACTCTGGGAGGAGTTTGCATTGAAACAGACAGACAGACAGACGGACATGGCTATTTGAACTCGTCTCGTCGTGCTGATCAAGAATATATATACTTTATATAGTCGGAGATGTCTCCTTCTCTGCGTTGCAAACTTCACGACAAAGTTAATATACTCTTGCAAGCGTATAAAAACAGCTTTGGAGTAAAGAAGAGCTTTCGCTTTAAGACATTGTTGCCTAAAATACATTTGTATCAACGAAGACATTTTTAAGACATTTCCTTAAATAGGGCGGTTATTTAATTATTAAAATTAAAAATAAATTCAGACTTTTACAATATTAATTTCGCACACATTTGCGTCAAAATCTTTGTTATGACGTCCTCGCGAACAGGTCTTAGAAAAAGTCTTCGTTAAGACGGAAAGAGCTTTTTTTCTGTTCCTAAAATACCAATTTCCTTAAAAAGTTATCAACAGGCATTTAAGAAAAAGTTAAGCCGTAACAGTGTCTTAACTTGCTTAAGACATTTCATAAAATACGGCGGTTAATATACCCTGACACACAAAACAAACAAAATTAATTAATTTTTCATTTTTGCAAGGCTTTGAAATAGAAGCATGGGAAACTTTTAGGGCCGTCATTAATGGTTTTTTGGGCAATAAGAGAAGTGAAAATTATGTTGAACATGTGAACAATCTCCTACAAAAATTTCAACAGCTAGATTGCAACATGTTTTTTAAATACATTTCCTTCAATCTCATCTTGATTTTTACACCCTGTGTATAAGGGTATATTGTGTTTGTTTGAGCAAAATGTATGTAACTCACAGAAGGAGGGTTAGGGGGACCCCATAAAGAATATATATATTCTTGATCAGGACGACAAGAGAAATTGATTGAGCCATGTCCGTCCGTCTGTCTGTCTGTCCGTCCTCACCAACGGTTCTCGGAAACCAGAAGAGCTAGAGACTTGAAATTTGGAGGGTAGACTCGTGATGCTCGGCAGCAGATCAAGTTTATTTTTTTTTTGCCACGCCCACTCCTTCCCGCTCATCCAGCCCCACCCAATTTTTTAAATCGCTTCAACTCAAACATCCAAAGAGACAGAAACATTATCATGTAGACTCAGTATGTATAGCCCTACAAAACTGCATACCACAAAATCCTCCCTCCTTTTCATTACCACTCATCCAGTTATTTTCTGTAAATTGCTATATCTCCAAAATTAACAAAGGTACGACCCTGAAAACTTGTATACAAGCTCAGTGATAATACATCTTAAGGGGTTACATACGGTTAGAAGGCCGAAAAAAAGCGAATTTTTCGAAATTATTCCTGAAAAAACTTTTAGGTTTATTGATTTAAAAATTTGTACACATATTATGGTATCTTTTAACTGTATTTTAATATTTATTACCAGTAAAAATATTTATTTGGAAAGGAGCTACAGCTGATCTCCGGGAGCTCCACTTAAAAAAGACGTTTTGCGGTGACTACTGTATCTTTGAACTGGATCACTTTAAATTAAAAACCCAAACGGATTTTGTTAAAGAATTGTTAAATCTAGTGATTAATCGAAGAATAAGCAAAATACATTTTTTTGACAAAATGGCGGCTTCTCAAAAAAAAAAATCGATTTTTGACCAAAATTTCGGGCTTAAATTGTTTATAAAAAAAAATATTTATCGGTAAGAAAAAACTTTCGATTAATTACTAGCAAATATATTTAAGAAGATCGTGTCAAAATTTGAGATTAATCGGTTGAGCCGTTTTCGAGTTATGGTGGTCACCGACTTTGAAAACACCATTTTGAGAAAAACGCGTTTAAAGTTTGAAAAGTACTTTGAAGCACTCTAAAACGCCTTTCAAAATTTGCCTGTAACTTCGAAAATATTCACCGGAACGACATGAAATTTTCTGTGTGTATTCTTAAATATATGTACAATAAGAAAATAAAATAAAAAAAAAATCAATTTTTTGAAAATTCTAACTGTATGTAACCCCTTAAGAAACTTCCCCCCTCTTTGATGGCTACCCCTCAGAGGCCCACAAACTCAAATTTTTCGTAAAATCCACATTTTTTGACCGTTTTCTTGATATTTTGAACACTATTTAAATAGGCGACGTCAGATCCATATGTTTTTGTAGATTAAGGGTGTGGCACCGCCTACCATGTGTGTAGGGTGTTATATTGTTGCGTATACTCGACTATACAGCCCTTACTGGTTTTCCTTCCAACTGTGGAGATGTAAGCGATTCCACCAAGATATATCGATGATGGAAAAAAGGTGTCAGGGCCGATGGAATGCGGCAATGTTAGCTGACTACTGCTGGAACTTGAGAAGAGATACCCAGGAACAAAAAACGAGCGAAAAATAAAAATAATTAATTAAACAGGTCAAGCCTCTTGTAAATATACATATCTCGACAGTGATCGCCTTCGACATACCTTTAATTTGTAACGACGACTTGTAACGATCAAAAAACAAAATTAACTTGATCTGCTTAAGAAATGACAGGATCGACCTGCGAAAAGTTGCATCTATTGTAGTTTCCGAGATCTAGGCGTTCAAAACTCGATCAAAAATATATATACTTTATATAGTCGGAGATGTCTCCTTTAAAAAGACAGAAAACATTTACTTTCATAAATTGCCTTTTTCTTTAAATTTTACCGTAAACTTTTTATATGCCCATCTTTTGAATGGGAGCTAAGTTTCTAAAAATTTTTGTGTTTTCGTGTTCAGTGACTCCACAAGAGTATAAAAATATTAAATATTATCAAAAGGCATTCAAAAAGTCTTATTTTGTAGACCTGCCTAATTATTTATGATTTTTATTTTTATACACTTGCAAGAGTATATTAACTTTGTCGTGAAGTTTGCAACGCAGAGAAGGAGACATCTCCGACTATATAAAGTATATATATTCTTGATCAGCTCGACGAGACGAGTTCAGATAGCCATGTCCGTCTGTCTGTCTGTCCGTCTGTCTGTTTCAATGCGAACTCCTCCCAGAGTTTTGAAGTTAGCAAAAAAATTTAAATGCAGAAAATTTTCTTTTCCTTGCAGGCAGTTTATATGTACGATTATCTATCTTGTCTGCTTGTAGAGAAATAACATTTTTAAGTTTTTCTCTATATGGGCGGTGCCACGCCCTTATGTCCGATTCTTATGAAACTTTGTAATATGGTCAAGGATTTTTAAAAACGCGTAACTGCAAGGTTTCATCTGTTTATAGTTAAGAACAAAAAAGTTTTTCTAACAAAAAACCGAATTTTTAACCGATTGTTCCTATGGGAGCTATATGCTATGTTTATCCGGTCTTCACCAATATTGCAGTGTGCTTTAATTTAAGTCTAAGATGTTCTTGTGCAAAAAATCGAGGCGATAGCTTTAAAATCAAAGAGTTTATTGAGCAAAAACCTCATTTTTGACCGATCGTTCCTATGGCAGCTATATGCTATAGTTATCCGATCTTCACCAAATTTGCAGTGTATCTTGACTGACATCCAACATGTCTCTGTGCAAAAAATTGAAGTGATAGCTTTAAAATCACAGCGTTTTTAAAGAAAAAACCTCATTTTTAACCTCATTTCGTTCCTAAGGCAGCTATATGCTATAGTATTCCGATCAGTCTGGTTTCTACATATAAACTGCCTGCAAGGAAAAGAAAATTTTCTGTGTTTAAATTTTTTTGCTGTCTCCAGACAGACCATCAAGTTAAGTTTATCTTTTAAAATGGACAACACAAAAAGAATTAAAAATTCAACTCCTGGTCCTAAATATTTTGTAATACAACCTTCAGAACAAAATGAAAACTAGAACAATGTATTACCCTTTTTATTAAAAAAGGTAGTAGGCAATGTTTGTGTTGGTTAAGTAGCAGAGTGCAACAAACTCAAAAATGGAACGAAGAACTGCTGGGATGATAGAAACTCTAGATTTGGATGGTATGTTCTCCTTTTTCATACTTTTGGAGTATATTCTTACAAACTTTTTATACTATAACAGTTTATGCATTAAATAGCAATATATTTTTAAACTTTAGACTTTAGAATACAGTTAAAAAAGAAAAAGTTAAAGAGATAAAACGTAAAAATGGGTCGCAAACAAAAGGAGATAGTAAGAAAGCACTTTTCAACTTTATCGGAGAACAACCAAATGAGTTGCAATTTATGTAACGTAGTTCTGCAAGGTTATTATCTTACAAATCTAGTATGGTACTTAAAAATCAAGCACTTTGTGACTTGGAATTGGAAAGTGGAAGTGAAGTGCTTGAAAAAAAGAAAACATTTTCTGTACAATATGGTGGAAAGGCGGACGAACATGTGCCATTTGCCCTTTTTGACGCGAAACCTTTTAAATATTTAACTGATCCATTGTTTAAAGGATTGAAAATTGCTCCGATCACTTCCAAATATATTATGACTGTTTTAACAGATGAGTGCGAAGCCATAAAACTTAAAGTCTTGACGCTTTTAAAAAGGGTGTTTTGTTTAAAAATTGATTCAGCAACAAGGATGAATCGCAGTATGTTTGGAGTCAACGCGCAACTTTACGTTGACAAAAAGCTAAAAATTTTGACTCTCGGAATGGTTGAAGTCAATAAAAGGCATACAGCAGCGAACATATGCCATGAAATCGAAGCAATTTTGGAGCAGTTCAAGATTACAAAAAATCAAATATATTGCGTGACATCGGACAATGGTCGTAACATGTTGAAAGCTGTGGAGGTGATAAATAAAGAGGAACTGCCAATGTGTTCACATAATGTTGTAATATTGAAGCTCTTATGAAAGACATCGACATTTTTAAAATAACATCAATCAAATGTGTTGCACATACATTACAGCTGGCTGTAAAAGATTTTTTTCAAATAAATCGGCTCGAACGCTGTTTTACAGAAAGCTCGAAGCTTGGCGAAAGCCCTTCGATGTCCGTCTACTAAGTAAGAATTTACATCTTTTAAAAAAAAGTTGAAAGTTTTATGCAATATCATATTTGGTCCCCCTTTAGATATTTACTATCTACTCAAAATTTACCGCAGCCAGACATCGACACACCCACTCGATGGAGTTCGACATACGATACATTATGTTGAATAAGCTTAACCGCTTTAAATATTTTTCTGTACTTCATTTAGAGAGCAAAAATTTATTGATGGGTGAGTGAAGCGAAATAACTGTCCTATTAAATATGTTGGAGCCAGTCCACATAACAACAAAAAAATTTCAAGAAGAACAATTATATTTTGTAGACTTCTACAAATTCTGGCTAGAAATGAAGTTTACAACAAAGGATATGACTGGTGCTCACAGGAAAACGTTCGTGCAGTGTTTGCAGAACAGGGAAGATATCCTAATGGGTAATGAAGTAATTCTACCTACAATATACTTGGATCCAAGGCTTCACAAGCTTGTGAAGTCAAATCCAGTCAAATTAATGATGGCAAGAAACCAGAAAAGGTATTCACGAATGTTTATTTACTTCAATTTAATTTAATTTTGTAAATATAGAAAACTAATAATGATTTGGTGAACCCACCACATGAGAGAGACAGCACTTTCCAGACCGAAGGTAAAAGCACCTGCTCAAAACTGAGTGCATACCTCAGCACCATAGAGGTGAGTTCAAATGATGATGATGAGGTGAATGACGAGGAACTCCAAAGCGCAATTAATGAAGTTATGGAATACAACCCAAAGTCAGTTAATATAAATGAAGATTTGATGACGTATTGGGAGGAAAAAAAATGTACATATCCACATTTATATCAACTGGCTAAGGTTGTACAATGTGTACCTGCTACACAGGTATCTGTAGAATGGTCATTTTCTGCTTTAAAATTAGTACTCACTGACTTGAGGTTTGCACAAAATGTGCATAAAATTCTATTTTTAAAACTAAATCAGTAAAATAATAATTTGGTACAAAAACCAATTGAATTTTTAAATAATATTTTTCATTAATTAATATGCGAAAGTAAAACATAAGGTCGAAATTTGGAGTAAAGCCTTCGAGATATACTCAAAAGACTTTTATTTTAGATTTGAAAAATAAAAGCCTTATGAATACTTTTATATTAAACTTAAAAAATAAAAGTCTTTGAATGATTTTTATTTTTGATTTTTATTTAAAAAGTCGTAAATAATTGTTATTTAAAATTTACAAAAATAAAAATCCCAAATAACTTTTATTTTTGAGAGCTAAACAAAAAAGTTAAAATAACTTTTATTTTTGATTATTATTATAAAAATAATTTTATTAATATAAGCTGCAAAAAAAAGTTTATCGCGTATTTTCATAGGTGGAGTAATAACAAACATTTTGGTGTTTTCAAAAACATTGTAGCTTATCTCCTTAGTTGTGATTTTTATACCCTGTACCTTATGGTACAAGGGTATATTAGTTTTGTCGCAGCATCGACAATGTATGTAACACCCAAAAGGTACACCTCCGACTATACAAAGAATATATATTCTTGATCAGCTCGATGAGACGATTTGATATAGCCATTTCCGTCTGTCTGTCCGCCTGTATGAACGCCTATATCTCGGAAACTATAATAGATAGAACCAAAAGCTCTTCGCGCTCCGATTCTGTCATTTCTTAAGCAGATCAAGTTTATTTTGTTTACCCCCATTTTAACTTCGTTTAGGGGTGAGGGGCAAATGACTGGAGTAACCTCGGGTAAAAACTTACAAAAGTCGTATTTTCTGGGTTGTCTTTTGAGATAGGAACACCAAATTTGGTGTGTATATAGCTGACGCAAGCCTCAAAAAGCTAAAACAAATAATGGGCGTGGCCACGCCCATATAAAGTAATAATTTTAAACGCTTATATCTCAAGAACCATACTACCTATAAGAATGAAACTTTGCATGTATGATATTGGAATGGAGTTCAACAAGATTCAATAGTGAAATGGGCGGGACCACGCCCACATATAGCCATGGTAGAAAGCCGTTATATCTCTGGGACTAATTGGTCTAAAAGAGTAAAAATTCGTATATATGAAATTGAATTAAAATTAAATCTGTTTCGATTAAAAAGTGGGCGGGGCAACGCCTTCAAACAGTTGATACAAATTGAAGGTACAGGGTATGTCGGAGTCGAATACTGTCGACTCCAATCCTTACTGGTTTTACTTTTAATTTTGCCGATAACAGTTATTTTCGGTTCCTGGTTAAAAATAAGTTTTTATACTAAAAAAAACACTGGGACTTTAGAGCAGAGGCGGGCAAAACATATACAATCAAAAGTTTCGTTGTGTGAGTAAGCAGCGAAAAACGAAGTTGATTGCCTATGCACTGTGAAAAATTGCGAGCAAGACCGCGCTCACAAAACGGGCCACACACATTTTCAATGAAAACATAATCCATGCTCTCATATTCCTTAAAACATTTTCGTTAAGTGTATTTTTGCAATCATTC
Source organism: Phortica okadai (assembly GCA_034638295.1). Taxonomy (NCBI): domain Eukaryota; kingdom Metazoa; phylum Arthropoda; class Insecta; order Diptera; family Drosophilidae; genus Phortica; species Phortica okadai. Next base: position 14,870,064 of record CM067848.1, on the reverse strand, counting down.
GCAAAATACCCCTGCTTCATTGAGTTCTGAACAGCGACTGATTTCGTTTTTTCGCTCAAAAGATCTCTAAGCAAGAGCGCAAACACGCTGACGAAGCACAATCGTGAGCGACACATGACCCGAAGTATCATGTTCGGGCGGTTCGCGAATTTGCTTACACTATGCGTTAGAAAAACTTTTTTGTTCTTAAGAATAAATAGATGAAACTTTGCAGTTCGCGTTTTTATACATCCTTGACCATATTCCAAAGTTTCATAAAAATCGGACATAAGGGCGTGGCATCACCCATGTAAAGAAAATCTTAAAAATGTGATTTCTCTGTAAGCCGACGAGATAGAAGATCGCAAAATGAAGTGTAGAATGATTGCATTAATTATTTAAAAAAAATATAAAATGGTCGGGGTTTTGCCCCTTTATTTTAATAAACTTACATGACGGATTTTCCAATAAGAATAATTGAGAAAATGCTTGCAAGATTATTTAAGTTCCATCAAAGCTGAAAATAGCTCCCTTACTGGTTTTGTATTCATTTTGTATGGTAGGTAACAGTTTCAGTGGTCCGATCTTAATGACAATTCCGTCTGGGTATGTAAAGCGCTATCTTCCAAAACGAAAAACTTTTCCATATAACGAGTTAAGGTCTTTTCATTTTTATACTCTTCACGTATGTGAATAGTATTATAACTTCGTCACGGAGCTTGTAACAGATCGAAATATTTATTTCCCACTATATAAAGTACATATATTCTTGATCAGGACGACAAGACGAGTTGAATTAGCCATGTCCGCCTGTCTGTCTGTATGTATGCAAACTAGTCCTTTAGTTTTGAAGCTATCGACGAATCATTCGTCGGAACCGGCTATATCGGAATATGGCCCATACGAAATGAAGAAGGAAAACATATTTGAATCGTTGTATGAAAAACTTTTTTGTTTTGGAAGATAGAGGGCTGAAAAATTTTGGTGATAGCTCTAAGATCAAAGCGTTTCTGAAGCAAAAACCTCATTTTTAACCGATCGTTGTTATGGCAGCTAGATGCTATAGTACTTCGATCAAGCTGGTTTCTACATATAAACTGCCTGCAAGGAAAAGAAAATTTTCTGTTATTACATTTTTTTGCTAAGTTCAAAACTCTGGGAGGAGTTCGCATTGAAACAGACAGACGGTCATGGCTATATGAACTCGTCTTGTCGTGCTGATCAAGGATATATATACTTTATATAGTCGGCGATGTCTCCTTCTCTGCGTTACGACAAAGTTAATATACTATATATAAAAACAGGGACACCAGGCAGCACTTTTTGAAGTTGAGGTCCCGTGAATAGCAGTGCTGCCTCACCTTTTATAGAATTCAGTCAGGTTACACAATAATGTAAACTGGCTGTTAAAACTCTGTTGGTGTATGTTAACGAAACGCAGACTCTCTTTAGAGCTTTTAACAGTCGAACAGTAAACCGCAGTCTTCAAATGGTACAATAGTACGTAGGTATGTTTCTTTCATAGACATATTTAGTTCTGTTTTGACATTACAAAACGTAAATAGGAAAAGTTTAAACAGTGTAGCTAACTCGGAGTTAACCCTAGAATGTAGTAGCGTTAACTCAGGTTAACATAAATGTAAACTACTGAGTGTGAATTTGAAAAATTGTTACTCGGAGTTAACCCTGGGTTAACTTTGACTGTGAAACTGGCCCTTACAGAAGAAAACTGTTATAATTCTCTTTTTTCTTGTCTCTTCCTGCTATTTACTCTCATTTCCAAATAAAACACACAAAAATTAAGAAAAATGCCCCGGACACCCCTCTAGCGTGATCAGCGCTGGATTACCCTCACTTCCCCATTTGCAGCTCACTTTTTTCAAGCTAATTCGAAAATCGCGTTCATTTGTTGTGCTGGCTATGTTTTCATGTATCGCCTGGAAACATAGGGCATTTCAATACTGAAATAAAAAAATAGCTCCAAGTGTTTTGCCAAATTTAAGCGCTTAAATTCGAGTTTCTCGCTTAACCGCCCTATTTTAGGAAATGTCTTAAGCAAGTTAAGACACTGTTAAGCCGTAACATTCTCTTAAATGCCAGTTGATAACTTTTTAAGGAAATTCGTATTTTAGGAACAGAAAAAAAGCTCTTTTCGTCTTAACGAAGACGTTTCCTAATACCTGCTCGCGAGGACGTCTTAACAAAGATTCTAAACGCAAATGTTTGCGAAATTAATATAAATTGTAAAAGTATGAATTTTTTTCAAAATTAATAATTAAATAAATAATAATTTTCTTTAGCCGAAGGCCCAAGTTGCCAGCGCTTTACTCATAAGTTAGTTCTAGTTTTGTAAACTTTTCTAACTATATTAAATAAATAATTTTCTTATTACATTACTATTTTGAATAATTATATTCACTTTTATTCATTTTGCAAACATTTTGTTTTCAAAAAATAATATAGCAATTAACCCACATCATCATGAGAACTCAATAATTGCATTTGATTAATTATACTCTTCACGCAAGTGAATAGTATTATAACTTCGTCCTGAAGTTTGTAACAGCAAGAAGGAGAGGTTGGGGACGCCATAAAGTATATATATTCTTGATCAGCTCGACAAGACGAGTTGATATAGCCCCGTCCGTCCGTCCGTCTGTCTGTGAATATGCTATCTCCTCCCACAGTTTTGAAGATATCGAGCTGAAATTTTGCAGGGAGTCTTCTCTAATGCGTGGTCAAATCATTGGTCGGAACCGGTCATATCGGATTATTGGAACTGGTAGCCCCCATACGAAATGAAGAAGAAAAACGAATTTGAATCATTATATGGGAAACTTTTTTGTTTTGGCAGATAGAGGGCTGAAATTACATAGTAATTTAACATAGTCCGACATAATGCCTGAAAGTTTCATTGAGATCGGGCAACTAGAACTGGTAGCTGCCATACAAAATGAAGAAGAAGAAGAGAAATTAAGATTTAACGTCGTTGTATGGAAAACTTTTTGTTTTGTATGATAGAGGGCTGAATTTTTAAACTTAGAAGTTTTACATGGTTCGATGAAGAAGAGGAAGAGGAGCAATATTCACGTTGTTGTATGGAAAACTTTTTTGTTTCTTAACCAATTGACATGAAACTTCACAGTTATGTGCTTGGGGAGGCATTAAAACTTTTTTGAAAAAAATAGGCATGGTTACGCCTACTTTTACCAAAACTCAATAATTTACATATCTCCGGTACCCAATGAGCAAAAACAATGAAAATTTGTATATAGGCTAATTAGATGAACAAAAAATATATTCAGTAAAAAAAAAGGCGTGGCACAAGAAATAAGCGTGAAGAGTATTTAAGCTTCAGCCTTGCTGAAGTTAGCGTCCTTACTGGTTATTGGTTTATATTATTGTAGTTTTCTATTTTTCAAACCATAAAAACAAAAGCAATTCTAAACCTAAATGAACATTAGGTAGGCCTATGTTCCTTCACGATACACAGCATATATGCGATTGTGTCAGCTAACCGATTGCTGTGTCAATTGTGTCAGTGAATCAGTGTCAAAAGTGGCGGACTTGTGTCTCAAAATGGAAGAAGAAGAGGAGACGGAAGAAAAGTGCTAGCTGCACTCATGTTCATTTGAGATACGCGAAAACATAAGCAGTTTCAATATTCCATGTCGAACTAAACATACGCTTAACATAAATTTTTCATACTGTTATCTCAAAAACAGCTTTGGAGTAAAGAAGAGCTTTCGCTTTAAGACATTGTTGCCTAAAATAGCAAAAAGCTTAAAATCTCCTTAAGAAATATCTTCGCTGATACATTTGTATAAACGAAGACATTTTTAAGACATTTCCTAAAATAGGGCGGTAAATCTTAATTTCTCTTCTTCTTCTTCATTTTGTATGGCAGCTACCAGTTCTAGTTGCCCGATCTCAATGAAACTTTCAGGCATTATGTCGGACTATGTTAAACTACTATGTAATTTCAGCCCTCTATCTGCCAAAACAAAAAAGTTTCCCATATAATGATTCAAATTCGTTTTTATACCCTGTACACATACTGTGTATCAGGGTATATTGTGTTTGTTTGAGCGAAATGTATGTAACGCACAGAAGGAGGGCAGGGGGACCCTATAAAGTATATATATTCTTGATCAGGACGACAAGAGAAATTGATTAAGCTATGTCCGTCCGTCTGTCCGTCCGTCCGTCCGTATTCACCAATGGTTCTCAGAAACTACAATAGCTAGAGACTTGAAATTTGGAGGGTAGACTCGTGATGCTCGGCAGCAGATCAAGTTTGAATGGTTTTGTGCCACGCCCACTCCTTCCCGCCCATCCAGCACCGACCACTTTTTTAAAACGCTATAACTCGAACACCGAATGAGATAGAAACATGAAAGTCGGTATGTAGACTCAGTATAAGTAGCTTTACAAATCTGCATACCACAATTTTTCTCCCTCCCCTTAATTTCCCCTCCAACGATTGTTTTCTTAAAATTGCTGTATCTTCAAAACTATTAAAGATACGAACCTGAAATTTTGTAGACAAGCTCAGTTAATACGTATCTTTAAAACTGCATACCACAAAATTCCCCTCTTTTTGATAGTTACCCCTCAATGACCTACAAACTCAAATGTTTCGTAAATTCCACATTTTTTGACCGATTTACTTGATATTTTGAACACTATTTGATCGGGCGATGTCAAATCAACATTTTTTTTTATAGATTTGGGGTGTTGCACTGCTTACTGTGTGTGCAGGGTATTATATTGTCGAGTATACTCGACTATAGCGTCCTTACTGGTTCTTCTTCATTTCGTATGGGGGCTACCAGTTCCAATAATCCGATATGACCGGTTCCGACCAATGATTTGACCACGCATTAGAGAAGACTCCCTGCAAAATTTCAGCTCGATATCTTCAAAACTGTGGGAGGAGATAGCATATTCACAGACAGACGGACGGACGGACGGGGCTATATCAACTCGTCTTGTCGAGCTGATCAAGAATATATATACTTTATGGCGTCCCCAACCTCTCCTTCTTGCTGTTACAAACTTCAGGACAAAGTTATAATACTATTCACTTGCGTGAAGAGTATAATTAATCAAATGCAATTATTGAGTTCTCATGATGATTGCTATATTATTTTTTGAAAACAAAATGTTTGCAAAATGAATAAAAGTGAATATAATTATTCAAAATAGTAATGTAATAAGAAAATTATTTATTTAATATAGTTAGAAAAGTTTACAAAACTAGAACTAACTTATGAGTAAAGCGCTGGCAACTTGGGCCTTCGGCTAAAGAAAATTATTATTTATTTAATTATTAATTTTGAAAAAAATTCATACTTTTACAATTTATATTAATTTCGCAAACATTTGCGTTTAGAATCTTTGTTAAGACGTCCTCGCGAGCAGGTATTAGGAAACGTCTTCGTTAAGACGAAAAGAGCTTTTTTTCTGTTCCTAAAATACGAATTTCCTTAAAAAGTTATCAACTGGCATTTAAGAGATTGTTACGGCTTAACAGTGTCTTAACTTGCTTAAGACATTTCCTAAAATAGGGCGGTTAAGCGAGAAACTCCAATTTAAGCGCTTAAATTTGGCAAAACACTCGGAGCTATTTTTTTATTTCAGTATTGAAATGCCCTATGTTTCCAGGCGATACATGAAAACATAGCCAGCACAACAAATGAACGCGATTTTCGAATTAGTTTGAAAAAAGTGAGCTGCAAATGGGGAAGTGAGGGTAATCCAGCGCTGATCACGCTAGAGGGGTGTCCGGGGCATTTTTCTTAATTTTTGTGTGTTTTATTTGGAAATGAGAGTAAATAGCAGGAAGAGACAAGAAAAAAGAGAATTATATCAGTTTTCTTCTGTAAGGGCCAGTTTCACAGTCAAAGTTAACCCAGGGTTAACTCCGAGTAACAATTTTTCAAATTCACACTCAGTAGTTTACATTTATGTTAACCTGAGTTAACGCTACTACATTCTAGGGTTAACTCCGAGTTAGCTACACTGTTTAAACTTTTCCTATTTACGTTTTGTAATGTCAAAACAGAACTAAATATGTCTATGAAAGAAACATACCTACGTACTATTGTACCATTTGAAGAGTGCGGTTTACTGTTCGACTGTTAAAAGCTCTAAAGAGAGTCTGCGTTTCGTTAACATACACCACAGAGACACAGAGTTTTAACAGCCAGTTTACATTATTGTGTAACCTGACTGAATTCTATAAAAGGTGAGGCAGCACTGCTATTCACGGGACCTCAACTTCAAAAAGTGCTGCCTGGTGTCCCTGTTTTTATATATAGTATATTAACTTTGTCGTAACGCAGAGAAGGAGACATCGCCGACTATATAAAGTATATATATCCTTGATCAGCACGACAAGACGAGTTCATATAGCCATGACCGTCTGTCTGTTTCAATGCGAACTCCTCCCAGAGTTTTGAACTTAGCAAAAAAATGTAATAACAGAAAATTTTCTTTTCCTTGCAGGCAGTTTATATGTAGAAACCAGCTTGATCGAAGTACTATAGCATCTAGCTGCCATAACAACGATCGGTTAAAAATGAGGTTTTTGCTTCAGAAACGCTTTGATCTTAGAGCTATCACCAAAATTTTTCAGCCCTCTATCTTCCAAAACAAAAAAGTTTTTCATACAACGATTCAAATATGTTTTCCTTCTTCATTTCGTATGGGCCATATTCCGATATAGCCGGTTCCGACGAATTTTTTTTTTTTTTTTTTTTTTTTTTTTTTTTTAACTAACTACAGGCGCAAGACGTTGTGGTAGCGCACTACCCTCAAGTGGACTTGCGACACCAGGTCAGCCTGTTCCGCGACTACAGACAAGTCAACAGTCGCTTTACTACTTACACTACACACAATAAAAAATACTAATAAACTAATTTTTAAACAATTCCTTAAAACTACTACGTTGATTAATTAACATAAACTTCATAAACAAAATTTTTACTTATTTAAATACGTTAGAATACTACGTTTTATTAGGTCAGTAGAGGAGCAGTTCTCAATTAAACTAAAATATCTGTTATAATACCTACATAAAACACGAAACGAGTCATGCTCCAAATATGTCGATCTGCAGGTACTAAGACAGATCGGACTAAAATTTCTAGTTACTCTAGCGGGGACACTGAACTGTATATACGCCAACAATGTAGGAGAGAATATCATGCCATTTATTAGGTTATGCAAAAACAAAGTACCAAGCATTTTTCTACGACTAGACAATGATGGTAAATTAATAAGCTTCAACCGACTACTATAGGGAGGAAGGTGAACACAGGGGTCCCAGTGTAGATTCCTAAGTGCAAACAGAAGGAACTGTTTCTGAACAGACTCAATTTGGTCCTTATACTTTTCACACTGAGGATCCCAAACACACGATGCATATTCCAGAATGGGCCGTACTAAAGAAGTGTAAAGCAATTTAGTTGTGTACGGGTCATTAAATTCTTTGGACCATCTTTTGATGAAACCAAGTACGCCTTTAGCCTTATTGACAGACAGCGAAATATGTGAAGCGAAGTGAAGTTTTGGGTCCATCAAAACACCAAGGTCATTGAACTGAGAGATACGTTCAAGGTACAAATTATTTAACTTGTACGAGCAAACAATTAGTTTTTTTCTATAAAATGACATTAGCTTACATTTATCACTGTTTAACAATAAATTGTTTACAGCACACCATTGTGAGAGAGAGTCAAGATCAGACTGAAGCAGATTCTGCTGATCTATAGAATTAACGGTTAGACATAATTTCACGTCATCAGCATACATTAAAACATGGCAGTGTTTGATCACAGTAGGCAAGTCATTTATAAATATATTAAACAATAAGGGGCCAAGGTGACTACCTTGAGGAACCCCTGAAGTAACAAAAATTCGTCTCGAAACCGATGTCTTAAAAAGAACACATTGTGTTCGAGATTCAAGATACGACGACAGCCAACGGACTAACGATGGTGGAAAACCATAGGTTTCGAGTTTTATTAAAAGCAGAGAGTGACAAACACAATCAAATGCTTTACTGAAATCAGTGTACACAACATCGGTTTGGCAGCCGGACGAGAAATTTCGATTGACAATTGAAGTGAATTCTAATAAGTTAGTTACCGTTGACCGTTTCTTGAGAAAGCCATGCTGAGACAAATTTAGAAGTGATGGCACAAAGTGCTGTAGCTGTTCCGTAATGATCTGTTCAAACAGTTTTGGAATAGCACATAGCTTTGCAATGCCTCTGTAATTCGAGATGTCTACCTTACTGCCTTTTTTATAAAGGGGAATAATGTAAGACTCTTTCCAAATTTTGGGTACAATAGAAGAGTTTAACGACATGTTAAAAAGCTTACATAATGGAATAAACAACATCTCGGCACAGTGCTTCAAAACGCAACTAGGAACACTATCTGGACCAGCCGTAAAAGATGGTTTAATTAATTTTAAGTGTCTAAGAACAGTGTCATTTTCAATTACCGGCAAATTTATATTATTTCGATCATTGATTAAGTATGGGTAAGTACCATTTTGGTATGAATAGTCATTATAGGTGCTTTGGAAAAATTCAGCAAAGAGGTCGGATATCGTTGCATCATCACTTCCTTCCACACCATTGAGTTTCATACATGAAGGAAATGAGGTGGAATTAGACTTGTATTTGATGATATTAAAAAAATTTTTTGGATCACGGTATATATTGGATTTTAATTTAACTAAATATAAATCATAATTTCTTTTGTTACATAAAGTGAATCTATAGCGAACTGTTGTATAGTTTGAATAATCAACAAGAGAGCCGGTTCTCTTATATTTTTTAAATAATCTATTTTTTAAGTTCTTTAGACGAGATAATTCTTTTGAAAACCACGGCGGTTTATTTTGTTGTGTAACAGTCTTAACTCTTGGTACACACAATTTAAGCAGTTTATACATAGTCGCGTTAAAAAACTCTACTGCCCTTTCAATGTTGGACGTGTTATGAATGTATGACCAATCAGTGTTAGAAAGCAAATGACCAAGACGTTCAAAATCGGTTTTTCTGAAGCAAAATACACGATTAGGTTTGGAACCAGTAGGATTTTGACGAGGATGTGTTAGTAAGTTTGGTGTAATTGTAAGCTCCAACGTTGGGTGGTAAGAGTCTTCAGGTTGTGAAATTGGAGGGGATCTGCAAAGTGATGCACCCTCAATGTTATTTATGAAAACAAGATCTAGAATACGATTCTTAGAATTTTGTATGCTGTTTATTTGGTTAAACGATGATTCAAGTAAAGAATCAATAAATTCGTTACTAGACAAGGGAGTTACTATATTTGAATTGTCAGATGCAATCCAAGAAATATGAGGGAGGTTGAAGTCTCCACATGATTCGTCGATAGCTTCAAAACTAAAGGACTAGTTTGCATACATACAGACAGACAGGCGGACATGGCTAATTCAACTCGTCTTGTCGTCCTGATCAAGAATATATGTACTTTATATAGTGGGAAATAAATATTTCGATCTGTTACAAGCTCCGTGACGAAGTTATAATACTATTCACATACGTGAAGAGTATAAAAATGAAAAGACCTTAACTCGTTATATGGAAAAGTTTTTCGTTTTGGAAGATAGCGCTTTACATACCCAGACGGAATTGTCATTAAGATCGGACCACTGAAACTGTTACCTACCATACAAAATGAATACAAAACCAGTAAGGGAGCTATTTTCAGCTTTGATGGAACTTAAATAATCTTGCAAGCATTTTCTCAATTATTCTTATTGGAAAATCCGTCATGTAAGTTTATTAAAATAAAGGGGCAAAACCCCGACCATTTTATATTTTTTTTAAATAATTAATGCAATCATTCTACACTTCATTTTGCGATCTTCTATCTCGTCGGCTTACAGAGAAATCACATTTTTAAGATTTTCTTTACATGGGTGATGCCACGCCCTTATGTCCGATTTTTATGAAACTTTGGAATATGGTCAAGGATGTATAAAAACGCGAACTGCAAAGTTTCATCTATTTATTCTTAAGAACAAAAAAGTTTTTCTAACGAAATCCAAATTTTTGAACGATTGTTCCTATGGGAGCTATATGATATAGTTATCCGATCTTCACTAAATTTGCAGTGTGTCTTTATTGACCGAAATTTTATTGTGCAAAAAATTTAGGTGATAGCTCTAAAGCAGAGGCGGGCAAAATCTCATTTTCCATAACACGCGTGGATAGGGCAAAATATTCTGACGCAGCGCAGTCGGCTCACGCATAGTGTAAGCAAATTCGCGAACCGCCCGAACATGATACTTCGGGTCATGTGTCGCTCACGATTGTGCTTCGTCAGCGTGTTTGCGCTCTTGCTTAGAGATCTTTTGAGCGAAAAAACGAAATCAGTCGCTGTTCAGAACTCAATGAAGCAGGGGTATTTTGCGAATGATTGCAAAAATACACTTAACGAAAATGTTTTAAGGAATATGAGAGCATGGATTATGTTTTCATTGAAAATGTGTGTGGCCCGTTTTGTGAGCGCGGTCTTGCTCGCAATTTTTCACAGTGCATAGGCAATCAACTTCGTTTTTCGCTGCTTACTCACACAACGAAACTTTTGATTGTATATGTTTTGCCCGCCTCTGCTCTAAAGTCCCAGTGTTTTTTTTAGTATAAAAACTTATTTTTAACCAGGAACCGAAAATAACTGTTATCGGCAAAATTAAAAGTAAAACCAGTAAGGATTGGAGTCGACAGTATTCGACTCCGACATACCCTGTACCTTCAATTTGTATCAACTGTTTGAAGGCGTTGCCCCGCCCACTTTTTAATCGAAACAGATTTAATTTTAATTCAATTTCATATATACGAATTTTTACTCTTTTAGACCAATTAGTCCCAGAGATATAACGGCTTTCTACCATGGCTATATGTGGGCGTGGTCCCGCCCATTTCACTATTGAATCTTGTTGAACTCCATTCCAATATCATACATGCAAAGTTTCATTCTTATAGGTAGTATGGTTCTTGAGATATAAGCGTTTAAAATTATTACTTTATATGGGCGTGGCCACGCCCATTATTTGTTTTAGCTTTTTGAGGCTTGCGTCAGCTATATACACACCAAATTTGGTGTTCCTATCTCAAAAGACAACCCAGAAAATACGACTTTTGTAAGTTTTTACCCGAGGTTACTCCAGTCATTTGCCCCTCACCCCTAAACGAAGTTAAAATGGGGGTAAACAAAATAAACTTGATCTGCTTAAGAAATGACAGAATCGGAGCGCGAAGAGCTTTTGGTTCTATCTATTATAGTTTCCGAGATATAGGCGTTCATACAGGCGGACAGACAGACGGAAATGGCTATATCAAATCGTCTCATCGAGCTGATCAAGAATATATATTCTTTGTATAGTCGGAGGTGTACCTTTTGGGTGTTACATACATTGTCGATGCTGCGACAAAACTAATATACCCTTGTACCATAAGGTACAGGGTATAAAAATCACAACTAAGGAGATAAGCTACAATGTTTTTGAAAACACCAAAATGTTTGTTATTACTCCACCTATGAAAATACGCGATAAACTTTTTTTTGCAGCTTATATTAATAAAATTATTTTTATAATAATAATCAAAAATAAAAGTTATTTTAACTTTTTTGTTTAGCTCTCAAAAATAAAAGTTATTTGGGATTTTTATTTTTGTAAATTTTAAATAACAAATATTTACGACTTTTTAAATAAAAATCAAAAATAAAAATCATTCAAAGACTTTTATTTTTTAAGTTTAATATAAAAGTATTCATAAGGCTTTTATTTTTCAAATCTAAAATAAAAGTCTTTTGAGTATATCTCGAAGGCTTTACTCCAAATTTCGACCTTATGTTTTACTTTCGCATATTAATTAATGAAAAATATTATTTAAAAATTCAATTGGTTTTTGTACCAAATTATTATTTTACTGATTCAGTTTTAAAAATAGAATTTTATGCACATTTTGTGCAAACCTCAAGTCAGTGAGTACTAATTTTAAAGCAGAAAATGACCTTTCTACAGATACCTGTGTAGCAGGTACACATTGTACAACCTTAGCCAGTTGATATAAATGTGGATATGTACATTTTTTTTCCTCCCAATACGTCATCAAATCTTCATTTATATTAACTGACTTTGGGTTGTATTCCATAACTTCATTAATTGCGCTTTGGAGTTCCTCGTCATTCACCTCATCATCATCATTTGAACTCACCTCTATGGTGCTGAGGTATGCACTCAGTTTTGAGCAGGTGCTTTTACCTTCGGTCTGGAAAGTGCTGTCTCTCTCATGTGGTGGGTTCACCAAATCATTATTAGTTTTCTATATTTACAAAATTAAATTAAATTGAAGTAAATAAACATTCGTGAATACCTTTTCTGGTTTCTTGCCATCATTAATTTGACTGGATTTGACTTCACAAGCTTGTGAAGCCTTGGATCCAAGTATATTGTAGGTAGAATTACTTCATTACCCATTAGGACATCTTCCCAGTTCTGCAAACACTGCACGAACGTTTTCCTGTGAGCACCAGTCATATCCTTTGTTGTAAACTTCATTTCTAGCCAGAATTTGTAGAAGTCTACAAAATATAATTGTTCTTCTTGAAATTTTTTTGTTGTTATGTGGACTGGCTCCAACATATTTAATAGGACAGTTATTTCGCTTCACTCACCCATCAATAAATTTTTGCTCTCTAAATGAAGTACAGAAAAATATTTAAAGCGGTTAAGCTTATTCAACATAATGTATCGTATGTCGAACTCCATCGAGTGGGTGTGTCGATGTCTGGCTGCGGTAAATTTTGAGTAGATAGTAAATATCTAAAGGGGGACCAAATATGATATTGCATAAAACTTTCAACTTTTTTTTAAAAGATGTAAATTCTTACTTAGTAGACGGACATCGAAGGGCTTTCGCCAAGCTTCGAGCTTTCTGTAAAACAGCGTTCGAGCCGATTTATTTGAAAAAAATCTTTTACAGCCAGCTGTAATGTATGTGCAACACATTTGATTGATGTTATTTTAAAAATGTCGATGTCTTTTATAAGAGCTTCAATATTACAACATTATGTGAACACATTGGCAGTTCCTCTTTATTTATCACCTCCACAGCTTTCAACATGTTACGACCATTGTCCGATGTCACGCAATATATTTGATTTTTTGTAATCTTGAACTGCTCCAAAATTGCTTCGATTTCATGGCATATGTTCGCTGCTGTATGCCTTTTTATTGACTTCAACCATTCCGAGAGTCAAAATTTTTAGCTTTTTGTCAACGTAAAGTTGCGCGTTGACTCCAAACATACTGCGATTCATCCTTGTTGCTGAATCAATTTTTAAACAAAACACCCTTTTTTAAAGCGTCAAGACTTTAAGTTTTATGGCTTCGCACTCATCTGTTAAAACAGTCATAATATATTTGGAAGTGATCGGAGCAATTTTCAATCCTTTAAACAATGGATCAGTTAAATATTTAAAAGGTTTCGAGTCAAAAAGGGCAAATGGCACATGTTCGTCCGCCTTTCCACCATATTGTACAGAAAATGTTTTCTTTTTTTCAAGCACTTCACTTCCACTTTCCAATTCCAAGTCACAAAGTGCTTGATTTTTAAGTACCGTACTAGATTTGTAAGATAATAACCTTGCAGAACTACGTTACATAAATTGCAACTCATTTGGTTGTTCTCCGATAAAGTTGAAAAGTGCTTTCTTACTATCTCCTTTTGTTTGCGACCCATTTTTACGTTTTATCTCTTTAACTTTTTCTTTTTTAACTGTTTTCTAAAGTCTAAAGTTTAAAAATATATTGCTATTTAATGCATAAACTGTTATAGTATAAAAAGTTTGTAAGAATATACTCCAAAAGTATGAAAAAGGAGAACAAACCATCCAAATCTGGAGTTTCTATCATCCCAGCAGTTCTTCGTTCCATTTTTGAGTTTGTTGCACTCTGCTACTTAACCAACACAAACATTGCCTACTACCTTTTTTAATAAAAAGGGTAATACATTGTTCTAGTTTTCATTTTGTTCTGAAGGTTGTATTACAAAATATTTAGGACCAGGAGTTGAATTTTTAATTCTTTTTGTGTTGTCCATTTTAAAAGATAAACTTAACTTGATGGTCTGTCTGGAGACAGCAAAAAAATTTAAACACAGAAAATTTTCTTTTCCTTGCAGGCAGTTTATATGTAGAAACCAGACTGATCGGAATACTATAGCATATAGCTGCCTTAGGAACGAAATGAGGTTAAAAATGAGGTTTTTTCTTTAAAAACGCTGTGATTTTAAAGCTATCACTTCAATTTTTTGCACAGAGACATGTTGGATGTCAGTCAAGATACACTGCAAATTTGGTGAAGATCGGATAACTATAGCATATAGCTGCCATAGGAACGATCGGTCAAAAATGAGGTTTTTGCTCAATAAACTCTTTGATTTTAAAGCTATCGCCTCGATTTTTTGCACAAGAACATCTTGGACTTAAATTAAAGCACACTGCAATATTGGTGAAGACCGGATAAATATAGCATATAGCTCCCATAGGAACAATCGGTTAAAAATTCGGTTTTTTGTTAGAAAAACTTTTTTGTTCTTAACTATAAACAGATGAAACCTTGCAGTTACGCGTTTTTAAGAATCCTTGACCATATTACAAAGTTTCATAAGAATCGGACATAAGGGCGTGGCACCGCCCATATAGAGAAAAACTTAAAAATGTTATTTCTCTACAAGCAGACAAGATAGAAAATCGTAAAATGAAGTATAGAATGATTGCAATGTATTCTTAAAAAAAAATTTTGAAAATGGGCGGGGTCATGCCTCTTTATCTTTATAAACTTATAAGATTTTTGTTGGAAAAACTATTAGACGGATTTTCCAAATGCTTGCAAGAGTATATAAGTTTCAGCAACGCTGAAAATAGCTCCCTTACTGTTTTTTTTTTTCATTTTTAATTAGAAATTAAATAATAGAATTTGGACTTCTTTTATAAAATCCGATTTGCCTTGTTGATTATATTGTTCATTTATTTATTGTTTTGGAATAAAATTTGTTATTCGCAGTTTGTTTCTAATATGTGACGCACAAAGAAAATTATTGACCAAAGGCACGTGTTGTCTATTACACTTGGCCCTCGCTTAACACGGGGGTTGCGTTCCTAGAAAACATCGTGTTAAGCGAAACATGGATTCAATACAAAATAAGGGGTTACGTTCCTGAAATTCAAAATTGGGAACAACAAATTTTTTTTATGGTTGAAATTTGGGATGTCATCATTAAAGTTTCATACATTTGTTCAAAACTAACCAAAATTTACTATGTACATATGTATATGCCTTAAATATATGTATAACATTCATATTTTCAAAATTAAAAGTTTGCATTAAATTAAAAAAGTTACTTCATATAATTAACTAACAGGTTAAACTTTTTAAAAACTCTGAAATGTTAAAAAGTAAGAAGATCATATGTTTATATTTATATCAAATTTGATATGCATTTGGTGGCATTTATAGTTTAAGCCGTTTCGATTCAACATGTTTTCTTTTTTGGTGGCTCCTTATAAAAAAAAATAGTCAAAATCGTGTAAGAACGAGGTTTTCAGCGTGTTAAAAGAGGAAAGGGAGCAAATTTGTGACCGTGTAAGACCGAGTTCGTGCTGAAAGAGTCCGTGTTAAGCGAGGGCCAAGTGTATTATTAAATATTACAAAAAACAGTTTTGGCCTCATCAACGAGGCTTCATTTTTATCTGTAAGCATCAGTTTGACGACTGAAATCGATCGTTCAACACTCACAACTGAGTTTTATTTTAAGCAAAAACCAGTAAGGGAGCTATTTTCAGCTTTGCTGAAACTTATATACTCTTGCAAGCATTTGGAAAATACGTTTTATAGTTTTGCCAATAAGAATCATATAAGTTTATAAAGGTAAAGGGGCGTAACCCCGCCCATTTTCTATTTTTTTTAAAGAATACACTTTATCATTCTACACTTCATTTTATGAAACTTTGTAATATGGTCGAGGATTCCTAAAAACGCGTAACTGCAAGGTTTCATCTGTTTATAGTTGAAAACAAAAAAGTTTTTCTAACAAAAACCGAATTTTTAACCGATTGTTCCTATGGGAGCTATATGCTATATTTATCCGATCTTCACCAATTTTGCAGTGAGTCTTAATTTACGTCCGAGATGTTCTTGTGCATAAAATTGGGGCGATAACTTGAAAAACAAAGAGTTTATTGAGCAAAAACCTCATTTTTGACCGATCGTTCCTATGGCAGCTATATGCTATAGTATTCCGATCAGGCTGGTTTCTACATATAAACTGCCTGCAAGGAAAAGAAAATTTTCTGCATTTAAATTTTTTTGCTAACTTCAAAACTCTGGGAGGAGTTCGCACTGAAACAGGCAGACAGACAGACGGACATGGATATTTGAACTCGTCTCGTCGTGCTGATCAAGAATATATATACTTTATATAGTCGGAGATGTCTCCTTCTCTGCGTTGCAAACTTCATGACAAAGTTAATACTCTTGCAAGAGTATAAAAAACTCATTCAATAAGTCCCTAAAAATAACCCTCAAAATGGGGGTCCCTCCAGACAGACCATCAAGTTAAGTTTATCTTTTAAAATGGACAACACAAAAAGAATTAAAAATTCAACTCCTGGTCCTAAATATTTTGTAATACAACCTTCAGAACAAAATGAAAACTAGAACAATGTATTACCCTTTTTATTAAAAAAGGTAGTAGGCAATGTTTGTGTTGGTTAAGTAGCAGAGTGCAACAAACTCAAAAATGGAACGAAGAACTGCTGGGATGATAGAAACTCCAGATTTGGATGGTTTGTTCTCCTTTTTCATACTTTTGGAGTATATTCTTACAAACTTTTTATACTATAACAGTTTATGCATTAAATAGCAATATATTTTTAAACTTTAGACTTTAGAATACAGTTAAAAAAGAAAAAGTTAAAGAGATAAAACGTAAAAATGGGTCGCAAACAAAAGGAGATAGTAAGAAAGCACTTTTCAACTTTATCGGAGAACAACCAAATGAGTTGCAATTTATGTAACGTAGTTCTGCAAGGTTATTATCTTACAAATCTAGTACGGTACTTAAAAATCAAGCACTTTGTGACTTGGAATTGGAAAGTGGAAGTGAAGTGCTTGAAAAAAAGAAAACATTTTCTGTACAATATGGTGGAAAGGCGGACGAACATGTGCCATTTGCCCTTTTTGACTCGAAACCTTTTAAATATTTAACTGATCCATTGTTTAAAGGATTGAAAATTGCTCCGATCACTTCCAAATATATTATGACTGTTTTAACAGATGAGTGCGAAGCCATAAAACTTAAAGTCTTGACGCTTTAAAAAAGGGTGTTTTGTTTAAAAATTGATTCAGCAACAAGGATGAATCGCAGTATGTTTGGAGTCAACGCGCAACTTTACGTTGACAAAAAGCTAAAAATTTTGACTCTCGGAATGGTTGAAGTCAATAAAAAGGCATACAGCAGCGAACATATGCCATGAAATCGAAGCAATTTTGGAGCAGTTCAAGATTACAAAAAATCAAATATATTGCGTGACATCGGACAATGGTCGTAACATGTTGAAAGCTGTGGAGGTGATAAATAAAGAGGAACTGCCAATGTGTTCACATAATGTTGTAATATTGAAGCTCTTATAAAAGACATCGACATTTTTAAAATAACATCAATCAAATGTGTTGCACATACATTACAGCTGGCTGTAAAAGATTTTTTTCAAATAAATCGGCTCGAACGCTGTTTTACAGAAAGCTCGAAGCTTGGCGAAAGCCCTTCGATGTCCGTCTACTAAGTAAGAATTTACATCTTTTAGAAAAAAAAGTTGAAAGTTTTATGCAATATCATATTTGGTCCCCCTTTAGATATTTACTATCTACTCAAAATTTACCGCAGCCAGACATCGACACACCCACTCGATGGAGTTCGACATACGATACATTATGTTGAATAAGCTTAACCGCTTTAAATATTTTTCTGTACTTCATTTAGAGAGCAAAAATTTATTGATGGGTGAGTGAAGCGAAATAACTGTCCTATTAAATATGTTGGAGCCAGTCCACATAACAACAAAAAAATTTCAAGAAGAACAATTATATTTTGTAGACTTCTACAAATTCTGGCTAGAAATGAAGTTTACAACAAAGGATATGACTGGTGCTCACAGGAAAACGTTCGTGCAGTGTTTGCAGAACAGGGAAGATGTCCTAATGGGTAATGAAGTAATTCTACCTACAATATACTTGGATCCAAGGCTTCACAAGCTTGTGAAGTCAAATCCAGTCAAATTAATGATGGCAAGAAACCACTTAAAGAGTTCAGTTCGTCAAGTTTACTGCGTTGCAGAAAAGGTATTCACGAATGTTTATTTACTTCAATTTAATTTAATTTTGTAAATATAGAAAACTAATAATGATTTGGTGAACCCACCACATGAGAGAGACAGCACTTTCCAGACCGAAGGTAAAAGCACCTGCTCAAAACTGAGTGCATACCTCAGCACCATAGAGGTGAGTTCAAATGATGATGATGAGGTGAATGACGAGGAACTCCAAAGCGCAATTAATGAAGTTATGGAATACAACCCAAAGTCAGTTAATATAAATGAAGATTTGATGACGTATTGGGAGGAAAAAAAATGTACATATCCACATTTATATCAACTGGCTAAGGTTGTACAATGTGTACCTGCTACACAGGTATCTGTAGAAAGGTCATTTTCTGCTTTAAAATTAGAACTCACTGACTTGAGGTTTGCACAAAATGTGCATAAAATTCTATTTTTAAAACTAAATCAGTAAAATAATAATTTGGTACAAAAACCAATTGAATTTTTAAATAATATTTTTCATTAATTAATATGCGAAAGTAAAACATAAGGTCGAAATTTGGAGTAAAGCCTTCGAGATATACTCAAAAGACTTTTATTTTAGATTTGAAAAATAAAAGCCTTATGAATACTTTTATATTAAACTTAAAAAATAAAAGTCTTTGAATGATTTTTATTTTTGATTTTTATTTAAAAAGTCGTAAATATTTGTTATTTAAAATTTACAAAAATAAAAATCCCAAATAACTTTTATTTTTGAGAGCTAAACAAAAAAGTTAAAATAACTTTTATTTTTGATTATTATTATAAAAATAATTTTATTAATATAAGCTGCAAAAAAAAGTTTATCGCGTATTTTCATAGGTGGAGTAATAACAAACATTTTGGTGTTTTCAAAAACATTGTAGCTTATCTCCTTAGTTGTGATTTTTATACCCTGTACCTTATGGTACAAGGGTATATTAGTTTTGTCGCAGCATCGACAATGTATGTAACACCCAAAAGGTACACCTCCGACTATACAAAGAATATATATTCTTGATCAGCTCGATGAGACGATTTGATATAGCCATTTCCGTCTGTCTGTCCGCCTGTATGAACGCCTAGATCTCGGAAACTATAATAGATAGAACCAAAAGCTCTTCGCGCTCCGATTCTGTCATTTCTTAAGCAGATCAAGTTTATTTTGTTTACCCCCATTTTAACTTCGTTTAGGGGTGAGGGGCAAATGACTGGAGTAACCTCGGGTAAAAACTTACAAAAGTCGTATTTTCTGGGTTGTCTTTTGAGATAGGAACACCAAATTTGGTGTGTATATAGCTGACGCAAGCCTCAAAAAGCTAAAACAAATAATGGGCGTGGCCACGCCCATATAAAGTAATAATTTTAAACGCTTATATCTCAAGAACCATACTACCTATAAGAATGAAACTTTGCATGTATGATATTGGAATGGAGTTCAACAAGATTCAATAGTGAAATGGGCGGGACCACGCCCACATATAGCCATGGTAGAAAGCCGTTATATCTCTGGGACTAATTGGTCTAAAAGAGTAAAAATTCGTATATATGAAATTGAATTAAAATTAAATCTGTTTCGATTAAAAAGTGGGCGGGGCAACGCCTTCAAACAGTTGATACAAATTGAAGGTACAGGGTATGTCGGAGTCGAATACTGTCGACTCCAATCCTTACTGGTTTTACTTTTAATTTTGCCGATAACAGTTATTTTCGGTTCCTGGTTAAAAATAAGTTTTTATACTAAAAAAAACACTGGGACTTTAGAGCAGAGGCGGGCAAAACATATACAATCAAAAGTTTCGTTGTGTGAGTAAGCAGCGAAAAACGAAGTTGATTGCCTATGCACTGTGAAAAATTGCGAGCAAGACCGCGCTCACAAAACGGGCCACACACATTTTCAATGAAAACATAATCCATGCTCTCATATTCCTTAAAACATTTTCGTTAAGTGTATTTTTGCAATCATTCGCAAAATACCCCTGCTTCATTGAGTTCTGAACAGCGACTGATTTCGTTTTTTCGCTCAAAAGATCTCTAAGCAAGAGCGCAAACACGCTGACGAAGCACAATCGTGAGCGACACATGACCCGAAGTATCATGTTCGGGCGGTTCGCGAATTTGCTTACACTATGCGTGAGCCGACTGCGCTGCGTCAGAATATTTTGCCCTATCCACGCGTGTTATGGAAAATGAGATTTTGCCCGCCTCTGCTTTAGAGCTATCACCTAAATTTTTTGCACAATAAAATTTCGGTCAATAAAGACACACTGCAAATTTAGTGAAGATCGGATAACTATATCATATAGCTCCCATAGGAACAATCGTTCAAAAATTTGGATTTCGTTAGAAAAACTTTTTTGTTCTTAAGAATAAATAGATGAAACTTTGCAGTTCGCGTTTTTATACATCCTTGACCATATTCCAAAGTTTCATAAAAATCGGACATAAGGGCGTGGCATCACCCATGTAAAGAAAATCTTAAAAATGTGATTTCTCTGTAAGCCGACGAGATAGAAGATCGCAAAATGAAGTGTAGAATGATTGCATTAATTATTTAAAAAAAATATAAAATGGTCGGGGTTTTGCCCCTTTATTTTAATAAACTTACATGACGGATTTTCCAATAAGAATAATTGAGAAAATGCTTGCAAGATTATTTAAGTTCCATCAAAGCTGAAAATAGCTCCCTTACTGGTTTTGTATTCATTTTGTATGGTAGGTAACAGTTTCAGTGGTCCGATCTTAATGACAATTCCGTCTGGGTATGTAAAGCGCTATCTTCCAAAACGAAAAACTTTTCCATATAACGAGTTAAGGTCTTTTCATTTTTATACTCTTCACGTATGTGAATAGTATTATAACTTCGTCACGGAGCTTGTAACAGATCGAAATATTTATTTCCCACTATATAAAGTACATATATTCTTGATCAGGACGACAAGACGAGTTGAATTAGCCATGTCCGCCTGTCTGTCTGTATGTATGCAAACTAGTCCTTTAGTTTTGAAGCTATCGACGAATCATTCGTCGGAACCGGCTATATCGGAATATGGCCCATACGAAATGAAGAAGGAAAACATATTTGAATCGTTGTATGAAAAACTTTTTTGTTTTGGAAGATAGAGGGCTGAAAAATTTTGGTGATAGCTCTAAGATCAAAGCGTTTCTGAAGCAAAAACCTCATTTTTAACCGATCGTTGTTATGGCAGCTAGATGCTATAGTACTTCGATCAAGCTGGTTTCTACATATAAACTGCCTGCAAGGAAAAGAAAATTTTCTGTTATTACATTTTTTTGCTAAGTTCAAAACTCTGGGAGGAGTTCGCATTGAAACAGACAGACGGTCATGGCTATATGAACTCGTCTTGTCGTGCTGATCAAGGATATATATACTTTATATAGTCGGCGATGTCTCCTTCTCTGCGTTACGACAAAGTTAATATACTATATATAAAAACAGGGACACCAGGCAGCACTTTTTGAAGTTGAGGTCCCGTGAATAGCAGTGCTGCCTCACCTTTTATAGAATTCAGTCAGGTTACACAATAATGTAAACTGGCTGTTAAAACTCTGTGTCTCTGTGGTGTATGTTAACGAAACGCAGACTCTCTTTAGAGCTTTTAACAGTCGAACAGTAAACCGCACTCTTCAAATGGTACAATAGTACGTAGGTATGTTTCTTTCATAGACATATTTAGTTCTGTTTTGACATTACAAAACGTAAATAGGAAAAGTTTAAACAGTGTAGCTAACTCGAAGTTAACCCTAGAATGTAGTAGCGTTAACTCAGGTTAACATAAATGTAAACTACTGAGTGTGAATTTGAAAAATTGTTACTCGGAGTTAACCCTGAGTTAACTTTGACTGTGAAACTGGCCCTTACAGAAGAAAACTGATATAATTCTCTTTTTTCTTGTCTCTTCCTGCTATTTACTCTCATTTCCAAATAAAACACACAAAAATTAAGAAAAATGCCCCGGACACCCCTCTAGCGTGATCAGCGCTGGATTACCCTCACTTCCCCATTTGCAGCTCACTTTTTTCAAGCTAATTCGAAAATCGCGTTCATTTGTTGTGCTGGCTATGTTTTCATGTATCGCCTGGAAACATAGGGCATTTCAATACTGAAATAAAAAAATAGCTCCAAGTGTTTTGCCAAATTTAAGCGCTTAAATTCGAGTTTCTCGCTTAACCGCCCTATTTTAGGAAATGTCTTAAGCAAGTTAAGACACTGTTAAGCCGTAACATTCTCTTAAATGCCAGTTGATAACTTTTTAAGGAAATTCGTATTTTAGGAACAGAAAAAAAGCTCTTTTCGTCTTAACGAAGACGTTTCCTAATACCTGCTCGCGAGGACGTCTTAACAAAGATTCTAAACGCAAATGTTTGCGAAATTAATATAAATTGTAAAAGTATGAATTTTTTTCAAAATTAATAATTAAATAAATAATAATTTTCTTTAGCCGAAGGCCCAAGTTGCCAGCGCTTTACTCATAAGTTAGTTCTAGTTTTGTAAACTTTTCTAACTATATTAAATAAATAATTTTCTTATTACATTACTATTTTGAATAATTATATTCACTTTTATTCATTTTGCAAACATTTTGTTTTCAAAAAATAATATAGCAATTAACCCACATCATCATGAGAACTCAATAATTGCATTTGATTAATTATACTCTTCACGCAAGTGAATAGTATTATAACTTTGTCCTGAAGTTTGTAACAGCAAGAAGGAGAGGTTGGGGACGCCATAAAGTATGTATATTCTTGATCAGCTCGACAAGACGAGTTGATATAGCCCCGTCCGTCCGTCTGTCTGTGAATATGCTATCTCCTCCCACAGTTTTGAAGATATCGAGCTGAAATTTTGCAGGGAGTCTTCTCTAATGCGTGGTCAAATCATTGGTCGGAACCGGTTATATCGGATTATTGGAACTGGTAGCCCCCATACGAAATGAAGAAGAAAAACGAATTTGAATCATTATATGGGAAACTTTTTTGTTTTGGCAGATAGAGGGCTGAAATTACATAGTAATTTAACATAGTCCGACATAATGCCTGAAAGTTTCATTGAGATCGGGCAACTAGAACTGGTAGCTGCCATACAAAATGAAGAAGAGAAATTAAGATTTAACGTCGTTGTATCGAAAAACTTTTTGTTTTGTATGATAGAGGGCTGAATTTTTAAACTTAGAAGTTTTACATGGTTCGATTAAATGCCTGAAAGTTTCATCGGACGACTGGAACTGGTACCTGCCATACAAAATGAAGAAGAGGAGCAATATTCACGTTGTTGTATGGAAAACTTTTTTGTTTCTTAACCAATTGACATGAAACTTCACAGTTATGTGCTTGGGGAGGCATTAAAACTTTTTTGAAAAAAATAGGCATGGTTACGCCTACTTTTACCAAAACTCAATAATTTACATATCTCCGGTACCCAATGAGCAAAAACAATGAAAATTTGTATATAGGCTAATTAGATGAACAAAAAATATATTCAGTAAAAAAAAAGGCGTGGCACAAGAAATAAGCGTGAAGAGTATTTAAGCTTCAGCCTTGCTGAAGTTAGCGTCCTTACTGGTTATTGGTTTATATTATTGTAGTTTTCTATTTTTCAAACCATAAAAACAAAAGCAATTCTAAACCTAAATGAACATTAGGTAGGCCTATGTTCCTTCACGATACACAGCATATATGCGATTGTGTCAGCTAACCGATTGCTGTGTCAATTGTGTCAGTGAATCAGTGTCAAAAGTGGCGGACTTGTGTCTCAAAATGGAAGAAGAAGAGGAGACGGAAGAAAAGTGCTAGCTGCACTCATGTTCATTTGAGATACGCGAAAACATAAGCAGTTTCAATATTCCATGTCGAACTAAACATACGCTTAAGATAAATTTTTCATACTGTTATCTCAAAAACAGCTTTGGAGTAAAGAAGAGCTTTCGCTTTAAGACATTGTTGCCTAAAATAGCAAAAAGCTTAAAATCTCCTTAAGAAATATCTTCGCTGATACATTTGTATAAACGAAGACATTTTTAAGACATTTCCTAAAATAGGGCGGTAAATTTCAGTAGGCGGGACCACGCTTTCTATATTGTCCTGGCGTACGTGTCGGCTTCCAGCGGCAAAACTTGGACCAAATTAATTTGAATTCATCGAAAATTGGCGAAAACGAGGCTGGAAAACGTTGCGCACGGATGTTGCCGGACTTGGTCCATCCGTCGTCCACCACGTTTTTCGTAATTGTCAACAGAAAACAAAACAAATTTGGCCAGAGTTTGTTAAAGATCTGTTGAAGATCATGCGTTATTAATGAAAGGTTTGTTACAGATTTTTGGATTTTCAAGTCTAGTATATAGTGGCTGGTCGAGATTGTGTCCCGCCAAGGCCACGCAAACTTGGAGCAAATTTAAGAAGAGCGAGCTGCGGCTGGAAAAAGTTGTGCACGGATGTTGTCGGATTTCGTCCATCCTTTCAAATGCCATGTTTTACGTAATTGTCAACAAAAAATAAACAATTTCAATAAATTTTCCCAAAATTCATACATATAAAAAAACGCGGTAAAAATTCGTGCAGGGAATGAGTCCGGATAACCGAAGAACCGTATATTCGAGGTCCGTTTAATCGAGTTTCTACTGTATTATATATATATATATATATATATTAGGGTGTCCCTTATTTTGCAAGGTTCTTATTTTTAACGCATATGGGCTAGTTTTGTTCAGTCTACTCTAAAACACTCCCATGATTTTTTTTTTTTTTTTTGGATCACGGAAACCCGTGCCGACTTGCGTTCAAAACATGCAAGTTACACCTGCGCCTTTAATGTAACATTGAAACACTTTCTCAAGCAAGTTACACCGGCAACTACGGTGTAACATGCGAGTACGTTATTTTGTTGTCATTTCGTTAAGAATTTGTTGGACAAACAATACGCACAATGTCTGTGGAACTTAAAAGCAATACAAAAACTACATTTTTGATTGTTGAGATAAACCACCAAATAACGGCTGTTAAGTTACCACCTATGCGCCAAGTTCTCGCAGTTTTATTTTTGAACATCCGCGAAGTGAAATTAAATGAGTTAAAGCTCAAATCAAATTGTAAAAAAGAAACCTTGAGAAGGAAGTATTTTGATTAGTATTATATAAAGTTTATCTTTTTGGTAATAAAACGCAACACTTAAATTTGTCTTTTCAATAATATTCAATTAAAGTTTAATTATTTAGCGTCTCCCAGTTGTATTTAAAAAAACATCTAAAATCTTCTTTCATTAAACTTCAGGGCTCAGTCGGCACGGGTTAGAATTAACTTAGGAAGCTGAAATTTTGTATTTAGGTTGAGTTAAGGATACTGAACAGAAATAGCGGGTATGCGTTTTCAAAAATGCAAAAAAAAAAAAAATCGACCAGATAAGCGACACCCTAATATATATATATATTATTATATTCTTGATCAGCTCGACAAGACGAGTTGGTATAGCATTGTGCGTCTGTCCATCCGTTTGTTTAATCGCCTAGATCTCGGAAACTATCAAAGATAGAACCAATATTCCATCGCAAGTCGATTCTATAATTTCTTAAGCAGATCAAGTTTTTTTATACAATTTCACGTATAATACAGTAAGGAAGTCGTAAAAAAAGGGGTTACCTGTAAAGTTTTGCGGCAGTTTTGAAAATTGGCATCTATATGGATTTTGAGCTGCTCTTTCCGAGTTTTCACTTTTCGACCTTCTATCACCGCCGCACAGTGGGGCCTTCTGAGTTTTTGCATTGCAAAAATTATATCTTCTGAACGAATAAAGATAATTGCTTGAAATAAGTTTTGTTTGAAAGGGAATTTAGCTTTAAAACGAGCCATATCTCTATACGCTACGATATCTGGGGGCGGCATAGTAGGTTGTCAAAGTCAGAATTTGTTTCCGGTGCAGCTTTAGAGTCAGAAAATGGCTAGTTTTCCATTTTTTATAAACTTAGAAATTTGCAACTGTACACAGTATATATATTCTTGATCAGTATGACAAGACGAGTTGGAATAGCCATGTCTGTCCGTCCGTCTGTATGTCTATCAGTATTTATGCAATATCTCCCACAATTTTGAAGTTATCGACCTGCACAAAGTCTTCTTTTCTGTGCGATCAACTCATATGTCGGAATCGCCATGATCGGACTATTGGAACTGGTAGCCCCCATACGAAATGAAGAAGAAAAACGAACAAAACTTGAATCCTTGTATGGAAAACAAGAAGATAGACGGCTGAAATTTCGCAACTAGAAGTTTTAGGTAGCCAGACCAAATGTCTGAAAGTTTCATTGAGATTAGACAACTGGAACTGGTACCTGCAATACGAAATGAAGAAGAGGAAGAGAAGCAGATTCAAGTCGTTGTATGGAAAAATTTTTTGGATTTTCAACATAGAGGGCTGAAATTTAAAAGGTAGTCTTCCTACGTACTCAGGCCAATTGTCTATAAGTATCATTGTAATCGAATCACTGGAAATGGCACCTCCCATACAAAATGTAGGAAACTAAGACATTTTACCTCCTTTACACCGTCTACGATCAATTTTACCCACCAGCAGCATTGCAAAATACTTTTTTAATATTTTAAAGCTGTTACAGAGAAACTATTTACTTTGCATTCTTCTTCTTATAGTTGCGGCAGCGAGTTTTTTGTATACTTTTGTGGGAGGTCGCGATCGTTTTTTCGCTATAAAAGTCAAAAAGGGTTCGATAGAGTTGTAATATTTTACAGTTTGGTAAATGAATATGTAATAAAGATAAATATGAAGACGTGGCAGAATGCAATTTTGTGCACTTTTTGTTTTTGTCCACTAAAGTTGAAAAACACCTTAAAAATAGATAGTTCGAAAAACAGCTCCATCTAGAAAGCTACACATGCTAAGGACTTAGTATTTATAGTACAACACTATAATATGGCTACCTAAGAATAGAAATCAATTCGATAATGATTCGAGTTATAATTTTGTTTTTATTCCAACTCAAAGATGACAAATTTTCAAAAAAAATGAGTATGTTATTGAAAGTTGAAAAAAAGATCAATTTTGAGTACGCATATCTTCCAAACTATAATTCCGATTTCTTTATTGTTAATATTTCCTTAATCTGTGGAAAATTCTCTATCCGACACATTCATTTGTTTTGTCGAAAGCGTTCATGAAATTTTTGATTTTTGCAAGCTGAATGTATCTAAGGCCCCTCTGTGCGCCGCTCGAGCCGTCATTTTGAAAAAAAGGCGTCCAAAATCACGTTTTTCCCCATTTCTTCATTTTGGCTCATTTAACGGCAAAAATATCTCTATACTAAATTAAACTAGAAAAAATTTCCTACAAATGATGTTCTCAGCTTTTTTTCGTAAGACTAATAGTTTAGGCGTACGAGCGCCGCAAAGTGTACAACTTTGGTACAATGGTTTTCATACATTTTGTTTGGAATTTCATATTGTTTTGAATGATAATCTTACTCTGAGTCCAAGTGTTTTAGATTTCACTAACTTTTTTTGTGTTGTGTTGAGATGTAATGTTATATTAATCGTCTATTATAATAAAAACGTTCCAAATTCGAGTGCAAATTTACAAATCCAAACAAACAGTGTGTTCATCAAAAATTTTCCGTTTTCTTATAAAGACAAGTACAATATTAAATATTAGCATTAAACACAACAAATTAAGCAAATTTTTAAAATTTGGATTCATCAAAATCCCATACAAAATGTATGAAAACCATAGTACCAAAGTTGTAAACTTTGCGCCGCTCATACGCCCAAACTGTTAGTCTTACGAAAAAGAAGCTCAGAACATATTTTGTAGGAAATTTTCTCTAGTTTAATTTAGTATAGAGATGTTTTTGCCGTAAAATGAGCAAATTTTTTCAAAATGGCGGCTCGAGCGGCGGTCGTAGAAGGTCGCAAAGTGGAAATTCGGAAAGATCAACTTAAAATCCATATAGATGCCAAAACTCCCGCAAAACTTTGTCACGGAGTTTGTAACAGATTGAAATATTCATTTCCGACTATATACAGTATATATATTCTTGATCAGGACGACAAGACGAGTTGATTTAGCTATGTCCGTCCATCTGTGTGCCTGTCTATCTGTATATATGCAAACTACTCCCTCAGTTTTGAAGCTATCGAGCTGAAACTTTCCACAGAGTCTTAGAATTTATTACGATGAATTATTCGTCGGAACCAGCATGATCGGATTATTGGAACAGGTAGCTCCCATACGAAAAGAAGAAGAAAAGTGAACAAAACTTGAATCGTTGTATGGAAAACTTTTTTGTTTTGTATGATAGAGTACTGAAATTTTAAACAAAGTAGTTTTACATAGTCCGACTAAATGCCTGAAAGTTTCATTGAGAACGGGCAACTGGAACTGGTACCTGCCATACAAAATGAAGAAGAGGAAGAGAAGCAAGATTCACGTCGTTGTATGGGAAACTTTTTTGTTTCTTAACCAATTGACTTGTAACTTCACACTTATGTTCTTGAGGAGGAATTTAAACTATTTTGACAAAAATGGGCATGGTTTCGCCCACTTTTAGCGCAAATCAATAATTTGCATATCTCCGGTACCCAATGAGCAAAAACAATGAAAATTGGTATATAGGCTAATAAGATGAATAGAAAATATATTCTGTCAAAAAAATGGGCGTGGCATAAGAAATGGCGTGAAGAGTATCTAAGATTCAGCCTTGCTGAAGTTAGCGTCCTTACTGGTTTTTTATCTCAAGTTGTCCTTGTGGACCAACCTCCCGTGGTTCCCAAGTCTGCTTGTGTCTTTTCTTCTTTGCATAAGGGGGTTAACTCGTCGCGTAATCTTTTATTGGTCTTTATTATAACTCGTTCGCCTACTTCAAATGTTTTATTGTCTGTGGACGGGTTATTTTGTATTAATTGGGCTTGTTGGGCTTTTGCTAGCAGCGTTCTTGGAGACTCGGAACTCATTACTTCTATTATTCTTCTATCGCATTATTAAAGTATTTGTCAGTGTTTTGCAATATTTTTACTTTTCAATGCTTCTACTGCGAGCGACTTCTTAAAATGAACAGTTGTTTCTGTTTCTGAAAAAAACAGAAGTCGCAGTCGAAGCAAAAGTAGAAAACGATCGCCGACGAAAAGCGAATCAGCTTGTTCTGCTACTGAAAAAAACAGCAGCAGCAGACGACGTTTAAAAATTTTTGATTTTGCTTTGCTGCTGCCATGATACAATTATAATATTAAAATTAAAATTTTTAAACGGCGCACAGAGGAGTATTTGGCCTCAAAAGCTGCTCAAAATTATTTTGTTATTCTAAACAGTTCTATGTGCAACAAAAGACAGTTTAAATTATTTATTTTGTATTTAAGACCATCATAAAACACATAAAATTAAAAGAAAAAATATCATTACTCTGAATTTAATTCATTTTCACTTGAAGCATTTCCACCTTCAAAATTAGATCTTATTATGTCGTCATTGCACGTTTCCGAAAGTAATAGTTTTAACGCCTCCCTGGAGAATGGTCTATTTTTTTTTATATTCTTTTTCTTAAGCAACTCAGAAAACTGACTTGTTAGTTAAATTAAATTACCAAAAAAAAAAAGGAGCAAATATGCGCAAAATTTTTTTAATGAAAATTAATCTTGAATATTTATATTTTATGATAAAATTAACATCAAAGCTTAATTCGGCTTAAGTCATAAAGAAAAACACTATTGAATTTTAAATTTAAACAAAAAAATATCACATTTATAGTCTCAAACGTTTGCCATTATAAATGGTACTTTATAATGTTAAACACTTTCAACAAACATTCTGTTTTATTTTACATACCTTCCTTTTCAAAATCCATTCTTGGGTTTTGTAACATTTCGCTTTGTAACCACTCAAAAATTGAATCAAAATGTTGTGTTTTTATTATCATGTTGAGAACAATGATAAGTAGAAATGAGTTTTCTGAGTTTCAACAGCTATTTCGATGGGAAAAAATGATCAGAAGTGAAAAATTGTATCTTAGCCAATATTGGTAGGCCGCAGGGTATTGCGTTCTCTACATTAGAGTTGACAGACAACTTTATATCATTGAGAAGATTAGCCATAAAAGGGAAATTTTGGTGTCACAGAAAATCTCTAACAGGGAAACTTTTTGACTAGCAATATCTCTGACTATACCCTCACAAATTTGTTTAAATTTAGCCTTATTTTAAGTTCTTATAAAAAATTAGGAATGATGAAATTAACTTTATGTTTTCCTCATTAATCTGCATTTAAACAATTCGTTATTTTACATGTTTTCATTAATAAATTTGCATTTTAAAAAAAGCTTTCTCAAATCAACCAATTTTTTTGAGCAGCAAAATCAATCAGTTTCATGCCTTGCCAATCTGCTTGCATTGAGTTTCGAAAATTGAAAATTATATTCGAATTGAAATAAACAAACTGTTGAAATAATCTAAAAATTATAATTAATATGCTGTTGCATTTGAAATGTTTAAGCAAACTCGTAAAAATACAAACTAGTCAGTTAGCAATGCTGAAGTGTGAAACAATCTACATAATTTTATTTACTAGCTTGCACATATAATTAATTAGTACTTTTCACTTTTGGAGTATTTTGAATTTGTACCGTATTTGATTACCTTTGCCAATCACAGCAAAGGAAAGATTAGGACTGTCAAAACAATTGTAAAATTTGGAGAGCTGCAATATAATTGTGTTTAAATTTACAATTAATACTTTTATAACATTCTAATTTTCTTTACTATTAAATGAAATACACAATTGTTTCAATTTGATGAGAAAAACATTGAAATAATCATAAATAAACTACCACATTCTTATTTTTGAATGCATGCAACTCTGCCGCGGTATGCCGAATATTCGAAATACAGTATCAGAGATTTTCTGTGACACCAAAAAGAGAAATTGAAAAATTCGCCTTCAAAAAACCGAGATTTCGAAGAAGTTTTGTGTGACACCCCCGTTTGTGTTTATTTTGTCAGGGCTGGTTTTTATGCCGCTTCTGGATACCACAGAGCCTAAATACTCGTCTTTAAAAAAGTGAGATTTCTCTTGTGAGACTCTCATGTTTGCTTCATACAAGCTTTTTAAAACCCACGTTATGTTTTCTATATGTTTTTCTTCATGAAATGATGATTCAGAAAATGATTACGTCATCGACGTAGACGTAGCACGACCTGCCTATCTGTTTCCTTAAGAGGTCGTCGATGGCCCTTTGAAAAATACTAGGTGCATTTTTCAGACCGAAAGGGAGACTGAAAAACTAAAATTTGCCGCTCCTTACCGAGAATGCTGTTTTCCCCTATCTTTTTCCCTTAATAAGATTTGATGGAATCCCTATTTTAGGTCGGGAGTAGTGAAATACTTGGCTTTGCCAAGGTTTGACAGAATAACAGTTATGGTAGGGATCGTGTAAGATTTGTCATCTATGGGTTTTGTGTTCAATTTTCGAAAGTCTATTGCGAGTCGTTTTCTTATCTTGCCTAGTTCATCTTTGCCTTTTTTTGTCTACAACCCAGATCGGGTTATTGTTGGGCGATCTAATAATATCGTCTTTGAGCACATCGCTTATTTCATTGTCTACGAAATCCACCACGCCCATTGGGTAAGGATACGACTTAGCATACACAGGGTCGTAATTTTCGGTAAGAATAGTGGCGACAATCTTCATATTATATGAAAATGCTTCGTTAGGGTCTGCGAATACACCTATCCATTTTTTCATCATTGATTGAAATTTTTTAGTGATAGTTGGGAGAACCTTTATGTTCTCGATCTTTGTGAATTTTAAATTTTCACATTTGAAGAATTGGATATCTTCGATACCTGCATCTGTTTTTATTTAAGTTTAAGTATAAAAAAATGTGGTTTTAGTGTCGAACAATTTTATGACACATTTCTGCTTAACACTATTTAAATCGTAAATCGACTTTACTACGAAAGGTTTTCTACTGGTTTTATGCTGATTAATTTGACAAGAGGCTTAATATAGGTTTGTGAAGCCCCTGTGTCGATCAGTGATTTAATTTGCTTGGAGAGTTGTTTGGGGAGAGTAAGTTTCTTCTCTACATCATCATAATATTGTAGGAGAGTTATACTACCCTGACGAAGGGTTGACAGCTCTTGTTTTATTAGGTTAATTGTACGTTAGTTCGAATAAGTAAAATCGAGTCTTCTTGAAGTTAAGGATACTGCATTGTCTCGGGCAACCGAAGGATGCTAGCATCTCTTTCCCGCCCATAGGACCTTGCAGTATCTAGCAAAGGTGATGGAACCAAGTCTCTCAGACCTAGTCTGAAAGGCTGCCCAAAGTTGTGGTCAAAGGTAATTGGCAGTGAGTAGAAACTGCACCACCCAATGATGGGAAGAAAGAAGAAGGGAGCAACTAGGGCTGGGATGTCAACCTAAACGTCGGTGGGAAATGTTACCGCTAATATCGGTGGGCATGGAGAGAAGCAATCCTCTCTGCATGTCGCCAGTGGTCACAATGGTGGAGCATGCGTGAGTCTGCTCCGTCGCCAGGAGGGTAAAAAACTGGAGCCAACTGCCACGAAGTCGTAGTTTGTGTTCACACGCTTATCGATGCCGGTTGCCGAGTTAGCGCTTGCGCTAGCTTAACTTGCTCTAGGTTAATGAAGAGGAAGTGACCTTTGTCCAGGGAAAATCCAAATAGATGAGAGCAGCCGATGATCTCAAACGCAAACAGCGCTCTGGGCATAAGACCTCTCTTAAATTCGTAAAGGGACTGGAGGGTCGCAACCCGGATTCGCTGAGCGACAGAGAAGAGAAGCTGCGCAAAAAGACCAAGTACAACATGCGACGGTACCTGAGACTTGCTGCTTCGCCTGGCGTATGAAGTACGAGTGCTCAGTGCCGAGATGGGCCTGCTACAGCCACACCCCCCGAGAAGAAGGGTACAGCTAGCAAGAAAACCATATCGGTCAACAAGAGGCTGAGGTCTGATGACTCGGCGAAGGCTTCGGAAAGCAACCGAAAACGTCCAACTCCTGAGCACGCAAGGTCGGCTGAAGATGGGAATGGGTTGCCTTTGGGCAATCATTCCTGTAAGCGCCGGACGCGAAGATGATAGGTCAACCAGAGAGACTTAGGGTGGTGCAGAGTAATGTGCATCATTCAAGGGTCCCTTCAATCGACATAGTACGGTGGATGGACAAGGAAGGGGCAGACGAGCCCTAAGTCGTGGGTGAAAGGGTTTGCGGCTTGGGTGCCCGCGGATACCATTTCCTTGTTCCTACAACTGTAGGTAAGTCCAGAACCTGTATCGTGGTAAGAACCAGACTTTGTGTTCTTTTCTTTTCCAGTTACAGCAACAGTGACCTGAAGGTAGCGTTATGCGAGCGAAGGAACGGTCCAAACTATACCTGGCCTCAGCATATCTGACTTAATCTTAGGGTGTGATGCCAATGCTCACCACACTATGTGGGGGAGCAAAGATATCAACGTGAAAGTGGAGTCGCTGTTTGAATTTATATCACTCACAAATCTTAATGTGTGTAACCGGGGTGACCACCCCACTTTCCGCAATAATATCCGTGCTGAGGTTATTGACATAACCCTAGCGACCAACAGTGACTCCCTCTCTGTTGTAGACTGACATGTATCCATGAAATGTTTCTTTTCGGACCATTACAGAACAGTTTCCGAAGTGGGATAGTCCAGAGAGGCTAAACGGCCCTTCCGGAACCTAACATGAACTAACTGGGTCAAATCCTCTCAATTTGTCAAAGAGTCATTCCCAAACCACTAAGTGGGAAGGCTGTAAAATCCAGACAAACTGCAGAAATTGACCAATACCGTCACAGAAACTCTATGTATTTATCAAATCCTACCCTATCAGCCATCCTCCCAAGTCGAACGGTAACAGGTGGTGAACATTGGAGCTTGGACAGATACGGAAGGAAACGAGAAGACTCTACAATAGAGCAAAAGACAGAAACTGCCAGATAGACTGGAATACCTACCTCCTCAGTATCAAAATCTTCAAGAAAGAATGTAGAAAGACCAAGAGAGATACCTGGGGCGCTTTCTGCGAAGATCTAACCAGCACCACAGAAGTGACAGTGGCGTTCATTTCCAAAGCAACAAAGATAAACCAATGCTCGCCAAAAGATTATAGGCCCATCAGTCTTTCATAGTTTTTACTAAAAACACTGACGCGACTCCTGGACCTGCGTCTTAGAAGTAAGCTAACGCCTCACACTTTCAGTAGATCTCAACACACCCTCAATCTTAAGGGTAGATCAGTAGTGACTGCTTTGCACGAGGTAGTTAGCACAACTGAAAACATACTACAGAGAAAGGAATGCCTTCAACAATGTCAGGATCGAGTCTATAACGACTGCACTTTTCAATATAAGCTCGCACCCAATAATCACTTGATGGATAGGCAATATGCTTCGCCCTAGAGTGATAAACGCCCAACTCTGCACCTCAACAATTAGGAGAAGGGTGACCAAGGGAGCCCTGCCAAGGGATATCATATCTACCTTGCTGTGGAACCTTATCCTTAACGATTTTCTCCTTCAACTGGAATATAAGGGATATAGAGTGACGGCCTATGCGGACGACCTGGTTCCCATGGTAACAGGCAGATTCCTACGATCAGTGAGCTCCGAAACGGCGCATTGAGGCTAACTCTGCGATGGGCAGAGCAGAACGGTCTAGGGGCAAACAACAAAAGACGGAGCAGCTTCTGTTCACCCGAAGATATAAGATCCCAAGCTTAAAACTCCCGACACTGAGAGGAACACAGATTGTGCTATCAAAGGAGGTCAACTATCTTGGGGTTAGCCTCGACTCTAAACTCTCCTGGAGGAGAAACTCTGAAGAGAGGATGAGAAAGGCACTACAGACCTTCTTTGCATGCAAAAACACATTTGGTAAAGGATGGGGTCTGCAACCGTATATCATTCATTAGTTTTACACAGCAGTCGTCAGAGATATACTTACCTACGGAGCGCTGGTATGGTGGGAGGCGGGTCACACCAAATCCTATCTAAATAATATCCGCAAAGTACAAAGACTCGCTTGCTTGGGTGTTACAGGATGTTGAATCTGGAACCATTCTATGCTCGGTAGAAACTATTGTGGCTGATAAGCGACTACTGTGTTTCAGATCTCAAATGGGACGAAGAATTCACCGTTGAATTTCCCAACAGATCAGATTGGCAACTAGAAACTCCCTTGAGGCAGAACGAGTTGTCAATCTATACAGATGGATCGAAGACGGAAGAAGGAACCGGATCGGGGGTCTATTCCGGTGACCTTTCGGTTCAACTCACCTATCGGCTTCCTGAATATTACAGTGTGTACATTGCGGAGATCTACGCCGTTTGGCAGCCGACTAAATTGATACACACCTTGGGTGGGAACCCAAGGAACGTATCAATCTACGTCGATAGCCAAGCAGCGGTAAAAGCTCTCTCATCGAACACCGTAAAGAGCAACCGGGACTCATGGGTGTGCCTGGTAACGAGGCGACTGATGAATGCGTTTGATCCTGTTCAGTGCCATCAACAAGTCTCGTGGTGACCGACATTAAAAAGCCACTCCGGTATGTCTTAGCGGAACTCAAGGGTACAATGAGGACTGCGGCCACCGAACACTGAATAGCAGTACTGGGCTGCAAGGTGTCCAAAGCATTATGGCGATGGTATAACCCGAAGCGCACTTCCGAGCTCCTACACTTTACAAAGAACAGGATAAGGATGCTGATAGGAGTGTTAACGGGACACTGCTACATTGGTCGTATGGCCTAATGGAACGGTGAATCCCACCAAGACTACTGTCGTTGCTGCAAAAATGAAGTAGAGATTGAGAGTGTCCAACATCTGCCCTGCGCTTCTTGGGAGGAGAACCCAACTTCTGGGAAAACTCTTCTTCGACCAACTGCGCAGTCTAGCGAACGCGTGCCTGAAGGACCTGGCACTCTTTCTGGACTCTACTGGGTGGTTCCCCGGGCTACCAGTAGAACCCAGTAGAACCCGGAGAATATCAACCCTACCCACTCCTAGCTATTCCTTCTGCCATCATGTGGCATCTCAATGGACTTAATGGTCACTGGCTGCTCTCGAATTCGTCGAGACGCCTGTTCTTTCTATCCTATCCTAACCAATATATACTTTAAATGCCACATATAAGAAAATGCGGGAGCAAAGTTGTACACCCATTTATTAAAACATTATGGACTGGAGTCAGTTGTTATCAAGAGTAAAAGGACATAAGGAAGAATTTGATAAAGCTTATATGTAAGTGTTTAAACAAAAACATACCTATTTGAAAAGAGACGGTAGCAAAGCATGCCATTACTCTTGTAGAAAGGTATGACTTGAAAAAAAATCTTGCGACAGATAAAGCGATGAACTTGAAGAAGCTTCGACACAGAAGCAGCTTACTGATACACTTAGAAGGCAAAGAGATCACATAGCCAAGGAATCAGCCAAACATAAGCTTAATATATTCCTTTCTCCAACTTTGGATAAGCCAGCTGAGTTTGATATTTCTGCTCGTTATACCTTGAGAAAAGCTGGAACTAGAGAACGACGAGGAGAGTAGCTCCAATGAAAACGTAAGTTCAGGTGAAGGAGCAGATAAGGAATTAGTGAGCAATAGCATAGGATCTGATTTGAGTCTAAATTCAGTAGAACAGAAATTACAAAGCCAAAAACAGCTTTATCTCAAGAACTGAGACGAACATTAAGCAAATAATTGCAAAATTAGGAAATTCGGTAAGAGCAGATTCGGTTGTGTTGGTTACGGTCAAGGTCATGAACATCCGCCAAACTCGAAAATGGCCAATGCCTATGCAGAAGATGTCAAGGGCCTCACAAAACAATGTACGCTGATGACATAAAACTATGTCTAACTCTGAGTTCTACAACCCAGCAGAGTTTACTTCAGTCTGATTTTGACTCCTTCGCACAATGGTGCTCTGTAAATAATCTACTTTTAAACTTCAATAAGAGCAAGATTATGTCATTTTATAGGAATAAAATGATAAGTTGCATATACACGATTGATAATTCTATTCTTGAGCGTGTATCTAAATTCAATGACCTTAGTGTTTTGACGGATCCAAAACTTAACTTTGATTCTCACATTTCCCTTTCGGTAAACAAATCCAAAGGTGTACTTGGTTTTACTAAACGATGGTCCAAGGAATTCGTTGACCCCTATACCACGAAACTGCTTTTCACTTCGCTTATGCGGCTCATTCTGGAATATGCGCCGTATATTTGGGATCCTCAGTTTGAAAAGTATGAGACCCAAGTAGAATCCGTTCAGAAGCACATCCTCCTTTTTGCTCTTCGTCAGTTACACTGGGACACTATTATACATTTACCTCCCTATCGTAGTCGACTGAAACTAATCAACCTACCAACTCTATCAAGTCGTAGAACTATGCTCGGGGTCTTATTTTTACACAACCTAATTAATGGTATCATAATCTCCCATACCATACCATAAGGTTAATGTTCCTACCCGATACACGAGAAACTTTAGACCTTTAGTACTTGTAGAGCTACATATCTTGAGCATGATTCCTTCCGAGTTTTGTGTGTAAACTATAATATTTACTGCAATTTAATCGACAATTCCAGATCTTCCAATCTCATAAAGTGTAGCTTACTTACACACCTGAATAATTTGTAATTTTAGGTATTTTTTTAGTGTGAAAATATTTGTTTTTAACTTAGCGCATGCATATTTATTTTGTGTAGAGTTAAGTAATAAAGCGACTGTTGAATATTTGTCTGTAGTCGCGGAACAGGCTGACCTGGCGTCGCAATGACCACTTGAGTGTAGTGAGCTACTACAACGTCTTACGCCTGTAGTTAGTTAAGAAAAACTAGTAAGGACCCAATCTTCAGCAAGGCTGAAGCTTATATACTTTTCACGCACTTTCTTGTGCCACGCCCATTTTTTTGACTGAATATATTTTCTCTTCATCATATTAGCCTATATACCAATTTTCATTGTTTTTGCTCATTGGGTACCGGAGATATGCAAATTATTGATTTGCGCTAAAAGTGGGCGTAACCATGCCCATTCTTGTCAAAATAGTTTTAATGCCTCCCCAAGAACAATCAACTCAATTGGTTAAGAAACAAAAAAGTTTTCCATACAACGATGCGAATATTGCTTCTCTTCCTCTTCTTCATTTTGTATGGCAGGTACCAGTTCCAGTTGCCCGATCTCAATGAAACTTTCAGGCATTTAGTCGGACTATGTAAAACTACTATGTTTAAAATTTCAGGACTCTATCATACAAAACAAAGTTTTCCATACAACGATTCAAGTTTTGTTCACTTTTCTTCTTCTTTTCGTATGGGAGCTACCTGTTCCAATAATCCGATCATGCTGGTTCCGACGAATGATTCATCGTAATAAATTCTAAGACTCTGTGCAAAGTTTCTGCTCGTTAACTTCCAAACTGAGGGACTAGTTTGCATACATACAGACAGACAGACGGACGGATGGACTAAATCGACTTCTCTTTCGATACTGATCAAGAATGTATATACTTTGTATAGTCGGAGATGTCTCCTTTAAGGTGTTACATACATTGTCGACGTGCACAAAACTAATATACTCTTGTACCATAAAGTACAGGGTATAATAAGTGAAAAAATGTGTAATTTACGAAAAATTTTAGTTTGATGGTCTTTGAGGAACAACCATGACAAAGAGGGATATTTTGTGGTACGTAGCTTTAAGGAGTTTACTAAGTTGGCATACAAAATTTCGTACGTCTTGTAGTTTAGGAAATGTAGCAATTTTAAGAAAACTACTTTGTAAGGGGAAATAAGGGAAAGGAAAAATTGGGGGACACTATTTTGTAAGGCTGTGTATACTGCATCTACCAATTTATTTTAGGTTTCTATCTCACCCAGTGTGGTGTTGAAAAAAGTAGGCAGTGTTGGTTGGGCGGGAAGGAGCGGTATAACCGAAGTATAAACCGAATAAGTTTAATCTGCTGCTAGACATCACGAGTTTACCCTCTAAATTTCAATGTAACCCACCTTTCATGAAAAGCTTATAAGGCCAATAAAAAAATTTGGTTTGAATAGTATATTTCTACATTTTATTATTTATGCTATCGCTTACTATCTTGTTAAATTGCTTAAAAGAAAATGTGTACAACTACGAGCGAGCGAACGTCTTCAACAAATACTAAATCGCTTAATAATCATTGTTGCTTGTAACAAAATTTATACGTACTTAATTGATAAATAAGTATGTTTGAATTTAATACAGAAATAAAAAAAAAACGTCTTTTCAATTACAATGACATTCAGTTACAAGTGTGTTGAAATGTAGTTAGTAACGATTATCTGTGTATGGAAATAAAAATATATGTATGTATGTATATATATATACATATGAACTATACCTAATCCGTAGGTAAAAAAGGAGGAGAAAGCAAAGGAGGATAAGCATAATTTAAACTTCAATAAGAGCAAGATTATGTCATTTTATAGGAATAAAATGATAAGTTGCACATACACGATTGATAATTCTATTCTTGAGCGTGTATCTAAATTCAATGACCTTAGTGTTTTGACGGATCCAAAACTTAACTTTGATTCTCACATTTCCCTTTCGGTAAACAAGTCCAAAGGTGTACTTGGTTTTACTAAACGATGGTCCAAGGAATTCGTTGACCCCTATACCACGAAACTGCTTTTCACTTCGCTTATGCGGCCCATTCTGGAATATGCGCCGTATATTTGGGATCCTCAGTTTGAAAAGTATGAGACCCAAGTAGAATCCGTTCAGAAGCACATCCTCCTTTTTGCTCTTCGTCAGTTACACTGGGACACTATTATACATTTACCTCCCTATCGTAGTCGACTGAAACTAATCAACCTACCAACTCTATCAAGTCGTAGAACTATGCTCGGGGTCTTATTTTTACACAACCTAATTAATGGTATCATAATCTCCCATACCATACCAT
Organism: Phortica okadai; assembly: GCA_034638295.1. Classification (NCBI taxonomy): domain Eukaryota; kingdom Metazoa; phylum Arthropoda; class Insecta; order Diptera; family Drosophilidae; genus Phortica; species Phortica okadai. Next base: position 14,829,623 of record CM067848.1, on the reverse strand, counting down.
AAGGTTAATGTTCCTACCCGATACACGAGAAACTTTAGACCTTTAGTACTTGTAGAGCTACATATCTTGAGCATGATTCCTTCCGAGTTTTGTGTGTAAACTATAATATTTACTGCAATTTAATCGACAATTCCAGATCTTCCAATCTCATAAAGTGTAGCTTACTTACACACCTGAATAATTTGTAATTTTAGGTATTTTTTTAGTGTGAAAATATTTGTTTTTAACTTAGCGCATGCATATTTATTTTGTGTAGAGTTAAGTAATAAAGCGACTGTTGAATATTTGTCTGTAGTCGCGGAACAGGCTGACCTGGCGTCGCAATGACCACTTGAGTGTAGTGAGCTACTACAACGTCTTAAGCCTGTAGTTAGTTAAGAAAAACTAGTAAGGACGCTATCTTCAGCAAGGCTGAAGCTTATATACTTTTCACGCACTTTCTTGTGCCACGCCCATTTTTTTGACTGAATATATTTTCTCTTCATCATATTAGCCTATATACCAATTTTCATTGTTTTTGCTCATTGGGTACCGGAGATATGCAAATTATTGATTTGCGCTAAAAGTGGGCGTAACCATGCCCATTCTTGTCAAAATAGTTTTAATGCCTCCCCAAGAACAATCAACTCAATTGATTAAGAAACAAAAAAGTTTTCCATACAACGATGCGAATATTGCTTCTCTTCCTCTTCTTCATTTTGTATGGCAGGTACCAGTTCCAGTTGCCCGATCTCAATGAAACTTTCAGGCATTTAGTCGGACTATGTAAAACTACTATGTTTAAAATTTCAGGACTCTATCATACAAAACAAAGTTTTCCATACAACGATTCAAGTTTTGTTCACTTTTCTTCTTCTTCTTTTCGTATGGGAGCTACCTGTTCCAATAATCCGATCATGCTGGTTTCGACGAATGATTCATCGTAATAAATTCTAAGACTCTGTGCAAAGTTTCTGCTCGTTAACTTCCAAACTGAGGGACTAGTTTGCATACATACAGACAGACAGACGGACGGATGGACTAAATCGACTTCTCTTTCGATATTGATCAAGAATGTATATACTTTGTATAGTCGGAGATGTCTCCTTTAAGGTGTTACATACATTGTCGACGTGCACAAAACTAATATACTCTTGTACCATAAAGTACAGGGTATAATAAGTGAAAAAATGTGTAATTTACGAAAAATTTTAGTTTGATGGTCTTTGAGGAGCAACCATGACAAAGAGGGATATTTTGTGGTACGTAGCTTTAAGGAGTTTACTAAGTTGGCATACAAAATTTCGTACGTCTTGTAGTTTAGGAAATGTAGCAATTTTAAGAAAACTACTTTGTAAGGGGAAATAAGGGAAAGGAAAAATTGGGGGACACTATTTTGTAAGGCTGTGTATACTGCATCTACCAATTTATTTTAGGTTTCTATCTCACCTAGTGTGGTGTTGAAAAAAGTAGGCGGTGTTGGTTGGGCGGGAAGGAGCGGTATAACCGAAGTATAAACCGAATAAGTTTAATCTGCTGCTAGACATCACGAGTTTACCCTCTAAATTTCAATGTAACCCACCTTTCCTGAAAAGCTTATAAGGCCAATAAAAAAATTTGGTTTGAATAGTATATTTCTACATTTTATTATTTATGCTATCGCTTACTATCTTGTTAAATTGCTTAAAAGAAAATGTGTACAACTACGAGCGAGCGAACGTCTTCAACAAATACTAAATCGCTTAATAATCATTGTTGCTTGTAACAAAATTTATACGTACTTAATTGATAAATAAGTATGTTTGAATTTAATACAGAAATAAAAAAAAAACGTCTTTTCAATTACAATGACATTCAGTTACAAGTGTGTTGAAATGTAGTTAGTAACGATTATCTGTGTATGGAAATAAAAATATATGTATGTATGTATGTATATATATATACATATGAACTATACCTAATCCGTAGGTAAAAAAGGAGGAGAAAGCAAAGGAGGATAAGCATAATTTAAACTTCAATAAGAGCAAGATTATGTCATTTTATAGGAATAAAATGATAAGTTGCACATACACGATTGATAATTCTATTCTTGAGCGTGTATCTAAATTCAATGACCTTAGTGTTTTGACGGATCCAAAACTTAACTTTGATTCTCACATTTCCCTTTCGGTAAACAAGTCCAAAGGTGTACTTGGTTTTACTAAACGATGGTCCAAGGAATTCGTTGACCCCTATACCACGAAACTGCTTTTCACTTCGCTTATGCGGCCCATTCTGGAATATGCGCCGTATATTTGGGATCCTCAGTTTGAAAAGTATGAGACCCAAGTAGAATCCGTTCAGAAGCACATCCTCCTTTTTGCTCTTCGTCAGTTACACTGGGACACTATTATACATTTACCTCCCTATCGTAGTCGACTGAAACTAATCAACCTACCAACTCTATCAAGTCGTAGAACTATGCTCGGGGTCTTATTTTTACACAACCTAATTAATGGTATCATAATCTCCCATACCATACCATAAGGTTAATGTTCCTACCCGATACACGAGAAACTTTAGACCTTTAGTACTTGTAGAGCTACATATCTTGAGCATGATTCCTTCCGAGTTTTGTGTGTAAACTATAATATTTACTGCAATTTAATCGACAATTGCAGATCTTCCAATCTCATAAAGTGTAGCTTACTTACACACCTGAATAATTTGTAATTTTAGGTATTTTTTTAGTGTGAAAATATTTGTTTTTAACTTAGCGCATGCATATTTATTTTGTGTAGAGTTAAGTAATAAAGCGACTGTTGAATATTTGTCTGTAGTCGCGGAACAGGCTGACCTGGCGTCGCAATGACCACTTGAGTGTAGTGAGCTACTACAACGTCTTAAGCCTGTAGTTAGTTAAGAAAAACTAGTAAGGACGCTATCTTCAGCAAGGCTGAAGCTTATATACTTTTCACGCACTTTCTTGTGCCACACCCATTTTTTTGACTGAATATATTTTCTCTTCATCATATTAGCCTATATACCAATTTTCATTGTTTTTGCTCATTGGGTACCGGAGATATGCAAATTATTGATTTGCGCTAAAAGTGGGCGTAACCATGCCCATTCTTGTCAAAATAGTTTTAATGCCTCCCCAAGAACAATCAACTCAATTGATTAAGAAACAAAAAAGTTTTCCATACAACGATGCGAATATTGCTTCTCTTCCTCTTCTTCATTTTGTATGGCAGGTACCAGTTCCAGTTGCCCGATCTCAATGAAACTTTCAGGCATTTAGTCGGACTATGTAAAACTACTATGTTTAAAATTTCAGGACTCTATCATACAAAACAAAGTTTTCCATACAACGATTCAAGTTTTGTTCACTTTTCTTCTTCTTCTTTTCGTATGGGAGCTACCTGTTCCAATAATCCGATCATGCTGGTTTCGACGAATGATTCATCGTAATAAATTCTAAGACTCTGTGCAAAGTTTCTGCTCGTTAACTTCCAAACTGAGGGACTAGTTTGCATACATACAGACAGACAGACGGACGGATGGACTAAATCGACTTCTCTTTCGATATTGATCAAGAATGTATATACTTTGTATAGTCGGAGATGTCTCCTTTAAGGTGTTACATACATTGTCGACGTGCACAAAACTAATATACTCTTGTACCATAAAGTACAGGGTATAATAAGTGAAAAAATGTGTAATTTACGAAAAATTTTAGTTTGATGGTCTTTGAGGAGCAACCATGACAAAGAGGGATATTTTGTGGTACGTAGCTTTAAGGAGTTTACTAAGTTGGCATACAAAATTTCGTACGTCTTGTAGTTTAGGAAATGTAGCAATTTTAAGAAAACTACTTTGTAAGGGGAAATAAGGGAAAGGAAAAATTGGGGGACACTATTTTGTAAGGCTGTGTATACTGCATCTACCAATTTATTTTAGGTTTCTATCTCACCTAGTGTGGTGTTGAAAAAAGTAGGCGGTGTTGGTTGGGCGGGAAGGAGCGGTATAACCGAAGTATAAACCGAATAAGTTTAATCTGCTGCTAGACATCACGAGTTTACCCTCTAAATTTCAATGTAACCCACCTTTCCTGAAAAGCTTATAAGGCCAATAAAAAAATTTGGTTTGAATAGTATATTTCTACATTTTATTATTTATGCTATCGCTTACTATCTTGTTAAATTGCTTAAAAGAAAATGTGTACAACTACGAGCGAGCGAACGTCTTCAACAAATACTAAATCGCTTAATAATCATTGTTGCTTGTAACAAAATTTATACGTACTTAATTGATAAATAAGTATGTTTGAATTTAATACAGAAATAAAAAAAAAACGTCTTTTCAATTACAATGACATTCAGTTACAAGTGTGTTGAAATGTAGTTAGTAACGATTATCTGTGTATGGAAATAAAAATATATGTATGTATGTATATATATATACATATGAACTATACCTAATCCGTAGGTAAAAAAGGAGGAGAAAGCATAATTACATCAAATAATATACTCGCCAATGGACTTAAACGTCTAAAACATGTTTCATAATTCCAACCTAAATGTTGATTGACTGTTTTGCGTTTGGAAGAACAAGAAGCTCACCACTATAGGTGTACTCTAAGGGATTCTGAAAACCGAATACATTCAAAAACAGACAACTAAACAGACGGTGATGGGAACATGGATTATAGGGATATTCTTCAAAATGGGTGAGTAGGATGTTACAAGTAGCGTATTCCGTTCGTTTTGCTGGTTTGGCATAGGATTCTTAGGGTTTGGGTGTCGCTATCATGCCAACTTGGAACGTTTCTTTGCGATAGCATCTTCTACGGCACGCAATTGTTTAAGCAACTCCTCACGACGTGACTTCTTGTTGTCCTTGTCAGAATTTGTTGAGTGTGTGGGTGAAGCAAGTGCCGACACGCCAACTGTGTTTGGTTTCTTGATTTCAATTGAGATGGGCGACCGCTTCTTGACTGGTTGCTCTGCTGTAAAGTATTCACGTTTCAATTAAAAAAAAGATTCCTTTTAACACCAACTCTTACGTACGCTTTTTGATAGGCTTTCGTTCGTTTAGCGCCTTGTCAGAGGCCCGTGGACGTTTTTGCTGAGGTGTGCGTTCCTTTGATCCGGATGAACTTTCCGAACTGGACGAAGCGGAATCCGAATCTGAATAAGATGAGCCAGAAGAATCTAATAATATTTAAAATTGGAAGTTAATACAAAAGTTCTCTTTTATATAATTGCTCTGCTTACCAGAATCCGAGGAGCTTGAACTGTGCCGACGTCTGGTTTTGTCGAGTTTCTTACTTGGAGGCGTGGTTTTTTTACGTTTCGAAGGCGGACTAAACCCGGTCTTTTTCTCTGTGGCTCCACGCTTGTATGTAGAAGGTGAAACAGAATCTTTATGTGCGTATTCGTGAAAGAGATTTATTAGAAACAGATAGCAGACTCCGCTTTAGAATAAATTTAACTTACTTGGTGAACGACGCGTGCGACGCGTAACAGGACTTGGCGATCGACCAGAACGACCGACATGACGACGTGATGATGGTGGAGCTTTATGCGAGCCATATCGCCGCTTGTGCTCGGCCACGCTCGATGATCGTGACGATTCGGAACTCGAGTCCGATTGGGATGAGTTGGAGCTGGAATACGATGTATTACTGCTGTAACTGCGACGATCACGTCGGCGCCGATCATCCCGCTCATATGAGCCACTGCGGCCACCCGGTGACTTTGCGCGCATCCATGGGTCGCTCCACTCATCGCCACGACCGACAGCCTCTACGCGTTGTACGATTACTTCCCGAGTAGGCCGCAAGCGCCGGTCATCTTCGTACTGTGGCATGCGATGTGGCGGCAATTCCCGATAACGTGTCATACGACCGTAAGCATCAACATCGTCGTACGGAGGCATATATTGACCCCGCGTGTAACGCTCCGGTGGACTGTAAACCGCAAACTACAAAAAAATACGTAAAATAATTCGTTAAATTACTACACTCAACATGAACAAAAAAGTAGTCGTAGTAAAACTAACATTTGTTGGAGAGCTAGGGCGTTCCTTCATATAGTAAGGATCTTTTTCCATCTCATCGGGTGACAATGTGAGGTTCATTTTCTTATCTTCGAAATCCATGTCTTGCTCTTTACGCTTGTTCGCTTTGCGCATCATTTCCTTGGCAGTGCGCAGACCACGTTCCCATGCGTTTTCGACTACAACAGGCACTTCTGGCAGTAGACCGCGGCCCTCATGGTGACCTGGATAGATTGAAGATGGATGATGCATAGCCGGACGGTGGTGCAGCGGAGGACGTTCTGTACGATAATCATGATAATCGACAGCATGATTAGCATAACCGCTGGGTGCAGGTCTTGGTGCTGCACCTGATTGTGGCATTGGCACTGAACGTACCATGCTCTCGAACATCGTATAGTTGCCTTTATCAGTGACGCCCGGATGAAGAAACCGACAACTCATGCCCCACGTACACTGACCACGTGTGTAAAAGCGACACACTGGCTTTGGCTCAGTTTCCTCTGGTCGCTTTTCATCTTCATCCGAGACTTCACCTTCTTCCAGTTCTTCTTTTTCGACTTTTTCCGCATCCGCTTCTCCTTTCTCTTCAGTTTTGCTATCATTATTTCCATCATTTCTGTTATCATCGTCCGGCGCTTCACCATCCTCTTTACAAATGTCCTGACATTCACCCTCCTCCGCCTCAAAGTCCAAAGCATCATCATCATGCTCTTTAACCAAATCTTCCAAGACATCCGCTGCTTTAGAGTTTACACCGGTACCACTTTCACTTCTGTTTATCTGCACCGCAAAAAAAATATAATACAAACAAATCAAATAACTCAACATTCATTCAAGTACAGCAAATTACCTTCGGCGAATCGTTTTTCTTCAAATCAATTTTATTGCGCAGATCATCTTGGCTATTGTCATCACCGCCATTGTCAATTACACTTTTGGACACTATATGTTTTTGTCCATTGGAAGTGTTTTTGCAATCCCCAACCGTCTCTATATTCGACGGTAACGAGTCATTTATTAGGCCTTCATCTTCGTCATTCTTAGCATCAACATCATCATCAACATCATGAAGCGATTGCTTTGAATTGTCACGCTTCTCGCTCTCCATATCACTAACATCGCTCAAATCCTCATGGTTTATATTGATATCACCAGCACCGGACGCGGGTTGATTGTTAAAAGGACTATTACTACGACTACGGACCGATGACAAAAAAGATTGCCGCGAACTCTGACTCAGCGCCTTACCAGGCGAAGCAGGCTTACTGCGACCGGCATGAGCATTCTCGCCTTCAGCTTCATCGCTGCTTGAACTGCTGCTACTAGAATTGCCACCACTACTGCTGCTACTGCTCGAGTTCTTTTTTTTGCTGTCTGCCTTATTATCAGCATTGGTCACATTATCATCAGCAGCGACAGCGCTTCCATCAGCAGACTTATCGCCATCGTTATTTGACGCTTTGACTACGCCTTCATCATCGCTATCGCTTGAGGATGACGACGAACTGGAGCTGGAGCTTGATTTTGAAGACGAACTACTGCTCGACCTTGAACGGCTGCCACGTAATGCCGACTTTTCAACAGTTTCAGTGTTTACGCCATCTTCGACATTATGTTCCTCCTTGGCGGGACTCGATTCACGCGAATTCCCCGTATCTGAAGAGTTAGACGGCGAGTAAGGCCAAGACTCTTCTGATTCCATAGCTTTTGTCTCAGGCCCGAAATGCTATAGACGCCAAAACACACCTTTGGTGCTGTCTCGTTTTTTTGCTGTCAAGGATGTATAAAATAATTTAAATAATTAACTAAATGTTAATAATGACCATAAGAGTCAATATCACTCTTTGACTGAAACTGATTTGTATTAAGTTCTACTACAAATACAAAGGAATTCTAAACACAGATTAAAGAAGCTCTGTTGAATGCGTAGTCGATAGAAATCGACTCAATCAATCAACCCATAACCCAAAGAGCATAGCCAGAAAGAAATCCATTGCAACTATTAAAATTGTTCAGTTTCGTGCACAATATATTTTGAAACTTTATTATTACAATTTAAAACATTTGCATTGCGCAAGTGGTCGGTGAGTGCAGCTTTTCGGTCATTTTCATTTACATGTCGACTCTCTAATGACAATTTATTTTGCCGTTTGGCCGACAATTGACCAAGCTTAGGCAGTTGAGTCTTTAGTTTTTGTTTTTTCCTATTTCAAGCAATGAATGCAACGCTTCGTTTTTTTTTTTTTTTTTTTGTGAAATGCAATCAGAGTTTGCGAGTTGATTTTATTATTTTTTAAATTTTTTTTTATTTATCTTTTCGCTTAATGTGTTCTTACCTTCATCTTTTGGATTTTTTTAAGTTTTATTAAATTTTAAATTTGCTTTGGGACGAGTTACTCGCGACTGGTGGCGCAAAGCAATTACCAACAGAACAAACTACGAATACAATCATGAATACTTCTTCGACATGTATATTTTTTTTTTCTTTTTTACAATTTCGCGACTTACACACAAACACACACTCGATACTTGCGAATATAGAAGATTTAACAGGTAAAACTATATACTTTTTGCGGACTTAGTTTTTACACAACTGTTGTTTAATAACTTTTTTGCACTGCGTTTAACATTTGGTTACTTTAATGAAAGCACTTTTTTCGTTTATGTCGTAGGGGGAAAACATTGAAATTTCTTTTTTACTTGAAATATAATATCAGTGATTTTAGTAGTTCGATCATAATATAAAATGCAGCGTCGCTAGTTGCCGCTTACCTGGGCCAAATGGAAGTCGAACAAGATGACAATGACGGCCCAAACTCCTTAATTCGTCTATTAGCTTCCACAAGTCTTCTAATTGTCGTTGGAAAAAGTAGTTGTCTTTTACCGTTTGTTGGTAGAGGTATGTACAACGACAGACGAACTCCGATCAGGTCTTTGATGGCGTGTAAGGTAGAGTTGCTTGGCTGAAAATGCTTTCCAAATTTCTCCACTTAGTAGGTTTGATGTGTTGGTGCACTTTACTTGGTTGCCTGTAATATTCGCTGGTTCTTAATTATTCCTGTGCACAACAATTAAGTCAAAGCCAGCGAAAAAAATGCGTTTAATTAATCGTTCCCCAACAGACGATTTTGTTAATGCCGCTAAAATGACAAAGTAAATATGGCTGCTTATCGAGTGCAGTGTTGCCAATCCAGATATTTTTCCGCCGTTTTTACTTATTTTTGTGTCACGATTGCACGAAAAGAATGTCTAACAACGAACTGTGGGAATTTATAGGGGACGTCCATAAATTACGTTTGATAAAATTAAGGGAGGGGGGTTCAGCAAAATCTCACCAAATCTCACTTAGGGGGAGGGGAGTTCATCGAACATCTCATGTGAGTGTTTTAGCTCACTAGTTTACCATTTTTTTTATTTTTTTATCAAATTTTTATCAAAATCTCATGTGAAATTCGGAGGGAGGGGTTAGTTAAAATCTCACTAAGTCTCACCAAGAAGGGGAGAAAGGTCTAAAATTCTAGAAAAAAACCTCACGTAATTTATGGACGTCCCCTAAGAACATTCGCAATAGCGGTCTCCACGCCCAACTCGTTAACGCGTTAACGTCGTAACTGATGAAAATCCAAAAACAAAATACATTGACAAATTTTACCGAGTTTTCATCCACCCCGACTCGTGTTGTTCGGTAACGAGTTAACTCTTTAAAAAACCAAAGGGAATTTTTAGTTACTTTCAATAAAAAAGTGGCTGTACTTTCATATCATTTTATTATTAAAACAGCATATGTTATATGTTAGCTTTTTTTGACATAAGCCAGTACAAAGGAAAATTAACTCCCATATTGTCTCGTTTGCACCGACTACTCGTATGTTACAAGCAATAACACAACACATACAACTAATGCATCAAAATGCAGATTTTGGATCTTTGATTTCGTCTTATCGCCAACCGATGTATGCCAATAATGTCGTCCACAAAGTCATCCAATGCTTCCTCCATTTCTCCATCCCGATCCTTAGCTGTGCACCATTTTAATACAAATAGTTAATTATTTATATATTCATGCATTAATAAACATACAAACCATCCAAAAACTCAGTCTCGAGCATTTTAATTTTATTTGATTTATTTCGCACAATTCAGCTAAATTCCCTTTTTTGTTTGTTTATATAAGAAGAAGAAGAATTAACGAATTTACGCAAACTTGCACATTTCTGTATCCACGCCCGACACTCGTTAAAATCAAAATTGTTAAAATTGCAACGTTAACGATTTGGGCGTGAAGACCGCTAATGTTTTCCGCTTTTTTTTATTATTGACGTCTCTTTTAGTTATTTATCGACAATGAGCAACTTTGCAGTGCTACCATCTCTATCATTTTCTAGTAACATCCGACTGTACTTATATTCGCTACTGTTTCTCGCGGGATTGTTAGTAAAAAATAAAGGTAGAATTATAAATAAAGAGAAAGACAACAGAAACGCTCACAAAAATTAATGCCAAATAATAAAACACTAGTAAGGGCGGTATAGTCGAGTATACTCGACAATATAATTATACGCACACAGTGTGCGATGACACCCTGAATCTACAAAAAAAAAATAAATAAATAAAAAAATTTAAATTTGACGGTATTTGAGGCGTAACCAACAAAACTGAGGTTTCGTTATATATGCGGTGTTCACGCATTTCTCGTTAGTGTATACTTACTTAACATAGGCGATTAAAATGCCAATTTACAATGCGCTTCTCTCATGCACAGTTACGGTCCGTATCTCGGCTTGAGTACGAACGGACATGGTTAAATCAACTCGTCTTGTCATATGTATAAAGAATAAAATACACATTATGAAGTCGATGAAGTCTTCTTTTGGGTTTTACAAACATCGTGATAAAGTTAGAATACTATTCCCTGCATGAATGTAAAAGTCTACTGAAAAGTTAAGTTCACGCATTTCTCATTAACGTATAAACATATGAATATATGAACGCTAACGACTCAAATGCGTGAACACTTTTTTTGACCGTCTCTTTAAAGTTGCTGGTAAAAATTATGAGTTCTCATCTTCTTTTATAAACAAACGAAAAATTTAATTGTGCCAATTGACAGAAATAATTGAAAATATTTGAATATTAAAAATCACTTAACACACATCACATTGAATAAATCAATTTATGTGCATAATTTAGTTTCCATGAGGGAAATATGTTTATTTATGCATGAAGATACTTAGAAAAAATTAACTAATTGTAGTAAAATTGTGGTCAGATGTAGGAATTGAGGGAGAAATTGAGTAAAAATTGGATGAATTTATGGACGACATTACTGACATACAATTGTACCATCGAGTGACGAAGTGGAAGACCCAAAATCTGCATTTTGATGTGAAAGTTGTATGTGTTGAGTGGTTGTTTTAAACCTACGAGTAATGGTTACAAAGGTATAAGTATGGAGTGAAATTGGCAATGTAAAGGTCTATGTCAAGTAAGGTGACACAATATCGTACGTCATTTTAATATCAAATTATTGCGAAAGTAAGCCACTTTTTCATAGAAAATAACTAAAAATTGCCATTTTCATACTTCCATAGGTTAACTAAGAACATGCCTCGGGGTCTATGAATCTCGTTAAAATTTGGCCTGTTCATTTTATTGTTGGCAATTTAACTTTTTATACGTGCGTCAACACCGCAATTGTAGATGTAGTGTGCATTTAGGTGTCTCCTTAGCCGACGTTAAATTTCCGTTTTCAGCCCACTTAAACCTTTGTATGTGTGTTGATAATGTTACTTAAGCAAGTTGCGAAAAACAAATTAAAATGCTTAACAACGTTGGTTAATCCTCGCGCTTTTTATGCTAGTCAGATACGGCCAGTTAAACTGGCTTCTGAATACTTTCAGCATGCAAAGACAAATACCGCTGCGCCTCCGCTCATCACGATGCATGGACTCTTTGGCTCAAAGCAAAATTGGCGCGGCATAAGCAAAGCCCTGGCTGCTAAATCGAATCGCAAAGTATACATAATGAAGGCAATCTATGGTCTGTGTACTATTTATTATATACTATTTAAATTTTGTAGACTTACACCATAGACGCTCGAAATCATGGCGACAGTCCACACACGTCAGTACACACTACCGAAGCTATGACCGCCGATATTGTTGAGTTCTACAACACTAATCAGATAAGCACAGCCTGTGTGATGGGTCACAGTATGGGCGGCAGGACAATGATGCACTTCGCACTGAGTTATGTATGTTAATCGGTGATCAAAGATCAATTATACAAATCAATTTTAATCAACGATACGCTCACTCATATCCTCAGCCACAATTAGTCGACCGACTCATTGTAGTGGACATATCACCCGTCGCTATACCGCGCGATTTCTACGAAATGAATCGCATTTTTGAGGCAATGCTGAACATTAACGTTTCATCCAGTTTAACAATGGCTGAAGGCCGCCAACAGGTCAAGAATCAACTTAATCAATCAGTTGATTCCAATGAGACTGTCGATTTTATCATGCTGAACCTGCGCAAAAGGCCCGACACTGGCGAGTATGGCATAGTGTACATTAAACACACGTCCGAGCTATCATTGAAAGATATCGTTTCATCTCACAGATTCTACTGGGCCGCCAATGTGAAGTTGTTGCATGAGAGCCTGCCACATTTTGATAAGTTCCATGAGCACATTGTTCACTTGCCGCCTTATTCGGGCCCGACAACATTCATTTGCGGTAACAAATCAAATTTCGTAAAGTGAGTTTTGTTCAAATAGTTACCTCATGCCTTAGACTTTGTACATTTTTTCACACAGTCCCGATCACTGGCCGCAAATCCAGACTCATTTTCCTGAGGCGGACATCCATTGGCTAAATGCAGGTCATTTAGTTCACTTCGAGCAACCGCAGAAGTTTTTAGAAATTATTGTTGACTTTTTGAAGAGATAATCTGATGTATAAAAAATCCTAAGTTTGACGTGTTATTTTTAGTTAGGTCTTTATTAAAATCTGCACTGTTTAATTATTGTATAAAATTTCCTACTAAAACCTGCTGTAAGAACCAAAATTTAAGAATTTAAACGTTCTTAGGAAAATTGTTATAATTTAACTTTCAGTTATTTGCCCATTGGCATCAAACAAAGAAAATAAAAGATACGATGAGAACAGGGCTAATGTACCCATTACTTTTTGTTGTCATATGTTTTTATAAAAACTTAGAAAATAATGTAAATCATCCGTATAAGATTTATTTATAAATTTCCATATTTTCAATTCATCTATTAATTTTTTTTCTTATTTTCTTTTTATTTTCATGTCAAGTGGCTCACGACTGAGAGTTTTTGTTTATTCATAAATTATTTAATTTTACTTTGAGTTTAAAAGGAATCGAGAAACTTGCTTTGGTTAACTATTCATATCATTCACTCTTGTAAGTATTACTCACTTACATCCGAAAGTATTCGCAAGCAGAAGCTCGCTTTGCATTTCCGTTTCAGAGGATGACAATCACACTTCCTTAGTTTTCGATTTCACTTGACTTGCTTGATACTTAATTTTTTTTTAATAACTCACAAGCTCTGATTTTCTGATTCATTGCAGAACTCTGATATGCATATACACAATATTTAACTACTTTCACAATCTCGTTTCATCGAAAGTTATGTCTATTGACTTTAATTATAACCCAATATTGTCTTCAAAATAAACCTAAATGTGAAGCGATTATTGAAATTTCCATTATAGATACCGAGCTTTCTATCTCGCTCTTACATAAAGACAAACAATGTCCATTTCACTTTATCTCATGGCTGGGAACACGTGTTCCCATTCTGTTTCGTGGTCTCAAGACAATTTACAAAAAAAAAGTACAGAAAATTATCTCAAAAATAATAAGAACGAGAACCGATGTGTTGTCAGGTTGGATAGAGCATCGGTGTCGTATCGTCTCAAATCGCTTGTGCCATCAAAGCAAAAGACATACATACATACATATGTATGTACATAATTTAGCCAAAAAAGTTTATTGGCGATGATGTGTCGCTCGGAATTATGTCGTTTCGCCCTTGCAAGCATTGTTCCTAATATTCGTAAACAAAGTTTTTTCAAAATAAGGCAAAAACCCTGGAAAGTCGTAACTGAAAGCACACACACCAGTCACCATTTCCAAAGACTTACGTCAATAGTCGAAGTACTGACGATGCTAAAAAGTAATTTAATCCTGCGTCGCGACGCGTCATTGGGAGTGACTGCATTTTGTAGATTAAATGTTAAAAAAAAAAATATTCTATGATATTTTTTTATTTAGTGGTGGATTCGACTGCCATAAAGCGTTTTATACTGTATACCGTCGAATAAAGAAGATGCCTCCATACAATTGTTAGAGTAAGACGTCATGTTGAACTACCTGTATGAAAATCTGACGCACAGGAGTAACTAAATTGGACGGTTTTTGTTTCCAAGTTTGAGCCCCCCTTTTACATCCTTATGCCGTACTCAAAATGATTACCGAAATCGAGAATTATAAGCATGTAATGAACCCATCTTATCATAGTCTGCCACGTAGGAGCAAATCAGCCGTTTTTACAGAATCAATTGTCTGCTCTACACGCGCATTACCATATAGAAATCTAATACTTGATGAATCTACTCAACAGGGTATAAGCTATTCCTCATATTCTAATCTGCTACGCAGGGGTAACTACGAAAATCCTCACTTGGGATCCCTTACTACAAGTCGATACATAGTAGAAAAATGTATTAACAATTTTGGTTCTATGTAACTGAAAATGTTCTCTTTTACGAAATGGGCCCTAAACAATATGTCAGACACCAAGGAACATTAAATATTACCGCTAACACACAATAAAGAATGTGATATGCAGTGGGATTAAAGTCATGATGTCGAGCAATTCCGATGGTGGTGGTCGAGCCCTATGTATGTACATACACTTAGCCAAACAATTAAGGGAACAAAAAATAATAAGAATTTTGGATAGATTTTTGACAGTCTGTAACTTTGTGGTTATTTGTCGTATCTACAAATTCAAAAAAAGATGATTTTGTAGCTTATAACTTCCAGTTTTCGAATCTTTTGTTTTTACGTTTTTTAGTGTTTCTTCATTTCCTTTTTCAAATTAACCAAGTGGCTCACGCAAAATTGAAGAAAAAGTGGAAAAACAAATTGGTTTTTCTATTTTTATGAAGATAATTACTCATTGTTTAAAAGTGCCAATTTTGATCCTTTAGTTTTTTTGTTCAACTTTGAACAAACAAATTTAAAATAAGTGAGATTACGTTAAAAAAGGGAATCAGGTATGTCCAGTTAAATTTACAGGAGACAAAAGTAGGAGGAACGACATCAGAGCCCAACAGAACGCTGTCAGATCCTTTTGAGGAGATTGTGGTTTAATAAAAAAAAGGGGGGTTTTAGGAAAAGGAACCATAAAACAAGTGTAGTTTGTTAATTTATTATTAAATTCTACCCTTTTTTGATTAGTTCTTTTAAAATATAAATAGTAAATGAAACACTCCTGTTATTTTTAACACTGCATTTTTTGACTAAATTTAATTTATAAAATTAATTTAAATTGTAAAGAAGAGAACACAAATTGTGACTGAGTAAACTTTTCCCCAAAGAAAGACTGAGTAAAGCTAACTCCTATTATTTTGAACACAACTGTAATTTTTAGTCAAAATTTTTGTATAAAATGATCAATAAGTCCTTACGTCCAACTCTTACAAAACTTAAGAAATAAGTTAGGCATTATTACAATAAAATCACATAAATATAAAATGTCGTCTGCTTTAATAAACAAAGAAAAAAGTTGTTCTAACAAAAACCTTTGCATTGAAACAGGCTGACGAACATGGTTATATCAACTCAACTCATCAAGCTGATCAAGAATAAATATAATTTATATAGTCGGAGATGTCTTCTTCTCTGCGTTGCAAACTTCACGACAAAGGTACTTGTATATTCTCTTGCCAGAACACAAAAAAACAAAGCAATACAGAGTTCATTGGATTACATTTAAAATGTAATTTTAATTGGAATGTTTCATAAATACATTTATCTTACAGTTAGAATTTACACCAAAATCAGAGAAAGCACAACGAAATTGCAAGGTTTGTGTGCGCCCCTAAGCCACGACTGCTCCACCTCGCCAAAGCGGTACAGAAATTGAGCACAAACGGTTTCGTTTTCGGGATGTTATGAGGGTTTGATTTTTCTTAATGCAGACTCGTCTAACGCCTTTACTAGACACTCAAAAGTCTCACAAGTCTTGTGTTGATAAAAAATTTTGATTTTATTTGATTTGTTGTCGCCACAATTGACCAATTCAGTCGCGCTTAAAGGACTTAAGCAATGATAAATATATATTGTATCCCGAAGCGAAGGTGCTCAAATCGGTCTTTGGCGGTCTGTGGCTGGTGGTGGTCGACGGTGGCAGCGCTGCAACACAAATAAGTCCTACGTAAAGAATATTGCACTTAATTTTTAAAATAAATACAATGATATTAAAATGAACACAGATCGTGAGTGTGGTACAAACATACTCTTCTGAAGTTTGTATGTATATGTGATTTGTATGCCGTGTGTTAGTGTGTGTAAATATTATATAATACGATCGATATTTAGGAATGGTGGGTAAAAAATTGTGCTAAGGCTAAGATGGTTTAGAATTTTACAACGATTTCGAAAATTCTTTGCTTTTTTAGTTGATTTTCATTTCTCGAGTTTTTTTTAAGTTTTTGTTGTTTTGTTTTTCATTAGTTGATTTTCATTTTCCGTTTTGGTTTTTTAGTACTTACTTTCTTTTTATTTAATTTTAGTGTTGTGTGTGTGTGTAAAATAGAATTTGTCTGAGAATGCGTGAGTTTTGATGAATTTCCGATTTTGTCATATTTTTTTTAAATTATATGTAAGTATGTTCTCATTTGTTGCACTTTTATTTTTCTTTTTGCTACTAGTTTTCCTGGAACCTCTTAGACAATAATGCCGCCATCGTAGGCGTAGTCGGCCTTGTTGTGCATTACAAGACGATCCTCGACGAAATAGAAACTATCTGACCGCGTTTCAAACGGACTCGAAATCATTTCGGCGACTGTCAAAGACAACAAAAATTTATAGCATACTTAAAGGCGGAATAGCGTCGTTGACTTACCCAATTCAGGCGGAAGATTTGGAAACTCGTATATGTGCTCACAAGTGTTTTTCGAATATGGAATGCAATATCCGAACTCAAAGTCGAACGTCTTCAAAAGCCGATCACGAAAGAAATGGCGCTCAATCATCCGGAAATTATTGACTGGTTGGCTTCCAACCGTAAATTCCACACTAATAACGAAATGTTGTATTATATCTCATATAAAATATGTAAATTTTCGGACTTGCCGAAATTTATTCGCTCTTCCACACAGATCTAAACTATTGTCATTTAATGTTCCATAAAGAAACGTGTCAATTTCGGTCGAAGTTAAAATCGAGAAATGGAAAATTAAAAAACTTGTTTTTTTTGGCTTCAAGTAAATGTGAAAATCTTTTGCATGTGTTTTAAGTCTTAAAAAAAACTTACGTGGCGCCCACTGTCTTCAGATTGAGAAATGCTGGAGTGAACTGGTAGCGCACGTAACGCCCGGCATTTGGATCGGCAGTGTCTTCTAATGAAAGCTCCTCGGCCGCGGCCAGCATAGACTCCTCAACGGAAAGTCCCTCTGGGAACTGCTCGCTCGGCGGTTTAGCTATCTCGAACAGTATGGCGCCACTTTCCAAATCACGTATTTTAAATCGTGTAAAGTCAATTTCGAATATGTTCGCATTTGCCGAGCAGAGGTAATCGTCAGTAATTTTGGTTAGGCGCAGCACATCGCCAGGACTAACAATAATGCCGCTATCGGTGGCATTCACACCGCCCGATTGCAGTTTGGAAGTGACAGCACTGTCGTTATTGCCGCTGCCGTTGCTACTGGATGAAGTAGCACCGACAACTGCAGATGCAGACTGCACGGAATTCAGCTGCTGTTGCTGCTGTTTACCGACAACGCTCATGCTGGGGTCAATTTAAGTGGCCAAGGTAAATAGCACAGCGTGCACTACGAAGCGTTTGATTGCACTATTGTCAAATTGTTAATTGCAAGTTACTAATCACTGGATTGCACGTCTTCACGTCCGCTTGTTAGTTCCAATTATATCGAACGCACTGCACCCAACCTATAATGTTAATGACGAATACGACGTTGTACTCCAAATGATATAATCTGCAAATAATTTTTTAATCAATTGTAATTCATTTAATGCGTTGTCCGTCAGTCGCATTATTTTTAGCACACATGCAACGAATTATACAAATACGCACGCACACAGACACATAAACGCATCAGTGGAGCACGCACACACTCACGCGAAAAGTTTCCACTGCTGTTAACATGGCTGCCATAGTAAAATGCCAAATGCGACCCAATTTCCGTCAGTGAAGAAAAGGTCCTTTGTTTTGCACGGTTGTTGTTGCTACTGCTTTCTGCAGTCCTTTATGAATGAGCTATTATTAGTCATAGATTTTGCTTCGTCTTGTATTTAAGTTGCCTTATTATTCCTATACTTATTATATATTGTAATGTATGTGTTGTATTGTATGTATTGTAATTTTTGTTTTTCCACTTTTGTATGTTATTAGAATGCAAGTTATCTGTTTTGCTTTTCTTTACTTTTTTGCTTTAGCCGACTCTGACGCGAAGTGTAGCGCCACCATGAAAGCAAAACAAACAAAACAGATGCACACAAATCGACTGAACAAGTTTAACAGATACTGTTGCAACAACAAACGCAAAGTTTATAGAAATTCTAGTGCTATTGCAAAATGTTGTGTAAGCGAAAAAACAATACACTCATCCGCGAACAACCTCACCATCACAACAACCCACACATAACTGAACTTCAAATTTAACTTGTCTCAAGTTTAACCGTTTTTTTGCAACACATACGCCAAAATGTAGGCTCAATTCCTCCCTTGAAACGTCAAAATTTAAATTGGGATTGCCACACTGCTGACGTTTGAGCTAAGTTCCACTGTGCCGTTTTTTGTTATGTTGCCAGTTGTTGGTGTATGTTGTCTTATATCCATTGGAAACAGCTGCCAGTTCTAAAAATTAACATCACTACTTATACCATACCTATTGTTCAGTACGACTCCGTAACGTTTGAAATTTTGTTAGACGCAGGCTCTTTGATACGATGTTAGTCTTTTCAAGCCTATTTCTTTAATAAATCAACTACTCTGGTTATTTTTTGTCTTTTGTCACTAGTTTCACGTATAAACCAAAGTAAATACTTATTAAAAAAATTTCTGAATATAAAAATTTTACAGAGAATCCGCCTGGTTCCTCTTCCTAACCTGGTCATCATTGCTCATCAGACTGACCAAATTGCAAAAGGGAGATAGAATGTGTATATTTTTAATCAAAACTCGGTCTTTGTTCAATGAATACTCATGAAAAGGACTCATTATTTTTAGCGCATGGCAGTAGTAGCTACTGAAGACCTGTACTTTACTTGTACTTACTTGCCCACTTACAAATACAAGCGCCATATTTATTCGTTTGACCAAATAGAAAGAAGCAAATGGTCGTATACATTAGAGTTCTGCATGAATACATTCATTTCAAACTCAACAGTACTGTACAGTACTATGCGGTACTTGAATTTAGTGTACACTTTTATAGTAGTGTAGTGTAATGTTGAAATCAGATTTCATCGTTTGATTTAACCATCGAAGATTCTAATCAGAAGAGAGAAACCGCAGTTACTAAAGCCAAACTTCTAAAAGACGAACTAACAGCAAAACAAAGCTTTGGATACTTTTTCAAGAATTGTAGATGGTAATGGTCTGGAAAAAGGTGATGTAGTTGGTTGTAAAACGTGTTATAACATTTACAGGTTTGACATAATTACTTAAAATCTTGTTAAGCAAAAGTGTTAGATATTGGTAAATTAATAACCAATTAATTATTTTTTTCCTCTCAATTTATCAAACTATCATTCACTGTACAATGAGAAAACTGTTCTCTTAAACATTTACTAAAAATTTACTGTACATTCTCTGTGTGAATACTATACAGTACTTAACAATACAAGCTCAATTACAATATTCATTCACATTTGCTGAAAAAAGTACAGCGAAACAAACATTCGTTTTCAGGGTGAATGACTCATTTGTCGTTTTTAATGCATTCATGCAGACCTCTAGTATATATGCTGAACGAATGAAACGAATGGTCGCACTTCCAAATATCAAAACATTCGAATACGAAAGAAACGAGAAATACTGCATGAGGACTACAGTAATTTATTAAGTTAAGTTATTCTTGGGCGTAACGATCTGTGAGGGAAAGCACGGATACCAATACCGACGCTAAGCAAGGTATTCAACGATTTGATACGTTAAAATACGCATCGAGATCCTGACCAACAACCGTCGCACAGAGGGGCCTCAGATACATTCAGCTTGCAAAAATCAAAAATTTCATTAACGCTTTGGATAAATCAAATATATGCGTCTGATAGAGAATTTTCCAGAGATTAAGGAAATATTAACCTTAACGAAATCGGAATTATAGTTTGGAAGATATACGCACTCAAAGTTGACCTTTTTTTCAACTTTCAATGATATACTCATTTTTTTGAAAATTCGGCATCTTTGAGTTGGAATAAAAACGAAATTATAACTCGAATCATTATCGAATTGATTTATATTCTTAGGTAGCCATATTATAGTGTTATACTATAAATACCAAGGCTGTAGCATTTATAGTTTACTAGAGGAGGCTGTTTTTCGAACTATCTGTTTTTTGGGTATTTTTCAACTTTGGTGGACAATTAAAAAAAACGTTAAAATATGTTAACCGCCAAATTTTGCAATTATGTTTATTGAACATTCCTTAACCTATGTTCAAAATTTCAGCTGCTCTTATTTGCTCTTTTGGTTTTTAAAGCAAAAAAACGGCCGCAACATCACACAAAAAATCAGTGAAAAAGGCGCTGCTGCGGGTATAAGAAGAAGAATGAATAGTGGGTAAATTTGCTGTGACAGCTTTAATATGTTAATAAAGTGAACAAATGTTGTTATAGGAAGAAACTTGTCGTATTTGCTATGCAGGTGGTGGTTAAAATTTATCGTAGGCGGTGTGAAGGGGGTAAAATGTCTTGATTTTGTTTATTTTGTATGGCAGGTACCGTTTTTAGTGGTCCGATCTCAATGAAACTTATAAACAATTGGCCTGAGTATGAAAGAAGACTACCTTTTAAATTTCAGCCCTCTATTTTGAAAGCCAAAAAAGTTTTCAATACAACGATTTACTTTTGCTTCTCTTCCTCTTCTTCATTTTGTATGGCAGGTACCAGTTCCAGTTGCCCGATCTCAATGAAACTTTCAGGCATTGTGTCAGACTATGTAAAACTTCTAGGTGTGAAATTTCAGTCGTCTATCTTCAAAAACAAAAAAGTTTTCCACACAACAGATCAAGTTTTGTTCATTTTTCTTCTTCTTTTCGTATGGGGGCTACCAGTTCCAACAGTCCGATCATGCCGATTCTGACATATGAGTTGATCGCATAGAAAAGAAAACTCTGTGCAAAATTTCAGGTCGATAACTTCAAAATTGTGGGAGATATTGTATAAATACTGAAAGACGGACAGACGGACGGACGGACATGGCTACACCAACTCGTACTGTCATACTGATCAAGAATATATATACTTTGTACAATCGCAAGTTTCTAAGTTTGTATAAAATGATAAACTAGTGATTTTCTGACGCTTATACTGCACCGGAAACAAATTCTGACTTTGACAACCTACTATGCCGCTCCCAGATATCGTAGCGTATTGAACGATGGCTTGTTTTAAAGCTTAAGGAATTCACTTTTAAAAAAAACTTATTTCATGCAATTGTCATTATTCGTTCAGAAGATATGATTTTTGCAATGCAAAAACTCAGAAGGCCCCACTGTGCGTCGTTAACATCAACTTTCACCCGTACGTATGACAATAATAAAACCAGTAAGGATTGAAGTCGACAGTACTCGACTTCGACTTACCCTGTATCTTCAATTAGTAACGACTGTAATAGGGCGTTACACTGCCCACTTTTCAATCGAAACCGATCTCATTTCCATTTAATGTCATACATATTAATTACTACATACTCTTCTAGACCAGTTAGTTACAAAAATTTAATGTTGTCCTATTTTGGCAATATGTGGGCGTGGCCACGCCCATATTATGATTGAATCTTGTTACACACCAAATGTCATTCCTGTAAGTTATATCGCTCAGGAGATATAATCATTTTACATTTAACCTGTATGTAGGCGTGGCCACGCCCACTGTCTATCCTATTTTTTTGGACTTCAAGTCAAAGTTGTTGTTCCAATCTCAAAAGACAACCGAGAAAATAAAATTTTTATAGTATTTTTCCCGAGGTACCTTCAGTTATTTGCCTCTCACCCCTAAAATAAGTCTAAAAGTGGAAAAACAAAGTAAACTTGATCTACGTAGTGAATAACAGAATCGACTTGCGAAGGAATTTTGGTTCTATCTATTATAGTTTCAGAGATCGACGCGTTCAGACAAAAGGACGGACAATCATGGCGAAATAGTCGGAGATGTCTCCTTCTAGGTGTTACATACATAAACCAATATACCCTTGTACTATAAGGTACAGGCTATAAAAACGTATGCGGCAGCGAAAAAAAAAATGCCTAAAACCTTAAATTTTGACAAAAGAAAATTATGCAGGATGACGTGTTTTGCATTTGTTACAAAATCTAATCTTACAAGGCATTTATGAACACACGATTTTGCCAAAAATAAGACAATGGCGTTGATGAACACTTTGGATTGCAGTATAGCTTAGCAAACTGCGTTTATGAAGTCAGTCAGTGTTACAATTGCATACGATGCAGCGCAACAAAAGAGCAGCTTCAGAATTTGTGTTTGCGTTCGAGAAACAATTTTCGTTTCACTTTCGAAAATATGACATTTTGAATAAAGTTTCTTCATAATGAAGTTTCATGCAAATAATTAAGAAATCAATTAGATTTTAAAAATATCTTATTAAAAGTCAGTTTTTTTGCTCCAAAAGGCAGGTACGAATTTGCATTTGAAAATTTTGCAATCAGTTTTACAGAGTGCAATTTAACTGTAAAACAGTTTCTCGAAATTCACGCACGATGGGGCCTTCTGAGTTTTTCCGTTGCAAAAATCATATCTTTGGAACGAATAAAGATAAATGCACGAAATAAGTGTTATTTAATAGAGATAAGCTTAATAAGTTTTTAAATAAGTAATTGGTTAATGCGTTACGTTAACTGGGAGCGGCATAGTATGTTGTTAAAGTCAGAATTTGTTGCCGGTGCAGTATTAGCGTCAGAAAATGACTATAGTCGTGATTTACTCCTGCGTCGTTGGGAGTGACTGCATTTTGTAGATTAAATAACTTAAAGAACAAAAGATTTTATGATATTTTTTCATTCAGCGGTGGGTTCGACCGCCAATAGGCGTTTTAAATAGTATACTGCCGAATAAAGAAGGTTCTTCCATATGATTGTTAAATTATGGAACAGTACGACAAGGAGATGAAGCTGACCCACCTGTACGAAAAACTTACGCGCAGATCTAACTAAATTAGTTTGCAAGTTTAAAACTTTCCAATTCCCTTACGTCTTACTCTGGCTTAATTAGCGAAATGGAAACTTACAGGCATCTAATGAACCCATCTTATCTTAATCTGCCACGCAGGATTAAATTTTTTGGTTTTTAGAATCAATGGTCTGTTCTACACGCGCGTCACCATATAGAAATCTTATTCTTTGTGAATCTACTCAACTGAGTAAAAGCTATTCCCCATATTCTAATCTGCCACGTAATCCTACGAAAATGCGCGCTTGTGCTCCCCTACTATTTCAATTTTGACAAACTTACAAATTTGCAACTATACATTCTTGATCAGTATGACAAGACGAGCTTATACATCCATGTCCGTTTTTCTGTATTTATACAATTTATCCCACAGTGCAACGCCAAATTGCAAAATGCCATCGAATCGATGACCAAATGGTGATGCAACTCTGCGACGGTTGTGAGCGCACTGCAGAATAGATATTGATATCAGTTTGGTATATGTTTGCTTGAAATGTCATGTGGCATGAGTCAGTTTGATAACGTAATTTTAATAGTAATAGCGAAAGTGCGGTTACTTATTCTTTAAAAATGACTACTAATTTCCTTTTGCTTTTTTTAACAAGTTAGACCTTCGATTTAATCAATTAAATCATTAAGCAACAAAGTGGGTCAGGGTATATTAAAGTTCCTTAAAATTTGCAAATCTTTTAATACGTTAGTGTCAGGACTTTTAGCGATTATTGATGCCATTTAAGGTATTAACATCGCCTTTGGAACTTAACACCTATACAACACTTATGGCATATTCGATAAATTATTAAAATCAACCATTAAAAAAATGTCTGAAAACATTCTTAACAAAGGCCAAAAGTTTGGCTGTCGGCTGTGAAACATTTTTAGTGGTTGTCGAGTGTGAAAATGGCCGAATATAGCGAAAAATGGCTAAATTGGCAATAGTGCCGCCGTTTTGAAACGGACACCGTTTCTTGGCATTGAACTCATGACCACACTAGGATACAGAATGTTAACAAAACAGTTACGCCACTGTAAATTTAAATATGTAATTATTATAACCATTATTTGTTCAGTTTTCTGTCCTATTTTATACCCTGCAAATACAGTGTCTCATGATATATTAAGTTTGTCAAAAGTATGTACACTAGAAACTCGATTATCCGGATCAATTAAAACCAGGGGTATTCCGTATAATCCGGATAATCGATTTCATAGTCAATTTCTATTCAAAACAAAGAAGAAAAATGAAAACGTGTCGTCAAATTAGTGACATCGAACTAACTTCATGCGCAAACACAACTTTCCACCACCGAAGCACGAAAACTACTGATCCTTGTAAGAAAAACCACGACCAGCGTGTTATTGGACGGCGTTTTAATTGCTAAGATCGCATATGTTAGACACTTGTCCACAGCACATACGGCACTTTAGTGCTGACAAAAATATATGAATTTTTACAGCGGGGGTCCCTAGATGTTTTTGGTGAATGAAAAATTGCGTTGCGTTTATTGGTCGACGCAAGATCGCCTATTTTACGCAGCTCGACACAGCACATAAGACACATTAATACTGATCATTTTCAAATGAGCGTGCCAGTACTGCACCACAATTTCGTTTTAGTCAGATTGTGTCCTTTTCCGAGCACATTGCACCTAAATCACAAATTTTTTCTGTATTGTGTCTTTTTTCACACTTTGTCATATATTTTCTGTTTTTTTATTTTCAATTCAATACGAAATAATTATGCTTCTGCCGAAATTAAATATAAAAAAACCTGGTCAAAAATTTCGATCGACACATGGCTGCACTTTCCGTCTATTTTCACAGAGCGAATTTTTGGGCTCTCTGAGAGGAAAGTACCGTTCGAACGTAAATAATTGGAGAAATGCCAGTTAACAGCAGCTTAACATCTCCATTTTTTTGTCTTCCAAATAAAACACACAAACCGCTCACTTTTTTCAAAAATTGCCAAAATCGAGCACTTTTTGAATCTGTGGATGTCGCCATACAAGGCTTGAGGACATAGGGCACTTGAGTTCCAGAAAAAAAAACAAACCACAGTTCATGTTTATAAATATTACAATTTCAAATGTCATTTTAAAATCTTTAATTTTTCCGATCACAACATAGAGTAATTATTACATAGAATGAAAAATGAACACTGATTTTTAATAGAAATCACACAACGCGAAAAGTGTTCATTTTCCACTCTATGTATTAATTACTCTATGGATCACAACGAAAGTTAGAGAAAATGCTAATAAAACCAGTAAGGACGCTATAGTCGAGTATACTCGACAATATATGTAATACCTTGCACACACAATCAAATAGTGTTCAAAATATCAAGTAAATTGGTCAAAAAAAGGGGAATTTACGAAAAATTTTAGTTGGTTGGTTGGTTGGTAAGATAATGCATCTATCCATACCGCTCGTGTAGTAAATTCATTTATTTCGAGTCAAAACGTTAATCTCATGACTTGGCCACCTTATTCACAAGACCTAAACATTATTGAAAATCCTTGGTGATGGCTTACATGGACAGTATACAAAGGGGGAAAGCAATACGAAGGTAAACTAATTTAACTGCAGCAATTAAATTAGTTTGGAGCGAGATTTCGATGAACTATTAGACTCCTTGTATTATTCCATGAAGGACCGGATTTATGAAGTTATTATGAACAACGGAGGCTGTAGTCATTACTAAAATTTTTTATTTTTTTTGTCTTCTAATATGTTAAATATTAACACAAATAAAAAATAAAAGTTGAAAATAAGTTATTTTTCACCTAAAAAATTAATTAGTTTAAGTGCGTCTAATCTAGTGACCAACAAAAATAGTATCCTTGAATGATCATTGAATAACCAATGTTTTTGCATATCAACTTTTTCCCGATTGTTTTTAAAATAAAAGTTATTAAGCAATTTTGAATTTGAGTAAGGGTGCGGTCTAACCGTGAAGTTAGAAGGGTTCGGAATCTAAACGTGAAGTTAGCAACACGGTTCCAGCAACGCGATATTTCCATCGTTCTGCTGGAACGGTGAAACGGTTACCTATCAACTATTGCGTGGTATATGTAATAACTTAGCGTAGAATTTTCTAAAAGTTTCCGTAGTGTAATGATTTGTGAGGAGAGCCATGATACGGAACTAGGCGGTTTAATGCTGGCATGAAGCAAGGTGATTTTCGTTTTCATACTTTACTTCTTTTATAAGTGGGCATGGCCACGCCCACTTATAGCTAAACTTGACCCGTTGTATGGAAAACTTTTTTGTTTTTTAACCAATTGACTTGAAACATTACAGTTATGTTCTTAGGGAGGAATGAAAACTATTTTGATCAAAAATGGGCATGGCTACGCCCACTTATCGCAAAACTTGAACCGTTGTATGGACAACTTTTTTGTTTTTTAACCAATTGACTTGAAACCTTACAGTTATATTGTTAGGGAGGCATGAAAACTATTAATTTACTTTTTTTTATAGTGACACAACGTGAAAAGTATTATAGTTTCAGCCTTGCTGAAGATAGCGTCCTTACTGGTTTTTTTTTACCCTGTACCTTATGGTACAAGGGTTTTTTTTGGTTTTGTGCACGTCAACAATGTATGTAACACCTTAAAGGAGACATCTCCGACTATACAAAGTATATGTATTCTTGATCAGTATCAAAAGAGAAATCGATTTAGCCATGTCCGTCTGTCCGTCCGTCTGTCTGTGTGAATGCGTAGATATCGGAAACTATAATAGATAGAACCAAAATTGTTTCGCAGTTCGATTCTGTGATTCATTGCGCAGATCAAGTTGAGGGGCAAATAACTGAAGCTACCTCGAGTAAAAAGTTACAAAAGTCGTATTTTCTGGGTTGACTTTTGAGATAGGAACACCAAATTTGGAGTGTATATAGCTGACTTAAAGCCCAAGCAAACAGAATAAAAAATAGGCCATGTATGTATAGTAAAAATGTAAAATGATTATATCTCGTGAACCATATAACTTACAGGAATGACATTTGGTGTTTATGATATTGGGATAAAGTGTAACAAGATTCAATCATAATATGGGCGAAGCCACGCCCACATTTTTCCAAAATAATAAAACTTTCAATCTTTGGAACAAATTTGTCTACAAGAGTAAAAATTGATATGTATGACAATAAATGGCAATGAGATCGGTTTTGATTGAAAAGTGGGCGGGGCAACGCCTTATTACAGTCGTTACTAATTGAAGGTACAGGGTATGTCGAAGTCGAGTACTGTCGACTGCAATCCTTACTGGTTCTCCTTCATTTTGTATGGGGGCTACCAGTTGCAGAGGCCCGATAATGCCTATTATGACAAATGAGCTGACTATTATACTAAAAACTGCAATGGAAAGTTTAAAAACGCTAAATAGCACCTATCACTTCCTTCAAGTAGCATACAAGTTTGTATTGGTACATATGAGGTTGCTTGCTAAAAAATCAAATTTTCCAAAAAGTGCACATTAAAACCAGTAAGGGCGGTATAGTCGAGAATACTCGACAATATAATTCCCTGCACACATGGTAGGCGGTGCCACATCCTCAATCAACAAAAACATATTGATCTGACGTCGCCTATTCAAATAGTGATCAAAATATCAAGAAAATAGTTAAAAAAAAATGTGGATTTTACGAAAAATTTAAGTTTGTCGGCCTCTGAGGGGTAGCCATCAAAGAGGGGGGAAGTTTGTAGTATGCAGTTTTTAAGATGTATTATCACTGAGCTTGTATACAAATTTTCAGGGTCGTACCTTTGTTAATTTTGGAGATATAGCAATTTATAGAAAATAACTGGGGGAGGGAAAATGAAAATGAGGGGGGGGATTTTGTGGTATGCAGTTTTGAAGGGCTATACACACTGAGTCTACATACCGACTTTAATGTTTCTATCTCTTTGGATGTTTGAGTTATAGCGATTTAAAAAAGTAGGTGGGGCTGGAAGGGCGGGAAGGAGTGGGCGTGGCAAAAAAAAAAATAAACTTGATCTGCTGCCGAGCATCACGAGTCTACCCTCCAAATTTTTAGCTCTTATAGTTTCCGAGAACCGTTGGTGACGACGGACGGACAGACGGACGGTCATGGCTCAATCAATTTCTCTTGTCGTCCTGATCAAGAATATATATACTTTATGGGGTCCCCCTCCCCTCCTTCTGTGCGTTACATACATTTCGCTCAAACAAACACAATATACCCTGATACACAGTATGTGTACAGGGAATAATTAGGAGCATCATATTCAGAATTGATGACTCTATAAGTTTGAAAAAATTTCAATGGTAACAAATGCAAACAATTATTTGTAGGCTTTCTCAAAAAAATTTGTTTGAAAGGTGCCTTATTTTTTTACACAATTATAAGAACACAACGATAAATTTAGACTATCCAACGTTACAAACAAAAAGTACATACCCGACCGCATTAGTTCCATTTCAAATATTGTTTAAATAATGTTATTTTTATTAACTTTTTTGAAATTTAAAATTGCAAGTAATATTTCCCTTTTACAAGTTTAAAGTTGTCAATGTTAACAGCTGTGTATGAAAGCCGTTAACTTGCCAGGGATGCATTTTTATGAAATTTCTGGTGTGCATCATTAAGTATCGATATATTAATAACATATCAGTAACAAAATCACGTTTTAAAAATTGAGTTTGAAAATATAGTTTTGGCCATTAAAAGTAGTCAAATTTCCCATTGTGCACCGGCACCTACGGAGTGGGTTACGAGTACTTCCTTTTGTTGTCATTTTGTTTTGAATTTGTTGGACAAACAATACGCATAATGAAGGAACTTAGAAGCAATAAAAAAACTATATTTTTGATAGGTGAGATAAATTACCAAATAACGGGTGCTAAATTACCGTCTAACCGCCAAGATCACGCAGTTTTGTTTTTTAATATCCGGGAAGTGAAATTAGATGTGAGTGAAAGCTCAAATCAAATTGTAACCAGTAAGGGAGCTATTTTCAGCTTTGCTGAAACTTATATACTCTTGGAAGCATTTTCTCAATTATTCTTATTAGAAAATCCATCTTATAGTTACTCCAATAAGAATCTTATAAGTTTATAAAGGTAAAGGGGCGTAACCCCGCCCATTTTCTAATTTTTTTTAAAGAGTACAATGCACTCATTCTACACTTCATTTTGCGATCTTCTATCTCGTCGGCGTACACAGAAATCGCATTTTTAAGGTTTTCTCTATATGGGCGGTGTTACGCCCTTATGTCCGATTCTTATGAAACTTTGGAAATGATCAAGGATATATAAAAACGGGTAACTGCAAAGTTTCATCTGTTTATACTTAAGAACAAAAAAGTGTTTCCAACAAAAACCGAATTTTTGACCGATTGTTTCTATGGTAGCTATATGATATACAGTTGTCCGATCGTCACCAAATTTGCAGTGTGTCTTTATTGACGTTATTATGCAATAAATTGAGGCGATAGGTCTAAAACCAAGGCGTATTTGAAGCAAAAACCTAATTTTTAACCGATTGTTCCTATGACAGCTACATGCTATAGTATTCCGATCAGGCTATATGAACTCATCTCGTCGTGCTGACCAAGAATATATATACTTTATATAGTCGGAGATGTCTCCTTCTCTGCTTTGTAAACTTCATGACAAAGTTAATATACTCTTGCAAGAGTATAAAAGATAAAACTTGAAAAGAAAGTTTCCTGATTAGTTTTATATAAAGTTTATTTATTTTGATAATAAAACGCAATACTTAAATTTGTCTTTTCAATAATATTCAATTAAAGTTTAATTATTTACTGTCCCCCAGTTGCATTTAAAAACCAGTAAGGACGCTATAGTCAAGTATACTCGACAATATAATACCCTGCACACACGGTAGGTGGTGCCACACCCCAAATGTAGAAACAAATATTGACCTGACGTCGCCTAGTCAAATAGTGTTCAAAATATCAAGAAAATCGGTCAAAAAATGTGGATTTTACGAAAAATTTCAGTTTTTTGGTGTCTGAGGGGTAACTATGAATGAGGGGGGAGATTTGTGGTATGCAGTTTTAAAGATATATATTTACTGAGTTCGTTTACAAAATTTGAGGTTCGTACCTTCAATAGTTTTGGAGATATAGCAATTTATAAAAAAACAATTGGTGGAGGGGAAATGAATTGGAGGGAAAATTGAGGTATACAGTTTTGTAGGGCTACTCATACTGAGTCTTCGTACTAACTTTCATATTTCTATCTCTTTGGATGTTCGAGTTATAGCGTTTTAAAAAAGTGGGCGGTGCTGGTTGGGCGGGAAGGAGTGGGCGTGGCAAAAAACCGTTCTAATTTGACTGCTGTCTACTCTTCAAATTTTAAGTCTCTAGCTTTTACAGTTTTCGAGAACCATTGGTGAATACGGACGGACGGACAGGGCTTAATCAATTTCTCTTGTCATCCCGATCCTTACCATATTCACAGTGTGTCTTTATTTATGTCCATAGCTTTCAAATAAAACCTCTTTTTAAGAAGAAACCTTAATTTTGACCGATCGTTTCTATCACTGCCTGCAATAAAAAAAAAGTTTTCTGCGTTTACATTTTTTCGATATCGTTAAAGCTGAGCGAGCAGTTGGTATTGAAACAGACAGACGGACATGGCTATATGGATTCGTCTCGTTATGCTGATCAAGAATATGTGTATATGCTTTATATAGTCGAGAATGGCTTCTTCTCTGCGTTGCAAACTTCATGACAAAGTTAATATACTCTTGCAAGAGTATAAAAAAAGACAGTTTGAAAAACAGCTCCCTCTAGAAAACTAGAAATGGAAACACTGGATATTCTTAATATAACACTGTAAGGGGCCGTTCATTAATTACGTAAGGCGATTTTTGCCTGTTTTTGACCCCCTCCCCCCTACATATAAGAAAAAATAAGATTGTGGTGACCCTCCCCACCTTGTTTGATATTTATTACGTAAGAATTCAAAATAAAAAAATTTTTTGATTTTTGAATTTTTATTTGTGAATGGTAAATTTTTAGTAACGTTTATTTGTACTACTACGAAGCTACTTTTTTGGTTTACATTCTTATTTTATTTTAAAGTTATTCTTTGTCAAAAGTCCAAGGGCTCAAAACCCATTCGGAAAGTGGATCTGCCAATGGAACATCTCTGTCAGTAGTTGTCGTTTCTAAGTTATTATTGACGATTGTGCAGTCGTCGACGTCTACCCATTCAACATTAGCCCCGATGCGACACAAGACTTCTTTGCCTCGTCGTAAATAAAAAGCTGAAACTTCTTCTTTTTCAATATTTGAAGTGCAGCCATGAAATTTTTTGTGCAGCTGTAGTCCCTTTTTCGACGCAAAGTATTTGGAGCATACAATACAAATTCTCCCTATGAGAGCATTTTGTATTGATGGACAGTAAAAATCGTATGGTATAGCCTTGAACGGTGCCTCAATTTCCATATTTAAAGTCTGTCGCACAAATAGAGATGCAAAGTGATCAGATGCTTTAACATTCTCTGGAGCGGGAAACGTAAGCGAGTGTTCACACCGTAGTGGACACGGTGGAGGAAAAAATCCATTCGGAAGGATTTTTCGAATGTCACTCCTTATAATACCACAGCATCCTATATCAGTGCATTTTACAATTTGTAAAAAGTATTGGGATTCTTGCACATGTCTCGAATACCAATTCTGATGTTCCGCTATATTTGTCATTTCTTCAACATCTTCATTGTCTGGAGGCACGTACTCCGCTATTACTGCTTCATTGTCTATATATCGAACTCCATATCTCTGACAAAATTTTACCCGCTTGAGCAAAGTTTTTGATCTCTAAATCAGAGTCAATAGTTTTTCC
This sequence comes from Phortica okadai, assembly GCA_034638295.1. Taxonomy (NCBI): domain Eukaryota; kingdom Metazoa; phylum Arthropoda; class Insecta; order Diptera; family Drosophilidae; genus Phortica; species Phortica okadai. The sequence goes on along the minus strand of CM067848.1, from coordinate 14,797,056 downwards.
ATTTGCATCGAGATGATTGCCAAAAGTATCATACGGAAGCACCAGACTAGACAATGGAAGACTCAATGGTGCCATACGTCGTTCAACCCTATTGAATGCACTTCGACCAGGTGCATTTGTTGCCACAAAAACGGCATCTAAGTTTAGTTCCTTAAAACGTTTTATTGCACTTGCAATAACTTTTGGATACCTCGGGTTTTCGTCGGGACCTCCATCGACTGAAAATATGAGTATTGGCTTTGAGACAAACTCTGCGAACTCCGGAAGTCTTAAAATGCGATTAAAGTCACAATAGTGGGTTCTTGTGGTAGACGACGAGTGTTTTCCGGATCTAATAGCAACATATGTAGGGCCACTGTAAGTGACAGCATCGGGTTTACCCATTCCTCCTTTTTCGATTCTCATTGCACCATATACAGACGGTATTAATTTATGACGTTCTGCAATTACCCAATCGTGATCTGGAAGGCGAACACGATACTCCATATGCATTATTGCTGGTGACTGTTTATGAGCTGCCGTCATACCTATCGGTACCCTCGCTTTGTCATCCTATGAAAAAAATAATGAATCCATTTTAATGCAAATACATACTTATAATTCAAATTAGTTAATTAAATGCAAATGAAAAGCACCTGTGACAAAAAGAAAACCTGGTTTGGACCAAGCATAGATGCAAGACTCTCTAGATATCTAATAGTTGCCGTACAAAAATGTTGATCGACATGAGACTTATGTAAGTCTGTTGCCGCTCTAACTAGCTTCACAGGAGCCGTTTTAACATGTTTTTTGCCTTCATTTGTTCGTGAATCACGGGGTAGCAAACGAAGATAGGTAGCGCTTCGGGATAGTTCAAACCCTTCTTTAAGCAGAGCTTCATGTAGATCATCAAGAGTACGACATGAACGAATCATTTGTGATCTTCTCCTTTCATCAGTTTGACTTCCAAACATAGCTATGTTAGTAATAGCGTTAATAAGTTCGAATTGATCCTCTTCGATTCTTGGACGCCCAGGATTGTCTGAAAGCCGTATCTATAAATTCAATTCATTTTAGCAACATGTGGAACAAATAAATAATTAAATGTACATATGTATGTATATATTTATATATGGATAATTACTTTTTTGGTGACTTCTGGATGCTCTTCACAAATCTTAGTCAGCAAAATTTTTCGCTTTTTCCTATATGTAGATTGGTACTCAGTATTTCGTTTTTGCAAATTCAATTTTTTCTTCTCCTTTTCTAAAATAGATTTTGTGTGTTTTATCTTTTTATCTGCATCTTCGCCCCCTAATCCACTGTCACGAGCGACAACCTCGGCGTTTAACTGTGATTCAAGAAAAGTAATTTGTTTTTCGGTATTGGACTGAGCCGGAGTAATGTGCTTAGGCTTTAAAATTTTTTTATCCTGGTTATCGTTTTCAGATTCAGCGTTAATTTTAACTATTTCTACTTCTGGAGAATTTGATATTTGGGTTGCATTAAAATCTATTGATATTACGGGTTTTTCTGCGCAAGATGTATTCACTGTTGCCTGAAAAGGAAATATAATATAAATTAGTGAATTGCAAAAAATTTTAACAAAAATACTTACCTCCTTATTGAAAAACTTTATAAAGTTCACTTTTTTTCTCGCAGATTCTTCATTGAGACTTCTTATTTTGTCCAATATTTGGTTTTGGAAGCTTTTCACATCCTTACCGTGATTCGCCTTTGCTGATTTCCAAAACTTAAACCTTTTATACAAATCGCCATTTGACAAGGAAGCCATGATTAAAACACAAAAAACCAATATACTGCTAAATTTGCACACATTAATAAAAAGAACACCGTTCACTCACGTCAATTTCATTAACTTTCACAACAATATTAAAAAAACGAATAACGTTATATTAGCCAGTGCTGTTTACGGACAAAAGCGACGAGTAATACATAAGCGGGGAGTTCCCGTTATGAACAGTGTAAGCAGTGCGAGTTGCAATAGAAATTATTTTCCAACACACATCTAAGCGCGCCTTGTTGCATTTTTTCAAATTGTGATATTAATATTGCGCCTTTTTGTGATCTTACGTAAGAAGTTTCAAGACACCTTCCCCCCCCTACGTAAGAAAAAATAAGTCATGCTCGAACCCCCTCCCCCCCTAAAACGCCTTACGTAATTAATGAACGGCCCCTAATATGAAATGATTTGCACAAAATCTATGGTCACTTCCGGTATTTTGGCAACGGGGCATTAACGTAGATTGACTATGGAAAGAGGACAGCAAATGCGACTGAGAAAGAGAGAGAGAGACAGAACATTTGCCTTACAAGTCAAATCCAATTGAGTACAATTCATTTTGAAATCAAATATTTTATGCACATAAATACAAAAGGGGATTGGCCACTGCCATCAACACCTTCGAGCACCGCCCACGACCAAAAGCGGCGATGACAACGACATTAACGAACGATTTTGCCAATTGAATAGCAAATTCAAAACACATTTAAATTTTGGCGGGCTTAAAACAACCATAAAGCAACTCAAATTTGATAACTATTTTTGTTACTCTCTATTGTTTTTTCGACGTCACGTATGGTACTCACATGTATTTGGCACGTAGTCGTATGTGTGTTGGAGTTTTGTTAATCAAAATCCCTAGTAATACAATTTTATTATAGGGTTATTTAAACCCTATCAAGACAATTCCTTTGAAAGCCTTATTGCATTTTTTTTTAGATTTCCTCTTAGAGTTACGTGTGTTTGCTTGTGTTAACACATTCCAACCCACACACAAACGTGTCTGTAGGGGAAAATGTGTGCATGTGTGTAGGTAGTTGTATCTCTGTAGTTGTTTATGTATTATTATTCACGTTTTAGAGGCGATAACTTGTTAAATTTTCTGCGAAATTCGTAATGATGAAGATGCTGGCGATGGCGTTGTATTTGGGAATAATAAACGGAAGGAGGAGTTTGTTCATTTTTGGCTTACAATCAGCGTAACACACACGCACGACTTCACTTTGCCAGCGTACCAGACTCAGCCCGTTGCCAACACATTTAAATGCTTTACAAGGAAAAACAACTGCAGGGTGATGCAACTTAGTTCAATAGCGACGAAGTGTGCAAATAATACCACAAAACAGCGAAGTCCACCGAGTAGAAATGCTTAAACCATCAACAACATCAAATTTTCACATGTTTTCATTAATAAATCTTACAAAACCCTTTTTTAATTAAAGCATGCCAGCCTTCTTTCATTTATTAATTTAATCGTTAAAATAATTTTCAAACACAAGTAAATGGGCTTAGGATATTTAAAATGTTTAAAAAATCTGTAGACATTGTAAATTGAAAACGTGTGTCAAGAAGATTGCTGGTGCAAGTTGGTACGCTACAATGAAGTATAGCTAAGAAATAAGAAGGGTTGTTGGTTTTCTATCTAATTCAATATGGACACACAATTGTTATCATTTGATGATAACAACAAACAAATTAGCGGTAATATTATTAAAAATTTGTTTTAGTAGAATTTCTACATACATGTACATATGTATATTTGTTTTTCCTGGCGTATTCTCAAAAAGTTTATTCACGAATTCAAGGCTGCAATCGTGCTCTAGAATTCAAGATTGCTTTCGACGGTCAACAGGTACTTGGCGGCTACTACAACATGTGGACCCTGACTAAAAGTGCACGGATTCCTGCTCTGACTGGTAGTTAACTACCTATCACTCTCATTCAACTATAATTAGCCAAGGTGTTGTATAGGAGACTAACAATAATTGCCGCGAGTGAACAATTATATTAGCAGAAAATTGTACGTTATCTATATCGATGGTTAAAGTCAAAACGACCTTCTGGTTCAATCTCGGATATCTCCGCGAAAAAAGCAAGTATCGAAAAAATGCAAGTATAAACTGAATCAACAGGCTATCTGGTCCTTTATCTAAAAAAAAACACTAAAGTCCCTGGAGCAAGTCAAAAAAGATAAATAATTTTGCAATTTTTTTTTCTCGCAATTTTATGGATTGCATTAAAACTGTTAAACGTTGGCAAAAGATTCAAAAACTAGAAGTTATAAGCTACAAAATCTCTTTGAAGAGTTTGTCGATAGGACCAATACCCACAAAGTTACAGACCGTCAAAAATCGATCCAAAATTCGATTTTTTTTTGTTCCCTTAATGGGGTATCCTAGTCTAGAAGCTTCAATTTTATTCGTTGTTCACCGTACGTAAAAAAAAAATATAAAAACATGAACAATACTTGTAGTGTCCGGAAAAAAACACAAAATCGCTGTTATTCTCAGGCAAGACGTTGCTACTACCTCGGGTAAAAAAACTAAAAGTTTGTTCACCAAATGTCCACGATTTTAAAATGAAATGTTTTTAACACTTTTTTTATCTTAATGGATTTTTAAAACAAAAATAAAACTAATTATTTTTCAATATCCGAGGTACCGGCCATAGAGGGATGTTGCAAGAAGCTTTGAAGTTAATCGGATGACTGAATAAATTTTTTCTTCATCTAATTAGCAAATATACAAAGATATGTAAATTATTGATTTGGGATAAAAAAGGGCATAACCATGCCCATTTTTGTCAAAATAGTTTTAATGCCTCCCCAAGAACATAAGTGTAAAGTTTCAAGTCAATTGATTAAGAAACAAAAAAGTTTTCCATACAACGACCTTAAATCTTGATTTCTCTTCCTCTTCTTCATTTTGTATGGCAAGCACCAGTTCCAGTTGCTCGATTTCAATGAAACTTTCAGGCATTGTGTCTATTATGTAAAACTACTATGTTTGAAATTTCAGCCGTCTATCTTCCAAAACAAAAAAGTTTTCCACACAACGATTCAAATTTGTTTTTCTTCTTCATTTCGTATGGGAGCTACCAGTTCCAGTAATCCGATATGGCTGGTTCCGTCCAATGATTCATCCTAAAATTCTAAGACTGTGTGCAAAATTTCAGCTCGATAGCTTCAAAACTGAGAGACTAGTTTGCATACATACAGACAGACCGACAGACGGACATTGCTAAATCAACTCGTCTTGTCGTCCTGATCAAGAATATATATACTTTGTATGGTCGGAAATGAATATTTCGAACTGTTACAAACTCCATGACAAAGTTGTAATACTATTCACCCCCTTACACGAAATTGATTTTTTTTTTTTTTCCTTAATTTTTGGTTAAGTGTAGTTTAGCTTGTTGTTATTTTCAAAAATATTGATACTTTTTCTGGTCATTCGACCAGCCCTTGCAACCAGAACCTCCCACTTCTAACGTAACGCAATTTTCCACACCCCAAATCTACAAAAACATATTGATCTGACATCGGCCGTTCAAATATTGTTGAAAATATCAAGAAAATCGGTCAAAAAATGTGGGAATGAAGGGAAACTTGTAGTATGCACTTTTAAAGATATGTAATCACTGAGCTTGAGTACAAAATTTCGTACCTTCAATAGTTTTGGAGACAGAGCGATTTTAAGAAAACAAATGGGGGAGGGGAAGTGAATTAGTGGGAGAAAAAATGTGGTGTGCAGTTTTATAGATCTATACATACTGAGTCTACTTTCATGGTTCTATCTCTTCGAGTGTTTGAGTTATAGCACTTTAAAAAGTGAGGGTGCTCGATGGTCGGGAAGGAGTGGGCATCGCAAAAATTCCTTCAAACTTGATATATCGATTGACCACACGAGTTTATTTTCCAAATTTCAAGTCTCTAGCTCTTATAGTTTCCGAGAACCATTGGTGAGGACGAACGGACAGACAAGGCTATATCAATTCATCTTGTCCTCCTGATCAAGAATATATGTACTTTATAGGGTCCCCTCTTTCTATACGTTACATACAAACCGTCACGAACAAACTTAATATACTCCGATACGATAATACGATAATTACGTACAATACAAACGTGGGCCTGCCATTGAAACATAGTCGAAAAGCGTTGCAAACTTCGGAGATTTTAATTTCGTAGTTTTTTTTATTTAACCAAAGAAAATAATGCTACGTAACGCGTTATTCGACACCCCCTCCCCACCATGTAACGCATTGTCATGTTTTATAAGACCCCCCTCCCCCCAAATTGCCTTACGAAATACTTGAACGGCCCCTAATAGCCTATATACCAATTTCCATTGTTTTTATTCATTGGGGTCCAGAGATATGCAAATTATTGATTTTTGTTATATGTGGGCGTAGCCATACCCATGTTTTGATCAAAATAGTATTCATGCCTCCCTAAGAACATAAGTGTGAAGTCTCAAGTCGATGGGTTAAGAAACAAAAAAGTTTTTCATACAACAAAGAAGAAATTTTGCTTCTCTCCTTCTTCATTTTGTATGGCAGGTACTAGTTCCAGTAGTCCGATCTCAATGAAACTTTCAGACATTTAGTCGGGATACGTAAGACTATTAGTTGCGAAATTTCAGCACTCTATCTTCGAAAAGTTTTGCATACAACGATTCAAGTTGTGCACATACCGTGTACCAGGGTATATTGTGTGTTTGAGCAAAATGTATGTAACGCACAGAAGGAGGACAAGGGGACCCTATAAAGTATATATGTATATTCTTGATCAGCACGACAGGAGAAATTGATTAAGCCATGACCGTCCGACCGTCCGTATTCACCAATGGTTCTCAGAAACTAGAATAGCTAGAGACTTGAAATTTGAAGGGTAGACTCGTGATGCTCGGCAGCAGATCATGTTTGAACGGTTTTGTGCCACGCCCACTCCTTCCTGCCCACTTTTTTAAAACGCTATAACTCGAACATTCAAAGTTATAGAAATATGAAAGTCTGTTCGTAGACATAATATATGTAGCCATACATAACTGTACACTTCAATTTTTCTCCCTCCCCTTTATTGCTCAATCCACAGTTGTTATCTCTTAATTGTTATATCTTCAAAAATAATATAGGTACGAACCTGAAATTTTGTATACAAGTCTTATCTTTAAAACTGCATACCACAAAATTCCTCTCTCAAATTTTTTGTATATTCCACATTTTTTCGACCGATTAACTTAACATTTGAAGCACTTATTAAACGGCGATGTCAAATAAATTTTCCTAGATTTGGAGTGTGGCACCGCTTACCGTGTATGCAGGGTATTAGATTCTCGAGTATATTCCACTATAGCGTCCTAACTAGTTCTTCTCTTGCAAGAGTATATGAACTTTGTCGTGAAGTTTGCAACGCAGAGAAGGAGACAACTCCGACTATATAAAGTATATATATTCTTGATCAACTCGACGAGACGAGTTCATATAGCCATGTCCGTCTGTCGGTCCGTCTGTCTGTTGCGATGCGAACTCCTCCTAGAGTTTTAGAGATATCCAAAAAATATAAGTGCAGAAATTTTTTTTTTTCCTTGCACGCAGTTTGTATATAAAATTCAGCATGATCGGATAACTATAGAATATAGCTGCCATAGGAACGATCGGTCAAAAATGAGGTTTTTGCTCAATAAACGCTTTGATTTTAAAGCTATCGCCTCAATTTTTTGCACAAGAACATCTTGGACGTCTGAAAATTTAGTGAAGATCGGATAAATATAGCATGCAGCTCCCATAGGAACAATCGGTAAAAAATTTGGTTTTTGTTAGAAAAACTTTTTTGTTCTTAAATATAAAGAGATAAAACTTTGTAGTTACGCGTTTTTATGTATCCTTGACCATATTCCAAAGTTTCGTTCAAATCGGACATAAGGGCGTAACACCGCCCATATAAAGAAAATCTTAAAAATGTGATTTCTCTGTAGGCCGACGAGATACCAGATAAGATCTCAAAATGAAGTGTAGAATGATTGCAACGTAATTGTTAAAAAAATTTTAAAATGGGCGGGGCTACGCCCTTTTATCTTTATAAACGTATATGATTCTTATTAGAAAAACTGTAAGTCAGATTTTTCAATAAGAATACTTGAGAAAATGCTTGCAAGAGTATATAAGTTTCAGCAAAGCTGAAAATAGCTCCCTTACTGGTTTTTCTTCTTTTCGTATGGGGGCGACCTCTTCCAGTGGTCCGATATTGCCGGTTCCGACAAATGAGTTGATCGCACAAAAAAGAAGACAAATTTCAGCTCGATAACTTTAAAACTGTGGGAGGAGATTGTACATATACAGACGGACATGGCTTTATCAACTCCTCTTGTCGTCCTGATCAAGAATATATATTGTTTGTATAGTCGGAAATGTATATTTTGATTTTCAGCACAAAGTCATAATACTTACTATTCACTGTGTGAAAAGTATATTTAATGTACACAGCTCACAGTTCACACGTCTTACGGTTTACTACAACGTAATTCCACTCTCATATTAAATGCAGAATCTCTTAAGAGCATTTAAACATTTAATTATTATTGAATTATCAATGCGAGATGTACCCGAAAGCTAAAAAGTGACAATTTCCATTTATTAAAAAAACAATGAATGCATGGTGTTACATTGTTGTTTATGCTTCATTTCACCGATCTTTCTGGTTTAACAAGAAGTTAATAAACAATCATTTAGTCAAAAGCGTCTAATAGCAGAATATACATAATAACATAACATATACAGCCATAGTCAAATTAATTTACACAAATGTGTTATTCAATGCAATTCTTTAGTAACCCAAAACATTCTTATAACTAATAATATTAATATGCAAATCTACAGAGTTTAGCTTAATCTTAATGAGCTTTACAACTGAGTTATTAAATGAGAATATATTTAAGTTTTGTTGAAGTGAACATTTTAATGGCAAAGAAAAATGGGGGGGAAAAAACCTTAAGACCAAAGTTAAGAAATGTGTTATGAGTTATCACTTTTATCCTGTGAACCGTTATCTTTCAAATTTTTCGTTCATAAGCTTCTGTATACAGATTAATTTATGGGTCAACAATTTGTTTTTGAACTTCTAACAATAACAACAAAATGGTTTTTTAGTGGATTATGTAAAAAAATGTTCGGTGTGTAAATAATTTTGACAATGGCTTTAGAACAAAGTTATAATGGCGAAATATGTATGTATTATCATTTGCAATCAACAAGTTGGCGCGTTCCTGGTTACTAAACCACAACGAGCCCTCTGCGAGTTTGTGAGGTTAAGGAGTGTTATCTATGCGCTCACGCAGACCATTGCTATGGGTACGCAGCCATGGAAGTGCCGCTGCTTGAGTGCAAGAATTTGTACGATTCTGTACATACATTTATGTACATTCATCTGCCCATAAAGTATGTATAAATAAATCTGTGTTTATGTAGATTTGTATTATAGTATATAATATGTACATATGTACCTACATACATTTTTGCGAATACGTCAAATTTTGCTGTTGTTCTTTTAAGGTGATTATTTCTTTGTGTTTTTGGTTTTTTGTCGCCGAAGTTGTTATTGTAACACTACAAGCAACAACAGTGTTGAGTTTCAAATTAACGTCGCCGTTTTTTTTTTGTTCGTGTTATTTTTGATGTTGTTGTTTCAGTACGTGGATTCGCAGTACTCATTGCCGGATTCCTCTTCACTACGTTGTGGCTCCTCTATTATCGCATTGCTACTCGTTGGCTTTTCTCTTAGTTTGCATGCATGCATGAATGTGTGCCCTGCATACAAGTGTGTGTAGAATGAGAACTTGTCAAACGGCTGTACTGCACTGCGCCGCGCTTCTTTCTTTCTATGTTTAGTACAGTCGTCGTTGAAACGAAACGACTCAAATCGACGCGATGCGACGAGACGAAACTCAACACGAAATGCAACCGATTCTTGCTCGTCTCGCCCCTCCACTTGCTGTGGTGCACAGCTACTCTCATCACACTCAACTGCTGGTTACCAAATACCAAAACCATTCCACTCAAACTGAGTCGAGTGCATGCATTCTTTTTGTCACTATTGAAGTTCCTTCACCAACTCTTCTGACTCTTTCCCATCATCTGCACCGTCATCGACACTTTTTTGTTTATGAGTTATATCAATGCTAATGTGTATGAGTATTGGTGAGTGTGACTTTGGATCTCCTTGTGTGCGTGCTTAATCGTTGTTATTTTTTTCTTTTCTTTTTTCTTTCTGATTTGTTGTTGTCGTTGTTGTACGTCAGCAAAAAGGTTCTTGTGGGCGAGAAATACATTCGTACACGTACATACATACCTAAAGACTGCCAAACGACGACGAGTCATCGAAACAAAAAATGGACGTCCGGACAGACAATCCCAACAATAAGACCGAAACGGGTATAGGCTGCGCGCCAGTCGGTCTGGCAGAGTTCGACATTGGCTCTGCTCTCTTGCTACGGTTCTGCTTTCTAGCCCTGTTTGTGTAGCACCACTCGAAAAGCCGCCAACGCCAACTTATTGAACAATAATTTCGGCAGCAACCCAGTATAAGAAAAAAAAGCTATAAAGCGACGATCAAATGGTATTTCATTGTTTTGTTTTTGTTTGGCTTACTTTACTCTAAATTGTAAGTGTTTGAAATCGTAGTTGAAAGAATACAAACTTGAAGATATAATCCTCAACTTTCGCATCGGTAGAAAGGCTGAGGACAAAACATTTTATTCCTATATGAAGTCATGAAGGTTGCATCCCCGACCATATAAAGTGTACATATACAGAATACCTACATATGTACATATGTATATACATGCATCCAATCATTGTACATACATATATCTCAGGATTTTCTTGATTAAACCACTGTAGCACATTATATATAGATGCCATTGGAAAAATCGGTTAAAAATTGGGTTTTGATTAAAAAATAATTGTTTTTTCTTGAATATAAGAGACGAAACTTTTCAATTACTTGTTTAATTGGTACTTACCTGAATTGCAAATTTTTATGAGAAACGAAGGGCGTGGCACCCCCTACATTGAGTAATACTCAAAAGTACGATTTCCCTGTAAGCAGACGAGAATGAAGATTGTAAGCTGCAATATAGTAGCTTTGCTTTCTTTACGCTGCGCTCCTTCCTCTTCAAGATCTTTTATGTTTGTTATTTGAAAACTATACGAAGAGTTTTCCAATAAGAATAATTTGGGCAATGCCAGCAAGAGTATATTAAGGGGCACCACTAGTGTGACGGCCTAAAAAAAAGGTGATTTTTGGGAATTTTTATTAAAAAAACTACTTTATCAATTATTTCAAAATTTTAAGAATATATTCATACATGTTTTAAGAATATACAGTGAAATTTTTGAAGAAAAAAATTAAATATTTTTTAAGTTATAGTCGATCTCCAACGGCGCGAAAAAAAAAGGTCCTTCACTGCTGCAGTGATTCCGGCCTTCTCCGTGGATGAAATCAAAAAAGGAAAAATTCTCGTTAAACTAGATAATATTGTCTGTACAATGACCTACGATAAAAAAAAAAAATCAAAAATTGACAATATGGCGGCGTTTTAAAAAAAAATATTCGAATTTCACCCAAAATTTTGGTTGTTTTTGGCCTGCCAAAATTCGATTTTTGATCAGATCAAAAAATCGATAGGTCATTGTACGGAGAACTATATACAGAAGATGTAAAAAAAATTCGATAGTGATCGGATCATTAGTTTTTGAGTAATCACTGCAGCAATTTCGGAAAATGCTGTTTCGAGAAAAACGCGTTTAAAGATAAAACGAGACTCTAGATGCTGCCGACCGGCTGCTCTTTAAATTGCTATAACTCAAAAACTATTTGAGATATCGATTTGAAACTTTGATATGTTATTTTTAAAGGTGTAATCTACCGAAATATGAAAAAAAAAAAATTCGATTTTTTTTTAATTTCACACTAGTGGTGCCCCTTAAACAGCTCGCTTACTGATTTCATCATACATGAAAACGAAGGTTTAATAATAAAACTAACTCGTTTCTATTGGTCCGGTCAAGACGTATGTACCTCGCCAATAATTCCAACTACGAAACAGGACAACTTTTGTACAATAATAACACGAAACCTGGCCAAAGGTTAATTTGGTACAGCGGGGAGTGGCTTGCCTAGGACCAATGATTGTTTCGGCAGCCTACGGTTTGGCCACTCAACGGTGAGATCCTTCGAGGAGTACAGTTTCGACTTGGTGGCGAAGCTGCGCCGTTTTCAAGATACTGTGATCCAGCGAGCAGCAGAGGTGCTTAGGTAACCTCACCCTCACTTTTGGGTGAAGTTATGACCAGGTGCAACATATCTTCAAAAAGGTACTGGCGTAAGCAAGTATGCTGATTTGGCACAAACTCCACATATGTGCTACTTAAACCACGTTAAATAACTATCGGATCGATATGAGGCCATTTTGTCCGGATTATTCGATTTTCACTATACGCTGAACTCACACTGTGTGGATATATTAAGTTTGCTTGAGACCAAATGTATATTACGCATACAAGGAGAGCAGTAAGACCCCATTTAGGGAAAGTGAATGCTTCCATCACGAACAGCACTCAAAAAGGACTATTCCTATAACCAAATATACCGAAGGGCAAACAATTGGTGCTACCTTGGTTAAAAAAATCAAAAAAGTGGTATTTTCTCGGTTGTCTTTTTTGGAGCTTTAAAAGCTAAAACAGAAAAATCGACGTGGCTACGCCCATATATACTGAAGATTTAAAACGGGTATACCTCGGGAACCATATTTCCTACAAGAATGAAACTTTGCATGTATGCTATTGGGATGGAATGCAGTAAGATTCAATCAAATAATAGGCGTGGTTACGCCCCCATGTAGCCAAAATAGAAAAACATTATGTCTCTCAAACGAATTGGTCTAGAAAGGTAAAAATTTAAATATAAAACATTAAATGGAAATGACATCTGTTTCAATTGAAAAGTGGGAGTGGCAACGCCCTCCCGTCGAGCATTCTCGACTGCAATTCCTTACTGATTTTTATTATAATTGTTTATACGAAATGCCTTCCGATAACTGGATACTTTAAAAAACGAGCAAAAACACTTCGACGGTGGATGTCCAGCTATGGAAGCTTTCACTGATATAGGAATGATAAGGGCGACAAGTGAAAACGTTTGAGTTGAGACTTTTGAAATTTAATCGGGAGGCTCGTAAGATTCGGCTACAGATCAAGTTCGGTTGGCTTCTTGCCATGCCCACTCTTTCCCAACTGTCCACTACAACCTTCTTCTTTAAAATGCTATAGCTAGAACACCAAAAGCAAATACGGATTTGAAAGTTGAATGGTAGACTCAATAAACACAGCCCTGCAAAATAGCGTACCACATATTCTTTTTCCCCATTTCTTCTCATACAATTTTTTTAAAACTTCTTCTCTTTTCGTAAACTGTAAGAGAAACTACTTAAAAACGGCATACATTAAAAACCTTTTTTTATTTCCCTTTAAAGATCATTAAACTTCTGATATTATAAAAGTTCTATTGTACATTTTGTACATGAGTCGGACGGAACTTTGTAGCTAGAATATCGACTCGTCTTGTTGAGTTAAAACGTCGGATATGCCTCTATTAATGCGTGACAAACTCCAAACGACGAAATTATAATCGAATTCTCTGAATAAAAGTACATAGTATACAATGAAAACAAAAAATGGATTACTTGGCAAGGATACACTTAGTAATAACACGACAGTATTCTGTATAAATAATTTGAACCTAAAACACGTAAGGAAACAAATCTACACAAAAATATTTAATTGGCATTGCTCATTCAAATATTGTACAAAATATCAAGAAAATCGGTAAAAAATGTGGAATTTTCAAAAATTAGTGTAGGGTTAACCATCAAAGAGAGGGGTATTTCGTGGTATGCAGTCTCAAAGATTTATAGTTACTGAACTTGTATACAAAATTTCGCATCTTCGTACTTTTTATTGTGGAGTCAAGTTCATGTTTCTATCTTTTTTGGTGTTCGAGCTACAACTTTTTATAAAAGTGGGCAGTGCTGGTTGGGCGCGAAGGAGTGGGCGTGGCAAAAAATCCTTCAGACTTAGTAGCGCATGACAACACGAATCTATCTTTCAAGTTTCCGTGAGCCATTTGTGAGGACAGACACTCAGACGGACATGACTATATCCACTCGTTTTGTCGTCCTGATCAGGAATATATGTATGTATATACATATGTACTTTGAAGGGTGACCTCCTCTCCTTCTTGGTGTTACATGTGTACATTTGTCTATAACAAACTTAATACCCTGAAACACACTGTGTACAGGGTATAATTAGTATATTGGGGCACCCCTTTTAGAGTCTTTGTCTACGTCTCTTTTTGTATTCGAATTTCGAACGTACGAACGAACAAACGAACGATTTCTTAAGCAGATACAAAAGCAGCAGAAAAAACAACAAAACAACTTCTACTAAGCTAACACAAACCACCAAAGACGACAACGGCTTTGATCTGAACGCCATACTCAAACACACGCACACAAAAGCGCACTCGCTCTTTCATTCACTCTGACACTGCTGCTTTTGCCTATGTCGTTGTTATTGTTGCTGTGTAGTTTGGTATTTTTTTTTTGTTTCGTTTAATGCTGTGTGGATTTTTCTGGCGACAGACTGTCTGGCTCGACTCGACGGCGCAGCACAGCACAGTACGGCCAGCTAAACTGGGCTGACGCTGCGCTCAATGAGGCTGCCGTTGGCTCTGCCTCTGCTATTGCAGCGACTGTTGACTGTCTGACGACTGGCCTGGCATCATGGCATTCCACACGCGCACACCTAACATACCCGTTCCCCTTCTTTACCCAATCACTCGCTAATTTCAGGCGTTCGCTTAGTTGTTGGTGTTGTTTATTTGTTAGTATGTCTGTCCTGCTGTCCGACTGCACCTCTGTACGTTCATGTGTATATTTGTACGTTTGTCTATATCTCTGACTGTTGTATGTTTGTATGAAGTGTATGGAGTTTTGTGTGAGTGTGATGCATATGTGCATGCAGTTGCATATTTATGTATGTAGATACATACACATGCATGTATGTTTGTATCTGGTAGCGTATTTATGTACATATATAAGAAAGTGATTCTGTTTTGTTGAGTGTGCATATGAATTAATATTAAAAGACGACGCGTCATGCAAATAAACAAATAATACACACACTAACATACGATATCTAGTATATACATACTTATGTAAATACATTCATATTTTGTACATTTATATGTACATACGTACGTATATATGTATGTACTTTCTTATTCATTTTGGAAATACATAAGAAAATACAAATGTATGTATGTTATTCACGTACTATATTTATGAATGTACATACATATATTTATTTTTATACATTGTTAAAATAATCATAATTATATTAATAATACAATTTTAAAGCTGGAAATATATTTGGAAGTCAACATTGGAACTAAATCCAATTGAACTGATGATATTAATCTCTATAATGTTGTATGTACTGTATACGTATGTATATACAACAGATATATATAACAGATTCAGTTTCCCATGACCCTCGAAATCTTGAAAACTTACTTTTCTAATCTGGAAGATTTCTTTTAAAAGATGTTTTGAAATTAGCTCCCAATTAAAAGATATGCGTATTAATAGTTTAAAGTAAAATTTAAAGAAACCAGTAAGGGAGCTATTTTCAGCTTTGCTGAAACTTATATACTCTTTCTTCAAGCATTTTCTCAAGTATTCTTATTGGAAAATCTGCCTTACAGTTTTTCCAATAAGAATCATATACGTTTATAAAGATAAAGGGACGTAGCCTCGCCCATTTTTTAGTTTATTTTGTTATTAAATACATTGCAATCATTGTACACTTAATTTTGCGATCTTATATCTCGTCGGTTAACCGAGAAATCACATTTTTAAGATTTTCTCTATATGGGCGGTGCCACGCCCTTATGTCCGATTTTTACAAAACTTTGGATTATGGTCAAGGATTCATAAAAACGTATAACTGCAAAGTTTTATCTGTTTATATTTAATAACAAAAAAGTTTTTCTAACAAAAACCGAATTTTTTACCGATTGTTCCTATGGAAGCTGTATCCTATATTTACCCGATCTCCACCAAATTTACTGTGTGTCGTAACTGACGTCCAAGATATTTGTGTGCAAAAAATTGAGGCGATAACTTCAAAATCAAAGCGTTTATTGAGCAAAAACCTCATTTTTGACCGATCGTTCCTATGGCAGCTATATCCTATAGTTATCCGATCATTTCACATACAAGCTGCGTGCAAGGAAAAGAAAATTTTCTGCATTTAAATTTTTTTGCTAACTTCAAAACTCTAGGAGGAGTTCGCATCGCAACAGACAGACAGACAGACAGACAGACAGACGGACAGACGGACATGGCTATATGAACTCGTCTCGTCGAGCTGATCAAGAATATATATACTTTATATAGTCGGAGATGTCTCCTTGTCTGCGTTGCAAACTTCATGACAAAGTTAATATACTCTTGCAAGAGTATAAAAATCAATTATGAAAGAAAATTGTTGTTTTTGTTTTTTTTTTTAATTATTGAGATGAAATCGATGATTTAAATATATTTCCAAAAAACTTGACCTGTTTAATTAATTTGTTTTCTTTTTTTTCGCTTGTCTCTTGTAAAAACATTCCTGTGTGTCTCTTTTCAAGTTCTAGTAGTAGTAACCTAACATTGCCGCATTCCATCAGCCCTGATACGTCTTTCCCATCGTCGATATATCTTTGTGGAATCGTTCACCTTATCCGTCGCTTACATTTCCACATTTAGAAGGAAAAAGTCATGATGAGATTGAAAGAAATTAATTTTAAAAGACATGTTGCAACCTAGCTTTTGATGTTTATGCCCTGTACCTTATGGTACAAGCGAATATTAGTTTTGTGCACGTCGACAATGTATGTAACACCCAGAAGGAGACATCTCCGACTGTACAAAGTACAGAGTATATATATTCTTAATCCGTATCAAAAGAGAAATCGATTTAGCCACGTCCGTCTGTCTGTATGAACGCGTCGATCTCGGAAACTAAAGTTTTTCCCCTCTGTGTCTTAGTTTAGGGGTGAGGGGTAAATAACTGAAGTTACCTCGGGTTAAATAGTACAAAAGTCGTATTTTCTCGGTTGTCTTTTGAGATAGGAACACCAAATTTGGAGTGTATATACCTGACTTCAACCTAAAAAAAAAAAACCAGTAAGGATTGGAGTCGACAGTACTCGACTCCGACATACCCTGTACCTTCAATTTGTTACGACTGTTGCGTTGCCCCGCCCACTTTTTAATCGAAACTGATTTCATTTTCATTCAATTTCAAATGTACCAAGTTTTATTTTTCTAGAATAATTGGTTCCAGAGATATAATGTTTTACTATTTTGGCTATATGTGGGCGTGGCCACGCCCATTTTATGATAGAACTTTGTTATACTCCATCCCAATAACATACATTCAAAGTTTCATTCTTGTAGGTTTTATGGTTCTTGATATACAAGCGTTTCAAATTATTACTATATAGGGCCGTGGCCACGCCCATTTTTTTTTTTATCTTCTTAGGGTTCGAGTCACAGGGTATAAAGATTGAATAGAAAATAGGTGTAGCAACGCCCACATATAGTACAAATGTAAAATGCTTATATCTCGTGAGCCATATAGCTTACAGGAATGACATTTGGTGTGTAGAATATTTGGATATAGTGTAACAAGATTCAATCATAATATTGGCGCCCACATATAGCCAAAATAGAAAACCAATGAAAAACCCGTTTTATTGTCAAAAATAGTACGGGGATCCTTAGAAACAACAAGTCAAAAGGTAGTAGCAAAATTTACGCGGCCTATCACTAAACAGTTTGAATTGGCAAAATAAAAACATCGAATCAAACTCTTAATCTTAAATATGACATAACAGACGAATGAGAGCTA
This sequence comes from Phortica okadai, assembly GCA_034638295.1. NCBI lineage: Eukaryota > Metazoa > Arthropoda > Insecta > Diptera > Drosophilidae > Phortica > Phortica okadai. The sequence continues at coordinate 14,779,256 of CM067848.1, read as the reverse complement.
CCTATGACATTTAAGTTGTATATTTAAATTCTGGGAGTTAAACTTTATAACGCTAGTATAGTTTCGAATAAAAGGCAATTTTGAAGTTGATCAGTGTAATTTATTGCATTTACAAATTTTTGTTGTATCAACGCATTTCGCATTAGGTGACAGGATATCCAGTAATGAAATCTTGAGATAGGTTGGGACTTCTCTACTTTCGTGGGATTTACCCAATAAGTTTAAAATAATTGATTAAATCCCGGAAAGGATACCTACAGTGCACTGTGGTCCGGCTTTCAGCTTCCTCAGAAAGCTCTCCAATTGAGATAAACAATTTTTTATAATGGCAGGACCATGTAATAACACTTTATGGACCGATGCAGGAAAGTAGTACCACGGATATTTAATGATAAGAAGTTTTGCACGTGCTTTTTTTAAAATTGAGGTTAAGTTACGTTTCCGTATATTGCATGCCGCACGGCACCTTACGGCACTTGAATTAAACTTTCTTAAATTCTTTAAATGCTTAAGAATATTAGACAAAAAGATTTGTTCAACCCCAAGAACCCCTTCACAACTAAAACTCTAAGCAAACACAGAAAAGACAAACTAAGAACGTTCACAATTATGTACTAAATACAATAATGATTTACACAAAACACAACACATACTACATATACTTTTTGTTGTAAAAAGAAAGTTAATACCTTTATTTATAATATTAATCACTTCCATTGCACAAAAACTTGTTTTAAATAAGTAAAATAAATTTTCTACGGAGAGCTTCCCTTGCACGTTGCTTATGCTGCAATACTAAATGAATATCATGTTCTCTCTTTCGCTGCTATTATTGAAGAGGACAGATAGAGCAAAACAAAAAGATGAATAAATTCAAATAGCTAGACCAATTATAAATAAGAATTGATACATTTAAAGTAAAAATTTTGACTTTGGTTTTTTTATTTTTGGCCTACGGGCGGGACCACTGTGCAGTGGTGCAGAATATTTGTTGAACGTGTTTCACACTATAAAGTGACATTTGTCATGGCATACGTTCGAGGCCAAAAATCTAACCATTTTTTATACTCTTATTAACTTTGTCATGAAGTTTGCAACGCAGAGAAGGAGACATCTCCGACTATATAATGTATATATATTCTTGTTCAGCACGACGGGACGAGTTCATATAGCCATGTCCGTCGGTCCGTCTGTCTGTTTCAATGCGAACTCCTCCCAGAGTTTTGAAGTTAGCAAAAAAATTTTAACGCAGAAAAATTAATTTTCTTTGCAGAAAGTTTAAATGTAGAAACCAGCTTGATCGGAACACAGATAGAAGATCCGAAATGAAGTGTAGAATGAGTGCATTGTACTGTTTAAAAAAAAATTTGAAAATATATCTTATATAAACTTATAAGATTCTTATTGGAATAACTATAAGACGGACGCAATAGTATATAAGTTTCAGCAAAGCTGAAAATAGCTCCCTTACTGGTTTATTTTTATTGTAAACTGAAAAGTGTTTATACCCTGTACACATACTGTGCATCGGGGAATATTAAGTTTGTTTTTTATACCCTGTACAGTGTATACATACTGTGTATAGGGGTATATTAAGTTTGTTTAAAACGGTTTGTATGTAACGCATAGAAGGAGGGGAAGGGGAACCTATAAAGTATATATATTCTTGATCAGGATGACAAGACGAATTGATATAGCCCTGTCTGTCTGTCCGTCCTCACCAATGGTTCTCGGAAACTATAAGAGCTAGAGACTTGAAATTTGGAGGATAGACTCGTAAGGTCAAACGCTAGATCAAGTTTGAAGGAATTTTTGCCACGCCCACTCCTTCCCGCCCATCGAGCAACACCCACTATTTTAACACGCTGTAACTCGAACATCCAAAGAGATAGAAATATAAAAGTTGGTATGTAGACTCAGTATAAGTAGCCCTACAAAACTGCATACCACAATTTTTCCCCCTTCCCTTTATTTCCCCTCCCCCAGAGGTTTTCTATAAAACGTTATAACTCCAAAACTAATAGATGTATGACAATACAATCTCAGTAAATATATATTTTTATAACTGCATACCACAAAATTCCCCTCTTTTTCAAAGTCGCCCCTCATTGACCTACAAACTCAAATTTTTCGTAAATTCCACTTTTTTTGACCAATTTACTTGATATTTTGAACGGTATTGAATCGGGCGATGTGAAATCATCATCTTTTTGCAGATTTTGGGTGTGGCACCGCCTATTGTGTTTGCAGGGTATTATATTGTCGAGTATACTCGACTATACCGCCCTTACTGGTTTTCATTATAAGTTAAGCCATGTTAAGCTATAATATTATGCGGAATATAAAATATTACTATTACGTTTCCATTACAATATAAATATTCTTGTTTAATTTTCTGTAACCAGGAAGGATTGGAGTCGACAGTACTCGACTTCGACATACCCTGTACCTTCAAATAGTAACGGCTGTAATAGGGCGTTACCCTGCCCAATTTTGAATCGAAACAAGTTTCATTTTTATGTAATTTCATATACACCAATTTATATTCTTTTAGACCAATAGATATAACTGTTTTATATTGTGGCTATATGTGGGCGTGGCCACGCCCATATTATGATTGAATCTTGTTACACTATATCCCAATACACATTATAATTATAATTCCTGTCCTGGTTCAAGACATATAAGCATTTCAAATTTGTGCTATATGTGGGCGTGGCCATTATATATGGTGGTTTATATTGAGAGAAAAAGTATGTAACGCATAGAAAGAAGGGATTAAGACCCCAATAAGTATACATATCTTGATCAGGACGAAAAGACTAGTTTATATAGCTATGTCTGTCCGTATGACCGTCCTTATCAATGGTTCTCGGAAACTATAAGATCTAGAGACTTAAAATTTTAAAGGTAGCCACGTGTGGTTATGCGCTACTTCAAGTTTGATGGAACTTTCACCACGACCACTCCATCCCCCCAACCGGTGCCCCACACTTTTTAAAGCCACTGATCAAACACCGTCAGCGATAGAAACGTGATAGACTCAACAAAACATACCACAGTTTTTTCCCCTCACCATAATTTTCCCTCAAAAAGTAGTTTTCTTAAAGTTGGTATATCTTCAAAACTATAAAAGATATTAATCTGAAATGTCGTATGCAGGCTCAGAAATTACATCCCTTTAAAAGAGCAGAACACAAAATACCCTTCTTCTTCATGGTTGCCCCACAAAAAAAATCAAACTGAAATTTTCGATAAACCTCTCATGTTTTGACCGAGTTTCTGGAAATTTATACCAACATGTAAATTACCAATGCCAAATATACTGCCCTTACTAGTTATACCCTGTACTCATACTGTGTATCAAGGTATATTGTGTTTGTTTGAGTGAAATGTATGTAACGCACAGAAGGAGGGGAGGGGGACCCCATAAAGCATATATATTCTTTATCAGGACGACAAGAGAAATTGATTGAGCCATGTCCGTCCGTCTGTCTGTCTGTCCGTCCTCACCAATGGTTCTCGGAAACCAGAAGAGCTAGAGACTTGAAATTTGGAGGGTAGACTCGTGATGCTCGGCAGCAAATCAAGTTAATTTGGCACGCCCACTCCTTCCCGCCCATCCAGCCCCACCCACTTTTTTAAATCGCTATAACTCGAACATCCAAAGAGATAGAAACATTTCAGTCGGTATGTAGACTCAGTATGTATAGTCTACAAAACTGCATACCACAACATCCCCCCTCATTTTCATTTCTCCTCCCCCAGTTATTTTCTGTAAATTGCCATATCTCCAAAATTAACAAAGGTACGACCCTGAAAACTTTTATAAAAGCTCAGTGATAATACATTTTTAAAACTGCATGGTACAAACTTCCCCCCTCTTTGCTGGCTACCCCTCAGAGGCCAACAAAATTAAATTTTTCGTAAAATCCAAATTTTTTTAAACCGATTTTCTTGATATTTTGAACATTTTTTGAATAAGCGACGTCAGATCAATATGTTTTCGTAGATTGAGGGTGTGGCACCGCCTACCATGTGTGCAGGGTATTATATTGTCAAGTATACTCGACTATACCGCCCTTAATGGTTTTTATTTGATTTTATTCTGCATAGACTTGTTAAGACTAACAAAATATTTTTGATCAGCTTTTGAGGTCAAATACGTGTTACGTCGAATATTAGTTGAGTAATTGAAACAAATCAGTGAAATAGATGTGTAATTGTGTATACTCAAATTGTGTATATTGCATTCCAATCGGAAGGTATTTGTAAAAAGAGTTTTCCAATTCCGATCTTGTAATTTTTAGCGAATACAGTACTTTATGGCACAAGAGTATACAAAACTTGTGCAAGGCCTAGCAGACCCCACAAACTGTATACATTGACACATAACTAAAATGGTTGAGTGAATATATGTAAATTCTAGATGGTTTATTACCTAACAATAAAAGTTTGTAAAAAAATAGGTCACAGATCATTTGGAAACTTCACCAATGACTTTGACTTTGGTCGATTAACTCATTGTTTTAGAATAATTTCCACTCTAATCCTAGTCAAAGCGTTGGCCTCAAATTCGAGAATTCCGCATGTTGAACTTATTCAACGCTTTTTGAGAATTAACACATATTGTACATATGTACAAGGGTACATACATACATATATATGTATAATAAATACATTATCGGAAGCAAACCTAATAGAAACTCGAGGCTAAAATCTGAAAGATAAAAGGTTTTGTTGGCTCAGTGCTAAGGAATGTGTTTGCATGAGGCATGACTGTGAGTGACTAGCTTAATAAATCTGACGTTTGTCAGCTTTTATTTCACTGATAGAAATTTAGTAAAAATGACTGAGAGTGCTGGACTTCGACCTATCCCGTACCATCAATTTATTACTACTGATAGAGGGAGTGCGCCCGACCTCTTTTAATCGAAATAGAATCAATTGTTAAATTATTGAATGACCAATCAGTTATAGAGATATGGCGTGTTTCTGTTTTGACTAAATATTGGCGGCGGCCCATTTTATGATTGAATCTTAAACTCTAACGGAATAGAGCTAAAAAGGAATGAAGGGAATGTGTACCTTTTATACCCAGCAGTTCTCGTTTTGTCAATTGTCCCCTTTTCGATAGTTTACTTCTATTAGCAAACTAGTACCCAACTGTCGAATTCGAAACTAGTACAAGAACTAGTCGAAGATGGCGCTTTAACACACCAGTTAAAAAAACAAAATGTCGGATTGACCCATTTTCGTTATTTGGAAACTATTTTTCAACTAGTGAATTTGGGACTAGTATTTGAACCAGACAGATGTTATGCATAAAAGCACCAGTCTGAAAAAAATATGTCGCCTGCTGTAGCTCTGAGTTTAGTGTGTTGGACTATGAAACCGAGGGTATGAGGTTCGAACCCCAGCGCCACCAGAATTTAAATGTTTACTATATTAATGTTTATCAATTTAATTGTTATTAACAATAAAAAATAAAGTTAATTCAAATAACCAATTATAATTAATACTAAAAAAAAAACAAATACTCAAGATGGTTTCATTACCTTTTTTTCGTATACCTCAAACTGGTCCGGCAGGACTAGTGCGGTAACTGGACGGAGGTGGTAGAATTGTGACAATTAAACCATGCCTAGTAAAACTCACCAGTTGAAAGCATTGAGAGTAGATTGAGCTGGCACTAGTAGTATTTACATTCAAACTAGTTCCGAGCTTAGTTCTGTACTAGATCGGAAAACTGCTGCATAGTAGGGATAACCCGAAATATCCGGATTTCAATATTGTTGAAGTCTCGAAAATTTCTGAATTGAACTTGCCCAATCCCGGGATAATCGGGACTTCGATTTCTATACCCAGCACATATAGTGAGGCTTAGTTTATTAAGTTTGCTTGAGATGAAATGTATGAAACGCATAGAAGGAGGGAATGGGGATCCCAGAAAGTGAATATATTCTTGATAAAGACGACAAGACAAGTTGATATAAGCTATGTCCGTCCGTCATCACCAATGCTTCAAATTTTTGGTATATAGCGGCGTGGCCACGCCCATTTTTTTTATTCTATCTTCTTGGTGTTCACGTCAGTTATATACACTCCAAATTTGGTGTTTCTATCACAAAAGAGAACCGAGATAATACGACTTTTGTAAATTTTTTACCAGAGGTTGCTTCAGTCATTTGCCCCTCACAACTAAACTAAGTCAAAAAGGGGGAAAACAAAATCTCCCGTATTCACCAATGGTTGTCGGAAACTATAAGAGCTAGAGTCTTGAAATTTGGACAGTAGACTCCTGATGCTTGGCAGCAGATCAAGTTTGAACGGTCTTGTGCCATGTCTACTCCTTCTCTCCCAACCAGCACCGCCAACTTTTTTAAAACGCAATAACTCGAAGCGATAGAAACATGAAAGTCGGTCTGTAGACTCTTTATGTGTAGCTCTACAGAACTGAACACCACAATTTTTGCCCTTCCCCTTATTTCCACTACCCTAAACTATAAAATGTAAGAAACTGAAATTTTGTATACAAGCTTACTAAATATAAATCTTTAAAACGGCATACAACAAAATCACACTCTTTTTGATGGTTTCCCCTCAAAGACCAATGAACTTAATTTTTTGTAAATTCCACGTTTTTGAACGATTTTGTTGATAGTTTCAACCGTATATAAATATTTTTATACCATGTACAAGGGTATATTAGTTTCTTTTTATACTTTTCACTTATGTGAAATAGTATATTAACTTTGTCACGGAGTTTGTAACAGATCGAAATATTAATTTCCGACTATATAAAGTATATATATTCTTGATCAGGACGACAAGACGAGTTGATTTAGCCATGTCCGTCTGTCCGTCTGTCCGTCTGTCTGTCTGTCTGTCTGTCTGTCGGTCTGTCTGTCTGTCTGTATGTATGCAAACTAGTCCCTCAGTTTTGAAGCTATCGAGCTGAAACTTTGCACAGAGTCTTAGAATTTATTACGATGAATCATTCGTCGGAACCAGCATGATCGGATTATTGGAACAGGTAGCTCCCATACGAAAAGAAGAAGAAAAGTGAACAAAACTTGAATCGTTGTATGGAAAACTTTTTTGTTTTGTACAATAGAGTGCTGCAATTTTAAACATAGTAGTTTTACATGGTCCGACTACATGCCTGAAAGTTTCATTGAGATTGGACATCTGGAACTGGTAGCTCCCATACAAAATGAAGAAGAGGAAGAGAAGCCATATTCACGTCGTTGTATGGAAAACTTTTTTGTTTCTTAACCAATTGACTTGAAATTTTAAAGTTATGTTCTTAGGGAGGAATGAAATCTATTTTGACCAAATGTGGGCGTAACCACGCATAGCCACGCCCACTTATAGCGAAAATTTACCCGTTGTATGGAAAACTTTTTTGTTTTTTAACCAATTGACTTGAAACTTTGCAGTTATGCTCTTAGGGAGGAATGAAAACTATTTTGATCAAAAGTGGGCGTGGCCACGCCCACTTATAGCTTAACTTGACCCTTTGTATGGAAAACTTTTTTGTTTTTTAACCAATTGACTTGAAACTTTACAGTTATGTTCTTAGGGAGGAATGAAAACTATTTTAACCAAAAGTGGGCGTAGCCACGCCTACTTATAGCGAAAATTGACCCGTTGTATGGAAAACTTTTTTGTTTTTTAACCAATTGACTTGAAACTTTGCAGTTATGCTCTTAGGGAGGAATGAAAACTATTTTGACCAAAAGTGGGCGTAGCCAGGCGTAGCCACGCCCACTTATAGCGAAAATTGACCCGTTGTATGGAAAACTTTTTTGTTTCTTAACCAATTGACTTGAAACTTTGCAGTTATGCTCTTAGGGAGGAATGAAAACTATTTTGATCAAAAGTGGGCGTGGCCACGCCCACTTATAGCTTAACTTGACCCTTTCTATGGAAAACTTTTTTGTTTTTTAACCAATTGACTTGAAACTTTACAGTTATGTTCTTAGGGAGGAATGAAAACTATTTTAACCAAAAGTGGGCGTAGCCACGCCTACTTATAGCGAAAATTGACCCGTTGTATGGAAAACTTTTTTGTTTTTTAACCAATTGACTTGAAACTTTGCAGTTATGCTCTTAGGGAGGAATGAAAACTATTTTGATCAAAAGTAGGCGTGGTCACGCCCTTTTATAGCGAAAATTGACCCGTTGTATGGAAAACTTTTTTGTTTTTTAACCAATTGACTTGAAACTTTGCAGTTATGCTCTTAGGGAGGAATGAAAACTATTTTGACCAAAAGTGGGCGTAGCCACGCCTACTTATAGCAAAAATTGACCCGTTGTATGGAAAACTTTTTTGTTTTTTAACCAATTGACTTGAAACTTTGCAGTTATGCTCTTAGGGAGGAATGAAAACTATTTTGATCAAAAGTAGGCGTGGTCACGCCCTTTTATAGCGAAAATTGACCCGTTGTATGGAAAACTTTTTTGTTTCTTAATCAATTGACTTGAAACTTTACACTTATGTTCTTGGGGAGGCATTAAAACTATTTTGACAAAAATGGGCATGGTTACGCCCACTTTTAGCCCAAATCAAAAATTTGCATATCTCCGGTACCCAATGAGCAAAAACAATGAAAATTGGTATATAGGCAAGTAAGATGAAGAGAAAATATATTCAGTCAAAAAAGTGGGTGCTGAAGATAGCGTCCTTACTGGTTTTATTTAGTGTTAGTGATAACTTTTGTTTTTCTGTAGTAATTCTGGTAAATATGAGGTAAAATAATTTTTGTGTTAAACCTTAAATGCCAATAAACAACGTGTAATATTCGCTTTTATTATTGTTCATATTATACCACCAAAAAAAAATTATTTCTATCTATAACCCCTTAAAAGACTTGACAAACCGTTATGGTGAGATATATAGACTGACGAATTTTCTGTTTATACCCTGTACACACTGTGTATAAAGTATATATATATTTGATCAGGACGACAAGAGAAATTGAGTAAGCAATGTCCGTCCGTCCGTATTCACCAATGGGTCTCGGAAACTATTAAAGCTAGAGACTTGGAATTCGGAGGGTCGGCAGATCAAGTTTGAACGCTTTTGTGCCATGCCCACGCCTTCCCGCCCATCCAGCACCACCCAATTTTGCAAAAAGCTATAACTCGAATATCCAAAGAGATAGAAATATGAGTAGCCCTACAAAACTGCATACCACAATTTTTCCCCTTCCCCCAGTTTTTTTCAATAAATTGCTATATCTCCAAAACTATGGAAGGTACAAACCTCAAATTTTGTATACGAGATCAATAAATACATATCTTTAAGACTCATTACCACAATTTCCCCTCTTCTTGGTGGTTACCCTTCAAAGTTCTATAAACTCAAATTTTTCGTAAATTTCAAATTTTTTTTACGGATTTTCGTGAAATTTTTAACCCTACTTGACCAGGCGACGTCAGATCAATTTTTTTTTTCTAGATTTGGGGTGTGGCAGGGTATTATATTGTTGAGTATACTCGACTATAACGTCCTTACTAGTTTTGGGTTAACTTGGTTTGCACCAAGGAAAATTGGTATATTGGTTATAGAAAGAGAAACAAATGAGGCCTTGCCATGCTAATGGGCTGGGCACGTAGAATTGGGGCGTAAAAAACAGTAAATGAAAAATAAAATAATATTTCAATTTCAAGGCACGTAAAGCTGAAGCCAAAAATTAGTTTCTTGTATTCTCTTTTTAAACAATATGAATTTTAAGTTTTCCATCTAGATGCTATTTCAGACGAATTCTTCCGTTTAATGACAAATCCTGTATTATATACACAATATATATGTAAATGATTTATGACGCATGCATACAAATTTAGAAGCGTGATGAGTCTGTTAGGCCAGCCAAATAATAAGAGGCAAAAGAAAGCGCCATGATTTATCACGAAGTTCCGCAATCGAACAGTTTACGGTGCATTTTTAATTTTTCTTCTTTTTATGGGGAGCAGCAAATGAGTTGAACCATAAATTAAGTGTTGATAGAGCCAAGGATCAACAAGATATGTAGATTTCAAACCACACACTAGATTTATAGCTACGTAGATACGGTAATATTGACAATATCAAACCGATTGAAGAATTTCGAATTGAGCGTAATTCCATTTGAGGATACAATATACAAACCTGCCTTCGTCGCAGCGTAGTCAAAATCAAAACGTCACGAATTGTTATACCCTGTACACATACTGTGTATCGGGGTATATTGTGTTTGTTTGAGCGAAATGTATGTAACGCACAGAAATATTCACTTGCGACTATATAAAGTATATATATTCTTGATCAGGATGACAAGACGAATTGATTAAGCCATTTCCGTCCGTCTGTCTGTCCGTCTGTCCGTCCGTATTCACCAATGGTTCTCAGAAACTATAGTAGCTAGAGACTTGAAATTTGGAGGGTAGACTCGTAATGCTCGGCAGCAGATCAAGTTTGAACGGTTTTGTGCCACGCCCACTCCTTCCCGCCCATCCAGCACCACCCACTTTTTTAAAACGCTATAACTCGAACATCCAAAGAGATAGAAACATTAAAGTCGGTGTGTAGACTCAGTATAAGTAGCACTACAAAACTGCTTACCACAATTTTTCCCCCTCCTCTTCATTTCCCCTCCCCCGGTTGTTTTCTTAAAATTGCTGTATCTTCAAAACTGTTAAAGATACGAACCTGAAATTTTGTAGACAAGCTCAGTAAATACGTATCTTTAAAACTGCATACCACAAAATTCCCCTCTTTTTGATAGTTACCCCTCAATGACCTACAAACTCAAATTTTTCGTGAATTCCACATTTTTTGACCGATTTACTTGATATTTTGAACACTATTTGATCGGGCGATGTCAAATCAAAATTTTTTTTTGTAGACTTGGGGTGTTGCACCACCTACTGTGTGTGCAGGGTATTATATTGTCGAGTATACTCGACTATAGCGTCCTTACTGGTTTTTGATTATCAATGCGGGCGTATCTCAAGTCGATGCCTGTCCTGTCCAAGGCATTGTCAGGGGACGGCAGTCGGCGTTGCCATCAATCATTTGCACACATTCACAGGGGCGCGCAGGCACGCATACTACGAACTATTGTGTGTGATAATTTCCTTTTGTTTCGTTGTTACCTTATTTTTTACCTGTTTGTATCTGTATGCGGCCTGAGGAAAACGTTGGCATTTTTCAAATTTAACCAAACCACAAAAATCTCGATACGTATATGAATGCACAACGAGAGCAAAGCAAAGGAAAGGAAAGGAAAGTAAACGTGCAGAAGAGTGTGAAAATGTGATGACCACATTAATTAAAATGCATAAAGTGACTCCTTCGGGCAGATAGGACAGAATGCAATTCGGTCAAGATGAGGCACAGGTAACTAATTAGCCAAACCGTGGTGCGAGTGAGAAGGCACACCACATGAGCGTGATAGAGAACAAGGCATTTTGCGTGGCAAAGGCAAAGTCTCGGCAAGTCTCGAATCATGATGATAGCTGAACAAAAGAGTGGCCGAGCATTCTCAGGCAGACGGACAGTTGGACGGACTGACAGACAGACAGGCGGACGGACACTGTAATTGAGCTAAATTTTTGTGCGTTTTTATTGTAGGGCCGTAAAACCAAGCCAGATTCTTTACAGCTTTTACCAAACCTTCAAGTGGATTACGCTAATATTAGTCCTAATAAAATCGGGCTCAGGCATAGCCATAAACACACACACACACACATGTGCAAATGTTACTTCTAATTGGTTTTTCCCACGATTAGGATTAGCAACAAGTCGCCAAGTGCATCAGCTTCGATAACAACAACAACAGTGACTACGACAGGTCAAGCTTACTACCAGCGCACGGAACTGCTTTAGGAACAAAATTAGCTGTCCAGTATTCCGTCCGTCTGTCTATCTGTCTGCATGCCTGTCTACATGTCTGTTTGTTCTTGTCGTTAGGATTGCACCTAATCCGACGGGAAATCCAAAACAAACTGTGACGTGTGTTGGGCTGACACAGCAAAATGCACGGGGGTGAGAATATCCAAGGCTTATTATTCTTATTATTAAAACTGCGGTCATACTTCATTGCATAATCAAGCAGCAGGCTTTAGTTATCTATATGAGCGTACACGCATATAGCCTCCATAACGATTAAATAAATCGCGATATGGCAACATCGTCAAAGCAAATGTTGTGTTTGTGAACTACGTTACCCAAAACCAGGAAGGACGCTATCTTCAGCAAAGCTGAAGCTTATACACTCTTCACGCACTTTCTTGTGCCACGCCCATTTTTTTAAATGAATCTATTTTCTTTTCATCCTATTAGCCTATATACCAAATTTTACTGTTTTTGCTCATTGGGTACCGGAGATATGCAAATTATCGATTTCGGCTACAAGTGGGCGTAGCCATGCCCATTTTTTGGCCAAAATAGTTTTCATGCCTCGCTAAGAACATAAGTGTGAAGTTTCAATTCGATTGGTTAAGAAACAAAAAAGTTGTTCATACAACAACGAAGAAATTTTCCTCTTCTTCATTTTGTATGGCAGGTACCAGTTCCAGTTGTCCGATCTTAATGAAACATTCAGACATTTAGTCTGGAGACGTAAAACGACTAATTTTGAAATTTCAGCCCTCTATCTTCTAAAACCAAAAGGTTTTCAATACGATTTAAGTTTTGATCATTTTTCTTCTCTTTTTCATATGGGGGCTACCAGTTCCAGTGGTCCGATCATGCTGTTTCCAACCAATGATGTATGGTAATAAAATTTGGGGGTCTGTGCAAAATTTCAGTTCGGTATGTTCAAAACTGAGGGAGAAGATACTATACATAGAGACAGACGGATATGGCTATATCAACTCGTCTTGTCGTCCTGATCAAGAATATATGTATGTATATACTTTCTATAGTCGGAAACGTCTCCTTCTGGGTGTTACAAACTCCGTGAAAAAGTTATAATACTATTCACATACGTGAAGAATACAAAAATAAGACTTCCTGCAAAATTTCAGGTCGATAGCTTCAGAATCATGGCAGGAAATCGTATATTAACAGACGACAGACGGACATGGCTGTATCAACCTGTCTTGTCGAGCTGATCAGGATTATATACATATAGTTTGTGGGGTCAGTCACGCCTCCGTTTGGGTGTTACAAACTTCATGACCGAGTTATAATACTGTTCACGTGCGAAGAGTATAAGAATTGTTGACAAAAATGTAATCAAAAAGGCCAGTGGCAAAAAAAAACAACAAAAAAAACAACGAGTGTTATAAAAAATATAATTGCTGAAAAATCAGTTTTTATTGCTGAATGCAATCAAATTGCAAAATTTTCGCTGAGTTCACAACATTTTTCAGTTTTTTTTTTTCTTCTTATAGTTCTTGTTCTTTTCATGTCGAAATTTGGCTAACTCAGCTTTTTCTGCTTCTTCTTTGCTGTTAAGGTTGCTGCCAGGCTAAAATGACACAAAACAAAAAATAACAGAAAGAAACTATCGTCGGCTTTGTGCAAGATTTGATACTCTCCGTTTTCCAATGCCACGCCTATTTTTTCGATTGCGTATCATTCGTTTACATCCTTCTGATGGTATGTCGACGGTGTCTCTCATATAGATCAGTCAGAATTAAAGTTTCAAGTCAATTGTTTAACTAGTAAAGAGGTTTTCATACAAGGATGATCAAGATCCCTCTACGGAAGATTTCCTTTCTAGGCATTGGACTTTAGTGTTAGCAATATACATATATGTATATATAATACATATGTACATATCTAGTCTGTGTCGCAAACAAAGAAGACTATCTCCTTCGATTGACAGCTCCAAAACTGTGCGGGGAGATTATATGTACCATGTTCACACAGACGGACACGTCTATATCAACTGTAAAATCAACTTTGTATGGACGGAAATGCCTACTATAACGTGTTACAAACTTTAGGACAAAGTTTTATGACTTATCATTGTATGAAGAGTATAAATACAACCAAAAAAAAACCAATTTAATTACGAAATTTTATTTGGTTCTCTCTTTTTTGTTGGCAAAAAACTCTGATTTCATACAATCATACATTGTAAGATACACATGTCCATTCATACATATTTACATATATAAACATATTGAGTGCATGTTTGATTACTTTTACGAAATCGTTTCAAAATCGTTTAATTCATTAAATACGTTACAGAATTTATTTTAAAAATTTGTATAAAATTCCGTTTATTAAAACGAATATGTGCGTTAATTAAACATGTAATCAAGTTGTCATTTTGTCGCCGTCTGGGGGCCCTTTGATACGGTGGCCTGTGGCGTTTTGCGCTCTCTGCCACCCTATTGGTGCACCACTGGATGGTACACAGTAATGTGGAAAGGCGAATTGCTTTGATCCTCCGTGTCCAGCCCCCTCTCCGCAATGTCACAAAAGATCTTTTAAGAAGTCCGATGGAGTAACTGCGACGACAATGTCGATGGTCGACCCAAGATATTACGCGAGCAAACGAATGAGGTCTGCATCGAGTCTCATTTGTACGTGTGCGCGCTCTGCCGGGCGGGTGAAACGTACGAAAGATGCGACGACAGAGTGTCTGGCATAACCGCATGAACTGGCGACATTCTGTCTGCTCCGATCGATGCACTGTTGCCACAATTCCTACACCGCTGTCAGCACTAATACATGTTAAGAGACATACTCACTGCTCTTACACACACACACACGAACGTGTGCGTACATACATACAATACACAATCGGCAAACAGTTGGCGGCGGAAAACGTCGTCGTCGTCGACAAGTAGCACTGGCACTCTGCCGCGCGAGCCGCTCTACAACAGAACAACCGACCACCCTACCGACCGCTGCTACTCACTCTGATTCACACTCACATGTACACGCACACGAACACGTACACATACACGTAATGCCTTAAACACATTTAATGAACACACTCACACCAACGGAGACGCTCGCCGTCGAATGAACACAAAACAACCGAGTGAGAGACATAAACGAGTCGAATCAGTTCACTCAGTCTTTTTCGATTTTCTGCTGTGCCCGACCGTACGACGTACATACGTACAAAAGCAAAAATACAAACAACACGAGCATAGAAGACAGCAAGTCTGACAAAACAAAAAACACAAAAACAACAACCACAACGACAACGACAACGACAAAAAATACACGAACGAATAATCAAACGCGCGAAGAGCGCACGTAACCGACATACCGTCCGTCCGTCCGTCCATTTGTCGGTCTGTCTGTCTGTCTGTCTGGTTGCCTGCCTGTCTATCTATCTGGGTGTCGGTCTGCCTGACTCTCTGACATTCCGCCAGCTAACAGCGACAGCAACAAAAGCAACTTGAATAATCGCTGAGCTGCTTTGCGCTGCGCTGACTCTTATGTATGCATATGCGTCGTTCCTGTTGCTGTTGTCGTCGACGTCGACGTTGCCGTTGTCATTCTCGGCCTCCATGTTTGTTAGCTTACACCTCTTCCCTTGACCCAGCAAAGCTCGCGGCAAACCAAGCCAACACCATGATCCGTTTCGTTCTCATTTCGATGCAAGCAGCTATTATCGGTCCCCCATACCATGCGATGCCGTGCTAGCCATGCCTCAACACACGTTCGCGCTCACGCTCTTCACCCGCCATCTGCCCGTAAACCAGCGCCCTGTGCACATGTCGCTCCAAATCTCAACGTTTAGGTGTCGGCGACTTCAGTACACAAACACATATGGGCATACACAGAACACAGACCGGTTCATGTGCTTGTGTGTGGGTAAGTGTGTGTGTGTGTGTGTGTGTGTGTGTGTGTGTGCGAGTGTGTGTCTTTGTCAGTATCTGTGTATAACACAAACACGGTAAGCGTGTGAAAAACAAAAAACAAATTAAATAACATACGACGGACACACAGATAAACCCGACACTTTCGGCTGCATCGAAGTCTTGTGTGCACTACACATGTACCTAAGTAACAATTGCATTAGTATATAGTATATGCACATATCTATTTACATATCGTATGTCACTCTCAAACAAATGAAGGATCGAGGCGAAGTCGTCTGAGGTTCGCCTTATATCAGACATACCAATAACATTTAATAAACGTTGAGTAATCAATAAGCAATGCGAACAAAAATCACCTTGTGACATAACTCTTGAACCGAGATTAATTTATATTTCTTAAATTCATTTGCATATTTACAAATGTGCAAAAGATTTTCATCGTTCTCAGAGCGAGAAAGTCTCATTTTGAGCGGGGAAACTGTAATCCTTTATATTTCGTTCGCTTTTTAATTCTATTTTCGAGATTTTTGATTTCTTATTGGGAAACGGACTAAGATGAATAATAGAAGCGGCCATCTAGTTCGAAAAATCGATTTTTATGGAGGACGGTTGTGAAATGAGGAATGATTGTAAGAACCTCGAGATGAGCAGATCAGAAAATCATTTTGGTCTCATAAACACATTTGGAACGCAGGGTATGAACTATTCGTGGCAAGTTTTAGAATACACATGTTCGGACGGACGGACAGACAGGCAGACGGACGGACAGACGGTCGGAAAGACACACAGCGTATTCATAAGGTAATATATGTACATACACTGACTGCAAAAAGGCAACAACGGCTACTATTATATAAATAAACCGAGACTGGGGCTATGCCTGGTGCTGTGGACTGGGGTGTTCAAGTGTTCTGTTCTGTTCGGTTTGGTTTGGTTTGGTTATCTTTTGGTTGTTGTGTTTGAAGCGTTGCTGCTGTCGCTGTCGTTGCCGTTGTGGCTCCCATTACGCGCCACTGCGCTCCCGCTTGTAGGAAACGATTTGCTTTGCTGCCGCGCTGTCTGCACTCGATGCGGCCTGCAATAATGCCTGCAATGCTCTTCGCTCCGCTTCGCTTCATCTCATCATGACGTACACGTATCACGTCTTGCGAGCAATTCTTGCTGCCTGGCTAACAATTCCACATTAAAAAATCGACAACACTCCACGATGTGGCGGGGCGGGGCGAGGTGAGGCGTGCCAAGGAGGTGTAGTGCAACGTGGTGTGGAATGGCGCTGCGTTGCTGATTGCGACTCTTGCTGAGTCTGCCATGGAGAGAACCTGTTTCTTTAAACAATCATCTACTAAAAATACGATGCACAAGCAGATGCACACACACACGGGAATGGGAATATAGGAACGCACAAACAGATACAACGAGCATATCAAGCACTCAGGCAGGCAGCAGCAGGCAAACAAACAGTGATCTATAGACACACGCACACGCACACTCACAACGCCATACGCAAGTATACACACACTGTTGTATCTGTGTTGGCTGTGTGGCGCTTTGTGTGCCCAACAAAAATGTCGGTGATCGTGTCGTTTGTCGGTTGATGTCGACGCCGATGACAAAGAGGGCAGCGGAAACAAAGAATGTGTAGAACGGCGGTCGATCACTGTGTTGGTGTGGCGCGGTCGGCGAGGCGCTAACACGATGCTTGCCAGTTTGTCTGCCAGTGCGCCAGCCAGCTTGGCTGCCAAGCCAAAAATGCTATTTTCCCAATCCGCCGAGCCGTCCCCCTTGCTGCCTACAACTGATCACTTGTTCGGTGAGTTTGCTCTCTCCGTTCCGTTCCGTTCCATTCCATTCTTCATGTGCTGTGCTTTGCTGTGCTGTGTTGTTTTGTTTTCATTTGACTCTTTGATCGCATGTAGGCGCATTTGGTTGCTCTCTGTTTTTCTCTTATTTAAGAACCTGTACGTACTTATGTACATACATACATACATACATACATACATATACATACATACATATGTGTAGACATGTATGTGTATGTAAGTGTCGTGCACTGTGTTGGTGGGAGATCTGAGTTCAACCGGAGAGTTAAGCAAGCTGGATCCCCCCAAGTCCACCTGTGTCGCACACCGACGCTTTTTACGATTCAGCACGTCTCGTATCGTATCGTATTGTCTTGATTTGCTTATTTTGTTATGTTTTATTATTTTTTTCTTGTTTGTTTTCTTTTTGTTTTTTGCTTGGTTTCAATTCAATTTCAGCTTAAATGGAATTGACGGCTCCGATCAAGTGATGCGAGCAAACGGGCCTCTGCCAAACGAAATAAATCCAAGTCAAGTCAAGCAGGCCAACTCGAGACACACGTGGCGTTGCCTGCGCCCGCGCCCCAGAGCACCTACCTGTATATACATACACACACACACATGCATACATACATATGATGAACGGCTGACTGAGCGAGTGAGTGAGTGAGCACAAAACACCTGAAACTGAACTTAGAAGTTAAGGCTGCGATTCTTACACTGTCACACACACACATACATACATGCATCACATATCAAAATATATATTCTCAAACATATATCGTGTGTGAGTGTGTGTGTGTCTCTGTGTGTGTGAATGGCTGGATACCATTCATCCATCTACATGCTTTTGAAGTATATTTAAGTAAACGCAAAGTTCGTACAGAGCCAGGCGGAGACAGATGACTAGGCCGGTCTTCGCTTAATAAGGACGTACCGCTGAACGGATAGGCAGACGGCCGGCCGGTCGAACGAAATCAGGATACAAGAAATATCATTTCTCGGAAATGTTCATAAAAGTTAAAAATCATTCTTTCGTTTTTATACATTTACATGTACTCCCCTCCTCATTGTATCTCTCTCTCTCTCTCTATCTCACTCTTTGCCTTTCACTAGCACTCTCTTCAAGTTTATTTTGTCGCTCTTTCGGCTCTCGCACTTCGCCCTTGCCTTATTGCCTTCGCACAATAATGCGAATTCACCCTTCTTCATACACCCTTTGCCCCAGGCATGAGAATGTTTTTCTGTTTTGTTGCCAATTAGTTCCACCATTCGTTGATAGCATCCCGAAACTGAGACCCAAACTTAAAAGGAGCGCCTTATCCAATGTCAGCTGATGATCTTTTTTCGCTTCAATTCTAAGTATTAAAGTCCACTACAAGAACTCACATCAGTTACGCAAAGGTTTCACATTTAAGTGTTTACTTCATTTAAGCATTTTTAAAGAGCTTCGGACAAAGTCATTAAATAGAGGAACTAGTCATGCTACATAGATATTCAACTTGTAATACGCCCATGTGCCACAAGAGGCAATACGAACGAATTATGCCGTCGATTAACCACGAATAACTCGTCTGTAACACCGTTCTTCATAAAAAATGCCACGAAAGTCTCAACTTCTTTGAACCAGGCACTTGATCGGAGATCATTTCCGTAATTTCTCAATAAATTACAAACATACATTAGTCCTTTAAACTTGGAATTCGAGTCTGTTCTTCCCAGAAGTTCGACTCTTAGACTTGACTGTTCCCAAGATCTTCCTATTTTACATACATATTTAGATATAGGTATATGTATATATACATTATATGCATATGTATATATAGAGATCCTGAATCGCTTTTTATGTACTCATGTACATAATTAAAAAGTATCTCTTCAATGAGAGCCCATAAAGAAGCTATCCGTTGTATACTCGACAGACTTGTTTAGGCGCCAATATAACCATATAGAAATGATGTGATTAAATTTTAATTTATTAGATTGTGACTAAAGTATTGAATGCCAGAGGCCATGAGTGGTAAACTGCCTGGACGACTGACAGAGATTAGAGACATCGATTTTCTACACTCGCCCCCGCTCCGCTGAAACAATAATAATTTCAATATACTCGCAAAAAAGGTCAAAGGGCACAATGCGAAAACGCCGATCAATTCGATGGCAACGTCGATGAGTGTGTCTATAATTTCCGGTACTGAACTGAACTGAACTGATCATTGATTGCTTGTTTATTTAGTCAAGTGGAATTATGCATTACTAATTGTGATCGGTCGGTCATCATGCGATGAGAAAAAGTATGAAATAAAAGTTAAGCGAGTAGCGTATAACAACAACAACGAAACAGAGAAATAAAAAAAATGTAGAATGGAAGAAAAAACAAAGCGAAAACGTTTGAAGTGCGCCGACAACGTCAACGTCAGCAACGACAACAACGACGACTAACGCGACTGATAAGTAAAGCGCGGGTATGCGATTCGTGTGTGGGTCGTCGTTGCGATCGGGGCGGAGTGCGGCATGTGTGTGCACGTTTGTGATCCCTGACCGACTGCCGACCGATATGAATGACACTGATGGTGAAGTGAGACGCAGTGGAAGGTATCACGCAGTAGCGACGACACAAGGCACAGAACAGCAAGCAGAGTTGAGCAGCGAACACGATTGCCGTTCTGAGGGCTGTTCACACTGTCAGTCAGCGACGACAAACTTCACTTGGCAAGTGTAAACAGCCAACGAAGTGTCATTGTCTGAGAAAATCGTTAATTATAATAATAAGAAAAAGTTGCTCAGCTCAAAGAGTGACTAAGAAGTGTTCGCAGTCTGCTCACAAATGCATAAACAGCCCTTAAGAAAGAGGCTTTGGTGTTCTTTTTGTTTCTTTTATTACCGCCATTTAATGTTTATGACAAACAAATATACATATGAATATAAAAACGAAATTAATTAGTTTTTGCATAGTTTTTGTTTTCTTTGTTTTTGCTTTTTTGTGAGGCCATAAAGGATTCCTTGTGATTGCACCTCACTTCTCCGTTCTCTGTTGTTCGCTGTCTTGTGAGCATCTCAAAGGATTATCAATCGTTAGTCAACATTGTTGTTCTTCTTGCATTTTAGGCTGTTGTCTTTGGTAGTTTTCCATGCTTTCGCCAAACCCTTCTCCCCTTTGGCAACCATTGTTAGAAAGAAAACAAGTAGCCCAAAACATATGATCGTTTCGTTGAAAGGCGTGATCGGCATCAAGAGAAGAAGAAGCATTCGTAAGAAACCAGCACCGACAGCGGCAGCACTAGAAGCCGTAAACCGGACGAAATGCACTCAAATAATAAGTGAATTCGCTGAAGTTGTTTCGTGGCGTTGATGTTGTTGTTTTTCGTCTTCTTTTTCTTGGCCGCTGGCGTCTACATTTGGCCGCCAACAGCAGCCGCAATACGACACAACAACAACAACAATAACAACAACAACAAATGCTTGGCTTGCTTCTTTATAATCCTGACGCTTGGTCGGTCGGTCATGTCTTTTTTTCGTTGCTTTCGTTCGTTCATTCGTGCATTCGTTTTTTTCCTCTGAATGTACATATGTATGTATGTATGAACGCATGTGTGACTCTGAGTATGCGCCTCTTTTCTTGCTACGCAGACAGACCGGCGGCGGCGCTGGCAGAAGTCGTTTTTCTTCTTCTTTTTAACTCGTTTTTGTATTTGTTATTGTTGTTGGTTTATCGTTAATGCTTGTTGCCCTTAACTCCACTCTGCCAACGCTTGCTACTAACTCTTTCGCCTCTCCTCAACACCTCCCACGGTTAGTTGTTCTGCTCACCTCTCTCGCTCTCTGTGTATCACATACACTATCGATCAATGCAGGTACGCCTATGTATGAGTGTGCATGTGTATGAACTTCGATGTCGTTTTTTTTGGTTGCTTTTTTGTTCATTTTTTTCTTACTTATTTTTTGTCGGAATTCTCTTTTTATTTCACTTTTGATAAATCGATTTAGTTGATTTGACCTGACTAAGCGAGAAATTCTTTTGGCTCGATTGAAATGGTCTGTTGTTGGTTTCTACTTGGAACTGCAAATCAAGCGTTTTATCTTTTTGTTTTTTTTTTTTTTTTCAAGCAAAAATTCAACAAAAATAATCATCAGAACATGAAAAACTGATTTCGGTTTTGACGAATGATTAATACTTATTTCATACATAATTCTTCATAAGCGAACTAACTGCGCTGCTTCATCTAAATGCATGGGAAATCAGAACCAGAGAGAGAGAGAGTGAGTGTAAGTCACGCATTGGTTGGCTGAAGGTTTGTTGTGGTTTTCGTGTGGGGTATGTGTCGGGTAAGTGTAAGTCAGATGGATGCGCCTGGCGCAGCGTTGTAGCCGAGAGGCTACGAGGAGGGCTGTCGATCACAATGTGTTGACACATCGCGCATACGTAACGTGTTGCCGCATTAAACGAGCACGCTTGCTCCGGCCGCATCTTTGCGAGAATACCCTACACCCAAGCCCAAGCCTAGAAACATCGCGCACACGCCAACGCATTCAGTGACTGACTCACGACTACACTATGCTACACAAACAAGTACACTACACTACACCCACTTGCACATTCGCATCGAGTATAGACACACACACACACAAACACAACCACACAAAAAAAGGTAAATTCAATGCACGACCCATAAAAAAACGAAAAAATGAGAAGAAGCAATGAGAAAACAAAATGAAGCAAACACCGTGTATTCGTGTTCTACCCACCATGCACAGTGGGGCGACATGTGAGACCAAACTTGTAATTTTCGTTTTTTTTTAAATTTTGTTTTTTTTCTTTTTTTTTTGTTTTGTTTTTTTTATTGAATGAATGAAGAATTTGTGTATTAAATATACATTTTGCTCACATGAGTTTTTAGAAAAGCATTTAAGTTGAAATTACATACATTTTTGACATAAGGAAGAGGAATGGCGAACGAACTTGATTGTGTGCGCCAAGCCACAGTGCAGCGCCACGAACGGAATCGATGAGCGACATCAGCATTAACATAAGAGCGCGCAACAGTTGATTTGTGCTCTTCTCTGTGTTCGAGTGCGTGTGTGTGTGTGTGTGTGTGTGTGTGTGTGTATCTGATAGTGCTGTTGTGGATATCGGTGCGAGCTGCGTCTGTGTGATTGTGTGAGTTGTGTGTGCCTCAACAGAGCCAGAATGTCTGGCAACATACGACTAAGTAGTGGGGACATTCAGACGGATGCACTGTGGCGGCAACTCATACAACAACGACAACAACACAGTAAATGTTGCTACCTTTGCTTTAATACTTTTGTTAAAATTTCTGTTCCTTTTTTTACTTGTTAAGTCATGAAAATTTTGTATCTGAAGTTTTTTTTTTTGGTTTTTTGTTTTTTAAAATCAAGTTTGTGGCAACAAACCAACACAGCTACATAAGCTAAGGCAGCGAAAATGCCGTGCCAGAAATCGCCCGTCACCTCCCCCGCGCACATTTAGTTTGGTTCGCACCCACAAAACCGTCAGCTAGCCAACGCTGTCGTCGTCGTCGTCAGTTCGTCTACTATAAAGCAAAGCAAAATCAGGCAACGAAACAGAAACGATAAAAACAGCAACAACAACAACAACGAATAAACTCAAAAATATGTCCAACAAGTAATCGAGCCAAAGCCGGTACGACACACAAACAAATACACGCACACAAAGGTTGACGGGCGCGCGCGCGATCAGCTCAGCAACACACACGCATACATTCATATATCAGCAGAAAACAACAACAACAACTGTTAGAACTCAAGCAAGCGCACCACACTCGGAGACAATATGTCGTCGTCGCGTCTGTCTAGCCATCCGCCTGTCAGTATGTATGCTTGCTTGGTTTGCCGACCGACCGACCGACGATTCATTTGTCCACTCAGCCGCCCGCTCGTCTAACCACTTGTCTTCAGTCCACTACTGACGATGATTCGTTTGTTTAATGCGTTCATTCCTAAGTCTGTGACTATGTACATGTGTATGTGTGTATGAGTCTGCCTGCCGATTGAAGTGCCTCTTTTTTTTACTCTCTGCACGAGTATAAATGTGATGTATGTGCATATATACGATTTACTCACTCACTCTCGCATACGCTCACTTGCTCATACGAATCGCTTTGCTTATTCGTTCGCTCGTTCGCTCGGTCTTCGTTCATTCATGCGCGTGTTCGTGCGTTCGCTGTTGTTGCTGTTTTCGCTTTTATTGTTGTTGTAGTCGCTTTGAGTGTGCACCACGAACATGGCAGCCGAAACGTCGTCGCTGCGTCCGCCACAGCAGCAAGCAACACACACACACAGTTGTTTTCGTTGTGTGCGTTGTATCGTGTCGGCCAGTCTAGAACGTATCTTCAAACTAGAACGCCAGAACAATTGTGTTTTGGATTCCCTTCCGTTCGGATCGCGAGTTATGAAAGCGCTGCTCTTACCATCGATGTCAACACCGTCAACGCGCTCAGCTCAGTTTCAGTTTCAGTTCAATTTAGTTTGGTTTTTTCGTTCGTTCCGTACGGCACACACGTCGCAGACACACACACCGACACAGACACAGACACACGCGGTGTTCGTACGTTTATTTCACTCGTTTTGTGTCGCGCCAGTCTGCTTGCCTGCCTGCCTACGTACTTGTTTGCTCGCTCGCGCTGGCTTGCTCGCTTGCTTGCTCAACGTAGAACAATTTCAATTCAATTTCATAACCGTGAAGAACAAATGACCAGACTGAGGAGCGCAGTGTCGAAACTATTTTGAGTGGGAACATTTCAAATGCAATTTTCGAGCGCTACAAAAAGCACATTTTTCCACTAAACAAGAATTGTGTTAATTTGTTTTTTTTTTCGTTGTGTTTTTTTTTACTCGGTTTTTTTGTTAATTCTAAAACAAATGCAAACGTGAAAAATATGCACAAAAAGCAACAATAAAACAACATCAACAACAACAACATAAAAAAGTGATATGTGAACTAAAAACACAAAAATGAACATAAAAATAAAAACTGAACAAGAAAACGTATACTTTATATAAAATATATAGACATTTTAAGAAGGATTATTTTGTTGAAGATTTCAAAAAGAAAGCAACAGAAACAAGTGCCTAAAACTAATAAACAGATACATATATACATACATATATATATAATTTTATAGAGTGCAACTATTGTTGTTAATAAGTATACAAAACAAAAACAAATTCTTAACTAATCAAACAAAAAGACAAAAGAGCGAACCTAAAAATATTCAAAGTGCGCTGAAAAAATACAAAAAGTTATTACATAAATAAATATACCGTTTAACACATACAAGTGTATTCAAATAAGAAACAAAACTGCACTAATCATGGATATAACAGAACATAGTTCGATAATCAAGAACCAGAGACAGAGTAACGGCAGCGTTGAAGATTACACATCAGCGGTTGCCGCAGCTACCGCAGCTGCCTTTAGTTTTGGCAGCAACAACAACAACAACAACAACAATAATCACACAGTCAGCCATAGAAGTCTCCACAGAGAAAGCTCCAGCAGCATCAAACAGGAGGAGTGCAAATCACAGCCACAGTCACAGCCACAGTCACAGCCACAGTCTCAGTACAGAATAAGCAGCGGCAACAGCAAATCCGGCTCAACTGCCATCGCCTCTGCACAGATAACAACAACAATAGCGGCGGCAACAAATCAATGTGCTGACGGGAGCAGCAGTGGCGCCGGCGGCCAGGAGACCCTCAGTGGCGGCAGTGGGGGCGCCGCAACAGGTGCCAATGCGAACAGCAGCCCGAAAATGGGCTCACGTCGGATTTTCACGCCGCAATTCAAGCTGCAGGTGCTGGAGTCGTATCGCAACGACAACGACTGCAAGGGCAACCAACGCGCCACCGCACGCAAGTACAACATACACCGTCGCCAGATCCAAAAGTGGCTGCAGTGCGAATCGAATTTGCGCTCCTCGGTGGCCAACATCAATCAAAGCAATGTGAAGCATCAGTTTCACAACATAAGCCATCACCACCACCACCAGCAGCAGCAGCAGCAACTACAGATGCATCAGCACGCCCACCTCCAACAGACGCCGCAGACAGCTGGCGCGGTCACGCAACTGCACCATCAGCTGCCACCTCCGCCGCCGCCGCCATTGCCGTTGCCATTGCCGCTGCCACACCATCACCACCATCATCTCCATCAGCATCAGCAGCAGCAGCAGCAACACCATCATCATCTGCAGCTGCATGCCGCGGCCGCTGCAGCCGCCGCACACTTTGCGCCTGCGACGGCCCCGCCATTACCACATGCGCACGCCCATTTGGCCGCTGTGGTGGCCGCTGCGGCGGTCGCAGGTGCCGCTGGGGCCATTGCGATTGCCACCAGCAGCAACAACAACAACAGCAGCAGCAGCAATGCGCCAGCGGAGCTGACGACCGGCAGTCGTACTATTTCACCGTTACGTCCGACGGCCATACCGGCGACCGCCATCACACCACCGAATTTGTCGCCAACGATCACAGCGACCGCGACCGCGACGTCAACATCGACGACAGCGCCGAATGCCACCAACGCCAACAGCAGCAACAACAACAGCAACGACTTTCCAATGCCATACACGACGCATACGCATACGCATGCACCTGTCAATGTACCAGTGCCAATTCTAACACACCAGCAGCCGCAGCCGCAGCAGCACCACAGCCATCATCAGCAGCATCATCTTCACATTCCCCCACCGCCGACAACGACCCACCAGCTGCAGCAGCAACACCAACAGCAGCTAAGTCAGCATCTTTACCAGTACCAACAACAACAACACCACCATAACCTGTCGCCATCGCACACATACTTAACACATGGACATGCACTTACACAAATGGAAACGACTTCGCCGCCAGTGCAACAGCAGCAACAACAACAACAACAACAGCAGCAGCACACGAACAAACCGACTTCGGCTTTCGTGCCTTCGTCGACATCTTCGCTGGCTTCGTCTTCGTCTTCGTTAGCATTGTCGTCAAGTTGTCTACCTTTGAGTGCAGCCTCGGCCACAGCAGCGCATTTGGAGAAGCAACACGCAAGTGAGTTCAGCGCAGATTTAACAGGAAATTGTTTTGTTGGGCATGGCAACGGCAACAACAACAACAACAACATTAACGGCCACGCCAGCGATGAGTATGTGAACATGTATGCGCGTTACATCGAACATGCTGGCGCACTCAAGCAGCAGCAGTACCGCAATAGCGGATATGATAACAACAACGACAACGATGATGATGAAGAAGATGGCAACAATGTTATTGAGGATGACGATGACAAAAAGTTACTGAAGCGCCTGGAGTCGCCCTCCAGATCAACGCCAATGGATCTGTCGCTTGGTACGCGACGTCATCAGCGCGCCCTGCTCGAATCGAGCGCACTGCTGATGCGCTCGGCGACGATCAAGTGCGACTACGATGAGGTCAACGATGCAATTGATGTCGCTGGGGTCGTTTGCACAACTCCCGCTAAGCGCAGCAAGCCAATGTCGGTGCTCCTATCGACACACCCGGCCAGCCCAGTCAGACCGGTCCGATCGGTCCGTTCTGGCGACACAGCAGCCGTTGTCGATTTAACCTTCAGAAAACGCAAGGTGACTTCGGGCAACAACAACAGCAATGGCGCAATGGGTGCAGTTGCAACGGCCGATGATGAGCGAAACGTGCTGCAGCCGGGCAAGATAACGAAGCTCAGCCGCAGCGACGACGCTGGCGATGAAGGCGTCGACGACGTCTGCGCAATGTCCAAAATCAAAACCGAGCAGGAAAGTGATGACGATGACGACGAAGTGGACGTCGATGTGGACGACGATATCAGCTTCAGGGCTGCGGTGGAGCAGAGGTCGACAGCAGTCGCTGCTGGCACGGCCGCATTGCTGGCCGCTAAGAGTGCGGAGGACGAGGGAGATGTCGAGGTAGAGCTCAATGAGAAAACGTTGCCATCGAAACCTGTTAAACTGTTTAAGCCATATTTGTTGGATGAAGACGGCGACGATAATGACAATCGCAATGAAGACGACGACGACGATGATGATGATGATGATGACGACGATGAGGAAGACGATGACGATCACGAGAATGCTGATGACGGCGTCGAAGATGGCAAACATGATGAAGACAGTAAGGTCATTGGGGACGCCGACAGCAAAGTTGCTGCTGCGAACGCAAATAGAGGTGATAATAGCGGCGTCGATGGCAAAAATGTTGTTGTTGTCGTTGCTATTGCGCCAGCGTTGGCAGCAGCCTCCAGCGGCCAAAAGACGATCTCCGGCAAATTGGCGAAGAAGCAAAAAAAGCGGAAACAGAAGAAGGGCAAAATGTCTGAGCAACGCGAACCGATTATTTGGAGCAATCATCCGTCATGCTTCTCGCCGCACAGCTACGACAGCTTGTCGACCGCCAGCTATCATGGCAGCGGGGGCGGCTGCAGCAGCAATAGTAGTAATTTTCATTCGCCAATTGTCAACAGCAGCAGCAGCAGCAACAGCAATGCCAGCGAAAGACAACACTTGCAACAACAACAGCAGCAGCAACAACAACTACAACAAATGCAATTGACGCACCAACAGCCACAGCAGCAGAAGCAGCAGCAACAACAACAGCCGCTAGTTGTGCAACATACATTTCCCATTGGGAGTCCCCCATTTCATGGGGCTGCCAGCCATAGTAGCAGCAAAGCATCAACACCGCAAAGTGTCTTCAGTCCATTCTCAGCGCCGGCCCTCTCACCAACCGGCTTCTGCTGCCCCAAAGGATCGCCAGTCTCAGGTTACGAAAGCTCATCGTCAACATACAGCGAGTCCTCAACCAGCTTCGGCCATCAACATCATCATGCCACCTACAGCCTCAACCTCCAGATGCATGCCGCCGTTTACAACGAGAACTTAATCAGCAGCATTATGCATCACCACCAGCAGCAGCAGCAACAGCATTTGTTGCGCTCCAATCACATACAAAGATGGCTGGACCAGGAGATAAGCAACCAGCAACATCAGCAGCAGCAGCAGCAACATATTGCCGCTGTATCGGCCGCCGCCGCAGCAGCAGTCGCTGCCAACGCTGCCTCGACAAAGGCGTCGCCGGCGTCAACGGCAACGGCAACGCCGATGCCGACGCCAACGAATTCCCCACCGGCAGCTAATGCTCCCATAACTCTGTTAGCATAGAACTTTCTTTACTCGTTTAAGAGATATTTTTTTTTGTTTTTTACTTTGATTTTTATTTAATTAATAAGCGAAGTGAACTTGCAATAATTATAGCGAAAATTGGCGCCTCTCGGAGCGCAGGGCGGCAGCAAATTCAGCATAGTCAAACTAGGGGCGTGATTGAGATTGAGCGGGCGAACAGGAGCGGAGCATTGTTTGAGGGCAGTCGCATGAACTGCATTAATAAATTAATTATGAATAACGTAAAAGTACATACATATATGAAATTATAGCAGTTTTTTTTTCTTATTGTATAATTGTCGTTTTAAGTGAATTTTTTTTTTATTATTATTTTAATTTACATATTTAAGTTATTAGTTTATGTAACATTTATTGCTTAAAAGAACATATCAAAAGAGAAATGAAAAATGAAAAAAAAGCAATTCAATGAAATGAATGCAAAAGTTGCTTCTTAATCTTCTTCTTCCTTTACTACGAGTAATTTTTGTTTAAACAAGTAATATTTTTAAACAATAAACAGAAAATAACGAACAAGAACAAGTTTTGACATGTTTTACACACACACACACACACACACACACACACACACAGATACATTTATACACATTAATAAATTAATTATTTTGTATTGCAAACAAAAAATTGCTTTCTTGAAAAGAAGAATTATTTCGTTTTTGTTTAATTTGCAATTAAAATTTAGATTCTTTTTCTCGTCTTTTGTTAAAATGCAAACAAAACACATTTTTTTTGTAATAAAAGTGAAAAAAGCTTTAATAAAAGTTCAACAAATGCGCATGGGCGTGGCAAAGGGATTTGCGGACAGAAAAGCAAAACGTTTTTTATAATAATTAATATGATTACTTTTTTTTTTTGAGCAAATTAAAATAAAATAAATGAAAAAAATATTGAAAATTCTTGTGATATAAATAACAAAATTTAATAAATTGTTAAAATTTAATAAAAAAACAAAACAAAATCGAAGAAAAAATATATTTATATAAATTTTTTTTTTTTTTTTGTAACAATTGCAACAAAACATGTAAAATTTATAAACAGTATTTTTATATATGAAAAAAAAAAAACTACAACAAAAAATAAAAAATTATTAATATTAACAAAAAAAAATGAATTTTCATTTTTTAATAAGAAATTATAAGTTTTTTTTAAGGCATCAGATACTATCAGATCAGAGGGTCAGAGGGTCAGCGTTGGATAACGCCTGCGAAACTTTTTTGTTCGCGCTTTATCTCAAATGCTCAGAAGAATTTCGTTGTTCATCAAATGCCGAAAGCAGCTGTTCATATACATATGTGTGTATGTATGTATTTGCTCGTGCATAGTTGACAGATTACCGTGCTCGTGATGTTCTTATTGTTGTTGGCGTATTTGTGCTTAACACCTCCTCCCATCGTTTGTTAGTGTTGGCCTAAGATGACAAATCTTCTTCACCAATGCCGCTTTGATGTTTCGCTGTCATCATCACCATCATCGTAGTCATCATCTTCATCATCATCAGCATCATTATGAGCATCGTCGTTGTCGGCGTTGTTGTTTGTGCGCACAATTTTTACAGTGAAACGCCGCCATGCAAAGCAAAGCAAAGCAAAGCAACGTGCAAATTGCCCAAGAGATTTCTGTTTATGACTTATTTTTATTATACATTTTGTTCATATAATAAATAAATAAATAAATACATAGCTATGTACATTGTACATACAAAGTGTGTGTGTAGGAATATCATAAAGAAAGTATTAAAATATTTTGCCAAACAACAAACATCAAAGCGTATCGAGGCACCAAGTGGCACATGTAGCCAGCTCAGGTGCTTATCGAAGTAGTCAAATGCGGATTTTCGGACTCAAGTGTGGCAACAATTGATTTATTTCGAACAACGAACACCGAACAGACCAAGTGCTGCCAAGTGCTTAGATACATATGTATATTGCCCTATGACTGATCTTATAGGTATAGCTGTATGTGTGACTGTGCATTCATAAATACATATGCATATGTGAAAAAGAAACCGAACTTATTTTCGTACTCAACGAAGAATGGAGCGTTTTTAAAGTACGTATTTGTGTCATCAAAGTGAGACAGCACGAGAAAGTGTCACTTGGCACAATCCAAGTTCTGCCGCCGCCACTGCCGCCGCGGCCACGCACGTTGGCCTTGGTGGGCTCCGAGGGCGCTCCTTTCTATGCAGACTGGAAACGGCATGAGCAAGTCCAGACGTCGTGTGTGTGTGTGTGTGTGCGTGTGTGTGTGTGGATTGCATCGCGGTGCAGAGCGGCTATGAGGGATATGAAATTCTGGTATGACTAAGCGCAAAAGCTTTACAATAGTTTCCAATTATTTTTAAAAGATTTAAAAATAAAACGCTCTCGTTGCCAATATGTACGCCAATCACAGCAACGGTGGTCGTCGGTCGTTGTGTCGAATTCGTATTCGTCCGTCGTCGGGGCCCCGGCGCGAACGCAACGGCGGATATCTTGCCAAATAATTTCACGTTAAAGGAGTCCACACAAAAAAACCAAAAAAGAAGAAACAGAAAACAAGCCGTTACGTTGACTTACGTGTGCGCTACACTCGCATATAGGAGCCTCATTAAGCTGTGGCCGCGGTTCGGAGTCATTACAGTTCGGTGCGCCAAAGATCGGTTGGTCATTGTTCGACACTGTGCGAATACTCAAGCGCCGAACATGAAGGAACTTCGTCGGCATCGGCATCGGCACAGCACAAATACTGTCCCGCCCGCCGAGCCAAGTGTGCAGTCGCGCATCTCTGGTGTGATTTGCTTTTTTTGCAGCGATACGAGAGCGAGGATGGCGTAATCAGCATTTTATAAAGTACTCGTGCTGTATCTAGTTCAGGTGATAGATACAATCAATAGTATAGTATATTTGGTTATTTATTCTTTATTTAAACATTGTCTGCGCCTCTGCGACTCGTTTCCACGTGACTGTTGTTGCCGTCGTCAACGCCGTCGCCCGCGCCGTTCCCCGCCCCCTTGCCGCACCAACATTGTCACACAAAGTCAGTTCGATGGCTATCATATTATACAATTTTGATTTTACGATTTTGAAAATTCATTTGTTTAACACATTTTGCTTTCTAAGAATTTCACTCTTTACAAACGATCATCGC
The DNA here is from genome assembly GCA_034638295.1 of Phortica okadai. Classification (NCBI taxonomy): domain Eukaryota; kingdom Metazoa; phylum Arthropoda; class Insecta; order Diptera; family Drosophilidae; genus Phortica; species Phortica okadai. The sequence continues at coordinate 14,747,329 of CM067848.1, read as the reverse complement.
CTTTGCACTGAGACGATTCCTGTAGGCTCGAAACGATGCTCGCTTTCAAAAGAGTTTAACGATTTTGACACGAATTCGATTTAAAACAGGTTACACTCTGCTTATACCCTGTACAGATAATGTGTCACGGTATATTAACTTTGTTTGAGCCCAAAAGTCGGTAACGCATAAAAGGAAGGGAGGGGGACCCCATAAAGTATATATTCGCACAAAATTGCATTTTTGCATTATTATTTGGTGACCATGTCTTAAACTTAAGCAAGAAATGAGCACAACAAGGATTTGTGATAGTATGGATCTTATACTTACCTATGCATGAATTATGGTCCTCTATTAAATAACATTGCCAGGTGACCCTCTGCAACAAACAACAGGTGCGAGCTACTGGTAAGGCGACTGATTCATCGTTTATGCAGGGCATAGGCAAATTATGATAATTCAATTGTAAAGATTTTGGTTCCTGAAGATTTTTCAAAATTTTAAATTTCGAGAATTAAGTGGGAACGACAACAGGATCAATCATTATAAAGGATTAATCGTAAAAGTACGGTTATTTTCTGTAAGTAAAGATATGCGTACTTCAATTTGAATCCGATTCGTTAGCTTGATAAAAAATTATAACACAACTGGACGGACTGACAGCCAATCCAATTTGCTTAAGCGTTCTTATTGGATTTCAGTCTAACGGCTGGCTTAAATATCGCGCGCTAGCTGCCAGTCCGACCTACCCACAACTCAAAAGATCTGGGAGTTTTTTTCTGAGTGGCCTTCCGATGGTTTTTACTTCTTCTAAGTGTTCGTTAATTTGTCTTATTTCTTGAAAATTTATTTGATTAACCGATTTTTTATTGCTCTTTTCGAAGAGTTGCATAGTATGCCTTCATAGCAAGTTACAGCGTTTCTCTCAGTGCTGCGAACATGGCCATAATATCAAGCTTTGTATGTTTTTGGAAGGTTCCGAATTATGTCACGCCCATTCCTTCTCACCCAACTAATACCACTGCCTTTTTTTAAGAAGCCAGAGCCTTAACACCAGAAGCGGTAGAAACATTAACATCGGATGGAAGACTTAGTAAGCACAGCCCAAAAATGCCGTACCAAAGGAGCCAGTAAAGATTGTGCCATTCCCGAGAAAAGGACCCATTGGCTCAATAAAGAGTTTTAAAGTAAAAGCCCTCAAACATCAATGAATCTTTATAAGTAGTTTATGAATAATAAAACAAGAAAAACTGTGCTCGAATTTTATTGTTTTAGCAAGAAACAGTCAGGTGGCATTTAATTAACACTTGAACATTATATTTTTATTATTAATATTTTCATGTATACATACATGAGAGGGCCGATCGATAAGTATAGCGTTTTGGAAACACGCTGAAAGCCAACGACTCAATAGATACTGTAGACTATTTATGAGTCAACCCTGTTAGGAGTCGCCTCGAATATTGCTAACAATTTCTTTCGGCCTCTGTTTTGATTTAGATATAAAGCGGCAATCAGACAAAATGGTCGTGGATATTTTGAAATTCGATCCGACAAAAATATTTTAAGACGCTCTGACTAACCCTCGCAAGCCCAGACCCCGATTGGACAACTGTTGCAATCGAAACACTTGTTTGGCAAACTGCTCAATGTTCAATGCTGTGCAGAATGCAAACAAGTCCTTTCAAGTGGCTTTACTGTTCTTCACAATAGAACCGTTTTGGCTCTGCAATTATGCGATGTACCCTAAAATTATGACCGCCAATTTAGCAAAAAAAAAAAGCCAGAAATAAATCAGATAAGTCGTCGACTTGGGACATGTGTGCTCTAGTGTAAGAATATAATTTAATTGAAGCTCATGTATTCATTCATGTCGAAATGCTAACGACAAAAAAAAAACACCAACATTTTCCGGCCACACAGCTAAGAAATATTGTGTAAGGTCGCATTATCTTGACATCGGATAAATATCGCCATTATTAATTGATCAGCATGCCATACAAGTAAACTTCTAAAGCCAAAAACTTGAAGCTTACCTGGCAAAAAGTTGCCGCAACTGATAAGAAGTTTATTAATAGGAACGTAGTTGCGTCGCCGCCTGTTAGTTTAGCGATAAATCGGCAAATTGCAAAAAAAAACATGGCATTCTGTGAAAGTCGTTGTCGACTTTATAAATATAGAAATGATCGATAGAAAGCAAACTCATTACTCGCTCATTGCGCGAAGACAATTTTATTATACTTTTCTCTTCGTTTATAATTATTTATTTTTTAATTTTATTTTTTTTAGATTATCATAAGCGTAATTAAAAACAAAAATACCTAAAAATAAAAAATGTACATAAAAAATCATTATGATGACAGAACTTTGAGGATTTGCGTTGAATAGAAAGATTAAAAAAAGTAAAACTCAAAACTAATTATTTTTGTATTTGACGAAGAGGTGAAGGAAGTTATCCGGATAGCTGAGATGCTCCGACATCCATTGGATCTGCGTAGCCTCGTGCAGTTCGATCCCATGAGTGTGTAGACCAACTGAAAAAGACACAATTCAGACATTTGTAATAACAAATATAAAATGAACAGAGTGATACGCTCGTCGCTGAAAAGACACTTCTATTTCAATTGAGTTCTCTTCGATGGATTTTTCTTTAGTAAATAATTACTTATTGAAGGTATAAAACTAACGATAAAAAGTATTGAATTACTTTTTTTTACTTTTGTTACAAGAATTGTTGGAGATTTTTTTCTTTCCAATTAACCGACTCTTCAAATTCAAACAAAACAGTTCGCCTGAAGTACATTTGAAGCGCCGTTATAATACCTGCATTGGTTTTTCTAAACAAACCTGGGCCAGGCGGCCACCTTTGAATATACCACAATTTTCTTAATTTAAGTTTTTTTATAAATCATTCGTCGGAACCGGCATGATGGGATCATTGGAACTGGTAGCCCCCATACGAAAAGAAGAAGAACCAGTAAATATTGAATTGACAGTAATCAACTTCAACATATGTATATATTATACCTTAAATTTGTAACGACTGTTTGAAGGCGTTGCCCGCCCACTTTTTAATCAAAATAGATTTCATTTCCATTTAATATCACACATACCATTTTTTAAACTTTTAGACCAATTGGTTCCAGACATACAACGTTTTCCTATGTGTGGGCGTAGCCAGTCATTTACCCCTCACCCCTAAACTAAGTCAAAAAGGGGAAAAATAAAATAAACTTGATCTGCTTAGTGAATATCAGAATCGACCTGCGAGAAGATTTTGGTTCTACCTATTAAAGTTTCCGAGATCTAGTCGTTCATACAGACGGATGGACGGACATGGCTATATAAACTCGTCTTGTTGAACTGATCAAGAATATATATATATTTTATAATATATATATTTTGATGTCTTCTTTTATGTGTTACATACATTGTCGATGTTGAAAAAACTAATATACCCTTGTACCATAAGGTATAGGGTATAAAAATTAACGGAAAACGTTTTTGTTTTGGAAGGTGGCCCTCTATTTAGTTCTACTAGTTGTTTGACATACCCAGACTGAATGTCTGAAAGTGTCATTGAGATCGTACCACTGGAACTGGTACTTGCCATACATACTTATGTTCTAAGGGAGGCATGATAACTATTTTTATAAATGGGCATGACTCCGCCCACTTATAGCAAAAGTCAATAATTTGCATATCTCCGGTATAAAATGAGCAAAAACAATGAAAATTGGAATAAAGGCTATTAAGATAAAGAGAAATAAGATTCAATCGAAAAAATAGACGTGGCTCAAAAAAGTGCTGAAGATAGCCTCCTTACTGGTTTTTTTTTATATTGGAAAACCCGTATGAAGGATTTTACAATAAGAATAATTGGCAAAATGCTGGCAAAAATATAAAAGTTTCGGCAAAGTCGGGAACAGTTCCCTTCCTGGTTTTAATTGTGATTGATTTCACTTCCATTTTATATCAGATATACTTAGTTTCACCAATTGATTTTGGAGATATAACGATATTATTTTTGACTATATTATGTCGAATGTTACACCAAGGGCGTAGCCAGGTTTCCACAGAGGCCAAACTACACTTAACCAAACAATTGAGGGAATAAACAAATAAATCGAACTTTGGACCTATTTTTGACGGTCTGTAACTTTGTAGGTATTGGTCGTATGGACAAGCTTTATAAGAAGATTTTTTAGCTTGTAACTTCTACAGCCCTATTCTGGCAAATTAGTCACAATTTTTTGTCATGAATATCTGGTGCAATTTTTTCAGAAACTAGAACGATTTAAAGTATCGAAGTTGTCGTGTAGGGGGCCCTTCGCTACGCCCTTCTCTGGAACCATATTCTATAGCAATATGGTTCCAGAGATATAAGAATTTTTTGTGGCACAAGATCGAATGTTTTCACCTATCAAATAAATGAATTTCAATTCCAAATTACTCAAAGAATGATTCCCCTTGAGGGAATATACTGTTTGGTCTTCTATATCGCTTCGATTCGTTAATTTTACATGCATGTTGATTTGGTTTTTCATGTGATTGCGAGATCATTTTAGTTATTAAAATCATTATTTCATTACTTGTTTCAAAATGTATTCTGCGGAGATATCAATTTTGATATGTTTGTTTGTTGTTGTTGTTGTATCTTTATTGAATAACGCATAAATCATGGATGTAACACACCATAAATTTATGAAACAAATTGGCACTTTCGCTTTCGATTCATTGCGTTTCATTTGGTTGGGTTTCATTTGGTTTGGTAGGATTTGATCTCTCACCTCATAACTTTTAGCAAAATTATAACAAAGTGGCGCGAAGAATATGCGCAAGTATCTTCTACAACATATAGCCAGTCGACCAGCCAATGCAACTAAGCTAACACAAACTGTTTGTTTGTTGAGTCGGTCGGTCGGTCGGTCGGTCAAGTGGCTATTGACATGTTGTGCTAAGATACCTTGCAAAAAGGGGAGGCCCTAAACGAATACAGCATGGGATCGCTTATACATGACACACTAAAGTTATCAGCTTCGATTATCGAAAAGCAAATTTTGTTAAAAAATCCTTTTTTTCGACAAGAATACATTTTTTTTGCATATCCGTTTTAATTTGAGATTTTGCGGTGGGAGAGTGAAGCGTTGAAATTTTTGTTAGGTGTATGAATTTCGATTTGTTCGCAAATCAGGCAATCAAAAGCGCCATTCGTCATTTATAATTATAGCAATGCGGCGTTGTTGTAACTAAAAGCGATTAAGAATCATATGTACATATGTATGTATGTATGTGTATGTATGTGTACGTAAGTATGTATGTGCATATAATATGTATGGGCGTATATGTATGTGTGTAGAATATACGTTTGTGTACACTTAAATGGGCAAAGCATTCGGAAATGATACGCGCAGCATAGTGCAATACTTGAACTGATAATAACTGATTAGACGCCGTGGTGAACGGCAATCGCTCAGTGAGTGAGTTGACTTAAGTCGAGTCGAGTCGTCAGTCATACTCAGTCATTTGCTCAAGCTGTCAGTCAGTTAGTCAGTTAGTCAGTCATGCAGGCAATTCAGTTCAGTTCTGTTCTGTTCTTCTCAGATAAGATTTATAAATACGTAAATATGTATGTATGTATAAACATATAAACAAACAAACAAACGAGGAGCGGCGCGGCGCTATGATCATAGTTCAAGAAGGCTTCCATGTCTGACCGCCCAACCAACCGCCCGACCGACCGCCGATTCGCCCAACTAAACTACAACAACTGTGGAGAGCGTAGGTACTTGCATGTGCACAGCATCATCATTTTTACAACAACTTCCTACAATTGCTAAACTTTAAGCGAAGTTGTCGATCGAAGAGCAAAACGTAAACGTAATACTTTCATATGTGCATGTGTGAGTGTGTATGTACAATAAAGTCAAAGGGAGCTGTTTGCGGAGGCGTTTTTAATCACGCCCGAATGCCGCGCTGTGCTTTGGTGCGGCTATGGCGCCAAACAGTCTGATATTTTATTGATCCCAATTGTATTATCAAGCGAGCGAGTGAGCCAGCGAGTGTGTGAGCGAGTGAGCATATAGTCAGTGATTCTGTTAGTCAGTCAGTTGGGCATGCGTTCGGTCAGGGGACGGGAGTGCGACAGCAACAACACCAATGTCGACATACAACTTTCAAAAAAGACATAGCTCATACCTAAAAATAAACCAAACACCGAACGATCGTCGATATTATAAATACGACATCAGCAACAGCGACAGAGGCAGCGGCAGCAGCAGAGACAGCAGAAGTAACAACAACAACATGATCATCGTCGAAAACCGACAACAACGACAATGATGTCGACTAAAACGGACGGATCTGATAAGCGAGTCAATCATTACAAATCGCAGATTAGGTATTGGCTCAAGAAGTGGAACGAGACAAGAATAGAAGTAAGAAAGAGTCACAACGCCAACGACTACGACGTCGAAGATAGTGATTATGATAATGACGAAGCAGTCAAAACGTGCGATATCTTCTATTCTATGTGACTTGACTCAGTTCGATTCCATTTGATTAGATCTCTTCAAGCGGTTTCAAATCAAAATTATCTCAAAGTAGATTTCAAAACTTGTTCATTTCATTCGGATTAAAAATCCATAACAGAAAGGAAAAACTGTTTGCGCACAACGACAAGTGAATGCCCTGGAATTTACTTATGTACATGTGTATAGTACGACACATACTAGAGGTCTGCGTGAATACATTCATTTTCAACTTAGTATACTCTTCTATTACTTTACAGAGCACTCGAATAAGCCAATGTGAACTGAGTACACCAAAAACGGGGGAATGAGTTCAGTGGTGTGCAAAACGTAAAGACAGCTGGAGTGGCAGAATAATAGATTGCCAAAATAAAAAAAGAATAAGATTGTAATTATGTTATCTTGCTCATACTTGCTGCATTAACTATCAAATACATACATATTTATTTTCATTACTCTCCGACTCTCATAAGTTATTTTCAATTTCTCTTTCACTCTCATATTTTCATTCACTGTACAGCGAGGAACCTGAACAGGAAAATATTGCACTCTAAAATTGCTGTACTGTCTCTCAATTTGTCAATTCAATCACAAATACACATTTACTCAAAAAAGTACAGCAAAAGTGCCTAAACTGGAACATCCGAACTGTCGAGAGTCTGGATTATCGAAGTTTCTTACTGAGTGTGTGTTGAAATTACAGAATGAGGAACTTACAAAGACATTGCGTAATGTCATGAGAGTAGCCATGGGTTAGGTCAGAGTCGTTTATATGTTAAGTTCCGCACTTTGCGATAAATATTGCAGTTAAGCTTGAAGACAAAATTGACAAAATTTCCAAATTTGGCGTAAGTCGTTCTTCGTGTCACCCACAAATGATTTTGAGGGTTGCCGCTGCCAGCGAATGCTTATAACGCATATGCCCGACTCCCCTACGCAGTAATGTGCGCATTTTATGTAAAATAAAGATTTCAACTCGTGCCGCCACATGCTCAATTTCGTTGATTCTTAATAATTAATTTACTTTATTATATTTTGTTTTTAATTCAGTCAGTAAGTAGTTCTACCTGTAAAGTTTTGCGGGAGTTTTGAAAATTGGCGCCTATATGGATTTTGGGCAGCTCTTTCCCAATTTTTACTCGTACAATATTAAATGTTAGCACTAAACACAACAAGCTTAGACAAATTTTCAAAATTTGGTTTCATCAAAAACAGAACGATATCCCATACAAATTGTATGAAAACGCATCATACCAGTCTTGTACACTTTGCGCCGTCGTACGCCTGAACTGTTAGTCTAACGAAAAAAAGTGGATAGCATAACTTGTAGGAAATTTCCTCTAGTTTAATTTAGTACAGAGTTTTTTTTTTAAATGGCGGCTCGAGCAGTGGTAATAGAAGGTCGCAAAGCAAAACTCCGGAAAGAGCAGCCCAAAATCCATATGGATGCCAACTTTCAAAACTCCCGTAAAACTTTCCAGGTAACCCCTTTTTTTACGGCTTACTGACTGAAATGTTTGTTATTTTTTTTTTTTTTTTCTTTTTTGGTGTTTTTGCTGTTTTGTGTTAAGGTTTTTTTTTTTCATTTTACCTTACGAAAAGTGCTAATATACATACATATGTAGTTTTTTTTTTCTCTAGAGGCTGATTCGGATTCGCATTCCTGCAACAATTCGCCGAATTGGCACTTTCCGTGGAATGGAGATTATTTCCAGACAAATCCAGTTTCAAATATTTCGCATTCACGTTGTAGAAACATTCGTACCTATTCAAAATTCTCAAATTTACAGTTCATTCCCTAGCACTGCATGCGACAGAGACACACGGACGGATGGACACATGGACGGACGATTCAAGACAAAAACATTTGTTTTTTAAGTTAATTGCATTAAAGATAAATTTTGTCGCTTCGAAGCATTTTATCGCGCAAAGTGTTTTTTTACATGTCTATCAAATTTACTGAGAACATTTTTGTGTCAATACGAGAAATGTTTTCGAAGCAGAATTGCTTGGAATTCGCGGCAAGGAAAGCGATACTTTGTATGTTAATGATGCATAAGGAGTCTTGCCATATTTGCATATGACACCCTCACACATATGTATGTACATCTACAAGCACAGCGCACATGAATCCAAAAACACATTTATAGGTGTGAATCTGCTGCAGTTGCATATGTGTGCATTAGTGTGTGTGTTAGATTGTCAAACTGTGTAAAAAAGTTTGAACGAGAGGAATGTGTCAAAATGAGACTAAACAAATTCAAAGGTGGCAACTTTGCCAAGTGACCAAACACAATAAGTATATATAAAGAGCAAAGCAAGACAAACACAATAAAAACGAAATTAAATGGTATGCAATGCAATGAAAACAAAAAAAATAAATAAATAAATAGAAATATATAATAATAAAGGTGAAAAAAATGTGATGAATACAAATTACGAGCCATGAGGTGTGATTTCCTCCTACTTCACACACATTGTGTGTAGCAAAGATCAAGAGCAAGAACAGACAGTCCGAGAAAGAGAGAGACAGAGCGGTAAGGTAAGGTGTGAGGCGCTGCGAGGTGTAAATACAAATAAGCGGAGGTGAGACTTTGGTGTGTGCTCAAACAACTTCCTTTTCACACATTTGCTCAAGCAGAAGACGCCAAATTAAAGCCAAAGCGACAGAGACAGCTACAGCAACAACAACAACAACAACAATAAGAACAGCGACGACGACGGCACCCAACAAACACGCAGGCATAAATATTCGAAGAGTTGTGTGACAGTGACGCACAGAGGGGCCTTAGGATGAATCAGCTTGTAAAAATCAAAAATTTCATGAAAGCTTTCGATCGAGGAAAAATATGTGTCTGATAGAGAATTTTCGAAAGATTATGGAAATGTTAATTTTAGAGAAATGAGAATTATAACTTTGAAGGTATACGCACTCAAAGTTGCACTTTTTTTTAAACTTTCAACAACATAACAATTTTTTTTTGCAAATAAGGCATTTTTAAGTTGGAATATCAGCGCAATTATAAAACGAATAATTATCGAATTGATTTATATTCTTAGGTACGCATATTATAGTGTTATCTTAAGAATATCCAGTCTTTTCCATTTATAGTTTTATAGAGGTAGTTGTTTCTCAAACTTTCTATTTTTTGGGTATTTTTCAACTTTGATGGACAATAAAAAGAAATGGTCAAATATGGTTAAAACATGTTTATTATATATTCCTTTACTGAAGTTTAAAACTGTATGGCCCCCTTGATCCCCATTTGGCTTTTGGCAAAGAAAACGTTCGCAACCTCACACAAATATCAGCGAAAAAGACGCTGCCGCGGGTATAAGAACAGGAATGCGTAGTAGGTAGATTCGCTGTGATATGTTAATAATCTCTTCCTCTTCTTCATTTCGTATGACAGGTACCATTACCGATGGTCCGATCTCATTGATACTTTCAGAAAGTTGGTCTGGGTACTTGAAGACTAGTTTTGCATACTCCACCTCTTATCTTCTTTTCGTATGAGAGCTACTAATTTCAGTGAGCCGAACATGCTGGTTCCGACATATGCGTTGATCGCATAGAAAGTTAGTCTCTGTGCAAAATTTCAGCTCCATAACTACAAAACTGTGGGGGAGATTGTATAAATACAGATAGACGAACGGACGGACGGGCATGGCATTATCAACTCCTCTTGTCATGCTTACCTAGAATATGTGTATATACTTTGAATGGTCGCAAATGTCTAAGTTTTACGTACGTATTCGTTCAGAAGATATTATTTTTACAACGCAAAAATTCAGAAGGCCCCACTGTGCACGGCGCAGCAGAAAATAAAATACAGACAGTGAGAAACACAGCAGAATAGATGGCGTTGGCAGCGAAACCAACAACGGCAAGTAATGCTTTCCGGTGAACAGTCACGATGTCAGTGGTGGCAACGGCGGCGGCGGCGTTGGCGGCAAATCATAAAAGAATCGCGGATAGCGGCGAGAATGCAAGAAATGCGTTCTTTATTTTTGACGCGTTTTAGATATTCTTTATTTCTCGGAATTAACTTCTTTGAAACGATTAAAACACACACACACACACACATACATATACTTGTATGCGTACTGACGCGTGTGCTTATATCTGTGTGTGTATGTATTTAAAATTTAATTTCGATTTCAATTTAAATTACAATTTCTATGAAAACGCACGCTGCCGTCCTCGCTGCCGATACAAACAGCATCAGCGACCAACAACAGCGCCAAAGCATAAATATTCAAACTTTTTTGTATGATTTCAAAAATTCTGTTGGTGCAATTTCAATTCCAACATTTGCTTTCCTTCCGCCTTCCCCTCTCCACTCCTTTCCCTTGTCATACCATTATTCTTTGATAAATGCATAATTATCGTTGAATTCAAACTAAAGGAGATATTTATATTTGAATGGGAGTATAAATTTCTTATGAAGTTTGGAACACACAGAAGGCGTCACCTCCGTCCACATAAAGTATGTACATTCTCGATCAGCTCAACAAGAGATCTTGATATTGCCACGTCCGTCTGAGCGTGTCAGTGCAAACTCCTCCTAAAGTTTTATATCAAGTGTACCAGCTTGTTGCTAGAGCTGTGACACTTTGAAAAATGGGCGTGGCTATGCTTCCTTGACTTTATAAACTAAGTATTTTCAACTGAAATAACTATAATAAGGGTTTCCCAATAAGAATACGTGGAACAATGATTATAGCAAGAGTGTATAAGTTTCACCAATGCCGAAATGAACTTCTTTTCTGGTTTTTATGTTGTTTGTTTTTTCCCCTTTCTTTTACGTATTGTTTATATTTGAGTTTCAGGTATACGTGCATAAAAACCACAAAAAAATGAATTAAGAAATGAGGTCCGTAATTTGGTCGAGTCACAAGCGGCCACCCAGGCGTGATCAGCAGCAAAGTCAGGCAGCGGCAGCAAGTGCTGCCGCCTTCTACAAAGGCTCTCTTTTACCACATTGGCGTTGGGCTTCGCGTTGCACGTAAGCAATATTTCAGGAAATAGCAAAAGAGTCATGTAAACTATCGATCATATTCGATTCAAGCAAAACATATGTATATCGTATCCTCACACTTATTTCGGCTTTAAGGAGTGTGCCATACCCCAATTATTTCACTTTCTCGAAGGTATGCAAACTTCTAAAGTAGAATTTACTAGGCTTGTTTTTTGATCGAAACTCATTTTCATTGATTTCATAGATACAATGCTAACAAAACGGCTTTATTTGTCAATATTACCCACAAACTAATTTACATTTCTCTTCCTCAAAGTATTAACAAATAAATTACAACCACACAGGATCCACAATAGGACAGCATTCAAGCTCGAAGACCAATCTGAATGGTTCATTTCAAATTCTAATTCATATCGAAACTGAAACTGTAAATATGATTTATCCAAATTGGCAAATAAATGTGAAGTGTAAATATCTTCTTTTTTAATCGATTTATTTGCTGTCACAAACGATGCCACATCTTAAATATTATAACTTTGAATATATTTTTATTTAAATAAGTAATTCAAAATGTTTTTGAAAAGTGACTTTCACACTATGCTTACTGCCCGTAGGCATCTCCTGTCTTCAACCATAATTTGTAAGTGACGGACATGAAGGGCCTTCAGCAGCGGGCTGTCTGTGTTTGAGGTTGAGACGATGTGCGTGATTTTCTTTTTCGTGTTATATGTAGTTAGAGGAAAACGGCAGCGAGGATAATGAATGAATGACTTTTCTTTTAAGTTAAAATTCGTTTCCTTCCAAGTACATTGGCATTGATACAATTGATAAAATAATGGAAAAAGGTCAAAATTCACACAGGCAAATCATACGGAATAATTCTTAAGTGTCTTCACTCTTGGCAGCATCACATTTAATTGTACACATAACCAAGAAAAATTCCAGTAATAAATCTTAAATAATTCAATTTTAGCTCTTAGTTTCTGGATTTGAAAACATTGCCTCTCACTCTAGAGACACTACGGAGAAGGCAAAATTTATATGATTTACATTTATGTATGTATATCAACATTGGACATGATACGTTGAAAATTTAAGAAAGGTTTTGGACCGCTAAAATCCTCCTATTTGAAGAATGTAAAGAGCTTCCCATCAGCCGCAACATCATGGTCATGGTAGTTTCGTAGGTGTCACGGAATTTTGTACAAAGAAATAACGATCAAGACGCTGTAATATCGTAAATTTTCAGACCTATTCAATAAGAAATGGACAGGGACACGACCTCATTTGGCCCACAACGAAAACCCACGATTCGCGAAGATTTCAAGCGTATCTCACTGTCTTGTTCTAGACAACGTTATATTTCAGACCGATCATGGTAAAACTCAAGATAACCCCTTTTCTCATATTATTGTACTTTGAGGCATTGACCAAAATTTTGGATAATAATCAATTAGGAAATCTGACGAATTCATTAAAAACAATTTTATAGACTTTCTGCATAATTGCATAATTAACTTTCGTAAGGCAATGTCTTCATATCAAGTAATCCAAAGGCGAGATAAAAATAAGAGTACACGCTCTAAACATGAGTTTTACTTTGGGCTAAGAGATCAAAAAATATTGATAAGATTAACAAAAATTTGAGTGTTATAGTTTATTGAGAAACAGAGTGAGAAAACGGTGAGTAATGCAAAGGAAAACCAGTTAGGACGCTATAGTCGAGTATACTCGACCATACAATACCCTGCACATATGGTAGGCGGTACCACAACGCAAATCTAGAAAAAAATATTGATCTGACGTCGCCTAGTCAAGTAGGGTTAAAAATATCATGAAAATCCGTAAAAAAGTGGAATTTACGACAAATTTGTCTTTATAGGACTTTGAAGGGTAATCATCAAGGAGAGGGGAATTTTGTGGTATGCAGTTTTAAAGATATATATTTATTGAGTTTGTATACAAAATTTGACGTTCGTACGGAGAAATGAAGGGAAGGGGGAAAAATAGTGGTGTGCAGTTTTGTAGGGCTACTTATACTGAGTCTACATACAACCTTTCATATTTCTATCTCTTCGGATGTTCAAGTTATAGCGTTTTGAAAAAGTGGGTGGTGCTGGATGGGCGGAAAGGAGTGGGTGTGGCACAAAACCGTTCAAACTGGATCTGCTGCCGAGCATGAAGAATCTACCCTCTGAATTTTAAGTCTTTAGCTTTTATAGTTTCGATAACCATTGGTGAATACGGACGGACAGATGGACGGACATGGCTTATCAATTTCTCTTGTCGTCCTGATCAAGAATATATACATATACTTTATAGGGCCCTCTCCCCTCCTGTGTGTTACATACATTAAACAAACACAATATACCCTGGTACACAGTGTGTACAGGGTATAAAAAGATGAACACAAAACAAAATGGAGCTCAAGGCCATATTTAGAGATGATGAGCATAAAAGCACTTTGAAAATTGATCCGAAAAATAATGTTGGGAAAATACGTGAACTCGTGAGTATCCAAAGATGACCAAAGGACACGTTCGGCAATTACATCGAAATTGACCAAAAACACTGTGGCACGGATCACCTTTCAACTGGGAAATTCCTCAGTTCGACAAAAATCTGTGCAGACGGAGTATGAAGAACAATGCCCGGGGCATGCAAATAAAAATTTCACACTTTTTTCAAACAGGATGCTGCTTGAGCACGTCCTGAGCACATCTGGGAAAATCCAAGACAAGCCCAACCTGCTGCAAGCCGAATCGGACCATATGTGCGCAAACAATGATCAGCAGGCGGTGTATATGAACAGACAAACAGACAGACGGACGGACCGACGATTGACACAGAGAACAAATGAACAAGTGGACGGACGTAATGGTCGATTCAAATATTCGAACAGACAAATGTGCTCAAACGTCAATGAAGTGGTGGGCATAGTCAACGACAATGACAACAACAACGGCAAAGACACAACACATCGGCTGCACTTTGCGCATCAACGCCATAAGGTGCAAGTATTTTCCGAAAAGTCTACATGTAATTCGTAAATCCCAGCCGCAGGTATTTAGTTCCGCCTTTGTCTGTCCGGTCATCGGTCTGACTGTCTGTCTGTTGGAATTCCCAATGCTATTATTGCGCCTAAGCTGCCGCCGCCACTTTCAAAGAGAGCGTTCGTTCTATCGATCGGCTGAGTAAACGAGTGAGCGAGCCTTTTTATCTGAGCAAGTGAGATAGCATGCACATTGTATAGTGTGCCAGTGCCAGAGCTAAACGGCGCCGCAGGTCAAATCCGTGCAACAATTTGAATTTTTTCTTGTTACCGTCGGTGTTGTTGTTTCAGTTCACTATACACACTACAGAACATGCACACAAGCCAAGCTAAAATGTTAGTTAGCTCAGCTCAACTTAACTCTACTTGAATTGTATGACAAAAAGGGTCTATCGTTTATAGTCAAACACATAACCAAACATTCACATAGATACACAAACGCATACTCCCATACATATGAGAAAATCATTCTCCTTTTAGGTTCCTTTAATTCAGTTCGTTTGCTTATATCATTCTTCTTTCTTCTTGCTTCTGCTGCTTGTTCTTTGTGTATTCTTGCTGCTCAACGAACAACAAACGACCAGTTGGAATAAGCTAAACTGAGCCGGTCATTGTTTTGAGCGTTAAATAATTTTCGTGTTGACCGTGCCGATGGTTAGGCAGACGACATTGATGAATTGAAAAATGATCAGCGACGCTGAGCAGCGACGGCGGCGGCGACGTCAGCATTTTATTGTTGCTGCGTTAGTTGTTCTTGCTGTCGCTGTCGACAAAAACACTGCCTATGAAGTACACTTGAAAAGCGATAAAAAAAAAAAAATAAAATAACAAAAAAAATGCATTGACAGACAAACTGGCGTGGCCAAGCAACGAATAACAAAAGTACTTTGGCTGTTCGGCAGGCAGGCAGACAATCACACGGACGGACCGGGCCAGCCGGTTGGACGGACACACATACAGACAGACAGACATACAAACTGACGAAACAAACGTAGCCATAGAAAGTGTGCGTTCTTTCTATAGTCTATGATATTGTATTTGTGTTATTCAATAGGAAAATAAATAAGCCAAATGTAGAAGCAGCACGTCGCTACAAACGGACGGACAGACAAACACACCAAACAAGTTGAGACCAGGCCTGACCAGCATAGCACAGTACTGTAACGACGAGACGAAGTGAGGCGAGCCAAAACATGCCTACGATCGGCCAGACTGACTGGCACCTTTTTTGTTTTCCAATGATTGCTGCTGTTGCTTCTGCGCTGGGCTTGGTGCAAACGCATAGCAATGTAAATTTTGTTGTTGTTTTTAAATACTTTTTTTCTCAATTGCTCGATTCTATTTCTTGTTTGTATGTAATGCATAGGAAGAGGAGGAGGACGACAAGACGAGTTGATATAGCTATAGTTATTTTATAGGAAACTTTAAAAGCTAGAGACTTGAAATTTGGAAAATGGACTCGTGTGGTCAAACGCTAAATCAAGTTTGAAGAAATTTTTACCACGCCCATTCCGCCCATCCAGCACCGCCCACTTTTTTAAAACGCTATAACTCGAACATCCAAGGATATAGAAACATGAAAGTCGGTATGTAGACTCAGTACGAGTAGCTTGTACATTTTCAAAAAAAAAAAAAAAAAATTATAAAATATTAAATGGAAATTATATTTTTATCATATTTGTGTTATTTAAAAGAGCATCGAAATGAGTATACTCAGAAAAAAAAACCAAAATGTTATCTTTATTTGTTTACCTAGTATTGAGCCAAGACATATGAATTATGGAGATGTCCTAACCTAATGTCGCGCAGTGTATATCTTTTAAACTGCATACCACAAAATTCCCCTTTCCTTGATGGCTACCCTTCAAAGACCTACAAACTCAAATTTTTCGTAAATTCCACTTTTTTTTGCGGATTTTCATGATATTTTTAACCTTATTTGACTAGGCGACGTCAGATGAATATTTTTTCAAGATTTGACGGTGCTATGGTGTGTGCAGGGTATTATAGTGTCGAGTATACTATAGCATCCTCACTGGTTTGTTTCTTAATCAATTGCCTTAAAACTTAACACTTGTGTTCTTAGGGAGACATGAAAACTCTTTTGACCAAAAAATGGGCATGGCTACTCCCACTTATAGCCAAAATCAATAATTTGCATAGGGGCCGTTCATTAATTACGTAAGGCGATTTTTGCCTGTTTTTGACCCCCTCCCCCCTACATGTAAGATAAAATAAGATCATGGTGACCCCTACCTTGTTTGATATTTATTACGTAAGAATTTAAAGGAAAAAATTAATGTTGATGTTTTAATTTTTATTTGTCAAAGGAAAATTTTTAGGAAGGTTTATTTATACCTACAAAGTTTCCTTTTTAGTGATAATCTACTCTTACTATATTTAAAAATTGATCTTTTTCAAGGAAAGTCGGAACTGCCAATGGAACATATCTGATAATAGGTGTCGTTTCTATGTTTTTATTGACGATTGTAGTCATTAAACTGCAAAAATTCTTCATATGAGCGCATTTTTATGATCTTATGTAAGATGTAGCAAGACACCTTCCCCCCTCTATGTAAGAAAAAATAAGTCATGCTCGAACACCCTCCCCCCCCTAAAACGCCTTACGTAATTAATGAACGGCTCCATATCTCCGGGACCCATTGAGCAAAAACAACGAAAATTGGTATGTAGGCTATTAAGACAACGACAAATAATATTCAGTCAAAAAAATGGACGTGGCACAAAAAAGGTCGTGAAGAGTATACAATCTTCAACCTTGTTGAAGATAGCGTAAGAATTATCAAGCGTCCGAATTTTCGAATTTCCACTGTCTAACGAAATAGACGCACAAAAGGACGGATAGACATAAATAATCGACTTCTCTTTCGCTGCTAAAGAATATATACACATTTACATATACTGTAGGGTCTACCACGCCTCAGTTTGAGTGTTACATAAATATTCGACACGCACAAAACTAATACGTCCTTGGTCTATAAATTACAGGGAATAAACAATTCTCAACTAGAAATTATTCTTTTTTTCGCTCCGATATCTAATGAAAGCGTTTTAAACCAATCCATGCAGTAATGTCGACTGTATGGTACAAGGATATATTAGTTTTGTGCAAGGAGGCATCTCCGACTATACAAAGTATATATATTCTTGATCAGTATCAAAAGAGAAATCGATGTAGCCATGTCCGTCTGTCCATCCGTCTGTCTGAATGAACGCGTCGATCTCGGAAACTGCAATAGATAGAACCAAAAGCTTTTCGCAGGTCGATTCTGTTATTCATTGCGCAGATCAAGTTTATTTTGTTTTTCCCCTTTATAACTTAGTTTAGGGGTGAGGGGCAAATAACTGAAGCTACGTCGGGTAAAATATTAAAAAGTCGTATTTTCTGGGTTGTCTTTTGAGATAGGAACACCAAATTTGGAGTGCATATAGCTGACTTGAAGTCCAAAAAAATAGAATAGAAAAGAGTCGTGGCCACGCCCACATATAGTTCAAATTAAAACTGCGAGATATCTCGTGAACCATTTAACTAATAGGAATGACATTTGGTGTGTAGAATATTGGGATTTAGTGTAACAAGATTCAATCATTATATGAGCGTAGCCACGCCTACGTATTGCCAAAATAGGAAAACGTTAAATCGTTGGAACCAATTGGTCTAGAAAAGTAAAAATTGGTATGTAAGACATTAAATGGAAATGAGATTGGTTTCGATTGAAAAGTGGGCGGAGCAACGGCCTATTACAGCCGTTACTAATTGAAGGAAACTAACATAACTACGTACTATTGTACCATTTGAAGAGTGCGGTTTACTTTCGTTGTGCAGAGTAACTGCCCGCCCCTTTGTAATGGTAAACTATACAATTAGACATAATCGAGTCAACATTTCACCGCTTGTTATATTGGACTCTCTTCAACTATCCACTACTAATTGAAGGTGATTTTTAAAATAACTGAAAAAATAAACAGTGTTTGGTAAGTAGATGTCAATGTTGTAAAACATTATTCTCAAAAAATAGAATGTTGCCATATTTATATATGTAACTAGAGTTACCTCGTCACTGTGGAACTGAAAGTCAAAGTTAACTCCAGGTAAGGGTTAAATTCGAGTTAACTTTCAAAAAAAAAAAATAAATTTAAACTCCGCCATTGTGACGTCATTTCCGGTGACCCCTCGAAAAAAGGTGAGTCCGCGTTGTCAGCATAACTCCTGACAGAGTCATTTAAAATGAAAAAAAAACAAAAATACGTGTTTTAGTTAAAACCATAAACACGTGCTTGAACGAAGGAAAAAAAAAGTAAAAATTGGAATTTTGACAGACCTTTTTCCAAAAAAAAGAAAATTTCGGTCAAATTTGCTCAACATTTATTATACTTTTCACGTATGTGAAATAGTATATTAACTTTGTCACGGAGTTTATAACAGATCGAAATATTAATTTCCGACTATATAAAGTATATACACTAGACAGAAAAATTAAAGGATATAAAAAAAAAAATTTATTTTGGAGTCTTTTTTGACGACGAATAACTTGGAAAGTATTGGTCGTACAACAAAAGTTAAAAATAAGAAATTGTAGCTCTTAACCTCTAGTTTTCGAATCTAATCACGTTTGTTTTTTATGATGAGAGGTTTAAGATTCATCGTAAGAATTGCAAAAAAAAAAAAAATTGCCATTTTTTTCTTCTTTTTTTGAAACAATATTTCTACAGATATGGGTTCAAGATGATTGTACCGTCATAAGGACCTTATAGGAAATTTCATTACCTTTAATTTGAGTTACTGTGGAGCTCCGCGGAGTTATCGTCGCTCAAAGCAAAAAAGCCATTGTTGACTTTGCTAATCGATATCTCAAAAACTATTGTTTTGTCAAAAACTGGCAGTAGCTTTTTACGAGCTCCAAACCATTTGCTACAAAGTGAATTTAGTGAGATTTAGGCCCAGTTTCACAGTCTAGGGTTAACCCAGAGTAAAGTTAACTCGAATTTAACCCTTACCCGGAGTTAACTCAGACTTTCAGTTCTACAGTGACGAGTTAGCTCTAGTTATATAAGTATGGCAACATTCTTTTTTTTGAGAATAATGTTTTACAACATTGAACATCTTCTTACCAAACACTGTTTATTTTTTCAGTTATTTTAAAAATCACCTTCAATTAGTAATGGATAGGTGAAGAGAATCCAATATAACAAGCGGTGAAATGTTGACTCGATTATGTCTAATTGTATAGTTTACCATTACAAAGGGGCGGGCAGTTACTCTGCACAACGAAAGTAAACCGCGCTCTTCAAATGGTACAATAGTACGTAGTTATGTTAGATTCGTGTAAAACACAACATGGGTGCAATACACATAGCAGTCACACAAGGAAACTTTGTATAAATGATGCATATCTTCTCCCAATGAAAAGTAAACGACTTCCGATGTCAATAATTCCATATGATGTCAGACTACCTGGTAGACTGCTGCTATACAAGCTCATCTATCAAATTAATTTCTATTGATTGGGACATATTTTATTTTTATTTTTTTGACAGACAAATTCAGTTCTGTTTTGACATTAAAAAACATAAATAGAAAAAGTTAAAACAGAGTAGTTAACTCGTGGTTAACCTTAGAATGTAGTAGGGTTAACTCAGGGGTTAACTACTAAGTGTGAAACTGAAAAATTGTTACTCGGAGTTAACCCTGGGTTAACTTTGACTGTGAAACTGGGCCTTAATGGAACAATTTTTTTCAATGTGAAAATTATGGTACAGAGCTCCACAGTAACTCAAATTAAAGGTAATGAAATTTCCTATAAGGTCGTTATGACGGTAAATCATCTTGAACCCACATCTGTAGAAATATTGTTTCAAAAAAAGAAGAAAAAAATGGCAATTTTTTTTTTTTTTGCAATTCTTACGATGAATCTTAAACCTCTCATCATAAAAAACAAACGTGATTAGATTCGAAAACTAGAGGTTAAGAGCTACAATTTCTTATTTTTAACTTTTGTTGTACGACCAATACTTTCCAAGTTATTCGTCGTCAAAAAAGACTCCAAAATAAATTTTTTTTTTATATCCTTTAATTTTTCTGTCTAGTGTATATTCTTGATCAGGTCGACAAGACGAGTTGATTTAGCCATGTCCGTCTGTTTGCCGGTCTGTCTGTCTGTATGTATGCAAACTAGTCCCTCAGTTTTGAAGCTATCGAGCTGAAACTTTGCACAGAGTCTTAGAATTTATTACGATGAATCATTCGTCGGAACCAGCATGATCGGATTATTGGAACAGGTAGCTCCCATACGAAAAGAAGAAGAAAAGTGAACAAAACCTGAATCGTTGTATGGAAAACTTTTTTGTTTTGTATGATAGAGTGCTGAAACATAGTAGTTTTTCATAGTCCGACTAAATGCCTGAAAGTTTCATTGAGATCGGGCAACTGGAACTGGCACCTACCATACAAAATGAAGAAGAGGAAGAGAAGCAAGATTCACGTCGTTGTATGGAAAACTTTTTGTTTCTTAATCAATTGACTTGAAACTTCACACTTATGTTCTTGGGGGGCATTAAAGCCCAAATTTTAATTTAGCCAAAAATTTGCATATCTCCGGTACCCAATGAGCAAAAACAATGAAAATTGTTAAATAGGCTAATAACATGAATAGAAAGTATATTCAGTCAAAAAAGTGGGCGTGGCACAAGAAAGTGCGTGAAAAGTATATAAGCTTCAGCCTTGCTGAAGATAGCATCCTTACAGGTTTTTGGATTGTTTTTGGTAACCAATTGTCAACATTTCCTTAGCCGATAATGGAAAAATGAGTAAACTTCTCTTGAAACTCAACTATGCTTTGACGCCAATTGTCAGTGGTTATTTGCAACTTTTTTAATCTGAACCAATTGAAAATTAAAGTCATCACATGGATTTATAAACACTATTTGAACTAAATTATACAAAAAATAAATTGTTAGGCACTCACCTGATTTTCGCAACGGTGTTGATAATTCAGCCATCAGATCAGCGACGGTTTTCTTTTGGCCACCTTCTGTTAGGGGTGATATCAACTTTTGTGTGTAAGTAAAGTCCTTTGAAGGTATAGAAAGATAGGAACAGAAAAAAAATTGCATATAATCGGGGCTGTCGCAGAAATGGCACGATTTTAGTTTCCGGGGGCCAAGATTTGAGACCATTTTTAAATTAATTGGCCAAAAATAAACACTTTTTAGAGAATAAATAAATTGATTCACGCACACACATATCATCAAACATACATATTAAAAAACTAAATTTATATGTATGTGTATGTGTGTTTTTTTAATACTAAATTTTAATCAATACAAATACAGTCAGGGACAAAAGTTTAAATACACAATATAATTTGATAGTTTAAAGAAAATTAAACATTTTTCGAAAATTAATAGTATGCAGTTTTTTTCATTTCATTTATTAATAAAAACAAAAACAAAAAAGTTTTAGTATAGTACATCTATAATGAGAAATCTGTTAAAATTAAACAATGACACTAGACAAATAAATACACTTATGAGTGAGGCTAGTAAAGAGATTAAATTTTAAAAAAATATAGATTTTAATGTTTTGTTGGATCGCCTTCGCTGTCTACGACTGCTTGCAGATGACGTAGCATGGATAACTCCAAATTTTCTGTTTATTTTCGATATTGAAGTATGTGTGTGTGAATGAGTGTGTGTGTGTATGTATGAGTGTATATATAAATACAATATATATATTAGGGTGTCCCTTATTTGGTCGTTTTTTTTTTTTTGCACTTTTGAAAACGCATACCCGCTATTTCTGTTCAGTATCCTTAACTTAACCTAAATACAAAATTTCAGATTCCTAAGTTAATTCTAACCCGTGCCGACTGAGCCCTGAAGTTTTATGAAAGAAGATTTTAGATGTTTTTTTAAATACAACTGGGGGACGCCAAATAATTAAATTTTAATTGAATATTATTGAAAAGACAAGTTTAAGTATTGCGCTTTATTACCAAAAAGATAAACTTTATACAATACTAATCAGGATACTTCCTTTTCATGGGTTTTTCTTTTACAATTTGATTTGAGCTTTAACTCATTTAATTTCACTTCCCGGATATTAAAAAATGAAACTGCGAGAACTTGGCGGATAGATAGTAACTTAACACCCGTTATTTGGTGATTTATCTCACCAATCAAAAATATAGTTTTTGTATTGCTTTAAAGTTCCACAGACATTGTGCGTATTGTTTGTCCAACAAATTCGAAACAAAATGACAACAAAATTAAGTACTCGTATGTTACACCATAGGTGCCGGTGTAACTTGCTTGAGAAAGTGTTCCAATGTTACATTAAAGGCGCAGGTGTAACTTGCATGTTTTGAACGCAAGTCGGCACGGGTTCCTGTGCTCCAAAAAAAAAAAAAAAAAAAAAAAAAATCATGGGAGTGTTTTAGAGTAGACTGAACAAAATTAGCCCATATGCGTTAAAAAATAAGAACCTTGCCAAATGAGGGACACCCTAATATATATATATATGTATATACAGTACTGTGCAAAACCTAAGCAACTTTATTTTCTCTCATAAAAAAAGTTGTCTGGAACTCTTAAAAATACTTCCCGGTAAACCACAAATGGATTTATTTATACATTGGTATGTCCCCTCAAAACCCCTCACAACACTTCATTAACAGTGAATAAATAAAAAAAAAATCAAATCAAGTCAAAAACTACTTGTGCAAAACCTAAGCAACATTTTTAATATTTTACTTTGTATCCATTATTTTTTATAATATTAGAATATTTACGAGACATTAATTCAATAATATTGGAAATACAAGTTAGTGTTATGTTTTCCCGCTATAACTTCCACTCTTTCGTCAATTTTGAATCGTTCTTACACCGTATTATCCATCGTATTTAACGAAAAGGACCAACAAAAACACGGTAGAAGCATGTCGTTATGATAACAATTCCTCCTCCATACATCTGGACACTTTTACAAATGGGTGGATTTATTTTTCCATTAGTTACAGACCTAAACATTTGTATGCTATTAAGTTACAAGTTTTAAGTAAAAGTTTTAATTGCTTTCACATTCAAAATAACACGTTTCCACTTATTAAGTGACCAATAAACATTTTTATGGCAAAAATTTTGGTACAAAATATATTAATTGAAGTTAATAATTGAGTTATTTATTAATTATTTTGTGGTATGCAGTTTTAAATATGTATATCTACGGACCTTAAAGTCTCTAACTATTATAGTTTCTGATAACTATTGGTGAGGACAGACGGATAGAAGAACATGCCCATATCAACTCGTCTTGTTGTCCTGATCAAGAATATGTAATTTGTAAGGTCCCCTTCGCCTCCTTCTTGGTGTTATATACATTTGGCCTAAAACAAACTCAATATACCCTGACGCACAGTGTGTACAGGGAGTGACTCTCGACGACAAATAAGTTGGAGAATCATAACCGTAAAAAAAAATTAAAAAACGAGATTGTAGCTCTGATTCTCTAGTTTCTGTATCATAGGAGGTTTTTTATGATGAGTGGTTTAAGATCTATCGTTAAAAAATAGTTCTACATATACATACGTCCTCTTGGTGTTTATACCACCATAGGATCTTATAGATTTCCGAGTACCTTAAGGTAAAACATTTATAGTCCGATTATAGTCACGATATCCAAAGTTATACCAAACCAGTAATGGCGCTATAGTCGAGTATACTCAACAATATAATACCCTGCACACATGGTAGGCGGTTCCACTCCCCAAATCTATAAATAAATATTGATCTGACTTCGCCTATTCAAATTGGGTTCAAAATATAAAGAAAAACGGTAAAAAAATGTGTGATTTTCGAAAAATTTGAGTTTGTAGGTCTTTGAGGGGTAACCATCAAATAGAGAGGGATTTTGTTGTATGCAGTTTCTAAAGTATATAATTACTTAGTTCGTATACAAAATTTCAGGTTCGTAGCTTTGATAGTTCTGGAGATACAGAAACTGTAAGAAAACAACTGGGAGAGGGGGTATGCATTGTGGTATGCAGTTTTGTAGAGCTACTAATACTGAGTCTATATACCGATTTTAATGTTTCTATCTCTTCGGGTGTCCAAGTTATAGCGTTTTAAAAAAGCGGGTTGTGCTGGTTGGGCGGGAAGGCGTGGGCGTGGCACAAAAAAACAATAAACATGATCTGCTGCCAAGCATCACGAGTCTACCTTCCAAATTTCAAGTTTCTAGCTCTTACAGTTTCCGAGAACTTTTGGTGAATACAGACGGACGGACATGGCTCAATCAATTTGTCTTGTCGTCAAGATCAAGAATATATATACTTTATGGGGTCCCCTCCCCTCCTTCTGAGCGTTGCAAACATTTCGTTCAAGCAAACTTAATATACCCCGATACACAGTATGTGTATAGGGTAGAGAAGGGCAAGGGCCTCTGCGAAAAATGCGGGCCTCGGGCCTGACACCAAAAGTCCAAAAGCCCGAATTTTTCGCAATTCAATGACGTCGAGATGTCCAAAAAGGGAAAAATGGAATAAAATGAAATTGAGAATGAAATCGATAAATATTTAAACTTTGACTCGTTTGAATCTTGCATACTGACATTTTGGAAAAATGCAAAAGATCTGTGACTGTTGCAGACGTTGGTATGGAATATAAAAATCTATCAAAAAAGTGAATTACCAGATGAAAAGAAAATATTAATTTTCGATCTGTGTTCATGATCTTATTGAACTTTTATTTAATTTCATTAATTTCCGAAATAAAAATGTAATTTTTATCGGGCCGAGCCTTTTTAAAAATATACCGAGCCGGTCCGGGCCTCAGAAATTAGGCCCGCGCCCATCTCTAGTACAGGGTATAAAAATAGCATCAATCGCCGAATTTGAAAATTTCTTTCTTTGATTTTTTAAGATTGCTCTTAAACTACTCATTATAAAACATGGTATGATTCAGAGACTAGACTCAGAGATAAAATTTTTTGTATACTCTTCACGTACGTGAATAGTATTATAACTTTGTCACGGAGTTTGTATCACGCAGAAGGAGACATCTCCGACTCCGAGACAAAGTATATGTATTCTTTATCAGGACAAGAAGCCAAGTTGATATGGCTATATCTATAATAGCTAGAGACTTGTTATTTGAATGATAGAATCGTATGGTCATGCGCTACTTCAAGTTTGGAGAATTTTTTGGCATCCTTTTTTATCCCTTGGTTCATCGGTTTAGTGTATGTTCTTGATCAGTATGACAAGACGAATTAATTTAGACATGTATGTCTGTCCATTCACCTGTCTGTGTATACACGATCTCTTCGTGAAATTTTGGGAGCAATCGACATGCAGGAAGTCTTCCTACGTACCCCCGGTCAAATAACTGTAAATATCATTCAGATCGGACCACTGGGACTGGTACCTGCCATACAGAATGAACAAGAGGAAGAACAAATTTAAGTTGTTGTATGGAAAACTTTTTGGTTTCTTTACCAATTGACTTCAAACTTTATGCTTATGAGCCATGAAATCTATCTTGATAAAAAAATAAGCATGGTACCGTCTACTTACAGTCAAAATATACATATCTGTTGAGCCCAATGAACTAAGATAATGAAAATTGGTATGTAGGCTATTAAAATAAAGCTAAATAATAAGAGTATTGACTCTTTGTCAAAACCCAAGAAAGCGTTCATACAGTATTTTTATATTATCCGAATTAACGACAACAAGTAAAGACGTGTTCGAATAATAAGAATAATGGGCGTTAAAAGTTTGTTCGTTATAAATAGTTGTTAAAAAATATTTTTTTTTGTTTTTTCAATTTATTCAGGTTATAATACATATTCAGGGGTGTGCTGGAAACCTCCTAGCTCTGAAAACAACACAGTTTGAAATGTAGGTGTGCCAGAAAATGTCTTTCTTCTCTTTTGTGATTTGGTTGATTTTAGCCTAATCCAAAGTTGTTATAGATAAATATGAGTTAATCATTAAAGTTTTTTGTGCGCCAAAGCAATGTGCATTTAAAGAATTCAATAATTTTAATGTTTTCATTAATAAATTTGCATTTAAAGTAAAATCACACATCCAGGCAAAACAATGATTGTTTTCCCATGCCAGCTATGCTAACCTGTTTGCATATATTTTCGAAGATTAAAAAGTATGTTTGGATTTTATAAGTTGAATTGCTAAAACAATCTAAAAATGCATATTAATATGCTGTAGTATTTGAAATGATTGGAAAGTCAGTAGAAATATTTTATTTTTAGGAAAATGTCTGCCAACAGTTTTGTTAGTGCAAGTTGGCATGTGAACATTTTGTAATGTTCGTTGTGAATACATAAATGAGAAGAAGAAGAGTCAACTGTCAAAAAAAAATTAAGTTCAAATTCTCAATTTGTTTTGGACTTGGATTGGAATATGTAATAGTATGGCAGTCGAAGGAGGGATTGTCGATGTTATTATTGCGTGGGATATTAGTTTATGGGCATAGCGAATACCTTATTGAGTAGATTCCCCAGATATAAGATTTTTTTATAGTGCCCCGAGTGTAGGGCAGACCATTGATTTTGTTAAAGTTGGTCATTTACTCCTGCGTGGTAAATTCAGATGAAATGGATTCATTACATGCTTTTAAGTCTCCATTTCAATAATCAGCTATTTTAAGGAAATGGGAGGGTCTCAAATATGTAAACAAAAACCTTCAAATTAAGTTTCTCCTGCGCACTAGATTTTCATTCAATTGATTTAGCATGATGTCCTAATCACGGTTTTTCATAATCTAACAATTTTATGGAGGGCAACTATTCCCAATGACGAAGGAGTAAATCATATTTTAGCATTGTCGTGCGCAACTATAAGTAAATGTAATGAATACTTTTCCAAAGATTGTGACAGAGAACACGATATACATCTAAAGCGCCTACGCGCAGGCATTTCTAAGGATAATAGCCATTTCCTTTCGATATGTAAGACAATTAACGTAGCAAGCGGAATGTTTTTGATTCGATTGATTTCATTCTGTTTTCTTTGGTCTTTTCCAATTTCCAATTCGGTAGTAAATTATTTGTTGACAGTTGTCATATATTTGCCAATCACACATCATAGGAAAGAGTATTGTTGTCATAACATTTGTTTAATTTGGCGCGCTGCACAATTTAAAAATATTTGTGTCTAAATTTATAATTAATACCTAAATTACATTCAAGTTATCCTTGTTTGTAAATGTAGGTGCATTATTGTTTTATATTTTGAGAAGAATAATCAAATTCGCTTAGTTATCTAAATACTCAAAGTTTTTTTTTGTGTATACAACTCTGCTTTTTTCGAAGAATAATGTTCGAAATCACAAAATCTGACCGTTTTCTGGCACTCCAACGATTGATTTGAAAACAATTCACTTCGAAAACAATAGTTGTTTTCCAGCACACCCCTGATTATCAGGGGTGTGCTGGAAAACAACTATTGTTTTCGAAGTGAATTGTTTTCAAATCAATCGTTGGAGTGCCAGAAAACGGTCAGATTTTGTGATTTCGAACATTATTCTTCGAAAAAAGCAGAGTTGTATACACAAAAAAAAACTTTGAGTATTTAGATAACTAAGCGAATTTGATTATTCTTCTCAAAATATAAAACAATAATGCACCTACACTTACAAATATGGATAACTTGAATGTCATTTAGGTATTCATTTTAAATTTAGACACAAATATTTTTAAATTGTGCAGCGCGCCAAATTATACAAATGTTATGACAACCACACTCTTTCCTATGATGTGTGATTGGCAAATATATGACAATTGTCAACAAATAATTTACTACCGAATCGGAAATTGGAAAAGAGCAAAGAAAACAGAATGAAATCTTTCGAATCAAAAACATGCCGCTTGCATCGTTAATTGTCTTGCATATCGAAAGGAAACGGCTATTATCCTTAGAAAAACCTGCGCGTAGGCGCCTTAGATGTTGATGATGTGTTCTCTGTCACAATCAATGCAAGAGTACTCATTACGTTTACTTGTGTTGGGCACGACAATGCTAAAATATGATTTACTCCTTCCTTCCCAATGATTCCCTCCATATAATTGTTAGATTATGAAAAACCGTGATTAGGACATCATGCTGAATCAATTGTCTAAAAATCTGGTGCGCAGGAGAAACTAAATTTAAATGTTTTTGATTACATATTTGAGACCCTCCCATTCTCTTACGTCTCGCTCAAAATAGCTAACAAAATAGTAATGAATCCATTTCATCATAATCTACCACGCAGGAGTAAATGACCAACTTTAACAAAATCAATGGTCTGCCCTACACGCGGGGCACTATATAGAAATCTTGTATCTGGGTAATCTACTCAACAAGGTATTCGCTACCCGCATATATTAATTTGCCAAACAGTAGTAACAACGATAATCCCTCCTTCGGCTGCCATACTATTACATAATCCAATCCAAGTTCAAAACAAATTGTGAATTTGAACTTAATTTTTTTTGACAGTTGACTCTTCTTCTTCACATTTATTTATTCACAACGAACATTACAAAATGTTCACATGCCAACTTGCACTAATAAAACTGTTGGTAGACATTTTCATTAAAATAAAATATTTCTATTGACTTTCCAATCATTTCAAATACTACTGCATATTAATATGCATTTTTAGATTGTTTTGGCAATTCAACTTATAAAATCCAAACCTACTTTTTAATCTTCGAAAATATATGCAAACAGGTTGGCATAGCTGGCATGGGAAAACAATCATTGTTTTGCCTGGATGTGTGATTTTACTTTAAATGCAAATTTATTAATGAAAACATTAAAATTGTTAAATTCTTTAAATGCACATTGCTTTGGCGCACAAAAAACTTTAATGATTGACTCATATTTAGCTATAACAACTTTGGGTTAGGCTAAAATCAACCAAACCCCAAAAGAGAAGAAAGACATTTTCTGGCACACCTACATTTCAAACTGTGTTGTTTTCAGAGCTAGGAGGTTTCCAGCACACCCCTGTATATATTAAGCTTTTAATATGCCGAAGGACATAACTTTTGGATATACCAATTTCGTATTTTGAGCAACTTTGTTGTGTAAAGTCGAAAATCAGCTGATCGAAATAATAAGAACAAAATTAAAAAACAAACGATAGTCATGTTATACACACTGAAAATGCACATGTTGGTCCTTACATTTAATATGAAGTTGCTCCCCCTTTGTTGTGTAACACATCGACACATCTGGACTTCATAGATTAGAATTAGAATAGATTAGTGCACGACATCATGAAAGTGGGGTATTCTCCCTTTGATTTTTTTCCTACATGCCACATTTATTTATAATTTTTTGGTCTAGCGTGTTTTACTCCTTCTTGACATCAATCCAAAGGTACTCTATTGGGTCAGGTCAGGTGATTGTGCCGACCACTCCATCAAATTAATTTTTTGAGATCGAAACCACTCTTGGGTTTTCTTCGATGTGCGCTTGTAATCGTTGTCTTGCTGATAAATCAACCGCAATGGAATTTCTTCTTCAGCGTAAGGTTACATGACAGCTTCCAAAAGGTTTTCAACGTTATAGTTGGCATCCAGAAGGATTTAATTAAAACCAGTGCATTTAAAACATAGGATTGAGTTTTCCAACAAATTTCAAAACGAACCTGACAACGTTTGGCGCAATATATTATGATCAGACAAAACAAAACTTGTTCAATTTGATACTGGAAGAGATAGACAATATGTTAGGCGTCCTCATAAGCAAGAATATAATGCAAAGTACTCAACAATGACCATTAAACACGGAGGTCTAAGTCTTATGCTATGAGGATGTTTTTTATGGAACGGTGTTGGATCTCTAGTTAGGATCGTAGGTTTCATCGATGCCAACTATTACGTTGAAAACCTTTTGGAAGATGTCATGTAACTCTACGCTGAAGGGGAAATGCCATTACGGTTGATTTATCAGCAAGATAACGATTCCAAGCACACATCGAAGAATACCAAATAGTGGTTTCGGTCTCAAAAAATTAATTTGATGGAGTGCCCGTCAGAATCACCTGACCTGAACCCAATAGAGCACCTTTGGATTGATGTCAAGAAGGAGTAAAACACGCTAGACCAAAAAATTATGAAGAAATGTGGCATTCAGCGAAAAAATCAATGGGAGAATATCCCACTTTCATGATGTCGTGCACTAATAGAATCTATGAAGTACAGATGTGTCGAGCTGTTACACAACAAAGGAGGAGCAACTTCATATTAAATGTAAGAACCAACATGTGCATTTTCAGTGTGTATAACATGACTATCGTTTGTTTTTTAACTTTGTTCTTATTATTTCGAACAGCTGATTTTCAACTTTACACAACAAAGTTGCTCAAAATACAAAATTGGTACATCCAAAAATTATGTCCTTCGGCATATATAAAGCTTATAACCTGAATAATTATGTATTATAACGTGAATAAGTTGCAACAATTAAAAAAAAATGTTTACAACTATTTACAACGAACAAACTTTTAACGCCCGTTGTTCTTATTATTTCGAAAACGTCTGTACATGTTATTTTTTTTTTACACAACTGAGATACATTACATTCCGAATGATATAACATAAGCTTCATTGCACTCCTTTCATAATACATATATTAGGTATTAAAACTAGGAAGAAACTAACTTTGGCTTTGCCGAAGATTTCATACTCATGACGATTGCGACACATTTATTTGTATCTTGATATCTTGCATATTCAAACTGATTTTCATTGATGTACATCATTTGAATTAGAGAAAATCAAGCTGTTGAATTTAAAAAAAAAAATGTTACGCCTTGCATTCAACTAATGTATAAAAGTGTTAAGGATGAAGTTATTAACTGAAAGAAGTATACCTACTTTGAGTTTCGAAAAATCGAATACAATTTGTTTGTAAAGTATTATACACTTTCCAAAATTTATGGGATCGAGAATATCGTGTAAAAGTTTCAGCTTGATTCGATGAAAACTAACGGTGATAGACCGTTTTCAGTTGTAGTCTTGCTATGCGGCTTATAGCGCAGAGTAATTCAATTTTTAAGTAAATTGATTTTCAAACAACTTGTTTTTTTAAATGATTAAGGCCCAGTTTCACAGTCAAAGTTAACCCAGGGTTAACTCCGAGTAACAATTTTTCAGTTTCACACTTAGTAGTTAACCTCTGAGTTAACCCTACAACGTTCTAGGGTTAATCCCAATTTAACTACTCTGTTTTAACTTTTTCTATTTATGTTTTTTAATGTCAAAACAGAACTAAATTTGTCTGTCAAAAAAATAAAGATTAAATATGTCCCAATCAATAGAAATGAATTTGATAAATGAGCTTGTATAGCAGCATTCAACCAGGTAGTCTCACATCATATGGAATTACTGACATCGGAAGTCGTTTACTTTTCATTAGGAGAAGATATGCATCATTTATACAAAGTTTCCTTGTGTGATTGCTATGTGTATTGCACCCATGTTGTGTTTTACCCGAAACTAACATAACTACGTACTATTGTACCATTTGAAGAGTGCGGTTTACTTTCGTTGTGCAGAGTAACTGCCCGCCCCTTTGTAATGGTAAAATATACAATTAGTCATAATCGAGTCAACATTTCACCGCTTGTTATATTGGGGTCTCTTCACCTATCCATTACTAATTGAAGTTGATTTTTAAAATAACTGAAAAAATAAAGTGTTTGGTAAGTAGATGTTCAATGTTGTAAAACATTATTCTCAAAAAATTGAATGTTGCCATACTTATATAACTAGAGTTAACTCGTCACTGTGGAACTGAAAGTCAGAGTTAACTACGGGTAAGGGTTAAATTCGAGTTAACTTTACTCTGGGTTAACCCTAGACTGTGAAACTGGGCCTAAATGATTTTATACTCTTGCAAGAGTACATTAACTTTGTCATGAAGTTTGCAACGGAGATAAGGAGACATCTTCGACTATATAAAGTAAATATATTCTTGATCAGGACGATGGGGCGAGTTCATATAGCCATGTCCACCAGTCTATCTGTTTCAATGCGCACTGCTCACTCAGATTTATAGTTATCGAAAAACTTTAAACCCAGAAAATATTCTTATTCTTGCAGGCGGTTTGTATGTAAAAATCAGCTTGATCGAATAACTACTGCATTCAGCTGCCATAGGAACGATCGGTCAAAATGAGGTTTTTGCTTAAAAAGCTCTTTGATTTTAAGACTTTCACCTTAATTTTTTGCACAAAAAAAAATACACTCATGATCAAAATAATAGATACACTTGCTTGTTTCAACTTTGATATAAAATAAAATCGTTTTTATTTACATGAACACCACATCTTTGCTAGCATCACTTCTTCATAGTTATGTTAATTAAAAAATAACAAGAAACATCAAAGGTTTGGTTAAATTAGCGTTATTTGAAAGAAAATTTATGTTAAGCACTGAAGTAACCTAGGACGAAAGGTGGCCATTGAGAATCTCATATTAACTTTTAGTCCATTAATGTACTTGTAAAGAAAAGCTTTCGTAAGTCAGAGGGATTTGTGTATGTTAGGCCCAGTTTCACAGTCTAGGGTTAACCCAGAGTAAAGTTCACTCGAATTTAACCCTTACCCGGTGTTAACTCTGACTTTCAGTTCCACAGTTACGAGTTAACTCTAGTTATATAAATATGGCAACATTCTATTTTTTGAGAATAATGTTTTACAACATTGAACATCTACTTACCAAACACTGTTTGATTGAGCAAAACATACGAAAGTGTCTTGCTATGACAGCTCAAACAAAGACACATTGTCTTGCTTTTATGAAATATGTGTCTTTTAATGAGCAAAACAACTAAAGTGTTAACAAAAAGTGTCTTTCTATATATAATGTAAAACAAGTGTATGCAGCTATGTAAGGTGTTTGACCGTCAAATGGCGCCTCCTATTAGTAATATGCTTGCCGGTCAACTCCACACCACATACGTTGCATACCGACATGTTTCTATCTGCGTCGTATTTAAAAAGTACATGCACTTTTTTATTGCAGTCCTGATTCATATCACACAATATTTTATATTTGATCCAAACGAAAACGTATTGCTTGTTAATATACATAATTTATTTTCAGTTTTCACACAAAAACACACATACACAGGCAAAACCCAGTGGACAAAAAAACGATAAATTTTTGAACGTCCACAAAACGTCCAAAAACGAGCTCGAAAACGAATGTTTTACGGATAAAAATCGGACATATCAGAAAATGTCCGCAAAATGCTCGCAATCGGACTTACAAACGAACCTAAAACGGATAAATTTCGGCTGAAAAAATATTCGCAAAACACTCGCAAATGTTCGTAAACGGATTACAAACGAAAGTTTTGCGGACAAAAAACGATCATTCTCAAAACAATCGGAAAAAAAGCGAGCACTCGCAAAATTCTCATAAAATGTTCGGAATCAGATTCAGAAACGAACGTATTGCGGACAAAAGACGAGTTTGAACAAAAATGTATCGATTAAATAAAATTTATCAAATATCAAATCATTCTATGTCGCCTGCTGTAGCTCTGAGTTTAGTGTGTTGGACTATGAAACCGAAGGTATGAGGTTCAAACCCCAGCGGCACCAGAAATTAAAAGTTTATTATATTAATGCTTATGAATTTAATTGTTGTTAATAATAAAAAATACAGATATTAAATAAGCAAAATTATAAAAAAAGTTAACGGCATTGGTAATGAAAAAAACAACAATATATTCTGTTCCTTAAGATTGTTTCTATTTTTGAATTTTACAATTTTTTATTGGGGGAATAAACTGGGATTGAAACGAAAAAAACTGTTATTAATCAACCCGAAAATGGTTCGTAAAAGATTCGAAACAATACGAAAACGAGTCCTAAAACGATACGAAAATGATTCCCAATTGTCCGTTTTCGACTATCGTAAACGAAATTTTCGTGCACACAAACTGAACGACTGATGATTAATTTTCGTATCGTTTTCGGATCCATTTACAATAGTTTTGTCCGGTTGAGTTTCGCAAAACGTTCGTTTACGATATCTTTAACGAGAATTTTGTCCACTGAGAAGACACTTTTTTTGTTTTTGCTCAGAAAATCTGTCTTTGGAAGACACGACAAAAATTAAAATAAAACAAAGTGTTAATGCTTGATCATTCTACTCATTAATTAAAAACGAAAATGAGTGTGTTTTCTCTCTCCCTCTTTTCATTCGGGTGTGTCACAGAAATCCGTCTTCGAAATTTTGTTTTTTCGAAGACGGTTTTTTCAATTTCTCTATTTGGTGTCACAGAAAATCTCTGGGATATTGTTTTTCGAACATTTGTCTTCGAAAATTCGGCATCCCGCGGCAGAGTTGTATACATTCAAAATAAGAATAATGTAATTTATTTATTCTTATTTCATTGTTTTTCTCATCAAATTAAAACAATTGTGTATTTACATCTAATAATATACAAAATTAGAATGCTATAAAAGTATTAATTGCAAATTTAAGCACAATTATAATGCAGCTCGCCAAATTTTACAATTGTTTTGACAATCCTAATCTTTCTTTTCCGGTGATTGCCAAATGGAAACAAATACGTTACAAATTCAAAATACTCCAAAGGTGAAATGTAATAATCAATTATATGTGCAAACTGATAAATAAAGGTACGGCGATTGTTTCACACGTTAGATTTGCTAACTAACTAGTTTCTGTTCTACGGGAGATACGCTGCACTTTTGAATTAACTCTTCTTCTTCGCATTTGTTCATTCAAAAATGTTCACATGCCAACTTGTCCAAACAACACTGTCGGTACCTATTTTAATTAAATTTGCTATTTTTACGAGTTTGCTTAAGGGGGTATTCTAGTGTAGGATTTTGAAAAAATCATTTTTTTTTTTTTTACATTTTCTTAAGGGGCACCACTAGTGTGACGGCCTAAAAAAAAGGTGATTTTTGGGAATTTTTATTAAAAAAACTACTTTATCAATTATTTCAAAATTTTAAGAATATATTTATACATGTTTTAAGAATATACAGTGAAATTTTTGAAGAAAAAAATTAAATATTTTTTAAGTTATAGCCGATCTCCAACGGCGCGAAAAAAAAAGGTCCTTCACTGCTGCAGTGATTCCGGCCTTCTCCGTGGATGAAATCAAAAAAGGAAAAATTCTCGTTAAACTAGATAATATTGTCTGTACAATGACCTACGATAAAAAAAAAAATCAAAAATTGACAATATGGCGGCGTTTTAAAAAAAATAGTCGAATTTCACCCAAAATTTTGGTCGTTTTTGGCCTGCCAAAATTCGATTTTTGATCAGATCAAAAAATCGATAGGTCATTGTACGAAGAACTATATACAGAAGATGTAAAAAAAATTCGATAGTGATCGGATCATTTGTTTTTGAGTAATCACTGCAGCAAATTCGGAAAATGCTGTTTCGAGAAAAACGCGTTTAAAGATAAAATGAGACTCTAGATGCTGCCGACCGGCTGCTCTTTAAATTGCTATAACTCAAAAACTATTTGAGATATCGATTTGAAATTTTAATATGTTATTTTTAAAGGTGTAATCTACCGAAATATGAAAAAAAAAAATCGATTTTTTTTAAATTTCACACTAGTGGTGCCCCTTAAGGTCCAAACCCTTAAGAATATGTGCCTAAAAGGGTTTTTCAAAATTCGAAACATTTTCGGAGTTATAAGCGTTTTTGTGATGAAAGGTACTAGTGTCGCTTAACGCTGAACAAAACTTTAAACACGATTTTCTCGAAACTACTTTTTTCGACCTGGTTGGCAGGATATCTCGAGTTCTAATCATTCGATTGACTTGAAATTTTGAGTGAACCTTCTTAAAACATCCCTCTATCGTCCCTACCTCGGATAATGCAATACAATTAGTTTTACTATATTTAAAAAAAATCCATGAAGGCAAAAAAAAGAGGTAAAAAAACATTTTTCATTTTTAAATCGTCGCCATATTGTGAAATTTTTTTTTAATTTTTTACCCGAGGTAGGGACGATAGCGTCATCTTTCCTGAGAATAACTGCGTTTTTGTTTTTTTTTTCGGACACTACAAGGATTGGAATCCTGCCAACCATGACCCAACCTTTTTTTTTTGGCCTCTACTTTGCGACATTATAACTCGATAAATATAGCTTTTTTTTTTTTTGGGGAAAATTTTCTTGAATTCTTTAAATATCAATAAACACTTTGCAAAAAACCGAATACTAAAAATGTTTTTATATTTTTTTTTATCCTGCGATGAAAAACGACTAAAATTGAGGCTTCTACACTAGAATACCCCCTTAAACATTTCAAATGCAACAGCATATTAATTATGATTTTTAGATTCTTTTAACAGTTTGTTTAGTTCAATTCGAATATACTTTTCAATTTTCGAAAATGAATGCAAGCAGATTGGCGAGGCATGAAACTGATTGTTTTTGCTGCTCAAAAAAAATTGGTTGATTTGAGGAAGCTTTTTTATGAAAACGTGTAAAATAACGAATTGTATGAATGCAGATTAATGAGGAAAACCATAAAGTTTATTACTTCATTCATAATTTTTTATAAGAACTTGAAATAAGGCTGAATTTAAGCAAATCCCTGAGGGTATAGTCAGAGATTTTGCTAGAGAAAAAATTTCCCTGATAGAGATTTTCTGTGACACCAAAATTTCCCTTTTGGTTGTTTTTGGCATCAAATCTCTAGTAGGCGATTTCTGTGACACCCCCGATTGTGTCCGAATGAAACATTTTTTTTTTCTGACAGTTTGAAAATATTGACAGTTTTTTACATGCTTTGGTTTTAACTCTATAAGCAAAAGTTTCATGCAAAATGCAATTTTACAAATCATTTCATTTGAGGAAAGTTTTGAAAACATCTAAAAATAATTAAGAATTATCATTATAATATAAAATATATATATAAACATAGTATATAACTGTTATTTTCAGTCCCTGCTTAAAACTACTTTTCTTTCAACACATTCTCGGTAAAAAAATGTTCAAAAACACCAAAAAACAGTAAACAATTCCAGTCGAGAGTACTCAACTTCGACATCCTCTGTACCTTCAATTTGTAACGGCTGTTATAAGGCGTTAACCCGCCCTCTTTCAATCGAAATAGATTTCAATTCTATTCAATATCGTATTACGAATTTTTACTCTTTTATAGTACATCCCAATAGCATAAATTTGATGTTCCTATTTCAAAAGACAACCGATAAAATACGAGCTTTGTTTATTTTTCACCCGAGGTAGCTCCAGTAATTTGCGCCTCACCCCAAACTAAATCCAGGAGGAGAAAACCTAAATTAATTTGATCTGCGCAATGAATCTTTCTATCTTTTATAGTTTCCGAGATCGACGCGTTCATACAGGCAGACGGACATGGCTAAATCGATTTCTCGATCGATTGTATACCCTCCACGCCCTTTTTTTGTGTCACGCCCTTATTTTTCGTTATCTTAATAGCCTACAAATATACTTTGTTTTTGCTCAATGGGTACCGGAGATGTGCAAATTAATGATTTTGACTATAAGTAAGCTTAGCCACGTCCATTTTTTGGTCAAAACTGTTTTCATGCCTTCCTAAGAGCATAATTGTGAAATTTCAAGTCAATTGATTAAGAAACAAAAAAGTTTTCCACACATCGACGTGAATCTTGCTTCTCTTCCTCTTCTTCATTTTGTATGGTAGGTACCAGTTCCAGTGGTCCGATCTCAATGAGACTTTCAGGCATTTAGACGAGCTACGAAAAACTACTATGTTTGAAATTTCAACCCTCTATCTTCTAGTTTTCCATACAACGATTGAAGTCTGGTTAATTTTTCTTCTTCTTTTCGTATGGGGGCTACCAGTTCCAGTGGTCCGCTCATGCCGGTTCCGACAAATGGTTCATCGTAATAAAATTAAAGACTCTGTGCAAAATTTCAGCACGATAGCTTTAAAACTGAGGAACTAGTTGGCATACATACAGACAGACAGACAGACAAACACACCGGCAGACGGACATGACTAAATCAACTCGTCTTGTCGTCCCGATCAAGAATATATACACTTTGTATATTCGGAAATGAATATTTCGATCTGTTGCAAACTCCGTGACAAAGTTATAATACTATTCACATACACGAAGATTTTAAAAACAGTAGA
Organism: Phortica okadai; assembly: GCA_034638295.1. Taxonomy (NCBI): domain Eukaryota; kingdom Metazoa; phylum Arthropoda; class Insecta; order Diptera; family Drosophilidae; genus Phortica; species Phortica okadai. Next base: position 14,708,597 of record CM067848.1, on the reverse strand, counting down.
CAGCTATAGTCGACTATACTCGACAATTTACGAAAAATTTCAGTTTGACGTTCTTTGAGAGGTAACATTTAAATAGAGGGGTATTTTGTGGTATGCTATTTTAAAAATGTATATTGACTAAGCTTGCACACAAAATTTCGGATTCGTACCTTTTATAGTTTTGGAGATATAGCCATTAAAATAAAACTAGGGGAGGGGAAATGAAGTAGTACACAGTTTCGTCGGGCTATACATACCGATTTTAATGTTACTAACTGATCAGGCTATCAGTAGAGGTAGCCCGATCATCCTAGATTCGAAAAATTATTTGGTTTAAACATGTATAAATATAAAAAAATATTAAGCATATATTTCATACGACTGATATTCTGTGTGACAGGTACATTAAAGGAGATCTTCAAGGCCCCATAATGTTCATGACAAATTGATTATGAAGACAAACGAAAATCATTGAAATATGGTTGTGTTAACTGTAATAGTTATACTTTAAATAAAGAGTGTAGCCTCATATTGGTCATCAGTTTCTTAAGTTTCATGCCCACAAATAAACCAAATGTTTTGATAGGGGACCGTAATCATTAAAAGTTATATTGCAATAAATCGCATAACAATGATTATGTTTTCATTTTTTACGGTTTCTTCATTATTAATGATTATTTTTAAGTAATTTATTAAAAACCAGTAAGGATTGGAGTCGACAGTAATCGACTCCGACATACCCTGTACCTTCAATTAGTAACGACTGTTTGAAGGCGTGGCCCCGCCCACTTTTTCATCAAAATAGATTTCATTTCCATTTAATATCACACATACCGTTTTTTACACTTTTAGACCAATTGGTTCCAGAGATACAAAGTTTCTCTATTTGTGGGCGTGGCAACGCCCATTTTGTAATTGAATCATGTTATATTCAATTCCAATAGCATATATGCAAAATTTCATTCTTTTAGGTTTTATGGTTCTTGAGATATAAGCGTTTCAAATTTTTACTATATGGGGGGAGTGGCCACGCCCATTTTTTTATTCTATCGTCTTGGGGTTTGAGTCAGCTATATACACACCAAATTTGGTGTTCCTATCTCAAAAGACAACCCAGAAAATACGACTTTTGTAAGTTTTTACCCGAGGTTACTCCAGTCATTTGCCCCTCACCCCTAAACGAAGTTAAAAAGGGGGAAAACAAAATAAACTTGATCTGCTTAAGAAATGACAGAATCGAAGTGCGAAGAGCTTTTGGTTCTATCTATTATAGTTTCCGAGATCTAGGCGTTCATACAGACGGACAGACGGACGGACAGACAGACAGACGGACAGACGGACATGGCTATATCAACTCGTCTTATCGAGCTGATCAAAAATATATATACTTTGTATAGTCGGAGATGTCTCCTTCTGGGTGTTACATACATTGTCGATGCTGACAAAACTAATATACCCTTGTACTATAAGGTACAGGGTATAAACACCATAATCATCATTTTTGAGCAAAAAAAATAATACTTAAAAATAATAATTATTTATGACTTTTTATTTTTTTCGCTCAAAATAAAACTCAGTTGTGAATGTTGAATTTTATTTTTCTCTTCCTTATTATTATTTAATATTATAAAAAAACAATTTCGGCAATGACTCATCAACGAGGCTTCATTTTTATCTGTAAGCATCAGTTTGAGGACTGAAATCGATCGTTCAACACTCACAACAACTGAGTTTTATTTTAAGCGAAAAAAATAAAAATCATAAATAATTATTATTTTTGAGTATTATTTTTTTTGCTCAAAAATGATGATTATAGTTTAATTTTTAATAAATCGCTTAAAAGTAATCATTATCACTAAAGAAAAACATGTGAAATCATAAATTTAAAAATCATGGGGAAACGGATAGTTCGTCTAAAAAGATTACTTTTGGTTTAGTTCATTTCATTTTAGGTCTATTCTAAGTGTGATTTTTTTACTTAAAAAAACGAAAATAATCATTATTTACGGTCCCTGGTTTTGATCGATGCCCACAAATTCATATCCGGTCATTTACAATAAGGACTTTAACACCAACAAAAAATTTAAATATCAAAAATGTCAGATAACAAAAAGACGTAATATAAAAACTTTTCCCATTATAAATAGAATGTTTTTTTCTCAACACTTACTCTATAAAAATTTCCAACCAATCGGAATATTATTTATGAATTCACTTATCTTTGATAGTCTCTAGTGCTTAAAAGTAATCACTCAAAACTTTAAACACGTTTTTTTCGAATCCTTGTTTCGAAATCGGTGACTACTGATCTGTCAAACTGATCCGTTTTTTATTTTTATACCCCGCACATACAGTGTGTCAAGGTATATTAAGTTTGTTTGAGAGCAACAGTATGTAACGCATAGAAGGAGGGAATGGGGACCCTATAAAGTATATTTATTCTTGATCAGGACTAACGGTCCCATACAAAAAAAAGAAGAACAAGTAAGGATGCTATCTTTAGCTTTGCTGAACATTATATACTCTTCACGCCCTTTTTTGTGGCACGCCCTTTTTTTGTGCCACTCCCATTTTTTTTGGTTGAATCTAATTTCATTTTATCTTAATAGACTATATACCAATTTGCATTGTTTTAGCTCATTTTTATACTCTTGCAAGAGTATATTAACTTTGTCAAGAAATTTACAACGCAGAGAAGAACACATCTCCGACTATATATGTATATGTAGCCATGTCCGTCTGTCTGTCTGTTTCAATACTAACTCCTCCCAGAATTTTGAAGTTAGCAAAAAAATTTAAACGCAGAAAATTTTCTTTTCCTTGCGGGCAGTTTACATGCAGAAACCAGCTTGATCGGAATACTATAGCATATAGCTGCCATAGGAACGATCGGTTCAAAATGATGTTTTTGCTTTAAAAACGCTTTGATTTTAAAGCTATCACCTCAACATACAGCATTATAACATTTTGGACGTCAATAAAGACACACTGCAAATTTGGTGAAGATCGGACAACTATATCATATAGCCTTTAAACAAATGAAACTTTGCAGATACGCGTTTTTATACATCCTTGACCATATTACAAAGTGTCATAAGAATCGGTCATAAGGGCGTGGCACCGCCCATATAGAGAAAAAGTTAATAATGTGATTTCTCAGTAAGACGACGAAATAGAATATCTTCACTTTAAACCTCGACTTCAACCCCTGGAAAAATGTATCAACTAAAAACCAGTAAGGACGCTATAGTCGAGTATACTTGACAATATAATACCCTGCACACGCAGTAACCGGTGCAACACCCCAAATCTACAAAAAAAATTTTGATTTGACATCGCCCGATCAAATAGTGTTCAAAATATCAAGTAAATCGGTCAAAAAATGTGGAATTTACGAAAAATTTGAGTTTGTAGGTCATTGAGGGGAATTTTGTGGTATGCAGTTTTAAAGATACGTATTTACTGAGCTTGTCTACAAAATTGCAGGTTCGTATCTTTAATAGTTTTGAAGATACAGCCATTTTAAGAAAACAACCGGGGGAGGGGAAATGAAGAGGAGGGGGAAAAATTGTGGTATGCAGTTTTGTAGTGCTACTTATACTGAGTCTACATACCGACTTTAATGTTTCTATCCCTTTGGATGTTCGAGTTATAGCGTTTTAAAAAAGTGGGCGGTGCTGGATGGGCGGGAAGAAGTGGGCGTGGCACAAAACCGTTCAAACTTGATCTGCTGCGGAGCATCACGAGTCTACCCTCCAAATTTCAAGTCTCTAGCTATTATAGTTTCTGAGAACCATTGGTGAATACGGACGGACAGACAGACAGACGGACGGACGGACATGGCTTAATCAATTTCTCTTGTCATCCTGATCAATAATATATATACTTTATATAGTCGCAAGTGCATATTTCTGTGCGTTACATACATTTCGCTCAAACAATGTGTACAGGGTATAAAAAGAATTTTTTTCTTGTATTTTTGATAATCCAATCATAAGTAATGATGATCACCGCGAAACACCTTTTTTCATAAATTAATATAAATAATTTAAGAACCAGTAAGGGAGTAAGAATCATATAGGTTTATAATGATAAAGGGGCGTAGCCACGCCCATTTTCTAATTAGTTTTAAAGAAAGCAATTCAATCGTTTTCCACTTCATTTTGCGATTGTCTATCTCGACGGCTTACAGAGAAATCGTATTTTTAAGTTTTTCTCTATATGGGCGGTACCACGCTCTTATGACCGATTCTTACGAAACTTTGGAATATGGTCAAGGAGGTATAAAAGCGCGTAATTGCAAAGTTTCAAATGTTTATACATAAGCAAAAAAAAGTTTTACTAACAAAAACCGATTTTTTGACTGATTGTTCTTATGGGAGTTATATGCTATAGTTGTGTGATCTTCACCAAATTTGCAGTGTGCCTTTATTGGCCAAGATGTTCTTGTTTGTTTTTAGCTAAAACCTCATTTTTGACTAATGGCAGCTATATGCTATAGTGATTCGATCAGGCTGGTTTGTACATACAAACTGCGTGCAAGAAAAACATTTTTTTGTATTTAAATTTTTTTGGCTAACTTGAAAACTCCAGGAGGAGTTCGCATCGCAGCAGACAGACGGAAATGCCTTTATGAACTCGTCTCATCGAGATGATCATAAATATATACATACATACATATACTTTATATAGTCGGAATTGTCTTCTTCTCTGCGTTGCAGACTTCATGACAAAGTTAATATGTCTACTCTTTTTGCAAGAGTATAAAATAAGAGTGCCACAAAGAAGGGCGTGAAGAGTATATAATCTATATAAGATAGCGTTTTTACTGGATTTAATTGTAGTTTATTCTCAGATATATTATGATTATTTATATATTATTACCAATACAATTTGCATACAATTGCACATAAAAAGAATATTTTTGTAACCATAATACATCAAAGTTAGACAAGAAACCAGAATAATGAAATTAGACTATGAAAGTTGATACTTTCTGTAAAAGCGATACCGCGAATCTTTTAGAATACTGCGAGAATTCAAATGGAAATGTTTTGCAACAGACAAATAGTAGGAAGTAATGGTAAGGTAAGACAGAGTATAAGGTTAGTATGAATGCATTTGTATCAATACAAAATTTGACAACGAACCAGAAATAGTATTAGACGAAGGCGCAGCAAAGAAGCGTTGACTCCCTGCATTTTAAATTTCTACTATATTTGGGCGTGGCTACGCCTATTTATCTATTATCTCTTCCTGGGGTTCGAGTCAGCTATATACACTTTAAATTTGGTGGTTCTGTTCTAAATACAACCGAGAAAAAATACTTTTGTATTTTTTTACCCCATGTTGCTCCAGTTATTTGCCCCTCACCCCTAAACTAACTCAAAAAGGGGAAAAACAAAGTAAACTTGATCTGCGTAATGAATAACAGAACCGACCTGCAAAGGAATTTTTATTCTATCTATTATAGTTTCCGAGATCTAGGCGTTCATACAGACGGACGGACATGGCTAAAACGACTTCTCTTTCGATACTGATCAAGAATTTATATACTTTGTATAGTCGGAAATGTCTCCTTTAAAGTGTTGCATACATTTTCGATGCTGACAAAACTAATATACCCTCGTACCGTAAGGTACAGGGTATAAAAAAAAGGCGCAAAAGGTGCAAGGTTTTTTTTGCTGTGTCGGGTGCTTAGAAGCCCAATGAACATTACCCACCAGTCCCAGTAGCCCGACAAATCCCAACAATATAACTTTTTTACTAATTTAAAAAAAAAAATACCTATTTTTTCATATGCAGAGTACCATAAAAAGGCCATAGCTCGGACACCACAAATAATAGAAACATAAAAATCAGACGGTAATTACATTGAACGGAGCCCTACAAAATAGCATACCACAACTTTTTCCCCTCCCCACCATTTCCCCTACAAAACTGTTTTTTTTTAAATTGCTATATCTCCAAAACTACAAAAGATATGAACCCGAATGCGTGTTCAAAACATATACCTCTTTAAAAATGCTTACCACAAAAAACCTCTTTATCTACATTAGTGCACATCAGAGACCTTCAAACTGATGAAATTTTTAATATAAGTCACATTTTTATCTCATTTTCTTTGAATTTGCAAAAAATTTCAATTGGGTAATGTCAGACGTCGATTATACCACCTATACTGTTTTTTTTAATTTTGGCCAGCTATTTTGAAAAATACCCCTCTGTGCATCGGCTCAAACATTTTTTTTTAATTTTAACGAAAATTACAGGAAATATCCTTAAGATATTTTTTTAATAACTACCTATTGAAATAAATGATTAAATGTTTATCGTTTTCTTTAAAAAAAAATCATCAAAATGTGTGCAATGTTTCGTCGGTTAATATTCATGAACAAAAAATGTTCTCAACATCAACGTTACTTTTGACTGATCGTTGCTATAGTCACCTGATCTTGACCAATCTCGCAATTTTTGTCCAAGAAGTTTCTGTGAAAAATTTTAAGTTGGCAACTCCGAAAACAAAACTTTTTCCTCGCATCTACCTAATTTCATACCGATTATTTCTATGGCAGCTACTTACTATATACTATAGTAGTCCGATCAAATTAGTTCTGAGATATACATACATATTCTGCGTTTACATTTTGTTGAAATCTTTAAAACTCTGGGAGGAATTTGTACTGAAACAGACACACGGACATGGCTGATCACGAATATATTTAACTTCATGACAATGTTATTATATTTTTTTTATAAACTCGTTTTAGAGTATAAAAACGAACTTAGCACCACACTCTTGCTAATCAGAAATTTTTATATCACTGGACACAAATGGCTTAAACATATGAAAATTCGGGGGGTTGTTTCGCATTTAACAACTGCTTATATCAATTAAACAAAAACTAGTATATAAATATTTAAATATACTTATTACAAACACACACAACAACCTGACATACCGATATTGATATATGTTGGTGTATACATAAAGGACTATAGAGCCAATAAAACATCCACAACCGTCATTACTCACATCATCATAGAATCGCACTGGAATGTGTTTGAATGTTTCTTGGTCGTTGTTTGGTTCCATGAGACGCCGGTTTACAGCCCAAAACTGATCAAATTTATCATTGGTAAGACCCAGCCACAACTGATTGTGATCCTTTTTCTGCATAGTCGATATTACCTGACCTCGGTGCTTAAGCACGTCGGCTTCCTTAAGGCAGGACATATAGTGCGACTCCAACAGATCTCTGCAAAAGTATTAGTGTAATTGGAAAACGCAGTTTTTAAAGTAGAATAACAACTTTGTGGTTAGTTTGACTAGCGTTTCCTCCGGGAACTTAGAGAAGTGTATGGTCAGGCACCAAGGCACACCTTCATCGTCCAAATGCAATAGATCATATAGCACACCTAAAAATTAAAAGCATTAGAAACGATGTTTTATTACAGCAACGAAATATTACCAATTGGATAGTGCAGTCGTAGTGGTGTTCCATTAAAATCGAACCAAACCATGCCTTCTTGATGTTCATTAGAGATAAAACGACTGAAGTATTTTCGTACCTGAGAGTGGAATTAAAGGTTCTTTTAAAATTATTTGAGCTAATGAGAAATTTACTTTTCTACCTTGTCTGTAACGAGTGGTAAATAGCTGAGTCGAGAAACCATAAGGAAGAAAGGCTCAGGCTGAAGGCCAACGATTTCGTTACCGTCTGCTTGAAAGCAAATTGGAATCTGACCATCCCATACCATCCGTAGGATTTCCCGGTCATGTGCCATTTTGTAAAGAGCAATAAAACAATAGATAAACTATTTAATGCGGCCTCAAATCAATAACAATCTCCTCTGAAAACAAAACAACTGATGCTTTAACAACTGAAAGGGATAGACAGATATTATGGGTCTTTCATCTCGCACACACAACAGAGTAACTCAAAGGCAGTGTTGCCAATTGCGGTGTTCACGCATAACTAGTTAACCTATAAATCTATGAAAAGTTAAATTGCCAAAAACAAAATACACAGGCCAAATTTTCATAGAGTTTCATAGGCCCCGAGGCATGTTGTTAGTTAACCCATAGAAGTATAAAAAATGGCAATTTTTAGTTATTTTCTATGAAAAAGTGCCTGTACTTTGCAAAAACTTTGATATTAAAATGACGTACGTTATTTGGCCACCTTACTCAACATAAGCCATTGCATGTAACGATTACTCGTATGTTATAAGCAATTACACACCTCATAGAACTTTTACATCACAATTGCGGTGTTCTCGCAAACGTATGAAAACTTAAATTGCCAACAACACAATTCACAGACCAAATTTTAACGAGATTCATAGACCCCGAGGCATGTTGTTAGTTAACCTATGGAAGTATGAAAATATGAAAATGGCAATTTTTAGTTATTTTCTATGAAAAAGTAACTGTACTTTCGGAAGATTTTAATTTTAAAATGACGTACGTTATTCTGTCACCTTACTTAACATAAACTATTACATTGCCAATTTCACTCCATATAACTACCTTTGTAAAGAATACTCTTATGTTAGAAACAATTACACAACATGTAATTGATGATTCTATGCATCGATGAATAAGTTCGTTACTTCTTAAACATGCTGTATTTTGTATTGAGATCTTTATTTTTGTAAATAAATATCAGTTTGTCTACGACTGAAGAGCTAAGTGATGTTTCAAACATGCTTTATTTTTGATTAAGATCATTGTTTTTGTTTATAAATAAAAGCTTGCTTACAACTGTAAAACTAAATACGGTCTTCTTTCTGTAACGATTTGACAAGCTATAATTAAGACTGTACTTAAAACTCGCAGTAGGACGCTGGAATGCGTAGATACTTTTTTCAAAAAGTACATTTAAAGGCGTGTCCTCGGTAATCATTTGAAAAAGATGATTGATTTTATTAAACACATGTAAAGCACAACATATGAAATATTACCCGATTTGTCTTTGAAATACATGTTTTTTGTAAATGTTGCCTCAACATGATGCCATCTGCATGGGAAGATTTGATTTTAGTTGCCGTATTATTTTCTAAAAATGGAAATTTTTCCTCTTGTTGAGGTGGTGTTGCCTGTTTCCATGGAGCTATTACTGCTTGATCAGCGTCTTACAGTAAAATGGCATATTGGTATATTGTTAGTCCAGCAATGTCTCTGTCCCTACAAAAACTTGTGCAAATGTCATTTCCTTCCAAATTTGTTTATGTGTATATTGTATGTGTAGTCTCATCTGCCGTCCGCATTGATACAAAAGCTTAGGCTTCGGTCTGCATTGTTACTTACTTATTAGGTATTTGTCCATAATTCCCTACGTGTACACGGCTTCAGACAACACCACCAACTAAAAACCCTAAATATTAACTAAGTTTTATTATTTATACGGAATAAAATACAAAATTCATATAATCAGGGATGTGTTTGAAAATCATCGATGTTGGCGTATCCAGCATCGATGATAGCGATGTTTTGAAAACGTCGATGATGTTAGCATCGATGATTCTCCACCTCTACTGTCTGCCCTAACACATCTTTTCGCGCAATCGAGACTAAAAAAAAGCCAAAAACGGCAGAAAACAAGCTATATTGGCAACACTGGTTATTGCAACAGCTTGACATTGTCACCGTTCCTCGGGAGGTACTAAGCAAGCTGTCTGGAGCGATCCAACAGGAATAGCCTCGCACGTTACCAGCTAGAGATTCGAATTAAAAACGGTGTGATCACAGCGCATATCACGTTAGCAGTTGTCACCCTGGCACTATAAACATTAATATATGTTTGCCAATTTAATCTCATTTTGTTAGTGGTCTAGTCGTACAAGAGGCGACTAAGCAAAAAAAGTCAGTACTACATTTGCAAAAAACGAACTATTTATTTTTGTTTCTGTTTTCTATACAAAATGTGAACTTAGTTTTTCAAAACAAATGCACACGATTCCAAAGACGCAATCATTCCTTTTGAATCTCATCACAACGTTTGCATTTAATTTGTTCAGTGCCGTGTAAAATTCCTTAATTTTAATGAATTGAGGAAACGCCGTGCAATCTTCAAACCGCCGCCGTGTCCGTGTCTGCACAAACACACAGAAAATGGATGTCGAAATACCTGTTTTGGCTGGTTATCTGAATGTGCCAACGCAAACTGGATTCTCGTTAAATCGCATATCGAAAAAGGTTAGTCGCTAAACTTTTTACTTCTCACATAATAAAAATTGTCGATCACAATGTCATATCTTAACCATCCATGTTATCATTCATCCTAAATTCGATGTTGACTCCATCATGTGTGTTCTACCTATATTTACATCTAGGATTTGGATACTCGCATACAAACATCCACACATATCAAGTCATGATATTCAAGCAAGCGCACGACGCTTATTGCATGTATATTTGCTGCATATTTGCATTGTGTTTGTGCCTGTTCTCGTTCGACTGCGCATGTGTGCGTGGTTGTATTTATGTGTATATATGGCAAAGTTGCATGTGGACAGGAAATTCTTTGGCACGCAATTCGATAATTTGTCAGCGCTAGCAATGCAAAGCAAATTCGTCATCTGCAATAAAATTTTTTAAAATTTTTTAATGATTTCCAACAATAATTTGTTGTACATTTCTACCTCATCCTGATTAATCAACTTCAAAATTTATTTGGCTGTAGCTTGGTGCAAGCGTCGCAGATTCATTTGGTATTAGTTTCATTTTATCTTTTTTGCGCACTAAGTTGTTAAAATGCTTTCGGTGCATTCTATTTACTGCGTCACAGAATATCGAAGTTAATAACATAATTTGAATAATCGTTTGTCATTGTTATCTTTTGAAAGATATTTTACATGTTTTGTTTATATTTAAACAACGATTATTGTTTACGTTTACAATTTCACTGCGTTTTTAAATGGCAAAGTACACAAAAGATGTGTTGATAGGTAATCGAAATGAAAGAACACATTCTAGTTTATTAAGAACTGAGCCTAAGCTTAATTGTCGACATGGAATACATGCCCACATTTATCCATTTTAACAGTCGACAATCATTTGACCTTCATATAATATGGAGAATAAGCATTTTCCTCGTATCAATTGTTTTTTTTTTTCTGCCACATTAAAAATTATTTTAGATTTTAATATGTAGCTCTCTTGTCTGACTTACAGAAAACATGCAGTCGTTATTGTTTGTTGTTTAAGTCGAGTCGACACGGAATCGAGCGACTCGAAATATGCGAAAACAAGGACGATAAAAATCCAAAGATCTTTACACTCGAAAATTGTGTAAAGATCACACAAGAGCCGTCGCCGGCAAATATGATACAAATTGTCAAAAAGAACGGGACGCTCACGCTAAACACGCTGACTGATGAGGACCTTAAGGAGTGGGTGAACGCATTGCAGACAGTGGCATTCTGTGATAACAGCGGCGCACATTCCGCTCACGGCGCCATCGAAGAGGACAATGATTTGTACTGTAGTTCATTTGTAAGTCTCAATTTTGATATTGTTCTTTTAAAGTAAAACGATAACATTTATTTATCTTACAATAGGATGGCCAGTTTATTATAACTCTAATACCATCAGAAGCATCTATACGTTGTAATATCGAACCGAAAGCTTACATGCTGCAAATGACTGCCACAGAGCTGCAACTTAAGTCGGTGGAGGATCTAAATGCCATAGTTGCAATGTGGCCGTATCGTTTTATTCGAAAGTATGGCTACCGCGATGGAAAGTTCACTTTTGAAGCGGGCCGTAAGTGTACAACTGGCGAAGGAGTCTTTACATTAGATCACACCAATCCGCAAGAAGTTTTCCGCTGTATGTCTGCCAAAATGAAGTCAATGAAGAAACTCATTAGCGGCGATAGTCTGAGTAGCATCGATTGCGTTGAAAACCAATTTAGCGCGGCCGCGTCCATGGAACCAGGCTCGCGCAGTCCACTGCCACCATCGCCATCGAATCAGCACTCTGGCGAATTCGAAATGAATTCCACACAGAGTTGTATATCACTGCGTGGTTTTATATCCTCTAATGACTCACTGAACAATTTTTCATCAAGTTTCATAAATACAAGTGCCAATAATTCCGTTAATGGACCAGTGCTTTTTCCAGTAAAACACGTTCCAAACAAGCCGCCACGTAAACTGCCAACGCCCATGGATAAGCTAAGCAACGTTACACAAACACTCTGTGCCTCCAACATTGGCGTCGGTGTAGGCGTTGCCGGTGCCAGTGTTGGTCAATTACATTGTGATAAGTTTAAAAAAATGATGAACTACGAACCTGTTGCCATTACCACGTCATCCATTGAGCATAACAAAAATTCTGGCTCTGGATCAACAGTTTTACTTAAACCACCGTCACCTGAATCACTGCGTAGCACCATAACTGCCAACAGTCTCAACTGTCCGCCTGATCTGCCATTGCGCAATGAAAGTGCCAAAATGTTTGTGGAGCGCGATTATGAGTGCATTGAGACTATAACCGATGCATGGAAGACCCTGGGCGTAAGCGATATAAATCACTGCGAACGCAACGCAACGCATTTGTGCGAGAACGAATCGCATTTGGTATGGCAGCGCTCGCTATCGCAGCGCGACAAACGTCACAAGGATACTACAAACACAACACCTAAGATTATCGATATTGACATAGGCGAAGGCAGTGGCAGTAGCATCTCCTGTCCGTCAACGGCGTCGGCCGATGTTACATACGATCGCTTGGATTTTCTATCGCCGAATAACAAGACGTCCAGCGGTTACAAAACCATTGTCACGGTAACATCCCCCGGTACTCGTTCGCGCTGTAGCCCACCGCTACCGAATGAGTATGAATTGATAGCTAGTCCTGACACTGAGATCTGCCGCAAGGCCGACGACAGTCACTTAGGTTACGGCGTTCTTCGCAAAGCAGCCAACGTCTCAGGCACGACTAGTTTGCCATTATTAAAAAGTAATCACAGTGCCAACAATAACAATAATATCATCACTAATAACGCAGCGGCCATAATACACACCAGCAACAGTAGCAGCAGCCTCAATAATAACAACGGCGACGATCTCATGTTGCCAGCAAATATAACGACAACAAGAACGCCTACAACGCCAACACCAAATGCGTCTGTGATAGCATCAACAACAACCGCGACGCAACTCAGCACGAATAAAAACAACGAAGTCTCGGATCACCGCAGTCTTAACTACACAATTGTCAGTAAACCCAAAAGAGTTTAATCCGCAATATCAATTTTTAAAATTATTTTTTTTAACGAATTATTGTTTTAATGTTTGTATGTATGTACGATTTTTTTTTTTTTGCAAATTTTGTTACATTCATAATCTGTGATTCTACTATTAGTTAAAAGTGGTCATAAATGCAGCGTTTTAATACATACAGCAGATGCAATTGCAAGAAAGCGATCTGATCCATTCGAACAAATGTAACTGAAATAAAATACTCTATAATGACAAAACCCTGAGAGAACGGTTTTATTAAGAATTAATTGAGAAAACAAAGCAGTCGACGGCCAAATAAATTAGAATCGCTTTGATAACAGCCCAAAACAATGCAATCTAATTTGCTTATTTGTTTGGCGTCTCATGCTTCAGCAAAAGCATTTTTTGAATTTTTAATTTTACTGAAGTAGGCTTTGTTACGGCGTCGACAACGAACATTTAAGAAATTGACAGAATTTGCATTTGTTTCACCCGGTCTAAAAACAAACGACGAAATGGCAAATAATGCGAGCAAAAGTAAATTTGACTGCCTGAATTTCGGTTCGATTGTAAGGTGCACGACATGCTTTAAGGACATATTTGAGGGCCAAGTTTTGGCATTCGATATTAATACTCGATTACTTGTACTCAGTTGCCAGAATAATGATGCTGCCCAAGAAAGACCATTCACACAAATAGTTAACTTGAATCTATGCAGTGACATGGAGTTGCTGAAAGAGGTCAACGGACCGAAGCGGCGTTCACAGCCCTCAAAGCTTAATTTCGATCGGTTGGACAAGGTCTGCGAACGAGTGAAGCAAAAGCGAACATTTGAACTTTTGGTGGAAAATCCGAAAGCAACTGACTTGGCGAAGGCCCTGTTCCGCACGATTGGTCGACAATACAAGCTCAGTGATGTAGTATGGCAGAATGTGGACATTATTGTCCTGAATGAAGCCCGGATAAGTGAGCCTTACAATTCAGTGAACGTGACTGTCGGTGGCGATGGTCCCGAGAAGCTCTGCGTTTACTTACGGAAAGTGGTTGAGAGGTTTCATACATTAAACAACTCGCAACCGAACTGTTGAATGAAATTCATAACAATAATTCAGACTAACCGAAAGTATCAAATATAATGATTTATGTTCAACACTATTTCATTGGTAAATCAGCTATCATAATGGAACCGATTTTCTAAGAGGTCACGAAGTATTTTTTTAGCGATTTAACTTACATATCTGCAACACTGCAGATCTTGAGTTGCTTTTAAAATTAAGTTTTTCGAGGGGTTAAATTCACAACAAACATGAAAGCATGACTCAATCGCGAAGTCTGTTTTTAAAACTGTCAAGTTTTAATGGCAAACTATCAAATTACTTAATTACAACAAAATGACGCATGTACATATCGCTTGCTTACTGCAAGACCGTCATAACTCAAAAAAAATGCGATTTTTGAGTTAATTATGCAGGAATGATCATTAACTAAAGCTTTATATTGTCTCAAAATTTCATGTTTGTATTCGTTATAGTTTCTGAGAGGCAATTTTGAGTTTTTCATTCCTTAAGGAAGTGAGTCCAACTTGAAAACTTTGAACGCGTTTTTCTCGAAACAGCAAATTTTGAGTTATGCCAGTCTTGCAGCAAGCAAGCGATCAGTATGTATGTACATACATACCATACATACATAAATATACATATATGTATGTATGTACGTAAAAATGTATCGTCTTGTTATAAGAATGACTAATATTTGGGACCTTTTTCGCAGGACGTGTCGTTGAGAAGTATAAAAACTTTGTGTAAATGTTCCAAATGATATTCAGTTATTTATTTGTTTACAACACGGGTGAATCACAACTTATAATATGTTGCTAGTACACAACTGGTCCAAAGCTTAATCGCTTTGAATACGCTGTCGTAATTATTATTGCTTGTGTCCGTGGTTGCAGTGGTGAGAAGCCAAAACAGTATGACCGACATGACGATCTGATCTGAAATATGGCTTGTTGCCGTATATGTACTTGGGACGGCTATTGTCATGTTCGTCGAATTGTTTCCGATCGCCCGCCATTTGTTTTCCATGTTGAAATCTCGGACGTTTTTTAGTTTGGCGACTATGCACTGGCGAAATCCAAACTGCATAAGGTTCAATGTGTACTTTGTATTTAGTGGCTGTCGGACTGTTCTCAGTTACTACGGAATCTGTTGGTAGTAAAGAATGTCTGGCACGTTTCCCGTTATTAACTTTTCCGACGAAAGCAGCTAACTCAATTTGGCTTTGAGTTGATGTATCAGCTACGCGTCCGCTACCGCATCTAGCACCAACGCCTTTGTTTAACGGTGTTGAATCTAGGAATCTCTCATGACCGCAAAGAACTGAAATGATGCCAAAAAGTCAGTTAAATGTTGAAAACGATGTTTTTAACGTTTGGGATTCGAGCTTACCTCCTGAGGTCAACAGAGTCAAACCCAAATATAAAACTAATTTAGAGTTGCCCATAATCGATTGTGATACATTCTGAACATAAAACTGACAAAAGGTTTTATTTATACCGAATTGTAATGCAAAAACTAGAAAAGAAGCTATTTTCGGCTTTACCGAAACTTATATACTCTTGCAAGCGTTGTCCCAATTTTTATTTTTTTTTTTTGGAAACCCTTGCTATGTAGTTATTCTATGAAAAAACAAAAAGGTTTTTAAAGAGAAATAAGCGTAGTAACTACCTACGCTAATTTACTGCTTTACATTTGACAACCTGCTTGCAGAGTAATCCCAATTTTAAATTTTGCACTAGTTAGGTAGTATCACGCCCGATTCTTTTAAAATGTTAAAAGACATTTTAAGCATCCATAAAAACATGTAATTGCAAATATTCGTCTTTTTATATGCACGAAGACAAATGTTTCTAACAAAAACCTTTTTTGACCTATCTACCCTATGCTATAGTCCCGCATATCTGAATTTTCGGCCAAGAAGTTTTTGTACACAAAAACTACACTTTTTACCGATAGTTTCTGTGGCAGCTATATGATGTAGTGGTTCGGTCAAGATAATTCTAAAATATACAAAGCCTGGACATACACAAAGAAATCTTATGTTGAAATTTTTCCGATATCTTTAAAATTCTGGTAAGGGTTTTCACTAAAACAGGCAGATTGACAACAGACATGGCTACATCAACTCATCACGTTGTGCTGATCAAGAATATTTATAGTTTATATGGTCAGAAATGTCTCCTTTTATGCGTTGCAGACGTCATGACAAATTTACATGCTCTTGCAATAGTATAATGAGAATCATGAATTGAGATAAGAGATATTTTCACAACGAAATTCTCTTCAAAAGCTTTAAAGAGATCTACAACATTTTCAGATTTAAAAAAAAAAAAAAATGAAATTAATTAATCAATTCAGAGTTTTCCAATCGATAAAGTTGCGAGATTTGCGTTGTTCAGGACGGCATCAATTTAGAATTTGTTCTCTAAGGCCCAGTTTCACAGTCAAAGTTAACCCAGGGTTAACTCCGAGTAACAATTTTTCAGTTTCACACTTAGTAGTTAACCCCTGAGTTAACCCTACTACATTCTAGGGTTAACCCCGAGTTAACTACTCTGTTTTAACTTTTTCTATTTATGTTTTTTAATGTCAAAACAGAACTGAATTTGTCTGTCAAAAAAATAAAAATAAAATATGTCCCAATCAATAGAAATTAATTTGATAGATGAGCTTGTATAGCAGCAGTCTACCAGGTAGTCTGACATCATATGGAATTATTGACATCGGAAGTCGTTTACTTTTCATTGGGAGAAGATATGCATCATTTATACAAAGTTTCCTTGTGTGACTGCTATGTGTATTGCACCCATGTTGTGTTTTACACGAATCTAACATAACTACGTACTATTGTACCATTTGAAGAGCGCGGTTTACTTTCGTTGTGCAGAGTAACTGCCCGCCCCTTTGTAATGGTAAACTATACAATTAGACATAATCGAGTCAACATTTCACCGCTTGTTATATTGGATTCTCTTCACCTATCCATTACTAATTGAAGGTGATTTTTAAAATAACTGAAAAAATAAACAGTGTTTGGTAAGTAGATGTTCAATGTTGTAAAACATTATTCTCAAAAAATAGAATGTTGCCATACTTATATAACTAGAGTTAACTCGTCACTGTGGAACTGAAAGTCAGAGTTAACTTCGGGTACGGGTTAAATTCGAGTTAACTTTACTCTGGGTTAACCCTAGACTGTGAAACTGGGCCTTAGAGTCAATAAAAACATTTACAAGCAAACTGTAACGTATTCATTCAAATAATAAGTTGTTTATGCAGTGAATGGGTATTATATGCACATTAGGATGAAATGTTTTTTTTTCTAACAAGCTTAAAAGTTGTGTTTTGGTGTAAAAATACGCAGTTAAAATTTGAGAATTTGATATTAATATTTTTAGGAAGCTAGTGAACTGTATGAAAAATCTGCTGATATATATTTATTGAAAATCGGATCTACAAAATTGTCTCGTATGATTTTTTGCCAAGTCTACTGGTTCAATAGGTACTCGATGTCAAAGTTGAATTAACTGCAAATCTGAACCAAAAAACTCGATACAATTAAAAAAAAAACCAATAAGGACGCTAGCTTCACCAAGGCTGAAGTTTTTATACTCTTCACGCCATTTCAAGTGCCACGCCCATTTTTTTGACTGAATCTATTTTCTATTCATCTTATTAGCCTATATACCAATTTTCATTGTTTTTGCTCATCGGGTACCGGAGGTATGCAATTTTTGATTTTTGCTAGAAGTGGGCATAACCATGCCCATTTTTTGGTCAAAATAATTTTCCCTAAGAACATACATAAGTCTGAAGTTTGAAGTCAATTGATTAAGAAACAAAAAAGTTTTTTATACAACGACGTGAATCTTGCTTCTCAACCCCTTCTTCATTTTGTATGGCAGCTACCAGTTCCAAAGGTCCACACTCAATGAAGCTTTTAGGCATTTAGTCGGAAGTTGTAAAACTACTACTAACTTCCAAAACAAAAAAGTTTTCCATACAACGACTCAAATTTGTTTTTCTTCTTCATTTCGTATGGGGGCTACCAGTTCCAGTAATCCGACAAATGAGTTGATCGCACAAAAAAGAAGACTGTGTGCAAAATTTCAGCTCGATATCTTCAAAACTGTGGGAGGAGATCGTATAAATACAGTCAGACGGACATGGCTAAATCAACTCGTCTTGTCGTCTTGATCAAGAATATATATACTTTATATTGTCGCAAGTGAATATTTCTGTGTGTTACAAACTTCAGCACAAACTTATAATACTATTCATTAACGTGAAGAGTATAAAAATTATTTTATTTACAGTAAATTATGAAAAAATATAATAACGTTTTTTTCAGTGGCTACGTATGTCACACCTAACCAATCCATACCAACAATTTTTTATATTAAAAATGTCACTTTTTCATACAAATTAGTATGTATGGGCTAACACATTTTGGATTGGGCTTGCAAATCTGCTCTCGGTGTTGGAACGGATGTTTTTTTGTGATGGATGGTTAATATAAGATTAAGCCTAAACACAAAGCACAAAATATGTTGTTCCCAAAATTTGGACACAGGGAAGGAAAATTCCATACAAAATGTATGGAAGTGATTATTTTGCGGTTTTGGTACGAAAATCGCCCTCAAACAATAAAAAATTGGATCGGAATCAATGGTAATTTAAGTAAGGACAGTTGTTAAGCAAAAAAAAGTCCACATGGAGTATAGAATTTAAAGAAAATCGCCATGAAATTAAGTTACTGACCTAATCAGTCCAAACTGGTTCAAATTGACTGTGACCTTTTTTTTGTGACTTTTTTTTGGTTTTATGACAACTTTTTTAAAAATTTAATTAACAAAAATGTACATAAGTTTAAAGCCGAAACATCAATCTACAAGCCTTCCATTTATACTTTGTCGATTCTATTCTTCGTTCAGAAGTTACATTCACTCAAAATTGGAAAATGGAAGTGGTTCTTTTTGACTGGAAGCGACTGTATGTATGTACATACATATGTATATGGCTTGATGCAGAAATTTGCAAAAATTTCATGCGCATTTTCTGTGGTAAAATGCGGCATTATTGGATGCGAGGATGTCGCATCCGTTTTATCCAACTATAATGAATTTTACACGGCCATGGCCGTGTCATGATGCAAGTGGTTCGATCAAAATATGTATGATAGGATGGTCGTTCCAACCAATCATACCAAACCCAACCAATTTAAATATACCTGTATGTATATATTCATATTTATATACTACTATATAATTAATATATATTGATATAAACATTAATTAAACCTATAAAAATAACATATTCATACATTAATTACTCTAACCTTATGTTTTTTCATAATTCAAAGTAATTTAATAGAGCTTCAACTGCGCATTTGTCAACGGCTTGCGTGCCGTAGGCCAACCTTCTTGGCTAGCGTATACACATGAGTTAAATGCCGAACTCAAAAACCAAAAAAACAAGAGCGAACAAAGACTTAGTTGTTTTTCCGTTGTGAAATGTCTTTTGCTCACTAAGTCTTATTTTGTGGATGTTTCCGCGGGTTGCGGGACGAAACAATTATGTTTGATGAACTGTTCGATCTTGCTTCGTATTGTATTAAGGTTGTAAATGGTTGCCTGTGCTGTTTAATCTAGCTTTGTACGTTTTTCGCTCGATCAAACTTTTGGTCGTTGACGTTGAGAGAGCAACATCCAATTCTAAGTCGCATTTAGTATGCGACCGATGAATACTTGCATCAATAAATGCCGCATCGCAGCTATGAATTTTATGCTAGGCCTAAAATTTTTGCTGGGATATTCACATCGCATATGGAACTTAACACGCAACCACATTTACGGCAATATCGACAATTCAGCCATAGTTAAAAGAAAAATAACAGAAAATATTCTTTAAAAAAAAAGCATCTTGCGTGTCGGTTTTTACATATCGCACATGTTTAACTAAACTGTCACAACTTAAAAGTTCTCATTTTCAAGTTTTCATGTAAAAATTGTTTATCGTATGCATATCTATCACCACAGAAGGGGATAAATTACGTGAGATAAAATTAGGGGAGGGTGAGTTCAACACAAAATCTCACCTATGGGGGGTTCATCGGACATCTCATGTGATTTTTTTAGTTCACTAGTTTACCATTTTTTTTCAAAAATTTAAGCAAAAAAATATCTTTTATCAAATTTTTATCAAAATCTCATTTGAGATTCATTTTGAGGGGTTTGTAAAAATCTCACTAAATCTCATCAAGAGGGGGGGAGGGATCTAAATTTCTAGAAAAAAACCTCACCTAATTAATGGACGTCCCCAAAGAGGTTGTCGAGTCTGAAAAATGGACGGAAACAGCAAGAAAATGGCTGATTTAGCGGCACTGCTACTGGATGAAACAGAATGTTCACGGCCTTTTCGTCTTTTTTATTATTTGGTGTAATTTTTGTTAAACTTCTTTTAATTTGTTTTCAAATTTAATTTTACTTACATTTCCGCTTAATACGTATGTTTTTGCTTCTGAAAAATTGGCAGCACTGCAACCAAAATATCTGTGTTAGATAATGCTTGCGAAAATTGCCGTCAGATAGTATAATTCAACACTACCGTTTGCCGCAAAAATAACACGCCAAGATTTTTTTATTTTAACCGGAAATTGTGTACATTTGTTAATATATAATAACTAATTAATAAATTCCAACGATATTTACATGCGTGCGATTGTCACGTACGCCAGAGATTAAACTCATTCTGTTGCTAGCGTTAAAATGTCTGCGCGCGATGTTATCAAGTTGGATATTGTAAGTACTCGCGACGTTATGGTGATGCTGCATACGTATCTTGATTGCTAACCATGTCGATTTCTTATAGGAATGGGGCATGGAACGCTTGGTCCGTGCCCAACAGGTGGTTGAGATGCGGCCGTACGACATCGAGTCGTGGTCGGTGCTCCTACGTGAGGCGCAAACTCGACCAATTCACGACGTTAGGAGCCTGTATGAGTCAATTGTTAGTGTATTTCCGACAACGGCACGATACTGGAAGATTTACATCGAAATGGAAATGCGTGCCCGCAACTATGAACGGGTCGAGAAGTTGTTTCAGC
Organism: Phortica okadai; assembly: GCA_034638295.1. Taxonomy (NCBI): domain Eukaryota; kingdom Metazoa; phylum Arthropoda; class Insecta; order Diptera; family Drosophilidae; genus Phortica; species Phortica okadai. The sequence goes on along the minus strand of CM067848.1, from coordinate 14,687,222 downwards.
GATGCCTTGTCAAGATCCTAAATATTGACTTGTGGAAGTTGTATTTAAACTATGTTAAGGACACCAAATCAGGTCTAAGTACGCACAAGTGGGTATCATCGAAAGATGCTGGCAAAATTTCTGATTTTATTAAATCTGTGGTTGCTGGTTTACAGAGAAAAAATGGCGCAAGCGTATGACTTTGCGCTAGAAAAGATTGGTATGGATTTACACTCTTTTAGCATCTGGCAGGATTACATCCAGTTTTTACGTGGTGTCGAGGCGGTGGGAAGCTATGCAGAAAATCAAAAGATAACTGCCGTCCGTCGAGTCTACCAAAAAGCAGTTATTACGCCCATTATTGGCATCGAACATTTGTGGAAGGATTACATTGCGTTTGAGCATAACATAAATCCCATCATATCTGAGAAAATGAGTCTGGAGCGTTCAAAGTGGGTTACAATGAGACGGCTTCTGTTTCAAATATTTACTTACATTTTTTTCCTGTTTCATTGATCACAGAGATTACATGAACGCGAGGCGAGTTGCTAAAGAACTTGAGTTTCACACAAAAGGATTAAACAGGAACTTGCCGGCAGTACCGCCAACGCTCTCCAAGGAGGAAACTAAACAAGTAGAACTCTGGAAACGTTTTATTGCCTACGAAAAGTCGAATCCTTTGCGCACGGAAGATACGGCACTGGTAACGCGTCGCGTCATGTTCGCAACAGAACAGTGCCTGCTCGTGCTTACGCATCATCCGGCCGTATGGCATCAGGCCGCCCAATATCTGGACCAGAGCGCCCGAGTACTAACCGAGAAAGGCGTGCGTATTAAATGTTTCACCATGTTGTGTTATTTTCTAGTAGGCATTTCACAGTACGAGTGCTGCAGAAAATCGACACATCATGTAGCTGAGCTTTACTGTAGTATAAACACAGTACACACTCAATACAGATTACGCAAAACCGAAATCAAATTTTGTGGTTTTTATTTCTATTTCTTATATTGTTGAGTGTTGCCCGTCGTGTAATAATGAACTTGTAATGTGTGTATGCAGCGCCTGTCCACAAATCATCGGGGCTCTTTCAAAACATACAATTTCAATGTTGCAGACGTTCGGTCACACGACTTTTATTCCCCTTGTTTCAAGATAATAGTCTGTCCAGCCTAATCCATAATACTTTCTTGCCTTTTCTCGCACTGTAGGATGTGCAAGCAGCTAAGATTTTTGCCGATGAATGTGCGAACATACTTGAACGCTCCATCAATGGCGTGCTCAATCGTAATCCTCTGCTGTACTTTGCCTATGCCGATTTTGAGGAAGGACGCCTCAAATACGAAAAGGTGCATACAATGTACAATAAGCTACTCTCCATACCCGACATTGATCCAACATTGGTGCGTAAATACTAACGTTCAGCCTATTTATGTCAGATTTCATGCTTCTCTTAAATGGCCTACAGGTTTATGTCCAGTACATGAAATTTGCACGTCGCGCGGAGGGCATCAAATCGGCACGGGCCGTCTTCAAGAAAGCTCGCGAGGATGTGCGTTCGCGATATCATATCTTCGTTGCAGCCGCGCTCATGGAGTACTACTGCTCCAAGGACAAAGAGATTGCATTCCGTATCTTTGAATTGGGCCTGAAGCGTTACGGCGGCAGTCCGGAGTACGTCATGTGTTACATCGATTATTTGTCGCATCTTAACGAGGATAACAATACACGTGTACTTTTCGAGCGTGTGCTTTCTTCCGGTGGCCTATCGCCTCACAAAAGTGTCGAGGTATGGAATCGCTTTCTTGAATTTGAATCAAATATTGGCGATTTGTCGAGCATAGTGAAGGTTGAGCGGCGCCGAAGCGCAATATTTGAGAATGTAAGTAATTCTTGATCGTTATCAGATCCAATGAAATACTAAAAAAAAACATATTCTAATACAATTATAGCTGAAAGAGTACGAGGGCAAGGAGACTGCACAATTGGTAGACCGCTATAAGTTTCTCGATTTGTACCCTTGCACGGCAGTAGAGCTAAAATCCATAGGCTATGCGGAAGTATGCTACAATCGTCAATGTATTGTATTATTTAAACATTCATATACAACATAAAATTTTGCAGAACATTGGCATACTAGTGAACAAGATAGGGTTTGCCAACGCCACAGGCGCTAACGGCGGTAAGGATGATGATCTTGATAGCGAGCAAGTGGTTCAGTTACCACGGCCCGACTTCTCACAAATGATACCCTACAAGCCGCGTGTCAATGCCTATCCTGGGGCACATCCATTAGCTGGGGGCACATTTCCGCAGCCACCCGCGTTGGCCGCGCTTTGCTCACAACTTCCGCCACCAATTTCGTTTCGTGGACCGTTTGTGTCTATTGAAATGCTTTTCGATATATTCATGCGTCTGAATTTGCCCGAAGGTAAGCTTATTTATACTGTGCAGTAATGCGAATCTGGCTAATCTCGCTATTATTTGCAGCTGCACCCCAACCCAGTGGCGACAATAGCTGCACTATCAAACTTTTCGATCTAGCTAAATCAGTTCACTGGATTGTGGACACCAGTGTGTGCACGGCGGGTGTGCAGCACACCAATTCGAATTCGCGACGACGTCGCATGTTGCCTGGCGGCGATGATAGTGATGAGGATGTCAACGCTCCCGCGCCGCCCATTAACGATGTATACCGATTGCGTCAAATGAAGCGTTTCGCTGCGAAAAAGGACTAAGCAATCATATCGATTTGCTATATTGAAATTGTGTATGATATCGTTGATCTGTCGTTTTTTTATTTTTTTTTTTTTTAGTTTGTATTTTGATCTATCTGCGTATCGTACGATCGGCGAATGATTTTCAGGTTAAGTTTGTCTACGTCATTGTATTTAAATTAAAACAAAAATAAGCTCTGAGCTGCATTTTCATCATTTACAATTATAAAATTATGGAAAAATTTAATGAGAAGTATAACTCCCTATTGCTCATTCCGTTTACAACGCTTGCGATGCTTGTATAGGCCCGCATATTGTGCGAAGCGCTGGCTGCAATTGTCGCAACCATAACGTTTGTTGTCACGATGCAGATTGAGGTGAGCATAGTAAGCAGAACCGACGACAAAAGCGCGTCCGCATATCGGACAAATTTTGTCGCGTATATTCAGATGGCTGCGTAGGTGCCGATCGCGTTCAGATGCAGTGTAAAAAGCTTTGTCACACCGATTGCAGCTGTAATCGCGTTGGTTGCGATGCCGTTTCACATGTTGATTAAGCTTGCTCGCATTGACAAAGCCGCGTGCGCAATGCTCACATACAAAGGGCAGCTCCTTGGTATGACTTCGCATATGTACACTTAATGCCGTCGAGTTGAAGAATTTTTTGGGGCATGTGTTGCAGGCGAATTTGCGCTCCCCGAGATGCCGCTTGAGATGGGCCAACAAATTATTGCGCATTGAAAACATCTGGCCGCAAATGTGACAAAGTTGTCGGGCCCAGTTATCATTGCTGAACTCGCGATGTTCAAGAACGCCATTCAGTGTCTCCTCGTGCACATTGCGCTCGTGCAGCAGATACTCAGTACGTCGCTTGAAGCTCTCATTGCATTGCGTGCAAGTAAACGGAGACACATGGTGTTCGAGAAACTTCAACACATCGTAGTATTCATAGTGGGGCTTCCAGTCTGTAGCGTCGTCGCGATGCAGGGCCCGCAAACGCTGCTGTTTAACCTGACGATACTGGCACCGGAAATCAATGAGGCGCGTCTTGAGTCGTTCCGGCGTTATTTGCAAATTGCATTCTTCTTGTAGGCGCGTACACATTGCATCGATGTGGCGCTGTCGCTGTTTTCGCTTAGAATAATCCGGATGATCGGTACACCACAACTGGGGATGAGCTTTATAGGCTTCAATTATTTTTAGATTGTTGTCGCGCTGTTGTAACGTCTTTTGCAATTCGTTATTGACTACAAGCTACAAAAATAGTATGTTCCAGTTGATATCGTTTTCTTCACAATCACTTTTTGACTACTCACCGCGTCGTCGAGAAAATGAAAATCATTATAAAAATACCATTTCGTACAACCGCCCAGCGGATCCTCGATTCGTTGTTTCTCGCGCTTGTAATATTTGGTGAAATCGGTTAGTTTGCGATGGAGCATCTGCCAGCTGTAGCGCGTTTGACAGCTGCTGTTTAGTTCTGCCGTGAGCGCATTCCATGCCAAGCGGCGCTGCTTTCGCGAATGGAAATCCAAGTGATTTGGGTCCCAAAGTGTAGGCTGCGCCTTGTACAGAGTAATCAGCTTGTGAGTGTACCGCACACTAAGGCGGTCATTGTGCGAGTAGTGCGGCAAGCTATCGTCGCTCTTGTCATCTTTGTTGTAATTGTTATTGTTGCTGTCTTCTTCTTCATTATCAGCGGTTGCTGTTAACGCTTCACAAGTAGTGTTGATCTTACTAGCGTCAATGTTGCCAATATGAATATTTTCATTTTTATATTCTGCCAGCGCCTCACACTGTTGTTTTTCATTCCCAGACATGTTATCACGTAAGTGCAAATTGTATGTGAATAATTGTTCGCATTGTACTTTAACCACAAGTTCCGCCGGTTGTTCTGCCTTCGGCAATGCAGCTGTCTGTTAAGTGATTTGTAAGCCTGAACAAGTTAAATTCTTGCAAAATCCAAATGTATTTTATACTCACAATTAACTGTGTACTGACCTCAATATCATTGCAGCTGCCATTGAAGATTTCCGACGATCTGTCTTTTGGTTTCTCAGTTGGTTGTGAAACTGCAAGGTCCGCCGCAGAGTTACTTAACGTAATCGGCGTTTGTTTTGTTGTTAATGACGGTTGTACCATTCCTAACGTTATGTTTGGCACCTCGACAACTGTTTTCTCATCTTCTTCAGCTTGTCTACAGGCAATGTTGCATTGAAAATATTCATTAGCCAATAATGGCCATCCCGCATTTACCGTTGCTGGCAGCAGATTTTTCACTATAATTCCATCCGATTCTTGCGTACGTTTTTCTATCTTTGACAATTCGTCCTCATCACATGTATCGTACGCCTGCCAGCAGCTTTTGTTCCAATTGTTGACATGCTCTCGATGAGTAACCAAATTCTTGAAAATTTTGCCACAACCGGCGCATACATACGGATTGATATGCTCATGTAGAAACGTCATGTCGCGGTATAACTTGAAGTCGCTCTCAAATTCTTTTGCGTTTGTCGTATGCACGCTATTTTGTTCGACGTCGACCAGACTGTGTAAGTAGCGAATCTTCTCCAGTCGATAGCATTTACGCAGCGACATCAGTCGACGTTGTACGCCGAATGCCGTCAGATTAATACCAATCGCCTTTAGCTCATCGCTAATAGCGCGATAGGCGTCACTACGTTCGTTCGGACAGCGTACTGTCCGATGACCGGTGTGCCACAGGACGGGATAGCGCTTATAAATAGTAATTAGCTTGCGATTCTCACTTTCGAAAATTTTTCGTCTATTTTGCAAAGTCTGCTGTTCAAAGAGGAATGTAAGACTTTCATAGTGTAGAAATTTGGAGCACTCGTCTAACTCGCCCTCGGCTTCGAGTCGTTCGCGCTGTTTCATAAAGCGTTGACACAGTGTGGACACTCGAATTCGTACATCTGTGATGGTAAAATCGCGACGGCAGTGTTTGTTCCATGAGTTGGTAATCGCTTGCCATGATTGGCGGCATAGCTCAGTGTCACCAAACTCGGCGTGACTTTGATTCCAGAGTCGTGGTTGCGCCCTGTATAGTTCGATTAGTTTGCTCACATGTTTTGCGGTGAGTTTTTTCTCAACAGAGATTGGATCCTACAAGTTGATGGAGGTCGATTATTACTATTTGTATACTTTGAATAAGAATTACTCACATTTATGGACGATTTTTTCTGATCGCTTGCGCTGTGTTGGTTTACATATTGAAAGTTCTGCTCTTGATTTTGTACGTCTGTATTGATTGACTTAATCGTCAATCGGAGTTTTGATTCCAGACATTCTTCTTCTTTTTCATTGTTCGGCAGAATGATTTTCGTCTCGTGGCTTGTTGGAACTTGGTGGTCATTAATTAAATCTTGGTTAGCAATCTTTTGTGGGCTGTCGAAAAGGACGATCTCTTCGAAAGGTTCAACTGTCGGCGAAATGTTAACCTTGGCTTCCATTAAGTCCATCTTTAACTCTATGTCCCCACACATATTCTCAAAGCATTGACTTTGCAGCCTCACGGTGGCTTTCTCCTGGGTCACCGACTCCAATGATTCTTCAATAGTTTCAATCTCTTTCCCATTCTCTAATTCCTCGCATTCTATCTCGTTAATCACAACCATTTTTTTTTCTTTCATATCATCAGTTGGCATTATCGATAAGTCCTCTGGTGATGCTATCAATTCGATTTCACCCGTTGCCGTCAGCTCTGCTAGCACTTCCTGCATTAAGTCTTCATGCACATCAGCCAGTTCGTTGCCTTGTCCAGAAAATGGTTCTTCATCCATCTGCTTGCACCACGATCTGTGCCAAACCTCCATGTGGTCGGCGAACTCAGTCAGTGTGCAAAGTGGTCGTTCCTCACATAGTGCACATTCAATGCCATACATCTCGCCAGCACAGTTCCATGTATACACAGTACCGCAAGGCAGGCGCTCCTCATACACCTCATCTGTTGATGACGGTACCGATGATGACGTTGCCGTTATGCTTCGCTGCGGGGACGCTAGTAAAATCGGATGCGTCATGTTTAAAAGCGTCGGTCACGAAGATGACAACGCATGCGCGGCCTTATAATTCGATTATTATCTTAATTGTTTGTGTCCCACACACTCACACACTTTCACAGTACTTGTTAATGTTGATCAAATGATCCCGCCAAGTTGGTTTTTATTTAGACTTTTTTTATTGTTATGATTTTACATGCCTTCACTTTTTATTCTGCGCACGCTCAAATTGGCCAAAAAGTCCTCTTAAAGAAACTTGAAAAAAAAAATTCGAGTTTTTCGACGGAAAAAATTGTAATAATAAACAATTTAGAATGTGTCTTTATTCTAAGTATGTATATACATACGGTGTAAATCGGTGTTTCATCGTTGTCTGCTTATTCACCTTCAGCTGTTGCCATTCCCGTTAATATGACTGTTGCCGCTCGGGTGACGTCGATTGCCTTCACAGCCCAACATGTAAATGACAACGTCTTCCACTTTGAATGTAATTTCCATCGTATGTTTTACTTGTCGTATTCGTTATTGTTTTCGTCTTTTCAACTTGGCTTTCTCAGTCATTCCCACTTTCCTCAGACATCGTATTTCTTCAGCACCATAAAACAATGCTTGTTTTCTTAGTCATGGATACCATTTCTTATTTTCTTTCCTTTTCGCTCATTCTTAAACTCATGCACTCTCAGTAGTGTAGGCCCTGTTTAACTATTCTTTAACCATTTAAACACATTTATTAATTTGTTGTTTTTGCCTGTTCATCTTCGTTGCTGTCTTTGTCGACTTAATTTCAACTACATACATACATACATATGTAGACTTTGCTTTGATAATCTTCGTTTCTTTTCGCATAGTTTAAACAAGTCAACAAGTTTTTTCAGCTCAGCTCGGCTCAACTCAGACACAACATGGCTAAGTGAGTTGAATGAACCGCATACCAACAACACACAATAGTTTGTTGTTTTATGCTCGAGCTTCGTGAACAGGTAAAAAAAACGAGAAGAAAAAACCACTTAACAAAGGCACAGAATAAACATTAAAATCATAACATGCAATTTATGACCTAATGAAAGAGCGAGATAGGTAGAAAATTGTAAATAAGACAAAGTTGTTTGAAGCGTTCATCGACGTATTAAAATTTTCAATGATATCACAGGCCAACAAGAAACAACTTTTTCAATAATTGCAACTAATTCTTATTTATTTTGGTGTGCTGATTCTGAAAAAACATACACAAAAAGTCATATCACCCACCCTTATCTCACATTTTAATGGTTTGTAAAAATCACGAAATTACTGTTTAAAGATGAAACTCTTTTTTGGAATTAGGAGATAAAAATATGTATGTCACCCGAAAAGGACACTCAATTAAAAAATCCCTTTACTACATGATAGAATGGGTTAAATTTCAATAACATCAGTCCAGTAGCTTCTAAGATACATTGTACACAAGTTTGAAAAGTAGTAATTTCGTGATTTTTACAAAACATCGAAATGAGAGGTATTGGTGGGTGATGCGATTCTATGTATATATTTTTCAGAATCAGCACACCAAAATACATAGGAATTTGTTGGAGTTATGGAAAAAGTTTTTAAAACGGTATTTTTGTCGGCCTGTGTATTCGAACCATCATTATAAAACGTCTACCCTCGAGATATAGCCGTGCTTGTCTGCAAGGGCGCAGTCAAGGACCCCCTTGACGAGGGTCAAGGCCCCTCTTACATCACATACTTGATACTTCTAGTTTGTATCAAAATTCACACAAAAAACATGACTTTCGCACAGGGGGAGCTTAAACAAGTAAGGGTCGTCGAGTATATTCGGAAATATAATGTTCTGTGCACATCAAATTCAAAAATAAAATAGCCCATCTAAATTTAAAAGGGAGAACTCAACCTTTCTTTTTTTCTGAAAGCAGCTTAGCGAACTAAAAACGGTGACTATAAATGTACTACAATCGACTCTCGTCAATTCAAACCTGTGATAATTCGAACCTCTCTATAATTCAAAGTTGTCACGAGTTCTCTACAAAATCTCTTTATATTTCGAACTAAATCAATACATTTCTACGCACTTGGTAGTTCAAACAAAAAAAATCATTGTTATATAACAAAACGACGCGTTAAATCGAACTCATCGGCGTCCAACACTCGGCAATTCAAAGTTGCAGAAACAAAGAGGCGGAGAGATTGTATGTAAGTACATTTTGCGACATGTTCAAACTTGTATCAAAGTACATGACCCTTTGTTTTTGTTATGACTAGTTTGACTATTTGACAAACACTTCTGACGAATTGGCTTGTTTAGTTATCATTCAATTACTGTTACTGTTGGTATATAGATTAAGAATTTATACTTATAGAGGATGAAGAACCAGCAGTAGAACCATTAGTTACCATCAGCGGTGTGTGTTTTTCTGACTTTGTTCAAGTGGATGAAGATGTTGCTGTCCGATGACGAAATTTTATCTGCGACAGATACGAATGAAAAAAGTTACGATGAAGATGAGGACGATGTATCAGCACCTTTGGCAGCGGTGTCAGTTAATGAAGCAAGATCCTCATTCGATACCTTACAAAGCTTCTGTCTACAAAACGAAAGTGAACAGCAGCAAACCAATATAAAGGAATTCTTTCCAAATATTAACTAATTTACATTTTATATGTACACTTACTAATTCGAATTTTTTTTTATTTTCTCTCACAAACTTCGAACCATTTGATATTTCAAACACTCGATAAATCGTAATATTTGAAGAGTCCCTTGAGTTTTGAATTATCGAGAGTCGACTGTATTTTAATACCTTAAACTTTCACTGACAGCAATAGCAATTTTAACACAATATTAACACATTAGAGATTCGGAGCTACCAGTTTTTCTACAGGCAGGGCTAATACTCATTTTACCACGGAGCCTAAGGCAAAGTGCCTTAAGTAACGGCAAAAATGTGTTTACACTGCTTGCCGGAACGGAAAATGCCGCTACTTGACAGCTGACGTTAGAAATGCGACAAAAATAAAAATTCATTTTGTCGATTCAAATTCATTTGCTAGCAAAACATTGTTTAATTCAATGGGTTTGGCCGAATCAGATTTTGTGTATCAAGCCTAAGCATAAGATGGAGATGATTTCAAAATTATTTTGGAAGCTGTCGCTTATGTTGCGCCGAACGGACTGTTACCAAGGTCCATACGGTACATACCACCATTATCAAGAAATGCAACCACACTAAGCATACATAATCATTGTGGACTCGCCCGATCGTCTCTTTCATCAACCTCGAATTCCAAACCTCTTACCCTACCCATTCAAGTCGACCGTCAACACCCAGTGGGGTCAATATCGCTGGTACTAGGGCAGTGGCAAATGGTACACCACTTACCATGTGTAACCATGCATCACGGCTACGCATTTTTAACACCACCACACTCACACATTTGTTACATCCATCGGCACCCGCCATATTTACGTCGAGATCTCAAAATCCCTTTTAAATAATGGACAAGATCCTATATAAATAAATATGTATTTTTTTTACATACGCAAATGAATAATATTGTTCAGAGATTATATATAAAATTTGTTCATATAATTTTGTATAGTGCCGTCACTTCCTAGAACTAGAAGTTCCATCAATATTTTTATACTAAGGGTATTCAGTAGTTCTCGCATCTGTAGCAAATAGCAGGTGTAGCAAACGAAAATTTCAATTTACAAAAACAAATTGTATGAACAAGAGTTTGCCGAGATTGCCATACCCCAGCCTATGTATATAAAAATCGTCGCATATGTAGCAATTTTTATTTGTGTTTTGTGTTAATAACACTAAAAATTTTCGGTATTATTTGGAATGTTTTTAACTCAATTGGAAAACCCTGACTTCTTTGAAACAGTTTTTTGAATTTGAATTCACAAATCAACACGATTTCAAGTGAGACGGTTGTCTTTGCTCTCAGCTCTGAGTTAATTAATTAATTTCCTCTTTCTACCCTATATAAAATTATTAACATATTAATTATACTGTGCCTAGTGAAGCTATTTGTTAGCTGTGCTAAATCTGTGTTTGGTTAATTTTTAATTTCACAAATTCAATTATTTTGAGTGGCGTCAGTGTATCAATTTTTTTATATTTTTGTTTACTCAGTCGGCTGTCTTCTCTTTGTTGTTTTTGCAACCGGTAAGCATTTCTCATTTGGTTTTTCTTGTTGTTATTCCTGTGCGTTGTGTCTATTTCTTTTGAGTCGAACATCTGTTCGTTAGTTTTTGTTTTTTTTTTTTGTTTTTAAGAATTGTTGGTGCGACTTACAGTGTCAAGTGCATTTGTTTGCGTACCTTCTGCTCGCGCTCTCTTGTGTTCATCGATCACATAAATTTCCAAAACCCCGTTTACACAACATTGTTTTGTTAGGGTGTTTATACATCGTCTGCCTTTTGTGTGCTATTTTGTACTATCATTTACTTTTCGTCGTTTATCTCAAAGTCCATCATGAGTTGTGCAAAAACAAAAACACATTCGATGGGGATAATAAGCGTGCCATTCTTTGCTGGCTTTGTGATAATGTTTGCCATTTTAAATGTGCTGGCATTACTGGCCGTGATTACGACCGGCTTTATAGTGACCCAAAGTCTTTCTGTTTAAAGCGGCAAACGGATTTCTCGATCATGTATCGGCGTGTGCGTGAGAAATTTTTAAAGTTGCATAAGTTGTCTTCTGATTTAGCCTCTGAGTTTGACGCTAGTTCAGAACTTCTCAGCAATTACGACTTTGAGCCGCCTCTTGTGTCCTTATCACCTTCCCCCTTTTCCCTTCTTGCTCCTCCACAGCTTGTACTTCCAGCTCCTTTATCTCCTGTTCATCCTACTGTTGATCCTATCCATTCTATTCCCGATCCTACTACACCATCGGATCTTGCAACATCTGATGGAGGAAGTAAGGTTGGTAATAGTGCCAATCAACCCAAGCCCACTTCCCCCCAATCTTCAATAGGTGTCCATCCAAAGCGTAAAAAATCTAAGGCCAAGACTGTGCTTCAGCCTGCATTATCGCTGAGTCCACCTCCGCCGAGTCTGCCTGGTTTGCCAGCTGCTGAGTCCATCTCAGCTGTCGATTCTGAGCCTGTTCCAGAGTGTTCCTTTGTGACACAGTCCGCGGTCGTTGAGGGCACGCCTCAACCTGAACCCCTTTCTGTCGTTGCCCCTCGGAAACAGGTTTTCATCTCACGGCTTTCTTCGGATACCACCTGTGAGGCGATTGCAAAATACATCGCAAGTAAGGCAAATGTTGATGTACAAATTTTAAAATTTTCATTCTCTCAACCAAGAGAGATTTCATCTTTTAAAATCAGTGTACCAAATGATGCATTTGATTTGCTGTGCGATCCATCATTTTTGCCTGCACACATGGTAGTCCATGAATTCAAGCCAAAGAGGAGATCTCGACCTGTAGTTATTGGTGCTTCATCTTCTGCCCCAAAAACAGTCTCAAAAAACTAAGTTCGTCTTCTGAACGCCTTACTTTTGTATACCAAAATGTAAGGGACCTTTTGTCTAAACTTTGCAACTTGCATAAGGATAGTTTTACATTAAATGTCGACATTATTGTCTTCACAGAAACTTGGTTAAAACCTAGTGTTCTGAATAATGAGATATTTTGTAATAGATATGTTTCCTATAGACGTGACCGCCCTGATCGTCGTGGAGGCGGAGTTCTTATTGCTGTTGGTTGTAGTCTTCGCTCTGAAATTGTTTATACCAATCTGCCTGATGATATTGAATTCATCTGTATAAAAATTAGTCTTGCTCACTTGTCTATTTTTGTTTCATGCTCATACATTCCGCCTGGTTCTACCTTTGAAATTTATTCTAAACATGCAATAGCGATTAAATCAATTTATGACCTCACCCATGATAGGGATTTTCTTATCGTGCTTGGTGATTTTAATCTTCCTAACATCTCTTGGTCATTCAACAATGAGTCAAATTTTTTACTTCCTTCTGGTCAACTTGATTTCCTCGATATTCTGCTTGAACTCCCGTTGTTTCAACTTAATTTCGTAGTCAATGCACTTAACAGAACACTTGATCTTGTGTTTAGTAATGACTCCAGTAGTATGGTTGTGTCAAGGTGTCACCCAGTATCTCTACCTGAAGACTGTTTCCACCCTACTTTGGAAATCGCTCTTTGCATCTCTAACTTGTCTCGTATACCGTCGTTCACATCTCCCCCAGGTCGTCTTTGCTTTCGTAAAGCTAATTTTGTGCAAATGAATTCCCTCATTATAGGTCATACCTATATTGCTGTGAAAATATGTCTACTGCCGCTGATTTTTTTTATGATACCCTTAATGCTATCTTTGCATCTTGTGTTCCTTTGTGTCCTCCACCAATAGTTACGTTAAAGCCACCATGGTTCACTCATCACCTTGCAATGTTAAAAAATGTCAAATCGAGACTTTATAAGAAATTTAAGAAGTCTGGATCGTCGTTTGATTTTAAAAGTTATTCGGTTGCCCGCTCTCAATTTTTAACACATAATAGCGTGTGCTATGAAATTTATTTGAATAAATGTAAAGCCCAATTCAAGCGCGATCCTAAACGGTTTTACAGCTTTGTTAATTCTAAGCGTAGATCAGGGCTGTACCCGTCGTCGCTTCATCTTGGAGAAAAGCAGGCTAGCGACGATCTTGGAATTGCTAATCTATTTGGAGAGTTCTTCCAAACGACGTACTCTTCCGCTGAATTTACGCATTCCTCATACCCATATCCTATTCATCGTATTAATAATATTGTTCTCCCTCTACTTGAGGAGGAGCATATTCTCCAAAGTTTGATGACTCTCAAAAGTTCTTATTCCCCTGGTGCTGACAACGTTCCTAGTTGTGTGCTTAAAATGTGTGCAAACTCTTTATGCAAGCCCTTACTTAAGCTTTTTAACCTTTCGCTTCTATGTGGCTCATTTCCGCCGATTTGGAACGAATCTTTTATCATTCCACTTCACAAAAAAGGTAACAAATCGGATGTCGCTAATTATCGAGGTATTTCCAAATTGTCGGCTATACCCAAATTACTTGAAAAAATTGTCATAGGTAGTATGCAACATTTCTGCAAATCCGTCATTTCACCATCTCAACATGGATTTCTTAAAAAGAGGTCAGCGGTCACTAACCTACTAGAATTCACTTGCTTTGTTAATTGTGGTTTCGTTAAGCGATTTCAAACAGATGTCATATATACTGATTTCAGTAAAGCTTTTGACTCGGTTAATCATGATCTCCTTCTGTTGAAGTTATACCTTCTGGGGCTTCCTCCATCACTTTTAAGATGGGTTAAATCTTACTTAAAGAACAGATTTCAACGTGTCTTGTTTCGTTCTTCTTTATCTAATCTTGTTCAAGTTACATCTGGTGTTCCCCAAGGTAGTCATCTTGGTCCACTTTTATTCAATCTCTTTATTAATGATCTCCCACTTGCGTTGTCATATTCTCGCTTTCTAATGTATGCTGATGACGTCAAATTGTGTTTGTCATACAATAACTCGTCTTCACATATTCAACTGCAATCTGATCTGGACTCACTTCATTCTTGGTGTTTGTCTAACTTACTATATCTCAACTGTTCTAAGTGCAAGTTCATGACTTATCATCGAAGTACTCCCCACTTGTTTACTTATACGATAGATAATGTCGAATTAGAGCGTGTTTCCAACTTTAACGACCTCGGTGTTATTTTCGACCCAAAACTTAACTTCAGTCTTCAAATTTCTACTGTTGTTAATAAGGCGAAAGGGGTTTTTGGATTCGTTAAGCGTTGGTCTAAGGAATTCAATGACCCGTACATCACAAAAGTCCTTTTCACGTCACTTGTACGCCCACTTCTGGAATATTGTTGCTGTGTTTGGGCCCCACAGTATAAAATCCACCAAGATCGTATTGAGTCAATTCAGAAGCAGTTCCTCTTATTTGCTCTCCGTAACCTAAACTGGGATCCTAGCAGAAGGTTGCCTTCATACCATGATAGGCTCCTTCTTATAGACCTTCCATCATTGGCACATCGCAGAATTGTTTTAGGATCCGTTTTTCTTCATAAACTTGTTGTTGACCTAACTGAATCTACCGACCTCCTTAATCAACTTAGTTTTTGTGTCCCAAGGCGTACAACTAGGAATTTCGTTCCATTAGCCTTACAGAGATGCACAACTAACTTTGCCCTTCATGATCCTTTTCGCGTCTTATGCGCAAATTACAATAAGTTACATGAAATCGTCTCACCTGAAATCACACCGACTGCTCTTAGCATCCTGGTTCGTCGGTACCTTCGAGGTTCCGGATACTCTATTTCTGGTTGACGATTCCCGACAACGGTTGGACCTCTATAAATTTCACCTCTCTGACCACACATGGCTGTGAGTAGGGGCATAGCTCGCGTATCGCAAATAAATTCCCCCCAACGGGTCAGAGAGTGATTATACATAAGATTATTTATAGATATTTGTATATTAGTTTTAATAACTACTTACTTCGTTTAGTGTATAGTCTACTTTGTATATTTCTATTAGCAGTAATTTGTTAATATTTTTTTTTGTCAATAAATAAATAAAATAAATAAAATTCAAAAAATTACAGTGAATAATTACAATTGAGAGTTCACGACTTCGACATACCCTGTACCATCAGTTTGTTGGGAATGTTAGACGGTGTTCCCCCGCCAAATTTTCAATCGAAATCAATTTCACTTCCATTTAATATCAAATATACCAATTTTTAATGCTTCTAGACCAATTCTTTCTAGAAATACTGCATATAAAACTTTACTTTTTTTTTATAAGTGTATCAAGTTGCTTAAGAAAAGAATAGACTCCCTGATAAAGGTGGAAAGGAAGAAAAAGTGGGACAATATTGTTTGAACTAAATAATTTTCATATTGCTAATCATAGTTTGCTTTTGTAACCTATTTCTACTCTTCACGTTAGTGAATGGTATTATAAGTTTATGCTGAAGTTTGTAACACATAGAAATATGCGCTCGTGACTTTATAAAGTATGTATATTCTTGATCAGGATGACAACACGAGTTGATTTAGCCATGTCCGTCTGTCTGCATATATACGATCTCATCCCACAGTTTGAAAGATATCGAGCTGAAATTTTGCACAGAGACTTTTTATTTGTAGGATCAACTCATTTGTCGGACCACTGGAACTGGTATAGAGGTGGAGAAGAGGTGGTTTCCAAAACATCGCAATCATCGATGCTGGATAGCCCAACATCGATGATTTTCAAACACTTCCCTGATTACTCAAGAAGAGGAATTGTAAGTACAAATCTTGTATTTTATTTCTTATAACTAAATAATACTTAGTTAATATTTAGTGTTTTTAGTTGGTGGTGTTGGCTGAAGCCATGGACGAATAAAGGATTATGGAAAAATATCCAAAAAGTAATCAATTATGCAAATAGAAGCATAAGCTTTTGTATCAATGTGGACGGCAGTTGGGACTTAACTTTCAATACACACATACACAATTTTGGCGCGAAATAACATTTCATTAATTTTTTGTAGGGACAGCAGCTGGGACTGAAAATGAGGCAACTCCAAAGCGAAAGTGGGAGACATCGGTAGTGTGTGATCACTACAAAAATACAAGACTTAAAGTTCATGGTATTTGTGTTTATTGCGGTAAGTTTATAAAGACGGCCGACAATTTAACAAATTTCCTTGACCAAATCAAGCGTTCAGTTTTAGACACTCTTCATTTATTGGATTAACAACAGACCTTCGAACATCCAAACCCAACGAGGGCTATATGATCATTAGGTGCCATTTTACGGACAAACGCTGATCAAGCAGTAATACCTCCATGGAAAGAGACAACACCACACCAACTAGAAGAAACCATTCCATTTTTGGCAAATAAAATGGCAACTAAAATCAAATCTTCCCGTGCATATGGCACCATCATGTTAAACAACATTTAGGTAAAACAGATATATTTCAAAGATGCGATCCCTTGACATATTGGGTAATATTTCATATGTTGTGCTTTAAATGTTCTTATTAATAACAATCATCCGTTTTCAGATGAATACCGAGGACACGGCGTTGAAAGTACTTTCAAAAAAGTACCTCTGCATTCCAGCGTCCTCCTGTGAGTCGGAGAGAGTTTTTAGTAAAGCTGGTCAAGTCGTTTCGGATAGAAGGACCTTACTTAGCTCTACAGTTGTAGACAAACTTTTATTTATAAACAAAAATAATGATCTCAATCAAAAATAAAACATGTTTAAAACATTACAGTAGTAGACAATAGTGATGCACGAATCCTTGGATTCGGATTCGAAGATCCGTCTCTTAAAAGTATTCGTGGTAATCGAATCCAATGTACGAATCCGAATCCAAGTACGAATCCTAGTACGAATCCTAGTACGAATCCGAGTACGAATCCGAATCCGAGTACGAATCCGAATCCGAGTACGAATCCGAATCCGAGTACGAATCCGAGTACGAATCCGAGTACGAATCCGAGTACGAATCCGAGTTCGAATCCGAGTACGAATCCCACCATAAACGAATCCTATACGAATATTTCGATCCTATCTTATTTTTCTGAAATCTCTCTTTTCCTTTAACAAATTTTTATTATACCCTGTACACACACTGTGTATCAGGGTATATTAAGTTTGTTTGAGACGGTTTGTATGTAACGCATAGAAGGAGGGGAGGGGGACCCTATAAAGTATATATATTCTTGATCAGGATGACAAGACGAATTGATATAGCCCTGTCTGTCCGTCCGTCCGTCCGTCCGTCCTCACCAATGGTTCTCGAAAACTATAAGAGCTAGAGACTTGAAATTTGGTGGATAGACTCGTGAGGTCAAACGCTAGATCAAGTTTGAAGGATTTATTGCCACGCCCAAAAAAAAAAAAAAAAAAATAAATAAATTTATTTAAATTGGAGATCGGATAAATATAGGATAGGAACAATCGGTCAAAAATTCGGTTTTTGTTAGAAAAACTTTTTTGTTCTTAAATATAAACAGATAAAACTTTGCCGTTACACGTTTTTATGAATCCTTGACCATATTCCAAAGTATCGTATAAAATCGAACATAAGGGCGTGGCACCGCCCATATAGAGTAAAATTTAAAAATGTGATTCCTCTGTAAGTCGATGAGATATAAGATCGCAAAATAAAGTGTACAATGATTGCAATGTATTTGTTAAAAAAATTAAAAAATGGGCGGGGCCACGCCCCTTAATCTTTATAAAAGTATATGATTCTTATTGGAAAAACTATAAGACATATTTTCCAATAAGAACACTTGAGAAAATGCTTGCAAGAGTATATAAGTTTCAGCAAAGCTGAAAATAGCTCCCTTACTGGTTTTTTTTTTTCATTTCGTTTCATTTCCCACCATAAACGAATCCTATACGAATATTTCGATCCTATCTTATTTTTCTGAAATCTCTCTTTTCCTTTAACAAATTTTTATTATACCCTGTACACACACTGTGTATCAGGGTATATTAAGTTTGTTTGAGACGGTTTGTATGTAACGCATAGAAGGAGGGGAGGGGGACCCTATAAAGTATATATATTCTTGATCAGGATGACAAGACGAATTGATATAGCCCTGTCTGTCCGTCCGTCCGTCCTCACCAATGGTTCTCGAAAACTATAAGAGCTAGAGACTTGAAATTTGGTGGATAGACTCGTGAGGTCAAACGCTAGATCAAGTTTGAAGGATTTATTGCCACGCCCAAAAAAAAAAAAAAAAAATAAATAAATAAATTTATTTAAATTGGAGATCGGATAAATATAGGATAGGAACAATCGGTCAAAAATTCGGTTTTTGTTAGAAAAACTTTTTTGTTCTTAAATATAAACAGATAAAACTTTGCCGTTACACGTTTTTATGAATCCTTGACCATATTCCAAAGTATCGTATAAAATCGAACATAAGGGCGTGGCACCGCCCATATAGAGTAAAATTTAAAAATGTGATTCCTCTGTAAGTCGATGAGATATAAGATCGCAAAATAAAGTGTACAATGATTGCAATGTATTTGTTAAAAAAATTAAAAAATGGGCGGGGCCACGCCCCTTAATCTTTATAAAAGTATATGATTCTTATTGGAAAAACTATAAGACATATTTTCCAATAAGAACACTTGAGAAAATGCTTGCAAGAGTATATAAGTTTCAGCGAAGCTGAAAATAGCTCCCTTACTGGTTTTTTTTTTCATTTCGTTTAAACAAACACAATATACAAAAATGATTGCATGAGTTTATAAGATTCGGCAAAGCCAAAATAGCTCCCTTACTGGCCTTTGATTTGGGGTGTGGCAGCTTTGCTCTTTGACTGTGCGAGTTATGTACAGAAATATCGGTCTAATGGTTTCAATTCTAAGAATTATTGGTTTCGATTTGGTGGGTAGACTCGTGGGGTTAAGCAGCAAATCAAGAGTGAATGGTTTTATATAAAGCCCCTAAAATAGTGGTTTTCTCAAAATTACTGTATTTCATGATATATAACAGGTATATGGGCGTTATTTCACCCTCAAAAGTGCAATAACGCCCAAGGGTCTAATTGCACTCTCAAAAGTGAAATAACGCCCACGAGAAATGTGAAATAAGGCCCGTTGCCGAAATCTAGATGGCTTTGGGAAATGTGTCGAACTGACTTAATCAATTCGAGCCTTTTTATACTCATTCTGTGCTGATTCTGATTAATGGCAACTTTTCACAAATCTGCAACATTTGTTTAAAGTCAAAAGCAAGAGCAACGGTGTTTCGCGATACGTTTGCTACGTTGAAAATTGCAACGTTTATGTCAGCGTCACGGATGGAATATGCGGAGAGCTTAATGGAAATTGCCACAATCATGATCCTCGAAAAAATCTAATTTGAAAATTGCAACTAATTAATGCAGTAAAAGAAAAGTGTGAGCAAAAAGGATTGAAGAGGAAAGGTGTGAAAGACATTTTTGACGAAGAGTGTGAGAATGCTGAAGATTCTGCATCGTTGGTGTAGTTTCCCAAAATACGGCGGCAGCTTTTTAATATTCGCAGTAATGGAATGCCGAAAAACCCTACTACGCCAATCGAAACAAAACAACTTTTCGACAAAATGGAGCTCATGGCTGAATATGGGATATCCAAGTATAATGGAAAGCCATTCTACCGCCACACAATTTTAGAAGACAATTTTGCATATTCTATTTTTTTATCCCCAAGCATTTTTGACATTATTACAAAAAATAGTAGCGAACGTCATTATTCTATCGATGGAACATTCGACACTGTCCCATAATGTGGATACAAACAACTAATTGTTGTTCATTTTCACTTTATGAACCATGTAAGCAAATGAAAATTCCATTATAAATATCATGTGACCTTTTGCTGTTTTTGAAGACCTTTCTATCATTTATGTTTTGATGTCGAGTAAGTCGAGGGAAGCATATGAACATTTGTTTAGGTTCATTAACCAAAATATATTCCAAATAGAAGATGCCAGTTTTTTGACTGACTACGAATTGGCTCTTCGTAAGTCATTAAAGGCTGTATTTCCCAGTGCCGTCTTAAATGGTTGTTGGTTTCACTATTGCCAAGCCTTAAAACGAAACAGTTTAAAAATAAAAGGACTTGGATGTATTCTTAAAAGAAATGTGGACTGCTACAAATGGTACCGCACATTTTTATACCCTGCACATACAGTGTGTCAGGGTATATTAAGTTTGTTTGAACGAAATGTATGTAACGCACAGAAGGAGGGGAGGGGGACCCCATAAAGTATATATATTCTTGATCAGGATGACAAGAGAAATCGATTGAGCCCTGTCCGTCTGTCCGTCCGTCCGTCCGTCTGTATTCACCAATGGTTCTCGGAAACTGTAAAAGCTAGAGACTTGAGATTTGGAGGGTAGACTCGTGAGGCTTGGCACTACATCAAGTTTGAACGGTTTTGTGCCACGCCCACTCCTTCCCGCCCAACCAGCACCGCCCACTTTTGGTTCTTGGAAACTGTAAAAGCTAGAGACTTGAAATTTGGAGGGTAGACTCGTGATGCTTGGCACTACATCAAGTTTGAACGGTTTTGTGCCACGCCCACTCCTTCCCGCCCAACCAGCACCGCCCACTTTTTGAAAACGTTATTACTCCAACACCCGAAGAGATAGAAACATGAAAGTCGGTATGTAGGCTCAGCATGAGGAGCTCTACAAAACTGCATACCACAATTTTTCCCCCTCCTTTTGATTTCCCCTCCCCCTGTTGTTTTCTATAAAAAGCAATATCTCCAAATCTAATAAAGGTATGAACATGAAATTTTGTATACAAGCTCCGTATATATATATCTTTAAAACTGCATACCACAAAATTCCCCCCCGTTCGAAAGTTACCCCTCAATGACCAACAAACTCAAATTTTTCGTAAATTCCACATTTTTTGACCAATTTACTTGATATTTTGAACACTATTCGATCGGGCGATGTCAAATCAACATTTTTTTGTAGATATAAGTGTTGCACCACCTACTGTGTGTGCAGGGTATTATATTGTCGAGTATACTCGACTATAGCGTCCTTACTGGTTAAGTTTACCTTTGGTGAAGCCGAAGCACATACAAGAGATGGTTGTAAGTTTAAAAGATCTTTGTAAAGATCTTTTCAATTTTCCCAAGGCCAACCATGGCGAACTTAAAAAAATTCTTAAATATTTTGAAAAAGAATGGATGATAAAGGTATTAAGAATTTTGAGCCAGTAAATGGTCTGAAAATATTTAATAAGTGTCTATAATAAATAAAGTAATTTTAAAATGTGTGATATTTGTTTTGTTAAATTATTTTCAATTTTAAAATCGGCGCCGATATATATGTATATATTTATAAGATCCGATGTCTAAATTTAGATGGCTTTGGAAAATGTGTCAAATTAATCAAAAATAATATATAGGTTTACTTAGTTTTACATGAAAAAACTTTTGAGAGTGCAATAAGGCCCTTGGGCGTTATTGTATTTTTGACGGTAAAATAACGCCCATGGGCGTTATTGCATGTAATGTATGTAACGCACAGAAGGAGGGAAGGGGAACCTTATAAAGTATATAAATTCTCGATCAGGACGACAAGAGACATTATTTCAGCCATGTCCGTCTGTCTGTTCGTCTGTCCGTCCGTCCTTACCAATTGTTCTCGGTAACTATAAAAGCTATAGACTTTAAATTTGGAGGGTAGACTCGTGATGCTTGGCAGCAGATCAAGATTGATTTATTTTGTGCCAGGTCCACTCCTCCCACTCAACCAGCACCAACCACTTTTTTAAAACACTATAACTCACACATCCAAAACAATAGAAACATGAAAGTCGGTATGTATACTCAGTATGTATAGCCCAACTAAACTACATACCACAATTTTTCCCCCTCATTTCATTTCTCCACCCCCAGTTGTTTTCTATAAATTGCTATACCTCCAAAACTAACAAAGATATGAACCTGAAATTTTGTTTACAAGCTCAGTAAGTATATATATTTAAAACTGAATATCACAAACTTCTTTCTCTTTGATGACTGACAAACTCAAATTTTTCGTAAATTGCACATTTTTGACCGATTTACTTAATCTTTGAACACTTATTGAAAAAGTGATGTCAAATCAATATTTATACCCTGTATCTTATGGTACAAGGGTATATTAGTTTTGTGCACGTCGACAATGTATGTAACACCCAAAAGGAGACATCTCCGACTAGAAGTATATATATTCTTGATTAGTATCAAAAGAGAAATCGATTTAGCCATGTTCGTCTGTCCGTCCGTCTGTCTGAACCAAAATTGTCTTGCAGTTCGATTCTGTGATTCGTTGCGCAGATCAAGTTTATATTGTTTTCCCCCTTTTTGACTTAGTTAAGGGGCGAGGGTCAAATAACTGGAGCTACCTCGGGTAAAATATTACAAAAGTCGTATTTTCTGGGTTGTGTTTCGAGATAGGAACACCAAATTTGGTTGGTATAGCTGACTTCAAGCCCAAACAAATAGAATAAAAAAGGCGTGGCCACGCGCACTTATGGCACAAATTTTAAATGCTTATATCTCGTGAACCATATAACTTACAGGAATGGAGTTTGGTGTGTATGATATTGGCATAAAGTATAACAATATTCAATCATAATATGGGCGTGGCTACGCCCATATATTGCCAAAATAGGACAACGTTAAATCTTTGAAACCAATTGGTCTACATAGTAAAAACTGATATGTATGACATTAAATGGAAATGTGTAGGTCTCGATTGTGAGCGTGGGCGGTGCAACGCCTTATTGCAGCCGTTACTAATTGAAGGTACAGGGTATGTCGAAGTCGAGTTCTGTGGACTCCAATCCTTACTGGTTTTTTTTTTTTAAATTTGTGTGTACATGGTATTATATAGTCGAGAATACTCGACTATACCGCCCTTACTGGTTGTTATTCTTTTTGAATGATACAGTGATCAGAACATGCCAGTTCCGACGAATGATTCATCGTAATAAATTTCAAGACTCTGTGAAAAATTTCAGCTCGATAGCTTCAAAACCGAGGGACTGGTTTGCATACATATAGACAGACAAACCGACCGACAGACGGACATGGCTAAATCAACTTCCCAGCAAAACTTTTATGCTTATCAAATGCCCATTTGACGAGCATTTTCAGGGTATAGGATTCACATGAATCTAACTCCATTTCTATACGAAAACACATATGGGGCGCCGATTTTTTCATCGTTTTTGTTGTTAAACAAACATGTTGAACGTTCGATTTGTTCGGATATATGTTCGACTGTTAATGTTTGACTGTTACTGTTTGACTGTTATTACACGGCTGTTACTATTCTGTTATTTGCAGTACTTTTAGCTCTGCTGTTGCTGTACTGTTCGAATTTAAAATCAATTAAAAAAAATTTCATATCTTCAAATTAATTTTATTTTAATAATTATAACAGAATAATAATTCATAAATGAAGTAGTATTATTATTTGGTCATCAACTCCCTATCGGGAGTCTGAAGCACAAATTCCTCCACGCGTCTATGTTTTGGGCTCGCCTTCGCCAGGTGATAACACCAATTGTAGACTGGGCTTCCATCACCTAGTCTTGCCAACACATCCTAGCTCGTCCTCTCCTTCCCTTCCCGACAATCTCCGCATCAAATACCTCACGAGCCGGAGTGACTTCTTCCATACGTACAATGTGACCCAGCCAGCAAAGTCTATGAAGTTTTATTCCATTGACTACGTCAGCATCATTGAATTATTTATTGTTTGTTTGAAATGACATCTAACGCCTGGCTTTTTATTATTATTCCTAATATTCAAATTAAAGCAAAGTAGAAATATTTCGTCCGTCCATTTTTGCTTTTCTGTTATATCAAATACGAAGCCTTGAAGTTGGTTGCTCCGACTTCGTGTGTTTTTTGTTTTTACACAAAAGCATTCAATCAGCCTTCAGACTAGCATTCAGTTCATGTCTAAGTTGGAAACAAAATTTGTAGTTTTTCATTTTTACACAAAAGCATTCAATCAGCCTTCAGACTAGCATTCAGTTCATGCCTAAGTTGGGAACAAAATTTGTTGTTTTTCGTTTACACACAATAGCATTCAATCTGCCTTCAGACAAGCATCCAGTTCATGTCGATGTTTCTAACATAAAATGTTGTTTTTTGATAAACATCCAGTTCAAATGCCGAGGCGCATTCAGTGTAGGCCATGAATGTGTAACATCCATTGATGCTGAATCGAAGTTGTGAATTTGTCACCATGATCCCATAAATTTTGCTGGGTCGTCAAATGGGCATTTGATAAGCATAAAAGTTTTGCTGGGGAACAATGTAAAGTTACTTGAACGAAAAAGTGGTCGTGGTCTCGAAAAATTTGTGTACCCAGTACACATACTGTGTATCAGGGTATATTGTGTTTGTTTGAGCGAAATGTATGTAACGCATATAAGGAGGGGAGGGGGACCCCATAAAGAATATATATTCTTGACCAGGACGACAACAGAAATGGATTGAGCCAAGTCCGTCCGTCTATCTGTCTGTCCGTCCTCACCAACGATTTTCGGAAACTATAAGAGCTAGAGACTTGAAATTTAGAGAGTAGACTCGTGATGCTCTGCAGCAGATCAAGTTTGTATAGTTTTGTGTCACGCCCTTTCCTTCCCGCCCATCCAGCCCAACTCAAATTTTAAATCGCTATAACTCAAACATCCAAAGAGATAAAAACATGAAAGTCGGTAAGTAGACTAAGTATATATAGTCATACAAAACTGCATACCACGGAGATATGTCGTTCTTAGTTCGGCGGTGATATGTCGTTTAAAAAGTGACATACCTCCGCGCGAAGCTAAATAAGATATGGCGTTGCCAATACGACATAACTTCGCTGATTTATTAGCGTCATATATCCGCCCAGAATGTCGTTTAAACAAAGTTATTTAATGATTATTGTAAATTCCTACCCTCCTAAAAATTAGAAGATGTGGAAGACTTCATTTCGGACGACATTCTCGACAAATTTGAATCTATTTG
This sequence comes from Phortica okadai, assembly GCA_034638295.1. NCBI lineage: Eukaryota > Metazoa > Arthropoda > Insecta > Diptera > Drosophilidae > Phortica > Phortica okadai. The sequence goes on along the minus strand of CM067848.1, from coordinate 14,661,955 downwards.
GACACTGTCGAACAAGTCCTGTTTTACAAACCGATCACTTAGGGAGACAGTGTATGTTAAAAAACCCTGTATATCTATTTCTCCCTTGTCAAATAAATCCATGGCATTCATAATTTTTTGAGCGCGATCCTGAGATCAAAAATTAATGTTAATGTATTTTTATGACTTTAATTCAATTTAGTATAAACTTACACGTAGTTGCTTTGATTGTTTCTGATTGCCTATGCCACCATTTTGAAAAAGTAGAGCAAATTCGCGACTTTTTTCATATTCGGCATCAATGATGCATTGAATGAATTTCAAGAAGTGTCCTTTGGCTCGAATTCTGTTGCCCAGATTAAAATTATATGCTTCTACAGAGCTCGTAGTTCTTGTCGAACGTTTGAAAATAGATATGTTTTTAGGTCCTTCCTATTAAAATGAAACGGGAATAAATAACAGCATAAATTTGAAATTACGAATTACCTTCTTAAGCCATTGCTTCTTAAAATATTTTAAAAAGGGGGAAAACATCTTCTTGTCTAAAACAGTTGCTTGAGCTTCAAGAAGACCAAATGCTTCGACTATTTTGTTATCCGGTAGAAGAGGTAAATACAAAAATTTCATTAACAGCATATACGCTTTGTTGTTGCATTGAAGCATTTTCTCCAAACCAATTATTTTCCTTGCATTTCTTTTGCATGCTTGGTAGAGCTGCGAAAAAATCGATTCTCAGTGCATCGATTCTTTTCGATCTTTTTAGAAAAAAAATCGATTAAATCGATTTAATCGAAATAAAAATTTGTTTTTCTTTTATTTTTTATTTTTATTTTGTTGAGACCTTTTTTTTCAGTACTTTACATATATACATATATACAGAGTTGAGATCATTCTAAAATCCAATGATTTTTGCCAGCAAAAATCAATTTATCAACCGTTTTCGGCGTCAGAGCGGCGCGTCTATCTGATATTATGCATCCAGCCCTACTAAACACTCGCTCTGACTCCGTAGAGCAAGCTGGGACGCATAAATACCTCAGCGCACTGTCCTTCAAAAGCTCCATATCAGAGGCGTGACTCTGACGAAAAAGAAAACGTAATTAATAAATGATCAATAAAGTGAGATGCAATAAACAATCAAACCTTCCAATAATCCAGGGGACTTATAGTTGGACTCGCGTGGGGGGAGAGCAATTATTGCGTCCGATTTAGGGGTTTTTATTTTCGTTGCAATTTTTGTGTTCATAAACGGAAAAAAAGAGTTTCTCCTCCGCAATCATGAGTTTGTGAATCGTGTGTTGGTTTAATTACCTTTTCCTTACAAAAATTTATCCATTTAGATCCACCAACACACTCACTCACTCGCTCACTAATTCTATGAGAATAAAAGCTATTATTTAGAATAAAAAAACACTAAGACTTTAAGTTAATTTACCTTTTTCCATCGATGATATTTTCGTAGTGATGGATTTTTTACTAAAAGAGGCAGACGATAAATCGATTCTTAAAAAAAAAAATCGATGATCGCTCGAAAAAAAAAATCGATTAAATCGATCGATTTTTTCGCAGCTCTAATGCTTGGGTAAAATGGAACCAGCAAGAATAGAAATTCATGTTTGGATGCAAATTTTTCAATGCGTTACGCATCGCCTTCTAATAATCAGATATAAATGACAGCAAATATTGGAATCAACATACGTAAATGAATGTTGGTAACAGAGCTCCGTTTTACGCGTCATCAAAACAAGTAGAAAAGGTGTTATCTATAAAACAAATAAGGTGATGACCTTGTCAGACCCGAATATGCAATATGCAAATGAGCTCGATGAATATAATTTCTTAAAGAAAATTTTTGGACTATATCCTTTCGTCATGCCAAAACGACTCATGATATTTTCGTCCTGAAAAGCTTCGCGAACATCCTCTGGCGTATTTGGTGATTTTGGTAGAAACGGTTGTCTCTTTCTTTGTAGAGTACATTTGACCGTATCATAATTAATTTCGATCTCCTCTTCTCTATTTGTTTTTCTAATTTATTATAAAATAAAAGAAAAACCAGTAAGGGAGCTGTTTTCAGCTTTGCTGAAACTTATATACTCTTGCAAGCATTTTCACAGACAGACAGACAGACGGACAGACGGACATGGCTATATGAACTCGTCTCGTCGAGCTGATCAAGAATATATATACTTTATATAGTCGGAGATGTCTCCTTCTCTGCGTTGCAAACTTCACGACAAAGTTAATATACTCTTGCAAGAGTATAATAATTAATTTCACATATTGGGCTATGCTCCGGTTTTCACTTTCACGAGAATTTTACGTTTTCGACTTAAATTCGTAAAAGTAAGTGCTCCGAAATTCGTAAAACGAACTTTTTTCTATGATTTCAAAATAATGTGGCATGCTTCGGTTCACAATTTTGTAAGAATTTCACGAATTTGATTGAAATTAGTAAAAGTCTGTGCTCCGAAATTCGTAAAACGACATTTTTTTACGATTTAAAAACGGGACCTTTATAGTAGGGGAGCCCAAGCGGGGATTTTCGTAGTTACTCCTGCGTGGCAGATTAGAATATGGGAGATAGCTTATACTCTATTGAGTAGATTCCCCAAGTATAAGATTTCTAAGTGGTGACGCGCGTGTAGGGCAGACCATTGAAACTGTAAAAACGGCTTATTAACTCCTGCGTGGCAGATTAAGATAAGGTGGGTTAATTACATACTTATAAGTCTCAATTTCGCTAATCAGCCATTTTGAGTAAGACATAAGGGAATGGGAGGGTTTCAAACTTGCAAACTAAAACCGTCAAATTTAGTTAGTCCTGTGCGTCAGTTTTTCATACAGGTAGCTCAGCATGATCTCCTAGTCGTACTGTTCCATAAGCTAATAGTTATATAGAGGAACCTTCCTTATTCCGCGATATTTAATATAAAACGCATTATTGCGGTCAAACCCACCGCTAAATCAAAAAATTTCATAGAATCTTTTCCACTTTAAATTATTTAATCTTCAAAATGCAACCACTCCCAACGACGCAGGCGTAAATCACGTTTTAGCATCGTCGGCTCCCCAACTATTAGATTTTACGGATTGAAAAGTAAAATTTCATCGATATGAATGCAAACAACCCAGTCGTAAACTGTCATTTAAAATTAATGTCAGTATTCGTAAATAATTATTGGAAACAGTTGTCAAACAATTGCCTTCTAAACAATCAAAGGAGACTTACTTTCGTCTAAAGCCATTCTCTAAATGAAGTTTATGCAACGCACCGTAACTAGAATAGCTTAAGAGGAACAAATAGAGGAAGGATTGGCCATGTATTCCAAAGAAATTAACGATGGTATAGTCCACAGCACCTCAAATTTTATAGTAGAGCTTTGTTTTATGAAGTGCGAATGCCTCATAGAAGGTAGACTCATGAATGCAGATTGCTTGACTTATCAACCAAAAGAGATTTCCGACAAAGATATGGCAAATATAAGAAGCTGAAACACCACGGGCATATGAGGATGGCAAAGACATTTAGCCATTTAAATAAACAAATGAAATGTACATAAGTTTAAACATATTTTTACAAGTTGAATTTCAATAAAACATAAAGGTCTCTTGACCAATTTAACTCCCTGCAATACATAGGATATGTTTGTCATGTTTATCCAACGCCAGGTGTTGCGTCAAATAGTATAATAGAAATATATATTTTCTTAAGCCAAATTCATTGTTTGCAGATTTTGCGTCCTTTTTTTCGTCATGGCAAGCAAATTGCAAATATAAACGGCATTGTTATCAACAAATTGCTTTATTTTCTTTAAATTCCTGCGAAAGCTGACGGTTTGCAAGCTTGTGTACTAGCTTATAGTGCCAGGTTAGCAGAAAGACAGCTAGTGATCCGCGTGGATATCTTAGCGTTCGCCGAGTTCGAATGTTGTTTAGTTTTGACAATAGAAAAATTTGGTACTCTGCCGATTTTTTTCCATTAATGTTGTTTACTTTTTGAATGTCACAACTGTTTTACAATAAATATTTGACATATAACCAGAGACTTACATTTTTCGATAACTCAAAAGTTACGGATTTCGGAGCACACAGAATTGAAATCACGTGAATTTCTTGAAAACGTAAAACGCAAAAGTTAATGGAAACCGGGGCATAGCCCATTATGTTCAAGTATAAAAGCTTGCGCGCTCATTCTGCATAGTACATACACATACGCCGTTTTCGATTTGTACATGAATAAATATATGTATATGTACCAATTCTTGATGTATATGTATGTATGTGTATATGTTTATTTACTTACATAGCGAGAACATAATTAAATATTTTTTAGTGTCTTCGTTGCAATTACTTTGGCACTTATTTTTTATTTCCGAAAGAGCTTCGATTTTTTCGATTTCATGGCCCTGTGGACCATGAATATGGCTTATAATGTCGGGCTTTGAATAAACGTGAGCCTTACCGAGCTCTACATTCTTTGACACGGCAAACATATACGGTGTCATTAGATTTTAATTGTTTGTTTTTATTATACCCTGTACACATACTGTGTATCAGGGTATATTGTGTTTGTGCAAAAGCCAAATGTATGTAACGCATAGAAGGAGGGTCGGGGGACCCCATAAAGTATATATATTCTTGATCGGGATGACAAGAGAAGTTGATTAAGCCATGTCCGTCCGTCTGTCCGTCCGTCCGTCCTCACCAATGGTTCTCGGAAACTATAAGAGCTAGAGACTTGAAATTTGGTGGGTAGACTCGTGATGCTCGGCAGCAGATCAAGTTTGAATGGTTTTGTGCCACGCCCACTCCTTCCCGCCCATCCAGCACCACCCACTTTTTGAAAACGCTATAACTCGAACATCCAAAGAGATAGAATCATGAAAGTCGGTATGTAGACTCAGTATAAGTAACTCTACAAAACTGCATACCAAAAATTTCCCCCCTCCCCTTGATTTCCCCTCCCCCAGTTGTTTTCTATAAAAAGCAATATCTCCAAAACTAACAAAGGTATGAACCTGAAATTTTGTATACAAGCTCAGTGATAATACATCTTAAAAACTGCATACCACAAATTTCCCCTCTCTTTGATGGCTACCCCTCAGAGGCCAACAAACTTAAATTTTTCGTAAAATCCATATTTTTTGACCGATTTTCTTGATATTTTGAACACTATTTGAATAGGCGACGTCAGATCAATATTTTTTTTTTAGATTGAGGGTGTGGCACCGCCTACCATGTGTGCAGGGTATTATATTGTCGAGTATACTCGACTATACCGCCCTTACTGGTTTTTAATATAAATTTGTTGGTCACTTGAGGTATCTAACAAAAGAGAGCACCGCGCGCGGCTTTCTTCTTTAAACTCAAATTTGATATTAGAAAAATTCATTTTCATTGAAACAAAAAGCACACTGATTGAAAGTCCGAAATCAAGTGATTGCATTCGCTAAGCGAAAATCAGTAAAATATTTTTGCCACTCGCCAATTCCGTTATTTTTATTACACAGCAAAAAATTCTACATACAGTTGCGAATGAAGGGATACAAAGAAAATGTGCAATTTTGGCGCGTGCCTACTTTCTGTGTATGCATCAGTGCTGCTACTTTTACCATTTTGTGACAAGAATCTTGGAATAATTCGCAACTGTATGTATTTCTATAGAATTTTTTGCTGTGTAATAGAAATAGCGGAATTGGCGAGCGCCAAAAACATTAACTTATGTATATATAATAATAATATATATGTACATACAAATAAACATTAAAGTAATAACATTAAATTGAACATCTATGAAACTACGTTTTTTAAGCAATATTATACTCTTGCAAGAGTATATTAACTTTGATATGAAGTTTGCAGAGAAGGAGACATTTCCGACTATATAAAGTTTATATATTCTTGATCAGCTGGACGAGACGAGTTCATATAGCCATGCCCGTCTGTCTGTTGCGATGCGAACTCCTCCTAGAGTTTTAAAGATATCAAAAATATTTAAATGCAGAAAATTTTATTTTCCTTGCACGCAGTTTGTATGTAAAATCCAGCATGATCGGATAACTATAGCATATAGCTGCCATAGGAACGATCGGTCAAAAATGAGGTTTTTGCTCAATAAACTCTTTGATTTTAAAGCTATCGCCTCGATTTTTTGCACAAGATCAGACGTAAATTAAGGTACACTGCAAAATTGGTGAAGATTGGATAAATATAGCATACAGCTCCCATAAGTACAATCGGCGAAAAAATTGGTTTTTGTTAGAAATACTTTTTTGTTCTTAAATATAAATAGATGAAACTTTGCAGTTACGCGTTTTTATGAATCCTTGATCATATTCCAAAGTTTTGTTAAAATCGGACATAAGGGCGTGGCACCGCCCATATAGAGAAAAACTTAAAAATTTGATTTCTTTGTAAGCCGACGAGATATAAGATCGCAAAATGAAGTGTACAATGATTGCAATGTATTTGTTAAAAAAATTTGAAAATGGGCGGGGCTACGCCCCTTTATCTTTATAAACGTATATGATTCTTATAGGAAAAAGTAAGACAGATCTTCCAATAAGAATACTTGACAAAATGCTTCCAAGCGGATATAAGTTTCAGCAAAGCTGAAAATAGCTCCCTTACTGGTTTTATTCGGATTTTGAATCTAATTTTTAGGAGGGTAGGAATTTACAATAATCATTAAATAACTTTGTTTAAACGTCATTCTGGGCGGAGATATGACGCTAATAAATCAGCGAAGTCATGTCGTATTGGCAACGCCATATCTTATTTAGATCGCGCGGAGATATGTCGTTTCAAAGCGACATAACTTCGCGCGGAGATATGTCGTTTTAAAGCGACATAACTTCGCACGGAGATATGTCGTTCTCAGTTCGGCGGATATCTGTCGTTTTAAAAGTGACAGAACTCCGCGCGGAGATTTTACCGGGCGGAGATATGTCGCTATGGGTATTATATTGTCGAGTATACTCGACTATACCGCCCTTACTGATTTTCTCATAATTTAAGTTTGATTGCTTCTTGATTCAAGTAAAATGTAAACTTATTTTCAGAACAACATTGACTCGGATTAAGTTTGGTTGGTGTCATATTAAGCTTAAAATGTTCTTGAAAATGTAACAAAATTTACTTAATTCAAGATTTTTTGTACTTAAAAATAATGCTTCAATTAAGAATATTTTAGTTGATTTCACAACATTCGTGCTTGACGGTCTTTCAGCACCGAATTGTGTCAATTTAAGTACAATACACTTTAATTTCTTTGTCTGTGTACAAACTTCCCGTCTTGTCGAGCTGATCAAGAATATATATACTATATAGTCGGAAATGTCTCCTTCTCTGCGTTGCATAGTGCATCAACAAAACCGATCAAAGAATATGGAATTTGGGAAAAAATTTAGTTTTTTGGTCCTCGAGGGGTAATCATCAAAGGGGGATATTTTGTGATATGCAGTTTTAAAGATGTATTTTTACTGAGCTTGTATTCAAAATTTCCATAAAGCCATTTTAAGGAAACAACTGGTGGATGGGAAATGAATGGGAAAGGCGAAAATTGTAGTATATATCTACGTTTTGTACTACGCCTGCTGCTACTGCTATCTTCAAGTGAGAGTGAGAGTAAGAGCAAGAGTCAAGAATAACCAGTATGGAATTGTAGTCGAGAGTTCTCGACTTTCAAATACCCTGTACCATCAAATTGTAACGTCTGTTTGAAGACCAGAATGTTTATAAAACCCAGAAGGAGACATATCCGACTATACAACATAAATGTTCTTGATCGGTATCGAAAGAGAAATCGATCTAGCCACGCCCGTCTGCCTTTATGAACGCGTCGATTTCGGAAACTATAAAAGATAGAAGTCGATTCTGTTATTCATTGCGCAGATCAAGTTTATTTTGCTTTTCCCCTCCGAGACTTAGTTTAGGAGTGAGGGGCAAATAACTGAAAGTACCTCGGGCTAAATATTGTAAAAGTCGTATTTTCTCGGTAGTATTTTGAGATAGGAACACCAAATTTGTAGTGTATTTAGCTTACTTGAAGCCCAAAACATTAAAATAGAAAATGGACGTGGGTTCGCCCACCTTACTGGTTTTACGTAGATTTGGAGTGTGACACTGCCTTATGTGTGCGGGGTACTATATTCTCGAGTATACTATAGCGTCCTTACTGGTTTTTCAGTTCAATTGTTGATGTCACAAACTGACTAAGTTCATGACAAAAAATTTTTACTGGTTTGCCAGAAATTTCGTTTTGTGCTCTTTCTGTCGGTTAGTGAAACTTATTATGTTCCAATAATTTGACCCTACTTTTTAAATGTATTAATTTTTTATTTACAGTAATTTAAAACTCATGACAAATGTCCGCGAACTTTTAGTAAGCGTAGTACAATAATTAACAACGAACAGCAGGAAGAAACATTACAAACAACGGCGTAAACAACAGCGACAAAACCAACAAAAACAAGAACTGTTAGCAACGACAAAATAATCCTGATTGCACAAATGTTCGGCTTAAATGGGTATTAAATGCTTTGTTGGCTGCTACATAAAATCTTTCAACATTCACGCGCGCACGCACGAATGCATGCACGAGTGCATGCAAGCACCATAAAAACAGCGACAAGTTGCTGCGATATTTCGACTTTGTTGGAATAAGTTGAAAATAAATGCAAACATTTATTTCAAACAAAAAGAAAACTTTTCAACTTTAACGTAGTGGTTACAATGAAAATAAACAAACTAATATGTTATAATAATAATGTTGAATACTTTAATGCGAGAGTTGTTTTAAAGTTTCTGTAATTTTCGGATTCTTGTATCCGCCACTGTTTATACCCTGCAACCAGCACCACCCACTTTTTTAAAACTCTATAACTTGAATACCCAAAGAGATAGAAACATGAAAGTCGGAATGTAGACTCAGTATGTATAGATCTTCAAAACTGCATACCAAAAATTTTCCCCTTACCCTTAATTTCCCCTCCCCCAGTTGTTTTCTTAAATTTTCTGTATATCCGAAACTATTGAAATTACGAACTTGGAATTTTGTAAGTAAGTAAGTGTATACCTTAAAAACATACCACAAAATTACCTCCTCTTTGGTGGTTACCCCTTAAAGGCCTACAATCTCAAATTTTTCGAAAATTCTTCATTTTTGAACCGATTTTCTTTATATTTTGAACCCGTCTGGATTAGGCGACGTCAGATCAATATTTTATTCTAGACTTAGGGTGTGGCACCGCCTACCGTGTGTGCAGGCACAGAGTTTTCTTGTATAAATTCCGACTCGCATTTATTTTGACGGTCCTGCGCTCCCATGAATATGTCAAGGATACTGGGTGTTATATTCTCACACATGCACATATCAGATATGAGCTGCATTTAATGTGACTCTACGACCATAGAGAATAAGCGTCTGTGTTCTCCATGGATACGTCCATATGTTAATCGGGATACCATAGAGATTTTTACTGACTTTCGCCGCCCTAGTGCATATGCGTGCCAGACGCTTAAAGTCTCAAAGCTTTATTTTTGATTCGACCCTACTACATATTTATACCCTACACATACATATACACATATGGTTTCGGATCTCTCCGAATTTTATTTAACGTGTACCTATAGTATGGTTTACTACCACGGCACCCTAATGTTAAGCATGTGGTGCATGGACTTAGATCTATGCAAATCAGCATCCCTATTTGACATAAGCCAAACAGGTACCGAAATTGTGCTGCACCTGGTCACAATTTCCCCTTAGGTGAAGGGCGAGGTGCATCTAGACACCTCTGCTGCTCTCTGGATCGCAGCATCCGAGTTGTATTCAAGAAGAAATCTTGAGAACGATGCAAGTCACACATCAAGCCGAAGACTTTACTCGCTTGAGTATTAACCACAACCACCAGCGTTGCACCATATACATGGTCCTCACCAATAAGAAGCCAGACCATAAACTACCGAAGCAGTCCATGGTCCGGGGCAGCTACTTCCCGCTGTACCAAATAAACCTTTGGTCCGGTTTCGTGTTGTTACTAGATAAAAGTGTATTGATAGTAGTGAGTGTGATAAGTAATAGCAACAACTATTTCGAGTCCAAGTGACTCCAAGCATTGGTGAGCTTGTGCACCAATACATAGCTAGGCTATGCATTGCTCATCTAGCAGGACGTGAACCTTCAGAGTTGGATGACTGGCCACATATTACCCAAGCCGCGGAGTTGGTGTTTGTGTATTGTGTTTCCAAGCCCGTTCCCTTGGCTGTGGTTTCGCTAGGTACCCTACACATACAGTGTTACATTAAATTTGTTTGAGAGCAAGAGTGTGTAACGCATGGAAGGATGGGAGGGGGGCCCCGTTAATTACACAGGCCAACAAGAAAAAACTTTTTGAATAATTGCAACTAATTCCTATGTATTTTGGTGTGCTGATTCCGAAAATAGTAGACATAAAGTCGTATCACCCTCCAATTTCTTGCATTTCACGGAATTGTAAAAAACGCGAAATTACTGTTTTTCATACTTGTGTACAAGATATCTCAGAAAGTACTGGACCGATTTTAATGAAATTTAACTAACATATTCTTAGGAATCCCATCTATCATGTACTAAAGGAGTTTTTTGATTGAGGGCACCCTTCGAAAGTTATACACTTTTAAACCTCAATAAATGAAGAAAAAAAAGTTAAATCTTTAAATAGCTGTAAATTTTACAAAAAAAACTTTTGATTTTTTCCCCTATGCTACTCTATTTGTTGTTATTTCCTGAATGAAAGTTTTTACAAACGGTTTTTTTTTGTCGGCCTGTGTTATATATGTGCATACAGTGGCGAACAAAATTGAGTAAATGTTGGTCACTTTCTTACATTTGGCTCAGTTGTACGAAAACGAATTAGTAGAAAAGTCTGAAATAATTATCGTAGGTTCCTTGCATCTTACCTAAAGTTCTACAAAACACGCCTAAACTTAAAAAAAAAATCTTTAATAGTATGGTTCATCAGACTAACTACACGTTTTCAGTCACCCTTATTTCAGTTTAGGCGTGTTTTGTAGAACTTTAGGTAATATTTCATGTCATGTCATTAATATTCATTGTTAATGTTAAGGTGTTTTGGTATAGCCTCTAGTACAAACTAGTGACTGGGAGTTGCCGCAACCGATAGTTGAATCGGGTGAGCTCGGAGAAAAGTGAGTAGAAGGAACAGAAAGCTAGTTGCTTTGTTGAGTTCGTATTTCGTACTGATTTTATTCTTAAAAAGACAGAGTTTATATACAATTCTTAAACTATACAGTCTTATGCAACTTATTAGGTAACATTTACATGTATCCGTGTAAACACTTAAAATTTGGTGATAATGTGACATAACTTACAACTACCTTGACAGCATCATAAAACGTGCATTGCCCTTGACCATTCAAGAGTGGCTTGTGCATTCTAATTGATGATATTTGGTGATAGAAAACTGCAGTGCTGAGTGAATCACAAATGTCAACAGCGGCGAGGTCATTTACCAGCAGACACAGCTAGCTAGCATAATTAGTCAATCCACTTGCACGCACAGCAATAAAAGAAAAGGTCGAAGCATGGGTCACACAATGCATAACAATCACTTTACAGCAAGCGATTGATCGTTGTTCGATGCATTTTATGCTCATGAATTTATTAGGCACGTAGAGTGTTAAAAGTAATTCTATGCTAATGTTCTCAGCTCAAACATGCGTGGGAAACAATAGCTAACTCTTAACATACTCCCGGCCGTTGAACAGTTGGTCAACACTATTACAGGTTGATCGTGAAGGGAGTGCTGTTGCTTTCTTCACGCTGACGTTTTTCGGCCAGTTCCTCTTCGCATGGTAATGGAGCCAATCTATGAATTGACCGTTTGTATATTCCCGTTGCTGTCTTGACATCAACAACACGTATGAAGTTGTCTGGGCCAGTGTAAAGTTTCACAATTCTACCCATTGGCCATTGAAGAACTGGAACGTTGTCTTCTTTAATCAGGACCATCGTCCCTTCTTTCACGTTGGACGAGGAATGCTTCCATTTATGGCGTTGTTGCAGCTGCTGAAGGTAATCCTGAGACCATTGCGTCCAGAAAGTATGCTTCAGCTTTGAAACTGCTTGCCATCTTTGTGTCAACGACTTCGGCTGTTGACTTGGCTCAGCATCAGCTTGCGCGGTGAGAGCTTCTCCAATTAGGAAATGACCCGGTGTTAATGCTGATAAGTCATTTGGGTCATTTGATAATGGCGTTATTGGCCGTGAATTTAGAATAGCCTCAATCTCGACTATCACGGTCTCTAGCTCTTCGTAAGTTAGTGACGCTGTTGCGACATTCTTTAACAGCAGCTGCTTTGCAGACTTCACTGCTGCTTCCCATAAGCCACCAAAATGTGGTGCACGTGGAGGGATGAATTGGAAGTCTACTCCCTTTCTATTGCAGGCTTCAATTATTTGTGTTTTGGCTTTGTCGGCAAATATGGCTTCCTCTAGTTCAGCCAATTTGTTCCTTGCGCCCACAAAATTCGTTGCGTTGTCGCAATGCAAAGTCTTGCATTTTCCTCGACGACTGATGAACCGTCTTAAGGATGCCAGAAATGCTTCTGTTGTCAGATCACTGACCAGTTCCAGATGAACCGCCTTTGTTGCATAACACCAAAAGACTGCAATGTATGCCTTGTGCGGCTTCTTGCCTCGAATCTTATAGTGTACCCAGAACGGACCGCAATAGTCTACTCTAGCGATTAAGAACGGTCGAGCCTGAGTCACTCGTAATGGAGGAAGATTCCCCATGATCTGCTCGAACAACTTCGGACGCGCTCTAGTACACCTCACACAATTTTGCACTATGTTTCTTGCCATGGATTTTCCTTTTAAAATCCAAAACCTTTGGCGAGATAAGGCCAACAGTGCTTGTGGTCCACAATGCATATTTTCTTCATGCATTTGTCGTAGCAACATCTTCACAATTTGATCGTTGTATGGTAACAACATCGGATGTTTTGCGTCATAGGACATTGTGGCTGCTTCGAGTCTACCTCCAACTCGTATTACTCCGTTGTGGTCTATAAACGGAGTCAAACTCACACATGAACTGTTTTTGTCCACAGCTCCGTGTTTGTTGAGGCATTTGACTTCCTCTGCGAAGTCACTTCGTTGCACAGTTCTTACTATTACTTGCAACGCTTGGTTCAACTCATTGCAAGTAATTTGAGATGAGCGTCTATCAGTTCGTTGAAAACGAAGCATGTAGGCAATGATTCGCTGAAGTTTTGCAAATGAATTGCCGTGGTCAACTTCGTAGATCATCTCTGGTCCTTTGCTAGCGACCATTGTTTTTAGCATTTTGGTTTTTCTTTCCAAAACTGAATCACTGACTGTATTTTTGTCAAACTCAGCTGGCCATCTTGATTGGCACCCATGTAGGAACAGCGGACCATTGAACCATAGGCTGTTGTCGCTGAACTTTGATGCAGATATTCCTCTTGATACTACATCTGCCGGGTTTTGTTTTGATGAGACGTGCCTCCATTGTTTTGGCAATGACTTCTCGTGGATTTTTGCCACTCTGTTAGCCACAAACGTGTGAAACGATGATGCAGACGAGTTTATCCAGGACAGCACTACTGTTGAGTCTGTCCAAAAGTACGCTGGAGCAGAAGACAGCTTCAGATCCATTATCACTCTTGCTGCCAGTTCTGCTCCCAAGACTGCCGCACACAACTCGAGGGGAGGCAGTGTTTGTTTTGCTAACGGTGCGACTCTTGACTTAGCGCAGAGAAGTCGCACAGTTATCTGGTTGCTCATATAGACAGCTCTTAAGTATACAGCTGCCCCATATGCCTTTTCGGATGCATCCACGAATGTGTGAATTTCCTTAAGCTTTGGAATTTGGCCGTTGAAAATGTGCCGGGGAATCTTGACCTTGTTGAGAGAGTCAAGCGCTTCCCTGTAAAGCTTCCATTCTTCTTGAAGCTGGGCATCTAGCTCATCATCCCAGTCGATTTTATGCTCCCATAGATGCTGCATAAATATTTTTGCTCTCACAACGACTGGAGCAAAGAGTCCAAGAGGGTCAAATATTTGTGACAGCTCGGAACACACAACACGTTTTGTGATTTTCGTTGTTGCCACTATTTTCGACCTTCCACACAAACTGTCAGTGTTGGGCATCCAAGATAGACCCAAGGTTTTGATGCGATAATCTTGAGAATCACTCAACTCCACATCAGATACCCTATCTTCAATCGGGAAGTGTTCCAGAAGATCTTTATGATTGGCGCACCACTTTCGTAGTTTGAAACCTGACGGCAACAGAATTTGATTTAATTCGTGCTGTATCCGCAATGCCTCTGGCAACGTATCTGCGCCAGTTAGACAATCGTCGACGTAAAAATCTTCTTCTAGCGCCTTGGCTCCCAAAGCAAGATGTTTTCTGTTTTTGACTGCAAGGTGTTGCAGACACTTTGTTGCTAAGTACGGAGCCGAAGTTGTGCCATAGGTTACAGTCTTGAGACGGTAATATTTCATGTCTTCTGCTGGATGATTTCTCCAGACTATCATCTGATAGAATTGATCAGCTGGATTCATCCACACTTGCCGATACATTTTCTCAATGTCTGCAGTAAAGACATATTTGTGTAATCTAAACCGCAGCAAAATTGAAAACAGCTCGTTTTGGACGGTGGGCCCTGAATGAATGATGTCATTAAGGGCTTTGCCGGATGATGTTTTGGCAGATGCATCAAACACTACACGTAGCTTTGTTGTCTGACTGTCCGGCCGTAACACGCAATGATGAGGAATGAAGTAGTGTGTAGATGGTATATCTTGAGATCGAACTTGCTTCATATGCCCAAGTTTCTCATACTCCTTCATAAAATCGACATACCCGTTGCGAGTGGCAGTATCTCGAGACAAACGCCTTTCCAATGCTAGGAATCTTCGAACCGCGATTTCGCGAGACTCCCCCAGGGCTGAAGGATTTTCAGCAAATGGCAATCTAACAATGAATCTGCCATCTGATGCTGTTTGATGATGTTGCAAAAAGTGTTTTTCGCAATAAATTTCATTCGGTGAATGTTTTTCTTCTGAAGTCTCAAAATTGTCCAACTTCCAAAATCGTTCCATGAGGTTGTGTGTGTTTTCTGCTCCTGTGAGCACTCCACAGATGGATGTTGATGTGGTTGATGCGTTAACCCTTCCTGCAACAATCCATCCCAGCTCTGAATTTTGAAGTTGTGGTAACCTTGAACTTGTCACCAACTTCTCGGACCGCATTATTGTAAAATAATGCTCAGCTCCCAATAATAAGTCGATCCGTCCTGGTTTGTCAAATTCAGGATCGGCCAATGTGAAATGCGGCGGCAGATTTGACGCAACTCCTTGAAGATGCTGCGTTGGCTGATCTGCCACAATGTGCGCTAGAACGAAGGCCTCCAGCCTCGTGCTGAAGTCACATTGGTTCGACTTTAGAAGAACGTTCACCCGTTTACTCGTTGTTCTGGGTTGTCCTCCTACGCCTTCGATACGCATTGTTGAACTTATTCCTTTCAATGCTAATTTTTTAACAACTCGTTCTGAAATCAGGTTTACTTGAGATCCCGAATCCAGAAGAGCTCGAAATTCGCCGACTTGGCCATTGTTGCCTTGTAGCGTCACCTTTGCTGTTGCCAATAGGACATATTTCGAATTCCCATGGACAGCAGCAACGGTTGATGTATCTTTGTGCACATTAGACTTATCACCAATGTGCAACAACGTGTTGTGCTTCTTATCGCACTTAAAACAGCTTCTTGAAGAGCATGTTTTTGCCATATGGTCACTCGAAAAGCAGTTGAAGCACATTCTTTGACCTTGCACCCATTTCACTCTGTCCACTACAGGCGTGTCACGGAAGTTGTCGCATTGAAAAATGCGGTGACTTGCCTTTTTACAAAATTGGCACAATGGTTTTTGTGCTGTTGACGAGGCACATGTCTTCCGTTTTTCCTTTACTTCGTGACGTCCTCCAATAGATTCCAATGCAAGGAACCGTTGTTCAAGGAATGCAAGGAAACTTTCAATTGGTTGCAAGTTCTTTGTATCCTTTATGGACTACTCGTAGAGTGTGTGTGTCAAGCGATCTAATTTCTTGGTTAGCAAGAAAAGCAGAATAGGATCCCAGTTGATGGTATCAATGTCCATATTCTTCAATTCTTCTAGAGTTTCATGAATGTTGTCATGAAAATTCTTTATCGACGCTGCATCGTTCGTCGTGTTTGGTTGGTCCAAAAGCTTTTGGAGTAAGGCTGAGCTGAGGACTCGTCTGTTATTAAAACGATCCTGCAAAATTTCCCAAGCCGTTTCATAGTTCGCCTCTGTCAAGGACAAATGACGAATTAACCTTTCTGCCTCTCCAGCAAGGTTAGACTTCAAATACCACATTTTCTGAATACTTGGTATTTGAGTTTCATGAATCATTTTTTTGAAAATGTCATGAAATTGTTGCCACTTCAAATAATTGCCGTCAAACTTAGGTATCGAAACCTTTGGTAATTGTAGCGATGATTGAGGCATAGCTAGTTGCGTATCTGCCTTAGAATTTACATTTGTCGCCACTTGCAATTGGATGATTGCATTCTCAGCCGACGTAAAACTTTTGATATCGTATCCACGCTGGACTGGATCCTCACACAAGCTGTGGATCTCCAGATGGATATCGGATATTTGGCTCCAATATTTTTCAGCCATTGGTCGAAGCCTGTTTGTAGTTTCTGGTGCCATACTCGTCATGACTCTTGACAAACTAGCAAACAAGGCATTTTGCTTCCGGAACAAAGACACTACTTTGTCCGTCTCCATACTGGTCGCTTCATCTCCTTGGTGAGACTCTATTCTCGTCGCTATGTCCTGTAGGATTTCATCCATAGCTTTGAGTAACTGCGCCTTGTATTCGTTTGTAAAATACTTGTGACCTGACTCTTTTCCACCAAGAGCAGTCAGCAGTTCACTGTCACCCTTCAGGAATGACTCTTTGAGATTGTTTAATTTCGACAATCTATCTCTGCAGTAGGTACTTGTTTTCCTACTCGCGGAATCCTTTTTGTAGTTTCGGATGATGTTCTGTATTTCTTCACCAGTGGCTAATTGCTTGGTGAAGAACTGTTCAATATTGGCCATCTTAAATGCCTTTACAATTGCTTCTTTATATTTCTGAAAATACCTGACCCGTTGGAGGTTAATTTTTTTGTCTTGTTGACAGGATATGCCTCGACTCACACCCAAATAAATGGTCAAAGGTACTCGGAAATATTAAGCAAAGTCTGTATTACTGGTCTTCAATTGACCAATTGTGTACAGTGACTAATCGCCTGGTTGATTAGCCTATATCTCGTGACTTGCGTGAAGTCTCAAATGTCCTGTACGTCTGTGAATTTGATCGCCTAGTTGACCAATTTCCGTAGCAGGAGTCGTTGACCACCAACCTTGTGTTGCTGTAGACTCTCGTGAAGGATTATCAATTTGTTACCTCAATCTGACAAACTTGATGCGTATGATCGTCACCTAACTGGTATCACGTTTTCGAAGTGAGTACCACGTATATGATGATCACGTCGGGGTCACCATAAAATGTTAATGTTAAGGGGTTTTGGAATAGCCTCTAGTACAAACTAGTGACTGGGAGTTGCCGCAACCGATACTTGAATCGGGTGAGCTCGGAGAAAAGTGAGTAGAAGGAACAGAAAGCTAGTTGCTTTGTTGAGTTCGTATTTCGTACTGATTTTATTCTTAAAAAGACAGAGTTTATATACAATTCTTAAACTATACAGTCTTATGCAACTTATTAGGTAACATTTACATGTATCCGTGTAAACACTTAAAATTTGGTGATAATGTGACATAACTTACAACTACCTTGACAGCATCATAAAACGTGCATTGCCCTTGACCATTCAAGAGTGGCTTGTGCATTCTAATTGATGATATTTGGTGATAGAAAACTGCAGTGCTGAGTGAATCACAAATGTCAACAGCGGCGAGGTCATTTACCAGCAGACACAGCTAGCTAGCATAATTAGTCAATCCACTTGCACGCACAGCAATAAAAGAAAAGGTCGAAGCATGGGTCACACAATGCATAACAATCACTTTACAGCAAGCGATTGATGGTTGTTCGATGCATTTTATGCTCATGAATTTATTAGGCACGTAGAGTGTTAAAAGTAATTCTATGCTAATGTTCTCAGCTCAAACATGCGTGGGAAACAATAGCTAACTCTTAACATTCATGTTATTGATAACACAGATTTTAAGAAGATTTTAAGATTTTAGAAAAAGAGCGTATATCTTCGTATTCGCGAGTCCCTACTTGCAAGTTTCATCCACGCATTTGATTTCTCCACAGAGAAAATCATTTTTCACGAGAGGGGGACTCAAGAAATCTACCTCTATTTTCAAAGACTGGTTTAGGGAGCAGGAGTTTTAAGCCACGGAGTGGTCAGCATAGACCCTAGACCTCAATTCGATAACAAATCTTTGTTCAATTTTTGAAATAAGGCTGGGCAAAGATAAAATGGCCCCTTTACGAAGAAGGAACGTTTGAGGGGAGTACAGCTTGAGTGGGCCAATATTTCGCTTTAATGTTCACTGAATACGGTTGAAAGAATGTCCAAGATTGTAAAACGCATAATAAATAACAGTGGTTTTCGGATTAAGTATGAAAATAAAGCTGTTTTTCGTAAAATAATCAATTCGTGCATAATTGAGTAAATGTAGGTTGCCTTAGCTTTTGATTTTTCATATCTCTCCTATGCAATTTATCGATAAGCTTGTTTTGGCAAATTTGGAGCTGTAGATGCAAGGAATCTTGGATAATTATTTCAGATTTTTCCACTAATTCGTTTTCGTACAACTGATCAAATGTAAGAAAGTGACCAACATTTACTCAATTTTGCTCGCCACTGTATTTTGTTCATCGGGATGATAAGACGAGTTGATATAGCTATGTTCGTCAGTCTGTCCGTATTTTCCGATTTGGTCGAATTTTTGCAACACCTACTCCTTCCCGCACACTTTTTAAAAGGCTATAAATCGAAAACCAGAAGCGATTGAAACGTGAAAATCGGTATAAAGACTCAGTATATATATAACCATACCACAACTTTTGCCCCTCCCCATATTTTCCTTTTAAAAGTGCTTTTTTTTTTAATTGACATAAGGTAAATGTCCCAGTAATGAATCATGTCCCTGTTATGAATCAGTACATCGAACAATAACAATTTTCATATTCTTTCACAAACGGGATCTTTTTGACACATACGTGTCACTTTGTTATTATTTGTTTCACTGCCAAGTTTGATTTAAATCAGCGATGGGCAAAATCTAATTTTCCTATCCTCGCGAGTATACGAAGCTAAATTCTGACGCAGCGCAGTCGACTCACGCATAGTGTAAGCAAATTCGCGAACCGCCCGAACATGTTACTTCGGGTGATGTGTCGCTCACGTTTGTGCTTCGTCGGCATTTTTGCGCTCCTGCTTGAAGATCTTTTGAGCAAAAAAATGAAATCAGATCGCTGTTCAGAACTCACTGAAATACGACTGTTTTGAGATTGATTAAACAAATACACTTAACGAAAATGTTTTCAGAAATATGAGAGCATGATTTTTATACCCTGTACACATAGTGTATCAGGGTAAATTGGGTTTGTTTTCAGAAATATGAGAGCATGATTTTTATACCCTGTACACATAGTGTATCAGGGTAAATTGGGTTTGTTTGAACGAAATGTATGTAACGCACAGAGGAGGGGAGGAGGACCACAAAAAGTGTATATATTCTTGATCAGGACAACAACACAAATTGATTGAGCCATGTCCGTCCGTCTGTCTGTCAGTCCTCACCAACGGTTCTCGGAAACTATATGAACTAGAGACTTGAAATTTAAAGGGTAGACTCGTGATGCTCTGCGGCAGATCAAGTTTGAACGGTTTTGTGCCGCGCCCACTCCTTCCCGCTCAACCGGCACCGCCGACTTTTTTAAAACGCTATAACTCGAACATATGTGGACTCATTATGAGTAGCTCTAAATAACTGCATACCACAATTTTTCCCCTTCCCCTTTATTTTCCCTCTCCCAATTGTTTTCTCTAAAACGCAATATCTCCAAAACAAATAAAGGTATCAACCTGAAATTTTGCTTTCGAGTGGTTACCCCTCAAAGAACTTCAATTTAAAATTTTTCGAAAATTGAAAATTTTTTGATCGATTTTCTTTATTTTTTTTAATATTTTACTCTAAATTTGGGGTGTGTTATCGTCTACCGTGTGTGTCGAGTATACTCGACTATAACGTCCTTACTGTTTATACCTTGTACACATACTGTGTATCAGGGTATATTGTGTTTGTGCAAAAGCCAAATGTATGTAACGCACAGAAGGAGGGTCGGGGGACCCCATAAAGTATATATATTCTTGATCGGGACGACAAGAGAAGTTGATTAGGCCATGTCCGTCCGTCTGTCCGTCCGTCCGTCCTCACCAATGGTTCTCGGAAACTATAAGAGCTAGAGACTTGGAATTTGGTGGGTAGACTCGTGATGCTCGGCAGCAGATCAAGTTTGAATGGTTTTGTGCCACGCCCACTCCTTCCCGCCCATCCAGCACCGCCCACTTTTTGAAAACGCTATAAGTCGAGCATCCAAAAAGATAGAAACATGAAAGTCGGTATGTAGACTCAGTATGAGTAACTCTACAAAACTGCATACCACAATTTTACCCCCTCCCCTTAATTTCCCCTCCCCTAGTATTGTTCTTAAAAAAGCTATATCTCCAAAACTAACAAAGGTATGAACCTGAAATTTTGTATACAAGCTCAGTGATAATACATCTTAAAAACTGCATACCACAAATTTCCCCTCTTTTTGATGGCTTCCCCTCAGAGACCCACAAACGTAAATTTTTCGTAAAATCCACATTTTTTGACCGATTTTCTTGATATTTTGAACACTATTTGAATAGGCGACGTCAGATCAATACGTTTTTGTAGATTGAGGGTGTGGCACCGCTCACCATGTGTGCAGGGTATTATATTGTCGAGTATACTCGACTATACCGCCCTTACTGGTTTTTTCTTGAAAATATGTATGGCATTTTTTGTATGCGCACTTTTGCTCGTAATTTTGAACAGTGCATAGCCAACCAACTTCGTTTTTCGCTGCTTACTCACACAAGAAAACGTTTGACTGTGTAGGTTTTGCCCGTCACTGATTTAAATTAATAGAAGAAAAATCATTTCGATAATTATTTTCATCAAATTTTTCAATTAGTATCGTCTTCATTCTTCACTTTTTAATATTTAATCATTAACTATCAACTTAAAATTATAAGTAGGGAATAATTACATTATTTTGTCAACCTCTTAAGATATCAAGAAACTGCATGTCCGATACTGTTGAAATTTAACAAAGATATACTTAGGTACCCAATCTATCATGTACTAAAGGAGTTTTGTGATTGAAGGCCCCTTTCGAAAGTTATACACATTTAAACCTCAATAAATGAAGAAAAAACAGTTTAATCTTTAAAAATCTGTTAGTTTTACAAATAAAAACTTTATATTTGTTTCCCTATGCTACTCTATTTGTTAGTATTTTTCCGTCGATTGCTGACTGAAATATAGTTTACACAGTCAACAAGGATGTTCTATCTACTTCGCAGTTCGTAATTGTGTTGATTTAACTTGTATAAATAAACATACAATGGCTATTTCAACTGTTTTGCTGTTTAAAAGCCAACGGCTGGCCGGCTGACCCCAATAAACTACCCGACCTAATTGACTTTGCAATAACAAAAAATATTCCCTGAACCCTGCTAAGCGCCGAAAGTCTTTCAGATCTCTCGTCTGATCACTCGCCTGTATTAATTAACCTACTTCGACATCCAAAAACCGTAGATCAACCAAGTAGATTGACCCCGCATAAAACCAACTGGGTCAGATACAAAAAATATTTTAGCTCACACATTGAGCTAGATCCTCCCCTAACCGTTGAAGCTGAGATCGACAGCTTCGTAAACAATCTAGAATCAGTCTTCGTTACCGCAGCTCGTATCTCAACACCTCAACATACACAAGTACCACATCATCAAAAGAAGAAGAATCTACAAATCGAGCAACTCGTTATCGAAAAGCGACGCTTACGTCGAGAATGGCAATCAACCAGATCGCCATGTGCACGACATAGGCTTAAGAGCGCCGCACGCAACCTCTCTAAAGCGTTAAAGCAAGAAGAAGCATATACCCAACGTCGTTACATAGAACAACTATCAACATCCAGTACAAGAAACTCACTGTGGAGAGCTCACCCAACCCTAAGCTCACCGACAGAAACCGTGATACCTACAGTTATTGACAGCTAATTGGAAACGACAGTATGGTATGTGGTTTCCTTCATTTCTTTCAAAAAACTTCCTTTAATCATACAGCAATATGCTTATAAAATACATGTAAGATCTCTAATCTAAAAGAAAAACCTTTGCTGGATTCAGAAATATAAGTTAAATATATTTTATGGACGATTTTCTGGTCGAACCTCAAAGTTGACCGAGACAACTAATTGGAAACACGATCGATTTACCCTAAAATCTCTAAAGTTTTTTAATATTTTGCAAAACGTTATTTGAGTTTTTAATGGTTTTTGATTGTTAAAACATTTTAACACAAAATAGCTTTCATGAAATACCATAAAGAGTAGTGAGAAGCAGAATTTGAACACTAGCCTTGAGAACGTCAATTGTTGAGCTGTGAGGCATAAAAATGTCATGTCTTGTGATTGCAATCCATTTAAAATGCTTTAAATGGTTGGTATTTGATTAAATATACAATAAATGAAAGCAAATCACTGAATAAAATGATCAACGAAAAAAAGAGAGCACGTCAAACAATTGGTAACACAGGTAGTCATATTGTGAGAACGACGCAAATTAATTCTTTAAGAAGTTTTGCAACCGAATAGCGTTCAATAGCTGTCAATAGCTGTATAAGAAACCCTGCAGGCGGCTGGGCCCGCAGCGACGAAGATAGAGCAAGAACATTTGCCACCCACCTTGAAAATGTGTTTCAACCAAATCCTTGCACAAATGCGACTACACTACCAGCATTAACAAACGACGCTGAGCTTCAACGTGACCCAATCGAGTTTCGACCAAACGAAATCGCTAATATTATCAAAAACCCAAAAAAATCACCGGGCTGCTGATGATACCAAAGCCAGGAAAAGATCACACGATTCCCTCGTCATACAGACCTATAAGTTTATTATCGTGTCTATCAAAACTCTTCGAAAAATGCGTGCTAACTCGGATCAACTCATTCCTGTGAACACACAACAAAATCCCTTCACACCAGTTCGGCTTTCGTGAAAAACACGGAACTATTGAGCAGGTTAATCGCATAACATCAGAAATACGAAGCGCGTTCGAAAATCGAGAATACTGCACAGCAATATTTTTGGATGTCTCACAAGCATTCGACAGAGTTTGGTTAAACGGTTTAATGCATAAAATTAAAACAATGCTTCCAAACAACACGCACAAGCTACTAAAGTCATACCTCTACGACAGGAAGTTTACAGTGAGATGTAACAGAGATATGTCCGACGACCACACCATTAGAGCTGGTGTTCCTCAAGGTAGCGTACTCGGTCCTACGTTATATGTCCTCGAAACATCAGACATCCCAACAAGCAGACGACTAACAACATCCACCTTTGCTGACGATACAGTTATTCTCAGCCGTTCCAGATGCCCTATGCAAGCAACAGTCAAGATTGCCCACCGCTGATGTTAAACAACACTACGCTTCCGCAAACAAACGAAGTGACATACCTCGGAATACACCTCGATAGAAGACTCACATGGCGCAGGCACATCGAGGCCAAGAGAACGCATTTAAAACTAAAAGCAAATAGCCTCCATTGGCTTATCAACGCTCGCTCTTCCCTTAGTCTCGACTACAAATTCCTGCTCTACAATTCTGTTCTCAAACCTATCTGGACATACGGCTCCCAGTTATGGGGAAACGCTAGCAGTAGCAACATTGAAATCATCCAGAGAACCCAGTCAAAGATATTGAGAACCATCACCGGGGCACCGTGGTATGTTCGAAACGAAAACATACAAAAAGATTTAAATATTCAACCAGTCAGAGATGTAATAGCAGAACTCAAGGAACAATACTACTGCAAGCTTTCTACGCACCCTAACCATCTCGCCAGAAGATTAACAAGGTTGTGCAGCCAATCCCGTCTTCGTCGAAATGACCTTCCAACCCAGCGATAGACCCTAGGGCCTCGCAACCCATCTGCAGTCCAAAAGAACTGCTAGTTAACATATTGGCATAAGATCTGCAAACTTATTGTTAGTCTCATAAAGAGAAGATCCAATATATAAAGCAAAGTTTTAATAAAAAAAAAAAAAAAAAAAAACCTTTTCTTTTTTTACCATTTCCCAAGATTTTTGAAACAACCATAACATACGATGGTGGTGTACATGATATCTCGGTCACCAATTGTCAGAAAAGTACAACCGGACCGTCATTTCATGAAGAAAATAACTACAAATAGTGTAGCATAGGGAAAAAAATTAAAAGCTTTTTTTTTTGTAAAACTAACAGCTTTTTATACCCTGCACATACAGTGTGTCAGGGTATATTAAGTTTGTTTGAACGAAATGTATGTAACGCATAGAAGGAGGGGAGGGGGACCCCATAAAGTATATATATTCTTGATCAGGATGACAAGAGAAATCGATTGAGCCCTGTCCGTCTGTCCGTCCGTCCGTCCGTCTGTATTCACCAATAGTTCTCGGAAACTGTAAAAGCTGGAGACTTGAAATTTGGAGGGTAGACTCGTGATGCTTGGCACTACATAAAGTTTGAACGGCCCTTCCCGTCCAACCAGCACCGCCCACTTTTTGAAAACGTTACAACTCGAACACCCGAAGAGATAGAAACACGAAAGTCGGTTTGTAGGCTCAGCATGAAGAGCTCTACGAAACTGCATACCACAATTTTTCCCCCTCCTCTTGATTTCCTCTCCCCCTGTTGTTTTCTATAAAAAGCAATATCTCCAAAACTAATAAAGGTATGAACATGAAATTTTGTATACAAGATCAGTAAATATATATCTTTAAAACTGCATACCACAAAATTCCCCTCTGTTCGAAAGTTACCCCTCAATGACCAACAAACTCAAATTTTTCGTAATTTCCACTTTTTATACTCTAGTATATTATTAACTTTGTATGGAAAACTTTTTTGTTTTTTAATCAATTGATTAGGGAGGCCTGAAAACTATTCATTAACTTTTTTTTGTAATGACACAACGTGAAAAGTATTATAGCTTCAGAAATCGATCCATTGATCGGTTTTTGAGTCACGTGTGTTCAAAGTTGAAGAGAACCAGTAAGGGAGCTATTTTCAGCTTTGCTGAAACTTATATACTCTTGCAAGCATTTGGAAAATACTTTTTATAGTTTTGCCAATAAGAATCTTATAAGTTTATGAAGATAAAGGGGCGTAACCCCGCCCATTTTCTATTTTTTTAAAGAACACAATGCAATCATTCTACACTTCATTTTACGATTTTCTATTTCGTCTGATTATAGATTAATCACATTTTTAAGTTTTCCTCTATATAGGCGGTGCCACGACGTTATGTCCGATTCTTATGAAACTTTGTAATATAGTCAAGGATTTCTAAAAACGCGCCACTGCAAGATTTCATCTTTTTATAGTTGAAAAAAAAAGAAGTTTTTTGAGGTTTTGAGGGACTACACATACTGAGTCTACATACCGACTTTAATGTTTTTATCTCTTTGGATGTTTGAGTTATAGCGATTTAAAAAAGTGTGTGGGGCTGGATGGGCGGGAAGGAATGAGCGTGGCAAGCATTTTCTCAAGTATCCTAATTAGAAAATCTGTCTTACAGTTTTTCCAATAAGAATCATATAAATTTATAAAGATAAAGGGGCGTAACCCCGCCCATTTTCTATTTTTATTAAAGAATACAATGCAATCACTTCGTTTTGCGATCTTCTGAGAAATCGCATTTTTAAACTTTTCTCTTTATGGGCGGTGCCACGCCCTTATGTCCGATTCTTATGAAACTTTGTAATAATTTTGCAGTGTGCCTTAACTTACGTCCAAGATGTTCTTGTGCAAGAAATCGAGGCCATAGCTTTAAAATCAAAGAGCTTATTGAGCAAAAACCTCATTTTTAACCGATCGTTCCTATAGCAGCTATATGCTTTAGTATTCCGATCAGGCTGGCTTCTACATATAAACTACCTGCAAGGAAAAGAAAATTTTCTGCGTTTAAATTTTTTTGATAACTTCAAAACTCTGGGAGGAGTTCGCATTGAAACCGACAGACGGACAGACAGACAGATAAACATGGCTACATGAACTCGTCTCATCGTGCTGATCAAGAATATACATACTTTATATAGTCGGAGATGTCTCCTTCTCTGCGTTGCAAACTTCTTGCAAGAGTATAAATAATAAACTTGATCTGCTGCCGAGCATCACGAGTCTACCCTCCAAATTTCAAGTCTCAGGCCCTTATAGTTTCCGAGAACCATTTGTGAGGACGGACAGGCGGACGGACGGACATGGCTCAATCAATTTCTCTTGTCGTCCTGATCAAGAATATATATACCAAACTTTATGCGGTCCCCCCTCCCCTCCTGCTGTGCGATAAATACATTTCGCTAAAACAAACACAATATACCCTGATACACAGTAAGTGTACACTGTACGGGGTATAAAAAGGAATATATACTCAAAAACGGCTTGACCGACATTGACATGGACCCACTGAATGTTGTTATAGGGTTTTCGTATCGATCGAACCACTTTAACTGTTAGCACCCATACAAAAAGAAGAAAAAACCAGTAAGGGCGGTATAGTCGAGTAAACTCGACGATATAATATCCTGCACACACAGTAGGCGGTCCTACACCCCAAATCTGCGAAAAGATGCTGATTTCACATCGCCCGATCAAATACTGTTCAAAATATCAAGTAAATTGGTCAAAAAAAGTGGAATTTACGAAAAATTTAAGTTTGTTGGCCAATGAGGGGTAACAAAGAATGAAAGGGGAATTTTGTGGTATGCAGTTTTAAAGATATATCTTCACTGAGATTGTATACAAAATTTGAAGGTCGTACCTTTGTTAGTTTTGAGCATTTAGCAATTTAGAGAAGACTACTAGAGGTGAGGAAATGAAGAGGAAGGGGTAAAATTGTGGAATTCAGTTTTGTAGGGCTACTCATACTGAGTCTACATACCAACTTTCATATTTCTATCTCTTTGGATGTTTGAGTTATAGCGTTTTGAAACATGGGTAGTGATCGATGGGCGGGAAGGAGTGGGCGTGGCATAAATTCTTTCAAATTTGATCTAGCGTTTGACCTCACGAGTCTATCCTCCAAATTTCAAGTTTCTATTTCATATAGTTTCTGAGAACCATTGGTGAGGACGGACGGACAGGCAGGGCTATATCAATTCGTCTTGTCATCCTGATCAAGAATATATACTTAATAGGGTCCCCCTCTCCTCCTTCTATGCGTTACATACAAATCGTCTCAAACAAACTTAATATACCCCGATACACATGGTCTCGGATCTCTCCGAATTTTATTTAATGTGTAAGGTTTATTACCACTGCATGGACTTGAATCAATGCCAAGTCAGCATCCTCATTTGACATAAGCCAAACAAGTACCTATTCGAAATTGTGCTGTACCTGGTCACAATTTTCCCTTAGGTGGAGGGCGACGTGCATCTAGACACATCTGCTGCTCTCTGGATCGCAGCATCCGAGTTGTATTCAAGAAGAAATCTTGAGAACGATGCAACTCCCGCTGTACCAAATAAACCTTTCGTGTTATTACTAGGTTTCGTGTTGTTACTAGATAATACTGTGATGATAGTAGTGAGTGTGATAAGTAAAGCAACAACACTACCAAGTTCGAGTCCAAGTGACTCTAAGCATTGGTGAGCTTGTACACCTCTCTGATCTACTATATAGCTAAGCTACGCATTGCTCATCGAACGGGACAAGAACCCTCAGAGTTGGATGACTGGCCATACCTTTTTAAAACTGCATACCACAAACTATCATTTTCCACGCTGTTCGACCACGCAAAGACAAACAAATTGAAATTTGGCATAAATTGCGCTTTGAACACTGCTTTATCCTATTTTATACAACAGCAGCAATGCTTTGTGCATAAAAACCGTACTTAAAACTGCGAAAACTAAAAGAGCTAGAGACTTGAAATTTGAATGATAGACTTGTGTGGTCAAATAGTAAATCAAGTTTGAAGGCATTTTTGCCACACCCACTCCTTCCCGCCCGTCGAGCACCACCCATTTTTTAAAAGGCTGTAACTCAAAAACCTGATGAGTTCGAAACGTGAAATCGAGTATGTATACTCAGGATGTGTATATCTGCTAAACTGCATACCAGATTTTTCCCCTTAATTTGATTATTTTTTTTTGATTTTGTGTGTACAGAGTATTAAATAGTCGAGAATACTCGACTGCACTGAATTCAACTGAATTGAATCTTCATACTTATGTTCATAGGGAGGCGTAAAAACAGTTTTGTCGAAAAAAATGGCTTGCCGCCGTCCACTTATAGCCAAAATCAATATATAACGTGTCTCAAGAAAAACCAGTAAGGACGCTATCTTCAGCAAGGCTGAAGCTTATTTACTTTTCATGCCATTTCTTGTGCCAAACCCATTTTTTTGACTGAATATATTTTCTCTTCATCTTATTAGCCATATACCAATTTTCATTGTTTTTGCTCGTTGGGTACCGGAGATATGCAAATTATTGATATGGGCTAAAAGTGGGCTTAACCATGCCCATTTTTGTCAAAATAGTTTTAATGCCTCCCTCAAAGTGTGAAGTTTCAAGTCAATTGATTACGAAACTGGTACCAGTACCAGTTATCCAATCTCGATGAAACTTTCAGGCATTTAGTCGGACTATGTAAAACTACTATGTTTAAAATTTCAGCACTCTATCATACAAAACAAAAGTTTTCCATAACCCGATTCAAGTTTTGTTCACTTTTCTGCTTCTTTTCGTATGGGAGCTACTTGTTCCAATAATGCGATCATGCTGGTTCCGACGAATGATTCATCGTAATAAATTGTTAGACTCTGTGCAAAGTTTCAGTTCTATAGCTTCAAAACTGAGGGACTAGTTTGCATACATACAGACAGACGGACAGACGGACATGGCTAAATCAACTCGTCTTGTCGTCCTGATCAAGAATATATGTATATACTTTATATAGTCGGAAATGAATATTTCGATCTGTTACAAACTCCGTGACAAAGTATTAACTAACTATTTCACATATGTAAAAAGTATAAAAATGTGGGCGTGAAGATTATTCAATATTCGGAACGCCTGAATATAGGATTTTACTGGTTTTTGTATTTTTATACCCTGTACCTTAAGGTACAAGGGTATATTAGTTTTGTGCGCATCGACAAGGTATGTAACTCCTTAAAGAAGACATTTACGACTATACAAAGTATATATATTCTTGATCAGTATCGAAAGAGAAGTCGATTTAGCCATGTCCGCCTGTCCGTCCGTCCGTCTGTATGAACGCGTCGATCTCGGAAACTATTCCAGATAGAACCAAAATTGTTTCCCAAGTCGATTCTGTTATTCATTCAGCAAATCAAGTCTATTTTGAAACCCCCTTTTTTGACTTAGTTTAGGGGTGAGGGGCAAATAACTGAAGCAACCTCGGGAAAAAACTTACTAAAGTCCTTTTATCTCGGTTGTTCTTTGGAGATACGAACACCGAATTTGCATTGTTTATAGCTGACTCAAGCCTCAAGAAGTAACGTTAAAAATTGGGCGTGGCTACGCCCCTATATAGTAATAATTTGAAACGCTTGTATCTCAAGAATCATACTACCTACAGGAATGAAACTTTGCATGTATGATATTGGAATGGAGTATAACAAGATTCAATTGTGAAATAGGAGTGACCACGCCCACATATAGCCATGGTAGAAAGCCGTTATATCTCTGGAACGAATTGGTCTAAGAGAGTAAAAATTTGTATATATGAAATTGAATGAAAATGAAATCTGGTTCGATTAAAAAGTGGGCCGGGCAACGACTTCAAACAGTTGATACAAATTGAAGGTACAGGGTATGTCGGAGTCGAATATTGTCGACTCCAATCCTTACTGGTTATACTCTTCACGTTAGTGAATAGTATTTTAAGTTTATGTTGAAGTTTGTAACACAGAAATAGTCACTTGCGACTATATAAAGTATATATATTCTTGATCAGAACGACAAGACGAGTTTATTTAGTCATGTCCGTCTATCTGTATATATACGATCTCCTCCCACAGTTTTAAAGATATCGAGCTGATATTTTGCACAGAGACTTTTTATTTGTAGGATCAACTCAATCGTCGGATCCAGCCATATCCGACCACTGGAACTGGTAGCCCCCACACGAAAAGAAGAAGAATAGTGAACAAAACTTGAATCGTTGTATAGAAAACTTTTGTATGACAGAGTGCTGAAATTTTAAACATAGTAGTTTTACATGGTCCGACTAAATGCCTGAAAGTTTCATTGAGATTGGATAACTGGAACTGGTACCTGCCATACAAAATGAAGAAGAGGAAGAGAACCGAGATTCACGTCGTTGTATGGAAAACTTTTTTGTTTCTTAATCAATTGACTTCAAACTTCAGACTTATGTTCTTAGGGAAAATTATTTTGACCAAAAAATGGGCATGGTTATGCCCACTTCTAGCAAAAATCGAAAATTTTCATATCTCCGGTACCCAATGAGCAAAAACAATGAAAATTAGATTATAGGTTAATAAGATGAATAGGAAATAGATTCAGTCAAAAAAATAGGCGTGGCACAAGAAATGGCGTGAAGAGTATCTAAGCTTCGGGCTTGCTGAAGTTAGCGTCCTTACTGGTTTTGCTTTTATTCGTTTTAATTTTTATTTTGTTACTGCTAGTTTTCGTTCGCTGCGTTTTTCTGTTTGTTTTCCGAATATTTATGGCGCAACAAATTGAAATAAATTGGTTAGAATACTTCAATGAGGTCTGGGGACGCGCACAGTAAACGAGTTAAAATGTATAAACAATGTAAAAAAAAATAAATAGAACAGAAAAATAAAAAAATATTTTTATTTCACTTTTTACTCAAATATGTAAAGTTATTGTAATTGAAATGGAACTTTGTAAAATTTGCAACCGAAAAATGGAACAAAACCAAACGAAACCTTCCCGACCACGTAACAAATTATGCTGATATCTGGTCTATTTATGTGTAAATTTAAATGTGCATAAATTCGAATTTATGTATGGGGCGTTTTTAAGTTCGCGGAATGGAAGATAAGGAGTAAAAATAATAATACAAATTTATTTTTGTTTTTCTATATATTCACCTGCTACCCGTATACTTTTTATACCCTGTACACATACTGTGTATCAGGGTATATTGTGTTTGTTTGAGCGAAATGTATGTAACGCACAGAAGGAGGGCAGGGGGACCCTATAAAGTATATATATTCTTGATCAGGACGACAAGAGAAATTGATTAAGCCATGTCCGTCCGTCTGTCCGTCCGTCCGTCCGTCCGTCCGTCTGTCCGTCCGTATTCACCAATGGTTCTCAGAAACTATAATAGCTAGAGACTTGAAATTTGGTGGGTAGACTCGTGATGCTCGGCAGCAGATCAAGTTTGAACGGTTTTGTGCCACGCCCACTCCTTCCCGCCCACTCCTTCCCGCCCATCCAGCCCTACCCACTTTTTTAAATCGCTATAACTCAAACATCCAAAGAGATAGAAACATGAAAGTCGGTATGTAGACTCAGTATGAGTGGCTCTACAAAACTGCATACCACAAAATCCCCCCCTCATTTTCATTTCTCCTCCCCCAGTAATTTTCTCTAAATTGCTATATCTCCAAAATTAACAAAGGTATGAACCTGAAATTTTGTATACAAGCTCAGTGATAATACATCTTAAAAACTGCATACCACAAATCTCCCCTCTCTTTGGTGGCTACCCCTCAGAGACCAACAAACTTAAATTTTTCGTAAAATCCACATTTTTTGACCGATTTTCTTTGTATTTTGAACACTATTTGAAAAGGCGACGTCAGATCAATATGTTTTTGTAGATTGAGGGTGTGGCACCGTCTACCATGTGTGCAGGGTATTATATTGTCGAGTATACTCGACTATACCGCCCTTACTGGTTTGATCTTTCTTTTTGTCTTTGTCCGAAAAATACGCTGAAACTGCGTTCTTCACTTCTTCATCGCTTGAACATTTTTTGCCTTGAAGTTCATTTTTTTTTTGGGAATAAATACATAATAAAGGTTTTATATATGCTTTAGTGACCTCAACCTATTTATGTAGGTGTATGAGTTTAGCAGGCTCTAGACCATATACGATACAGCTCAGTTGTGTCTGTTTTTTATAATTGAGTGTACTTAAACGTCTTGAAAATGCTTAGCGTTTATACGTACTTTCAAAACGAATTCAAAAATTAACCACACATTTGAAAACAAGTTTGAGTCAAAACGCCTTGTGCTTTATAAAAGAATTCAAAAAGTGTTTATACCTGTGATTTGAGTCACTTCGTTTTAAGTCGAAACGTTTTTACTCATCGAATAAATGTAGTAATTCCCTCATTTTAGTCTATATGTAAGCTCCGTAAAGGAACTTCGTTTCGAAAAACCAGCTGGGAAGCAGATGCACCAACTCCTGCGGTACCACCGTGAAGCATTGCTTGAGCATTGAGCCCTGTCCGTCTGTCCGTCCGTATTCACCAATGGTTCCCTCTATAAAAGCTAGAAATTTGAAATTCGGAGGGTAGACTCGTAATGCTCGGAAGCAGATCAAGTTTTAATGGTTCTGTGCCACGCCCACTCCTTCCCGCCTATCCAGCACCACTCACTTTTTCAAAATGCTATAATTCGAACATCCAAAGAGATACAAATATGAAAGATGGTATGTGAGCTGGTTGTATGAGTAGCCCTACAAAACTGCATATCACAATTTTACCCCCTCCGCTTCATTTCCCCTCCCCCAGTTGTTTTCTATAAGTTTCTATAACTCCAAAACCTTTTTTTATATCCTGCACATATACTGTGTATCGCGGTATATTGTGTTTGTTTGAGCGAAATGTGTGTAACGCTCAAAAGGAGGGGAGGGGGACCCTATAAAGTGTATAAGTTCTTGATCAGAACGTCAAGAGAAATTGATTGACCTATGTCCGTCCGTCCATCCGTCTGTATTCACCAATGGTTCTCGGAAACTATAAAAGCTAGAGACTTGAAATTCGGAGGGTAGACTCGTAATGCTCGGCAGCAGATCAAGTTTGAATGGTTTTGTGCCACGCCCACTTCTTTCCGGCCCTGCACCACCAGCCACGCTATAGCTCGAATATCCAAAGAGATATAAATGTGAAAGTTTCTATGTCGACTTAGTATGAGTAGCCCTATAAAACTGCATGCCAAAATTTTCTCCCCATCCTTTTATTTTCCCTCCACCAGTGTTTTTCTTAGAAATACTATATCCCCAAAAGCATTGAAGGTACGAATCTGAAATACAAGCTCAGTAAGAAAACATCTTTAAAATTGCCTACCACAAATTTCTCCTTTCTTTGATGGTTACCCCTCAGAGACCTACAAAGTAAAATTTTTCGTAAAATCCACATTTTTTACCATTTTACTTGATATTTTGAACACTATTTGATCGGGTGATGTCAAATCAAAATTTTTTTGTAGATTTTGAGTGTGGTGTCGCCTACCTTGTCAAGTGTACTTGACTATAGCGTCCTTTTTATATTTTTCACGTATGTGAAATAGTATATTAACTTTGTCACGGAGTTTGTAACAGATCGAAATAATAATTTCCGAATATATAAAGTATATATATTGTTGATCAGGACGACAAGACGAGTCGATTTAGCCATGACCGTCTGTCCGTCTGTCGGTCTGTCGGTCTGTATGTATGAAAACTAGTCCCTCAGTTTTGAAGCTATCGAGCTGAAACTTTGCACAGAGTCTTAGATTTTACTACGATGAATCATTCGTCGGAACCAGCATGATCGGATTATTGGAACAGGTAGCTCCCATACGAAAAGAAGAAGAAAAGTGAACAAAACTTGAATCGCTGTATGATAGAGTGCTGAAATTTTAAACATAGTAGTTTTACATAGTCCGACTAAATGCCTGAAAGTTTCATTGAGATCGGGCAACTTGAACTGGTACCTGCCATACAAAATGTTTGTTTCTTAATGAATTGACTTGAAACTTCACACTTATGTTCTTGGGGAGGCATTTAAACTATTTTGGCATTTAAACTATAGTTACGCCCACTTTTAGCCCAAATCAAAAATTTGCATATCTTCGGTACGCAATGAGCAGAAACAATGAAAACTGGTATATAGGCTAATAAGATGAAGAGAAAATATATTCAGTTGAGAAAATGGGCGTGGCACAAGAAATGGCGTGAAAAGTATATAAGCTTCAGCCTTGCTGAAGATAGCGTCCTTACTGGTTTTTGTTTTAACAAACTACAGGCACACTGGTAGCGCACTACCTTCAATTGGACTTGCAACACCAGGTCAGCCTGTTCCGCGACTACAGACAAAGTCAACAGTCACTTTACTTCATACTCTACAAACAATTAAAAATACTAATAAACTAATTTATAAACAATTCCTTAAAACGACTAAGTTAAGCAATTAACATCATATTTTACATACGTTAGAATACTACGATTTATAAGATTAGTAGAGGAGCAGTTCTCCAGTAAACTAAAATATCTGTTATAATACCTACACGAAACGAGTCATGCTCTAAATATGTCGATCTAAAGGTACTAAGACAGATCGGACTAAAATTTCTAGTTATTCTAGCGGGGACACTGAACTGTATATACGCCAACAATGTAGGGGAGAATATAGAGCCATTTATTAGGTTATGCAAAAACAAAGTACCAAGCATAGTTCTACGACTAGACAATGATGGTAAATTAATAAGCTTCAACCGATTACTATAGGGAGGAAGGTGAACACAGGGGTCCCAGTGTAGATTCCTAAGAGCAAACAGGAAAAACTGTTTCTGAACAGACTCAATTTGGTTCTTATACTTTTCACATTGAGGATCCCAAACACACGATGCATATTCCAAAATTGGCCGTACTAAACAAGTTTAAAGCAATTTAGTTGTGTACGGGTCATTAAATTCCTTCGACCATCTTTTGATGAAACCCAGTACGCCTTTAGCCTTATTAACGGACAGCGAAATATGTGATGCGAAATGTAGTTTTGGATCCATCGAAACACCTAGGCCATTAAACTGAGAAATACGTTCAAGGTACAAATTATTTAACTTGTACGTGCAAACAATTAGTTTCTTTCTATAAAATGACATTAGCTTGCAATTATTACTGTTTAACAGTAAATTGTTTACAGCACACCATTTTGAGAGAGAGTCAAGATCAGAATGGAGCAGATTCTGCTGATCTATAGAATTAACGGTCAGGCATAATTTCACGTCATCAGCATACATTAAAACATGGCAGTGCTTGATCACAGTAGGCAAATCATTAGTAATTATATTAAACAATAAAATATTAAAGTAAAGTACTTCAGGAACCCCTGAAGTAACAAAAATTCGTCTCGAAATGATGTTTTAAAAAGAACACACTGAGTTCGTGTATCAAGATAAGACGACAGCCAACAGACCAATGACGGTGGAAAACCATAGGTTTCCAGTTTTTTTTTAAGAGCAGAGAGTGACAAACACAATTAAATGCTTTGCTGAAATCAGTATACACAACCAGAGGAAAAATTTCGATTGACAATTGAAGTAAATTCTAATAAGTTAGTTACCGTTGAACGTTTCTTGAGGAAGCCATGCTGAGACAAATTTAGAAGTGATGGCACGAAGTGCTGTAACTGTTCCGTGATGATATGTTCAAATAGTTTTAGAATAGCACACAGCTTAGCAATGCCTCTGTAATTTGAAATGTCTACCTTGCTGCCGTTTTTGTAAAGGGGTATAATGTAAGACACTTTCCAAATATTGGGGACAAAAGAATTTTTAAGCGACATGTTGAAAAGCGCACATAATGGATTAAACAACATCTCAGCGCAGTGCTTTAAAACGGAATTTCAAGTGTCTAAGAACGGTTTCATTTTCGATAACTGGCACATTGATATGAGCTCTATCATTGATAAAATATGGATAAGTTACGTTTTGATATGAATAGTTATTATAGGTGCTTTGGAAAAATTCGGATTCCGTCGGATATCGTTGCATCATCACTTCCTTCCGCACCATTGGATTTCATACATGAAGGAAATGAATTAGAATTTGACTTGTGTTTGATGATATAAAAAAATGTTTTTGGATTGCGGTATACGAGGTGTGTTTAAAAAGTAAGGTGATTTTTCAAATTTCGCGGGCAACGTACTTTCGATTATTGACATTTTTGTTTTGTTATGTTGGTACACTTTTCCCGAACATCCGTACCAAGTTTCAAGTGTATAGCATTTTTTGTTTGGTTTTGAGGCGTAAAGGTTATAAGTGTTTTGCGTGCTCGGCGATTTTTGGCTATCGAAATATATGGATCAAAGAATTTGCATCAAATTTTGCGTAAAAAATAAAATAAAGTGCTCCTAAACACTTGAAATGTTGAGAGTGGCATACGGTGAAACTGTTCTGAGTAAAAACCAGTCAGGACGCTATATTCAGCAAGACTGAAGCTTATATACTTTTCACGCACTTCAAGGATTCAAGTTTTGTTCACTTTTCTTCTTCTTTTCGTATGGGAGCTACCTGTTCTAATAATCCGATCATGCTGGTTCCGACGAATGATTCATCGTAATAAATTTTAAGACTCTGTGCAAAGTTTCAGCTCGATAGGTTCAAAACTGAGCGACTAGTTTGGATACATACAGACAGACAGTCAGACCGATAGACAGACGGACAGGCGGACATGGCTAAGTCAACTCGTCTTGTCGTCCTGATCAAGAATAGTTTGTTCCGAAATTGCTAAATTTTGCCCAAAGGACCGTCGCATGAGCATCGCTCAAAAACTGTTGAATGTCGTCAACGACGACCCAGATTTACTCAAACTGGTCATAACTGGTGACGAATCATGGGTATATGGTTATGATGTTGAAATACAAATCCTTTGATCCATATTTTTCGATACTTATAACCTTATAACCTTTACGCCTCTCACGCTTATAACCTTTACGCCTCTCACAACCAAACAAAAAATGCTATACACTTGAAACTTGGTACAGATGTTCGGGAAGAGTTTACCAACATAACAAAACAAAATAAATCAATAATCGAAAGTTCGTTGCCCGCGAAATTTGAAAAGTCACCTTACTTTTTGAACACACCTCGTATATATTGGATTTTAATTTAATCAAATATAAATCATAATTTCTTTTGTTACATAAAGTGAATCTATAGCGAACTGTTGTATAGTTTGCATAATCAATAAGAGAACCGGTTTATTTGATTACGAAAGTATCTTAACTCTTGGTGCGCACAATTTAAACAATTAAAAAAAACAGATTGTTGAAAACACTACTGCCTGTTCAATGTTGGACGTGTTATGAATGTGTGACCAATCAGTCTTAGAAAGCAAAATCGGTTTTTCTAAAACAAAATACACGGTTAGGTTTGGCATCTAGAGGATTTTGTAAGGATATGTTAGTAAGTTTAGTGTAATTGTAAGGTCCAACGTTGGGTGGTAAGAGTCTTCAGGTTGTGATATTGGAAGGGATCTGCAAAGCGATGCGCTCTCAATATTGTTAATAAAAACAAGATCTAAAATTCGATCTTCAGAATTTTGTATGCTGTTGATTTGGTTAAAAGATGATTCAAGCAAAGAATCAATAAATTCATTACTAGACAAAGGAGATACTAAATTTGAATTGTGGGATGCAATCCAAGAAATGTGAGGGACGTTGAAGTCTCCAAAGACCAGCATTGTATCTGAGTCCGTAACCATGTCTAGAACAGATTGAATAGCGTTTATATGCGCTGATTGTGGTGGAATGTACACAAAGAAAACCAGTAAGGACGCTATAGTCGAGTATACTCGACAATATAATACCCTGCAGACTAGGGTGTCCCTCATTTGGACGATTTTTTTTTTTGTATTTTTGAAAACGCATACCCGCTATTTCTGTTCAGTATCCTTAACTTAACCTAAATACAAAATTTCAGCTTCCTAAGTTAATTCTAACCCGTGCCGACTGAGCCCTGAAGTTTTATGAAAGAAGATTTGAGATGTTTTTTTAAATACAACTGAGGGACGCCAAATAATTAAATTTTGATTGAATATTATTGAATAGACAAATTTAAGTATTGCGCTTTATTACCAAAAAGATAAACTTTATATAATACTAATCAGGATACTTCCTTTTCATGGGTTCTTTTTTACAATTTGATTTGAGCTTTAACTCATTTAATTTCACTTCGCGGATATTAAAAAATGAAATTGCGAGAACTTGGCGGATAGATGGTAACTTAACACCCGTTATTTGGTGATTTATCTCACCAATCAAAAATATAGTTTTTGTATTACTTTTAAGTTCCACAGACATTGTGCGTATTGTTTGTCCAACAAATTCGAAACGAAATGACAACAAAATGAAGTACTCGTATGTTACGCCATAGGTGCCGATGTAACTTGCTTGAGAAAGTGTTCCAATGTTACATAAAAAGCGAAGGTGTAACTTGCATGTTTTGAACGCAAGTCGGCACGGGTTCCTGTGCTCCAAAAAAAAAAAAAAAATCCTGGGAGTGTTTTAGGGTAGACTGATCAAAATTAGCCCATATGCGTTGAAAAATAAGAACCTCGCAAAATAAGGGACACCCTACTGCACACACAGTAGGTGGTGCAACACCCTA
The DNA here is from genome assembly GCA_034638295.1 of Phortica okadai. Taxonomy (NCBI): domain Eukaryota; kingdom Metazoa; phylum Arthropoda; class Insecta; order Diptera; family Drosophilidae; genus Phortica; species Phortica okadai. The sequence goes on along the minus strand of CM067848.1, from coordinate 14,622,953 downwards.
AATCTACAAAAAAAATGTTGATTTAACATCGCCCGATCGAATAGTGTTCAAAATATCAAGAATTGGTAAAAAAAGTGGAATTTACGAAAAATTTGAGTTTGTCGGTCATTGAGGAGAACTTTGGAACAGAGGGGAATTTTGTGGTATGCAGTTTTAAAGATATATATTTACTGAGCTTGTATACAATATTTCATGTTCATATCATTATTAGTTTTGGAGGTATTGCTTTTTAGAGAAAACAACTCGGGGACGGGTAATCAAGGGGAGGGGAAAAAATTGTGGTATGCAGTTTTGTAGAGCTCTTCATGCTGAGTCTACATACCGACTTTCATGTTTCTATCTCTTCGGGTCTCCGAGTTACAACGTTTTATAAAAGTGGGTGGTGCTGGTTGGGCGGGAAGGAGTGGGCGTGGCACAAAACCGTTTAAACTTGATGTAGTGCCAAGCATCACGAGTCTACCCTCCAAATTTCAAGTCTCTAGCTTTTACAGTTTCCGAGAACCATTGGTGAATACAGACGGACGGACGGACAGGGCTCAATCGATTTCTCTTGTCATCCTGATCAAGAATATATATACTTTATACCCTGACACACTGTATGTACAGGGTATAAAAAGTCCGGTCTGAGAACAGCACAGATTATACTTAAATCAACAACAGAACAAATTAAGTTGTAATTGGTCTAAATGTTCTCGAAATAAGTAAGATTTGTACTTAATGTCGAAATCGACACCGAAATGGATTTGAATCAAGAACAAAATGTCAATTCATACACATTTTATACTTGAAAACAAAACAAGAACACAAAAATTTAAACCGAAACCAAACAAACTTGAAATGACAACGCTTTCTTCTTATACCTTCTTTCTCTCTTACTCCTTTGAACAAAAATGTTAAAACAATTAAAATTTATCAAATATCATATATTTCTATGTTGCTTGATGTGGCTCAGAGTTTAGTGTGTTTAAATATGATACCAAAGCTATGAGGTTCAATCCCCAACAAGACCAGAGTTTTTTCGTTTACTAAATATTTTTTGTTCTCTTGGAACAAAAATGTTTTCAATAAATAAAATTTGTGAAATATCAAGTGTTCCTATGTCGTTTCCTGTGGCTCAGAGCTTAGTGTGTTGTCGGAAACGGAAGGTAAGAGATTCAAATCCCCTGGTACACCAAATTCTTAATGTTTATTATATAAATAATCACCAATTACCATTTGTTTATAATATTTGTATGTTGTTTGAATGTTTATTAAATTATTTGTAACAATTACCTCGTTTATGCGACAGCTAAAGCGCTTTAACTCAAAGCGCACTAACTAAAAACGCACCGTTTATGCGAGAGCCTCAAAGCGCATTAGTTTAATGCGCTTTAAGACCTATCATGAAGAACAGCTGATCGCTTCGAACTTTTTAGTTGTTTTGTTTTGATTGGTTTTTTCGATATAAATCATACATTCGATTTATATTATGAGCATTAGAATTGCCACTATCCTAGACACTTATTTTTGCCTCCAAAAACTCCCTTATTTGTTTATTTTTATCTAATTAATTTGAATTTCTCTTGTTTTTTACAAAATTACGCATGTGCTTCTTCTTACTCAGTTGCTTTTTACAGAGCAGTAATCCCATAGGAATAAAATAATAGATTGCTTCTCAAAAAGACCACGTTATGTATTGAAAGCATAATTTTGATATAAAATATGAATGCATAATGCCAATAATGTCATTTACAATGGTTTTCTCAGAATATAATAAGCAAAACAGCGCTGAAATCAAACTAAACTACTACAATAATCAGAATAATTCTTCCATATGGCATCACTAACCACTTATACACATTCGGTACCAGCTGATTTTTAATGCGCATTAACGAATGTCGCGTTTATGCGATACTCTTAATGCGGTTTAACTCTGCTAAGTCGCTTTTAAAAAGCGCTTTACGCTAATGCGCATTAAGGCGTTTATGCATGCGTTTTAAGTTGGTGCGCATTGAGTTAAGGCGCTTTAAGGCTCTCGCATAAACGCGGTAAATAACTTAAATAAAACCAGTAAGGGCGGTATAGTCGAGTGTACTCGACAATATAATACCCTGCACACATGGTAGGCGGTGCCACACCTTCAATCTACAAAAACATATTGATCTGACGTCGCTATTCAAATAGTGTTCAAAACATCAAGAAAATCGGTCAAAAAATGTGGATTTTTCGAAAAATTTAAGTTTGTTGGCCTCTTCGGGGTAGTCATCAAAAAAAGGAAAAATTTGTGGTATGCAGTTTTTAAGATATATTATTACGGAGCTTGTATACAAATTTTCAGGGTCGTACCTTTGTTAATTTTGGAGATATAGCAATTTACAGAAAATAACTGGGAGAGGGGAAATAAAAATGAGGGGGGGATTTTGTGGTATGCAGTTTTGTAGAGCCACTCATACTGAGTCTACATACCGACTTTCATGTTTCTATCTCTTTGGATGTTTGAGTTATAGCGATTTAAAAAAGTGGGTAAGGCTGGATGGGCGGGAAGGAGTGGGCGTGGCAAAAAAAAAAATAAACTTGATCTGCTGCCGAGCATCACGAGTCTACCCTCCAAATTTCAAGTCTCTAGCTCTTATAGTTTCCGAGAACCTTTGGTGAGGACGGATGGTCAGGGTATATTGGGTTTTTTTGAACGAAACGCACAGAAGAAGGGGAGGGGCACCCCAAAACGTATATATATTTTTGGTCAGGACGACAAGAAAAATTGATACAGCAATCTCCGTCTGTATGTATGGCTTAGTTTTGAAGCTATCTACCTGAAATTTTGCCACGAATCATAAGTCGCAACCGGCATGATCGGACCACTGGAACTGGTAGCCCTAATACGAAAAGAAGAAGAACCAGTAACGACGCTATTTTCAGCAACACTGAAGCTTAGATACTCTTCACGCCATTTCTTGTGCCACGCCCATTTTTTTGACTGAATCTATTTTCTACAAATTTTCATTGTTTTTGCTCATTGGGTACCGGAGATATTCAAATTATTGATTTTTTGCTAGAAGTGGACGTAACCATGCCCATTTTTTGGTCAAAATAATTTTCATGCCTCCCTAAAAACATAAGTATGAAGTTTCGTGTCAATTGGTTAAAAAACAAAAAAGTTCTCCATACAACGACGTGAATATTGCTTCTCTTCCTCTTCTTCATTTTGTATGGCAGGTTGTCCGATCATAAGAATTTGGACGCGCTATGTTAAACTACTAATTTTGAAATTTCAGCCTTCTATCTTGAAAATTACAAAAGTTTTCCATAAAACGCTTCAAGTTTTGTTAATTTTTGTACCCTGTACGCATAGTGTATCAGGGTATATTGAGTTCGTTTGAACGAAATGTATGTAACGCCCAGAGAAAGTATATATATTCTTGATCAGGACGACAAGAGAAATTGATTGAGCCATGTCTGACCGTCTGTTTGTCTGTCCGTCTGACATCCGACCTCACCAAAGGCTCTCGGAAACTATAAGAGCTAGAGACTTGAAATTTGGAGGGTAGACTCGTGATGCTCGGCAGCAGATCAAGTTTATTTTTTTTTTGCCACGCCCACTCCTTCCCGCCCATCCAGCCCCACCCACTTTTTTAAAACGCTATAGCTCAAACATCCAAAGAGATAGAAACATTAAAGTCGGTATGTAGACTCAGTATGTATAGCCCTACAAAACTGCATACCACAAAATCCCTCCTTCCTTTTTATTTCCCCTCCCCCAGTTAATTTCTATAAATTGCTATATTAATTTTTATATTATAATTAACAAAGGTATTGAAAATTTGTATACAGGCTCAGTGAATATGCGTCTTAAAAACTGCATACCACAAATTTCCCCCTTCTTTGATGGCTACCCCGCAGAGACCTACAAACTTAAATTTTTCGTAAAATCTACATTTTTTGACCGATTTTCTTGATGTTTTGAACACTATTTGAATAGGCAACGTCAGATCAATATTTTTTTGTAGATTGAGGGTGTGGCACCGCCTATCATGTGTGCAGGGTATTATATTGTCTAATATACTCGACTATATCGCCCTTTCTGGTTCTTCTTCATTTCGTATCGGGGCTTCCAGTTCCAGTGGTCCGATCATGACGGTTCCGACATATGAGTTGATCGCACAGGAAAAAAGAGACTGTGCGAAATTTCAGGTCGATAACTTCAAAACTGGGAGGGATTTCATAAATAATCATAGACGGACAGACGGACATGGCTATATCAACATGTTTTGTCATACTGATCAAGAATATATGTACTGTGTACAGTCGCAAATTTCTAAGTTTATAAAAAATGGAAAACTAGCCATTTTCTGACGCTAAAGCTGCACCGGAACCAAATTCTGACTTTGACAACATATTATGCCGCTCCCGTATATCGTAGTGTATTGAATGATTGGTTTCAATGGTTTGTTTTAAAGCTTAAGGAATTCTCTTTTAAACAATTTTTTTTTCATGCAATAATCTTTATTCGTTCAGAAGATATTATTTTTGCAATGGAAAAACTCAGAAGGCCCCACTGTGCGTCGTTGTGCGAAACCTTTTTGCTTATCAATCAATTGACTTGAAACTTCACACTCAGAAAGTCGTAAAAGCTATTTTGACCAAAAAATGGGCATGGCTACGCCCACTTATAGCGAAAATTAATCAAGCTATTATGATAAAGAGAAATGATATTCAATCGAAAAAATGGGAGTGAAGTGTACATAATCTTCAGCAAGACTGAAGATAGAATTCTTACTGTTTTTTTTTTATATTTTAAAAGGAGTTTGCCACTTTTATTGCATGGGCTATAAAAATTTATGAAGCCATTATGGTGACACATGCACAACGCTTTATTTATTGACACTAAAATATTGTTACGACCACAAATCGATATTTGCGGTCACGTTTGATCGTCCAAGCTAAAACAAAAAAAAAAACATAATATAATAAATAAAGAAGATAAAATAAATCGACCAACAAGAAAATATGTCGAATAAAATGAAAACTCAACTTAAATTGCAACGTTTGATGTGACGGAAATTTTCAGTTGGTGCTCACGCATCCAGTCCAGCCATCTGTGTGTCGATATTGTTGCACTTTCAATGACTGAGGGAACAGCGGTGGCAACGACGACTTTCTTTCAGCTTTTCATACGCTGCATAAAGTTTGTAAATCATAAAATTCCAATTTTTAGCATGTGGTTTTTATACTCTTGCAAGAGTATATTAACTTTGTCGTGAAGTTTGCAACGCAGAGAAGGAGACATCTCCGACTATATAAAGTATATATATTCTTGATCAGCTCGACGAGACGAGTTCATATAGCCATGTCCGTCTGTTTGTCTGTCTGTCTGTTGCGATGCGAACTCCTCCTAGAGTTTTAAAGACATCAAGAAAATTGAAATACAGAAAATTTTATTTTCATTGCACGCAGTTTGTATGTAAAATCCAGCATGATCAGACAACTATTGCATATAGCTGCCATAGGAACGATCGGTCAAAAATTAGGTTTTTGCCCAATAAACTCTTTAATTTTTAAACTATCGCCTCAATGCATAAGAACATCTTGGACGTAAATTAAGACACACTGCAAAACTGGTGAAGATCGGATAAATATAGCATATAGCTCCCATAGGAACAATCAGTCAAAAATTCGGTTTTTGTTAGAAAAACTTTTTTGTTCTTAAATATAAACGCATAAAACCTTGCAGTTATGCGTTTTTATGAATCCTTGACCATATTACAAAGTTTCGTAAAAATCGGACACAAGGGCGTGGCACCGCCCATATAGAGAAAAACTTAAAAATGTGATTTCTCTGTAAGCCGATGAGATATAAGATCGCAAAATAAAGTGTACAATGATTGCAATGTATTTGTTAAAAAAATAAGAAAATGGGCGGAGCTACGCCCCCTTATCTTTATAAAAGTATATGATTCTTGTTGAAAAAACTATAAGACATATTTTCCAATAAGAATACTTGAGAGAATGCTTGCAAGAGTATATAAGTTTCAGCAAAGCTGAAAATAGCTCCCTTACTGGTTTATCTTCCCTCTCTCTCCCTTTGGTATATATGACCAACATACACACAAAACGCCTGGACATGTCTTATCACCCAAAGCGACTGAGTTTTGATTTTTGTGTGTTTTCTGTTGTATTTAGGGGTTTTTCGAGATTTTAACTTACATCCTTTTTGTGTTTTCGCGCTTGGTATATCGAGCTTTCTGCCTTATGCTCAGTTGTAAGTCAACACAGTAAAAGTTGGCCACTAAGGCTTTTGAATAATAATGAGAAAATCAATAACAGTAACAAAAACACGGAGTGAAAGCAGTACAACTAACATCATAGAAATGAGAAAACAACCAGTAAGGATTAGAGTCCACTTCAACGACTTTTTAATGGCGTTGCTCCGCCCTCTATTTCATCTTAGCAGATCTCATTTTCATTCAGTAGGTAGGCATGAACTACCAATTTTAACTCTTTTAGACCAATTCACTCCAGAGATATAACATTTTTTGAAGTAAAACTTCTTATTTGACTTCCAAAACGTTAAACGTTAAATATTAAACGCTATATTTATGTTATGATAATCAAACCTTCAATATTGTCAAAAAATTTCAAGCACAGCTATGGTTCAGTGGAAGAATACATAAGAATACCCCGGTCGAGGCGAAACTTTCTTTTTTTATTCTCTCCACGTATGTGAATAGTACATATTATAACTTTGTCACGAAGTTTGTAATAGATCGAAATATTCATTCATTATATAAAGATTATATATTAATGATCATGACGACAAGACGAGTTTATTTAGCCATGTCCGTCTGTCCGTCGGTCTGACTGGATGTATGCAAACTAGTCCCTCAGTTTTGAAGCTATCGAGCTGAAATTTTGCACATGGAACTGAAAACTTTTTTGTTTTGCAAGATAGACGGCTGAAATTGCAAACGCAGTGGTTTTACATGGTCCGACTATATGCCTGAAAGTATCATTGACATCGGGCAACTGGAACTGGTACCTGCCATACAAAATGAAGAAGAGGAAGAGCAGCAAGATTCACGTCGTTGTATGGAAAACTTTTTTGTTTCTTAATCAATTGACTTTAAACTTCACACTTACGTTTTTCGAGAGGCATGAATACTATTTTGACAAAAATGGGCGTGGTTAAGCCCACTTTTAGCCCAAATCAATAATTTGCATATCTCCGGTACCCAATGAGCAAAAACAATGAAAATAGGTTTATAGGCTAATAAGAAGAACAAAAAATAGATTCAGTCAAAAAAATGGGCGTGGCACAAGAAACGGCGTGAAGAGTATCTAAGCTTCAGCCTTGCTGAAGTTAGCGTCCTTTCTGGTTATACCCTGTATCTTATGGTACAAGGGTATATTAGTTTTGTGCGCATCGACAATGTATGTAACACCTTAAAGGAGACATTTACGACTATACAAAGTATATATATTCTTGATCAGTATCGAAAGAGAAGTCGATTTAGCCATGTCCGTCTGTCCGTCCGTCCGTCCGTCTATATGAACGCGTCGATCTCGGAAACTATAATAGATAGGACCAAAAGCTCTTCGCAGTTCGATTCTGTTATTCATTCAGCAGATCAAGTTTATTCTGTCTCCCCCTTTTTATACTCTTCACGCAAGTGAATAGTATTATAACTTTGTCCTGAAGTTTGTAACAGCAAGAAGGAGGGGAGGGGGACCCCATAAAGTATATATATTCTTGATCAGCTCGACAAGACGAGTTGATATAGCCATGTCCGTCTGTCCGTCTGTCCGTGAATATGCTATCTCCTCCCACAGTTTTGAAGATATCGAGCTGAAATTTTGCAGGGAGTCTTCTCTAATGTGTGGTCAAATCATTGGTTGGAACCGGCCATATCGGATTATTGGAACTGGTAGCCCCCATACGAAATGAAGAAGAAAAACAAATTTTAATCGTTATATGGAAAACTTTTTTGTTTTGAAAGATAGAGAGCTGAAATTTCAAACATAGCAGTTTAACATAGTCCGACATAATGCCTGAAAGTTTCATTGAGATCGGGCAACTAGAACTGGTAGCTGCCATACAAAATGAAGAAGAGGAAGAGAAATTAAGATTTAACGTCGTTGTATGGAAAACTTTTTTGTTTTGTATGATAGAGGGCTGAAATTTTAAACTTAGTAGTTCTACATAGTCCGACTACATACCTAAAAGTTTCATTGAGATTGGACATCTGGAACTGGTAGCTCCCATACAAAATGAAGAAGAGGAAGAGAAGCAATATTCACGTCGTTGTATGGAAAACTTTTTTGTTTCTTAACCAATTGACATGAAACTTCACAGTTATGTTCTTGGGGAGGCATTAAAACTATTTTGACAAAAATGGGCATGGTTACGCCCACTTTTACCAAAAATCCATAATTTGCATATCTCCGGCACCCAATGAGCAAAAACAATGAAAATTTGTATATAGACTAATTAGATGAAGAAAAAATATATTCATTAAAAAAAATAGGCGTGGGACAAGAAATAAGCGTGAAGAGTATTTAAGCTTCAGCCCTGCTGAAGTTAGCGTCCTTACTGGTTTGACTTAGTTTTGTGGTGAGGGGCAAATGACTGGAGCAACCTCGGCAAAAAACTTGCAAATCTTGCGGTTGTCTTTTGAGATAGGAACACCAAATTTGGAGTGTATATATCTGACTTAAGCCCCAAAAAAAAAATTGGCGTGGCCACGCCCATATACAGTAATAATTTTAAACGCTCATATCTCAAGAACCATAAAACCTACAAGAATGAAACTCTTCATATATGATATTGGAATGGAGTATAACAAGATTCAATAGTGAAATGGGCGTAGCCACGCCCATATACAGCCATGGTAGAAGGCCGTTATATCTCTGGAACGAATTGGTCTAAAAGAGTAAAAATTGGTATATATGAATTTGAATGAAAATGAAATCTGTTTCGATTAAAAAGTGGGCGGGGCAACGCCTTCAAACAGTTGGTACAAATTGACGGTTCAGGGTATGTCGGAGTCGACTCCAATCCTTACTGGTTTTTTTCTTAAAATTGCTGTGTCTCCTAAAGAATAAAAGATACAATGCTGAAATTTTGAATGCAAACTCAGTTAACATACCTTTTTAAAACTGCATACAACAAACTACCACTTTCCCTGCAAAGACCAACAAACTAAAATTTTGCAGCAATGCTTGGTAACAAAATCCGTACTAAAGCGCCATCTAATGGCAACATTGCACTGTGAGCCCGCCTTACCTTACCAACGATTTTGATTAGTGTAACAGAATTCTTATAATATAACACAATTCATATACAGAATTCATATCTTGGTACACTGCTTTTGCTGTCGGCGAAAGTTTAACGTGTTATAAACATAGTTGTTTGTACAGGATATTATATAGTTGAGAATACTCAACTATACGGCCCTTACTGGTTTTGACTACATTTATTTCCCATTTGTAATGCTTCTGGGACATATGTATGTATATTTGTTCGTAGATTCACTCACAACACTTTTTTGCTTGTTAGTTCTTTTTTTGAGATATTTTCTCTTAATTGAAATAGTTGTTTAAACGCCAATACATCAAACTTTCAACATCAACAATACCAACAACAATTTACGGTTGTTGTCATGCAATATTATTCAACGTTCATGAAAAAAATTCTTTTTCACGCAGAAGTTTATACAATTTCATTTATTTAATTTATAGTGACATGTCATGTGGGCATGTTGTTTTGCTTTCCTGTTAAAAATGTTCTTTTGTTGTTGTTGGGAAGTCAATTGTTGCTGCTTTTGCTGTCCGAGCCCTCTTTGTACCACCGGAAAAATGTTCTGCTTAAACAACACAGACGTCGGATATTGTAAAAATTGCATAAAGGTTCTGCGACTTTATTTGTTTAATTAAATTTCATTCTATATAACTATACTCTTCACGCAGTGAATAGTATTATAAGTTTGTGCTGAAGTTTGTAACACGTAGAAATATTCACTTGCGATTATATAAAGTGTTTATATTCTTGATCAGAATGACAAGAGAAATTGATTGAGCCACGTCCGTCCGTCCCTAACCAATGGTTCTCGGAAACTATAACAACAAGAGACTTGAAATTTGGTGAGTAGACTCGTGATGCTCCGTAGCAGATCAAGTTTGAACGATTTTGTGCCACGCCTAAAACGCTAAAACTCAAACATCAAAGAGTTATAAACATGAATATCGGTATGTGGATTCGGTATGTATAGCCTTACAAAAATGTATACCACAATTTTTCTCTCTTCTCCTCATTTTTCATCTTCTTAAAATTGTCATATCTAAAAAACTATAAAAGGTATGAACAAGAAATTTTATATGAAAGCTCAGTAAATATACATACATGCATACATACATACAATGATTTTTAAAACTGCATACCACAAAATACCACATGTTGTGTTAACATTGTTGTTGCCATCGTCGAAAGTTTAACATGTTTTTTATATAGTTAAATGCAGACGAACAACATTTTGAAAAATGGAAAAGCTCTTTTAAATTTAAATTGACAATTTTTTTTTGGATTTGGTGTGTACAGGGTATTATATAGTCGAGAACACTCGACTGTGCTACCCTTATTGGTTATTTAATAGATTTGGTAAAAATGCAAAAAATTCTATGAAAAACCCGTTTTATTTTTAAAAATAGTACGGGTATACTTAGGCACAACAAATCAAAATGTAATAACAAAATTTTCGCGGCCTCATCGAGATAAAATCTTAATCTTAAATTGAAATAAAAGAACAAAGAGAGCTGACTATATATATTATATATATATTTAGATTCTAGGAGTCAAATTTTATAACGCTAACATTTCGAATAAAAGGCCATTTTGCTGTTAACCAGTGCTATTTGAGAGGAAACATTTTGTGGTATGCATTTGTATCCTCACTAAGTTTCAAATTTGATATTCTTTAGAATCTTACGAGGATACCCTCGAAATTTCATGTGTCTAGCTCTGATAATTTCGGAGAACCATGCCCCAATCGATTTCCTTTGTCGCCTGGGTCATTCCTGGTGTTTGCGGTTTATCCTGATACAGTGTGTACAGAGTATTCAAAATTATGACAGAGAAAAACCCAAACCGAAACCATTAAGGACGTTATCTTCAGTAAGGCTGATTAAGAAACAAAAAGGTTTTCCATACAACAACGCGTCGTGAATCTTGCTTCTCTTTCTCTTCTTTATTTTGTATGCGAGGTAGCAGTTCGTTCTAAATGAAACTTTCAGGCATTAAGTCGGACTATGGAAAACTACTATGTTTGAAATTTCAGCCTTCTATCTTCCAAAACGAAAAAAGTTTGCCATACCAGCGTTGCCACGCCCATTTTCCAATTAGTTTTAAAGAAAGCAAAGCAATCATTCTACACTTCATTTTGCGATCTTCCATCTCGTCGGGTTACAGAGAAATCACATTATTAAATTTTTTTGAATATGGGCAGTGCCACGGCCTTATGTCCGATTCTTAAGAAACTTCGTAATATGGTCAAGGATGTATAAGAACGCGTAACTGCAAAGTTTGATCTGTTTAAAGTTAAGAACAAACAATGTTTTCTAACAAAAACCGAATATTTGACCGATTGTTCCTATGGGAGCTATTTGATATAGTTGCCCGATCTTCACCTGTGAAGTTTGTCTTAACTGACGACCAAGATGTTCTTGTGCGATCTTGAGGCGATAACTTTAAAATCAAAGAGTTTATTGATCAAAAACCTCATTTTTAACCGATCGTTCCTAGGTCAGCTAAATGCTATAGTGATCCGATCATGCTGGATTTACAACAACAATTTTATACAACTCAACAACAACAACAATTTTATACAGACAGGCAGACAGAACTCGTATCGTCGAGCTGATCAAGAATATGTATAATTTATGTAAGTGGAAATGTCTTCTTCTCTGGAAATGTCTCTCTTCAAACTTCATAACAAAGTTAATATACTCTTACAAGAGTATGAAAACAGATCCAACTTTAAGGTTACAAGTTCGTGGCATTGTGTATGTGAACTGTTCACAGATGCTGACGTTAAGTGGCATAGTGTGAGAGTGAAAATCATATAAATAGACAAACAGAGTGAGGGAGTATGTTTTGCGAGCTGTCAGATATTTAATTGAAATGTTGCTGCATAGAAAAAAAAAATTGAAAAATATATTGAGAATAATACACATACCTATACAATCACTACGAATGATATGCATTTATCTGTGTGTGTGCATAAATGCGAGTATATTTATGTGCATATAGCGTTATTATTAAATATGGTTTGCAATAAAGTCGCTCATGCGTCGAAAATCAACGTAAGCCAAATGTTTATGGCAGCAACTGTTATTGTCTGAGTGGGTTTGCACTCACTCACTTACTGACTGACTGTCTAAGAGTGAGTGAGTCAGTGAGTGAATGACTTTGTAATAAGTTTATATGCTGTCAGTTGCAAGAAGTGTTAAAGGTTGTTCTAAGTAACTGTGTGCGCAATAGAAGCTTCACAATTTCATGCAGTCTGCTTCTGAATAAGACTGCAGGACGAAAATGCTGTTAAAGTCAAAATAATGATATGTGGCAGCGCCAAACTAAAATAAAAGTAACAAACTGTAGCTTACAAACAGAATTCCATATAGACATCGGGGTTGACTAGATTGCTTATATGATCACACGAGAAAAATGTAAAAGTTTTACTATTGAACGGCTCTCGCACTGTTAAGTATACAGTTAATCTAAAACAATATTTCCAATCTTTTGTAGTAAAAACAAATTAAATTGTTGCATGTTTGTACCCTTCATACAGTGAAAAGTTTTTATACTCTGTGTGTGTAGTATTATAACTTTGGCAGGGAGTTTGTAACTGATCGAAATATTCATTTCCGACTAAACAAAGTATATATCGTATATGTATTCTTGGTCAGGACGACAAGACTGTATGAATGCAAACTCAGTTTTGAAGCTATCGACCTGAAATTTTGCACAGAGTCTTGAATTTTATTACGATGAATCATTTGTCGCAACCGGCATTATCGGACCAGTAGAACTGGTAGCCCCCATACAAAAAGAAGAAGAACCTGTAACATTTGTGGGTATGGTTGTATCGACAAACTCTAAAAAAAAGATTTTATAACTTGTATATTCTAGTTTTTGATTTTTTTATCAAAATAATTTTATGGGTAACGGTTTTAATGCAATCCTTATGATTTAAAAAAAATTACAACATTTTTTGCCTTTTTTGACTTGCTCCATAGGCTTCGGTGATTTTTTTTTAGATAAACGATCGATCGATCAGATAGCCTGTTGATTCAGCTTTAATTTACATTTTACTGGTCCTTGCTGCGCTGAGATATCCGAGATTGAACCAGGAATGGGGAAGACAGATTTGGAAACTAAAAGAACCAGTTAAGACATTTGCAGAACAAAAATTTGTAATATTTTTAATTTCAAGTTGAAAAATGGCCAAAAAAGTGGCTTTTTCATTTGTTTTCGTTATTTGGTTGCATCTAAACACTAATCAGTTGGATGAGGTCTTAGGATATTTTTCAACACCACACCTCCCGCCCCCCCGGCCTACGCCCTTGGTACTAGAAAATACCCTTCTCTATGATGGTTACCAATGACCATTAAACTAAAATTTTTCGCAAATTCTTAATAGTTTGACAATTTGATATTAGGAACACGATTTGAATGGCCGAACCACTTGCACACAAATTATTCAAAGCCTTCATTTTTAAATATCTTATAAAATGAGTTTGAAATAGTTTTTTTTATTCAGAAGGCCGTTCAGTAGCTTACTGTTGCTAGTCATACTATTTGCTGCAAATGCGAGAACGACTGAATACCGTTAATAAAAACTCGCTATCATAACTTCATTAAAGATTATAATATCTTCAAAGAATGTAAAAACTTGTTGTCTATTAAAATAAGAAAATGAATTAAGTTGAGATCTTAAAAATGTAGTGCTAGAATCCTTAAAAATTTAGAGATTGAATTCTTTTTTATTTGCATGCAAAATTTATAAAATTATATAAAGTTTCATATTTATATGTCAATATTATATAATTGATCGAAGTGACACTACATTAAGTGTTTAACATAAAATCGGACTGACGCCGTTGTCCTGTAGCGCTGTCTTGTTTGGCTAATGTTACCAACTAGCAAACCAGAGTGGTTGAAATAAATAAACTAGGAAACAAACAAACAGATACACTGTCAGGTGGATACAAGAGAATGAGAGCGAGAAAGGAAGACTTCGACACATTTACATTGCAGCCCCACAAACAAACACACATATTGCACAAAAAATATACAAAAGCGTAAACTAAATATTTTATAAACCAATTAATTCTAAATTTTAAATGCCAATACAAATTCGAAAGAAAATCGTTGTGTTCCTGATGAAGGCATATAGCGCCAAGTGAAAAGAGTTTTGGGTATTTGAGTAAATATACATATTTGTCGTTCATGATATTTGAGCGTGTTGAATGCAGTCTGAGTCAGACAAGACACAGAAGCATAAGCATCAGAAGTCTTAGTCAAATCAATTGAAGTTGAAGTAGTTAAGTGCTTGCAAGCGCTATAATGTGAGTTGAAAAGATTTGTTGAAGAGATTTCACTCTTATTTTGGGCGCCTTTAAAAATCGTCCTGTTTGTCGATGCTAATGGGGCAGAGTTGAATCCCGTCCTTTTAGCATATTTGTATACACATTAATACGTGCCTACACTTTAGTGATGTAGGTTGTTCTGACATGCAGCTCTTGCTAGTTGCCTCTTTTTATTCAATTATTTTTGACGCTCAATACTATGCTGCGGTCGTAAAGCGCAGCGTTTCTTAATTCTATTTATACTATTATCTTTCGTTGAGTTTGTAAAACTCCGCGTTGTTTTTAAATCTAGTTATGCTAGCGCTGAGCTTGTAAGACTCAGCGCCATCTTAAAAATAGTTTAATTGCTCGCCGTCGTTAACCTGTGTGACCCTTGGTATAGACAAAATTTCGCCGCATGTGACAATCTATCTATCAGTAGCCGCTCCGCGATGATCGATTTTTAGGTTCATTCTAGTTTCACTACTTGGTTCACTTCTAATCACAAGTTCAATTCTGAACAATATTGAAGGAATGATTTAAAGATGCTCGTGCTGAATATGTGACCAAATTAAAGTCTACTATATCAACAAGTGAAACTCAGCAGAGGCAGAGAACAGTAATGGATTTATAAGGTTTTACAAATGGCTAATAATTTAATGCTTTAAGGCTAAAGGCCAACAAGAAAAAACTTTTTGAATAATTGCAACTAATTCCTATGTATTTTTGTGTACTGATTCCGAAAATAGTTGACATAAAGTCGTATCACCCTCCAATTTCTTGCATTTCACGGAATTGTAAAAAACACGAAATTACTGTTTTTCAAACTTGTGTACAAGATATCTCAGAAGCTACTGGACCGATTTTAATGAAATTTAACTAACATATTCTTAGGAATCCCATCTATCATGTACTAAAAGAGTTTTTTGATTGAGGGCACCCTTCGAAAGTTATATACTTTTAAACCTCAATAAATGAAGAAAAAAAAGTTTAATCTTTAAATAGCTGTAAATTTTACAAAAAAAAACTTTTAATTTTTTCCCCTATGCTACTCTATTTGTAGTTATTTCCTGAATGAAATGACGCTCCCTTTGTTCTATTCCGACAATTGGTGACCGAGATACCAACTTATGTTATGGTTGTTTCGAAAATCTCAGGAAATGGTATAAAAAAAGAAATAATGGCTTTTAAATAACAAAACAGTTTTAGTAGCCAGGGTATGTTTATTTATACATATTCATTTTAAATTTTGATACAACAAAATTATGAACTGTAAAGTAGAGAGAAAATCCTTGTTGGTTGTGTACACGATTTTTCAGTCAGCAATCGACGGAAAAATACTAACGGACCGTCATTTCATGCAGGAAATAACTACAAATAGATTAGCATAGGGGAAAAAATTAAAAGTTTTTTTGTAAAATTTACAGCTATTTAAAGATTAAACTTTTTATACTTTTCACGTATGTGAAATAGTATAATAACTTTGTGCTGAAGTTTGTAACAGATCGAAATATTCATTTCCGACTATATAAAGTATATATATTCTTGATCAGGACGACAAGACGAGTTGATTTAGCCATGTCCGTCTGTCCGTCTGACCGTCTGTCCGTCCGTCTGTCTGTATATATACGATCTCCTCCCACAGTTTTGAAGATATCGAGCTGAAATTTTGCACACAGTCTTCTTTTTTGTGCGATCAACTCATTTGTTGGAACCGACCATATCGGAATACTGGAACTGGTAGCCCCCATACGAAATGAAGAAGAAAAACAAATTTGAGTTGTTGTAAATGCCTGAAAGTTTCATTGAGATTGGTCATTTGGAACTGGCAGCTGCCATACAAAATGAAGAAGGGGTAGAGAAGCAAGATTCACGTCGTTGTATGGAGAAATTTTTTGTTTCTTAATCAATTGACTTGAAATTTCACACTTATGTTCTTGGAAAGGCATTAAAACTATTTTGACAAAAATGGGCATGGTTACGCCCATTTTTAGCCCAAATCAATTATTTGCATATCTCCGGTACTCAATGAGAAAAAAAATGAAAATTGATATATAGGCTAATAAGATGAAGAGAAAATGTATTCAGTCAAAACCAGTAAGGACGCTATCTTCAGCAAGGCTGAAGCTATAATACTTTTCAAGTTGTGTCACTATAAAAAAATAATAAATGAATAGTTTTCATGCCTCCCTAACAACATAACTGTAAGGTTTCAAGTCAATTGGTTAAAAAAAAAAAAAGTTTTCCATACAACCGTTCAAGTTTCACTATAAGTGGCCACGCCCACTTTTGGTCAAAATAGTTTTCATTCGTCCCTAAAGCTCTGTTTACATTAGAGATTTTTTGTGTAGATATCTCAACAAAAAGTGTAGATAAATTACGTTTTGTGTTTACACTGAATTGAAAATCTACGAAATTTTTCTTTCAAGTAGATAAATTTGGAAAATATCTACATTGCTAACTACAAGGTGTTTACACTGACTACACTCTTGAGCAGAATGTAGATAATGATAGAGGGCGCTAATGTTCCGCTTTTGACATAACTGATTTTTGACATTAAAAATTTATTCCTAAAAATAAATTAACAAAAAAAGTTAGAAAAGTTCGAAATGCGCTAGAAACAATATGCATTCACAAAATCGATTGTGAAAGAAACCATAGATCGCAGAAATAAATGCTAGGAATGCTGAGAACGTTGGATTTCACCAGCAGTTATTGTAGGAGTTGAAGGAAGGAGTCGCAGCTATGTGCCAACATTTTTTGAAGAAAGGCATTGTGAAATTATTGATATTATTGGGTTATTACATTCAAAAACAGTACACTCGCGTCCGTCATTCGATTTCCCACGCATATTTTTTTAGTGAAGAGGCCATTTTACCCTTTGTTTTTGTTCTTCCTTTGATTCTTTTTCCAAATTGGGACGAATTTTCGGAAGTGTCAAACGTGACAAATGAATCATTGATATAATTTTTATGTGAAAATAACAATGTAGAGGAAAAAATTTGTTCTGTTGCTTAACAAACTTGTAGACACAAATCGAGGCTGATTTATCTACTCTGAAAGTTGTTTACACACACTACTCATTGTGTAGATAAAAATTTACACAAAAAATCTCTAGTGTAAACAGAGCTTAAGAACATAACTGTAAAGTTTCAAGTCAATTGGTTAAAAAACAAAAAAGTTTTCCATATAACGATTCAAGTGTTGTTTTCTTCTTCTTCTTTTTGTATGGGGGCTACCAGTTCCAGCGGTCCGATATGGCTGGATCCGACAAATGAGTTAATCGCACAAATAAGAAGTCTCTGTGCAAAATTTCAGCTCGATATCTTCAAAACTGTGGGAGGAGATTGTATATATACAGACAGACGGACGGACAGACGGACATAGCTAAATCAACTCGTCTTGTCGTCCTGATCAAGAATATATTTTATATAGTCGCAAGTGAATATTTCTGTGTGTTAAAAACTTCAGCACAAAGTTAATATACTATTTCACATACGTGAAAAGTATAAAAATGGGCGTGGCACAAGAAAGTGCGTGAAAAGTATATAAGCTTCAGCCTTGCTGAATATAGTGTTCTTAATGGTTGTTTTTATATTCTTCGCTTTTTGTTTTCCACAACACAGGTCTACTTCTAAAACCAGTAAGGGCGGTATAGTCGAGTATACTCGACAATATAATACCCTGCACACTTGGTAGGCGGTACCACACCCTCAATCTACAAAAACACATTGATCTGACGTCGCACAGAGGGGCCTTAGATACATTCAGCTGGCAAAAATCAAAAATTTCATGAACGCTTTTGATAAAACAAATATATGTGCCTGATAGAGAATTTTCCAGAGATTAAGGAAATATTAACCTTAAAGAAATCGAAATTATAGTTTGAAAGTTATCGCCAGTCAAAGTTGACCCTTTTTTCAACTTTTAATAACATACTACATTTTTTGTAAATTCGCCATTTTTGAGTTGGAATAGCAACGCAATTATAACAGGAATCATTATCGAATTAATTTATATTTTTAGGTAGCCGTATTATAGTGTTATAACATAAATATGAAGCCTTTGGCAGTTGTAGTTTTTTTAAGGGAGCTGTTTTTCGAACTATCTATTTTTTGGGTATTTTTGAACTTTGGTGGACAATTAAAAAAAACCTCATTTTATTTCAACTTCCAAATTTTAAACATATGTTATTTAGATATTCCTTTACCTAATTCAAAAAAGGTTATACCCCTTTGGATCCATTTAAGGCTGATTTTTATTAGAAAACGGTCGCAACCTCGCACAAAAATATGCAAAAAACTCGCTGCCGCAGCTATAAGAAGAAGAATGCAAAGTAAATAGTTTCTCTGTAACAGCTTTAAAATGTTTCTAAAGTCAACAAATGTTGTCATAGGAAGCAACCTGTTGTATTTTACAATGCTGCTGGTGCGTAAAATTGATCGAAGACGGTGAAAGGGGGGGTAAAATGTCTTAATTTCCTACATTTTGTATGGCATGTGCCAGTTCCAGTGGTTCGATCATAATGATACTAATAGGCAATTGGCCTGAGTACGTAGGAAGACTACATTTTAAATTTCAGCTCTCTATGTTGAAAATCAAAAAAGTTTTCCATACAACGACTTAAATCTGCTTCTCTTCCTCTTCTTCATTTTGTATGGCAGGTACCAGTTCCAGTTGCCCGATCTCAATGAAACTTTCAGGCATTGTGTCAGACTATGTAAAACTTCTAGGTGTGAAATTTCAGTCGTCTATCTTCAAAAACAAAAAAGTTTTCTATACAACGAATCAAGTTTTGTTCATTTTTCTTCTTCTTTTCGTATGGGGGCTACCAGTTCTATTAGCCCGATCATGCCGATTCCGACATATGAGTTGATCGCACAGAAAAGAAGACTCTGTGCAAAATTTCAGGTCGATAACTTCAAAATTGTGGGAGATATTGTATAAATACTGATAGACGTACATACGGACGGACGAAAATGGCTATATCAACTCGTCTTGTCATACTGATCAAGAATATATATACTGTGTATAGTCGCAAATTTCTAAGTTTATAAATAATGGAAAACTAGCCATTTTCTGACGCTAAAGCTGCACCGGAAACAAATTCTGACTTTGACAACCTACTATGCCGCTCGTAGCGTATTGAACGATGGCTTCTTTTAAAGCTTAAGGAATTCCCTTTCAAACAAAACTTATTTCATGCAATTATCTTTATTCGTTCAGAAGATATGATTTTTGCAATGGAAAAACTCAGAAGGCCCCACTGTGCGTCACCTATTCAAATAGTGTTCAAAATATCAAGAAAATCGGTCAAAAAATTTGGATTTTACGAAAGATTTAACTTTGTTGGCCTCTGCGGGGTAGTCATCAAAGAGAGGGGAAATTTGTGGTATGCAGTTTTTAAGATGTAATATCACTGAGCTTGTATACCAAATTTCAGGTTCATACCTTTGTTAGTTTTGGAGATATAGCTTTTTTTAGAAAAATACTAGGGGAGGGGAAATTAAGGGGAGGGGGTAAAATTGTGGTATGCAGTTTTGTAGAGTTACTCATACTGAGTCTACATACCGATTTTCATGTTTCTATCTCTTTGGATGTTCGAGTTATAGTGTTTTCAAAAAGTGGGTAAGGCTGGATGGGCGGGAAGGAGTGGGCGTTGCACAAAACCATTCAAACTTGATCTGCTGCCGAGCATCACGAGTCTACCCACCAAATTTCAAGTCTCTAGCTCTTATAGTTTCCGAGAACCATTGGTGAGGACGGACGGACGGACAGAAGGACGGACATGGCTTAAGCAATTTGTCTTGTCGTCCCGATCAAGAACATTTATACTTTATGGGGTCCCCCTCCCTTCCTTTACTGCGTTACATACATTTGGCTTTTGCACAAACACCAGTATGTGTGGTACTGTCCTTCCGCCACTTCTTCCAGTGACTCAAGGATGGGCGAACCTAGTACTGCGAATCCTTGTCCCGCAAGGGCTACACTGGTCCCAGGATTGACACATGTGTTTGGCGTGCACTGCAGTCAGCAGTGACCTGTCAGAAGTCCTACTAGTAGGCGGCAGTGTGCCCTTCACAAGTTCAGTATAAAATGCGTGCGCTTCGCGCACACCCTTCCACACAACTTTTTGGTTGTTCTGCACGTGGTCGTGTCTCTCCATGCACACTCTACGGCCTTCACGACCTCTTGCGTGATGTTCCTGAACAGATATTGAAGTGGCACCTTGACCAGTTGCGCATTCGCGACTGGCATCTGGGCGCCCTTTTTGGGCAGCATATCCGCCATTTCGTTTCCCTCTATGTCCTGGTGGCTGGGAACCCAGAAGACCAAATAATTAGCTGTTAAAAAAAATATTTTGACATTTTCGTTTTTATAATATTGATTACTACAACGCCGTTAACTCTCTAAATATTATTTGCAAATTATGTTTGGGCGAACATTGCAATCTACAGTCAAATTTGTTCGATAAACACAGTCAAGACAGCGACTATTTCGTCAAACCAAACAAATTCGTCAAACAAATTCGACCTGCTTTACATGCATGAACATTGTAATTCATATCTTTGCACACAACAACAAATAACATCAACAAATAAATTTGCGATAATATTTTATGGGCTCATGTATGGTATGAGTAATTTATTTTAATATGAATTTATTGGTTATGAAATGTAACCTGTGTTGGCAAAGACGACGTCAACAACAACAACGGCAACGACATGAAATATTTTTGACATGACACACAATTTATTAACATTGTTGATGCTGTTGTTGCTGCAGGATATTAAAATTTAATCGAACATTGAAGATTTTGATTGATTGATTTAAACTTTCGCTGCAGATATCAATGGGAATTAAATAAAGTTGAATATTGAAAAATGGAAACTAATCGAAACAGAACTAGTAAGCGTGGTATAGTCAAGAATACTCGATAGTATAATACCCTGCCATAAGGTAAGCAGTGCCATACCCGAATTCTTCCAAAAAATATTTATCGCCCATTCAAATAGTGTTTAAAATATCCAGGAAATCCTTTAAAAAATTGTGGAATTCACGAAAAATTTGAGTTTGTTGGAATTGAAGGGGTAACTATGAAAGTGATGGGTATTTTGTGGAATGCAGTTTTAAAGATGTGTATTTACTGAACCTGCATCAGGGTCGCACCTTTTACAGTATAGAAAATATGGCAATTTTAAGAAAACCTCTTTTTGAGAGGACATGAAATACAATTTTGTAGGGTTAGTCTACAACCTGATTTTCAAGTTTCATTCGCTTCTAGTGTTCGAGTTATAGACTTTTAAAAAACTGGGTGGTGGGTGCCTTTTGGGTGGGAAGGAGTGTGCACATAACCATTTAAACTTGAGCTGCTGCCGAGCATCACAAGTCTACTTTACAAATTTCAAATCCCTAGCTTGTAAAGTAGCTAGGTCATTAAGTAGTTTTACCTGGAAAGTTTTGCGGGAGTTTTGAAAATTGGCATTTTTATGGATTTTGGGCTGCTCTTTCCGAATTTTCATTTTGCGACCTTTTATCACCGCCGCTCGAGCCGCGTGAAAAAATGGCGTCTAAAATCACTTTTTTCACCGTATCTCCATTTTGGCTCATTTTGCGGCAAAAATATTTCTATACTAAATTAAACTACAGTAAATTTCCTACAAATTATGTTCAGACCTTTTTTTTCGTAAGACTAACAGTTAAGGCTTACGAGCGGCACAAAGTGTACAACTTTGGTACTATGGTTTTCATACACTTTGTATGGAATTTGGTATTGTTTTAAATGATAATCTTACTCTGAGTCCAAGTGTTTTAGATTTCATTAATTTTTTTTGTGTTTGGTGTTGAGATTTAATGTTATATTAATCGTCTATTATAATAAAAATGTTCCAAATTCGAGTGCAAATTAACAAATCCAAACCAACCGTTTGTTCATCCATAATTGCACGTTTTCTTATAAAAGAGGCAAGTTACACCTGCATGGTTAAGCCTGTAAGTCTGTGGACGGGTTGGGAACGTTGTGTTTACTTGAATATATTTGAGACGAGTACAATGGCTTTTGCTCCGGTTTCCATTTTCTTTAGCGTTTTACGTTTTCAAGAAATTCACGTGATTTCAATTCTGTGTGCTCCGAAATCCGTAACTTTTGAGTTATCGAAAATTGTAAGTCTGTGGTTACATGTCAAATATTTATTGTAAAACAGTTGTGACATTCAAAAAGTAAACAACATTAATGGAAACTAGTAAGGAAGTTATTTTCAGCTGTCTTACAGTTTTCCCAATAAGAATCATATACGTTTATAAAGATAAAGAGGTGTAGTCCCGTGCATTTTCGAATTTTTTTAACAAATACATCGCAATCATTGTGCATTTCAATTTGCGATCTTGTATCTCATCGGCTTACAGAGAAATCACATTTTTAAGTTTTTCTCTATATGGGCGGTGCCACGCCCTTATGTCCGATTTTTACAAAACTTTGGAATATGGTCAAGGATTCATAAAAACGCGTAATTGCAAAGTTTTATTTGTTTATACTTAAGAACAAAAAAGTTTTTCTTACAAAAACCGAATTTTTGACCGATTGTTCCTATAGGAGCTATACACATTTGCAATTTTCTTGCTATGAAGAAAAAAGATGACGCAAAATCCGCGAACTATAAATTTGGCTTTTGACATTTATGGCAACTATATAGCTATTATACTATTTTACCTAGCGTTGGATAACATGACAAACATGTCCTATGCATTGCAGGGAGTTAAGTTGGCCAAAAGACTTTAAGGTTTTATTAATAATCTAACTTGTAAAAATATCTTCAAACTTATCTATATTTGTTTATTTAAATGGCTAAATGCCTTTGTCATCCTCATATGCCCGTGTTTTTTGAATATCATATTTTTGTATTTATCCCGATTTTCCTGGCTGATATTTAATATGTAACAGCCATATCTTTATCGGAAATCTCTTTTGGTTGATGATAAGTCAAGCAATCTGGATTCAAGAGTCTACCTTCTACGAAGCATTTGCACTGCAAACAAAACAAAACTCTACTATAAAATTTGAAGTGCTGTTGAGCATATCATCGTTAACTTCATTGGAATAGATGACCAATCCTCCCTATATTTGTTTCTATTGAACTACTCTAGCTTCAGTGCGTTGCATAAACTTCATTGAGAATGGCTTTAGACGAAAGTGGTCTCGTTTGATGGTTTAGAAGGAAATTGTTTGACAGCTGTTTCCAATAATTGTTTGGGATTGGCTACTGACAAAATAATTTTAAATGACAGTTCACGACTGGGTTGTTTGCATACACATCTATGAAATTTTACTTTTCAATCCGTAAAACAAAAGGTCCCGTTTTTAAATCATAAAAAAATGTCGTTTTACGAATTTCGGAGCACTGACTGAGCATAGCCCAATATTAAATATTAGCATTAAACACAAAAAACTTAGACAAATTTTCAAAATTTGGATTCATCAAAAACAAAACGAAATCCCATACAAAATGTAAGAAAACGCATAGTACCCAAGTTGTACAATTTACGGCGCTCGTACGCCTAAACTATTAGTCTTACGAAAAAAAAGGTCAAAACATAATTTGTAGGAAATTTCCTCCAGTTTAATTTAGTATAGAGTAGTAATTTAGTATGAGCCAAAATGGAGATACATATGGTGAAAAAAGTGATTTTGGACGCCATTTTTTCAAAATGGCGACTCGAGTGGCGGTCATAGAAGGTCGCAAAGTCGGAAAGAGCCGCCCAAAATCCATATGGATGCCAATTTCCAAAACTCCCGCAAAACTTTTGAGGTAACCCCCTTTTACTTACCCTACTAAATTTTCGGAGAACCATTCGTGACTATGAACGGACGGACGGAGATGGCTTAATCAATTTCTCTTGTCGTCCTAATCAGGAATATACATATATACTTTATAGGGCTCCCCTCCCCTCCTTCTGTGCGTTACATATGTATGTACTTTTCGCTCATACAAAATTAGTATACCTTGAACTATAGTGTTTTCAGGGTACAAAAACGAACAAAATTTACCATTTCTGACTTACGTGTAACATATGTATGTATGGCTTATACATATACGTCAGGGACAAAAAACATATAAATACACACACACACATACATATATACGTCATGCACAGAAGTAAAAAGTAGGTGTTGAATATTGCTGAAGGCTGTGATGTGAGACAGCAGTTGAAGTAAACTGTCTTAAGTAAAGAATGAAAAAAAAATATTTGCTTTTTCCACATTTGACAGCCATTTTTACTTTGTGCTCGCCTTAGGTTTCAACAGCTGTTTTTCTGTTTTTTCTTCACATATTTTCTGACTTTATAAGAAGCTGAAAATGTCTTTTGTTAATATCCGCTTTCAGGACACATATTGTCCTCCGATCAAAACACAAGAATGAAACGTGCTGTCGCTTGACTTTATTAAAAAATGCTCAAAATTTTGTTTTAGAAACTTGCAACTTTGCTGTATTTTAAAATCTTAAGTCAACTCTGCGTTAAATACATTTTTTAGGCTTTTTAACTGCATTTTGGCTTAATACATCTGTTACAACTTCAATATCAATTTAATTTCCTATTGCCTTTAAGCATTTCTCAAGTGTGTAATAGGATGCTGCGTTGAACTCCGAACTTAACTTCATAAGTTCTTGAAACGTAAGGCAAATTTTACTCGAGCCACACAAAGACTTGACACTCAAAACACACGGTCGATTTGATGACGAAAATAAATGAAACAAGTAAGAATGGTATAGTCGAGTGTACTCGACAATATAATATCCTGAACAAACGGTGCCACACCCCAATTGTAAAAAAAAAATTATAATTGGCGTCGCCCAGTTTAAGAATGTTAAAACCAGTAAACACGCTATAAAAGAGTATACTCGTCAATATAATACCCTGCACACACACAGTAGGCGGTGCTACGCCCCAAATCTATAAGAAAATTTTTATTTGACATCGCCTTTTGAAATCGTGTTCAAAATATCAAGTAGATCATTCAAAAAATGTGGAATTTACGAAAAATTTGAGTATTTAGGTTATTGAGGGGTAACTATCAAAGAGAGGGAAAAGAGAGTGGTATATAATATTAAAGATACATTATTACTGAGCTTATATACAAAATTTCAGGTTCATACCTCTCTTAGTTTTGGAGATATAGAAATTTATAAAAAACAACTGGGGGAGGGGAAATGGAAATTGTGGTATGCAGTTTTGTAGGGCTACTCATACTGTGTCTACATACCAACTTTCATGTTTCTTTCTCTTTAAATGTTCGAGTTATAGCGTTTTAAAAAAGTGGGTGGTGCTGGTTGGGCGGGATGGAGTGGTCGTGGCACAAAACCATTCAAACATGATCTGCAGCCAAACATCATGAGTCTACCCTCCAAATTTCAAGTCTCTATCTCTTATAATTTCCGAGAACTATTGGTGATGAAGGACGGACAGACAGACAGACGGGGCTTCATCAATTTCTCTTGTCGTCCCGATCAAGAAAAAATATTGGGTTTTGCACAAAATCAAAATACCCCGATACACTAAGTTTACAGTGTATGAATATCAAGATAATCGGTGAAAAAATGTGGAATTTACGAAAAATTTGAGTTTGATGTTCTTTGAAGGGCAATCATAGAAAAGAGAGATATTTTGTGGTATGCAAGTTTAAAGAAGTTTATTTACTGAGTCCTCATAGAATTCAGGTTCGTACATCCTATAATTTGGGAGATGTATAAAAAAGAAAATACGTTTTTGAGGGGAAATGATGGGTGGGGGCGAAATGGGGCCGCCATTTTTGAAGAGCTTTGTACATTTAATTTATGATTCTATCTCATCTATCACTTTTTCTAGCGAAACCACAGCCAGTCGCACGAGCATGTACCAATCCATGCGGCGAAAGCGTTCTGGATAATAATGTGTGGTGTGTGGCCGATATGATGACTTACTCGCAGTGCTGGATGTCAATGCATAGCTATTTATACCCTGTACACACACTGTGTATCAAGGTATATTAAATTTGTTTGAGACGGTTTGTATGTAACGCATAGAAGGAGGGGAGGGGGACCCTATAAAGTATATATATTCTTGATCAGGATGACAAGACGAATTGATATAGCCCTGTCTGTCCATCCGTCCGTCCGTCCTCACCAATGGTTCTCGAAAACTATAAGAGCTAGAGACTTGAAATTTGGAGGATAGACTCGTGAGGTCAAACGCTAGATCAAGTTTGAAGGAATTTTTGCCACGTCCACTCCTTCCCGCCATTGAGCACCACCCATTTTTTCAAAAGGCTGTAGCTCAAAAACCTGATGAGTTAGAGACATGATAATGAGTATGTAGACTCAGTATAAACTGCATACCACATTTTTCCCCTTCCCCTTCGTTTCCCCTCAAAAAGTTGTTTTCTTGAAATTGCTGTATCTCCTAAACTATAATAGATATAATGCTGAAATTTTATATGCAAACTCAGTAAACATACCTTTATAAAACTGCATACCACAAACTTTAACTTTTTTCGCTGTGAGACAACGCAAAGACAAACCTATTTATATATGTAACAAAAACCGTACTTAACACTGCGAAAAGTATTGGAGCTAGAGACTTGAAATTTGGAAGATAGATTCATGTGGTCGAAGACTAGATCAAGTTTAAAAGTATTTTTGCCACGCCCATTCCTTCCCGCCCATCGAGCACAACCAATGGTCATTTTTTTCTTAAAACTGCTGTATCTCCTAAAATATAAAAGATACAATGCTGAAATTTTTACCAATGATTCACAGTAACTCTAATCCCTAAAGACTTGAAATATCGAAGATAGACGCGTGATACTCGGCAGCAGACAATGTTCTAACGGTTTTGTGTCACGTTCACTTCTTTCAACCACTTTTTTGAAATGATATAACTGGAACACCAGAGGCCATAGAAACTTGAAATCCGGTCCCCCTTCTCCAACATTGCTCTTCAAAAAGTGTTTTTTTTATACTCTTCACGTATGTGAATAGTATTATAAGGTTGTGCTGAAGTTTGTAACACATAGAAATATTCACTTGCGACTATATAAAGTATATATATTCTTGAACAAGACGACAAGACGAGTTGATTTAGCCATGTCCGTCTGTCGTCTGTCTGTATATACACGAACTTCTCCCACAGTTTTGAAGATATCGAGCTGAAATTTTGCACGTCTCCTTTTTTGTGCGATCAACTCATTTGTCGGAACCGGCCATATCGGACCATTGGAACTGGTAGCCCCCATACGAAATAAAGAAGAAAAACAAATTTGAGTCGTTGTGTGAAAAATTTTTTAGTTTTGGAAGATAGAGGGCTGAAACATAGTGGTTTTATATAATCCGACTAAATGCTTGAAAGTTTCATTGCGATTGGACAACTGGAACTGGTTGCCATACAAAATGAAGAAGAGGAAGAGAAGAAAGATTCACGTCGTTATATGGAAAATTTTTTTGTTTCTTAATCAATTAACTTGAAACTTCACATATACATATATTCTAAGGGAGGCATAAAAACTGTTTTGACCAAAAAATGGGCATGGTTACGCCCACTTATAGCCAAAATCAATACTTTCCATTTCTGCGGTACCCAATGAGATAATAAGATGAATAGAAATAGATTCAGTCAAAAAAAATGGGCGTGGCACAAGAAAGTGTGAAGAGTATAGAAGGTTTCAGCCTTGCTGAAGTTAGCGTCCTTACTCGTTATTTAAAAATTAGTTTCTAAAAAACACTGTCTAACAAGCCAAAGAACTTAATGCCCATTGTGCAGGTTCCTACCAGGCGGACGGAAAGAGGGAGAGACGGACATGGCTACATTAACTTTTCGTGTTGAGCTGATCAAGAATATATATACTTTATGGGGTTGTCCACTTATTCAATCTTAGGGACAAAGTTATAGTACTGCTTCATTACGTGAACAGTGTTATTATTTTGTACGCTAAAATTGCAAAGGTACTTTTATTGAGCCCGCATATGAAGTCACAAGTTCATACCTCTTATAGTTTAGGAGTAATAGCGATTTCAAGAAAACCGATCTATAATGGAATATGAAAGAGTGGAAAACTTTTGGGGGACTTCATTTTGCGTCTACCATCCAATTTTCATGTTCTATCTCAGCTGGTATTGACCATTGACTTTTTTATAAAGTGCGCGAAATTCTCCCTCTTGACAAAAATGTTGTCAAACTTAATCTAGCGCTTGACCACGAGCAATCTGGCATTTAAATTCCAAGTTTCCAGCTCTTATACTTTTCAAGAAACATTAAGGAGGAACATTAAGGTGGACGGATACATATATACCTTCTATGATTTTTCTTGCATCTCTGGCATGGCAGGTATCAATTCCAATTGTCCGATTTCAATGATACTTACAGATATTTAGTCAAGGTACGTATAACTACTAATCCAGCCTGCTATCTTATATAACAATAACGTTTTCTATAGAATGATTTTAACTTTGTTCATTATACTCTAGCAAGAGTACATTAACTTTGTCATCAAGTTTGCAACGCAGAGAAAGAGACATCTCCGACTATATAAAGTACATACATTCTAGATCTGCACGACGGACGGTGGGGCCTTCTGAGTTTTTCCGTTGCAAAAATCATATCTTCTGAACAAATAAAAATAATTACACGAAAGCTTTAAATTCAGTAATTACCGAATGAGCTGCGATCTCTGGGAGCGACATAATATGTTGTTAAAATCGGAGTTTGATGTCGGTGCAGTATTAGCGTTAGAAAATTTACTAATTCTTAATTTTTTTACGTACAAAGTTATATATTCTTAATTAGTAAGATAAGGCGCGTTGAGATAGTCTATCCATATTTATAGAATTTTTCCCAAAATTTTGCAAAGAGCCTTCTTTTTTGTGTGATCAACTCATTTTTCGGAACCGGTATAAGCGGGACCTGGTACCTGCCATACGAAATGAAGAAGAGGAAGAGAAACAAATTTAAATCGTTTTATGGAAAACTTTTTTGATTTTCTGACATTTAAAAGGTAGTCTTAATACGTAGCCAAGAAAGTAGTTTAAAAGTATGATTGAGATCGGACCACTGGAAATGGTACCTAAGCTTCATAAAAACCAGTAAGGACGCTATCTTCAGTAAGGCTGAAGCTATAATACTTTTCACTTTGTGTCACTAAAAAAAAAACTAAATGAATAGTTTCCATGCCTCCCTAACAACATAACTGTAATGTTTCAAGTCAATTCGTTAAAAAACAAAAAAGTTTTCCATACAACGGTTCAAGTTTTGCGATAAGTAGGCGTAGCCATGCCCACTTTTGATCAAAATAGTTTTCATTCCTCCCTAAGAGCATAACTGCAAAGTTTCAAGTCAATTGGTTAAAAAAAAAAAAAGTTTTCCATAAAAATGGTCAAGTTAAGCTAAAAGTGGGCGTGGCCATGCCCACTTTTGATCAAAATAGTTTTCATTCCTCCCTAAGAGCATAACTGCAAAGTTTCAAGTCAATTGGTTAAAAAACAAAAAAGTTTTCCATACAACGGGTCAATTTTCGCTATAAAAGGGCGTGGCCACGCCCACTTTTGGTCAAAACTGTTTTCATTCCACCCTAACAACAATCCTGTAAAGTTTCAAGTCAGTTGGTTAAAAAGCAAAAAAGTTTTCCATACAACAGGTCAATTTTCGCTATAAAAGGGCGTGGCCACGCCCACTTTTGGTCAAAATAGTTTTCATTCCTTCCTAAGAATATAACTGTAAAGTTTCAAGTCAATTGGTTTAAAAACAAAAAAGTTTTCCATGCAACGGGTCAATTTTCGCTATAAGTGGGCGTGGCTACGCGTGGTTACGCCCACTTTTGGTCAAAATAGTTTTCATTCCTCCCTAAGAACATAACTTTAAAATTTCAAGTCAATTGGTTAAGAAACAAAAAAGTTTTCCATACAACGACGTGAATATAGCTTCTCTTCCTCTTCTTCATTTTGTATGGGAGCTACCAGTTCCAGATGTCCAATCTCAATGAAACTTTCAGGCATGTAGTCGGACCATGTAAAACTACTATGTTTAAAATTTCAGCACTCTATTGTACAAAACAAAAAAGTTTTCCATACAACGATTCAAGTTTTGTTCACTTTTCTTCTTATTTTCGTATGGGAGCTACCCGTTCCAATAATCCGATCATGCTGGTTCCGACGAATGATTCATCGTAATAAATTCTAAGACTCTGTGCAAAGTTTCAGCTCGATAGCTTCAAAACTGAGGGACTAGTTTGCATACATACAGACAGACAGACAGACAGACGGACAGACGGACATGGCTAAAACAACTCGTCTTGTCGTCCTGATCAAGAATATATATACTTTATATAGTCGGAAATTAATATTTCGATCTGTTACAAACTCCGTGACAAAGTTATTATACTATTTCACATAAGTGAAAAGTATAACCAGTAAGGACGCTATCTTCAGCAAGGCTGAAGCTATAATACTTTCCACTTTGTGTCACTATAAAGAAAACTAAATGAATAGTTTTCATGCCTCCCTAAAAACATAACTGTAAGGTTTCAAGTCAATTCGTTAAAAAACAAAAAAGTTTTCCATACAACGGGTCAATTTTCGCTATAAAAGGTTGAGGCCAAGCCCACTTTTGGTCAAAATAGTTTTCATTCCTTCCTAAGAACATAACTGTAAAGTTTCAAGTCAATTGGTTAAAAAACAGAAAAGTTTTCCATACAACGGGTCAATTTTCGCTATAAAAGCGCGTGGCCACGACCACTATTTATCAAAATAGTTTTCATTCCTCCCTAAGAACATAACTGTAAAGTTTCAAGTCAATTGGTTAAAAAAACAAAAAAGTTTTCCA
This sequence comes from Phortica okadai, assembly GCA_034638295.1. Taxonomy (NCBI): domain Eukaryota; kingdom Metazoa; phylum Arthropoda; class Insecta; order Diptera; family Drosophilidae; genus Phortica; species Phortica okadai. Next base: position 14,591,513 of record CM067848.1, on the reverse strand, counting down.
TACAAAGGGTCAAGTTTAGTTATAAGTGGGCGTGGCCATGCCCACTTTTTATCAAAATAGTTTTCATTCCTCCCTAAGAACATAACTCTAAAGTTTCAAGTCAATTGGTTAAAAAGCAAAAAAGTTTTCCATACAACGGGTAATTTTTCGCTATAAAAGGGCGTGGCCACGCCCACTTTTGGTCAAAATAGTTTTCATTCCTTCCTAAGAACATAACTGTAAAGTTTCAAGTCAATTGGTTAAAAAACAAAAAAGTTTTCCATGCAACGGGTCAATTTTCGCTATAAAAGCGCGTGGCCATGCCCACTTTTGATCAAAATAGTTTTCATTCCTCCCTAAGAGCATAACTGCAAAGTTTCAAGTCAATTGGTTAAAAAACAAAAAAGTTTTCCATACAACGGGTCAATTTTCGCTATAAGTAGGCGTGGCTACGCCCACTTTTGGTTAAAATAGTTTTCATTCGTCCCTAAGAACATAACTGTAAAGTTTCAAGTCAATTGGTTAAAAAACAAAAAAGTTTTCCATACAAAGGGTCAAGTTAAGCTATTAGTGGGCGTGGCCATGCCCACTTTTGATCAAAATAGTTTTCATTCCTCCCTAAGAGCATAACTGCAAAGTTTCAAGTCAATTGGTTAAAAAACAAAAAAGTTTTCCATACAACGGGTCAATTTTCGCTATAAAAGGGCGTGGCCACGCCCACATTTGGTCAAAATAGTTTTCATTCCTTCCTAAGAACATAACTGTAAAGTTTCAAGTCAATTGGTTAAAAAGCAAAAAAGTTTTCGATACAACGTGTCAATTTTCGCTATAAAAGGGCGTGGCCACGCCCACTTTTGGTCAAAACTGTTTTCATTCCACCCTAAGAACAATCCTGTAAAGTTTCAAGTCAGTTGGTTAAAAAGCAAAAAAGTTTTCCATACAACAGGTCAATTTTCGCTATAAAAGGGCGTGGCCACGCCCACTTTTGGTCAAAATAGTTTTCATTCCTTCCTAAGAATATAACTGTAAAGTTTCAAGTCAATTGGTTTAAAAACAAAAAAGTTTTCCATGCAACGGGTCAATTTTCGCTATAAGTGGGCGTGGCTACGCCCACTTTTGGTCAAAATAGTTTTCATTCCTCTCTAAGAACATAACTGTAAAGTTTCAAGTCAATTGGTTAAAAAACAAAAAAGTTTTCCATACAACGGGTCAATTTTCGCTATAAGTAGGCGTGGCTACGCCCACTTGTGGTTAAAATAGTTTTCATTCCTCCCTATGAACATAACTGTAAAGTTTCAAGTCAATTGGTTAAAAAACAAAAAAGTTTTCCATACAAAGGGTCAAGTTAAGCTATAAGTGGGCGTGGCCACGCCCACTTTTGATCAAAATAGTTTTCATTCCTCCCTAAGAGCATAACTGCAAAGTTTCAAGTCAATTGGTTAAAAAACAAAAAAGTTTTCCATACAACGGGTAAATTTTCGCTATAAGTGGGCGTGGCTACGCGTGGTTACGCCCACTTTTGGTCAAAATAGTTTTCATTCCTCCCTAAGAACATAACTTTAAAATTTCAAGTCAATTGGTTAAGAAACAAAAAAGTTTTCCATACAACGACGTGAATATGGCTTCTCTTCCTCTTCTTCATTTTGTATGGGAGCTACCAGTTCCAGATGTCCAATCTCAATGAAACTTTCAGGCATGTAGTCGGACCATGTAAAACTACTATGTTTAAAATTTCAGCACTCTATTTTACAAAACAAAAAAGTTTTCCATACAACGATTCAAGTTTTGTTCACTTTTCTTCTTATTTTCGTATGGGAGCTACCCGTTCCAATAATCCGATCATGCTGGTTCCGACGAATGATTCATCGTAATAAATTCTAAGACTCTGTGCAAAGTTTCAGCTCGATAGCTTCAAAACTGAGGGACTAGTTTGCATACATACAGACAGACAGACAGACAGACGGACAGACGGACATGGCTAAATCAACTCGTCTTGTCGTCCTGATCAAGAATATATATACTTTATATAGTCGGAAATTAATATTTCGATCTGTTACAAACTCCGTGACAAAGTTATTATACTATTTCACATAAGTGAAAAGTATAACCAGTAAGGACGCTATCTTCAGCAAGGCTGAAGCTATAATACTTTCCACTTTGTGTCACTATAAAGAAAACTAAATGAATAGTTTTCATGCCTCCCTAAAAACATAACTGTAAGGTTTCAAGTCAATTCGTTAAAAAACAAAAAAGTTTTCCATACAACGGGTCAATTTTCGCTATAAAAGGTTGAGGCCAAGCCCACTTTTGGTCAAAATAGTTTTCATTCCTTCCTAAGAACATAACTGTAAAGTTTCAAGTCAATTGGTTAAAAAACAGAAAAGTTTTCCATACAACGGGTCAATTTTCGCTATAAAAGCGCGTGGCCACGACCACTATTTATCAAAATAGTTTTCATTCCTCCCTAAGAACATAACTGTAAAGTTTCAAGTCAATTGGTTAAAAAAACAAAAAAGTTTTCCATACAAAGGGTCAAGTTTAGCTATAAGTGGGCGTGGCCATGCCCACTTTTTATCAAAATTGTTTTCATTCCTCCCTAAGAACATAACTCTAAAGTTTCAAGTCAATTGGTTAAAAAGCAAAAAAGTTTTCCATACAACGGGTAATTTTTCGCTATAAAAGGGCGTGGCCACGCCCACTTTTGGTCAAAATAGTTTTCATTCCTTCCTAAGAACATAACTGTAAAGTTTCAAGTCAATTGGTTAAAAAACAAAAAAGTTTTCCATGCAACGGGTCAATTTTCGCTATAAAAGCGCGTGGCCATGCCCACTTTTGATCAAAATAGTTTTCATTCCTCCCTAAGAGCATAACTGCAAAGTTTCAAGTCAATTGGTTAAAAAACAAAAAAGTTTTCCATACAACGGGTCAATTTTCGCTATAAGTAGGCGTGGCTACGCCCACTTTTGGTTAAAATAGTTTTCATTCGTCCCTAAGAACATAACTGTAAAGTTTCAAGTCAATTGGTTAAAAAACAAAAAAGTTTTCCATACAAAGGGTCAAGTTAAGCTATAAGTGGGCGTGGCCATGCCCACTTTTGATCAAAATAGTTTTCATTCCTCCCTAAGAGCATAACTGCAAAGTTTCAAGTCAATTGGTTAAAAAACAAAAAAGTTTTCCATACAACGGGTCAATTTTCGCTATAAAAGGGCGTGGCCACGCCCACATTTGGTCAAAATAGTTTTCATTCCTTCCTAAGAACATAACTGTAAAGTTTCAAGTCAATTGGTTAAAAAGCAAAAAAGTTTTCCATACAACGTGTCAATTTTCGCTATAAAAGGGCGTGGCCACGCCCACTTTTGGTCAAAACTGTTTTCATTCCACCCTAAGAACAATCCTGTAAAGTTTCAAGTCAGTTGGTTAAAAAGCAAAAAAGTTTTCCATACAACAGGTCAATTTTCGCTATAAAAGGGCGTGGCCACGCCCACTTTTGGTCAAAATAGTTTTCATTCCTTCCTAAGAATATAACTGTAAAGTTTCAAGTCAATTGGTTTAAAAACAAAAAAGTTTTCCATGCAACGGGTCAATTTTCGCTATAAGTGGGCGTGGCTACGCCCACTTTTGGTCAAAATAGTTTTCATTCCTCTCTAAGAACATAACTGTAAAGTTTCAAGTCAATTGGTTAAAAAACAAAAAAGTTTTCCATACAACGGGTCAATTTTCGCTATAAGTAGGCGTGGCTACGCCCACTTGTGGTTAAGATAGTTTTCATTCCTCCCTATGAACATAACTGTAAAGTTTCAAGTCAATTGGTTAAAAAACAAAAAAGTTTTCCATACAAAGGGTCAAGTTAAGCTATAAGTGGGCGTGGCCACGCCCACTTTTGATCAAAATAGTATTCATTCCTCCCTAAGAGCATAACTGCAAAGTTTCAAGTCAATTGGTTAAAAAACAAAAAAGTTTTCCATACAACGGGTAAATTTTCGCTATAAGTGGGCGTGGCTACGCGTGGTTACGCCCACTTTTGGTCAAAATAGTTTTCATTCCTCCCTAAGAACATAACTTTAAAATTTCAAGTCAATTGGTTAAGAAACAAAAAAGTTTTCCATACAACGACGTGAATATGGCTTCTCTTCCTCTTCTTCATTTTGTATGGGAGCTACCAGTTCCAGATGTCCAATCTCAATGAAACTTTCAGGCATGTAGTCGGACCATGTAAAACTACTATGTTTAAAATTTCAGCACTCTATTGTACAAAACAAAAAAGTTTTCCTTACAACGATTCAAGTTTTGTTCACTTTTCTTCTTATTTTCGTATGGGAGCTACCTGTTCCAATAATCCGATCATGCTGGTTCCGACGAATGATTCATCGTAATAAATTCTAAGACTCTGTGCAAAGTTTCAGCTCGATAGCTTCAAAACTGAGGGACTAGTTTGCATACATACAGACAGACAGACAGACGGACAGACGGACATGGCTAAATCAACTCGTCTTGTCGTCCTGATCAAGAATATATATACTTTATATAGTCGGAAATTAATATTTCGATCTGTTACAAACTCCGTGACAAAGTTATTATACTATTTCACATAAGTGAAAAGTATAACCAGTAAGGACGCTATCTTCAGCAAGGCTGAAGCTATAATACTTTCCACTTTGTGTCACTATAAAGAAAACTAAATGAATAGTTTTCATGCCTCCCTAAAAACATAACTGTAAGGTTTCAAGTCAATTCGTTAAAAAACAAAAAAGTTTTCCATACAACGGGTCAATTTTCGCTATAAAAGGTTGAGGCCAAGCCCACTTTTGGTCAAAATAGTTTTCATTCCTTCCTAAGAACATAACTGTAAAGTTTCAAGTCAATTGGTTAAAAAACAGAAAAGTTTTCCATACAACGGGTCAATTTTCGCTATAAAAGCGCGTGGCCACGACCACTATTTATCAAAATAGTTTTCATTCCTCCCTAAGAACATAACTGTAAAGTTTCAAGTCAATTGGTTAAAAAAACAAAAAAGTTTTCCATACAAAGGGTCAAGTTTAGCTATAAGTGGGCGTGGCCATGCCCACTTTTTATCAAAATAGTTTTCATTCCTCCCTAAGAACATAACTCTAAAGTTTCAAGTCAATTGGTTAAAAAACAAAAAAGTTTTCCATACAACGGGTAATTTTTCGCTATAAAAGGGCGTGGCCACGCCCACTTTTGGTCAAAATAGTTTTCATTCCTTCCTAAGAACATAACTGTAAAGTTTCAAGTCAATTGGTTAAAAAACAAAAAAGTTTTCCATGCAACGGGTCAATTTTCGCTATAAAAGCGCGTGGCCATGCCCACTTTTGATCAAAATAGTTTTCATTCCTCCCTAAGAGCATAACTGCAAAGTTTCAAGTCAATTGGTTAAAAAACAAAAAAGTTTTCCATACAACGGGTCAATTTTCGCTATAAAAGGGCGTGGCCACGCCCACTTTTGGTCAAAACTGTTTTCATTCCACCCTAAGAACAATCCTGTAAAGTTTCAAGTCAGTTGGTTAAAAAGCAAAAAAGTTTTCCATACAACAGGTCAATTTTCGCTATAAAAGGGCGTGGCCACGACCACTATTTATCAAAATAGTTTTCATTCCTCCCTAAGAACATAACTGTAAAGTTTCAAGTCAATTGGTTAAAAAACAAAAAAGTTTTCCATACAAAGGGTCAAGTTAAGCTATAAGTGGGCGTGGCCATGCCCACTTTTGATCAAAATAGTTTTCATTCCTCCCTAAGAGCATAACTGCAAAGTTTCAAGTCAATTGGTTAAAAAACAAAAAAGTTTTCCACACAACGGGTCAATTTTCGCTATAAAAGCGCGTGGCCACGACCACTATTTATCAAAATAGTTTTCATTCCTCCCTAAGAACATAACTGTAAAGTTTCAAGTCAATTGGTTAAAAAAACAAAAAAGTTTTCCATACAAAGGGTCAAGTTTAGCTATAAGTGGGCGTGGCCATGCCCACTTTTTATCAAAATAGTTTTCATTCCTCCCTAAGAACATAACTCTAAAGTTTCAAGTCAATTGGTTAAAAAGCAAAAAAGTTTTCCATACAACGGGTAATTTTTCGCTATAAAAGGGCGTGGCCACGCCCACTTTTGGTCAAAATAGTTTTCATTCCTTCCTAAGAACATAACTGTAAAGTTTCAAGTCAATTGGTTAAAAAACAAAAAAGTTTTCCATGCAACGGGTCAATTTTCGCTATAAAAGCGCGTGGCCATGCCCACTTTTGATCAAAATAGTTTTCATTCCTCCCTAAGAGCATAACTGCAAAGTTTCAAGTCAATTGGTTAAAAAACAAAAAAGTTTTCCATACAACGGGTCAATTTTCGCTATAAGTAGGCGTGGCTACGCCCACTTTTGGTTAAAATAGTTTTCATTCCTCCCTAAGAACATAACTGTAAAGTTTCAAGTCAATTGGTTAAAAAACAAAAAAGTTTTCCATACAAAGGGTCAAGTTAAGCTATAAGTGGGCGTGGCCATGCCCACTTTTGATCAAAATAGTTTTCATTCCTCCCTAAGAGCATAACTGCAAAGTTTCAAGTCAATTGGTTAAAAAACAAAAAAGTTTTCCATACAACGGGTCAATTTTCGCTATAAAAGGGCGTGGCCACGTCCACATTTGGTCAAAATAGTTTTCATTCCTTCCTAAGAACATAACTGTAAAGTTTCAAGTCAATTGGTTAAAAAGCAAAAAAGTTTTCCATACAACGTGTCAATTTTCGCTATAAAAGGGCGTGGCCACGCCCACTTTTGATCAAAATAGTTTTCATTCCTCCCTAAGAGCATAACTGCAAAGTTTCAAGTCAATTGGTTAAAAAACAAAAAAGTTTTCCATACAAAGGGTCAAGTTAGGCTATAAGTGGGCGTGGCCATGCCCACTTTTGATCAAAATAGTTTTCATTCCTCCCTAAGAGCATAACTGCAAAGTTTCAAGTCAATTGGTTAAAAAACAAAAAAGTTTTCCATACAAAGGGTCAATTTTCGCTATAAAAGGGCGTGGCCACGCCCACTTTTGATCAAAATAGTTTTCATTCCTCCCTAAGAGCATAACTGCAAAGTTTCAAGTCAATTGGTTAAAAAACAAAAAAGTTTTCCATACAACGGGTCAATTTTTGCTATAAGTAGGCGTGCCTACGCCCACTTTTGGTCAAAATAGTTTTCATTCCTCTCTAGGAACATAACTGTAAAGTTTTAAGTCAATTGGTTAAAAAACAAAAAAGTTTTCCATACAAAGGGTCAATTTTCGCTATAAAAGGGCGTGGCTACGCCCACTTTTCGTCAAAATAGTTTTCATTCCTCCCTATGAACATAACTGTAAAGTTTCAAGTCAATTGATTAAAAAACCAAAAAGTTTTCCATACAAAGGGTCAAGTTAAGCTATAAGTGGGCGTGGCCATGCCCACTTTTGATCAAAATAGTTTTCATTCCTCCCTAAGAGCATAACTGCAAAGTTTCAAGTCAATTGGTTAAAAAACAAAAAAGTTTTCCATACAACGGGTCAATTTTCGCTATAAGTGGGCGTGGCTACGCCTGGCTACGCCCACTTTTGGTCAAAATAGTTTTCATTCCTCTCTAAGAACATAACTGTAAAGTTTCAAGTCAATTGCTTAAAAAACAAAAAAGTTTTCCATACAACGGGTAAATTTTCGCTATAAGTGGGCGTGGCTACGCGTGGTTACGCCCACTTTTGGTCAAAATAGATTTCATTCCTCCCTAAGAACATAACTTTAAAATTTCAAGTCAATTGGTTAAGAAACAAAAAAGTTTTCCATACAACGACGTGAATATTCCTTCTCTTCCTCTTCTTCATTTTGTATGGGAGCTACCAGTTCCAGATGTCCAATCTCAATGAAACTTTCAGGCATGTAGTCGGACCATGTAAAACTACTATGTTTAAAATTTCAGCACTCTATTGTACAAAACAAAAAAGTTTTCCATACAACGATTCAAGTTTTGTTCACTTTTCTTCTTCTTTTCGTATGGGAGCTACCTGTTCCAATAATCCGATCATGCTGGTTCCGACGAATGATTCATCGTAATAAATTCTAAGACTCTGTGCAAAGTTTCAGCTCGATAGCTTCAAAACTGAGGGACTAGTTTGCATACATACAGACAGACAGACAGACGGACATGGCTAAATCAACTCGTCTTGTCGTCCTGATCAAGAATATATATACTTTATATAGTCGGAAATTAATATTTCGATCTGTTACAAACTCCGTGACAAAGTTAATATACTATTTCACACAAGTGAAAAGTATAAATATATATTTGGCATTGCCCATTTACACGTATATTGTCAAAACATTCAAGAAAATTTTCCAAAACTAAGGCATTTAACACAACTATCGTTTAACTGTCTTTGTGGGGCGACAATGAGGAAGAGTATTTTATGGAAAATAGTTTTAATAAGATAAATTTACTGAGCCAGCAAAAAAAAATTCAGGTACATTTCTTCTATAGTTTATATAGTTTTGGATATATAGATATGTTTAGAATGCCACTCTTTAAATGTAAATGAGGGGGGAGCAAAAATTGTGGTATGCAATTTTGCAAGGATATATTTAGTGAGTCTACAAACCGGTTTTCATGGTTTGCGTGATATAGTCTTTAAAAAAAGTTGGCAATACGGGTTGGGGGGAAAAGAGTTGGTAAAGTATAAAAGCAGAAAATTTTGTTTTCCTTGCAGGCAGTTTATATGTAGAAACCAGCCTCATCGGAATACTATAGCAAATAGCTGCCATAGGAACGATCGGTTAAAAATGAGGTTTTTGCTTAAAAAACGCTTTGATTTTAGAGCTATCACCTAAAATTTTTGAATAATAACATTTTGGACAGCAGTTAAGAGACACTGCAAATTTGGTGAAGATCGGAAAACTATACCATATAGCTGCCATAGGAACAATCGATCAAAAATTTGTTTTTTATTAGAAAAACTTTTTTGTTCTTAAGTATAAACAGATGAAACTTTGCTGTTTCGCGTTTTTATACATCATATACATCAGCATTGTATTCTTTAAAAAAAAATTACAAAATGGGCGGGGTTACGTCCATTTATCTTTATAAACTTATATGATTCTTATCGAAAAAACTAGAAGTCGAATTTTGCAATGAGAATAATTGAGAAAATGCTTGCAAGAGTATATAAGTTTCAGAAAAGCTGAAAATAGCTCCCTAACTAGTTATAGAGTATATTAACTTTGTCATGAAGTTTGCAATGCAGAGAAGAAGACATCTCCGACTATATAAAGTATATATACTCTTGATCAGCACGACGAGACGAGTTCATATAGCCATGTTTGTCTGTCCGTCTGTCTTTCTGTCTGTCTGTCTCAATGCAATCTCCTCCGAGAGTTTTGAAGTTAGCACAAAAATTTAAACGCAGAAAATTTTCTTTCCTTACAGGAAGTTTATATTAAAAAACCAGCTAGATCGGAATACTATATCATATAGCACCCGTAAGAACAATCGGTGAAAAATTCGGCTTTTGTAAGAAAAACTTTTTTGTTCTTAAGTATAAACAGATGACACTTTTATAGACCCTTGACCAAATTCCAAAGTTTCATAAGAATCGGTCAAAAGGGCGTGGTACCGCCCATATAGAGAAAAACTTAGAAATGCAAATTCTCTGTAAGCCGACGAGATTGAAGATCGCAAAATGAAGTGTAGAATGATTGCATTGGGCGGAGTTACGCCCCTTTTTCATTATAAACTTATATGATTCTTATTGGAAAAACAATAAGAAGGATTTTGCAATAAGAATAATTGAGTATATAAGTTCCATTACTGTTTTTTATACTTTTCACTTATGTGAAATAGTATATTAACTTTGTCACGGAGTTTGTAACAGATCGAAATATTAATTTCCGGCTATATAAAGTATATATATTCTTGATCAGGACGACAAGACGAGTTGATTTAGCCATGTCCGTCTGTCCGTCTGTCTGTCTGTACCATATGTATGCAAACTAGTCCCTCAGTTTTGAAGCTATCGAGCTGAAACTTTGCACAGAGTCTTAGAATTTATTACGATGAATCATTCGTCGGAACCAGTATGATCGGATTATTGGAACAGGTAGCTCCCATACGAAAAGAAGAAGAAAAGTGAACAAAACTTGAATCGTTGTATGGAAAACTTTTTTGTTTTGTACAATAGAGTGCTGAAATTTGAAACATAGTAGTTTTACATAGTCCGACTACATGCCTGAAAGTTTCATTGAATTGATTGGACATCTGGAACTGGTAGCTCCCATACAAAATGAAGAAGAGGAAGAGAAGGAATATTCACGTCGTTGTATGGAAAACTTTTTTGTTTTTTAACCAATTGACTTGAAACTTTACAGTTATGTTCTTAGAGAGGAATGAAAACTATTTTGACCAAAAGTGGGCGTAGCCAGGCGTAGCCACGCCCACTTATAGCGAAAATTGACCCGTTGCATGGAAAACTTTTTTGTTTTTAAACCAATTGACTTGAAACTTTACAGTTATATTCTTAGGAAGGAATGAAAACTATTTTGACCAAAAGTGGGCGTGGCCACACCCTTTTATAGCGAAAATTGACCCGTTGTATGGAAAACTTGTTTGCTTTTTAACCAACTGACTTGAAACTTTGCAGTTATGCTCTTAGGGAGGAATGAAAACTATTTTGATCAAAAGTGGGCATGGCCACGCCCACTTTTAGCTTAACTTGACCATTTTTATGGAAAACTTTTTTGTTTTTTAACCAATTGACTTGAAACTTTGCAGTTATGCTCTTAGGGAGGAATGAAAACTATTTTGATCAAAAGTGGGCATGGCTACGCCTACTTATCGCAAAACTTGAACCGTTGTATGGAAAACTTTTTTGTTTTTTAACGAATTGACTTGAAACATTACAGTTATGTTGTTAGGGAGGCATGGAAACTATTCATTTAGTTTTTTTTATAGTGACACAAAGTGAAAAGTATTATAGCTTCAGCCTTGCTGAAGATAGCGTCCTTACTGGTTTTTATGAAGCTTAGGTACCATTTCCAGTGGTCCGATCTCAATCATACTTTTGAACTTCTTTCTTGGCTACGTATTAAGACTACCTTTTAAATGTCAGAAAATCAAAAAAGTTTTCCATAAAACGATTTAAATTTGTTTCTCTTCCTCTTCTTCATTTCGTATGGCAGGTACCAGGTCCCGCTCATACCGGTTCCGAAAAATGAGTTGATCACACAAAAAAGAAGACTCTTTGCAAAATTTTGGGAAAAATTCTATAAATATGGATAGACTATCTCAACGCGCCTTATCTTACTAATTAAGAATATATAACTTTGTACGTAAAAAAATTAAGAATTAGTAATTTTCTAACGCTAATACTGCACCGACATCAAACTCCGATTTTAACAACATATTATGTCGCTCCCAGAGATCGCAGCTCATTCGGTAATTACTGAATTTAAAGCTTTCGTGTAATTATTTTTATTTGTTCAGAAGATATGATTTTTGCAACGGAAAAACTCAGAAGGCCCCACCGTCCGTCGTGCAGATCTAGAATGTATGTACTTTATATAGTCGGAGATGTCTCTTTCTCTGCGTTGCAAACTTGATGACAAAGTTAATGTACTCTTGCTAGAGTATAATGAACAAAGTTAAAATCATTCTATAGAAAACGTTATTGTTATATAAGATAGCAGGCTGGATTAGTAGTTATACGTACCTTGACTAAATATCTGTAAGTATCATTGAAATCGGACAATTGGAATTGATACCTGCCATGCCAGAGATGCAAGAAAAATCATAGAAGGTATATATGTATCCGTCCACCTTAATGTTCCTCCTTAATGTTTCTTGAAAATTATAAGAGCTGGAAACTTGGAATTTAAATGCCAGATTGCTCGTGGTCAAGCGCTAGATTAAGTTTGACAACATTTTTGTCAAGAGGGAGAATTTCGCGCACTTTATAAAAAAGTCAATGGTCAATACCAGCTGAGATAGAACATGAAAATTGGATGGTAGACGCAAAATGAAGTCCCCCAAAAGTTTTCCACTCTTTCATATTCCATTATAGATCGGTTTTCTTGAAATCGCTATTACTCCTAAACTATAAGAGGTATGAACTTGTGACTTCATATGCGGGCTCAATAAAAGTACCTTTGCAATTTTAGCGTACAAAATAATAACACTGTTCACGTAATGAAGCAGTACTATAACTTTGTCCCTAAGATTGAATAAGTGGACAACCCCATAAAGTATATATATTCTTGATCAGCTCAACACGAAAAGTTAATGTAGCCATGTCCGTCTCTCCCTCTTTCCGTCCGCCTGGTAGGAACCTGCACAATGGGCATTAAGTTCTTTGGCTTGTTAGACAGTGTTTTTTAGAAACTAATTTTTAAATAACGAGTAAGGACGCTAACTTCAGCAAGGCTGAAACCTTCTATACTCTTCACACTTTCTTGTGCCACGCCAAGAAAAGTGGGCGTAGCCACGCCCTTTTATAGCGCAAATTGACCCTTTGTATGGAAAACTTTTTTTGTTTTTTAACCAATTGACTTGAAACTTTACAGTTATGTTCTTAGAGAGGAATGAAAACTATTTTGACCAAAAGTGGGCGTAGCCACGCCCACTTATAGCGAAAATTTACCCGTTGTAAGGAAAACTTTTTTGTTTTTTAACCAATTGACTTGAAACTTTGCAGTTGTGCTCTTAGGGAGGAATGAAAACTATTTTGATCAAAAGTGGGCATGGCCACGCCCACTTATAGCTTAACTTGACGCTTTGTATGGAAAACTTTTTTGTTTTTTAACCAATGGACTTAAAACTTTACAGTTATGTTCCTAGGGAGGAATGAAAACTATTTTGATCAAAAGTGGGCGTAGCCACGCCTACTTATAGCGAAAATTGACCCGTTGTATGAAAAACTTTTCTGTTTTTTAACCAATTGACTTGAAACTTTGCAGTTATGCTCTTAGGGAGGAATGAAAACTATTTTGATCAAAAGTGGGCGTGGCCACGCCCTTTTATAGCGAAAATTGACCCTTTGTATGGAAAACTTTTTTGTTTTTTAACCAATTGACTTGAAACTTTACAGTTATGTTCTTAGGGAGGAATAAAAACTATTTTGACCAAATGTGGGCATGGCTACGCCCACTTATCGCAAAACTTGACCCGTTGTATGGAAATCTTTTTTGTTTTTTAACGAATTGACTTGAAACATTACAGTTATGTTCTTAAGGAGGAATAAAAACTATTTTGACCAAAAGTGGGCATGGCTACGCCCACTTATTGCAAACTTGAACCGTTGTATGGAAAACTTTTTTTTTAACCAATTGACTTGAAACCTTACAGTTATGTTGTTAGGGAGGCATGAAAACAATTCATTTACTTTTTTTTTTTATAGTGACAGAACGTGAAAAGTATTATAGCTTCAGCCTTGCTGAAGATAGCGTCCTTACTGTTTTTTTTTTGCATTTTTGAAAACGCATACCCGCTCTTCCTGTCCCGTGCCGACTGAGCCCTTAAGTTTTATGAAAGAAGATTTTAGATGTTTTTTAAATACAACTGGGGGACGATAAATAATTAAATTTTTATTGTTAATTATTGAAAAGACAAATTTAAGTATTGCGTTTTATTACCAAACGTGCCCATCCAGCACTACCCACTTTTTGAAAACGCTATGACTCGAACATCCAAAGAGATATAATACCATGCACACACGGTAGGCGGTGCCACAATTCAAATCTAGAAAAAAATATTGATTTGACGTCCCCTATTCAAAGTGGGTTCAAAATAGCAAGTACTTCGGGACGGACATGGCTTAAGTAATTTATCTTGTAGTCCTGATCAAGAATATATATACTATATAGGGTCCCCCGACCATCCTACTGTGGGCTACACAGAGAAAAAAAGTCAGGTCTGAGAACAGCACAAATTGTACTTGAATCAACAACAGACCAAATTAAGTTGTAATTGGTCTAAATGTTCTCGAAATAACTAAAATTCGTACTTAACATCACCATCGACACCAAAATAGATTTAAATCAATAACAAAATGTCAATTCATACACATTTTATACTTGAAAACAAAACAAGAACACAAAAATTTAAACCGAAACCAAACAAACTTGAAATGACAACGCTTTCTTCTTATACCTTCTTTCTCTCTTACTTCTTTGAACAAAAATGTTAAAACAATTAAAATTTATCAAATATCATATATTTCTATGTTGCTTGATGTGGCTCAGAGTTTAGTGTGTTTAAATATGATACCAAAGCTATGAGGTTCAATCCCCAACAAGACCAGAGTTTTTTCGTTTACTAAATATTTTTTGTTCTCTTGGAACAAAAATGTTTTCAATAAATAAAATTTATGAAATATCAAGTGTTCCTATGTCGCTTGCTGTGGCTCAGAGCTTAGTGTGTTGTCGGAAACGGAAGGTAAGAGGTTCAAATCCCCTGGTACACCAAAGTCTTAATGTTTATTATACAAATAATCACCAATTACCATTTAATTATAATATTTGTATGTTGTTTGAATGTTTATTAAATTAACTGTAACAATTACTTAAATAAAAAAAAGTCAATCAAATTGAAATAATAACCGAAATAGTTTGCAAAACTACTGAGCCTTGATTCAACAACAATGTAAACTTACTTGATCTAAAAAGTGGTCGTGGTCTCGCAAAAAATTTTTTTAGTTGTAATTTAAGTTTTGTCGGTTCTTGATTTCAGTAGAATATTCACTTGTTTTAAGAACAAAGAGGTCTCGGTGTAGGAGATCACGAGATATAAGCATTTCAAATTTGTACTATATGTGGGCATGGCCACGCCTATTTATTATTATATTTGTTCGAGCTTTGAGTCAGCTATAAACACTCTGTATACACATTAATACGTGCGTACACTTTTGTGATGATGATGACTTTAATGTTGTAAGTTGCAGCTCTTGCGAGCTGCCTCTTCTTATTCAATTATTTTGACACTTAAAACTATGCTGCGGTCGTAAAGCGCAGCGTTATCTTAATTCTATTTATAATTTTATCAAACGCTGAGTTTGTAAAACTCCGCGTTGTTCTTAAATCTAGCTCTGCTAGCGCTGAGTTTGTAAGACTTAGCGCTGTGATAAAAATAGTTTTATCGCTCGCCGTCGTTAGCCTGTGTGACATCTGCTGCATTGTCGATCCTAAGCAAACAAACTATCGCTGCATGTGGCAATCGTGCGGTCACCAGATAGCTTCGGCGTCTATCAGTAACCGATACGCGCTGATAGATTTTATGTTCATGCTGCCGCTTGAACATTCTGCGGGGCGGCAGGAAACACGACAGCTAGTAGCTCTCGTCTCCGATTCCTCTTTTTTATCGCGTGCACAATTATTGCAGCTGTCAGTATCATCACCAAGCCCAACGATATGTGTCCATTTACCGTGTGAAACACCAGATCTTCGATGTGCACCCTGTTGCTTTCCAGTTTCTTAAGGCCTTGTTGTACCCGTTGTAATTCCACTGAGTTATTGACCACGAAGTGGTGGAGAGCTGTTGGAGCCCAGGGTTCCTTTTCGTCCGGCACTTTTAGGATATGCGGAGCAAATGTTGCTGTGTCAGTCGTTGTTATTACTTGCGGGGTGATAATGGTGACATCAGCTATTCTAGTTGTGCATCCATGAGGTACATCTAAAATTCCGAGGCTCGGCAATATAACCACTTCATGGTAGTCTAGTTTTTACAAGCCATCGGTTTTTTCCATTCAGTTTTTTGTAATACACATCTCCCGTGTATTCGACCATATTGCTTGTTGCTCGGCTTAATTGGCGATACCTCACAACTCCGGTCATTTGCATCCTTCCATGCCCAGTTTCCTTCACATAGCCAAGTGTCCTTACTTTCATGCTGGCAGCGATTCACTTCTGTGTCTGTCATGCGGTGGTATGCACTTAGCTGGGTGCTATAAATAAGGAATTCCGTTTGAATTTGCGGAATCCACCTCCCTGTATTGATTTGAAGCGGCACTGGAACTATCTTGAAGAGACTGGCATGCTGGTTCACATAGATGGGCAGCCTTGCGTCAATTATAAGTGCGTTGTCCTTGAATATTTCCTGGGCCTTCATTAGCTTGTATACCAACTGCAATTTTTCTGGAGACTTTCCACCCGGTAGAAGTTGGTTCCTTTGTAGTTTGTGCTGAATTTTGTCCAGCTCTGCCAACATTTTGTTTGGTTCAATCAGGGAGGGGTGTATCTTTCCCTGATTTACATCCGTTATAAGCGTGAGAGCTGCGGATTGAAGTTTTCCTGCTTCGTCAACCCAGTTCCGCACCTGATTTATCAGCATGAAGAACCTTATAGCTTCTTTAAAGATAAGGAAATTCTCCTTCATTGTGTCCTGCATCCTATTTATTTCATCGGTGACCATCTTAAAGTTCCTATTCACTTCTTCCGTGGTCGTGTGAATTAAATCCGCAGTCGCATTTATGATTGAAGTCTGGTTGTCCATATACTCGTTAAGGTGTTTCTCGTTTTTGACGATAGTTTCCATGTTTTCTCTTAATCTTTCTGCAGTCCCGATGTCGAAAAACATAATAAATCGTTTCTTCCTTTCCGATGCTTGTGTTATAATTTTGTTTCTATCCTGTATGTTGCGTACCTTTGCTTTTATTTTACTACTAACCGATTTACAATACTCGTTAAATTCGCCTAGCTTTTCACAAATGGAGGCTGTTTTATCCAGGAAGTCATCGGCTTGATTGAGAAACAGGAAGTACGTTTGCATTTCGTAGAAAAACAGTAGCTGCCAACTTGATGAGACAACTTCCACCTTCTTCATTTTGTCCATAATTATTGCGGTTTGATCTTCCACATGTTGAATGCGTAATTTGTTTATGTTGGCTGTAGGTATTGTAGCAGCACTTGCCACATGCAGGATCATAAGAAGGCTAATGATAGCATTTGTTGGCGTTATTTTTGCTGCTCTAGTCCGTCGCTGCCTTTTTTCATCGGTTGGCTCGTTGTTTGTTCTGTCGTTGAGCTGTTCTTCGCTGTCTTGAGTTGGCAGCAGACAGATTTTATTCAGCGACCTTTGAATTTCTCCATTAGTCGTTTTAACTGTAACTACTCGGACTTTACTGTCTTGTCCTTTGGTAGTTTTTGTTATTCGTCCCATAGGCCATCTTGCTGGATGCGTGTTCTCTTGTTTAATGAGAACAAGTTGTCCCTCTTTAGGGTTAGGCTTTTCATGACGCCACTTTGTCCGTTGTTGAAGTGACACCAGATAATCCTCTTTCCATTTTCTCCAGAATTCCCCTCTGATGCGTTGCAAGTGTCGCCATCTATCCAGGGTTCCAATTCTTCGATTTTCGTCAAAATGCTCTGGAGCACCAATTAGTGGTCTTCCCACAATAAAGTGTCCTGGCGTCAAAACTTCTTCTCCATGGTCATCATTATTGATATTAAGCAGGGGTCGTGAGTTCAACACTGCCTCAATTTGGCAGAGCAATGTTGTAAACTCTTCGAAGGTGAAACTGTTTTCGCCGATGACTCGTCTGAGATGGTGTTTCACCGACTTCACTTCAGCTTCCCATAATCCTCCCATGTGGGGGCTTGCCGGCGGGATAAAGTGCCAACGAACGCCTTCTTTCTCGAGAACCGGCGCCAAATTGTTATTTTTCTTAATCGCGTCGACGAGCTCTTTGTCCAATATTCTGGCTGCTCCCACGAAGTTAGTGCCATTGTCCGAGTAAAGGTGCTCACTTTTCCCGCGTCTGGCAAAAAATCGACGTAACGCTTCCAAAAACCGTTCTGCTGATAGATCGCTGACGGCTTCTAGATGTATTGCCTTTGTTGCCATACAAACAAAGAGGCATATACATATATCCTTTGAACGCTTTTTGACCTCTACCTTTTGAACATCGGATTTGAAAAGGCCCAGCGTAATCGATGCCAGTGTTTTGGAACGGATGTTCACCCGTCACTCGATACACCGGCAAATTCCCCTTAAGTTGGCTGGCTATTTCCTTTTTGTATCTAATGCAGGTAATACATCTTTGAAGATACTTTTTTAAGGCGTTTCGTAGCCCAAAGACCCAGTATTCTCCTTGAATATAGTTCCTCATTAGCTTTAGTCCACCATGCAAGGTTTCCTTATGTGCTTTACTTATGATAAGCCAAGCAAAATGTGATTTGCCAATAATAATTGGATGCTTCACATCATATGGCAACAATGCGTTTTGAAGCCGGCCTCCTACTCGTAGCACGCCATCTCCATCCAAAAAGGGGTTGAGCGCTTGTAGTTTACTTTTCGCTTCTAGTGGTCTTTTCTTCCGGAGTAAAAGAAGTTCTCGACCAAATTCTAGCTGTTGTTGTAATTTGACAACTGCTGTTTTGGCATCTTTCAACTCGTCTACGGTCAAATGTGTCGATAGTAGGGCTCTTCCTCGCAGTCTAGATATGAAGCGTAATACATAAGCTATAACACTCTTTAGCTTGTCTATCGAGGAATACTTCCATAGTAATGGAATTAGCCTGTTTTCCTCTTCTATTGTGGTTGACACCACGATGGATTCTGGTTCTTCAGGCCATTCATTTGATGGTTTTGTTAGCCAGTGTGGCCCTTTCCACCAAATGTCACAAGCCGCCAAACTTTTTGAAGATATTCCCCTCGATGCCACGTCTGCTGGGTTGTCCTCTGATGGAATGTAGTTCCATTTTACGTTTGGCAGCTTTTCATTAATGTCGTCGACTCGCGTCTTGACGAATTTGTCTTTGCTGCGCCTGTTCTGTATCCAAGCCAGAGTTATTTGAGAGTCACTCCATGCTTGTAGCTTGCTTCGATCTCCTATTATATTTTGTACTTTATAT
The DNA here is from genome assembly GCA_034638295.1 of Phortica okadai. Classification (NCBI taxonomy): domain Eukaryota; kingdom Metazoa; phylum Arthropoda; class Insecta; order Diptera; family Drosophilidae; genus Phortica; species Phortica okadai. The sequence continues at coordinate 14,572,697 of CM067848.1, read as the reverse complement.
AGGAGTTTACTCAACAGATGAGCTGCGCATAGCTCCAACTTGGGAATCGTCTTCTTGTTTTTTATTGGGTTCACCTTACTTTTTGCAGCCAGCAAGGTGATCTTCGCCCCAATTTTGGTGTACACCACTGCTGCATAAGCTTTTTCAGAGGCATCACAAAACCCATGTAGTTCGATGTCGTCCATCGTTGAGCTTCCAGACCATCGGGGTATGCTGATATTTACCAAGCTTGGTAATTCATTTGCATATTCATGCCAGAATTTTGCAAGATTTGGCTCTAACTCTGCATCCCACGTAAGCGGCAGTCTCCATAGCTCCTGAATGAAGCATTTGCCTTGCAGCGTTACCGGCGTGAGCCATCCCAGTGGATCGAAGACTCTTGCCAATTGTGACAAGACTAAACGCTTTGTAATGCGGTTTAATTTTGGACAATCGACCACAAATGTGAAGACATCACTCTTGGGTTCCCATTGTAGGCCAAGGGTTTTCACCGCCTCGTCCTCACTTATAGTGATTTTCTCTGTTGAGTCACCACCTTGAATCCCAGCAATGATTCTGTCGTCGTTAGACACCCATTTACGTAAATGCAACCCAGCTTTTTCCATGATGCTTCGGAGTTCATTATGTATTTCGATGCAGTCGCTTATTGCATCTCCACCAGTGATAAGATCATCCATGTAGAAGTCTTCTTTTATGGTTGTTAACAATCGATGGTTTTCCTTGCAGTAGGTGTTCGCCAACTCTTGAAGACATCGGACTGCTAAAAATGGCGCTGCTGAAGTTCCATACGTTACTGTCGTCAACTTAAACTCTTTGATTGCCATTTTTGGACTATCTCTCCAAAGGATATATTGGTATTCCTGGTCGTCTTTGGCTATTTTAATTTGGCGATACATTTTCTCTATGTCCGCTGTCATCACATATTGCCATTGCCGCCATTTTATTAGGATATCAAAAATATCCTTTTGAATTTTGGGACCGACCAACATTACGTCGTTGAGGCTTAAGCCATTGGAGGTTTTTGCGGAGGCATCAAACACTACCCTGAGCTTGGTCGTCAGACTGTTCGGTCGGATGACCGCTTGATGTGGCAAATAGTATTTGCCTTGGCCAGTTGTGTAGACTGGTTCCATGTGTCTCAGTCTTAAGTACTCTTCCAGAAAAGCACTATATTCGCTGAACAGTTGCGGGTTCTTTTTAAACCTTTTCTCCATTTGAAGTAGCCTTGCCATAGCTTGCTTTCTTGAATCTCCGAGCTCAAATTCTTTGCGGAATGGTATGGAGACTACAAGCCGGCCTTCGGTATCCCACGTAGTCGTTTTCTGGAATACTTCTTCACACTCAGCGTTTTTTTCTGTCTCGTTGGTGTCACTTTCCAACTCCCAAAAACGCTCGAGATCAGCTAAATTTATTGTTGTAGCTGCGCTGATGACCTTGTTAGTCGGCGCTCTGGATATGCTGCCGGAGATAATCCATCCCAGCTTAGTTTTTTGCCCCAAAGTCTCATTTACTTTTTTAATTTTCTCCAGCATGACTGATGGAAGCAGGTCAACTCCAATAATTACATCAATCCTGCTGGGTTCATTGAAATATGGGTCTGCCAGTTCGCAACCCTTCCAATCTTTGTTGACATCCAAGTCTATTTTCTTGCTCGGTAGAGCTCTTTGTAGTTTGGGGTGTACCAAGGCTTGAGTTGTGGTTTCAAAACTGCTTGCAAACCTTGGTTTTATATTCAAACATACACTGTTTTTGATGATATCGACACCGTCTGAAATCCCTTGAACTTCCACATTGCTTTTAGTTCTCCGGAGTTTCAAAAGTTGTGCAGCTTCCTCTGATATCAGTGTTTTTTGCGAGCCACCATCAATTAGCGCTCTCAACTGCTCATAATTTCCAGTTTTGTTTTTTACTAGAATCAGCGCCGTGGCCAGTAACGTATCGTGCTCTTTATTTTGGTTTAAGCAAGTACTTGTTACGACCTGTTTTCTTGCTCCATCATCATGAAGCAAGTTGTTATGGGCTTTAGAACATCGATTGCATGTCCAATTCTTTTTGCAATCTTTTAAATTGTGAGCCCCTAAGCATTTGAAGCACAGAGAGTTTTTACTCACAAACTCTCTGCGTTGTCCAATTGGCTCGGCCTTAAACTTTTGGCATCTGGCCATTTCATGTCCATCTATCTGGTAAAAATGACATCTTTTATTGGTCGTTTTATGTGCTTCTTTGTAGATGGCATTATTTTGCACTGAGTCTATTGAGGTATGTAGCTGCTCAATAAACCCCAGCACGTCTTGTAAAGACTGAATTTCTCTGGCCTTTTTAACATGTGTTTCGTACAGTTGTAGGACTCCAGTGGAAAAACGTCGCAGCAAAATCTGAGCGAACAACACATCAGAATCTTGACCAATTTTTTCTTTTATGATGTATATGTTCTCTCTTGCTGTGTCTAAGAACTTTCGGATATTGCCTTCATCATTGTTCTTCAGCAATTCCAAGTCCATTAGCTGGTTGAAGCGGTCGGCAAATATTTTGCGCTGATTTTCATAGCGCTTGCATATCAGCTCCCATGCCGCCTTGTAGTTAGCCAGCGACCCAACTAGTAAGTGTCCGACGACCATTTTGGCTTCTCCTTGGAGGCACGCTCTCAAGTAGTTCAGCTTTTTAATGTCGCTGATATCTTTTCTTGAGTGTATGACCTCGGAGAAATTTCCGAAAAACGTTGGCCACTCTTTGGGATTTCCATTGAAATGAGGAAGATCCACTTTAGGCAGCTCGGGCGTTTTTTCTTTTTTGTTTTGCAAGTCCCTTATTATACCCTGTACACATACTGTGTATCAGGGTATATTGTGTTTGTTTGAGCGAAATGTATGTAACGCACAGAAGGAGGGCAGGGGACCCTATAAAGTATATATATTCTTGATCAGGACGACAAGAGAAATTGATTAAGCCATGTCCGTCCGTCTGTCCGTCCGTCCGTCTGTCTGTCCGTCCGTATTCACCAATGGTTCTCAGAAACTATAATAGCTAGAGACTTGAAATTTGGTGGGTAGACTCGTGATGCTCGGCAGCAGATCAAGTTTGAACGGTTTTGTGCCACGCCCACTCCTTCCCGCCCATCCAGCACCACCCACTTTTTTAAAATGCTATAACTCGAACATTCAAAGAGATAGAAAAAAAATGAAAGTCGGTATGTAGTCTCAGTATAAGTAGCTCTACAAAACAGCATACCACAATTTTTCCCCCTCCTCTTCATTTCCCCTCCCCCAGTTCTTTTCTTAAATTTGCTGTATCTCCAAAACTAACAAAGGTATGAACCTGAAATTTTGTATACAAGCTCAGTGATAATACATCTTAGAAACTGCATACCACAAATTTCCCCTCTCTTTAATGGCTACCCCTCAGAGGCCTACAAACTTAAATTTTTCGTAAAATCCACATTTTTTGACCGATTTTCTTGATATTTTGAACACTATTTGAATAGGCGACGTCAGATCAATATGTTTTTGTAGATTGAGGGTGTGGCAACGCCTACCATGTGTGCAGGGTATTATATTGTCGAGTATACTCGACTATACCGCCCTTACTGGTTTTTCTATCCATTTTTGCAGATAGTAAGTGAACCTTACCTTCTAAGTCATCGATCTCGTCGACATCAAAGGCAAATCTTTCGTATTTTGCCTCAAGTTGGGTGACTGTCGACTGGACTTTTGACCACAGGAACTTCATTTGTTCTTTGTGATCAAGGATTTCTTCCAAATCGTTCTTGTCTAGGCAGGCATTTACTTTTCGTATGTATTGCCTTACCTTTTCTGCTCTTCTATCCACAAGGTCTACCATGCTGTCAACTGGACTTGAGCTCCGTAGTGATGCATCTGCCTGATGATCATCTAGTTCTTTAGATGTACCAGGTCTGACGTGCATCGTTTCGCTTCTGTCCGATTCTTCCTGTGGTATCGGTTGATCGTCTCTTTTGGCTTGGCCGGCAACTTCGACCTTCATCTCCGAATCCAAGTATTTTCGGATGATGGCCATTGTTCCATCATATACTTTATCATTGAAATATAGATGGTCAACAATACCGATTTTTAGTAGCGTCGTGTTTTGGGCAACGAATTCATCTGCCAACTTTTTCACGATGGGCGTATTTCCTTCCCTCGCTACGGCCTCAAGAATTTGGTGGTGTATTGCAGTTTGCTTCTTTAACAGGTCCATAGTGTAATCGGATAACATTTTGCCTTATTTTCAAATTGACTTAACCCGTTGGAGGTGTTTTTGTTTTGATCGCCTCGTTGATTGTACTGTGCCTCGACTCACAGCTAGTGGTGGTTAGTCAATGAAAATTTTAGTTTTCAGCAAATTTTTTCACAAATCACTTTCTGTTGTTTTTAAAGCCACAGAAACGCTCGCTTTGGTAGAATTGTAGATTTCTTAGACTCGAAGGATCAAAAAATGTATACACATTAATACGTGCGTACACTTTAGTGATGTAAGTTGTTATGACATGCAGCTCTTGCGAGCTGCCTCTTTTTATTCAATTATTTTGACACTTAAAACTATGCTGCGGTCGTAAAGCGCAGCGTTATCTTAATTCTATTTATAATATTATCTAACGCTGAGTTTGTAAAACTCCGCGTTGTTCTTAAATCTAGCTCTGCTAGCGCTGAGTTTGTAAGACTTAGCGCTGTGATAAAAATAGTTTTATCGCTCGCCGTCGTTAGCCTGTGTGACATCTGCTGCATTGTCGATCCTAAGCAAACAAACTATGGATGGACATGGCTTAATCGACTTCCCTTTCGATACTGATCAAGAATATATATACTTTGTATAGTCGGAATTGTCTCCTTTAAGGTGTTACATATATTTTCGACGTGCACAAAACTAGTTTACCCTTGCAAAATAAGGTACAGGGTATAATTAACCAGTAAGGATTGGAGTCGACAGTACTCGACTCCGACATACCCTGTACCTTCAATTTGTAACAACTATTTGAAGGCGTTGCCCCGCCCACTTTTTAATCGAAACAGATTTCATTTTCATTCTAATTCATATATATTAATTTTTACTCTTTTAGACCAATTCGTTCCAGAGATATAACGGCTTTCTACCATGGCTAAATATGGGCGTGGTTATGCCCATTTCACAATTGAATCTTGTTATACTCCATTCCAATATCATATATGAAGAGTTTCATTCTTGTAGGTTTTATGATTCTTGAGATATAAGCGTTTAAAATTATTTCTGTATGTGGACGTGGCCACGCCAATTTTTTTAATGTATCTTCATGGGGTTTGAGTTAGCTATATACACTCCAAATTTGGTGTTCCTATCTCAAAAGACAACCGCGATAAAAAGACTTTTGCAAGTTTTTTGCCGAGGTTGCTCCAGTCATTTGCCCCTCACCCCTAAACTAAGTCAAAAAGGAGGGAGACAAAATAAACTTGATCTGCGTAATGAATAACAGAATCGAGCTGCGAAACAATTTTGGTTCTATCTATTATGGTTTCCAAGATCGACGCGTTCATACAGACGGACAGACAGACATGGCTAAATCGACATCCCTTTCGATACTGATCAAGAATATATATACTTTGTATAGTCGTAAATGTCTCCTTTAAGGTGTTATATACATTGTCGATGCGCACAAAACTAATATACCCTTGTACCATAAGATACAGGGTATAACCAGAAAGGACGCTAACTTCAGCAAGGCTGAAGCTTAGATACTCTTCACGCCGTTTCTTGTGCCACGCCTATTTTTTTGACTGAATCTATTTTCTGTTCTTCTTATTAACATATAATCTAATTTTCATTGTTTTTGCTCATTGGGTACCGGAGATATGCAAATTATTGATTTGGGCTAAAAGTGGGCTTAACCACGCCCACTTTTGGTCAAAATAGTTTTCATTCCTCCCTAAGAACATAACTTTAAAATTTTAACTCAATTGGTTAAAAAACAAAAAAGTTTTCCATACAACGACGTGAATCTCGGTTCTCTTCCTCTTCTTCATTTTGTATGGCAGGTACCAGTTCCAGTTATCCAATCTCAATGAAACTTTCAGGCATTTAGTCGGACCATGTAAAACTACTATGTTTAAAATTTCAGCACTCTGTCATACAAAAGTTTTCTATACAACGATTCAAGTTTTGTTCACTATTCTTCTTCTTTTCGTGTGGGGGCTACCAGTTCCAGTGGTCGGATATGGCTGGATCCGACGATTGAGTTGATCCTACAAATAAAAAGTCTCTGTGCAAAATATCAGCTTGATATCTTTAAAACTGTGGGAGGAAATCGTATATATACAGATAGACGGACATGGCTAATTAAACTCGTCTTGTCGTTCTGATCAAGAATATATATACTTTATATAGTCGCAAGTGAATATTTCTGTGTTACAAACGTCAGCATAAACTTAAAATACTATTCACTAATGTGAAGAGTATAACCAGTAAGGATTGGAGTCGACAATATTCGACTCCGACATACCCTGTACCTTCAATTTGTATCAACTGTTTGAAGTCGTTGCCCGGCCCACATTTTAATCGAACCAGATTTCATTTTCATTCAATTTCATATATACCAATTTTTACTCTCTTAGACCAATTCGTTCCAGAGATATAACGGCTTTCTACCATGGCTATATGTGGGCGTGGTCACTCCTATTTCACAATTGAATCTTGTTATACTCCATTCCAATATCATACATGCAAAGTTTCATTCCTGTAGGTAGTATGATTCTTGAGATACAAGTGTTTCAAATTATTACTATATAGGGGCGTGGCCACGCCCAATTTTTAACGTTACTTCTTGAGGCTTGAGTCAGCTATAAACAATGCAAATTCGGTGTTCGTATCTCCAAAGAACAACCGAGATAAAAGGACTTTAGTAAGTTTTTTCCCGAGGTTGCTTCAGTTATTTGCCCCTCACCCCTAAACTAAGTCAAACCAGTAAGGGCGGTATAGTTAAGTATTCTCAACTATATAATACCCTGTACACACACCTATGTTGATAACACGTTAAACATTCGCCGACAGCAAAAGCAGTGTACCACGATATGGTTTGTGTATTTGCTAATAGTGAGGCAGTGCTCACAGTGCAATGTTGCCATTAGATGGCGCTTTAGTACGGGTTTTGTTACAAAGCATTGCTGCAAAATTTTAGTGTGTTGGTCTTTGCGGGGAAAGTGGTAGTTTGTTGTATGCAGTTTTAAAAAGGTATGTTATCTGAGTTTGCATACAAAATTTCAGCATTGTATTCTTTATACTTTAGGAGATACAGCAATTTTAAGAAAAAAATTACCTTTTGTTGTGCTCGATGGGCGGGAAGGAATGGGCGTGGCAAAAATTCCTTCAAACTTCATCTAGTGTTCGACCACACGAGACTATCTTCCAAATTTCAAGTCTCTAGCTTTAATAGTTTTCGCAGTGTTAAGTACGGTTTTTGTTACAAATAGGATAAAGCAGTGTTCAAAGCGCAATTTATGCCAAATTTTAACTTGTTTGTCTTTGCGTTGTCACACAGCGTTAAAAATGAAAGTTTGTGGTATGCAGTTTTAAAAAGGTATGTTTACTGAGTTTGCATACAAAATTTCAGCATTGTATCTATTATAGTTTAGGAGATACAGCAATTTTAAGAAAACAACTTTTTGAGGGGAAACGAAAGGGAGGGGGAAAAAATGTGGTATGCAGTTTTGTAGAGCTATACATACTGAGTCTACATACTCATTTTCATGTTTCTAACTCATCAGGTTTTCGAGCTACAGCCTTTTGAAAAAATGGGTGGTGCTCGATGGGCGGGAAGGAGTGGGCGTGTCAAAAAATCCTTCAAACTTGATCTAGCGTTTGACCTCACGAGTCTATCCACCAAATTTCAAGTCTCTAGCTCTTATAGTTTTCGAGAACCATTGGTGAGGACGGACGGACGGACGGACAGACAGGGCTATATCAATTCGTCTTGTCATCCTGATCAAGAATATATATACTTTATAGGGTCCCCCTCCCCTCCTTCTATGCGTTACATACAAACCGTCTCAAACAAACTTAATATACCCTGATACACAGTGTGTGTACAGGGTATAAAAAGGGGGTTTCGAAATAGACTTGATTTGCTGAATGAATAACAGAATCGACTTGGGAAACAATTTTGGTTCTATCTGTAATAGTTTCCGAGATCGACGCGTTCATACAGACGGACGGACGGACAGGCGGACATGGCTAAATCGACTTCTCTTTCGATACTGATCAAGAATATATATACTTTGTATAGTCGTAAATGTCTTCTTTAAGGAGTTACATACCTTGTCGATGCGCACAAAACTAATATACCCTTGTACCTTAAGGTACAGGGTATAAAAATACAAAAACCAGTAAAATCCTATATTCAGGCGTTCCGAATATTGAATAATCTTCACGCCCACATTTTTATACTTTTTACATATGTGAAATAGTTAGTTAATACTTTGTCACGGAGTTTGTAACAGATCGAAATATTCATTTCCGACTATATAAAGTATATACATATATTCTTGATCAGGACGACAAGACGAGTTGATTTAGCCGTGTCCGTCTGTCCGTCTGTCTGTATGTATGCAAACTAGTCCCTCAGTTTTGAAGCTATAGAACTGAAACTTTGCACAGAGTCTAACAATTTATTACGATGAATCATTCGTCGGAACCAGCATGATCGTATTATTGGAACAAGTAGCTCCCATACGAAAAGAAGCAGAAAAGTGAACAAAACTTGAATCGGGTTATGGAAAACTTTTGTTTTGTATGATAGAGTGCTGAAATTTTAAACATAGTAGTTTTACATAGTCCGACTAAATGCCTGAAAGTTTCATCGAGATTGGACAACTGGTACTGGTACCAGTTTCGTAATCAATTGACTTGAAACTTCACACTTTGAGGGAGGCATTAAAACTATTTTGACAAAAATGGGCATGGTTAAGCCCACTTTTAGTCCATATCAATAATTTGCATATCTCCGGTACCCAATGAGCAAAAACAATGAAAATTGGTATATGGCTGATAAGATGAAGAGAAAATATATTCAGTCAAAAAAATTGGTTTGGCACAAGAATTGGCATGAAAAGTATATAAGCTTCAGCCTTGCTGAAGATAGCGTCCTTACTGGTTTTTCTTGAGACACGTTATATATTGATTTTGGCTATAAGTGGACGGCGGCAAGCCATTTTTTTCGACAAAACTGTTTTTACGCCTCCCTATGAACATAAGTATGAAGATTCAATTCAGTTGAATTCAGTGCAGTCGAGTATTCTCGACTATTTAATACTCTGTACACACAAAATCAAAAAAAAAACCAGTAAGGGCGGTATAGTCGAGTATTCTCGACTATATAATACCCTGTACACATGATAGGCGGTGCCGCACCCTCAATCTACAAAACAATACTGATCTGACGTCGCCTATTCAAATAGTGTTCAAAATATCAAGAAAATCGGTCAAAAAATGTGTATTTTACGAAAAATTTAAGTTTGTTGGCCTCTGAGGGGAAGCCATCAAAAAGGGGGGAAAATTGTGGTATGCAGTTTTTAAGATCTATATTCACTGAGCTTGTATACAAATTTTCAGGGTCGTAGCTTTGTTAATTTTAGAGATATATCAATTTATAGAAAATAACTGGGTGAGGGGAAATGAAAAGGAGGGGGGGATTTTGTGGTATGCAGTTTTGTAGTGCTATACGTACTGAGTCTACATACCGACTTTAATGTTTCTATCTCTTTGGATGTTTGAGTTATAGCGATTTAAAAAAGTGGGTGGTGCTGAATGGGCGGGAAGGAGTGGGCGTGGCAAAAAAAAAAAATAAACTTGATCTGCTGCCGAGCATCACGAGTCTACCCTCCAAATTTCAAGTCTCTAGCTCTTATAGTTTCCGAGAACCGTTGGTGAGGACGGACGGACAGACGGACAGACAGACAGACGGACGGACATGGTTCAATCAATTTCTCTTGTCGTCCTGATCAAGAATATATATACTTTTTGGGGTCCCCCTCCCCTCTTTCTGTGCGTTACATACATTTCGTTCAAACAAACCCAATATACCCTGATACACTATGTGTACAGGGTATAAAAATCAAATTAAGGGGAAAAATCTTGTATGCAGTTTAGCAGATATACACATCCTGAGTCTACATACTCGATTTCACGTTTCGAACTCATCAGGTTTTTGAGTTACAGCCTTTTAAAAAATGGGTGGTGCTCGACGGGCGGGAAGGAGTGGGTGTGGCAAAAATGCCTTCAAACTTGATTTACTATTTGACCACACAAGTCTATCATTCAAATTTCAAGTCTCTAGCTCTTTTAGTTTTCGCAGTTTTAAGTACGGTTTTTATGCACAAAGCATTGCTGCTGTTGTATAAAATAGGATAAAGCAGTGTTCAAAGCGCAATTTATGCCAAATTTCAATTTGTTTGTCTTTGCGTGGTCGAACAGCGTGGAAAATGATAGTTTGTGGTATGCAGTTTTAAAAAGGTATGGCCAGTCATCCAACTCTGAGGGTTCTTGTCCCGTTCGATGAGCAATGCGTAGCTTAGCTATATAGTAGATCAGAGAGGTGTACAAGCTCACCAATGCTTAGAGTCACTTGGACTCGAACTTGGTAGTGTTGTTGCTTTACTTATCACACTCACTACTATCATCACAGTATTATCTAGTAACAACACGGAACCTAGTAATAACACGAAAGGTTTATTTGGTACAGCGGGAGTTGCATCGTTCTCAAGATTTCTTCTTGAATACAACTCGGATGCTGCGATCCAGAGAGCAGCAGATGTGTCTAGATGCACGTCGCCCTCCACCTAAGGGAAAATTGTGACCAGGTACAGCACAATTTCGAATAGGTACTTGTTTGGCTTATGTCAAATGAGGATGCTGACTTGGCATTGATTCAAGTCCATGCAGTGGTAATAAACCTTACACATTAAATAAAATTCGGAGAGATCCGAGACCATGTGTATCGGGGTATATTAAGTTTGTTTGAGACGATTTGTATGTAACGCATAGAAGGAGGAGAGGGGGACCCTATTAAGTATATATTCTTGATCAGGATGACAAGACGAATTGATATAGCCCTGCCTGTCCGTCCGTCCTCACCAATGGTTCTCAGAAACTATATGAAATAGAAACTTGAAATTTGGAGGATAGACTCGTGAGGTCAAACGCTAGATCAAATTTGAAAGAATTTATGCCACGCCCACTCCTTCCCGCCCATCGATCACTACCCATGTTTCAAAACGCTATAACTCAAACATCCAAAGAGATAGAAATATGAAAGTTGGTATGTAGACTTAGTATGAGTAGCCCTACAAAACTGAATTCCACAATTTTACCCCTTCCTCTTCATTTCCCCACCTCTAGTAGTCTTCTATAGATTGCTAAATGCTCAAAACTAACAAAGGTACGACCTTCAAATTTTGTATACAATCTCAGTGAAGATATATCTTTAAAACTGCATACCACAAAATTCCCCTCTGTTCGAAAGTTACCCCTCATTGGCCAACAAACTTAAATTTTTCGTAAATTCCACTTTTTTTGACCAATTTACTTGATATTTTGAACAGTATTTGATCGGGCGATGTGAAATCAGCATCTTTTCGCAGATTTGGGGTGTAGGACCGCCTACTGTGTGTGCAGGATATTATATCGTCGAGTTTACTCGACTATACCGCCCTTACTGGTTTTTTCTTCTTTTTGTATGGGTGCTAACAGTTAAAGTGGTTCGATCGATACGAAAACCCTATAACAACATTCAGTGGGTCCATGTATATGTCGGTCAAGCCGTTTTTGAGTATATATTCCTTTTTATACCCCGTACAGTGTACACATACTGTGTATCAGGGTATATTGTGTTTGTTTTAACGAAATGTATTTATGGCACAGCAGGAGGGGAGGGGGGACCGCATAAAGTTTGGTATATATATTCTTGATCAGGACGACAAGAGAAATTGATTGAGCCATGTCCGTCCGTCCGTCTGTCCGTCCTCACAAATGGTTCTCGGAAACTATAAGGGCCTGAGACTTGAAATTTGGAGGGTAGACTCGTGATGCTCGGCAGCAGATCAAGTTTATTATTTATACTCTTGCAAGAAGTTTGCAACGCAGAGAAGGAGACATCTCCGACTATATAAAGTATGTATATTCTTGATCAGCACGACGAGACGAGTTCATGTAGCCATGTTCGTCTGTCTGTCTGTCCGTCTGTCGGTTTCAATGCGAACTCCTCCCAGAGTTTTGAAGTTATCAAAAAAATTTAAACGCAGAAAATTTTCTTTTCCTTGCAGGTAGTTTATATGTAGAAGCCAGCCTGATCGGAATACTAAAGCATATAGCTGCTATAGGAACGATCGGTTCAAAATGAGGTTTTTGCTCAATAAGCTCTTTGATTTTAAAGCTATGGCCTCGATTTCTTGCACAAGAACATCTTGGACGTAAGTTAAGGCACACTGCAAAATTATTACAAAGTTTCATAAGAATCGGACATAAGGGCGTGGCACCGCCCATAAAGAGAAAAGTTTAAAAATGCGATTTCTCAGAAGATCGCAAAACGAAGTGATTGCATTGTATTCTTTAATAAAAATAGAAAAGGGGCGGGGTTACGCCCCTTTATCTTTATAAATTTATATGATTCTTATTGGAAAAACTGTAAGACAGATTTTCTAATTAGGATACTTGAGAAAATGCTTGCCACGCTCATTCCTTCCCGCCCATCCAGCCCCACACACTTTTTTAAATCGCTATAACTCAAACATCCAAAGAGATAAAAACATTAAAGTCGGTATGTAGACTCAGTATGTGTAGTCCCTCAAAACCTCAAAAAACTTCTTTTTTTTCAACTATAAAAAGATGAAACCTTGCAGTGGCGCGTTTTTAGAAATCCTTGACTATATTACAAAGTTTCATAAGAATCGGACATAAGGTCGTGGCACCGCCTATATAGAGGAAAACTTAAAAATGTGATTAATCTATAATCAGACGAAATAGAAAATCGTAAAATGAAGTGTAGAATGATTGCATTGTGTTCTTTAAAAAAATAGAAAATGGGCGGGGTTACGCCCCTTTATCTTCATAAACTTATAAGATTCTTATTGGCAAAACTATAAAAAGTATTTTCCAAATGCTTGCAAGAGTATATAAGTTTCAGCAAAGCTGAAAATAGCTCCCTTACTGGTTCTCTTCAACTTTGAACACACGTGACTCAAAAACCGATCAATGGATCGATTTCTGAAGCTATAATACTTTTCACGTTGTGTCATTACAAAAAAAAGTTAATGAATAGTTTTCAGGCCTCCCTAATCAATTGATTAAAAAACAAAAAAGTTTTCCATACAAAGTTAATAATATACTAGAGTATAAAAAGTGGAAATTACGAAAAATTTGAGTTTGTTGGTCATTGAGGGGTAACTTTCGAACAGAGGGGAATTTTGTGGTATGCAGTTTTAAAGATATATATTTACTGATCTTGTATACAAAATTTCATGTTCATACCTTTATTTGTTTTGGAGATATTGCTTTTTATAGAAAACAACAGGGGGAGGGGAAATCAAGGGGAGGGGGAAAAATTGTGGTATGCAGTTTCGTAGAGCTCTTCATGCTGAGCATACATACCGACTTTAATGTTTCTATCTCTTTGGATGTTCGAGTTGTAACGTTTTCAAAAAGTGGGCGGTGCTGGTTGGGTGGGAAGGAGTGGGCGTGGCACAAAACCGTTCAAACTTTATGTAGTGCCAAGCATCACGAGTCTACCCTCCAAATTTCAAGTCTCCAGCTTTTACAGTTTCCGAGAACTATTGGTGAATCCAGACGGACGGACGGACGGACAGACGGACAGGGCTCAATCGATTTCTCTTGTCATCCTGATCAAGAATATATATACTTTATGGGGTCCCCCTCCCCTCCTTCTATGCGTTACATACATTTCGTTCAAACAAACTTAATATACCCTGACACACTGTATGTGCAGGGTATAAAAAGCTGTTAGTTTTACAAAAAAAAAAAGCTTTTAATTTTTTTCCCTATGCTACACTATTTGTAGTTATTTACTTCATGAAATGAATGTCCGGTTGTACTTTTCCGACAATTGGTGACCGAGATATCATGTACACCACCATCGTATGTTATGGTTGTTTCAAAAATCTTGGGAAATAGTAAAAAAAGAAAAGGTGGCTTGTTTTTTTTTTATACTTTTCACTTATGTGAAATAGTATATTAACTTTGTCACGGAGTTTGTAACAGATCGAAATATTAATTTCCGACTATATAAAGTATATATATTCTTGATCAGGACGACAAGACGAGTTGATTTAGCCATGTCCGTCTGTCCGTCTGTCTGTCGGTCTGTCTGTCTGTCTGTATGTATGCAAACTAGTCCCTCAGTTTTGAAGCTATCGAGCTGAAACTTTGCACAGAGTCTTAGAATTTATTACGATGAATCATTCGTCGGAACCAGCATGATCGGATTATTGGAACAGGTAGCTCCCATACGAAAAGAAGAAGAAAAGTGAACAAAACTTGAATCGGGTTATGGAAAACTTTTTTGTTTTGTACAATAGAGTGCTGAAATTTTAAACATAGTAGTTTTACATGGTCCGACTACATGCCTGAAAGTTTCATTGAGATTGGACATCTGGAACTGGTAGCTCCCATACAAAATGAAGAAGAGGAAGAGAAGGAATATTCACGTCGTTGTATGGAAAACTTTTTTGTTTCTTAACCAATTGACTTGAAATTTTAAAGTTATGTTCTTAGGGAGGAATGAAATCTATTTTGACCAAAAGTGGGCGTAACCACGCGTAGCCACGCCCACTTATAGCGAAAATTTACCCGTTGCATGGAAAACTTTTTTGTTTTTTAACCAATTGACTTGAAACTTTACAGTTATGTTCTTAGAGAGGAATGAAAACTATTTTGACCAAAAGTGGGCGTAGCCAGGCGTAGTATGGAAAACTTTTTTGTTTTTTAACCAATTGACTTGAAACTTTACTGTTATGTTCTTAGGGAGGAATAAAAACTATTTTGACCAAATGTGGGCATGGCTACGCCCACTTATCGCAAAACTTGAACCGTTGTATGGAAAAATTTTTTGTTTTTTAACGAATTGACTTGAAACATTACAGTTATGTTGTTAGGGAGGCATGAAAACTATTCATTTAGTTTTTTTTATAGTGACACAAAGTGAAAAGTATTATAGCTTCAGCCTTACTGAAGATAGCGTCCTTACTGGTTTTTATTAAATCTTTGCTTTATATATTGGATCTTCTCTTTATGAGACTAACAATAAGTTTGCAGATCTTATGCCTTTATGTTAACTAGCAGTTCTTTTGGACTGCAGATGGGTTGCGGGGCCCTAGGGTCTATCGCTGGGTTGGAAGGTCATTTCGACGAAGACGGGATTGGCTGCACAACCTTGTTAATCTTCTGGCGAGATGGTTAGGGTGCGTAGAAAGCTTGCAGTTGTATTGTTCCTTGAGTTCTGCTATTACATCTCTGACTGGTTGAATATTTAAATCTTTTTGTATGTTTTCGTTTCGAACATACCACGGTGCCCCGGTGATGGTTCTCAATATCTTTGACTGGGTTCTCTGGATGATTTCAATGTTGCTACTGCTAGCGTTTCCCCATAACTGGGAGCCGTATGTCCAGATAGGTTTGAGAACAGAATTGTAGAGCAGGAATTTGTAGTCGAGACTAAGGGAAGAGCGAGCGTTGATAAGCCAATGGAGGCTATTTGCTTTTAGTTTTAAATGCGTTCTCTTGGCCTCGATGTGCCTGCGCCATGTGAGTCTTCTATCGAGGTGTATTCCGAGGTATGTCAATTCGTTTGTTTGCGGAAGCGTAGTGTTGTTTAACATCAGCGGTGGGCAATCTTGACTGTTTAGAGTGAACGTAACGTGTTTGAATTTTTGTTCGTTGACTTTTATTCGCCAGTCAGCTAGCCATTTTTCTATGTCGACCAGGTGAAGAGCTAACTGCGCTGTTGCTTGCATAGGGCATCTGGAACGGCTGAGAATAACTGTATCGTCAGCAAAGGTGGATGTTGTTAGTCGTCTGCTTGTTGGGATGTCTGATGTTTCGAGGACATATAACGTAGGACCGAGTACGCTACCTTGAGGAACACCAGCTCTAATGGTGTGGTCGTCGGACATATCTCTGTTACATCTCACTGTAAACTTCCTGTCGTAGAGGTATGACTTTAGTAGCTTGTGCGTGTTGTTTGGAAGCATTGTTTTAATTTTATGCATTAAACCGTCTAACCAAACTCTGTCGAATGCTTGTGAGACATCCAAAAATATTGCTGTGCAGTATTCTCGATTTTCGAACGCGCTTCGTATTTCTGATGTTATGCGATTAACCTGCTCAATAGTTCCGTGTTTTTCACGAAAGCCGAACTGGTGTGAAGGGATTTTGTTGTGTGTTCACAGGAATGAGTTGATCCGAGTTAGCACGCATTTTTCGAAGAGTTTTGATAGACACGATAATAAACTTATAGGTCTGTATGCCGAGGGAATCGTGTGATCTTTTCCTGGCTTTGGTATCATTGTGATGATAGACTTTTTCCATCTTTATGGAAAATAGCCAAGTGATGACATTGAAGAGCTTCGCGATAGTGCAAACAGCACAATATGGGAGCTCAATAATCATTTTTGGGGTTATTAAATCGCAGCCCGGTGATTTTTTTGGGTTTTTGATAATATTAGCGATTTCGTTTGGTCGAAACTCGATTGGGTCACGTTGAAGCTCAGCGTCGTTTATTAATGCTGGTAGTGTAGTCGCATTTGTGCAAGGATTTGGTTGAAACACATTTTCAAGGTGGGCGGCAAATGTTCTTGCTCTATCTTCGTCGCTGCGGGCCCAGCCGCCTGCAGGGTTTCTTATACAGCTATTGACAGCTATTGAACGCTATTCGGTTGCAAAACTTCTTAAAGAATTAGTTTGCGTCGTTCTCACAATATGACTACCTGTGTTACCAATTGTTTGCTCTCTTTTTTTCGTTGATCATTTTATTCAGTGATTTGCTTTCATTTATTGTATATTTAATCAAATACCAACCATTTAAAGCATTTTAGATGGATTGCAATCACAAGACATGACATTTTTATGCCTCACAGCTCAACAATTGACGTTCTCAAAGCTAGTGTTCAAATTCTGCTTCTCACTACTCTTTATGGTATTTCATGAAAGCTATTTTGTGTTAAAATGTTTTAACAATCAAAAACCATTAAAAACTCAAATAACGTTTTGCAAAATATTAAAAAACTTTAGAGATTTTAGGGTAAATCGATCGTGTTTCCAATTAGTTGTCTTGGTCAAATTTGAGGTTCGACCAGAAAATCGTCCATAAAATATATTTAACTTATATTTCTGAATCCAGCAAAGGTTTTTCTTTTAGATTAGAGATCTTACATGTATTTTATAAGCATATTGCTGTATGATTAAAGGAAATTTTTTTGAAAGAAATGAAGGAAACCACATACCATACTGTCGTTTCCAATTAGCTGTCAATAACTGTAGGTATCACGGTTTCTGTCGGTGAGCTTAGGGTTGGGTGAGCTCTCCACAGTGAGTTTCTTGTACTGGATGTTGATAGTTGTTCTATGTAACGGCGTTGGGTATATGCTTCTTCTTGCTTTAACGCTTTAGAGAGGTTGCGTGCGGCGCTCTTAAGCCTATGTCGTGCACATGGCGATCTGGTTGATTGCCATTCTCGACGTAAGCGTCGCTTTTCGATAACGAGTTGCTCGATTTGTAGATTCTTCTTCTTTTGATGATGTGGTACTTGTGTATGTTGAAATGTTGAGATACGAGCTGCGGTAACGAAGACTGATTCTAGATTGTTTACGAAGCTGTCGATCTCAGCTTCAACGGTTAGGGGAGGATCTAGCTCAATGTGTGAGCTAAAATATTTTTTGTATCTGACCCAGTTGGTTTTATGCGGGGTCAACCTACTTGGTTGATCTACGGTTTTTGGATGTCGAAGTAGGTTAATTAATACAGGCGAGTGATCAGACGAGAGATCTGAAAGACTTTCGGCGCTTAGCAGGGTTCAGGGAATATTTTTTGTTATTGCAAAGTCAATTAGGTCGGGTAGTTTATTGGGGTCAGCCGGCCAGCCGGTGGCTTTTAAACAGCAAAACAGTTGAAATAGCCATTGTATGTTTATTTATACAAGTTAAATCAACACAATTATGAACTGCGAAGTAGATAGAACATCCTTGTTGACTGTGTAAACTATATTTCAGTCAGCAATCGACGGAAAAATACTAACAAATAGAGTAGCATAGGGAAACAAATATAAAGTTTTTATTTGTAAAACTAACAGATTTTTAAAGATTGAACTGTTTTTTCTTCATTTATTGAGGTTTAAATGTGTATAACTTTCGAAAGGGGCCTTCAATCACAAAACTCCTTTAGTACATGATAGATTGGGTACCTAAGTATATCTTTGTTAAATTTCAACAGTATCGGACATGCAGTTTCTTGATATCTTAAGAGGTTGACAAAATAATGTAATTATTCCCTACTTATAATTTTAAGTTGATAGTTAATGATTAAATATTAAAAAGTGAAGAATGAAGACGATACTAATTGAAAAATTTGATGAAAATAATTATCGAAATGATTTTTCTTCTATTAATTTAAATCAGCGACGGGCAAAACCTACACAGTCAAACGTTTCCTTGTGTGAGTAAGCAGCGAAAAACGAAGTTGGTTGGCTATGCACTGTTCAAAATTACGAGCAAAAGTGCGCATACAAAAAATGCCATACATATTTTCAAGAAAAAAACAGTAAGGACGTTATAGTCGAGTATACTCGACACACACGGTAGACGATAACACACCCCAAATTTAGAGTAAAATATTAAAAAAAAAAAAATAAAGAAAATCGATCAAAAAATTTTCAATTTTCGAAAAATTTTAAATTGTAGTTCTTTGAGGGGTAACCACTCGTAAGCAAAATTTCAGGTTGATACCTTTATTAGTTTTGGAGATATTGCGTTTTAGAGAAAACAATTGGAAGAGGGAAAATAAAGGGGAAGGGGAAAAATTGTGGTATGCAGTTATTTAGAGCTACTCATAATGAGTCCACATATGTTCGAGTTATAGCGTTTTAAAAAAGTCGGCGGTGCTGGTTGAGCGGGAAGGAGTGGGCGTGGCACAAAACCGTTCAAACTTGATCTGCCGCAGAGCATCACGAGTCTACCCTTTAAATTTCAAGTCTCTAGTTCATATAGTTTCCGAGAACCGTTGGTGAGGACTGACAGACAGACGGACGGACATGGCTCAATCAATTTGTGTTGTTGTCCTGATCAAGAATATATATACTTTTTGTGGTCCCCCTCCCCTCCTCTGTGCGTTACATACATTTCGTTCAAACAAACCCAATTTACCCTGATACACTATGTGTACAGGGTATAAAAATCATGCTCTCATATTTCTGAAAACATTTTCGTTAAGTGTATTTGTTTAATCAATCTCAAAACAGTCGTATTTCAGTGAGTTCTGAACAGCGATCTGATTTCATTTTTTTGCTCAAAAGATCTTCAAGCAGGAGCGCAAAAATGCCGACGAAGCACAAACGTGAGCGACACATCACCCGAAGTAACATGTTCGTGCGGTTCGCGAATTTGCTTACACTATGCGTGAGTCGACTGCGCTGCGTCAGAATTTAGCTTCGTATACTCGCGAGGATAGGAAAATGAGATTTTGCCCATCGCTGATTTAAATCAAACTTGGCAGTGAAACAAATAATAACAAAGTGACACGTATGTGTCAAAAAGATCCCGTTTGTGAAAGAATATGAAAATTGTTATTGTTCGATGTACTGATTCATAACAGGGACATGATTCATTACTGGGCCATTTACCTTATGTCAATTAAAAAAAAAAGCACTTTTAAAAGGAAAATATGGGGAGGGGCAAAAGTTGTGGTATGGTTATATATATACTGAGACTTTATACCGATTTTCACGTTTCAATCGCTTCTGGTTTTCGATTTATAGCCTTTTAAAAAGTGGGCGGGAAGGAGTAGGTGTTGCAAAAATTCGACCAAATCGGAAAATACGGACAGACTGACGAACATAGCTATATCAACTCGTCTTATCATCCCGATGAACAAAATACAGTGGCGAGCAAAATTAAGTAAATGTTGGTCACTTTCTTACATTTGGCTCAGTTGTACGAAAACGAATTAGTGGAAAAATCTGAAATAATTATCCAAGATTCCTTGCATCTACAGCTCCAAATTTGCCAAAACAAGCGTTTTACAATCTTGGACATTCTTTCAACCGTATTCAGTGAACATTAAAGCGAAATATTGGCCCACTCAAGCTGTACTCCCCTCAAACGTTCCTTCTTCGTAAAGGGGCCATTTTATCTTTGCCCAGCCTTATTTCAAAAATTGAACAAAGATTTGTTATCGAATTGAGGTCTAGGGTCTATGCTGACCACTCCGTGGCTTAAAACTCCTGCTCCCTAAACCAGTCTTTGAAAATAGAGGTAGATTTCTTGAGTCCCCCTCTCGTGAAAAATGATTTTCTCTGTGGAGAAATCAAATGCGTGGATGAAACTTGCAAGTAGGGACTCGCGAATACGAAGATATACGCTCTTTTTCATTCCAATGAGTGAATTACTATAAAAAGTTGGTTTTGAATCCGCAATCAGACATTAAAATCTGTGTTATCAATAACATGAATATTAATGACATGACATGAAATATTACCTAAAGTTCTACAAAACACGCCTAAACTGAAATAAGGGTGACTGAAAACGTGTAGTTAGTCTGATGAACCATACTATTAAAGATTTTTTTTTAAAGTTTAGGCGTGTTTTGTAGAACTTTAGGTAAGATGCAAGGAACCTACGATAATTATTTCAGACTTTTCCACTAATTCGTTTTCGTACAACTGAGCCAAATGTAAGAAAGTGACCAACATTTACTCAATTTTGTTCGCCACTGTATGCACATATATAACACAGGCCGACAAAAAAAAAACCGTTTGTAAAAACTTTCATTCAGGAAATAATAACAAATAGAGTAGCATAGGGGAAAAAATTAAAAGTTTTTTTTGTAAAATTTACAGCTATTTCAAGATTAAACTTTTTTTTCTTCATTTATTGAGGTTTAAAAGTGTATAACTTTCGAAGGGTGCCCTCAATCAAAAAACTCCTTTAATACATGATAGATGGGATTCCTAAGAATATGTTAGTTAAATTTCATTAAAATCGGTCCAGTACTTTCTGAGATATCTTGTACACAAGTATGAAAAACAGTAATTTCGTGTTTTTTACAATTCCGTGAAATGCAAGAAATTGGAGGGTGATACGACTTTATGTCTACTATTTTCGGAATCAGCACACCAAAATACATAGGAATTAGTTGCAATTATTCAAAAAGTTTTTTCTTGTTGGCCTGTGTAATTAACGGGGTCCCCCTCCCATCCTTCCATGCGTTACACACTCTTGCTCTCAAACAAATTTAATGTACCCTTACACACTATATGTGTAGGGTATCTAGCGAAACCACCATCAAGGGAACGGTCTTGGCACAAAAAAGAATACACAAACGCCAACTCCGCGTCTTGAAGAAATGTGGCCAGTCATCCAACTCTGAAGGTTCACGTCCTGCTAGATGAGCAATGCATAGCCTAGCTATGTAGCAGATCAGAGAGGTGCACAAGCTCACCAATGCTTGGAGTCACTTGGACTCGAACTTGGTAGTGTTGTTGCTATTACCTATCACACCCACTACTATCAATACACAAATATCTAGTAACAACACGAAACCGGACCAAAGGTTTATTTGGTACAGCGGGAAGTAGCTGCCCCGGACCATGGACTGCTTCGGTAGTCTATGGTCTGGCTACTTATTGGTGAGGACCATGTATATGGTGCAACGCTGGTGGCTGTGGTTAATACTCAAGCGAGTAAAGTCTTCGGCTTGATGTGTGAGTTGCATCGTTCTCAAGATTTCTTCTTGAATACAACTCGGATGCTGCGATCCAGAGAGCAGCAGAGGTGTCTAGATGCACTTCGCCCTCCACCTAAGGGGAAATTGTGACCAGGTGCAGCACAATTTCGAATAGGTACCTGTTTGGCTTATGTCAAATGGGGATGCTGACTTGGCATAGATTCAAGTCCATGCACCACATGCTTAACATTAGGGTGCCGTGGTAGTAAACCTTACTATAGGTACACGCCACGTTAAATAAAAATCGGAGAGATCCGAGACCATGTGTGTATGTGTAGGGTACCTAGCGAAACCACAGCCAAGGGAACGGGCTTGGAAACACAATACACAAACACCAACTCCGCGGCTTGGGTAATATGTGGCCAGTCATCCAACTCTGAAGGTTCACGTCCTGCTAGATGAGCAATGCATAGCCTAGCTATGTATTGGTGCACAAGCTCACCAATGCTTGGAGTCACTTGGACTCGAAATCGTTGTTGCTATTACTTATCACACTCACTACTATCAATACAGTATTATCTAGTAACAACACGAAACCGGACCAAAGGTTTATTTGGTACAGCGGGAAGTAGCTGCCCCGGACCATGGACTGCTTCGGTAGTTTATGGTCTGGCTACTTATTGGTGAGGACCATGTATATGGTTCAACGCGGGTGGTTTGTGGTTGATACTCAAGCGAGTAAAGTCTTCGGCTTGATGTGTGAGTTGCATCGTTCTCAAGATTTCTTCTTGAATACAACTCGGATGCTGCGATCCAGAGAGCAGCAGAGGTGTCTAGATGCACTTCGCCCTCCACCTAAGGGGAAATTGTGACCAGGTGCAGCACAATTTCGAATAGGTACCTGTTTGGCTTATGTCAAATGGGGATGCTGACTTGGCATAGATTCAAGTCCATGCACCACATGCTTAACATTAGGGTGCCGTGGTAGTAAACCTTACTATAGGTACACGCCACGTTAAATAAAAATCGGAGAGATCCGAGGTCATTGTTGTTGTCCGTCTGTATGAACGCGTCGATCTCGGAAACTATAATACATAGATAGAACCAAAATTGTTTCGCAGGTCAACGGCACAACGGCTGGACCGATTTTGATGAAATTTTTTGTGTATGTTCAAGGGGATTCGAGAATAGTTTAGATTCTCAATTTGGTTCATTGAAAAAAGTTTTTATACTTTTCACGTATGTGAAACAGTATAATAACTTTGTGCTGAAGTTTGTAACACACAGAAATATTCACTTGCGACTATATAAAGTATATATATTCTTGATCAGGACGACAAGACGAGTTGATTTAGCCATGTCCGTCTGTCTGTATATATACAATCTCCTCCCACAGTTTTGAAGATATCGACCTGAAATTTTGCACAGAGACTTCTTATTCGTGCAGTCAACTCATTCGTCGGATCCAGCCATATCGGACCACTGAAACTGGTAGCCTCCATACGAAAAGAAGAAGAACCAGTAAGGACGCTATAGTTGAGTATACTCGACAATATAATACCCTGCACACACAGTAGGCGGTGCAACACCCCAAATCTACAAAAAAAATTTTGATTTGAAATCGCCCGATCAAATATTGTTCAAAATTTCAAGTAAATCGGTCAAAAAATGTGGAATTTACGAAAAATTTGAGTTTGTAGGTCATTGAGGGGTAACTATCAAAAAGAGGGGAATTTTGTGGTATGCAGTTTTTAAGATACGTATATATTGAGCTTGTCTACAAAATTTCAGGTTCGTATCTTTAATAGTTTTGAAGATACAGCCATTTTAAGAAAACAACTGGGGGAGGGGAAATGAAGAGGAGGCGGAAAAATTGTGGTATGCAGTTTTGTAGTGCTACTTATACTGAGTCTACATACCGACTTTAATGTTTCTATCTCTTTGTATGTTCGAGTTATAGCGTTTTAAAAAAGTGGGCGGTGCTGGATGGGCGGGAAGGAGTGGGCGTGGCACAAAACCGTTCAAACTTGATCTGCTGCCGAGCATCACGAGTCTACCTTCCAAATTTCAAGTCTCTAGCTATTATAGTTTCTGAGAACCATTGGTGAATACGGACAGACAGACAGACGGACGGACATGGCTTAATCAATTTCTCTTGTCATCCTGATCAATAATATATATACTTTATATAGTCGCAAGTGAATATTTCTGTGCGTTACATACATTTCGCTCAAACAAACACAATATACCCCCATACACAGTATGTGTACAGGGTATAAAAATGAACAAAACTTGAATCGTTGTATGGAAAACTTTTTTGTTTTGTACGATAGAGTGCTGAAATTTTCAACATAGTAGTTTTACATAGTCCGACTACATGCCTGAAAGTTTCATTGAGATTGGACATCTGGAACTGGTAGCTCCCATACAAAATGAAGAAGAGGAAGAGAAGCAATATTCACGTCGTTGTATGGAAAACTTTTTTGTTTTTTAACCAATTGACTTGAAATTTTAAAGTTATGTTCTCAGGGAGTAATGAAAACTATTTTGACCAAAAGTGGGCGTAGCCACGCCCACTTATAGCGAAAATTGACCCGTTGTATGGAAAACTTTTTTGTTTTTTAACCAATTGACTTGAAACTTTACAGTTATGTTCTTAGGGAGGAATGAAAACTATTTTGACCAAAAGTGGGCGTAGCCACGCCCACTTATAGCGAAAATTGACCCGTTGTATGGAAAACTTTTTTGTTTTTTAACCAATTGACTTGAAATTTTAAAGTTATGTTCTCAGGGAGTAATGAAAACTATTTTGACCAAAAGTGGGCGTAGCCACGCCCACTTATAGCGAAAATTGACCCGTTGTATGGAAAACTTTTTTGTTTTTTAACCAATTGACTTGAAACTTTGCAGTTATGTTCTTAGGGTGGAATGAAAACTATTTTGACCAAAAGTGGGCGTGCCCACGCCCTTTTTTTGCGAAAATTGGCCCGTTGTATGGAAAACTTTTTTGTTTTTTAACCAATTGACTTGAAACTTTACAGTTATGTTCTTAGGGAGGAATGAAAACTATTTTGACCCAAAGTGGGCGTAGCCACGCCCACTTATAGCGAAAATTGACCCGTTGTATGGAAAACTTTTTTGTTTTTTAACCAATTGACTTGAAACTTTGCAGTTATGTTCTTAGGGAGGAATGAAAACTATTTTGACCAAAAGTAGGCGTGCCCACGCCCACTTATAGCGAAAATTGACCCGTTGTATGGAAAACTTTTTTGTTTTTTAACCAATTGACTTGAAACCTTACAATTATGTTCTTAGGGAGGAATGACAACTATTTTGACCCAAAGTGGGCGTGTCCACGCCCACTTATAGCGAAAATTGACCCGTTGTATGGAAAACTTTTTTGTTTTTTAACCAATTGACTTGAAACTTTGCAGTTATGTTCTTAGGGAGGAATGAAAATTATTTTGACCAAAAGTGGGCGTGCCACGCCCTTTTTTAGCGAAAATTGACCAATTGACTTGAAACTTTACAGTTATGTTCTTAGGGAGAAATGAAAACTATTTTGACCAAAAGTGGGCATGGCTACGCCCACTTATCGCAAAACTTGAACCGCTGTATGGAAAACTCTTTTTTTTTTAACCAATTGACTTGAAACTTTACAGTTATGTTGTTAGGGAGGCATGAAAACTATTCATTTACTTTTTTTTATAGTGACACAACGTGAAAAGTATTATAGCTTCAGCTTTGTTGAAGATAGCGTCCTTACTGGTTTTAAATTAATGTTTCATTTGTAGGTAGTTGTTAATTTTTCAAGCACAAAACGTACAAAAACGTAACATGCTTTGCTTCTTCTTACACTTTTGTATTGGTATGTGTGTGTGTTGTTTGTAATGAAAAGTCAAAAACGATGAGAGAATTGGGGAACGATATAATAGAATAACCTAGAAGGAAATTGTACCGCTTCACAAGGCGTTCTGTAAGACTGTTTTGGAATGTTTCAGGCCTTGCCCAAACCTTACCTGTCTAACTTCCTTTTACACAGGGGTGGCCGCTTCTTGAATGCCTAAAGCATGCTAGCTTCGTTTCCCGAAAATGTTGTTGGGAAGCTCTTTGTTATAACACGAAGTGCGAACGAACATTTTAGTTTTTTCATACATGGTGTTCTGTGCGAAATCTGTACTGTTCTTTAAATAAAATTCTGTTAATATGTTTACTAACAGCGTTATCAGCCAGACGTCGAGGGTTCAAATCCCACTCGAGGAAGAATACAATATTCCTGAGTCATTTTCAGTACCATTGCACCATTAATTCTATTCTGTCTTCATCTAACTCTTTGTTATTTTACTTTTAAATTTAAAACTACAAATTAATTTTATTAAATATACACCGGCCTTAGTGGGACTCGAACCTAGCGTTGTTGGATTGAAAGCCGGCACTCAACCAACTTGACTATAGGTATCATTGAAGCTTTGTAAATTCAATATTATATAAACTAAAATTTTTTTTATTTTGCTAGAAAATAATATTTTAGTTTCCTAAAAACTTAAGCCGAAAAACAAAGTAACTTTGTGTTTTACATCATCGGCTACTTCTTCCCATCTCGCTTCTCAAATCTTCCAAAATCAGGTGGCACTTCCCTTCTCGCTTCTAAATGAAGGGTTGTGAGATGTTTTGGTTGTAAATAAAAATTCCGAATATCGAGTCTAACTTCGTGTCTTTCAGTCATCGGCTACTTCTTCCCATCTCGCTTCTCAAACCTTTCAAAATCAGGTGGCCCTTCCCTTCTAGCTTCTAAAAAAGCCGTAGGGAATGAACAGCTTTTCAACAATATTTTCCGAATACCGAGTCTAACTTCGTGTCTTTCAGTCTTCGGAGACTCCTTCTCATCTCGCTTCTAAAACCTTCCAAAATCAGGCCGCCCTTCCAATCTCGCTGCTAAAAAAAGCTGAAGGGAAGGTGCTGAAAGTTCGTCATTAAAATAGGTGTTTGAGAAGGGTTCGGTGCAATTTAGGTAAAACTTGATGACGTCAAAATCCTTCTAAGCTTGTTTCAAGTCACCTTCCAGGACAAACGGTTCACCTTTGCTTTAAAACAAGGCTTTATAGAAAGCCTTCTTCGTCAAGGTATTCCCATTTTCTCTCTGGGAAGGCACTATTGAAAGCCTTCTTCGGCAAGGAGTTCAAAAATTTCCTTCTGGGAACGGGCGTAGCAAAGCGCGCCGGGTCATACTAGTATAATAATAATTTGAAATGCTTATATCTCAAGAACCATAAAACCTACAAGAATGAAACTTTTCATATATGATATTGGAATGGAGTATAACAAGAAATATTGTGAAATGGGCGTGACCACGCCCACATAAAGCCAAAATAGAAAACCGTTATAACTCTTGAACGAATTGGTCTAAAAGAGTAAAAATTGGTATATATGAAATTGAATGAAAATGAAATCTGTTTCGATTAAAAAGTGGGCGGGGCAACGCCTTCAAACAGTTGATACAAATTGAAGGTACAGGGTATGTTGGAGTCTAATACTGTCGACTCCAATCCTTACTGGTTTATTCTTTTCCATTTTCTTGGTGCACATACCGCCCAGCCGCATTTACTTTGTTCTTGCGCGTTTAATGCGCTCTTTTTAAAAGTATGCAACGCGCGATGAAAATTTCTTGTTTCCAAATTTATCGTATGCTATTTAATGTTGTGGTATTTGCTGCTACGCTCTTTCGTTGAACTATGCTGCAACGTTCGGCTCAAGCCAGTCTATTTGATTCGTTCCTCGTTTCACTCTTACCATTGATTTATTTTGCGGGTTTTTAAAATTACAAACCATAAAATTTAATTAACCAAAACCGAAACCGGAAAACGCTTCACGGAGAAGCGTAAAATGCAATGCATAAATACAAAGAAATGTTTTAAAAAGGCCAATAAAATAAAAAGAAGAAAGGAAAACGATTTTCGCGGCGTTACCAAACATAAGAAAACAAGAAAAAACCAGTAAGGGAGCTATTTTCAGCGTTGCTGAAACTTATATACTCTTGCAAGCATTTGGAAAATCCATCTTATAGTGTTTCCAAAAAGAATCTTATAAGTTTATAAAGATAAAGGGGCGTAACTCCGCCCATTTTCTAATTAGTTTTTAAGAATACAATGCCATCATTCTAATCATTTTTTCTATATTGTCTATCTTGTCTGCTTATACATAAATCACATTTTTAAGTTTTTCTCTATATGGGAGGTGCCACGCCCTTATGTCCGATTTTTACGAAACTTTGGAATATGGTCAAGGATTCATAAAAACGCGTAACTGCAAAGTTTTATTTGTTTATACTTAAGAACAAAAAAGTTTTTCTAACAAAAATCGAGTTTTTGACCGATTGTTCCTATGGGAGCTATATGCTATAGTTATCCGATCTTCACTAATTTTAGTGTGTCTTAATTTACATCTAAGATGTTCTTGTGCAAAAAATCGAGGCGATAGCTTTAAAATCAAAGAGTTTATTGAGCAAAAACTTAATTTTTAGCCGATCGTTCCTATGGCAGCTATATGCTATAGTATTCCGATCAGTCTGGTTTCTACATATAAACTGCCTGCAAAGAAAAGAAAATTTTCTGCGTTTAAATTTTTGTGCTAACTTCAAAACTCTGGGAGGAGTTCGCATTGAAACAGACAGACAGACAGACGGACAGACGACTGGCTGTATGAACTCGCCTCGACGTGCTGATCAAGAGTATATATACTTTATATAGTCGTAGATGTCTCCTTCTCTGCGTTGCAAACTTCACGACAAAGTTAATATACTCTTGCAAGAGTATAAAAACTTAAAAAAAAAAATCGAGAAGAAGTTGAAAAAGTCGTTGGCAAGTGGCGTAAATTTTTGTTTAAATGCGCCGCCGCAAAATTTGGTAAAGTTTTTACGTGGGTTCGGCATTCTCTCGTTTGTATTTTCTGCCGGTTCTTTCTTTTATTCTAAGTGCTTTTACCGCGCGCCAAAAAATATGCTGCTGCAATTTGCCTAGTTATACCCTGTATACATTGTGCTAGGGTATATTAGGTTTATTTGAGAGGAATAGTATATAACGCATAGAAGCAGGGAACGCATTCTTGACTAGCCCGACATGAGAAATTAAATAAGCCTTATTTCCGGAAACTATAAGAGCTGGTGACTTGGAGGGTAGACTCGTGATCCTTGTCAGCAGATCAAGTTTGACTGGTGTTATGCCCAGCCCACTGCTTTCCGTCCAACCAAAACCGCTCAGTTTTTTAAAAAGCTACGGCTTGAACCCCTGGAGCAATAAAAAACCAGTAAGGACGCTATAGTCGAGTATACTCGACAATATAATACCCTGCACACACAGAAGGCGGTGCAACCCAACCAAATCTATAAAAAAAATGTTGATTTGACATCGCCCGATCAAATAGTGTTTAAAATATCAAGTAAATCGGTCAAAAAATGTGGAATTCACGAAAAATTTGAGTTTGTAGGTCATTGAGGGGTAACTATCAAAAAGAGGGGAATTTTGTGGTATGCAGTTTTAAAGATACGTATTAACTAAGCTTGTCTACAAAATTTCAGGTTCGTATCTTTAATAGTTTTGAAGATACAGCAATTTTAAGAAAACAACCGTTGGAGGGGAAATGAAGGGGAGGGAGAAAAATTGTGGTATGCAGTTTTTTAGAGCTACTTATACGGAGTCTACATACCGACTTTCATGTTTCTATCTCATTCGGTGTTCGAGTTATAGCGTTTTAAAAAAGTGGGTGGTGCTGGATGGGCGGGAAGGAGTGGGCGTGGCACAAAACCATTCAAACTTGATCTGCTGCCGAGCATCACGAGTCTACCCTCCAAATTTCAAGTCTCTAGCTATTGTAGTTTCTGAGAACCATTGGTGAATACGGACGGACGGACAGACGGACGGACATAGCTTAATCAATTTGTCTTGTCGTCCTGATCAAGAATATATATACTTTATAGGGTCCCCCTGCCCTCCTTCTGTGCGTTACATACATTTCGCTCAAACAAACACAATATACCCTGATACACAGTATGTGTACAGGGTATAACCAGTAAGGGAGCTATTTTCAGCTTTGCTGAAACTTATATACTCTTGCAAGCATTTGGAAAATACGTTTTATAGATTTGCCAATAAGAATCTTATAAGCTTATAAAGATAAAGGGGCGTAACCCTGCCCATTTTCTACTGTTTTTAAAGAATACAATGCAATCATTCTACACTTCATTTTACGATTTTCTATCTCGTCTGCTTATAGATAAATCACATTTTTAAGTTTTTCTCTATATGGGCGGTGCCACGCCCTTATGTCGGATTCTTATGAAACTTTGTAATATGGTCAAGGATTCCTAAAAACGCGCAACTGCAAGGTTTCATCTGTTTATAGTTGAAAACAAAAAAGTTTTTCTAACAAAAACCGAATTTTTAACCGATTGTTCCTATGGGAGCTATATGCTATATTTATCCGATCTTCACCAATTTTGCAGTGAGCCTTAATTTACGTCCGAAATGTTCTTGTGCAAAAAATTGGGGCGATAACTTGAAAAACAAAGAGTTTATTGAGCAAAAACCTCATTTTTGACCGATCGTTCCTATGGCAGCTATATGCTATAGTTGTCCGATCTTCACCAAATTTGCAGTGTATCTTGACTGACGTCCAACATGTCTCTGTGCAAAAAATTGAAGAAATAGCTTTAAAATCACAGCGTTTTTAAAGAAAAAACCTAATTTTTAACCGATCGTTCCTATGGCAGCTATATGCTATAGTATTTCGATCAGGCTTTTCAGGTTTCTACATATAAACTGCCTGCAAGGAAAAGAAAATTTTCTGCGTTTAAATTTTTTTGCTAACTTCAAAACTCTGGGAGGAGTTCGCATTGAAACAGACAGACAGACGGACATGGATATTTGAACTCGTCTCGTCGTGCTGATCAAGAATATATATACTTTATATAGTCGGAGATGTCTCCTTCTCTGCGTTGCAAACTTCATGACAAAGTTAATATACTCTTGCAATAATAAGCAATTATTTCCATTCCGTCTAATTTGTATTTTTTAAAGTTATGGAAATAAAATGACAAAATCTCATTAACTAAAAGAGACACGATGATGAAACTTTGTATGTATGTATGTTCACAAAATATACCTTTCTCGTCATTGCTGTACCCAAAGACTACCAAACTTTTGGTATCAATTCCACAATTTAAATCAATTCCACATATTTTGGTTAATTTTCTTCAAATTTTGAATGATTATAAAATGGGTAATGTGAGACAAGCACAATTTTTTTAGATTAAGGGCGCGGCACTGCCGAACGCGTTTGCAGGGTATTATATTGCCGATTATACTCAATTACACAAGCGTCAACATGCATCTAGCGTTAAATTGCCTCAACGTTTGTTCGACCATCAGTTTGGTCGTACAATACTTTACCACACACTCGTTGGCATGCTTCAACCAAAATATTGAACTTCCTTCCAGCCAAATGGTTGGCTCATTCGCTCATTCACTCGTTTGCTGTTCAATGGTCTGTATGACTTTGGTAAATTTTAAGCTTTGTCGCGCTTTTAATGACCATCACCGCTTTCGCTAGTTTTATATATGTATGTAGGATTGCTTGCTTCGACCTATTTCGATTCACAAAAACTGAAGATGAGCCTGTGCCACCATGCATTTTGTTTTTTTATACTTTTCACGTATGTGAAATAGTATAATAACTTTGTGCTGAAGTTTGTAACACACAGAAATATTCACTTGCGACTATATAAAGTATATATATTCTTGATCAGGACGACAAGACGAGTTGATTTAGCCATGTCCGTCTGTCTGTATATATACAATCTCCTCCCACAGTTTTGAAGATATCGAGCTGAAATTTTGCACAGAGACTTCATATTCGTGCAGTCAACTCATTTGTCGGATCCAGCCATATCGGACCACTGGAACTGGTAGCCCCCATACGAAAAGAAGAAGAAAAATGAACAAAACTTG
This sequence comes from Phortica okadai, assembly GCA_034638295.1. Classification (NCBI taxonomy): domain Eukaryota; kingdom Metazoa; phylum Arthropoda; class Insecta; order Diptera; family Drosophilidae; genus Phortica; species Phortica okadai. The sequence continues at coordinate 14,540,778 of CM067848.1, read as the reverse complement.
AATCGTTGTATGGAAATTTTTTGTTTTGTACGATAGAGTGCTGAAATTTTAAACATAGTAGTTTTACATAGTCCGACTACATGCCTGAAGGTTTCATTGAGATTGGACAGCTGGAACTGGTAGCTCCTATACAAAATGAAGAAGAGGAAGAGAAGCAATATTCACGTCGTTGTATGGAAAACTTTTTTGTTTTTTAACCAATTGACTTCAAATTTTAAAGTTATGTTCTTAGGGAGGAATGAAAACTATTTTGACCAAAAGTGGGCGTAGCCACGCCCACTTCTAGCGAAAATTGATCCGTTGCATGGAAAACTTTTTTGTTTTTAAACCAATTGACTTGAAACTTTATAGTTATGTTCTTAGGGAGGAATGAAAACTATTTTGCCACGCCCACTTATAGCGAATATTGACCCGTTGTATGGAAAACTTTTGTGTTTTTTAACCAATTGACTTGAAACTTTACAGTAATGTTCTTAGGGAGGAATGAAAACAATTTTGACCAAAAGTGGGCGTAGCCACGCCCACTTAAAGCGAAAATTGACCCGTTGTATGGAAAACTTTTTTGTTTTTTAACCAATTGACTTGAAACTTTGCAGTTATGTTCTTAGGGAGGAATGAAAACTATTTTGACCAAAAGTGGGCGTGCCCACGCCCTTTTTTAGCGAAAGTTGACCAATTGACTTGAAACTTTACAGTTATGTTCTTAGGGAGGAATGAAAACTATTTTGACCAAAAGTGGGATGGCTACGCCCACTTATCGCAAAACTTGAACCGCTGTATGGAAAACTTTTTTGTTTTTTAACCAATTGACTTGAAACCTTACAGTTATGTTGTTAGGGAGGCATGAAAACTGTTCATTTACTTTTTTTTTATAGTGACACAACGTGAAAAGTATTATAGTTTCAGCCTTGCTGAAGATAGCGTCCTTACTGTTTTTTTTGGGTTTACTGGATTTGCAAATTAATTTAAGCTTCTTTGAATTGTTTACAGCATCAATAGTAGACAGTCATTTGACAGTTGCCATCAGTGAGAAACCACATATTTTTGTTAATGTTTAAAAACTGTACACTTCATGTAACAGGGTTAATACACTCTCGTTTCAGAAATAGTGCAATTAATACTCCGCAAGAGCGGAGTAATAAGTCATTAATAAAGTTTATTTTGGCATAGTATGGCCGAAAAAAACAATCAAGCCCCAACTGTCCATTTGGCAGCAATGGTTCTCCCAGTCCAAAAGACAAAGAGAGATGAAATTTGGAAAGGAAACTCGTGCGTTGAAGTGTCGTTTTTCTCGGAACAAATATTTATACTCTTGCAAAGAGTAAATAAAATAATTTCATGAAGTTGGCAACGCAAAGAGGAGACATCTCCGACTATATAAAGTACATATATTCTTGATCAGCACGGTGAGACGAGTTCATATAGGCACGCCCATCTGTCCGTTTCAATACCAACTGCTCGCTCAGTTTTAGCGATATCGAAAAAATTTAAACGCAGAAAATTTTCTTTACCTTCCAGACAGTTTGTATGTAAAAACTACCTTGATCGGATAACTACAGCATAAAGCTGCAATAGGAACGATCGGTCAACAATGAGGTTTTTATCAAAAAACATCAACACACTGAGAATTTTGTGAAGATCGGAAAACTATTGCAGATAACTCCCATAGGAACAATCAGTCAAAAATTCGGCTTTTGTTAGAAAACATTTTGAAGTAAAACTTCTTATTCGACTTCCAAAGCGTTAAACGTTAAGGGGCACCACTAGTATGAAAAAAAAAAATCGATTTTTTTTTTTTTTCATATTTCGGTAGATTACACCTTTAAAAATAACATATTAACCAGTAAGGACGCTATAGTCGAGTATACTCGACAATATAATACCCTGCACACACAGTAGGCAGTGCAACACCCCAAATCTATAAAAAAAATGTTGATTTGACATCGCCCGATCAAATAGTGTTCAAAATATCAAGTAAATCGGTCAAAAAATGTGGAATTCACGAAAAATTTGAGTTTGTAGGTCATTGAGGGGTAACTATCAAAAAGAGGGGAATTTTGTGGTATGCAGTTTTAAAGATACGTATTAACTAAGCTTGTCTACAAAATTTCAGGTTCGTATCTTTAATAGTTTTGAAGATACAGCAATTTTAAGAAAACAACCGTTGGAGGGGAAATGAAGGGGAGGGAGAAAAATTGTGGTATGCAGTTTTTTAGAGCTACTTATACGGAGTCTACATACCGACTTTCATGTTTCTATCTCATTCGGTGTTCGAGTTATAGCGTTTTAAAAAAGTGGGTGGTGCTGGATGGGCGGGAAGGAGTGGGCGTGGCACAAAACCATTCAAACTTGATCTGCTGCCGAGCATCACGAGTCTACCCTCCAAATTTCAAGTCTCTAGCTATTGCAGTTTCTGAGAACCATTGGTGAATACGGACGGACGGACGGACGGACAGACGGACGGACATTGCTTAATCAATTTCTCTTGTCGTCCTGATCAAGTATATATATACTTTATGGGGTCCCCCTGCCCTCCTTCTGTGCGTTACATACATTTCGCTCAAACAAACACAATATACCCTGATACACAGTATGTGTACAGGGTATAACCAGTAAGGGAGCTATTTTCAGCTTTGCTGAAACTTATATACTCTTGCAAGCATTTGGAAAATACGTTTTATAGATTTGCCAATAAGAATCTTATAAGCTTATAAAGATAAAGGGGCGTAACCCTGCCCATTTAAAAATTTTTTTTAAGAATACAATGCAAACATTCCACACTTTATTTTACCATTTTCTGTCTCGTCTGCTTATAGATAAATCACATTTTTAAGTTTTTCTCTATATGGGCGGTGCCACGCCCTTATGTCCGATTCTTATGAAACTTTGTAATATGGTCAAGGATTCCTAAAAACGCGCAACTGCAAGGTTTCATCTGTTTATAGTTGAAAACAAAAAAGTTTTTCTAACAAAAACCGAATTTTTAACCGATTGTTCCTATGGGAGCTATATGCTATATTTATCCGATCTTCACCAATTTTGCAGTGAGCCTTAATTTACGTCCGAAATGTTCTTGTGCAAAAAATTGGTGCGATAACTTGAAAAGAGGAGACATCTCCGACTATATAAAGTACATATATTCTTGATCAGCACGGTGAGACGAGTTCATATAGGCACGCCCATCTGTCCGTTTCAATACCAACTGCTCGCTCAGTTTTAGCGATATCGAAAAAATTTAAACGCAGAAAATTTTCTTTACCTTCCAGACAGTTTGTATGTAAAAACTACCTTGATCGGATAACTACAGCATAAAGCTGCAATAGGAACGATCGGTCAACAATGAGGTTTTTATCAAAAAACATCAACACACTGAGAATTTTGTGAAGATCGGAAAACTATTGCAGATAACTCCCATAGGAACAATCAGTCAAAAATTCGGCTTTTGTTAGAAAACATTTTGAAGTAAATCTTCTTATTCGACTTCCAAAGCGTTAAACGTTAAGGGGCACCACTAGTGTGAAAAAAAAAAAAATCGATTTTTTTTTTTTTTCATATTTCGGTAGATTACACCTTTAAAAATAACATATTAAAATTTCAAATCGATATCTCAAATAGTTTTTGAGTTATAGCAATTTAAAGAGCAGCCGGTCGGCAGCATCTAGAGTCTCATTTTATCTTTAAACGCGTTTTTCTCGAAACAGCATTTTCCGAATTTGCTGCAGTGATTACTCAAAAACAAATGATCCGATCACTATCGAATTTTTTTTACATCTTCTGTATATAGTTTTCCGTACAATGACCTATCGATTTTTGGATCTGATCAAAAATCGAACTTTGGCAGGCCAAAAACAACCAAAATTTTGGGTGAAATTCGAATATTTTTTTTAAAACGCCGCCATATTGTCAATTTTTGATTTTTTTTTTTTATCGTAGGTCATTGTACAGACAATATTATCTAGTTTAACGAGAATTTTTCCTTTTTTGATTTCATCCACGGAGAAGGCCGGAATCACTGCAGCAGTGAAGGACCTTTTTTTTTTTGCGCCGTTGGAGATCGGCTATAACTTAAAAAATATTTAATTTTTTTCTTCAAAAATTTCACTGTATATTCTTAAAACATGTATAAATATATTCTTAAAATTTTGAAATAATTGATAAAGTAGTTTTTTTAATAAAAGTTCCCAAAAATCACCTTTTTTTTAGGCCGTCACACTAGTGGTGCCCCTTAAATATTTAACGCTATTTTTGTAATGTGACAATTAAAAGATCAATATTGACATTCAAAAAATAACCAAATCTGTGGCTTAGTGGTAGCTGACTAAGCTGGTAATCCAGATGTTGCGAGTTCGACTCCCGATCGATGCAAAAAGACTTTTCTGGTTTTTATAATTTTTTTTGTCAATTATAGAATGACAATCAAAACTTCGATATTGTTCAAGAAAAATTATCAAGTCAATGGTGCGGTGGTAAAGTAGACGGCCGGCAATCGGAAGGTCCTGGGATCGATGACCGGTCGAGACAATAATTATTTTTATATTTTAATTTATGATTTTGATAATATTTTTATTATTTTGTATATTTTTAATTATTTTTAAGAATATTTTAATAGTTTCTGATCTATAATTTTTTAAAATAAGAATTCTAAATTGACTATGAGGATATTTCAAATTGAACACTATTTTGAAGTAAAACTTCTTATCCGATTTCCAAAACGTTAAACGTTAAATATTTCACGCTATATTTATGTTAGGACAATCAAAACTTTAATATTGTCAAAAAAATTTAAACGCGGCTATAGTCCAGTTGAAGAATACATGACCGGCAATCCGAAAGTCAGAGGTTCAAATCCCGGTCAAGGCAAAACTTTTTTCAAGTAAAACTTCTTCTTCGACTTCCAAAACAGAGAATAGCAACAAGCCACCGCAACTACAAGTGCACCGCATAAATATCGGGTGTTTTTGACACCCGGGTGTTTTTAAGCAACGCAAGTTGGGTGTGAACATTCACTCAACAATATTTTTCGGGTATTCCGACACACAAGCGTAAATCTGGCACCGGTCATTTTTTTGCATGTGCGCGTATAATAAGGCATAACTAAAATACTGACTAAAGAAGGATGGGTGAAAACGAAAACACAAGACTCGAGTCATGAAATGTTTTCGGCGACAAGAGTGTTGTTGTTTTTTCTTGTGTGCGTCTTAGGTTACTTTGTTTTTCGCTTCACCCGATTGTACGGCAGCATTTGCTGCAGACTTTAAATGAGAGCAAAAAAAAACCAGTAAGGATTGGAGTCGACAGTACTCGACTTCGACATACCCTGTACCTTCAATTAGTAACGTCGTTGCCCCGCCCACTTTTTAATCGAAACAGATTTCCTTTCCATTCAATATCATACATACTAATTTTTGCTCTTCTAGACCAATTCGTTACAGAGATATAACGGTTTTCTATTTTGGCTATATGTGGGCGTGGTTACGCCCATTTCATATTTGAATCTAACTATACTCCATCCCAATAGCATACATGCAAAGTTTCATTCTTGTAGGTTGTATGGTTCTTGAGATATGAGCGTTTGAAATTTTTACTATATAGGGGCGTGGTCACGCCCATTTTTTTGTTTTTTCTTCTTGAGGTTTGAGTCAGCTATATACACACCAAATTTGGTGTTCTTATCACAAAAGACAACAAAGAAAATACGACTTTTGTAAGTTTTTTCCCGAGGTAGCTTCAGTTATTTGCCCCTCACCCCTAAACTTACTCAAAGAGGGGGAAGAACAAATAAACTTGATCTGCGTAATGAATCACAGAATTGAACTGCAAAGAGCTTTTGGTCCTATCTATTATAGTTTCCGAGATCGACGCGTTCATACAGACGGACGGACGGACGGACAGACGGACAGACGGACATGGCTAAATCGACTTCTCTTTCGATACTGATCAAGAATATATATACTTTGTATAGTCGGAGATGTCTCCTTTAAGGTGTTACATACATTGTCGACGTGCACAAAACTAATATACCCTTGTACCACAAGGTACAGGGTATAAAAAAAACACGTGCATATGTACATACATAAAAATTATTTTATTATTAATTAAAAAATGCGATTTTTAAGTTAATTATGCTTCATGATTTTTATTCCTAATAGTGTATGAGTAAGGCAATTTTAACTTTTTCATTATTTAAGGAAGTGTATGAAGTTTGAAAACTTTAAAAGCGTTTTTCTCGAAACAGCAAATTTTGAGTAACATATGTATGTACATATGCCAGTCTTTCAGTAAGCAAGCGATATGTTCATAGATTATAGAAGTAATAATACGAAAAACAACATTACAATTCCTTGTTTACAAATAAATAAAAATTCAAACGCAAAAAACAAATGAAACCAAAACCAGCCGATCAGTCCTTAAACACCTGGGTGTCTTTAAAACACCAGAGTGACACATGTGTGTTTTGCCCACATAGCATTTTTTGCTTTGTTTTTTGTTCTTACTTGTTGCTTATTTCTACAATCGTTATGAGTGCGAGTAAGAACGGCACAAGTCAACGAAAAATAACAGGGTTTTCGATCAAAAAGAAGAATGCGAAATGTGTGATCGTGTGCGCGTTGTGCAGGCCACTCGCAACACACACATGATTTTTTGTGTGTTCGGTATTTTTACTTTGCTGGCGGGTAATGAGTAGCACCGGCACTCAAATTTTAATGAGTGTGAGTAGAGTGTGGAATATTGGCACCCTTGCAGTTCTCTGTTCCAAAACGTATATATTATCATGAAATAAACAACCAACAAGGATCAGTGGTAGTTGACTAAGCTGCTAATCGAGATGTTGCAGGTTCGACTCCCGGTCGAAGCAGAAAAATCTTTTTTAGTTTTTTTTATAATTTCTTTTTAGTATTCAACTCTTTTATTATATTGTGACAGTCAAAACTGCGATATTGTCCCAAACGATTATCAAGTCAATGGTCAATAAAATATATTATTTTTTGATTTTTATATCATTTTTTTAATTTTGTGTGTTTTTAATTATTTTGAAGAACATTTTAATCGTTTCTGATTTTGAACGAAAGATCAAAATGAGTGACATTGGTCTTATAGAAAACGCTGCAGATCGAAACAACCTCCGCTTTTATTTTTAAAGTAGGAGTTTTACTTCATCCGCGCGGAGGGACTCCACGCACCAGTTTTTTTTATCTTATATATAAACATTCGAAACTTTGAAGAGGGAGTGGCATCGCTCACATAGAGAAAAACTTAAAAATACGATATCTCTGTAAACCAATGAGAAAGAAGGTAGCAAAATCTAGTGTAGTATGATTGCATTGCTTTTGATGATTATGTTTTGATTCTTAAAGTTTACTTCAATAATAATGATTATTTTTAAGTAATTTAAAAAAAATTAGACCACAATCATCATTTTTGAGCAAAAAAAATAAAACTTAAAAATAATAATTATTTATGATTTTTATTTTTATACCCTGTACCTTATGGTACAAGGGTATATCAGTTTTGTGCACATCGACAATTTATGTAACACCTTAAAGGAGACATCTCCGATTATACAAAGTATATATATTCTTGATCAGTATCGAAAGAGAAGTCGAATTAGCCATGTCCATCTGTCCGTCCGTCCGTCTGTCTGTCTGTATAAACGCGTCGATCTCGGAAACTATAATAGATAGGACCAAAAGCTCTTCGCAGTTCGATTCTGTGATTCATTATGCAGATCAAGTTTATTTTGTTGTTCCCTTTTTTGACTTAGTTTAGGGGTGAGGGGCAAATAACTGAAGCTACCTCGGGTAAAATAGTACAAAAGTCATATTTTCTGCGTTGCCTTTTGTGATAGGAACACCAAATTTGATGTGTATATAGCTGACTCAAACCTCAAAAAGAAAAACGAAAAAAATGGGCGTGACCACACCCCTATATAGTAAAAATTTCAAATGCTCATATCCCAAGGACCATACAACCTACAAAAATAAAACTTTGCATGTATTCTATTGGGATGGAGTATAGTAAGATTCAAATATAAAATGGGCGTACCCACGCCCACATATAGCCAAAATAGAAAACAGTTATATGTCTGTAACGAATTGGTCTAGAAAAGCAAAAACTAGCATGTATGATATTGAATGGAAAGGATATCTGTTTCGATTAAAAAGTGGGCGGGGCAACGCCCTAATACAGACATTGCTAATTGAAGGTACAGGGTATGTCGAAGTCGAGTACTGTCGACTCCAATCCTTACTGGTTATTTTTATACTCGTGCAAGAGTATATTAACTTTGTTTTCGCTTAAAATAAAACCATTGTGAATATTGAATTGTATTTTTCTATTACTTATTATTATTTAATATTACAAACCAGTAAGGACGCTATCTTCAGCAAGGCTGAAGCTATAATACTTTTCACGTTGTGTCACTATAAAAAACCAGTAAGGACGCTATAGTCGAGTATACTCGACAATATAATACCCTGCACACACAGTAAGCGGTGCAACACCCCAAATCTACAAAAAAAATTTTGATTTGACATCGCCCGATCAAATATTGTTCAAAATTTCAAGTAAATCGGTCAAAAAATGTGGAATTTACGAAAAATTTGAGTTTGTAGGTCACTGAGGGGTAACTATCAAAAAGAGGGGAATTTTGTGGTATGCAGTTTTTAAGATACGTATATACTGAGTTTGTCTACAAAATTTCAGGTTCGTATCTTTAATAGTTTTGAAGATACAGCCATTTTAAGAAAACAACCGTTGGAGGGGAAATGAAGAGGAGGGGGAAAAATTGTGGTGTGCAGTTTTGTAGTGCTACTTATACTGAGTCTACATACCGACTTTAATGTTTCTATCTCTTTGTATGTTCGAGTTATAGCGTTTTAAAAAAGTGGGCGGTGCTGGATGGGCGGGAAGGAGTGGGCGTGGCACAAAACCGTTCAAACTTGATCTGCTGCCGAGCATCACGAGTCTACCCTCCAAATTTCAAGTCTCTAGCTATTATAGTTTCTGAGAACCATTGGTGAATACGGACAGACAGACAGACGGACGGACATGGCTTAATCAATTTCTCTTGTCATCCTGATCAAGAATATATATACTTTATATAGTCGCAAGTGAATATTTCTGTGCGTTACATACATTTCGCTCAAACAAACACAATATACCCCGATACACAGTATGTGTACAGGGTATAAAAAGTAAATAAATATTTTTCATGCCTCCCTAACAACATAGCTGTAAGGTTTAGAGTCAATTGGTTCAAAAACAAAAAAGTTTTCCATACAACAGGTAAAGTTTAGCTATAAGTGGACGTAGCCACGCCCATTTTTGGTCACAATAGTTTCCATTCCTCCCTAAGAACATAACTGTAAATTTTCAAGTCAATTGGTTAAAAAACATAAAAGTTTTCCATACAATGGGTCTAGTTTCGCTATAAGTGGGCGTGGCCAAGCCCAATTTTGTTCACAATAGTCTTCATTCCTCCCTATGAACATAACTGTAAAGTTTCAAGTCAATTGGTTCAAAAACAAAAAAGTTTTCCATACAACGGGTCAAGTTTAGCTATGAGTGGGCGTGGCCAAGCCCATTTTTGGTCACAATAAATTTCATTCCTCCCTAAGAACATAACTGTAAGGTTTCAAGTCAATTGGTTAAAAAACAAAATAGTTTTCCATACAATGGGTCTAGTTTCGCTATAAGTGGGCGTGGCTATGCCCAATTTTGGTCACAATAGTTTTCATACCTCCCTAAGAACATAACTGTAAGGTTTCAAGTCAATTGGTTCAAAAACAAAAAAGTTTTCCATATAACGGGTCAAGTTTAGCTAGTTTCAAGTCAATTGGTTAAAAAACAAAAAAGTTTTCCATATAACGGGTCAAGTTTAGCTATAAGTGGGCGTGGCCATGCCCACTTTTGGTCACAATAATTTTCATTACTCCCTAAGAACATAACTGTAAGGTTTCAAGTCAATTGGTTCAAAAACAAAAAAGTTTTCCATACAACGGGTCAAGTTTAGCAATAAGTGGGCGGCACTTTTAGTCAAAATAGTTTTCATTCCTCCCTAAGAACATAACTGTAAAGTTTCAAGTCAATTGGTTCAAAAACAAAAAAGTTTTCCATACAACGGGTCAAGTTTAGCAATAAGTGGACGAGGCCATGCGCACTTTTAGTCAAAATAGTTTTCATTCCTCCCTAAGAACATAACTCTAAAGTTTCAAGTCAATTGGTTAAAAAACAAAAAAATTTTCCATACAACGGGTCAAGTTTAGCTATAGGTAGGCGTGGCTACGCCCACTTTTGGTCAAAATAGTTTTCATACCTCCCTAAGAACATAACTGAAAGGTTTCAAGTCAATTGGTTAAAAAACAAAAAAATTTTTCATGCAACGGGCTTAGTTTCGCTATAAGTGGGCGTGGCCATGCCCAATTTTGGTCACAATAGTTTTCATTCCTCCCTAAGAACATAGCTGTAAAGTTTCAAGTCAATTGGTTCAAAAACAAAAAAGTTTTCCATACAACGGGTCAAGTTTAGCAATAAGTGGGCGGGCCACGCCCATTTTTGGTCACAATAGTTTTCATTCCTCCCTAAGAACATAACTGTAAAGTTTCAAGTCAATTGGTGAAAAAAACAAAAAAGTTTTCCATGAAGCGGGTCTAGTTTCGCTATAAGCGGGCGGGGCCATGCGCACTTTTAGTCAAAATAGTTTTCATTCCTCCCTAAGAACATAACTGTAATGTTTCAAGTCAATTGGTTAAAAAACAAAAAAATTTTCCATACAACGGGTCAAGTTTAGCTATAGGTAGGCGTGGCTACGCTCACTTTTGGTCAAAATAGTTTTCATTCCTCCCTAAGAACATAACTGTAAAGTTTCAAGTCAATTAGTTAAAAAACAAAACAGTTTTTTATACAACGGGTCTAGTTTCGCTATAAGTGGGCATGGCCATGCCCAATTTTGGTCACAATAGTTTTCATTCCTCCCTAAGAACATAACTGTAAAGTTTCAAGTCAATTGGTTCAAAAACAAAAAAGTTTTCCATACAACGGGTCAAGTTTGGCTATAAGTGGGCGTGGCCACAAGAGTATATTCACTTTGTTTTCGCTTAAAATAAAACAATTGTGAATATTGAATTGTATTTTTCTATTACTTATTATTATTTAATATTACAAACCAGTAAGGACGCTATCTTCAGCAAGGCTGAAGCTATAATACTTTTCACGTTGTGTCACTATAAAAAAAAAGTAAATGAATAGTTTTCATGCCTCCCTAACAACATAGCTGTAAGGTTTCAAGTCAATTGGTTCAAAAACAAAAAAGTTTTCAATTTAATCGTTAAAGTTTCGCTATAAGTGGGTGTGGCTACGCCCATTTTTGGTCACAATAGTTTTCATTCCTCCCTAAGAACATAACTGTAAAGTTTCAAGTCAATTGGTTAAAAAACAAAAAAGTTTTCCATACGACGGGTCTAGTTTCGCTATAAGTGGGCGTGGCCATGCCCATTTTTGGTCACAATAAATTTCATTCCTCCCTAAGAACATAACTGTAAGGTTTCAAGTCAATTGGTTAAAAAACAAAAAAGTTTTCCATACAATGGGTCTAGTTTCGCTATAAGTGGGCGTGGCTATGCCCAATTTTGGTCACATAACTGTAAGGTTTCAAGTCAATTGGTTCAAAAACAAAAAAGTTTTCCATATAACGGGTCAAGTTTAGCTATAAGTGGGCGGGATCATGCGCACTTTTAGTCAAAAAAGTTTTCATTCCTCCCTAAGAACATAACTGTAAAGTTTCAAGTCAATTGGTTAAAAAACAAAAAAATTTTCCATACAACGGGTCAAGTTTAGCTATAGGTAGGCGTGGCTACGCCCACTTTTGGTCAAAATAGTTTTCATTCCTCCCTAAGAACATAACTGTAAAGTTTCAAGTCAATTGGTTCAAAAACAAAATAGTTTTCCATACAATGGGTCTAGTTTCGCTATAAGTGGGCGTGGCTATGCCCAATTTTGGTCACAATAGTTTTCATACCTCCCTAAGAACATAACTGTAAGGTTTCAAGTCAATTGGTTCAAAAACAAAAAAGTTTTCCATATAACAGGTCAAGTTTAGCTATAAGTGGGCGTGGCCATGCCCACTTTTGGTCACAATAATTTTCATTACTCCCTAAAAACATAACTGTAAAGTTTCAAGTCAATTGGTTCAAAAACAAAAAAGTTTTTCATGCAACGGGCTTAGTTGTAAACTTTCAAGTCAATTGGTTAAAAAACAAAAATATTTTCCATACCATGGGTCTAGTTTCGCTATAAGTGGGCGTGGCTATGCCCAATTTTGGTCACAATAGTTTTCATTCCTCCCTAAGAACATAACTGTAAAGTTTCAAGTCAATTGGTTCAAAAACAAAAAAGTTTTCCATATAACGGGTCAAGTTTGGCTATAAGTGGGCGTGGCCACAAGAGTATATTAACTTTGTTTTCGCTTAAAATAAAACCATTGTGAATATTGAATTGTATTTTTCTATTACTTATTATTATTTAATATTACAAACCAGTAAGGACGCTATCTTCAGCAAGGCTGAAGCTATAATACTTTTCACGTTGTGTCACTATAAAAAAAAAGTAAATAAATATTTTTCATGCCTCCCTAACAACATAGCTGTAAGGTTTCAAGTCAATTGGTTCAAAAACAAAAAAGTTTTCCATACAACAGGTAAAGTTTAGCTATAAGTGGGCGTAGCCACGCCCATTTTTGGTCACAATAGTTTCCATTCCTCCCTAAGAACATAACTGTAAACTTTCAAGTCAATTGGTTCAAAAACAAAAAAGTTTTCCATACAACGGGTCAAGTTTAGCAATAAGTGGGCGGCACTTTTAGTCAAAATAGTTTTCATTCCTCCCTAAGAACATAACTGGGTCAAGTTTAGCTATAAGTGGGCGTAGCCACGCCCATTTTTGGTCACAATAGTTTTCATTCCTCCCTAAGAACATAACTGTAAAGTTTCAAGTCAATTGGTTAAAAAAACAAAAAAGTTTTCCATGAAGCGGGTCTAGTTTCGCTATAAGCGGGCGTGGCTACGCTCACTTTTGGTCAAAATAGTTTTCATTCCTCCCTAAGAACATAACTGTAAAGTTTCAAGTCAATTGGTTAAAAAACAAAACAGTTTTTTATACAACGGGTCTAGTTTCGCTATAAGTGGGCGTGGCCATGCCCAATTTTGGTCACAATAGTTTTCATTCCTCCCTAAGAACATAACTGTAAAGTTTCAAGTCAATTGGTTCAAAAACAAAAAAGTTTTCCATACAACGGGTCAAGTTTGGCTATAAGTGGGCGTGGCCACAAGAGTATATTAACTTTGTTTTCGCTTTAAATAAAACAATTGTGAATATTGAATTGTATTTTTCTATTACTTATTATTATTTAATATTACAAACCAGTAAGGACGCTATCTTCAGCAAGGCTGAAGCTATAATACTTTTCACGTTGTGTCACTATAAAAAAAAAGTAAATGAATAGTTTTCATGCCTCCCTAACAACATAGCTGTAAAGTTTCAAGTCAATTGGTTAAAAAACAAAAAAGTTTTCCATACAATGGGTCTAGTTTCGCTATAAGTGGGCGTAGCTATGCCCAATTTTGGTTACAATAGTTTTCATACCTCCCTAAGAACATAACTGTAAAGTTTCAAGTCAATTGGTTCAAAAACAAAAAAGTTTTCCATACAACGGGTCAAGTTTAGCTATAAGTGGGCGTGGCCACGCCCATTTTTGGTCACAATAGTTTTAATTCCTCCCTAAGAACATAACTGTAAAGTTTCAAGTCAATTGGTTTAAAAACAAAAAAGTTTTCCATACAATGGGTCTAGTTTTGCTATAAGTGGGCGTGGCCATGCCCAATTTTGGTCACAATAGTTTTCATTCCTCCCTAAGAACATAACTGTAAAGTTTTAGGTCAATTGGTTAAAAAAACAAAAAAGTTTTGCATGAAGCGGGTCTAGTTTCGCTATAAGCGGGCGTGGCTACGCCCACTTTTGGTCAAAATAGTTTTCATTCCTCCCTAAGAACATAACTGTAAAGTTTCAAGTCAATTGGTTCAAAAACAAAAAAGTTTTCCATACAACGGGTCAAGTTTAACTATAAGTGGGCGTGGCCACGCCCATTTTTGGTCACAATAGTTTTCATTCCTCCCTAAGAACATAACTGTAAAGTTTCGAGTCAATTGGTTTAAAAACAAAAAAGTTTTCCATACAACGGGTCAAGTTTAGCTATAAGTGGGCGTGGCCACGGCCATTTTTGGTCACAATAGTTTTCATTCCTCCCTAAGAACATAACTGTAAAGTTTCAAGTCAATTGGTTTAAAAACAAAACAGTTTTCCATACAACGGGTCTAGTTTCGCTATAAGCGGGCGTGGCTACGCCCAATTTTGTTCACAATAGTTTTCATTCCTCCCTAAGAACATAACTGTAAAGTTTCAAGTCAATTGGTTCAAAAACAAAAAAGTTTTCCATACAACGGGTCAAGTTTAGCTATAAGTGGGCGTGGCCAAGCCCATTTTTGGTCACAATAGTTTTCATTCCTCCCTAAGAACATAACTGTAAAGTTTCAAGTCAATTGGTTAAAAAACAAAAAAGTTTTCCATACAACGGGTCAAGTTTAGCTATAAGTGGGCGTGGCCACGCCCATTTTTGGTCACAATAGTTTTCATTCCTCCCTAAGAACATAACTGTAAAGTTTCAAGTCAATTGGTTTAAAAACAAAAAAGTTTTCCATACAATGGGTCTAGTTTCGCTATAAGTGGGCGTGGCCATGCCCAATTTTGGTCACAATAGTTTTCATTCCTCCCTAAGAACATAACTGTAAAGTTTCAAGTCAATTCGTTAAAAAACAAAAAAGGATTCCATGAAGCGGGTCTAGTTTCGCTATAAGCGGGCGTGGCTACGCCCACTTTTGGTCAAAATAGTTTTCATTCCTCCCTAAGAACATAACTGTAAAGTTTCAAGTCAATTGGTTCAAAAACAAAAAAGTTTTCCATACAACGGGTCAAGTTTAGCCATAAGTGGGCGGGGCCATGCCCATTTTTAGTCAAATTAGTTTTC
Source organism: Phortica okadai (assembly GCA_034638295.1). NCBI lineage: Eukaryota > Metazoa > Arthropoda > Insecta > Diptera > Drosophilidae > Phortica > Phortica okadai. Next base: position 14,525,702 of record CM067848.1, on the reverse strand, counting down.
ATTCCTCCTTAAGAACATAACTGTAAAGTTTCAAGTCAATTGGTTAAAAAACAAAACAGTTTTTTATACAACGGGTCTAGTTTCGCTATAAGTGGGCGTGGCCATGCCCAATTTTGGTCACAATAGTTTTCATTCCTCCCTAAGAACATAACTGTAAAGTTTCAAGTCAATTGGTTAAAAAACAAAAAAGTTTTCCATACAACGGGTCTAGTTTCGCTATAAGTGGGCGTGGCCATGCCCATTTTTGGTCACAATAAATTTCATTCCTCCCTAAGAACATAACTGTAAGGTTTCAAGTCAATTGGTTAAAAAACAAAAAAGTTTTCCATACAATGGGTCTAGTTTCGCTATAAGTGGGCGTGGCTATGCCCAATTTTGGTCACATAACTGTAAGGTTTCAAGTCAATTGGTTCAAAAACAAAAAAGTTTTCCATATAACGGGTCAAGTTTAGCTATAAGTGGGCGGGGCCATGCGCACTTTTAGTCAAAATAGTTTTCATTCCTCCCTAAGAACATAACTGTAAAGTTTCAAGTCAATTGGTTAAAAAACAAAAAAATTTTCCATACAACGGGTCAAGTTTAGCTATAGGTAGGCGTGGCTACGCCCACTTTTGGTCAAAATAGTTTTCATTCCTCCCTAAGAACATAACTGTAAAGTTTCAAGTCAATTGGTTAAAAAACAAAATAGTTTTCCATACAATGGGTCTAGTTTCGCTATAAGTGGGCGTGGCTATGCCCAATTTTGGTCACAATAGTTTTCATACCTCCCTAAGAACATAACTGTAAGGTTTCAAGTCAATTGGTTCAAAAACAAAAAAGTTTTCCATATAACGGGTCAAGTTTAGCTATAAGTGGGCGTGGCCATGCCCACTTTTGGTCACAATAATTTTCATTACTCCCTAAGAACATAACTGTAAAGTTTCAAGTCAATTGGTTCAAAAACAAAAAAGTTTTTCATGCAACGGGCTTAGTTTCGCTATAAGTGGGCGTGGCCATGCCCAATTTTGGTCACAATAGTTTTAATTCCTCCCTAAGAACATAGCTGTAAAGTTTCAAGTCAATTGGTTCAAAAACAAAAAAGTTTTCCATATAACGGGTCAAGTTTACGCCCACTTTTGGTCAAAATAGTTTCCATTCCTCCCTAAGAACATAACTGTAAACTTTCAAGTCAATTGGTTAAAAAACAAAAATATTTTCCATACCATGGGTCTAGTTTCGCTATAAGTGGGCGTGGCTATGCCCAATTTTGGTCACAATAGTTTTCATTCCTCCCTAAGAACATAACTGTAAAGTTTCAAGTCAATTGGTTAAAAAAACAAAAAAGTTTTCCATGAAGCGGGTCTAGTTTCGCTATAAGCGGGCGTGGCTACGCTCACTTTTGGTCAAAATAGTTTTCATTCCTCCCTAAGAACATAACTGTAAAGTTTCAAGTCAATTGGTTAAAAAACAAAACAGTTTTTTATACAACGGGTCTAGTTTCGCTATAAGTGGGCGTGGCCATGCCCAATTTTGGTCACAATAGTTTTCATTCCTCCCTAAGAACATAACTGTAAAGTTTCAAGTCAATTGGTTCAAAAACAAAAAAGTTTTCCATACAACGGGTCAAGTTTGGCTATAAGTGGGCGTGGCCACAAGAGTATATTAACTTTGTTTTCGCTTTAAATAAAACAATTGTGAATATTGAATTGTATTTTTCTATTACTTATTATTATTTAATATTACAAACCAGTAAGGACGCTATCTTCAGCAAGGCTGAAGCTATAATACTTTTCACGTTGTGTCACTATAAAAAAAAAGTAAATGAATAGTTTTCATGCCTCCCTAACAACATAGCTGTAAAGTTTCAAGTCAATTGGTTCAAAAACAAAAAAGTTTTCAATTTAATCGTTAAAGTTTCGCTATAAGTGGGCGTGGCTACGCCCATTTTTGGTCACAATAGTTTTCATTCCTCCCTAAGAACATAACTGTAAAGTTTCAAGTCAATTGGTTAAAAAACAAAAAAGTTTTCCATACAACGGGTCTAGTTTCGCTATAAGTGGGCGTGGCCATGCCCATTTTTGGTCACAATAAATTTCAATCCTCCCTAAGAACATAACTGTAAGGTTTCAAGTCAATTGGTTAAAAAACAAAAAAGTTTTCCATACAATGGGTCTAGTTTCGCTATAAGTGGGCGTAGCTATGCCCAATTTTGGTTACAATAGTTTTCATACCTCCCTAAGAACATAACTGTAAGGTTTCAAGTCAATTGGTTCAAAAATAAAAAAGTTTTCTATATAACGGGTCAAGTTTAGCTATAAGTGGGCGTGGCCATGCCCACTTTTGGTCACAATAATTTTCATTGCTCCCTAAGAACATAACTGTAAAGTTTCAAGTCAATTGGTTCAAAAACAAAAAAGTTTTCCATACAACGGGTCAAGTTTAGCTATAAGTGGGCGGGGCCATGCGCACTTTTAGTCAAAATAGTTTTCATTCCTCCCTAAGAACATAACTGTAAAGTTTCAAGTCAATTGGTTAAAAAACAAAAAAGTTTTCCATACAACGGGTCAAGTTTAGCTATAAGTGGGCGAGGCCAAGCCCATTTTTGGTCACAATAAATTTCATTCCTCCCTAAGAACATAACTGTAAAGTTTCAAGTCAATTGGTTCAAAAACAAAAAAGTTTTCCATACAACGGGTCAAGTTTAGCTATAAGTGGGCGTGGCCACGCCCATTTTTGGTCACAATAGTTTTAATTCCTCCCTAAGAACATAACTGTAAAGTTTCAAGTCAATTGATTTAAAAACAAAAAAGTTTTCCATACACTGGGTCTAGTTTTGCTATAAGTGGGCGTGGCCATGCCCAATTTTGGTCACAATAGTTTTCATTCCTCCCTAAGAACATAACTGTAAAGTTTCAGGTCAATTGGTTAAAAAACAAAAAAGTTTTGCATGAAGCGGGTCTAGTTTCGCTATAAGCGGGCGTGGCTACGCCCACTTTTGGTCAAAATAGTTTTCATTCCTCCCTAAGAACATAACTGTAAAGTTTCAAGTCAATTGGTTCAAAAACAAAAAAGTTTTCCATACAACGGGTCAAGTTTAGCCATAAGTGGGCGGGGCCATGCCCATTTTTAGTCAAATTAGTTTTCATTCCTCCTTAAGAACATAACTGTAAAGTTTCAAGTCAATTGTTTCGCTATAAGTGGGCGTGGCCATGCCCAATTTTGGTCACAATAGTTTTCATTCCTCCCTAAGATTATAACAGTAAAGTTTCAAGTCAATTGGTTCAAAAACAAAAAAGTTTTCCATACAACGGGCCAAGTTTAGCTATAAGTGGGCGTGGCCACGCCCATTTTTGGTCACAATAGTTTTCATTCCTCCCTAAGAACATAACTGTAAAGTTTCGAGTCAATTGGTTTAAAAACAAAAAAGTTTTCCATACAACGGGTCAAGTTTAGCTATAAGTGGGCGTGGCCAAGCCCATTTTTGGTCACAATAGTTTTCATTCCTCCCTAAGAACATAACTGTAAAGTTTCAAGTCAATTGGTTAAAAAACAAAAAAGTTTTCCATACAACGGGTCAAGTTTAGCTATAAGTGGGCGTGGCCACGCCCATTTTTGGTCACAATAGTTTTAATTCCTCCCTAAGAACATAACTGTAAAGTTTCAAGTCAATTGGTTTAAAAACAAAAAAGTTTTCCATACAATGGGTCTAGTTTCGCTATAAGTGGGCGTGGCCATGCCCAATTTTGGTCACAATAGTTTTCATTAGTCCCTATGAACATAACAGTAAAGTTTCAAGTCAATTGGTTCAAAAACAAAAAAGTTTTCCATACAACGGGTCAAGTTTAGCTATAAGTGGGCGTAGCCACGCCCATTTTTGGTCACAATAGTTTTCATTCCTCCCTAAGAACATAACTGTAAAGTTTCAAGTCAATTGGTTAAAAAAACAAAAAAGTTTTCCATGAAGCGGGTCTAGTTTCGCTATAAGCGGGCGTGGCTACGCCCACTTTTGGTCAAAATAGTTTTCATTCCTCCCTAAGAACATAACTGTAATGTTTGAAGTTAATTGGTTCAAAAACAAAAAAGTTTTCCATACAACGGGTCAAGTTTAGCTATAAGTGGGCAGGGCCATGCCCATTTTTGGTCACAATTGTTTTCGTTCCTCCCTAAGAACATAACTGTAAAGTTTCAAGTCAATTGGTTAAAAAAACAAAAAAGTTTTCCATGAAGCGGGTCTAGTTTCGCTATAAGCGGGCGTGGCTACGCCCACTTTTAGTCAAAATAGTTTTCATTGCTCCCTAAGAACATAACTGTAAAGTTTCAAGTCAATTGGTTAAAAAACAAAAAAGTTTTCCACACAACGGGTCAAGTTTAGCTATAAGTGGGCGTGGCCATGCCCATTTTTGGTCACAATTGTTTTCGTTCCTCCCTAAGAACATAACTGTAAAGTTTCAAGTCAATTGGTTAAAAAACAAAAAAGTTTTCCATACAACGGGTCAAGTTTAGCTATAAGTGGGCGTGGCCACGCCCATTTTTGGTCACAATAGGTTTCATTCCTCCCTAAGATTATGACTGTAAAGTTTCGAGTCAATTGGTTAAAAAAACAAAAAAGTTTTCCATGAAGCGGGTCTAGTTTCGCTATAAGCGGGCGTGGCTACGCCCACTTTTGGTCAAAATAGTTTTCATTCCTCCCTAAGAACATAACTGTAATGTTTGAAGTTAATTGGTTCAAAAACAAAAAAGTTTTCCATACAACGGGTCAAGTTTAGCTATAAGTGGGCAGGGCCATGCCCACTTTTAGTCAAAATAGTTTTCATTAGTCCCTATGAACATAACAGTAAAGTTTCAAGTCAATTGGTTCAAAAACAAAAAAGTTTTCCATACAACGGGTCAAGTTTAGCTATAAGTGGGCGTAGCCACGCCCATTTTTGGTCACAATAGTTTTCATTCCTCCCTAAGAACATAACTGTAAAGTTTCAAGTCAATTGGTTAAAAAAACAAAAAAGTTTTCCATGAAGCGGGTCTAGTTTCGCTATAAGCGGGCGTGGCTACGCCCACTTTTAGTCAAAATAGTTTTCATTGCTCCCTAAGAACATAACTGTAAAGTTTCAAGTCAATTGGTTAAAAAACAAAAAAGTTTTCCACACAACGGGTCAAGTTTAGCTATAAGTGGGCGTGGCCATGCCCATTTTTGGTCACAATTGTTTTCGTTCCTCCCTAAGAACATAACTGTAAAGTTTCAAGTCAATTGGTTAAAAAACAAAAAAGTTTTCCATACAACGGGTCAAGTTTAGCTATAAGTGGGCGTGGCCACGCCCATTTTTGGTCACAATAGGTTTCATTCCTCCCTAAGATTATGACTGTAAAGTTTCGAGTCAATTGGTTAAAAAAACAAAAAAGTTTTCCATGAAGCGGGTCTAGTTTCGCTATAAGCGGGCGTGGCTACGCCCACTTTTGGTCAAAATAGTTTTCATTCCTCCCTAAGAACATAACTGTAATGTTTGAAGTTAATTGGTTCAAAAACAAAAAAGTTTTCCATACAACGGGTCAAGTTTAGCTATAAGTGGGCAGGGCCATGCCCACTTTTAGTCAAAATAGTTTTCATTGCACCCTAAGAACATAACTGTAAAGTTTCAAGTCAATTGGTTTAAAAACAAAAAATTTTTCCATACAATGGGTCTAGTTTCGCTATAAGTGGGCGTGGCCATGCCCAATTTTTATCACAATAGTTTTCATTCCTCCCTAAGAACATAACTGTAAAGTCTCAAGTCAATTGGTTTAAAAACAAAAAAGTTTTCCATACAACGGGTCAAGTTTAGCTATAAGTGGGCGTGGCCATGCCCATTTTTGGTCACAATTGTTTTCATTCCTCCCTAAGAACATAACTGTAAAGTTTCAAGTCAATTGGTTAAAAAAACAAAAAAGTTTTCCATACAACGGGTCAAGTTTAGCTATAAGTGGGCGTGGCCACGCCCATTTTTGGTCACAATAGTTTTCATTCCTCCCTAAGAACATAACTGTAAAGTTTCAAGTCAATTAGTTTAAAAACAAAAAAGTTTTCCATACAATGGGTCTAGTTTCGCTATAAGTGGGCGTGGCTACGCCCAATTTTGGTCACAATAGTTTTCATTCCTCCCTAAGAACATAACTGTAAAGTTTCAAGTCAATTGGTTCAAAAACAAAAAAGTTTTCCATACAACGGTTCAAGTTTAGCTATAAGTGGGCGTAGCCACGCCCATTTTTGGTCACAATAGGTTTCATTCCTCCCTAAGAACATAACTGTAAAGTTTCAAGTCAATTCGTTAAAAAACAAAAAATATTTCCATGAAGCGGGTCTAGTTTCGCTATAAGCGGGCGTGGCTACGCCCAATTTTGGTCACAATAGTTTTCATTCCTCCCTAAGACCATAACTGTAAAGTTTCAAGTCAATTGGTTCAAAAACAAAAAAGTTTTCCATACAACGGGTCAAGTTTAGCTATAAGTGGGCGAGGCCAAGCCCATTTTTGGTCACAATAAATTTTTTTCCTCCCTAAGAACATAACTGTAAAGTTTCAAGTCAATTGGTTTAAAAACAAAAAAGTTTTCCATACAATGGGTCTAGTTTCGCTATAAGTAAGCGTGGCCATGCCCAATTTTTATCACAATAGTTTTCATTCCTCCCTAAGAACATAACTGTAAAGTTTCAAGTCAATTGGTTCAAAAACAAAAAAGTTTTCCATACAACGGGTCTAGTTTCGCTATAAGTGGGCGTGGCCATGCCCAATTTTGGTCACAATAGTTTTCATTCCTCCCTAAGAACATAACTGTAAAGTTTCAAGTCAATTGGTTCAAAAAAAAAAAAGTTTTCCATACAACGGGTCAAGTTAAGCTATAAGTGGGCGTGGCCAAGCCCATTTTTGGTCACAATAAATTTCATTCCTCCCTAAGAACATAACTGTAAGGTTTCAAGTCAATTGGTTAAAAAACAAACCAGTTTTCCATACAACGGGTCTAGTTTCGCTATAAGTGGGCGTGGCCATGCCCAATTTTGGTCACAATAGTTTTCATTCCTCCCTAAGAACATAACTGTAAGGTTTCAAGTCAATTGGTTCAAAAACAAAAAAGTTTTCCATACAACGGGTCAAGTTTAGCTATAAGTGGTTGTGGCCACGCCCATTTTTGGTCACAGTAGTTTTCATTCCTCCCTAAGAACATAACTGTAAAGCTTCAAGTCAATTGGTTAAAAAACAAAAAAGTTTTCCATACAACGGGTCAAGTTTAGCTATAGGTGGGCGTGGCTACGCCCACTTTTGGTCAAAATAGTTTTCATTCCTCCCTAAGAACATAACTGTAAAGTTTCAAGTCAATTGGTTCCAAAACAAAAAAGTTTTCCATACAACGGGTCAAGTTTAGCTATAAGTGGGCGTGGCCACGCCCATTTTTGGTCACAATAGTTTTCATTCCTCCCTAAGAACATAACTGTAAAGTTTCAAGTCAATTGGTTAAAAAACAAAAAAGTTTTCCATACAACGGGTCAAGTTTAGCTATAAGTGGGCGTGGCTACGCCCACTTTTGGTCAAAATAGTTTTCATTTTTCCCTAAGAACATAACTGTAAAGTTTCAAGTCAATTGGTTAAAAAACAAAAAAGTTTTCCATACAACGGGTCAAGTTTCGCTATAAGCGGGCGTGGCTACGCCCAATTTTGGTCACAATAGTTTTCATTCCTCCCTAAGAACATAACTGTAAAGTTTGAAGTCAATTGGTTCAAAAACAAAAAAGTTTTCCATACAACGGGTCAAGTTTAACTATAAGTGGGCGTGGCTACGCCCACTTTTGGTCAAAATAGTTTTCATTTTTCCCTAAGAACATAACTGTAAAGTTTCAAGTCAATTGGTTAAAAAAGAAAAGTTTTCCATGAAGCGGGTCTAGTTTCGCTATAAGTGGGCGTGGCCATGCGCAATTTTGGTCACAATAGTTTTCATTTTTCCCTAAGAACATAACTGTAAAGTTTCAAGTCAATTGGTTAAAAAAAAAAAGTTTTCCATGAAGCGGGTCTAGTTTCGCTATAAGTGGGCGTGGCCATGCCCAATTTTGGTCACAATAGTTTTCATTCCTCCCTAAGAACATAACTGTAAAGTTTGAAGTCAATTGGTTCAAAAACAAAAAAGTTTTCCATACAACGGGTCAAGTTTAACTATAAGTGGGCGGCGCCATGCCCACTTTTAGTCAAAATAGTTTTCATTGCTCCCTAAGAACATAACTGTAAAGTTTCAAGTCAATTGGTTAAAAAACAAAAAAGTTTTCCATACAACGGGTCAAGTTTCGCTATAAGCGGGCGTGGCTACGCCCACTTTTGGTCAAAATAGTTTTCATTCCTCCCTAAGAACATAACTGTAAAGTTTCAAGTCAATTGGTTAAAAAACAAAAAAGTTTTCCATACAATGGGCCAAGTTTAGCTATAAGTGGGCGGGGCCATGCCCACTTTTGGTCAAAATAGTTTTCATTCCTCCCTAAGAACATAACTGTAAAGTTTCAAGTCAATTGGTTAAAAAACAAAAAAGTTTTCCATACAACGGGTCAAGTTTAGCTATAAGTGGGCGTGGCCAAGCCCACTTTTGGTCACAATAAATTTCATTCCTCCCTAAGAACATAACTGTAAAGTTTCAAGTCAATTGGTTAAAAAACAAAAAAGTTTTCCATACAACGGGCCAAGCTTAGCTATAAGTGGGCGGGGCCATGCCCACTTTTGGTCAAAATAGTTTTCGTTCCTCCCTAAGAACATAACTGTAAGGTATCAAGTCAATTGGTTAAAAAACAAAACAGTTTTCCATACAACGGGTCTAGTTTCGCTATAAGTGGGCGTGGCCATGCCCAATTTTGGTCACAATAAATTTCATTCCTCCCTAAGAACATAACTGTAAAGTTTCAAGTCAATTGGTTAAAAAACAAAAAAGTTTTCCATACAACGGGCCAAGTTTAGCTATAAGTGGGCGGGGCCATGCCCACTTTTGGTCAAAATAGTTTTCATTCCTCCCTAAGAGCATAACTGCAAAGTTTCAAGTCAATTGGTTCAAAAACAAAAAAGTTTTCCATACAACGGGTCAAGTTTAGCTATAAGTGGGCGTGGCCAAGCCCACTTTTGGTCACAATAAATTTCATTCCTCCCTAAGAACATAACTGTAAGGTATCAAGTCAATTGGTTAAAAAACAAAACAGTTTTCCATATAACGGGTCTAGTTTCGCTATAAGTGGGCGTGGCCATGCCCAATTTTGGTCACAATAGTTTTCATTCCTCCCTAAGAACATAACTGCAAAGTTTCAAGTCAATTGGTTCAAAAACAAAAAAGTTTTCCATACAACGGGTCAAGTTTAGCTATAAGTGGGCGTGGCCAAGCCCACTTTTGGTCACAATAAATTTCATTCCTCCCTAAGAACACAACTGTAAGGTATCAAGTCAATTGGTTAAAAAACAAAACAGTTTTCCATACAACGGTTCAAGTTTCGGTATAAGTGGGCGTAGCCATGCCCTTTTTTGGTCAAAATAGTTTTCATTCCTCCCTAAGAACATAACTGTAAAGTTTCAAGTCAATTGGTTCAAAAACAAAAAAGTTTTCCATACAACGGGTCAAGTTTAGCTATAAGTGGGCGTGGCCACGCCCATTTTTGGTCACAATAGTTTTCATTCCTCCCTAAAAACATAACTGTAAAGTTTCAAGTCAATTGGTTAAAAAACAAAAAAGTTTTCCATGAAGCGGGTCTAGTTTCGCTATAGGCGGGCGTGGCTACGCCCACTTTTGGTCAAAATAGTTTTCATTCCTCCCTAAGAACATAACTGTAGAGTTTCAAGTCAATTGGTTTAAAAACAAAAAAGTTTTCCATACAACATGTCAAGTTTAGCTATAAGTGGGCGGGGCCATGCCCACTTTTGGTCAAAATAGTCTTCATTACTCCCTAAGAACATAACTGTAAAGTTTCAAGTCAATTGGTTCAAAAACAAAAAAGTTTTCCATACAACGGGTCAAGTTTAGCTATAAGTGGGCGGGGCCATGCGCACTTTTAGTCAAAATAGTTTACATTCCTCCCTAAGAACATAATTGTAAAGTTTCAAGACAATTGGTTCAAAAACAAAAAAATTTTCCATACAACGGGTCAAGTTTAGCTATAGGTGGGCGTGGCTACGCCCACTTTTGGTCAAAATAGTTTTCATTCCGTCCTAAGAACATAACTGTAAAGTTTCAAGTCAATTGGTTAAAAAACAAAAAAGTTTTCCATACAACGGGTCTAGTTTCGCTATAAGTGGGCGTTGCCATGCCCAATTTTGGTCACAATAGTTTTCATTCCTCCCTAAGAACATAATTGTAAAGTTTCAAGTCAATTGGTTCAAAAACAAAAAAGTTTTCCATACAACGGGTCAAGTTTAGCTATAAGTGGGCGTAGCCACGCCCATTTTTGGTCACAATAGTTTTCATTCCTCCCTAAGAACATAACTGTAAAGTTTCAAGTCAATTGGTTAAAAAAACAAAAAAGTTTTCCATGAAGCGGGTCTAGTTTCGTTATAAGCGGGCGTGGCTACGCCCACTTTTGGTCAAAATAGTTTTCATTCCTCCCTAAGAACATAACTGTAAAGTTTCAAGTCAATTGGTTCAAAAACAAAAAAGTTTTCCATACAATCGTTAAAGTTTCGCTATAAGTGGGCGTGGCTACGCCCATTTTTGGTCACAATAGTTTTCATTCCTCCCTAAGAACATAACTGTAAAGTTTCAAGTCAATTGGTTCAAAAACAAAAAAGTTTTCCATACAACGGGTCAAGTTTAGCTATAAGTGGGCGTGGCCAAGCCCAATTTTGGTCACAATAGTTTTCATTCCTCCCTAAGAACATAACTGTAAAGTTTCAAGTCAATTCGTTAAAAAACAAAAAATATTTCCATGAAGCGGGTCTAGTTTCGCTATAAGCGGGCGTGGCTACGCCCATTTTTGGTCACAATAGGTTTCATTCCTCCCTAAGAACATAACTGTAAAGTTTCAAGTCAATTCGTTAAAAAACAAAAAATATTTCCATGAAGCGGGTCTAGTTTCGCTATAAGCGGGCGTGGCTACGCCCAATTTTGGTCACAATAGTTTTCATTCCTCCCTAAGACCATAACTGTAAAGTTTCAAGTCAATTGGTTCAAAAACAAAAAAGTTTTCCATACAACGGGTCAAGTTTAGCTATAAGTGGGCGAGGCCAAGCCCATTTTTGGTCACAATAAATTTTTTTCCTCCCTAAGAACATAACTGTAAGGTATCAAGTCAATTGGTTAAAAAACAAAACAGTTTTCCATACAACGGGTCTAGTTTCGCTATAAGTGGGCGTGGCCATGCCCAATTTTGGTCACAATAGTTTTCATTCCTCCCTAAGAACATAACTGTAAAGTTTCAAGTCAATTGGTTCCAAAACAAAAAAGTTTTCCATACAACGGTTCAAGTTTAGCTATAAGTGGGCGTAGCCACGCCCATTTTTGGTCACAATAGGTTTCATTCCTCCCTAAGAACATAACTGTAAAGTTTCAAGTCAATTCGTTAAAAAACAAAAAATATTTCCATGAAGCGGGTCTAGTTTCGCTATAAGCGGGCGTGGCTACGCCCAATTTTGGTCACAATAGTTTTCATTCCTCCCTAAGACCATAACTGTAAAGTTTCAAGTCAATTGGTTCAAAAACAAAAAAGTTTTCCATACAACGGGTCAAGTTTAGCTATAAGTGGGCGAGGCCAAGCCCATTTTTGGTCACAATAAATTTTTTTCCTCCCTAAGAACATAACTGTAAAGTTTCAAGTCAATTGGTTTAAAAACAAAAAAGTTTTCCATACAATGGGTCTAGTTTCGCTATAAGTAAGCGTGGCCATGCCCAATTTTTATCACAATAGTTTTCATTCCTCCCTAAGAACATAACTGTAAAGTTTCAAGTCAATTGGTTCAAAAACAAAAAAGTTTTCCATACAACGGGTCTAGTTTCGCTATAAGTGGGCGTGGCCATGCCCAATTTTGGTCACAATAGTTTTCATTCCTCTCTAAGAACATAACTGTAAAGTTTCAAGTCAATTGGTTCAAAAAAAAAAAAGTTTTCCATACAACGGGTCAAGTTAAGCTATAAGTGGGCGTGGCCAAGCCCATTTTTGGTCACAATAAATTTCATTCCTCCCTAAGAACATAACTGTAAGGTTTCAAGTCAATTGGTTAAAAAACAAACCAGTTTTCCATACAACGGGTCTAGTTTCGCTATAAGTGGGCGTGGCCATGCCCAATTTTGGTCACAATAGTTTTCATTCCTCCCTAAGAACATAACTGTAAGGTTTCAAGTCAATTGGTTCAAAAACAAAAAAGTTTTCCATACAACGGGTCAAGTTTAGCTATAAGTGGTTGTGGCCACGCCCATTTTTGGTCACAGTAGTTTTCATTCCTCCCTAAGAACATAACTGTAAAGCTTCAAGTCAATTGGTTAAAAAACAAAAAAGTTTTCCATACAACGGGTCAAGTTTAGCTATAGGTGGGCGTGGCTACGCCCACTTTTGGTCAAAATAGTTTTCATTCCTCCCTAAGAACATAACTGTAAAGTTTCAAGTCAATTGGTTCCAAAACAAAAAAGTTTTCCATACAACGGGTCAAGTTTAGCTATAAGTGGGCGTGGCCACGCCCATTTTTGGTCACAATAGTTTTCATTCCTCCCTAAGAACATAACTGTAAAGTTTCAAGTCAATTGGTTAAAAAACAAAAAAGTTTTCCATACAACGGGTCAAGTTTAGCTATAAGTGGGCGTGGCTACGCCCACTTTTGGTCAAAATAGTTTTCATTTTTCCCTAAGAACATAACTGTAAAGTTTCAAGTCAATTGGTTAAAAAACAAAAAAGTTTTCCATACAACGGGTCAAGTTTCGCTATAAGCGGGCGTGGCTACGCCCAATTTTGGTCACAATAGTTTTCATTCCTCCCTAAGAACATAACTGTAAAGTTTGAAGTCAATTGGTTCAAAAACAAAAAAGTTTTCCATACAACGGGTCAAGTTTAACTATAAGTGGGCGTGGCTACGCCCACTTTTGGTCAAAATAGTTTTCATTTTTCCCTAAGAACATAACTGTAAAGTTTCAAGTCAATTGGTTAAAAAAGAAAAGTTTTCCATGAAGCGGGTCTAGTTTCGCTATAAGTGGGCGTGGCCATGCGCAATTTTGGTCACAATAGTTTTCATTTTTCCCTAAGAACATAACTGTAAAGTTTCAAGTCAATTGGTTAAAAAAAAAAAGTTTTCCATGAAGCGGGTCTAGTTTCGCTATAAGTGGGCGTGGCCATGCCCAATTTTGGTCACAATAGTTTTCATTCCTCCCTAAGAACATAACTGTAAAGTTTGAAGTCAATTGGTTCAAAAACAAAAAAGTTTTCCATACAACGGGTCAAGTTTAACTATAAGTGGGCGGCGCCATGCCCACTTTTAGTCAAAATAGTTTTCATTGCTCCCTAAGAACATAACTGTAAAGTTTCAAGTCAATTGGTTAAAAAACAAAAAAGTTTTCCATACAACGGGTCAAGTTTCGCTATAAGCGGGCGTGGCTACGCCCACTTTTGGTCAAAATAGTTTTCATTCCTCCCTAAGAACATAACTGTAAAGTTTCAAGTCAATTGGTTAAAAAACAAAAAAGTTTTCCATACAATGGGCCAAGTTTAGCTATAAGTGGGCGGGGCCATGCCCACTTTTGGTCAAAATAGTTTTCATTCCTCCCTAAGAACATAACTGTAAAGTTTCAAGTCAATTGGTTAAAAAACAAAAAAGTTTTCCATACAACGGGTCAAGTTTAGCTATAAGTGGGCGTGGCCAAGCCCACTTTTGGTCACAATAAATTTCATTCCTCCCTAAGAACATAACTGTAAAGTTTCAAGTCAATTGGTTAAAAAACAAAAAAGTTTTCCATACAACGGGCCAAGCTTAGCTATAAGTGGGCGGGGCCATGCCCACTTTTGGTCAAAATAGTTTTCGTTCCTCCCTAAGAACATAACTGTAAGGTATCAAGTCAATTGGTTAAAAAACAAAACAGTTTTCCATACAACGGGTCTAGTTTCGCTATAAGTGGGCGTGGCCATGCCCAATTTTGGTCACAATAAATTTCATTCCTCCCTAAGAACATAACTGTAAAGTTTCAAGTCAATTGGTTAAAAAACAAAAAAGTTTTCCATACAACGGGCCAAGTTTAGCTATAAGTGGGCGGGGCCATGCCCACTTTTGGTCAAAATAGTTTTCATTCCTCCCTAAGAGCATAACTGCAAAGTTTCAAGTCAATTGGTTCAAAAACAAAAAAGTTTTCCATACAACGGGTCAAGTTTAGCTATAAGTGGGCGTGGCCAAGCCCACTTTTGGTCACAATAAATTTCATTCCTCCCTAAGAACATAACTGTAAGGTATCAAGTCAATTGGTTAAAAAACAAAACAGTTTTCCATATAACGGGTCTAGTTTCGCTATAAGTGGGCGTGGCCATGCCCAATTTTGGTCACAATAGTTTTCATTCCTCCCTAAGAACATAACTGCAAAGTTTCAAGTCAATTGGTTCAAAAACAAAAAAGTTTTCCATACAACGGGTCAAGTTTAGCTATAAGTGGGCGTGGCCAAGCCCACTTTTGGTCACAATAAATTTCATTCCTCCCTAAGAACACAACTGTAAGGTATCAAGTCAATTGGTTAAAAAACAAAACAGTTTTCCATACAACGGTTCAAGTTTCGGTATAAGTGGGCGTAGCCATGCCCTTTTTTGGTCAAAATAGTTTTCATTCCTCCCTAAGAACATAACTGTAAAGTTTCAAGTCAATTGGTTCAAAAACAAAAAAGTTTTCCATACAACGGGTCAAGTTTAGCTATAAGTGGGCGTGGCCACGCCCATTTTTGGTCACAATAGTTTTCATTCCTCCCTAAAAACATAACTGTAAAGTTTCAAGTCAATTGGTTAAAAAACAAAAAAGTTTTCCATGAAGCGGGTCTAGTTTCGCTATAGGCGGGCGTGGCTACGCCCACTTTTGGTCAAAATAGTTTTCATTCCTCCCTAAGAACATAACTGTAGAGTTTCAAGTCAATTGGTTTAAAAACAAAAAAGTTTTCCATACAACATGTCAAGTTTAGCTATAAGTGGGCGGGGCCATGCCCACTTTTGGTCAAAATAGTCTTCATTACTCCCTAAGAACATAACTGTAAAGTTTCAAGTCAATTGGTTCAAAAACAAAAAAGTTTTCCATACAACGGGTCAAGTTTAGCTATAAGTGGGCGGGGCCATGCGCACTTTTAGTCAAAATAGTTTACATTCCTCCCTAAGAACATAATTGTAAAGTTTCAAGACAATTGGTTCAAAAACAAAAAAATTTTCCATACAACGGGTCAAGTTTAGCTATAGGTGGGCGTGGCTACGCCCACTTTTGGTCAAAATAGTTTTCATTCCGTCCTAAGAACATAACTGTAAAGTTTCAAGTCAATTGGTTAAAAAACAAAAAAGTTTTCCATACAACGGGTCTAGTTTCGCTATAAGTGGGCGTTGCCATGCCCAATTTTGGTCACAATAGTTTTCATTCCTCCCTAAGAACATAATTGTAAAGTTTCAAGTCAATTGGTTCAAAAACAAAAAAGTTTTCCATACAACGGGTCAAGTTTAGCTATAAGTGGGCGTAGCCACGCCCATTTTTGGTCACAATAGTTTTCATTCCTCCCTAAGAACATAACTGTAAAGTTTCAAGTCAATTGGTTAAAAAAACAAAAAAGTTTTCCATGAAGCGGGTCTAGTTTCGTTATAAGCGGGCGTGGCTACGCCCACTTTTGGTCAAAATAGTTTTCATTCCTCCCTAAGAACATAACTGTAAAGTTTCAAGTCAATTGGTTCAAAAACAAAAAAGTTTTCCATACAATCGTTAAAGTTTCGCTATAAGTGGGCGTGGCTACGCCCATTTTTGGTCACAATAGTTTTCATTCCTCCCTAAGAACATAACTGTAAAGTTTCAAGTCAATTGGTTCAAAAACAAAAAAGTTTTCCATACAACGGGTCAAGTTTAGCTATAAGTGGGCGTGGCCAAGCCCAATTTTGGTCACAATAGTTTTCATTCCTCCCTAAGAACATAACTGTAAAGTTTCAAGTCAATTGGTTCAAAAACAAAAAAGTTTTCCATACAACGGGTCAAGTTTAGCTATAAGTGTGCGTGGCCAAGCCCATTTTTGGTCACAATAAATTTCATTCCTCCCTAAGAACATAACTGTAAGGTTTCTAGTCAACTGGTTAAAAAACAAAACAGTTTTCCATACAACGGGTGTAGTTTCGCTATAAGTGGACGTGGCCATGCCCAATTTTGGTCACAATAGTTTTCATTCCTCCCTAAGAACATAACTGTAAAGTTTCAAGTCAATTGGTTGAAAAACAAAAAAGTTTTCCATACAACAGGTCAAGTTTAGCTATAAGTGGGCGTGGCCACGCCCATTTTTGGTCACAATAGTTTTCATTCCTCCCTAAAAACATAACTGTAAAGTTTCAAGTCAATTGGTTAAAAAACAAAAAAGTTTTCCATGAAGCGGGTCTAGTTTCGCTATAAGCGGGCGTGGCTACGCCCTTTTTTGGTCAAAGTAGTTTTCATTCCTCCCTAAGAACATAACTGTAAAGTTTGAAGTCAATTGGTTAAAAAACAAAAAAGTTTTCCATACAACGGGTCAAGTTTAGATATAAGTGGGCGGGGCCATGCCCACTTTTAGTCAAAATAGTTTTCATTCCTCCCTAAGAACATAACTGTAAAGTTTCAAGTCAATTGGTTAAAAAACAAAAAAGTTTTCCATACAACGGGTCTAGTTTCGCTATAAATGGGCGTGGCCATGCCCAATTTTGGTCACAATAGTTTTCATTCCTCCCTAAGAACATAACTGTAAAGTTTCAAGTCAATTGGTTCAAAAACAAAAAAGTTTTCCATACAACGGGTCAAGTTTAGCTATAAGCGGGCGTAGCCACGCCCATTTTTGGTCACAATAGTTTTCATTCCTCCCTAAGAACATAACTGTAAACTTTCAAGTCAATTCGTTAAAAAACAAAAAAGTTTTCCATGAAGCGGGTCTAGTTTCGCTATAAGCGGGCGTGGCTACGCCCTCTTTTGGTCAAAATAGTTTTCATTCCTCCCTAAGAACATAACTGTAAAGTTTCAAGTCAATTGGTTAAAAAACAAAAAAGTTTTCCATACAACGGGTCAAGTTTAGCTATAAGTGGGCGTGGCCAAGCCCACTTTTGGTCACAATAAATTTCATTCCTCCCTAAGAACATAACTGTAAAGTTTCAAGTCAATTGGTTAAAAAACAAAAAAGTTTTCCATACAACGGGCCAAGCTTAGCTATAAGTGGGCGGGGCCATGCCCACTTTTGGTCAAAATAGTTTTCGTTCCTCCCTAAGAACATAACTGTAAGGTATCAAGTCAATTGGTTAAAAAACAAAACAGTTTTCCATACAACGGGTCTAGTTTCGCTATAAGTGGGCGTGGCCATGCCCAATTTTGGTCACAATAAATTTCATTCCTCCCTAAGAACATAACTGTAAAGTTTCAAGTCAATTGGTTAAAAAACAAAAAAGTTTTCCATACAACGGGCCAAGTTTAGCTATAAGTGGGCGGGGCCATGCCCACTTTTGGTCAAAATAGTTTTCATTCCTCCCTAAGAGCATAACTGCAAAGTTTCAAGTCAATTGGTTCAAAAACAAAAAAGTTTTCCATACAACGGGTCAAGTTTAGCTATAAGTGGGCGTGGCCAAGCCCACTTTTGGTCACAATAAATTTCATTCCTCCCTAAGAACATAACTGTAAGGTATCAAGTCAATTGGTTAAAAAACAAAACAGTTTTCCATACAACGGGTCTAGTTTCGCTATAAGTGGGCGTGGCCATGCCCAATTTTGGTCACAATAGTTTTCATTCCTCCCTAAGAACATAACTGCAAAGTTTCAAGTCAATTGGTTCAAAAACAAAAAAGTTTTCCATACAACGGGTCAAGTTTAGCTATAAGTGGGCGTGGCCAAGCCCACTTTTGGTCACAATAAATTTCATTCCTCCCTAAGAACACAACTGTAAGGTATCAAGTCAATTGGTTAAAAAACAAAACAGTTTTCCATACAACGGTTCAAGTTTCGGTATAAGTGGGCGTAGCCATGCCCTTTTTTGGTCAAAATAGTTTTCATTCCTCCCTAAGAACATAACTGTAAAGTTTCAAGTCAATTGGTTCAAAAACAAAAAAGTTTTCCATACAACGGGTCAAGTTTAGCTATAAGTGGGCGTGGCCACGCCCATTTTTGGTCACAATAGTTTTCATTCCTCCCTAAAAACATAACTGTAAAGTTTCAAGTCAATTGGTTAAAAAACAAAAAAGTTTTCCATGAAGCGGGTCTAGTTTCGCTATAGGCGGGCGTGGCTACGCCCACTTTTGGTCAAAATAGTTTTCATTCCTCCCTAAGAACATAACTGTAGAGTTTCAAGTCAATTGGTTTAAAAACAAAAAAGTTTTCCATACAACATGTCAAGTTTAGCTATAAGTGGGCGGGGCCATGCCCACTTTTGGTCAAAATAGTCTTCATTACTCCCTAAGAACATAACTGTAAAGTTTCAAGTCAATTGGTTCAAAAACAAAAAAGTTTTCCATACAACGGGTCAAGTTTAGCTATAAGTGGGCGGGGCCATGCGCACTTTTAGTCAAAATAGTTTACATTCCTCCCTAAGAACATAATTGTAAAGTTTCAAGACAATTGGTTCAAAAACAAAAAAATTTTCCATACAACGGGTCAAGTTTAGCTATAGGTGGGCGTGGCTACGCCCACTTTTGGTCAAAATAGTTTTCATTCCGTCCTAAGAACATAACTGTAAAGTTTCAAGTCAATTGGTTAAAAAACAAAAAAGTTTTCCATACAACGGGTCTAGTTTCGCTATAAGTGGGCGTTGCCATGCCC
The DNA here is from genome assembly GCA_034638295.1 of Phortica okadai. Classification (NCBI taxonomy): domain Eukaryota; kingdom Metazoa; phylum Arthropoda; class Insecta; order Diptera; family Drosophilidae; genus Phortica; species Phortica okadai. The sequence continues at coordinate 14,506,788 of CM067848.1, read as the reverse complement.
AATTTTGGTCACAATAGTTTTCATTCCTCCCTAAGAACATAATTGTAAAGTTTCAAGTCAATTGGTTCAAAAACAAAAAAGTTTTCCATACAACGGGTCAAGTTTAGCTATAAGTGGGCGTAGCCACGCCCATTTTTGGTCACAATAGTTTTCATTCCTCCCTAAGAACATAACTGTAAAGTTTCAAGTCAATTGGTTAAAAAAACAAAAAAGTTTTCCATGAAGCGGGTCTAGTTTCGTTATAAGCGGGCGTGGCTACGCCCACTTTTGGTCAAAATAGTTTTCATTCCTCCCTAAGAACATAACTGTAAAGTTTCAAGTCAATTGGTTCAAAAACAAAAAAGTTTTCCATACAATCGTTAAAGTTTCGCTATAAGTGGGCGTGGCTACGCCCATTTTTGGTCACAATAGTTTTCATTCCTCCCTAAGAACATAACTGTAAAGTTTCAAGTCAATTGGTTCAAAAACAAAAAAGTTTTCCATACAACGGGTCAAGTTTAGCTATAAGTGGGCGTGGCCAAGCCCAATTTTGGTCACAATAGTTTTCATTCCTCCCTAAGAACATAACTGTAAAGTTTCAAGTCAATTGGTTCAAAAACAAAAAAGTTTTCCATACAACGGGTCAAGTTTAGCTATAAGTGTGCGTGGCCAAGCCCATTTTTGGTCACAATAAATTTCATTCCTCCCTAAGAACATAACTGTAAGGTTTCTAGTCAACTGGTTAAAAAACAAAACAGTTTTCCATACAACGGGTGTAGTTTCGCTATAAGTGGACGTGGCCATGCCCAATTTTGGTCACAATAGTTTTCATTCCTCCCTAAGAACATAACTGTAAAGTTTCAAGTCAATTGGTTGAAAAACAAAAAAGTTTTCCATACAACAGGTCAAGTTTAGCTATAAGTGGGCGTGGCCACGCCCATTTTTGGTCACAATAGTTTTCATTCCTCCCTAAAAACATAACTGTAAAGTTTCAAGTCAATTGGTTAAAAAACAAAAAAGTTTTCCATGAAGCGGGTCTAGTTTCGCTATAAGCGGGCGTGGCTACGCCCTTTTTTGGTCAAAGTAGTTTTCATTCCTCCCTAAGAACATAACTGTAAAGTTTGAAGTCAATTGGTTAAAAAACAAAAAAGTTTTCCATACAACGGGTCAAGTTTAGATATAAGTGGGCGGGGCCATGCCCACTTTTAGTCAAAATAGTTTTCATTCCTCCCTAAGAACATAACTGTAAAGTTTCAAGTCAATTGGTTAAAAAACAAAAAAGTTTTCCATACAACGGGTCTAGTTTCGCTATAAATGGGCGTGGCCATGCCCAATTTTGGTCACAATAGTTTTCATTCCTCCCTAAGAACATAACTGTAAAGTTTCAAGTCAATTGGTTCAAAAACAAAAAAGTTTTCCATACAACGGGTCAAGTTTAGCTATAAGCGGGCGTAGCCACGCCCATTTTTGGTCACAATAGTTTTCATTCCTCCCTAAGAACATAACTGTAAACTTTCAAGTCAATTCGTTAAAAAACAAAAAAGTTTTCCATGAAGCGGGTCTAGTTTCGCTATAAGCGGGCGTGGCTACGCCCTCTTTTGGTCAAAATAGTTTTCATTCCTCCCTAAGAACATAACTGTAAAGTTTCAAGTCAATTGGTTCAAAAACAACAAAGTTTTCCATACAACGGGTCAAGTTTAGCTATAAGTGGGCGTGGCCACAAGAGTATATTAACTTTGTTTTCGCTTAAAATAAAACAATTGTGAATATTGAATTGTATTTTTCTATTACTTATTATTATTTAATATAACAAACCAGTAAGGACGCTATCTTCAGCAAGGCTGAAGCTATAATACTTTTCACGTTGTGTCACTATAAAAAAAAAGTAAATGAATAGTTTTCATAGTTCATTAGAACATAGCTGTAAGGTTTCAAGTCAATTGGTTAAAAAACAAAAAAGTTTTCCATACAACGGGTCTAGTTTCGCTATAAGTTGGCGTGGCCATGCCTAATTTTGGTCACAATAGTTTTCATTCCTCCCTAAGAACATAACTGTAAAGTTTCAAGTCAATTGGTTCAAAAACAAAAAAGTTTTCCATACAACGGGTCTAGTTTCGCTATAAGTGGGCGTGGCCATGCCCAATTTTGGTCACAATAGTTTTCATTCCTCCCTAAGAACATAACTGTAAAGTTTCAAGTCAATTGGTTCAAAAACAAAAAAGTTTTCCATCTCTTCTTCGTTTTCGCAGCTGCGACAGTAGTCTTGTTGGGATACGCCGTACCGTTGGGCCATACGCCCAATGTAGCAGTGTCCTGTTAAGACTCCTGTCAACATCCTTATCCTGTTCTTTGTTAAGTGTAGGAGCTCGGAAGTGCGCTTCGAATTGTATCTTGGCCATAATGCCTTGGACACCTCGCAGCCCAGCACTGCTGTCCAGTGTTCGGCAGCCACAGTCCTCATGGTACTGTCAAGTTCCGCTAGGACGTACTGGATTGGCCTTTTAATATCTTTCACCACGAGACTTGTTGCTAACGCTGAACCGGATCTAGCGCACTCGTCAGCCGCCTCGTTACCAGGCACACCCATGTGGCCCGGTACCCAGGCCAGTCTGATTGAGTGCGGTTGACACCGATTCAGTGCCAAAACCGTGTCCCGGATGAGTTTACTCTTTACCGTGTTCAACGAGAGAGCGCTGCTTGGCTATCGACGTAGATCGATACGTTCCTCGGGCTTTCACTCAAGGTGTGTATCAATTTAGCCGCCTGCCAAACTTGGAACACGCTACAATAGTCATGAAGACGAAAGGAGAGTTGAACCGAAAGGTCATCAGAGTAGACCCCCGATCCAGTTCCTTCCTTCGTCTTCGAGCCATCTGTATAGATTGACAGCTCGTTCTGCCTCAAGGGAGTTTCGAGTTGCCAATCTGCTCTGTTAAGAAATTCGACAGTAAAGTCGTCTTCCCATTTGAGATCTGAAACCCAGTAGTCGTTCTCATCTGTCACAGAGGTTCCTACTGAGCGTAATGGTACAGTGGCCCGTAACACAAGGCTTAAGAAGGCCCTGGGCTAGCAGCCTGACTGCACTTCTTGCTGCCACGTGCTTGAGGGAGACTCCAATTGGTTCCAGATTCAACATCACATCAAGCGCTGCCTGGGGGGTAGAACGAATGCATCCTGTTACTCCCAAGCAAGCGAGTCTTTGTACTTTGCGGAGGTTGTTTAGATGGGAGTTGGTGTGACCCGCCTCCCACCAGACCAGCTCTCCATAAGTAATTATAGGTCTGACGACTGCTGTGTAAAACCAATGAATGATATACGGTTGCAGTCCCCATCCTTTACCGAATGTCTTTTTGCATACAAAAAAGGCCTGTAGTGCCTTTTTCAACCTCTCCTCACAGTTCCTCCTCCAGGAGAGTTTAGAGTCGAGGATTACTCCAAAGTACTTGGCCTCCTTTGAAAGCACAAGCTCCGTTCCGCCCAGCGTCGGGAGTTTGAAGCTTGGGATCTTATATTTCCGGGTGAACAAAACCAGCTCGGTCTTTTGTGGGTTGGCCCCCAGACCGTTCTGTTCTGCCCATCGAAGAGTTAGGCTCAATGCGCCGTTTAGGAGCTCACTGATTGTAGGCACGAATCTGCCTGTTACCATAAGCACCAGGTCGTCTGCAAAGGCCGTCACTCTACATCCCCTATTTTCCAGTTTTAGGAGAAGATCATTAAGGACAAGGTTCCACAGCAAGGGAGATATGACACCCCCTTGCGGAGTTCCCCTGACCACCTTTCTCCTAATTGTCGAGGTGCAGAGTTGGGCGTTTATCACTATGTGGCAAAGCATATTGCTAAGCCATCGAGTGATTGTCGGGTGTGAGCCAATTTTGACAAGTGCAGTCGTTATGGACTCGATCCTGACATTGTTGAAGGCACCTTCTATATCCAGAAAAGCCGCCAACGTAAACTCCTTTCTCCGCAATGTTTTTTCAATTGTGCTAACTACCTCGTGCAAAGCGGTCTCAACTGATCTACCCTTAAGATAGGCGTGTTGAGATCCGCTGAAAGTGTGAGGTGTCAGCTTACTTCTGAGATGTCCAGGAGTCTTTCCATTAGCCAGAGCGACAGGTGCTCACTCACCGCTTGCATCATGGCTGGTCTGATGTCATCCGGTCCAGCTGATTTGTTGGGATGGAACGACTTGATAGCCCAGATTATCTTTTCTTTGGTAAGGATTTCCCTTACTACGGCCTCACCCTCCAGGTCCACTGCCTGTTCCGGCTCTTCGCTGATGCTAAACCCAGGTTCATCATCAGCTTCCAAGCATTCCGGAAAGTGTGTGTTCATGAGGAGTTGTAGAGACTCCTGGCTGTCTTTAGCGAATTTGCCATCCAGATCGCAAAACAAGCCGGGTGTGGCTGGATCTTTCGCTAGCAACCTTCGAAGTCTGGACGCTTCTGTGGTGCTGGTCAGATCCTCGCAGAAAGCGGGCCAAGAATCTCTTTTGGCCTTCCTACATTCTTTCTTGAAGACTTTGAAACTGAGGTGGTAGGCGTCCCAGTCCACCTGGCAGTTTCTGTCTTTCGCTCTGTTGTAGAGTCTTCTCGTTTCCTTCCGTATCCTTCCGAGCTCCGGTGTCCACCACCTGTTGCGGTTTGACTTTGGAGGACGGCTGATAGGGCAGGATTTGATGAAGGCCTTACATAGAGCTTCCGTGACGGTCCTGGTCGATTTCTCCAGTTTGTTCGGGTTGTCCAGCCTACCCACTGGGTGGTTTGGGAGTAACTCCTTGACAAGTTGAGAGAACTTGACCCAGTCTGTTCGTTTTGGGTTCCTGAAGGGGCGTTTGGCCTCTCTGAACCATTCCACTTCGAACACTATCCTGTAATGGTCCGAGAAGGAACATTCCGTGGATACGTGCCAGTCTACAACAGAGAGGGAGTAACTGTTGGTCGCTAGGGTTATGTCAATAACCTCAGCACGGTTTTTATTGCGGAATGTGGGGTGGTCACCCCGGTTACACACATTAAGATTTGTGCACGACATGAATTCACACAGCGATTCTCCTCTCACGTTAATATCTTTGCTTCCCCACATAGTGTGGTGAGCATTGGCATCACACCCCAGGATAAAGTCAGTGCCCTCCTTCTGCGCATGCCGAATAAGGGCTCGGACGCTCTCTGATGGTGGATCCCTCTCTTCGTACAGGTATAGTTTGGGACCGTTCCTTCGCTCGCATAACACTACCGTCAGGTCGTTATTGCTGTAACGGGAAGAGAAAAGAACATTAAGTCCGGTTCTTACCACGATACAGGTTCTGGACTTACCTACAGTTGTAGGGACAAGGAGATTGTAGCCGCGGGCACCTAAACCGCAAACCATTTCACTCACGATCCAGGGCTCCTGGATAAGAGCCTACCCTCTAGGTCGATCGAGGGGACCCTTGAATGATGCAGATTAATCTGCACCACCTTAAGTCTCTCCGGTTGACCTATCATCTTCGCGCCCGGCGCCTCCAGGAATGATTGCCCGAAGGCAACCCATTGCCATCTTCAGACGGCCCTGCCTGCTCAGGAGTTGGCGTCTGTATTCCGGACCAATACTGATCCAGAGGTCCTTGCCGTTTCTCTCGTCGCGGGCCAGCCCTCTCTTGTTTGTCCAGCCCCCGGTGTCGCAGTCCGCTTTCTGGCTCTTGATCAATAAAAGGGTGGTTTGATCGGAGGTGGGATCCAGACCTTAATGATCGTTCGGGCCGGAATTTGGTCCACGGGGACGACGTCAATCTTAGCACCCGGCCAGGGGGCGTCTAGTTTCAGCAATGTGTCCTTGAGGAACCGCAGGGACTCCTCATTGGCACATGCCACAACCTTGACACCCTTGTATCAGTTGATACCATCAAACTCTGCCACGAAGGGATTTTCTGGCCGAGTGATGACATCTGCTATCGCCTGGTTGATAGACCCTTCAAGGATGAGCCAGTTCTCGTTAGTGAGTTTCCCTTCCGGGTCCCTCTTATCGATAATGGCCACCTGCACCTCCGGCTTCGAGCTTAAACTTGCCAGAAATTCCCCTGGACGTTTCCGCTTGCTCTCCGAAGCCTTCGCCGAGTCATCAGACATTTGTCTCTTATTGGCCGGTGCGGTACTCTTGCTAGCCGTTCCCTCCTTTACGGGGGGTGTGGCTGCGGCAGATTTACCTCGGCACTGAGCACTCGTACTTTGTGCGGCAGTCTGAGTGTTGCCAGGCGAGCCAGCAAGTCTCAGATACAGTCGCACGTTGTACTCATGCTTTTTGCGCAGTCTCTTCTCTCGGCCGCTCAGCAAACCCGGGTCGCGACCCTCCAGTCCCTTAAGGAACTTTAGAGAGGTCTTGTACCCAGACAGCCGTTTGCGTTTGAGATCATCGTCTGCTATGATCTTTTTGGGTTGTCCCTGGACAACGGTCACTTCACCTTCATCTGTGCTCGATGACTCATCGTCTAGCGGCGGCTCCGCTAGCGCAAGCGCTAGCTCGGCAGCCGGCATCGATGGGCCTGTGAACACAAACTCCGACTCCGTGGCAGTTGGTTCCAGCTCTGTACCCTTCTGGCGACGGAGCGCACTCGCGCGCGTTCCGTCACAGTGACCACTGCCGACACGCAGAGAGGATTGCTCCTCCCCGTGCCCGCCGGTGGTAGCGGTCACACCTCCCACCGACGTGTGGGCTGACATCCCAGCCCGTGTTACTCTTCTGTTCTTACGTCCCATCATTCGAGTAATGCAGTTTATACTTGCTGCCAAGTACCTCTGACCATGGCTTCGGGCCCAAGCCCCTCAGATTAGGTCGGAGAGACCTGCGGACAGGCAAGAGATGCTAGCATCCCTCGGTTGCCCGAGACAATGCAGTATCCATTGCCCAGCCGGCACCCTCGGGGAGGGTTCAGTCAGAGGAGTTTTCGCCGACCAGTTACTTTCTGTAAATTGCTATATCACCAAAATTAACAAAGGTACGACCCTGAAAATTTGTATACAAGCTCAATGATAATACATCTTAAAAACTGCATACCACAAACTTCCCCCTCTTTGATGGCTACCCCTCAGAGGCCAACACACTTAAATTTTTCGTAAAATCCACATTTTTTGACCGATTTTCTTGATATTTCGAACGCTATTTGAATAGGCGACGTTAGATCAAAATATTTTTGTAGATTGAGGATGTGGCGCCGCCTACTGTGTGTGCAGGGTATTATATTGTCGAGTATACTCGACTATACCGCTTTTACTGGTTTTACTTTAATAAACAAAAATAATCATTATTTACGATCCTTGCTATAATATTATATATGCTTCTTATTGGAAAAAATATAAAAAGGATTTTACAATAAGAATAATTAGGAAAATGCTTGCAAGAATATATAAGTTTTGGCAAAGCTGAAAATAGCTCTCGTACTGGTTATACACTGTACCTTATGGTACAAGGGTATACTAGTTTTGCCAGCATCGACAATGTATGTAACACCCGACAAAGGAGACATCTCCGACTATACAAAGTATATATATTCTTGATCAGGTCGGCAAGACGAATTTATATAGCCTTGTCCGTCTGTTTGAACGCCAAGATTTCGAAAACTTTAATATATAGAACCAAAACTTTTCGCATTTCTTAAGCAGATAAAGTTTATTTTGTTTTTCCCCTTTTTGACTCAGTTTAGGGGTTAGGGGCAACGCCTTCAAACAGTCGTTACAAGGTATGTCGAAGTCGATTACTGTCGAATCCAATCCTTACTGGTTTTAAACTGGTCGCGTCTATAACTCGGGCAATAATTAACCGTTTTTGATCAAAGTTTTAATACCATGTACCTTGTGGCACAAAGGTATATTTGTTTTCTTGGTATCGAAAATGTATGCAACACCCAGAAGGAGACATCTCCGGCTATACAAAATATATATATTCTTGACCAGTATCGAAAGAGAAATAGATTATTATTTCCACCCGTCCGTATGTATGAACGCCTAGATGTAAGAAACTATAATAGCTAGATTCAAAATTTCCTCGTACGCACAGAGGGGCCTTAGATACATTCAGTTTGCAAAAATCAAAAATTTTATGATCGTCTTCGATAAAACAAATATATGTGTCTGATAGAGAATTGAGAGATTAAGGAAATATTAATATTAAAGAAATCGAAATTATAGTTTGGAAGATATGCGCACTCAAAGTTTACATTTTTTTTCAACTTTCAATAACACACTATATTTTTGGAAAATTCGGCATCTTTGAGTTGAGTGTTAACACGAATAATTTTCGAATTGATTTGTATTTTTAGGTACTCATATTATAGTGTTATACTATAAACACCAAGTCTTTCCTATTTGTAGTTTTCTAGAGTAAGCGGTTTTTCAAATTTCCTATTTTTTGGGTATTTTACAACTTTTAAGAAAAAAATTTCGGAAATTGCCTCCTTGAAATTTTTTTACATTACATATTCCCTTACTTAGGCTTAAATGTTTATGGCCCCCTTGATCACCCTTTGGATTTTATAGCAAAAAAACGATCACAATCTCGCACAAAAAATCAGCGAAAAAGGCGCTGCCACGGGTATAAGAAGAAGAATGACTAGTAGGTAGATTCGCTGTTACAGCTTTAATATGTTAATAAAGTGAAAAAATATTTTTATAGGAAGCAACTAGTTATATTTGCAATGTCGATGGTGGGTAAAATTATTTGGGGGTGGTGTAAAAGGGGTAAAATGGCTTAATTTTCTTCATTTTGTATGGCAGGTGTCAGTTTCAGTGGTCCGATCTCAATGATACTAATGTGCATATTACTTGGGTACGTAATAAGACTACATTTTAAATTTCAGCCTTCTATGTTGAAAAAGAAAGAAGTTTACCATACAACGACTTAAATTTGCTTTTTTCTATCTCCATTTCGTATGGCAGGTACTAGTTCCATTTGTCCGATCTCAATGAAACTCAGGCATTCAGTCGGACTACGTAAAACTACAATATGTGAAATTTCAGCCCTCTATCTTCCAAAACAAAAAAGTTTTTCATACAACGATACAAGTTTTGTTATTATACACACACTGTGTATTAGAGTATATTAAGTTTGTTTGAGACGGTTTGTATGCATCGCATGGAAGGAGGGAAGGGGGACCATATGAAGTATATATTTTCTTGATCAGGATGACAAGACGAATTGGTATAGACCTGTCTGTTCGTCCGTCCGTCCAATGGTTCTCGAAAACTATAAGAGCTAGAGTTTTTAAATTAGGAGGATAGACTCGTGAGGTTAAACGCTAGATAAAGTTTGAAGGAATTTTTGCCGACCCACTCCTTCCCGCCTATCGAGCGCCACCCATTTTTTCAAAAAGCTGTAGCTTGAAAACCAGTACGTAAAACTGCATACCACATTTTTTCCCCCTCCCTTTCGTTACCCCTTAAAAAGTTGTTTCCTTAAAATTGCTGTATCTCCTAAACTATCACAAACTTTCACTTTCCTCGCTGTGTGACAACGCAGAGAAAAACAAATTGAAATTTGGCATAAATTGCGCTTTGAACACTGCTTTATCCTATTTGCAACAAAAACCGTACTGAACACGCGAAAACTATTAGAGCTAAAGACTTCAAATTTGGAAGATAGACTCGTGTGGTCGAACACTAGATCAAGTTTGAAGGAATTTTTGCCACGCCCATTCCTTACCGCTCATCAAGCATAACCAAAGGTCATGCAAACTCAGTTAACATACCTTTTTAAAACTGCATACAAGAAACTACCACTTTCAACGCAATGACCAAGAAACTAAAATTTTGCAGCAACGCTTTGTAACAAAATCCGTACTAAAGCGCCATCTAATGGCGATAATATAGGTTATACCTATTAGGTACCTAATTTTTGACACTTTGCATTCCATTTTGATCGTTCCTACCAATTGTAATTCCTTATGTTATATTGAACTTCTACGTAACATAAGGATTTACGATTACAAGCAACGATGGTAGTTGGAATGCAAAGTGGTAGCAAATAAACATGACTTAGGAAGCAGCTATCCAAATTGTGTTTATTGATAGAGAAAACCCGGCTGTTAACGCTTCCTTGAATAAGACACTCTGTTAAAACAGTGATTAATAGAGTCACCAGAATAAGGTTAGAGACGTGAAAATTAGATGATAGATGTAGTACTATTTATAAGGCCAAATAACCCTTTTATAAATACATATCAAAACTATAAGAGTTATGAACTCGACTCAAATAGAATATTATAAATGTAAGACTATTATGGAGTAGATTATCGATTCATCAACATCAGTAAACATATGAATATGCACGGCAAAACTAAATCAAATCAATCACAACAAAACTTTGCTTCAAAATGCAAACTTTTGCAGAATTTCCCTTCTGCATGTTGGGACTCAAATATTGCATGACTTTGTGGTGCTCAGTGACTTCAGAAGGTTGTTGGATCATAGTTTCAAATCATTCATAAATTATTTAACTCACTGTCGCTTAGTGCCGCTTTACATAGCAAATTGCTGTCATGTGCTGATGTACGCATCAGATGGGCGTGTAACGCCTATCTCAAATTAGTCGTTTGCCGTCAAGTCAACTGAATTGAACTAAATCGATATGATTTCTGGTTTGGCTTCGTGCACAGTAGTAATAATTCCCAAGTGAAGTTTGAATGTTTGTGCAATGAAGTGTGCTCGAGCGTCGCTGACGTTTAATTCGAAAAAAATGTGGTACTTAGATACGACTCGAATATGTGTGCGTGTGTCTGTGTGTGAAAACGGGCGCGCATCCGACAACATCATCATTGTCGTTGCCATCACCGGATAGTTGATGTCATTTTTATACCCTGTACCTTATGGTATAAGGGTATATTAGTTTTGGGCATATCGAAATGTATCGCCGACTGTGCAAAATATACACATAAAAGGGACCGAAAAACTTAAGTTTTGAAATGAAGGGGGGGATTTTGTGGTATACAGTTTTGAGGGACTACACATACTGAGTCTACATACCGACTTTAATGTTTCTATCTCTTTGGATGTTTGAGTTAAAGCGATTTAAAAAAGTTGGTGGGGCTGGATGGGCGGTAAGGCGTAAGCGTGGCAAAAAAAAAAAACAGTAAGGGAGCTATTTTCACCTTTGCTGAAACTTATATACTCTTGCAAGCATTTTCTCAAGTATCCTTATTAGAAAATCTGTCTTTGAGTTTTTCCAATAAGAATCAGATACGTTTTTAAAGATAAAATGGCGTAGTCCCGCCCCTTTTCCAATTTTTTTAACAAATATATTGCAATCATTGTACACTTCATTTTGCGATCTTATATCTCGTCGGCTTACAGAGAAATCACATTTTTAAGTTTTTCTCTATATGGGCGGTGTTACGCCCTTATCTCCGATTTGTACGAAACTTTGGAATATGGTCAAGTATTTATAAAAACGCGTAACTGCAAAGTTTTATCCGTTTATATTTAAGAACAAAAAAGTTTTTCAAAGAAAAACCGAATTTTTGACCGATTGTTCGTATGGGAGCTATATGCTATAGTTATCCGATCTTCACCAATTTTGCAGTGTGTTTTAATTTACGTCCAAGATGTCCTTGTGCAAAAAATTGAGGCGATAGCTTTAAAAACAAGGCGTTTATTGAGCAAAAACCTCATTTTTGACCGATCGTTCCTATGGCAGCTATATGCTATAGTTATCCGATCATGCTGGATTTTACAAACGAAGTGCCTGTAATTATAAGAAAATTTTCTGCGTTTCAATTTTTTTGATATCGTTTAAACTGAGCCCGCAGTTGGTATTGACAGACAGACAGACGGAGAGACGGACATGGCTATATGAACTCGTCTCGTCATGCTGATCAAGAATATATATACTTTATATAGTCGGAGATGTCTCCTTCTCTGCGTTGCAAACTTCACGACAAAGTTAATATACTCTTGCAAGAGTATAATAAACTTGATCTGCTGCCGAGCATCACAAGTCTATCCGCCCAATTTCGAGTCCGAGAACCGTTGGTGAGAACGGACGGACGGGCAGATGGACGGACATGGCTAAATCAACTTCTCTTCTCGTCCCGATCAAGAATGTATGTATATACTTTATGGGGTTCCCCGACCCTCCTTCTGTGCGTTACATACATTTGGCTTTTGCACAAACACAATATACCCTGTTACACAGTATGTGTACAGGGTATAAAAAGGTATGTTAACTGTGTTTGCATACAAAATTTCAGCATTCCATCTATTATAGTTAAGTGATTTTTCACTGCATGGAAAATTGGATGACGAAGGTAATTTATTTCATTCATTTGAATCAGAGGTATTTCTTTACAATTGAATAAATCTATAGAAATACTGCAGGGTTGGTTGAAGATGAGAATGCAAGCGGGAGATGAATTACTCAACAATAATTTTTCATCAAACGAAATGCCAAATATTCGTCGCTACAAATTCGCGAAGAAATCATAGGTTTTGTAGATCTTAAGTGTATGAATGTGAATACTATATCTGCTAATATTAAGTAATACATCATTGAATGTGTTCTGGATCCTGCTAAATGGGTTGGATTAAGTTTTGACGGATGTTCAACAATGCCTGGCAAAATAAATGGTGTACAGAGTATACTGAAGTAAAGCTTACCAAAAAGTTTCACATGTCTTCTTGCTGCGATTGGTACCACTGGTTGTTGGTGCCAGGGGTGATGGCTTACGCTGTATAGGCTTTGCTATTCGGCATTCGTTCTTTCTCGTTCCTCTGTGAAGGGAATGCCGACTTCTTTGCCTTTCTGGCGTGGTGTTGCAGCGTTTTTGGCTTCATCTTGTTGTCGTCATTTTCCAGCTTCCAAGACCACTTTTGATAGTCTTTTTTGACCATTGTCGACGCAGTGATCACTTTTTTATGTGATTTTCTCGGTATGTTGCCAGAAATTATCCAGCCGAACTTTGTTTTTTGTCCCAGCATACCTTTTACTGTTTTGATACGGCTCATCATTATTTCTGGAAACAAGTCTGCGCCGATGATCATGTCGCTTCCCCCTGGTTTGTTAAAATTGGGGTCCGCCAAAGTGCAGTTTTTCCAATCTTTCTCCATGTCGACATCAATAGCTCTGCTTGGAAGCGCCTTGTGTAACTTTGATAGAACAAGTGGCACTGACTCCGTTTCAAAGCTACTTGTAAATCTCGACCTTATTCGCAGTTGGACGAGGTTCTTCCAACACCACTGTTTGTTTTGTCCTCTTGAGTCTTAAAAGTTGTGCAGCTTCCTCCGAAATTAAGGTTCTTTGCGAGCCACCATCCATCAAGGCTTTTAGCAATTTATATCCACCGCTCGCAGTTTTCACATGCACAACTGCTGTAGCCAGAAATGTATCCTGGTCTTTATTTTTTACGAAGTTCATACTTTCTTTTTTGGTGTCTTCATGCAACAAATTGTTATGCGATTTGTTTCATCGATGGCACCTCCAGTCCTTCTCACAGTCTTCAAAACTGAGGCTGCCAAGGCAACGGAAGCATATATCGTGTGCCATCACAAATTCTCTTCTGTGGACGACCGGCGCTGCTTTAAATTTTCGGTACCTTATAATATCGTGCCCGGCTATGGAGCAGTAACGGCATGCCTTCTGAATTGAGTCCACTTTGATATTTTTCTGCACTTAATTTATTGAGTTATAAATCTGCTCAATAAATTCCAGCATATCAGTCAATTGTTGGATGCCTCTCACCTTTTTTACGTGCTGTTCGTACAGAGTCAAAACTTCAGGTGAAAACTTTCGCAATAGTATATAAGCGAAAATGACATCAGCCTCGTGCCCTATTTTCGCGTTTTCTTTTAAAATATGCACGCTCTCTCTTGAAACATCAAGGAATTTGCGGACGTTATCTTCGCAGTTCAGCTTCAGGGTCTCAATACCCAACAATCTATTTAGGTGGTCAGCAAATGTTTTACGATTATTTTGGTATCGTTTTTTAATTAGCTCCCATGCTGCTTCGTAGTTAGCAGCTGAGACATTCAGAAGATGACCAACAACCACTTTCGCTTCTCCTTTTAAGCATGCTTTCAGGTAATTTAGTTTCCTGGCATTACTAATGTCCATTCTGCTGTAAATTGTTTCACTGAAAAGTTAAAAAAAATGTAGACCATTCCTTTGCATTTCCATCGAAATGTGGAAGATCTAACTTTGGCAATTCGGGAACATCGATATCTGATGTCCTCGATTATTTTTTTGGCAAAACCGGCTGGCTAGCTCGTTCTAATTCTTTAGACCATTCACTCAGCTTTATCATTGCTTTCGTGATACCCATCTCAAGCTGGTTAATCTCGTTTCTGCTGAAAGCCAGACTATGATACCGGCTTTTCAGAGCCTCGCCCATACCATTTATCTTGTTCAAGATAATCTTCAGTATGGCTTCTCTTGTCATCTCCGCCATATCATCCAAGTCTACAACCAAGCTGTCAACTAGACTTGGTGATCGTAGCAAGCTTTCTGCCTTGGATTGGCTGTCGATATGCTTTGCTTCAGGACTATGTGCCAAAGCTGCACCACTGGTCCGAGGCTTAGTTTGGTCAGCAACTTCGGCCTTCATTAGCGACTGTTTATACGCTTTAACTGCTACTAGCATTTTCTCGTATATCTTGTCGTTGAAGTATGGATGTTCGATGAATCCACATTTCAGCAGTATCGAGTGAGTCGTAGTAAACTCAGATGCTTTCTTTTCGACGCTTTAAAGAGACGCACTCTGCTGAATTAGCGCCAACACCTCTTTCTGAAGCAGTGATTGTCGCTCCAAAAGCTGCGCATCCTTGATGGGCACCATAATTGCTGATCTTTTATTATTTTTCCACTGCAAACTTCTTGGTTTAAACCTTTAAGAGGTAATTGTTTTGGTCGCCTAGTTGACCTTGCTGTGCCTCGAGTCACAGCTGGTTTAAACCAACGATTGCTTCTTTTGAAGTTTTTATTTGCGCTTTTTTAAACACAAAACAGTTTTAAGTCTGCTGATACAGCCACAGACACGCTTATTTTATGCACATCACTTAGTGCTATACTCAAGCAGTGGCGTAACTATACCATCTGGGGCCCGTGGCAAATTCTTTTCATGGGGCCCTATCAGTAAAAGTCGTCACATTGTACTCAGTTTGATTTTAATAAACTTCGAAATTTTCAGCATACTCAATTACACGTTGTATATGTCCCACTAATGGCCTTAGACCTTCTCTCTTAGGCAAGAGGGAATGGTCTGTAGTCCCCAAGCTAGCCCAATGCGTATTGGAAACTTCACATTCATCCATAAAACATAATATCTCAATGCATTCATGATCTATTCGTTAGCTTTGAAGAAACCTGCATACATTTACATTGAAATAATAATAACAATTTAATTTCAATGAGATTATTATTAAAATAAATATTATTAAATATTATTAAGAAAGATATTTATTAAGAAAAATCTTTTTTTCGAGCTTTCTGTTCCGCAAAAGTGTCTATAACATCAGACAGAACAGCCAAGTTACATAACCTGTCTTCTCTCATAGAGTTTCTTAATGATCGATTTTCAAAACTAAAATTGATAAAAACCTAATTAAGAAACTAAACCTAATTAAGCCCTCGCTGTAGTCACAGGAATTGTAAGAAATAACATTAATGCAGTGCATACTTCAGGAAAGCTGCAGGACACAAAATGATTTTTTATTATTGATAAATCAGCAAGGTCTCTAATATACGAAGATTTTTCTATTTCGTCTCTGTCTTTTCTATATATCTCAACAAATTCTAGAGCTTTTTTTAATAGATCAGTGTCATTCAAACCTATTAAAGTGGAGGGCTGCAAAACACTGAAATTTGAAACAATTTCAATCATTAGAAGGAAACGCAATTTCTGTTGATTTATAATGATGTCCAATACTCGATAAAATATGTTCACTTTGAACGAACTTTCCGGATCGTGCAGACGCTCATCTTCGCAAAGCTCATCAAATGGCGTTTTCCTTCTTCTGATGAGTAATTCAGGGGCGATGGACCATTTTTCTGCTACACTATTTGCTTCCATTTCTAAATTTTCAAATTCATTTCGATACCTTTCCAATTCTTCTAGACAAATTTTCATTGCTCGTCACGGGTAACGTGTACATCTCTAAAAATGAATCAACATATTTTTGTTAAGGTTGGTTGAAATGCTTAACATTTAACTTGAAATTGTATTATGGTCTTTTGTTGTCTCACCTTGGATTTTAAGCAGAACTTATAAAAATATACTTTTCAAATGAAATAAAATACACAAGTATAATGTAAAACCAGTAAGGGCGGTATAGTCGAGTATACTCGAGAATATAATACACATGGTGGGCAGTACCACACCATCAATCTACAAAAACATATTGATCTGACGTCGCTTATTCAAATAGTGTTCAAAATTTCAAGAAAATCGGTCAAAAAATGTGGATTTTACGAAAAATTTAAGTTTGTAGGCCTCTGAGGGGAAGCCATCAAAGAGAGGGGACATTTGTGGTATGCAGTTTTAAAGATGTGTTATCACTGAGCTTGTATACAAAATTTCAGGCTCATACCTTTGATAGTTTTGGAGATATAGCTTTTTTAAGAAAAATATTAGGGGAGGGGAAATTAAGGGGAGGGGGAAAAATTGTGGTATGCAGTTTTGTAGAGTTACTCATACTGAGTCTATATACATGTTTCTATCTCTTACGATGCTCGAGTTATAGCGTTTTCAAAAAGTGGGCGGTGCTGGATGGGCGGGAAGGAGTGGGCATCACGAGTCTACCCACCAAATTTCAAGTCTCTAGCTATTATAGTTTCTGAGAACCATTGGTGAATACGGACGGACAGACGGACAGACAGACGGATGGACGGACGGACGGACATGGCTTAATCAACTTCTCTTGTCGTCCTGATCAAGAATATATATACTTTATAGGGTCCCTCTGCCCTCCTTCTATGCGTTATATACATTTCGCTCAAACAAACACAATATACCCCGATACACAGTATGTGTACAGGGTATAAAAATAATTTTGAGCTCGCGGCCTCTTTGGCCGGGGCCCCCTTGGGTCGGGGCACGTGGCATTTTGCCAGCGCTGCCACCCTATTGTTACGCCACTGTACTCAAGCCTACACAGCGTTGAGTGTATTTTCTTGCTTCGAGTTGTATTTTTCTGTAAGTTTAACACCTTACTTCGTGTAAGCTTACAGTGAGAAGTTGTTCTTTAATTAATTTAAAGACACAACAGTGTGAGTAGCGAGACTTGACCCACAACTTGTTAAACAAATTCGACGAAGAACATTCCCGTTTTTCATCCGGCTCGAAGGACCAAAAAATGTAAATACTTTAGACTTTAAATGAGCACTCGTCAACGTTTAGATTTGTACTGGTTCGTCCAAGGCGGACGCCGCTTTATTTATATTAAGTTTCCTTAATACTAACACCGTGTTTCTAAGGCACTGCGTGTGGTCCTTAATTTCTATTGGTTGATTTCACTAATTACTATATTATCCTAAGACTGTGTTTGTAAGACAACAGTGTGATCTTAAATCTATATTGGTCGCTTATCCTAATTACCATTTATGGCTGCCATATACTAATTAGTATTTATGGCCGCCGGATCTTTAGGCGTCTTGCAACCCTTCTGCTTCTTCTTCTTTTTGAATGTGGGCCATTAGTTCCAGTTATCAGAACATGCCGGTTCCGACAAATGAGTTAATTGCACAAATTTCACCTCGATAGCTTCAAAACTGTGAAAAGATACTATAAATTAAAGCGGTTATCTAGCCCCATAACAACAGAATGCAATAACAGCAATTCTGCAGAAAAACGGACGCTATGCCGTCCGTAACGGATGCTGATGTTGCATTCTACACAACGATCGCATAAACACCAACGCGATCACTCAACTCCGCGACGTGAGAATGAGAGACAACAATTCCGAAGAATGACGTCCGCAGCAGTTGCTGACACCGCGTTCTACACGACGATCAGGTGACAACGTTGCGACACTTCGTCCGGAGGCAACCAAGCACCCTGACCGAGGCGCGACGTCAGCAACTTCGAAGTTAGGGCTAGCTTACGTCGTAAGTCAGAAATGTGTTTAGAGTTAGTTCTAATCGAGGCAGCATTAATAAAGGTCGTGAAACCGAGAATAATCTGTGTCTTAACTCCAACGGGAAACGTTGTAAAATATCTTATAGCAACTTGTCCTTATCGCGACGCACAAGGACTAGTTTGCACCTCCCTGTAGCGACACGGCACAGGGCTAGGACGTATTTACTTATATACATACACTAAGAAACAAAATTAACGGACCACTTAAAAAATTGCGATTTTGGACCTATTTTTGGCAGTCTGTAACTTTTTAGATATTGGTCGTATCGACAAACTCGACAAAATTTTATAGCTTGTAACTTCTAGTTTTTGTATCGTTTTGCCCAAAAAATTGTAAAAGTAACGGTTTTGATGTAATCCTTAAAATTGCGAGAAAAAAAGAACTGCTAAACTTTTTGTCTCTTTTGACTTGTTCCATGGGTTTTCGTGATTTTTGTTTAGATAAACCATAGTTATGATCAGATAGCCTGTTAATTCAGCTGTAATTTGCATTTTTCCGATCGTTGCAACGATTTTTTTTCGCTGAGATATTCAAAGTTGAATTGAAAAAGGTCCTTTTGACTTTAACCATCCATATCTCCGCAGAAAATAAAGATATAGGAATGGGCAATACAGTTTTGAAAACTAGAGGATATGTCCCAAAAGAACCAATTAAGACATATGCAGAAAAAAACCAGTAAGGACGCTATCTTCAGCAAGGCTGAAGCTATAATACTTTTCACGTTGTGTCACTAAAAACTAAATGAATAGTTTTCATTCCTCCCTAAGAACATAACTGTAAAGTTTCAAGTCAATTGGTTAAAAAACAAAAAAGTTTTCCATACAACGGGTCAATTTTCGCTATAAAAGGGCGTGGCCACGCCCACTTTTGGTCAAAATAGTTTTCATTCCTCCCTAAGAACATAACTGTAAAGTTTGAAGTCAATTGGTTAAAAAACAAAAAAGTTTTCCATACAACGGGTCAATTTTCGCTATAAGTGGGCGTGGCTAACCCTGGCTACGCCCATTTTTGGTCAAAATAGTTTTCATTCCTCCCTAAGAACATAACTGTAAAGTTTCAAGTCAATTGGTTAAAAAACAAAAAAGTTTTCCATACAACGTGTCAATTTTCGCTATAAGTGGGCGTGGCTAGGCGTGACTACGCCCACTTTTGGTCAAAATAGTTTTCATTCCTCCCAAGAACATAACTTTAAAATTTTAACTCAATTGGTTAAAAAACAAAAACAGTTTTCCATACAACGACGTGAATATTGCTTCTCTTCCTCTTCTTCATTTTGTATAGGAGCTACCAGTTCCAGATGTCCAATCTCAATGAAACTTTCAGGCATGTAGTCGGACTATGTAAAACTACTATGTTTAAAATTTCAGCACTCTATCATACAAAACAAAAAAGTTTTCCATACAACGATTCAAGTTTTGTTCATTTTTCTTCTTCTTTTCGTATGGGGGCTACCAGTTCCAGTGGTCCGATATGGCTGGATCGAACAAATGAGTTGATCGCACAAATAAGAAGTCTCTGTGCCAAATTTCAGCTCGATATCTTCAAAACTGTGGGAGGAGATTGTATATATACAGACAGACGGGCGGACTGACGGACAGACGAACATGGCTAAATCAACTCGTCTTGTCGTCCTGATCAAAAATATATATACTTTATATAGTCGGAAATGAATATTTCGATCTGTTACAAACTTCAGCACAAAGTTATTATACTGTTTCACATTCGTGAAAAGTATAAATATAATTTCAAGTTGAAAAGTGCCCAGTGGCTACGCCCACTTATACCGAAACTTGAACCGTTGTATGGAAAACTTTTTTGTTTTTTAACCAATTGAGTTGAAACCTTACAGTTATGTTCTTAGGGAAGAATGAAAACTATTTTGATCAAAAATGGGCATGGCTATGCCCACTTATCGCAAAACTTGAACCGTTCTTTGGAAAACTTTTTTGTTTTTTAACCAATTGACTTGAAACCTTACAGTTATGTTGTTAGGGAGGCATGAAAACTATTCATTTAGTTTTTTTTTTACAGTGACACAACGTGAAAAGTATTATAGCTTCAGCCCTGCTGAAGATAGCGTCCTTACTGGTTTTCGTCAACTTTGAACAAACGGGACGGAAAAACCACTCAATGGATCGATCTGAAAATTTACATGGTTGTTAGGGGTACTAAGAGGTGTAAAAAAATCTTGAGGCATCATCCTTCCGATTTCCTCCGATTTCCGATTTCCTCCAGTTTTCAAAACTGTTTTCCTCATTCCTGTATCTTTATTCTTTGCGGAGTTATGAATGTTTAAAGTCAAAAGGACTTTTTTTGGTTCAAACTTGATTGCATTAATCCTTTGATGCTTGTTTCATAACACCATTAAAAGTTAATATTAAACTCTAAACAAGGAATTTTGACTAACTACACATACCATCGTAACTACATATACCATCTGGGGTCCGTTGCTAAATTTTGAGATAAGGCCCTTCATGTAAAAAAACTTTAGCAACACCGTTATAATTATTCTGTGGATTTGATTACAGATTATTTAATTTTATTTAAAGAATTTAAATAACAATGAAAATCAGTTTAACCTTTAAAAGCAATGATATCGTTAAAGTTTCATTTTCGCGCCATAGAATTATATAGTTATCCGATCTTTACCAAATTTGCAGTGTGTCTTAACTGAAAATCAAAGCGTTTATCAAGCAAAAACCTAATTTTTAACCGATCTTTTCCTATGGCAGCTATATGCTATAGTATTCCGATTAGGCTGGTTTCTACATACATATAAACTGCATGCAAGGAAAAGAAAATTTTCTGCGTTTAAATGTTTGAATATACATATATACTTTCTATAGTCGGTGATGACTCCTTCTCTGCGTTGCAAACTTCATGACAAAGTTAATATACTCTTGCAAGAGTATAAAAATGACATTCATTGTTGGTTCGAGGAACTTCAGGTTTTTGCTCTTCCAAGTTATGCTGCCATTGTGATTTGTCTGTCCGACCGTCTGTCTGTATACTTACAATCTCCTCCCACAGTTTTGAAGATATCGAACTGAAATTTTGCACAGAGACTTTTTATCTGTATGATCAACTCATTTGTCGGATCCAGCTATATCGGACCACTGGAACTGGTAGCCCTCATACGAAAAGAAGAAAAGTGAACAAAACTTGAATCGTTGTATGGAAAACTTTTTTGTTTTGTATGATAGAGTGCTGAAATTTCAAACATACATAGTAGTTTTAAGTACTGAATGCCTGAAAGTTTCATCTGGGGCAACTGGAATTGGTACCTGCCATATAAAATGAAGAAGAGGAAGAGAACCGAGATTCACGTGGAAAACTGCCTTATATTTTTAGGAAGGCATGAAAACTATTTTGACCAAAAAAATGGGCATGGTTACGCCCGCTTCAATAATTTCCATATCTCCGGTACCCAATGAGCAAAAACAATGAAAATTGGTTTATAGGCCGATGGGCGTGGCGCAAGAATTGACCTTCAGCTTTGCTGAAGTTAGCATCCTTACTAGGTTTCTCTATTATTTTCAGACGTGGAAGGGCCTTGGTCATTTTGTTGTTATGGTGCCTTTCTCTTGTTGGGCATGTTTTTCTTCTTGCCCTCATAGTAATATTGAGAAAATCTTGCTCTTTGGTAGTTTGATTCTAACTCCGGTGCTTTGCTTTGGCGTTAGGAAGGTCTTCGGGGTTTTAAGAGAATAAGATATCTGATAAAGGAGATTTAAGGCCGCTTATAAATATTATCGAGGCACTTAGCCTGTTTATACTCTTCACGTTAGTGAATAGTATTATAAGTTTGTGCTAGAGTTTGTAACACATAGAAATATTCACTTGCAACTATATAAAGTATATAGCTATATCGGACCACTGGAACTGGTAGCCCCCATACGAAAAGAAGAAGAAAAGTGAACAAAACTTGAATCGTTGTATGGAAAACTTTTTTGTTTTGTATGATAGAGTGCTGAAATTTTAAACATAGTAGTTCTACATAGTCCGACCAAATGCCTGAAAGTTTCATTGAAATTGGACAACTGGAACTAGTAGCTCCCATATAGAAAGATCAAGAAAATTTTAGTCGTTGTATGGAAATCTTTTTTGTTTTGTAAGATAGAGGGCTGAAATTTATAGTAGTTTTAAGTAGTCCCACTAAATCCCTGAACGTTTCATTGAGATCGGGCAACTGGAACTGGTATAGGCTAATTAGATGAATAGAAAATAGATTCAGTCAAAAAAACGGGCGTGGCACAAGAAATGGCGTGAAGAGTATATAAGTTTCAGCCTTGCTGAAGATAGCGTTTTTACTGGTTTTTTGATTCAGTTCCTTAAATAATTCTGTGGAACTGCCATAAGTCATAATGGTTTTATTTATCAAAAGTGTGAGTTTTTTATTTACGAGGTTATAGAACTTAAGGGCACTTAAATTACCCTGTTGCAAAATGCTGAGTTCCTCGTCTCGTATCTGGATGGGACGTTTGTCCGAATAGGCAAAGTCGAGTCTCGACAGTATGGCCTCAAAATTTGAGACTGTGCCGTGGTTGGAAAGGATGTCATTGGCAATTGGGTTCCTCAATATTACTAGTGCAGAGAAATAGTTCTTACTGCCTAGTTTATAAAGAGTCATTGTGTTGTTGGCGGCCTCGCGCCAACTAACACAGTTGTTTACTTTGCCCTAAAATTCAGGCAGTGACTTAATCATGTCCAAAGACGTGGAACAGATTAAAATTATGTCGAGGGTTTGTTTTTGGTATTCAGTTACCGTTGGAGCAACTGTAGCTTCTAACTTTTTTTTTTAATGTGTTTATTTCAGTTCGTAGGGAGACCGTTGCATCGGCTATTAGCCGAGTAATCAAGTCGACTGTTAGATTATTATTGTCTACGCTAAATTTCATAAATTTGCTAATTAATTCGTCCACTGTGTAAGTTAAGTAAAAGTTTTTAGGGTGTTTATTGCCAAGAAGGAAATCGCTAATATATTTTAAGTTATTTAAATTCTTTTTGCTTATACTCAATTTACACTAGAGCCTAACGCAAAGTGCCGCTACTTGACAGTTGACGTTAGACATTCGTCAAAAACAAAAATTCATTTTGTCGATTCAAACTCATTTTCTAGCGAAACATAATTAAATTCAATGAGTTTGGCCCAATCAGATTATGTGTTTCAAGCCTAAGCATACGATGAGGATGATTTCGAAATTATTTTGGAAGCTGTCGGTTGAGTTGCGCCAAACGGACTGTTACCAAGGTCCATACGGTACATGCAAGCTCAATAAGCATACATTATCATTGTGGACTCGCCCGATTGCCTCTTTAATCAATATCGAACTCGAACCCCTAACCCTACCCATTACTCGTTATATTATCATTCAAGCCGATGTGCCTAAACTACTACCAATATCGCTGGTACTAGGGCAGCGGCAAATAGTACCCCACTTACAATGTGTAACCATGCATCACGGCTACGTATTTTTAACACGACCACACTCACACATTTGGTACATACAGCGGCACCCGCCATATTTACGTCGAGATCTGAAATTCCCTTTTAAATAATGGACAAGATCCTATATAAATAAAAATGTATTTTTTTACATCCGCAAATGAATAATATTTGTTGTTTATTAAATATTGTTCAGAGATTGTACATAGAATTGGTTCATATAGTTTTGTATAGTGCCGCCACTTCCAACAAACTAGAAGCTTATGTATTCGTATTTGCAATTTGGTCAGTCAGTAGAGCACTGATGACAAGGATGGGAAACGTAGTAATACGCTTTATTGCCAGATTATCGATAATGAATTCCGGATCGACACGGAATCCCTGTACGTTTTTAAAATTTCAGAATTATTTGCTATTTGTTTATGTTTACATGTCACAATTTTATGATTTATTGATTTATTTTTTATAAACAAGCAGGGAAACTCTGGCATTTTTTTTTTTGCCGCAAAGAGCATATGGCAAAAATCATTTCAAACGTAACGAACAGATTTTATATGGATACGACCTAGGCCTACGGCAATTTTTTTACGGCAGAGTTACGGCTCTGGTGTAAAATGAGTACCAATATATATCTTTATAATATTGAACTATTTATAAAAATGTGTATTTTGTTCAAATTATTGTTTCTCTTTTTTCTTAATATAATTTTTAGTCAAGCTTACTGATTTCGAATATCCTCCAGTATCTCCTCAATTCGTCTGTTGATGTCCCTCCAGAATTCGATGTCTTCAGCGTTATCTTCCTGGTTGTTCTCCAGGATGGCTTGTACTTGTTTTTGAATGTCTCGGTAAAAATTGGGGTCTTCCTCCCCCCTAGGTTGGTAGGATGGCAGATGAGCTTCGAATTATTCAGCTTCAGAATTCGGCAGCATCTGTTCGTCTTGCAATTTAGTTTTTATACTTTTCTCGTATGTGAAATAGTTTCATAAATTCATTTTCGACTATTTAAAGTATATAAATTCTTGATCAGGACGACAAGACGAGTTGATTTAGCCATGTCCGTCTGTCCGTCTGTCTGTATGTATACAATCTCCTCCCACAGTTTTGAAGATATCGAGTTGAAATTTTGCACAGAGACTTCTTATTTGTGCGACCAACTCATTTGTCGGATCCAGCTATATCGGACCACTGGAACTGGTAGCCCTAATACGAAAAGAAAAAGAAAAGTGAAAAAAACTTGAATCGTTGTAT
This sequence comes from Phortica okadai, assembly GCA_034638295.1. NCBI lineage: Eukaryota > Metazoa > Arthropoda > Insecta > Diptera > Drosophilidae > Phortica > Phortica okadai. Next base: position 14,482,024 of record CM067848.1, on the reverse strand, counting down.
GGAAAACTTTTTTGTTTTGTATGATAGAGTGGTGAAATTTTAAACATAGTAGTTCTACATAGTCCGACTACATGCCTGAAAGTTTCATTAAGATTGGAAAACTGGAACTGGTAGCTCCCATATAAAATTAAGAAGAGGAAGAGAAGCAATATTCACGTCGTTGAATGGAGAACTTTTTTGTTTTTTAACCAATTGACTTGAAACTTTATAGTTATATTCTTAGGGAGGAATGAAAACTATTTGGACCAAAAGTGGGCGTAGCCACGCGTAGCCACGCCTACTTATAGCGACAATTGACCCGTTGTATGGAAAACTTTTTTGTTTTTTAACCAATTGATTTGAAACTTTACAGATATGTTCTTAGGGAGGAATGAAAACTATTTTGACCAAAAGTGGGCATGGCTACGGCCACTTATAGCGAAACTTCAACCGTTGTATGGTAAACTTTTTTGTTTTTTAAGCAATTGACTTGAAACTTTAAAGTTATGTTCTTAGGGAGGAATGAAAACTATTTTGATCAAAATGGGCATGGCTACGCCCACTTATCGCAAAACTTGAACCGTTGTGTGGAAAACTTTCTTGTTTTTTAACCAATTGACTTGAAACCTTACAGTTATGTTGTTAGGGAGGCATGAAAACTATTCATTTACTTTTTTTTATAGTGAGACAACGTGTAAAGTATTATAGCTTGAGCATTGCTGAAGATAGCGTCCGCACTGGTTTTTTATACCCTGCACATACAGTGTGTCAGGGTATATTAAGTTTGTTTGAACGAAATTTATGTAACGCTCAGAAGGATGGGACGGGGACCCTATAAAGTATAGATATTCTTGATCAGGACGACCGGAGAAATTGATTGAGCCATGTCCGTCCGTCTGTCCGTCCGTGAGTCCGTCCGTCCGTCTGTATTCACCAATGGATCTCGCACACTGTAAGAGCTAGAGACTTGAAATTTGGAGGGAAGACTCGTAATGCTTGGCAGCAGAACAAGTTTATTTTTTTTTGTACCACGCCCACTCCTTCCCGCCCATCCAGCGCCACCCACTTTGTTAAATCGCTATAACTCAAACATCCAAAGAGATAGAAACATGAAAGTCGGTATGTAGAGTGGCTCTACAAAACTGCATACCACAAAATCCCCCTATTTTGCATTTCCCCTTCCAGAGTTATTTTCTGTAAATTTCAAGTCTCTAACTCTTTAATCTTCGAGAACCGTTGGTGACGACGGACGGAGACAAACACACAGACGGACGGACATGGCTCAATCAATTTCTCTTGTTGTCCTGATCTAGGATATATATACATTAAAGAGCCCCCGTCCCCTCCTTCTGTGCGTTACATATGTACATTTCGCTCAAACAAACACAATATACCCTGATACACACTATGTGTACAGGGTATAACCAGTAAGGGCGGTATAGTTGAGTATTTTTGCTAAGGTGAGGCAGGGCTCACAGTGCAATGTTGCCATTAGATGGCGCTTTAGTACGGATTTTGTTACAAAGCATTGCTGCAAAATTTTAGTGTGTTGGTCTTTGCGGGGAAAGTGGTAGTTTGTTGTATGCAATTTTAAAAAAGTATGTTATCTGAGTTTGCATACAAAATTTCAGCATTGTATTCTTTATACTTTAGGAGATACAGCAATTTTAAGAAAAAAATTACCTTTTGTTGTGTTCGATGGGCGGGAAGGAATGGGCGTGGCAAAAATTCCTTCAAACTTGATCTAGTGTTCGACCACACGAGTCTAGCTTTTTTTTATTTATTTCATATAATAACAAATTGACTGTTATGTGACTTAGAATAATATAATACGATAATATTTAAAAAAATTAAATTAATAAAATTAAACAGAAATATATACATACATATATAATAATTATGATGATAAAAATAAAGATAAAAAAATTTGTTATTCAAAAAATATGATAATGAATGATTAAATATAATGAAAGAAAAAAAAGCAAGGAAAAAAAAAACTTCGCAGTTAGAAACTAGAAAACTAATTGAATTAAAGCTGAGAAGTCTCCGACCCGTTGGGGGAAATTTATTTGCGTTACGCAGGCTATGCCCCGACTCACAGCCGTTTGCGGTCAGAGACTTAACTTTAACGAGCGCCACCAGTCCATCCAGAAACGATCATCCATGCCGATTTGAGCTTTGAGCTTCACGAAGGTAGCGTAGAATGGTTGAGTTAAGTGAAGTGAGAGAGATTTCAGGTGAGAGGGCGTGATAAAAATTATTATAATTCATACATAATACGCGAAACGGATCGTGAAGGGCATAGTTAGTTGTGCATCTTTGCAAAGCTAAAGGGACAAAGTTTCTAGTAGTGCGTCGTGGGACGCTAAAACTAATCCGACTGAGTAGGTCTGAAGAATCAATCAATCCAAGAATGAGTTTGTGAAGGAAAATAGTCCCTAAAACTATCCTGCGATGATGTAGAGATGGAAGGTCAATGAGTAGAAGTCTGTCCATGTATGATGGTAACCTAGTATTTGGATTCCAATTAAGGCCTCGAAGCGCAAAGAGGAGAAATTGCTTCTGAACTGACTCAATGCGATCCTGATGTTTTTTGTACTGTGGAGACCACACGCAGCAACAATATTCGAGAAGTGGACGTACAAGTGACGTGAAAAGAAGTTTGGTGATGTAGGGGTCATTGAATTCTTTAGACCAGCGTTTAAAGAATCCAAAAACACCTTTCGCCTTATTAACGACAGTTGAAACATGTTGAATGAAGCAAAGTTTGGGATCAAAGAGAACACCGAGGTCGTTAAAAACAGAGACTCGTTCTAATTGGACGTTATCAATCGAATAAGTAAACAAGTGAGGTTTACTACGATGATAAGTCATAAACTTACATTTAGAACAATTCAGTAAAAGCAAGTTAAGTGAACACCAAGATTGTAACGAGTTCAGATCAGCCTGCAATAGGACATAAGAAGCAGGATCGTTATAAGAAAGACACAATTTAACATCATCAGCGTACATGAGTACCCGAGAGTATGATATCGATAGGGGGAGATCATTAATGAACAGATTAAACAAGAGTGGGCCAAGATGACTGCCTTGAGGAACACCAGAAGTAACTTGAACAACCTCGGACATAGCAGATCGAAACAATACTCGTTGAGATCTGTTAGATAAATAGGATTTAATCCAATTTAGAAGAACCGGTGGAAAACCCAAGATATTCAATTTCAATAAAAGCAAATCGTGGTTAACTGAGTCAAAAGCTTTGCTGAAATCAGTATATATTACATCAGTTTGAAACTGACTAGCAAAACCTCGATTAACAACACTTGTGAATTCAAGAAGGTTGGTGCATGCTGATCTCATTTTTAGGAAACCATGTTGAAAAGGTGACAGAATAGGTTTGCAAAAATGCTGCATGCTACCAATAATAATTTTCTCAAAAAGTTTGGGAATTGCAGATAACTTGGCTATACCTCTATAATTGGTGATATCTGACTTATTACCCTTTTTATGAATCGGAATTATGAAAGACTCCTTCCAAATTGGGGGAAACGAAGCATTGAGAAGCGAGAGATTAAAAAGCATTAATAAAGGCTTGCACAAAGTTTTTGCACAACCTTTAAGAATGCAGCCAGGCACATTGTCAGGACCGGGAAAGAATTCTTCACAGCCATTAAGTTTTTGAAAATAATGTCTTCATCGAGTACAAGGGAACAAGGACCATTGATAGAGCTTATAGGATATGGATACGATGTTCCCGTGAATAATGTAGACGAATAAGTCGTTTGGAAGAACTCGGCGAACAAATTAGAAATTCCTAGATCATCACTCGCTAATTTAACGTCCTAGAAGAATGAGGACGGGTATAACGCAGATTTACGCTTAGAATTAACAAAGCTAAAAAATGTTTTAGGGTCGCTCAGAAATTGATTTTTGCAACGACTCAGATAGTTCTGATAGCAGATGTTGTTGATCGTAAAAAACTGCGATCGGGCTACAGAATACCTGGAAAAGTCCGTCAGTGAACCAGATGATTTAAACTTTTTGTAAAGTCTGGACTTAATATTTTTCAGGTTAGACAAACGGCGGGAAAACCAGGGTGGTTTTAATGACGGCCCTGTTGAGGTTCTCAATGGGACGCAAATATTGAGAATGTCATTTAGGGTCTCATAGAAGAATTTTGTGGCAACCATTATGTCATTACAACTATTTAAGACGGACCAATCAGTTTGAGCAATTAACGAGTTTAGTAAATCGAGGTTAGCTTTACGAAAACACATTCGTCGCTGAGGAGAAGAACTAGGCGAAATGGAAGTGGGCGAAGTTAGACCAAGAGAGATTTCCAGCGAAGGGTGAAAAGGATCTTCAGGTAGAGACAAAGGGTTGCATCTTGACACAACTATGCCGTTGCTATCATTGGTCAACACAAGATCAAGAGATCTATTGATTGAATTCATGACCCAATTTGTCTGAAACAAAGGTAAATCAAGCAACCTGTCAAGAAATTCATGTTGTCCAGAGGGTATCAGGAAATTTGAATCATTGAAGTACGACCAAGATATATGAGGAAGGTTGAAATCACCAAGCACAATGACAAAATCTCTGTCCTGTGTAAGGTCATATAACGATTTTATAGCCTCAAAATGCTTCATATAGACATCTAGTCCGGAGCCTGGTGGAATATATGAGCAACTAACAAAAACTGTAATATGAGCCAAACTAACTTTGACTCCAATAACTTCAATATCATCGGTTCCTTGAATTTCAACAAGTTCAGAACGAAGGGATGAATCAACTGCAACAAGAACTCCCCCTCCTCGGCGATCAGGGTGGTCACGTCTGAAAGAGACGAATTTGTTGCAAAAGACTTCATTGCTTAGAATAGAGGAATTAAGCCAAGTCTCAGAAAACGCAATAAGATCGAAGTCGAAACAAAAACTATTCCTATACAAATTAGGGAGTTTGGACAAGAGACCCCTTACATTTTGATAAACAAAAGTAAGGCGTTCAGAATGCGAACCTAGTTTTTTGGAGCAGTAATAGGAATAGACAATGACGAGCCAAGCACCGGTGCAGTAAGAATCGGCCTTTTTTTAGGGACAAACTCATGGACCACTGTGTGTGCAGGCCAAAACAAAGGGTTACACACTAATTCGAAAGCATCATTTGGTACACTAATTTTAAATGATGCAATCTCCCTCGGCTGAGAGAAAGCGAATTTATGAATTTTTACTTCAACATTCGTCTTTGCACCAATATAATTAGCTATCGCCTCACAGGTGGTATCAGCGGAAAGACGAGAAATAAATACCTGTTTCCGAGGGGCAACGACAGTAAGGGGTTCAAGAGGGGATAGGGTAACAGCAACTGCAGGTTGCGAAACTGGCTCAGAAACGGGTACCGTTTCTGACAACGCAGTTAAGCATGGAGCTGCGTTGGATGAAGAAGTTGAAGGAGGGGATTGTACGGTTTCCAAAGAGCGAGAAGTCTTAGCCTTAGACTTCTTACTCTTCGATTTGACAATCTTTGAGGTGGGGGAAGCAACAACCTTTGACCTCTTGGTAGAGGTAATAGGGTTGCTTACTTCACCCGACGACCCCGCATCTAATAGGTTGGTGGTGGGGGGGATAGGATGATGAGGAGGAGTTGAGGAGTTGGCGGGTGCCAATGGGGCAGGAAGTACGAGTTGGGGAAGAGGAAGATAAGGAAAGGGAGATGGCGATAAGGAGACTAGTGGTGGCTCAAAATCATAGTTTCCAAGCAAGTCGGAACTTGATTCGAACTCAGCTGTTAACTCCTTCGCTAATTTATTGAGTTTTAAAAACTTGTCACGTACCCGACGGTACATAGACGAAAAATCCTTTTGCCGCTTAAAGCACGTCGGGCAAAACCACTTGAAGCCACCACAGACAGATATGGCGTCACAATACAGTCTGTCATAGTCTCGCCCGGTGATGCCAGCACACTTGAAGTGGCAAAAGTTATCGCAAAGCCAGCATTGAATGGCCCGCTTATTATCACTATCAAACGAGTCCTTGTTCTTGCACGAAGTGAAGCAACAACTCATCATGAAATAGTAATAGAAGAAAAATTAAGATATGCAAGTAAATATAAGGTAGCAAAACCAAAAGTACGCAGTACTGCAAAGTGTAAACGCACTATCGAAAATGTTCAGTGAAAACAGGGTATAGCGCAGACAGTAACTGAACACAAATAATGACAAGAGCAAATGTAATACAACAAATGCACTTGATAACTGAGTGAAATTACAATAACAAATCTTAATAAAAAAATGAGAAAAAAAAAATAAAAACACCACCAGATGTTCCAATCTAAAAATAGAAATTGCGCAGAAAAAAGAAAAAACAAAAAAGGGCTATTCGGAGTATGCAAAAACAACAATACAGTGAGTATGCAAGTGAGCAATGCAATTCTTACCAACAACAAGCGAAGAGAAAGTATGTAGTTATCAACAACAACAAAAGAAAGAATTTTGATGATTGCTAACGCCAACCAAAACGAAAGTTTCACCAAGAAAATAAATTTAAGTAATTCAAATTATTCTTATGCACAATTAACAAACCACTTCAGTATTGAATTACCAAACGATATTTAATTATTAGAAAGAAATTAAAATGATTTAAAGTTTAATAAGCAAAAAATATAAAATAAAAATTTCAAGTCTCTAGCTTTAATAGTTTTCGCAGTGTTAAGTACGGTTTTTGTTACAAATAGGATAAAGCAGTGTTCAAAGCGCAATTTATGCCAAATTTCAACTTGTTTGTATTTGCGTTGTCACACAGCGTTTAAAATGAAAGTTTGTGGTATGCAGTTTTAAAAAGGTATGTTTACTGAGTTTGCATACAAAATTTCAGCATTGTATCTATTATAGTTTAGGAGATACAGCAATTTTAAGAAAACTACTTTTTGTGGAGAAAAGAAGGGGAGGGGGAAAAAATGTGGTATGTAGTTTTGTAGAGCTTTACATACTGAGTCTACATACTCATTTTCATATTTCTAACTCATCAGGTTTTCGAGCTACAGCCTTTTGAAAAAATGGGTGGTGCTCGATGGGCGGGAAGGAGTGGGCGTGGCAAAAATTCCTTCAAACTTGATCTAGCGTTTGACCTCACGAGTCTATCCTCCAAATTTCAAGTCTCTAGCTCTTATAGTTTTCGAGAACCATTGGTGAGGACGGACGGACGGACGGACAGACAGGGCTATATCAATTCGTCTTGTCATCCTGATCAAGAATATATATACTTTATAGGGTCCCCCTCCCCTCCTTCTACGCGTTATATACAAACCGTCTCAAACAAACTTAATATACCCTGATACACAGTGTGTGTACAGGGTATAAAAATGGGCTGGCACAAGAAAGTGCGTGAAGAGTATATAAGCAAGCAAGGCTGAAAGATACCATTCTCACTTTTTATACCCTGTACATATAATGTACCAGGGTATATTGTGTTTGTGCAAAAGCCAAATGTATGTAACGCACAGAAGGAGGGGAGGGAGACCCAATAAAGTATATATATTCTTGATCAGGACGACAAGGCGAGTTGATATAGCTATGTCCGTCCGTCTGTCCGTCCGTCCGTCCGTCCTCACCAATGGTTCTCAGAAACTATAATAGCTAGAGACTTGAAATTTGGAGGGTAGACTCGTGATGCTCGGCAGCAGATCAAGTTTGAACGGTTTTGTGCCACGCCCACTCCTTCCCGCCCATCCAGCACCGCCCACTTTTTTAAAACGCTATAACTCGAACATCCAAAGAGATAGAAACATGAAAGTCGGTATGTAGACTCAGTATAAGTAGCTCTACAAAACTGCATACCACAATTTTCCCCCCTCCTCTTCATTTCCCCTCCCCCGGCTGTTTTCTTAAAATTGCTGTATCTTCAAAACTATTAAAGATACGAACCTGAAATTTTGTAGACAATCTCAGTAAATACGTATCTTAAAAACTGCATACCACAAATTTCCCCTCTCTTTGATGGCTACCCCTCAGAGACCAACAAACTTAAATTTTTCGTAAAATCCACATTTTTTGACCGATTTTCTTTGTATTTTGAACACTATTTGAAAAGGCGACGTCAGATCAATATGTTTTTGTAGATTGAGGGTGTGGCACCGCCTTCCATGTGTGCAGGGTATTATATTGTCGAGTATACTCGACTATACCGCCCTTACTGGTTTTGGCTTTGTTTTTAAGGAGGTTTGTTTCCCAGAGCAATGCCGCATTTGTTTCGCATTATTAAAACCGTTCCGGGCTTATATTGCAGACAATTTCTTTTGTCCTTAATGTGATACTAGCGAATAGCTTTGGTCGTCTTGTTGGGTTTTTTTCAAAGCACTAATGTGTTCGTTTTATATTATTAGAACCGTTTTAGACTTAGTTAGAGGCGCACGTTAGGTATATTTTATATTAACAATACCGTTTCTTGACGTGGCCCTACGTTGGGCGCCAATTTATAAATTCGTTGGTAGAATCTGATTAATACATTTATTTATTAAAGTTTGATATTTTTATAAGGACATTACAACCTACCGCGTTGTGGTTGGAGATAAGCCAAGTAGTGATTCACGAATCCTTGAATTCGGATTCGAAGATCCGGATCTTAAAAGTATTCGTGGTAATCGAATCCAATGTACGAATCCGAATCCGAGTACGAGTACGAATTGGAGTACGAATTCGAGTACGAGTCCGAGTATGAATTCGAATCCGAGTTCGAATCCGGATCCGAATCCGGTTACGAATCTGATTACAAATGTCACCATAAACGAACATTACGATCCTATCATATTTTTCTGAAATCGATTTTGATGTTTTAATTGTATGCATGCATCCATCCTACTTTAACAATTTGTATTTTTCCCTTATATTCAATACAAAATAATTTCTCTTAAGTGATTCAGCTAACTAGGCGTACAGAAATACCAGTAAGATAATGACATATAAATGTTACAAACAGTAGGTGTGCACAGGTATATTCAAGAAAATACACACTATTCAACTTAATATTTTGGCATAATCAATACATGTATCAGTGGCGTAACTATACCATCTGGGGCCCGTGGCAAATTCTTTTCATGGGGCCCTATCAGTAAAAATCGTCACATTGTACTCAGTTTGATTTTAATAAACTTCGAAATTTTCAGCATACTCAATTACACGTTGTATATGTCCACTAATGGCCTTAGACCTTCTCTCTTAGGCAAGAGGGAATGGTCTGTAGTCCCCACGCTAGCCCAATGCGTATTGGAAACTTCACATTCATCCATAAAACATAATATCTCAATGCATTCATGATCTATTCATTAGCTTTGAAGAAACCTGCATACATTTACATTGAAATAATAATAACAATTTAATTTCAATAAGATTATTATTAAAATAAATATTATTAAATATTATTAAGAAAGATACTTATTAAGAAAAATCTTTTTTTCGAGCTTTCTGTTCCGCAAAAGTGTCTATAACATCAGAAAGAACAGCCAAGTTACATAACCTGTCTTGTCTCATAGAGTTTCTTAATTAGGTTTTTATCAATTTTAGTTTTGAAAATCGATCATTTGATGTTTTAATTGTATGCATCGATCATTTTCAAAACTAAAATTGATAAAAACCTAATTAAGAAACTAAACAATTTCAATCATTAGAAGGAAACGCAATTTCAGTTGATTTATAATGATGTCCAATACTCGATAAAATATGTTCACTTTGAACGAACTTTCCGGATCGTGCAGACGCTCATCTTCGCAAAGCTCATCAAATGGCGTTTTCCTTCTTCTGATGAGTAATTCAGGGGCGATGGACCATTTTTCTGCTACACTATTTGCTTCCATTTCTAAATTTTCAAATTCATTTCGATACCTTTCCAATTCTTCTAGACAAATTTTCATTGCTCGTCACGGGTAACGTGTACATCTCTAAAAATGAATCAACATCTTTTTGTTAAGGTTGGTTGAAATGCTTAACATTTAACTTGAAATTGTATTATGGACTTTTGTTGTCTCACCTTGGATTTTAAGCAGAACTTATAAAAATATACTTTTCAAATAAAATAAAATACACAGGTACAATGTAAAAAAACAATTTTGAGCTCGCGGCCTCTTTGGCCGGGGCCCTCTTGGGTCGGGGCCCTCTTGGGTCGGGGCCCGTGGCATTTTGTCAGCGCTGCCACCCTATTGTTACGCCACTGACATGTATCTAAAAGCAGTTGAGCTGAGTTTACAACTTATTATACTTTTCACGTATGTGAAGGAAAACTTTTTTGTTTTTGAACCAATTGACTTGAAACTTTACAGTTATGTTCTTAGGGAGGAATGAAAACTATTTTGACCAAAAGTAGGCGTAGCCACGCCCTTTTATAGTGAAAATTGACCCGTTGTATGGAAATCTTTTTTGTTTTTTAACCAATTGACTTGAAACATTACAGTTATGTTCTAAGGGAGGAATGAAAATTATTTTGACCAAAAATGGGCATGGCTATGCCCACTTATTGCAAAACTTGAACCGTTGTATGGAAAACTTTTTTGTTTTTTAACCAATTGATTTGAAACCTTACAGTTATGTTGTTAGGGAGGCATGAAAACTATTCATTTAGTTTTTTAGTGACACAACGTGTAAAGTATTATAGCTTCAGCCTTGCTGAAGATAGCGTCCTTACTGGTTTTCGATTATATTTATTATAAAACCAGTAAGGATTGGAGTCGGCAGTAATCGACTCCGACATACCCTGTACCTTCAATTAGTAACGACTGTTTGAAGGCGTGGCCCCGCCCACTTTTTCATCAAAATAGATTTCATTTCCATTTAATATCACACATACCTTTTTTTACACTTTTAGACCAATTGGTTCCAGAGATACAACGTTTTTCTATATGTGGGCGTGGCAACGCCCATTTTGTAATTGAATCATGTTATATTCAATCCCAATAGCATACATGCAAAATTTCATTCTTGTAGGTTTTATGTTACTAAAGATATAAGCGTTTTAAATTTGTATTATAAAGGGGCGTGGCTACGCCCATTTTTTTCTTGTATCTTCTTGGGACTCGTTTCAGCTATATACATTCCAAATTTGATGATCCTACAACAAAAGACAACCGAGATAATACGACTTTTGTAAATTTTTTTCCCGAGGTTGCTCCAGTCATTTACCCCTCACCCCTAAACGAAGTTTAAAAGGGGGAAAACAAAATAAACTTGATCTGCTTAAGAAATGACAGAATCGAAGTGCGAAGAGCTTTTGGTTCTATCTATTATAGTTTCCGAGATCTAGGCGTTCATACAGACGGACAGACGGACAGACAGACAGACGGACAGACGGACATGGCTATATCAACTCGTCTTATCGAGCTGATCAAGAATATATATACTTTGTATAGTCGGAGATGTCTCCTTCTGGGTGTTACATACATTGTCGATGCTGACAAAACTAATATACCCTTGTACTATAAGGTACAGGGTATAAAAATGAAACCAAATCAAATAAAAATTTTTTTAATTTGTTTGGGTATTCAATAAACACTTTTTGCCATTTTTGGAGAGTTTGATATTTCCGTGTCCATAGCTGTATCTATGTGTATGCAGACAAGCAAAAAGTCAAAGAACCAAAAGCAAAGAAGAAAATGCGTAAACAGTGACTTAAAAAATATTAGCCTCTTATGTTTAAAATGTTAAACTAACAAATCACTAAATATTTTATTAACCAGGGTTGAGGCTTTTCATACCCCGTACCTTATGGTACAAGAGTATATAAGTTTTGTGCGCATCGACAATGTATGAACACCTTAAAGGAGACATTTTCGACTATACAAAGTATATATATTCTTGATCAGTATCGAAAGAGAAGTCGATTTAGCCATGTCCGTTTGTCTGTCCGTCCATCTGTCCGTCCGTCTGTATGACCGCGTCGATCTCGGAAACTATAATAGATAGGACCAATAGCTCTTCACAGTTCGATTCTGTTATTATTCAGCAGATCAAGTTTATTTTGTCTCCCCCTTTTTTGACTTAGTTTAGGGGTGAGGGGCAAATGACTGGAGCAACTTCGGGAAAAAAATTACAAAAGTCGTTTTATCTCGGTTGTCTTTTGAGATAGGAACACCAAATTTGGAGTGTATACAGCTGACTCAAGCCTTAAGAACATACATTTAAACGAGTTAGGACGCTATCTTCAGCAAGGCTGAAGCTATAATACTTTTCACGTTGTGTCACTACATAAAAACTAAATGAATAGTTTTCATGCCTCCCTAACAACATAACTGTAAGGTTTCGAGTCAATTGGTTAAAAAACGAAAAAGTTTTCCATACAACGGTTCAAGTTTCGGTATAAGTGGGCGTAGCCATGCCCTTTTTTGGTCAAAATAGTTTTCATTCCTCTCTAAGAACATAACTGTAAAGTTTCAAGTCAATTGATTAAAAAATAAAAAAGTGTTCCATACAACGGGTCAAGTTTAGCTATAAGTGGGCGTGGCCATGCCCACTTTAGGTCAAAATAGTTTTCATTCCTCCCTAAGAACATAACTGTAAAGTTTCAAGTCAATTGGTTAAAAAACAATAAAGTTTTCCATACAACGGGTCAAGTTTAGCTATAAGTGGGCGTGGCCATGCCCACTTTTACTCAAAATAGTTTTCATTCCTCCCTAAGAACATAACTGTAAACATTCAAGTCAATTGGTTAAAAAACAAAAAAGTTTTCCATACAACGGTTCAAGTTTCGGTATAAGTGGGCGTAGCCATGCCCTTTTTTGGTCAAAATAGTTTTCATTCCTCCCTAAGAACATAACTGTAAAGTTTCAAGTCAATTGGTTAAAAAACAAAAAAGTTTTCCATACGACGGCTCAATTTTCGCTATAAGTGGGCGTAGCCATGCCCTTTTTTGGTCAAAATAGTTTTCATTCCTCCCTAAGAACATAACTGTAAAGTTTCAAGTCAATTGGTTAAAAAACAAAAAAGTTTTCCATACGACGGCTCAATTTTCGCTATAAGTGGGCGCGGCCACGCCCACTTTTGGTCAAAATAGTTTTCATTCCTCCCTAAGAACATAACTGTAAAGTTTCAAGTCAATTGGTTAAAAAAACAAAAAAGTTGTCCATACAACGACGTGAATATTGCTTCTCTTCCTCTTCTTCATTTTGTATGGGGGCTACCAGTTCCAGATTTCCAATCTCAATGAAACTTGCAGGCATGTAGTCGGACTATGTAAAACTACTATGTTTAAAATTTCAGCACTCTATCGTACAAAACAAAAAAGTTTTCCATACAACGATTCAAGTTTTGTTCATTTTTCTTTTTCTTTTCGTATGGGGGCTATCAGTTCCAGTGGTCCGATATGGCTGGATCCGACAAATGAGTTGATCGCACAAATGAAAAGTCTCTGTGCAAAATTTCAGCTCGATATCTTCAAAACTGTGGGAGGAGATTGTATATATACAGACAGACGGACGGACAGACGGACATGGCTTAATCAACTCGTCTTGTCGTCCTGATCAAGAATATATATACTTTATATAGTCGCAAGTGAATATTTCTGTGTGTTACCTTCAAACAGTTGGTACAAATTGAAGGTACAAGATATGTCGGAGTCGAGTAATGTCGACTCCAATCCTTACTGGTTATACTTTTCACGTATGTGATATAGTATATTAACTTTGTCACGGAGTTTGTAACAGATCGAAATATTAATTTACGACTATATAAAGTATATATATTCTTGATCAGGACGACAAGACGAGTTTATTTAGCCATGTCCGTCTGTCTGTCTGTATGTATGAATGCAAACTAGTCCCTCAGTTTCGAAGCTATCCAGCTGAAACTTTGCACAGAGTCTTAGAATTTATTACGATCAATCATTCGTCGGAACCAGCATGATCGGATTATTGGAACTGGTAGCTCCCATACGAATAGAAGAAGAACCAGTAAGGGCGGTATAGTCGAGTATACTCGACAATATAATACCCTGCACACATGGTAGGTGGTGCCACACCCTCAATCTACAAAAACATATTGATCTGACGTCGCATATTCAAATAGTGTTCAAAATAACAAGAAAATTGGCCAAAAAATGTGGATTTTACGAAAAATTTAAGTTTGTTGGCCTCTGAGGGGTAGCCATTAAAGAGAGGGGTAATTTGTGGTATGCAGTTTTTAAGATGTATTATCACTGAGATTGCATACAAAATTTCAGGTTCATACCTTTGTTAGTTTTGGAGATACAGCATATTTAAGAAAAGAACCGGGGGTGGGGAAATGAAGAGGAGGGTAGCAGTTTTGTAGAGCTACTTATACTGAGACTACATACCGACTTTCATTTTTCTATCTCTTTGAATGTTCGAGTTATAGCATTTTAAAAAAGTGGGAACACCAAATTTGGTGTGTATATAGCTGACTCAAGCTCCAAGAAGATACATTAAAAAAATGGGCGTAGCCACGCCCATATATAGCAATAATTTGAAACGCTTATATCTCAAGAACCATAAAACCTACAATAATGAAACTTTGCGTATATGATATTGGAATGGAGGATAACAAAATTCAATTGTGAAATGGGCGTGACCACGTTTAGCCATGGTAGCATGCCATTATATCTCTTGAACGAATTGGTCTAAGAGAGTAAAAATTGGTATATATAAATTGAATGCAAATGAAATCTGTTTCGATAAAAAAGTGGGCGGGGCAACGCCTTCAAACAGTGGTACAAATTGAAGGTACAGGGTATGTCGGAGTCGAGTACTGTCGACTCCAATCCTTACTGGTCTTAGCGCTGAGACCGTCGCACAGTGGGGCCTTCTGAGTTTTTGCATTGCAAAAATCATATCTTCTGAACGAATAAAGATAATTACATGAAATAAGTTTTGTTTAAAAGTGAATTCCTTAAGCTTTAAAACAAGCCATCGTTCAATATGCTACGATATCTGGGAGCGGCATGGTAGGTTGTCAAAGTCAGAATTTGTTTCCGGTGCAGCTTTAGCGTCAGAAAATGGCTAGTTTTCCATTTTTTATAAACTTAGAAATCTGCGACTGTACACAGTGTATATATTCTTGATCAGTATGACAAGACGAGTTGAAATATTCATGTCCGTCCGTCCGTCCGTCCGTCTGTATGTCTATCAGTATTTATACAATATCTCCCACAATTTTGAAGATATCGACCTGAAATTTTGCACAGAGTCTTCTTTTCTGTGCGATCAACTCATATGTCGGAATCGGCATGATCGGACTATTGGAACTGGTAGCCCCCATACGAAAAGAAGAAGAAAAATGAACAAAACTTGATTCGTTGTATAGAAAACTTTTTTGTTTTTGAAGATAGAGGGCTGAAACTTCAAACATAGTACTTTCACATAATCCAACACAATGCCTGAAAGTTTTATTGAGATAGGGCAACTGGAACAGGTACCTGCCATACGAAATGAAGAAGAGGAAGAGAAGCAGATTTAAGTCGTTGTATGGAAAACTTTTTTGATTTTCAACATAGAGGGCTGAAATTTAAAAGGTAGACTTCTTACGTACTCAACCCAATTGCCTATAAGTATCATTGAGATCGAACCACTGGAACTGGCACCTGCCATATAAAATGTAGGCAATAAAGACATTTTACTCCCCCTTACACCGCCTACGATCAATTTTACACACCCCCTGCATTGCAAAATACAACAGGTTGCTTCCTATGACAACATTTGTGCACTTAATTAACATTTAAAAGCTGTCACAGCGAATCTACCTACTATGCATTCTTCTTCTTATACCTGCGCCAGGGCATTTTTTGTTGATTTTTGTGCGAGGTTGCGACCGTTTTTTTACTATAAAAACCGAATCCGGACGAAGTAGGATATGAAATTTTGTACATAGGTAAAGGAATATATAATAAAGATATTTAGAAAATTTGGGAGAGGTATTTTTGGGTATATTTTTTTTATTGTCCACTAAAGTTGAAAAACACTTTGAAAATAGATAGTTTGAAAAACAACTCCCACTAAAAAACTACACATGCAAAAGACTGGATGTTTATGATTTAACACTATAATATGGCTACCTAACAATATAAATTAATCCGATAATGATTCCTGTTATAGTTGCGTTGCTATTCCAACTCAAAGATGCCGAATTTGCAAAAAATGTAGTATGTTATTAAAAGTTGGAAAAAGGGTCAACTTTGACTGGCGATACCTTCCAAACTTTAATTCCGATTTCTTTAAGGTTAATATTTCCTTAATCTCTGGAAAATTCTCTATCAGACACATATATTTGTTTTATCAAAACCGTTCATGCATTTTTTGATTTTTGCAAGCTGAATGTATCTAAGGCCCCTCTGTGCGTCGTTCTATATTAAAGAAATTAAGATTTAACGTCGTTGTATGGAAAACTTTTTTGTTTTGTATGATAGGGGTCTGAAATTTTAAACATAGTAGTTTTACAGGGTTCGATTAAATGCCTTAAAGTTTCATTGAGGTCGGGCAACTGGAACTAGTACCTGCCATACAAAATAAAGAAGAGGAAGAGAAGCAATATTCACGTCGTTGTATTGAAAACTTTTTTGTTTCTTAATGAATTGACTTGAAACTTCACACTTATGTTCTTGAGGAGGCATTTAAAAAATCAATAATTTGCATATCTCCGGTACCCAATGAGCAAAAACAATGAAAATTTGTATATAGGCTAATTAGATGAAGAGAAAATACATTCAGTCAAACAAATTGGTGTGGCACAAGAATGTGCGTGAAGAGTATTTAAGCTTCAGCCTTGCTGAAGTTAGCGTCCTTACTGGTTTTGTTGATTTTTGTGCGAGGTTGCGACAGTTTTTATACCCTGTACACATACTGTTTATCGGGGTATATTGTGTTTGTTTGAGCGAAATGTATGTAACGCACAGAAATATGCACTTGCGACTATATAAAGTATATATATTCTTGATCAGGATGACAAGAGAAATTGATTAAGCCATGTCCGTCCGTCTTTCCGTCCGTCCGTCTGTCTGTCTGTCCGCCCGTATTCACCAATGGTTCTCAGAAACTATAATAGCTAGAGACTTGAAATTTGGAGGGTAGACTCGTGATGCTCGGCAGCAGATCAAGTTTATTTTTTTTTTTTTGCCACGCCCACTCCTTCCCGCCCATTTAGCACCACCCAATTTTTTAAAAACGCTATAACTCGAACATCCACAGAGTTAGAAACATGAAAGTCGGTATGTAGTCTCAGTATAAGTAGCTCTACAAAACTGCATACCACTTTTTTTCCCCCTTCACTTCATTTCCTCACCCCCTGTTGTTTTCTTAAAAATGCTATATCTCCGAAACTATTGATGGTACAAGCTTGATGTTTTGTATACAAGCTCAGTAAATATATAACTTTAAAACTGCGTAACACAAATTCCCCCCCCTCATTGATTGTCACCCCTCAGAGACCTACAAATTGAGATTTTTAATATCTTCCACTTTATTTTACCTTAAATTACTACATCTTCCAAACTATAATAGGTACAAACATGAAAATCGGTACGTAGACTCAGTACGTATAGATCTACCAAACTGCATTCCCCAATTTTTACCCCACCCCTTCATTTCCCCTCCCACAGTTGTTTTCTTATAAATGCTATATCTCCGAAACTATTGAAGGTACAAGCCTGATATTTCGTATACAAGCTCAGTAAATATATGTCTGTAAAACTGCATACCACAAAATCCCCCTCCTTTTGATGGTTGTCCCTCAATCACCCACAAACTCAAAACTTAAAATAAAATTCCACATTTTTTGACCATTTTTTTGATATTTTGAATGATATTTGATCGGGGATGTCAAATCAAAATGTGTTTGTAGATTGAGGGTGTGGCACCGCCTACTACGTGTACAGGGTATTATATAGTTGAGAATACTCAACTATACCGCCCTTACTAATTATATCCTGTACACACACTGTGTATCAGGGTATATTAAGTTTGTTTGAGACGGTTTGTATGTAACGCGTAGAAGGAGGGGAGGGGGACCCTATAAAGTATATATATTCTTGATCAGGATGACAAGACGAATTGATATAGCCCTGTCTGTCCGTCCGTCCGTCCTCACCAATGGTTCTCGAAAACTATAAGAGCTAGAGACTTGAAATTTGGAGGATAGACTCGTGAGGTCAAACGCTAGATCAAGTTTGAAGGATTTTTTGCCACGCCCACTCCTTCCCGCCCATCGAGCACAACCAAAGGTCATTTTTTTCTTAAAATTGCTGTATCTCCTAAAGTATAAAGAACACAATGCTAAAATTTTGTATGCAAACTCAGATAACATACCTTTTTAAAACTGCATACAACAAACTACTACTTTCCCCGCAAAGACCAGCACACTAAAATTTTGCAGCAATGCTTTGTAACAAAATCCGTACTAAAGCGCCATCTAATGGCAACATTGCACTGTGAGCCCTGCCACACCTTAGCAAATACACAAACCATATCGTGGTACACTGCTTTTGCTGTCGGCGAATGTTTAACGTGTAATCAACATCGGTGTGTGTACAGGGTATTATATAGTTGAGAATACTCAACTATGCCGCCCTTACTGGTTTTTTTTTTTTGCTCTTACGGATTCGGATTCGTCGTTAAGTACTCGAATCCATTTGGATTCGGATTCGAAAGATCCGAATCGAAAAAAAATTAGGATTCGTGCATCACTAAAGCCTACTCCCAAATTTAAATATTTATATACTGATTTACATATGTGAGCAAATAGTTTGCTCTCAGGAATTATGTTAAGATGAATTGAACAAAACTTGAGTTCTAACTTGATGGGAGCGTTAGTTTACACAATAGAAAGAAGGATTGATAGAGTGCTTGATCACGTCTAAGTATATTAGAGAAAGCGCCTGCCCGCGACACGCTAATGGTCAAGTGTCAAAGCAATGTGTCAGATATAGAGAAATATGATGCAATCGAATCCAGTAATGGAGCTATTTTCAGCTTTGCTGAAACTTATATACTTTTGCAAGCATTTTCTTAATGAGTCGTATTGGAAAATCCGACTTATAGTTTTTCCAATAAGAATCATATAAGTTTATAAAGATAAAGAGGCATACCCCACACATTTTCTATTTTTTTTTTAAAGAATACAATGCAATTATTCCACACTTCATTTTGCGATCTATCTCGCCTGCTTTAAGAGAAATCGAGTTTTTAAGTTTTTCTCTATATGTCCGATTCATTTGAAACTTTGCAATATGGTCAAGCATGTATAAAAACAAAGTTCATCTGTTTATACTTAAGAACAAAAAAGTTTTTCTAACAAAATAAGAATTTTTGAATCTTAATTCCATGGGAGCTATATGATATACCTAGTAATTCGATCTTGAAAAATTTTGTCTTTTTTGACGTCCAAAATTTTATTATGCAAAAAATTTAGGTGATAGCTCTAAAATCAAAGCATTTTTGAAGCCAGAACCTCATTTTCAACCGATCGTTCCTATGGAAGCTATTTGCTTTAGTATTCCGATCAAGCTCATTTCTACATATAAACTGTCTGCAAGGAAAATTAAATTTTCTGCGTTGAAATTTGTTTGCTAACTTCAAAAAGGCTAGCTGACTGACGAATAAAAGTCAATGAACAAAAATGCAAACACATTACCTTCACTCCAAACAGGCAAGATTGCCCACCGCTGATGTTAAACAATACTACGCTCCCGCAAACAAACGAAGTGACATACCTCGGAGTACACCTCGATAGAACCCTCACATGGCGTAGGCACATCGAGGCCAAGAGAATGCATTTGAATCTAAAAGCAAATAGCCTCCATTGGTTTATCAACGCTCGCTCTTCCCTTAGTCTTGACTACACAGTCCTGCTCTACAATTTTGTTCTCAAACCTATCTGGACCCACGGCTCCCAGTTATGCGGAAATGCTAGCAGTAGCAACATTGAAATCAGCCAGAGAACCCAGTCAAAGATATTGAGAACCATCACCAGGCCACCGTGGTATGTTCGAAACGTAAACATACAAAACCAGTAAGGGCGGTATAGTTGAGTATTCTCAACTATATAATACCCTGTACACACACCTATGTTGATAACACGTTAAACATTCGCCGACAGCAAAAGCAGTGTACCACGATATGGTTTGTGTATTTGCTAATTGTGAGGCAGGGCTCACAGTGCAATGTTGCCATTAGATGGCGCTTTAGTACGGATTTTGTTACAAAGCATTGCTGCAAAATTTTAGTGTGTTGGTCTTTGCGGGGAAAGTGGTAGTTTGTTGTATGCAGTTTTAAAAAGGTATGTTACCTGAGTTTGCATACCAAATTTCGGCATTGTATTCTTTATACTTTAGGAGATACAGCAATTTTAAGAAAAAAATTACGTTTTGTTGTGCTCGATGGGCGGGAAGGAATGGGCGTGGCAAAAATTCCTTCAAACTTGATCTAGTGTTCGACCACACGAGTCTATCTTCCAAATTTCAAGTCTCTAGCTTTAATAGTTTTCGCAGTGTTAAGTACGGTTTTTGTTACAAATAGGATAAAGCAGTGTTCAAAGCGCAATTTATGCCAAATTTCAACTTGTTTGTCTTTGCGTTGTCACACAGCGTTAAAAATGAAAGTTTGTGGTATGCAGTTTTAAAAAGGTATGTTTACTGAGTTTGCATACAAAATTTCAGCATTGTATCTCTTATAGTTTAGGAGATACAGCAATTTTAAGAAAACAACTTTTTGAGGGGAAACGAAGGGGAGGGGGAAAAAATGTGGTATGCAGTTTTGTAGAGCTATACATACTGAGTCTACATACTCATTTTCATGTTTCTAACTCATCACGTTTTCGAGCTACAGCCTTTTGAAAAAATGGGTGGTGCTCGATGGGCGGGAAGGAGTGGGCGTGGCAAAAAATCCTTCAAACTTGATCTAGCGTTTGACCTCACGAGTCTATCCACCAAATTTCAAGTCTCTAGCTCTTATAGTTTTCGAGAACCATTGGTGAGGACGGACGGACGGACGGACGGACAGACAGGGCTATATCAATTCGTCTTGTCATCCTGATCAAGAATATATATACTTTATAGGGTCCCCCTCCCCTCCTTCTATGCGTTACATACAAACCGTCTCAAACAAACTTAATATACCCTGATACACAGTGTGTGTACAGGGTATAAAGATTTAAATATTCAACCAGTCAGAGATGTAATAGCAGAACTCAAGGCACAATACTACAGCAAGCTTTCTACGCACCCTAACCACCTCGCCAGAAGTTTAGCAAGGTTGTGCAGCCAATCCCGTCTTCGTCGAAATGACCTTCCAACCCAGCGATAGACCCTAGGGCCCCGAAACCTATCTGCAGTCCAAAAAAACTGCTAATCAAATAGTGTTCAAAATATCAAAAAAACGGTCAAAAAATGTGGATTTTATGAAAGATTGAAAGAAAGTTTGTGGTATGCAGTTTTTAAGATGTATTGTCACTAAGCTTGTCGTACCTTTGTTTATTTTGGGAATATAGCAATTTATAGAAAATAACTGGGGGAGGGGAAATGAAAAGGAGGGGAAGATTTTGTGGCATCAAGTTTTGTAGACTTATACATACTGAGTCTACCTACCGACTTTGATGTTTCTATCTCTTTGGATGTTTGAGTTATAGCGATTTAAAACAGTGGGTGGGGCTGGATGGGCGGGAAGGAGTGGGCGTGGCACAAAAAAAAAAAAAAAACTTGATCTGCCGCCCAGCATCACGAGTCTACCCTCCAAATTTCAAGTCTCTAGCTCTGATAGTTTCCGAGAACCGTTGGTGAGGACGGACGGAAAGACGGACATGGCTCAATCAATTTCTCTTGTCGTCCCGATCAAGAATACATATACTTTATGGGGCCCCCCTCCCCACCTTCTGTGCGTTACATAAATATCGTTCAAACAAACACAATGTACCCTGATACATATACTTTTCAAGCATTTTCATTGTGCCACGCCCACTTTTTGACTGAATATATTTTTCTCTTCTTCTTATTAGCCAATATACAAATTTTCATTGTTTTTGCTCATTGGGTACCGGAGACATGAAAATTATTGATTTTTGGTAAAAGTGGGCGTAACCATGCCCATTTTTTTGTCAAAATAGTTTTCATGCCTCCCTAAGAATATATGTGTGAAGTTTCAAGTCAATTGATTAATAAACAAAAAAGTTTTCCACATTTCAGCCTTCTATCATACAAAAAACCAATAACTGAGCTATTTTCAGCTTTGCTGAAACTTATATACTCTTGCCCTTACGTCCGATTTTAACGAAACATTGGATTATGGTCAAGGTTTCATAAAAAAGTGTAACTGCAAAGTTTTATCTGTTTATATTTAAGAACAAAAAAGTTTTTCTAACAAAAACCGAATTTTTGAACGATTGTTCCTATGGGAGCTATATCCTATATTTATCCGATCTTCACCAAATTTTCCGTGTGTCTTAACTGACGTCCAAGATATTTGTGTGCAAAAAACTGAGGCGATAACTTCAAAATCAAAGCGTTTATTGAGCAAAAACCTCATTTTTGACCGATCGTTCCTATGGCAGCTATATCCTATAGTTATCCGATCAAGCTGGATTTTACATACAGACTGCGTGCAAAGAAAAGAAAATTTTCTGCATATAAATTTTTTTGATATCTTTAAAACTCTAGGAGGAGTTCGCATCGCAACAGACAGACAGACGGACGGACGGACATGGCGATATGAACTCGTCTCGTCGAGCTGATCAAGAATATATATACTTTATATAGTCGGAGATGTCTCCTTCTCTGCGTTGCAAACTTCATGACGAAGTTAATATACTTTTGCAAGAGTATAAAAAAACCAGTAAGGATTGGAGTCGACAGTACTCGACTTCGACATACCCTGTACCTTCAATTAGTAACGTCTGTTGTAGGGCGTTGCCCCGCCCACTTTTTAATCGAAACAGATTTCCTTTCCATTCAATATCATACATACTAATTTTTGCTCTTCTAGACCAATTCGTTACAGAGATATAACGGTTTTCTATTTTGGCTATATGTGGGCGTGGTTACGCCCATTTTATATTTGAATCTTACTATACTCCACCCCAAAAGCATACATGCAAAGTTTCATTCTTGTAGGTTGTATGGTTCTTGAGATATGAGCGTTTGAAATTTTTACTATATAGGGGCGTGGTCACGCCCATTTTTTTTTTTTTTTTTTCTTAAGGTTTGAGTCAGCTATATACACACCAAATTTGGTGTTTCTATCACAAAAGACAACGCAGAAAATACGACTTTTGTACTATTTTACCCGAGGTAGCTTCAGTTATTTGCCCCTCGCCCCTAAACTAACTCAAAAAGGGGGAAGCCAAAATAAACTTGATCTGCGTAATGAATCACAAAATCGAACTGCGAAGAGCTTTTGGTCCTATCTATTATAGTTTCCGAGATCGACGCGTTCATACAGACAGACGGACGGACGGACGGACAGACGGACAGACGGACATGGCTCAATCGACTTCCCTTTCGATACTGATCAAGAATATATATACTTTGTATAGTCGGAGATGTCTCCTTTAAGGTGTTACATACATTGTCGACGTGCACAAAACTAATATACCCTTGTACCATAAGGTACAGGGTATAACCAGTAAGGACGCTATCTTCAGCAAGGCTGAAGCTATAATACTTTTTACGTTGTGTCACTATAAAAAAAACTAAATGAATAGTTTTCATGCCTCCTTAACAACATAACTGTAAGGTTTCGAGTCAATTGGTTAAAAAACGAAAAAGTTTTCCATACAACGGTTTAAGTTTTGCGATAAGAGGGCGTAGCCATGCCCATTTTTGATCAAAATAGTTTTCATTCCTCCCTAAGAACATAACTGTAATGTTTCAAGTCAATTGGTTAAAAACCAAAAAGTTTTCCATACAACTGTTCAAGTTTCGGTATAAGTGGGCGTAGCCATGCCCACTTTTGGTCAAAATAGTTTTCATTCCTTCGTAAGAACATAACTGTAAAGTTTCAAGTCAACTGGTTAAAAAACAAAAAAGTTTTCCATACAACGGGTCAATTTTCGCTATAAGTGGGCGTGGCTACGCCTACTTTGGTCAAAATAGTTTTCATTCCTCTCTAAGAACATAACTGTAAGGTTTCAAGTCAATTGGTTAAAAAACAAAAAAGTTTTCCATACAACTACAAAATAGTTTTCATTCCTCTCTAAGAACATAACTGTAAAGTTTGAAGTCAATTGGTTAAAAAATAAAAAAGTTGTCCATACAACGATGTGAATATTGCTTCTGTTCCTCTTCTTCATTTTGTATGGGAGCTACCAGTTCCAGTTTCCCGATCTCAATGAAACTTTTAGGCATTTAGTCGGACTATGCAAAACTACTATATTTAAAATTTCAGCACTCTATCGTACAAAACAAAAAAGTTTTCCATACAACGATTCAAGTTCTGTTCACTTTTCTTCTTCTTTTCGTATGGGAGCTACCTGTTCTAATAATCCGATCATGCTGGTTCCGACGAATGATTCATCGTAGTAAAATCTAAGACTCTGTGGAAAGTTTCAGCTCGATAGCTTCAAAACTGAGGGTCTAGTTTGCATGCATACAGACAGATAGAAGGACCGATCAGCAAACCAACCAAGGTTTCATCTATTTAATTTTATGAACAAAAAATTTTTTCTAACAAAACCCAAATTTTTGACCGATTGTTCCTATGGGAGCTGTATGCTATACTTATCCGATCTTCACCAATTTGCAGTGTGCCTTAATTTACATCCAAGATCTTCTTGTGCAAAAAATCGAGGCGATAGCTTTAAAATCAAAGAGTTTATTGAGCAAAAACCTAATTTATAACCGTTCGTTCCTATGGCAGCTATATGCTATAGTATGCTATCGTATATCAGGGTATATTGTGTTTGTTCAAAATGTATGTAACTCACAGAACGAGTTATATACATTTCAAGACGAAAAGAAAAATTGATTGAGCCTTTCCCTCCGTCCGTCCTCACCAATTGTTTTTGGAAACTATAACAGCTAGAAACTTGGAGGGCAGGCTCGTTATGCTTGGCAGCGGCTTTATGCTGCGCCCACTCCTTTCTGCCAATTTTTTTAAAGGCGCTAACTCTAGCACCAGAAACGATAGAAACATGAAAATCGGTATGTAGACTCAGTATATATACCCCCATTAAATTGCATAGCACAATGCCCCACCCCCTCTACCCACTAAAATGATTTTATAAAAATTACAATATCTCCAAAACTATGAAAGGTACGAACCTAAAATTTTGTCTACAAGCTCAGTAAATATATATCTTTAAAAGTGCTTACCACAAATATACTAACAATTTAAATTTTTTCATAAATTTCACATTTTTTGACCGATTTTATTTATATTTTGTACACTATATGAATGAACGGTTCCAGTTTATATTATATCAATTATACTCGACTATAGTGTGCTTTCTAGTTTACATAGCCTTTGGGGTGAAGACGTTGACAGTACATTTGTCTTACTTATGCTTACCTAAATATGCCGATAGATATTTTAAACTCACAGAAAATGGTTTGTGTTATGCAAAAATATTGAAAACATGTTGTTTTGCTTGTGTGCAAATCAATATTTATACCCTGTACACATACTGTGTATCAGGGTATATTGTATTTGTGCAAAAGCCAAATGTATGTAACGCACAGAAGGAAGGTCGGGGGACCCCATAAAGTATATATATTCTTGATCGGGACGACAAGAGATGTTGATTAAGCCATGTCCGTCCGTCGGTCCGTCCTCACCAATGGTTCTCGGAAACTATAAGAGCTAGAGACTTGAAATTTTGAGGGTAGACTCGTGATGCTCGGCAGCATCCAGCTCCACCCACTTTTTCAGAACGCTATAACTCGAACATCCAAAGAGATAGACACATGAAAGTCGGTATGTAGACTCAGTATGAGTAACTCCACAAAACTGCATACCACAATTTTACCCCCTCCCCTTAATTTCCCCTCCCCTCGTATTTTTCTTAAAAAAGCTATGTCTCCAAAACTAACAAAAACATGAACCTGAAATTAAAACTGCATACCACAAATTTCCCCCCTCTTTGATGGCTACCCCTCAGAGGCCAACAAACTTTTTTTTTGTCATAAAATCCACATTTTTTGACTGATTTTCTTGATATTTTGAATAGGCAACGTCAGATCAATATGTTTTTGTATATTGAGGGTGTGCCACCGCCTACCATGTGTGCAGGGTATTATATTGTCGAGTATACTCGACTATACCGCCCTTACTGGTTTTGTTCATTTTCTAATCTGCTATAAGAAACTTGCTTATGCAGCTAACTGTTAATTACTAGGACGCTTTGTTTTCGAGTAACAACAAGAAATTAGTCAGATCTTCTTGGACACTCCGTTGTCTATGTACTCATTAGGCTTATTCAGCAAAAAAGCAATACAAATGAATTTAAGGAACGAAAGAAAGAATGAGTAAAACAAATCGAATGAAATCGAAACGAACAATTGCACTTAACCAATAAATCAGTGAGTAAGCGCATGAGTCTTTTGGGGAATGATGGGAAAGGCCAGCAGATGTCAACTGACCAATTTGACACATAGCGAGGAAAGCCAGCAAATGCCAATAACTTAATTAGCCGAAAGGTCAGCTGACTGCTTGCATCACATTACTTATACGCCATGTTGTGTTCAGCCATGACAGCTGAATCAAATGTTAGCAGACCAGAGGGTGAAAAAGGTAGAGTACAGCGAAGATTAAAAACAGAAAGAAACGATAAGCTTAGATATGCAGACTGTAGTAGAATACTGTGATGGCTATGTTGGTCATTAGGGGTATGAGGCGATGAAGGCATGTAGCAAAGTGACAAGAATAGACCAAATGAAGTGCAGATAGGAAGAGAATCATTGCGTCGAACGAAGTCGAGCATGAAGCCCTTCCAAAGTCTTTACAAAAAGCAGATGTGTGACGTGCCTTTGCTGCAGTAGCTCAACGACATGCAATGCCCTTTGAAGGATTGAATAAGTGGAGTAGCGTTGAGTTCAGTGGAGTTGTTCAATTCACAAATGACATTTTATACTTTGATTGTTGCCAGTGTCAGTGGTTGACGGTCAGTTGGTTAGTTGCTGGGTTAGTTCGTTGATAGCGTTTTTCAACAATTACTGAACATTATCAAGCTGCTGGCATTGTAGTTCATTTAACTGGTTTGTTTCATGGAGTTGGTGATGATGCTGATTATGATGGCACCCGCGTGTGTGGCACTTCGAACCGTTCCTCATGGTAAGTGTCAGCGTTTCATACTAAAACCAGTAAGGGCGGTATAGTCGAGTATACTCGACAATATAATACCCTGCACACATGATAGGCGGTGCCACACCCTCAATCTACAAAAACATATTGATCTGACGTCGCCTATTCAAATAGTGTTCAAAATATCAAGAAAATCGGTCAAAAAATATGGATTTTACGAAAAATTTAAGTTTGTAGGCCTCTGAGTGGTAGCCATCAAAGAGAGGGGAAATTTGTGGTATGCAGTTTTTAAGATGTATTATCACTGAGCTTGTATACAAAATTTCAGGTTCATACCTTTGTTAGTTTTGGAGATATTGCTTTTTATAGAAAACAACTGGGGGAGGGGAAATCAAGGGGAGGGGGGAAATTTTTGGTATGCAGTTTTGTAGAGTTACTTATACTGAGTCTACATACCGACTTTCATGATTCTATCTCTTTGGATGTTCGAGTTATAGCGTTTTCAAAAAGTGGGTGGTGCTGGATGGGCGGGAAGGAGTGGGCGTGGCACAAAACCATTCAAACTTGATCTGCTGCCGAGCATCACGAGTCTACCCACCAAATTTCAAGTCTCTAGCTCTTATTGTTTCCGAGAACCATTGGTGAGGACGGACGGACGGACGGACGGACGGACGGACAGACGGACGGACATGGCTTAATCAACTTCTCTTGTCATCCCGATCAAGAATATATATACTTTATGGGGTCCCCCGACCCTCCTTCTATGCGTTACATACATTTGGCTTTTGCACAAACACAATATACCCTGATACACAGTATGTGTACAGGGTATAAACATATGCATGATTCAAAAATATTTGTCGTGGGATTCTGATGTATTGACTTATTAAAGGCACATACATATGTACAAAGGATACAAAGTCAGAACTAAGCAGGCTTTGCCAGCAATGCTTGTTGATAATATAGATTTACATTCAAAATCATAATTAATTCTTAATTTTTGGTACAAACTAGAAAAATATTAGTGAGAAGACATTATGAATGATGACAATGACTCTAGTGATGAGAAAATAAATGTGTTCATCAAGCCCGCACAAATTGCTACTAGAGTCGAATCAGTTACGGAGTCAAAGACAGACAAGCAGAGTGCTGAGACCAGAAGTAAAATATTCGTTGCTTTGGATTATCTCATTGGCATGTTTGGTGCCAGTAAGCCAATTAATGAGAAGTTGCCTGAAATGGGTAAAAATGTCGAGCTTGCGAAGCCGATTTCTAAAAACCCGGCAGTGTCTGCTACTAGTCGTCAAGGCACTGAATGTGATGCAGCGAACAGCCTTTGGACGGACCAAAGAAGCCGTTTAGATGAAAAACTTTTGCTACGAGATCCAATGCTTAAGCAGACTATGCTTAAGGGAGATATGAATGCGCTGATCGAACATGTCATGCTGCAGGATACAATTGCACAATTGGCAGTGATGAATGCGAGCGTCGCATGCGGGTTCAACACGGAAATAGCAAAAAACTCGATAATAGAGCAATGTTCGTCATCATCCTTGCCGGTTAAAGCAAAGGACGAAACAATGGAGCAACATTCACCAAATTTGTCAGAACAGTCAGAGCCTTCAGCTAGGCTAGAGTCACAGTCGTCGTTAAAGCTGCAGTCGTCATCTCATGAGCCAACATTGTCGACACAGTCTTCTGGCTCGGCCGGCAAGCACGATTTACCCTTTCCAGAGGAGTCTGCTGAGCCATTCGATTAATGCGTTTATTTCCTAAGATATTATACTACTCGCTTTCAGCTGCGTTAGCGAGCCGACAATTTTAAGGAAAACACAAAATGTGCCAAAATTCGCAAGAATACATACACATGTGAAACACGTACAGTTATATATTTATTTATATATTTATACTTTTCACGTATGTGAATAGTATTATAACTTTATCACGGAGTTTGTAACAGATCTAAATATTCATTTCCGACAATATGAAGTATATATATTCTTGATCTGGACGAAAAGACGAGTTGATTTAGCCATGTCCGTTTGTCGGTCGGTCTATCTGTCTGTATAGATGCAAACTAGTCTCTCAGTTTTAAAGCTATCGAGCTGAAATTTTGCAGAGTCTTAGATTTTATTACGATGAATCATTCTTCGGAACCAGCCACATCGGATTACTGGAACTGGAATCCGATATTTTTCTTCCCATACGAAATGAAGAAGAACCAGTAAGGACGCTATAGTCGAGTATACTCGACAATATAATACCCTGCACACACAGTAGCCGGTGCAACACCCTCAATCTACAAAAACATATTGATCTGACGTCGCATATTCAAATAGTGTTCAAAATATCAAGCAAATCGGTCAAAAAATGTGGAATTCACGAAAAATTTGAGATTGTAGGTCATTGAGGGGTAACTATCAAAAAGAGGGGAATTTTGTGGTATGCAGTTTTTAAGATACGTACATACTGAGCTTGTCTACAAAATTTCAGGTTCGTATCATTAATAGTTTTGAAGATACAGCAATTTTAAGAAAACAACCGGGGGAGGGGAAATGAAGAGGAGGGGGAAAAATTGTGGTATGCAGTTTTGTAGTGCTACTTCTACTGAGTCTACATACCGACTTTAATGTTTCTATCTCTTTGGATGTTCGAGTTATAGCGTTTTAAATAAGTGGGCGGTGCTGGCTGGGTGGGAAGGAGTGGGCGTGGCACAAAACCGTTCAAACTTGATCTGCTGCCGAGCATCACGAGTCTACCCTCCAAATTTCAAGTCTCTAGCTATTATAGTTTCTGAGAACCATTGGTGAATACGGACGGACAGACGGACAGACAGACGGACGGACAGACGGACGGACATGGCTTAATCAATTTCTCTTGTCAACCTGATCAAGAATATATATACTTTATATAGTCGCAAGTGCATATTTCTGTGCGTTACATACATTTCGCTCAAACAAACACAATATACCCCGATACACAGTAAGTGTACAGGGTATAAAAACAAATTTGAATCGTTTTATGGAAAACTTTTTTGTTTTGGAAGATAGATGGCTGAAATTTCAAACATAGTAGTTCTACATGGTCAGACAATATGGCTGAAAGTTTCATTGAGATTGGACAACCGGAACTGGTAGCTGTCATACAAAATGAAAAAGAGGAAGAGAATCAAGGCTCACATCGTTGTATGGAAAACTTTTTTGTTACTTAATCAATTGACTCGAAACTTCACACTTATGTTCTTGGGGAGGCATCAAAACTATTTTGACAAAAATGGCGTAAGCCCACTTTTAGATAAGATCAATAATTTGCATATCTCCGGTACCCATTGAGCAAAAACAATGAAAATTGGTATATAGGCTAATTAGATGAAGAAAAAATATATGCAGTCAAAAAAATGGGCGTGGCACAAGAATGTGCGTGAAGAGTATATAAGCTTCAGCCTTGCTGAAGATAGCGTCTTTACTAGTTTCTTATAGTCTTGCAAGAGTCATGAAGTTTGCAACGCAGAGAAGGTCACATTTCTGACTATATAATGTAAATATATTCTTGATCAGCACGACGATACGAGTTTATATAGTCATGTCCGTCTGTCTCTCTTTCTGTCTGCTTCAATGCGAACTCCTCCCACAGTTTTGAAGTTAACAAAAAAATTTAACGCAGAAAACTTTATTTTCTTTGCAGGCAGTTTATATGTAGAAACCACCTTGATCGGGATACTATAAGATGTAGCTGCCATAGGAACAATTGGTTTGAGGTTTTTGCTTAAAAAACGCTTTGTTTTTAGAACTATTACCTCAATTTTTGTGAAGATCGGACAACTATAGCATATACCTCCCATGGAACATCGGTCAAAAACTCGCTTTCTGTTGGAAAAACTTTTTTTGTTCTTTAATATAAACAGATAAAACTTTGCAATTACGCGCTTTTATACATCACTAACCATTCTCTAAAGTTTCATAAGATTTGGACATAAAGGCGTGGCACCGCCCATATAGAGAAAAACTTAAAAATGCGATTACTCTGTAAGCCGACGGGATAAAAGATCGCAAATTGCAGTGTAGTATGATTGCATTGCTTTCTTTCTTTGAAACTAATTGGAAAATGGGCGTGGCTTATTGCACTGTTACCTCTCAAGGACCATCAATTTGAAATTTTTAATACATTGCACTTATACTAAAAATGTTATACAATATTTGTATGGGCAATGTCAGAAATAAATTGATTTGTTGCAAAGTTTTAAGGTTTTCATATTTTGGCAATATGTGGGCGTGGCCTCGCCCATATAATGATTGAATCTTGTTAAACTATATCCCAATATCATACACACCAAATTACATTCCTGTAAGTTATTTGGTTCAAGAGATATAAGCATTTCAAATTTTTACTATATGTGGGCGTGGCCACGCCTATTTTTTATTTTACTTGTTTGAGATTCAAGTCAGCTATATATACACTAAATTTGGTGTTCTATTTTACCCGAGGTAGCTTCAGTTATTTGCCCCTCACCCCTAAACTAACTCAAAAAGGGGGAAAACAAAATAAACTTGATCTGCCTAATGAATCACAGAATCGAACTGCGAAGAGCTTTTGGTCCTATCTATTATAGTTTCCGAGATCGACGCGTTCATACAGACAGACGGACAAACGGACATGGCTAAATTGACTTCCCTTTCGATACTGATCAAGAATATACATATATACTTTGTATAGTCGAAGATGTCTCCTTTAAGGTGTTACATACATTGTCGACGTGCACATAAGGTACAGGGTATAATCAGCTACAAGAGCACTGCATTAATTGCAATTGGAACTGCTTTCTCATTATTGGTATTACTGCAGCACTACTTTCAATATTTTCTAAGACCTGTCCTACAGACAATTTTGAACAATATTTAAATTAACCAACGTCAAATATACAATATTTCTTAGATTTTGGGCGTCGAAATGCCTACCATGTGAGCAGGATAACTAAAATCTCAACACTCTATCTTTCAAAACAAAAAAGTTTTCCATACAACGATTCAAGTTTTGTTCACTTTTCTTCTTCTTTTCGTATGGGAGCTACCTGTTCCAACAATCCGATCATGCTGGTTCCGACGAATGATTCATCGTAATAAATTCTAAGACTCTGTGCAAAGTTTCAGCTCGATAGTTTCAAAACTGAGGGTCTTGTTTGCATACATACAGACAGACCGACAGACATACGGACTTGGCTAAATCAACTCGTCTTGTCGTCCTGATCAAGAATAATAGTCAGAAATTAATATTTCGATAGCGATATAAACATGAAATTTGGTGGGTAGACTCAGTGAGCCTAGCCCTTCCAAATAATAAATAATAACCAGTAAGGAACTTCAGTCGAGAGTTTTCGACTTTGACATCCCCTGTACCTTTGATTTGAAACGACAGTTTGAAGGCATTGCCCTGACCACTTTTAAATCGAAACAGATTTAATTTCAATCTACTATCATATGTACATACCAACTTTTTCTCCTTAGAGATATAACGGTTTTATATTTTGGCTATATGTAGGCGTGGTCACGCCCATTTTATAAATGAATCTTATTATACTCCATTCCAAAGCATACCTTCAAAATTTAATTCTAGTAGGTTTTATGATTTCAGAGATACAAAGGTTTCAAATGGTAACTATATGGGGGCGTGGTCACGCCCGTTTTTCTGGTGCATCTTATTGGAGTTTGAGTAAGCTACATACTCTCGAAATTTGGAGTTCCTATCTCAAAAGACAACCGAGAAAACACAACTTTCATAATTTTTATACTCTTGCAAGAGTATATTAACTTTGTTATGAAGTTTTGCAACGCAGAGAAGGAGACATATCCGAATATATAAAGTATATATATTCTTGATCAGCTCGACGAGACGAGTTCATATAGACAAGTCCGTCTGTCCGTTTGTCTGTCTGTTGCGATGCGAACTCCTCCTAGAGTTTTAAAGATATCCAAAAAATTTATATGCATAAAATTTTCTTTTCCTTGCATGCAGTTTGTATGTAAATCCAGCATTATCAGATAACTATAGCATATAGCTGCCATAGGAACGATCGGTCAAAAATGAGTTGTTTGTTCAATAAACGCTTTGATTTTGAAGTTATCGCCTAAATTTTTTGCACACAAATATCTTGAACGTCAGTGAAGACACACGGAAAATTTGGTGAAGATCGGATAAATATAGGAACAATCGGTCAAAAATTAATTAAGTTAAGTAGAAAAAACTCTTTTGTTCTTCAATATAAACAGATAAAACTTTGCAGATACGCGTTTTTATGAATTTTTGACCATATTCTAAAGTTTCGTAAAAATCGGACATATGGGCGTGGCACCGCAAATATAGAGAAAAACTTAAAAATGTGATTTCTCTGTAAGCCGACGAGATATAAGATCGCAAAATGAAGTGTAGAATGATTGCAATGTACTTGTTAAAAAATTAGAAAATGGGCGGGGCTACGCCCCTTTATCTTTATAAACGTATATGATTCTTATTGGAAAAATTGTAAGACAGGTTTTCTAATAAGAATACTTGAGAAAATGCTTGCAAGAGTATATAAGTTTTAGCATAGCTGAAAATAGCTCCCTTACTGGTTTTACCTAAAATAGCTTTAGTTGTTTGCCCCTCACCCCTAAACTAAGACGTGGAAAGGAAAAACCAAATAAACTGCTTAATGAATTACAGAATCGACCTGCGAAGCCATTTTGTTGCTATCTATTATAGTTTCCGAGATCTATGCATACATACAGACGCGCATACGGACAGACAGACCAACGGATATGGCTATATCAACTCGCCTTGTCGAGCTGATCAAGAATATATACATTTTGTTCAGTCGGAGATGTCTACTTCTGGGTGTCACATACATTTCCGATGCGCAAAAAAGATAGAATATAAAATGGGCGTAAACAAATGGGTCAAATAAAAACGTTTATATCTCAGGAACCATATATGCTATAAGAATGAAATTTAGTGTGTATGCTATTGGGATAAAGTGTAACGAGATTGAATCATAATATGAAGGTGGACCACATATTGTCGAGACAGGAAAACGTTATATCTTTGAAAACAATTGGTCTAGAAGAGTAAAAATGGGTATGTATGATATTGAATGGAAATGATATCGGTTTCGATTGAAAAGTGGATGGGGAAATGGCCTTTTATAGCCGTTAAAAATTTAAGGTACAGGGTATGTCAAAGTCGAGCACTCTCGACTAAAATTTTACACACACAGATTGACTACAATCGGTTTTGTAAGAATCGGATATATGAAGAGAGAATCTTAAAAATTAGATTTCTCTGAAAGCAGACAAGATAGATAATCGGGAAGCCGACGTACGGTGGGGCTTACTAAATTTTTCCATTGCAAAAATCAACGAATAAAGATAATTACATGAAAGAAGTTTTATTTAAAAGAAAATTCCTTAAGCTTAAAACAAGCCAAAGTCCGAATTTGTTTCCGGTGCAGTATTAGAAGTATGCAGTATTATTGTTTATAAGTATTATTGTTTATAAACTTAGAAATTTGCGACTAGACAGTAGTTTTTAATTAGTATGACAAGACGAGTTGATATAGCCGTGTCCGTCTGTCCGCATATCTATATCTCCCACAGTTTTGAAGTTATCGACCTGAAATTTCACACCGAGTCTTCTTTTCTGTCAGAACCGTCATGATCGGACTACTGGAACTTGTAGCCCCCATACTAAATGAAGAAGAGAAATGACTAAAACTTAAATCGTTGCATAAAAAACTTTTTTGTTTTTGAAGATAGAGGGCTGAAATTTCGTAACTAGAAGTTTTAGGTAGCCAGACCAAACGTCTAAATGTTTCATTGAGATTGCATTACTGGAACTGGTACCTGCCATATGAAATGAAGAACAGGAAGAGAAGCAAATTTAAGTCGTTGTATGGAAAACTGCTTTCTTTAAAAAAATTACAATTAAATTTGAAAATTGAGCCTTGCATTGCAAATATAACTAGTTGCTTCCTATAATAATATTTGTTCACTTTATTAACATATTAAAGCTGTAACAGCGAATCTACCTACTACTAATTCTTCTTCGCCTGATTTTTTGTACGAGGAAGTTAGCGTCCATACTTTTTTTATACCCTGTACCTAATGGGTTTTGTGCACGTCGACAATGTAGGTAACACCTTAAAGGAGACATCTCCGACTATACAAAGTATATACATATATTCTTGATCAGTATCAAAAGAGAAGTCTATTTAGCCATGTCCGTCTGTCCGTCCGTCTGTCTGTATGAACGCGTCGATCTCGGAAACTATAATAGTTCGATTCTGTTTTGTTTTTCCCCATTTTGAGGGGTAAATAACTGAAGCTACCTCGGGTAAAATAGTACAAAAGTCGTATTTTCTGCGTTGTCTTTTGAGATAGGAACACCAAATTGACATTAAATGGAAATGAGACCGGTTTCGATTAAAAAGTGGGTGGGGTAACGCCCTATTACAATCTTTACTGGTTTTTTTATAATGTATCACACAAAATGACAGATAGAAATAGAGACTTATAAGCATCTAATTAAACCATCTTACAACATTGCACGCAGGAGTAAGTCAGCGGTTTTTTCAGTACGAATGGGCTGCGTCCATATATAGAAATCTTATACTTGGGAAATCTGTTCAACTGGGTATAAGCTATCCCTCATATACTAATCGGCTATGTAGGTATAACTACGAGAATCACTTGAGCACCCCAACTATGAGCGAAACCAGTAAGGACGCTATAGTCGAGTATACTCGACAATATAATACCCTGCACACACAGAAGGCGGTGCAACCCAACCAAATCTACAAAAAAATGTTGATTTGACATCGCCCGAACAAGTAGTGTTCAAAATATCAAGTAAATCGGTGAAAAAATATGGAATTTACGAAAAATTTTAGTTTGTTGGTCATTAAGGGGCAACTATCAAACAGTAGGGAATTTTGTGGTATGCAGTTGTAAAGATACGTAGTTACTGAGCTTGTATACAAAATTTCAGGTTCGTATCTTTAATAGTTTTGAAGATACAGCAATTTAAAGAAAACAACCGGGTGAGGGGAAATGAAGAGGAGGGGGAAAAATTGTGGTAGGCAGTTTTGTGGAGCTACTTATACTGAGTCTACATACCGACTTTCATGTTTCTATCTCCTTGGATGTTCGAGTTATAGCGTTTTAAAAAAGCGGGTGGTGCTGGATGGGCGGGAAGGAGTGGGCGTGGCACAAAACCGTTCAAACTTGATATGATGCCGAGCATCACGAGTCTACCCTCAAATTTCAAGTCTCTAGCTATTATAGTTTCTGAGAACCATTGGTGAATACGGACGGACGGACGGACAGACGGACGGACATAGCTTAATGAATTTCTCTTGTCGTCCTGATCAAGAAAATATATATACTTTATAGGGTCCCCCTGCCCTCCTTCTGTGCGTTACATGCATTTCGCTTAAACAAACACAATATGTGTACAGTATGTGTACAGGGTATAAAAAGTGTACGAATTGACATTTTGTTGTTAATACAAATCCATTTTGGTGTCGATTTTGATGTTAAGTACAAATCTTACTTATTTCGAGAACATTTAGACCAATAACAACTTAATTTGGTCTGTTCTTGATTCAAGAAAAATCTGTGCTGTTCTCAGAACGGACTTTTTTTCTCTGTGTGTAAATTCTAGGCCAGGGTGACAAGAGAAATCGTTGTCCATCTGTCCGTCCGAACATCGGAAGAATCATGAAAATTTGTCACTGAGTATATCGACTATACCGTCCTTACTTCTATTTGTAGTTTTTAAGCCCAGTACCTTATGGTCCGACTATACAAAGTGTTCAGAATTGAACATGTGATTAGAGGTAAACCAAGTAGTGAAACTAAAATGAATATAAAAATCTATCATCGCGGACCGGCTACTGATAGATAGATTGTCACATGCGGCGATATTTTGTTTACACTAAGGGTCACATAGATTAACGACGGCGAGCGATAAAACTATTTTTAAGATAGCGTTGAGTCTTACAAACTCAGCGCTAGCAGAGCTAGATTTAAGAACAACGCGGAGTTTTACAAACTCAGCGATAAATAATATTATAAATAGAATTAAGATAACGCTGCGCTTTACGACCGCAGCATAGTATTAAGTGTCAAAATAATTGAATAAAAAGAGGCAGCTCGCAAGAGCTGCATGTCATAACAACTTACATCACTAAAGTGTACGCACGTATTAATGTGTATACACAAAGTATTTATATTCTTTTTTTTTTTTTTTTTCGTCTGTCTGTTTGAACACGTCGATCTCGAAAACTATAACAGATAGAACCAAAATTCCTTCGCAGGTCGATTTCGAGCGTTTTCGATTGAAAAGTGGGCGGTGCAACGCCCTATTACATCCGTTTCAATTTGAAGGTACAGGGTATGTCGGAGTCCAGTTCTGTCGACTCCAATCCTTACTGGTTGTCTTTGTAGGTTTGCAGCTCTCTTAATTACGCTTTACACTGTTGATAAACTTGCTTTAACACCTTGATTTTGTAAGCCAAGTCAAACGAACTAGAAGCTTCGCTCAGTGTAGTTCTCTTATCGGCTTGGGAAACCACTCGATTATTACCGCCCTTAAAGGTTTCTGTATAGCAAAGATAATCGGCAACCGTTTTTCGGTGTCTGCCAGTTTAATTAGCAATTTGATGAAAAGATAGACCAAACTCGAAGTATCTGATTTTTTTTTCTTTCAAAGGTAAAAGATAAAGATAATCTGATTACGCTTAATAAGTCCACGTTTTATTTGTCAAAGATAAAACAAAATTGCATAAAACGTAAATATAACTGTATTGAGCTCTGTTTCCTGAACAGAGAGACAACATATGACAATTGAGATAGCAAGACAAAAACTACGAAGTTAAGTGTAATAGTAAAATAGAAATTAGCAATGAATTGTGTAAAAGAGGGGCGCTAATCTGATGACGTGCAGTGGATATTCTTTGTACGGTCAAAAATGTCTCCGTCGCACAGTGGGGCCTTCTGAGTTTTTCCATTGCAAAAATCATATCTTCTGAACGAATAAAGATAATTGAATGAAATAAGTTTTGTATAAAAGTGAATTCCTTAAGCTCTGAAATAAGCCATATGCTACGATATCTGGGAGCGGCATAGTATGATGTCAAAGTAAGAACTTGTTTCCGATGCAGTATTAACGTCAGAAATTCAGTAGTTTTTCATTTTTTAACAAACTTCGAAATTTGCGATTGTACAAACTATATATATTCTTGATCAGTATGACAAGACGGGTTGATATAGCCATGTCCTTCCATCCGTCTCTCAGCCTATCTGTATTTATACAATCTCTCCCACAATTTTGAAGTTATCGACCTGAAATTTTGCACAGAGACCTCTTTTTTGTGCCATCAACTCATTTGTCGGAATCGGCCATATCGGATTACTGGATCTGGTAGCACCCATACGAAATGAAGGTGAACCAGTCAGGACGCTATAGTCGATTATACTCGACATTATAATACCCTGCACACACAGTAGGTGGTTAAACACCCAAAATCTACAAAAAAATGTTGATTTGGCTTCGCCCGATCAAATAGTGTTCAAAATATCAAGTTAATTGATCGAAAAAAGTAGAATTTACAAAAAATCTTAGTTTGTTGGTCATTGAGGGGTAACTTTCGAACAGAAGGGAATTTTGTGGTATGCAGTTTTAAAGATATATATTTACTGAGCTTGTATACAATATTTCATGTTCATTTCCTTATTAGTTTTAGAGATATTGCTTTTTATAGAAAACAACTGGGGAAGGAGAAATCAAGGGGAGTTTCTATCTCTTCGGGTGTTCGAGTTATAAGGTTTTAAGAAAGTGGGCGGTGCTGGTTGAGCTGGAAGGAGTGGGCGTGGCACAAAACCGTTCAAACTTGATGTAGCGCCAAGCATCACGAGTCTACCCTCCAAATTTCAAGTCTCTAGCTTTTACAGTTTCCGAGAACCATTGGTGAATACAGACGGACGGACGGACAGGGCTCAATCGATTTCTCTTGTCATCCTAATCAAGTCTATATATACTTTATAGGGTCCCCATCTCCTCTTTCGTTACATACATTTCGTTCAAACAAACTTAATATACCCTGATACACAGTGTGTGTACAGTGTATAATAAGTAGTTCGAAAAACAACTGCCACTACAAAACTTCAAATGCTAAAGACTTGATATTTATAATAGAACACAATAACATAGCTATCTAAGAATAGTAATCAATTTGATAATGATTCATGATATAATTGCGCTGTTATTCGAACTCAAAGATGCCGAATTCTAAAAAAAATGTAGCATGTTATTGAAAGTTAAAAAAGTCAACTTTGAGTGGGCATATCTTCCAAACTATAGTTCCGATTTCTTTAAAGTGAATATTTCCTTATTCTCTGGACAATTCTCTGTCAGACACATATGTATATTTGTTTCATCGAAAGCGTTCATGAAATTTTTATACCCTGTACACACACTGTGTATCAGGGTATATTAAGTTTGTTTGAGACGGTTTGTATGTAACGCATAGAAGGAGGGGAGGGGGACCCTATAAAGTATATATATTCTTGATCAGGATGACAAGACGAATTGATATAGCCCTGTCTGTCCGTCCGTCCGTCCGTCCGTCCTCACCAATGGTTCTCGAAAACTATAAGAGCTAGAGACTTGAAATTTGGTGGATAGACTCGTGAGGTCAAACGCTAGATCAAGTTTGAAGGATTTTTTGCCACGCCCACTCCTTCCCGCCCATCGAGCACCACCCATTTTTTCAAAAGGCTGTAGCTCGAAAACCTGATGAGTTAGAAACATGAAAATGAGTATGTAGACTCAGTATGTATAGCTCTACAAAACTGCATACCACATTTTTTCCCCCTCCCCATCGTTTCCCCTCAAAAAGTTGTTTTCTTAAAATTGCTGAATCTACTTAACTATAATAGATACAATGCTGAAATTTTGTATGCAAACTCAGTAAACATACCTTTTTAAAACTGCATACCACAAACTTTCATTTTTAACGCTGTGTGACAACGCAAAGACAAACAAGTTGAAATTTGGCATAAATAGCGCTTTGAACACTGCTTTATCCTATTTGTACCAAAAACCGTACTTAACACTGCGAAAACTATTAAAGCTAGAGATTTGAAATTTGGAAGATAGACTCATGTGGTCGAACACTAGATCAAGTTTAAAGGAATTTTTGCCACGCCCATTCCTTCCCGCCCATCGAGCACAACAAAAGGTCATTTTTTCTTAAAATTGCTGTATATCCTAAAGTATAAAGAATACAATGCTGAAATTTTGTATGCAAACTCAGATAACATACCTTTTTAAAACTGCATACAACAAACTACCACTTTCCCCGCAAAGACCAACACACTAAAATTTTGCAGCAATGCTTTGTAACAAAACCCGTACTAAAGCGCCATCTAATGGCAACATTGCACTGTGAGCCCTGCCTCACTATTAGCAAATACACAAACCATATCGTGGTACACTGCTGTTGCTGTCGGCGAATGTTTAACGTGTTATCAACATCGGTGTGTGTACAGGGTATTATATAGTTGAGAATACTCAACTATACCGCCCTTACTGGTTTATTTTTGCAATGTATCTAAGGCCCCTCTGTGTGTCGTTTTTGAGCATAATTTGATACTTAAAGACCATAAAAATAAACTGTATTCAACAAACGGCAATTTTTACTTAACTTTACTTGAAAAGTAAAGTCAAACAGACTTCTGTTTTTATACTTTTCACGTATGTGAAATAGTATAATAACTTTGTGCTGAAGTTTCTAACAGATCGAAATATTCATTTCCGACTATATAAAGTATATATATTCTTGATCAGGACGACAAGACGAGTTGATTTAGCCATGTCCGTCTGTCCGTCCGTCTGTCTGTATATATACAATCTCCTCCCACAGTTTTGAAGATATTGAGCTGAAATTTTGCACAGAGACTGCTTATTTGTGCGATCAACTCATTTGTCGGATCCAGCCATATCGGACCACTGGAACTGGTAGCCCCCATACGAAAAGAAGAAGAACCAGTAAGGACGCTATCTTCAGCAAGGCTGAAGCTATAATACTTTTCACGTTGTGTCACTAAAAAACTAAATGAATAGTTTTCATGCCTCCCTAACAACATAACTGTAAGGTTTCAAGTCAATTGGTTAAAAAACAAAAAAGTTTTCCATACAGCGGTTCAAGTTTTGCGATAAGTGGGCGTGGCTACGCTCACTTTGGGTCAAAATAGTTTTCATGCCTCCCTAAGAACATAACTGTAAGGTTTCAAGTCAATTGGTTAAAAAACAAAAAAGTTTTCCATACAACGGGTCAATTTTCACTAAAAAAGAGCGTGGTCACGCCCACTTTTGGTCAACATTGTTTTCATTCCTCCCTAAGAACATAACTGTAAAGTTTCAAGTCAA
The DNA here is from genome assembly GCA_034638295.1 of Phortica okadai. NCBI lineage: Eukaryota > Metazoa > Arthropoda > Insecta > Diptera > Drosophilidae > Phortica > Phortica okadai. The sequence continues at coordinate 14,440,378 of CM067848.1, read as the reverse complement.
TTGGTTAAAAAACAAAAAAGTTTTCCATACAACGGGTCAAATTTCGCTATAAAAGGGCGTGGCCGCGCCCACTTTTGGGCAAAATCGTTTTCATTCCTCCCTAAGAAGATAACTGTAAGGTTTCAAGTCAATTGGTCAATTTTCGCTAAAAAAAGGCGTGGGCACGCCCACTTTTGGTCAAAATAGTTTTCATTCCTCCCTAAGAACATAACTGCAAAGTTTCAAGTCAATTGGTTGAAAAACAAAAAAGTTGTCCTTACAACGGGTCAAATTTCGCTAGAAGTGGGCGTGGCTACGCTCACTTTGGGTCAAAATAGTTTTCATGCCTCCCTAAGAACATAACTGTAAAGTTTCAAGTCAATTGGTTAAAAAACAAAAAAGTTTTCCATACAACGGGTCAAATTTCGCTATAAAAGGGCGTGGCCGCGCCCACTTTTGGTCAAAATTGTTTTCATTCCTCCCTAAGAACATAACTGTAAAGTTTCAAGTCAATTGGTTAAAAAACACAAAAGTTTTCCATACAACGGGTCAAATTTCGCTATAAAAAAGCGTGGCCACGCCCACTTTTGGTCAAAATAGTTTTCATTCCTCCCTAAGAACATAACTGTAAAGTTTCAAGTCAATTGGTTAAAAAACAAAAAAGTTTTCCATACAACGGGTCAAATTTCGCTATAAAAGGGCGTGGCCGCGCCCACTTTTGGTCAAAATTGTTTTCATTCCTCCCTAAGAACATAACTGTAAAGTTTCAAGTCAATTGGTTAAAAAACACAAAAGTTTTCCATACAACGGGTCAATTTTCACTAAATAAGGGCGTGGCCACGCCCACTTTTGGTCAAAATAGTTTTCATTCCTCCCTAAGAACATAACTGTAAAGTTTCAAGTCAATTCGTTGAAAAACAAAAAAGTTTTTCATACAACGGGTCAATTTTTGCTATAAGTGGGCGTGGCTACGCCCACTTTTGGTCAAAATAGTTTTCATTCCTCCCTAAGAACATAACTGTAAAGTTTCAAGTCAATTGGTTAAAAAACAAAAAAGTTTTCCATACAACGGGTCAATTTTCGCTATAAGTGGGCGTGGCTACCCCTGGCTACGCCCACTTTTGGTCAAAATAGTTTTCATTCCTTCCTAAGAACATAACTTTAAAATTTCAAGTCAATTGGTTAAAAAACAAAAAAGTTTTTCATACAACGGGTCAATTTTCGCTAGAAGTGGGCGTGGCTACGCGTGGCTACGCACACTTTTGGTCAAAATAGTTTTCATTCCTCCCCAAGAACATAACTTTAAAATTTCAAGTCAATTGGTTGAAAAACAAAAAAGTTTTCCATACAACGATTCAAGTTTTGTTCATTTTTCTTCTTCTTTTCGTATGGGGGCTACCAGTTCCAGTGGTCCGATATGGCCGGTTCCGACCAATGATTTGACTGCACGAATAAGAAGTCTCTGTGCAAAATTTCAGCTCGATATCTTCAAAACTGTGGGAGGAGATTGTATATATACAGACAGACGGACAGACGGACAGACGGACATGGCTAAATCAACTCGTCTTGTCGTCCTGATCAAGAATATATATACTTTATATAGTCGGAAATGAATATTTCGATCTGTTACAAACTTCAGCACAAAGTTATTATACTGTTTCACATACGTGAAAAGTATAAAAATGAACAAAACTTGAGTCGTTGTATGGAAAAGTTTTTTGTTTTGTATGATAGAGTGCTGAAATTTTAAACATAGTAGTTCTACATAGTCCGACTACATGCCTGAAAGTTTCAATGAGATTGGACATCTGGAACTGGTAGCTCCCATACAAAATGAAGAAGAGGAAGAGAAGCAATATTCACGTCGTTGTATGGACAACTTTTTTGTTTTTCAACCAATTGACTTGAAATTTTAAAGTTATGTTCTTGGGGAGGAATGAAAACTATTTTGACCAAAAATGGGCGTAGCCACGCGTAGCCACGCCCACTTCTAGCGAAAATTGACCCGTTGTATGAAAAACTTTTTTGTTTTTTAACCAATTGACTTGAAATTTTAAAGTTATGTTCTTAGGAAGGAATGAAAACTATTTTGACCAAAAGTGGGCGTAGCCAGGGGTAGCCACGCCCACTTATATCGAAAATTGACCCGTTGTATGGAAAACTTTTTTGTTTTTCAACGAATTGACTTGAAACTTTACAGCTATGTTCTTATGGAGGAATGAAAACTATTTTGACCAAAAGTGGGCGTGGCCACGCCCTTTTATAGCGAAATTTGACCCGTTGTATGGAAAACTTTTGTGTTTTTTAACCAATTGACTTGAAACTTTACAGTTATGTTCTTAGGGAGGAATGAAAACAATGTTGACCAAAAGTGGGCGTAGCCACGCCCACTTATAGCGAAAATTGACCCGTTGTATGGAAAACTTTTTTGTTTTTCAACGACTTGACTTGAAACTTTACAGTTATGTTCTTAGGGAGGAATGAAAACTATTTTGACCAAAAGTGGGCGTGGCCACGCCCTTTTATAGCGAAATTTGACCCGTTGTATGGACAACTTTTGTGTTTTTTAACCAATTGACTTGAAACTTTACAGTTATGTTCTTAGGGAGGAATGAAAACAATTTTGACCAAAAGTGGGCGTGCCCACGACTTTTTTTAGCGAAAATTGACCAATTGACTTGAAACCTTACAGTTATCTTCTTAGGGAGGAATGAAAACTATTTTGACCAAAAGTGGGCATGGCTACGCCCACTTATCGCAAAACTTGAACCGCTGTATGGAAAACTTTTTTGTTTTTTAACTAATTGACTTGAAACCTTACAGTTATGTTGTTAGGGAGGCATGAAAACTATTCATTTAGTTTTTTAGTGACGCAACGTGAAAAGTATTATAGCTTCAGCCTTGCTGAAGATAGCGTCCTTACTGGTTTGTTTTTTTCTTTGCACTTGCACTCTTTATCTTGAGGCCACAAGGTGTTATGTATGCATTCGGACATATATATATATTAGGGTGTCCCAAAAAAATAAAAGTATTTTTTTTCCAACGCATACCCTTTTATTTTGTTTCAATTTTGTCAAAACTATTATAAATAAAGTTTCACGCATTTAAAACCACGGCAACCCGTGCCGACTTACATCGAAACATTACGGTACTTGTTTACTTAGCCGCGCGGGAGCCAACGTATTGGTGCGCTTGTACTTGCTTGTTTGTTTGATTAGTAAACGCATTGTATTCATTCTGTCATTAGAGTTACGCAGTTCTAAAAAAGGGATATTTTTAATAGGGAACGTAAAACATCAAATTACAGGTTCGAAACTTCCTTCCAATGGACAGGTACTAGCAGTTCTGTTCTATAATATTCGAGAGGTTAATTTAAGTGTCAATGAAAGCGCCAATCTTACTATTCGTGAGTGCATTATTTATTGGGAAAAGGCACGTATACCAACTAAATCTTTACCGAACTGTGTTAAAAAACTAGTTAACTTGTACCAAATTTGGAGAGATTTACAAAAAAATGCAAATAAAACTCAAGGCGTGTTTGAGCAGCGTCGGCAAGACTTTATTTCAAACTTAAATGATTTGTTTGATCTTGCACACACCGATGCGCTTAAACTAATGAAGATTAATGAAGATAAGATCTTCCTGCAGCGTCAGAGGGAGCCAGGTCGGCGTGGCCACTTAGCCGGAGTGGATAAAAAATTGTCGGAAAAGGAGGAAAAGGCCAACATTAGAAACATTAACGAGCAAAAGCGACGTGATAAATATCTGTTATCCTTAACTTCTTCAACCCCTTCTTATGAATCATTACAAGAAAATTCATCTTTTGAATCAGAAACAATGGATTTTCAAGAAAACTTGCCCACCTCTGTCGAGAGCACACATTAAAACACTTCTATGCGGAAAAATTTTATAACTCCGAAATTAGTGGCAGCTTTAGATAGGTGTCAGTTAAGTATGCGAAATTCTGTTTTCATTATTGAAGCAAATATTGAAGCTCTTGGATATAACACTGACGATTATCCAATAAGTAAGTCTTCAATTCAGAGAATTCGTACAGAAAAGCGAAAAGAACGCGCAGAAGCTATAAAAGTTGATTTTCAAAACGAGGTACCGGATACTGTAACTGTACATTGGGATGGGAAACTCTTACCAGCTTTAGATGCACGAAAATCTAAAGAAGAACGTCTACCGATAGTTATTTCGTACGATCATAAGGAACAACTCATCGCTGTGCCAAAATTAGAGAACTCTTCAGGAAGTGAACAGGCACAAGCAGTTTGGAACGCTATAATTGATTGGAATCTTGAAGAAAAAGTCCAGATTCTTTGTTGTGATACAACTGCTTCCAATACAGGTCGTATTAATGGAGCTTGTGTACATCTCGAACAGAAAATGGATAGAGAAATGCTAGTTTTTGCTTGCCGCCATCACGTCTACGAGTTGGTATTAAAAGGTGTATTTGAAGCCAAAATTAGCCAAGTAACTACGAGCGCTGACATTCCAATGTTTAAAACGTTCCGAGAAAACTGGAAAAATATTGATCCCGAGAAAATACAGAGCTACACAGAAAAGCTAACGTGCCTAAATGTTTCAGAAATCAACGAATTGCTAGACTTTTACAGATCTGAATTAACTAAAAGGATTTCTAGAGATGACTATCGTGAATTAATAGAGCTTTCAATAATATTTCTCGGCGGGGATACAAAGAAAAGATATAAGATTCGGCCTCCAGGTGCCATGCACCAAGCTCGATGGATGGCAAGAGCAATTTATTCATTAAAAATAACTTTACTTAGCTCTCAATTTAGTATTTCGAACAAGGACAAGGTAGCTCTTTTAGACGTGTCGTTGTTCATCGCAACATCCTACCTAAAGCCTTGGCTGCAATGCACTTTAGCGGTACAGGCACCTTACCAGGACTTATGCTTTTTGAAGACAATGAAGGCTTACGAAAGATTCGACAAAATCATCTCAAAAGCAGCTTTACAGAAGTTCTGCCAGCATTTATGGTATTTAATAGATGAAGTATCTGTCTTGTCTATATTTGATGACAACGTAGACGAGGAAACAAAAGTAAAAATGGTAGCAAACTTAGCCAAAGAAAACTCTTCAACCCACGGTAAACGCTACATCCCATCGAAGGAAGAACTATGTGGCCCACTTTTCGGTTAGTAGAACTAATACAAATATATGTTTTCTTTTATCACTTAGCATATAAACTTGTTTACATGTTTTTCAATTTCAGAGAAAAGCATTGATGATTTTGTTTCAATAAAAAGCAGGGCCGTATTCAATCGACTGAAAATTGATGACAGTTTCCTCAACGAGTGTCCTGCTTCATGGAAGAATAATACCTCGTACCAACATGCCAAGAAAAAGGTGCTGGCACTGAGAGCAGTTAACGATACGGCTGAAAGAGCGGTTAAATTAATGCAAGACTTCCATGGCCTTATTACTGTGGAAGAGGAACAAAAGCAATTCTTATTACGTTGCGTACAAGAACACAGACAGGTATATCCGGACTGCAAAAAGCAAACCTTAAAAAGAAAGTTTATTAAATAATGTTCTTTTAATGACAAATATGTTACTTAATGAATACTATATAATATTTAAAACAGTAAAACAGTGTTTTATTTACTGAAAAACATATTAAGTTCTAAAACCTCTCTATAGCTTCCATACTAACTCTTCATTCCAAAGTTTGACAACAAGTCGGCACGGGTTATCGTTATCCGATCGCCATAATATTTAATATATAGGTTATTAGGGTCAAATAGAAAAAAAATAATGGGTATGCGTAACTCCATTTGCAAAAAAAAAAATTCCCTTATAGCCTGCGACACCCTAATATATATATATATATGTGTGCGTATGTGTTGGTGTGTTAGTCTATTTTTGCTTTAGCCTTAACATGTGTGCACTTATACATGTCATGTGTGTTTGCTGCTTTAAGGTTCACTATCGCTCGATAGCAGCGACAGAAGCTTTAGCATTCAATGCCCTCATTCTGTATTCTGCATCCTGTCTTTATGTCTCTCTCTTTATACATCCTTTAAATAAACTTTCTCTGTGTCTCTGTGCAATTATATGCATACACAGCTCGTAGTGATATTTATACCCTGTACACACTGTGTAACAGGGTATATTGTGTCTTTGCAAAGCGAAATGTATGTAACGCATGGAAGGAGGCAAGGGGCACCCCATAAAGCATATATATTCTTGATCAGGACGACAAGAGAAATTGATTAAGCCCTGTCCATCCGTCTGTCCGTCCGTCCGTATTCACCAATGCTTCTCGAAAACTATAAGAGCTAGAGATTTGAAGTTTGAACGGTTTTGTGCCACGCCCACTCCTTCCCGCCCAACCTGCGCCACCTACTTTTTTAAAACGCTATAACTCGAACAACCAAAGAGATACAAACATGAATGTGTGTAGACTCAGTATGCGTAGCTCTTCGAAACCGCATACCAGAATTTTTTCCCCTCCCTTTCATTTCCCTCCCCCAGTTGTTTTCTATAAATTGCTCCGAAACTAAAATTTTGTAAACATGTATGTAAATATACATCTTTAAAACTGCATACCACAAAATTCCCGACCTTTTGATGGTTACCTCTCAAAGACCAACAAACTAAAATTTTTCGAAAATTCCTAATTTTTGGACAGATGTTCATGATGTTTTGAACATTATATGAATGGACGATGCCAGATAAATATTTTTTTGTAGATTTGGGTAGCACCGCCTACCATGTGTGCAGGGTATTATATTGTCAAGTATACTCGACTACAGCGACCTTATTGGTTTTAATTACGACGCTAACCGACTTAGCACCATTTTCGGGTTGCACTGCTACTGCATTTTTAGTTATGTGCAACTGAGCCCAGTTCATTTCACTTCAATTCAGTTGAGTTCGTTTTAGTTTCAGTTTAACCAACGTTTTCTGCTATTAAAATGTTTGTGTTTTTGATACCGAATTTTATACGTCTATTAACTCAAGTTTGGTACTAAAAAAACATAAGGCCGACGACTAGCTTAGCGCCAAGTGCAGAGTGGCTCAAAATAAGCAATCAGTTAAAGCTTTTTGTTCGCACAAAATTTTAACATTTCTCAATCAAGAAGTTTAAATCACTTTTCAGACAAGTTTCATAATTGAGATATTTTGAAATCTCAACTATGATACGAGTACAAGCCATACAGTCGAATATACTCCACAATGTCGTACTATGCGCACATGGCCATATCACCGCCCATTTATATATAGCGCAACATTTTAAGAAAATCGGTCAGAAAAAATTTTACATTTAAACTGTTTTTCCATGGTGACTACATATCGCTTGCTTACTGCAAGACTGTCATAACTCGAAAAATGCGATTTTTGAGTTAAGTATGCAGAAATGATCATTAACTAAAGCTTTATATTGTGTCAAAATTTCATGTTTGTATTGTTAATAGTTTCTGAGTTATGCAATTTTTAGTTTTTCATTCTCTATGGAAGTAAGTGCAACTTGAAAACTTTAAACGCGTTTTTCTCGAAACGGCAAATTTTGAGTTATGCCGGTCTTGCAGTAAGCAAGCGATATGTGTGAACCAGCACTCAAAAAAAAAAAATATCAGTATTAATTTGATACGCGTTGTGTTAAATTGATATTTAAACTAGTATTAATTTTTGAGTATCAGTATAATAATAAATAATGTGAATTTCGTACCAAGAAGTATCATTATACCCTGTACACATACTGTGTATCGGGATGTATTAAGTTTGTTTGAAACGGTTTGTATTTAACGCATAGGAGGAGGGGAGGGGGACCCTATAAAGTATATACATTAGGGATGTCAATTTTTGGAGATTTACCAATCCCGGGATTTTCGGGACTTCAAACTGAAATCCCGGGACTTGTTAAGACGTAGTAAATAATTTATAAATTTTCATTTTATTCCTTTTTATTATATAAACAAACAAAATACGAAGCAACAAACAAAAGTACACTATTTTATTCAGTTTTACAAAATGAGTTACCAAATATTTTTTAAGCTTAAACGTTTAACATATTATTTTAGTTAACGCGGTTAACAGATCATGTTGGTTAATATATACCTTAAAGTAGTAAAGCATTGAATGTTGTATTTTCTAAACCTGCTGACGAAAAACACCTTTCACCTTCAAAATTTGTTGGAATAGAATTAAGGAGTTTCTGAAGACAGTAACAATTACAAAAAAATATGGTGTTAGAGAAAGACTCAGAAAAGACTTACTACTCTCTTCGCAATGATTTTTGTAAATTACATTAAAAAATGTTGGGCCACTTTTTCTACCCTGTACCTTATGGTACAAGGGTATATTAGTTTTGTGCGCATCGACAATGTATGTAACACCCAGAAGGAGACATCTCCGACTATACAAAGTATATATATTCTTGATCAGCTCGATAAGACGAATTGATATAGCCATGTCCGTCTGTCCGTCTGTATGAACGCCTAGATCTCGGAAACTATAATAGATAGAACCAAAAGCTCTTCGCACTTCGATGCTGCCATTTCTTAAGCAGATCAAGTTTATTTTGTTTTCCCCCTTTTTAACTTCGTTTAGGGGTGAGGGGCAAATGACTGGAGTAACCTCGGGTAAAAACTCACAAAAGTCGTATTTTCTGGGTTGTCTTTTGAGATAGGAACACCAAATTTGGTGTGTATATAGCTGACTCAAACCCCAAGAGGATAGACGAAAAAAATGGGCGTGGCCACGCCCCCCATATAGTAAAAATTTGAAACGCTTATATCTCAAGAACCATAAAACCTACAAGAATGAAATTTTGCATATATGCTATTGGAATTGAATATAACATGATTCAATTACAAAATGGGCGTTGCCACGCCCACAAATAGAAAAACGTTGTATCTCTGGAGCCAATTGGTCTAAAAGTGTAAAAAAAGGTATGTGTGATATTAAATGGAAATGAAATCTATTTTGATGAAAAAGTGGGCGGGGCCACGCCTTCAAACAGACATTACTAATTGAAGGTACAGGGTATGTCGAAGTCGATTACTGTCGACTCCAATCCTTACTGGTTTTTTCAAATTTTGAGCATAATTCTGCAGTCCCCCTACATCAGAATATCCACACGTTAAATCTTTGAAAAAACTTTGATTTTTGTAAAAAGCGCTCAGATTTATGCAAAAAGACTATTTTCGCCCCCTCTGTGAAAAGCTGGCTACGTTCTTGGTTACGAAACAATAAAATTTGTCGTAAACGCTTTCTAACTTATTGATCAATAGAAATAATTCACATCAGAATAAAACCAGTAAGGGCGGTATAGTTGAGTATTCTCAACTATATAATACCCTGCACACATAGTAGGCGGTGCCACACCCTCAATCTACAAACACGTATTGATTTGGCACCCCCGATCAAATATCGTTCAAAATATCAAAAAAAACGGTCAAAAAATTTGGAATTTACAAGAGTTTTGAGTTTGTGGAAGATTGAGGGGTAACCATCAAAAAGAGGGGGATTTTGTGGTATGCAGTCTTAAAGGTGTATATTTACTGAGCTTGTATACGAAATGTCAGGCTTGTACTTTCAATAGTTTCGGAGATATAGCATTTCTAAGAAAACAACTAATGAATGGGAGGGGTAGAAATTGGGGAATGCAGTTTTGTAGATCTATACATACTGAGTCTGCGTACCGTCTTTCATGTTTGTTCCTATTATAGTTTGAAAGATGTAGTAATTTTAAGTAAAATAAAGTGGAATATATTAAAAATTTCAATTTGTTGGTCTCTGAGGGGTCACAATCAAAGAGAGGGGAAATTTATTGTATGCAGTTTTTAAGATGTATTATCACTGAGTTTGTATACAAATTTTCAGGGTCGTACCTTTGTTAATTTTGGAGATATAGCAAAATACAGAAAATAACTGGGGGAGGGGAAATGAAAATGAAGGGGGGATTTTTTGGTAGGCAGTTTTGTAGGGCTATACATACTGAGTCTACATACCGACTTTCATGTTTCTATATCTTTGGATGTTTGAGTTATAGCGATTTAAAAAAGTGGGTGGGGCTGGATGGGCGGGAAGGAGTGGGCGTGAAACAAAACCGTTTAAACTTGATCTGCTGCCGAGCATCACGAGTCTACCCTCCAAATTTCAAGTCTCTAGCTATTATAGTTTCTGAGAACCATTGGTGAATACGGACGGACGGACAGACGGACGGACAAAGCTTAATCAATTTCTCTTGACGTCCTGATCAAGAATATACATACTTTATAGGGTCCCCCTGCCCTCCTTCTGTGCGTTACATACATTTCGCTCAAACAAACACAATATACCCCGATACACAGTATGTGTACAGGGTATAAACATAAAAACAATAAAAACTTTTCCGCATCATTTCATAGTGGCAATTAAAAAAACCAGTAAGGACGCTATAGTCGAGTATACTCGACAATATAATACCCTGCACACACAGTAGGCGGTGCAACACCCCAAGTCTACAAAAAAATTTTGATTTGACATCGCCCGATCAAATAGTGTTCAAAATATCAAGTAAATCGGTCAAAAAATGTTGAATTCATGAAAAATTTGAGTTTGTAGGTCATTGAGGGGTAACCATCAAAAAGAGGGGAATTTTGTGGTATGCAGTTTTTAAGATACGTATATACTGAGCTTGTATGCAAAATTTCAGGTTTGTATCTTTAACAGTTTTGAAGATACAGCAATTTTAAGAAAACGACCGGGGGAGGGGAAATGAAGAGGAGGGGGAAAAATTGTGGTAAGCAGTTTTGTAGTGCTACTTATTCTGAGTCTACACACCGACTTTAATGTTTCTATCTCTTTGGATGTTCGAGTTATAGCGTTTTAAAAAAGCGGGTGGTGCTGGATGGGCGGGAAGGAGTGGGCGTGGCACAAAACCGTTCAAACTTGATCTGCTGCCGAGCATTACGAGTCTACCCTCCAAATTTCAAGTCTCTAGCTACTATAGTTTCTGAGATCCATTGGTGAATACGGACGGACAGACGGACAGACAGACGGACGGACAGACGGACGGACATGGCTTAATCAATTCGTCTTGTCATCCTGATCAAGAATATATATACTTTATATAGTCGCAAGTGAATATTTCTGAGCGTTACATACATTTCGCTCAAACAAACACAATATACCCCGATACACAGTATGTGTACAGGGTATAAACACAATATACCCCGATACACAGTATGTGTACAGGGTATAAAAAGTCTCACATTTTATGCGTCAAAAGTAAGAAAACACGTGCATTTTCAGCATATGGTATGATTGTTAGTTTTGAATTTGGTTTGACTAAAAAAGTTAAATTACACTATTTTATTTCATTCTCTATTGCATTCGGTTGAGGAAAAGTCAGAACTTAACATTCAGAAGAATGAGATCGGAAATTTCGTTAGAAACTAGAAAAATCATTGTCGATTTAAGAAAAAGTGGCAAATCTTTCCGTGAGATTGGAAAAATTGTTCAAAGGCACCATACTACAATAAAAACCAGTAAGGATTTGAGTCGACAGTACTCGACTTCGACATACCCTGTACCTTCAATTAGTAACATCTGTTGTAGGGCGTTGCCCCGCCCACTTTTTAATCGAAGCAGATTTCCTTTCCATTCAATATCATACATACTAATTTTTGCTCTTCTAGACCAATTCGTGACAGAGATATAACGGTTTTCTTTTTTGGCTATATATGGGCGTGGTTACGCCCATTTTATATTTAAATCTTACTATACTCCATCCCAATAGCATACATGCAAAGTTTCATTCTTGTAGGTTGTATGGTTCTTGAGATATGAGCGATTGAAATTTTTACTATATAGGGGCGTGGTCACGCCCATTTTTTTGTTTTTTCTTCTTGAGCTATATACACATCAAATTTGGTGTTCCTATCGCAAAAGACAACGCAGAAAATACGACTTTTGTAAGTTTTTTCCCGAGGTTGCTTCCGTTATTTGCCCCTCACTCCTATACTAACTCAAACAGGGGGAAGATAAAATAAACTTGATCTGCGTAATGAATCACAGAATCGAACTGCGAAGAGGTTTTGGTCCTATCTTAATATATATATTTCTTCTGTGCGTGTGTTTGTCACTGAACTCTTCCTAAACGGCTGGACCGATTTTGATGAAATTTTTTCTGAATGTTCAAGGGGATTCGAGAATGGTTTAGATTCACAATTTGGTCCACTGGAAAAAGTGTTATAAAATAAATTTTTCAATGGTAAGTAGTTGTTAATTAAAGTTTAGTTTAGTGAAATAAAGAGCAGAAAAATGCCACGTATTCGTGGAAGAGCAAAAAATATTGGTCGACGTACTCAGAATGCGCAATTGGTCCATAATCGTCGATTAAATAGAACAGTTCAAGAACACTTGGCGGATAATGTAAATTCGAGAGATCAAATGGAAAGTACACGTGCAAATGAAAATTCACAGCAACGCACTCAACGTCTTCGTGCTAATACAATAAGACAACGAGAGGCACGTCAACGAGCGACGAATGAAAATAGAGAAAGTAACCAACGGCGAATACAAGATGTTCGAACATTGACAAGAGCACCACTCAATCGTCTCGCGTTTGAATATGATCCTGAAATAGACTATTCGTCCCATGCATTAATCACGATTGGTAGTATGGACAAAGAGTGTCAACAATGTCATGCTTTCAAGTACAAAGGTGAAACAGCTGGTTTATGTTGCGCATCTGGAAAAATTTCACTGCCACCGCTAAATCAACCGCCGGAACCTTTAAAAACACTTTTATCTGGCACCACATCTCAATCAAAATTGTTTTTGCGAAAAATTCGTAAATTCAATTCATGCTTCCAAATGACATCATTTGGAGCAACAAAAATTGTTAATAATGAAGATGGTCGTAATTTCGAATCTACATTCAAGATTCAAGGTCAAGTGTACCACCAAATTGGTTCATTGCTCCCAATGCCTGATGCCGATCCAAAATTTTTACAAATTTATTTTATGGGCAATGAGGAGCAACAATCAAGCACACGCTGCGCTTACAACCATATAGAGCAGATGAAGGAACGAGAAATTGTGGACATTTTGGAAACGTTTTTGGAGAATCATAACCAGTTGTTGCAATTGTTTAAGACTTTTTCAAACAGACTGCAAAACGACAACTACGCAATTATCATTAAAGCAGACAAAGTGCCCTATGGAGAGCACGCAGGAACATATAATGTTCCAACTATTAATGAAGTTGCAGTTATTATGGCTGGTGATCCATGTGAACGTCGGGACATTCGTATACAACGAAGAGATAATACGATGCAAATAATTCAAGACAATCATCGGTCTTACGATGCATTGCAGTATCCGTTGATATTATGGGAAGGAGAAGATGGATACCATCTAAATATTAAACAAAGGAATCCAACTACAGGTACAACTTACAGATTATCTTACAGATTTTTTTTTTAAATTTCTGTTTCTATCATGTATATATTTATTTGCAGGTGAGGAACTGATAAAGAAAGTTAGTGCTATGAACTTTTACGCATATCGATTGATGATTCGTGCTAATGAAGACAATACCATTCTCCGATGCAGACAGCTATTTCATCAGTACATTGTCGATATGTATGTAAAAATCGAAAGTGAGAGATTACGATATATAAAATTTAATCAAACGAAACTTCGTGCTGAGGAGTACATTCACTTACGTGACGCCGTTATGGGTAACGTAGATGCAACTAATGACTTCAACAACATCGGTAGCGCATATATTCTACCATCATCATACATTGGTAGTCCGCGTCATATGCAAGAATATATTCAAGACGCCATGACTTACGTACGTGCATATGGCCGACCAGATCTTTTTATTACATTCACGTGTAATCCAAACTGGGATGAAATTAAAAGTATGTTGTTGTCAGGTCAATCATCGATGCATCGCCATGATATCACTGCACGTGTTTTTAAACAAAAATTAAAATCTTTGATCAATTTGATTACACATCACTCGGTATTTGGTGAAACACGTTGTTGGCTTTACTCTGTTGAATGGCAAAAACGAGGTTTACCTCATGCGCATATATTGATTTGGATGGTGGATAAAGTACGCCCAGAAGAAATCGACAAAATTATTTCAGCCGAAATTCCAAATCCGAATGTTGATCAAGAATTGTTTAACATAGTAACTACCAATATGATCCATGGTCCATGTGGTACTCTAAACATGATGTCACCATGTATGGACAATGGAAAATGCACAAAACGTTTCCCAAAACCATGCCATTCTGATACTATCACCAATATTGACGGTTATCCATCTTACCGGCGTAGAGATGTAGACAATGGCGGTCAATCATGTGAATTACGTCTATCAAACGGTGTGACAGTAGATATTGATAATCGCTGGGTAGTTCCATATTCACCATTGCTGTGCAAAACCTATAAAGCACACATAAACGTTGAACTATGCAGTTCAGTGAAATCAATAAAATACATTTGTAAGTATGTTCACAAGGGCAGTGATAAAGCTATATTTGCCGTTCAAAACGTAAATGATAATGACGAAATAACACGTTATCAAATGGGTCGATACATAAGCAGCAACGAAGCTATTTGGCGCATATTTACGTTTCCAATACATGAAAGGGATCCTGCTGTTATACATTTGGCTGTGCATCTTGAAAATGGACAGCGTGTTTACTTTACAGAACAGACTGCAATACAACAAGCTTTAACGGCTCCAAAAACAACTCTTACTGAATTTTTCAACCTTTGTAGTCGACAAGATGTTGTTGGTCAATTAACTTGCGCGCATTCGATCACAAAATCATATTGCATTAGCTATTGCGTCATCAGGAATTGCAGCAACGTTACTTCATTCAGGCATGGCTGAAGTTTTGAGAAAATGCAAAATAATTATCTGGGATGAATGTACCATGGCCCACAAGCATTCACTTGAAGCTCTCGATAGGTCTCTGAAAGATATCAAGAATGATACTAGGCTTTTCGGTGGTGCTCTATTGCTGCTGTCTGGTGATTTCAGACAAACATTGCCAGTCATTCCACGCGCAACATATGCAGACGAAATAAACGCATGTTTAAAAGAATCTTATCTATGGCGAAATGTCAGCAAATTATGCCTTACCATTAATATGCGCGTTCAACTTCAAAATGATCCATTAGCATTACAATTCTCTGAACAATTGTTAGATATTGGCAATGGTAAAATAGAATTATATGAAGATACACATTATATACGACTTCCAGAGAATTTTTGCAACATGGTGGCTACAAAAGATGAGTTAATAAACAGTATCTTTCCAGATTTGAAACATAATTATACCAATCATGGATGGTTACGAGAGCGAGCAATTTTAGCTGCGAAAAATTTAGATGTTGACGCAATCAATTTCAAAATACAGCAATTACTGCCTGGTAATGAAACTACATTTAAATCTATTGACACTGTTGTTGATCCTGATGAAGTTGTCAACTATCCTGTAGAATTTTTAAATTCATTAGATTTACCAGGAATGCCACCACATAGTTTGCGACTGAAGATTGGCTCACCTATAATTTTGCTTCGAAATTTGAATGCACCGAAATTATGTAATGGAACGCGATTAGTTATAAAAAAAATCATGGGCAACATTCTTAAAGCTACTATTTTGAGTGGAAAATTTCAAGGTGAAGTAGTACTTTTAGCACGAATCCCCATGATTCCTTCAGATTTAAATATACCATTCAAACGTTTACAATTTCCAATCCGCTTGGCGTATGCTATGACTATAAATAAGTCACAAGGCCAAACAATGACAATTTGTGGCTTACATTTAGAAAATCCGTGTTTTTCTCACGGCCAATTATATGTTGCGTGTTCCAGAGTTGGAAAACCATCGAATTTGTTTGTTTATACGCCTGAAGGACTAACTAAAAATATTGTACATCCAATAGCACTACGATAAATTTAATTTTTGTAAATTAATAAATAAATGTTATTAACCAGTTTGAGTCTAAGATTAACCTTTACTTAAAACGAGTTTAAGTTTTTATTTACGGTGCTACTATTGCTACACTCCACAGATTATATGCCTGCCAGTAATCAATCGTTTCATTTCGAATTTTTGATATACTCACACGCTACCGAGGGCGAAGCAAAGCGCGCCGGGTCAACTAGTCTATTATAGTTTCCGAGATCGACGCGTTCATACAGACGGACGGACGGACGGACATGGCTAAATCGACTTCTCTTTCGATACTGATCAAGAATATATACACTTTGTATAGTCGGAGATGTCTCCTTTAAGGTGTTACATACAATGTCGACGTGCACAAAACTAATATAACCTTGTACCACAAGGTACAGGGTATAAAAATCGTTGATAAGTTCAACAAACTAAACCAGTGAGGGAGCTATTTTCAGCGCTGCTGAAACTTATATACTCTGCAAGCATTTGGAAAATACGTATTATAGTTTTTCCAATAAGAATCTTATATGTTTATAAAATAAATTTCTAATTTTTTTTAAAGAACACAATGCTATCATTCTACACTTCATTTTACGATTTTTGATCTCGTTTGCTTATAGAGAAATCATATTTTTAAGTTTTTTTCTATATAGGCGGTGCCACGCCCTTATGTCCGATTTTTACGAAACTTTGTAATATCGTCAATGAAACGCGTAACTGCAAAGTTTTATCTGTTTATATAAAAGAACAAAAAAGTTTTTATAATAAAAACCGAATTTTTGACCGATTGTTCCTTTGGGAGCTATATGCTATATTTATCCGATCCTCACCAATTTTGCATTGTGCCTTAATTAACATCGCCTTTTTTTTTGGCTATATATGGGCGTGGTTACACCCATTTTATATTTGAATGTAACTATACTCCATTCCAATAGCATATATGCAAAGTTTCATTCTTGTAGATTGTATGGTTCTTGCGATATGAGCGTTTGAAATTTTTACTATATAGAGGCATGGTCACGCCCCTATGTAGTAAAAAAAATCGAGGCGATAGCTTTAAAATCAAAGAGTTTATTGAGCAAAAACCTCATTTTTAATCGATCGTTCCTATGGCAGCTATATGCTATAGTATTCCGATCAGGCTGGTTTCTACATATAAACTGCCTGCAAGGAAAATAAAATTTTCTGCGCTTAAATTTTTTTGCTAACTTCAAAACTTTGGGAGGAGTTCGCATTGAAACAGACAGATGGACAGACGGACGGACAGACGGGCATGGCCATATGAACTCGTCTCGTCGTGCTGATCAAAAATATATATAGGTGAGGTTGAACAGGCAGCTCGACAGAAGTCGAGAGCAGCCGGTGACCATTAGGTCCATTGTGTTGCCTGATTTATATACTGTAAGGATTAGATGGGATTGGGTAGGGTTGCTGGGATAAAGGATGGGAGAAGTGCCGTTTTCTCCTGGTTCTAATGGCCAGTCGCATTGGGCTTCGGCAGCCCGCGGAACCACCCAATAGAATCCAGGAAGAGTGCCAGGTCCTCCAGGTGCGCGTTCGCTAGACTGCCCATTTCGTCAAAGAAGGGTCTTCCCAAAAATTGGGTTCTCCTCCTCAGAAGTGCAGGGCAGTCGCAGAGAAGGTGTTGGACACTCTCAATCTCTTCTTCGTTTTCGCAGCTGCGACAGTAGTCTTGTTGGGATACGCCGTACCGTTGGGCCATACGCCCAATGTAGCAGTGTCCCGTTAAGACTCCCGTTAAGGGGAAATTTGTTGTATGCAGTTTTTAAGATGTATTATCACTGAGTTTGTATACAAATTTTCAGGGTCGTACCTTTGTTAATTTTGGAGATATAGCAAAATACAGAAAATAACTGGGGGAGGGGAAATGAAAATGAAGGGGGGATTTTTTGGTAGGCAGTTTTGTAGGGCTATACATACTGAGTCTACATACCGACTTTCATGTTTCTATATCTTTGGATGTTTGAGTTATAGCGATTTAAAAAAGTGGGTGGGGCTGGATGGGCGGGAAGGAGTGGGCGTGAAACAAAACCGTTTAAACTTGATCTGCTGCCGAGCATCACGAGTCTACCCTCTAAATTTCAAATCTCTAGCTATTATAGTTTCTGAGAACCATTGGTGAATACGGACGGACGGACAGACGGACGGACATAGCTTAATCAATTTCTCTTGACGTCCTGATCAAGTATATATATACTTTATAGGGTCCCCCTGCCCTCCTTCTGTGCGTTACATACATTTCGCTCAAACAAACACAATATACCCCGATACACAGTATGTGTACAGGGTATAAACATAAAAACAATAAAAACTTTTCCGCATCATTTCATAGTGGCAATTATAAAAAAAAGTCTCACATTTTATGCGTCAAAAGTAAGAAAACACGTGCATTTTCAGCATATGGTATGATTGTTAGTTTTGAATTTGGTTTGACTAAAAAAGTTAAATTACACTATTTTATTTCATTCTCTATTGCATTCGGTTGAGGAAAAGTCAGAACTTAACATTCAGAAGAATGAGATCGGAAATTTCGTTAGAAACTAGAAAAATCATTGTCGATTTAAGAAAAAGTGGCAAATCTTTCCGTGAGATTGGAAAAATTGTTCAAAGGCACCATACTACAATAAAAACCAGTAAGGATTTGAGTCGACAGTACTCGACTTCGACATACCCTGTACCTTCAATTAGTAACATCTGTTGTAGGGCGTTGCCCCGCCCACTTTTTAATCGAAGCAGATTTCCTTTCCATTCAATATCATACATACTAATTTTTGCTCTTCTAGACCAATTCGTGACAGAGATATAACGGTTTTCTTTTTTGGCTATATATGGGCGTGGTTACGCCCATTTTATATTTAAATCTTACTATACTCCATCCCAATAGCATACATGCAAAGTTTCATTCTTGTAGGTTGTATGGTTCTTGAGATATGAGCGATTGAAATTTTTACTATATAGGGGCGTGGTCACGCCCATTTTTTTGTTTTTTCTTCTTGAGCTATATACACATCAAATTTGGTGTTCCTATCGCAAAAGACAACGCAGAAAATACGACTTTTGTAAGTTTTTTCCCGAGGTTGCTTCCGTTATTTGCCCCTCACTCCTATACTAACTCAAACAGGGGGAAGATAAAATAAACTTGATCTGCGTAATGAATCACAGAATCGAACTGCGAAGAGGTTTTGGTCCTATCTATTATAGTTTCCGTGATCGACGCGTTCATACAGACGGACGGAGGGACGGACATGGCTAAATCGACTTCTCTTTCGATACTGATCAAGAATATATACACTTTGTATAGTCGGAGATGTCTCCTTTAAGGTGTTACATACATTGTCGACGTGCACAAAACTAATATACCCTTTTACAACAAGGTACAGGGTATAAAAATCGTTGATAAGTTCAACAAACTAAACCAGTGAGGGAGCTATTTTCAGCGCTGCTGAAACTTACATACTCTGCAAGTATTTGGAAAATACGTATTATAGTTTTTCCAATAAGAATCTTATAAGTTTATAAAATAAATTTCTAATTTTTTTTAAAGAACACAATGCTATCATTCTACACTTCATTTTACGATTTTTGATCTCGTTTGCTTATAGAGAAATCATATTTTTAAGTTTTTTTTCTATATAGGCGGTGCCACGCCCTTATGTCCGATTTTTACGAAACTTTGTAATATGGTCAAGGAAACGCGTAACTGCAAAGTTTTATCTGTTTATATAAAAGAACAAAACAGTTTTTATAATAAAAATCGAATTTTTGACCGATTGTTCCTTTGGGAGCTATATGCTATATTTATCCGATCCTCACCAATTTTGCATTGTGCCTTAATTAACATCGCCTTTTTTTTTGGCTATATATGGGCGTGGTTACACCCATTTTATATTTGAATGTAACTATACTCCATTCCAAAAGCATACATGCAAAGTTTCATTCTTGTAGGTTGTATGGTTCTTGCGATATGAGCGTTTGAAATTTTTACTATATAGGGGCATGGTCACGCCCCTATGTAGTAAAAAAAATCGAGGCAATAGCTTTAAAATCATAGAGTTTATTGAGCAAAAACCTCATTTTTAATCGATCGTTCCTATGGCAGCTATATGCTATAGTATTCCGATCAGGCTGGTTTCTACATATAAACTGCCTGCAAGGAAAAGAAAATTTTCTGCGCTTAAATTTTTTTGCTAACTTCAAAACTCTGGGAGGAGTTCGCATTGAAACAGACAGATGGACAGACGGACGGACAGACGGACATGGCCATATGAACTCGTCTCGTCGTGCTGATCAAAAATATATATAGGTGAGGTTGAACAGGCAGCTCGACAGAAGTCGAGAGCAGCCGGTGACCATTAGGCCCATTGTGTTGCCTGATTTATATACTGTAAGGATTAGATGGGATTGGGTAGGGTTGCTGGGATAAAGGATGGGAGAAGTGCCGTTTTCTCCTGGTTCTAATGGCCAGTCCCATTGGGCTTCGGCAGCCCGCGGAACCACCCAATAGAATCCAGGAAGAGTGCCAGGTCCTCCAGGTGCGCGTTCGCTAGACTGCCCAATTCGTCAAAGAAGGGTCTTCAAAAAAATTGGGTTCTCCTCCTCAGAAGTGCAGGGCAGTCGCAGAGAAGGTGTTGGACACTCTCAATCTCTTCTTCGTTTTCGCAGCTGCGACAGTAGTCTTGTTGGGATACGCCGTACCGTTAGGCCATACGCCCAATGTAGCAGTGTCCCGTTAAGACTCCTGTCAACATCCTTATCCTGTTCTTTGTTAAGTGTAGGAGCTCGGAAGTGCGCTTCGAATTGTATCTTGGCCATAATGCCCTGGACACCTCGTAGCCGAGTACTGCTGTCCAGTGTTCGGCAGCCACAGTCCTCATGGTACTGTCACGTTCCGCTAGGACGTACTGGATTGGCCTTTTAATATCTTTCACCACGAGACTTGTTGCTAACGCTGAACCGGATCTAGCGCACTCGTCAGCCGTCTCGTTACCAGTCACACCCATGTGGCCCGGTACCCAGGCCAGTCTGATTGAGTGCGGTTGACACCGATTCAGTGCCAAAACCGTGTCCCGGATGAGTTTACTCTTTACCGTGTTCAACGAGAGAGCGCTGCTTGGCTTTCGACGTAGATCGATACGTTCCTCGGGCTTTCACTCAAGGTGTGTATCAATTTAGCCGCCTGCCAAACTTGGAACACGCTACAATAGTCAGGAAGACGAAAGGAGAGTTGAACCGAAAGGTCATCAGAGTAGACCCCCGATCCAGTTCCTTCCTTCGTCTTCAAGCCGTCTGTATAGATTGACAGCTCGTTCTGCCTCAAGGGAGTTTCGAGTTGCCAATCTGCTCTGTTAGGAAATTCGACAGTAAAGTCGTCTTCCCATTTGAGATCTGAAACCCAGTAGTCGTTCTCATCTGTCACAGAGGTTCCTACTGAGCGTAATGGTACAGTGGCCCGTAACACAAGGCTTAAGAAGGCCCTGGACTGCACTTTTTGCTGCCACGTGCTTGAGGGAGACTCCAATTGGTTCCAGATTCAACATCACATCAAGCGCTGCCTGGGGGGTAGAACGAATGCATCCTGTTACTCCCAAGCAAGCGAGTCTTTGTACTTTGCGGAGGTTGTTTAGATGGGAGTTGGTGTGACCCGCCTCCCACCAGACCAGCTCTCCATAAGTAATTATAGGTCTGACGACTGCTGTGTAAAACCAATGAATGATATACGGTTGCAGTCCCCATCCTTTACCGAATGTCTTTTTGCATACAAAAAAGGCCTGTGGTGCCTTTTTCAACCTCTCCTCACAGTTCCTCCTCCAGGAGAGTTTAGAGTCGAGGATTACTCCAAAGTACTTGGCCTTCTTTGAAAGCACAAGCTCCGTTCCGCCCAGCGTCGGGAGTTTGAAGCTTGGGATCTTATATTTCCGGGTGAACAAAACCAGCTCGGTCTTTTGTGGGTTGGCCCCCAGACCGTTCTGTTCTGCCCATCGAAGAGTTAGGCTCAATGCGCCGTTTAGGAGCTCACTGATTGTAGGCACGAATCTGCCTGTTACCATAAGCACCAGGTCGTCTGCAAAGGCCGTCACTCTACATCCCCTATTTTCCAGTTTTAGGAGAAGATCATTAAGGACAAGGTTCCACAGCAAGGGAGATATGACACCCCCTTGCGGAGTTCCCCTGACCACCTTTCTCCTAATTGTCGAGGTGCAGAGTTGGGCGTTTATCACTATGTGGCAAAGCATATTGCTAAGCCATCGAGTGATTGTCGGGTGTGAGCCAATTTTGACAAGTGCAGTCGTTATGGACTCGATCCTGACATTGTTGAAGGCACCTTCTATATCCAGAAAAGCCGCCAACGTAAACTCCTTTCTCCGCAATGTTTTTTCAATTGTGCTAACTACCTCGTGCAAAGCGGTCTCAACTGATCTACCCTTAAGATAGGCGTGTTGAGATCCGCTGAAAGTGTGAGGTGTCAGCTTACTTCTGAGATGTCCAGGAGTCTTTCCATTAGCCAGAGCGACAGGTGCTCACTCACCGCTTGCATCATGGCTGGTCTGATGTCATCCGGTCCAGCTGATTTGTTGGGATGGAACGACTTGATAGCCCAGATTATCTTTTCTTTGGTAAGGATTTCCCTTACTACGGCCTCACCCTCCAGGTCCACTGCCTGTTCCGGCTCTTCGCTGATGCTAAACCCAGGTTCATCATCAGCTTCCAAGCATTCCGGAAAGTGTGTGTTCATGAGGAGTTGTAGAGACTCCTGGCTGTCTTTAGCGAATTTGCCATCCAGATCGCAAAGCAAGCCGGGTGTGGCTGGATCTTTCGCTAGCAACCTTCGAAGTCTGGACGCTTCTGTGGTGCTGGTCAGATCCTCGCAGAAAGCGGGCCAAGAATCTCTTTTGGCCTTCCTACATTCTTTCTTGAAGACTTTGAAACTGAGGTGGTAGGCGTCCCAGTCCACCTGGCAGTTTCTGTCTTTCGCTCTGTTGTAGAGTCTTCTCGTTTCCTTCCGTATCCTTCCGAGCTCCGGTGTCCACCACCTGTTGCGGTTTGACTTTGGAGGACGGCTGATAGGGCAGGATTTGATGAAGGCCTTACATAGAGCTTCCGTGACGGTCCTGGTCGATTTCTCCAGTTTGTTCGGGTTGTCCAGCCTACCCACTGGGTGGTTTGGGAGTAACTCCTTGACAAGTTGAGAGAACTTGACCCAGTCTGTTCGTTTTGGGTTCCTGAAGGGGCGTTTGGCCTCTCTGAACCATTCCACTTCGAACACTATCCTGTAATGGTCCGAGAAGGAACATTCCGTGGATACGTGCCAGTCTACAACAGAGAGGGAGTAACTGTTGGTCGCTAGGGTTATGTCAATAACCTCAGCACGGTTTTTATTGCGGAATGTGGGGTGGTCACCCCGGTTACACACATTAAGATTTGTGCACGACATGAATTCACACAGCGATTCTCCTCTCACGTTAATATCTTTGCTTCCCCACATAGTGTGGTGAGCATTGGCATCACACCCCAGGATAAAGTCAGTGCCCTCCTTCTGCGCATTCCGAATAAGGGCTCGGACGCTCTCTGATGGTGGATCCCTCTCTTCGTACAGGTATAGTTTGGGACCGTTCCTTCGCTCGCATAACACTACCGTCAGGTCGTTATTGCTGTAACGGGAAGAGAAAAGAACATTAAGTCCGGTTCTTACCACGATACAGGTTCTGGACTTACCTACAGTTGTAGGGACAAGGAGATTGTAGCCGCGGGCACCTAAACCGCAAACCATTTCACTCACGATCCAGGGCTCCTGGATAAGAGCCTACCCTCTAGGTCGATCGAGGGGACCCTTGAATGATGCAGATTAATCTGCACCACCTTAAGTCTCTCCGGTTGACCTATCATCTTCGCGCCCGGCGCCTCCAGGAATGATTGCCCGAAGGCAACCCATTGCCATCTTCAGACGGCCCTGCCTGCTCAGGAGTTGGCGTCTGTATTCCGGACCAATACTGATCCAGAGGTCCTTGCCGTTTCTCTTGTCGCGGGCCAGCCCTCTCTTGTTTGTCCAGCCCCCGGTGTCGCAGTCCGCTTTCTGGCTCTTGATCAATAAAAGGGTGGTTTGATCGGAGGTGGGATCCAGACCTTAATGATCGTTCGGGCCGGAATTTGGTCCACGGGGACGACGTCAATCTTAGCACCCGGCCAGGGGGCGTCTAGTTTCAGCAATGTGTCCTTGAGGAACCGCAGGGACTCCTCATTGGCACATGCCACAACCTTGACACCCTTGTACCAGTTGATACCATCAAACTCTGCCACGAAGGGATTTTCTGGCCGAGTGATGGCATCTGCTATCGCCTGGTTGATAGACCCTTCAAGGATGAGCCAGTTCTCGTTAGTGAGTTTCCCTTCCGGGTCCCTCTTATCGATAATGGCCACCTGCAGCTCCGGCTTCGAGCTTTTTGCGCAGTCTCTTCTCTCGGCCGCTCAGCAAACCCGGGTCGCGACCCTCCAGTCCCTTAAGGAACTTTAGAGAGGTCTTGTACCCAGACAGCCGTTTGCGTTTGAGATCATCGTCTGCTATGATCTTTTTGGGTTGTCACTATTGTCACACTATTTGAATAGGCGACGTCAGATCAATATGTTTTTGTAGATTGAGGGTGTGGCACCGCCTACCATGTGTGCAGGGTATTATATTTTCGAGTATACTCGACTATACCGCCCTTACTGGTTTTCCCTATTGTTTTTGTTCTTTTTTTTATTATTTTTTTTTTCTTCCCCCTTTTCTTTCCTTCTTTCAAACAAAACAAACACACTCCTTTTTTTTTTTTTTGTACAACTAAAACACAAAACATATTCCATGTCCATTTCCTTCTTACACCTACCTTTTCCTTTTTTGTTTTTTTTTTATACAAACTATCAATTTTTATCTTCTTTCCATATTTTTTTCCCCTTTCCACAAAACATATTGCAATAATTATCGTGCTGCTTACAAAACTAAAACAAAGTTTTAAACGAAAGCGACACGTGTGGGAACCATCGACCCATCATTATATTTTTCTCCCTTTTTCACGGCAAGTTGGTCAGATTTTGTGTGCATAAAGTGTGTGGTTGCTGAACGTAAGTGATTATTATAATATCAATATGTGCCCATCATTGAACGTGAAACCTTAATACATATTCAAACAAATTGCAGCAGACAAATTTAATTTGTCGCTCAGTCGTATGAAATTCCTTTGACTTATCAAAGAAACAATCGTATGCAACAAACGAGAAGACCAAAAATCAGCATCAAAGCCTCCCGGGACCGTTCTGAATAAGGCCGTATCGATGGCAACTGTATTACGTTAGAGGTACTCCTCCCTGCGTTTGGCCAACCAAACGACATATGACACTACTATTACACACTCAAGCCCATATGACATTCACACCAAAATAAATCGAGCTGTTGGAGGATATTGTCATCAATATGCGTAACCGGTTTTTAGTTGTTCTTAGCATGAAATTTATAACCCCTTTCATCAAAATTTATCGTGAACTTGTTGTCCTTTAGGAAAGTGAAAACTTAAAGGCAGGCCCTAACACAATCGACATCTGTTGGAACAAAAAAAAAACTACTGCAACGACGTACGATTTTGCGCAAAACAGCATTTTGTCTGTCAGGTTTGACTCTCGCGTTATATATTCATTTAAAATTTCACCTTACTAAAGTCTTTTCCTTTTCAGATAACCGCTGACCTAGTTATAAGTTGTATGACTATGCTAGTTGTTTTGACTCTAAAGTCGCGCTCTTAGCACATGAACTAGAGCGGTTGTTGAAGTGACACCACCAAGCACATTAACTTGCGGTATCGTGAGTAGTTTGAGCCTTACGCTGGAACGACAAGGTGAAGAAAGTAGAAATCGGTTGATTTGGTTTTGACTTCAGTGGCTGGTACTGCTACTGATTTGTTTATTGTTCTTCCACAACTTATATACTATATATTGTGCATATTCAGCACATATGCTGCCGAACGTCAATGACCGTACTTTGCTTGCTTGCGCTGACCGATCGTACGTTGCAGCCGTAACTTGCTTGCACAGCAATACCAGGCAAAGTGGGTCATTGTGGTTTGGCTTACAATTGCTGACTATTGATATTTGACAATATTGCTTAATACTAAGTGCGTTCTATATTTGACTGTGCTAGGAACACTTAACTTATGCTGACATAACACTAAACATTCTCCCGCCCGTTGAACACCTGTTCAACTCACTTGCTGGGCAGTCTTCTTGGCTCGGGTAGCGCCCGGCTGATTGGCATTCGTAGTGCTGGTGGCGCTGGTGGAGGTGAAGGTGCTGATGGCGCTGGTGGTGATGCATCTGGTTGCGATGTAGCTTTACTCTCGTTGACGTCGTAGACCTTTTCGCTGTCTGTAACGACGCATGATAACGATGATGCCAACCAGCACAGAGCACAGCAGTGCACCGTAGGCGGCGAAGTAATGGTGATGAGTGGCAACGGAGAACGTATCTGGGAAATGCTTCGGTATTTTTAGGTGTTGAATTGTCAGATCTGGTTTCTCTAACGAGTCATCATTATTTGCAACCTTTGCGAATGTGAGCTCAAGAACGGTGATACTCAGTCGAGCGTAAGAAACATGCACAGCGGTTGACTTGATGGAATGCCCTTGTACAATTATGTCAGAATTGTGCAAAGTGCAACTCGGATCTGCAACTAGTAGACTGGAACCTTTTAGACTGATTCTTGCTGAGTAATCCTTGCATACTGTAGTCATTTCTACAGAAGTGATACTCGCAAAAATCCACTGATTCTTGTGGCTCATTGGTTCCCACAAGAACTTTCTTTGTACTGGGCTTGTGCGACAGGATGGAGATGTTTGCTCATTGAGCAGTTGTATTTCGCAAGTGAGAGCTTCAGATCGAGCTGAGTAGACAGACTGTGCGGTGGCACAAATATATGACTCTTCGGTGGCCAATTGACAATGTTCTAAGTTGTGTTGTGTCATTTGCACAAATTGATCACGATGAGCATTCACTGCCAGTATCGGCTTATCTGGATGTATAACTTGCAATACGCCATCAATGTTAACCGGTATAGGCACAAGGTTAAATAGATCGAACTGTTGCTGCCCAACCAATGGAAGCATGATCTGAAACACAATGTGTTTTGACGTTGCCGCACCTTCTGCGGACATTAGCTTGTAGAGTTGCAGCAAATTCGTCTGCTCAACTGGAAACGTTTGTCCGACTTGAAGTTGAATCTTCATTTTGTTTATCTGATCTTTGAGCTGTTGAGGAGACAACAGTACTGGACTGATCGTTCCATGATGAACATCAGTTAAGGCTCTTGTTATCTCGCCTTGCATTCGTTGAAGCCTTGTAGTCAATAATGCCATTTGAGTTGATAACGCTGTAAACCATTGAAACAACATCAACTCGTCTCGTAGCATGATGATTTTGTCGATCTCCTGTTTCATCTTCCCAAGGCGGACGTGCATGGCGTCTCCTTCCTTCCGAAGGACGTTGACCGTTGAGTCAATGACTGTTGTCTGATTTCGCACAGGTCAAGTAGAAAATCGTCATTATTTTTCAATTTAGTAATTGTAGCGGACATATCGGTAGCGTATTCTGAGTCCAACACGCCGAACAATGTACGTGCAACATTGTCAATGATGTTAGCTGCTCCCCGCTTTTGTCGACCAGGCTTAATTATCTCATTTTCGGCCATGAGTTCATTGTACATGTGCTCGAAGTGCGTAATTACCATTTCACATCCTGGATTGGGAGCCAATTTTTCGCAAAGACTTCGCATAGTTGCTGTCCCATTTTTTAATGCTGCCATATCCTGTCGATACGGCTCGAGATCAAAATAAACAATCATCTTCCACGTTGACGCAATAAACTTCGTTGTTCCAAATCCCTCGAAGAATACCCCAGGCTTGGAGTCAAATCTCGTAATGTTGATGGGGTTTGCTAAAGCCAGCGGTAGCAGTAGCATTACAACTAATGCTACAGTTATCGGAGATGCGTGACCGTGTTTCTTGCGCTTCGCTGGTGTCGCATTCGCTGGTTCTAGAGTCGTGACGTCTGGCGGTGGCGTGTTGTCAACTGGAAGTGGTGCCAAACGGTGAATTGGGCGTCTTAGAGTGCCCGTCGATGTCCTTACACCTGCTACTCTAACAGCATTGTCGTCACCTTTTATGGTGTGAACAATACGTCCTAACGCCCATCGTAGTGGCGGCTGATTTTCGTCGCGTATCACCACCATGTCCCCTTCTTGCAAATCCAATTGCTTTGTTTGCCATTTGGGTCGTGCTTGCAGCTCTTTCAGGTATTCGGTCGACCATCTTGTCCAGAATTCTTGCTGCAACTGACGCACTTGTGTCCACCGGGAGGCCAAGCTGAGGCGACCGTCCTTGGCGTGGACGTCGATTGGTGCTGTCATTGGCTCTCCGATTAGAAAGTGTCCTGGGGTGAGCGCCGTTAAGACGTTTGGATCCGTTCATACAGGCGTCAGTGGGCGAGAATTCAATATGCCTTCGATTCCAATCACTACTGTCTCTAACTCTTCATAAGTCAAATTATTCGTCGATTGAATCGTTTTTAGCATCAGTCTCTTTGCTGATTTCACTGCTGCCTCCCATAGACCACCAAAATGCGGAGCCCCTGGCGGAATGAATATGAATTCCATCCCTTTGTCAGAACAGCTTTTCTTGATCTGATGCTGCGCTTCGTCCGCAAAAATAGCATCTTGCAACTCACGAAGCTGGTTGCTGGCACCCACAAAGTTCGTCGCTTTGTCGGAATATAGCTTCTTGACCTTCCCGCGGCGACTTATGAAGCGACTGAGTGCCCCAAGAAACGCGTCAGTTGTCAAGTCGGTCACAATCTCTAAATGCACGGCTTTTGTGGCGAAGCAGCAGAACACAGCCAGGTACACCTTATGCGGCCTTTTCCTCGTATTTTATAGTGGACCCAGAATGGTCCGGCGTAGTCAACTCCCGATATGAAAAATGGTCGGGAAGGCGTTACCCTGTCTGCTGGTAGGTTCCCCATGATTTGTGCAGCCATCTTTGGTTTGACTCGAGCGCATCGTATGCACTGATGAATCACATTGCGGGCCATAATTTTTGCTTTGATGATACAGAACCGCTGCCGCAAAATATTGGTCAGTGCTTGCTGTCCACAGTGAGAATTTTCTTCGTGCTCTTGTCGAACCAGTAGTTTTACCAGAGGATCATTGTACGGTAGTAATATTGGATGGCGTGCGTCATAAGCGATATGCGATGCATTGTTGGTGCGTCTACCCACACGAAGTATGTTGGCTTGGTCCAAATACGGTGTCCATTGGTTTAGATGACTTCCTTTACCTAATGGCTCATTTCTCTGCAGCAGTCGGATTTCCTTGCTGAAATCTAACTGTTGCATCTTCCTTACGATTATCTGAAGCCCGTTCTCCATCTCCTGTGGAGACAGCTCCAGATTCTGTGAACGTTCGGCCTGCGTCCGGCGAACATTCTTGACGAAGCGACCGACATATGCCATCACACGTTGCAGCATTCGGAAACTATTTCGGTGTCGCACGAGGTATAACCAGTCGTCATCGGTGCTTGCTGCCTTCGCAGTGGCGACGATGGGCTTTATCTTTCGCTCGGCATCATCCCTATTAACTTCATGGCAGCCCTTTGCTGTCACAGGCCATTGCGTTTCAGGACCATGTAAAAAGATCGGTCCGAAAAACCAGAATCCACACCCGACGAAGTCCTTGACCGCCATCCCTCGTGAGACTAAATCGGCAGGATTCTCTTTTGATGGGACGTGCCTCCACTGTTCTGCTAACGACACGCCGGCAATTTTTGCAACTCTGTTTGCGACGAACGTGTGAAATGATGAAGCTTCGGCATTTATCCAGAATATGACAATCTCTGAATCTGACCATAGATGTGTGGTAGTCGTGGTTAACCTCAGATCCTTCTTGATGCGATGAGCAAGTTCTGCTGCTAACACAGCGGCACACAACTCTAACCTTGGTAGTGTCTGTTTTGCCAATGGTGCGACACGTGATTTCGCACACAGAAGTCGGACCACTACTGTACCATCTCTGCCAATTGACCGCAGGTACGCTACAGCACCATATGCCTTCTCTGATGCATCGGCGAAAACATGAAGCTGCATTGACTTTGGAGTTCCGCCTTCTAACACATGGCGTGGTAATTCAACATTGTTCAGCTCTTCAACCTTGCTGCGAAATCTGTTCCATTCAAGTTGTAAAGCTTCTGGAAGTGGGTCGTCCCAGCCGGTTTTAAGCTGCCAGAGCTGCTGCAAAAATATCTTTGCTGTAGTGACAACCGGCGCGAATAGCCCCAATGGGTCAAATATGCTCGCTAAGTCTGAGCTCACGCTTCGTTTTGTCATTGCAGTTCGCGGCTCTAATCGCGCTCTTCCGCATAAGCGATCCGTACCAGGCTTCCATAAGAGCCCAAGGGTCTTAACAGTGGAGCCACCAAGACTTAGATCCACCGCTTGATCGTGCGATGGGATACCTTCAAGCAGTTGCTGTTTGTTAGCACACCATTTTCTCAAGTTAAAGCCAGCACTGCCAAGTAGTGCAACCAGTTGATCGCGCTTCAGCAATGCTTCATTCATGCTGTCTGCGCCAGTTAAGCAGTCATCCACATAGAAATCGTCGTGCAGCGTCTGCGCACCCAAAGGATACGATGTCTTTTCTTGAGTTGCCAGATATTGGAGACATTTCGTGGCCAAATACGGAGCTGCTGCTGTGCCATACGTGACTGTCCTTAACCGGAAGTATCTTAGCTTGCTGTCTGGCGCTGATCTCCACACGATCAACTGAAACATTTGATCGTCCTTGTCGACGAAGATTTGTCGATACATCTTCTCGATGTCCGCGGTAAAAACGTAGCGATGCATGCGGAATCGAAGTAGTATTGTAAGATTGTAAGACTGTTGCTCCTTGGAATGTCTGACGCAGATATCTCCGTCATGTGTCCCATTGCCTCGTACTCATGCATAAAATTCACGTACCCTTGTCTTAATGTCGGGTTTTTGCTGAGTCGACGTTCTATTGCTGCAAATCGTGTCTCTGCCATACGACGCGATTCTCCCAGCGCAGTACTATGTTCGGAGAAAGGCAACCGTACGATAAACTGACCATTTTGAATTCGCCCAACATGTTTGACGAAATGTTCCTCACATCTTTTTTCTGTGGCAGTATATCTATGGGCTTCGTCGGAGAACTCGTCCAACTTCCAGAACCGTTGAAGAAGTACGTCCATGTTTTGCTCCTCTGCTCCCGCGATGCCACAGGCCGTGGATTCTCCTTTTGCGCCGACAATCTTTCCGGCAACAATCCACCCAAGCTCAGTATCCTGTAGTGGTGGCATCCCTCTGCGCAGCTGCATCTTCTTTGGTCGCAACAGTTCATAATAGAACTCAGCTCCTAGCAACACGTCTACCTTATTTGGTTGGTAGAATGTTGGATCTGCTAGATGATATCCTTCTGGCAGCTGCATTGGTCCAACGTCGATTTTTCTTGAAGGTTGTGCCGAGATAATTTGAGGCAGCACAAACGCCTCCAGTCTCGTTGAATATGTGCCCATTCTGGCCCGCAGCTCCACGTTTACACGTGATCTAGACGCATGTGACTTTCCCCCGATGCCTTCGATCTGCAGCGTTGCACTGTCCGCAGGTAACGCAAGCCTTTTGACTAGACGTTCTGACACCAAATTCACTTGAGATCCAGAATCGAGTAACGCCCGAAATTCTTCTTGACGCCCGTTATTTCCTCGAATAACGACTCTAGCGGTGGCAAGCATGACGTATCCCTTTTGAGTATCCTTGTCATTTGCTGCTGCAACAATGGTAGTCGGAATTTTTTCTTTGCTACCCAGAACTTTCACAGACTTCGTGTCTGAATGAAGGAGCGAGTTGTGCTTCCTGCCACACTTCGTGCATGCCCTCCATTCGCATGCTGTCGAGACGTGTCCTGGACGCAAACAGTTTAGGCACAGCTTGTTTTTTCGTATCCAACTCTCTCGCTGGCCGGTGGTCCACGCCAAGAACTTCTCACAGTAGTATATTTGGTGCTCCTCTTTTCCGCACACTCTACACTTCTGTCCTGTTGTTCTGTCCGTTGCGACTGCCGCCGTTGTTCTATTTCGATACTTTTCATTCGCCCCAATTGATTCTAATGCAACGAATCGTTTTTCAACAAACTGCATGAATCCCTTCATTGTTTGTACTTCTCTAATGTTTTCAACTGACTGCTCGTACTGCACGCTATTCAGTTTGTCTAACTTCCGCTGCAGCAAGACTATCAGTATTGGATCCCACGTTGTTGTGTTTATCTTCATCGTGTCCAGTACCGCAAGGGACTCAAACACGCAATCATAAAAGTTTTTCATAGCTGTGGCGTCATTCGGCACAGCTGGATAGTCGACGATCTTCCTCACCAGATTTGTGACAATTACTCTTCTATTGTCATAATGTTCTTTTAAGAGATCCCACGACGCATCATAGTTCTCCTCAGTGAGCGCCAGATGCCGAATCATCCTTTCGGCTTCCCCACCAAGGTTTGCCTTGAGATACCACATTTTTTGTATCTTCGGCATATCCTTCTCGTTAATCATCTTCCGAAAGATATCTGCAAATTTTTGCCATTGCAGATAATCTCCGGAAAACGTTGGAATAGATATTTTGGGGAGCTGCACTTGGGCTAGATCTCCCCCCAGATGTGGTGCATCTTTTCCTGGAACGGCACGGAATTTATCTACCTGTGCCTCCACTTTGTCAAAGACTCCCACGTTGTATCCGTATTGGCTAGGTTCCTCGCACATTCCGTGTATCTCGAAGTGCAAATCTTGAACCTTCCTCCACAGATATTCTAGCTCTGCGCACGGACCCGTCTCATTTCTTGCCTTGAGACCGTCGATCCGCTTCTGCAGGCTGACTATCACCGCTTTTTGTTGTCGGATTTTTGTCATGACTGCGGTTTTTCCTGAGTCCAATGTCGTTATATCTGACGACATTGGCTCCTTTACCGTGCTAAACTTCGTTAGCTTTAACGGCACCGGCGCCAAAGGTAGCCCCTTTGATGCGCCCGTCTCTGTCGGCATAGGTAGAGGCGGTGGAGGTGGCATCCCTGATTTGCCTGCCTTGCCTGCTTCCTCCGCCTCTTCTAGTCGCCTCGCCTCCCTGGCGAACAACTCGCTGAACGCCTCGTATAATTCTCCGATTTCCTTCGCGAAGATTCTATACTCGTTCTCCTCATCCAACGTAGCGTTGATCGCGGCGTCGTTGTCGTAGAACTTCTCCCATTGTACGTGCAGCTGTTCTAACCGCGCCTTGAAGTAGGCACTCGTAGTCTTCCGACTGGCCGAGTCCTTTTTGAAGTTGGCGACGATCCTTCGGACTTCCTCGCCGATCTCCTCCTGTTTGGCTATCCACTTTGCCGTGTCCATAGTCCCAGAAGTTTTCGTCGATTCGAGTAGCGCAAAAACCGTTTTATTTTTTTTAAATTTATTTTTTTTTTTTTGGTTTACGTTGACTTGTGCGTCACAACGTAAGGCTCGTCGGGGTCACCAATGTTTTGACTCTAAAGTCGCGCTCTTAGCACATGAACTAGAGCGATTGTTGAAGTGATACCACCAAGCACATTAACTTGCGGTATCGTGAGTAGTTTGAGCCTTACGCTGGAACGACAAGCTGAAGAAAGTAGAAATCGGTTGATTTGGTTTTGACTTCAGTGGCTGGTACTGCTACTGATTTGTTTATAGTTCTTCCACAACTTATATACTATACATTGTGCATATTCAGCACATATGCTGCCGAACGTCAATGACCGTACTTTGCTTGCTTGCGCTGACCGATCGTACGTTGCAGCCGTAACTTGCTTGCACAGCAATACCAGGCAAAGTGGGTCATTGTGGTTTGGCTTACAATTGCTGACTATTGATATTTGACAATATTGCTTAATACTAAGTGCGTTTTATATTTGACTGTGCTAGGTGTTTAAATGGAACACTTAACTTATGCTGACTTAACACTAAACACTAGTTTTAAGATAACAACTAATTGTAGTAGCCTGTAAGTTCCAACTGTACCTAGTCGGTTACTTCCCTCTCCTCCTCATCCCCCTCCACAATAGACTGTCCGTCCGCAAATAGCTTCAGCTCACTCACGTGTGCTGTACGCGTCCGCGTCCGTCTACCGTTTGTACTTTTCAACTCTGCGATCACCGGCGACACGTAACCGACCACCTGATAAGGCCCATCGTATTTCGGCGGCAATTTGGCTGCAAAATTTTCACTTGCTTTAGATAGGTGATGTTGCTTCACAAGCACCTTCTGACCGACTTCAGGCCTCCATTCGCGTCGTCGTAAATTATAGCTTCTCGCTTGGCCCTGGCTAGCTTTCGACTGAGATTTGTTTACGATTTCGAAAATCTCACTCATCTTTGCCTGATGCTCACTGACCCCTTCTGCAACGCGACCAGACCCTAGAGCGACTTCGTCGAACAATGCATTCGGCAGCCTCGGCTCCCGCCCCTGCGCCAAAAATGCTGGTGTATAACCGGTGCTGTCGGCCATAGTGGTGTTTATGGCTAGCGTAAGTTCGAGGATGTATTCATCCCACCGACGCTGCTCCCTTTCCGCAAATTGAGCAATCATTGTCTTCACTGTTCGATTTGTTCGTTCAGTCGGGTTTTCCTGCGGCGTGTATGGGGCAGTGAATTGATGGCGCACCCCCATGTCCCCGAGGAATCTCTTAAACGACCTACTTGTAAACTGGGCGCCCTTGTCCGTCACCGTCACCTTCGGTACTCCAAAACGTGCCAAAATTTTATCTCTAAAGGCCTTTTGCAAATTGTCAGTCGATGCTTTGCGCAACGGTGCCATTTCTACCCATTTGGTAAATTCGTCTACAAACACGACCAGCATAGTATTACCGTGTACCGACCGTGGTAGTGGTCCGACAAAATCTGCGCAAAGTATCGCCCATGGTTCGTCGGGCAATTGAGACAACATTTTCCCTGCTGCCTTCTGTTGGCCCGTCTTGAATTTCTGGCAGGATACGCATTTTGCGACGTAGTTCCTCACATCTCGAAACAACCCCGGCCAGTAGTATTGACGCAACAGCCGCGCAATTGTTTTTCGAACCCCCAAGTGACCCGCCGTTACCGCATCGTGATTTTCTTTTAACACTCGGTCTCTCAGTGGCTCTGGGACGCACAATTTTCAGTCCGGTCCACCGTCCTCCCCCAATCGTCCTGGTATGTACCGATATAAATGTCCGTTTTCAACCATGAAGTCAGGGTACCGTTCAGGGTATTTCCCGATGTCTAAAATTTTTGCGTCTGTCCATGCGCATGTCTGTTTGTCATCCACCGTCGCCCTATACAATGTATCCAGCGGCTGCCGCCACAGCGCGTCGGCCACTACATTCAATTTTCCCCTCCGATACTCTACGTCAAAAGTATACTGCTGCAGTTCTAGCGCCCAACGCGCAATGCGACCTGACGGACTCTCGATGCTATTCAGCCATTTTAGTGCTTGGTGGTCAGTTATGACGGTGAACGTATACCATTCGAGGTAGGGCCGCAACTTTCTGATCGCCCAGACTATCGCCAGGCATTCCTTCTCAGTCGCCGAATAGTTCCGTTCACTCTTCCCCAAATGCCTGCTAGCATATGCAATTACACGTTCTTGTCCGTCTATAATTTGCGTAAGCACCGCACCTAGCCCAAAATCGCTTGCATCAGTTTGCAGCATGAATTTCTGCGAAAAATCTGGACATGCCAACACAGGTGCCTCTGTCAGCCGTTTCTTGAGTTCGTCGAACTCTGTTTGATGTTCGCCCTGGCAACGCCAATGCTTGCCCTTTTTCAGTAACGCAGTGATGTACACCGTTGCCTTCGAAAAATTTTCCACAAACCGCCTATACCACGACACTACACCTAAAAACTGTCGCACCTCACGTAGACTGTTAGGGGGTTTTAGCTGTTGTATCGCCGCGATCTTGTCTAGGTCGGTTTTGATACCGGCTTCGCAGACGACATGACCCAGATACTTAATCTCTTTTCTAAAAAATTCGCACTTCTCCCTATTCAACTTCAAGTTTGCCACCCTCAATCTCCGAAACACCTCACGCAAATTTGCCATATGTTCACCCAAAGAACTTCCCGTGACGATTATGTCATCGAGGTACGCAAACGCATGCGGCTCCATTTCAACGCCAATCACTTGGTCCAATGCGCGCTGAAATGTCGCCGGTGCGGAGTGCAAACCAAAAGGCATCACCTTCCATTGATATAACCCCCTTCCAGGCACCGTAAACGCCGTGCATGGCCTGCTTGCTTCCTCGACTAGTATATCCGTTTTTAAGATCTAAGCTGCTGATATATTTGGCGTTACGCAGTCGATCTAAAATGTGGTTAATTCGCGGAAGAGGGTACGCGTCAGGAACTGAGTTTGCATTCAATTGTCGATAATCGACGCACATACGCCAGGTCCCATTCTTCTTTTTTACTAGCACAATGGGTGCACTGTGAGGACTTACTGACGGTTCTATGCAGTCGTTCGCAAGCAACTCGTCCACCTGCGCGTTAATGATTGCCATCATGGCCGGGTTTTTCGGAAAATACCGCTGTTTCAAGGGTCGGTCATTCTTCATGCTGATTTTATGTGTCGTAATGTTAGACGTCCCCGTCAGGCCCTCAAACTTCTGAAGTTCAACCTCCAGAAATTTTTCTACCTCCCGTAAATCGTTCTCCATCTTGATACCTCGAGCAATACATGCAGCACGAACGCGGCGAAGATGGGCAGGTCGTCTTTGTCCTATCTTATGCTTGGGTACGACGACGTCCGACCCCTCACGTACGTCGGCCTGTTTTGTTCTACGTCGCTTCGTACGCTGCGGCTTCGGCCTAGATATTTCGCGACCGTTCTCGGAGTCCTGTACACCCTCGTTTGACGTGGGGAACCCGCGCTGGTCGCTCCCGTCGCTTATCTCCCCCATCTCGGGTATACCGCACCCTCCTAAGGCGGACGACACCATAACTGGCGCTCGGCACTGAGGCTCCGTGACTAACTTATGCCCATCAGTTTTGCGTATCTGTACCACTTCTTCGCCACACTTTAGTTCAGAACCTATTCGCTTTAGAAAGTCCATGCCCAGGATCAGATCGTCCACCATTTCGCACAAGGTGAGTAAACCTACGGCACACGACCTTGAACCCAACGCGACCTGCGCGTGGACAACCTCCGATATTCGGTTGTTCGCGCCGTTCGCCATGCGTACCTCCTGATTTACCCGTTCAACATTTTCACCATTTTTGAAATGACCGGCCAAACGCGAGCTGATGAAACTTGCGTGATAAAACATCTCCTTGGTGTATAGTATTGATACTCGCACCGGCTGTTCTCGTAAATGTGTTTCAGCTGTTGCTGTCGAGTTAGCTGCGAATGTTTCATAAGGCGCTTCATGTCCAGAACGTAGCTCGAAAACAACTCATCCGGCCCCTGCAACCTACCCCGTATCTCCCATTCTAAGTCTTCCGCGAAGCTACGCGACACAAATAACTTGATAAAGTCGGCCTTAAAGTCAGCCCAGGTGTCCCACGGCTGCTCACCATACAAATACCACTTCTGGGCCCTGCCTTCCAGCAGTTCGGGCACGATAAGTGGTAGCTGGTCCTGCGGTATTTGTCGCCTCCTGGCCTTACTCTCGACCACGTCCAGGAACTGTAACGCGTCCTGCTGACCATCGAACCGGATCTTCCACTTGTCAGTTTCGTGGAAATGGGCTATGTTCCCGGCTATGGGACCCCCTCGGGCCGACTATCCCTAAAGGACACCCGTGGCATCGTTCGGCGACTGCTTCCGCCGGACGCCTCTAGGGCGCCCGTTGCACCCACCCAATCTTCTACCCGACCCTCTTCCGACGTTTCATATCCCCCCGATGAGCTCGTACGCGCCGCCACGCGCGAGGCACCGTTCTGTGGGACAGTGAGCGTCGCCGGTTTACTGTCCAACCCCTCATCCCTGAAGTCTTGAGTTGGTGTCTCCGTCGCCGGAGCGGTAGGAGATTTCGCCGGCGGCGGCCGAGTGTGCAAAGTGGACAACTCCTCCAGCCGCGTCAAGGATGTAACTCGGAAGAAAGGGTGTAACTCGCCGACAGAGTCCGTTTTACATAAATTTTATCGATTTATATAAAGAACGATTACCTTTCTCAACTGAGACGTAGTACCTCGAAAAGAACGTGTTGAAAGAAATGAAAACGTGGCTTTGAGCTAATTGTATGCAAAATATAATTCAATGTTTGTTAACGACAACTTAGATCTAGGAAATGAACCCTGACTCCTGCGTGTTCCTAAATTAACTTACAACCTAGATTACAAGCAAACTTATTTCACTGGACTGTTAAACGGGGAAGGTGGTCCGCAGGTGGTGTGTGCTCCCTCGTTGCTCACTGGCCGGCCGATGTTGTTGGCGCTTGTGGGTTGTCGTTCCTGCGATGGCAATGGATGCGCCGTAGGTGATACTATATGTGGTTGTGCGCCGTTCTCGTGTCGTAGGGTTTTTGGCCACAATCGGCTTTGTTTGTGCACACGCGTACGCTATGTGAGACACGCTTTCGCTGCTCGAGTGGGCAATTTGGCCTGTAGTCGCACACGGTGGGTTTTTGCACGCACTGATCGATTTGCACGCACGCAACGCTATCGTTAGGACGCTTTTATTGTTGCTCAAGCCGTTCTTTCAGCGATACCACGCAAAGGCACTTATTCACTCAGTTCTTAGTTCATACACTTCTGGACTTCCACATCATTTACACGATTCGACTTCCACCGAATTCTTGGTTGCACGTCTTACGCTATTCATGTCCCAAACTAGCCTGCTTGCCATTTGCTTGAACCAAGCTCTTGTCGCCATCTCCCAACGGTATCCTTTTCTTTCCGTTGTTCTGCCGCAACGACCAAAACCTTGACATCGGTCGTTCAACCCAACGGTGCTATTCTGCTTTTTCTTCCAATGCACTCTGCTCAAGAATCCAACAACAACCACCTACGCACATGTTCAACCGTCAGCTGATCGCGGATAACCCGCTGACCCAGCGTGCGCTGTCAACAGTGTGTTACCTCGCTGTTAA
This sequence comes from Phortica okadai, assembly GCA_034638295.1. NCBI lineage: Eukaryota > Metazoa > Arthropoda > Insecta > Diptera > Drosophilidae > Phortica > Phortica okadai. The sequence continues at coordinate 14,401,277 of CM067848.1, read as the reverse complement.
CTATACTGTTAGTGTGCAGCTGCGGATAGGCCAACAGTATGTTATATCGTCGTTAATGACGCTGTTAGTGTGCGCTACACTTCGCAGCTGCTGATAGGCCATCTCGTTGTGAGGGGTGAATTCCCTACGGTATTCACCCCTTCACAGTAGGTGTACTGTAGACGTACTGGTTAACTCGGGCCGAAATTGATAATACGTTTTGAAATCAACGATGTGTGAGCGGAAACGAGAAAAGTTTTCATCAGCAGTTTAGCAAAATGAGTGTAGTGTGATCAACAAGCGGTAAGTAAAACCGTGCTAAGCATAAGCATAACGGTCGCCGTGCGAGACGACATATAAAATCGCAAGCAGCACAGCATCACAAACACCAAGTGCGACATGACACAACGAAAATGCAATATATTGGCAGGCTTGATCGCGACAAAGACTGCTCCTCCACGAACTCCACCGCAGACTCATGCAGCGTATGTGAGCAGCAAGAGGCACCGCGACGGCATACGGACATCGGCCAGCAGCCGCCACCAGGATAAAGCTAAGGCTAATTGTTAAGTTCGGTCTTGTAATGTAGCAATCTACGTAATAGGTAATGTAACGAGTACAGGAGTCAGGGACGAGTGAGTAGCTTTAAGTGGTTTATGAGAATTATATCCTACATATGTTTGGACAAAACAGTTCTCTCCTTCTTTAAAGCATTCTAAGCCAAAGATTATATGTTATTTTTGTACCCTGTACACACACTGTGTATCAGGGTATATTAAGTTTGTTTGAAACGGTTTGTATGTAACGCATAGAAGGTGGGGAGGGGGACCCTATAAAGTATATATATTCTTGATCAGGATGACAAGACGAATTGATATAGCCCTGTCTGTTCGTCCGTCCGTCCGTCCGTCCTCACCAATGGTTCTCGAAAACTATAAGAGCTAGAGACTTGAAATTTGGAGGATAGACTCGTGAGGTCAAGCGCTAGATCAAGTTTGAAGGAATTTTTGCCACGCCCACTCCTTCCCACCCATCGAGCACCACCCAATTTTTCAAAAGGCTGTAGCTGAAAAACCTGATATGTTAGAAACATGAAAATGAGTATGTACCCTCAGTATGTATAGCTCTACAAAACTGCATACCACATTTTTCCCCCCTCCCCTTCGTTTCCCATCAAAAGGTAGTTTTCTTAAAATTGCTGTATAAACTATAATAGATACAATGCTGAAATTTCGTATGCAAACTCAGTAAACATACCTTTATAAAACTGCATACCACAAACTTTCATTTTTAGCGCTGTGTGCCCACGCAAAGACAAACTAGTTGAAATTTGGCATAAATTGCGCTTTGAACGCTGCTTTATCCTATTTGTAACAAAAACCGTACTTAACACTGAGAAAACTATTAAAGCTAGAGACTTGAAATTTGGAAGATAGACTCGTGTGGTCGAACACTATATCAAGTTTGAAGGAATTTTTGCCACGCCCATTCCTTCCCGCCCATCGAGCACAGCCAAAGGTCATTTTTATACCCTGTACACATACTGTGTATCAGGGTATATTGTGTTTGTGCAAAAGCCAAATGTATGTAACGCAGTAAAGGAGGGGAGGGGGACCCCATAAAGTATTTATATTCTTGATCGGGACGACAAGAGAAGTTGATTAAGCCATGTCCGTCCGTCTGTCCGTCCGTCCGTCCTCACCAATGGTTCTCGGAAACTATAAGAGCTAGAGACTTGAAATTTGGTGGGTAGAGCTGAACCTGAAATTTCGTATACAAGCTCAGTGATATTACATCTTAAAAACTGCATACCACAAATGTCCCCTATCTTTGATGACTACTCTGCAGAGGCCAACAAATCAATATGTTTTTGTAGATTGAGGGTGTGGCATCGCCTACCATGTGTGCAGGGTATTAGATTGTCGAGTATACTTGACTATACCGCCCTTACTGGTTTTTCTTAAAATTGCTGTATCTGCTAAACTATAAAATATACAATGCTGAAATTTTGTATGCAAACTCAGTTAACATATCTTTTTAAAACTGCATACAACAAACTACCACTTTCCCCGCAAAGACCAACACACTAAAATTTTGCAGCAATGCTTTGTAACAATATCCGTACTAAAGCGCCATCTAATGGCAACATTGCACTGTGAGCCCTGCCTTACCTTACCAGAGACATAAACCATATCGTGGTACACTGCTTTTGCTGTCGGCGAAAGTTTAACGTGTTATAAATATAGGTGTTTTTTTTTTTTTTTTTTTTTTTTTTGTTTTTTGAGAGGTGTTCGGAACGAAAATTTCGAAAATACACTGCCTGTGCAGTAGTGTGGGATTCTAACCCACAAAAACCATTCACCCCTCTCTCTCGCATCTGGCTCGGGATCCCCGTGGGACTATGTCTTGATATTACTTCACGGGCGAGCTCAGCCTTGCGGCTCGGGTCTTGGATGTTATGTGCTTTCGCAAACTAGGGACTCAGGCACTTTAAGGGTCTGATTCAATATTGTTGTTAGAATTGTTATTGTGTTAGCAACTATTCTACGTTACGACTCCTTATTTGTATATACTTAGTATTAGTAAGTTTAGGATTGTCTGGTTCGTCTTGCGTTCTCCGCTCGCTCCGTTTGTCTGAGCGTTTTCATTGTCAATGTTATATAGTTACTTATAACTGACCATTTTGCTTCACTTTGTAGCATATGTTCAACGATGTTGTCCGGCATCAGTGTTCCGCCAATTATATTGTCAATTTGTTGACGATGTATTCCAAAATTGGCACATTCAAATAGGTGCTGCTCCACGTCGCCGACTGTGCCTTCCCCGCAATACCAGCACATTGGGCTGTCCTCATGTCCAAATCGATGGAGGTAGAATTTAAAGCAGCCGTGGCCTGTCAGTGCTTGGCTAATATAGAAGTCTGTGCTCCCGTGTTGACGCGTAAGCCATGTCTTTATGTCTATGAGTCGATATGTCCATCTGCCATTTTGACAACGGTCCCAACGGGTCTGCTATTGTTCGATGGTCTGAGCTCTGCGCAATGTTGTTTCCAACTGGCTCTGAGTTTCCACTGCTAGTAGGTCCAGCGATCACTAGTGCTGCTTCTTCACTGACCGTTCTAAAACTGCTGATCACCCTGATGGCGCACCTTCTGTACACTGCTCGGACTTCTCGGCCATACGACGGTACTTCTAGTGCTGGCGCCCATGCTGGGGCTCCATATAACAGTATGGATCTTACAACGCTCGATATGACTAGCATGCTATGTTGTCTTGGTCCTCGCATATTCAGCATTATCCTGCTTAGGGCCGAAGTGGCGACGGCGGCCTTTTTGCTAGCATATTCCAAGTGGTACTTGTACGTCAGCCTGTGGTCTATCATCACTCCCAAATATTTAATCACCGGCTTTGATGTTATTAATGTATTGCCAATCGTCAGCACTGCCGTTTCAACTTTTTTCCTACTACTTATGAGTACTGCTTTGGTTTTGTGTTTGGCAAGTTCTAATCCATTAGCTACAAGCCACGCATGGGTGATGTTTATTGCTGTATTACTAGCATTTTCAACTTCGGTCAAGTGTTTGGCTACTACTACAAGGGCGATGTCGTCATCGAATCCTACTATTTTTGCACCGTTTGGAACTCTGAGTCTTAAGATCCCGTCGTACATGATGTTCCACAAGAGGGGCCCCAGCACTGACCCCTGTGGCACTCCTCCCGTGACGTGGTATGTTTCCTGACCAATGTCCTTGTTGTACCTCAGGATTCGATTGCTGAATTAAAGGCGTTTTTAACATCTAGTGTTGTTATTAAGCAGTACTGTTTCGTACCTCCAGACCAGCGCTTTCCTTCTATTGCTGCCGTCGCTATTTCTGTGACCGTCTTAATTGCGTCAATTGTGGATCGTTTTTTTCGAAATCCAAATTGGTGGTCGGATAAACCGTTTGTTTGTTGTAATGACGCCTCTATCCTGTTACAAATAATCTTCTCCAGAATCTTTCCAACCGTGTCTAGTAGGCAGAGTGGTCGGTATGCGGATGGGACCTCTGGTGGTTTCCCTCCTTTGGGTAATAGCACCAGGTTTTGTATTTTCCATCTTTCTGGGAACGTCTTCTCCACGAGGCAGGCGTTGAATAGATCCACGAAGATCCCGGGCACTGAGGCGATGATAAGTTTTAGTGCCTTATTCGGGATGCCATCTGGGCCTGGCGCCTTATCGTTTTTGATATGGCTTACTATATCCAGTATCTCTTCGACGTTAGTTAGCTTAGTAACCTGTGATGAGTTGGGATTTTCTGTCACCGTAGTACGTTGTGTAATTTGCTGAGTTGGAAAGAGAGTAGAAACTATCTTCCTTAGGAATGTTGGGCAGCTGGGCACTGGATGTCTTCTATGGCCAAGTTTCCCCATGACTAGTTTATACGCAGCTCCCCATGGCTCCGCGTCTGCTTGGTCACATAGGTCAAGGAAGCACTTACGCTTACTATCCCGGATATATTTATTTAGCTTTGCTCGACAGCTTCTATAGGCTTGTTGTAGCTGGCTGAAGTTTTCGGTTCCCCTAGATCTTTGGTATAGTCTCCTCGCTCTGTGACATTGTCTACGTGCATCTGCGATGCTTTGAATCCAGCAGTGCACGGAAGGCTGTTTATGGTTATGGTTACTTATCCGTTGCATTGCAGCATCGCAGGCCCGTTGGACGAGCTGGGCAATTTGCTCTGCTTTGTCGTTTGCATTGCCTCGTGGCGAAATTCCTTGGAGCGAGTTAAGCAGTAGGTGTTCGTCCAGTGTATCTGGCTTATACCTTATGGCTCCTGATGACCGATGGTTACTTGTATATGTCGATTGTCTGGTCTGGAAAATAATTGCTTGGTGGTCACTATATGTTAGTAGGTCGGAAACCATCCAGGAAGCGTTTCGTGAGATGCTGCCGCTTGCAAATGTGAGATCAATTATGGATCCCTTCCGTCTTTTGTATAAGTGTGTTTGTTTCCAGTGTTTAGCAGGCTTATATTTAGACTAGCAAATGACTCTAATAGTGTTGAACCTCTTGGGGTTGTCCTGCTGCTCCCCCATTCAACTGCCCATGCATTAAAGTCACCTGCTATTATGCAAGGGTGTTTATCTCGAGCATCTCTAACGATACAGTCCAGTACTTCTTCAAATTCAGTTATTGACAGCCTTGGCGCTATGTAGCAGCTGTATATATAGACGTCCATGCATTTCGCCCGTGTAAAGCCTCTTGACGAAAAGTGTTCTCTTAGCTAGTACGGGCTCCGTCCACAGTTCCAGATTGCCGCCTCTCCGGGGGCGTTTTGAAGCCATGCGCTTTCGTTCCTAGATTTGTACGGATCGCTGAGGATGGCTATGTCAATGTTTTTTTCTCGGACCGTTTGGGAGAGTAGGTTTTGAGCCGCTTTGCAATGGTTGAGGTTGACCTGGAGTATTTTCATTTGGACCTCAGTTGTTTCAGCGCTTCTTTGTACGCCGGGCAAAGTCTACTTAGGGTAGAGTGCGAGGTGCTGTTGCCGTCTTTGTCTTTACACAACATACATCTTGGTATTTGCTTACACTGTTTGGCCATATGGTCAGTTTCACCACAGTTATAGCATACATTTTTCGTGTCTATTTCGCTCTTGCATTTGGCTGCTGTGTGGCCAAATCCCATGCATTTGAAGCATCTCCTTGGCTCTAGTTTGAGCCTGATGCGGCAGGAAACTCACCCTATTCGTATTCTTTTGCTTTTCTGTAGCTTGTCAGCATTAGTAGACGGAATGCTTATAGTAGGGGTTTGTGTAGAGCCGTAAGCTTTCCTCAGTGATACTGTGGTCCTGGTTGGAAGTGTATCCCCGGTTTCTGCGATTATAGCTTGTCGCACTTCCTCGGTGCTTGTGATCTCGTCTATGTCCTTAATTTCTATGATCGACATTTCCGTGGGCGATGTGACCACTGCCTTGTCGCCAAGAACATTTTTGACGGCCTGCTGCAGGAGCTCTGTGTTAGGGTCCTGTGCCTTCTGCATCTTGAATAATAGTTCCCCTTTCGCTGTTGTTCTTATACCCTTCACTCTTCCTTCGAATTGTTTGAGGGTGGCATCCTGTTTTACTATCCTAAGTAATTCTGGGCATGAGGTATTACATGTGCTTTTTACCGCGATAGCGTCTGTCCTCATATTTTTTTTTATACCCTGTACACACACTGTGTATCAGGGTATATTAAGTTTGTTTGAGACGGTTTGTATGTAACGCATAGAAGGAGGGGAGGGGGACCCTATAAAGCATATATATTCTTGATCAGGATGACAAGACGAATTGATATAGCCCTGTCTGTCCGTCCGTCCGTCCCTCCTCACCAATGGTTCTCGAAAACTATAAGAGCTAGAGACTTGAAATTTGGTGGATAGACTCGTGAGGTCAAACACTAGATCAAGTTTGAAAGATTTTTTGCCACGCTCACTCCTTCCCGCCCATCGAGCACCACCCATTTTTTCAAAAGGCTGTAGCTCGAAAACCTGATGAGTTAGAAACATGAAAATGAGTATGTAGACTCAGTATGTATAGCTCTACAAAACTGCATACCACATTTTTCCCCCTCCCCTTCGTTTCTCCTCAAAAAGTTGTTTTCTTAAAATTGCTGTATCTCCTAAACTATAATAGATACAATGCTGAAATTTCGTATGCAAACTCAGTAAACATACCTTTTTAAAACTGCGTACCACAAACTTTCATTTTTAACGCTGTGTGACAACGCAAAGACAAACAAGTTGAAATTTGGCATAAATTGCGCTTTGAACACTGCTTTATCCTATTTGTAACAAAAACCGTACTTAACACTGCGAAAACAATTAAAGCTAGAGACTTGAAATTTGGAAGATAGACTCGTGTGGTCGAACACTATATCAAGTTTGAAGGAATTTTTGCCACGCCCATTCCTTCCCTCCCATCGAGCACAACAAATGGTAATTTTTTTCTTAAAATTGCTGTATCTCCTAAAGTATAAAGAATACAATGCTGAAATTTGGTATGCAAACTCATTTAACATACCTTTTTAAAACTGCATACAACAAACTACCACTTCCCCCGCAAAGACCAACACACTAAAATTTTGCAGCAATGCTTTGTAACAAAATCCGTACTAAAGCGCCATCTAATGGCAACATTGCACTGTGAGCCCTGCCTCACTATTAGCAAATACACAAACCATTACACTGCTTTTGCTGTCGGCGAATGTTTAACGTGTTATCAACATAGGTGTGTGTACAGGGTATTATATAGTTGAGAATACTCAACTATACCGCCCTTACTGGTTTGTATTTTCGGCTTTCTCTCCACACGAGTCCATGCTTTGCTTAGCTTGGGAGGTTCCTCTGAAGTGCGTTCCTCTTTCGCTTGTAGGTGGGAACGTTCCACGCGTTTACTCGCCGCTGAAGGCGTCGCTGTTTTAGTCTATCTCCTATCTATCCTCCACCGACTCTTTATTAGTAAGATTTGTTGCACTATGACTTTTTTGTTTCTTGGGTGGCGTACTTCTGTTCCAGTGCTGGTCATCTCTTTGCCGCTTTGGGGTGCTATCTGCCATTGTTTTCTTAGGTTTAGAACCTTTCTTCTGGCTTGCCTGAGTCATCTTGTTTATTCTAGCATTAGTTTGCTTGTTATGGTCTGAAGACCATGTTCCCAAGCCGCTAGCAGGGATACTTTGGAGCTCCTTCATTCGATTGAGATTCTCCGCCATCTCCAGGTTGATATGTCTCACCTTTTTGACGTTGACGCTGTAGAGAACCTTGTCAAGGAGTGCTCCTAGCTCCTCCATTACTGCGTCGCACAGAGGGGCCTTACATACATTCAGCTTGCAAAAATCAAAAATTTCATGAACGCTTTCGATAAAAAAAATTTATGTGTCTGATAGAGAATTTTCCAGAGATTAAGGAAATATTAATCTTAACCAAATCGGAGTTATAGTTTGGAAGATATGTACACTCAACTTTGACCTATTTTTCAACTTTCAATGACATACTCATTTTTTTGAAAATTCGGCATCTTTGAGTTGCAATAAAAGCGAAATTATAAATCGAATCATTATCGAATCGATTTCTATTCTTAGGTAGCCATATTATAGTGTTATACTATAAATACCAAGTCATTAGCATTTATAGTTTACTAGAGGAGGCTGTTTTTCGAACTATCTATTTTTTGGGTATTTTTCAACTTTGGTGGACAATTAAAAAAAACGTTAAAATATAACAACCGCCAATTATGTTTATTGAACATTCCTAAACCTATGTTCAAAATTTCAGCTGCCTTTATTTGCCTGTTTGGTTTTTAAAGCAAAAAAACGGCCGCAACCTCACACAAAAAATCAGTGAAAAAGGCGCTGTCGCAGGTATAAGAAGAAGAATACACAGTAGGTAGATTCGCTGTTACAGCTTTAATATGTTAATAAAATGAACATATTTTGTTATTGGAAGAAACTAGTTATATTATGCAAAGCAGGTGGTTGTAAAATGGATCGGGGGCGGTACAAAGGGGGGGGAGGGGGTAAAATGGATTCATTTTCTTCATTTTGTATGGCAGGTGGCAGTTTCAGTGGTCTGATCTCAATGATACATATGTGCATATTACTTGGGTACGTTTCACATTTACATTTTAAATTTCAGCCCTCTATGTTCAGAAAAAAATAAGTTTTTCATACAACGAATTCAATTTGCTTCTCTTCCTCTTCTTCATTTCGTATGGCAGGTACCAGTTCCAGTAGTTCGATCTCAATGAAACTCTCAGACATTTGGTCTGGGTACCTTAAACTTCTAGTTGTGAAATTTGAGCCCTCTATCTTCAAAAATAAAAAAGTTTTTCACACAACAAATCAAGTTTTGTTCATTATACCCTGTACACATACTGTGTATCAGGGTATATTGTGTTTGTTTGAGCGAAATGTATGTAACGCTCAGAAGGAGGGCAGGGGGACCCTATAAAGTACATATATTCTTGATCAGGACGTCAAGAGAAATTGATTAAGCTATGTCCGTCCGTCTGTCCGTCTGTCCGTCCGTCCGTCCGTCCGTCCGTATTCACCAATGGTTCTCAGAAACTATAATAGCTAGATATCTGAAATTTGGAGGGTAGACTCGTGATGCTTGGCAGCAGATCAAGTTTGAACGGTTTTGTGCCACGCCCACTCCTTCCCGCCCATCCATCACCGCCCACTTTTTTAAAACGCTATAACTCGAACATCGAAAGAGATAGAAACATGAAAGTCGGTATGTAGACTCAGTATTAGTAGCTTTACAAAACTGCGTACCACAATTATTCCCCCTCCCCTTCATTTCCCCTCCCGCGACTGTTTTCTTAAATTTGCTGTATCTTCAAAACTATTAAAGATACGAATCTGAAATTTTGTAGACAAGCTCAGTAAATATTTATCTTTAAAACTGCATACCACAAAATTCCCCTCTGTTCGAAAGTTACTCCTCAATGACCAACAAACTCAAATTTTTCGTAAATTCCACTTTTTTTGACCAATTTACTTGATATTTTGAACATTATTCGATCGGGCGATGTCAAATCAACATTTGTTTGAAGATTTAGGGTGTTGCACCACCCACTGTGAGTGCAGGGTATTATATTGTCGAGTATACTCGACTATAGCGTCCTTACTGGTTTTATTTTATTTTATTTTATTTATTTTTCCTACTTTTACACCGGTTTTCTTCGGAGCGACTTAAAAAACGCGTCCACCCTCTCGCACACCTGTGAGTGTCACACCTATAAACATAGGTGTGTGTACAGGGTATTGTATAGTTGAGAATACTCATTTATACCGCCCTTACTGGTTTGTTATATCTTATTTCTTATACAGCAGTCATTATACCCTGTACCTTATAGTACAAGTGTATATTAGTTTTGTGCACGTCGACAATGTATGTAACACCTTAAAGGAAACATCTTCGACTAAACAAAGTATATACATATATTCTTGATCAGTATCGAAAGAGAAGTCGATTTAGACATGTCCTTCTGTCCGTCTGTCTGTAGGAACGCGTCGATCTCGGAAACTATAACAGATAGGACCAAAATCTTTTCGCAGTTCGATTCTGTGATTCATTATGCAGATCAGGTTTATTTTGTTGTTCCCCCTTTTTGAGTTAGTTTAGGGGTGAGGGGCAAATAACTGAAGCTACCTCTGGTAATATATTACAAAAGTCGTGTTTTCTTGGTTGTCTGTTGAAACCGGAACACCAAATTTTGAGGGTATATAGCTGGCATGAATCCCAAATGAATAGAATAAAAAATAAGTGTGGCCACGCCCACATATAGTACAAATTTGAAATGCTTATATATCGTGAACCTTATAACTTACAGGAATGACATTTGGTGTGAATGATATTGGGATAGAGTTTAGCAAGATTCAATCATAATATGGGCGTGGCCACGCTCACTAATTGCCAAAATAGAAAAACCTTAAACCCTTAGAACAAATTGGTCTACAAGAGTAAAAATTGATATGTATGACATTATATGGAAATGAGATCGGTTTCGATTGAAAAGTGGGCGGGGCATCGCCCTATTACAGCTGTTACTAATTGAAAGTACAGGGTATGTCGAAGTCGAGTATTGTCGACTCCAATCCTTACAGGTTTTGATTGGTTTTGGTAGAAATAGGTATACTTAAATAGCTGGTAAATCTAGTGTTAAAACGTGTTAGTGAAGCAACCTATTAACAATAATGTTATGTCTAATATAAATATTGTGAGCACTTTTTAATTATTGCAAGGCACCAAGAATGATACGGAATTGTGGTTCCGAACTTGGAGGAAGAAAACCGATTCCGATTTCACATACGTGAAAAGTATAACCAGTAAGGACCAGCAAGGCTGAAGCTTATATACTTTTCACGCACGTTCTTGTGCCACGCCCAGTCAAAAGACTGACCATATTTTCTCTTCATCTTATTAGCCAATACATCAGTTTTCATTGTTTTTGCTCATTGGGTACCGGAGATATGCAACTTCATGATTTTTCATAAAAGTGGGCGTAACCATGTCCAAAACAAAAAAGTTTTCCATACAACGATTCAAATTTTCTTGATTTTTCTATATGGGAGCTACCAGTTCCAGTTGTCCATTCTCAATGAAACTTTCAAGCATTTAGTCGGACTTTGTAGAACTACTACCATACAAAACAAAAAAGTTTTCCATACAACGATTCAAGTTTTGTTCACTTTTCTTCTTCTTTTCGTATGGGGGCTACCAGTTCCAGTTGTCCGATATGGCTGGATCTGACAAATGAGTTGATCCTACAAATAAAAAGTCCCTGTGCAAAATTTCAGCTCGATATCTTCAAAACTGTGGGAGGAGATCGTGTATATACAGACAGACGGACATGGCTAAATCAACTCGACTTGTCGTCCTGATCAAGAATATATATACTTTATGTAGTCGCAAGTGAATATTTCTGTGTGTAACAAACTTCAGCACAAACTTATAATACTATTCACTAACGTGAGGAGTATAATAATTTCAGTATTGACTACAGCCTTCTTTGTTGATAATAACTTCATATATCCGGTCTTATATGTAGTCTATATAGTTCATTGAAATCTCACTCCAAACTAATTTAATTACTGCAGTTACGATAATATTTTCTTACCTTCTTATTGCTTTCCCCCTTTGTATGCTATTATTTATTTTTTTGGTTTCTAATAACTCAAATATTTGCGCTAATCAAAAATAAAAGTTGAAAATAAGTTACTTTTCATTCAAAAAATTAATTAGTTTAAGTGCGTCTAATCTAGTGACCAAGAATAAATGCCTCGTGGCTTAGAACTACGATGACTGAATCTCGTCTAAATGGTGGGTAATGGCCGTTTAATAATCCATCTGTTAATTCGTTTATGTTTGTTAAGTACACACAGTTGGACAGTTTAAAGAATGGAACAGCAGTTTATAGAAGAGGTTGTGGAAGACTTTTCCAAAAATCCAAGAAAACTTTTACTTATTTAGATATTGAATAAGTTCATAGACATAAATACGAATAAAATATGTATATATGGTATACTCTCTACAAAACTAACTAGTTTGATTTGTTGTTATTTTGAAAAATATCGATATTTTTCTGGTCATTCGATGTTGACCTAAGTCCACCACACTACCCCCACCCCTCACCCCTTTTTTTTGTGAAACCCTGCCTACGCTCTTGGTAAAGAGTATAAATATAAATATATAATAAATTTCGCCCCTAACATCAGTTTCCTAAATACTTTAAAGTCCACTTCATGCGCCTGAATGTAATGCATCGTAACATAACTGTGTGAAACATAACGTAACGAAAGTAACGTAAGACCAGTAAGGAAGCACTAGTCGAGTATACTCGACAATATAATACCCTGCGCACACAGTAGGTTGTGCCACACTCTAAATCTACAAAAAAAATCTTGATTTGCCATCGGCCGATCAAATAGTGTTCAAAATATCAACTAAATCAGTCAAAAAATGTGGAATTTACGAACAATTTCAGTTTGTCGGTCATTGAGGGCTAACAATCAAGGAGAGAGGAATTTCGTGTTATGCAGTTTAAAAGATATATATAAACTGAGCCTGTCTAAAAAATTCGTACCTTTAATAGTTTTAAAGATACACCCATTTTAAGAAAACAACTGGGGAGGGTAAATGAAAGAGAAGGGGAAAAATGGTATGCAGTATTGTAGATCCATACATACTGAATCTACATACCGACTTTCATGTTCCTATCTTTTTAAATGTTCGAGTAATATCGTTTTAAAAAAGTGGGTGGTGCTGGATAAGCGGGAAGGAGTCGGCGTTGCACAAAACCATTCAAACTTGATCTGCTGCCGAGCATCACGAATCTACCCTCCATTTCAAGTCTGGAACTATTATAGTTTCTGAGAACCATTGGTGAATACGGATGGCCATAGCTTCATCAATTTCTCTTGTCGTCCTGATCAAGAATATATATACTTTATAGGGTCCGCCTGCCCTTCTTCTGTGCGTTACATACATTTCGCTCAAACAAACACGGTATACCCCGTTACATAGTATGTGTACAGGGTATAATGACTTATACACGCTGTTAAGTTGCTGAATAGTTGGTGGCAGTAGTTTCGGCATATAAAAATAGCAGTAGCACACAAAATGGCTTTCAAATGAAAAATGAAACAAATTTTAATACAGAATTGTGTGTGAACACACACTTAGTAACACAGACTCTCTCCAGTCACAAACACAGATACACATGTGTGCACTGGTTGCACATGCGATGTTTTTAAGTAAGGGGATAATAGCTAACGATATCAACGTCGCTCGCAAAGTAATCAACTTCTTTGTACCCGGCCGCAGAATGGCAGAAAATATGTATTAAACGTAAGGCGAAATGTGATTTAAAGAAAATATCCAAGTGCGCCGCATCAATAGACGATGATGTGTGTGTGTTCCAAAAGAGGGCGACGGATGGCTTTAAGTTCTCAGACAGAAGCGAGCGTGACCGTACGACCGAGAAGTAAATACGCTTCGTGCAGCGGGATGTGAAAATGGATTTAATGCATCCGGCACAACACGAGTGAGAACATGGCAGCGCCTTTAAATGCATGCCTCACATTGTCCGAACATTTTTGCTGATTTAAAAATTTATTACACTTTAAATAACGAATGAACAGAGTAGGCGGTGCCATAATAAGCGGTATAGTCGAGTATACTCGACAATATAATACCCCGCACACATGGTAGGCGGTGCCACACCCTCAATCTACAAAAACATATTGATCTGACGCCGCCTTTTCAAATAGTGTTCAAAATACAAAGAAAATCGGTCAAAAAATGTGGATTTTACGAAAAATTTAAGTTTGTAGGTCTCTGAGTGGAAGCCATCAAAGAGAGGGGAAATTTGTGGTATGCAGTTTTTAAGATGTATTATCACTGAGCTTGTATACAAAATTTCAGGTTCATACCTTTGTTAATTTTGGAGATATAGCAATTTAGAGAAAATTACTGGGGTGGTATGCAGTTTTGTAGAGCCACTCATACTGAGTCTACATACCGACTTTCATGTTTCTATCTCTTTGGATGTTTGAGTTATAGCGATTTAAAAAAATGGGTAGGGCTGGATGGGCGGGAAGGAGTGGGAGTGGCACAAAAAAAAAAATAAACTTGATCTGCTGCCAAGCATCACGAGTCTACCCTCCAAGTTTCAAGTCTCTAGCTCTTACAGTTTCCGAGATCCATTGGTGAATACAGACGGACGGACGGAGAGACGGACGGACATGGCTCAATCAATTTCTCTTGTCGTCCTGATCAAGAATATATATACTTTATGGGGTCCCCCTCCCTTCCTTCTGTGCGTTACATACATTTCGTTCAAACAAACTTAATATACCCTGACACACTGTATGTGCAGGGTATAACCAGTAAGGACGCTATCTTCAGCAAGGCTGAAGCTATAATTTTTTTCACGTTGTGGCACTATAAAAAAAACTAAATGAATAGTTTTCATGCCTCCCTAACAACATAACTGTAAGGTTTCAAGTCGATTGGTTAAAAAACAAAAAAGTTTTCCAAACAACGGGTCAAGTTTAGCTATAAGAGGGCGTGGCCATGCCCACTTTTGGTCAAATCAGTTTTCATGCCTCCCTAAGAACACAACTGCAAGAGGTCAAGTCAATTGGTTAAAAAACAAAAAAAGTTGTGCATACAACGGGTCAAGTTTCGCTATAAGTGGGCGCAGCCTTGCCCACTTTTGGTCAAAATAATTTCCATTCCTCCCTAAGAACATAGCTGTAAAAATTCAAGTCAATTGGTTAAAAAACAAAAAAGTTTTCCATACAACGGGTCAATTTTCGCTATAAGTGGGCGTGGTTAGGCCCACTTTTAGTCAAAATAGTTTTTATTCCTCTCTAAGATCATAACTGTAAAGTTTCAAGTCAATTGGTTAAAAAACAAAAAAGTTTTCCATACAACAACGTGAATATTGCTTCTCTTCCTCTTCTTCATTTTGTATGGGGGCTATCAGTTCCAGATGTCCAATCTCAATGAAACTTGCAGGCATGTAGTCGGACTATGTAAAACTACTATGTTTAAAATTTCAGCACTCTATCGTACAAAACAAAAAAGTTTTCCATACAACGATTCAAGTTTTGTTCATTTTTCTTCTTCTTTTCGTATGGGGGCTATCAGTTCCAGTGGTCCGATATGGCTAGATCCGACAAATGAGTTGACCGCAGAAATAAGAAGTCTCTGTGCAAAATTTCAGCTCAATATCTTAAAAACTGTGGGAGGAGATTGTATATATACAGACAGACGGACAGACGGACAGACGGACATGGCTTAATCAACTCGTCTTGTCGTCCTGATCAAGAATATATATACTTTATATAGTCGCATGTGAATATTTCTGTGTGTTACAAACTTCAGCACAAAGTTATTATACTATTTCACATACGTGAAAAGTATAAAAAAACAGTAAGGGCGGTATAGTTGGGTATTCTCAACTATATAATACCCTGTACACACACCTAAATTGATAACACGTTAAACATTTGCCGACAGCAAAAGCAGTGTACCACGATATAGTTTGTGTATTTGCTAAGGTAAGGCAGGGCTCACAGTGCAATGTTGCCATTAGATGGCGCTTTAGTACGGATTTTGTTACAAAGCATTGCTGCAAAATTTTAGTGTGTTGGTCTTCGCGGGGAAAGTGGAAGTTTGTTGTATGCAGTTTTAAAAAGGTATGTTATCTGAGTTTGCATACAAAATTTCAGCATTGTATTTTTTATACTTTCGGAGATACAGCAATTTTAAGAAAAAAATGACCTTTGGTTGTACTCGATGGGCGGGAAGGAGTGGGCGTGGCAAAAAATCCTTCAAACATGATCTAGCGTTTGACCTCACGAGTCTATCCTCCAAATTTCAAGTCTCTAGCTCTTATAGTTTTCGAGAACCATTGGTGAGGACGGACGGCCGGACGGACAGACAGACAGGGCTATATCAATTCGTCACGTCATCCTGATCAAGAATATATATACTTTATAGCGTCCCCCTCCCCTCCTTCTATGCATTACATACAATCCGTCTCAAACAAACTTAATATACCCTGATACACAGTGTGTGTACAGGGTATAAACACTGTAAACCTATAAACCACAAACTGAATTATGTTCACAAGTGCCTTCAGCACAAATCAGCATCATGTATCTGATTATCCTTAATTTTACACAGAAAATATTTGTACTTTTACCAAGATTGTTTAATTCTTAGTAGTTTATTTAGATTAAGTTCAAATATTGTATTTTATTCAAGTTATTCTCTGAGTATGGTCCTGCGCCTTTCCTTCTATACTTTTCAAGTATGTGAAATAGTATATTTACTTTGTGCTGAAGTTTGTAACACATAGAAATATTCACTTGCGACTATATAAAGTATATATATTCTTGATCAGGACGACAAGACGAGTTGATTTAGCCATGTCCGTTTGTCTGTATATATACAATCTCCTCCCACAGTTTTGAAGATATCGAGCTGAAATTTTGCACAGAGACTTTTTATTTGTGCGATCAACTCATTCGTCGGATCCAGCCATATCGGACCACTGGAACTGGTAGCCCCCATCCGAAAAGAAGAAGAAAACTAAACAAAACTTGAATCGTTGTATGGAAAACTTTTTTGTTTTGTATGATAAACGTATTGGTTTTGATTTCTCCCCTAATTCCCTCTCTTTTTCCCCGCACGCGGATTTAACAAAAAATATAGCTTTCGTAACGCTTTGGAGCACCGAGTTCGCATGGAAAATTCCCCTCACCCACGACATTTGCCGACGAGACAAAGCCGGACTGCAAGCTGCGTGCCTGTGCTTCAAACTCACCCCTCATCAGCTCCTTGGTTCTTTTAACAACTCTACGTTGTATGTTACAAGTATGCCAAAACTTAGTAGAATCTGTTCCAAAGCGCTTGCAGGCTGTTCTGGATAACAAAGTATATGCGACTAATTACACAGGCACACAAAAATACCATTTGTAAAAACTTTTTGAATAATTGCAACTAATTCCTATGTATTTTGGTGTGCTGATTCCAAAAATAGTAGACATAAAGTCGTATCACCCTCCAATTTCTTGCATTTCACTGAATTGTAAAAAACACGAAATTACTGTTTTTCAAACTTGTGTACAAGATATCTCAGAAACTAAATGACCGATCTTGTTGAAATTGAACTAAGATATACTTAGGAACCCATTCTATCATGTTCTTAAGGGGTTTTTTATTTGAGGGACCCCTTCGAAAGTTATACACTTTTAAACCTCAATAAATAAAAAAAAAACAGTAAGGACGCTATCTTCAGCAAGGCTGAAGCTATAATACTTTTCACGTTGTGTCACTATAAAAAAAAGTAAATGAATAGTTTTCATGCCTTCCTAACAACATCACTGTAAGGTTTCAAGTCAATTGGTTAAAAATCAAAAAAGTTTTCCATACAGCGGTTCAAGTTTTGCGATAAGTGGGCGTGGCTACGCCCACTTTTGGTCAAAATAGTTTTCATTCCTCCCTAAGAACATAACTGTAAAGTTTCCAGTCAATTGGTTAAAAAACAAAAAAGTTTTCTATACAACGGGTCAATTTTCGCTATAAAAGGGCGTGGCCACGCCCACTTTTGGTCAAAACTGTTTTCATTCCTCCCTAAGAACATAACTGTAAAGTTTCAAGTCAATTGGTTAAAAAACAAAAAAGTTTTCCATACAACGGGTCAAGTTCCACTATAAGTGGGCGTGGCTACGCCCACTTTTTGTCAAAATAGTTTTTATTCCTCCCTAAAAACATAACTGTGAAGTTTCAAGTAAATTGGTTAAAAAACAAAAAAGTTCTCCATACAACGATTCAAGTTTTGTTCATTTTTCTTCTTCTTTTCGTATGGGGGCTACCAGTTCCAGTGGTCCGATATGGCTGGATCCGACAAATGAGTTGATCGCACAAATAAGAAGTCTCTGTGCAAAATTTCAGCTCGATATCTTCAAAACTGTGGGAGGAGATTGTATATATACAGACAGACGGACGGACAGACGGTCAGACGGACATGGCTACATCAACTCGTCTTGTCGTCCTGATCAAGAATTTATATACTTTATATAGTCGGAAATGAATTTTTCGATCTGTTACAAACTTCAGCACAAAGTTATTATTCTATTTCACATACGTGAAAAGTATAATTAGTGAAATCTAAATCACTTGGACTAAGAGTAAGATTATCATTCAAAACAATACCAAATTCCATACAAAATGTATGAAAACCATAGTACATAGTGTACACTTTGCGGCGCTCGTACGATTAAACTATTAGTCTTACGAAAAAAGAGCTAATGATATAATTTGTTGGAAATTTCATCTAGTTTAATTTAGTATGGAGATGTTTTTGCCGTAAAATAAGGCAAAATGGAGATATGGTGAAACTTTGGACGTCATTTTTTCAAAATAGCGGCTCGAGCGGCGGTCATAGAAGGTCGCAAAGTAAAAATTCGGAAAGAACAACCCAAAATCCATATGGATGCAAATTTTCAAAACTCCCGCAAAACTTTCCAGGTAAAACTACTTCCTTACTGTATTAGTTTTTTAGACGAGATAATTCTCTTGAAAACCACGGGGGTTTATTTTGTTGTGTAACAATCTTAACTCTTGGTACGCACAATTTAAATAGTTTATACATAGTTGAGTTAAAAAACTCTACTGCCCGAACAATATTGGACGTGTTATGAATGTATGACCAATCTGTGTAAGAAAGCAAATGACCAAGTCGTTCAAAATCAGTTTTTCTGAAACAATATACACGGTTAGGTTTGGTATCTAGAGGATTTTGACGAGGATATGTTAGTCAGTTTAGTGTAATTGAAAGGTCCAACATTGGGTAGTAAGAGTCTTCAGGTTATGATATTGGAACAAGATCTAAAATACGATCCTTAGAATTTTGTATGCTGTTTATTTGGTTTAAAGATGATTCAAGAAAATAATCAATAAATTCATTATTAGACAATGGAAATACTATATTTGAATTGTCGAATGCAATCCAAGAAATATGAGGGAGGTTAAAGTTTCCAAAGATCAGCATCGTATCTGAATCCTTAACCAAGTCTAGCACATATTGAATAGCCTTTATATGAGCAGAATATACTGATGGTTCTGATTGTGATGGAATGTAGGAGCACGTGATGAAAACGTGAGTCTCTGCAAGAATTATTTTAACGCATATTAGCTCAATATCGTCAGTACCTATCACACAAATTTGTTCCGATGTGTGTTGCCAAGACGATCGTTGCGAAAAGTAATAAAGCTGTCACAGAAAAGTTCCGAGTTTAAAACATCAGTGCGAAGCCATGTTTCAACAAAGACAATGATACCAGAAGATAATGAAAATGATCCTGGTGTATCAGAAGCAGAAGTGCTGGCGGCAGTCACATCTGTGAAAAAAACAAGGCTCCAGGACCTGATGGCATACCTGGAGTGGTACTCAAGCTAGCGGTTCTCCTCAACCCAGCTGTCTTCGCTGATGTCTTCAGTAGATGTTTGGAGGAGGGTATCTTTCCAACCAAGTGGAAGATCTAAAAACTGGTCCTCCTCCCTAAACCGAACAAGACACCTAGTGACCCATCATCATTTAGGCCTATCTGTCTCCTAGACTCAGCTGGCAAATTGCTCGAGAAAATCATTGTCGGTAGGCTAGAAGCTGAATTGCAACGTGCAGGAGGGCTATCTAGCCAATAGTTTGGCTTCAGGAAAGCCAAATCTACAGTGCATGCGATCACGGCCGTCACTGATATAGCTAGAAAAGCGATCGAAGGTACGCGTTGGAGAGGTGGTACAAAAAAATACTGCCTAGTCGCCACGCTAGACATAAAAAACGCGTTCAACACAGCAAACTGGCGTTGTATTCTATCGGCCCTCTCCGATTTCGGAGTCTCCCGTTACCTGCAGAGAATCATCCGAAGCTATTTCGATAACAGGATCCTTCTGTTTAAGACGGACCAGGGCATTATGGAGCACAAAGTTACTGGTGGCGTCCCGCAAGGGTCGGTGCTAGGACCACTTCTGTGGAACGTGATGTACAACGGAATCCTTAATCTAAGTCTACCCAGCGGGAACCCAAGTGATTGGCTTCGCAGACGATGTTGCAGTTGTAGTGGTTGCAAAACACCTTGAAGAAGTAGAATATGTATGTAGCAGATCCATCTCCATTATCAGCAGATGGCTTACTACCGTCGGGCTATCACTGGCCGGACACAAGACGGAAGCGGTCCTTATAAGCAGCCGTAAGATAGTTGAGATGGCGAAAATTAGAGTTGGCGCCACGGAAGTAATTTCAAAACGCGCAACTAGATACCTTGGGGTAATGATTGACACCAGGGTATCCTTCAAAGAGCACCTCGAGCAAGTTGAAATTAATGCCGCAGCAGTAGCGAGAGCTCTATCAAGAATAATGCTCAACACCATAGGACCGAAGCAGGGGAGAAGAATGTTGTTGACGAACGTTACGAGGGCCACAATGCTGTATGGAGCCCCAGTATGGCACGAAGCTCTCCAGGTGGTCAGCTACAGAAGAGGACTCGAGTCCATCTATCGTCTGGGTGCTTTAAGAGTCTGAAGCGGCTTCCGCACTGTATCTAGCGACGCAGCCCTGGTTATTGCGGGGATGATCCCCATCGACTATCTGGCCAAAGAGGCTGCCGATGTATTCAACGGCCATTCCACGACACAGGCGAACCGCAGGCTCCTGCGGAGGCAGGCGAGACAACGCAGCCTAGTAAGTTGGCAGGAACGGTGGCAGTCATCGACAAACGGTCGTTGGACCTATCGGCTAATCCCCGACGTATCCAAGTGGATAAGCAGAAAGCACGGCTCTGTAAGCTTCCACCTGACGCAGCTGCTCTCCGGCCATAGCTGCTTTAGGAGCTATCTGCATAGATTCCAGCACGAAGCAGATCCCGAGTGCCTATGGTGTCAAAACGGATTAAGGGAAGACGCCGAACACGTCATGTTCAGCTGCCCCAGATTCACGAACGAGCGTCAGGCGCTACAGACGGTGTTCGGTGAACCACCGTCAGCCACGAATTTTGTAGACAAAATGATCGACGATGAATCTGCTTGGACCGCAGCCTGCACCTTCGCGTATTCGATCACAACTGAGCTAAGACGACTGGAGCGCGAGAGATCGCGAAGAAGGTGATTGCGTAGGTGAACAAGGCACTGGCCCCTGCGAAGCAATGCTTCACGGCGGTACCGCAGGAGTTTGGTGCCTCTGTTTCCCTGCCCAATCGCTGTTATACTTTTTCTATTTTTTCTTTCCATCTGTTTCTCTTTCTATTTTTTTTTTTTGTTTTGTTATTATGTTGTTCAATAAAAAAAAAAAACCAGTAAGGGCGGTATAGTTGAGTATTCTCAACTATATAATACCCTGTACACACACCTATGTTGATAACACGTTAAACATTCGCCGACAGCAAAAGCAGTGTACCACGATATGGTTTGTGTATTTGCTAATAGTGAGGCAGGGCTCACAGTGCAATGTTGCCATTAGATGGCGCTTTAGTACGGATTTTGTCACAAAGCATTGCTGCAAAATTTTAGTGTGTTGGTCTTTGCGGGGAAAGTGGTAGTTTGTTGTATGCAGTTTTAAAAAGGTATGTTATCTGAGTTTGCATACAAAATTTCAGCATTGTATTCTTTATACTTTAGGAGATACAGCAATTTTAAGAAAAAAATGACCTTTTGTTGTGCTCGATGGGCGGGAAGGAATGGGCGTGGCAAAAATTCCTTCAAACTTGATCTAGTGTTCGACCACACGAGACTATCTTCCAAATTTCAAGTCTCTAGCTCTAATAGTTTTCGCAGTGTTAAGACGGCTTTTGTTACAAAAAGGATAAAGCAGTGTTCAAAGCGCAATTTATGCCAAATTTCAACTTGTTTGTCTTTGCGTTGTCACACAGCGTTAAAAATGAAAGTTTGTGGTATGCAGTTTTAAAAATGTATGTTTACTGAGTTTGCATACAAAATTTCAGCATTGTATCTATTATAGTTAAGTAGATTCAGCAATTTTAAGAAAACAACTTTTTGAGGGGAAACGAAGGGGAGGGGGAAAAAATGTGGTATGCAGTTTTGTAGAGCTATACATACTGAGTCTACATACTCATTTTCATGTTTCTAACTCATCAGGTTTTCGAGCTACAGCCTTTTGAAAAAATGGGTGGTGCTCGATGGGCGGGAAGGAGTGGGCGTGGCAAAAAATCCTTCAAACTTGATCTAGCGTTTGACCTCACGAGTCTATCCACCAAATTTCAAGTCTCTAGCTCTTATAGTTTTCGAGAACCATTGGTGAGGACGGACGGACGGACGGACGGACAGACAGGGCTATATCAATTCGTCTTGTCATCCTGATCAAGAATATATATACTTTATAGGGTCCCCCTCCCCTCCTTCTACGCGTTACATACAAACCGTCTCAAACAAACTTAATATACCCTGATACACAGTGTGTGTACAGGGTATAAAAACACTTTTAGACCAATTGGTTCCAGAGATACAACGTTTTTCTATATGTGGGCGTGGCAACGCCCATTTTGTAATTGAATCATGTTAAATTCAATCCCAATAGCATACATGCAAAATTTCATTCTTGTAGGGTTTATGTTACTAAAGATATAAGCGTTTCAAATTTGTATTATATAAGGCCGTGGCTACGCCAATTTTTTTGTTGTATCTTCTTGGGACTCGTTTCAGCTATATGTATTCCAAATTTGGTAATCCTATCACAAAAGACAACCGAGATAATACGACTATTGTAAATTTTTTACCCCAGGTTGCTAAGTCAAAAAGGGGAAAAACAAAATAAACATGCGAAAAGATTTTGGTTCTATCTGTTATAGTTTCCGAGATCTAGGCGTTCATACAGACGGACATGGCTATATCAACTCGTCTTGTCGAACTGGTCAAGAATAAATGGTATATACTTTGTTTAGTTGGAGATGTCCTCTTCTGGGTGTTACATACACTGTCGATGTTGACAAAGTTAATTTACCCTGGTACCATAAGGTACAGGGTACAAACACTTGTGGCTACTTAATATAAATAAAAACTCACTTTCTTTTGTTTGGACTCTAATAAAAATTGACAAACTATGCATGCAGAACAGTCAAGAATTTATTAACACACTTTTAAATACGTTCCAAACAAAAATAAGCGATAAACTAATTAAATAGCGCGGGACAAAATTATTAATGCGACCGACCACACCGACACTTGACAAAAAAAAAACTCTTTCATGTTTCTATCTCATCAGCTGCTCGAGCAGCAGCCATTTAAAAAAAATAACGTTGCCGGTTGGGCGGGAAGGAGTGGGCGTGGCTGCCAAGCTCCTATAGTTTCCGATACACCATTGGTGAATACGGACGGACGGACATGGCTTAATTAATTTCTCTTTTCGTCCCGATCAAGAATACATACGTATATATACTTTATAGGGTCCCCCTGCCCTCCTTCTTTGCGTTACATACATTTCGCTCAAAAAAACACAATGTAACCCGATACACAGTATGTGTACAGGGTATAAAACAGCATGTGTAAAGGTCTGAGAATAGCATAGTTCATTCTTGAATCCACATTACACCAAATTTAGTTGTAATTGGTCTAAATGTTCTTGAAATAAGTAAGGTTTGTACTTAACATCAAAATCGGCACCAAAATGGATTTGCATCAACAACGAAATGTCAATTCACACACATTTTATACTTGAAAACAAAACAAGAATTCAACCAATAAGGGCGGTATAGTTGAGTAAACTCGACAATATAATACCATGTTTACATGGTAGGCCGTGCCACACTCAAAATCTACAAAAACATATTGATCTGACATCGGCCGTTCAAATATTGTTCAAAATATCAAGAAAATCGGTCAAAAAATGTAGATTTTACTAAAAATTTGAGTTTGTAGGTCTCTGAGGGGTAACTTTGAATTAGGGGGAAACCTGTGGTGTGCGGCTTTAAAGATGTATACTTACTGAGCTTTTATACAATATTTCAGGTTCGTACCTTCAATACTTTTGGAGATACAGCTTTTTTAAGGAAATCACTAGGGGAGAGGGAAAAATTGTGGTATGCAGTTTTGTAGAGCTACTCATACTGAGTCTACATGTTTCTATATCTTTGGATGTTGGAGTTATAGGTGGTGCTGGTTGGGTGGGAAGGAGTGGGCGTGGCACAAAATCGTTCAAACTTGATCTTTTGCCGAGCGTCACGAGTCTACCCTCCACATCTCAAGTCTCTAGCACTTATAGTTTCTGAGAACCATTTGTGAATACGGACAGACGGACGGACATGACTTCATCAATTTCTCTTGTCGTCCTGATCCCCCTCCCCCATTCTATGCATTACATACTGTCGGTTTCAAACAAACTTAATATACCCTGACACACTCTATGTGCAGGGTGTACGATAAATGTTTAAACCGAAACCAAACAAACTTGAAATGACAACGCTTTCTTCTTATACCTTCATTCTCTCTTTCTCCTTTGAACAAAAATGTGAAAAGAATTAAAATTTATCAAATATCATATGTTTTTATGTTGCTTTCTGTGACTCACAGTGTAGTGTGTTTGACTATGATACTAAAGGTATGATGTTCAATCCCCTGTAAGGCCAGAGTTTTTTTGTTTACTAAATATTTATACTTTTCACGTATGTGAAATAGTATATTAACTTTGTCACGGAGTTTGTAATAGATCGAAATATTAATTTCCGACTATATAAAGTATATATATTCTTGATCAGGACGACAAGACGAGTTGATTTAGCCATGTCCGTCTGTCCGTCTGTCTGTCTGTATGTATGCAAACTAGTCCCTCAGTTTTGAAGCTATCGAGCTGAAACTTTGCACAGAGTCTTAGAATTTATTACGATGAATCATTCGTCGGAACCAGCATGATCGGATTATTGGAACAGGTAGCTCCCATACGAAAACAAGAAGAACCAGTAAGAGCGGTATAGTCGAGTATACTCGACAATATAATACCCTGCACACATGGTAGGCGGTGCCACACCCTCAATCTACAAAAACATATTGATCTGACGTCGCCTATTCAAATAGTGTTCAAAATATCAATAAAATCGGTCAAAAAATGTGGATTTTACGAAAAATTTAAGTTTGTAGGTCTCTGAGGGGTAGCCATCAAAGAGAGGGGAAATTTGTGGTATGCAGTTTTTAAGATGTATTATCACTGAGCTTGTATACAAAATTTCAGGTTCATACCTTTGTTAATTTTGGAGATATAGCAATTTATAGAAAATAACTGGGGGAGGGGAAATGAAAAAGAGGAGGGGAAATTGTGGTATGCAGTTTTGTAGGGTTATACATACTGAGTCTACATACCGATTTTCATGTTTCTATCTCTTTCAATAATTGAGTTATAGCGATTTAAAAAAGTGGGTGGGTCTGGTTGGGCGGGAAGGAGTGGGCGTGGCACAAAAAAAAAATAAACTTGATCTGCTGCCGAGCATCACGAGTCTACCCTCCAAATTTCAAGTCTCTAGCTCTTATAGTTTCCGAGAACCGTTGGTGAGGACGGACGGACGGACAAACGGACGGACATGGCTCAATCAATTTCTCTTGTCGTCCTGATCAAGAATATATATACTTTATGGGGTCCCCCTCCCCTTCTTCTGTGCGTTACATACATTTCGCTCAAACAAACACAATATACCCTGATACACAGTAGTGTACAGGGTATAAAAATGAACAAAACTTGAATCGTTGTATGGAAAACTTTTTTGTTTTGTACGATAGAGTGCTGAAATTTTAAACATAGTAGTTTTACATAGTCCGACTAAATGCCTGCAAGTTTCATTGAGATCGGGAAACTGGAACTGGTAGCTCCCATACAAAATGAAAAAGCGGAAGAGAAGCAATATTCACGTCGTTGTATGGAGAACTTTTTTGTTTTTTAACCAATTGACTTGAAACTTTACAGTCATGTTCTTAGGAAGGAATGAAAACTATTTTGACAAAAAGTGGGCGTAGCCACGCCCACTTATAGCGAAAATTGACCCGTTGTATGGAAAACTTTTTTGTTTTTTAACCAATTGACTTGAAACTTTACAGTTATGTTCTTAGGGAGGAATGAAAACTATTTTGACCAAAAGTGGGCGTAGCCACGCGTAGCCACGCCCACTTATAGCGAAAATTGACCCGTTGTATGGAAACCTTTTTTGTTTTTTAACCAATTGACTTGAAACTTTATAGTTATGTTCTTAGAGAGGAATGAAAACTATTTTGACCAAAAGTGGGCGTGGCCACGCCCTTTTTTAGCGAAAATTGACCCGTTGTATGGAAAACTTTTTGGTTTTTAACCAATTGACTTGAAACTTTACAGTTATGTTCTTAGAGAGAAATGAAAACTATTTTGACCAAAAGTGGGCGTAGCCAGGCGTAGCCACGCCCACTTATAGCGAAAATTTACCCGTTGCATGGAAAACTTTTTTGTTTTTTAACCAACTGACTTGAAACTTTACAGGATTGTTCTTAGGGTGGAATGAAAACAGTTTTGACCAAAAGTGGGCGTGGCCACGCCCTTTTATAGCGAAAAGTGACCCGTTGTATGGAAAACTTTTTTGTTTTTTAACCAATTGACTTGAAACTTTGCAGTTATGCTCTTAGGGAGGAATGAAAACTATTTTGATCAAAAGTGGGCATGGCCACGCCCACTTATAGCTTAACTTGACCCTTTGTATAGAAAACTTTTTTGTTTTTTAACCAATTGACTTGAAACTTTACAGTTATGTTCTTAGGGAGGAATGAAAACTATTTTGACCAAATGTGGGCATGGCTACGCCCACTTATCGCAAAACTTGAACCGTTGTATGGAAAAATTTTTTGTTTTTTAACGAATTGACTTGAAACCTTACAGTTATGTTGTTAGGGAGGCATGAAAACTATTCATTTAGTTTTTTTTATAGTGACACAAAGTGAAAAGTATTGTAGCTTCAGCATTGCTGAAGATAGCGTCCTTACTGGTTTTGAATTGGCTTATGTTGAAAAAACCTAACATACGACATATGCTGTTTTAATAATAAAATTATGTGAAAGTACAGCCACTTTTTTATTGAAGGTAACTAAAAATCCCCTTTGATTTATTAACGAGTTAACGCGTTACCGAATAACACGAATCGGGGTTGATAAAAACTCGTTAAAATCTGGCAATGTATTTTGTTTTTGGATTTTCATCAGTTAAAACGTTTATGCGTTACCGAGTTGGGCGTAAAGACCGCTAATATTTTTATGTTGTTTAAATGTTTATAAAATTAACTGTAACAATTGCGGTGTTCACGCATTTGTCGTTAACCTATAAGTCTATGAAAAGTTAAATTGCCAACAACAAAATGCACAGGCCAAATTTTCATAGAGATTCATAGACCCCGAGGCATATTGTTAGTTAACATATGGAAGTATGAAAGTGCCAATTTTTAGTTATTTTCTATGAAAAAGTGACTGTACTTTCGGAAGAATTTAATTTTAAAATGACGTACGTTATTCTGTCACCTTACTCAACATAGACCATTACATTGATAATTTCACTCCATATAACTACCTTTGTAAAGTATACTCTTATTTTAGAAACAATAACACAACACATACAACTTTTGCATAAAAATGCAGATTTTGGCTTTTCGACTTCGTCACTGGATGGCACAATTTTATGTCAACATAAATTCATCCAATTTTTACTCAATTTCTCCCTCAAGACCTACATCTGCGCAAAATTTTACTACAATTAGTTAATTATTTCTTTATTCATGCATAAATAAACATATTTTCCTCCTAGAAACTAAATTAGGCACATAAACTGATTTATTCAATATTCAGTCAAATGATTTTTAACGTTTTTTCGTGTCATTATACCCTGTACACATACTGTGTATCAGGGTATATTAAGTTTGTTTGAGACGGTTTGTATGTAACGCATAGAAGGAGGGGAGAGGGACCCTATAAAGTATATATATTCTTGATCAGGATGACAAGACGAATTGATATAGCCCTGTCTGTCCGTCCGTCCGTCCGTCCGTCCTCACCAATGGTTCTCGAAAACTATAAGAGCTAGAGACTTGAAATTTGGTGGATAGACTCGTGAGGTCAAACGCTAGATCAAGTTTGAAGGATTTTTTGCCACGCCCACTCCTTCCCGCCTATCGAGCACCACCCATTTTTTCAAAAGGCTGTAGCTGGAAAACCTGATGAGTTAGAAACATGAAAATGAGTATGTAGACTCAGTATGTATAGCTCTACAAAACTGCCTACCACATTTTTCCCCCTCCCCTTCGTTTCCCCTAAAAAAGTTGTTTTCTTAAAATCGCTGTATCTCCTAAACTATAATAGATACAATGCTGAAATTTTGTATGCAAACTCAGTAAACATACCTTTTTAAAACTGCATTCATTTTTAACGCTGTGTGACAACGCAAAGACAAACAAGTTGAAATTTGGTATAAATTCCGCTTTGAACACTGCTTTATCCTATTTGTAACAAAAACCGTACTTAACACTGCGAAAACTATTAAAGCTAGAGACTTGAAATTTGGAAGATAGTCTCGTGTGGTCGAACACTAGATCAAGTTTGAAGGAATTTTTGCCACGCCCATTCCTTCCCGCCCATCGAGCACTACAAAAGGTCATTTTTTTCTTAAAATTGCTGTATTCAATTCTGAAATTTTGTATGCAAACTCAGATAACATACCTTTTTTAAACTGCATACAACAAACTACCACTTTCCCCGCAAAGACCAACACACTAAAATTTTGCAGCAATGCTTTGTAACAAAACCCGTACTAAAGCGCCATCTAATGGCAACATTGCACTGTGAGCCCTGCCTCACTATTAGCAAATACACAAACCATATCGTGGTATACTGCTTTTGCTGTCGGCGAATGTTTAACGTGTTATCAACATAGGTGTGTGTACAGGGTATTATATAGTTGAGAATACTCAACTATACCGCCCTTACTGGTTT
Organism: Phortica okadai; assembly: GCA_034638295.1. NCBI lineage: Eukaryota > Metazoa > Arthropoda > Insecta > Diptera > Drosophilidae > Phortica > Phortica okadai. The sequence goes on along the minus strand of CM067848.1, from coordinate 14,372,270 downwards.
TAAATTTATTTCAATTTTTTCGCTCAATTGGCGCAATTAAATTTTTCGTTTGTTTATATAAGAAGAAGAGAACCCACAACTTTAACGAGACTGTCAAAAAAATTTGTTCACGCATTTGCGTCGTTAACGTTCATATTTTCATACATTCATAGATTAACGACAAATGCGGGAGCACCGCAAATTACTTATATAAAATTACATTAATCAAATTGAGATAATAACCGAATTAGTTTGCAAAACTACTGGGCCTTGATTCAAGAGCAAAACGTGGTCGTGGTCTTCCCCAGTAACATACTTCTGCCTAGATCACAAATTGTTACTGTGCCTACCTATGAAGACGACACTGCTATTTTTGCTGCCGTAAATTGTCCTCATCAATCGACGCTCCTGCTCCAAATCTACCTTGATGACTTGGCCAAATGGTCAAATCGTTGGAACATCCGCATTAATACTGAGAAACTTGTTAATGTCGTGTTCTCTTTAAGACATGCCCCGTGTCCAGCTCCACAATTTAACGGCAACTTAGAATGCATTTGGAAAAAAACTGAGTTGGGCTCATCATGTGAGAAGAATATTAAACAAAAGCACTGATAAAATGAAAAGGATAAACTGGCTTCTGAAAGCAAAGAGTAAGCTGAGTGTAAGCAACAAAGTGCTCATTGCCACGGAATGCAACTGTGGGGAACTGTTGTTGCATCCCATGTTAGAAAAGTCCAAGTCAGCTCACCCTAACATACTTGCTAAGGCGCAAGCCACATACGTACAAAGGAAAGACCATTGTTATTAAATATGGTTTTGTTTATATTATTGTTAATTTATTCTAGTTTTGTCAAATCATCGTTATTTAACAATTACTGTTATTGTACTGTATCTTGTGTAATAATTTATAGCTCCTATACCCTATACCAGGTATATTAGTTTTGTCAGCATCGACAATTTATGTAACACCCAGAAGGAGACATTTCCGACTATATAAGTATATATATTCTTGATCAGCTCGACAAGACGAGTTGATATAGCCATGTTCGTCTGGCCGTCCGTCTGTCCGTCTGTATGAACGCCTTGATCTCGGAAACTATAACAGATAGAACCAAATCTTTTCGCATGTCGATTCTGTCATTTCTTAAGCAGATCAAGTTTATTTTGTTTTTCCCCTTTTTGACTTAGTTTAGGGGTGAGGGGCAAATGACTGGAGCAACCTAGGGAAAACCAGTAAAGACGCTATAGTCGAGTATACTCGACAATATTATACTCTGTACACATAGTGGGTGGTGCCACACCTTAAATCTACGACAAAATGTTGGTTTGACATCGCCCGATCAAATAGTGTTCAAAATATCACGAAAATCGGTCAAAAAATGTGGATTTTACGAAAAATTTGAGTTTGTTGGTCTCTGAGGGGTAACTATGAATGAGAGGGAAAATTTGTGGTATGCAGTTTTAAAGATATACATATATTTACTGAGTTCGTTTACAAAATTTGAGGTTCGTACCTTCAATAGTTTTGGAGATATAGAAATTTAAAGACAACAACCGGGGGAGGGGAAATGAAGAGGAGGGGGAAAAATTGTGGTATGCAGTTTTGTAGAGCTACTTATACTGATTCTACATACCGACTTTCATGATTCTATCTATTTGGATGTTCGAGTTATAGCGTTTTAAAAAAGTGGGCGGTTCTGGATGGGCGGGAAGGAGTGGGCGTGGCACAAAACCGTTCAAACTTGATCTGCTGCCGAGCATTACGAGTCTACCCTCCAAATTTCAAGTCTCTAGCTATTATAGTTTCTGAGAACCATTGGTGAATACGGACGGACGGACAGACGGACGGACAAAGCTTAATCAATTTCTCTTGTCGTCCTGATCAAGAATATATTTACTTTATAGGGTCCCCCTGCCCTCTTTCTGTGCGTTACATACATTTCGCCGAAACAAACACAATATACCCCGATACACAGTATGTGTACAGGGTATAAAAATTTACAAAAGTCGTATTATCTCGGATGTCTTTTGTGATGGGATTACCAAATTTGGAATGCATATAGCTGAAACGCGTCCCAAGGAGATACAACAAAAAAATGGGCGTAGCCACGCCCCTATATAATACAAATTTAAAACGCTTATATCTCTAGTAACATAATATTAACAAGAATCAAATTTTGCATGTACGCTATTGGGATTGAATATAACATGATTCAACTACAAAATGGGCGTTGCCACGCTTACATATAGAAAAACGTTGTATCCCTGGAACCAATTGGTCCAAAAGTGTAAAAAAAGGTATGTGTGATATTGAATGGAAATTAAATCTATTTTGATTAAAAAGTTGGCGGAGACACGCCTTTAAACAGTCGTTACTAATTGAAGGTACAGGGTATGTCGAAGTCGATTACTGTCGACTCCAATCCTTACTGGTTTCTTCGTGGCCTGTGTTATTGTTAAATGTTGTAACAAATGAATAAAAAACCAGTAAGGAAGGAATTATTCCTATTGGAAAATCCGTTTTATAGTTTTTCCAATAAGAATCATATACGTTTATAAATTTAAACGGACGTAACCCCGCCCAATTTGTAATTTTTTTAAAGAATAAAATGCAATCATTCTACACTTCATTTTGCGATCTTCTATCTCGTCGGCTTACAGATTGATCGAATTTTTATGTTTTCCTTTACATGGGTCCTTATGTCCGATTCTTATGAAACTTTGGAATATGATCAAGGATGTATAAAACCGGGTAACGGCTTTCATCAGTTTCATCTGTTTATACGTAGGAACAAAAAAGTTTTTCTAACAAAAACAAAATTGTTGACCGATTGTTCCTATGGGAGCGATATGATATGGTTATCTGACATTCATCAAAGTTGCAGTGTGTCTTTATTGACATCTGAAATTTTTTTAAGGTTTCTGCTAACTTCAAAACTCTGGGAGGAGTTCGCATTGAAACAGACACACAGACAGACGGACATTGCTATATGATCTCGTCTCGTCGTGCTGATCAAGAATATATATACCTTATATAGGTAGATATCTCTTTCTCTGCGTTGCAAACTTCATGACAAAGTTAATATACTCTTGAAACAGTATAATAATATACCCTGACACACTGTATGTGCAGGGTATAAAAAGGATAGTCGACTTTTAGGCGGCCGTAAAGCTTTCGGTATAAGTTTTATTAGAGAGTTAAAAAAAATGAATGACAGAGAGAGAGAGAGAGAAACAAAAGAAAAATTGTTGACAACGCACAAAGCCGAAATTGGTCACGAGCAAATTGTTTACAATTTCATGAATTTAAACGCACATTGGCTGTTGCCATTAATGGTTCGGCGTATGCACGCTGTGTGCCTCTGGGTACTGAATCATTAATTCATGCATTCATTCATGCGCTCTTTGAGGCAAACACCATATGCGATTGTGACTGGTTTTGGCATTAAAAGTGGGCGGCAAAATTTCACTGTCAATGCTGACTTTAAGAAACCGATGTGAATGCCAAAAAGGAAAAGAAAGAAATAAAATGGTATGGAATGAAAAAAAAATGACTGTAAAGAGCTAAAGCTGAGTGAAAACAAGGTTTTCAAGTATTACTTCTTTTTTCTTTGTCTGGTTGAACATGCAACATTCATCGGATTTCCTTTACTTTACATTTGTTTTGTTATACCCTGTATTAGTTTTGTCAGCATCGAAGATGTTTCTATCACCCAGAAGGAGACATTTCCGACTATACAAAGTATATATGTATATCCTTGATAATACAGTAAAGAAGTAGGTTTACCTGGAAAGTTTGGCGGGAGTTTTGAAAATTGGCATCTATATGGATTTTGGCCTGCTCTTTCCGAATTTTCACTTTGCGACTTTCTATGACCGCCGCTTGAGCCGCCATTTTGAAAAAATGGCGTCCAAAATCACTTTTTTCACCATATCTCCATTTCGGCTCATTCTACGGCCAAACATCTCGATACTAAATTAAACTCGAGAAAATTTCCTACAAATTATGTGCAGACTTTTTTTTTCCTAAGACTAACTATGGTTTTCATACATTTTGTATGGTTTTTCGATTTGTTTTTGATTAATCCAGATTTTGAAAAATTGCTTAATCTTTTGTGTTTAATGCTAATATTTAATATTGTTCTTGTCTTAAATTCAAGTAAACACAACGTTCACAACCCGTCCACAGACTTACAAGCCCAGAACCATGCAAGTGTTACTTGCCTCTTTTATAAGAAAACGGCAATTTTTGATGAAAAAACGGTTGGTTTGGGTTTGTAAATTTGCACTCGAATTTGGAACGTTTTTATTATAATAGACGATTAATATAACATTAAATCTCAACACTAAGCACAAAAAAAAGTTAGTGAATTCTGAAACACTTAGACTCAGAGTAAGATTGTCATTCAAAACAATACCAAATTCCATAAAAATGTATGAAAATCATAGTAGCCAAGTAGTACACTTTGCGCCGCTCGTACGCTTAAACTGATAGTCTTACGAAAAAAAAGGTCTGAACATAATTTGTAGGAAATTTTCTATATAGATGTTTTTGCCGTAAAATGAGCCGAAATGGAGATCTGGTGAAAAAAGTGATTTTGGACGTCATTTTTTCAAAATGGCGTCTCGAGCGGCGGTGATAGAAGGTCGCAAAGGGAAAATTCGGAAAGATCAGCCCAAAATCCATATGGATGCAAATTTTCAAAACTCCAACAAAACTTTCCAGGTAACCCTTTTTTTACGACTTCCTTACTGTATTATGATCAGTATCGAAAGAGAAATAGACTTAGCCATGTCTGTCTGTCCGTCCGTCTGTACAAACGTATAGATCTCGGAAACTATAATAGATTAAACAAAAATTCCTTTGCAGGTCGAATCTGTCATTCCTTGTTTGTCGGAGCCGACATGATCAGACCATTGGAATTGGTAGCCCTTATACGAAAAGAAGAAGAACCAGTTAGGACGCTTTTTTCAGCCTCGCTGAAGATTATATACTCTTCAAGCCATTTTTTTTTTTTATTGTATCCTTTTCTCTTCATCTTATTAGCCTTTATATCAAATTTTGATTGTTTTAGCTCATTGGGTATCGGAGATATGCAAATTATTGATTTTGACTATAAGTTAGCATTGCCGTGCCAATTTTTTGATTGAGATCGTTTTCATGCCTCCCTAAAAACATAAGTGTAAAGTTTCAAGTCGATTGGTTATGAATCAAAAAAGAAAAAGAAACCTCCATCTACTTTCCAAAATAAAAAAGTTTTCCATACGTGGCAAGGCTGAAGATAGCGTCTTTACTGTTTTTTCTTTTGATGCTGCACTGAGAAAATGTTTGTAAGAGACCGTCCGTCTGTCTGTGAATATGCTATCTCCTCCCACTGTTTTGAAGATATCGAGCTGAAATTTTGCAGGGAGTCTTCTCTAGTGTGTGGTCAAATCATTGGTCGGAACCGGCCATATCGGATTATTGGAACTGGTAGCCCCCATACGAAATGAAGAAGAAAAACAAATTTGAGTCGTTATATGGAAAACTTTTTTGTTTTAGAAGATAGAGGGCTGAAATTTCAAGAGTATATTAACTTTGTTTGCAACGCAGAGAACAAATCATTTCCGACTATATAAAGTATATATATTCTTGATCAGCTCGACGAGACGAGTTCAAGCCATGTCCGTCTATCTGTCTGTCTGTTGCGATGCGAACTCCTCCTAGAGTTCTAAAGATATCAAAAAAATTTAAATGCAGAAAATTTTCTTTTCCTTGCACGCAGCTTGTATGTAAAATCCAGCATGATCGGATAACTATATCATACTGCTGCCATAGGAACGATCGGTAAAAAATTAGGATTTTGCTTTGATTTTTAAGCTATCGCCTCAATTTTTTGCACAAGAACATCTTGGACGTAAATTAAGGCACACTGCAAAATTGGTGAAGATCGGATAAATATAGCATATAGCTCCCATAAGAACAATCGGTCAAAAATTCGGTTTTGGTAAGAAAAACTTTTTTGTTGTTTAAAATAAACAGATAAAACTTTGCAGTTACGCGTTTTTATGAATCCTTGACCATATTCCAAAGTTTTGTAAAAATCGGACATAAGGGCGTGGCACCGCCCATATAGAGAAAAACTTAAAAATTTGATTTCTTTGTAAGCCGACGAGATATAAGATCGCAAAATGAAGTGTACAATGATTGCAATGTATTTGTTAAAAAAATTAAAAAATGGGCGGAGCTACGCCCCTTTATCTTTATAAACGTATATGATTCTTATAGGAAAAAGTAAGACAAATCTTCCAATAAGAATAATTGAGGAAATGCTTGCAAGTGTATATAAGTTTCAGAAAAGCTGAAAATAGCTCCCTTACTGTTTTTTTTTGCGCTAGCGGGCGCTGTGCAAATTGAATTACATTTCAAGTACAACACATGTTTCCAAGACAATCTCTTCGACATCCCACACACACGCACAATGGGCGAACAACGTTGAGCGCAAAAAAAAACCAACAAACCGATCACAAAAAAAAAACCAACAACAACAATGCAAGTTGAAAGCAAACATTGATTGCCTTTTGGCATTAGTTTCAATTTATTCCTCTTTGAGTGTGATTGATGATGACAACGACGTTGGCGTTGTTGAATGCGACGAAAAAACAAATAGTATGGAAAGGGAGAGACAAAAAGAATGAAACGGAGTAACAAATGTCCGTTACGCTTACTTTATCTATCTTTCTTTCACTCACTCCCGTTCTTACCATCGATAAATTCGATGTGTTACAAATGTCCCGCTTGATGTGTGTGTGGGTGTTTAATTGTGTGTTTGTGCATGTTCTACTTAATGCCAAAACAATTGTTGCAAGCATAATTTATACAGGTTTTTTGAAAATTGAAAAGCTATTAAATTTAAGTTGAATCAAATTGATTTAAATCATTTGTGAAAAACGTAAGATCACTCTGGATATATCGATTGAAGACTCTAAACAAAACTCAACAGTTGTAAATGCTCATAATTAAAAGATTAATGGGTGACTGCTGCAAATCTCCGAAAACCAATTTCGACCCGAAAACAAACCTTTTTTGAAATCTCGGCGTGCCAGAAATCTTTTTTGAATGGGTTTACACAGTTTTGAAATCTGGTACATTTTCTCGAGAAAGTCGTTGATTTTAACCTTATCCCAAGTTGTTATTCTTAAATAAGTACCAAAAATTAAAGATTTCTGTGTTCCAAACTATGCTGCATTAAAGCAATTCATTGTACCACACACAGTAGGTGGTGCAACACCCTAAATCTACAAAAAAAATGTTGATTTAACATCGCCCGATCGAATAGTGTTCAAAATATCAAGTAAATTGGTCAAAAAAAGTGGAATTTACGAAAAATTTGAGTTTGTAGGTCATTGAGGGGTAGCTTTCAAAAAGAGGGGAATTTTGTGGTATGCAGTTTTAAAGATATACATTTACTGAGCTTGTATACGAAATATCAGGCTTGTTTCGGAGATATAGCATTTCTAAGAAAATAACTGGGGGAGGGGAAATAAAGGGGAGGGGTAAAAATTGGGGAATGCAATTTTGTAGATTTATACATACTGAGACTACATACCCACTTTCAAGTTTCTAACTCCTTGGATGTTCGAGTTATAGCGTTTTGAAAAAGTGGGCGGTGCTGAATGATCGGGAAGGAGTGGGCGTGGCAAAAAAAAAAAAAAAATAAACTTGATCTGCTGCCGAGCATCACGAATCTACCTTCCAAATTTCAAGTCTCTAGCTCTTATAGTTTCCGAGAACCGTTGGTGAGGACGGACGGACAGACAGACAGACGGACGGACATGGCTCAATCAATTTCTCTTGTCACCCTGATCAAGAATATATATACTTTTTGGGGTCCCCCTCCCCTCCTTCTGTGCGTTATATACATTTCGTTCAAACAAACCTTATATACCCTGATACACTATGTGTACAGGGTATAAAAATGTGAAAGCAAATCTGATTTCGCGGTGCACTTGGAGAGCAAGCTGAGTGTCTCCCAAAGAGCTGAGGCAACTTCTAGATACAATCGCAGAACTCCATCAATTAGTTAACCTCCATCATTGAATATTTTTTTCAGGTTGGCAAGAGAAATTGATTAAGCCATGTCCGTCCGACTGTCCGTGTTCACAAATGGTTCTCGGAAACTATAAAAGCTAGAGATTTGAAATTTGGAGGGTACACTCCCGTTGATCGGCAACACCTCAAATTTGAACGGTTTTGTGCCACTCTCACTCCTTCCCGAACAGACAGCACTACCCACTGTTTATACTGTTGCAAAAGCAGTATATTATCTTTGTCATGAAGTTTACAACGTAGAGAAGGACACATTTGCGACTAAATAAGGTACAGTAATACCCCGGACCTACGCGATAGTTGGGACCGAGCGATTGCCGCGTAAGGACCAGAGTTTAATAAACAAAAATTTTGAAAAAACAGTTAGGGCGGTATAGTCGAGTATTTTCGACTATATAATACCCTGCACACATGGTAGGCAGTGCCACACCCTCGATCTACAAAAACATATTGATCTGACGTCGCCCATTCAAATAGTTTTCAAAATATATAGAAAATCGGTCAAAAAATGTGGATTTTTAACAAATGTGGTATTATCACTGAGCTTGTATACAAATTTTTAGGGTCGTATCTCTGTTATTTTTGGAGATATAGCAATTTACAGAAAATAACTGGGGGAGGGGAAATGAAAGTGAGGGGGGGATTTTGTGCTATGCAGTTTTGTAGGGCTATACATACTGAGGCTACATACCGACTTTAATGTTTCTATCTCTTTGGATGTTTGAGTTATAGTGATTTAACGGGAAGGAGTGGGCGTGGCACAAAAAAAAAATAAACTTGATCTGCTGCCGAGCATCCCGAGTCTACCCTCCAAATTTCAAGTCTCTAGCTCTTATAGTTTCCGAGATCCGTTGGTGAGGATGGGCGGACAGACAGACAGACGAACGGACATGGCTCAATCAATTTCTCTTGTCGTTCTGATCAAGAATATATATACTTTATGGGGTCCCCTTCCCCTCCTTCTGTGCGTTACATACATTTCGTTCAAACAAACACAATATACAATATAAGAATTTGTACTGAGGTTCAAGATAAGAAAACAATTTACATTGCTACCAATAAAGTATAGGTTACCGAAGTAAATCTGATGTCTAATGCATCACATATTCTTACAAAGTTGCCTGACGAATTAAGTTTTTCATCATATCATGCAAAATTTTGTATTCCCCGCTTTGTAGTAAAAAGGCGTACTTCATTAGAATCTATTTTTTCTAAAATTTGTAACCCCTTTTCAATTAAATTGAGTCCTTCTGTTAATTTTGCAATTGTCATTTGATTTACCGATTCAACTGGGTCTAGCGAATCAGTTTGTTCAATGTCTTGCTCTTGATTTTTTGTAACCTCGTCAGTCGTAGTTCTTGATTGTGTGAGTCTAGCAATTCTTGAATGTCATCATGATCGACCTATAAATTTAATTGTTTGGCGATATCGATCACTTCTTCTATTATGTTATCGAGTTGTTCAGGATCTGAAACTGATTCTCCTTGGCTTACTGTGGTGAAAAAAATCGACACAGAGAGAGAGCCGATGCGCGCGGCAATCAAAAAGAAAAACAGCGTATCTCCGAATTCGCGTAAAACGGGAAATTACTATATATTATCCGACTGTAAAAAGTATATATACTCATGATCAGTATCGAAAAAGAAATCGATTTAGCCATTTCCGTCTGTCCGTCCGTCCGTCCGTCTGTCTGTATGAACGCGTCGATCTCGGTAACTATAATGATAGAACCAAAAGTTTTTCGCATGTCCCCTCAGAGACTTTGTTGATTGGTAAAGGGCAAATAACTGAAGCTGCCTCGGATAAAATATTATAAAAGTCATAGTTTCTAGGAAATAGGAAAACCAAATTTCGAGTGTATGTACGTAGCTGACTTCATGCCCAAACAAATAGAATAGAAAATAGGAGTGGTCACGCCCACATTTAGTACAAATTTAATGTGCTCATATCTCGTGAACCAGGAATGTAATTTGGTGTGTATGATATTAGGATATAGTGTAACAAAATTCAATCATAATATGGGCGTTGCCAAAATAGAAAAACGTTAAACCTTTTGGAACTAATTGGTCCAGAAGTGTAAAAAAATGGAAATGAGATCGGTTTGGATTGCAGAGTGGGCGGGGCAACGACCTATTATATCCGTTTCAAATTGAAGGTACAGGGTATGTCGAAGTCGAGTACTGTCGACTCCAATCCTTACTGTTTTTTTGTAGATTTGGGGTGCGACACCACCTACCGTGTGTGGGGTACTACATTGTCGAGTATACCGCCCTTACTAGTTTTTGCAGTGTATTTTTATACTTTTCACGTATGTGAAATAGTATAATAACTTTGTGCTGAAGTTTGTAACAGATCGAAATATTCATTTCCGACTATATAAAGTATATATATTCTTGATCAGGACGACAAGACGAGTTGATTTAGCCATGTTCGTCTGTCCGTCTGTCTGTACATATACAATCTCCTCCCACAGTTTTTAAGATATCGAGCTGAAATTTTGCACAGAGACTTCTTATTCGTGCAGTCAACTCATTTGTCGGATCCAGCCATATCGGACCACTGGAACTGGTAGCCCCCATACGAAAAGAAGAAGAACCAGTAAGGGAGCTATTTTCAGCTTTGCTGAAACTTATATACTCTTGCAAGCATTTGGAAAATACGTTTTATAGTGTTGGCAATAAGAATCTTATAAGTTTATAAAGATAAAGGGGCGTAACCCCGCCCATTTTCTACTTTTTTTAACGAATACAATGCAATCATTCTACACTTCATTTTACGATTTTCTATCTCGTCTGCTTATAGATAAATCACATTTTTAAGTTTTCTCTATATGGGCGGTGCCACGCCCTTATGTCCGATTCTTATGAAACTTTGTAATATGGTCAAGAATTCTTAAAAACGCGCAACTGCAATGTTTCATCTGTTTATAGTTGAAAACAAAAAAGTTTTTCTAACGAAAACCGAATTTTTTACCGATTGTTCCTATGGGAGCTATATGCTATATTTATCCGATCTTCACCAATTTTGCAGTGAGCCTTCATTTACGTCCGAGATATTCTTGTGCAAAAAATTGGGGCGATAACTTGAAAAACAAAGAGTTTATTGAGCAAAAACCTCATTTTTGACCGATCGTTCCTATGGCAGCTATATGCTATAGTTATCCGATATGCACCAAATTTGCAGTGTATTTTGACTGACGTCCAACATGTCTCTGTGCAAAAAATTGAAGTGATAGCTTTAAAATCACAGCGTTTTTAAAGAAAAAACCTCATTTTTAACCGATCGTTCCTATGGCAGCTATATGCTATTGTGTTCCGATCAGGCTGGTTTCTACATATAAACTGCCTGCAAGGAAAAGAAAATTTTCTGCATTTAAATTTTTTTGCTAACTTCAAAACTCTGGGAGGAGTTCGCATTGAAACAGACAGACGGACATGGCTATTTGAACTCGTCTCGTCGTGCTGATCAAGAATATATATACTTTATATAGTCGGAGATGTCTCCTTTTCTGCGTTGCAAACTTCATGACAAAGTTAATATACTCTTGCAAGAGTATAAAAATGAACAAAACTTGAATCGTTGTATGGAAAACTTTTTTATTTTGTATGATAGAGTGCTGAAATTTTAAACATAGTAGTTCTACATAGTCCGACTACATGCCTGAAAGTTTCAATGAGATTGGACATCTGGAACTGGTAGCTCCCATACAAAATGAAGAAGAGAAAGAGAAGCAATATTCACGTCGTTGTATGGACAACTTTTTTGTTTTTCAACCAATTGACTTGAAATTTTAAAGTTATGTTCTTGGGGAGGAATGAAAACTATTTTGACCAAAAATGGGCGTAGCCACGCCCACTTCTAGCGAAAATTGACCCGTTGTATGAAAAACTTTTTTGTTTTTTAACCAATTGACTTGAAATTTTAAAGTTATGTTGTTAGGAAGGAATGAAAACTATTTTGACCAAAAGTGGGCGTAGCCAGGCGTAGCCACGCCCACTTATAGCGAAAATTGACCCGTTGTATGGAAAACTTTTTTGTTTTTTAACCAATTGACTTGAAACTTTACAGTTATGTTCTTAGGGAGGAATGAAAACTATTTTGACCAAAAGTGGGCGTAGCCACGCCCACTTATAGCAAAAATTGACCCGTTGTATGGAAAACTTTTTTTGTTTTTCAACGAATTGACTTGAAACTTTACAGTTATGTTCTTAGGGAGGAATGAAAACTATTTTGACCAAAAGTGGGCGTGGCCACGCCCTTTTATAGCGAAATTTGACCCGTAGTATGGAAAACTTTTGTGTTTTTTAACCAATTGACTTGAAACTTTACAGTTATGTTCTTAGGGAGGAATGAAAACAATTTTGACCAAAAGTGGGCGTGGCCACGCCCTTTTTTAGTAAAAATTGACCCGTTGTATGGAAAACTTTTTTTTTTTTTAACCAATTGACTTGAAACTTTACAGTTATGTTCTTAGGGAGGCATGAAAACTATTTTGACCCAAAGTGAGCGTAGCCACGCCCACTTCTAGCGAAATTTGACCCGTTGTATGGACAACTTTTTTGGTTTTCAACCAATTGACTTGAAACTTTGCAGTTATGTTCTTAGGGAGGAATGAAAACTATTTTGACCAAAAGTGGGCGTGCCCACGCCTTTTTTTTAGCGAAAATTGACCAATTGACTTGAAACCTTACAGTTACAGTGAACCAATAAAAAACTGGGACACCCAATGAAATTTAGCATTTTTTGATATATCTTCGTAACGAAGTATAGTAATACAATAACCTGCATACCAAATGAAAGAGCTAAGTTTATAGAATAAAAAAATTCTGTACCCTTTAAATCTTTTAATTAATATGATGGATTATGAGCGAGAACAAAAATGTACTTAATTTTTCATGCCCAAAAAAAAAGTGGGACACTTTCAGTTTTTTGATATTATTGCAAACATTTTTACAAAATGTTTATTGTTAACGTTTTGTTTGTTAACCTGTAGCTTCGACAAAGCCTTGGAGTCAAATGTTCATGGAGATTATAAGATTATTTGTGAGTTTTTTAGTGATATTTGAACAAATGTCTTAAATTGATGTTTTTAAGTCACATTTGCTATGAATGGATATTTTTCTCAATTCTGTTGCAATATGAGCCAACAAACGTTCAACAGCAATAATATCCAGGCATAGGGCAGCACTATTTCAACGTTATTTAGTAGCCACTCCTTAACAAACTTAGCAGAGTGCATAGTAGTGTTTTCGTTTACCAAAAAAAAAATTAATTGGAAGGTACAATTTTACAAATCCATTTGTGCTTAATGTTAGGTCTAATGTTATACTAACTGTCTATAATAAGAATAGAACACGGGGTGAAGGATTAAAAGTTAAAAAAAATCGCGTGCAACACAGTACACGTGTTGGAAGTGAAACTTTCTTTAAAAAAAACAAAAAACCAGTAAGGACGCTATCATCAGCCTTGCCACACCCATTTTCTGGATATAATTTATCTTTATCTTAGTATCCTATATACTAATTTTCATTATTTTAGCTCATTGCGTACCTGAAATAAGCAAATTATAAATTTTTGCTATAAGTGGGCGCTGCCATACCCAATTTTTGATGAAAATATTTTTTATGGCTCTCTAAGACAATAAGTGTGAAGTTTCAAGTCAATTGATCAAGAAACAAAAAAGTTTGCCATACAACGATGTAAATTTTCTTTTTATCCTCTTATTAATGTTTTATGGTAATAATATTGGAGGATCTGTGCAACATTTCATGTCGATGATTTCAAAATAAACAAAAGTGAAATTTAGGTATCTGGGAAATATTTTATAGATATTTTAACACCGTTGCAAAATCTCTGACAATTTTTTCGAAGATTTTAATTAATTCAGCCTTATTTTAAGTTGTTATAAATAATTATGTACATATGAATTAAACTTTATGGTTTCCTCATTAATCTGCATTAAAACAATTCAATATTTTACATGTTTTCTTTAATAAATCTGCTCGTAAAAATAGTACATTTTATGAAAATATGTACATACATACATTTGATGCATATATAATTTATTATAAGTGTTCACTTTTATAATATTATGAATTTGTAAATTAATTGTTTTTATTTGGACAATGGACAGGGTATTATTGTCAATTGTACAATTGAACGGGCTTCAACATTATTAACTGCAGATGATTTCGCGGCTCATATGTATATTATGAAGCCGATTAGCGATGTTGATTAGCAACGTCAAGTAGCGGGCAACAACAAGCACAATGCATACGCTCAGACAGTGTCATAGGTAGCAACAACCAAACTGTCCGACCTAACGGAGAATTCTTACGACGAAAATAACAACAACAAGTGTTGTTGTAATATTTGGAGTAAATGTGCCAGGTTAGTTGTTGTTGCATATGCGCCAGATGGCGAAAGTGACGGTTGAAGAGGAATGCCAAAATTACAACAAAGAATGTTGTTGTTGTTACTTTTTTTTATGACTACTCACTTTATGACTACAGACCGTCATTCTATATTCTGTTTCATTCTCTCGCAGGCTAAATCATATAAATGTAAAGTCTGTCTCTTTTTCATGTCGTTTCATCGAGTTTCAAATCACACCCATGCTAAAGAAGTTTCACTTCAAAAAACCTGTAGTATTGTCGCTCAAGCAATTTTGTATGGAAAAATCTCGTTTTTGAGCAAAAAATTTGTGTATGGCCTTTTGAACCTGATAAGGCTTTTACTCGGCGTTTTATTTGATTATGGACAGTTAGTATAACATTAGACCTAACATTAAGCACAAATGGATTTGTAAAATTGTACCTTCCAATTAATTTTTTTTTGGTAAACGAAAACACTACTATGCACTCTGCTAAGTTTGTTAAGGAGTGGCTACTAAATAACGTTGAAATAGTGCTGCCCTATGCCTGGATATTATTGCTGTTGAACGTTTGTTGGCTCATATTGCAACAGAATTGAGAAAAATATCCATTCATAGCAAATGTGACTTAAAAACATCAATTTAAGACATTTGTTCAAATATCACTAAAAAACTCACAAATAATCTTATAATCTCCATGAACATTTGACTCCAAGGCTTTGTCGAAGCTACAGGTTAACAAACAAAACGTTAACAATAAACATTTTGTAAAAATGTTTGCAATAATATCAAAAAACTGAAAGTGTCCCACTTTTTTTTGGGCATGAAAAATTAAGTACATTTTTGTTCTCGCTCATAATCCATCATATTAATTAAAAGATTTAAAGGGTACAGAATTTTTTTATTCTATAAACTTAGCTCTTTCATTTGGTATGCAGGTTATTGTATTACTATACTTCGTTACGAAGATATATCAAAAAATGCTAAATTTCATTGGGTGTCCCAGTTTTTTTTTGGTTCACTGTATGTTCTTAGGGAGGAATGAAAACTATTTTGACCAAAAGTGGGCATGGCTACGCCCACTTATCGCAAAACTTGAACCGTTGTATGGAAAACTTTTTCGTTTTTTAACCAATTGACTTGAAACCTTACAGTTATGTTGTTAGGGAGGCATGAAAACTATTCATTTAGTTTTTTAGTGACACAACGTGAAAAGTATTATAGCTTCAGCCTTGCTGAAGATAGCGTCCTTACTGGTTTAATCTTAGCTTTTTCCCCTGATGTGTTTGCCTAATTATTTTTTCAAAGCTCATTTGGGCGAGCTTCTTCGTCTTGTCAGTCTTAATCTTTGAGCGCAACAGGCAAACATGAGCACAAATGTCATGCAAATCACACGGTTGTACTTTGACGCGCTTCTGATTTTGTAAGCTTCATAGTTCTTTATGAAGTAAGAGTACAAATTGCCAATGAATAATCTGAACACTAAGCAGATAAACTAATTGTTAAGCGAACAAGATGCGAATGAATAAAAAAGGAGTTGCAGTGATAAAACAAAAACATTTATTTTCACATGGCAGAGCTTTTAAAACCCAAAAGGCAAAAGAAAACACAAAAAACAACAACAATAAAAAGTCATGCAAGCAGAGATGAGCAACAAAGTAAAGTAAACAACAAAGAGTGGCAAAAAAGTGGCAAAAAAAATGAAAATAAACCACACCAACAAAAACGAGAAAAATTTTCATCTTCGGTCAAGACAAACACTTTTTCACCCTTCTTTCGAAAGTAATCGCTCTCATGCTGTTATTACGATAAGTCATTCCTATATAAAGATATTTCACCCTTCCTTGGTTCGTATAGCATAGGTGAATTTAAATTTGTTTTCTTCTAACTACAACCGATAGCAAGAACTCGCCTTTAACTTTTACAGCGTGTCGTTGTGTAAATCATATCTTTTGAGATTCATGTCAATAGTTAAGGCTATAAATGTATATCTATGTTAGTTTATAATTCTGTATAAAGCCGTTACTCTGTAGAGGTCGAACTGCTTTTTGATGGTAGAAGTTGATGTACCGTGTACCCAAAGGTGAAGTGTATGAAAATACATTGAAAGCCGGTAATCGTCAACTTGTTGGTTTGGCAGCAAAGTTCTTAGACGGGCGAGTGTGAGAGTTGACTTCTAGGATTCAAGCATGAAAGACGGACGAGAATGTGGGATAAAAGAAACATTGAATCACTCGAGCATGTATGAAGCATGAGCTGTTCAAGCGGGGGACCGGTGTAGCAAAGTATGTTTAAAGGAATACGTGGGGAAAGTCATTTGTGAGTAAATACGAGAGAAGAAAAAATGTGACTTGTATAATGTTTTTCATATTGTGGTAGGACTAAAACTGAAGGGCGCATACACACACGCACATGCAGACATACATAGAAAACGCGGAATGTTTACATTTACCAAAACTTATGGAATTTGCGCACACTTTTCACCGGTTTTGTGAAAAACGCACTCACCAACAATCGTTCAAGGCAACTTCACAGCACTGAAAAACATTTTAAAACTATTAATGAGTAAACACAAAAGTAGAAAATATCATAGGTACAGTCCACTTTCTCTTCAACGAACATGGGTAAACATGGTTAAAATTTTTCAAATTACGTATTGTTATTTAAAGTGTTCACTTAACAGTGTGCCAATATAAATGTTTAAATGAGTAATAAGTTACAACAAGTATGTTCTGAAAAAAAAAATTTCAACAACTATTCGACTTATGTATATTAGGGTGTCCCTTTTATGGTCGATTTTTATACCCTGCACATACAGTGTGTCAGGGTATATTAAGTTTGTCTGAACGAAATGTGTGTAACGCTCAGAAGAAGGGGAGGGCGGCCCCATTAAGAACATATATTCTTGATCAAGACGAGAAGAGAAATGGATTGAGCCATGTCCGTCCGTCCGTCTGTATTCACCAATGGATCTCGGAAACTGTAAGAGCTCGAGATTTGAAATTTGGAGGGTAGACTCGTGATGCTTGGCAGCAGATCAAGTTTATTTTTTTTTGTGCCACACCCACTCCTTCCCGCCCAACCAGCACCACCCACATTTTTAAAACGTTATAACTTGAACACCCAAAGAGATAGAAACATTAAAGTCGGTATATAGACTCAGTATTAGTAGCTCTACAAAACTGCATACCACAATTTTCCCCCTCCTCTTCATATCCCCTCCCCCGGTTGTTTTCTTAAAATTGCTGTATCTTCAAAACTATTAATGATACGAACCTGAAATTTTGTATACAAGCTCAGTAAATATGTATCTTTAAACTGCATACCATGAAATTTCCCTATTTTTAAAAGTTACCCCTCAATGACCCACAAACTCAAAATTTTCGTAAATTACACATTTTTTGACCGATTTACTTGATATTTTGAACACTATTTGATCGGGCGATGTCAAATCAATTTTTTTTTGTAGATTTAGGGTGTTGCACCACCTACTGTGTGTGCAGGGTATTATATTGTCGAGTATACTCGACTATAGCGTCCTTACTGGTTTTTTTTTTTGCATTATTGAAAACGCATACCCGCTATTTCTGTTTATTATCCTTAACTTAACCTAAATATAAAATCTCAGCTTCCTATGTTAATTTTAACCCGTGCCGACTGAGACCTTAGAAGAGACCTGAGGTAATTTAGCACCTGTTATTTGGTGATTTATCTCACCAATCTAATTGCTTTGTTTATGGCTTCTTAGTTCCACAGACATTGTGCGTATTGTTTGTCCAACAAATTTGAAACGAAATGACAACAAAACGATGCACACCGTAGATGCCGGTATAACTTACTTGAGAAAGTATTCCAATGTTACACTAAAGACGCGTAAGTAACTTAAATGTTTCGAACGCAAGTCGGCACGTGTTTCAGTGCTCCAAAAAGAAACCAGTAAGGGAGCTCTTTTCAGCTTTGCTGAAACTTACAGACTCTTGCAATCATTTTCTCAATTATTCTTACTGGAGAATCCGTCTTATAGTTCTTCTAATAAGAATCTACAAGTTTATAAAGATAAAGGAGCGTAACCCCGCCCATTTTCAAATTTTTTTAAAGAATACAATGCACTCATTCTACATTTCATTTTGCGATCTTCTGTCTCGTCGGCTTACAGAGAAATCACATTATTAAGTTTTCAGTAAATGGGCGGTGCTACGCCCTTATGTCAGATTCTTATGAAACTTTGTAATATGGTCACGGATTCTTAAAAACGCGTAACTGCAAGGTTTCATCTGTTTATAGTTGAGAACAAAAAAGTTTTTCTAACAAAAACCGAATTTTTGACCGATTGTTCCTACATATGGGAGCTATATTATATAGTTGCCCGATCTTCACCAAATCTGCAGTGTAACTTAACTGACGTCCAAGAAGTTTTTGTGCAAAAAAATGAGGCGCTACCTTTAAAATCAAAGCGTTTATTAAGCAAAAACCAATCTTGTTACATTATATCCCAATATCATACACACCAAATGTCATTCCTGTAAGTTATATAGTTCACGTGATATAAGCAGTTTAAATTTATACTGTATGTCTGCGTGGCCACGCCCATTTTCTATTTTGTCTTATTGAGTTTCAGGTAAGCTATGTACAATTCAAATTTGGTGTTCCTATCTCAAAAGACAACCGAGAAAATACAACATTTGTAATTTTTTTACCCGAGATAGCTTTAGATGTTTGCCCCTCACCCCTAAGCCAAGTCAAAAAGGGGGAAAACAAAAGAAACTTGATCTGCGCAATGAATAACAAAATCGACATGCGAAACAATTTTGGTTCTATCTCTTAGTTTCCGAGATTGACGCGTTCATACGGACAGACGGACATGGCTAAATCGACTTTTCTTTCGATACTGATTAAGAATATATATACTTTGTATAGTCTCCTTTAATGTGTAACATACATTGTCGACGTGCAAAAAACTAATATATCCTTGTACCATAAGGTTCAGGGTATAAATACTTTATCGTAGGATACAAAAGTTAAACTCTTAAAAAAAACTTGACGAAGCTGTTCAAGGAAAGAAGTTAGCCCTAGATTTTAATGTGGCATCATCTGTAATCAGCTACATAAAATCAAACAGAGCAGCAATTTTAAATGCTGTTCCAGCCACCGTCCATGAGTTAATCCTTGCACAGCTCTGAATATTCCCAAATGGAAAAGATTCTTTGTCAGTAGTTTTTAAACAAAAAGGAAAAAATTGTACATTAACTGGGCCAATTCAAAAGGAGAAAGCCAAACAAATATTTTGAGAGGAATATCACAACAAAGATGAAAATGTATGAATAAAAAAATTGTCCAGAAATTAGAATTACCTCAAAAACCAAGTGGCTCTTATTTGCGAGCGAGAAACGCAAAATGCGAAGTGAGTTAATTTTCCACACTATATGATTGTTACTGTCTGATAAAAATTGGTTAGTAAACTTAGTGAGAATACTCGACTATACCGCCCTTACTATTGTTAACTAAACTAATTTTACTTACTATTGTTAACTAAACTAATTTTTATACTCTTCACGTAGTAAATAGTACACAGAGAAAAAAACTCTGGTCTGAGAACAGCACAGATTCTACTGGAATCAACAACAGTCCGAAGTAAGTCGTATTTGGTCTAAATGTTCTCGAATTAAGTAAGATTTGTACTTTACATCAAAATCGACACAAAAATGGATATGAATCAACAACAAAATGTCAATTCAAACACATTTTATACCTGAAAAAAAAACCAGAACATAAAAATTTAAACCGAAAACAAACGAAATAGTCAGGGTGGTATAGTCAAGTATACTCGTCAATAAAATACCCTGCATACATGGTAGGCCGTGCCACAGCCAAATCTACAAAAACATATTGATCTCACAACGGCCGTTCAAGTAGTGTTCAAAATATCAAGAAAATCTGTCAAAAAAGGTCTCTGAGGGTTAACGATCAAGGTATGCAGTTTTGTAGGTCTTTTCATACTGAGTCTACACACCGACTTTTATGTTCTTATCTTTTCGGGTGTTCAAGTTATAGCACTTTAAAAAAGTGGGAGGTGCTCGATGGGCGGGAAGATGTGGGCGTGGCAAAAAATCCTTCAAACTTGAAGTAGTGCAAGACCACAGGAGTCTATCTTCCAAATTTCAAGTCTCTAGCTATTACAGATTCCGAGATCCATTGGTGAGGACAGACGCACAGACGGACGGACGGTCATGGCTATATCAACTCGTCTTGTCGTCCTGATCAATATTATATATACTTTGTAGGGTCCTCCTCCCCTCCTTCTTGGTGTTACATTCATTTGGTCTGAAACAAACCTAATATACCCTTATACACAGTATACTCGACAATATAATACCCTGTACAAACGGTAGGCGGTGCCACACCCCAAATCTAAAATAAAATATTGATCTAACGTCGCCTAATCAAAAAGGGTTCAAAATATAAAGAAAATCGGTCAAAAAATGTGGATTTAACGAAAAATTAAGTTTGTAGGCCACTGAGGGGTAGCCATCAAAGAGGGGGGAAGTTTGTGGTATGCAGCTTTTAAGATGTATTATCACTGAACTAGTATACAAATTTTCAGGGTCCTTTGTTAATTTTGGAGATATAGCAAATTAAATGTTTGAGCTATAGCGATTTAAAAGAGTGGGTAGGGCTGGATGGGCGGGAAGGAGTGGGCGTGGCAAAAATAGCGTGTGTGTTACATACATTTCGTTTAAACTAACTTAATATACCCTGACACACTGTATGTGCAGGGTATAAAGACAACTATCTTTCCTTATACCTTTTTTCTCTCTTACTTCTTTGAACAAAAACGTTGAAGTAATTAAAATTTAAGAAATATCAAGTGTTCCTATGTCGCCTCCTGTGGCTCAGAGTTTAGTGTGTTGACCTATGAAACGGAAGGTAAGAAGTTCAAATCATCTGGGACACCAAAGTCTAAGTATTTATTATAAAAATAATCACCAATTACCAATTTAATTATAATATTAATTTGTTTATTAAATTAAGAGTAACAATTATATAAAATAAAACCAGTAAGGATTGGAGTCGACAGTACTCGACTTCGACATACCCTGTACATGGACATGGCTATATCAACTCGTCTTGTTGTCCTAATCAGGAATATACATATATACATTGTATAGTCGAAAATGTCTCCTTCAGGACAAAGTTATAATAGTATTCACTGCGTGAAAAGTATAAAAATGCTTGAAATTCAGGCCGTCACACGGGTGAAGTCCATTAAAGGACAAATGAAGGAAAGGGTGTAAATGAAACGACGCAAAACGAAATAAATCTGAGTGATTTTCACCACAAACACACATGCATAAGTTGAGTTTCCCTGTGTGTGGTGAAAACTGGCCAAACGAGTCCGCTGCAAAGCGATGACGGTGAGTCTTAGTCAACTGCTGTTCTGTTGCTATTACCATCTCTGCTCAGTGCCGGTTTCATTGAAACACCGCCCATAGAAAAACTATGTATCAGTTTCTAAGTTAATAAAAATTTGTATTAATATTTGATAACATTATTTTAGTGAGGAGAAGATTATCATCATTCCGCACCTATTGTGAGTTTTGCAGCCAGACGATATTTTGTTGTTGAGGTTTTCTTCGTTTAACGTGTTTTACTTGCAGTTTCCATTTAATTGTTTGTTGTTGTTGCTATTTTTTTGTATGTTTGGCGGCTGCTAGACTGCACATTTTTGCATCTTTCATGCTGACGACCGACACAGTCAAACAACTCAACTAAATAGAGACGATGATGATGACGTCGCTGCTCCTGACGATGATGCTGCTCATGTTGCTAATGCTGTTGTTGTAGTCGCTCGGCTCATCTTCGTTCATTCGTTCGTTAGTTGCGTTCGTGTCGCGCGGCATTCGCATCTTTCCGTATGTTGTCACAGACTTCGCTGCTGAAGCAATAGTCAAACGCTTTTTAGCGGTTCACGTGTGTGCACACGACAATGAATCTTTTGAAGTAGCGCCAGTGAAAATTGTGTTTTTACTTATTACGAACGCGCGCGTATACGAAAGTCTTCTTTTTCAACATTTTCGTATGTAAAGTTTTTCGCGAAGTTTTTCACACTACGACGTGCTCTCTTATGTTTTGTTCCGCAAACACGTGCTTTAAAGTAGTTTGTATATTTTTGTGTTTTTTTTTTTTAATATTTTTTTTTTTTTTTGTGATGGCATATACATAGCTTGTGCGTGTGTACAGATATTTAAAAAGACGGAAAATCGAAGCAAAATAAAGTCGTGCATTTAAGCCCATTTGAGAGTGCTGACAACAAAGCACTCCAATTGCAATTATTACACTGTCTGTCTTTATGTTTGGTTTTTGTTATTTGTCGCCTAGCGAAAGTTTTCATCGAATGTCTCAGAGTCCGGTTTTGATCAATGTTGAATTTACTCCAGTTTTTGACCAGTTTTCATGACCACTTCAGTTGAACATTGCATTTCTTTCGGCTTTATTAAATAAAGACGCTTGGAGAAAAGTGAAACGTTGTTCATTTGCGCAAAATATTTCAAAGAAGGGGAAGGCGGTAGCGTCTGTCAGCAATATTTGAGACATCTTTGAGTGCAATGGAATAAAAAGTGCCGGCATGAATTATAGTAGATAAAAACAAAATGAAGAAGCAACAAACACAAATGTAAACGCAACAGAATCAAAACAAACTGTATTGATTCTGACTTTGTCATTGCGTTCGTCGACTGTCCGTCATCCCGTCCTTCCAGCCGTGTCTTAGTTGATCAATTCGTGCACTGTTCGCCCGGTTCGACACTTTCACAACGACATTGTTGGTTTTCAGCTTTTTTGTTGGTTTTGTGTATCTTTATACCCTGTACACATACTGTGTATCGGTGTATATTGTGTTTGTTTGAGCGAAATGTATGTAACGCACAGAAATATTCACTTGCGACTATATAAAGTATATATATTCTTGATTGGGACGACAAGAGAAATTGATTAAGCCATGTCCGTCCGTCTGTCCGTCTGTCCGTCTGTCTGTCCGTATTCACCAATGGCTCTCAGAAACTATAATAGCTAGAGACTTGAAATTTGGAGGGTAGACTCGTGATGCTCGGCAGCAGATCAAGTTTGAACGGTTTTGTGCCACGCCCACTCCTTCCCGCCCATTCAGCACCACCCACTTTTTTAAAACGCTATAACTCGAACATCCAAAGAGATAGAAACATTAAAGTCGGTATGTAGACTCAGTATAAGTAGCACTACAAAACTGCTTACCACAATTTTTCCCCCTCCTCTTCATTTCCCCTCCCCCGGTTGTTTTCTTAAAATTGCTGTATCTTCAAAGCTATACGAACCTGAAATTTTGTAGACAAGCTCAGTATGTACGTATCTTAAAAACCGCATACCACAAAATTTCCCTCTTTTTGATAGTTACCCCTCAATGACCTACAAACTCAAATTTTTCGTAAATTCCACATTTTTTTACCGATTTACTTGATATTTTGAACACTATTTAATCGGGCGATGTCAAATCAAAATTTTTTTTGTAGATTCGGGGTGTTGCACCGCCTACTGTGTGTGCAGGGTATTATATTGTCGAGTATACTCGACTATAGCGTCCTTACTGGTTTTTTTATGATACACTATGTGTACAGGGTATATTGTAAGTATAATGTATACAGTTTGTGCAAAACAAAATGACTCCTTAAAGAATATATGAAAGTATATTCTTGATCAGGACGACCCTGTCCGTCCGTCTGTCTGTCTTCACCAATGGTTCTCGGAAACTACAAGAGCTAGATTCTTAAAATTGCCCCCATTCCCAGTTGTTTTCTTAAAATTGCTATATGTATTTCCAAGTAAATTAAAGGTACGAACCTGAAATTCTGCACACCACAAAATTGCCATCTTTTTGATTATTACCCCTAAAATATCAACAAACTCAAATTTTTCGTAATTTCCACATTTTTGGACCGATTTTCTTCGTATTTCGAAAACAATTGGAATAGGCGACGTCAGATCAATAATTTTTGTAGATTTGAGGTGTGACACTGCCTACTATGTGTGCAGGGTATTATATTGTCGAGTATACTCGACTATACCGCCCTTACTGGTTTTGTTTTAGTTTCCTTTGCCACATTTCTGTTTGGCGCCATTTCCTGTTTTGGGTTGCTTTATGTCCGCCATTCAGTCCGCCTACCTATGTATGTATTTGTTAGTCAGTCCTTCAGTCATTTATTAATGCATTTCGCCGCTCCAACACATCCGACTGACGATCAAAGTTCATCAGCGCCAAAGTTTCCTCTGGTCTCACCTTTACTCCCTCTCTCATCTGTCAGTAAAAATGTGATTTAAATTTAAAGTTAAATGGAATTTTTAATTTTTGCATTTTATTTATTAGAAAGCCTTTTATGTATCCTGTGCATTATATTAAAAGGATATATTTGACTTGCGCAAAGCAAAACTGTGATAAATATCAAAAAGGTACATATGTATGTAAGTACGTTTATATTTTTAATTAGCATCAAATGAGCAGATTGTCACCTGTGCTATCTCGGGAACTCTAAAAACAAAAATCAAAATTTTTCAACTTAAAATCTTTCTATTAGTTAAATCAAGTAAGATCCTATATTAGATTGAATTTATTCACTGGTTAGTCACTCCTTCTTCACTTGTTGGCTGGGGGGGGGGGGGGGGGGGGGGGGGAACAGTGATATTTAAATTAATTCGTAGAGCACTTGGAATTCGCGCACACTCGAATGCAAATTTACTTTGCTTTTCTCTCTCATTTATGTTTGTCGCTTTAAGCAGACAAAATCAACTATTCAGGTAATAATTGCAATAACGATAATATTGTTGTTTTATTTATTTATTTGTTTGTTTTTTTTTTTTTTTTTATATTTATTAAAAGAAACATAAACTGTGCGCAAAACTTTTTTTTATATATATATGAAATAATCGCTTGTGTACATTTTGTATAAACAACCGTCACTCGTCGTTCGATTTGTATTGAAGGTGAGTTAAAAGCAAAACATTTTAATTCAAAACAAATAAGCCTTAAGCAACAAAAAACGGAACAGAGGAAGTCTGCCGTTTAGTCGAAAGAAGCAGTTTATGTTGCATACTTTGCAACGCTGAAATGCTTACAGTTTTTTGGCATTTTATTAAGAGGTTGACCAATGCTTTATATGGCCGATCGGTTACATCTGTCGGTATGCCTTTTGTTGTCAAAATACGTTTTTGAAATAAAGGCATAAAAAATGTTGAAAACATAAAAAAACTAATAAAGCCGGTATAGTCTAGTATATTTACCATAAAACCCTGTGCACATGATAGATGGTGCCACGCCGAAAAAAAAATATATATATTCATCTGAAATTGTCCAATTATGTATTATGCACAGTTTTAAAAAAATCGGTCACAAATGAAGAATTTACAAAAAATTTCAGTTGGATAGTCTTTGGGGATCAGTACAATAATGCGGTTTAAGTAGGTATATTTACTGAGCGTGACATAAATCCAATCAATGTTTATCTGCTGCCGAACCTGACGAGCCTATCCTCCATATTTAGAGTCTATAGCTCTCATAGTTTCCGAACAATTATGAATATAGACGGACGGACAGATTTGTCTCAATTGATTTCTCCTGTCTTTCTGATCATTCGTATAAACACATTATGAGGTCTAACTTACTTCCTTCCTGGCGTCTAACTTACTTCCTTCCAAGTTGAGCTTGGAGTCGACCGTTTTTATGGCAATAATTTGCTCGCTTGATGACTTCGCCAGGCAGCTTTCAACGCCTTCGACGCGTTCAGCACTAGCAAAGGCAGCAGCAGCGTTGCGGCGATTGTAAGCTGTACCTGTGTGTGCCACTTCCGCAACACGAGGCTCCAGTTAAGCTGCGATTTCCTGACTGCTTCAAACAGACCTTTTTTGTTTCATACAATTTTGTCAATTCAACGCTCGCATGTTAAAAAGACATGTTTTTTTTTTAAATTTTTTTATACGTCTTTTTTTGCGTCGACTTTGTGAAGAGCATGCAAAACTTGACTCAGCTCCGACTGAAGTCAACTCAACTCGACTCAATTCAACTCAATCCCTTAAAAAAAACCAGTAAGGGAGCTATTTTCAGCTTTGCTGAAACTTATATACTCTTGCAAGCATTTTCTCAAGTATTCTTATTGGAAAATATGTTTTATAGTTTTTCCAATAAGAATCATATACTTTTATAAAGATATAGGGGCGTGGCCCCGCCCATATTCTAATTTTTTAACATATACATAGCAATCATTGTACACTTTATTTTGCGATCTTATATCTCGTCGGCTTACAGAGAAATCACATTTTTAACTTTTTCTCTATATGGGCGGTGCCACGCCCTTATGTCCGATTTGTACGAAATTTTGGAATATGGTCAAGGATGTATAAAAACGCGTAACTGCAAAGTTTTATCCGTTTATATTTAAGAACAAAAAAGTTTTTCTAACAAAAACCGAATTTTTGACCGATTGTTCCTATGGGAGCTGTATCCTATATTTATCCGATCTCCACCAATTTTGGAGCGTGTTTTAATTTACGTCCAAGATGTTCTTGTGCAAAAAATTGAGGCGATAGCTTTAAAAACAAGGCGTTTATTGAGCAAAAACCTCATTTTTGACCGATCGTTCCTATGGCAGCTATATGCTATAGTTATCCGATCATGCTGGATTTTACATACAAACTGCCTGCAATTATAAGAAAATTTTCTGCGTTTAAATTTTTTCGATATCGTTTAAACTGAGCCCACAGTTGGTATTGAAACAGACAGACAGACAGACAGACGGACAGACGGACATGGCTATATGAACTCGTCTCGTCGTGCTGATCAAGAATATATATACTTTATATAGTCGGAGATGTCTCCTTCTCTGCGTTGCAAACTTCATGACAAAGTTAATATACTCTTGCAAGAGTATAAAAATAAATTTAAAAAAATCAGACGCAAGTCAAATCTTTGCATTGCATGCAATTCAACTTTATTTTTGTTCATATAAAGCGTCAAAACGTGTTCATTCATGCACAGCATCACTGCCAGCTATATATTTCTAGTTTTTTGCGCAAACTGATGAATTATCTTTTTCGTTTTTCTTTCACTTTACACTGACACACACATAAACACACACACTCACTCACCGGCCTTTTCGACCATCGTCCTTCTACTCATCACGCAGACTCATTCTACTTGTAGTTATAAAAACTCAAAAATGAAATCATTTAAAGTTTTTCGCATTTGTATTTTAGAAAAATCTTTCGAATTCGATTTTTTCAGCTTCGTTGTCCATTTAGCGTGCAATTAAAATAAGCAGCTATGTCATATTTAAGCTTAACATAAGCCATTAGACAGTTCCTCACGCACTCTCTCACTAAGGCAGACAGACAGACAGCCAGCTAGTCAGTCAGTCAGTCAGTGGGAAAACTATTGAAGCAAAATTCAGCCACGAAAAATGTTCGCCGCAAGCAACTTGGCAACACAATTTACTCAAAATGCGTTGGGCCGACGAACGTTAGCGTATTCCCAAAACTAATTTAAAAGAGAAAAATTTTACGCACATACTCATATTAAAGCCTGCACACACCGACACACAAACAAACATTTAAGCTTCTTAAGTAGCAACAAAAATATAATGGGACAAGAAGCGCGCGGTTTGAAAGTTAAACTATCCGAAACTTTGCTTGAATGCTTTATAAATCATATATCAAAGTCAAGACTTCACATACAAACATGCACACACACACACTAACACACACACATACACATATGGCTATAAACATACTTGATTCGATTCAATTCGACTTGTCCACCTTTCCATGAAATAATAACGCATTTTATATATGAAGTCAGTCAATTGTGTAAATTCGACTCATGAACTACAATAACAACAACAGTAACAACCACGATAGTAAGTGTGAGAATTGCAAGAACAACGACAACAACAACAGCCACAGCCAAAACAACAACAGTGTAAACACAAATAAAAATAGCATATAAAATGGATGGTAACAGTGTGAAAGCCATTAATCAAAGCGCATATGGATATCTGTATATATGTGTGTATGTGTTTAACATTGTCCGTCCGTATGTGTCTCCATGTCAGTCCGTTTGTCCACACATACACATACTACTTGCGGAATGAAGGTGCAAGTTTATGTATTCTAGACGGCGGAGATCGTTCGCACAGAAACGGAAACGTAGGTTTTAGGCAAAGCCGCCATTGTCAGCTTTGTTGGTTTGCCGCACATTTAATTTGCTTTTTGCTGTTGTTGTCGTTGGTACAAAAGTGTTTTGCATCTGACTCCTTCTGTCGTAATTCATTTACTTTGAATGATTTTTTGCTTCTTCTTCTTCTTGTTAATTTTTTCATATGAATGATAGACACGCAAACTGCCAAAGTGTCGAAACTGCTTAAATTAGAAAAATGAAGAATGAATGAATGATTCGGTTTTTGGTTGTTTCGCATTTCTTATGTCAATAAAATCTCAAGCCTTTTTATACCCTGTACCTTATGGTGAAAGGGTATATTAGTTTTGTGCGCATCGACAATGTATGTAGCACCTTAAAGGAGACATCTCCGACTATACAAAGTATATATATTCTTGCTCAGTATCGAAAGAGAAGTCGATTTAGCCATGTCCGTCTGCCCGTATAAACGCGTCGATCTCGGAAACTAACAGATAGAACTAAAATCTTTTTGCAATTCGATTCTGTGATTCATTGCGCAGATCAAGTATATAAGTGTTCCCCCTTTTTGACTTAGTTTATTGGTGAGGGGCAAGTAACTGAATCCACCTCAGGTAAAATATTACAAAAGCCGTATTTTCTCGGTTGTCTTTTGAGATAGGAACACCAAATTTCAAGTGTATATAGCTGACATGAAGCTCAAACAAATAGAAATCAAAATAGGCGTGGCCACGCCCACATATAGTACAAATTTGAAATGTTTATATCTCGTGAACCATATAACTTACAGGAATGTAATTTAGTGTGTATGATATTGGGATATAGTGTAACAAGATTCAATCATAATATGGGCGTGGATACGCTCACATATATCCAAAATAGAAAAACCTTAAACCTTTGAAAGAAATTGGTCAACAAAAGTAAAAATTTATATGTATGACATTAAATAGAAATGAGATCGGTTTCGATTGAAAAGTGGGCGAGGCAACGCCCTTTTGCTGCCATTTCTAATTGAAGGTACAGGGTATGTCGAAGTCAAGTACTATCGACTCCAATCCTTACTAGTTTTTTCTTGAAATTATGTATGGCATTTTTTGTATGCGCACTGTTGCTCGCAATTTTGCTCAGTGCATAGCCAATCATCTTCGTTTTTCGTTTTACTCACCACTGGTCTAAAAGAGTAAAAAAAGAGAGTGGACTTTGATTCGACCAGATAGCTAGTTGTCTCAGCTTTCATTTGCATTTTTTGGATCCTTGCAACGATTTTTTTTCGCGAATTGAACCAAAAAAGGTCCTTCCAATTTTAACCCTTGATATCTCAGCAATGAAGGAACAATTGAATGGTAAAGACAGTTTTGGAAACTGAAGAAAATTTCATTAACAAACCAGTTAAGACATTTGGAGAACAAAGTTTATTAACAATTTTAAATTCAAGTTGAACAAAAGCCAAAACTGTTATTTTTCACTTGAATTCGTTAAATGGCTGCATCTTAACAAACACTAATCGGTAGGATAAGAACTTAGGATATTTTTACATTTCTTGTCACTCATTATAACCATGTAAGCCAAGATCGATCCATTGAGCGGTTTTTGCGTCCCGTGTTCAAAGTTGAAGAAAACCAGTAAAGACGCTATAGTCGAGTATACTCGATAATATAACACCCTGCACACATGGTAGGCGGTGCCACACTCTCAATCTACAAAAACATATTGATCTGACGTCGCCTACTCAAATAGTGTTCAAAATATAAAGAAAATCGGTGAAAAAATGTGGATTTTATGAAAAATTTAAGTTTGTAGGTCTCTGAGGGGTAGCCATCAAAAAGGGGGGAAATTTGTGGTATGCAGTTATTAAGATGTATTATCACTGAGCTTGTATACAAAATTGCAGGTTCATACCTTTGTTAGTTTTGGAGATATAGCGTTTTTAAGAAAAATACTAGGGGAGGGGAAATTAAGGGGAGGGGGTAAAATTGTGGTATGCAGTTTTGTAGAGTTACTCATACTGAGTCTACATACCGATTTTCATGTTTCTATCTTTTTGGATGTTCGAGTTATAGCGTTTTCAAAAAGAGGGTGGTGCTGGATGGGCGGGAAGGAGTGGGCGTGGCACAAAACCATTCAAACTTGATCTGCTGCCGAGCATCACGAGTCTACCCTCCAAATTTCAAGTCTCTAGCTATTATAGTTTCCGAGAACCATTGGTGAGGACGGACGGACGGACGGACATGGCTTAATCAACTTCTCTTGTCGTCCCGATCAAGAATATATATACTTTATGGGGTCCCCCGACCCTCCTTCTGTGCGTTACATACATTTGGCTTTTGCACAAACACAATATACCCTGATACACAGTATGTGTACAGGGTATAAAAATTATTCACTTCATAAATCAGGGGGCAGGGTGTGCCATCCATGCATTCATGTACATTCTGCATGTACATATATGTATACACTCATATTGTATAATAAATACATATATGTATGTATGTGCATATATATATGTGTAATCATGTCGGAATATATTTTTGCATATTAATTAATTGAATAATTAATGAAAAATATTAAAAAATTAAGCAACACGGTCTGTCAATCGCTTTGCTTGAAAATGAACATTCAGCAATTCGATTAAATTTAATTTTGCTACAAAAATCAAATAAACCAGTCAGGAATTGCAGTCGAGAGTACACGACTTCGACATACACTGTATCTTCAACAATTACTTCGAACCAATTTCTCCCTAGTAGGATAACTAAGTCGTAAAAAAAGGGGTTCACTGGAAATTTTTGCGGGTGTTTTGAAAATTGGAACCTATATGGATTTTGGGCTGCTCTTTCCGAATTTTCACTTTGCGACCTTTTATCACCGCCGCTCGAGACGCCATTTTGAAAAAATAGCGCCCAAAATCACTTTTTTCATTATATCTTCGTTTTCGCTCATTTTACGGCAAAAACATCTTTATACTAAATTAAACTAGAGAAAATTTCCTACAAATTATATTCTCACCTTTTTTTTCGTAAGATTAATAGTTTAGGCAAACGAGCGCCGCAAAGTGTACAACTTTGGTACTATGTTTTCATGTTTTAGACGCCATTTTTTCAAAACTCGAGCGGCGGTGAAAAAAGACCGCTAATTGAAAATTCGAAAAGAGCAGCCCAAAATCCATATAGATGCCAATTTTATATGCCAATATATACTCTTCACGCACTTTCTTGTGCCACACACATACTGTGTATCAGGGTATATTGTGTTTGTTTGAGCGAAATGTATGTAACGCACAAAAGGAGGGGAAGGGGACTCTATTAAATATGTATATTCTTGATCAGGACGACAAGAGAAATTGATTGAGCCATGTCCGTCTGTCTGTCTGTCCGTCCGTCCTCACCAACGGTTCTCGGAAACTATAAGAGTTAGAGACTTGAAATTTGGAGGGTAGATTCGTAATGCTCGGCAGCAGATCAAGTTTATTTTTTTTTTTTTGCCACGACCTCTCCTTCCCGCTCATTCAGCCTTACCCACTTTTTTAAATCGCTATAACTCAAGCGATAGAAACATTAAAGTCGGTATGTAGACTCAGTATATATAGCCCTACAAAACTGCATACCACAACATCCCCCCCTCATTTTCATTTTCCCTCCCCCAGTTATTTTCTGTAAATTGTTATATCTCCAAAATTAACAAAGGTACGACTCTAAAAATTATACAAGCTCAGTGATAATACGTCTTAAAAACTGCATACCACAAACTTTCCCCCTCTTTGATGGCTACCCCTCAGATGCCGAAAAACTTAAATTTTTCGTAAAATCCACATTTTTTGACCGATTTTCCTGATATTTTGAACACTATTTGAATAGGCGACGTCAGATCAATATGTTTTTGTAGATTGAGGGTGTGGCACCGCCTACCATGTGTGCAGGGTATTATATAGTCGAGAATACTCGACTATACCACTCTTTTTGGTTTTGACTGAATCTTGTTTATTTTCATCTTATTAGCCTATACACCAATTTTCATTGTTTTTGCTCATTGGGTACCGAAGATATGCAAATTATTGATTTTGGCTAAAAGTGAGTGTAACCATGCCCATTTTTTGGTCAAATAGTTTTCGTGCCTCCCTAAGAACATAAGTGTGAAGTTTAAAGTTGATTGGCTAAGAAACAAAAAAGTTTTGCATACAACGATGTTAAATCTTGCTCCTCTTCCCTTTCTTCATTTTGTATGACAGGTACCAGTTGCAGTTGTCCAATCTCAATGAAACTTTCTGGTATTTAGTCAGACTATGTAAAACTACTAAGTTTCAGCCCTCTATCTTCCAAAACAAAAAAGTTTTCCATAGAACGGCTCAATTTTTGTTTCCTTCTTCTTTTCGTATGTAATCGTAGTAAATTTCAAGACTCTATGCAAAATTTCAGCTCGATAGCTTTAAAATTTAGGGAATAGTTTGCATACATACAGACAGACCGACAGACGGATGGACGGACGTTGCTAAATTAATTCTTCGTGTCTTCCTGATCAAGAATATAATTTCTTATAAAGTCGAAAATGAATATTTCGATCTGTTACAGGCTCCGTGACAAAGTTGTAATACTTACTATTCACATACGTGAAGAGTATAAAAATCCATTGTTGTATTTGTTAGCGTGGATTAATATGTGTATTATATAGCAATGCGGGCTATGATGGTCTATTTGATTGGGAAATAACATCAAATAGACCATCAATCCATTGTTTCGTGTGACTTCTACAATCTACTACAACAAGAGCATAAGTTTTGCCTCAGATATTTCATTCCATGGAACAGAAGATACATTACAAACATCGTGGGTAAGGCAATATGAAGTCATATATAAAATAAAGCAATAAGGGTGGAGTATAATAATATATACACATGGATAGCGGTAGCATGGCCAAAATTTAAAAAATTTTTCTATCTGATATTTCCATTTTAAATATTATTAAAAATTTCAAGAAAATCGCATGAAATGTCGGATTTATCAAAAATTTCAATTTGATGAACATTTAGGAGCTACAATATGATTCATGCAGTTTTAACGAGGTAGATTTACTAAGTCACATATGAAGGCTTAGTAAATCCGATTTTTCTGTTGCCATAGTTCTTGGTGTTCGAGCCTTTTGACAAGTGGGCGGTACGGATTGGATGGAAAGGAGTGGGGTGACATGAGACTTGATCTGCTACTGAGCTCACGACTTTACCCTCCAAGACTCATGTCACTACCTCTTGTAGTTTTCAATAACTGTTGGTGAATGCGGACGGACAGACATGTATTAAAAACGTGTTCAATCATGATGTAGATACAATTAATATTAAATGGAAAATAAAATAGCAAAAACCAGTATCGGAAAATTTTAAATGAAAAAATTTATGTTTAAAAAAAAAAACAAAAAAATAAAATTTTAATAAAATACGAAAAATAATCTTTATGATAAATCGTCGTTATGCTATTAAAAAACGAAAGTTAATTCATAATTTTGACATTTACAGAAGCAAAAAAGCAAAAAGTTATAAAAATAATAATTATACAAACAAAAGCATGAAAAGATAAGATGCTACGTGAAGCGGGGAGGGGCACATCGAACCGGTGCAATTATTGCGTGTATCAGAATGATTTTATTGTTTGAATAATTATAAATTTAAGCATGCAATAAAAGTTATTAAAGCGTTGAAGTTGAAGTTGTCTTTAATTATAAGTTGCGCTGATGTTCATCACTCAAAGACGGGCGGAATGTGGGAGTGGAAGGCGTTCGACTGTGAGGAACTTGAAACTTAAACATAGCACATTAGTAGGAGCGAGCGAAAAATCGTTTGTGCGTTCAATCAAAAAAAATTACATTTACAAAAAGAAAACAAATAAAAGTAAAAGAAGAAATTCAACAAATTTTCTCGCTTGATTCAAACTTGAGACGCTCTTCATAGCTAAGATACACAAAACTTTCTCCTTAAACAGTACAATAACATGTTGTGTGTGTGTGGTGACTGATACTGACTGACAATATACAGTATTTGATCCTTTGTAGATATAGTGGAGCTAAAACCGAATAATGACGGATCTAAATTGTTCAAAATCTCAAGAAAATCCATAAAAAATATGGACTTTATTAAAAATTTCAATTTCATGGTTTAAATAGTTGCAATGAGAGAAGAAGGGGAATGAGTGAGCTTGGCAAATATTCTTTTAAACTAGATATGCCGAAGCCTGAAAGTTTCATTGAGATCGGGCTACTGAAACTGGTACCTGCCATACAAAATGAAGAAGAAAAAGAGAAAGACTTATAACGAAAATCAATCAAGCTTTTAAGTTAAAGGGAAATAAGATTCAATCAAAAAAAAAAAAAAACAGTGAGGACGCTATCTTCAGCAAGGCTGAAGCTATAATACTTTTCACGTTGTGTCACTATAAAAAAAAGTAAATATATAGTTTTCATGCCTCCTTAAACACATAACTGTAAGGTTTCAAGTCAATTGGTTAAAAAGCAAAAATGTTTTCCATACAACGGTTCAAGTTTTGCGATAAGTGGGCGTAGCCATGCCCATTTTTGATCAAAATAGTTTTCATTCTTCCCTAAGAACATAACTTTAATGTTTCAAGTCAATCGGTTAAAAAAACAAAAAAGTTTTCCATACAACGGTTCAAGTGTCTCTATAAGTGGGCGTAGCTATGCCCACTTTTGGTCAAAATAGTTTTCATTCTTCCCTAAGAACATAACTTTAATGTTTCAAGTCAATTGGTTAAAAAACAAAACAGTTTTCCATACAACGGGTCAAGTTTAGATATAAGTGGGCGTGGCCATGCCCACTTTTGGTCAAAATAGTTTTCATTCCTCCCTAAGAACATAACTGTAAAGTTTCAAGTCAATTGGTTAAAAAAACAAAAAAGTTTTCCATACAACGGGACAAGTTTCGCTATAAGTGGTCAAAACTGAGGGACTAGTTTGCATACATACAGACAGACAGACGGACGGACATGGCTAAATAAACTCGTTTTGTCGTCCTGATCAAGAATATATATACTTTATATAGTCGGAAATTAATATTTCGATCTGTTACAAACTCCGTGACAATGTTAATATACTATTTCACATACGTGAGAAGTATACTTTCGGGTTATACCTTGTACACACTGTGTGTTAGGGTATATTAAGTTCGTTTCAGACCAAATGTATGTAACACGAGGAAAAAGGAGAGAGGGACTGTACAAAAATATACATGTATTTTTGATCAGGACGACAAGACGAGTTGATATAGCCCTGTCCGTCCGTCTGTCCTCACTAATGGTTCTCGGAAGCCAATTTGAATCGTTGTATGGAAAACTTTTTTGTTTTGTAAGATAGAGGGCTGAAATTTCAAACATAGTAGTTTTACATAGTCCGACATAATGCCTGAAAGTTTCATTGAGATCGGGCATCTGGAACTGGTACCTGCCATACAAAATGAAGAAGAGGAAGAGAAGCAATATTCACGTCGTTGTATGGAAAACGTTTTTGTTTCTTAACCAATTGACTTGAAACTTCACAGTTATGTTCTTGGGGAGGCATTAAAACGATTTTGACAAAAATGGGCATGGTTACGCCCACTTTTACCAAAAATCAATAATTTGCATATCTCCGGTACCCAATGAGCAAAAACAATTAAAATTTGTATATAGGCTAGGGATGTCAATTTTTGAAGATTTGCCAATCCCGGGATTTTCGGGATTGCAAGCTGAAATCCCGGGATTAGTCCGGGACTAGTTAAGTCGTAGTAAATATTTTTTATAAATTTTCTTTTTATTCCTTTTTATTATTTAAAAAAACAAAATACGAAGCAACAAACAAAAGTACACTATTTCATTCAGTCTTACAAATTGAGTTACCAAACATTTGTTAAGCTTAAACGTTTAACATATTATTTTAGTTAAAGCGTTTTACAGGTATATATCCTTAAAAGTAGTAAAGCTTTTAATGTTGTATTCTCCAAACCTGCTGACGAAATTCAAAATTTGTTGGTTGGACGGTTAGAAGAGAAATTAAAGAGTTTCTGAAGACAGTAACCATTACAAAAAAAAAAAAATGGTTTTAGAGAAGGATTCAGAAAAGCCGTACTACTCTATTCTCAAAGATTTTTGTAAATTGCATTACAAAATTTTAGGCAACTTTTTTTTTTCAAATTTTGAGCATCATTCTGCAGTCCCCCTACATCAGAATATCGATACTTTTAATCCTTGAAATAACTTTGGTTTTTGTAAAAAGCGCTCACATTTATGCAAAAAGACTATTTTCGGCCCCCTTTGTGACAAGCTGGCTACGTTCTTGGTTACGAAACAATGAAATTTGTCGTATACGCTTTCTAACTTATTGATCAATAGAAATAATTCACATCAGAATAAAGAAATATAAGTTCCGAATATCCCGGGATTTGGCAAGTTAAATCCCGGGATTTTCGGGACTTCAAAAACACTGAAATCCCGGGATTTCGGGATCCCGGGTTTGACATCCCTAATATAGGCTAATTAGATGAAGAGAAAATATATTCAGTCAAAAAAATAAGCGTGAAGAGTATGTAAGCTTCAGCCTTGCTGAAGTTAGCGTCCTTGCTGGTTTGCTTCCCACAGAATTAGGACAGAAACCCGAATAGTGGTAAAATTGAAATCAAGCTGAAAAATTGCAACAAGCCAGGCTCTACTGCTTGGCTTGAAAATTTCTAATGCTATTCTTCTTTAAAGTCTGGATGAAATTCCCTTTTCCAAAAAAGCGCAGAAAAATTAAAATTACATTGACTTTCTATACGCTACTCAACGGCTGTACCGACTTTTGACAATTCCTATCTTTCGTTTTTCTTCTCTTGCAGTTGTGCAAAAAAAAGTTGACAAATTCATGAAGCAGTCAGAAATGACGTCATCAGAAATGGCATCATCACCGAAACTAAAGTTCAAGCCAGTTCAACTGCGATGACGATGACTTCGTAACGAGCCATCAGAAACAATACAACAAAAGTCGGAAAAATACACTACCAGAAACGGAGGTATTTTCGGCTTTAACAGAACTTACATACTTTTGCAAGCATTTTCGCAATTTTTGTTCTAAGAAAATCCCTCTCATAATTTTTCCAATAAGAATCTTATAAGTTTATGAAGAAAAGGGGCATAGCCACACCCATTTTAAAATTTTTTTGAAGAATGCAATGGAATCATTTTTATACCCTGTACACATACTGTGTATCAGGGTATATTGTGTTTGTTTGAGCGAAATGTATGTAACGCACAAAAGGAGGGGAGAGGGACCCCATAAAGTATATATATTCTTGATCAGGACGACAAGAGAAATTGATTGAGCCATGTCCGTCCGTCTGTCCGTTCGTCCGTTCTCACCAACGGTTCTCGGAAACTATAAGAGCTAGAGACTTGAAATATGGTAGGTAGACTCGTGATACTCGGCAGCATTTATTTTTTTTTTTGCCACGCCCACTCCTTCCCGCCCATCCAGCCCCACCCACTTTTTTAAATCGCTATAACTCAAACATCCAAAGAGGTAGAAACGTGAAAGTCGGTATGTAGACTCAATATGTATAGCCCTACAAAACTGCATACCACAAAATCCCCCTCCTTTTCATTTCCCCTCCCCCAGTTGTTTTCTATAAATTGATATATCTCCAAAACTAACAAAGGTATGAACCTGAAATTTTGTTTACAAGCTCAGTGAATCTGCATCTTAAAAACTGCATACCACAAATTTCCCCCCTCTTTGATGGCTACCCCTTAGAGACTAACAAACTTAAATTTTTCGTAAAATTCACATTTTTTTACCGATTTTCTTGATATTTTGAACACTATTTGAATAGGCGACGTCAGACCAATATGTTTTTGTAGATTGAGGGTGTGGCACCGCCTACCATGTGTGCAGGGTATTATATTGTCGAGTATACTCGACTATACCGCCCTTATTGGTTATCGATATAGTTAAAATTGAGCTAGCAGTCTGCATTGCAACAAACAGACGGACGTGGCTATATGAACTCGTCTCGTCATGCTGATCAAGAATATATAGTTTATCTAGTCGGAGATTTCCCCTTTTCAGCGTTACAATCTTCATGACAGAGTTAATATACACTTTCAAGATTATAAAAAAACCGTTGCTTTTAGGTTTGGTGGCATTGATTTTCAAAACTTACATGAACAATTAGTAAATGTTGACGGATTTACAGCTGTGCTGTACACACTGTGTGACGGGGTATATTAAGTTTGTTTCTGATGAAGTATATGAACACCAAAAAGGAGGGAAAGGGGAACCTACAAACTATATATATTCTTGATAAGGACGACACAATGAGTTGATATAGCCATGTCCGTCCATCCTCACAAATAGATCTCGGAAACTTTAAGAGCTAGGGACTTCAAATTTGGAATTAAACTCGAAGTTTGAGGAATTTTTGCCATGCCCACTCCTTCCCACCCAACCAGCACTACCCACTTTTTTGAAAAGCTGTGTCTCGAACACCAGATGAGATAGAAACATGAAGAGTCATTATGTTTCGCCCCACTGCATACCACAATTGCCCCTCCCCCTCACTTCTTGTCTTAAAATTGCCACATCTCCAAAACTATAAAAGGTATGAATCTCGAATTTTGTTTGCAAGTTCAATAAATATACATATTTAAAACTGCATACCGCAAAACATCCCACATATAAAATAGAAAAAAAAACTAGAAAGGGCGGTATAGTCAAGTATACTCGACAATATAATACCCTGCACGCACAGTAGGCGGCGCCACATCCTCAATCTACAAAGATTTGTGGTATGCAGTTTTGTAGAGCCACTCATAATGAGTCTACATACCGACTTTCATGTTTGGATGTTTGAGTTATAGCGATTTAAAAAAGTGGGTACGGCTGGATGGGCGGGAAGGAGTGGGCGTGGCACAAAAAAAAATAAACTTGATCTGCTGCCAAGCATCACGAGTCTTCTCTCCAAATTTCAAATCTCTAGCTCTTACAGTTTCCAAGATCCGTTGGTGAATGCAGACGGACGGGCACGGCTCAATCTATTTCTCTTGGCGTCCTGATCAAGAATATATATACTTTATAGGGTCCTCCTCTGTGCGTTACATACATTTCGTTCTAACAAACTTAATATACCCTGACACACTGTATGTGCAGGGTATAACTAGAAAGGGCGGTATAGTCGTGTATACTCGACAATATAATACCCTGCACACATGGTAGGCGATGTCTCACCCCAAAGTCTACAAAAATCGTTCAAATATTGTTCAAAATACAAAGAAATTTTCAAAGAAAGTGGATTTTACGAAAAATTTGAGTTTGTTGGTCTCTGAGGGGTAACCTTTAAAGAAAGGGGAAATTTGTGGTATGCAGACTTAAAGATGTATACTTACTGAGCTTGTATACAAAATTTCAGGTTCGTCCCTTCAATACTTTTGGAGATATAGCATAAATTTTAATTAGTTTATATTGAAAAATTACCACAACAATGCCTTAAAACAGTTTCCCATAATAGAAGGTGCAGGGTATTTTAAGATCGAGCACTCGCGACTGCAATCTTATTTGTTTCAAAAAGACGTTGTTGCGTTCTTCTGAGCGTTGCAAACTTGATGATAAAGTTGTAATACTCTTATGTAAGAGCATAAAAAACAGTTGAAATAACTTAAGTAAAAGCACAGTCCAAACAACAAAAATAACAACAACAGTAACAATAAGAATATAAGTAATAACGAACGAAAATATTTCAGTTTGCAACGTCAGCAGCATCGTTGGCAACACTGTACGCATTTTAAGCGTCTCTATTGCTGTCGCTACTGCAGTCGCTGCCAAGGCTTTATACTGATTGTCGTTGATTTTCATTTTCAGACAGGCAATTTGCATAGTTGAAGCTGAATTTACGTTTGAGTTGTTATTGCTGTTGTTGTTATTGTGTTTGTCATCATCATCAAGCATTTCCTTAGGCCTTTTTCTTCGGCACGCTCCCATCGTCCTGCCACCAACAGTATCAGTCAGCGCTTTGGCAGACACTAATGGCGTTTGCAATTTCAGATGCCTTCCTAATTGTTGCATTTATTATTGCAGAAACATCAAAGTGCAATTTAATACGACTTCATTGCAAATTATTTTCGCTTTATCATTTCCATTGTTGTTGTCTCACGTTCGTTTGTTTATTTATCTTCGGTCGCCTCGGTTGAATTTAAGTGCACATCATACTCATCAACGGCAACGTCGACATAATAATCATCGTTTTCATCATTACTAAAGCTGGCATGGTTAACAGCAATACCAACAACAACAGCAATGTTGAACATCTGAAAATCGGTGTCAATGAATCTCTGTTTTTTTTTTTGCCATATCCCATTTTTCACTTTTCTTTTCGTAATTTTTTTATTTTTTTATATTTTTTTTTTGCAAATCGGCACGCGTGTTTAATTTAAAAGTGAAATTGATGTTTTTCTTACTCTGTGATTGGCTTTC
This sequence comes from Phortica okadai, assembly GCA_034638295.1. Lineage (NCBI taxonomy): Eukaryota > Metazoa > Arthropoda > Insecta > Diptera > Drosophilidae > Phortica > Phortica okadai. The sequence goes on along the minus strand of CM067848.1, from coordinate 14,331,149 downwards.
ATGTTATGAATTTGCAAAATCATGTTGGACACTTCACTCTAAATGGCACAGTGTATTTGATTTGATATAAATTAGACGCTTGCATCTAAGATACAATAGATCATGGTCTTCCGATCATATTGCCGCAGTGACGAAACTTATTGGTTATTCTTCTTGTATGGGGGGTACCAGTTGTAAGGCCGCTTGTCGCCTTTTTCAGAATTGAATTTACTGGTTTTAACAGTTTCTTGCGTTATCTAGAGGTAGATAGGAATTTGTATGTACTCACGAAATTACTATGGTTGGCAACATTGCTAACGGTTGTCTTGTTCTTCACGTGCTTGTTCTTCTCTTGCTTGTTCTTCTTGATCGAACGATTGGACGCCTTTCCGATCAAATATAGATTCGTTCTCTTTTTAATTTGGCTCTCCAGAGAAAAGGACATATTGAGATAATTTTTTATTTTTTTTTGGAAAAGTGTGTTTTATAAAGCGCGACAGAAATATATTCTGTATCGGTTTATTTACCATGCATCCGGCTAGCTTTTATTGAATAAAAAGATCAATCCGGAAGCCTTTTGGCAAAGTTATTGCGTTTTTGTACAACAAAAAAAACCAGTAAGGACGCTATCTTCAGCAATGCTGAAGCTTATATACTCTTCACGCACTTTCTTGTGCCACGCCCATCGTGCTTCAATGAAGGAAAAAACCAGTAAGGGCGGTATAGTCGAGTATACTCGACAATATAATACCCTGCACACATGGTAGGCGGTGCCACACCCTCAATCTACAAAAACATATTGATCTGACGTCGCATATTCAAATAGTGTTCAAAATATCAAGAAAATTGGTCAAAAAATGTGGATTTTACGAAAAATTTAAGTTTGTAGCCATCAAAGAAGGGGATAGTTTGTGGTATGCAGTTTTTAAGATGTATTATCACTGAGCTTGTATACAAATTTTCAGGGTCGTACCTTTGTTAATTTTGGAGATATGGCAATTTATAGAAAATAACTGGGGGAGGGGAAATGAAAAGGAGGGGGGATTTTGTGGTATGCAGTTTTGTAGGACTATATATAAGGGATGTCAATTTTTGGAGATTTACCAATCCCGGGATTTTCGGGATTGCAAACTGAAATCCCGGGATCCCGGGAATAGTTAAAACATAGTAAATAATTTATAAATTTTCATTTTATTCCTTTTTATTATTTAAACAAACAAAATACGAAGCAACAAACAAAAATAGACTATTTCATCCAGTCTTACAAAATGAGTTACCAAATATTTTTTAAGCTTAAACGTTTAACATATTATTTTAGTTAAAGCGTTTTACAGATCATGTTGGTTAAAATATAACCTTAAAAGTAGTAAAGCATTTAATGTTGTATTCTTCAAACCTGCTGACGAAAAACACCGTTCACCTTCAAAATTTGTTGGTTGGACGGTTAGAATAAAATTAAAGAGTGTCTGAAGACAGTAGCCATTACAAACCAGTAAGGGCGGTATAGTTGAGTATTCTCAACTATATAATACCCTGTACACACACCTATGTTGATAACACGTTAAACATTCGCCGACAGCAAAAGCAGTGTACCACGATATGGTTTGTGTATTTGCTAATAGTGAGGCAGTGCAATGTTGCCATTAGATGGCGCTTTAGTACGGATTTTGTTACAAAGCATTGCTGCAAAATTTTAGTGTGTTGGTCTTTGCGGGGAAAGTGGTAGTTTGTTGTATGCAGTTTTAAAAAGGTATGTTATCTGAGTTTGCATACAAAATTTCAGCATTGTATTCTTTATACTTTAGGAGATACAGCAATTTTAAGAAAAAAATGACCTTTTGTTGTGCTCGATGGGCGGGAAGGAATGGGCGTGGCAAAAATTCCTTCAAACTTGATCTAGTGTTCGACCACACGAGTCTATCTTCCCAATTTCAAGTCTCTAGCTTTAATAGTTTTCGCAGTGTTAAGTACGGTTTTTGTTATAAATAGGATAAAGCAGTGCTCAAAGCGCAATTTATGCCAAATTTCAAGTTGTTTGTCTTTGCGTTGTCACACAGCGTTAAAAATGAAAGTTTGTGGTATGCAGTTTTAAAAAGGTATGTTTACTGAGTTTGCATACAAAATTTCAGCATTGTATCTTTTATAGTTTAGGAGATACAGCAATTTTAAGAAAACAACTTTTTGAGGGGAAACGAAGGGGAGGGGGAAAAAATGTGGTATGCAGTTTTGTAGAGCTATACATACTGAGTCTACATACTCATTTTCATGTTTCTAACTCATCAGGTTTTCGAGCTACAGCCTTTTGAAAAAATGGGTGGTGCTCGATGGGCGGGAAGGAGTGGGCGTGGCAAAAAATCCTTCAAACTTGATCTAGCGTTTGACCTCACGAGTCTATCCACCAAATTTCAAGTCTCTAGCTCTTATAGTTTTCGAGAACCATTGGTGAGGACGGACGGACGGACGGACGGACGGACGGACAGACAGGGCTATATCAATTCGTCTTGTCATCCTGATCAAGAATATATATACTTTATAGGGTCCCCCTCCCCTCCTTCTATGCGTTACATACAAACCGTCTCAAACAAACTTAATATACCCTGATACACAGTGTGTGTACAGGGTATAAAAATATGGTTTTAGAGAAAGACTCAGAAAGACTCTCTTCGCAAAGGTTTTTGTAAATTACATTACAAAATTTTGGTCAATGTTTTATTAAAATTTTGAGCATCATTCTGCAGTCCCTCTACATCAGAATATCGATACTTTAAGTCCTTGAAATAACTTTGGCTTGTGTAAAAAGCGCTCAGATTTATGCAAAAAGACTATTTTCGGCCCCCTTTGTGACAAGCTGGCTACGTTCTTGGTTACGAAACAATGAAATTTGTCGTATACGCTTTCTAACTTATTGATCAATAGAAATAATTCACATCAGAATAAAGAAATATAAGTCCCGAATATCCCGGGATTTGGCAAGTTAAATCCCGGGATTTTCGGGACTTCAAAAACACTGAAATCCCGGAATTGACATCCCTACTATACACTGAGTCAACATACCGACTTTGTACTTTATGGGGTCCCCCACCCCTCCTTCTATGCGTTATACACTTACAAACTTATACACTCTTGCAAGCGTTTTCTCAAGTATTCTTATTGGAAAATCTGTGTTACAGTTTTCCGAATAAGAATTATTCACGTTTATAAAGATAAAGGGACGTAGCCCCCCCCCCCCCCCCCCCATTTTCTAATTTTTTTAACAAATACATTGCAATCATTGTACACTTCATTTTGCGATCTTACATCTCGCCGGCTTACAGAGAAATCACATTTTTAAGTTTTTCTCTATATGGGCGGTGCCACGCCCTAATGTCCGATTTTTTCGAAACTTTGGAATATTGTCAGGGATTCACAAAAACGCATAACTGCAAAGTTTTATCTATTTATATTTAAGAACAAAAAAGTTTTTCTAACAAAAACCGAATTTTCCAGCGATTGTTCCTATGGGAGCTATATGCTATTATTATCCGATTTTGCGGTGTGCCTTAAGTTACGTCCAAGATGTTCTTGTGGAAAAAATTGAGGCGATATCTTAAAAATGAAAGAGTTTATTGAGCAAAAATCTAATTTTTGTCCGATCATTCCTATGGCAGCTATATGCTATAGTATTCCGATCATGCTGGAAGGAAAAGAAAATTTTCTGCATTTAAATTTTTTTGATATCTTTAAAACTATAAGAGGAGTTCGCTTCACAACAGACAGACGGACAGACGGACGGACGGACAGACGGACTTGGCTATATGAACTCGTCTCGTCGATCTGATCAAGAATATATATACTTTAGATAGTCGGAGATGTCTCCTTCTCTGCGTTGCAAACTTCATGACAAAGTTAATATACTCTTGCAAGAGTATAAACCAGTAAGGGCGGTATAGTCGAGTATACTCGACAATATAATACCCTGCACACATGGTAGGCGGTGCCACACCCTCAATCTACAAAAACATATTGATCTGACGTCGCCTTTTCAAATAGTGTTCAAAATACAAAGAAAATCGGTCAAAAAATGTGGATTTTACGAAAAATTTAAGTTTGTAGGTCTCTGAGGGGTAGCCAAAACAAAATTTCAGGTTCATACCTTTGTTAATTTTGGAGATATAGCAATTTAGAGAAAATTACTGGGGGAGGGGAAATGAAAATGAGGGGGGGATTTTGTGGTATACAGTTTTGTAGTGCCACTCATACTGAGTCTACATACCGACTTTCATGTTTCTATCTCTATGGATGTTAGAGTTATAGCGATTTAAAAAAGTGGGTAGGGCTGGATGGGCGGGAAGGAGTGGGCGTGGCACAAAAAAAAAATAAACTTGATCTGCTGCCAAGCATCACGAGTCTACCCTCCAAATTTCAAGTCTCTAGCTCTTACAGTTTCCGAGATCCATTGGTGAATACAGACGGATGGACGGACAGACGGACGGACATGGCTCAATCAATTTCTCTTGTCGTCCTGATCAAGAATATATATACTTTATGGGGTCCCCCTCCCTTCCTTCTGTGCGTTACATACATTTCGTTCAAACAAACTTAATATACCCTGACACACTGTATGTGCAGGGTATAAAAAGTAAAAGTTGGAATTTTGGCAGAACTTTTTCCAAAAAATTTAAATTTCGGTCAAATTTGCTCGACATTTTTATACCCTGTACACATACTGTGTATCAGGGTATATTAAGTTTGTGTCAGACCAAATGTATGTAACACTAAGAAGGAGGGGAAGCGGACTCTACAAAGTATATACATATATTCTTGATCAGGACGACAAGACAAGTTGAAGTAGCCATGTCCGTCCGTCCGTCTGTCCTCACCGATGGTTCTCGGAAACTTTAATAGCTAGAAACTTGAAATTTGGAAGATAGATTCGTGTGGCCATGTGCTACTTCAAGTTTGAAGGATTTTTTGCCACGTTCATTCCTTCCCGCCCTTCAAGCACCACCCACTTTTTTAAAGTGCTATAACTTGAACACCCGATAAGATAGAAACATGAATGTCGTTATGTAGACTCAGTATGTATAGGTCTACAAAACTGCATACAACATTTTTCCCCCACCCCTTCATTTCCCCTCCCCAATTATTTTCTTAAAAAAAAAACGCTATATCTCCAAAAATATTGAAGGTACAAACCTGAAATTTTGTAAACATGCTCAATAAGTATACATCTCTAGAACTGCTTATCATAAATTGTCCCTTGGTTCTCTTCCTCTTCTTCAGTTTTATGGCAGGTACCAGTTCCTGTTGCCCCATCTCAATGAAACTTTCAGGCATTTAGTCGGATCATGTAAAACTACTATGTTTAAAATTTCAGGAGGCATTAAAACCATTTTGACAAAAATGGGCATGGTAACGCCCACTTTTAGCCCAAATCAATAATTTGCATATCTCCGTTACCCAATGAGCAAAAACAATGAAAATTGACTACAACGTAAAGCATAAATTATGCGCATCTGGTGAATTTGACACGAGCTCCAGATGGTACAGTTACGCCACTGGGGAGTGACTGAAAAAAAACTGTTTTTCTTAATGTTGTTGGGTATACCAATACGTTTCTCAAATACAGAGAATTCGGTTTTTATACCCTGCACATACAGTGTGTCAGGGTATATTAAGTTTGTTTAAACGAAATGTATGTAACGCACAGAAGGAGGGGAGGAGGACCCCATAAAGTATATATATTCTTGATCAGGATGACAAGAGAAATCGATTAAGCCCTGTCCGTCTGTCCGTCCGTCCGTCTGTATTCACCAATGGTTCTCGGAAACTGTAAAAGCTAGAGACTTGAAATTTGGAGGGTAGACTCGTGATGCTTGGCACTACATCAAGTTTAAACGGTTTTGAGCCACGCCCACTCCTTCCCGCCCATCCAGCACCGCCCATTTTTTTAAAACGTTGTAACTCGAACACCCGAAGAGATAGAAACATGAAAGTCGGTATGTAGACTCAGCATAAAGAGCTCTACAAAACTGCATACCACAATTTTTCCCCCTCCCCTTGATTTCCCCTCCCCGAGTTGTTTTCTCTAAAAAGCAATATCTCCAAAACTAATAAAGATATGAACATGAAATTTTGTAGACAAGCTCAGTAAATATATATCTTTAAAACTGCATACCACAAAATTCCCCTCTGTTCGAAAGTTACCCCTCAATAACCAACAAACTCAAATTTTTCGTAAATTCCACTTTTTTTCACCAATTTACTTGATATTTTGATCACTTTTTGATCGGGCGATGTCAAATCAACATTTTTTTGTAGATTTAGGGTGTTGCACCACCTACTGCGTGTGCAGGGTATTATATTGTCGAGTATACTCGACTATAGCGTCCTTACTGGTTTTAAATTAATTTCAAATGAGCTTGCATCTCTCTTTTTCAGTACTGTAAATTTTAAATTAAGTTCATTATACCCTGTACACACACTGTGTATCAGGGTATATTAAGTTTGTTTGAGACGGTTTGTATGTAACGCATAGAAGGAGGGGAGGGGGACCCTATAAAGTATATATATTCTTGATCAGGATGACAAGACGAATCGATATAGCCCTGTCTGTCCGTCCGTCCGTCCGTCCTCACCAACGGTTCTCGAAAACTATAAGAGCTAGAGACTTGAAATTTGGTGGATAGTCTCGTGTGGTCGAACACTGAATCAAGTTTGAAGGAATTTTTGCCACGCCCATTCCTTCCCGCCCATCGAGCACAACAAAATGTAATTTTTTTCTTAAAATTGCTGTATCTCCTAAAGTATAAAGAATACAATGCTAAAATTTTGTATGCAAACTCAGATAACATACCTTTTTAAAACTGCATACAACAAACTACCACTTTCCCCGCAAAGACCAACACACTAAAATTTTGCAGCAATGCTTTGTAACAAAATCCGTACTAAAGCGCCATCTAATGGCAACATTGCACTGTGAGCCCTGCCTCACTATTAGCAAATACACAAACCATATCGTGGTACACTTCTTTTGCTGTCGGCGAATGTTTAACGTGTTATCAACATAGGTGTGTGTACAGGGTATTATATAGTTGAGAATACTCAACTATACCGCCCTTACTGGTTTTTCATTAGATATTAATTAATAACTAATCGAACTCTAACCTCAATTTACTTGTTTCAGTCAGATAAATTCATGACAGCTAATTGAAAACTGAATTTTTAAAGTGCCATGGCGTTTCAATCTATTTAATCTTAATTCACACTGCATTCGTCGTCAATTAATTTGCCATTGACTAGTTTATTATCAGTTTCTTGTAAAATCTTTTATCTCAGTCATTTACTTCTGCACTGGCCAGCAAAGTTTCTTATGCCACCCACGAACTCCTGTTTGATACCACAAAACTATTTTGAGAACCAATCATAAATGTCACTCGACTTTTCAAGCTTAAGTGGCACAGATTTGCGCAAACGTGAAATCAATAATAACGAAAACTGACACAGATCCTTCTATCTATCTCTTTTAGACCAACTCAATAATATGTTGAAAGCCAATAATAACTAAAGCAAAAGCGCAACGCTTTGAGCAAATTTCAGACGGTGTGAGGCACAAAGGACAAATAATATCCACAGAACTACAAGCACAAAAAGAAAGAAAGGAACGAAAAAGGGAGAGCGACAATGCAAACAAATAAAATTAAATAGAAACCGAGAAAGAAGCCAAACGAAATATAATAAAAAGCAAAAAGAAACAAAAGTGAAGGCAAAGGTGCTTAGGAATAAATACAATAAAATCTTTAAGCGACAGTAAAGCGCAAAAAAAAAAAAAACTACACTGCGAAAAATACAAAAGGCACAACAATATGGCGGCAGCAACAGCACAAAAGTGTTGCAGGCAGGATCCCAACAAAGCAGCAACAACATTTACAACAATACCAACATCAAGAATAGCAACAACAACGACAGGGACAGCCGAGTCTTCGGTGAGCAGACGCGGAAGTGTTGTTAGCAACACTGACATCTTCTTTGTGTTGGCATTACTTTTGTGTTGCTGTGCTGTACACTGCCAGCAACAACAATTGCCAACCATATTGACCAATCAGCAACAGCAACAACAACAATTAAAATTCCAACAATTACAATATCAGATGCAACAACAATATGAATACCAGCATCAAATGAAACAACAACAACACTATCAGCAACAGTATCAACAACAACAGCAGCAAAAACAACAATCGTCGCTGCCGACATTGTTACCGACTCCAATAGTAAAGCAGCAACTGTTAACCGAAGTCGCCACGCAACAAACGCAGGTGAGTGTACCATCAACCAGAGTAGCCATAAAATTGCGACAAAAACCTTCAATATCAGTTTCGAACATTTATTTTCATTTTTTTCGCACAACTATTTTTCTGCCATAAAAATTTATTCGGAAAAACAAGCATAGCATACTTTTATGCGAGCTGCAATACTTGTGGGTGGTTTGGGCTTGGTAACTCTGTTAAAAGAGATACTTTGCGCTTAAAATACTTTTTTATGCTAACACACATACAATGCCAGCAACAACAACGTCAGGAATAACGTCGAAAATTGGCGATTTTAAGTTCGATAAATTTTAGTGTCAAATAATAAAAAACCGCATGTGTACATGAAATAAAGCGGCATTGGCAGTGATGCAAAACTCATAAATATGGAATTCGCTATTGGTTTGTGTAGCTGCCATGGGTATGACTCTCTGAGTGCCGGCTGTTTTCACTAGAAAAAGGTAACAAATAATAATAAAATCTTTGAAATGTTTCGACAAATTACATAGACACAAATAAAGATAAATTTTTAAAATGAAAATACAAAAATTAAGTTTTTCCGGCTTAGCCAAAAATTATAAATTATTGTAAATATTATTTTATCCAAGGGTTAAAGCAAGTTGGTGTTCAAGGCGAATTAGACAAATTCTTACTACAACTTAAAGAATGAACATTATTCTGACCAAATCCTCACTTACCTTTTACTTTGCTTATTGAAACGATTCGACTTAAAAATTATAACACCCCGTGGGCGATACCTTTCAAGAAAATCAATAAAAACCAGTAAGGAATTGCAGTCGAGAGTGCTCGACTTCGACATACCCTGTAAAGATACATTAATGACTGTTTGAAGGCGTTGCCCTGCCCACTTTTAAATCGACACAGGTTTAATTTTCATTTAATTCCACACATACGAGTTTTGTTCTTCTAAATCAATTGGTTCGAAACATATTACTTTTTTATACCCTGCACATACAGTGTGTCAGGGTATATTAAGTTGTCCGTCCGTCCTTCGTCTGTATTCACTAATGGTTCTCAGAAAGTGTAAAAGCTAGAGACTTGAAATTTGGATGGTAGACTCGTGATGCTTGGCACTACATAAAGTTTCAACGATTTTGTGCCACACCCACTCCTTCCCGCCCATCCAGCCCCACCCACTTTTTTAAATCGCTATAACTCAAACATCCAAAGAGATAGAAACATGAAAGTCGGTATGTAGACTCAGTATGTATAGCCCTACAAAACTGCATACCACAAGATCTCCCTTCCTTTTCATTTCCCCTCCCCTAGTTATTTTCTATAAATTGCTATATCTTTATTCTTGTAGATTGAGGGTGTGGCACCGCCTACCATGTGTGCAGGGTATTATATTGTCGAGTATACTCGACTATACCGCCCTTACTGGTTCTGTTCTATCTTGTTTTGGTTCGAATCACCCGACGCACGGTGGGGCCTTCTGAGTTTTTCCGTTGCACAAATCATGTCTTCTGAAAGAATAAAGATAATTGAACGAAAGCATTAAATAAAGTTATTACCGAATGCGCTGCAATCTCTGGGAGCGACATAATATGTAGTTAAAATTGGAGTTTATTGCCAGTGCAGTATTAGCGTCAGAAAATGATTAATTTTTCATTTTTTACAAACTTAGAAGTTTGCGACTATACAAAGTATATATTCTTGATTAATACGACAAGACGCGTTGAGATAGCCATGTCCGTCCGTCCGTATATCTGTATTTATAGAATTTTTCCCACAGTTTTGAAGTTATCGACCTGAAATTTTGCACAGAGACTACTTTTCTGTGCGATCAACTCAAATGTCGGAACCGTCATGATCGGACTACTGGAACTAAATGAAGAAGAGAAAACTTAAATCGTTATACGAAAAACTTTTTTGATTTTGAAGATAGAGGGCTGAAACTGGTACCTGGCATACGAAATGAAGAAGAGGAAGAGAAGCAGATTTATGTCATTGAATAGAAAACTTTTTTTAGCATAGAGGGCTGAAATTTAAAATGTAGTCTTCCTACGTACTCAGGCCAATTGCCGATAAGTATCATTGCGATCGAACCACTGAAACTGGCACCTGCCATACAAAATGTAGGAATTGAAGACTTTTTACCGTTTACACCGCCTACGATTAATTTTACCAACCAGCAGCATTGCAAAATACAACAGGTTGCTTCCTATGACAACATTTGTTTACTTTATTAACATTTTAAAGCTGTTACAGCGAAACTATCTACTTTGCATTCTATCTACTTCTGTTTATACCCGCGGCAGCGAGTTTTTCGCATACCGGCGACCGTTTCCTAATCAAAAACAGCCTTAAATGGTTTCAAAGAGCCGAAAAGTTTCTTGGGTTAGGTAAAGGAATATATAAATAACATATTCTAAAAATTTGGGAGATGACATATTTTGACAGTTTTTTTAAATGTCCATCACAGATAAAAAATATCAAAAAAATAGATAGTTCGAAAAACAGCTCCCTTCAGAAAACTACAAATACAAAAGACTTGATTTTTAAAATATAATACTATAATATGGCTACCTAAGAGTATAAATTAATTCGATAATGATTCCTGTTATAATTTCATTGCTATTCCAACTCAAAAATGCCGAATATTCAAAAAATTTAATATGTTATTAAAAGTTGAAAAAAGGGTCAACTCTGAGTGGCGATATCTTTCAAACTATAATTCTGATTTCCTTAAAGTAATTATTTCCTTAATCTCTGGAAACTTCTTTATCAGGCACATATATTGGTTTTATGGAAAGCGTTCAAGAAATTTTTGATTTTTGCAAGCTGATACCTAAGGCCCTTCTGTGCGACGATATAGAATATTGCAAAATGCAGTGTAGTATGCTTGCATTTTGCTACGCCTCTTTATTTTTATAAACGTATATGATTCTTATTGGTAAAACTATAAGAAGGATTTTCCAAAACTTCTATACCCTTTACTCACTGTGTTTCAGAGTATAATAGTATTAGAATAGAATGTATGTTTGAGACAGCATTATGTAACGCAAAGAAGGAGGGGAGTAAGATGCCACTAAGTAAAAGCATCAAAGCGGATTATGCTCGGTTGTAGATCGATTTTGAATGGTTTCGTGCTACTTTTTCAAAAGATTCTAGCTCGAATACCAGAAACGATAGATCCATAAACGCAGTAAGCATAGCCCTACACAATTAGGTACCACAAATTTTGCAATTGCAATTTTTTATTGTCAAGTACACTCGACCTTACCATTTTGGAGTATGGTGTCCGGGAGCTATTTTAAGTTAGTAGAAATTGTTCCCACGCCTACTTCTTCTGAGCCAACTTGTACAACCCGTTTTTTTTAAAAGTCTATAGCTCGAACACTCAAAATGATAGAAACTTGAAAATTGGATGGTAGTATCGACAAAGTCTCGTGAAGTAGTGGGCGTGGCAACAACAACAAGCGTTTGACCACACGAGTCTATTTTCTAAATTTCAAGTCTCTAGCACTTACAGATTCCGAGAACCATTGGGGCTATATCAATTCGTCTTGTCATCCTAATCTATAATATAAAAATGAATCGCAAAATGTGTTGGTAAGCGCATAACTCAACAACGCCTGGACCAATTTGGCCAATTCTTTTTTTTAAATGTTCGTTAAAGTTCAAAGATGGTTTTTACGGCGAGAAAAATTCAAATAATTGCCGGAAAAACCCTAAAAACAGACCTTTTCTTTTTGCCATACAAACTTGCGACGTCGCAAGCATTAAACGTAACATGCTATGCTTCTTCTTATACGTCAGTATTGTTATGTGTTTGTTGATTGAAAGAGAACAAGAAAACTTTGAGAGAACGTACAAGCCAGAGAGTATTAAAATTAATTAATACTCTTTGCAAATTACACGCACTAATGTGTAAACAATGCAGGTATGTACGGCTTGAAGGATTTGACTCCAAGTCATGTCAAATTAAAAAAAAGTTGAAACAACAACAAACTGTCAATGTCAGTGTTGTTTTTCTTGGATTTTCACTACTGAGTTTGCTTTTGTCAACTGATACACGAAACAAACCGTAGCTATGTATATCGTGTTTAGTGCAGTGTTTAGTTACCTATGATCACTTATTATTGAATGTGAGACAATAATCTATAGTATAATAAAAATGAATCGAAAAATATGTTGATAAGCGCATAACTCAAAAACAGCTTCCGATTCAATGAAATTTTCAGTTAATCTTTAGATGGACCTCCTGAAGGTTGTTATAATGTTTTGGTATCAATCCGACCATTTTAACTGGTAGCCTCCATATGGAAAGAAGAAGAAAAATAAACAATATTAAGATTTTGTGGACGCAAGCACGTACCATTCTTTGCTTCTTCTTACACTTTTGTATTGGTATGAGTGTGTTGTTTGCAAAGAGAACAAGAGAACGGTGAGAAAACGGAGGAGCATTACTTTCGAAATTGTGCTTCACTTCTTCTTCATCTTTTACATACAGCCACATACATATGTACACATATTAGTGTTTTTATACTCTTCACGTATGTAAATATTATTATGACTTTGTCACGGAGTTTGTAACCCCCAGAAGGAGAAATCTCCGACTATTGACCTGAAATTTTACAGCTTTACTACCATAAATCATTTGTCGGAACTGCAATGATCAGACCATTAGAACTGGTAGCACCCATACAGAATGAAGAAGAAAAATGAACAGAACTTAAGTCGTTGAATGGAAAACTTTTTCGTTTTGGAAGATAGAGGGATGAAAAAAACATAAACAAACATAGTAACTTTACGTACGCAGACTAAATTTCTGGAATTGTCATTAAGATCGGATCACTGAAACTGGTACTTATCATACAAAGTGAAGAAGAGGAAAAGACAGAAAATTTACGGCGTTGAAAGGAAAACTTTTTATTTTTTCTTAATTAATTGACTTACAACTTCACAAGCTAATATCAATAAATTGCAAGTTTCCATATTAGCTTAAACAATGAAAATTGGTATATAGGCTATTAAAGTAAAGAGAAAGCAGATTCAATCCAAAAAATTGGCGTGGCATAAAAGGAGCGTGAAAAGTAAATAGTCTTCAGCAAGGCTGAATAGCGTTTTTTATACTCCTGCAAAAATAATATATATTTGCGATGCCATGAAGTTCGCTACGCAGAGAAGGAGATATCGCCGACCACATAAAGCATATATTATCTTCACAAGACGAGGTAACACAGTCATGTCCATATGTCTGCTTCAATACCAACTGCGAGCTCAGTTTTAACGATTTCAAAAAAAATAAAACGCAGAAAATTATCTTATCCTTTCAGGCAGTTTGTATGTAAAAAATCTGCATGATTGGATTGCTATTACATTTAGCTGCCGGTTAAAAATTATGTTTTTTAAAACTACCACCTTAGTTTTTGGTACAAAAACATTTTAGACGTCAAAAAAGGCACTTTGCGAAAGAAACAATCGGTCAAAACAAGATTTTTGTTAGAAAAATGTTTTATTAATTTTTAACTATTTTCCAAAATTTTATTAGAATCGAACATAAAGGCGTGGCCCTGACCATATAGAGAAACATCTTCAAAATTATATTTTGCTGTAAGCAAAATCGCCAGAAGGCTGTAAAGTGGAGAGTATTTTTCATTTTGCTAAAATGGAACAAAGGAACAATTAGTCAAAAATATAGTTTTATTGTTCTTAAATATAAACAGATGGAATTTTGCAATCACATGTTTGTAAAGGTAATTATATATCACTGCAAAGTAAGAAATTTGCCATAATTACAAGGCATTAAGAATTCTGAAACGCATTAACGGTAATTAGAGTTTCAAAACGCTGGAATATTTTTTTTTTTAAATTTAATTAATCTACGAAAACAAAATCTGGAAATAATATTGATGACTTCGAACCCAACAAGAATTGATAAATGAACGTGGCTGCTGCAACATATAATAAAAATTTTAAACGCCTATGTACCTGTATCTATAAGTCTGACAAGAAGAAAATTTAGGAACTAATTGTGATAGAGTGTTAAAAGATTCAATCCTGGGCTATATGCAACAGTTCATCATACTTTGAGGGCGTAGCAAAGCGCGCTGGGTCAGCTAGTCAAGAATATATATACTTTATAGGGTCCCCCTCCCCTCCTTCTATGCGTTACATACAAACCGACTCTAATAAACTTAACATACCCTGATCACAGTATGTGTACAGGGAATAAAGAGTGGTTTTAAAAGTATAAAACAGAGAAAAGAAAAGTTATGTAAGCAGATGCCGTAGCGATAGGCTTTTAGGAAATATCCTCTTTAGACGTCTGAGAGCTAGAGTGTTTGGATGATTATTGAGCCGATCATTGTACCGGAAAGTATGGTGATTAATTTGTTGAAAAATAGAAGGAACTCACATACCAAGGAGCTTGAACAATTTTTCTTAAAGCCAGGTTTTGGCGGGCTTGAAGTCTTTTTCTCACGGTCAGTTTCGATGTCGGACGAAGTAACCAGTTTAATTGGCACATTTTACTTCGAGGGGCACTTATAACTCTAGTCAGATGATAATTCCAAGTAAGTGACTTGTCTAACTAATAAGTGTTCTGACTCAGTTCATTTCGAAGATGGAATTCAATTTGTTTTAAATTATGTGTGAAAAATTGAATAAGCATAAATAATTAAATATATTTATATTGAAATGGACAACGACGCAATGTAATTTTGAGTTAAAAAAAAATTTTATGCTTAATAATATATTAACCAAATATTTAATTTGCGGAAAGTTTTGAAAATAGCCTACAATACTTAAGAACAATCATTATAATTTAAATAAACATATGTCAATTCCGTTTAAATCCATTT
Source organism: Phortica okadai (assembly GCA_034638295.1). Taxonomy (NCBI): domain Eukaryota; kingdom Metazoa; phylum Arthropoda; class Insecta; order Diptera; family Drosophilidae; genus Phortica; species Phortica okadai. The sequence goes on along the minus strand of CM067848.1, from coordinate 14,316,052 downwards.
TTTGTGTATTACTTGACTTCAAAAAATTTTAAAAATGCTAAGCGTTCATACGTACTTACAGAACGACTTGAAACTAGTAAGGGTGGTATGGTCGAGTATACTCGACATTATAATACCCTGCACACACAGTAGGCGGTGCCACACCCCAAATCTTGAGCTCCTATACAAAATTTCAGGTTCATACCTTTATTAGTTTTGGAGATATAGCGTTTTTTTTCGGTGGCACTGGGGTTTGAACTTCCTTCGTCCGGTTTCATAGTCCAACACACTAAACTCAGAGCTACAACAGGCGACATAGAAAAATATGATATGTGATCAGTTTTATTTATTTGAAACAGTTTTGCCTGACTGGTGCTGCTATGCATTACCTCTGCCTGATTCAAATACTAGAATCTAATTCACCTGATGAAAACTAGTTTCAAAATAACTAGAGGAAAACTAGTTTCAAAATAACGCAATTCGAATTCGACAGTTGGCTACTAGTTTGCTAAAAGAAGTATTCATATATAGTAGGGATGTCGGAAATGCAAAAAAATATCGATATATATTGTATCGAATATCGGTATTATTTAAAAAATTAAGCTGATAAAGTCGACCAAAAACAAAAAAAATACTTTTTTTTTTTTCATATAAGGTAAACGTCCCAGTCATGGATCAGCTAAGGAAAAATTTAATTTCAATTCGACACTTTAACCTGAAAAAACATACATTCACCATGTTTGTTTTTTTATATGGACATTTAGTATTTTAAGAACAAGATACACATTCCACTATATTAATTATTATGCGTTTAATAAACAAATTTCGATTATTAATAATTCATTACTCTTTGTCCTAGTGATGGATCACTTGTCCCAGTAATGAATAGTCTTGTCCTAGTAATGGATCAGGTTGACAAAGTAACGTTATTATTGCTTGATTATCAATTTAAGTTGATATTTAATGATTCAATATTAAAAAGTGCGGTATGAAGACGATAGTCACTGAAAAACTTTATGAAAAACAATTATCGAAGTGTTTTTTCTTCTATTAATTTAAATCAAACTCCGCAGTGAAACAAATTATAACAAAATGACACCATGACTCAGAGTGACACATATGTGTCAAAAAGATCCGGTTTGTGAAAGAATATGAAACTTGTTATTGTTTGATGTACTGATTCATAACTGGGACATGATCCATTACTGGGACGTTTACCTTATATAGTATTTATTTAAAACACCAATCAATGCTCAAATTGCATTATAATGTGTTTATAAATTAAAAGCATCTCCAGGTTAGCGAAACCAAAAAGGCAAACGACAAAAAGAAATTAAAAACCAGTAAGGATTGGAGTCGACAGTATTCGACTCCGACATACCCTGTACCTTCAGTTTGCACCAACTGTTTGAAGGCGTTGCTTCGCCCACTTTTTAATCGAAAGAGATTTCATTTTCATTCAATTTCATATATACCAATTTTTACTCTTTTAGACCAATTCGTTCAAGAGATATAACGGCATTCTACCATGGCTATATGTGTGCGTGGTCACGCCCATTTCACAATACAATCTTGTTATACTCCATTCCAATATCATATATGCAAAGTTTCATTCTTGTAGGTTTTATGGTTCTTGAGAAATAAGCGTTTCAAATTATTACTAGATATGGGCGTGGCCACGCCCATTTTTTTAATGTATCTTCTTGGGGATTGAGTCAGCTATATAGCCTCCCAATTTGGTGTTCCTATCTCAAAAGACCACCGAGATAAAACGACTTTTGTAAGTTTTTTCCCGAGGTTGCTCCAGTCATTTGCCCCTCACCCCTAAACTAAGTCAAAAAAGGGGGAAGCAAAATAAACTTGATCTGCTGAAGGAATAACAGAATCGAACTGCGAAGAGCTTTTGGTCCTATCTATTATAGTTTCCGAGATCGACGCGTTCATACAGACGGACGGACGGACATGGTTAAATCGACTTCTCTTTCGATACTGATCAAGAATATATTTACTTTGTATAGTCGGAAATGTCTCCTTTAAGGTGTTACACTACAAGGTGTTAAACTAATATACCCTTGTACCATAAGGTACAGGGTATAATTAGTGAATAATAGAGATTAAATAAAATAAAACATTTATAACAATAACTAATGAGGACGCGTGCGAGCCCTACGACGACGCAAGCACATCTTGCTCCAATTAAGCAGATCACCAAAATCTTTTCTTTTTAAACGCTGAATAGGATATGTAGATGTTAACGATCTTGCAAGATGATTTGTGTGAATAAGTAATCTGTTGTTGTATCTGCTTGTGTGCAGGGCAATTTCATCTCGGACAGTGGTCAAATTAAGATCACGGTGTAGTGTTGAATTCCTAAAATTCATTAGTCGAAGTAATTTATTTTGCATTATTTGAATTCTTTTCAATTGAGATTTGACAGCAGTTCCCCAAATCTGTATACCGTACTTCCAAGTCGGCGCAATAATCATTGAATAAATTGTGCGTTTATTTTTGAGTGAGAGTTTGCTTGATTTGTTAATTAACCAATAAAGTTTATGCACCTTAGAGCGGCAACTCAGAATCACTGTCGTGAGATGCGGTCTAAATGTTAATCGTTGGTCTAAAGTAAGACCTAAATATTTGGTTTTATTAGACTGGGTAAGGACATTACCATCGAGAAAAACAGCTGGTGAGAGACGTCTTCTAAGGGTAAAGCACACGTTTGAGCATTTGGAACTATTAATTTTAATATTCCAGCGCTTAGCCAAAGTCTCAACAACATGAAAATATTCTTGTACATCATCAGCCGCGTCATATTCGCAACACGAGCTATAAAGAATGCCAACATCATCAGCGTATGAGGCGACCAACATTTTATCAGGATCTATGCCCATAACATCACCGTCGGGGACAGGAAGGTCCGATGTAAATATAGAAAAGAGAACAGGACCAAGGACGCTGCCTTGGGGGACTCCTGAAAAAACCGGGTGAATTTCACAAAGGCTGGTGCGGGTTTTAACTCCAAAAGAGCGTTCCTTGAGATAAGATTTAAAGAGCCCAAAGTAAAGTGATGGTAGCAAAGTTTTAACTTTGGCAAGGAGCCCCAAGTGCCATACACGGTCAAACGCCTGTTACAATATTCTTTAGAGTTAAAAGCCTTTAAAATATGGTTTGTAACCCGATGAATCTGCTCAATAGTACTGTGCCCCATGCGAAATCCAAACTGGTGAATAGGTATAATTTCCCGGAAGTCAATGACGCATGACAACCTAGAGACAATCAATCGCTCCCAAACCTTCGAAATCGACGGCAGAAGGCTGATCGGACGGTAAGAAGCAGGATCATTCTCAGGCTTTCCAGGTTTCCAGATCATAGAAGTTATAGCAAATTTCCAAGCACTAGGAAAGTGCTGTATTTTTACAATCGCGTTGAACACCATCTTGACGAAAAGTAGAGCATTCTCAGGAAGTGTTTTCAATGTTCTATTGCAAATCAGATCATAACCAGGGGCCTTGTTAGGCTTAAGACTCTTTATAACGCACTCAACTTCATATATGTTGAATGGATTGATAGGAGGATCAAGTTGTAACGGTGTTGACAAAATGGCAATAGTATCATTAACATCGTTTGAGGAGGCTAAGTGATGTGGATTAAAGCGATCGGCAAGATGTTCAGCAAACACATTTCCTTGTTTAAAATCAGAACGGCACCAATTACCACCGGCATCTTTAAGTGGGACAGTCCAAATTGGTTGCCTTTTTACACACCGTGTAGCCTTCCACAGTGAAAAGGGGGCGTTGTTGTTTGAATCCATGTTTGCAAGCATATTGTGAAATATTAAGGCACGGTGTAAGTTCAGTGCATCTTTAAGCTGGGAAGCAGCTCTACGCCAGTTGGCTTTATCAACATTAATTGTGAATTAATAAAAATTTTACGGAGTTTACGCTTCTTCTTTAAAAGCTGACGAATTTCAAGACTAAGCTTATGCCTGCTGTCTAAGTGTCGTACGGGACTGGAGAGGATTTGCTTAGAATCTGAAGCGGCTTCGTGGACCTTTTTTGTAAATAAATTAAGAGCGTCGTCAATGTCTACGCCAGAGTTTAGCTCCATGTCGGGGTTAATTGAGTCATTTAGGCGTCTTTTAAACTCATCAATATTAGTACGACGGTCTATAAGCCTTTCAGCAAAAGGAAAGTTTGTTGTTGTCTAAGGTGATGATTAATGGGAGATGATCCGAACATAAATCAACACGTGATTCAGTGTGAAGTTTCCATTGAGGGATGTTTCTGGTAATGGCGAAGTCGAGCAAAAAAAAATACTAAAATGTAATTTGTTAAAAAAAAAATTTTAACGGTCTGAAAAAAATATCACTTTTGATACGTTTTCGATGTTTGGAATTTGATATTGATTGATTTGATAATTAAATATCACTCAAAAAATCGATATTCGATATTTCGATACATCGATATTTTTGCCATCTATGCGCGATTTTGGGTCATTGGCATAAAAAAGAGTATTACAGCGTATAACAGCGTTTTTCGACCCCACGAGCAGAATAGTTTTTTATACTTTTCACGTATGTATGTCAATACTTAGTATTATAACTTTGTCTCGGAGTTTGTAACAGATCGAAATATTGATTTCCGACTATATAAAATATATATATTCTTGATCAGGACGACAAGACGAGTTGATTTAGCCATGTCCGTCTGTCTGTCTGTCTGTATGTATGCAAACTAGTCCCTCAGTTTTGAAGCTATCGAGCTGAAATTTTGCAGAGTCTTAGAATTTATTACGATGAATCATTGGTCGGAACCAGCCATATCGGATTACTGAAACTGGTAGCTCGCATACGAAATGAAGAATTGTACTTTTACATGGTCCGACTAAATGCCTGAAAGTTTCATTGAGATCGGGCAACTGGAACTGGTACCTGCCATACGAAATAAAGAAGAGGAAAAGAACCAAGATTCACGTCGTTGTATGGAAAACTTTTTGTTTCTTAATAAATTGACTTGAAACTTCACAGTTATGTTCTTGGGGAGGCATTACAACTATAAAATGGGCATGGTTACACTCACTTTTAGCGAAAATCAATAATTTGCATATCTCCGTTACCCAATAAGCAAATGAGAAAAGTATATAAGCTTCAGCCTTGCTGAAGATAGCGTCCTTACTGGTTTGTATACCAGTTCGAGATGCGGAGCCGCATTCGGTCCTGACGCGCGACAAATGAGGAGGGCGAATTGAAATTTACATTAGAAACTCGATTATCGGGATCAATTAAATCTAAGAATATTCCTTATAATCGAAAATCCGGATAATCGATTTCATAGTCAAATTCTATCGTATAAGTTCCTACACCATATATTTGCGTCAAGTTGGGGCCATTCATTAATTACGTAAGACTATTTTTGTCTGTTTTTGACCCCTTCCTCTATATGTAAAAAAAAATGAAATGCATGTGACCCCTCCCCCTCTTTGTTATTTACTTGCTTATAGAAGTATTCTATATAATAAGATGCTGTCCAAATACTGCCCTGTGAAAAGGGGACAATTGACACAAAGAGAACGCTGGGTTTTTATACATTTTGTATGAGATTTTCGGTATTGTTTTGAATGATAATCCTACTCTGAGTAAATATTTTTAAATTTCACTAACTTGTTTGTTTTAGTATTGAGATTTAATGTTATATTAATCATCTATTATAAAAAAAAACGTTCCAAACTCGAATGCAAACTTACAAATCCAAACCAACAGTTTGTTCATAAAAATTGCAGTTTTTCTTATAAAATAGGCAAGGTAACACCTGCCTGTAAGTCTGTGGACGGGTTGGGAACGTTGTGTTTACTTTCGAGGTAACCCCTTTTTTTTACGACCAAATACTAAACTATCGAACATCGAACAATAACAATTTTCATATTCTTTCTTTTTTGATACATATGCGTTAGTTTGAGTCATGGTGTCATTTTGTTATAATTTGTTTCTATGCCGAGTTTGATTTAAATTAATAGGAGAAAAAACATTGGTCCACGCTAACAAATACAAATTTTCATAATTGTTTTTCATCACTCTTTAATATTAAATCATTAAATAACAACTTAAATTGATAGTGAAGCAATAATGTCGTTATTTTGTCAACCTGATCCATTACTGGGACAAATGATCAATAAAGAGTCATGATTTATAAATAATATAAATTTGTTTAATAAACGGATAATAATTCATATAGTTGGATGTGTATCTTGTTCTTAAAAGACTCATTGTCTAATTAAAAACCAGGAAGGGCGGTATAGTTGAGTATACTTGACAATATCAAGAAAATCGGTCAAAAATGTGGTTTTGTAGGTCTCTGAGGGGTAACCATCACAAAGATGGTAAGCAGTCTTAAAGATTGAGCTTGTATAGCATTTTTAAGAAAACAACTGGGGGCGGGAAAATGAAGGGGTGCAATTTTGTAGACCTATACATACTGAGTCGACATACCGACTTTCATGTTCCTATCTTTTCGGGTTTTCGAGTTATTGCACTTTTAAAAAGTGGGAGGTGATCGATGGGCGGAAAGGAGTGGGCGTGGCAAAAAATCCTTCAAACTTGAAGTAGCGCAAGACCACACGAGTCTATCTTCTAAATATCAAGTTTCTAGCTATTATAGTTTCCGAGAACCATCGGTGAGGACAGACGGACGGACGGACATGGCTACTTCAACTTGTCTTGTCGTCCGGATCAAGAATATATGTATATACTTTGTAGAGTCCGCTTCCCCTCCTTCTTAGTGTTACATACATTTGGTCTGACACAAACTTAATATACCCTGATACACAGTATGTGTACAGGGTATAAAAATGTCGAGCAAATTTGACCGAAATTTAAATTTTTTGGAAAAAGTTCGGCCAAAATTCCAACTTTTACTTTTTTATACTCTTGCAAGAGTATATTAACTTTGTCATGAAGTTTACAACGCAGAGAAGGAGACACCTCCAACTATATAAGGTGTATATATTCTTGATCAGCAAGACGAAACGAGTTCATATAGCCATGTCCGTCTGTCCGTCTGTCTGCTTCAATGCGAACTCCTCCCAGAGTTTTGAAGTTAGCAAAAAATTTAAACGCAGAAAATTTTCTTTTCCTTGCAGGCAGTTTATATGTAGAAACCAACCTGATCGGAATACTATAGCATATAGCTGCCATAGGAACGATCGGTTAAAAATGATGTTTTTGCTCAATAAATTCTTTGATTTTAAGGCTACCGCCTCGATTTTTTTCCCCCGGGAACATCTTGGACGTAAATTAAAGACACTGCAAAATTGGTGAAGATCGGATAAATATAGCATATAGCTCCCATAGGAACAATCGGTCGAAAATTCGGTTTTTGTTAGAAAAACTTTTTTGTATAAACAGATGAAACCTTGCAGTTACGCGTTTTTAAGAATCCTTTACCATATGACAAAGTTTCATAAGAATTGGGCATAAGGGCGTGGCACCGCCCATACGGAGAAAAACTTAAAAATGTGATTTATCTAAAAGCAGACGAGATAGAAAATCGTAAAATGAAGTGTAGAATGATTGCATTGTATTCTTAAAAAAAATTAGAAAATGGGCGGGGTTACAACCCTTTATCTTTATAAACTTAAAGGATTCTTATTGGAAAAACTACAAAACGGATTTTCCAAATGTTTGCAAGAGTATATACAGTAGCGGACATAGAAATCCGGACACCTACGAATGACCTCTATATGCAAACTTTGAAGCGCACAGTGGTCGATTTTGCCCATTTAGCAAGCAATAATTGATAGCGCGCTAAATAAATATGTAATTCATTTTGAATTATTTTTATATTTTTGTATATAAGCCAAGAAAATAATAAAACAATCATAAAATATTAAAATATTGTTAATAACTAATTATTAATTATTTTTAATAATCAAAACAAAAAATTATAAAATTTTTTTTTTTAATTGAATATTTCCGAAATTGTTACAGTAAGTATATACATAAAAAAATTTTTTTTAAATCATTCTGCTGTTGTGTCGGTCAAATCGGCAATATTTTCGAGAAGTTGCATGACCTCTTTATATAGTTCAATGTACTTTTTTGAGTACAATGATGTACTTTTTGAGAGTGCTGATATTAGAGGGTCTGACGTTAATAACAGTGAGTGCATTAACCGCCCTATTTTAGGAAATGTCTTAAGCAAGTTAAGACACTGTTAAGCCGTAACATTCTCTTAACTGCCAGTTGATAACATTTTAAGAAAATTCGTATTTTAGGAACAGAAAAAAAAGCTCTTTTCGTCTTAACGAAGACATTTTCTAATACCTGCTCGCGAGGACGTCTTAACAAAGATTTTAAACGCAAATGTTTGCGAAATTAATATAAATTGTAAAAGTATGACTTTTTTTCAATATTAATAATTAAATAAATAATAATTTTCTTATTACATTACTATTTTGAATAATTATATTCACTTTTACTCATTTTGCAAACATTTTGTTTTCAAAAAATAATATAGCAATTGAAGCCACATAACCATGAGAACTCAATAATTGCATTTGATTAATTATTTGTTTATATTATTGCAGTTTTATATTTTTCAAACCAGAAAAACAAAAGCAATTGTAAACATGAATGAACATTAGGTAGGCCTATGTTCCATGACGATACACGGCGCATATGCGATTGTGTCAGCTAACCGATTGCTGTGTCAATTGTGTCAGTCAATCGGTGTCAAAAGTGGCGCACTTGTGTCTTAAAATGCAAGAAGAAGACGAGACGGAATAAAAGTGCTAGCTACACTCATGTTCATTTGAGATACGCGAAACATAAGTAATTTCAATATTCCATGCCGAACTTAACATACGCTTAACATAAATTTTTCATACTGTTATCTCAAAAACAGCTTTCGAGTTAAAAAGAGCTTTCGATCTAAGAGATTGTTGCCTAAAATACGGAAATGCTTAAAATCTCCTTTAGAAATGTCTTCACTGATACATTTGTATCAACGAAGACATTTTTAAGACATTTCCTAAAATAGGGCGGTAAATCTTCCATCGTATTCGAACGAGAATTTTTCCGAGTATGGTGCATCCTATAGTTGCGCATATCTTTATTTCGTGCTTCAAGCGCTTCCTCGGACATCATGCCGCTTCGAAGGGAAACATTTTTTATAATATCTGCCCCGTGAATTAAAATTTTGTGAATGGAGGAAGGCATGTAAAACCATTGGTATTCCTGTACGAATATAGTCGCTGTTTGCCAAGCATACTGACGAAAAGCTTCCACATTTACTTTGTAACCACATGCCATTGTACGTAAAATAACACTAAATCTGTTTATCAAGTTAAAATCCACACCTGTTATTGCGGAAGCCAAATTTGGTTGCTGGAAAAATTTCGTTGCTGTATTTCCATTGTTAGTGTTTCCTGAAGTTCCCATAGGAATATCGACCAAAAGACCCATTTGTTTTCTAAGCTCGTTTTGTATTTTGATCTTTCTCTGAGCAATGATTTCTTTATCGGTAACTCGAATCTGCCATTTCTTTATTGGAAGTCGATATGAAATATGAATGATGCACTCAAAACATCGGATCCAAGCATGAAGAGTAGATAGCCCATATTCATACAAAAGTTCTTTTGGAGGTTTCGACGCAACAAGTATTAAATTGTTAAATGTTGAAGGAGTTGCTTGACAAATTCCGCAGACCTGCGAGGATGATTCTGCAATCGAGCTAAAAACCTTCCCATCAATCATTGTTAAATGAAATTCATGATTTATTTCAAAATTTTTAAATGCTGTAGGAAGAATGTGTTGTATTTGCTGCTTTATAATTGCAACTTCTGAACGGATCAAGTCTGCTGTTTCTTTTTCAAAAATTATTTTGATTGGCATACAAAATCGAGTTGATGAAGGACGCTCATTTTGCCATATTACTGAATTATTTAAGCCTATTATTTGCAATGGAACAATGCAAATAGAAAATATGTGCCCATCAACCACTCCAATCTGGGGATCACTGAAGCGCTGACGGTATGTTGCATGGCCACTACTACCATCGCAGCCCCATTTATATATGGCTTTGAATGTAGGATTTATTTCATGACTTTCTATACCTTTAAATGCTTTTTCGTGTCCTTCAATTATTCGTGTAATAGTGTGGTCAACCAAACACTGTAAATGAACTTCCGCTGAAGTTTCAGAAATTTGGATGTGCTGAGGATAACATTCCTTTTTAGCTTTTAACAAAACATCATAACAAGGAAACATTTTTAATCCATGAGATTTTACAGAACTTTGCATCAACTGGTATGAATGTTTTGTAAAGTCTCCATCCACAAACAAGGCTAAAGCTTCCTCGGGGGTAAAATTTCTGGCTTGTTCTGCTTTACTGTTTGTGTGGTAGGTGCTTTGAGTTGGTGTTTCAAAGTCTATTGTTGACAGCATTTGAGAAGCACTTCTTTTACCGGCATTATATAAACTAACTCGAGTCGCTACTACTAATTCTTCGCAGGAGGTATTCTTAATTATATTAGAAACCCTTTGAGTTTGGCGATGAGCTTTGCACTCAGAAAATAGTTTTGATGGGCGCCCAGAACTACTTGCTGCTCTTTTCATTAATAAAATAGGTACGTTTAACCAATTTGCATTGTGTTTTTCAAAATGGGCCAGAGTTCTATGGCACTGTCTCCACTTTTCAGAAACTTTGGCTGCAAAATTGCTCAATTTTTTATTTATTTTTTCATATTCTTCTTCACTAATTTGACTTTTGTCAATAACAAATGAAAATACGTGGCCTTGCATCGCTTCAACTTTTTTTTGTTGAATTGTTTCATTGCGCCATATAGAAAAAAGGGTGCTTCTCAAAACTGACATCGTTCCTATAAAACGTAAGAAGATTAAAACTTGCAAAAAGTGGCAGATCATGTTGACATTGGACTATTCACAAAGGACTATTTTGATAAACACATAAACATTCAAGTCGAATACGACCGGATATCAAAAGATATATAACATTAAAGTCTAAAGTTGGTGGATTAAAATACTCTAGATGAAATGTTCAATTCTACATCTACATACGACGAATACAAACAAATACAGGGCACACATACATTTTTTTTACTAAATACATACCAATTCTGTTTAAAGTAAACACTGAGTTTAATAAAATTACCAAAACATTAATTTTCCCATCGAAAAGTCAAACACAATAAAAAGGCGCGAAAATGAACTTAGGTATGAGCAAAACAGTTTTGTAAGTTTAGCTCGCTCATCACTACTTAATTATCGATAGGAAAAATATTTAAAAATCGGAATAAGTATTGGGGGAGTGTTACTTTTCAAGAAAATAAACATTACAAAAAAGATTTTAATTTTTAATTTTGCATTTATTGCGTGCCATTTTGGATAAATCGACCACTGTGAAGCGGCGTGAAAATTGTAAACAGACTTAAATCGGTTTGATTTATTTTTTCATGTTATCTATAAGGTATTTTGAATTAAAATACCGCCCAGTTTTGTGTTCCTTTGGCTTTTAATGTGAAAAAAAAAATATAAAGTGAAACATGTCTAAAATGACTGAAGCTGACAAAGGTGCCATATTGGCTTTGAGATCGGAAAATTTAAGCCTCCGTGATATAAGCGCTAAAGTTGGCTTTAGTAAGTCTTCTGTCGGGGATTTCTTAAAGAATTTTGAGAAAACCGGAACTCTAAAACGAAAACCCGGGACAGGAAGAAAGAAGAAGACCAACGACCACGAAGATCGTATTCTGAAGCGCTTAAGCATGGCTAATCGATTTAAAACTGCTGAAGATGTTAGATTCGAGTTTGTTCAGTCGGAAGGAGTGGATATTAGCACTCGAACAGTACGAAGACGCCTTCAGGATGCAGGGCTTAATGGGCGCAGACCTGCAAAAAAACCGGTTTTGACCGTTAAAATGCGAAAAAAACGGCTACAATGGGCTAAAGTGCATGAATCTTGGACGTTAAACGATTGGAGGAACGTTATATTTTCAGATGAATCCAAAATAAACCTTTTTGGTTCCGATGGTATGTCCTACGTGCGCCGTAAAGTCGGAGAAAGGTTCAAAGATGAATGCCTACGACGGACGGTCAGGCAGGGTGGATCTCGTATGGTCTGGGGATGCTTTTCTTACTTTGGAGTTGGAGATCTGGCACTAATTGATGGAACAGTAAACGCCGAAAAGTACCACCAAATTTTGGATGATCATCTTGTACCGTCTATTGAGGAGCATCTTTCACATGCCGGTGATATCATTTTTCAGGACGATTCTGCCCCTTGCCATCGTGCAAAATTGGTAAGTCATATTTTTTTTTAATTCCTTCAATTATTATGTAAACAATACCTAATATCTTTAATTTCCATAATTGTTTCCTTTTTTTAGATAACAAAATATTTGAAGCAGCTCGGAATAAAATCATTGGACTGGCCAGGCAATAGTCCTGATTTAAATCCGATTGAGAATCTTTGGCATATTTTAAAGGTTAAAATAACGAAGAACAAACCCAAAACTTTAAACGAGCTTGATTCAATTGTGGAAAATGTGTGGTACAACGATATAAGCATTGAAACAATCCAACATCTAGTGGACTCTATGCCGACACGGATAAAGGCGGTCATAAAAAACAGAGGTAGTCCAATAAAATATCGAAAGATCATTTTTTAATTAGTATAATACTCTATTAATAAAATACTATTTTCAAAAAATGTTTAACTTTCTTTAGAATTAAAAAAAAAAATTTCGTTTGTGTTCCTTATTTTTTGAAATATTATCGATAATTTTAATTTAAGTTTCTTGCTAAAAATAAACATCACTGGAATCGAAATAATAGTTGTTTTGATTAACAATTACATTCATTTAATAAGTTTCATACAAATTTTCTACAAACAATAACCACAATTTAAAAAAATTTACGAAACGACAATTTTTCTGGCTGTCCGGATTTCTATGTCCGCTACTGTAAGTTTCAGCAAAGCTGAAAATAGCTCCCTTACTGTTTTTGTTTTTGCCACGCCTACTCCTTCCTGCCCAACCAGCACCACCCACTTTTAGTTCTAAGTATTTTTTTCAGCAGCTTGAATGTTCATTATACCCTGTACACACACTGCGTATCAGGGTATACTAAGTTTGTTTGAGACGGTTTGTATGTAACGCATAGAAGGCGGGGAGGGGGACTCTATACTTTATAGATTCTTATCAGGATGACAAGACGAATTGATATCGCCCTGTGTTTCCGTCCGTCCATCCTCAGAAATGGTTCTCGAAAACTATTAGAGATAGAGAGTTGAAATTTGGAAGATAGACTCGTGTGGTCGAACACTAGATCAAGTTTGAAGGAATTTTTGCCACGCCCATTCCTTCCCGCCCATCGAGCACAACCAAAGGTCATTTTTTTCTTAAAATTACTGTATCTCCTAAAGTATAAAAATTCAATGCTGAAATTTCACTCAGATAACATACCTTTTTAAAACTGCATACAACAAACTTCCACTTACCCCGCAAAGACCAACAAACTAAAATTTTGCAGCAATGCTTTGTAACAAAATTCGTACTAAAGAGCCATCTAATGGCAACATTTCACTCTGAGACCTGCCTTACCTTACCAAATACACAATTCATATCGTGGTACACTGCTTTTGCTGTCGGCGAAAGTTTACCATGTTGTTAACATAGGTGTGTGTACAGGGTGTTATATAGTTGAGAATACTCAACTATACCGCCCTTACTGATTTTTTTTTTTTGGCAAAAATCGGTTTGTTTAAGTTAGGACCTAAGAAAATGATCAAATAACTAAATAACTTCATATTTAAACAACTGAATAAATGTTCACTGTTTTATTTCAAATAAATCACAAAAATTTGCTTTTTTTCATCTAATTAACCTTACAAGACCTCCCTCCCTTAAAGAAGGTTTGTTTCAAACAAACGTTGTACAGCCTTTATTACATGTGTGCATCGTTGCTATTAACTTAGTTGAGAAAAGTTGGTAACTTGCACAATTAGACATATAAACTACACCATAATTGAAAAAAAACAAATTGATTATCGCTCATGGGCTGCAAATGCAAATACAAATTGGCCTTAACAAAGTTAGAAGGAAATGTATTTAAGCAAATGCGAGTATGTACAAACATATGCACTTTTAAGTATGAATCATTCGAAAGCGTAAATGTGCAAAAATAACAATTAGGCAAAGTTTAAGTAAATTATTAAAGTAATTTGCACAACTTAATTGCGTCAAGTGCGGACTGCGAACATCGAATAAGCGAAGAACAGCAAAAAAGACCAAATAAAGCCAGTAAGGATTGGAGTCGACAGGTCTCGACTTCGACATACCCTGTACCTTCAATTAGTAACGGCTGTAATGACGCGTTTCCACGCCCACTTTTCATTCAAAACCGATGGAATTTCCATTCAATTTCAGACATACCATTTTTTACTTATTTAGACTAATTAGTTGCAAAGATATAACGTTTTCTTATTTTGGCAATATGTGGGCGTGGTCACGCCCATATTATGATTGAATCTTGTTGCACTATATCCCAATATTATACACACAAAATTACATTCCTAAGGTTCACGAGATATAAGCGTATTAAATTTGTACTAAATGTGGGCGTGGCTACGCCTATTTTCTATTTTATTTGTTTGGGCTTCAAGTCAGCTATATACACTCCAAGTTTGGTGTTGACGGACATGGCTAAATCGATTTCTCTTTCGATACTGATCAAGAATATATATACTTTGTATAGTCGGAGATGTCTCCTTCTGGGTGTTACATATATTGTTGACGTTCACAAAACTAATATACCCTTGTACCATAAGGTACAGGGTATAATCAGCCGCAAAGCTGAAAACTCGCTAAAGATTAATGATGCGAAAAATTCGAAAACCAAGCGTCTTAAAGGGGTACGCCAAGTTGCAATGTTCAAACATACCTACATAGCTATTATTCGTGATTTTTTTTTTTTTTTTGACACAATTAAAATAGGTAATAACAAAGATTTTACGACATGAAAGATATATTTTTCAAGATATTATACATTTTTAATGACTAAATAGTGAGATATCCGGGCGATAGAGCAAATTAGCAAGGGGTGAAAAAAGTGTTTTGCTGTGATCATTGCAGCTTGTCATGGATCATCAAAAAAAACTAAAAAGAGGCCTCTAAGTAATGACATAATTCATACCTGAACGAAACTTTTTGACAAATTTTTATCTCAAAAGTGCTTATTCGATGACGATACAAAAAAAAATCCTTCGTTCATGGACAGGACAGTTATTTATACAATAAGTGAGCTGAATTTCAAACTGATCGGTTAAGTCGTCGTAAGTTCAAGTGATCACCGACTTCGAAAACATAGTTTTGAGTACAATTTTTTATTCACCGGATACGGCTCCATTGAAACATTAATGTCTCCATATGAAATAGTCCTTTTAGAAGACGCAAAAAACAATCGATCTTATTATAATTTTAACTTGGTATGCCCCCTTTAAGCTTAAAAGAGTGTTAATGTGCCGTAGAGTGTGTTGTGTTTGTTAGTAAATGAGTGAGAAGGATGGAATGTAACGACCCCAAGATGATGCTGACGAACAGCGAGTAAGTCAAAAGCGTCGAGAATTATGCCGCAGCTGCAATAGCAGCGAAAATGTCGAAGCACTTTACTTGACTTGCGTCCCGTATGGCGATATTTTTAGTATCAACACTTAACCGCCAAGACTTGAGTACAAAGTTTTGCGCTCTTTGCGATTTGAAGTTTTTCATAGCCGAAGAAGTTAGTTTTTATGCTTGCACCATTTTGCAGGCTCTTCCGAACTCAAAGCTGAAATACGCTCAAGGGCAGGGATATACTGTCAGTGCAGAATTAGCGCATGATAAATTAACAACAGCATTTTATCTTAAGCAGCAGGCAAGGCAACCAAGTAACCAGTCAAATAGACAGACAGGAAAGCTGCCATATAACGGAGAGACCGATGCAACTCCATTCTCTTCAAATCCCACACGAAGACTCTAGAGTTTACAGTGTCGTCGACAGCAGGCGACTCTCGTCGCCGATGCTTGATTTAAATTAAAAAGCTGGTTTTTTTTTTCGCTCCTTATTTCCTACCCTTTGGAGTAAATGAAATGCCAAGACATGGTTTTACGTATTTAAACAGCCACACACATATACTACATGTGATGTTTTGAAATGCAAATGCGTTCGTGTTTGTGCATGTCTGATTTCAAGCTAGTCACCAACTGCCGTTCACATACTTAGCGTACTTTTGCTTCTCTCGCCTTCGTGCATTTTTTGTAAAAGCTTTTTAAGACGGTTAACATGCCTGCGAAAATAATTAGCGTATAAGCACGCTTTGTCGCCTTACCTTCCCCTCACCACAGCACGACAGACTCTTGCTATGGTTGTTACACGCTTCCGACTTTGCAAGAAGATTTTCGACATTTCCATTTATTTAAGTTACAAATTCATTGAGCTTATAAGCTATGCTACATTAAGCACACAAGCACATTTGTATATACATACATATGTATATACGTGCATGCGTATATGTGTGCATTGAAATCATTATACGTACTCATTGTCATTAAAAACGTTTTCATTATATTATTTAAAAGATAAGACTTATTGATAAACCAAAAAAAATAAGAAATTAGCCAAAGCCGCAAATTTGTTGAATGAGAGGTAAATGTCGGTAAACTTGATCGCAATAAGTATGGAAGGAACGTTAGACATTTTTCAATTTCTAAAATAATGACACTCATTGTGAGTACAGTTTCAATGATTGGGGAGTAATGGTATTGTTCAGTTAACGCAGTTTATACCCTGTACCTTATGGCACAAGGGTATATAAGTTTTGTGCTCATCGAAAATGTATGTAACATCCACAAGGAGACATCTCCGACCATACAAAGTATATACATACATATATTCCTGATCAGTATCGAAAGAGAAATCGATCTAGCCACGTCCGTCTGTCCATCCGTCTGTCTGTATGAACGCATCGATCTCGGAAACTATAATAGACAGAATCAGGTCGATTCTGTTATTCATTGCGCAGATTAAGTTTATTGTACTTTTCACGTATGTGAAATAGTATATTAACTTTGTGCTGAAGTTTGTAACACACAGAAATATTCACTTGCGACTATATAAAGTATATATATTCTTGATCAGGACGACAAGACGAGTTGATTTAGCCATGTCCGTCTGTCCGTCCGTCTGTCTGTATATATACAATCTCCTCCCACAGTTTTGAAGATATCGAGCTGAAATTTTGCACAGAGACTTTTTATTTGTGCGATCAACTCATTTGTCGGATCCAGCCATATCGGACCACTGGAACTGGTAGCCCCCATACGAAAAGAAGAAGAAAAGTGAACAAAACTTGAATCGTTGTATGGAAAACTTTTTTGTTTTGTGTGATAGAGTGCTGAAATTTTAAACATAGTAGTTCTACATAGTCCGACTACATGCCTGAAAGTTTCATTGAGATTGAACTCCTGGAACTGGTTGCTCCCATACAAAATGTCGTCGTTGTATGGAAAACTTTTTTGTTTTTTAACCAATTGACTTGAAACCTTACAGTTATGTTCTTAGGGAGGCATGAGAACTATTCATTTAGTTTTTTAGTGACACAACGTGAAAAGTATTATAACTTCAGCCTTGCTGAAGATAGCGTCTTTACTGGTTTTGTTTTTTCCCTTTTTGACTTAGTTTAGTGGTGAGGGGCAAATAACTAAAGGTAACTCAGGTAAAATACTACAAAAGCCGTACCAAATTTGGAGCTGACTTGAAGCCAAAAATATAAAATGGAAAATGGGCGTGGCCCACATATAGTACAAATATAACCAGTAAGGGCGGTATAGTTGAGTATTCTCAACTATATAATACCCTGTACACATAGTAGGCGGTGCCACACCCTCAATCTACAAACACGTATTGATTTGGCACCCCCGATCAAATATCGTTCAAAATATCAAGAAAAACGGTCAAAAAATTTGGAATTTACAAAAGTTTTGAGTTTGTGGAAGATTGAGGGGTAAGCATCAAAAAGAGGGGGATTTTGTGGTATGCAGTCTTAAAGATATATACTTACTGAGCTTGTATACGAAATATAAGGCTTGTACTTTTAGGCCCAGTTTCACAGTCTAGGGTTAACCCAGAGTAAAGTTAACTCGAATTTAACCCTTACCCGGAATTAACTCTGACTTTCAGTTCCACAGTGACGAGTTAACTCTAGTTATTAAAGTATGGCAACATTCTATTTTTTGAGAATAATGTTTTACAACATTGATCATCTACTTACCAAACACTGTTTATTTTTTCAGTTATTTTAAAAATCACCTTCAATTAGTAATGGATAGGTGAAGAGAATCCAATATAACAAGCGGTGAAATGTTGACTCGATTATGTCTAATTGTATAGTTTACCATTACATAGGGGCGGGCAGTTACTCTGCACAACGAAAGTAAACCGCACTCTTCAAATGGTACAATAGTACGTAGTTATGTTAGTTTCGTGTAAAACACAACATGGGTACAATACACATAGCAATCACATAAGGAAACTTTGTATAAATGATGCATATCTTCTCCCAATGAAAAGTAATCGACTTCCGATGTCAGTAATTCCATATGATGTGAGACTACCTGGTTGAATGCTGCTATACAAGCTCATTTATCAAATTCATTTCTATTGATTGGGACATATTTAATTTTTATTTTTTTGACAGACAAATTTAGTTCTGTTTTGACATTAAAAAACATAAATAGAAAAAGTTAAAACAGAGTAGTTAACTCGGGGTTAACCCTAGAATGTAGTAGGGTTAACTTAGGGGCCAACTACTAAGTGTGAAACTGAAAAATTGTTACTCGGAGTTAATCCTGGGTTAACTTTGACTGTGAAACTGGGCCTTAATAGTTTCGGAGATATAGCATTTCTAAGAAAACAACTGGGAGAGGGGAAATGAAGGGGAGGGGTAAAAATTGGGGAATGCAGTTTTGTAGATCTATACATACTGAGTCTACGTACCGACTTTCATGTTTGTACCTGTTATAGTTTGAAAGATGTAGTAATTTTAAGTAAAATAAAGTGGAATATATTAAAAATTTCAATTTGTAGGTCTCTGAGGGGTAACAATCAAAGAGAGGCGAAATTTGTTGTATGCAGTTTTTAAGATGTATTATCACTGAGCTTGTATACAAATTTTCAGGGTCGTACCTTTGTTAATTTTGGAGATATAGCACAATACAGAAAATAACTGGGGGAGGGGAAATGAAAATGAGGGGGGATTTTTTGGTATGCAGTTTTGTAGGGCTATACATACTGAGTCTACATACCGACTTTCATGTTTCTATCTCTTTGGATGTTTGAGTTATAGCGATTTAAAAAAGGAAGTGGGGTTGGATGGGCGGGAAGGAGTGGGCGTGGCAAAAAAAAAAAAATAAACTTGATCTGCTGCCGAGCATCACGAGTCTACCCACCAAATTTCAAGTCTCTAGCTATTATAGTTTCTGAGAACCATTGGTGAATACGGACGGACAGACAGACGGACGGACATGGCTCAATCAATTTCTCTTGTCGTCCTGATCAAGAATATATATACTTTATAGGGTCCCCTTCCCCTCCTTCTGTGCGTTACATACATTTCGCTCAAACAAACACAATATACCCTGATACACAGTATGTGTACAGGGTATAAAAAGCTTATGTCTCGTGAACTTTTTTGATCCCCCCACGGGGACAACATTTGTATGAGAAACTATTCCAAATTTGCCTATGCGTAGTATTTTAAAGCAAACGTTATATATCTTGGTCTAAAAGAGTAAAAATTGATTGATAGCAATTCTTTAGTTTCACACTCAGAAGTTGACTCTTACTACGTTTATACGATATCTTAAAACGTTTTAACTGGAAACGAAATGATTCAAAACACTTTGCCTTTGTTCGTTGATGCTCAATACGTTCTGACTCAATACGTTTTGAAGATGGACATCAATCGGTTTTAACTTACATATATGTCAAAACAAATAAAAAACAGTAAGGGAGCTATTTTCAGCGTTGCAGAAACTTATATACTCTTGCAAGCATTTGGAAAATCCGTCTTATAGTTTTTCCAATAAGAATCTAATAAGTTTATAAAGATAAAGGGGTGTAACCCCGCCCATTTTCTAATTTTTTTTTAAGAATACAATGCAATCATTCCACACTTCACTTTTCCTTTTTCTATCTCGTCTGGTTATAGATAAATCACATTTTTAAGTTTTTCTTTATATGAGCGGTGCCACGCCCTTGTGTCCGATTCTTATGAAACTTTGTAATATGGTCAAGGATTTCTAAAAACGTGCAACTACAAGGTTTCATCTGTTTATAGTTGAAAACAAAAAAGTTTTTCTAACAAAAACCGAGTTTTTGACAGATTGTTCCTATGGGAGCTATATGCTATATTTATCCGATCTTCACCAATTTTGCAGTGTGCCTTAACTAACATCCAAGATGTTCTTGTGCAAAAATGTGCGATAGCCTTAAAATCAAAGAGTTTATTGAGCAAAAACCTAATTTTTAACCGATCGTTCCTATGGCAGCTATATGCTATAGTATTCGGATCAGGCTGGTTTCTATATATAAACTGCCTGCAAGGAAAAGAAAATTTTCTGCATATAAATTTTTTTGCTAACTTCAAAACTCTGGGATGAGTTCGCATTGAAACAGACAGACGTGCAGACAGACAGACGGACATGGCTATATGAACTCGTCTCGTCGTGCTGATCAAGAATACATATACTTTATATAGTCGGAGATTTCTCCTTCTCTGCGTTGCAAACTTCACGACAAAGTTAATATACTCTTGCAATAGTATAACCAGTAAGGACGCTAACTTCAGCAAGGCTGAAGCTTATATACTCTTCACGCCATTTCTTGTGCCACGCCCATTTTTTTGACTGACTATATTTTCTCTTCATCTAATTACACTATATAGAAATTATTCATTTTTGGTAAAAGTGGGCGTAACCATGCCCATTTTTGTCAAAATAGTTTAAATGCCCCCCCAAGAACATAACTGTGAAGTTTCAAGTCAATTGATTAAGAAACAAAAATGTTTTCCACACAACGACGTAGATCTTGCTTCTCTTCATCTTCTTCATTTTGTATGACAGGTGGCAGTTCCAGTTGACCGATCTCAATGAAACTTTTAGGCATTTAGTGGGAATACTTGAAACTACTATGTGATGTGTTCTGGATCGTGCTAAATGAGTTGGATTAGGTTTTGACGGATGTTCAACAATGGCTGGCAAAATTAATGGTGTACAGAGTATACTGAAGCGAAGTTTTCCAAAAAGTTTACATTTTTACTGCGCCAGTCGTAGGCTTAATTTAGTCTTAAACGATTTAAACGCTCTTCTCGAAATTCGAAACACAATTGCAACAGTAAAGGAGATTATTAATTTCTTCAAAGAATCCTTTACTCGTAGCCAATATGTACAAAATATGCACTCATTTTGTGAGACACGGTGGTCGGAAAAATATGCAAGCATTACAGATATCAAAGAGAGTTATATTGAAATAACGGTTGGCCATAAAAATAATATCATTGAAGGAAACTCCTTAACAAGGAAACACGCATTTCAGTTACACAACGCTGGTTGTAAAGGCATGTTCATAGAACGTCTTTGCATTGTTTCAAAGTACTACTTTGTTCTTGCAATCGAAAAGTAATGACATTATAAAATGTGCCGAACACATACGACAAGTTTTAGTAATCGTATGATTACATAGATCGACCGTCGACGTTGTTTTTATACCCTGTACACATACTGTGTATCAGGTAGAGCTGCGAAAAAATCGATTCTCAGTGCATCGATTCTTTTCGATCTTTTTAGAAAAAACATCGATTAAATCGATTTAATCGAAATAAAAATTTGTTTTTCTTTTATTTTTTTTTTTATTTTGTTGAGACCTTTTTTTTCAGTACTTTACATATATACATGTATACAGAGTTGAGATCATTCTAAAATCCAATGATTTTTGCCAGCAAAAATCAATTTATCAACCGTTTTCGGCTTCAGAGCGGCGCGTCTATCTGATATTATGCATCCAGTCCTACTAAACACTCGCTCTGACTCCGTAGAGCAAGCTGGGACGCATAAATACCTCAGCGCACTGTCCTTCAAAAGCTCCATATCAGAGGCGTGAGTCTGACGAAAAAGAAAACGTAATTAATAAATGATCAATAAAATGAGATGCAATAAACAATCAAACCTTCCAATAATCCAGGGGACTTATAGTTGGACTCGCGTGGGGCTTCTCCAAATATTGCCGGAGAGCAATTATTGCGTCCGATTTAGGGGTTTTTATTTTCGTTGCAATTTTTGTGTTCGGAAAAAAAGAGTTTCTCCTCCGCAATCATGAGTTTGTGAACCGTGTGTTGGTTTAATTACCTTTTCCTTCCAAAAATTTATCCATTTAGATCCACCAACACACTCGCTCACTAATTCTATGAGAATAAAAGCTATTATTTAGAATAAAAAAACACTAAGACTTTAAGTTAATTTACCTTTTTCCCTCGATGCTATTTTCGTAGTGATGGATTTTTTACTAAAAGAGGTAGACGATAAATCGATTCCTAAAAAAAAAAATCGATGATCGCTCGAAAAAAAAAAAAATCGATTAAATCGATGTTGACATCGATTTTTTCGCAGCTCTAGTATCAGGGTATATTGTGTTTGTGCAAAAGCCAAAAGTATGTAACGCACAGAAGGAGGGGAGGGGGACCCCATAAAGTATATATATTCTTGATTGGGACGACAAGAGGAATTGATTAAGCCATGTCCGTCCTTCTGTCCGTCCGTCCTCACCAATAGAGAGAGAGTTTTTTGTTTTTATTGAATCTTATTTCCCTTTATCTCAATAGCCTATATGCCAATTTTTTTTTTTTTTTACTTTAAATGGACGTAGCCATGCCCATTTTTTTGTCAAAATAGTTTTCATGCCGGCCTGAGAACATAAGTGTGATGTTTCAAGCCAATTGATAAAGAAACAAAAAAGATTTCCTTCGACGTCGACAGACTCCGTATCTTAAATTTGTAACTGTTGGAAGAGGGCGTGGCCCCACCCACTTTTCAATCGAAACATATGTCATTTTCATTCAATATCATACATACCAATTTTTACTCTAGTAAGCCAATTGGTTCCAAATATATAATGTTTTCCTATTTTGGAGAAATGTGGTCGTTGTCATGCCTATATTATCTTATTACACACTATCCCAATAGAGCACACACCAAATTTCATTCTTGTAAGATATATAGTTCACGAGATATCAGCTTTTTAAATTTATATGATATGGTGGCCGCCATTTTCTTTTCTATCTTTTTTGGCTTCAAGTCAACAAGAAGACAAACAATGTATGTTAAACTTGATCTGCTTAATGAATAACAGTATCGACTTGCGAATGAATTTTGGTTCAAACTACGATAGCTTCCGAGATCTAGGCGTTCATACAGACGGACGGACAGACGGAAATGGCTAAATCGATTTCTCTTTCGATACCGATCAAAAATATATATTCTTTGAATAGTCAGAGATGTTTCCTCCTGGTTGTTATATACATTTTCAATGCGGATAAAA
This sequence comes from Phortica okadai, assembly GCA_034638295.1. Classification (NCBI taxonomy): domain Eukaryota; kingdom Metazoa; phylum Arthropoda; class Insecta; order Diptera; family Drosophilidae; genus Phortica; species Phortica okadai. The sequence continues at coordinate 14,292,435 of CM067848.1, read as the reverse complement.
CTAATATACTCTTGTACCATAATGTACAGGGTATAACAAATACGGGCGCTATAGTTGAGTATACTCGACAATGTAATACCCTGCACACAACGTAGGCGGTGCCACACCACAAATATACAAAAAATCCCCTATTCAAATAGTATTCAAAATATTATGCAAATCGGCAAAAAAATGTGGAATTTACGACAAATTGATGGTCTTTGAGAGATAACCAGCAAAGAGAGAGGTATTTTGTGGCTTGGAGTTTTAAAGCTATATGTTTACTAAGCTTTTATACAAAATTTCAGGTTGGTACCTTTCATAGTTTTGGAGACACGGAAATTAAAAAAACACTTTTATAGTGGCAAAATTGTGGTATGCAGTTATGTAGGGCTGAATCTATATATTTTCATATATAAGAAATAAATGGCTTAGTGTTGTACGGTCTAAGTCAACGTACTAAAAACTAATTCAGTGCGGCTCATTATGCTTAGAATTTTCAAGCGAATGTGTAGAAAGCGCAGCTGCATTTCCACAAGCTGAAGAGTAAAATCAACTGGCAAAAAATAAAAAAAAAAAGTAAAGCTTCGTTTTGTTTTTTTATTTGTACATAATAATTTTTAGTGTAAACATATTTAAATTATGACACAATTTCATTTTAATTCGTTTAATCCTCATCCTTTTGATACTCTTCAGACAGTGAATAGTATTATAACTTTGTCATGAACTTTGTAACACACCGACGGATATATGTCCGACCGTATATATTTAGTATATACTTATATACATACATGCAGACATTCTTGATCAGCTCGACAAAACCAATTGATATAGCCATGTCGGTCTGTCCTCAAGTTTAGTTTTCAAGTAAAGGACTTGAAATTTTAAAAAGAGTCTTCTATTGCTTGCAATCAAATTAGTAGGATCCGGCATGATTGAACCACTGGAAGAAATAGCCCCCTCACAAAAAGAAGACGGAAAGTGAACAAAATTTAAATCGTTGTACTTATGAAAAACTTTTTCGTTCTTCAAGATATGTGGCTAAAATTTGAAAAACTATACGTTTGTCGTAACCAGACTAAATTTCATTGAGATCGGACGAATGGAACTGGTAACTGCTTACAAAATGAAGAAGAAGACAAGCAAGTTGAAGTCTTTGAATGGAAACTTTTTTCGTTTCTTCTCAATTGACTTGAAACTTCGAAAAAGAGAAATAAGATTCCAACAAAAAAAGTCTGAAGAGTACTTAATATTCGGCAATGCCGAATATAACGTTCTTACTGCATACGTTTCGCTTTGACTTCTCTTGATGCTGCTACTTCCCAACACCAAGCAGCGACAACAACAACAACAACAACGACAATGGCAACAACTTGGCCAACAACTTCCGGTTGTTGTTTTCGCCATTGTGCTGGCTCAACGACCGTGATTTGCGCAACGTCCGCTCATTGCTGAAGAACTCATTTTTTGTTTTTATTTTACTGTTGTTTGTTGTTGGTGTTAATATTGTTGTTTTGTTGCATTGTGTGCAATAGGCGTCAGTATGTGGGCGTGACTGTCAACACAGTAGCGGAAAGCGCATATTTGCGCAACTGCTGCCGCATTGTTCTGATGTTGATAATCATCATCAAGCTTACGCTCCTACAAGCCGACAATGGGCACAAAAAGCATCAGGCATGACATATTTTTTCCCTTAATTTTTTTATTTGTTTCTTTTTCGTCTAACTGTCTGTCTGTCTTTTTTAACGATATTTTTCTGTTATCGCTTTTGTTTTTACTGTTCAGTAGTGTGCTGTTGCTATTGTTGTTTTTGTTTATCCTTGTAGTATAGTACAGCAGTTTGGGCCTTTGTTAATCCAAACTGTCTGCTATCGTTGTTGTTGCTTTGTTTTTTTATACACTGTTCCTTATGATACAAGGGTATATTAGTTTTGTCGGCATCGAAAATATATGTATGTAACATCTAAAAGGAGCCGTGGTAGAGCCTCTAAAATATATGTATATGTATATTCTCGATCAGTATCGAAGGAGAAGTGGATTTAACCATGTCCAACTGACTGTCTGTTTACTTGTAAGAGGTAGAATCAAAATTTCTTTACACGCCGACTCTGCTATTCATTACACAAAACAATTTTGTTTCGATTGAAAAGTAAGCGGTACAAAGACCTATAATAGCTGTTAAACCAGTAAGAATTGGAGTCGACAGTAATCGACTTCGACATACCCTGTACTTTCGATTAGAGATGTCTCCTTCTGTGTGTTACATACATGGTCGATGCTGACAAAACTAATATATCCTTGTACCATAAGATACAGGGTATAAAAATTTTGGTACAGGGTGTGCCGAAGTCGGAACCTCTCGACAATACTGTTTTTATACCCTGTACTTCATGGTATTAAGGAATATTTGTTTTGTGCACGTTGACAAACACCTTAAAGGAGACATCTCCGAATTTACAAATTGTATAATTTCTTGGTCAGTATCGAAAAAGTTGATTTAGCCCGTATGTCCGTCTGTCTGAATGAACGCGTCGATCTCAGAAACTATAATAGATAAAACCAAAATTGTTTCGTAGGTCGATTGTGTTATTCATTGCGCAGATTAAGTTTATTTTGGTTGGTTATTTGGATTTTTGGTTTGGACTTGGTTCAGGGGGAAATAACTGAAGTTACCTCAAGTAAAAAAAGTCGTATTTTCACGGTTGTCTTTTGAGATAGGAACACTAAATTTGGAGTGTATATGGCTGACCTGAAATTCAAAATGATAGAATAGAAAATGGGCGTGACCACGCCCACATATAGTAAAAATTTAATATGCTTATATCTCGTGAACCATATAACTTACAGGAATGACATTTGGTGTTTATGATATGTAAGAGTGTAACAAGATTCAATCATAATATGGCCATGGCCACGCCCACATATTGCCAGAATAGGAAAATATTATATCTTTGGAACCAATTGGTCTAGAAGAGTAAAAATTCGTATGTATGACATTAAATAGAAATGAGATCGGTTTCGATTAAAAAGTAGGCGGGGCAACGCCCTTTTACAGCCGTTACTAATTGAAGGTACAGGGTATGTCGAAGTCGAGTACTGTCGACTCCAATCCTTACTGGTTATTGCAGTTGTTGTATTGCTTCTGACTTAAAGGGCTTTTGTCCAAATTTTCTGTTGGCATATCGCATTTATTCCTTTTTCCTCTTCTAATTTCATCGTTTGAAGTTATTGCACAGCAACGGGAGCTGCAACAACGACAACAGGAGCCTCATCATCCACAGAATGAGCTTTATAATACCGACTTGACTTGTCGCTTTGCAAGTTAGCTTTGTCTTTCGGTCGGTCGGTTCAGTTGGTCTTTTGGTCGGTTGGGTTTGGCATGTTTAATTAGGACGTTGTTTACTTAACTGCTTGGGTGCTGAAATTAATGTCCTCGTTTGCTAGAGTCAGTTCCACTTTGATAAGCTCAAGAAAATGACTGAGGCAAAGTGTACTAATGCGAACACAAAAACAACAAAATTTCTTGCAGTCGAAACATGAACAAAGCCCAGCGGGTTTTTGCTTTTTACACAGTCTTTCTTATTATCTAAGTTAATCTCTGCACTTAGTGCACTAATGTCTCAACATGACAACAACTTCGGGTAATTTAAGTATGAACCGATTATAAAACGATTTCGAGCACCACTTAACCCTCAATTGACCCTACAAAACGACGTACACAAACATTTTTCAAAGCAATTGTTCCAAGCAGCGATTTACTCATTGCTCAATGACTATTCTTTATTTTTCAATTGATTAACTTTTGTATTGACTAATCGACGACCGCAACTGTCAATGTTGTCATTGACAACATCAAACAAACAAACAAAATAAACAAATAGTATTCGCATTTTATACTCTTCACGCAGTGAATAGGATTATTACTTTGACCAGAAGTTTATATGTATTACCCACAAAGACATGTTACCTACGTCTTCGTTGACTGGAGTTAAATATTCTTCTACTACTGATTTATTGTCTATAATAATTGAACTACACATCTCTGACAAAATTTTACCTGTCTGAACAAAGTTTTTCAGCTCTAAATCAGAATTGATAGTTTTTCAACTTGGAGTAAGATGGTTATTAAATGTATAATGCGGAATCACCAGACCATACAATGGAAGACTCATTGGTGGCCTACTTCATTTATCCCTTTTACATATACTTCCACTATATGCATTTGTTGCTACAGAAAAACGACGACATCTTAGTCATGTTTTATTGCAATTACAATAGCTTTTGGATACCAATGATTTTTGTCGTGAAAAGTGATAAAAAGAAACCTGGCCAGGATTATATGCAAGACTCTCTGCATATCTAATAGTTGCTGTACACAAATGTTGATTGGCATAAGATTTGCGTATGTCTGTTGTTTGTTGTCTAGCTCCACGGGAGGCGTTTTATATTAGTACGGTATATTAGTTTTGTGCACATTCAAAATTAATTTGCTCAATACACTGATGAATTATATTGAGGAGGAATGTAAGACCACGTGATGAAAACGTTAGACTTTCGATGTGTTGTTTTTATTCATATTAGCTCAATATCATCAGTATTATCATTAAACATTTGTTTCGATGTGTAATGAACTGCAACAGAAATGAAAACACCATCGTCAATTTTACCAAGGCGATCCTTAAGGAAATTAGGAAAACTGTTAGATAAGAACTCTGAGTTTAAATCCTAAGGCGAAGTCTTGTTTCGACAAATATTATAATTTATAAATATAAATATATTTAAATATTAAGAAGTAAGCAGCAAATTTTAGCCTCTTGCATTTTAAAAACTTATTGAAAAATCTGAAAGGGTATTAAAGGAAGCCATCAGCTTTTTGACCCAGGAGGCTCTGGCAATAACTACTTTATCAGAACGATCTGTAAACTTAAACTTACGTACAACACAACAATCACGGAAACTAAAGCGTTGGAGAAAATTTCAGGCATTCTTATTTTGAAAGATGATATATACCTCGTTGAATTGAATTCAAATTTAGAAATTAACTTATTCTTAATAAATTTAATCTTGAAAATGATAAAAAGGAAATGGTCGGCAATGTCCCCAACTAAACGGGTTAAGAAAAAAACTTCTTAAGATCCGTAGCTTAATCTAAGACGATCGACACTTAGGACATCACCTTTGAAGGTCAAAATTTGCTTTCTAACAATCAGTAAGTTCGGAACATTTCAAATGTGCTATACAATGATATATCCAACATACCACTCAAACCTCTTTTTCGCTCTATATTTTACACTTGGAAACCAGTAAGGACGCTATCTTCAGCAAGGCTGAAGCTATAATACTTTTCACGTTGTGTCACTATAAAAAAAAAGTTAATTAATAGTTTCATAGCGTGGCCATGCCACAGACAGACAGACGGACAGATGGACATGGTTAAATCAACTCGTCTTGTCGTCCTGATCAAGAATATATATACTTTATATAGTCGGAAATTAATATTTTGATCTGTTACAAACTCCGTGACAAAGTTAATATACTATTTCACATACGTAAAAAGTATAAAAAAACCCCTCTTCTTCTTAACAGCATACATACAAAAATTCATTGTTGTGACTTTAGGTTTCAGACGTACGAAAAGTCATGATTTTTAATATAAGTAAGCGGTGACAATAAAACATAAGATTTTTAATTTGTTTATTTCTTTCATAGTATTTAATGCACGGTGAAGCGGGTAGGGTTCCGCTAATACACTATTTTTTTTTTTTTTTTTTTTTTTTTTTTTTTTTTTACTAACTACAGGCGCAAGACGTTGTGGTAGCGCACTACCCTCAAGTGGACTTGCGACACCAGGTCAGCCTGTTCCGCGACTACAGACAAAGTCAACAGTCGCTTTACTACTTACTCTACACACAATAAGAATACTAATAAACTAATTTTTAAACAATTTCTTTAATACTACTAAGTTACGCAATTAGTTATGTTATGTAGTTTTAATGAACAAAATTTTACTTATTTAAATATGTTAGAATACTACGTTTTATAAGGTTATTAGAGGAGCAGTCCTCCATTAAACTAAAATATTTGTTATAATACCTACATAAAACACGAAACGAGTCATGATCTAAATATGTCGATCTGCAGGTACTGAGACAGATCGGACTAAAATTTCTGGTTACTCTAGCGGGAACATTGAACTCTATATACGCCAACAATGTAGGAGAGAATATCATGCCATTTATTAGGTTATGCAAAAACAAAGTACCAAGCATAGTTCTACGACTAGATAATGATGGCAAATTAATAAGCTTCAACCGACTACTATAGGGAGGAAGGTGAACACAGGGGTCCCAGTGTAGATTCCTAAGAGCAAACAGAAGGAACTGTTTCTGAACAGACTCAATTTGGTTCTTATACTTTTCACACTGAGGATCCCAAACACACGATGCATATTCCAAGATGGGCCGTACTAAAGAAGTGTAAAGCAATTTAGTTGTGTACGGGTCATTAAATTCCTTGGACCATCTTTTGATGAAACCCAGTACGCCTCTAGCCTTATTAACAGACAGCGAAATATGTGAAGCGAAATGAAGTTTTGGATCCATCAAAACACCAAGGTCATTAAACTGAGAGATACGCTCCAGGTACAGATTATTTAACTTGTACGTGCAAACAATTAGTTTTTTTCTATAAAAAGACATTAACTTGCATTTCTCACTGTTCAACAATAAATTGTTTACAGCACACCATTGTGAGAGAGAGTCAAGATCAGACTGGAGCAGATTCTGCTGATCTATAGAATTAACGGTTAGACATAATTTCACGTCATCAGCATACATTAAGGAATATTATCTGGACCAGCAGTAAAAGATGACTTAATTAATTTCAAGTGTCTAAGAACTGTTTCATTTTCAATAACTGGCACATTGATATGAGTCCTATCATTGATGAAGTATGGATAAGTTACGTTTTGGTATGAATAGTTATTATAGGTGCTTTGGAAAAATTCAGCAAAGAGGTTGGATATCGTTGCATCATCATTTCCTTCCACACCATTGAATTTCATACATGACGGAAATGAGTTAGAGTTAGACTTGTATTTAATTATATTAAAAAAATTTTTAGGATCGCGATATATATTGGATTTTAATTTAATTAGGTAAAAATCGTAATCTCGTTTATTACATAAAGTGAATTTATAACGAGCTTTTGCATAGTTTACATAATCAACAAGAGATCCGGTTCTCTTATATTTTTTAAATAATCTATTTTTTAAGTTCTTTAGACGAGATAATTCTTTTGAAAACCACGGCGGTTTATTTACGTGTGATATCATCTTAACTCTTGGTACGCACAATTTAAACAGTTTATACATAGTTGCGTTAAAAAACTTTACTGCCTGTTCAATGTTGGGCGTGTTATGAATGTACGACCAATCAGTGTTAGAAAGCAAAAGACCAAGTCGTTCAAAATCGGTTTTTCTAAAACAAAAAACAAGGTTACGTTTGGCATCTAGAGGATTTTGTCGAGGATTTGTTAGTGAGTTTAGTGTAATTGTAAGCTCCAACGTTGGATGGTAAGAGTCTTCAGGTTGTGATACTGGAGGGCATCTGCAAAGTGATGCGAACTCAATGTTGTTTATAAAAACAAGATCTAAAATTCGATCTTTAGAATTTTTTATGCTGTTTATTTGGTTAAATGATGATTCAAGCAAAGAATCAATAAAATCATTACTAGACAAAGGAGATACTATATTTGAATTGTCGGATGCAATCCAAGAAATGTGAGGGAGGTTGAAGTCTCCAAAGATAAGCATTGTATCTGAATCCTTAACCAAGTCTAGTACAGATTGAATAGCCTTTATATGTGCAGAATAAACAGATGGTTCTGATTTTGGTGGAATGTAAGAGCACGTAAGGAAAACGTGAGTCTTTGCAAGAGTTATTTTAACGCATATTAGCTCAATGTCGTCAGTACCTATCACACAAATTTGTTCCGATGTGTGTTGAACAGCAACAGAGAACATAACTCCACCACCAATTTTGCCAAGACGATCTTTGCGAAAAGTAATAAAGCTGTCACAGAAAAGTTCAGAGTTTAAAACATCAGGGCGAAGCCATGTTTCAACAAAGACAATGATATCAGAAGATAATGAAAAACTTTTTAAATAAAGAGAAGTTAGTTTTGAGTTTAACCCTCTGACATTTTGAAAGCTTAGTGTCAAAACTGAAGGGGTGTTACGGGGAGTAATCAGTTTTTTGACCCAGAAGGCTTGACCGTATTTCCCGTATTAGTACGGTCTTTAAATTTGAACTCATGCACAACGCAACCATCAGGCCAGAAATTTGAGTCAACTAAAGCGTTGAAGAAAGATTCTGGCACTGAGATTTTGAAGGATGAAATAGATCGCGCTGAGTTAAATTTAAATTTAGAAATTGTTAAATTTGTGACAGATTTTATCTTGGAAGTGATAAAATGATTTATATCACTTTCAGAAGTGTCCGCAGCTAAGCGGGATAGAAAAATGAATTTCTTTTGTGGCGCAGGTGGCACAACAACAAGCTTTATGGGCTGTTGATCCCCTTGAGGAATATGTACTTCAGAAGCGGTTTGAGTAAGTTCGGGAGGAACGATATTGTTGGTTTTGGCAACTGAAGCATAAGAACTTTCTGATGCTGTGACAACAATAGGCGGAACAATAGGCGAAGGAAGCGGGGAAAAGAATTCCATGGTCTCATCCGGCAGACAAAGAGTTGTCGGAATGGGAATGTTTAGTGCCGGATGGGGCTTCTTTCGCTTAGGTGAAGGTTCAACGGACTTGAGGTTGGAGAGAGACTTATCAAACGACTTAAATTTTTCGTTAAGTCGTTCGAAATCACTCGAAATATCTTTGTAAGCATTATGCATAAGATTGACCCACTTGCGTAACTCAATCTCTGACGAGCGACATTTTGGACAGCACCAGTGAAGGCCGATGTTTTTCTCCAAAATGTCAGCAATGCGGCCGTTTAGTTCGGCACATTTTAGGTGAGCAGTAGACTCACACATCCAACAAGCCACTAAGAGTTCTTTTTCACTCTTAATTGGGCACTTAGGCAAACAGCAAGGCATATTTTATTTTAATAATAATAAAAAATAAAAATATAAATAAAAAAAAACAACAAGAATATTAATAAAAAATGAAGTGTTGAAATTTGCTTGCTTGACGTTAACGGGTTAACGATTAAGAGTGTAGGATTTTACTTCAAGAGAAACAATCACGACTCTTATAAGAACAAGCAGAACAGAGCGAATCACAACACAAAAGAAACTCTCACCAGATGTTCGATGAAACAACAATTTCAACGCAAGTGTTATTTTACAAAAACAAAAACACTTGTAATTATTTAAAATAGTGAAATCTAATTAAGTTTTGATTAAAAACATAAACAAATTTTCAAACCAGTAAGGACGCTATCTTCAGCAAGGCTGAAGCTATAATACTTTTCACGTTGTGTCACTAAAAAACTAAATGAATAGTTTTCATGCCTCCCTAACAACATAACTGTAAGGTTTCAAGTCAATTGGTTAAAAAAGAAAAAAGTTTTCCATACAGCGGTTCAAGTTTTGCGATAAGTGGGCGTAGCCATGCCCACTTTTGGTCAAAATGGTTTTCATTCCTCCCAAAGAAGATAACTGTAAGGTTTCAAGTCAATTGGTCAATTTTCGCTAAAAAAAAGGCGTGGGCACGCCCACTTTTGGTCAAAATAGTTTTCATTCCTCCCTAAGAACATAACTGCAAAGTTTCAAGTCAATTGGTTGAAAAACAAAAAAGTTGTCCATACAACGGGTCAAATTTCGCTAGAAGTGGGCGTGGCTACGCTCACTTTGGGTCAAAATAGTTTTCATGCCTCCCTAAGAACATAACTGTAAAGTTTCAAGTCAATTGGTTAAAAACAAAAAAGTTTTCCATACAACGGGTCAATTTTCACTAAAAAAGGGCGTGGCCACGCCCACTTTTGGTCAACATTGTTTTCATTCCTCCCTAAGAACATAACTGTAAAGCTTCAAGTCAATTGGTTAAAAAACAAAAAAGTTTTCCATACAACGGGTCAAATTTCGCTATAATTCATGTTTTCATTCCTCCCTAAGAACATAACTGTAAAGTTTCAAGTCAATTGGTTAAAAAACACAAAAGTTTTCCATACAACGGGTAAAATTTCGCTATAAAAGGGCGTGGCCACGCCCACTTTTGGTCAAAATAGTTTTCATTCCTCCCTAAGAACATAACTGTAAAGTTTCAAGTCAATTCGTTGAAAAACAAAAAAGTTTTCCATACAACGGGTCAATTTTTGCTATAAGTGGGCGTGGCTACTCCCACTTTTGGTCAAAATAGTTTTCATTCCTCCCTAAGAACATAACTGTAAAGTTTCAAGTCAATTGGTTAAAAAACAAAAAAGTTTTCCATACAACGGGTCAATTTTCGCTATAAGTGGGCGTGGCTACGCGTGGCTACGCCCACTTTTGGTCAAAATAGTTTTCATTCCTTCCTAAGAACATAACTTTAAAATTTCAAGTCAATTGGTTAAAAAACAAAAAAGTTTTTCATACAACGGGTCAATTTTCGCTAGAAGTGGGCGTGGCTACGCGTGGCTACGCCCATTTTTGGTCAAAATAGTTTTCATTCCTCCCCAAGAACATAACTTTAAAATTTCAAGTCAATTGGTTGAAAAACAAAAAAGTTGTCCATACAACGACGTGAATATTGCTTCTCTTCCTCTTCTTCATTTTGTATGGGAGCTACCAGTTCCAGATGTCCAATCTCATTGAAACTTTCAGGCATGTAGTCGGACTATGTAGAACTACTATGTTTAAAATTTCAGCACTCTATCATACAAAACAAAAAAGTTTTCCATACAACGATTCAAGTTTTGTTCATTTTTCTTCTTCTTTTCGTATGGGGGCTACCAGTTCCAGTGGTCCGATATGGCCGGTTCCGACCAATGATTTGACTGCACGAATAAGAAGTCTCTGGGCAAAATTTCAGCTCGATATCTTCAAAACTGTGGGAGGAGATTGTATATATACAGACAGACGGACAGACGGACAGACGGACATGGCTAAATCAACTCGTCTTGTCGTCCTGATCAAGAATATATATACTTTATATAGTCGGAAATGAATATTTCGATCTGTTACAAACTTCAGCACAAAGTTATTATACTGTTTCACATACGTGAAAAGTATAAAAACACAATCAAAACAATAATTAATTTTTTAAATCAAATTTCACAACGTTTTAAACAAAAATAAGTGAGAGGTTAATAAAAAACACAGGACAAATTTGACATGCGACCGACCACACCGAACACTTGACAAAACTTTTATCGAATACATATATAGTCAATGATGTCACCTTCTCTGCCTTGCAAAATTGAATGACACGAACCAACTGAGATGCCTAGACATCAGCTACTAGTCTGAACGATACGGTAACTCGGATCGGCGGCTCTCCGGAACATCGAAGTTCTACTGTAAACAACACTATTTTATAGTCTATTGTTCTATTTCTTTGAAAGCTATAATGTTAGTGCGTCATCAAAATCATAAAATTGCTGGGTGTTGCAATGGTCCTTGAATAACAGCACCCATGGGTGAAGTGCTTTTCATTGTCAAGTAGGCTCCACTACACCATTCTTTCTTGTGTATGATTACATTGCACATATTTTTAAACGATTAAATGCCCGTTTATCGCAGACTATGCCCACTAGTGGCATACAAAAATATGTCGATGCACTCTGACGCCCACGCAATCAGAAACACATACACACACACATATGAAAGCAGGGACAGATAAGGCATATTCAAATTGAACTGACATTGTTTGCAAAATGTTCGCATTGGGAACAATATTTCTGGATTAGTAGATTCAATGCGTCGCCATTGGATTCCAACAAACTTTTCCCTGACGGCCACAGCTCACCACACCATGCATTTCATCACTCTAAAAGAACAAAAAAACAAAAATATAATTTTTAAAATTCGAACACTTTTCGGTTTATCGTGTTTTTGTTCTATTTATTATAGGCGATACGAGGGTTGATCTGTTAGTATTAGTTTTTTAAGACGTTCTTGGCTAATGGCTGGCAAAAGAGAAGCAGGACATGTCAAACAAATTTACATCGATATTCTTCGATCTACACACAAAAAAAAATGTACATCAAAACGATACTATTTAGGCATCAATATGAGACTTTGTCTTATTTATTTAACAAAATCAAATTATCAAATTGATAATTTCGAAATATCAAAATGACATTCTCGAAAATGTCATCGTAGGTTCAAATCCCACTCAAGGAGAACACAAAAATAAACCAGTAAGGACGCTATCTTCAGCAAGGCTGAAGCTATAATACTTTTCACGTTGTGTCACTAAAAAACTAAAACCTCCCTAACAACATAACTGTAAGGTTTCAAGTCAATTGGTTAAAAAACAAAAAAGTTTTCCATACAGCGGTTCAAGTTTTGCGATAAGTGGGCGTAGCCATGCCCACTTTTGGTCAAAATAGTTTTCATTCCACCCTAAGAAGATAACTGCAAAGTTTCAAGTCAATTGGTTGAAAAACAAAAAAGTTGTCCATACAACGGGTCAAATTTCGCTAGAAGTGGGCGTGGCTACGCTCACCTTGGGTCAAAATAGTTTTCATGCCTCCCTAAGAACATAACTGTAAAGTTTCAAGTCAATTGGTTAAAAAACAAAAAAGTTTTCCATACAACGGGTCAATTTTCGCTATAAAAGGGCGTGGCCGCGCCCACTTTTGGTCAAAATTGTTTTCATTCCTCCCTAAGAACATAACTGTAAAGTTTCAAGTCAATTGGTGAAAAAACACAAAAGTTTTCAATACAACGGGTCAAATTTCGCTATAAAAGGGCGTGGCCACGCCCACTTTTGGTCAAAATAGTTTTCATTCCTCCCTAAGAACATAACTGTAAAGATTCAAGTCAATTCGTTGAAAAACAAAAAAGTTTTCCATACAACGGGTCAATTTTCGCTATAAGTGGGCGTGGCTACGCGTGGCTACGCCCACTTTTGGTCAAAATAGTTTTCATTCCTCCCTAAGAACATAACTTTAAAATTTCAAGTCAATTGGTTAAAAAACAAAAAAGTTGTCCATACAACGACGTGAATATTGCTTCTCTTCCTCTTCTTCATTTTGTATGGGAGCTACCAGTTCCAGATGTCCAATGTCAATGAAACTTTCAGGCATGTAGTTGGACTATGTAGAACTACTATGTTTAAAATTTCAGCACTCTATCATACAAAACAAAAAAGTTTTCCATACAACGATTCAAGTTTTGTTCATTTTTATACCCTGCACATACAGTGTGTCAGGGTATATTAAGTTTGTTTGAACGAAATGTATGTAACGCATAGAAGGAGGGGAGGGGGACCCCATAAAGTATATATATTCTTGATCAGGATGACAAGAGAAATCGATTGAGCCCTGTCCGTCTGTCCGTCCGTCCGTCCGTCCGTCTGTATTCACCAATGGTTCTCGGAAACTGTAAAAGCTAGAGACTTGAAATTTGGAGGGTAGACTCGTGATGCTTGGCACTACATCAAGTTTGAACGGTTTTGTGCCACGCCCACTCCTTCCCGCCCAACCAGCACCGCCCACTTTTTGAAAACGTTATTACTCCAACACCCGAAGAGATAGAAACATGAAAGTCGGTATGTAGGCTCAGCATGAGGAGCTCTACAAAACTGCATACCACAATTTTTCCCCCTTTCCTTGATTTCCCCTCTCCCTGTTGTTTTCTATAAAAAGCAATATCTCCAAAATTAATAAAGATATAAACATGAAATTTTGTATACAAGCTCAGTAAATATATATCTTTAAAACTGCATACCACAAAATTCCCCCCTGTTCGAAAGTTACCCCTCAATGACCAACAAACTCAAATTTTTCGTAAATTCCACTTTTTTTGACCAATTTACTTGATATTTTGAACACTATTCGATCGGGCGATGTCAAATCAACATTTTTTTGTAGATTTAAGTGTGTGCAGGGTATTATATTGTCGAGTATACTCGACTATAGCGTCCTTACTGGTTCTTCTTCTTTTCGTATGGGGGCTACCAGTTCCAGTGGTCCGATATGGCTGGATCCGACAAATGAGTTGACTGCACGAATAAGAAGTCTCTGTGCAAAATTTCAGCTCGATATCTTAAAAACTGTGGGAGGAGATTGTATATATACAGACAGACGGACATGGCTAAATCAACTCGTCTTGTCGTCCTGATCAAGAATATATATACTTTATATAGTCGGAAATGAATATTTCGATCTGTTACAAACTTCAGCACAAAGTTATTATACTATTTCACATACGTGAAAAGTATAAAAAATATTATAAAACCAACTATATCGCCCCCAAATGTCCTTTCATGTTATCTTGAGACGCTTCGAACACAGCAGTGGGCACAACAGCACAATTTTCAACTAACCGAATCCACGTATCGGGTACTGACAAGGTGGTAGCAAATGCGCTTTCACGCATTAATCAAATCGAAATGCCTGAAACAGTATCTCTTTAACAAATTCAAGAACTTCAAGCAAACGATGAGGAAATACAACAGCTGATACAAGGCAGTACATCCTTGAAATCCACATTTCACCTGACATTGAAATTTACTGCGACACTCAAACGACGGTCATTCGACCATATTTTCCAAAACAATTACGCAAACGAATTTTTCGCTTAAACCATGCAATATCACACCCTGGTAAACGAGCAAGCATCAAACAAATTAAAAAAAAAGTATGTCTGGCCAACAATGCGATGCGACATTAACCAATGGGTCAGCGTATGTAGCGATTGTCAACGTTCGAAAATTCCACGCCGCAACAAGCTCTTACCCGAACATTTGAATCAAGTCGATCATCGTTTTGAACATGTCCACATTGATACTTTCGTTGTATCGGAATACAAGGGATATAAATATTGTCTCACGATGATCGACAGATTCACTCGATGGTCCCAAGCAGTTCCGATTCGAGACATGTTGGCCGACACTGTAGCTACTGCATTTTTTCGCTCATGGATTTCGAGATTCGGTGCACCCAAAATAATATCAACTGATCAAGGGACTCAGTTTGAATCATCATTATTTGAAGCACTCTTCAACATAATTGGTGCAAAACGTATACGAACATCGCCTTATCATCCTGCATCCAACGGAATGACTGAACGATGGCATCGAACACTAAAAGCAGCATTAATGTGTAACCGTCAAACTCCATGGGTTGAAATACTACCAACTGTTTGACTAAGTCTACGCACATGTTTTAAAAATGATATTAACGCATCAGCAGCAGAGATGTTATATGGTATAAATATCCGGCTCCCTGGTGATTTCTTTAACACAAAGATGAACCAGATGATACTTCCCAGTTTTTGACTAAATTAAAACGGTACATTCGTCAAGTTCGACCAACACTAGCAATGCATCATATCAACACATCCCCCTTCATTCATAAGGATTTGTATTCATGCAGCCACGTCTTTCTACGCGCCGATCATGTCAAGCGACCACTCGAACCTCCATACACAGGACCCTTTAAAATTACTGAACGGATCACTGATCGCCTCTTTGCCATCAACATCGATGGAGCTATACAAACATATCGGTAGAGAGACTAAAACCAGTATTTTGTGAAAGAAACTCTGATGAATTAGTGAAACCTCTACGCACATATCTAAAAAAATAATAATAAAACAATTCGTCCAGTAGCTCAGCATGATCACTGCGAAGGGGAGTAGCTCTGGCGGTTTCGATTACCCGTTTAACGAGTTGGCATCCTAGTATATAAAATAATTACATATTCGAATACTCTCCTATTTAACTCACTTTACGAGAGACGCTCTCATCACTATTAATTAAGAAGAAGATCTGAATAAAAGAACAATCAAAAGCTCACAAGAGACTTTGTATTTTATACTTATTTATAATATTGTGGCAAATTACCCACATTTTTGTTAGAAAGCATTGCTGTAAAATTTTAGTTTGTTCGTCTTTACGGAGAAAATGGTAGTTTGTTATAAGCAGTTTCGAAAAGGTATGCTTACTGAGTTTGCATACAACATTTCAGTATTGTCTCTTTTATAGTTAGGAGATACATCAATTTTAATAAAACAATTAACTTTCTGGGGAATTGAAGGGGACAGGGTTTAATCAATTTCATGTTTCTAACTCATCAGGTTGTGCTCGATGGGCGAGAAGGAGTGGGCGTGAGAAGTATTCCTTCAAACTTGATCTAGCGCTTGACCACGCGAGACTATCCTCCAAATTTCAAGTCTCTAGCTCTTATAGTTTCCGGACGGCGATATCAATTCGTCTTGTCATGCTGATCAAGAATATATACACTTTATAGGGCCCCCTTCCCCACCTTCTATACATTACATGCATTTCGCTCAAAAAAACTTAATGTACACCGATACACAATATGTGTACAGTTATAAAAAGTCCGGTCTGAGAACAGCACAGATTGTACTTGAATCAACAACACACCAAATTAAGTAGTAATTGGTCTAAATGTTCTCGAAATAAGTTAGATTTGTACTCAACATCAAAATCGACACCAAAATGGATTTGAATCAACAACAAAATGTCAATTAATACTCATTTTATACTTTAAAACAAAACAAGAACACGAAAATTTAAACCGAATCCAAATAAACTTGAAATGACAACGCTCTCTTCTTATACCGTTTTTCTCTCTTACTCCTTTGAACAAAAATGTTAAAACAATTAAAATTAATCAAATATCATATGTTGCTTGGTGTGGTTCAGAGTTTAGTATGTTTGACTCTGATAACAAAGGTATTAGGTTCAATCCCCTGTAAGACCAGAGTCTTTTAAGTAAGACTTCTTATTCGACTTCCAAAACGTTAAACGTTAAATACTTCACTCTAAATTTATGTTATGTCAATCAAAACTTCAATATTATCAAAAAAAATTCAAACACGGTTATGGTCCAGTGGAAGAATACATGACCGGCAATCTGAAAGTCAAGGGTTCAAACCCCGGTCGAGGCGAAACTTTTTATACTTTTCACATATGTGAAATAGTTATACTTTTCACGTATGTGAATAGTACATTAACTTTGTCACGGGGTTTGTAACAGATCGAATTATTCATTTCCGACTATATAAAGTGTATATATTCTTGATCAGAACGAAAAGACGAGTTGATTTAGTCATGTCCTTCTGTCTGTATGTATGTATGCAAACTGGTCCCTCAGTTTTGAAGCTATGGAGCTGAATTGTTCGTCGGAACCAGCATGATCGGATTATTGGAACAGGTAGCTCACATACGAAAAGAAGAAGAAAAGTGAACAAAACTTGAATCGGTGTATTTTTTTTTTTTTTTTTCACTTTAGAATATTTAATTTTTCTGTTATTATAAAAATTAAAAACAACTTAAATTAAACTATGTACACAAAATTACAAAACAACTTAAATTAAAAACCAGTAAGGGCGGTATAGTCGAGTATACTCGACAATATAATACCCTGTACACATGGTAGGCGGTGCCACACCCTCAATCTACAAAAACATATTGATCTGACATCGCCTATTCAAATATTGTTCAAAATATCAAGAAATTCGGTCAAAAAATGTGGATTTTACGAAAAATTTAAGTTTGTAGGCCTCTGAGGGGTAGCCATCAAAAAGGGGGGAAATTTGTGGTTTGCAGTTTTTAAGATGTATTATCACTGAGCTTGTATACAAAATTGCAGGTTCATACCTTTGTTAGTTTTGGATATATAGCGTTTTTAAGAAAAATACTAGGGGAGGGGAAATTAAGGGGAGGGGGTAAAATTGTGGTATGCAGTTTTGTAGAGTTACTCATACTGAGTCTACATACCGACTTTCATGTTTCTATCTCTTTGGATGTTCGAGTTATAGCGTTTTCAAAAAGTGGGTGGTGCTGGATGGGCGGGAAGGAGTGGGCGTGGCACAAAACCATTCAAACTTGATCTGCTGCCAAGCATCACGAGTCTACCCTCCAAATTTCAGATATCTAGCTATTATAGTTTCTGAGAACCATTGGTGAATACGGACGGACGGACGGACGGACAGACGGACAGACGGACGGACATGGCTTAATCAACTTCTCTTGTCGTCCCGATCAAGAATATATATACTTTATGGGGTCCCCCAACCCTCCTTCTGTGCGTTACATACATTTGGCTTTTGCACAAACACAATATACCCTGATACACAGTATGTGTACAGGGTATAAAAAAAGTGTGAAAGGAAACTTAAACATAAATGTTACTGTATGGAAAATAAATTAAAACAAAACTTAAAATGATCTGGTTGCCAGATCTTCTGGCTTATTGGTTACGATCTGGATGGAGGCCATTTGTAGTTTAGTTGTTCTCACTGGTTCGTGTATACAGTAACAAATGTCTTGTTTAATAAGAATAGCCGCACCTCCTCTTGCATTGTTACTGGGATGGTCCGCCTTATGAATATTATAGCCAGGTATAAAAATCTGGACTCCCGTTTGAAGCCATGTTTCAGTGATTAACATTACATCAATATTTTGATCAGAAAGGAACTGCTTAAGCTCCTCAACATGCCCGGAAATCCCACGGGCATTCCATAATCCGAGGCTTAGCGTACGTGGCATCATTGTTTGGCTTTCAAAAGAGTCAGGCATATGCACTTAAGATACATAGTTGTCTCTTCAAGTTCTTTGAACCTTGCTTGAAAGGAATCAATTTTGCTGCCCAAAAACAACACACCCGCTGCAACCGTGCCCCACGGGCAACAAAGCAAAAAAAAAAAAAACAACTTATGCAGTTATTAGTTTTTAGAAACTGTGACCGACACCGCCGTTGAACGATGTCAAACTAAAATGTTCACGTATGTAAAACAGTACGTAGAAAAAAAAAAAAAGCGAAAAATCGAAGAAAAAATATTCTTACAAATTATTATTTTTATAACACAACCATTCGACACGAGAATCAAAGGCTACTCGTCAGTCTTTTAGTGGTATAAATGTGTTTATTTGAATCGGTGTATGGAAAACTTTTTTGTTTTGTAAGATAGAATACTGAAATTTCAAACATTGTAGTTTTACGTAGTCCGGCTAAATGCCTGAAAGTTTTATTGAGATCGGACAACTGGAACTGGTCCCTGCCATACAAGTAATCACTAAAAACTCTTTCAAGAGTATATTATCTTAATAATAAAGTTTGCAACGCAGAGTAGGAGACGTCTCTGACTATATAAAAATTATACACCATAAATTATTGATCCGCACGACGAAACGAGTTGATGTATCCATGATTGTCTGTCCGCTTATCTGTTCAATGCAAATTGCTCACTCAGTTTTAAAGTTGAACAAGTAAGGGCGGTATAGTTGAGTATTCTCAACTATACCATATAATACCCTGTACTCACACCTATGTTTATAAAACGTTTAACTTTCGCCGACAGCAAAAGCAGTGTACCACGATATGATTTGTGTATTTGGTATGGTAAGGCAGGGCTCACAGTGCAATGTTGCCATTAGATGGCGCTTTAGTACGGATTTTGTTACAAAGCATTGCTGCAAAATTTTAGTTTGTTGATCTCTGCGGGGAAAGTTGTAGTTTGTTGTATGCAGTTTTAAAAAGATATGTTAAATGAGTTTGCATACAAAATTTCAGCATTGTATTTTTTATACTCTAGGAGATACAGCAATTTTAAGAAAATAGTGGCTAAAGTTTTGTAGAGCTACACATACTGAGTCTACATACTCATTTTCATGTTTCTAACAGGGCAGACAGGGCTATATCAATTCGTCTAGTCATCCTGTTCAAGAATATATATACTTTATAAGGTCCCCCTCTCCTCCTTCTACGCTTTACATACAAACCGTCTCAAACAAACCTAATATACCCTGATACACAGTGTGTGTACAGGGTATAAAAAAACCAGTGAGGGAGCTATTTTCAGATTTGGTGAAACTTATATACTCTTGCAAGCGTTTTCTCGATTATTCTTATTGGAAAATCCGTCTTATAATTTTTTCAACAGGAATCATATCAGTTTATACAGATAAAGGGGCGTAGACCCGCCCATTTTATAAGTTTTTTTGTTAAGAATACGTCGGCTTATCGAGAATTCATATTTTTAAGTTTTTTTCGATATGGGCGGTGCCACGCCCTTAAGAACGATTTTTTGAAACTTTAGAATATGGTCAAGGATGTATAAAAACAATTAATTGCGATGCTTCATATGTTTATATTTAAGAACAAAGAAGTTTTACCAACAAAAACCTCATTTTGTTTGTGTTGATTGTTCCTATGGGAGGTATATGCTATAGTTGTCCGATCATCACCAAACTTGGAGTGTGTCTTAATTGATGTCCAAAATTTCGAGTCGGTATCTCCAAAAACACAGTCTTTTTCATCCAAAAACCCAATTTTCGACCGATCATTCCTATGGCAGCTGTATGATATAGTGGTCCAATTTAAATAGCTCTGAGATATACAATGCCTGGACATTAGGGTGTCCTTTACTTAACCTAAACATAAAATTTCTGCTTCCTATGTTAATTTTAACCATGCCGACTGAGCCCTTAAGTTTTATGAAAAAAGATTTTAGATGTTTTTTTTTTCAAATACAAAAAGATAAACTTTATACAATACGAATCCGGATACTTCATTTTCAAGGTTTCTTTTTGACAATTTAATTTAAGCTTTATCTCATTTAATTTCACTTCGCGGATATTAAAACAGTAAGGACGCTATCTTCAGCAAGGCTGAAGCTATGATACTTTTCACGATGTGTCACTATAAAAAAAAAGTAAATGAATAGTTTTCATGCCTCCCTAACAACATAACTGTAAGGTTTCAAGTCAATTGGTTAAAAAACAAAAAAGTTTTCCATACAACGGTTCAAGTTTTGCGATAAGTGGGCGTAGCCATGCCCATTTTTGATCAAAATAGTTTTCATTCCTCCCTGAGAACATAACTGCAAGGTTTCAAGTCAAATGGTTAAAAAACAGAAAAGTTTTCCATACAACCGTTAAAGTTTCGCTCTAAGTGGGCGTGGCTATGCCCACTTTTGGTCAAAATAGTTTTCATTCCTTCTTGTAACATAACTGTAAAGTTTCAAGTCAATTGCTTAAAAAACAAAAAAGTTTTCCATACAACGACGTGAATATTGCTTCTCTTCCTCTTCTTCATTTTGTATGGGATCTACCAGTTCCAGTAGTCCAATCTCAATGAAACTTTCAGGCATGTAGTCGGACTATGTAGAACTACTGTGTTTCAGCACTCTATCATACAAAACAAAAAAGTTTTCCATACAACGATTCAAGTTTTGTTCACTTTTGTTCTTCTCTTCGTATGGGGGCTACCAGTTCCAGTGGTCCGATATGACTGGATCCGACAAATGAGTTGATCGCACAAATAAAATTTCAGCTCGATATCTTCAAAACTGTGGGAGGAGATTGTATATATACAGACAGACGGACATGGGTAAATCAACTCGTTTTGTCGTCCTGATCAAGAATATATATACTTCATATAGTCGCAAGTGAATATTTCTGTGTGTTACAAACTTCAGCACAAAGTTAATATACTATTTCATATATAGTACAGTAAGGAAGTCGTAAAAAAGGGGGTTACCTGGAAAGTTTTGCGGGAGTTTTGAAAATTGGCATCTATATGGATTTTGGGCTGCTCTTTCCGAATTTCTACTTTGCGACCTTCTACGACCGCCGCTTGAGCCGCCATTTTGAAAAAATGGCGTCCAAAATCACTTTTTTGACCATATCTCAGTTTTGGCTCATTTTACGGCAAAAACATCTCCATACTAAATTAAACTAGAGGAAATTTCCAACAAATTATGTTCTAACCTTTTTTTTCGTTAGACTAACAGTTTAGGCGTACGAGCGCCGCAAAGTGTACAACTTTGGTACTATGGTTTTCATACATTTTGTATGGAATTTGGTATTGTTTTGAATGATAATCTTACTCTCAGTCCAAGTGATTTAGATTTCACTAACTTTTATTGTGTTTGGTGTTGAGATTTAATGTTATATTAATCGTCAATTATAATAAAAACTTTCCAAATTGGAGCGCAAATTTACAAATCCAAACCAACCGTTTTTTCATCAAAAATTGCCGTTTTCTTATAAAAGAGGCAAGTAACATATGCATGGTTCTGGGCCTGTAAGTCTGTGGACGGGTTGGAAACGTTGTGTTTACTTGAATATAAGACAAGTACAATATTAAATATTAGCATCAAACACAACAAATTAAGCAAATTTTAAAAATTTTGATTAATCAAAATCCCATACAAAATGTATGAAAACCATAGTACCAAAGTTGTGCACTTTGCGACGCTCGTACGCCTAAACTATTAGTCCTACGAAAAAAAAGTTAGAACATAATTTGTTGGAAATTTCCTCTAGTTTAATTTAGTATGGAGATGTTTTTGCCGTAAAATGAGCCAAAACTGAGATATGGTCAAAAAAGTGATTTTGGACGCCATTTTTTCAAAATGGCGGCTCAAGCGGCGGTCGTAGAAGGTCGCAAAGTAGAAATTCGGAAAGAGCAGCCCAAAATCCATATAGATGCCAATTTGCGACACTCCCGCAAAACTTTCCAGGTAAAACTACTTCCTTACTGAACTAATACGTAAAAACTATAAAAATAAAACTGCGAGAACTTGGTGGGTAGAGGATATCTTAACACCCGTTATTTCATGGCTATATGAACTCATCGCGTCGTGCTGATCAAGAATATATGTGTATACTTTATATAGTCGGAGATGTCTCTTTCTCTGCTTTGCAAACTTCATGACAAAGCTCTCTTGCAAGAGTATAAAAAATATTTTCTTATTTGTCTAAAAGAAATCAACTCAGTCGAACTACACTACAATTTACAATCTATTATTTCCTCGGCTTACAAGAAATCTCATTTTAAAGTTCTCCTCTATATGGATGGTACCTCGCCCTCATGTTGGTTTATTAAATCTTTCCAACATACAGTTAACCCTTACTAAGTACACGTAATTGCAAAGTTTCTAAAGTTTATATACAAGAAAAATTTTACGTAACAAAAACCGGAGATGAATTCTTCTATGCGTTACATTCTTTCATGACAAAGTTTATGAGTATACTCTTCTTGCATGAAGATTCTTGCCCTGTCATCGCGACATCGTTACGTTGTGTGAGTGTGTGCGTCGATTGATAATAGGCTTGTTTGGCACCGTCATAACGCGTACTTTCGCAAATAAGTAATACGTGAAAATTATATTCTTTTTTTTCCATACATAATTTCATTTCACTTCGGTTTCAATACTCTCCACCAATTTATAAAATTATTTATTTATTTTTATACACATACTGTGTATCGGGGTATATAAAGTTTGTTTGATCGAAATGTATGTAACGCACAGAAGGTGAGGAGGGGCCACTCAATAAAGTATATATATTCTTGATTAGGACGACAAGAAAAATTGATTGAGCTATGTCCGTCCGTCTGTATTCACCAATGGTTCTCAGAAACTGTAAGAGTTAGAGACTTGAAATTTGGAGGGTAGACTCATGATGCTTGGCAGCTGATCAAGTTTATTTTTTTTTTTTTTTATGCCACACCCACTCCTTCCCGCCCAACCAGCACCACTAACTTTTTTAAAACGCTATAACTGGAACACCTGAAGAGATAGACACATGACACATATATGGACTCAGCACTAGTAGGTCTACAAAACTGCATACCACAATTTTTTCCCCTCCCAAAGTTATTTTCTTAAAATTGCTGTATCTCCAAAACTATACCAAAACTAAGGTACGAACCTTCTATACAAATTAAGTATGTATATAGCTTTAAAACTGCATACCACAAAATTCCCCTCTTTTTTATGGTTACCCCTCAAAGAAATACAAACTCAAATTTTTCGAAAATTTCACATTTTCTGACCGTTTTTCTTGTGATATTAAACACTATTTGGCGAAGGGAGATCAATCTTTTATTTTATAGATTTGGGGTGTGGCACCGCGTACCGTGTGTGAAAGGTTTTTTACTGTCGATACTCGACTTTAGCGTCCTTACTGGTTCTTATTGCAAATGTTTATAAAAACCACACTCTTTTTTGGGTGTTAATTAACCACCACCCATGAACTTCTCTTTCGATACTGATCAAGAATGTATATACTTTATAGGGTCAGCCACACCTGCTTTTGGGTGTTACATACATTTTTGGTGCGCTCATAACTATATAGCTTACTCCATGAAAAACTGGGTATAAATATCAGCCTTCCCTAAAACTCCCTATTGATGACAAGCATGTTGGTGTAAATTTGAACACCCGATGGTTAACAGAATGGCCAAGTCAATTGGTCGATGTTCTCATTGTACCCTGTAGTCCATTATACTTACAAAGGTATATTTGTTTTTAAAGAAGACTTTGCAGACTATATAAAGTACAGACAATTCGAACTAAAGTGCTGTCCTATTTATATAAACTGTCACAATTCAAAATTTGTCATTTTCGAGTTTTCATTTAAAAACTGTTTGTCGTATGCATATGTATCACCACAAAAGAGGTGGTGTAATTATGTGGTTTAGAAACAGTGTTATGCCTCTTTTCAATATTGCATTTCCAAAAGGTTGTCATTGGCTCTCAAGCTGTTTTTTTCATTTTCTGAAAATTCATTTTTTTTGGAGTTGTGACAGTTTAGTTAAACATGTGCGATATGTATGTTGTAATGTCAATAAATGGCAAAGGCATCGCCTACCATTTGTGCGGAATGTCATATCGTCGTGTATACTCGACTACACCCTTAAAGCTTTTAAGTTCCAATCCCATGCCAATTTCCTTTATGAATCTATCATAAAGTTTAGAGCTCAATGAACTCGTGTAAAGCGTTATTTTTGTCTGATCAGCAAAATTTTTATATATTTTTCACTCTAATACATATTATTTGCTTTATGGTTGTTTCTAATTCAAAATTTCCATTTTATAGAATCCATTCTAATTGGCTCTACAGCCGTTGTAGAGAGATTCATATTGCAAATGGCTGTCAGGTATTATATGGTATAATTGTTTATAGTTTGCTTATTTTACACAAACATTTTATAATTTGTCATTGTTGTTTTCCCCACCCGCCGATTGTGTGCTTTGTTTCGCTTTGACAAAATAATTAACGCGACGTGTATTAGTGATTATACCCTGTATCTGTATAAGGGTATATTAGTTTTGTGCGCATCGAAAATGGATGTAAAACCTAAAAGAAAGTGTGGCAGACCCTATATACATAGTATATATATTTTTGAATTTTGCCATGTCCGGCCGTTCGTTTGTTTGTTTGTCCGTCATACTCTCCGTCTTTATAAAACGCGTTGATATCGGACACTATGAAAGGTACCACCAAAATTCCTTTTCAGCTCAATTTTGACATTCATTACGCAGATCAAGTTTATTTTGTTTTTCTCCTCCGCGTCTTTTCTTATTGGTTAGGGACAAATAACTGAACCTACCTCGGGTAAAAAAATGTGAAAAGGAGTATCATAAAATTGTAAGTGTATATAATTGACATGAACCCTAAAAATAAAAAATAGAAAAATATATATAATAGAATATAAAAAATCTCTATATATCTTTGCAACCATAAATCCAAAACGATTGAATCTTTGAATGTATGCTATTGGGAGGGACCACAATAAGACTCAATCAAAAAATGGACGTAGCCATGGCCACATTACAAAAAAACGTCAGAACCCTGGAACCTGGAATGAAAATCCACTCTGTTTCGACTGAGAAGTAAGCGGAACAACTCTTAATTACACTCATTACAAATTAAAGGTACAGGGTATGTCGAAGTCGAATACTGTCGACTGCAATTCATTACTGGTATTTCGTTTGGATTTTTGATAATTGCAGCCTAAAGGTATGCAACCGAAATTAAACACACAAGCCAATATTCCAGGAACAGCCGCAAATGTTGTCAAAGCAGTGACGTAGAGAGGAATGAAACTAACAAACAAACAAAGGGATACTCATGCCCTCGAACACTCACCACGGCCGGCAGCTGAAACATGTCTCAATGCCTTTGACTCAGCGTACGTGCGAGTGGTTGGCTAACTGACTGACAGCCTGAATGACAGATAATGACAATCAGTGTGTGAAAACACTTTTGGCAAACATCTCAGTCGCAGTCAGAGGAGCAGACTGAAATGGCATAGACTGTTGCTTCATGACCAACCAAAAATAGTCACAAACATGCAAAAGCACAAGTGTGAACTTGGATACAAACAAAAAAAAATCAATAAAGCATGAAAAAAAGCCAGTAAGGATGCTATCTTCAGTATTGCTGAAGACAATATACTCTTCGCATCATTTTTTGTGCCACGCCCATTGAAAGTTTCAAGTCGATTGGTTGAGAAACCAACAATGATTCCATACCACGACGGTGAAATTTTGCTTCTCTTCATCTTCTTCATTTTGTATGGCAGGTACCAGTTCCAATCCGATCTCAATAAAACTTTCAAGCATTTAGTCGGACTATGTAAAACTACTATGCTTAAAATTTCAGCACTCTATCGTACAAAACAAAAAAGTTTTCCATACAACGATTCAAGTTTTGTTCACTTTTTTTCTTCTTTTCGTATGGGAGCTACCTGTTCCAATAATCCGATCATGCTGGTTCCGACGAATGATTCATCGTAGTAAATTCTAAGACTCTGTGCAAAGTTTCAGCTCGATAGCTTCAAAACTGAGGGACTAGTTTGCATGCATACATACAGACAGACAGACAGACGGACAGACAGACATGGCTAAATCAACACGTCTTGGCGTCCTGATCAAGAATATATATACTTTATATAGTCGGAAATTAATATTTCGATCTGTTACAAACTCCGTGACAAAGTTAATATACTAGTTCACATACGTGAAAAGTATAAAAAACTTATACCGAGACCTTTTTGTTTTTAAAACAAGTGAATATTGTACTGGAATCAAGAACCGACTAAACTTAAATTTCAACTAAAAAATTTTTTTGCGAGACCACGACCACTTTTTTGTTCAAGTAAGTTTACATTGTTCTTGTATCAAGGCTCAGTAGTTTTGCAAACTATTTCGGTTATTATCTGAATTTGATTGATTTTTTTTTATATAAGTAATTGTTACAGTTAATTTGATAAACATTTGTTTAACAACATATAAATATTATAATCAAATGATAATTGGTGATTATTTATATAATAAACAGTAAGACTTTGGTCTACCAGGGGACTTGAACCTCTTACCTTCCGTTTCGTAGGACAACACACTAAGCTCTGAGCCACAGGAAGCGACATAGGAACACTTGATATTTCATAAATTTTATTTATTGAAAACATTTTTGGTCCAAGAGAACAAAAAATACTTAGTAAACAAAAAGCTTTCGTTTTACAAAGAATTGAACCTCATACCTTTGGTATCGTAGTCAAACACACTAAACACTGATCCACAGCAAGCAACATAGAAACATATTATATTTGATAAATTTGAATTGTTTTAACATTTTTGTTCAAAGGAGTAAGAGAGAAAGAAGGTATAGAAGAAAGCGTTGTCATTTCAAGTTTGTTTGGTTTCGGTTTAAATTTTTGTGTTCTTGTTTTGTTTTCAAATATAAAATGTGTATGAATTGACATTTTGTAGTTGATTCAAATCCATTTTGGTGTCGATTTTGATGTTAAGTACAAATCTTACTTATTTCGAGAACATTTAGACCAATTACAACTTAATTTGGTCTGTTGTTGATTCAAGTACATCCGATACTGGTACTCATGTCGAACATTTATTAAACCACAGTCACTATGTGCCCTTTAAAGACCTCACCATTGACGGGCGAACAAATAGCCACCTAAGCAATTGTTGTAGCACTTTCAATTTCGATCCACGACTGTATATCCAAGAATTGGTCCACTTGTTGCGCCTTATGATATAAGCTACATAGGAAAGCATGCATTGCCCATCTAGCACTGAACGAGGCAGTCATCACATTGGCGTCTCACCACACTTATTCAAGACGCATTCACTGGTATGAAAAGTGACCAGATGAGCCATTTGGTAGTGGTTTCGCTAGATAAATCCACATTCAGTAAAAATGTAAAGTGCGTATGTCTCTGTCGTACAAAAATGGTGAGGCACAGTCGTTACATGTAAAAGGTTCAGGGTTTGTCGAAGTCGAGTACAGTCGACTGCAATTGCTTACTGAATCTTTTTTGTCCTTGGTAACTCTTGGAGACCACTCCTGTGACTAAAATAAAACAATCAACAAATGTCAGGTTGGTCTTCTACTTACAATTCTTCGTTTGATTATAAAAGTTACTTTCAGCATATAACTTATTTAAAATATTATAAAATATTCATGCATTAAATTCAACCCAAATAAACTAAAAATAAGTGAAATCAAAACAAATAGCCAAAAAAAGGAACTACAAGTTTTGAAACTTTTTGCTTGTTATGCCACTTGAATCACTCACTCAACTCGCTGAGTTTAACAAGGACAACAAGTCAGAGCCAACAAGCCAAGGATATCGACCCAGCTTCAACGTCCTCCTCTACTAACATTTTATAGCCTTTAAAATTTTAATGCAGAATTCTTAATTTTATTTCTGCACTGACATTGGCTGTAAATAAAAGAAAGCCAACAATAATGTCAATTAGTAGCGCGTTTTCCAGTTTTTCGTTTTCGAATGGAATTAACAGCACCGACAAGCCCATTTTGGATTGTGGCTTCCTTGAAGCATGCCGAGCTCCACGCACAATTACCAAAAATAAAGCACTTTTTTTACTTGACTCAACTCGACTTTTTTCGTACGGTAAATTTAAGTATATTTTGATGCTAAGCAGCTCATTAACGTTGTTCACACACACAGAAACATACCTTCGAAAAGTTTTCGTTGTTGTTGGTCTTTTTCTTTTCATTTAGTGAGTTTATCGTACTTTGATTTTGTGTCCATTCGAAAAAGTTTTAAATGCGATGTGTCGCAGCTGTTTTTAGCTGAACTCCAGTTGGAATTGACTGACAGCATTTTCGTACAGAATTCAATGATGTAGATTCATGGATGCGATTACCTTGAAGGGCCGAGCGAAGTACAAATTTAAACCATTGGCTTTTTAAAAACTTAATTTTTTAAACCATCTTTGATTAAAGCAAAAAAACCTGCTCTGCGGACAAAGAAGTAAAACGGAACGGCACACCAAAACAAAAAATACAAGTACGGGCGGTATAGTCGAGTATACTCGAAAATATAATACACATACGGTAGGCGGTGCCACACACCAAATCTACAATAAAAAATTATCGCCCATTGAAAAAGTGTTGAAAATATCAATATAATCCGTCAAAAAAGTAAAATCTCACCTAGAGGGATGGGGGTTCATCGGACATCTCATGTGAACTTTTTAGTCGATTAATATATTTACAATAATTTGCATATCTCCGGTACCCAATGAGCAAAAACAATGAAAATTTGTATATAGGCTAATAAGATGAATAGAAAATAGATTCAGTCAAAATATTGGGCGTGGTCAAAATAGTTTTCATGCCTCCCCAAGAACATAAGTGTGAAGTTTTAAGTCAATTGACAAAGAAACAAAAAATTTTCCAGCACAAACTTATAATACTATTCACTGTATAACGAATTAATACCAATCGGAAAAGTTGAGGTTTCCCACAGATTGCAGATAACATTTTATTTTATTTGAAACAAATGTTACATTTTCGTAAAAATTTTTCATAATTAAATCGATTTTTCATAGGAATTTTATTTAATTTATTGAAACGAATTGAACAATAATGCCAAACAAATCAATGATTCAATATTAACATAAAAATAAAGAAAATGGCAAATTTCCAATTGTAAATACTTAAAATTTTAATGCAAAGCTCATTATAATTAAGCGCGAGAAAACATTGTGCACTCTGCGTAGACTGAGAAGTTATTGGAGAGGTAAGACAACGAAGATGAGCAATTTAAATCGTACGCACATGCAGACATATCCAATGTTGGTTTAAGGTACGAACAGACAAGCGGAACAGACAAGCACAGCCAAAAAGACAGGGAAAGAAAGGGAAGGAAGGAAAGCGACCGCAGTATTTCCGCTTCATTGGCGAGGTAAAAAATGGAAGTAAAGATTTCATTTTAAACCGCGACCACACATTCACACACACTCGCACATACACACACGAAATTGTACAATAAAGACAACTGCTTTTGCTGCATCAACTAACGCCCGCGTCCACCACTACCCCCACATCCAACCATTTTCGTTACGCCTTCTGTTTCAGCTTCTGCTTTTAATGTCCTTGTTCGCGACTTTCAATTTCGTACTTGAGCGTTTTTCATGTTTTTTTTTTGTCATATTGCATTGATTTAATGGAAATTAATTGAAATCTGTGTAATTGTTCTCGAAAAGGAAAACCGAAAATAATAAAAGAAAGAGAACCAAACACAAAGAGGGCTCAAATTTGCATTAAGTTGAATGTCTGTGTTTTTTTGACAACCTTTGCAGCTCATTTTATTGTAATTTTTCCAAAAAGTATGATGCAAAACACAAACTCAAATTCCACATTTGGGATCAATATTTTCCTTTTGTCCCGTAACATAAAAAGATTAATATCCTCACATACGCCCTTATATTAAAAGAATCATCTGACTCTACTGTCTTGACAAACTGTCGGCAATTGGTGATTTGGGGAACATACGATCTTTACTAATACTTTGTCCTCATTCGACACATTCTACTTATTAAAACCAAATTCCATGCCCTTTTTTTTTTGGTAAGTGTGAAGTTTCAAGTCAATGGGTTAAGAAACGAAAAAGTTTTCCATACAACGACGTGAATCTTGCTTCTCTTCCTGTTCAGAATTGAACATGTGATTAGAGGTAAACCAAGTAGTGGAACTAAAATGAATATAAAAATCTATCATCGCGGACCGGCTACTGATAGTCGCCGAAGCTATCTGGTGACCGCACGATTGCCACATGCAGCGATACTTTGTTTGCTTGGGATCGACAATGCGCAGATGTCACACAGGTTAGCTACGGCGAGCGATGAAACTATTTTTAAGAGAGCTATATTTAAGAACAACGCGGAGTTTTACAAACTCAGCGTTAGATAATATTATAAATATAATTAAGATAACGCTGCGCTTTACGACCGCAGCATAGTATTAAGTGACAAAATAATTGAATAAAAAGAGGCAGCTCGCAAGAGCTGCATGTCAGAACAACTTACATCACTAAAGTGTACGCACGTATTAATGTGTATACACTTCCTCTTCTTCATTTTGTATGGCAGGTACCAGTTTTAGTTGCCCGATCTCAATGAAACTCTCAGGCATTTAGTGGGACTACTTAAAACTACTACTTTCAGCCCTCTATCTTACAAAACAAAAAAAGTTTTTCATACAACGATTCAAATTTTCTTGATCTTTCTATATGGCAGCTACCAGATCCAGTTGCCTGATCTCTTAGGCATTTAGTCGGACGATGTAGAACTACTATGTTTAAAATTTCAGCACTCTATCTTACAAAACAAAAAAGTTTTCCATACAACGTTTCAAGTTTTGTTCACTTTTCTCCTTCTTTTCGTATGGGGGCTACCAGTTCCAGTGGTCCGTTATGGCCGGTTCCGACAAATGAGTTGATCCTACAAACAAAAAGTCTCTGTGCACAATTACAGCTCGATAACTTCAAAACTGTGGGAGGAGATCGTATATATAAAGACAAACGGACAGACGGACATGGCTAAATAAACTCCTGTTGTCATCCTGATCAAGAGTATATATACTTTATATAGTCGGAAACGAATATTTCTATGTGTTACAAACTTCAGCACAAACTTATAATACTATTCACAGCATAGAGAGTATCAAAATGTCGAGTTTACGAAAAGTTTTATTTTGATGGTCTTTGAGGGGTATTTTGTCGTATGCAGTTTTCGACCGTTCATACTTTTGGAGATATGGCATTTTAAGAAAACCACTTTTAAAACATTGATAAGGGAGAGGGGGCTATACATACTGAGGCTACAGACAAATTTTTCTATCGCTTCTGGTTTTCAAGTAATAGTGTTTTTAAAAAGTTGGCAGTGTTGGTTGGGTAGGAAGGATTTGGCGTGCGTTCGAACTGCTTCTGACCTTCGCGAGTCTGTCATCGAAATTTCTAGCTCTCTAGTTTCTAGCTTTTATAGTTTCTGAGAACCATTGATGAATACGGACGAAAAAACTGACTAAGCTATATCAACTCGTCTTATCGTTCTGATCAAGAATATATAAGCTTTATGGATTTTCCCACTCCTCTTTCTATGCGTTTCAAACAAACTTGAGTCTTTGCAAAAGTCTATTTTTCGCGACCCTAAAATATTTTATCGGTTCGTCAATTCTTAGTGCTAATCTGCGTTGTACCCGTCCTTAGTCTTCCTACACATTAAATTAGCCAGCGATGATCAAGGAATTGCAATTCGTCTACCATATTCTCGGGAACATGGTTTTTTTATCCAATATTCTCAAAAACTTAATGGCTGTGAAGAAGTCTTATTTGGGATGTGCAAAATTGTTGTGTAAACCTTTATTGAGGCTTTTTAATCTTTCGCTTCTCAATGCATTACTCCCCCCTATTTGGAAGGAATATTTTATAATTCCCCTTCATAAAAAGGGTCATACGTCAGATAGCACTTATTATGGAGGCGTAGCCAAGTTGTTTGCAATTCCCAATCTTTTTGAAAAAATTATTGGTCGTAGCATGCAACATTTTTATACCCTGTACACATTCTGTGTACATAGACATTATGTTACCCGTTCAGCGTGAACTTCAAAAAAGCAGGCCAGCGTGTACCAACCTCCTTGCATGTTTTGTTAAGCTTGATTTTGCTAGTCACTTTCAAACTGATGTCAGTTAACCACGATTTGCTTTTAGTAAAATCGAATCTCTTGGGCTTTCCGCTGGTTTTCCAATAAGTCCTATTTAACGAACAGATTTCAACGGGTGTTGTTTTAATCTACCAATTAAACTGAGTAAATTGAGTAAACTCACTGCATTTTTGGTGTTCACTTAATTGGCTAATGCTCAATTGTTCAAAACAAAAGTTTATGACTTATCACCGTAGTAACCCCAATTTCTATACTTACTCGATTGATAATGTCCCACTCGAACGTACCACTATTTTGTAAGAACTAGGTGTTCTCTTCGATTAAAATCTCTGCTTCATCTAACAAGTCTCAACTGTCGTCAATAAGACGAAATCTGTCTATTAGGGATGTCAATTTTTGGAGATTTGCCAATCCCGGGATTGCAAACAGAAATCCAGGGATCCCGGGACTAGTCCCGGGACTAGGTAAGACGTAGTAAATATTTTATAAATTTCCTTTTTATTCCTTTTAATTATTTAAAAAAAACAAAACACGAAGCGACAAACAAAAATAGACTATTTCATTTAGTCTTACAAAATGAGTTACCAAATATTTTTTAAGCTTAAACGTTTAACATATTATTTTAGTTAAAGCGTTTTACAGATGTATAACCTTAAAAGTAGTAAAGCTTTTAATGTTGTATTCTCCAAACCTGCTGACGAAAAACACCTTTCACCTTCAAAATTTGTTGGTTGGACGGTTAGAATAGAATTAAAAAGTTTTCGAAGACAGTAACGATAACGGTCAACTCATATGTCGGAACCGGCAATATCGGATCACTGGAACTGGTAGCCCCCTTACGAAAGGAAGAAGAGAAATTACCAAAACTTAAATCGTTGTATGAAAAACGGGTATTGGTTTTCAAGATAGTCTAGAAGATTTAGGTGTTCAGACCAAATGTCTAAAAGTTTCATTGAGATCGAACCACTGGAACTGGTGGTACGAAATTAAGAAGAGGAAGAAAAGAAAATTTAAGTCGTTGTAAGGAAAACTTTATTGTTTTCCAATATAGACAGCTGAAATTTATAAAGTAGTCTTCCTACACACCCACAACAAATGCCTATAAGTATCATTAAGATAAATTAAGACATTTTACCCCCGTTTACACCACCTTCGAATTATTTTACCCACAAAAAACGTAAAACAAAATTTGTTCACTTTATTAACATATACAATATGGATACCTAATAATAAAAATCAATTTGATGATTCGTGTTATACTTGCGCTGTTATTCCAACTCAAAGACGGCGAATTTTGAAAACATTTAGTATTTTATTGAAAGTTTAAAAAAGAACGTAAACTTGGAGTTCGCATATTTTCCAAACTATAATTCCGATTTCTTTAAATTTAAGTTTCCTTAATCTCAGGAAAATTCGCTATCCGACACATTTATTTATTTTATCGAAAGCGTTCATGAAACTTTTGACTTTTGCAAGCTCATTCATTCCAAGACCCCTCTGTGCATTCTGAAGTTAACCTCGAAATTTCCACTCTGTTCGAATATTTGCTATTTATAATTTTCTATGAGAAAACAGAAATTAATCGGGGGTGTCACAGAAATCGCTTACTAGAGATTTGTTGCCAAAAACAACCAAAAGGGAAATTTTGGTGTCACAGAAAATCTCTATCAGGGAAATTTTTTCTCTAGCAAAATCTCTGACTATACCCTCAGGGATTTGCTTAAATTCAGCCTTATTTTAAGTTCTTATAAAAAATTATGAATGAAGAAATAAACTTTATGGTTTTCCTCATAAATCTGCATTCAAACAATTCGTTATTTTACATGTTTTCATTAAAAAATTTGCATTTTAAAAAAAGCTTCCTCAAATCAACCAATTTTTTTTGAGCAGCAAAAACAATCAGTTTCCCTCGCCTCGCCAATCTGCTTGCATTCATTTTCGAAAATTGAAAAGTATATTCGAATTGAACTAAACAAACTGTTAAAATAATCTAAAAATCATAATTAATATGCTGTTGCATTTAAAATGTTTAAGCAAACTCGTAAAAATAGCAAATTTAATTAAAATAGGTACCGACAGTGTTGTTCGGACAAGTTGGCATGTGAACATTTTTGAATGAACAAATGCGAAGAAGAAGAGTTAATTCAAAAGTGCAGCGTATCTCTCGTAGAACAGAAACTAGTTAGTTAGCAAATCTAACGTGTGAAACAATCTCCGTAACTTTATTTATTAGTTTGCACATATAATTGATTATTACATTTCACCTTTGAAGAATATTGAATTTTTAACGTCTTTGATTACATTTGGCAATCACCGGAAAAGAAAGATTAGGATTGTCAAAACAATTGTAAAATTTGGCGAGCTGCATTATAATTGTGTTTAAATTTGCAATTAATACTTTTATAGCATTTTAATTTTGTATATTATTAGATGTAAATACACAATTGTTTTTATTTGATGAGAAAAACAATGAAATAAGCATAAATAAATAACATTATTCTTATTTTGAATGTATACAACTCTGCCGCGGGATGCCGAATTTTCGAAGACAAATGTTCGACAAACAATATCCCAGAGATTTTCTGTGACACCAAATAAAGAAATTGAAAAAACCGTCTTCGAAAAAAACTAGAGATTTCTGTGACACCCCCGAATTTGTCTTTTAAATAAATAAAAATAAATACATGTGTCCCAAGCAACACAAATGCCACCAGACCACCATGTTGTCTCACACTATCTGACATTGCTG
This sequence comes from Phortica okadai, assembly GCA_034638295.1. Classification (NCBI taxonomy): domain Eukaryota; kingdom Metazoa; phylum Arthropoda; class Insecta; order Diptera; family Drosophilidae; genus Phortica; species Phortica okadai. The sequence continues at coordinate 14,256,787 of CM067848.1, read as the reverse complement.
GCACCAGGGTCATCTGCTTTCTAATGGGAGCGGATATGTAATATTTATTAAACAAATTGATGAAAAGAACGAGTCCCTCTTGTTAAAACAATATGACCATATTTTAAGGCCATTGTTGCACGATCCAGCGTCACCGGATTTGTTTTCCAAGTCGGGATTTTGAAATTTGTTGAAATTTGTGTAAAGTGAGGATGCTCACACAGTTGTGTCTTTAAACCAGATAACGAACACTTCATACTTTAGGTTTACACCAAATACAGTGTCAAACTTAAGGAAATTATAATTCAAGCCAGTAATATACAAATTTCTGTATAGGCTTGAATATTGCACAAAGTGCTGTGCAGCAAACAAGCGTATCTGTGGCTTTAACAACAGATAATTTAATATTTGTGATGATTATAAGGCAAATAAAACATTTTGGTTAAACCAGCTGTGAGTCAAGGCACAGCAAGGTCAACTGGGTGACCGAAACAATTTCCTCTAAAGGTTTAACCAAACGTGTTGATATAATTAAATATTTATTTCAAGACAAATATCAAAGAAACAATCATGTCGCACGTACAAATTGATGACGTAATCAATGAAGCACATAAATTGTTTATCGAAGTCATCCGACGAACTGCCCAAATATATGAATGAAATGGAAAATTTCAATACAATTTTGGCGTCTCAGTTGGAAACAATAAATAAGGAGTTCAGAGAGGAGCTCCAACGCGTCGAGGATGCCAAACAACAAAAACTCTACGCTCGAATGCTACACAGAGAAAACCAGTAAGGACGCTATAGTCGAGTATACTCGACAATATAATACCCTGCACACACAGTAGGCGGTGCAACACCCCAAATCTACAAAAAAAATTTTGATTTGACATCGCCCGATCAAATAGTGTTCAAAATATCAAGTAAATCGGTCAAAAAATGTGGAATTTACGACAAATTTGAGTTTGCAGGTCATTGAGGGGCAACTATCAAAAAGAGGGGAATTTTGTGGTATGCAGTTTTAAAGATACGTATTTACTGAGCTTGTCTACAAAATTTCAGGTTCGTATCTTTAATAGTTTTGAAGATACAGCAATTTTAAGAAAACAACCGGGGGAGGGGAAATGAAAAGGAAGGGGAAAAAATGTGGTATGCAGTTTTGTGGAGTTACTCATACTGAGTCTACATACCGACTTTCATGTTTCTATTTCTTTGGATGTTTGAGTTATAGCATTTTAAAAAAGTGGGTGGTGCTGGATGGGCGGGAAGGAGTGGGCGTGGCACAAAACCATTCAAACTTGATCTGCTGCCGAGCATCACGAGTCTACCCTCCAAATTTCAAGTCTCTAGCTATTTTAGTTTCTGAGAACCATTGGTGAATACGGACGGACAGACGGACGGACATGGCTTAATCAATTTCTCTTGTCGTCCTGATCAAGAATATATATACTTTATATAGTCGCAAGTGAATATTTCTGTGCGTTACAAACATTTCGCTCAAACAAACATAATATACCCCGATACACAGTATGTGTACAGGTTATAAAAAGTCCGGTCTGAGAACAGCACAGATTGTACTTGAATCAACAACAGACCAAATTAAGTTGTAATTGGTCTAAATATATTGAAATAAGTAAGATTTGTACTTAACATTAAAATCGACACCAAAATGGATTTGAATCAACTACAAAATGTCAATTCATACACATTTTATACTTGAAAACAAAACAAGAACACAAAAATTTAAGCCGAAACCAAACAAACTTGAAACCAGTAAGGACGCTATCTTCAGCAAGGCTTAAGCTATAATACTTTTCACGTTGTGTCACTATAAAAAAAAAAGTAAATTAATAGTTTTCATGCCTCCCTAACAACATAACTGTAAGGTTCCAAATTAATTGGTTAAAAAACAAAAAAGTTGTCCATACAACGGTTCAAGTTTTGCGATAAGTGGGCGTAGCCATGCCCATTTTTGATCAAAATAGTTTTCATTCCTCCCTAAGAACATAACTGTAATGTTTCAAGTCAATTGGTTAAAAAACAAAAAAGTTTTCCATACAACCGTTCAAGTTTGGGTATAAGTGGGCGTAGCCATGCCCACTTTTGGTCAAAATAGTTTTCATTCCTCCCTAAGAACATAACTGTAAAGTTTCAAGTCAATTGGTTAAAAAACAAAAAAGTTCTCCATACAACGACGTGAATATTGCTTCTCTTCCTCTTCTTCATTTTCTATGGTACCTACCAGTTCCAGTAGTCCAGTCTCAGTGAAACTTTCAGGCATTTAGTCGGACTATGTAAAACTACTATGTTTAAAATTTCCGCACTCGTATCGTATACAAAAAAGTTTTCCATACAACTTTTCACTTTTCTTCTTCTTTTCGTATGGGAGCTACATGTTCCAATAATCCGACCTTGCTGGTTCCGATGAATGATTCATCGTAATAAATTCTAAGACTCTGTGCAAAGTTTCAGCGCGATAGCTTTAAAACTGAGGGACTAGTTTGCATACATACAGACAGACAGACAGACGGACAGACGGACGTGGCTAAATCAACTCCTCTTGTCGTCCTGATCAAGAATATATATACTTTATATAGTCGGAAATTAATATTTCGATCTGTTATAAACTCCGTGACAGAGTTAATATACTATTTCACATACGTGAAAAGTATAATGACAACGCTTTCTTCTATACCTTCTTTCTCTCTTACTCCTTTGAACAAAAATGTTAAAACACTTAATATTTATCAAATATCATATGTTTCTATGTTGCTTGCTGTGGATCAGTGTTTAGTGTGTTTGACTACGATACCAAAGGTATGAGGTTCAATTCTCTGTAAAACCAGAGTTTTTTTGTTTACTAAGTATTTTTTGTTCTCTTGGACCAAAAATGTTTTCAATAAATAAAATTTATGAAATATCAAGTGTTCCTATGTCGCTTCCTGTGGCTCTGAGCTTAGTGCGTTGTCCTACGAAACGGAAGGTAAGAGGTTCAAATCCCCTGGTACACCAAAGTCTTACTGTTTATTATACATATAAATAATCACCAATTACCATTTAATTAGAATATTGTTTATTAAATTGTTTAAAAGTTTAGTAAATCAACTGTAACAATTACTAATATAAAATAAAATCAATCAAATTGAGGTAATAACCGAAATAGTTTGCAAAACTACTGAGCCTTGATTCAAGAACAATGTAAACTTACTTGAACGAAAAAGTGGTCGTGGTCTCGCAAAAAATTTGTTTGGTTGTAATTTCAGTTTATTCAGTTCTTGATTCCAGTACAATATTCACTTGTTTTAATAACAAAAAGGTCTGGGTATAAGTTTTTTTTTTTTTGTTACAGTTTAAGTATGGTTGGTTCTTGATTCAAGTAAAATGTAACTTATTTCCAAAACAACATTGACTCGGATTAAGTTTTGTTGGTATCATATTAAGCTTAAACTGTTCTTGAAAATGTAACAAAATTTACTCAATTCAAGATTTTTTGTACTTAAAAATAGTGCTTGAACTGAGAACATTTTACTTGATTTGACAACATTTGTGCTTGACGGACTTTCAACACCGAATTGTGTCAATTTAAGTACAATGTACTTGATTTTTTTTCTCTGTGTAGCAATAAGGTTCTATGCAGTGTAACCTAATGATGCTGAGGCGTTGAGAGAGGAATTTGCAGAATCAAGAAAAGATGTTAGACGCTATATAAAGACGTTAGAGGGTAGAGTGATGTAGCTCGCTAAAGATCTTAGAGAACGTAGTAGAACTGAGGATGAACTCAGAGGTAGTCTGAAAGTCGCAGAGTGTGGCAACTTGCAGCTGGAGACGGAGATGCGAGCAGTTCGCTCACAAGTAAAAATAGACTTGCTGGCTAAGGAACTTAAAATCTTAGAAATGCAACGCTATTTTACAAAGCAATTGAACGAGATAACACACAAGCTCAATGAAGAGCACACAAGTCGTACGACAGCGGTTGCTGCGAGTAATCAACTGCAAGCAGAGGTTAGAGAGCCCACCAAACAATTAGCTAACACAGAAAATATGCGCCAAGCTGCAGAATCTGAGTGAGTTAAGCTATAAGAAGAGATGACTTGTAAGGACTCATTGATAGCCAATGAGAGGCGTCACTTTGAAGAACGCACTGTAGTACTACAAAAAAAACTCGAAGAAGAGCAAGTTAAGTCGAGGAATTTGCTCATCCTCAACAATAATGCTCAGCTACAAATAGAACAGCTAAGCAGGGATTCAATGAGAAATGCAAAAGGTCTGGCTATTGTAGATACTCAGACGTCGGAACGCCGAACAGAACTGGCTAATGTTAAGGCCGCACAACAAGCCGAGTTTACGACGACTTTGGCATCAAATAATGATGTTGATGACATGATTGGGAGTCATCTATCGTTGGCATTTTATTGTTATGAAACCATCATCAAGAATCAGCGGTGGCCTACTGATCAGGAAAGTAAATAAATAAACACTTTTTATAATTCAAATCAGGTGGTTTACGATAATCAAGAAAAATTAGCTGCTAGTAAAAAAAAGATATCAAATGATGAGGCACTAAAGGAGAATGAGGTCCGCAAGTATATCTCCGCGGGCACATCTCAATCGGGAGATAGCGCTCTAGCTGGCGCAAGACCGGAAAATCTGAGCATTAGACCACCAGAAAGCGTCGAAAGAAGGGGAATGATGTGGATTCGGACCAGGTGAAGACGATTCAGATATGAACGCTGGAGGAAATGGCGAGACAAATGATAAAGTGTGAAGTTGTCGCTAGCCTCCGATTGTCTACATCCACTACCATTCACATTTTGCCCTCTGGAGAATGTTCAGAATTGAACATGCGATTAGAAGTAAACCAAGTAGTGGAACATAAAAATCTATCATCGCGGACCGGCTACTGATAGATAGATTGTCACATGCGGCGATATTTGGTTTACACCAAGGGTCACATAGATTAACGACGGCGAGCGATAAAACTATTTTTAAGATAGCGCTGAGTCTTACAAACTCAGCGCTAGCAGAGCTAGATTTAAGAACAACCGACCACAGCAAATATACAAAAAAGCAGTTAGGATTGGAGTCGACAGTAGTCGACTTCAACATACCTTATACCTTCAATTTGTAATGGCTGTAATAAGGCGTAGCCCCGCCCACTTTTCAATCGAAACAGATTTCATTTCCCTTCAAAGCCATACATACACATTTTTTTTTTATACTTTTCACGTATGTGAAATAGTATATTGACTTTGTCACGGAGTTTGTAACAGATCGAAATATTAATTTCCGACTATATAAAGTATATATATTCTTGATAAGGACGACAAGACGAGTTAATTTAGCCACGTCCGTCTGTCCGTCTGTCTGTCTGTCTGTATGTATGCAAACTAGTCCCTCAGTTTTGAAGCTATCGAGCTGAAACTTTGCACAGAGTCTTATAATTTATTACGATGAATCATTCGTCGGAACCAGCATGATCGGATTATTGGAACAGGTAGCTCCCATACGAAAAGAAAAAGAAAAGTGAACAAAACTTGAATCGTTGTATGGAAAACTTTTTTGTTTTGTACGAAAGAGTTCTGAAATTTTAAACACAGTAGTTTTACATAGTCCGACTAAATGCCTGAAAGTTTCATTGAGATCGGGCAACTGGAACTGGTAGCTCCCATACAAAATGAAGAAGGGGAAGAGAAGCAATATTCACGTGGTCGTATGGAGAACTTTTTTGTTTTTTAACCAATTGGCTTGAAACTTTACAGTTATGTTCTTAGGGAGGAATGAAAAGTATTTTGACCAAAAGTGGGCATGACTACGCCCACTTATCGCAAAACTTGAACCGTTGTATGGAAAACTTTTTTGTTTTATAACCAATTGACTTGAAACCTTACAGTTATGTTGTTAGGGAGGCTTGAAAACTATTCATTTACTTTTTTTTTTATAGTGACACATCGTGAAAAGTATTATAGCTTCAGCCTTGCTGAAGATCGCGTCCTTACTGGTTTCTAGATCAATTTGTTTCAGAGATATAACGTTTTCCAATTTTGGCTACATTTTGGCTTATATTTGAATCTTAATATAATCCATCCCAATAGAATACATGCAAAGAGTCGTTCTCGTCGGTTTTATGGTTCTAGAGATAAAAGCGTTATAAAATTGCACTATATCTGGGCATGGATACGCCCATTTTTCTATTTTATCTTTTTGTGCTTCAACACAGCTATGTACTCTCCGAATTTGATGCTCCTATCTCAAAAGGCAACTTTTGTATTTTTTTCGCCACAGGTAGCTCCAGTTACTTACCCTCAGCCATTAACTAAGTCCCGGAGAGGAAAAACCAAATAAACTTGATCTGCTTAATGAACAATCGAATCGACGTGAAAAGGAATTTCAGTTCTATTTATTATAGTTTCGAAGATATTGCCGTTCATACAGACGGACAGACAGACCGACAGACAGACTTGTCTTGCCGAGCTGATGAAGAATATATATACTTTGTATAGTCGGAGATGTCACTTTCTGGGTGTTAAATATATTGTCGATGCCCACAAAACTAATATACCCTTGTACTAAAAGGAACAGGGTATAAAAATATTTATCTGGCATAGCCTACTCAAATTGTGTTAAAATAAAAAGCAAATCGGCAAAAAAAAGTGGAATTTGAGAAACATTATAATTTCGTCACGAAGTTTTTAACCTCCAGAAGGAGACATCTCCGACTATACAAAGTATGCCAAGTATGCAAGACGAGTTGATATAGCCATGTTCGTCTGTCTGTATGCCTCCCTCAGTTGTGAAGCTATCCAGATGAAATTTAGCACAGAGTATTCAATTTTATTACCACAAATCATTTGTCGGAACCAGCATGATCGGGCTACTGGAACTGGTAGCCCTCATAAAAAAGAAGGTGAAAATCAACAAAACTTAAATCGTGGTATGAAAAACTTTTTTGTTTTGGAAGATAGAACTGGAAGATGGAAGTGGTACCTGCCATACAAAATGAAGAAGAAGAACAGAAGCAAGATTTTAATCGCTGTAAGGAAAACTTATTTGTTTCTTAGTCAATCGGAAAAATGGAGGTGGCACAAAAATTGACGGGAACAGTATATTATCTCAGCAAGGCTGGAGATAGCGTCCATACTTTCTAACGTTTCTGTTGTAAGAGTTATAGCATTTAAAAAAGGATGGTATTGATTGGTGGGAAAGGGGCGTACGTACCCTCCGAATTTCATGTCTCTAGCTCTTATTGTTTCTATAATCTATTGGTATACACGGATGGGCAGATCGACACGGCTTAATTAACTCGTCTTATTGAGCTGATCTTGATTATGGACGAAGGTGTCTCCCTCTGGGTGTAACAAACTTTTTCACATATTTATAGAATTATTTTCTGCTGGAAGAGTATAAATATTGTAAGATCAAAAATGGTCACGATTTAATGATAAATGAAACTAATTCGCGAAAATTACTTCCAGAACCGCTACGGTTAACACACGCCTTAAAATAAGAAAGAATGAGGTATCCAAGGAAATCCATAACTCCCATTGTGGGCGTGTTGCCAAGCCGCATCTGTTATTGAAGTGGTTTTAATTTTGTTTCTTTTAAAAAAAAGAAGTGAACGAAGAACTACAACTAAGAGGCGGATATGACAATAGCAAACGAGAAAACTGCACAAAATTTACATATTGAAAAATCTTCTGTTTTTCTGTTCATTTGAAGTATTCGTCTACCGGCACACCAATACAAAACATGAACTAAGCGTAAGCCATATGCCTACTCTATTCATACTTCTTCTTCTCACTCCTTCTGTTGGTGTTTTTATTGTAATAAAAATTTGCGTAACCAAAAACACATTTTTTGGCAAAAAAGATATAAGTACACACAACTTTTTTCGACATTGTTTTCCTGCGTTCCTTCAACAGTTCATCTCATTCTACCTAAATGGAAAGCCCCGCCGCTTTCCTTGACGCCTTTTTTATGTCACGCTTTCACTTTACATTGTTTTATGACTGGTTTCTCTTTTTTTACCCATTTTCGAGTTTACATTTATTTTATCGTTGCTCTTTGAAATAAATTGTAAGAATAATATGAGCAAAAATAGAAACTAAGTGCGTCTTGGTTGGAAAACTGCCGACTATGTCATATCCTACATGGGTTGCAAAAAGTTTTAACATTGCAAATAAAATATGTCTGCGGCAAGCGCCATACCATTAACCCACAAATTAAGATGGAAAAGGACGGCAAGAGAAAATTGGAAACAAATTTCAAATTGACGCGTTCATAGACAATATTTTGATGGAATTTGGAGCGCCCGCATGGCCTTCCTCCTAACATAATTTGTTGCTGGTGGAAAAAAAAGATAGCATTCTTTAGTGCGCTTATACATATTTCTTTGTTCTCGTTTTATTTGTATTTTTTTTTTTTGTTTTTGTATAATTTTTTTTTTTGAGTATTTTGCTTTTGCTTTGTTTCTCTTCACTACACTCTATTGTATGCCTGCCAAAGACAAAATTGCGCAAATTTACAAAATGTAAGCATGAGCAAAACGAGCGTTGCATTGAGAGTCGTGGGCGGCAGCACTGATGTTAAGCAGGCGTGGCACTGTGGAAACAAAAGAATCAACGCTTAACACAATTTTTGGTTCAAGTGGATTTTCGTCACTGACGTCCGCGTTGGCTTTGGCGTCATCACCCACTTTCTGCTTTGTTTTTGTGAAACTTCTTTGTTGCTGATGCAGGTTTTGTTCCAAGTAACAGCAACAACCACAGCGGCACTCGCTGCACGCCAAGGGGTTGTGAAAGGCAATGAATGGCAAGCTGCAAATCTGCTTCCCTGCTTGTTTGAATTTATTACGTTAGGCGCACCTTATTTGAAATTTTTTATCTTCTTTCTTTCTTTATTTTAAACGCTTACCCAAATACTCTGACAGTCAGCACTAACGTAGGCATGGTAGCGAAAAGAGGCGCAATGTGCCAAGCCTCTCGCTAAACGAAAGAAGTGCAACAAAGGATGCAAAAACAATTAAGGACGATAAAGTCGAGTATACCCTGAACACACGGTAGGCGGTACCACGCCCCATTCTAAAAAAAACAGTAAGGACGCTATCTTCAGCAAGGCTGAAGCTATAATACTTTTCACGTTGTGTCACTATAAAAAAAAGTAAATGAATAGTTTTCATTCCTCCCTAAGAACATAACTGTAAAGTTTCAAGTCAATTGGTTAAAAAACAAAAAAGTTTTTCATACAACGGGTCAAGTTTAGCTATAAGTGGACGTGACTACGCCCACTTTTGGTCAAAATAGTTTTCATTCCTCCCTAAGAACATAACTGTAAAGTTTCAAGTCAATTGGTTAAAAAACCAAAAAGTTTTCCATACAACGGGTCAAATTTCGCTATAAGTGGGCGTGGCTACGCCGACTTTTGGTCAAAACAGTTTTCATTCCTCCCTAAGAACATAACTGTAAAGTTTCAAGTCAATTGGTCAAACAAAAAAGTGTTCCATACAACGACGTGAATGTTGATTCTCTTCCTCTTCTTCATTTTGTATGGGAGCTACCAGTTCCAGTAGTCCAATCTCAATGAATCTTTCAGGCATGTAGTCAGACTATGTAGAACTACTATGTTTAAAATTTCAGCATTCTATCATACAAAACAAAAAAGTTTTCCATATAACGATTCAAGTTTTGTTCACTTTTCTTCTTCTTTTCGTATGGGGGCTACCAGTTCCAGTGGTCCGATATGGCTGGATCCGACAAATGAGTTGATCGCACAAATAAAAAGTCTCTGTGCAAAATTTCAGCTCGATATATTCAAAACTGTGGGAGGAGATTGTATATATACAGACAGACGGACGGACAGACGGACATGGCTAAATCAACTCGTCTTGTCGTCCTAATCAAGAATATATATACTTTATATAGTCGCAAGTGAATATTTCTGTGTGTTACAAACTTCAGCACAAAGTTAATATACTATTTCACATACGTAAAAAGTATAAATACACTCCATTTCACTTGAATAGCACACACCAAGTTTTTGTTTTTATTTGCTTAATTATCAAAATTCATTGACTCAACTGTACTTTTTGTTGTACTATTTTGTTCGTCTTCGTATTCACATGCTCTGCGTCAAAATTGGCGCTCTGAAAGTTTACCGTTACATTTTTCTGCCCATTTCATTCTCGTTTGCGTCAATTTCTTTTGAATTTTTTGTTTCACAAGAATAGCACATTTTCGTTAAAGTTTTATTTACGTCGTGCAGATCATCGGAAAGTTAAAGAAAAAGAATATTTTGAATATTTAAAATATATTGTTATAATATTCCGTAACAATGGGTCGTTATAAAGCCTTAACAAACGACGAACAAATAAAAATAAAAAGTTATCGAGAATGTGACCTCTCAGTGGCTGAAATAGCAAAAAAAATTGGAAGAAGTAGTAAAGTGATATATAATTTTATTCAGAGCAGCCCAAATTATGGGAAAAATATGAAAGGTCGCGTAAATAGTGTACTTTCCAATGCAGATAAGCGATCTATATTGCGCGAGGCTTCCAATTCGCATGACTCTATTGAAAAAATAAGAGCAAAACCTGGGGTTAGTGCAAGTAAAAATACTGTGTGGCGAGTGATTTCGAAGGCCAAACATCTAAAGCACCTAACATTGAAGAAAAACCACCACCTCACCCTCTTCGTAAAGAAGCTCGGCTTAGTTTCTGTAGAAACTATATGACATGGGACAGAGAGTGGCAGCGCGTTGTGTTCTCGGATGAGAAAAAATTTAATTTCGAGGGTCCTGACGGTTATAATTATTACTTTCACGATTTAAGAAAGAGACCCATCAATTGGAGCGTCTACACAGCAGAGTCGGCGGGGTTATGGTGTGGGGAGCCATATCCTATTTTGGTACATGCGAGCTCCAATTTTTGACTCCCAAAATGAACGCGCAATCATACAAGGGAGTTTTGGAAAAGGCTTTTCCTCCACTAGAAAGTCTTTTTGGACATTTGTCGCGGAATTTCCAACAGGACAATGCCCCAATTCATACAGCCCGTGTTGTCAAATCTTGGATCGAGTCAAAAAATGTCAATCTCTTAAACTGGCCTCCATACTCGCCGGAACTTAACATCATCGAAAATGTTTGGGGGTGGCTGGCCCGAAAAATTGATGAGTCAGAAAAACAATATTCCAACAAGGACCAGCTAATTAAGGCTATTCAGGAAGCATGGGCGCAAATCTCCCTTGATTATATTAAAAAGCTTTATGATTCCTTGCCAAATAGGATATATGAAGTCATTTTAAACAAGGGAGGTTCTACCCATTATTAAAACTGATTAATTAATTAATAATTTATATAGGTAGGTAGGTAGGTAGGTTGGTCCGGTGATCCACGAGAGATCTTCGCATAGACCGCGTCGGTCCTTAGCGTACCGGTAGTACATAGAGAGCTTAGTTCAAGCAAGTGTGTCTGCTACCAGGTTTGCTTTGAGTGCAAACCTGAGCAGCATGCTGTAGTGTCCTTTCTCCACTGCTTCCAGTGACTCCAGGATCGGCTTGCATAACAGATCAAGCCTTTGCCTCCCAAGGGCTGGACACTGGCATATTAGATGCTCCAGTGTTTCTCTCACTTCAGGCTCTCTGCATTTCCTGCAGCCATCGTCCCGTGTAAGGCCCATAGTTTTAGCATGAACTGCTGTCAAACTTTGCCCCGTCAGCAGGTCTACTAATAGACGGCACTTGGCCCTTTCCAGAGACAGTAGGAACTTCGTACGCTTGGCGCACGCACCTCCACACAACTTCCTGGTTAGTTTGCACGTGGTCGTGTTTCTCCATGCACGATCTACGTGTCTCTTGCATTCTTCTGTAATGCTGCCATACAGACATCTTATGGGCACCCCCATGGGTTGCGCTACATCGCTTGGCAGTTGGGCGCCCTCTTTGGCCAGCCTGTCCGCCATTTCGTTTCCATCTATGTCCTGATGGCTGGGAACCCAGTATAACCTTACCCTCCTGCCACTGCGCAAGGCCCTTACTGCCTCCCTGCTTTCCAGCACACATCTGGAACTTATGGTGGCGGATGCCATCGCCCTCAACGCCGCTTGGCTATCCACCAGGATATTCACTCTGTTTATACTTACATCTAATGTTGCGCCTATCTCTGCAGCCTTCCCTATGGCAAACACCTCAGCCTGGAAGATGCTGCTCTGATCCGGCAGCCTGTAGAAATGGCTCTCGCCACTCTCCATGCAGTAAGCCGCCGCACCTACACCACAGTCCATCTTGGATCCGTCAGTGTATATGTTTACTGTTCTTGGCCTTCTTCTCTGGCATTTCTGCCACTCATTGGGGCTCAGGGAAACCTTGACTATCGTTTCGAATTGGGAGATTGGTACCAAATAGTCCGACTCCCTCATTAAACTATTCGTTTTTGCACAATGTCCCTGGGCACACCGCACGAGATTGCCTGTCACAGCCAGACGCTGCAGCGTCCGTTGGGCAGTCATCCTCGCCTGTACCTCTACGGGAAAGATGTTTAGAAGCGTCTCTAACGCCTTGCTTGGGGTTGTTCTCAGCGCCCCAGTGATACATAACATCGCCTGACGCTGCGCTTTGGCGAGCGCATTTGCGTACGTTCGTTTCTGGAGGGCATGCCACCACACGCATACCCCGTAGAGCATCGTTGGCTGCACCACTGCTGTGAAGATCCAATGCATCAGTCGGGGGGAGAGACCCCATCTGCTGCCTAGCATCTTCTTGGATGCATAGAGCGCTACAGTTGCCCTCTTCACCCTCTCTTCAACTTGGAGCTTCCACATCAGTTTACTGTCCAACACGACTCCGAGGTACTTCGTGTGTGTTACCGGTTTTAGCCTCACACCGTTTAGCTTTGGTGGTATCCATTTAGGAACTTTGTACCTTCTAGTGAACAATACTAGCTCGGTTTTATCCGGATTTATGGACAGGCCTGCTCCTTCCGCCCACCTCGACACTTCCTTAAGTGTTGTGCCCATGACTTCACTGACCGTGGCTGGACAGCGTCCCGTAATAATCAAGCTTATGTCGTCGGCATAGGCTGTAATCTTGGGGGCGCTACCTGCCATGGTTATGAGTAGTTCGTTCACGACAAGGTTCCACAGCAACGGCGATAGCACCCCTCCCTGTGGGGTGCCCCTGTGTGCATTCTTCTCTGTCGTGGCCGCTCCCCATGTGGCTTTTATGCGTCTCATGCTCAAGAGTTGTATGATCCATTGGGTTATAACTGCGGGTACATTAGCCGCTCGTAATGCCCGTATAATTGCTGTCGTTGCAACGTTGTTAAAAGCGCCGGATACATCTACGAAGGCGCCCAAGGCATATTCTTTGTGATGAAGAGCCGTTTCAATGTTAGCGACCAGGGAGTGAAGAGCAGAGTCCACTGATTTCCCTCTGGTATACGCGTGCTGATTTGGAGCGACATGCGTGGTGCTAAGACCACATCTTATGAACACATCCAACAGCTTTTCTAATGTTTTTAGCATGAAGGACGTCAGACTGATAGGTCTGAAGTCCTTGGGGTACAGGTGGCTGCATTTCCCCGCTTTTGGTAGGAAGACAACTCTCGCCGTTCTCCACGGATTTGGTACGTACCTTAGTTGAACACACTTCTTAAAGATCGCAGTCACCCAGGGTACCACTGCATTCTTCGCTTTCTGAAGCATAGCCGGGAAGATCCCATCTAGCCCTGGCGATTTGTACGCTTCGAATGAGTCAATTGCCCATTGGACCTTACTTCTCGTTATCAGTCCTTCCGGTAGATGGCTTTGGGTGGGCTCACGGCCCTCGACCATGCCTTCTATCTCAGTCACTGCTGTACACCCCGGAAAATGCTGTTCTAAAAGAGACTCCAGCGCCTCTTCACAGCCATCTGCCCAGTTTCCATCTGCTTTCCGAAGTTGACTCTTCCCGACAATTAGCGTTAAATCAAGTACATTGGCAGAGGTCGGGCCTACATACGTCGGCTCTCTGCCAACGTTTACAATACTTATGTTGCGTCCCATATTTTCGGATGCAGACACCAGCGTCGTCACTTCCGTTGGCGGAGCTGGCTTGTCGTGCTCCATATAGCTCGACGCCAGCCACGTCACCTCCTTCTTGCGGCCTTCAATAGCCACAACTGTGAGGTCATCTGTGCTGTAATTAGGTAATAAGTAGGCGTGCAACCCTTTCCTTGTTAGGATGGCTGATCTGATTCTACTTACTGTTGTCGGGTGATGTAAATTGAAGTTTTTTGACCTCAGTCCACAGACCACGTTACCCGACGCAATCCACGGTTCCTGGACTAAGGCCACATCATAGGCTCCTTCCTCCAGCGTCAGAAGGAGCTCAGTGGACGCCACTTTACATTTGTGGAGGTTGAGCTGCAGGATCTTCAGATCCATGTCTGTTGCTCTGTCCCTCCACAAGCGCGACACCTCCCGTGTCCTCCGTCAGGGTGAGGTCTACCATGGCTTCTAGGCCAAGGTCCTTGTCAACCTCCCCTGCTTCTAGCGTGTTGTCATTGCCGTCGGTAGGATGGCGCTTCTTGAGGCGAAGGTACACACAACCTAGGCCCCACGCCATCTTACCCTTCCTCTCATACAAGGCGTCCTCAGACTCCTTGTTGATTGCTAGGATGTAGTGCTGGCCGCCATCCCTATTGGGAGTTGGCTCCGACACGTACAGTATCCTCCAATCCGCCGTCGGGACATCAGGATTTTGCTTCTGGAGCAGCTTTAGCGCAGTCTCCTTCGGCAGTACCCTTGGGCAGTTCGCCTTAGGTGGGGCCGGGATGCTAGTCCGGTCCACCACCTCCAGCTTGGCGTTCTCCCAAAGGCCCTGTAACGTCGGGACCACACCCTTCAGCCACTCCAGCGTAGGATCGTCCTTGCAGCGTAGGACTTTGACGCTACTGGTCCACCCCGACCCATCAAATGATGGCATTGGGGCGTCCGGCGACGTCTCCATCCTCTCCACAAGGGCGTTCAGCAGCTTTTCCTCCACTCTCTTCCACTGCTCTTGCGTTATCTTTCCGAGTGGATCCGTTCTGTCGATGAGGGCAACGACCAAGTGTCGTTTGGCCACATCACTAGCGGACTCCACTCGTTCGTGTGATACCGCGTGGCTCGCCTTCTTGGGCCTCTTGCTCACACGTGTATCCGTCTCACCCGACCTCTGCCGCTTCGTCAAGGCCTCCTCCAGAGCATTTGCGCTCCTGCCATCTGACGCTACAGCCCTTGGGTCGTCACCGAAATGCTTCCGGCCCTCGAGCACTTGTTGTTTTGCCCAGGCCAGCCGCTCTTGCTCGACGGGAGTGAGACGAGCTACGTCTTGTAGCATTCTGCAGATGCCCAGCGCCGCTTTATACTTCGCTTTCTCTCTCTGCCCTTCACGCGACTTAACCCTGAACCCGTCCCTTCTTGGGGAAACAGCGTCCACAGGTTTAGTCGGCGACGATAGTAGGATCGCCTCCTCTATTGTGTTTGCCGACACAACGCTCTCCAGGTCCGAGTCCGACTCGACCACAGCCCTTGAGCGTTGCATCGCTGCGTTTTTGGAAGTGGTCGGCTTCTCGGCCGCACCAACCTCCGTCCCGGCAGTAGCTTTACAACTGTTGTGGCCTGCTCCCACCACAACCGAGGTGTGACCGCTGGCGACACGCAGAGGGGTTTGCACCCCCCCGTGCCCGCCGGTGGTAGCAGTCACGCCTCCCACCGACGTTTGGGCTGACATCCCAGCCCTTGTTTCGTCTTTAGCCTTCTCCATACTGATTTATTATTCTGGGAATCACCCATAGCGTTTATGGTCTACCGCCAGACACCTCGAGCCCATGGCCCCAACCCCGATCCCACCCCAGACCTTCTAGGGTCCGGGCATGGGGTCAGTGTTGGGTCCTCAGCTGGGCACTGCCAGCCGGGTGTTTGCGCGGCGAACCTAGCTACCTCCGACTGACAGTGCCCATTGCCCAGCCGGCACCCTCGTGGAGGCTTCAGACCGAGGATTTTTGCCAGCCAATAATAATTTATATAATTAACCCAAAAAAATTTGTTTAAGATGAATAAAATAATATTTACTATAGTTTAATACAAAGTGTGCTATTCAAATGAAACAATTTTTACGCACTATTTTTTGGTTATTTAGTTTTTAAGCCGTGTAAACTGAAAAATGTTCAATAAATTTTTTTTTCGCTTATTAATAATAAAAACTGCTAACTTTAACTATAAATTAAAGCTTTGAAATAATCTTTACTTTCATTTGTTTAAGAGTTATATTGAAATGAAATTCACCTTGCCATGTGTGCTATTTAAGTGAAACGGAGTGTATACGTTTGGCATGGCCTATTTAAAAGTGTTCAAAATATCACGAAAATTGGCCAAGCAATATTGAAAAAACCAGTAAGGGAGCTATTTTCAGATTTGCTGAAACTTATATACTCTTGCAAGCATTTGGAAAATCTGTCTTATAGTTTTTCCGATAAGAATCTTATAAGTTTATAAAGATAAAGGGGCGTAACCCCGCCCATTTTCCAATTTTTTTTAAAGAATACAATGCAATCATTCTCACTTCATTTTACGTCCAAAATATTTTTGTGCAAAAAATCGAGGCGATAGCTTTAAAATCAAACAGTTTATTGAGCAAAAACCTCATTTTTAACTGATCGTTCCTATGGCAGCTATATGCTATGGTATTCCCATCAGGCTGGTTTCTACATATAAGCTGCCTGCAAGGAAAAGAACTTCAAAACTCTGGGAGGAGTTCGCATTGAAACAGACAGAAGGACAGACGGATATGGCTATATGAACTCCTCTCGACGTGCTGATCAAGAATATATCTACTTTATATAGTCGGAGATGTCTCCTTCTCTGCGTTGCAACCTTCACGACAAAGTTAATATACTCTTGCAAGAGTATAAAAAGCTTATCGAAGCATTGGATGTTTTTATACTTTTCACGTATGTGAAATAGTATATTAACTTTGTCACGAAGTTTGTAACACACAGAAATATTCACTTGCGACTATATAAAGTATATATATTCTAAATCAGGACAACAAGACGAGTTGATTTAGCTATGTCCGTCTGTTCGTCTGTCCGTCCGACCGTCTGTCTCTATATATACAATCTCCTCCCACAGTTTTGAAGATATTGAGCTGAGACTTTTTATACCCTCCACATACAGGGTATATTAAGTTTGTTTGAACGAAATGTATGTAACGCACAGAAGGAGGGGAGGGGGACCCCATAAAGTATATACACTAAGCAAAAAAATTAACGGACCACTTAAAAAATTTCGATTTTGGACCTCTTTTTGGCCTTCTGTAACTTTGTAGGTATTGGTCGTATCGAAAAACTCTGAAAGAAGATTTTATAGCTTGTAACTTCTAGTTTTTGAATCTTTTTCCGAAAAAATTTTGAAAGTAACGGTTTTGATGTAATCCTTGAAATCGCAAGAAAAAAATTTGCAACTCATCAACAAATTGAAGAAAAAGTGGAAAAGCCTTTAGATTTTTCCATTTTTATGAAGATGATTACACAATGTTCAAAAGTGCCAATTTTGATCGTTAAATTTTTTTCGTCAACTTTGAACAAACGGGACGGAAAAACCACTTAATCGATCGATCTGAAAATTTACATGATTGTTGGGGGTACTAAGAGGTGTAAAAAAAACCTAAAGGTATCCTCCTTCCGATTAGTGGTTCTAAAGATGTAGTCAAATAACGATAACAAGTCAAAAAGGCACTTTTTTGACCCTTTTTCAACTTGAAATTAAAAATGTTTCAAAATTTTGTGCTCCATATGTCCTAATTGGTTCTTTTAGGACATTTCCTCTAGTTTTCAAAACTGTATTTTTCATTCCTGTATCTTTATTCTTTGCGGAGATATGGATGGTTAAAGTCAAAAGGACCTTTTTTGGTTCAACTTCGAATATCTGAGCGAAAAAAAATCGTTGCAAGGATCGGAAAAATGCAAATTAAAGCTGAATTAACAGGCTATCTGATCAATACAATGGTTTATCTAAAAAAAAATCACGAAAACCCATGGAACAAATCAAAAAAGACAACAAATTTTGCAATTTTTTTTTTCTTGCAATTTCAAGGATTACATCAAAACCGTTACTTTCAAAATTTTTTCGGAAAAAGATTCAAAAACCAGAAGTTACAAGCTATCAAATCTTCTTTCAGAGTTTTTCGATACGACCAATACCTACAAAGTTACAGAAGGCCAAAAAGAGGTCCAAAATCGAAATTTTTTAAGTGGTCCGTTAATTTTTTTGCTTAGTGTATATTCTTGACCAGGATGACAAGAGAAATCGATTGAGCCCTGTCCGTCCGTCCGTCTGTATTCACCAATGGTTCTCGGAAACTGTCAAAGCTAGAGACTTGGAATTTGGAGGGTAGACTCGTGATGCTTGACACTACATCAAGTCTAAACGGTTTTGTGCCACGCACACTCCTTTCCGCCCAACCAGCACCACCCACTTTTCTAAAACGTTGTAACTCGAACACCCGAAGAGATAGAAACATGAAAGTATGTAGTATGTAGAAAAGTATGTAGACTCAGCATGAACAGCTCTACAAAACTGCATACCACAATTTTTCCCCCTCCCCTTTATTTCCCCTCCCCGAGTTGTTTTCTCTAAAAAACAATATCTCTAAAACTAATTATGATATGAACATGAAATTTTGTATACAAGCTCAGTAAATATGTATCTTTAAACTGCATACCACAAAACCCCTTCTACCATCTCCCCTACTGTGTGTGCAGGGTATATATTGTCGAGTATACTCGACTATAGCGTCCTTACTGGTTATTTGTGCGATCAACTCATTTGTCGGATCCAGCCATCTGGGCAACTGGAACTGGTACCTGCCATTCAAAATGAAGAAGAGGAAGAGAAGAAAGATTCACGTCGTTGTATGGAAAACTTTTTTGTTTCTTAACCAATTGACTTGAAACTTCACAGTTATGTTCTTGGGGAGGCATTAAAACTATTTTTACAGAAATGGGCATGGTTACGCCCACTTTTAGCAAAAATCAATATAACATTGTACATATTAACACAATCCGGTGTTGAATGTCCGTCAAGCACGAATCTTGTCAAAACAAATAAAATATTATTAATTCAAGCACTATTTATACCCTGTACATATACTGTGAATCAGGGTATATTGTGTTTGTTTGAACGATATTTATGTAACGCACAGAAGGAGGGGAGGGGGACGCCATAAAGTATATATATTCTTGATCAGGACGACAAGAGAAATTGATTGAGCCATGTTCGTCCGTCTGTCCGTCCGTCCTCACCAACGGATCTCGGAAACTATAAGAGCGAGAGACTTGAAATTTGGAGGGTAGACTCGTGATGCTCGTTAGCAGATCAAGTTTTTTTTTTTTTTTGCCACGCCCACTCCTTCCCGCCCATCCAGCCCCACCCCCTTTTTTAAATCGCTATAACTCAAACATCCAAAGAGATAGAAACATGAACATGTAGACTCAGTATATATAGCCCTACAAAACTGCATACCACAAAATCCCCCCCTCCTTTTCATTTCTCCTGCCCCAGTTATTTTCTTAAATTACTACATCTCCAAAATTAACAAAGGTACGACCTTGAAAACTCAGTGATAAAACATCTTAAAACTGCATACTACAAATTTCCCCCCTCTTTGATGGCTACCCCTCAGAGGCCGACAAAATTAAATTTTTCGTAAAATCCACATTTTTGACCGATTTTCTTGATATTTTGAACACTATTTGAATAGGCGACGTCAGATCAATATGTTTTTGTAAATTGAGGGTGAAGCACCGCCGCGTGTGCAGGGTATTATATTGTCGAGTATACTCGACTATACCGCCCTTACTGATTGTTTTGTCTGTGTACATGTATGTGTGTTAAGAACAAAACCGCTTTGGAATGTGGCTTGCCGCCAAACCTCATTGCTTTTTCCAATACAAAACCAGTATTGATGCTATCTTCAGCAAGGCTGAAGCTTATATACTCTTCACGTACGTTTTTGTGCCAAGTCCATTTTATTGACTGAACAAATTTTCTCTTCATATAATTAGTCTAATTAGTCATTGGGTACCGGAGATATGCAAATTATTCATTTTTGCTAAAAGTGGGCGTAACAATGCCCCTTTTGTCAAAATAGTTTTCATGCCTCCATAAGAACGTAAGTGTAAAGTTTCAAGTCAATTGATTAAGGAACAAAAAAGTTTTCCATACAACGATGTTAATCTTGGTTCTCTTCTTCTTCTTAATTTTGTATGGCATTTTAGCCCTCTATCTTCCAAAAGAAAAAAGTTTTCCATACAACGATTAAAATTTGTTGTTCTTCTTCATTTTGTATGGGAGCTACCAGTTCCAGTAATCCGATATGACCTGTTCCGACGAATGAACATACGTGAGGAGTATAAGAACTTCCTTCGCGGTTTTTGTGAAATTTGACATTAATTTTTGCCTGTCTGCAAACTGTGTTAGTTTAAGCATGTGTCAATGTGTCTGTGTATTTTATTTATGGAGCTGTATCCTGACAAACTGAAAACATCACCTAACATCATGAAATTATTTCAATTGTTTGTACCAACAACAACTTAAAACAATATTACCATAAAATTCTAATTCTCTATCGACGTCTCTGTTTCTGTCTTGTTCTCAACCATGCATTAGCCGTCATTCGTTGTTTGTTATGTGTATGTTTTTGCACTTTCAAACACGCTGCCAAGCAAACGCAGAGCCGCAGCAACAGCTTTGATTAAAATGTTTTGATGCATCTGCGATTTTTGCTAGTCCGTTGTATTGACCTCTCACTCATACACATACGCCATGCCAACTTTTCACACTTCTACCCAATGTACATATGCCCATATCTGTGTGTCTATTTGTTTGTGTTTGCTCATCTGTTTTAATCAGGCAATTGCCACTTGGCAAGCGCTCTCAGCATTTCTGTGTTAATTGATTGTCGTTCGCATTTTGTGGGTTCGAAATATTTACGTTTCAATTAGTTGGCGCCTTTGTGTGCATGCGTTTGCGAAAACCATAATTGAGAGCATCTTTTTGGGGTTTTCAATTGTTTTTTTTCCTTTTCCAACTTTTGCATAATTTTTTTAAATCAAATTATTTGGGCCGTTGACAATAAAATTTCGTCTACACACCCTAAACATATTAAACAAAACCAAAAAAAAAAGAAAACTGCAGTTGAGAGTGCTTGACTGCGAAATACCCTGTTGTCTGTAATCTGTATTAAAAAATTTTTGAGGGCGTTGCCACGCCGATTTTACAATGGAATTAGGGGGGGGGGAGGGGGTGGTTAAGTCTGAGTTAACCCCAGACTGTGAAACTGGACCTAAATGAAATAGGGTATATTTTTGTTTGTTGCTTCATATTTTGTTTGTTTAAATAACAATCAGAAATAAAATTAAAATTTATAAAGTATTTACCGAGACTAATCCATGCATTAAATTTTTCAAGCCCGCAAATCCCGGGATTGCTAAATCTTCATAAATTGACATTTCCAATATTAACTGATCTTCTATTTCAGGTTCACAGCTTTTATAGTTTTTGAGATATGGCCATTTGAAGAAAACCAGATTAAAAGAGAAAATTTCATGTTTCTATCTCATCTGGTGTTCGCGCTATAGGATTTTTAAAAAGTGGGCGGTGCTGGTTGGGCGATAAAGATTGGTCGTGGCAAAATAACCTTGAAACTTGAAGTAGCGCATGAATGGTCACCAAATTTCAAGTATGTAGCTATTATAGTTTCCGAGAACCATTGGAAAGGACGGGCGGACATGGCTATATCAACCCGTCTTGGCGTCCTGATCAAGAATAAATCGTTTACTGCAAGACCGTCATAGCTAAAACTTTACGATTTTCAGGAAAACTCTTTTAAGCTTGACTAAAAATAAAAACTTTTTTGATCAAAAAATCGGCAATATTAACCTTCGAAGAGGTGGATATTGCCTTATCGGCTAAACCTTTCAATGGATACTGTTCTAAGAGTTGTTTCTAACTTACGTAATTTTTCCACCAAGTATATCTTTTCGTGCTATGGCAGTCACTGCAGTCCTCTTTAAGAGCCACCGACTCCTTCAGTTGCTTCTTTTATACGAGGTGTAAGTTACCTTACTTTTTGAACACACCTCGTATTATTTTCTCCAGCACTGTTCCTATACTGTTAAGCATGTATAGTGGAGCGCACATATGTTATCCAACAATTTGTCCGGCTTCCTAACGAATACTAGCCGTTGCTATGATTTTGAAGAAAACTCGTCTCTTAGGTTGGCATTGTACAAAGCATTAAATATGGCATGATAGTGCTGCATCACAAGTCCCAGGCTTCCCTTTGGCTTTACGAATCAAATGGATTGCTTTCTTTCTATTTGCGGGAGATATCTGAGAGCTCTTTACTGAGTGTTGACTACTGTTTTCATCCATTGTGGATTTGTGAGTGCCGCTGATCTTCGCATGGGATAAAACGCCTAACTGTTAATGAGTGTGTGGTGTGCATGAGCATCCTATGAATCGATATTGCAATTAAATAGCATAAAATATTCTCTTATTTAATTTGCAGTTAAATTAAACAATAATATTGAGAATACTTTGTCTTTTCGAAAGCAACTAAGCAATTTGTCAAAATGCTCAAGCGACAAGAGCATCAAAAGTGCACTGTGTATCGTCTAACAAATGTAATTTTACAGTTAATGGATTTTCCCTTTATTATAGGCATGGTGGCAGTGACTAAATATGGGTGTGTGGTCATCGACCGTCAATTTTCGCTTTGATGAGTCTTGTTATGTGAAATTACTCGGGTTGTTTCTAAGGGCTTTACTTCAATATGTAGCTGATGTAACAAGAAAAGTCGCTTAGATTTTGAGAACAACATACAACACAAACTGATTAAAATTTTTAGGGAATACATGTTTTCTATTCATATTTTTTTTGTACGAACCCGTTTTACCGATATCTAATTAATCAAATATATTCTCGGGTTTTTAAAAAGCCATGACATTTATTCGAACTCCGGTTGTACTTATATAAGCAAGTTTCATCAATCATGAACCAACAAGTAAAATCGTAATTTATATGGTTAGTGTAATTTAAAAGCCATTACTCATTATTGAATTGAGATTCAGTCATCGTAGTCTTCAACTATACTTAACGCCTGAACAATCGATCCACTGTACATGATGCACATGGCATTGAAATAAAATTTATTAGGCACCATTATTTTCTTCCAATAATCTTTGAGTTATCGATGATAATCTTTTGCACAGTAATTTCAAACTCTGTGCTTTTTTACCAATTCAGTGGCAACTTCAAATAAAGCAATTAAAACGACATCAACGGTCAATCTATGCAAGTACAGTTTCTAAGATTTGTCGTATATGTTCATCACATTTAATAATGTCACTGTTTTTTCAACACATATGTGTTATATACTTTGCAATAATGCAAAAAATTTAATAAGTGTTTTTTTTTTTCATGTTGCAACGTTTCCCTCAACATACATAACATATTCTTCAAATTTTATCTTATTCTCGCATATGTATACGATCACCGTATTTCACAAAATGAGTGGATGTCCCGGCGAATAACAAATTCCTTAAAAAAATTAATAATATCTTATATTGTTTCATTTGTATTTCGAATTTAAGAGATAGCACTTAAATCCCTCGCGACTGATCTTTTTGAAATCGACTGCTCAAAGATTTTATAAAGAGGCCGAAAAAAACTTTTGTCGAAGCAATACTATTTTAAAAGGAGTCTATTTTATAAAATTTGCCTTCCTGAGCTAACCGAAAAAAATTTTGCTGTATCCATATTTATAATCTGTCACTTTTTTAAACTCTTACTATACTAAAGTAACATTTTTGATGGGATTATTACATAAATTAGAACTAATTATAGTATTGGAAGTAACGAAGTTGTGATCTAGTAGGGGGACACACACAGGCACTCCACATTTTTTCGCAGCATTTTAACTGCACTTATCATGAAAACATTCATTCTCTAATAACTTTCAGCTTATAAGTAATTCACTTCTACAACAATTTAAAGTCAAACCTAACTTAACTTCATACGTGATGCACATGTGATAAGAAACCAAACCAAGCAAGATAAAAGAGTCCACTTATGATTCTCTGTAATACTTCTGTCTTATTTAGTCTTGTTTTAAATTCTTATTGCTTCCTTGTATATTTTGTTGTAATTCGTATCTATGGTATGTGCTCCCATGTCGCCATAAGTGTTGTTAGGAGCTCAACACTTATGGCCAAGTTGCTGCCAGTCAGACACGCATACACACATACACACGGGAAGTTAGTGCGTGTGTGGTATGTTGAAAATTCATAGTCACTCAATGACAAATTAACCAACCAACCAACCAACCAAGGCCATAAACAGTTATGTAGAGTGGCGTTAAGACAAGCGGTCACAGCCAGACGAAACCAAACATGAATGCAGCTCTTGTCCACATTATATACAAATGTATGCAAATATAAACTGCCCAGACCAACCACTGAGCCTGCAATCCAAGGAGTGAAAAGATAGTTAGCAAGCAACCGAACAAAACGGACGTTTATGTTTCTTTTCTGCATTTTGCACAACTCTTTACGATAATTAAGCATATTGCAAAATATTTTAATACTACGAGGGTAAACATTATCCGTTGTCGTACAGCACGCACACATGCAAGAGAGTATGGTATCATGCACGTATCTTTTAAAGCTAAGATTGTGTATTATGTGATATGCTGAGCTGTTGTGTGTTGTGAACGGAGTCAAAGTATCACATCCCGCACGTATGCATTCTAAGTATATATGATGAATGAAGAAGTCGAAAATAAAATGGAAAATTGGATGGATGGACGCTTCACGCAAAACACAAGATAAGCAGTGATATTTTTTTTGTTGCATACTTTTTGACTGTTGCTTAAGTCATATTGTAAGTGTTTAATAATATTATTTTTATCTCATATCCTTTGTTTCTTTCTTTGTTACTTTTTATACCCTGTATATTATGGTACAAAGGTACACTAGTTTTCTGAACATCGAAAATGTATGTAACACCTAAAAGGAGGCATGGCAGACCCTATAAAGTATATACACTTAGCAAAAAAATTAAGGGAGCAGAAAAAAAAATCGTATTTTGGACTGTTTTTTGACAGTCTGTAACTTTGTTGGTATTGGTCGTATCGAAAAACTTTAAGAAAAGATTTTGTAGCTTGTAACTTCTAGTTTTTGAATTTTTTATGAAAAAAATTTTAGGACTAACGGTTTTAATGCAATGCTTAATCCTGCGAGAAAAAAAAATTTACAAAATTTTTTGTCTTTTTTGACTTGCTCTATGGGCTTTGGTGATTTTTTTTTAGATAAACGTTTATATGGATCAGATAGCCTGTTGATTTAGCTTTAATTTGCATTTTTCCAATCCTTGCTGCGATTTTTTTTGGCGGAGATATCCGAGATTGAACCAAAAAAGGTCCTTTTGACTTTAACCATCAATATCTCAGCAACGAATAAACCTACACAAATAGGGAAGACAGTTTTGAAAACTTTGGAAAATTTTCTAAAAGAGCCAGTTAAGACATTTGATGAACAAAATTTTTTAACATTTTTAATTTCAAGTTGAAAAAATGTCAAAAATTTGACTTTTTGACTTGTTTTCGTTATTTGGCTACATCTTAGCAAACACTTATCGGAGGGATGAGGCCTCGTGGTATTTTACACTTAATAGTACCCCCAACAACCATGTAAATTTTCAGATCGATCCATTAAGCGGATTTTCCGTCCCGTTTGTTTAAAGTTGAAAAAAAAAAATTAAAGGATCAAAATTCACACTTTTAAACATTGTGTAATCATCTTCATAAAAAATGGGGAAATCAAATTGTTTTTTCACTTGTTCTTTAATTTTGGGTTAGTAACATGGTTAATTTGAAAAAGTGATTTAAAAAAAAAAAACTTTATGTCAACCGCCGGCATTTGCGTTACCCAAAGCGTACCACGTGGAGGTTGCACGGTCGGATTTACGCTTCTCTTGTGCTGTTGTGAGCACATGGAAGTTTTTATTTGTTTAGAGAAATAAGACCCCGCGGTTCGTCAACTCCTCAGTATTTTGTGACTCCATACTTAATCTCTGAACATTATTGTGTAATTGAATATTAATATCGTGTATTACCACCTCTGCTTGAAATCACCGCTTGCAACCTTTTAGGCATGTTGGATATGCAGTTTCTGATCGTGGCCTGCGGAATTTGTTGCCAAATTTCTTGCAACGCTTGCTCCAACTCAGCTACGTTCCTCAAATTGGGGTAATTTTTACGCAGTTGTCGCTCCATAACATCCCAAACATGCTCAATTGGATTGAGATCGGGACTTACTGAGGGATGTCCCAACAACGTTATGTTGTGTCTCTCAAAAAATCGACGGCTGATGTCAGCCGTGTGAGGGCGAGCGTTATCTTGCATAAAAATGAATCCCCTAGCATTTTGTAGACTATGGGGCAACACAACGCAAATGCCGGCGGTTGACATAAAGTTTTTTTTTTTTAAATCACTTTTTCAAATTAACCATGTTACTAACCCAAAATTAAAGAACAAGTGAAAAAACAATTTGATTTCCCCATTTTTTATGAAGATGATTACACAATGTTTAAAAGTGTGAATTTTGATCCTTTAATTTTTTTTTTTCAACTTTAAACAAACGGGACGGAAAATCCGCTTAATGGATCGATCTGAAAATTTACATGGTTGTTGGGGGTACTATTAAGTGTAAAATACCACGAGGCCTCATCCCTCCGATAAGTGTTTGCTAAGATGTAGCCAAATAACGAAAACAAGTCAAAAAGTCAAATTTTTGACATTTTTTCAACTTGAAATTAAAAATGTTAAAAAATTTTGTTCATCAAATGTCTTAACTGGCTCTTTTAGAAAATTTTCCAAAGTTTTCAAAACTGTCTTCCCTATTTGTGTAGGTTTATTCGTTGCTGAGATATTGATGGTTAAAGTCAAAAGGACCTTTTTTGGTTCAATCTCGGATATCTCCGCCAAAAAAAATCGCAGCAAGGATTGGAAAAATGCAAATTAAAGCTAAATCAACAGGCTATCTGATCCATATAAACGTTTATCTAAAAAAAAATCACCAAAGCCCATAGAGCAAGTCAAAAAAGACAAAAAATTTTGTAAATTTTTTTTTCTCGCAGGATTAAGCATTGCATTAAAACCGTTAGTCCTAAAATTTTTTTCATAAAAAATTCAAAAACTAGAAGTTACAAGCTACAAAATCTTTTCTTAAAGTTTTTCGATACGACCAATACCAACAAAGTTACAGACTGTCAAAAAACAGTCCAAAATACGATTTTTTTTTCTGCTCCCTTAATTTTTTTGCTAAGTGTACATATATACATATACTTTATAAGTATCGAAAAAGAAGTCGGCTTAGCCATGTCCGTCTGTCCGTATGAACGCATCGATCTCGGAAACTATAATAGATAGCACCAAAAGTCCATTTTGTTTCGCATTTCGCAAACACTTTAAAATGGTTATATCTCTTGAATCATATAAGATAGAGGAATGAAACTGTCTTTATGATATTGGGATCGAGTGTAATGAGATTCTATCTATAAATCGAAGTGGCCATGAACACATACAGTCGAAATCTTTAAAACCAATTGGTCTAGAAGAGTAAAAATTGGTATAATATTGAATAAAAATGAAACATGTTTCGATTGAAAAATAGGCGGGGCAACGCCCTCGCAACAATCGCTACAAATGGAAGGTACAAGGTATGTCTAAGTCGAGCACTCTCGATTGCAATTCCTTACTGTTTATACCCTATACTCATACTTTGTTTCATACCGAATGTATGTTACACCAAGAAGGAGGGGAGGAGTATATATATTCTTGATCAGGATGACCGTCCGTCTGTCCTCAGCAATGGCTCTCGAAAACTATAATATCTAGAGATTTGAAATTTGGAAGATAGAATCGTGTGGTCGTGCGCTACTTCAAGTTTGAAAGATTTTTGGCCACGACCACTCCTTCCCACCCATCGAGCACCTACCACTTTTTTAAAGTGCTAGAACTTGAACACCCAAAAAAATGGAAACATGAAAGTCGGTATGTAGACTCAGTATGTTTAAATCTACAAATTTGCATACCACATTTTTCCCCCACCCCTTCATTTTCCCTCCCCTAGTTGATTTCTAAAAAAAGCTCTATACAAGCTCAATAAGTATACATCTTTAAGACTGCATACCACAAATTTTCCCTCTCTTTGATGGTTACCCCTCAGAGACCAGCAATCTGAAATTTTTAAAATATTCCACTCTATCTTATTTAAAATTACTACATCTCTTAAGCTATAAAAGATAAAAACATGAAAGTCGATATGTAAACTCAGTATGTATTGATCTACAAAACTACGTAGCACAATTTTTCGTAAAATCCACATATTTTGAACACTATTTGAACGGCCGATGATAGATCAATATATTTTGGTAGATTTCGGGTGTGGCGCGGCCTACCATGTGTGCAGAGTATCATATTGTCGAGAATACTCGACTATACCGCCCTTACTGGTTTTTTTTTGTCTTAAAGCGGCAAAAATATATGAAACAACAACCAAGGCAACGAGCTGCAATCTCAGCAGGATTGGCAACAGCAAAACAGAGCTGTATCATCATCATATTTTCTACACATATGTACATATACATATGTATGTATGTGTGCATGCGTTTGTGCGTGTGTTTAATGCTTTGAGTTGCTTTTGACGTTGGAAAACATTATTCACAGCGAGCGCGGTTTGCCATTTCCTCTTCCGTTGGTATTTGTTTCTTGTTCTCTATTATATTTGCACTATCAAAACTATTATTTTTGGGCAACACAACCACACGCACAGACTCATGCATGCATTTGACTTTCTATTTTATTATCGTTGCGAACAACACAATCAAAATCAACCATAACAGCACTAATAGTAAAGTAGGAACTGAAATATGAGAACCGAACAATGAAAGCTGAGGAAAATATTTACAAAAACATAATTTTAAAAAAGTTTTCTTTTCTATTTTTCTTTCTCTTCTTGCATGTTTGTTTTTTCTGTTTATACGCTATTGTTTCTTATTTAAAAAGTTTAAAATTTATTAATTCCATTTTTAAGAATTTATTAACTAACTCCTCCCACCCCAACTTTCAACTGTAAACTACTGGTTTGGTCAAAGCTTTTACCGACGATTGCCTTTTTGTCCGGGGGACTCAATTTTATTTAGTTAGACTCCCAAGGGTATATCAGATGCGTCGAAGCATTTCATCATTTTGAAATCACTTAAATTGCTCACTTTCCCTTCTTTATCGATTCCTTCGATATCATCAGCTCTTTCAATGTCCCCAACGCCATTAAAATGTCGTTTCGTGCCATGTTGTTGTCTGCAAGTCGCGTTTGCATTTGATTGAGAAAATATTTCACCGCTCAAGTGCTACAATTAGCAAGATAAAACCAGTAAGGGAGCTATTTTCAGCTTTGCCGAAACTTATATACTCTTCCAAACAGTTTCTCAATTACTCTTATTGAACCAGTAAGGGCGGTATAGTCGAGTATACTCGACAATATAATACCCTGCACACATGGTGGGCGGTGCCACACCCTCAATCTACAAAAACGTATTGATCTGACGTCGCCTATTCGAATAGTGTTAAAAATATCAAGAAAATTGGTCAAAAAATGTGGATTTTACGAAAAATTTAAGTTTGTTGGTCTCTGAGGGGTAGCCATCAAAGAGAGGGGAAATTTGTGGTATGCAGTTTTTAAGATGTATTATCACTGAGCTTGTATACAAAATTTCAGGTTCATACCTTTGTTAGTTTTGGAGATATAGCTTCTTTAAGAAAAATACTAGGGGAGGAGAAATTAAATTAAAATAAATTAAATTAAGGGGAGGGGGTAGAATTGTGGTATGCAGTTTTGTAGAGTTACTCATACTGAGTCTACATACCGACTTTCATGATTCTATCTCTTTGGATGCTCGAGTTATAGCGTTTTCAAAAAGTGGGTCGTGCTGGATGGGCGGGAAGGAGTGGGCGTGGTACAAAACCATTCAAACTTGATCTGCTGCCGAGCATCACGAGTCTACCCACCCAATTTCAAGTCTCTAGCTATTATAGTTTCCGAGAACCATTGGTGAGGACGGACGGACAGACGGACGGACATGGCTTAATCAACTTCTCTTGTCGTCCCGATCAAGAATATATAAACTTTATGGGGTCCCCCGACCCTCCTTCTGTTCGTTACTCACATTTGGCTTTTGCACAAACACAATATACCCTGATACCCAGTATGTGTACAGTAGGGTGTCCCTTATTTTGCAAGGTTCTTATTTTTTAACGCATATGGGCTAGTTTTGTTCAGTCCACTCCAAAACACTCCCATAATTTTTATTTTTTTTTGGAGCACAGGAACCCGTGCCGACTTGCGTCCAAAACATGCACGTTACACCTGCGCCTTTAATGTAACATTGGAACACTTTCTCAAGCAAGTTACATCGGCACCCATGGTGTAACATACAAGTACTTCATTTTGTTGTCATTTCGTTTCGAATTTGTTGGACAAACAATACGCACAGAGTCTGTGGAACTTAAAAGCAATACAAAAACTTCATTTTTGATTGGTGAGATAAATCACCAAATATCGGGTGTTAAGTTACCATCTATCCGCCAAGTTCTCGCAGTTTAATTTTCTAATATCCGCGAAGTGAAATTAAATGAGTTAAAGCTCAAATCAAATTGTAAAAAAGAACCCATGAAAAGGAAGTATCCTGATAAGTATTATAAAAAGTTTATCTTTTTGATAATAAAGCGCAATACTTAAATTTGTCTTTTCAATAATATTCAATTAAAATTTAATTATTTGGCGTCCCCCAGTTGTATTTAAAAAAACGTCTAAAATCTTCTTTCATAAAACTTCAGCGCTCAGTCGACATGCGTTAGAAATAACTTAGGAAGCTGATATTTTGTATTTAGGTTAAGTTAAGGATACTGAACAGAAATAGCGGGTATGCGTTTTCAAAAATGCAAAAAAAAAAAAAATCGACCAAATAAGGGACACCCTAGTGTACAGGGTATAAAAATCCGTCTTATAGTTTTTCCAATAAGAATCATATAAGTTTATAAATATAAAGGGGCGTAACCCCGTCCATTTTCTAATTCAATATACACACAATATAGTTTTTCCAATAACACACTGTTTATAAAAAAAAGGGGCGTAGCCCCGCCCATTTTCTAATTTTTTTAACAAATACATTGCAATTATTGTACACTTCATTTTGCGTTCTTCTATCTCGTCGGCTTACAGAGAAATCCGATTTTTACGAAACTTTACAATATGGTCAAGGGTTCATAAAAACTAAAGTTATAGTCTGTTTATATATAAGAGCAAAAAAGTTTTTCTAACAAAAACCGAATTTTTGGCCGATTGTTCGCACCTCTGGTCTCCTTCTTGAAGTTACAAACTTCAGGACAAAGTTATTTATTATACAATTCACTGTGTCCTGAGAAACATCATTGTTTTGGCTAATTTTTGGCATTCGGAACCCATCTAATCCCTCTAATACCGACGTCATTCACCCAGTGGAAGAAGGAAATTACTTTACTTAAAGTTTAAAATGGACGTTAATTTAAAAATAATGAGTACTGATGTCCTCTTCTTATCATAGTTGTGGTTTTGCACATTAAACATATTGCACTTGCACACATTTGTCTGAAAAATTAACATAATTGTAAAATTTTTCGTACCAAGTTCATAAATTATAAATTTTAATTAATTGTATTGCAAACAGAACCAAAAGTTTCGCTTATTGGCAGATGAGTCAAATAAAGCACCGAGTTGGTAAGCGAATCTTTACAATGTGTTTGTGTATGTGAACAATCGACAGTCATTTAGTTAATCAATCAGATAATGTGCCAAACCAACCCAGGATAAGTCCAACTGAATTGAACTGAGTTAAGCTGAACGATTTTATTGCGTCAACACGAACAAGTACAACAAGAGCAGGACAATCGACTGAAACTATTTCATTAATTTTATAATTATAATGCTAATATTGATGATAGATAAAACTCATACATATAACATATCACAGAAGCATATACTTACAATTCATTGTTGGAGTACGGCCTATCAGTCTACCAACTCAAGTTGCACATGAAACGCTACCGATGACTTTAAAATTTAATGATTTCTAATAAATAACTTGGCTTCACTGAAATTTTATTTATTTATCATACACATATGTATATGTATATATATTTACATGTATTTGCATCGAATCCATACTATTTAAGATTTAATAGTGGTCTTAAGTGTTTGTCTAATGCTAGTTTACAACAAATAATTCAGAATGGGGGTGAGTTTCGGCTTATTCCCTTAATGGTGTGTACATATATAGTTTGTAAAAGACATACTCTTTCAAGCTTTATTTCACATTATTTCGTGTTGCAGTTTTGTGTAAAGGAATTAAGGGTCAATAGGTCAAAAGTCAAAATCTCGTTCATATCAAATTATAATAATTCAATACCTCTCAATTAAGAGGTCGGACCTAGGTGATAGTATATTGATGTATGTATGTATACTAGGGTGTCCCTTATTTGGTCGATTTTTTTTTTGCATTTTTGAAAACGCATACCCGCTATTTCTGTTCAGTATCCTTAACTTAACCTAAATACAAAATTTCAGCTTCCTAAGTTATTTCTAACGCATGTCGACTGAGCGCTGAAGTTTTATGAAAAAATATTTTAGACGTTTTTTTAAATACAACTGGGGGACGCCAAATAATTAAATTTTAATTGAATATTACTGAAAAGACAAATTTAAGTATTGCGCTTTATTATCAAAAAGATAAACTTTTTATAATACTTATCAGGATACTTCCTTTTCATGGGTTCTTTTTTACAATTTGATTTGAGCTTTAACTCATTTAATTTCACTTCGCGGATATTAGAAAATTAAACTGCGAGAACTTGGCGGATAGATGGTAACTTAACACCCGATATTTGGTGATTTATCTCACCTTTCATGGGTTCTTTTTTACAATTTGATTTGAGCTTTAACTCATTTAATTTCACTTCGCGGATATTAGAAAATTAAACTGCGAGAACTTGGAGGATAGATGGTAACTTAACACCCGATATTTGGTGATTTATCTCACCAATCAAAAATGTAGTTTTTGTATTGCTTTTAAGTTCCACAGACTCTGTGCGTATTGTTTGTCCAACAAATTCGAAACGAAATGACAACAAAACCAGTAAGGACGCTATAGTCGAGTATACTCGACAATATAATACCCTGCACACACAGTAGGCGGTGCAACACCCCAAGTCTACAAAAAAATTTTGATTTGACATCGCCCGATCAAATAGTGTTCAAAATATCAAGTAAATCGGTAAAAATATGTTGAATTCACGAAAAATTTGAGTTTGTAGGTCATTGAGGGGTAACCATCAAAAAGAGGGGAATTTTGTGGTATGCAGTTTTTAAGATACGTATATACTGAGCTTGTATACTAAATTTCAGGTTTGTATCTTTAACAGTTTTGAAGATACAGCAATTTTAAGAAAACAACCGGGGGAGGGGAAATGAAGAGGAGGGGGAAAAATTGTGGTAAGCAGTTTTATAGTGCTACTTATACTGAGTCTACACACCGACTTTAATGTTTCTATCTCTTTGGATGTTCGAGTTATAGCGTTTTAAAAAAGTGGGTGGTGCTGGATGGGCGGGAAGGAGTGGGCGTGGCACAAAACCGTTCAAACTTGATCTGCTGCCGAGCATTACGAGTCTACCCTCCAAATTTCAAGTCTCTAGCTACTATAGTTTCTGAGATCCAATGGTGAATACGGACGGACAGACGGACAGACGGACAGACAGACGGACGGACAGACGGACGGACATGGCTTAATCAATTCGTCTTGTCATCCTGATCAAGAATATATATACTTTATATAGTCGCAAGTGAATATTTCTGTGCGTTACATACATTTCGCTCAAACAAACACAATATACCCCGATACACAGTATGTGTACAGGGTATAATGAAGTACTTGTATGTTACACCATGGGTGCCGATGTAACTTGCTTGAGAAAGTGTTCCAATGTTACATTAAAGGCGCAGGTGTAACGTGCATGTTTTGGACGCAAGTCGGCACGGGTTCCTGTGCTCCAAAAAAAAAAAAAAAACAGTAAGGATTGGAGTCGACAGTAATCGACTCCGACATACCCTGTACCTTCAATAAGTAACGTCTGTTTGAAGGCGTGGCCCCGCCCACTTTTCCATCAAAATAGATTTTATTTCCATTTAATATCACACATACCTTTTTTTTACACTTTTAGACCAATTGGTTCCAGGGATACAACGTTTTTCTATATGTGGGCGTGGCAACGCCCATTTTGTAATTGAATCATGTTATATTCAATCCCAATAGCATACATGCAAAATTTGATTCTTGTAGGTTTTATGTTACTATAGATATAAGCGTTTTAAATTTGTATTATCAAGGGGCGTGGCCCATTTTTTTGTTGTATCTTCTTGGGACTCGTTTCAGCTATATTCATTCCAAATTTGGTGATCCTATCACAAAAGACAACCGAGACAATACGACTTTTGAACATTTTTTTTCCCGAGGTTGCTCCAGTCATTTGCCCCATGCCCATTTTTCAGTCAAAATAGTTTTCATGCTTCCCTAAGAACATAAGTGTGAAGTTTCAAGTCAATTGATTAAGAAACAAAAAAGTTTTCCATACAACGACGTGAAGCTTACTTCTCTTCCTCTTCTTCATTTTGTATGGCAGGTACCAGTTCAAGTTGTCCAATCTCAATGAAACTTTCAGGCATTAAGTCGGACTATGTAAAACTACTATGTTTAACTATCAGCCCTCTATCTTTAAAAAAAAAGTTGTACATACAACAATTTAAGTTTTGTTAACTTTTACACCCTGTACCTTATGGTACAAGGGTATATTAGTTTTGTGCGTATCGACAATGTATGTAACACCCAGAAGGAGACATCTCCGACTAAACAAACTATATACATTCTTGATCAGCTCGACAAGACGAGTTTATATAGCCATGTCCGTTGATCCGTCTGTCAGTCCGTCTCTGTGAAACTATAATAGTTAGAACCAAAATCTTTTCGCAAGTCAATTCCGCCATTCATTAAGCAGATCAAGTTTATTTTGCTTTTCCCCTTTTTGACTTGATTTAGCGGTGAAGTGCAAATAAATGAAGCTACCTTGGGTAAAAAAATTACAAAAGTCGTACTATCTCGGTTGTTTTCTGTGATAGGAACACCAAATTTGGAGTGTATATAGCTGGCTCAAACCTCAAGAAGATAGAACAAAAAATTGAAATATGTTTCTATTGTAAAGTGGGCGGGCCAACGCCCTATAGCAACCTTTACGAATTGAAGGTACAGGGTCTGTGTATATGTCGAGTACTGTCGACTCCAATCCTTACTAGTTCTTCTTCATTTCATAGGGGGGCACCAGTTCAACTAATCCGATTATAACGGATCCGTCCAATAATCTGACCAAATATTAGTAGAGTCTCGATATCTTCACAACTGTGAGAGGAGATTGCATATACACAGACACACGGACGAACGGACAGACAGACGGTCATGACTATATAAACTTTTCTTGTCGAGCTGATCAAGAATATATATACTTTGTGGAGTCCCCCTCCCCTCCTTCTTGGTGTAACGAACTTCAGGACAAAGTTATAATACTATTCATTTACATAAAGAGTATAACACCAGTAAGGATTGGAGTCGATAGTACTCGACTTCGACATACCCTATACCTTCAATTTGTAACGACTGCTTGAAGGCGTTGTCCCGAAACAGATTTTGTTTTCATTCAATTTCATACATACCAATTTTTACTATTTTAGACCAATTCGTTCCAGATATATAACGCCCATTTCATAATTGAATCTTATTATACTCCATCCCAATAGCATACATGCAAAGTTTGATTCTTGTAGGTTTTATGGTTCTTGAGATATAAGCGTTTGCAATTTGTACTATAAAGGGGCGTGGTCACGACCATTTTTATACCCTGCACACATACTGTGTATCAGGGTATATTATGTTTGTTTCAGACCAAATGTATGTGACACCAAGAATGAGGGGAAGGGGACCCTACAAAGTATATATATTCTTGATCAGAACGACAAGACGAGTTGATATAGCAACATTCCCCCCCCCCCCTTCATTTCCCCTCCCCAAGTTGTTTTCTTAAAAACGGAATATCTCTAAGACTATTGAAGGTACGAACCTGAAAAATTCTACACAAGCTCAATCTTTAAAACTGCATACCATAAATTTACCCTCTTTTTATGGTTATCCCTCAGACACCTACAAACTCAAATTTTTCGTAAAATCCACCTTTCTTGACCGATTTTCTTGATATTTTCAACAACGAATATGTCTTCTCCTGGGTATTATATACATTTTCGACGTACACAAAACAAATATACCCTTATACCATAAGGTACAGGGTATAAAAATTGTTTGTAAGATGCCTCATTTTTTTTACACATTCATAACAACACAACGATAAATTTAGACTATCCAACATTACAAACACAAAGTATATACCCGACTGCATTAAATCTATGTCAAATATTGTTTAAATAATGGTTTTGTGGCCACGCCCGCATATAGTAAAAATTTAAAATGCTTATACCTCATGAACCATATATCTTACAGGAATGACATTTGGTGTGTATGATATTGGGATAGAGTTTAATAGGATTCAATCATAATATGGGCCAGAATAGGAAAACGTTATATCTTTGAAACCAATTGGACTAGAAGAGTAAAAATTGAATGGAAATGGCATCTGTTATGAATGAAAAGTAGTCAAATTTCCCATTGTGCAATGGCGACATCTTGTACAATTACAAACTGTCATAACTCCGGATAAGATTACGTCAGATCGCAGTCAAGGTTAGACAAAAAAAAACAAAGATCTTCAAGACGAAAACTTTTAGAATTAAATTATTTTAACAAAGCTTCGAAAATTAGAATAAAAACCAGTAAGGATTGGAGTCGACAGTACTCGACTCCGACATACCCTGTACCTTCAATTTGTACCAACTGTTTGAAGGCGTTACCCCGCCCACTTTTTAATCGAAACAGATTTCATTTTCATTCAATTTCATATATACCAATTTTTACTCTTTTAGACCAATTCGTTCAAGAGATATAACAGCACTCTACCATGGCTATATGTGGGCGTGGTCACGCCCATTTCACAGTTGAATCTTGTTATACTCCATTCCAATATTATATATGCAAAGTTTCATTCTTGTAGGTTTTATGGTTCTTGAGATATAAGCGTTTCAAATTATTACTATATATGGGCGTGGCCACGCCCATTTTTTTAATGTATCTTCTTGGGGCTTGAGTCAGCTATATACACTCCAAATTTGGTGTGCCTATCTCAAAAGACAACCGTGATAACACGACTTTTGTAAGTTTTTTCTCGAGGTTGCTCCAGTCATTTGCCCCTCACCCCTAAACTAAGTCAAAAAAGGGGGAAACAAAATAAACTTGATCTGCTGAAGGGATAACAGAATCGAACTGCGAAGAGCTTTTGGTTCTATCTATTATAGTTTCCGAGATCTAGGCGTTCATACAGACGGACAGACGGACATGGCTAAATCGACTTCTCTTTCGATACTGATCAAGAATATATATACTTTGTATAGTCGGAGATGTCTCCTTTAAGGTGTTACATACATTGTCGATGCGCACAAAACTAATATACCCTTGTACCATAAGGTACAGGGTATAATAAACCAAACGAAGTTACAACAAAAAAAAGTTAAGTTGAGTTGAGCAAAGTCTCGGCGTAACAAAGTTGTTATATGATACTCACAACTTTTTTGTAACAGTAAGAGAAGGAAGCGCGTCAAAAAAGGAGCAAAGAAAAACAAATACGCTGTCTGGGAAATAAACGCATAATGAAGTCATATACATTTAGTACACACAAAATGAGGATGCAAAGTTTTACCTTACTGTTTTTTGACTTTTATTTCATTTCGTTCTGTTTTTTGTTTTTGACGCTAAAACTAATTTCAAAGAAAAGAAAAATTGACAATACTTCTGTAAGGAAGGAAACGAGACAATTTCGTACTTAGTAGCGAAAGGAAAAACGATATGGTTGGTGGGTAAGAGAGTCGGTCCAAAGTAAAAGATGTGTTGTGGTTGATGAAGTGGAACGAGGAAAGAAGGGCAAGGATGATAATAGTAGACGAGACTACATGAACATGAATTAACATGAGTAGAAACTTGTGAACCAAAAGAAGAACAAGAAAAAGAGTATGAGCTAGATGATGTTCGAAGTAAATGAAGAAGTGTTTGAGAGCAGAATCAAAAGTGTGTAAGACAAACATTATACATGTATGTGTTCATTATATACGTGTTAGTGTATATACCATACACTGACTGTATGTGTACGATATGTATGTATGTATGTCTAACAAAGACTACCCTATCGGACTTTTCACCGTGAAAATCGTACAATTTCACAGTTATTTTTTCATGTAGAACTACGTGCAAATTTTTGAAATTTTCTTTTCATTTTAACATTGAGTCCCAGCCGGACCTTCAGCAACTTAGTGACAAAAATAAGCTAGTTTTTCACCGTTCTTTCTAAAAGGAAAAAATCACTGATGTAGTTTTCAGTGTGCCAATAAGGCAAAAAGCACTATGAAGCAGTCATCTACGTTATTTTAGAAGGTTAAATGGCACCGATACATGAAAACGTAGCTTTTAAGCTAAGTGGGTTTTTCTCGGTTCTTTTAGAACATAAAATACAGACGAAGACGATTTCGTCAGATAAAGCAAACACTTACGTTACTTCGTAAGGCTGAAAAGCAGCGATACATGAAAATGTCGCTTCTATACTGAGTATGTTTAGCAAGCTGATTTAAACAAATAAAATACGAAGGATCCGAAGTGGATTTTGTCAGATAAGGTAAACATTAGAGTGTTGCATGAATACATTTGCAACGACAAAAAAGGCATTTGTTTTATTGTAAATTAAGGAAGTTTCAAGTATTCGATCAACCAAATAGAATGAATAGAGTTTTACGTCACCAATTACAAATTCCAAGTACTTGCTCACTGAAGCAAATGTATTATTTCAAATGCCTACTAAATTAAAATGGAATGAGTTTCAAACCAAATGAATGAATGAAAATCATTCGGGTATTTGTAAGTGATGTTCTTCTTCTTTTTCTTTTCACAATAAAGCTCATGCTCTGCGTTGCTCATAGTGTACATATCGCACATGTTTAACTAAACTGTCACAACTCAAAATTTGTCATTTTCGAGTTTTCATGTAAAAACTGTTTATCGTATGCATATCTATCACCACAAAAGAGGTGGTGTAATTATCTGGCTTAGAAACAGAGTTATGGCTCTTTTAAATATTGCATTTCCATAAGGTTGTCATTAGCACTAAAACAGTTTTTTGCGTTTCCTGAAAATTCATGTTTTTTGAGTTGTGACAGTTTAGTTAAACATGTGCGATATGTATATTCTTGATCTGGGCGCCAAAATAAATCGATGTAGCCATGTCTATCCGTCAGACCGACCTCACCTATGGTTCTCAGAAACTGTAAGAGATAGAGACTTGAAATTAGAAAGACAGACGAGTGTGGTGAGTCGCTACTTTGAGATTGGTGGAATTTTTGCTACTCCCACTCTTCCTTTTTTTTTTGTTTTTTTTTTTAATTTCACATCTATGAAAAAGTTTTTCGAATGTTCAATAATATTTAATAAAATTTTAGATAGAACGCAACTTTGAGAAAAAATGGTTCAAATATTTGGGAGTACCTGAAACATTTGGAAGTACTCCAAATGAAACGAATGCAGAGCATTCTATTTTATTGTTTGTTTTTGTTTTTCATTTCATTTACTTGTACTCGATTCTCAAATGAAACGAGTTCTAGAAATTTAAAAGTGACAACTATTTATTTCATTCGTTTGCTTTGTTTTTTTCAAATACAAATGAATTGAATTTTCAAATTTATTTGAAAGTAATTGGTTTCAAATACATTCATGCAACACTCTAGTAAACATATACGTTACTCTGTAAGGCTGAAAAGCAGCGATACATGAAAATTTCACTTCTATACTCAGTGCGTTTTGCATGCATTAAAAAAATTCAAAGCCTACTTCGCCATATAAGAAAACATCTACGTTACTTTAGAAAGCTAAAAAAAACTGATCCTTTATTCAGTGTGTTTGGCGCTGTTCTTTTGGAGATTGAAATTCGAAAGGAAACTTATAAGAAAATTCTCGAAGAAACGCTGTCTTTCATTAGAAACAACCATACTCTTTTCGCGCGGACTGGTAAAGGGCGGTAAAATGTCTTAATTTTCTACATTTTTTATGGCAGGTGCAAGTTCCAGCGGTTCGATCTCAATGATACTTATAGGCATTTGGGCTGAGTATGTAGGAAGACTACCTTTTAAATTTCAGCCTTATATATTGAAAAAGAAACAAGGTTTCCATAAAACGACTTAAATTTGCTTCTCTTATTCTTCTTCATTTCGTATGGGGACTACCAGTTTCAATGCACAGTGGTCGACGTTCTATGGGAGAGCGGCCATAAATACTTCCAGTTAAGATAGAGGCTTGAAACTTTGCAAAAAATATTTTTTATTTTTATTGAAAAATGATATATAACCAGAAAGAGAGTTATTCTCAGCTTTCCTGAGACTTACATACTCATGCAAGCATTTTCTCAATTATTTTTATTGGAAAATCCGTTTTATAGTTTTTCCAATAAGATTCATATACATAAGTTTATAAAGATAAAGGGGCGTAACTCCGCCCATTTTCTAATTTAAATACAATCATTCTACACTTCATTTTGCGATCTTCTATCTCGTCGACTTACAGAGAAATCAATTTTTATGTTTTTTCTATATGGGCAATGCCACGCCCTTATGTCCGGTTCTTATGAAACTTTGAAATATTGACAAGGATGTATAAAAACGCGTATCTGCAAAGTTTCATCTGTTTATATGTACTAAAGAACAAAAAAGTTTTTCTAACAAACACCGAATTTTGACCGATTGTTCCTATGGGAGCTCTAAAATCAAAGCGTTTTAGAAGCAAAAACCTAACTTTTAATCGATCGTTCCTATAGCAGCTATATGCTAGAGTATTCCGATCAGGCATTTAGTCGGACTTTGTAATACTTCTATGTTTAAGATTTCAGCACTCTATCATACAAAATAAAAAAATTTTCTTTACAACGATTCAAGTTTTGTTCACTTTTCTCGTTCTTTTCGTATGGGAGCGCCTGTTCCAATAATCCGATCATGCTGTTTCCGACGAATGATTGAATGAATGAAGTTTCAACTCGACAGCTTCAAAACTGAGGGACTAGTATGTATACATATAGACAAACCGACAGACAGACAGACGGACATTGCTAAATCAACTCGTCTTGTTGTCCTGATCAAGAATATATATACTTTATATAGTCGGAAATGAATATTTCCATCTGTTACAAGCTCCGTGACAAAGTTAATATACTATTTCACATACGTGAAAAGTATAAAAATTATGGTATACAGTAGAGCTACTCACACTGAGTCTACATACCGACTTTCATGTTTCTATCTCATCAGGTGTTCGAGTTATAACGATTTGAAAAGTGGGTGGTGCTGATTGGGCGGGAAGGAGTGGTCGAAATCGGTCGAAAATTCGGTTTTTGTTAGAATAACTTTATTGTTCTTAAAAAGAAACAGATGAAACTTTGGAATTATGAGTTTTTTTAAATCCTTGACCATACTTCAAAGTTTCATAAGAATCGATCATAAAGGCGTGGCACCGCCCATATAGAGAAAAACTTGAAAATGCAATTTCTCTGCAAGTAGACGAGATAGGAGTTCGTAAAGTTTTTTTCTTGGGCGTGGCTACTCCCCTTTATTCTTCTTATTTCAAAATCTATAAAAACCATTTTACAATAAGAATAACTGGAAAAATGCTGACAAGAGTATACCTTACTAATTTTGAGATTATTATAACAATTCTTTTAATTCAATTCAAAAATGTTTTTCAATCTTCGAATATAGATGAAAGCAGATTGGCAGGGCATGACAATAATGTTTTCGCTGCAAATGTTTGATTTCAGAAAGTTTATGTTTAGTGAAAATCACTATTAGACATTTCTGTGGCACCCCCGACTAAAACAATTTCAGAGGTATTATTTATTGTTCAGATTTCAGATGTAAACATTGAACATCAATTTGAGAAAACAAGGATTAATTACAAATTGTATCCGATAAAAGAAACCTTCACTTTATGTTATATTTAGTTTGAGCACTTGACTGCCTTATGTAGCATAACAATTTAATAATTGAATCGGTTTATCCGTTTGACAACACAACAGCCCAACACTCCGCCTTCTTCATTAGAAGTTCTTGTTCTGAATTGAACATGTGATTAGAGGTAAACCAAGTAGTGGAACTAAAATGAATATAAAAATCTATCATCGCGGACCGGCTACTGATAGATAGATTGTCACATGCGGCGATATTTTGTTTACAACAAGGGTCACATAGATTAACGACGGCGAGCGATAAAACTATTGTTAAGTAAGCGTTGAGTCTTACAAACTCAGCGCTAGCAGAGCTAGATTTAGGAACAACGCGGAGTTTAACAAACTCAGCGATAAATAATATTATAAATAGAATTAAGATAACGCTACGCTTTACGACCGCAGCATAGTATTAAGAGTCAAAATAATTGAATAAAAAGAGGCAGCTCGCAAGAGCTGCATGTCATAACAACTTACATCACTAAAGTGTACGCACGTATTAATGTGTATACAGTTCTATTTCTGTTTCAATTAACTTTTTTGACAGTTTTTTCGTAAAGTGTTTACTTATTCATCTGAACAAACTGTTTTCCAAATATAAAGTGATTTGCATCATCATAGTAACCTGCTAAGTCTTAGATCATTTACAAGCGTTTGAGTCGCTATTTTGCTCTGCATACTTTTCATCTGCTGATGCTGCTATTTCTTCTGCTCTTTAACATTTAGAAAAGAAAAAAAAAAAGACCAGAAAAAATAGCAACACTTGGCCTACTCTAAAACGGTGCTGCTATATTTGTCTCCAACTATTGTATAGCTGTATGACTGTGTACGTGTATATTTTGTAAGGATATGCAGTCTCCACTCCCCTTTACTGTGTACTCCATTTTTTTTCCACTTCAGACATTTAAGTCCTTATGAACATGCAAAATCGTAGATAAATTATGCATGACAATACCTTTTAAGATATGCTCGCTTAATTTATGTCTTTATGAGTTTGAGAACATGAGTACATTTTGAGTATTTGAAACCAGTGCATGAAATATCTAAATATTTTAATATTAGTAAAAACACTGCAAGAAAAAGATAAATAGATTAGAAAACTAGTACGGATACACTTGTCGAAGACCATATACTCTTCACGCCCTTTTTTGTACCACGTCTATTTTTATACCCTGTACACATACTGTGTATCAGGGTATATTAAGTTTGTTTGAGACGGTTTGTATGTTACGCATAGAAGGAGGGAAGGGGGTTCTTATAAAGTATATGTATATATTCTTGATCAGGATGACAAGACGAATTGATATAGCCCTGTCTGTCCGTCCGTCCGTCAGTCCTCACCAATGGTTCTCGGAAACTATAAGAGCTAGAGACTTGAAATTTGGAGATAGACTCGTGAGGTCAAACGCTACATCAAGTTTGAAGGAATTTTAGCCACTCCACTCCTTCCCGCCCATCGAGCACCACCCATTTTTTCAAAAGGCTCAAAAACCTGATGAGTTAGAAACATGGAATTGAGTATGTAGACTCAGGATGTATAGCTCTGCTAAGCTGCATACCACATTTTTCCCCTCTCCCCTTTAATTCCACCGAAAAGTTTATCTTTTTCTTAAAATTGATGTTTCTCTTAAACTATAAAAGATACAATGCTGAAA
Source organism: Phortica okadai (assembly GCA_034638295.1). Taxonomy (NCBI): domain Eukaryota; kingdom Metazoa; phylum Arthropoda; class Insecta; order Diptera; family Drosophilidae; genus Phortica; species Phortica okadai. The sequence continues at coordinate 14,212,754 of CM067848.1, read as the reverse complement.
TTTTGTATGCAAACTCAGTAAACATACCTTTTTAAAACTGCATACAACAAACTACCATTTTCCCCGCAAAAACTAACAAACTAAATTTTTGCAGCAATGCCTTGTAACAAAAACCGTATAAAGCGCCATCTAATGGCAACATTGCACTGTGAGCCCTGCCTTACCATGCCAACGATTTTGATTCATATAACAGAATTCATATAAAGAAATTCATATCGTGATAACATTGCTTTTGCTGTCGGCGAAAGTTTAACATGTTATTAATATAGTTAATTGCAGACCAAAAAAATGTTGAAAAAGGAAAACGTTTTCAAAATTAATTTAACTATTTTTTTGGGTTTTGTGTGTACAGGGTATTATATAGTCGAGAAAACTCGACAGAAGGAGGGGAGGGGGACCCCATAAAGTATATATATTCTTAATCAGGACGACAAGAGAAATTGATTGAGCTATGTCCGTCCGTCTGTCCCTCCGTTTGTAGTCACCAATGGTTCTCGGAAACTATTAGAGCTAGAGACTTGAAATTGGGTGGGTCGACTCGTGATGCTCGGCAGCAGATCAAGTTTCAACGGTTTTGTGCCACTAGCACTCCTTCCCGCGCATCCAGCACCACCCACTTTTTCAAAACGCTATAAATTGAACATCCAAAAAGATAGAAACATGGAAGTCGGTATGTAGACTCAGTATGAGTAAATACTGCATACCACAATTTTACCCCCTCTCTTTAATTTCGCCACCCCTAGTATTTTTCTTAAAAAAGCTATATCGCCAAAACTAACAAAGGTATGAACCTGAAATTTTGTATACAAGATCAGTAGATGTGTATCTTCAAAACTGAATACCATTCCCCTCTTTATCACAGTTACCCTCAGTGACCAACAAACTCAAATTTTTCGTAAATTCTACTTTTTTTGACCAATTTACCTGATATTTGAACACTATTTGATCGGCCGATGTCAAATCAAATATTTTTGTAGATTAGGGGTGTGGCACCGCCTACTGTGTGTGCAAGGTATTATATTGTCGAGTAAACTCGACTATAGCGTCCTTACTGGTTTTTCTCTTCATATTACCACCCATTTTCATTGTTTTAGCTTATTAGAGATATGCAAATTATTGATATATACCCTGATACACATAATGTATCCCAATTTCGAATGGCCAGACAAAGTATCAATATTTTTTAAAATAAGAACAAGCCAAACTTCAGTTAACCAAACAATTAAGGGAACAAAAACAAATATCGAATTTGGACCTATTTTTGACGGTCTGTAACTTTGTAGGTATTGGTTGTATCCAAATTTTCCGTAAATTACTTTTTTTCAGTACTTCTCAGTCACACAAAATAGTCTGACAAAGTTATAAGACGTTAGTTTATGTAAATTGTTTTGTAAGTACATAGTTGTTGTTATTACTGCTTTTTGCCGATTTAGTCATTAGATATGCAAATTTTATAATTTCAATAAAATTTCTTAAACATAAACAAAATAAGGCGAAACGCCTAAAAGATTGTCAACTGTACATAAGCGAGGTAGCAATAAGGCCTAAGTAAATGATTGAGTGAGCGAGAGTGCGAGTGAGTGCTCGGTCACTTGTTATAATTCATAGTTGATGTAAAGGAAATGAGTTTTCATTTATTTACATGAAAAACAATTTAAATATTTAATTGCAAACATTTTTCCAGCGAAATTCTTTGCTTTGGTTTTTTTATGGTTTTCTTGTTTATGGTTTTACCGCAAGTCTCACTTATACACATATTTATTTATTATACCCTGTACACATACTGTGTATCGGGGTATATAAGGTTTGTTTTAGACCAAATGTATGTAACACCAAGAACGAAGGGAGGGGGACCCTACTTGATCAGGACGACAAGACGAGTTAATATAGCCATGTCCGTCCGTCCGTCTGTCCGAAATTTAAAAGATTAACTCATGTTTTCATGCGCTACTTCAAATTTGAAGTAGCAGCTCCCACTTTTTTAAAGTGCTATAACTCGAACACCCGAAAAGATAGAAACATGAAAGTCAGTATGTAGACTCAGTATGTATAGATCTAGAAAACTAGCATACAAAAACGCTATATCTCCAAAACTGTTGAAGATACGAACCTGAAACAAGCTCAATAAGTATACATCTTACCACATATTGCATACCACAAATTTCCTCTCTCCTCAGAGACCTACAAGCTCAAATTTTTCGTAAAACCCACATTTTTTGACCGATTTTCTTAATATTTTAAACAATATTTGAACGGCCGATGTCTGATCAATATGTCTTTGTAGATTTGTGGTGTGATACGGCCTGCCAGGGTACTATATTGTCGAGTATACTCGACTATACCGCCCTTACTGAATTTTTTATTTATTTGTTTATTTAGTTTGCAAGTAAAAGCATTTTTGTAGAGGTCGTTGAAGAGGTTGAAGCTGTTACCTTTGTTTTTGTTTTTATATTTTATGTATTTTTATTTTGTGCGACAAACATTTTATGAGCACTTCAAGTGTGGTTGTCGTTCTTAAAGCTATTGTTGTTGTTGTGGTACACGTAACTAAGCACTGAGCTTAGACTGGTGTTGATGAAGGCACTGACGATGATGATGATAATAATGACGATGACCTGACCGTATAAACGAAGCGAAAAAAAAACAGCATGCCTTGATCTGTCAGCCACCAACTACATCAACAACAACACATACAACGCAAAGGAAAAGTACTGCAATCCTCAGCAATAAGCACAACATATTAAGTTGTAGTGACCTTTGGGGTAAAATAAATTAACATTTTTAATACACACAAAAATGTTATTTAAAAAACCAGTAAGAACGTTATAGTCGAGTATACTCGACAATATAAAACCCTGCACACACTGTAGGCGGTGCAACACCCCAAATCTAAAAAAAATGTTGATTTGACATCGCCCGTTCAGAAACTGTTGAAAATATCAACAATTGCGGTAAATTGTGAGGATGGACAGAGGGATGGACGAACAGGGCTTCATCAATTTATCTTGTTGCCCTGATGAAGAATATATATACCCTCTCCCCCCTTTCTCTGCACTTCTGTCTACAATATAGTTTTTCCAATAACACACTGTTTATAAAAATAAAGGGTCGTGCCCACGCCCATTTTCTAATTACTTTCAAAAAAAGCAATGCAACCATTCCGCACTTCATTTTACGATCTTCTATCTCGTCGGTTTACAGAGAAATCGCATTTTTAAGTTTTTCTCTTCATGGGCGGTGCCTCTTCCTTATGACCGATTCTTATGAAACTTTGGAATATGGTCAAGGATATATTAGAACGCGTAAGTGCAAAGTTTTATCATTTCATATTTAAGAACAAAAAACCAAATTTTTTACCGATTATTCCTATGGGTGATATATGCTATAATTATCCGACCTTCACCAAATTCGCATTGTGTCTTTATTTACTAATTAATATACTCTTGCAAGAGTATAAAAAGGAGGGTAAAAACCGTGAAAGCAAAATGTTGATTTGAAAAATAAATGATGTCACAAGCACGCATTCTGTGTGTGACAAGCCAAACCAACAATCGAAAAGGGTTTGAAAACAACGTGCTTTGTTCTTTCAACTCTAAGAGCTGCCCCTTCTAGGGATCCGACCCCGGCCATTCAAACTAATGTTCAGCATAGGCGTTAAATTAAACTCTCGGTTGAATTTAAATTTGTTGTAACAAAACAATGAAAAGTATTCATGGCAAATTAAAGAATCGTATTTAAAAACCAGTAAGGGAGCTATTTTCAGCTTTGCTGAAACTTATATACTCTTGCAAGCATTTGGAAAATACGTTTTATAGTGTTGGCAATAAGAATCTTATAAGTTTATAAAGATAAAGGGGCGTAACCCCGCCCATTTTCTACTTTTTTTAACGAATACAATGCAATCATTCTACACTTCATTTTACGATTTTCTATCTCGTCTGCTTATAGATAAATCACATTTTTAAGTTTTCTCTATATGGGCGGTGCCACGCCCTTATGTCCGATTCTTATGAAACTTTGTAATATGGTCAAGAATTCTTAAAAACGCGCAACTGCAATGTTTCATCTGTTTATAGTTGAAAACAAAAAAGTTTTTCTAACGAAAACCGAATTTTCAACCGATTGTTCCTATGGGAGCTATATGCTATATTTATCCGATCTTCACCAATTTTGCAGTGAGCCTTCATTTACGTCCGAGATATTCTTGTGCAAAAAATTGGGGTGATAACTTGAAAAACAAAGAGTTTATTGGGCAAAAACCTCATTTTTGACCGATCGTTCCTATGGCAGCTATATGCTATAGTAATCCGATATGCACCAAATTTGCAGTGTATTTTGACTGACGTCCAATATGTCTCTGTGCAAAAAATTGAAGTGATAGCTTTAAAATCACAGCGTTTTTAAAGAAAAAACCTCATTTTTAACCGATCGTTCCTATGGCAGCTATATGCTATTGTGTTCCGATCAGGCTGGTTTCTACATATAAACTGCCTGCAAGGAAAAGAAAATTTTCTGCATTTAAATTTTTTTGCTAACTTCAAAACTCTGGGAGGAGTTCGCATTGAAACAGACAGACGGACAGACAGACAGACGGACATGGCTATTTGAACTCGTCTCGTCGTGCTGATCAAGAATATATATACTTTATATAGTCGGAGATGTCTCCTTCTCTGCGTTGCAAACTTCATGACAAAGTTAATATACTCTTGCAAGAGTATAAAAAGGTCAAAAATGGGTCACGTTATTTGGATATTTTCTCTTATCTCAAAATTATTTGGATCATTAAATTTTTTCATTAAATACATATGTACATAAATAACTTTCAGGCCTGATCTGATTATAATTAGCAGTTACTATTGGGAATTACAATAATTCGAACGAATTCAATGAATGCGTGCTTTGAAATTCTAAACTTGCTTGAAAACATCTAGTATAGCTCGAATCGTCTAATCGAACTAATCACTGGTGAAAAAACGTGAATGACATCAATCATCTTCATATTTGCATCGTCTTAATTAACATAATTTTCAGTTGCTCAAGTAATATGCAAACAATTCAATGCAAACTGAATCGTCTGCAAGTGCTCAAATATGACTGTCTCGCTCTCATGCTCACTCACTACAATTTATTAGTCTCTATAACAACAGACACACAAGGCATAAATCTAAAAAATAAATCTGAAAAACTGTTTTAATTGAGCATGTTGAACTATTATTTGTTACACATGTTTATGGGCATTTGCATTGTTGTTACTGCAATTGTAATTGTAGTTATCATCGCTTTTATTATTGTTATTATTATTACTGTTGTTGTTGTTATTACAATAATTGGCTTTGCCTCAGCACTGAAGCATGTTTGGTCGTTATTTTTGTGAAAGTCATCCTTTTAGCCTTGTCTGCCTTCGCAGTTTGAAATGCTAATGTATGTATGTAAATACAAAGAAGAGCAAGAGAACAACCTGCTCGCCCCTCCGGCATTCCTCAGCGCTCTTTACTCCATTCTGTGCACAAGTGACTGAAATCGAGTTTTATATGCCAGCATTTCTATATTATTTTGTCGAATCAAAATGCAATAGTATCAAATTTTCAAAAGTTGTTTAAGCTTTTAGTTATATATTAGTCAGAAATGAGCATACACCCTTTATTTGTTTTTGTGTTGTTTAAGCTCGACTAATAAAATACAAAATGGCATAAGCCATGAAACGTGTTCAGAAATGTAATACGTACACAAGCAAATAATACTTACGTTTGCGTTATGGCAATTTTCACAAACACATCACGCACTGACACAATAACACGCACAAGGCAAACATGTTTTTAACTATGACTACGAAATAATTACCATCTATGCCTTCTATTATATTCTTGACTTTATTCATAAGAAGTTAGAAGTAAAGTGATCTATGATAGTTTTATACCGATTTTACACCGAAGCCGCCACCCTGCCGCAACAAAAATTACCGCAGGCCTAGGCCGTATCCATACAAAATCTGTCCGTTACGCTTGAAATTTTGTTGGCTTGAGGCTCTTTGCGGCAAAAAAATGCCACAGTTGCCCTGCTTGTTTCCAAAAATTACATCAAGTACTTTTGTTTATTTCTGCCTTTTTATAATAATTATGACATGTAAACAAAAACAAATAGTAAATATTTCTGAAATTCAAAAAATGTATAGGGAGTCCAAATGGTCCCGCAATTCATTCTCGGTAATCTGGCAATAAAGCGTAATACTTCGTTTCCCATTCTCATCATCAGCGCTCTACTGATTGACCAAATTGCAAATGCGAATGCATAATATCAAATTATTGATGGAGCTTCTAGTTCGTTGGAAGTGACGGCACTAGACAAATCTATATGAACCAATTTTATGTATAATCTCTGATACGTAGCCATGATGCATGGTTACACATTGTAAGTAGTGTACCATTTGCCACTGCCCTAGTACCAGCGTTATTGACCACACTGGCTGTGGAGGCAGTAGTGGCAGGCACGTTGGCTTGAATGATAATATAAAGAGTAATGGACAGGGTTAGGTGTTTGGAATTCGATGTTGATGAAAGAGGCGATCGGGCGGATCCACAATGATTATATGTTTAGTGTGGTTGCATTTCTTGAAAATGATGGTATGTACCGTATGGACCTTGGTATCAGTCGGTTCCAAGCGACAGCTTCCAAAATAACTTCGAAATCATCTTCAACGTATGCTTAGGCTTAAAACCCAAAATCTGATTTGACCAAACCCATTGGATTAAATTATGTTTGCTAGCAAATGAATTTGAATCGACAAAAAGGTAATTTTTTTTTTTTTTTTGTGGAATTTCTAACGTCAGCTATCAAGTACCGGCATTTTTTGTTACGGCAAGCAGTGTAAACACATTTTTACCGTAGTTTGCGGCACTTTGCCTTAGGCTCTGGTATAAAATAGGTATTAGAATACATAATTATAATTAGTGTTTAGAAGACATTATAGTGTTTTAAGAGTAAGGGTCATAATGTCATACATAACACCACGACTAAAACAAACTGAGTGGCTGCCGAAATCACTATTGATGGCTCGGTAATCGTTCAAAGGATCATGGTATTTATACCTTTTATAGTATAAATACCATGATCCTTTGAACGATTACCGAGCCATCAATAGTGACTGCAATAATTTTTACTTCTTCAAAGTCTTACAACCCTATTGTAGCATCTTAGTAAGGACGCTATAGTCACACTCGACAATATAAAACCATCACACGCAAATCTTTAAATAAATAAAAGGGTTCAAAATATCAAGAAAATCGGTAAAAAAAAAAATGTGGAATTTCGAAAAATTTCAGTTCAGTAGGTATTTGAGGGATAACCATCGAATTTTGTGGTATGCAGTTTTAAAGGTATCTACTTACTGAGTTCGTATAAACAATTTCTTTGTGGTGCTGGAAGTAGTGGGCGTGACACAAAAAAAAAAATAAACTTGATCTGCTGCCAAGCATCATGAGTCTACCCTCCAAATTTCAAGTATCTAGCTCTTACACTTTCCGAGAACCATTGGTGAATACAGACCGACGGATATGGCTCAATCAATTTCTCTTGTCGTCTTGATAAAAAATATATATACTTTATGGGGTCCCCATCCCCTCCTTTTGTGCATTACATTCATTTCATTTAAACGAACTTAATATATAGGGTATATAAAGAGAAGGACTATGTATTCGAGAGTGCCCGACTTTCACATACTCTGTGCCTTCAATATTTAATGACTGTTAGGAGGCGTTGGCCCGCACACTTAGATATAAAATGTTCTAATTTTGATTTTGCTAGACCAATTGGTTCCAAAAATATAACTCATTTTCTTTTTTGTCTATATGTGAGCGTGGCAACTTCCATTTTTATACTCTTGCAAGACTATATTAACTTTGTCGTGAAGTTTGCAACGCAGAGAAGGAGACATCTCCGACTATATAAAGTATATATATTCTTGATCAGCTCGACGAGACGAGTTCATATAGCCATGTCCGTCTGTCCGTCTGTCTGTTGCGATGCGAACTCCTCCTAGAGTTTTAAAGATATCAAAAATATTAAAATGCAGAAAATTTTCTTTTCCTTGCACGCAGTGTGTATGTAAAATCCAGCATGATCGGATAACTATAGCATATAGCTGCCATAGGAACGATTGGAAAAAAATTAGGTTTTTGTTCAATTAACTCTTCAATTTTTAAGCTATCGCCTCAATTTTTTGCACAAGAACATCTTGGACGTAAATTAAGGCACACTGCAAAATTGGTGAAGATCGGATAAATATAGCATATAGCTCCCATATTAACAATCGGTCAAAAATAAAAAAAAAACGGCAGTTACGCGTTTTTATGAATCCTTGACCATATTCCAAAGTTTTGTAAAAATCGGATATAAGGGCGTGACACCGCTCATATAGAGAAAAACTTAAAAATATGATTTCTCTGTAAGCCGATGAGATATAAGATTGCAAAATAATGTGTACAATGATTTGTTAAAAAAAATAGAAAATGGGCGGGGCTACGCCCCTTTATCTTTACGAAAGTATATGATTCTTATTGGAAAAACTATAAGACATATTTTCCAATAAGAATACTTGACAAAATGCTTGCAAGAGTATATAAGTTCCAGCAAAGCTGAAAATAGCTCCCTTAATGGTTTTATTCTGTGTTGAGCTTCATGGCAGCTATATACACTATACATTTGATGTTACTATCTGAAAAGAAAACCGAGAAGATTTAACTTTGAAGTTGATGAAATCTTATTTATACACCATTTTAAAGAAGGAAGAAGATTTAAAAGAATGTTCTTATTAACTGAGTCGCCAGAAAAGGCCAGAAAAATTTTAAACTTTCATTTAAATTAAGCTCACATTCATGTTGTAGTTTGCGAAAAACACAATTGAAAGTCTGTATTCTATGGCAATCACTTGATTAAAACCCGGGGTTTCTTAGACATAACTAAATCCGTGAAATTGGACTTATAACTAGTTGGACCTTGGTATTGTTGACAGATATTCACCCTAGGTAGTTGAGACAACTACCTGTCAATTTGTATCCATTTTATGTTAAACAAAAACTTGAATTCTCTTCTCTCAATTTTGAATGGTGCGACCAGAACCAGTGCGCAACGAGAAATTTACGTACTTCTCAAAGACAAAGCGGCTTTTTTTCGGCTTTAGTTTTTACATTAGGTTCTAAGACTCCTTAGAGTGTGTTTTGGAAATTTTTGTGGGGATTAGAGCTGTAAAAACATCGATCCAAACATCTCAAGAGGTTAACATGGGCTGAACGTCCGTGGCGATCATTTTTGCCACTACCCGATCAATGTTAATCTTACGCTTTGATGTGGCCTCATACGTCTTAGCGCTTTCAAGCCATGTGGTTATTTTGGCCTGAGGAACTTCAGAAGATTTATGGTCTAGGTGCTTCCTCGTTAGATGGTCTTTTAAATTTGACGTGTTACCGCTGGTACGATATGAATGCGAACATATCTTACACCCAACACTGGGTCCATCCGGAGGACGTGTAAAAAAAGTCAACACCTCGGAAACCAGAGATTTTTTTGGGTTTTGTCTCTGAATGAGCCATGACGACGTTATCTTTCACTTTCACTTTGTTCTTTTAACTTCGGCAAATAGAAATGGTGCTGACGCAATGTGTCGATGGTGGAAAAAACAATCGATGGTGACTCGGAGCACAGCACCATCGATAATATCAATACTATCGTCGATAGTTTACAGCTCTAGTGGGGAGCTCCATTTTATACCCACATACACTGTGTCGTACTGATGAAGAATATATATACGTACTGATCAAGACGAATATTTCTATATATTACAAACTTCAGCACAAAGTTATAATACTACTCACTGCGTGAAGAGTATAATGATGTGTTTTATTTTGCCAGAATGACGTCGAGCAACATCAACACCACAAAGTATGCTTGAATTTTTGTTTTTCCATCCTTCTCACTGTTCCCAGCGCACAGTGGTCGACGTTCTATGGGAGAGCGGCCATAAATACTTTCAGTTAAGATAGAGGCTTGAAACTTTGCACAAAATTTTCTTATTTTTATTGTAAAATAATATATAAAAATAAGCCGAATCGGACAACTATAGCATATAGCTGCCATAGGAACGATCGGTCAAAAATTATGTTTTTGACCAATAGTTTTGGAGATACAGCAATTTATAGAAAAGAGCTGGAGGATGGGAAAGGAAGGGGAGGGGGGAAAATGTGGTATGCAGTTTTGTAGGTCTACTCATACTGACTCTAGATACTAACTTTCATATTTCTATCTCTTTGGATGTTCGAGTTATAGCGTTTTGAAAAAGTGGGCGGTGCTGGATGGGCGGGAAGGAGTGGGCATCGCACAAAACCGTTCAAACTTGATCTGCTGCCGAGCATCACGAGTCTACCCTCCAAATTTCAAGTCTCTAGCTATTATAGTTTCTGAGAACCATTGGTGAATACGGCCGGAAAGACGGACGGACATGGCTCAATCAATTTCTCTTGTCGTCCTGATCAAGAATATATATACTTTATAGGGTCCCCTTCCCCTCCTTCTGTGCGTTACATACATTTCGTTCGAACAAACACAATATACCCTGATACACAGTATGTGTACAGGGTATAAAAAACGCATTCCTTTAAAAAATATCTACACAATACACAGAACAAATTATTTATGTATTTATCTGAATAAAGTATATACCATTATCAACAATATTCATCGTGTTTTATAATTTATTTTACGTTTTTCAATTCGGTGTGTTGCACTGCACTGCTGTCAAATTGCAAATACGTAAACATGTGCTCACTCTTTTCATTCTATTTTTAGAAAATCCCGTTAGAAATATCAAAAAATCGGTTTTGTGTCATTAAGTTTGGGCAATCAGCTGATCGAAAACCCGGTTTTCGCTGGAATAGCTCAAAATCAATTTTTTTTATTTTTGGCCTATGTGGCGCTGCACAGTGGTCGCTGCCATAGGCCAAAATTCCAAAAAATAATAACAATAAAAATTTTAGAAAAGTCACCATCTTTTTTTTCCTCAAGTCAAATTCGGCTTGCAAAGCATCTGTTTTGCATTGTAGTTGTGCTGTGTTCGTTTTTTTTTTGTGCGTTGAGTTGTGTTCCCTTACAATTTTGTTTTCTTATCTTTATAGTTTAGATTTCCTTTTTTATACCCTGTATACACACTGTGTATTTGGAAGATAGACTCGTGTGGTCGAACACTAGTTTAAGTTTGAAGGAATTTTTGCCACGCCCATTCCTTCCCGCCCATCGAGCACAACAAAAGGTAATTTTTTTCTTACAATTGCTGTATCTCCTAAAGTATAAAGAATACAATGCTGAAATTTTGTATGCAAACTCAGATAACATACCTTTTTAAAACTGCATACAACAAACTACCACTTTCCCCGCAAAGACCAACAAGGAGGAGCGGGGGACCCCATGAAGTATTTATATTCTTGATCGGAATGACGAGAGAAGTTGATTGAGGAATGTCCGTTTGTCTGTCCCTCCGCAGGTCAAATTTGATTTGGTTTTGTGCCAAGCCCACTCCACCACTTTTTTAAAATGCTAAAATTGAAACACCCGAAGATATAGAAACATGAAAGCTGTAGACTTAGTATGTATAGCCCTAAAAACTGCATACCACAATTTTTCCCCCTCTCATTCAATTCCCTTCCCCCAGTTGTTTATTATAATTTGCTATATCTCCGAAACTATTAAAAGTACGAACCTGAAATTCTGTATACAAGCCCAGTAAATATGTATGTTTAAAACTGCATACCACAAAATTCCCCTCCTGATTGTTACCCCTCAAAGACCTGTAAACTCAAAATTTTCGTAAATTCCACATTTTTTTATCGAGCGTTCCTATGGTAGCTATATGCTATAGTTGTCTGATCTTCACCAAATTTTTAAAGTGTCTTTATTGATATCTAAGATGTACTTGTGCAAAAAATTGAGACGATAGCATTAACATCAAAGCGTTTATTAGTCAAAAACATAATTTTTGACCAATCGTTCTTGTGGCAACTATATGCTATAGTTGTCCGATCTGGCTTATTTTTATACTTTTCACGTATGTGAAATAGTATATTAACTTTGTGCTGAAGTTTGTAACACACAGAAATATTCACTTGCGACTATATATTCTTGATCAGGACGACAAGACGAGTTGATTTAGCCAGGTCCGTCTGTCCGTCTGTCTGTCTGTCTGTCTCCTCCCACAGTTTTGAAGATATCGAGCTGAAATTTTGCACAGAGACTTCTTATTTGTGCGATCAACTCATTTGTCGGATCCAGCCATATCGGATCACTGGAACTGGTAGCCTTCATACGAAAAGAAGAAGAAAAGTGAACAAAACTTAAATCGTTGTATGGAAAACTTTTTTGTTTTATATGATAGAGTGCTTAAATTTTAAACATAGTAGTTCTACATAGTCCGACTACATGCCTGAAAGTTTCATTGAGATTGGACAACTGGAACTGGTAGCTCCCATACAAAATGAAGAAGAGGAAGAGAAGCAATATTCACGTCGTTGTATGGACAACTTTTTTGTTTTTTAACCAATTGACTTGAAACTTTACAGTAATGTTCTTAGAGAGGAACGAAAACTATTTTGACCAAAAGTGGGCGTAGCCACTCCCAGATATAGCGAAACTTGATCCGTTGTATGGAAAACTTTTTTGGTTTTTAACCAATCGACTTGAAACTTTACAGTTATGTTCTTAGGGAGGAATGAAAACTATTTTGACGCCCATTTATAGCGAAACTTTAAACGTTGTATGGAAAACTTTTTTGTTTTTTAACGAATTGACTTGAAACTTTACAGTTATGTTGTTAGGGAGGCATGAAAACTTTTCATTTACTTTTTTTTTATAGTGACACAACGTGAAAAGTATTATAGCTTCAGCCTTGCTGAAGATAGCGTCCTTACTGGTTATATATCATTTAAGAAAATTTTGTGCACATTTTCAAGCCTCTATCTGAACTGGAAGTATTTATGGCCGCTCTCCCATAGAACGTCGACCACTGTGCAGCGGTTCGTCGATCTAGAATGTACAGAACTAAGGTTGGAACTAGTTCGAATGTAAACTAGTGAGTTCCTGGTTTGGGGCATACGGAAAAAAGAAAATGGAACCATCGTAATGGACTGAGTAATTTTTTTTTTTACTGTTAATTATAATTGTAAATTGAAGAAACTTTATTTTTTATTGTTAATAACAATTAAATTCTGGTGGCGCTGGGGTTTGAACCTCATACTTTCTGTTTCATAGCCCAACAAACTAAACTTGGAGCTACAGTAGGCGACATAGAAAAATTTTATATTTAATAAATATTATTTATTTGAAACAGTTTTTTCAGACTGTGGCTTTTATGCATTACCTCTGTCTGGTTCAAATGCTAGTCTTCAAATATGCCTTAGAAATTTTAAGAGATTTCCTAAAATAAGGCGGTTCATCTGTTTTAAGGGGGTATTCTAGTCTAGAAGCATCGTTTTAGTCGTTTTTCATTGTACAATAAAAAAAGATATAAAAACATTTTTAGTATCCACTTTTCTACAAAATATTTATTGATATCTAAAGAATACAAAAACATTTTCCCAAAAAATAAAATCTTTCAATTCATTTCATGATGTCGCAAACTGGAAGTAGAAAAAAACCAGTAAGGGAGCTATTCTTAGCTTTGCTGAAACTTATATACTCTTGGATTTTCCTAATTATTCTTATTGGAAAATCCGGCTTACAGTTTTCCCAATAAGAATCATAATAACAATTAATTATACCCTGAACACATACTGTGTATCAGGGTATATTGTGTTTGTTTGAGCGAAATGTATGTAACGCACAGAAGGTGGGGAGGGGGACCCCATAAAGTATATATATTCTTGATCAGGACGACAAGAGAAATTGATTGAGCCATGTCCGTCCGTCTGTCCGTCCGTCCGTCCTCACCAACGGTTCTCGGAAACTATAAGAGCTAGAGACTTGAAATTTGGAGGGTAGACTCGTGATGCTCGGCAGCAGATCAAGTTTATTTTTTTTTTTTGCCACGCCCACTCCTTCCCGCCCATCCAGCCACACCCACTTTTTTAAATACCTATAACTCAAACATCCAAAGAGATAGAAACATGAAAATCGGTATGTAGACTCAGTATGTATAGCCCTACAAAACTGCATACCACAAAATCCCCCCTTGCTTTTTATTTCCCCTCCCCCAGTTAGTTTCTAAAAATTGCTATATCTCCAAAATTAACAAAGGTACGATCCTGAAAATTTGTATACAAGCTCAGTGATAACACATCTTAAAAACTGCATACCACAAACTTCCCCCCTCTTTGATGGCTACCCCTCAGAGGCCGACAAACTTAAATTTTTCGTAAAAACCACATTTTTTGACCGATTTTCTTGATATTTTGAACACTATTTGAATATGCGACGTCAGAGCAATATGTTTTTGTAACTTGAAGGTGTGGCACCGCCTACCATGTGTGCAGGGTATTATATTGTCGAGTATACTCGACTATACCGCCCTTACTGGTTTGTTTGAAAGAACACAATGCAATCATACTTCACTTCATTTCGCGTTCTTCTATCTCGTCGGCTTCCAGAGAAATCACATTTTTAAGTTTTTCTCTACATAGGCGGTGCCACGCCCTTTAGTCTGACTCTTATGAAACTAAGCAATATAGTCAAAGACGTATAAAAACGCGTAATTGCAAAGTTTTTTTTGTTTATATTTAAGAACAAAAAAGTTTTCCTAACAAAAACCGAATTATTAACCGGAGCTATATGCTATAAATGTCCGAGCTTCACCAAATTCGCAGTGTATCTTTATTGACGTCCAAGATGCTCAAGTGCAAAAACGGAGATGATAGCTTTAAAATCGAAGCGTTTGTAAGCAAAAACCTCTTTTCTTACCAATCGTTCGTATGACAAGTACATATATGCAATAGTGGTCCGATCAAGCTGATTTTTACATCATGTCAAGGGCAATAATAAATTTTCCTGCGTTTAAATTTTTTCGATGTCGTTAAAACTGATCTCGCATATATACTTTATATAGTATGGAGATTTCTCCTTCTCTTCGTTGCAAACTTCGTGACAAAGTTTATATACTCTTGCAAGAGTATAAAAATGATGTCATTGTTGACATGATTCCAATCTTTGTAGTGTCCAAACGAAAAACAAAAACGCAGTTATTCTCGGGAAAGACCTCGCCCCTACCTCGGGTAAAAAAAACTAAAAATTTTTTTACAAAATGGCGACTAAAAATGAAAAATGTTTTTTTTTTACCTTCATTGGTTTTTTTTTTAAATAGCAAAACTAATTATTTTCTATATCCGAGGTACCGGCTATAGAGAGATGTATCAAGAAGTTTTTTGTAAAATTTTAAGTTAATCGGATGAATGGATAAAAAGTAGTTTCGAGTAAATCCCGTTTAAAGTTTTGTCAGCATATAGCGATACTAGTACCTTACATCACAAAAACGACTATAACTTCAAAAATACTTCGAATATATAAGCATATATTCATAAGGGTTTGGACCTTAAGAATATGTAAAAAAGAACAGTTTTTTAAAAACCTTAGACTAGAATACCCCCTTAAGCCATTTCCAAAATTATTTCAAATAATTTACTTATAAATCTTAAAAATTTATAATTTATTTTCTTTGTAAAATCAATTTTACAAATGGGCGTTTCCATTATCGCGGGTGCAACGTTTAGACGCCTGTTTTAGTTTACCATGACTAAATAAAAAATATTTTTAATTAAATTAGTCTTTAAAAGACTAGATTTTAATACGTTTACTTCATATTAATTAACAAAAATTTTTATATGATATTTTAAAAACCAGAAGAAAGGTTTAAATTGCCATCGCGGGTGCAACAAATTTGGCCCAACCTTTCAAGATCACAAACAAAAAACACATAAATCTGTTAATTCTTATACATTTAATATGTTATGCCTCAATATTTTGAAAAGCATTAAAGTAACAAAGAACATAAATAAGAACTCTAAACAAAACAAAAATAAATTGCGGGTGCATCACTAAATTATCGCGGGTGCAACCAGTCTAACTTAAGTGAATATAAACATCACTTTTACTTATATAGGAACAAAATAAGAGATCAAGTCATGTTTATTACTAACAATTCTACTTTTGTTGCCGCTTATATTAATTATTTCTTTTGAAATACGTCAATAATTGTCGAAAATTCTATGAACATATTATTTCCATCAGTCTTTTTCTTTGGCGCTTCTAACTTCGTGATAATATCATCAAATTGCACGTCTGCTATGTCATTAACGATTTCTGTGAATCGTTTGTTATCAACCATAGTCATAAATTGGACTTTAACTTCTCGATCTTCATCCATATCACTCTGACACAACCCCACATAACGATATTGAGTATTTTTTTGCCAGTTTTGCAGAGAAATTGTACGAGCACATATGTTATACACCAGCGCAAATATTTTTCGATAAGACTGTAACCTCGACAGTAGCAGTTTCAGAACATACTTCTGGTGATAATTTTGAAGCTTCAAGAGACGTTGATAGAGTTTTGTCATTTATAAATTCATTGTCTGAATCACTGTAAACATCAGAAATACGCAGTCTCTGTTAAAATGGCAACCAAGATTTGCTCTCATCCGAAACTGAAGGAACAGATATATCAGGATCCGGAATTATTTTTCGTAATTTGTGACTTGTAAGATGTTCTAAATCATCATCGGCCCAATCACTATCTGTATTGGCAGTGGGTTTTGGCGACTTCAAAACCAATGTGCATTTTAAATGAGACAACGAGGTGCACGCCACAGAAATGCTATGGTCCTCTTCAGATTGGAAAACAGAATATAATATAGACACACATATTAAATATATATCATCAATCGTCCTCAGCATATATAATTAGTCAACGTATATCAAAACAACGAAATTTATAATTGATCGCAAAAAACGTTCCGTGAAAAAAAGTTGCACCCGCGATCTCACATCGAGATTACTTTTACTTTTGGAAAATTTCAGAACGATAGCTCCTTATTTATGTGAAAAAAGTAAACTTTTATATCTTTTCCATCGCGGGTGCAACATGTTAACAGTGTATTCTAGCAGTCAATAATTCTTAATAAATAACAACATATACTTACATTTTTTGGATCACGAAGATAAATGAATATTGTAAAACATAACCTCAAACTGTCAACAACAACAACCGTTTCGCGCCAGTGTTGCTAGCTATGATTTTATAGGTTATAGCAATTCTTCGAATGACAATATCTTCAAACGCGCCAAAAAAAAGAAGATATGAGTAACTCTACAAAACTGCATACCACAAAATCCCTCCCTCCTTTTCATTTCTCCTCCCCCAGTTATTTTCTATAAATTGCTATATCTCCAAAATTAACAAAGGTACGACCCTGAAAATTTGTATACAAATGTGCCAATTTTGATCGTTAAATTTTTTTTCGTCAACTTTGAACAAACGGGACGGACAAACCACTCAATGGATCGATCTGAAAATTTACATAGTTGTTGGGGGTACTAAGAGGTGTAAAAAAACCTTAAGGTATCATCCTTTTGATTAGTGGTTCCTAAGATGTAGTCAAATAACGATAACAAGTCAAAAAGACACTTTTTTGAACCTTTTTCAACTTGAAATTAAAAATGTTTGAAAATTTTGTTCTCCATATGTCTTAATTGGTTCTTTTAGGACATTTCCTCCAGTTTTCAAACCTGTATTTCTCATTCCTGTGTCTTTATTCTTTGCGGAGATATGGATGGTTAAAGTCAAAAGGACCTTTTTTGGTTCAACTTCGAATATCTGAGCGAAAAAAAATCGTTGCAAGGATCGGAAAAATGCAAATTAAAGCTGAATTAACAGGCTATCTGATCAATACAATGGTTTATCTAAAAAACCCATGGAACAAATCAAAAAAGACAAAAAATTTTGCAATTTGTTTTTTCTTGCAATTTCAAGGATTACATTAAAACCGTTACTTTCAAAATTTTTTCGGAAAAAGATTCAAAAACTAGAAGTTACAAGCTATAAAATCTTCTTTCAGAGTTTTTCGATACGACCAATACCTACAAAGTTACAGAAGGCCAAAAAGAGGTCCAAAATCGAAATTTTTTAAGTGGTCCGTTAATTTTTTTGCTTAGTGTATACAAGAAACATATTGCATACAACTTAGGTTACGCATTCCTGCTTATGTCGATTACTTATCACCCCTCCCTTTCATAAGGAGGCTGGTATTGAGGTCTTCTATGTGTCAAATACGGATAATGGCAAATTCCGCCAATGGCTGGATCTACCGTTTTGTGTAATCCCTTTTTAGCTCAAATATTTTAAATGCATTTTATCTAAAATACATAATTTATATTTTTAAGAAACACAGCGCTTAAGTAAAATAAATGTCTTCAATTCTTATCAGTCAAACTTTTTTAACGCATTCTTAGACATTTTCTTTTTATTTTTTAAATGCATCGCGTACACATTCCTCTAATTGTTGCTTTTAATTTATTCGAAAATGGATTTAACATTTTCTTTTTTACTCATTACAGCTGTTAAATTACAATAGATTCGGTTGTGACCTGCTAGTCAAGTAGTCACAGATTCTGTATCAATTGTCATACTCTAAGCTTTTAAATTTTTGTCAGAATACGAAAATGTATCAATTGTCATAGATATGACAATTGTCACTGTGTTGAGTATTGTCATAGTTGCCAGAATAGGGCTGTAAATGTGAATTTAAGGGGTTTCAAAAAGAATGTAACTTATAAGTACGACATCGGTTCGAAAAGATAAGCCCAGCCATTTAGGTTATAATATTTAGTATTTATTCACTTCAATATGGGTTTTAAGGAATTTTAAAAATAGGGCATAGCATTTTGTCAACTAAACGACTGATAAAGCGTAGTTGAACACGTGTGCAAACATTTTGTCAAATTCCAAAGTCAGATGCAAAGCGTCGTACTGAGTTTGTTTTAAGCAACGCACTGGACACTTATTTGTTTCTCTAATACTACCAACAAGCCCCGCTACTTTGTTTATTATTATTTTTTTTTTTTTTTGGCTTTTTTGTATTATTATTTTAGCCACAACAGTTTGGGAGTGTGGTAAACAGGAAATCGATCTCATCACTTATACAAAATGTGGCAAAGCGTGCGAATTGCCAACATGCTCGCAATACGAACTGTGGCATTAGGTTGACAAGGACAACAGCGACAACAACAACAGTTACAGCGACGGCAACAACAACAACAAGTAGAACGAGTACAACGTACAACAAAGTCGACAACATCAATGCAAGTTTATGTATCAAAGTCGACAGTTTACTCAGCCAAGCCAAAAATTTGTAAAAGCTGTTGAAAAATAAGAAAGAAGGAAAAGAAAAACATAAATAACCAGTAAGGAATAAGGAGTCAAAAGTGGTCGACTTCAACATACCCTGTACCATTAATTTTAGAAGACTGTTGTTAGGCATTGTCCCGCCCACTTTTCAATCGAAACAGATTTAATTTCCATCCAATAACTAAGTGTCGAAGGAGACCCATAAAATAAACTGATTTGCGTAATGAATAGCAGAATAGAAAATTTAGGTTCTACCTAGTTATTATATTTTCCGAGATCGACGTGACAGACAGACGGACATGACTTTTCTTTCGTTGCTGATCAAGAATATTTATACTTTTTAGGGTCTGCTACGCCTTCTTTTAGGTGTTGCATACATACATTTTCGACGCGCACCAAACTAATATACCCTCGTACCATAAGGTACAGGGTATAAAAAGAAAACATTAAACGCACACACACACTCACACACATTGAGAAAAGTCAAAACCATTTTTCTATAAACTTGTGCCTCAAACTTGACGCCGCCGTCGTCACCACCGTCGCAGTCGCCGCTTGTTGGCTTGGTGGCTGGCAATTTTTCGTGTGTTTGCCGCTTTAAAATTTTGCAGCTGCTGCCAGTTTCGATTGCATTCAGGCAGTCAAGTCAGACCATGAGCTCCCGCCTGCTCAGCTGGAACGCCATGTTGCAATGTTATTTCAGTTTCAACAATAACTTTGGCACACAACTTTCATACCCATTACCAAATAAGGAGAATGCCGGCAGGATCTCAGCTGCTCGCTTTGCCTCACTACGCCTCGTTTCGTCAGCCCAATTGCGCTGAACTCAACTGAACTCTAACTTAAGCTCAAGCCGAACCAAGTTGGCTGTTTCATATTTTGTTCTTTTTTTTTTGGTACTTTCCAAATTGTATGCAAGATTTATTAAGATTTAAAAGCTTTTATATGTGTCGCTGTCAATTGTCGCTCGCTGTCGTTTGCTGTGGAATAAAAACTTTTCACGTACTTAAATATTATTTTACATTCTCTATGTGGGTCACATTCATTGTCATTGCATTATTATTTAATTTTAATTGATTTCCAGCACACTTAAACACAGTCACAAACAAAGAGATGAACTTTTATAGCTTCTACTCTTCGCTCTTCTTACTTCACTTAATGATACACACAACATGACGTATGATAATTTATTGATTTCCGAGCAGCTCCTCAAAATAATTACCTTTCCAAACATGTTATAACTTGTATACTAGTATTGACGCTTCATACATTTCTATCAGACTTCTCAATTTGCCTTCCTACAGTGCACAATGGGAATTTTGACTACTATTACTGGCAAAAATTAACAACTCTTTTATATATACTCTTTTTATACTCTTCACGCAGTGAATAGATTCATGAAGATTGCAACGCAGAAAAGGAGACAGTTCCGACTATTCAAAGTATAAATATTCTTAATCAGCACGACGAGACGAGTTCACATAGCCATGTCCGTCTGTTTCAATGCAAATTTTCTTATCCTTGTAGGCAGTTTATATGTATAAACGAGCTTGATGGGATCACTATAGCTACCATAGGAACGATTGGTTGCCATACGAAATGAGGTTTTTGCTTAAAAAACGCTTTGATTTTAAAGCTATCATCTTAATTTTTTGCACAAGAATATCAATAAAGACACATTACGAATATGGTGCAGATCGGACAATTATAGCATATAGCTCCCATAGGAACAATCGGTCGAAAATTCGGTACTTGTAAGAATAACTATTTTGTTCTTTAATATAAACAGATAAAACTTTGCAATTACGCATCTTTATACATCCTTGACCATATACCAAAATTTTGTAACAATCGGTCATAAGGCCGTGGCACCTTCTATTAATGTATTCTTTCTGTATCTTGTTGGGCTTCGAGTCTGCTATATATGTATACTCAAAAAATGAAATTCCTATCTCAAAAGTCAACCGAGAAAATACGACTTTTGTAATTTTTTTACCCGTGGTAGCTTCAATTATACCCTTTAAATATGAGACAGAGGGGCACCACAAAACAATCTTAACAGAATTGACCTGAAAAAGGAATTTTAGCTCTAACTTTTATAGTTTGAGCGTAGAGTCTGCCCGCCTCCTTCAATGTACACAAAACTAATGTACTCTTGTATCATGAGGTACTGGGCGTAATGATTAACTCTCCCGTAACTTGGTGTATTTGCATCTCACTCGTACATCACCCGCAAACATGATCTCATTCCCTGGGTCGTCCCAGTCTCTCATTAAAGGAATTCCTTAATGCGTTCCTTGTTGTGTTGTGTCATCTTGACAAACGTCGTTTAAATTGGGTCAACGTCATCAACAATAAATGTGTTTTACATGTTTTAATGCATGACTGGTAAATGCGCACTGACACACACACTCCGATATGATATGATATGCAAACATTTATAACTGTTAGCAGAGCATAAAACACTAAATGACTAAACTGACATTTGATTTGAGACTTGAATGCCATTTTTCTGCTTCCACTTCAACTACAATAACAACGGCCGCATTTTACACCGACCTGACACAATTCGACTGGACTAGACTACGGGTCCGATTTTATCATTTGCGCCTTTAGTGAAGCTCACATTGCGTGCGTGAATCATCCAAAAGCAACTACACCAAACCAACAACAATCTGTCGGTACATGTTGCGGCGATGGCGGCACTATTTACGTCCACGTGTTTACAGCACAACTCTTTTTATCAAATATGTCACTGTCATTTTCACGCAAGTTATTCTTTTTCAAAGCGCAATGATTTGCATTCAAATTTACTAGAACCAATTGCTCATACATACCCATCGGGAAAATGATTCGATCGAATACAGATCGGATCCACTCTTTAGATCCACGATCTGGATTTGAGTGCATTCGTTTTTGGCAGCCATTTGTACTGTCATTGGACCAAATGGTGCCGGTTGTTGTAACAAGTCACAACGAACATAGTGTGAATGGAACGTCCGATCGAACTAATGTTATTTTATATATTTATATACACATATATATATATATATTTTTTCAAAATGACGGCTCGAGCGGCGGTGATAGAAGGTCGCAAAGTGAAAATTCGGAAAGAGCAGCCCAAAATCCATATAGATGCCAATTTTCAAAACTCCCGCAAAACTTTCCAGGTAGAACTATCAAATGACTGGACTATTATTTATGATTTTTATTTTTTCCGCTTAAAATAAAACTCAGTTGTGAGTGTTGAACGATCGATTTCTGATAAAATGTTGATGTTTACAGATAAAAAAAGCAGCCTCGTTGTTGAGTCATTGCCGAAATTGCTTTTTGTAATATTAAATAATAATAAGTAATAATAAAATAAAAAATACAATTCAATATTCACAACTGAGTTTTATTTTGAGCGGAAAAAATTAAAACCATAAACAATTATTATTATTGAGTTTTACTATTTTTTGCTCAAAAATGATGATTGTAGTCTAATTTTTTTTTTAAATTGCTTAAAAATAATCGTTATTATTGAAGAAAACGTTGAGAATCAAAACTTAATCATTGATATCAAATTTATTGCAATATAACTTATAATGTGTATGGTCCCTGATTAATAGAATCGCAGACTTTTTTGAAGCTTTATTTTTTGTTGTTGTAATTTTATGTCTCTAATTAATTTTCCTTTTATTTGTAAAACGTACAAATGAATGTACTTATATTATTTGTTAAATTCCAAGAAAGTTAAATATGTAATCATGATGTGAAATATAAAAGTTCCTCGTTAAATGGAAATCTCGATTAATTCGTAATTCGTAAAAAATGTGATCGCCTTGCCATTACGAACTATCGGGATTCGAATGTCTATGCAAAGTTGAACCCCGACTTACGCGAATTCTATTTACAAGGCAATTCCTCGGACCCACCTATCGCGTAAGTCTGGGGTATTAATGTATTAAAATGATTTTAGTTCAAATATTGTCACATTTTGCGTTTCAGTCCGTTTTTTTTTCTTAACTAGCTTGACAAACATACATATAAAACCAGTAAGGGCGGTATAGTCGAGTATACTTTAACATCGCCTGTATAAATAGTGTTCAAAATATCAGCAAAATCGGTCAAAAATGTGAAATTTACGAAAAATTTAGGTTTTTAAGATATGTACACTAAAACGAAAAATTAAAGCATATAAAAAGATTTTCTTATTTTGGAGTCATTTTGGAAGACAAATATCTTGGAAAATATTGGTCGTACAAAAACAGCTAAAAACCAGTAAGGGCGGTATAGTCGAGTATACTCGACAATATAATACCCTGCACACATGATAGGCGGTGCCACACCCTCAATCTACAAAAACATACTGATCTGACGTCGCCTATTCAAATAGTGTTCAAAATATCAAGAAAATCGGGCCAAAAATGTGGATTTTACGAAAAATTTAAGTTTGTTGGTAGCCATCAAAGAGGGGGGAAATTTGTAGTATGCAGTTTTCAAGATGCAGATTCACTGAGCTTGTAAACGAAATTTCAGGTCCTATCTTTGTTAGTTTTGGAGATATATCAATTTATAGAAAATAACTGGGAGAGGGGAAATGAAAAGGAGCGGGATTTTGTGGTATGCAGTTTTGTAGGGCTATACATACTGAGTCTAGATACCGACTTTGATGTTTCTATCTCTTTGGATGTTTGAGTTGTAGCGATTTAAAAAACGTGGGTGGGGCTGAATGGGCGGGAAGGAGTGGGCGTGGCAAAAAAAAAAATACACTTGATCTGCTGCCAAGCATCACGAGTCTACCCTCCAAATTCCAAGTCTCTAGCTTTTACAGTTTCCGAGAACCATTGGTGAATACAGACGGACGGACGGACATGGCTCAATCAATTTCTCTTGTCGTCCTGACCAAAAATATATATGTTTTTTGGGGTCCCCCTCCCCTCCTTCTGTGCGTTACATACATTTCGTTCAAACAAACCCAATATACCCTGGTACACTATACTATGTGTACAGGGTATAAAAAGAGAAGTTGTAGCTCTGAGCATCTAGTTTCTGAGTCTTATCATGTTATATTTTTATGATTAAAGGTTTAAGAGCAATCCTAAGAATTGCAAAAAAAAAATGCTATTTTTGGATAATTTGTGTAGTTTCCCTTATGGTGGCACAAACATCTTGAACCCATATCTGTAGAACGGACATGACTCAATCCATTTCTCTTGTCGTCCTGATCAAGAATATATATACTTCATGGGGTCCCCCACCCCTCTTTCTGTGCGTTAAGCAGGCCATCCACAGTCGAATTTTTTCGTCGAGCAAAAATACGTTTTGCCACTAAGACGATTATATTCGTAGTGAACATCATTTGCTTAAAAAATTTGAACTGTCAACATCAAAGAAAGAAAACTTATCATGCATTATTCCTAATGTTATTATTTATTTATTATATTCGTCGCTTTTTGTTTGCCACAACGCAGGTCTACTTCTAAAACAAATTATTCGGGGGTGTCACAGAAATCTCATACAAGTGAAAGTAAAATAACATAAAATCGCCCAACCAGCCAAAACAACGGGGATGTCAAAGAAATCTCTTACTAGAAATTTGATGCCAAAAACAACCAAAAGGGAAATTTTGGTGTCACAGAAAATCTCTAACAAGGAAATTTTTTCTCCAGCAAAATCTCTGACTATACCCTCAGAGATTTGTTCAAATTCAGTCTTATATTAAGTTCTTAAAAAAAATTATGAATGAAGAAATAAACTTTATGGTTTTCCTCATTTATCTGCATTCAAACAATTCGTTATTTTACATGTTTTCATTAATAAATTTGCATTTTTAAAAAAGCTTTCTCAAATCAACCAATTTTTTTTCAGCAGCAGAAACAATGAGTTTCATGCCTTGCCAATCTGCTTGCATTGATTTTGGAAAATTGAAAAGTATATTCGAATTGAAATAAACAAAATGTTAAAATAATCTAAAAATTATAATTAATATGCTGTTTCATTTGAAATGTTTAAGCAAACTCATAAAAACAGCAAATTTAATTAAAATAGGTACTGACAGTTTTGTTCGGGCAAGTTGGCATGTGAACATTTTTGAATGAACAAATGCGAAGAAGAAGAGTTAATTCAAAAGTGCAGCGTGTCTCCCGTAAAACAAAAGCTAGTTAGTTAGCAATGCTACAGTGTGAAACAATCTCCGTAACTTTATTTATTAGTTTGCACATATAATTGATTATTACATTTCACCTTTGGAGTATTTTGAATTTGTAACGTATTTGATTACATTTGACAATCACAAGAATGGAAAGATTAGGATTGTCAAAACAATTGTAAAATTTGGCGAGATGCACTATTATTGAGTTTAAACTTACAATTAATGCTTTTATAACATTCTTATTTTCTCTCTCTCTGCTTCGGTATGCCGAATATTCGAAGACAACAATTTCCCAGAGATTTTCTGTGACACCAAATAGAGAAATTGAAAAATTCGTCTTCGAAAAAACAAAATTTCGAAGACGGATTTCTGTGACACCCCCGAATGATGGTTTTTCCTTACTAACTATGCCAACCTGCTTGCATATATTTTAGAAGATTAAAAAGTAGGTTTGAATTTCCAAATAAATCTAAATATGCTTATTAATATGCAGTAGTATTTGAAATGATTGGATAGTCAGTAGAAATATTTAATTGTAATGAAATTGTGTACCAACAGTCTTATTAGTGCAAGTTGACATGTGAGCATTTGTTAATGTGCGTTGTGAATAAATAAATGTAAAGAAGAAGAGTCAACTGCCAAAAATTAATTAAGTTCGAATTCCCATTTTGTTGTGAACTTGGATTGTGTGGTAGTATGGCAGCCGAAGGAGGGATTATCATTTCTACTGCGTGGCAAATTAGTATATGGGGAACAGCTATGACGCAAAGGTAAATCATATTTTAGCATCGTTCGCTCCGATTAAAAATAATTTTAATGAATACTCTTGCATCAATTGAGGTAGAGGATTCCATATTAAGGGGTTACGTCTCCTTAGAAACACGAAAAAACGAGTATTTTTGATATTTTTTTTTTTAATAGAAATTTTATTAATTTAACAAAAGTAATAATGCAACTTTATTTCAAATTAAGTACATTTTATTTAAAAAAAAACATGAGAAAAAAATATTCATAAATTAAGTAACTGTAACTACTTAAATTGGCCCCTTTGAAAAAACTGGTACTTTGCGGTGACCACTCTCATTTGAAAACCGCTTAATGAATTTATATGAAATTTTGTATGCGCCTTTAAAATACATTAATTCAGGGCCCGATCGAAGGGTTTTGATTTATTTTAAAAATTTACAAATTGACGTCCTCAGAAAGTCAATTTTTTGATTTTTAGAAAAAAAAAATCAGTAAATTGCTTATAAAAAATCGAATTTAAAAAAAAAAACTCAAATCCTTCGATCGGGCCCTGAATTAATGTATTTTAAAGGCGCATACAAAATTTCATATAAATTCATTAAGCGGTTTTCAAATGAGAGTGGTCACCGCAAAGTACCATTTATTTCAAAGGGGCCAATTTAAGTAACTGTAACTTCTTAATTTATGAATATTTTTTTCTCATTTTTTTTTTTAAATAAAATGTACTTAATTTGAAATAAAGTTGCATTATTACTTTTGTTAAATTAATAAAATTTCTATTAAAAAAAAAAATATCAAAAATACTCGTTTTTTCGTGTTTCTAAGGAGACGTAACCCCTTAATATAAGGCGCCCACCCGCAGCCTTTTTAGGAATCCTCTTCTTTCTATTTCCAAGGCAATTATTATACCCTGTACCTTATGGTACAAGGGTATATTAGTTTTTTGCACGTCGACAATTTATGTAACACCTTAAAGGAGACATTTCCGACTATACAAAGTATATATATTCTTGATCAGTATCGAAAGGGAAGTCGATTTAGCCATGTCCGTCTGTCTGTATGAACGCGTTCATCTCGGAAACTACAATAGATAGAACCAAAATCTTTTCGCAATTCGATTCTGTGAATCATTACGCAGATCAGGTTTTTTTTTGTTTTCCCCCTTTTTGACTTAGTTTAGGGGTGTGGGGCAAATAACTGAAGCTACCTCGGGTAAAATATTACAAAAGTCGTATTTTCTGGGTTGTCTTTTGAGAAAGAAACACCAAGTTTGGAGTGTATATAGCTGACTTGAAGCCCAAACAAATATAATAAGAGATAGGAGTGGCCACGCCCACATATAGTACAAATTTGAAATGCTTTTATCTCGTAAACCATATAACCTACAGGAATGTAATATAGTGTTTATGATATTGGGATATAATGTAACAAGATTTAATCATAATATGGGCGTGCAATTGTAAAATTTGGCGAGCTGCATTATAATTGTGTTTAAATTAACAACTAATACTTTTATAGCATTCTAATTGTGTATATTATTAAATGTAAATACACAATTGCTTCAAATTGATGAGAAAAACAATGAAATAAGCATAAATAAATTACTATATTCATATTTTTGAATGTATGCAACTCTGCCGCGGGATGCCGAATATTCGAAGACAAATGCTCGAAAAACAATATCCTTGTGATTTGATACCCCCGATTAACTGATATAAAACATATTTTGACATTATCGTGCATTTTATATTATCTTCAAATGATGTTCGTCCAAACATTACCATCCACAGTTCGATCAAACACAACCAGCCAGACACACTGTGTGTACAGGGTATAATTATGTTCATTGTAAATTGTTGCGCGCGCAAAATCGTTCTTAAGTGCAAATCTGATATGCCCAACAGTGATGCATGCATTAGCTCATATTTTCAAAACATGTAATATAAATTATTTTTTGTTAGTTTCTAATACAGTAAGGAAGTCGTAAAAAAAGGGGTTACCTGGAAAGTTTT
This sequence comes from Phortica okadai, assembly GCA_034638295.1. Taxonomy (NCBI): domain Eukaryota; kingdom Metazoa; phylum Arthropoda; class Insecta; order Diptera; family Drosophilidae; genus Phortica; species Phortica okadai. The sequence goes on along the minus strand of CM067848.1, from coordinate 14,184,488 downwards.
GCGGGAGTTTTGAAAATTAGCATCTACATATATGGATTTTGAGCTGCTCTTTCCGATTTTTCACTTTGCGACCTTCTATCACCGCCGCTCGAGCCGTCATTTTGAAAAAAGGCTCATTTTACGGCAAAAATATCTCTATACTAAATTAAACTAGAAGAAATTTCCTACAAATTATGTTCTAAAATTTTTTTTGGAAGGACTAATAGTTTAGGCGTACGAGCGCTGCAAAGTGTACAACTTTGTTACAATGGTTTTCATACATTTTGTTTGGAATTTGGTATTGTTTTGAATGATAATCTTACTCTGAGTCCAAGTGTTTTAGATTTCACTCACTTTGTGTTTGGTGTTGAGATTTAATGTTATATTTATCGTCTATTATAATAAAAACGTTTCAAATTCGAGTGCAAATTTACAAATCCAAACAAACAGTTTGTTCATCAAAAATTTTCCGTTTTCTTATAAAAGAGGCAAGTAAGACTTGCATGGTTCTGGGCCTGTAAGTCTGTGGACGGGTTGGGAATGTTGTGTTTAGAGGAAATTTCCTCTAGTTTAATTTAGTATAGAAATGTTTTTGACGTAAAATGAGCCAAAATGCAGTTATGATGAAAAAAGTGATTTTGGACTAGGCTCGAGCGGCGGTCATAGAAGGTCGCAAAGAGAAAATTCGGAAACAGCAACTCAAAACTCATATAGATGCCAATTTTCAAAACTCCCGCAAAACTTTCTAGGTAGAACTACTTCCTTACTATATTATCCATTTAATTTCATAGAATTTAACACATAACAATACAATTGCGAAATCACTGAAAATGATATTTCATCAAATAGTTCAAAACCAATTTTTTTAAATCATATTTCTATTAGATAAAGAAAAACACTCAACAGACTTCAATGCTTTTTCAATGACAACAACTGTTTAATCAAATGCTTACAATATTAGTGGGTTATATAAATACGATAATCAAGGAAAAATAAAAATCATCTACAGAGTTATAAACATTACTTAACGAGTGAAGTGTGTCGTATGTTTGATAAAACAAAATGTAATAATAATAATAATATAAATAAAATGGCCGCGAATTGTTTGGATTCATTCCAATTTGGTATTGAACATGTCATTGTTAGCGTTTTGGACAAAAAACTGACAACAAAATAATGCGAATGCCAATAATGAAACTAATGAGGTTGCTAATGGTTTCGAAGACTTGAAGTGATGTGTTTTAAAGTAAATGAATTTTATTCCCCCATTTCATTTTTGGTGTTTTTGTCTGACAGTTCTGGTTGTTGTGGTTGCGCCACATCGCGACCACATTTATGCCTTGCTACGTTCTTTGGCGTTCTCCAACGCTGCAGCTAGTATACGTTTTTCCAGGACACGATATTCAAGTAACATGGCCTCCATATCACCAAGCGCTACTGTGCCGGCTCGATGTTTGGCCAACTGTTCTTCATCGGCTTCGAGTGTGGTGGGAAACACACGCAACAGCAACATGAGGCGTGTCTGAAGGTACTGCCATGTCTTTGACTCGTGGTGCGTCTCGAGCGCACAATCAATGTGCAACAAGTCAAGTGCACGTTCTGCATTCTCAGTCCAGTGCGCCAGCTGCTCGGCGCTCATATTAAAAACCCGCACAAAGGCCAATAGTTTTCCTGAGATAAAGTCCGGCGCCGGTAGTACCTCAAAGTCAGCGCTGCGTGGTATCTTTAACTCTTGTAAGAGCACAGCGCGCTGCTCAAACAGCGGATCCGATTGACTGAGGCCGAGCTTGATGGTGACTTTGTCTTTGCGATTTTCCCGATCGATAAAACTGTTAAAGATTCAAACAAATTACATGATAAGATAATGGCATTCCATACTCATTGTATGTATGTCCTTATAAACAGATCCTAATTAAGTGTTCTTACCCATTATGAACAAGGAGATCAGCGTTTGAACGATCGCCATAGTAGATGAAAAACTGTTCGCCCACATTGACTGGAGCCTGCGGTGTGCACTGCATTTCGTGTGTGCTGGCATTGTAGTAGGAAGTGATCTCGCCCGTTTTGTGATTGGCCATGTCCCAAAAGGGTATGAGTGCGGCCAGCATTGTCTGCTGTGACGTTGTCAGATCACTACCATTTGTAGACGGTAGCGGTTGCTCGCGTGGTATAAGATTTTCCCGTGTCATTACTGTTGAAACGGCCCAGCTGTAAGTGTTAAAAAAAAATACAATTTAGTAACTGAGTAGTTGAACCAGTAAGGATTGGAGTAGTAGTAAACCAGTAAGGATTGGAGTCGACAATTCTCGACTTCGACATACCCTGTACCTTCAATTTGTAACGGCTGTAATAGGGCGTTGCCCCGACATACCAATTTTTACTCTTCTAGTCCACTTGGTTCCAAAAATAAAACGTTCTCCTATTCTGGCAATATGTGAGCATGGCCACGCCCATATTATGATTGAATCTTGTTAAACTCTATCCCAATATCATACACACCAAATGTCATTCCTGTAAGTTATATGATTCACGAAATATTAGCATTTTAAATTTTTACTATATGTGGACGTGGCCACGCCCATTTTCTATTTTATCTTTTTGAGTTTCAGGTCAGCTATGTATATACACTCTAGTAGTAAAAATTTTATACGCTTACATCTCTGGAATCCTAAAATCTACGGAAATAAAATTTTCCATGTGTACTATTGGGATGGAGTATAACAAGATTCAATCAAAAAAGGGCGTGGCCACGCCCACATTTAGCCAAAGTAGAAAAACATTATATCTCTGAAACTAATTGGTCTAACAGAGTAAGAATTGGTTTGTATGGTATTGAGTGGAAATACAATCTTTATACCCTGCACATAGAGTGTGCCAGGGTATATTAAGTTTGTTTGAAACTGAAAGTATACACATAGAAGGAAGGGAGGGGACCCCATAAAGTACATATATTCTAGATTAGGAAGATAGGAGAAACTTGACTTGACTTGACTTGATAGAGACTTGAAATTCGGAGGGTAGACTCGTGATGCTCGGCGGCAGATAAAGTTTGAACAGTTTTGTGCCACACCCACTCCTTCCCGTCCAACTAGTACCACCCTTTAATATGCTTTTTTAGAACGCTATAACACGAATACCCGTAGAGATAGAAACATGAAAGTCGGTATGTAGACTCTAGGGATGCCAATCCCGGTATATTCGGCATTTCGATTTTTCTATTGTTATTTGAATAATTTCTATTTATTCATAAGTTAGAAAGCATATACGAAAAATTCCATTATTTCATAACCAGGAACGTACCCAGCTTGTCACAAAGGGAGGCGAAGATTGCCTTTTTGCATAAATCCGGCCACTTTTTTACAAAAATCAGAGTTAATTCAAGTATTTGAAGTATTGATGTTGTGACTTGGGGGCCGCTTCTTTTTTTTTTTTTTGGTAGTAATTACTAAACAGAAACTCTTTAATTATATTCTAACCGTCCAACCAACAAGTTTTAATGCTAAAAGGTATTTTTTGGTGTCCATGTTTGGAAAATACAACATTAAACTCCTTTAGTATTTTAAGGATTATATTTTAACCTTATTTTATTAGTAAAACGATTTAAGGGGTTACATACAGTTAGAATTTAGAAAAAATCGTTTTTTGTTTTTTTTTTTTTCTTAATGTACAAACATTGAGGAACACACACACATTTTATATCTTTTCGGTGAATATTTTCGAAGTTACAAGCAAATATGGAAAGGCGTTTCAGAGTGCTTGAGTGTTTTTCTCAAAATGGTGTGTTCAAAGTCGGTGACCAACATTACTCGAAAACGACTAAGCCGATTAGTCTCAAATTTTAATATATGTATGTATATATTTTTTTTAGTAATTAATTGAAGATTTTTTCTCACCGATAAATTTTTTTTTTTATAAACAGTTTAAGTCCGAAATTTTGGTCAAAAATCAATTATTTTTTTTTTTTTTGTGAAGCCGTCATTTTGTCAAAAAAATTTATTTTGCATATTCCTTCGACTAATTACTAGATTTAACAATTCTTTAACGAAATCTGTTTGGGTTTTTTAATATAAGATGATCCAGAGAAGAGCTCCCGGAGATCAGCTATAGCTCCTTTTCAAATAAATATTCTTACTAGCACTAATTTTTAAAATACAGTTAAAAGATACCATAATGTGTGTACAAATTTTTAAATCAATAAATTTAAAAGTTTTCTCAGGAAAAATTCCGAAAAATTCGCGTTTTTTCGGAGTTTTTTTTTTTTGTTTGTTTAAATACTAGTAAAAAATACAATTAAAATATATTAACTATTTACTACGTCTTAACTTGTCCCGGGTTTAATTCCGGAATTTCAGTTTACAATCCCGAAAATCTCGGGATTGCTAAATCTCCAAAAATTCACATCCCTAGTAGACTCAGAATGAGTATCCCTACAAAACTGCATACCACATTGGTTTTTTTTAAAATGCTATATCTCCAAAAGTATTGTAGGAATGAAATTTGGTATACAAGCTCAGTTAGTATACATCTTTAAAGATGCATACCACAAATTTCCCTTTTTTTTGAAGGTTACACCTAAGAGACCTACAAACGCAAATTTTTCGTAAAATCAACTTTTGTTGACCAATTTTCTTGAAAAATATTTGAACGGCCGATGTCAGATCAATATGTTTTTGTAAATTTCGGGTGAGGCACGGCCTACCATGTGTGCAGTGTATTATATTGTCGAGTATACTCGACTATACCGCCCTTTCTGGTTTTCCATAAAAAGTAGGCGGAACAGCCTTCAAACAATCGTTACAAATTGAAGGTACAGGGTATGTCGAAGTCGAGTACTGTCGACTGCAATTCCTAACTGGTTGTTAGCTGTTTTTGGAGCTCTGTTTTCTGAATGAAAATTGGACGATAGACTTATCATCAATTTTAAGTTTTTTAGCGCAAAAACGTGTAGTAAAGGAAAAATTCGATCTAGCTTGAGGTAGCGCATGATCACACGAATCTAAGTACGTTTCAAATTTTGAGTCTCTAGATCTTCTGATTTCTGAGAATCATTAATAAGGACGAACAAACATGTCTCACAGTCGATGGAAGGCAAACGCACAGGGTATAAAAATTCAAATTAGTTACGCATACAGAGAACGACGCACAGAGGGGCCTTAGATACATTCAGCTTGCAAAAATCAAAAAATGCATGAACGGTTTTGATAAAACAAATATATGTGTCTGATAGAGAATTTTCCAGAGATTAAGGAAATATTAACCTTAAAGAAATCGGAATTAAAGTTTGGAAGGTATCGCCAGTCAAAGTTGACCCTTTTTCCAACTTTTAATAACATACTACATTTTTTGCAAATTCGGCATCTTTGAGTTGGAATAGCAACGCAACTATAACAGGAATCATTATCGGATTAATTTATATTGTTAGGTAGCCATATTATAGTGTTAAATCATAAACATCCAGTCTTTTGCATGTGTAGTTTTTTAGTGGGAGTTGTTTTTCAAACTATCTATTTTCAAAGTGTTTTTCAACTTTAGTGGACCTTTACCTATGTACAAAATTTCATATCCTACTTCGTCCGGATTCTGTTTTTATAGTAAAAAAACGGTCGCAACCTCGCACAAAAATCAACAAAAAATGCCCTGGCGCAGGTATAAGAAGAAGAATGCATAGTAGGTAGATTCGCTGTGACAGCTTTTAAATGTTAATTAAGTGCACAAATGTTGTCATAGGAAGCAACCTGTTGTATTTTGCAATGCAGGGGGTGTGTAAAATTGATCGTAGGCGGTGTAAGGGGGAGTAAAATGTCTTTATTGCCTACATTTTATATGGCAGGTGCCAGTTCCAGTGGTTCGATCTCAATGATACTTATAGGCAATTGGGTTGAGTACGTAAGAAGTCTACCTTTTAAATTTCAGCCCTCTATGTTGAAAATCAAAAAAGTTTTCCATACAACGACTTAAATCTGCTTCTCTTCCTCTTCTTCATTTCGTATGGCAGGTACCTGTTCCAGTTGCCCTATCTCAATAAAACTTTCAGGCATTGTGTTGGATTATGTGAAAGTACTATGTTTGAAGTTTCAGCCCTCTATCTTCAAAAACAAAAAAGTTTTCTATACAACGAATCAAGTTTTGTTCATTTTTCTTCTTCTTTTCGTATGGGGGCTACCAGTTCCAATAGTCCGATCATGCCGATTCCGACATATGAGTTGATCGCACAGAAAAGAAGACTCTGTGCAAAATTTCAGGTCGATATCTTCAAAATTGTGGGAGATATTGTATAAATACTGATAGACATACAGACGGACGGACGGACGGACGGACATGAATATTTCAACTCGTCTTGTCATACTGATCAAGAATATATACACTGTGTACAGTCGCAGATTTCTAAGTTTATAAAAAATGGAAAACTAGCCATTTTCTGACGCTAAAGCTGCACCGGAAACAAATTCTGACTTTGACAACCATGCCGCTCCCAGATATCGTAGCGTATTGAACGATGGCTTGTTTTAAAGCTTAAGGAATTCACTTTTAAACAAAACTTATTTCATGTAATTATCTTTATTCGTTCAGAAGATATGATTTTTGCAATGCAAAAACTCAGAAGGCCCCACTGTGCGACGATGCAGCGAAGAGACCGTGCATGATTGAATATGCGTGTAATAAAATTATCTCTCACTCCCTCACACACAAGCAGCAACCGTTACATGAATTGCATGAGGGCGCTGCACTTCGTGATGCGTTCCCCTTTGTTTGTTTTTTTACTATTGTTCATTGGCTATTTTATTCGTTTATTATTTTTATTCGTTCAAAAGACATGATTTTTGCAACGGCAGAACTCAGAAGTTATTGAACGCTATACGGATGCAAGACTTTTTTAAGAATTCATTTACGACGTTCTCACAATATGACTACCTATGTTACTAATTGTTTGACGTGCTCTCTTTTTTTCATGGATCATTTTATTTAGTGATTTGTAATCAATTACACAGGCCAACAAGAAAAAACTTTTCCAATAATTGCAACTAATTCCTATGTATTTTGGTGTGCTGATTCCGAAAATAGTAGACATAAAGTCGTATCACCCTCCAATTTCTTGCATTTCACGGAATTGTTAAAAACACGAAATTACTATTTTTCAAACTTGTGTACAATATATCTCAGAAACTACTGGACCGATCTTGTTGAAATTTAACTAAGATATTCTTAGGAATCCAATCTATCATGTACTAAAGGAGTTTTTTGATTGAGGGCCCCCTTCAAAAGTTATACACTTTTAAACCTCAATAAATGAAGAAAAAAAAGTTTAATCTTTAAATAGCTGCAAATTTTACAAAAAAAAAACTTTTAATTTTTTCCCCTATGCTACTCTATTTGTAGTTATTTCCTGAATGAAATCACGCTCCCTTTGTTCTACTCCGACAATTGGTGCATACTATGCATTACAATTTATGCTTTTGTGAGCGCAGGTTGGAATCCTGTCGCGGACAAAAATAAATATGATGATTTAAAAAAAAAAAAAATATTTTTGAAAGGTTTCCTCTTTTTTATTTTGTTATTATTATTAATTTTTTTAATGTTTTGCATTATTTGTTTTTATTTGTTTACATTATTGTGCTAAATATTCAGATGTGATAAATTAGTTCATTTTAATGATTGAGTAAAGAGGAAAACTTACATATTTTTTAAGGGGTTACATACAGTTAGAATTTTCAAAAAATTAATTTTTTTTTTATTTTATTTTCTTATTGTACATATATTTAAGAATACACACAGAAAATTTCATGTCGTTCCGGTGAATATTTTCGAAGTTACACGCAAATTTGGAAAGGCGTTTCAGAGTGCTTCAAAGTACTTTTCAAACTTTAAACGCGTTTTTCTCAAAATGGTGTTTTCAAAGTCGGTGACCACCATAACTCGGAAACGGCTCAACCGATTAGTCTCAAATTTTGACACGATCTTCTTAAATATATTTGCTAGTAATTAATCGAAGCTTTTTTCTCACCGATAAATATTTTTTTTTTTATAAACAATTTAAGTCCGAAATTTTGGTCAAAAATCGATTTTTTTTTTTTGAGAAGCCGCCATTTTGTCAAAAAAATTTATTTTGCTTATTCCTTCGATTAATCACTAGATTTAACAATTCTTTAACAAAATCCGTTTGGGTTTTTAATTGAAAGTGATCCAGTTCACAGATACAGTGGTCACAGCAAAACGTCTTTTTTGAGTGGAGCTCCCGGAGATCAGCTGTAGCTCCTTTCCAAATAAATATTTTTAGTGGAAATAAATTTTAAAATATAGTTAAAAGATACCATAATATGTATACAAATTTTTAAATCAATAAACCTAAAAGTTTTCTCAGGAAAAATTTCGGAAAATTCGCTTTTTTTCGGCCTTCTAACTGTATGTAACCCCTTAAGTGAAAACGCATTGCCCCGTCCAGGATTCGAACTCAGGCTCATCGACTTGCAAAGCAGCCGCTTAACCAACGCGGCCATCGAGACATGAAAAAATTGTGCGCTTAATTCTGATCATATGCACATGAGTAGATCAACCCGTCGGCGAAACAGCAACAGTGCGTTTGCCTGTTAGTTCTATTCGACAAGTAACCCTCCTCTTACCCTTTGTCCACAAGCAGCGTTTACATTTTCGGTTGGTTGACGTCGCGGCGCACAAGCAAACCCTCCTCTACCACTTCACCCACAAGCAACGTTTCGTTTCTCTGCTAGTCGACGACGCGTCGCGTCGCGGCAGTTGAAAAATAACCCTCCTCTATCTCTTCATCGACAAACTGCATTTCGTTTCGCTGTTACTCACTGTTCCATCATTCGAAAATAACACTCCTCTACCTCTTCATCTACAAGCAGCGTTTCGTTTCTCATTTTGTTGTCCACACTGAACCAACACCAACCTCCGCAACCTCTTCGCCCGAGCTGAAGTCTCCTTTGCCAATCAGCACATTGAAATAAGTTTTGCTGGGATGTTAGCCTTTCTTAACATAAGCAAATACAAACGAAAATTAACTGCCATATTATGTATAATTACTCTATGGCATTACAAGTAGTAACCCAACACATACAACTATTGTACCAAAATGATCATTGTGGGTCTTTGATTTCGTCCTCGCGTCAACCGATGTATGCCAATAATGTCGTCCACAAAGTCATTCAATGCTTCCTCAATTTCTCCATTCTGACCTATTATATCTGTGCACCATTTTAACACAATTAGTTAGTTATTTGCATTATTATTCATGCATTAATAAACATATTCAATATAACATTCAAAGTTTGTACAATAACAGACGTCGCGCTGCTGCGTTCTCAGTCGGCTTTGTTTCGTACTGCCCATTCCATAGGCCATGCTTTTCTCAGCGAATGTGCATGATACTCTCCTGGCTACTCTATTTGCAGCGAGCGTGCCATGGGACTCGGCTCATTCTTTTACCGGGGCTCGACTCATTCTTTTACCATAAAACAGGGCATGGGTTTGGCAAACAAAAAAGACCCAACTACAATTACAAAAACTTTCAACGGAGAACGGGCTAAGCACGCCTGCCTCATCCAAAAACAGGCATGCAACAGCGGTTAAAGAAGGCTGCAAATAACTGCTGGGTATGTTCGAAAGCGAAAGCAGACAAGCAGAAAGAGTGTGTGTATAAATGTGTTTGTGTTTACTTGATCAATGGCTTTAGGTGTCATTTACTTCATGTGTGCGTTAAACTGCCAAAGGCAAACTCAACTTTAGCATGTCGCAAGCATCAATGAAGCAACACTGACAGCAGCAACAAGAACAACAAAAACAAGCAACTGAGTCAACGTTGATGTTAACAACTTCGCTTAAATGCAACTCGGCTTTGGCTCAAAGCTTATCCCTGCTCCCTTTCTCCCTCTCTGTCGTTTTATTTTAGTCTTGCTCTTACACTGTCTATAGTTTCTGCTCGGGTTCCTGATTTCAACAACAAACACTGTGTCAACACAAAATTGTTTTCAATTTTTTTTTTTGTTTTTTGACTGACTTTTTGCTTGTTTTGCAACAACGAAAACAACAAACTTACGGAGTGAGTCACCTAATCCCGTTCAGCCTGATTACATTTTCAACACTTTTCATGAAAGTTGATTTAATGCAATGACTTTGGCTTTAAAAATATTTGACAAAAATAAATTTACTATTTCATACACCATTTCACGAAGTTATTTAAAACAAAAAGGGCTTTAATACTTTAATGTTTCTATCTCATATTTTGTTCGAGCTACAGCCTTTTTATAAAAGTGGTCTGTGCTGGTTGGGCGGCAATGAATGAGCGAGGCACAAAACCGTTCAAACCTGATCTGATGCCGAGCATCACGAGTCTACCCTCCAAATTTCTCTAGGTCTCAGACTCAGCAAACGGATACCTTATAGTACAAGGGCATATTAGTATTGTACGCATCGAAAATGTATGTAACACCTAAAAGGAGGCGTGACAGACCCTATAAAGTACATACAATATATTCTTGATTTATATCGAAAGAGGAATCGATTTAGCCATGTACGTCAGTCGGTGTATGAGCGCGTCGATCTCGGAAACTATAAGCAATAAAACCCAACTTTCTTCGCAGGTCGATTTTGTTATTTATTAAGGGGGTTCTCTCATGTGATGGCCTATATTTTAAGCTTTTCTTGAAATTGTTTAGTGACGACCCATGAAAATATAAAACTTTGATTTTTATTCCATATATTTGTTGACATTTTAAGAAAACGCAAAAATCATTCAAGTGAAAATATTTATTACAACGGAAGTTATGAACCAGAGCTCGCAAATAACAGTCAACTATTTCAAAGTGTCCCAAAAAAACCGATCTTTTGAAAACAGTTTTGCAGTGAGCGCTCACTCAAAAGTGTCTCACTGAGTTGTTATTGAGACCGATTCGGTCGATTTCGGCAGTTTTGATTGTCGGAATCTAAAAAGGTGAATTGCGTTTTCATCTGTATGCCTGCATATATCGCATAAACTATAACCATTTAAAAATATTGAAAATTGTAGTTTTGGTAGACTTTTGATAAAATAATTCGAGTTTTTACGTTTTTTTCTGGATTTTTGATACGAAAAAAATTGTAATAGTTCGAATTTTGTCACGGTTCTAGTTCATACAATGCGCCAACATACATATGTTGAGACTGCTGTTTAAATTTGAACTCAATCGGTCAAGCCGTTTTTTAGATATCATGAAGACCAGCTTGAGAAACAGAGCTTTGAGAAAAACGCGTTTAAAATTCCAAGTACAGTTTAAACTACGAACATTTGATAACTTCTAATTGCTATATCACCGGAACGAATTTTGGAAACCCACATTATTATCATATTTTAGGTATTTTAAGGAATAATTTTATCATGAGAGAACCCCCCTAAGCAGAGCAAGTTTATTTTGTTTTTTCCCTGCGGCAGGGGCATTTAACAGAAGTTACGACGGGCAATAAAATTTTAAAGTCGTATTTTTTCGGTTGTGTATATAGCTGACTGAACTCCAACCAGATAGAATAGAAAAATGTTCGTAGCCTCGCCCACATATGGAACAAGTTTAAAGCGCTTATACTTTTGAAACAATGAAACTTTGTATGCATGCTATTCGGAAGAAGTGTAATAAGACACACAGTGTACATATATTCTCGATCAGGATGACAAGACGTGTTGATATTGCCATGTCCGTTGTCAGTCCGTATTCACCAATGGTTCTCGGAAACTGTGAGAGCTAGAGACTAGAAATTTGGAGGGTAAACATGTGATGCACATTTATTTTAAACGGATCTTTAATTAAAAATACATTGCCCTATACTTCATTAAAATTTCAGAGTAACTATTGGCAAATAAATGCTGAGATTTATCACATGGTTTTGTATATCAATTCCCGAATTCTACTCTTCATGAAAAAAAGAATCTTTTAAAATTGATTTAGCAATAAGATGGGTTAAAATAGATTTGCATCTTTAACAAAACAAGGAACGAAAACTAACAAACAACAAAGAAGAGTTTTTAGGTTTTAATCGAGATTTTGTAGCAGAGCTTTAAAGTAATTAAAGTTGACAATTACAACAATAGCAGCTTTGTTGACAGAAGCAGATAGCCAGCAAACATTGCTTAATTGAATTGAAATGTAAGAAGTGCGACGGGAGAAGAGACAGCTCAAGAACCTCTTTTTCGATTAAACTAAATTTTAAGTGAAATATGCAAAACATTCGACTTTGAATTTAGAGCAAAACTATTAGAATAAATGCATCTGTATTCCTTAACTAGAATCGAAAATTGAATGTTTTTTCGAGAGACATGAAATCTGTGTTTTATTTTAGCGATCTCAACACACTACATAAGACTAAGAATCTTTGAACTTGGTGTCCAAGAAAATCCAATCGGATAACGAAAACAACGAATCAATTCAACTATCAATCAACATTTATCGTGTAACGCATTTGGTAACAAAGCAATCTACAAGATGCAGAATCACAATAGTGCAGGGTAGTTAAGTGCTTTGTGAAAACAGTTTTAAAATAAAGAGTGACCCAAAATGTACAAACGATTTTAATTCTGCTTAATAAAAACAACCTATGTATATTACACAGGGCCACATAAAACTAAGAACGTTCTAGCATTAGGCTTTAAGGGTTAGAATTTTGAAAAAAGTTTTTTTTTTTCAGTTAAAGTAACATACTTTTCGAGTTGTTCAACAATGAATGGCTCTCCAGTCGATAGGTAAAACTTTAAACACTTTTTTCTCGAAACCATGTTTTCGAAATCGGTGGTCACTGCAACTTAAGAATGGTTTTACCGATCGGTTTTCTGCATTTATTCTACACATAATTGTCCTCAGGTTGAAAAATTATTATTTTTTTTATAGCTGAAAATGTGAGTAAAATTTATGCAAAATACAAAACGCCCAGTCCAAAATTTTGTCAAAATTCCAAATTCTTCAAAACCCTTTTTTCAACCGGAGCATTATGGAATAACATATCGATCTTTTTTTGCTTTTGGAATTCCGATGATTCAGTGACGAGCTAGAGTGATCACCGCAAATCACTTTTTTCATTTGGACCCCAACGGAAATGTCTGTATCACACTCATTTTTAAATATGTACATATATTGAAATGAAATTTTATGAAAATTTTCTTTAAACAAATCTTTAATGTGAAACAACATTTGGTATTAATTACCTTTTTATGTGGCTAGGAAAAAATCTTAAAAGACGAAGATCTAAAGCAAAATTATCGTGTGTGCTCTGCAACTCTTTGTAACAAAGGCTTATAAGACACAATTTCATAAAAAAAAACAAAATAATTTAAATAAAATATTGCTTTATTGCTTATAACTAAAATAACTTTTTCTTTGGCGCCCATTTGTCATTTACAGTTGCTGAAAACTGGAGTCTCGCTTGTTGTGGACGATGGCATATCTCAGCCCACGGACAACTTGAATTACGCCAGCAGCAGCGGCAGCACATTCGCTGGCGACGTCGGCACTAACCGCGACTCAGTTTTACGGCGACGACCGACCGGCACTCGGAAAAGAAAACGTCGGCCACAGCTTAGCGGTGGCACACTCGGTGGTACAAAGATACCAAATGCCGCTAAAGATCCACAGACAGTTTATTGGCGCGGTCATGTCGACGACGACGATGTCAGCGACGATGGCGATATGGCTGTTGCACCCACAATGGAGGCAACATTTCGTAAACGCAAACCATCGGTCGCAATAAGAGAGCCAATGGCAGCGCTCGAAAGTGAGCAACAGAAATTATACGATAAGCAACGACGACAAGCGGCGGCAGCGGGCGGCGGCGTAGGAGATGACATTAAGACAGCTTCGCAAAACAAAGCCTATCGGCGACCGTATGGGGAGGCGAAGAAGGAATACGAACACACGGCATCGGCGGCAACGACGATAGAGACATCAATTGGTCCCGAACACGGCCAAAAATCATCAGACGATTTAAAGAATATATTGAAAAAATCGGGCGGTTTAAGTCTAAGCGAAATATTACAGCAAAAGAATCTCTCCCTTGACGATCTGTTGAAGGGGAAACAAAATGCATTGCTTGCATTGCAAACAACCGCGGCGGCGCCTTCGACTTCGCTGGCCGACGAGGCGGCCAACACCTCCAGTGCAAAGATCAAACAGACGGGGGTGAGACGGATACCGGCTGCCTATTTAAATCCTCAGCTCACACAACTGCCACAGCAGAGCGCAGAGGATGCAGACATTTTACCGGCGACATTAACAGACAAGACCAGATTAAAATTTCCGACATTACAGCGACTTAAATTATTTGGTAGCTCCTCGCGAGGCAACGGTTATGAGGCGACATCAAAGCGTACGAATGACGCAGGAATAACAACATATTTAACAACGACGACAACAACAACGTCAACAACCCGATTGCCTTTGTACAAGAAGCGAAAACAACAGCGATCGACGCTGAAGCCGCCGGCACTTTTCAAAATTACAACGGCTTCAAACAACATAACGACCCCGATCCCAACAATGGGTATCAGCATGGATACAACAATACTGATAGATAAAGACGGAATGCTGACAACGGAAACAACAGTGGTAGAGGACAACAACAAGAAGATCTATCACGGAATAGAAGAGCCAACAATATCAGCAGCTTCTGCAGCGCCCGCAAAGGAGTTGGGAAAGGTTACGACAGAGAGTAACACAACGTCGACCACGACATCGACGACAACGTTGCCATCGCCGACCAATAGTCGTAGCCGAACAACAAGTCACATCAGTAGCAATTATCGCCAACGGGCGCAGAACAGTCGCGAGCGACTCCAACAGCAACAACAGCTACCGAAGCAGCAGAAGCAACCAACAACACAACAGAAGACAAACATAAAACACAATTTTATTATCTTCGATGAAAATGACAATCGTGGGCACAATGACGACGATGTTGTTGATGATGACAATGTGGCGACGGAGGAGATCGACGAACCTACCAGGAAAAATCAAGACACCACTGCCGAGATAGACCAAAGGCAGAGTCAAACGACGCACAACGCAAAGTCAGTTGAAAAGGTTGATGAACTTAATTACACTGACGATTTGGAGAACTTCTTCGATGAAACCGACGACAACGATATGCAGTCAAAGACTGCCATGGTATCCTCGACACATGCGCCCACCTCAACGGAAGCACCTCCCTCAACCGCTTCGTCTAATTACTTACCACTCATCGATGATGTCGACGATCGCACCGATCTGTTGGAACTCATTGAGGATCGTCGCTCGGGCAATCGGCTGTTCAAAGTGCTCGAACAACGAAATATGACATTGGAGGAGCTCATCGAGCATCGCAAACGCGGTTCCAGTCAATTGCATCTTGCCACCATTGTCGAGAACGAACGCTCTCGATTTTTTCCAGGCCAGAAAGTTGTTTTACATGATAATATGGACATTGTCACGGCATTTGAGAATTTTCCGCACTTCAATTTAATGGACTTGAAAAGCGTCAAGCCAGATGACATTAAGACGGACTCGCAGGGAGCCAGTTATTTTACTTCGATAATTGATATTGAGCCGACAGATGGTGAAAATTCCGATGGTTTTGGCAGCAGCGGCAGCGTCAGCGCTGGAGATAGAGGTGTGTTAGCATTGCGTCAACGACGGCTACAGCAGCAACAACGCCAACGTCAACTAAACTATCGCGGCTCACGGCGTTATCGCCAGTGAAATCAATCGTTTGTGTCTGTCTGTCCATCTATCTGTTTGTCCTTCCGTCAGCTCTTTCATCGTGTGCTCGTGTGTCGCCACTACGGTAAGCGTAATGAGCTGCTGCTGCGCTGCCAAACGGTCCAAATTACAAGTCATTTAAGAAAAAAGCTTTGCAAATTTCACTCATGGCGTTCTTCACCAAGGCCGCAGCAGCAACAGCTCAGCATGCATACTGTAAGTACCCCTTTGCACTTTTTACTTATATTTTTCTTTTTTAACCATTTCTTAATTCTTACCGCAAGTGTGACACAACAACTAAAATACAAAGAACAACTACCCTTTTTGAACTTTAAGTGATTATTATTTCGAAAAGAATATATATGGTGTTTATGTTTAATACTAAGATATAACATTATAAAATCCATCCTTAAGTTGCCAATATTTGGACACTGGGAAAGATTTTCAATACTGCCAAATACAATGACCATTTCTTAAAGTCAGAATAAAATTCAAAAGAGCCATGTATGTATGTATGTTAATTCTGGCTCATAAAGAATGGTCCATAAGCATGAGATATGAATGATACAACTTGCCAAAACACCATTGGCCATTGCCAAATTTCTGGCCAGAAAACGCTTTTATTGGATTGGGGCCATAAGTTGCACGTACGTGGCCATTTTATGATTGAATCTTATTAGAGAGATTAGATTAGATTAGATTTAGCCATGTCCCTCCATCTGCCTTTAAGAACGCGTTGATCTCGGAAACTATAAGAGAGAGAATCAAAATTCACTCACATTATACATTTCTCACTTGAAGTTTCAAAAGGGTAGTGATTATTTTTATAATTCTGAGACCCACTGTATATTCAAAACTGTGGGTCAACTTTTCGTGGCTCAGAATATAAAAAGAGTCCATTGTATGTTGTTTCATTGACATTGCAAAATGAGACGATACTTATAAGAAGTGTCGGTCGCTTCACTACATAATAGATTGATCGTGTAGATCCGATTTTTTTCTCAAATGATGTGAGAAAGAAAATCAAAATCCGGTCGACTTATCTGGTTTCCATATATATGTATACTTTTCACCACATTCTTTCCCTTGCAACTTTCGTCCACAGGTCCCGCTTATAGCAACCAGTCACACCAACGAGGTGAAAAATCACTCAGCTTCTTCCCTTCTTGGAAAACACTCGCATTGGCATCCCTAACATCGACAGCAACACGTGATACGAATCTTAATCCTTATTTTCTGCCACCACCAAAATTATTGTTAGACAACACAAGCTCACGAGAAGCATTAAACGACGCCGATGGCGCATCAACCAACCTCGCTGAAGACGACGAGGAACCGAATAACACGAAAAACAACATTAACAACGATACGTTGGCACATCATTTAAGCGTCAACTCATTGGCCGCTGCTGCCGCTGAAACGGCAATCGTTATTGACACCATTGAGAATGAAGTAGCACGCGCACATGATCTGATCGATTTGGAGTTGTCAGGTCACGGTTTCAAGCGAAGTCCAGTTGCCGATAGTGCTGGCGCCGCTGCGGCTGCTTCCGTTTCACAGAAAGCGCCACTGAAGGGTTTCTATGCGAACATGCCACCCGGCATACGGTCAGCAATTGTGGCTAGCGCAGCCATCGTGCTGACCTCACTAGCCACCTTCATGGTCATCTTTGTGGTGTGTCGCTGGAAACAGCATCGTCGCCGTAAAACAAACTACATAAAAACCTACAATGCGATGAAGAATAAATTACCAACGCTTGTGAGCAACTCACGACGTTCATCGCTGCGTCATCACATGGAAGAAATGGTCATTGGCAGCAGTAGCGGTGGTGCTGGCGTCGGCGGCAGTGTAATCAACACTATTAATACCAATGGATGTGGCAATTCTTCATTGCCGGGTATAGCAACCGTCTCTTGCGTCTCAGCACCAGCAACGCATCAATTACAACGTCAGACTTCATTACTTTTTCCAGCTTTGCGACATCATCGTCTAAGTGCAATTCATAGCGATTGCAGCATGAACTCTGCTGCATTGCAAGCGCAGGATAAGCTCAACTGTGGTACAACAAACACATTGGGCAGCGCTTGTAACAGTACACGCGGCATTGGCTCGACAACATCTTTGGCATTATCGCTGCGCAGCGCTCACAACATCTCCACAACCAAATTGAATACGATGGATCCAAACTCGGCTGAGGTGCAAGAATATCTCTTCGATACGTTACGAAACTCATTCGAAAATTGATGGGTTTCTTCAGAGTAGTTAGCTCGTCTTAACTGGTTGCTGGTAGTGATTGAATTAGTTTAAGTATTTTTTTTCGACAGACATAGACAAGTTTATATACAACTATATACATATGATCATAACAGACGGTTTGTTCGGGTACGTTCGACATTGGACATTGAACGCACCTCAGAATTATACCTTCATAAATGCATAGCTTAGAGTTCTTCAGAGTGCACTACTTTCGAATACAAACTAACAATTAGCAGAAACAATATAATAGTATTTGGAGATAATCTTCTTGACTTTCGTTAAGGTGGGGAACAAATTTACACAAAGTAATAAAAATAGGCAAAAAGTGAAGAAACCAAATAAATTAAGTAGAGCAACACAATTTTCATAATCCAACAAACACCCAATTGTTAATATAATTTCTTATTTTAATACCTGATTGCCACAGAATTCCCCGACCGGTAGCCAATAAACAAATCAAAAAAGTATTGTACTTTGTGAATCTCGTTATAGTGGCGGTCTTCGTATTATGTTTGAATTATTGTTACAAAACAAAAAAGTTTTTTTTGCTATATCATTTAACTAACAACGCATTGATGCTATTTATCTTTCTTTTTTGGAAAGACGGCGTCCATAATATGTTGATTGTTAATGAGGTTTCACACGATTTTTACATACGTTATATACACACATTTCCAAAGCACATTCCCAGACGATACAACCAATAATTTCAACAAAAATTTGGTTGTTAAACCTAATTGAAATGGAATTCTAAAGTTGCTCCTAAAAATATCTTTACGCACGCGTTCCCTTAGCACACCTTTCGCGTTTAGCTTTCACTATAAACTTTACAGTCAAAACGTTAGCCAAAAATTGAATAAAAATAACTAAATGAATAAATAGAAGTTTGTGAAGACAATAAAATTGCAAACAAAATGAAACAATGATTAACAAAAAAAATAACTTTTCTGTTGTAGTTTTTGTTTATGAAAATTATGACTTTCAAAGATGAAAATTTTGTTTCTTGTAGCGTTTGAAGCGATTTGCAAAAAAATTAAGGTTACACTCAAGACATTATAAGCAGTATGCTGATGACATCAAGGAGGACAAGACGAAGTAGGACGACACGACGTTGTAAGGCCACAAGACAAATATAATTAATTATTCAAAGTATTTAGCGCATAGAATATATAATTTATTTTTTAGATTTATCCACGTATATAAAGTACATATTTCAATAGAAAGGTTGAATGACTTTGTTTGAGATTTTGTTGGATTTATTGTTGTTTTTTTTTTCTGTTTTGTTATCTGTAATTTATGACTTTTTAATAAACTTAATGAAATGAACTAAAGTTAAACAAAGTTAAATAAAGTAACTTTTTTGAATTTGTCGTTACAAATTATACAAGGACTAAATAACAAAACAGACACAATTTACTGTATTAAATATAAACAAAGAGGGTTAGTTATAAAAAGTATTCTTTTAATAAAGTGAGAAAAATTTATGTAGAAACATGAAACTTAAAGCTTGTTTTATATAGAATACTGACGTAAGTAATCTTTACTTAGTCGATGCCTCTGAA
Source organism: Phortica okadai (assembly GCA_034638295.1). NCBI lineage: Eukaryota > Metazoa > Arthropoda > Insecta > Diptera > Drosophilidae > Phortica > Phortica okadai. The sequence goes on along the minus strand of CM067848.1, from coordinate 14,164,984 downwards.
TACTCAGATATGCAGTGAACCAAAAAATATTGGGACACCCAATGAAATCGAACATATTTAGATATATGTATTTTTGTAACGAAGTATAGGAAAGAAATAACCGGCAGACCAAATGCAAGACCTACGTTTATAGAATTAAAAAACATATCCCTTTTTAATCTTCTAATTAATATGACGGATTATGAGCGAGAACAAAACACTGTATATATGTTGATATAACGAATTTTCAAGATACAACTCGATATAAAACCAGTAAGGACTGTCGAGTATACTCACCAATACACCCTGCACGCATGTTGGGCGATGACATACCATCATGCCATCAGATATAGCCAATTCACAAATTTTCATGAAAGTCAGTCACAAAATTTGGAAAATATTAAAAACTAGTGAAAACGGCAAAACTTATATTGAAGTAAAATATTAAACTTACTCAAATTAATAAATATAGAAACCAAGAAAAAATTGAGGTTAAGGATGTTGGACCTCGATAAACTGTGTACCTACAATTAAGAACGACTGTTTTGGGGCGTTACCATGCCCATTCTTTAATCACATCATAAATACCAATTATCATTCTTCTGAACAAATTGGTCGTAGAGATATGTTTTTTTTTATATTTTGGGTATATAAGCGCTTGGCCACGCCCATATTCTAATTAAACATTACAACACTTTATCTTAATAGTATACATATCATCTCTTATTCTTCTAAGTTGTATGGTTCCAGATAAATACCTGTTTTAAATTTAAACTATATGTGGGGGCAGCCACGCTCATTTTTATACACTGCACATAGTGTACTCGGCGTGATTTAACGATTTTGTGCCATGCCCACTCCTACTTGTCCAACGAGAAATTTTTCAAATGCTATAACTTGAAAATCAGAAGCGATAGACAGTCGGTTTGTAGATTCAGTCAGTATAACCCTACAAAACTGCATACCACAATTTTTGCCCCTCCCGCTCATTTCCCCACTAAAAGCAGTTTTCTTAAAATTACCATATCTCTGAAATTTTGAACACAAGCTCACTAAATATACACTGCGCGACATTAGGTTAGGACATCCAAAAATAAATCAATTTTTCTAATTCTTTGTTAATGCTTTCACGCATCTTGATCAGTATTGAGAAAGAAATTAGCGGTCTTCACGCCCAACTCGGTAACGCGAAAACGCCGTAACTGATGAAAATCCAAAAACAAAATACATTGACAAATTTTAACGAGTTTTCATCAACCCCGATTCGGAAAGAGCAGCCAAAAATCCATATGGATGCTAATTTTCAAAACTCCCGCAAAACTTTCTAGGTAGAACTACTTCCTTACTGTATTACTGACCGGTTAACGAAAATTTAATTACGTGAATCAAGCGAAATAAATGAAAAAAGTTAAAATGCCACGAAAACGTTGAAAATCATTCAACTGAATATAAAACAATTCAAAATTATGTGCGAAATTGAGTTTCTAAAAGGTAAATATGTTTATTTACCATATACAGTTGTGTTCATAAAAATAGTAGTGCAGCGGCTCATTACATTTCAAACGCTATTCTGACATATCCTTATTTTTTAATTTAACACACATAACTACGTTTCGTTAATCTGAATATAAGAAACATAAAAACGTAAAGATCCTATTTTTTTTTTTTGCTTTGTATTGTATTGTTTTGGGTGCATTTTGCCTGTTGCCTCAAAAATCTGCTGTTCATAAAAATAGTAGTGACTGACATAAGGAGTTCAAAAATCGTTTTTAAACAAAAAACATGTATCAATAAATGTAATCAAGTAATTTAATAGTGTTCTAATATATATTTAATAAGATTTAGGGTCTCATTGGATGAAAAAAATTATTGCTCAATTGAAAAGCGAAAATTAATCATTAAGCTTAAAAATCAAGGCAAAACCTATAAAATAATACAAACTATTGTTGAGTGCACTGCCCCTTTGGTATTTAATGCTATTTATTATAATATGAAATCGAAAACAAGTGGTGGTAACCACAAAATTACGTTTTTAGGAGACAGGAGCATTACCCGACATACTTAGGCATAATCTTCGGCATCCTCAAAAGTGATAAAAAATTGCCTAATACTGTCGATCAGTGATGTGAAAGTTCATGGTCGTCTTATAGATACTAATTTAAAAGCCAGAAGTCCTATAAAGATACCCCTATTAAAGAAGTAGCATATCGACGCGAGATTACAATTTGCAAGGCATCACTTGAGTTGACCTGTCAAAAAGTGGGGCAACATATTTGCACAGATGTGTGAAAATTATTACTGGTTGGTGACATATGCTCCATACAGTATGTTCGTCGTCCACCAAACACAAAGTACCACCCAAAATTTACTTCTAGGAGTGTTAAGTATGGTTGACTGAACATAAGGGTTTCAGCTTGTTTTTTTTTCTCTATTGGCGTATGCCCTTTACATTCCATCGATGGCATTATGGACAAAACCATGTACTTTAATATACTAAAGGATGTTATGTTACCACATTCCATTAGGAATATGCCTTTAAAATGGACGTTTCAATTGGATAATGATCATAAACACACTAGTAAACTCTCTAAACAGTGGTTTACACCTGAAGGGATTGAGGTAATACCTTGGCCAGCTCAGTTTCCGGACCTAAATCCGGTAGAAAACTTGTAGGAGGATGTCAAACGAGTCGCACCAACAGCAAATCCATCAAGCAGTACTAAGCTTTGGCCAGTGGTGAAAGAGGCATTGGCTCAAATTCCGGTAAGACATTGTCAAAACCTAATTGACTCTATGTGCCGCCGATGCAAAGAAGTTGTAGACAACCAAGGATTGACAACGAAGTATTAGGCCCAAAACAACACGTAGAACATAACACATTTAGTTTCAGTCCAGGTTCGTCTCTTTTTTTTTACATTAAACTGGTCACTACTAATTGTGTGAACAGTGAAAACAATTAAATGTTCAATCATATAAAAATGTAAATATACTTGAAAATAGTTACAAATTACTGTTTTTATTTTGGTTTGGACATATATTAGAATTTTCATTTGATTTAGCAGCATAATATGCATGAGTCAACGGCACTACTATTTTTATGAACACAGCTGTACATAGATAAACGAATAATAAACTAATTGTGTGAAAATGGTCCACAGATGTGGGTCCTGATGGAGAAATTGCGGAAGAATAGGATAGTGGCATTCACTCCAAGCTCCGTAACGTCGTAATTTTAACAATTTTAATTTTACGTGAAAACCGAAATATGCAGGTTTTCGTAAATTCGTTAATTTTTCTTCTTCTTATATAAACAAACGAAAAAGTGAATTTAGCTGAATTGTGCCAAATAAATCAAATGAATATAATAATTAAATAGTTGTGTTAAAATGGTACACAGCTAAGGTTCGGGATGAAGAAATTGAGGAAGCATTGGATGACTTTATTGGCAAACAATGCAAGGGGAAGTAGTATCTAAAACCTACATTTCGATGCAAAAGTTTTATGTGTTGTGTAATTGCTTGTAACATACGAGTAATCATTACAAAGGTAATAATATGAAGAGAAATTGGCAATCCAGTGGTCTATGTTGAGTAAGCTAACCGAATAACTGACGTCATTTATATAATAAATTCAAGAGAAAGTACAGCCACTTTTTATAGAAAATAACTATAAGTTGTCATTTGCTATTTTAAACAAGTTGGTTCGAGATTTAATAGATTAAAACGTTAACAAAGAAGAAGACGAACGATTTTGAAGAGACAACTTTTTTATAAGAGTAGAAAAATTTGCTCAGGTTTTGCACATTACTACAAAAAACACTGTCAAAAATAGGTCACGTAGTTTTGGTTCCTTTAGATGGTTCACAGCTTAAGGGGGTATTCTAGTCTAGGACTTTGAAAAAAAAAACCGGTTTAAGGTCCAAAACCTTTAAAAGGGTTTTTGAAATTAAAAGTATTTTCGGAATCATAGCTGTCTAGTATCGCTTTTCGCTGAACAAAACTTTAAACGGTATTTTTTTTTAAACTAATATTTTCGTCCTGATTGAAATGATTTCGCCAGTTCTAATCATTCGGTTAACTTCAAATTTTACGGGAACCTTCTGATACATCCCTCTATGGCCGGCACCTTAGATATTGAAAAATAATTAGTTAAATATTTTTTAAAACTCCATGAAGGTAAAAATCCATTTTTCATTTTTAAATTGTCGCCATTCTGTGAAACAATTTTTAAGTTTTTTACCCGAAGCAGGGGCGTTTTTGTTTTATTCCGGGCACTAAAAGGATTGAAATCATGTCAACCATGACACCAATATTATATTGCATCCACTTCACGACATCATAACTCGATTAATTTGATTACACCCTTCACGCAGTTAGTAGTATTATAACTTTATGCTGAAATTTGTAACAGATTGAAATATTCGTTTCCTACTATACAAAGTGTATATATTCTTGATCACGACGACGACAAGGCAAGTTGATAAAGCCATGTCCGTCTGTCTATACATATACAATCTCTTCCCACAGTTTTGAAGTTACCGGCAAAATCGGACCATTGAAACTGGTAGTTCCCATACGAAAAGAAAAATGAAGAAAACTTCATTCGTTGTATGGCAAACCTTTTTTTTCGGAAGATAGAGGGCTGAAATTTCAAAACTAGTAGTTTTACGTAGTCCGACTAAATATCTGAAAGTTTCATTGAGATCGGACCACTAGAAGTGGTACCTGCCATACAAAATGAAGAAGAGGAAGAGAAGAAAAATTTTCCTTCGCCGTTGTGTTCAAAACATTTTTGTTTTGCAAGATAGAGGGCTGAAATTTTACAGCTAGTAGTTTTACGTACCCTGACTAAATGTCTGAAAAGTTGATTGAGATCAGACTACTGGAAATGGTTTCTGCCTGCGAAAGAATTTTGGTTATATCTAGTGTAGTTTCCGGGATCTACGCGTTCACACAAAAAGACAGACGGTCGGACGGACAGGGCTTAATCGACTTCTATTTCGATACTGATCAAGACTATATATATGTCTCCTTCTGGGTGTTACATTTTCGACGTGCACAAAACTAGTATACCCTTGTTCCATAAGGTACGTCAAAAAATGTGGAATTTATGAAAAATTTGAGTTCGTTGGTCTTTGAGGGGTAACCATCAAGGAGTGGTGAATTTTGTGGTATCCGGTTTTAAGATATTTATTTACTGAATACGTATCTGAGGTTCGTACCGTAGTTTTGGAGATATAGCAATTTACAGAAAACCACTAACGGAGGGGAAATGAAAGGAAGGGAGGAAAATTGTGGTTCCCTTAGCTAAAATTATTTATTTTTTCATGAATTTTAAATGATCCAGTAATCTGCTATCGTGGCCACCCCAAAACATATTTTTTATGAGACGTCAATTTAAAACTTCTTCCATCGGCTAAAACATTTTTCAATTTTAACGAAAATTTGAGGAAATATGCCTCAGAAATGAGTTAATAACTTCCCATTTATATTAATACAAAAATGTTTATCGTTTTCTTTACAACAAAAATCACAAAAATGTGGTATTTTTTTTATCGAATTAACATTTATACCGTACAGCGAAGCTGGGACAATTACAGTTTTAACTAGTAAGGGCGGTATAGTCGAGTATACTCGACAATATAATACCCTGCACACATGGTAGGCGGTGCCACACCCTCAATCTATAAAAACATATTGATCTGACGTCGCCTATTTAAATAGTGTTCAAAATATCAAGAAAATTGGTCAAAATATGTGGATTTTACGAAAATTTAAGTTTGTCGGCCTCTGAGTGGTAGCCATCAAAGAGAGGGGAAATTTGTGGTATGCAGTTTTTAAGATGTGTTATTACTGAGCTTTCTGAGAATATATACTTTATGGGGTCCCCCTCCTCTCCTTTACTGCGTTACATACATTTGGCTTTTGCACAAATACAATATACCCTGATACACAGTATGTGTACAGGTTATAAAAAGCAATAACCTTTTCGACAAGCTCAGCTTCGATGACGGACGAAGTAACAAGTTTTATTGGCGCATTTTACTACGAGAGGCACATAAAACTCTAGTCAGATGATGGTTCCAAGAATGTGACTTGTGTAACACGATACCCAGATATTTAAAGGATATCAAACATGAAAATGGATTGTCATTAAAAACAAAAATTAAAATGTCTCGCTTACTTCCACGATGTTTTTATACTCTTCATGTGAATGCTATTATAACTTTGTCACGGAGTTTGTAACAGATCGAAATATTATTTTCCGACTATGTAATGCGTCTTGTTTAAACCCCAAAAAGTGCGTGGAGTCCTTTGTTCGTTTGTAATTCGTCCGTTTACAAAGTAAACCAGTAAGGACGCTATCTTCAGCAAGGCTGAAGCTTATATACTTTTCACCCACTGTCTTGTGCCACGCCCATTTTTTTGACTGAATATATTTTATCTTCATCTTATTAGCTTATATACCAATTTTCCCCAAGAACATAACTGTGAAGTTTCAAGTCAATTGGTTAAGAAACAAAAAAGTTTTCCATACAACGACGTGAATCTTGCTTCTCTTCCTCTTCTTCGTTTTGTATGGCAGGTACCAGTTCCTGTTTCCCGATCTCAATGAAACTTTCAGGCATTTAGTGGGACTACTTAAAACTACTACTACTAATTTCAGCCCTTTATCTTACAAAACAAAAAAGTTTTCCATACACCGTTTCAAATTGGCTTTTCTTCTTATGGAAGCTACCAGTTCCAGTAATGATTCATCGTAATAATTTCTAAGACTCTGTGCAAAATTTCAGCTCGATAGCTTCAAAACTGAGGGACTAGTTTGCATACATACAGATGGACATGTTTAAATCAACTCGTCTTGTCGTCCTGATCAAGAATATATATAGTCGGAAATCTGTTACAAACTCCGTGACAAATTTATAATAGTATTCACATACATACGTGAAGAGTATAAAAATATCGATACTTTTCTGGTCATTCGAATGGCAGGTACCAGTTCCAGTGGTTCGATCTCAATTCAACTTTCTGGTGTTGCCTGGACTGGAAAAAGGATTTTTCTTTTATACTTATTAGTATTAACAATAAATCACTATTACAGTTAATCATATTAACTCCTTTAGGAATAAATAAAACCTTGAGAAGTCATATTTGAGCTAGACGTACAAATGGACCACTTAATAACGATTGCAAATTAGGGCAGTTAATGCAAGATTTATGAAGGTTTTTGTTAATTTGCAAAGAAATATAATTTCTTTTCAGTTAATTCTGTTTGAAGAATAACAATTTCTATAAAATCCGACTTCTTACGTGAAAAAGGATATTTTTACCAAAAAGGTAGAAAACAGCCGAAAAGTAGACAAATAATACTCTTTTTTTGAAGAATATATGTATTTAAATGTATATTAGATCTGGTGTAAATGTGCTTAAGAGGAAGAGAGTTCTATCGACGCCGCCGTAAGGGAACGTACCCAAATTACGTGACCCATTTTTGGCACTTTTTTAACCCCCTCCCCCCATCGGTGACCATCCGTAGTATATGCCAAGACCCCCTCCCTCCCTACTACTTTTCACGTAGTAGTTATACCCTGTACACATACTGTGTATCAGGGTATATTGTGTTTGTTTGAGCGAAATGTATTTAACGCACATTTTTTGACCGATTTCTTGATATTTTGAACACTATTTGAATAGGCGACGTCAGACCAATATGTTTTTGTAGATTGAGGGTGTGGCACCGCCCACCATGTGTGCAGGGTATAATATTGTCGAGTATGCTCGACTTTACCGCCCTTACTGGTTTATAAATATGGTTTAAGTAATTCTTTGCAAACAGAGAGTTAAACCAGTAAGGACGCTATCTTCAGCAAGGCTGAAGCTATAATACTTTTCACGTTGTGTCACTAAAAAAACTAAATTAATAGTTTTCATGCCTCCCTAACAACATAACTGTAAGGTTTCAAGTCAATTGGTTAAAAAACGAAAAAGTTTTCCATACAACGGTTCAAGTTTTGCTATAAGTGGGCGTAGCCATGCCCATTTTCGATCAAAATAATTTTCGTTCCTCCCTAAGAACATAACTGTAAAGTTTCAAGTCAATTGGTTTAAAAACAAAAAAGTTCTCCATACAACGACATGAATATTGCTTCTCTTCCTCTTCTTCATTTTGTATGGGAGCTACCAGTTCCAGATGTCCAATCTCAATGAAACTTTCAGGCATGTAGTCGGACTATGTAAAACTGCACGAATAAGAAGTCTCTGTGAAAAATTTCAGCTCGATATCTTCAAAACTGTGAGAGGAGATTGTATATACAGTGAACCAATAAAAAACTGGGACACCCAATGAAATTTAGCATTTTTTGATATATCTTCGTAACGAAGTATAGGAATTCAATAACCTGCATACCAAATGAAAGAGCTAAGTTTATAGAATAAAAAAATTCTGTACCCTTTAAATCTTTTAATTAATATGATGGATTATGAGCGAGAACAAAAATGTACTTAATTTTTCATGCCCAAAAAAAAGTGGGACACTTTCAGTTTTTTGATATTATTGCAAACATTTTTACAAAATGTTTATTGTTAACGTTTTGTTTGTTAACCTGTATAACATTATACCTAACATTAAGCACAAATGGATTTGTAAAATTGTACCTTCCAATTAATTTTTTTTTTGGTATGCGAAAACACTACTATGCACTCTGCTAAGTTTGTTAAGGAGTGGCTACTAAATAACGTTGAAAATGTGTTGACCTATGCCTGGATATTATTGCTGTTGAACGTTTGTGGGCTCATATTGCAACAGAATTGAGAAAAATATCCATTCATAGCAAATGTGACTTAAAAACATCAATTTAAGACATTTGTTCAAATATCACTAAAAAACTCACAAATAATCTTATAATCTCCATGAACATTTGACTCCAAGGCTTTGTCGAAGCTACAGGTTAACAAACAAAACGTTAACAATAAACATTTTGTAAAAATGTTTGCAATAATATCAAAAAACTGAAAGTGTCCCACTTTTTTTTTGGGCATGAAAAATTAAGTACATTTTTGTTCTCGCTCATAATCCATCATATTAATTAAAAGATTTAAAGGGTACAGAATTTTTTTATTCTATAAACTTAGCTCTTTCATTTGGTATGCAGGTTATTGAATTCCTATACTTCGTTACGAAGATATATCAAAAAATGCTAAATTTCATTGGGTGTCCCAGTTTTTTATTGGTTCACTGTATACAGACAGACGGACAGACGGACATGGCTAAATCAACTCGTTTGGTCGTCCTGATCAAGAATATATATACTTTATATAGTCGCAAGTGAATATTTCTGTGTGTTACAAACTTCAGCACAAAGTTAATATACTATTTCACATAAGGTAAACGTCCCAGTCATGGATCAGCTAAGGAAAAATTTAATTTCAATTCGATACTTTAACCTGAAAAAAACATACATTCACCATGTTTGTTTTTTTATTTGGACATTTAGTCTTTTAAGAACAAGATACACATTCCACTATATTAATTATTATCCGTTTAATAAACAAATTTCGATTATTAATAATTCATTACTCTTTGTCCTAGTGATGGATCACTTGACCCAGTAATGAATCGTCCTGTCCTAGTAATGGATCAGGTTGACAAAGTCACGTTATTATTGCTTGATTATCAATTTAAGTTGATATTTAATGATTCAATATTAAAAAGTGCGGTATGAAGACGATAGTCACTGAAAAACTTTATGAAAAACAATTATCGAAGTATTTTTTCTTCTATTAATTTAAATCAAACTCCGCAGTGAAACAAATTATAACAAAATGACACCATGACTCAGAGTGACACATATGAGTCAAAAAGATCCCGTTTGTGAAAGAATATGAAACTTGTTATTGTTCGATGTACTGATTCATAACTGGGACATGATCCATTACTGGGACGTTTACCTTACGTGAAAAGTATAAAAAGCACTATATTTGAACATAGTTCAAAACATTTAAAAATTCAAATTCAACAAATTCAATAGATGCTGGACCACGTGACAGAGCTCTAAGACCCTCCCCCGCCCCAGTAGCCAAGAGTGGTGTTTTTAAGAACTCCCCCCCCCCCCCCCCCCCCCTAAATCGGTCACGTAATTTGGGTACGTTCCCTAAAGACAATAATTTGCGTCAAAACGGATGCTTTACTATTCAAGTTGTACCTATCAGTAGGATCTCACACACACTCCTCACTTCAATCACTTAATAACAGCAAAGATACGATTCTTTTTTCTATTCTGTAATTTCAAATTCTTATCAATCCAAACGTCGCTAAAAGCTTTATTTTATAATATTTTTGACTTATGATTTTTTCTATCAGGGGTGTGCTGGAAACCTCCTAGCTCTGAAAACAACACAGTTTGAAATGTAGGTGTGCCAGAAAATGTCTTTCTTCTCTTTTGGGATTTGGTTGATTTTAGCCTAACCCAAAGTTGTTATAGCTAAATATGAGTCAATCATTAAAGTTTTTTGTGCGCCAAAGCAATGTGCATTTAAAGAATTTAACAATTTTAATGTTTTCATTAATAAATTTGCATTTAAAGTAAAATCACACATCCAGGCAAAACAATGATTGTTTTCCCATGCCAGCTATGCCAACCTGTTTGCATATATTTTCGAAGATTAAAAAGTAGGTTTGGATTTTATAAGTTGAATTGCCAAAACAATCTAAAAATGCATATTAATATGCAGTAGTATTTGAAATGATTGGAAAGTCAATAGAAATATTTTATTTTAATGAAAATGTCTACCAACAGTTTTATTAGTGCAAGTTGGCATGTGAACATTTTGTAATGTTCGTTGTGAATACATAAATGTGAAGAAGAAGAGTCAACTGTCAAAAAAAAATTAAGTTCAAATTCACAATTGTTTTGATTATGTAGTAGTATGCAAGCCGAAGGAGGGATTATCATTGTTACTATTGCGTGGCAAATTAGTATATGGGGGATAGCTTATACCCTGTTGAGAAGATTCCCCAGATTTAGATAAGATGGGTTCATACAGACTTATAAGTCTCCATTTCAATAATCAGCCATTTTGAGTGAGACGTAAGGGATTGAGAGGGTCTAAAATTTGTAAACAAAAAACTTCAAATTTAGTTTTATATGACGGTCAAACCCATCGATAAATTAAAAAAGTTGTTGTTTCTTCTTTATGATATCTCTCTTAAACTCAACGATTTCCAATGACGCAGAAGAAAATCATATTTTAGCATTGTCGGCTCTCCGACTTTAAGAAATACGCTTGCATTGATTGCGACAGAGGATACGATAATTATCTAAAGCGCAGTATTTTGTAATGATAATAGTTGCTATTTTCTTTGCTCTTATCCAATTTCCAATTCGGTAGTAAATTATTTGTTAATAATTGTCATTTGTTTGTCAATCACACATCTTAGGAAAGAGTAATGTTGTCATAACATTTGTATAATTTGGGGCGCTGCACAATTTAAAAATATTTGTGTCTAAATTTAAAATGAATACCTAAATGACATATTTGTAAGTGTAGGTGCATTATTGTTTTATATTTTGAGAAGAATAATCAAATTCGCTTAGTTATCTAAATACTCAAAGTTTTTTTTTGTGTATACAACTCTGCTTTTTTCGAAGAATAATGTTCGAAATCACAAAATCTGACCGTTTTCTGGCACTCCAACGATTGATTTGAAAACAATTCACTTCGAAAACAATAGTTGGTTTCCAGCACACCCCTGAAAGTTTTTTATTATGTATGCCTATTTCGAAGAATAATGTTCGAAATCACAAAATCTGGGAGTTTTCTGGCACACCAACGATTTATTTGAAAACAATTCACTTCGAAAACAATAGTTGTTTTCCAGCACACCCCTGTATAATTAAAATAAAAGATACATACATAAAAAAACCAGTAAGGACGCTATAGTCGAGTATACTCGACAATATAGTACCCTGCACAATATAGTATGCAATTTTAAAGATGTATATATTTACTGATCTTGTATACAAAATTTCATGTTCATGCCTTTATTAGTTTTGGAGATATTGCTTTTTCTAGAAAACAACTGGGGGAGGGAAATCAAAGGGAGGGGGAAAATTGTGGTATTCAGTTTTGTAGAGCTCTTTATGATGAGTCTACATACCGACTTTCATGTTTCTATCTCTTCGGGTGTTCGAGTTATAACGTTTTAAAAAAGTGGGCGGTGCTGGTTGGGCGCAAAGGAGTGGGCGTGGCACAAAACCGTTCAAACTTGATGTAGTGCCAAGCATCACGAGTCTACCCTCCAAATTTCAAGTCTCTAGCTTTTACAGTTTCCGAGAACCATTGATGAATACAGACGGACGGACAGACGGACAGGGCTCAATCGATTTCTCTTGTCATCCTGATCAAGAATATATATACTTTATGGGGTCTCCCTCCCCTCCTTCTGTGCGTTACATACATTTCGATCAAACAAACTTAATATACCCTGACACACTGTATGTGCAGGGTATAAAAATCTAGAGTTTGTTTCTTCAAAATACTTTTACTGACCTATACCATAATCGTCACACACCGTCCGCCGACGGATTATGAAATCACTTTTTAGAGAAATGTTTAATATTTGTACATATCGCACATGTTTAACTAAACTGTCACAACTCCAAAAAAAAGAATTTTCAGGAAACGCAAAAAACTGCTTTAGAGCCAATGGCAACCTTATGGAAATGCAATATTGAAAAGAGACATAACTCTGTTTCTAAATCGGATAATTGCACCACCTCTTTTGTGGTTGTGTAGTTAAACATGTGCGATATGTACAGTTCAAATTTTAAAAACAATGCTGGGGAACTTACCGATATAGATCGTAACAAAAGTGATCCTTGAAGTTGTGTCCCATCGATGTGACACGACCTAATTCTGGAGTAAGATGTGCACACTTATACAGATAGGCGTACTGACGTGCAATGACACGGCACTGACGCAACGCGCTGGCAAATGCAGATGTACCTCGCAGCGCCTCCATCTGCTCAACGCTATAGTAGAGCACGGTGCTATACGTTGGAGGCAGCAAGTCGATGTATGGCTGCCAGAAACTTTGCGGTTTCACCTTTTCAAGTATAAGCGCATACGCAAGATTGACATTAGTCATAGGACCGAAATTGCATTGAGCATTGTTGTTGCGTCCAAGCTGTTCCTCGGAGAATATCAGTTTGCGCGGCAATACAAGAACTTGCTCATCTTGGTCGATATCGCGAGTGGCACGCAGGCCTAACTGATAGCCCGGAAAAGTGGATATCTCAAGACAATCTGTGCGCATGCCATTCTCGCGTGCCCAACTTGTAAATGAGTCAATCTTTGCTAGTCGTGCTTCTGTGGAGTTTGAATCTGTTGATGTTTCTTCACCACTCTTGTTCTGGCGTTGTAATGGCGCTTCAAGATCTAGGACGCGTTTCAGTATAGTCTGCATTGTGATATACTGATCCCAATCTTCTTTGATATTTGATGTGCTCTGATAGCCTAGTTCAAGAAGCTGCAACACAAGGCTGCTAAGCTCTGCACGTTGTTGTTGTGACAGGACAATGCGTTTCGAACTATTGCTACTGCTACCGGCGCTACCTCCAGCACTGGTATTTGTAGTTTTGCCGGCAGTTTTTGCGCTGGCATTGTTATGATTATGTCGCTTGTTCTTATTATTGCCACCCATTTTCTTATCGGTACGAACAAAAAAATACACACTTGATCTAAAAAAAAACTAATCGAAACGCATAGACTGTTTGTACTGCGAATTGAAGTAGAACCAAAGCACACGCAGTTTACGCAGCAACACAATACACAATTCCTAGCCAAGAATCGACGCCAAAACAACTGCCGAATATGGTAAATTCCACATAAGCACGTGTTATCAACCAGCTGTTAAAATTTGATATACAGTGTTACCAAATCAGCCATTTTCTTGGTGTTTCCGTCCATTTTTCAGACTCGCCGAATATATATTAGAAATGTTTTTACTGAACAAGTTTACGTCAGTTTGGTCCCCCGACGAAGAGTTTTGAATTCAGCCATAGAGTAATCATACATAGAGTGGAAAATTAACTCTTTGGTGACATCCATAAATTACATGAGATAAAATTTGTGGGTGGAGAGGGGTGTGGGGTTGTTCAGCAAAATCTCACCAAATCTCACCTAGGGGAGGGGGTTCATCGGACATCTCATGTGATTTTTTTAGTTTACTAGTTTACCATTTTTTTTTCAAAAATTTAATTTTTAGCAAAATCTCATGTGAGATTCAGAAGGAGGGGTTCATCAAAATCTCACTAAATCTCATCAAGAGGGGAGGAGGGGTCTAAATTATATACATACTTATTTCCATAGAAAAACCAAAAACCTACGGCATTTGTATCGAACTCTTATGTATACATACAATTTCTAACAACATACGCTACGCTACTTAGACGCTGAAAAAACAATCGAATTCAAACCGTTGTGTGGACCGTAACTGTGTATGACACGCAAAAAGCGAAGAGTTTATTTTCCAATCTATGTATAATTACTCTATGGCAAGAGTATATAAGTTTCAGCAAAGCTTAACGGGTTTTCATGATTAGTTCACCCATTTTAGTTATGACACTATTGAAAACAGATATTTTTCCTTCTGAAAAATTGGCATCACTGCTGCTTAGCAAAAAGGCGAACACCTGATGCTCGCAACATTTGAATGTTGCATATTTACTTTAATTTCAAACGCTAATAAACAAAAAAAATAATATAATTTTTTTTGTTCGCGAAATGTCATTATGTACAGCTGATATAATCACTAAATATACATAAGTAAAGTTTTAGTACCAAACAAGTATCGTAGATAAGACACCCTGTTTAATCATTGTTTGCTCATCGGTTTTGCAGTTTGGGGTTTTTTTGTTTTCGTTAAATTTGCTGGCTCACGTTTAATTAAAATTGCACAAATAAGTCCACAGATGTCCACCTGTAACCATAATTCGAAACGACAAACTATCGACTTTCTAACGCAACTGAACAAAATTGACGTGGAGGATTTACAGTATGTGGAACGCGATCTAAATTTCGCTGAAAAAGTACGTCACTTAACAAAAAATTCTTTACTACAGTGACATACATATATTTACCGCAATATTCATCTTATAATATTATTCATACTTACAGGTTTCGTTAGCTTTTTTGCTATATGGCGAAAATCATGCTAACGCTGCTTACGCGTTACAAAAGTTACTCGCTCTTGCCGGCGTACGTTTCTCAAACAGCACAGCATGTGCAATGAGCAGCGGTAATCTGTTAGAGAACTCCAATCTTTTGAGACAATATGCCAATTCAAATCCGTTGCACTGGCGCGCATATTTTATTGAGGCATTGGTTATTGTTAACGCCCGGCGAGTGCTGCGCAAGCTTGGCTTTCGTTGGTCGGAACTGCGACAGCACTACTTACCACATATCAGCGCGCTAAGCCTGCATATACATCCAATGCTAAAGGTGCTCTACGCCATGTGTGAGTCAATGACAATCGCTGAAACTGGTCGCCTCGTAATAAGCATAAACGATAAATACAAGCGCAGCAACGAAGAACATTTTCGTTTCTATGATTCTGTATACTTGGAAATTTTTTTATTGGACTGGATAAATCGCCACATTATTAAATTGGGTGATTTTAATGCAAAGCACTGTGATGTTCAAGCCCTAATTGAATATTTTAAATTCAATGAAATGAATTCGATGTCTTCGCTTCTCATCAATGCAATTAACAGCAACGCCGGTAGAGTCGTTAACGAAAGTTTACAACCTCCGGCACTGATACCAACTGTAAATGTTGCAGAAACATTACCAGTGGACCAGCCCCTATTAAACGCAAAGCTGGCTGAAAGAACACAACAAAACAATAATGACGGTGACATCAACACCGCCTTCAATAACAGCACCCTCTCAGATTATTCTTCACACGATGATAGCGCAACAACAAATACTTCGGAACCCAGGACGTCATGCTGCAGCAACGAGATTCTCGAACCCTTCGACTCCTACAATGTGAGTCGTGCTCGAGCCGGAATTTTGCTTATCATAAATCAACAAAAATTTCACCGCAATGTTAACGAAGATGATCGTGTAAGAAAGAGCGCACAATCAAGTAATTTCATTTATTATCTTACTGTCTCGATCTAAATGCCAGGATCAGTTGTCCGAGCGTCCATTAACTGTGCGTGCTGGAACATGTGTGGACAAAGAACGCCTTTCCAATGTCTTTAAAAAGTTTGGCTACATCATTGAAGAGCGGGATGATTTAAACCATATTGAAATTTGCTTTGAAGTACGCGAAGTCGTCAAGCGCTCTGATACCTTTGATTCTCTTATTGTCTCCATACTATCCCATGGAATTGATGGTAAGAATTTTTGCAATATAATCAGTTGTGCTTTGTCTAATATGTGTTGATGTAACTTTTTTATTCAGGTGCAGTTTACGGCTGCGACAGTATACCTGTGAAAATTTCTGACATTGAACACATAATATCATCCGCAGAGACGCTGAAAGGCAAACCTAAAATGCTGATCATTCAATCATGCCAAACGAATGACACAAAAAAGAAGACAGAGGTGTGCATATACTTTTGCGCGATGTTCATTCACATTCCTTACATATTTATTTTCAGACTGTAAGCAATGCAAACATGCAGCTGAGCCCTGAGGCATATGCCGATATGCTGAAAGCAATGTCAACCGTGCCTGGATATGAGTCCATTCGTCACACAACAAAAGGCACCTGGTTTATACAGGCGTTGTGTGATTCCATTGAGCGCTATGGCAATAGGTATGTTATCACTCATACCGGTTTCTTTGCTCATCGACAGTATTTTTCTTTGCTAGTAAACATATGCTGGACATATTGACTACAGTTACAAGTCATGTAAGCAAACAACGTGGCAACAAAAACCAAGTCATGATTCCACTGACGCACACAACGCTACGCAAGCCTTTCTTTCTACCACGATGATATCTATATTGTAAATATTTGTATTGAAGCATAACCCAGTATCGAAATAATTTGTATATTTATCTTAAAATTAAAGTACGCATGTTTTTCATTGCTATCGCCTACAAGCTTAAAGTTCTAAATAACCATTATGGCATACCACCGAGTCGTTTATAATCAATTTTATCGAGTTGTACAAGTGGTTTCAGTTGCTCGGCAAAAACGCGCATTTCATCGCCAATTGCATCTTGTCCAGTTGGCGCTACAACTGACAACTCTACAAGATAGCTCTGCGATATTGGTTCGTTACCCATGTCCTGTTGTTTGCCAGGTATGATTTTAATTAATTTCGTAACGGTTATTTTCATTCGACCTTTTCGGAACATGTATCCTGTTATTTGTACAAAACTAAATTTAATTGATCCCAAAAACTGCGAAATAAACGATTCTTACCTTTTGCAATGTACTCAAAATCCAGCCGAAAACCCATTTCTATCAGAAACTCCAATATAGTTGATGAACACGCAACATCCATGCTGGAACGAACAAGTGTAGGCCTTCGTTGATCCACTTCTGCTTGGCCAATGTATCGCATCTGAAAAGGTGCTTCGCGATCTAAAGCACGACGTACGCGTACGCTAAGCGGCACATTTGAGCCAGGTTGGCGCAGGCTCAGACATACTTCCAAATCATGAAAGCTTTCTGGTGTGCTGTCTACATTGTCGCAAAGGCCCTTAAGCCGGTGCATTAAATGCTCTACGGCTGAATCCAGAATTGAGCCTTGTAGTAAATACTCAAGATTGGGCAATATACGGGTTTGCAGTGCTTGTGTTAGCGCATCCTTTGTGGAAGCTAAGCCTGTAGACATATTTCAATCACTTCGATCTACCAGTAAATATATTAACACAAACACACAACAGCTTTGTTAAAAAAAACAAACGATTGTACAGTGTTACAAATGGCAGTGATATTGAACATTAAGTGTTGGTTAAATGTATCACTTCAGTTGTACGTTCAATGTTGATGAAATTTTGTAATTGTTGAAGTAATTCAAAATAAATCAACATGATCGCGATAAGAAATATTTTAAAATTTTGCACTTCTGGCCAAATTCGAAGCTTACAGTTGTCTATAAGACCAAAACATTTCGTTATACCTCAGTTATGTCACATGGTGAGTTTCCAACTTCTGTAACAATTTCGTGCTTACATCTAATTTTACTGTTTTCATAGGCTAATCTTGGATCAAATTCTGCTTTTTTTCTCGGCACAGTACGGATCTGCCGCATGTATAGTAGTGAAAACGAGGTAACAATCAAAGTATTCATAGCAAATGGTTAATTGATTAATATTCTTTCAGAAAAGCAGAACAAAAGATGATGAACCGACGACCAACAGCATACCTCTTGCACAGCTTAACACCAAATTGCAGCTGATATACACTTGCAAAATATGCAAGACTCGAAACATAAAAACAATATCGAAAGTGGCCTATCAAAAAGGAGTTGTCATTGTTACATGCACCGGATGCGACAATCACCATCTGATAGCTGATAACCTTAACTGGTTCACAGATCTTAATGGAAAGCGTAACATCGAGGACATACTCGCGGAAAAGGGCGAAAAAGTGATTAAAACAGAAAATGGTACTGCACAGTTTTTACTTTCCACACCACCAGAATGATAAATCCCGATTATTTGTAGTTAAATTAACAAAATTAATGTTAAATTTAATATGAACCATTACATTTTGCAATTCTAAGGAAATGTTACTTATGTAGGGTGCATAATTTACACGGGTCCAGGTCCACCATTCAACTGTGTATGTAATTTGCGTTGAAATTTTACTTCTCAACGAAAAGAAATATAACCAATGTACAAACTTAGATTAGCATATTGATGTTTCACAGCTAAATTCTAGCGATTGCCTGAAAATTACCCCAAGCAAGAAAAAAAGTGGTTCGGAATTCATGTTAAATGGGCATGGCACCGCTTACTTATAACCAAAATATATACATATTTTGCATATCTCTGAAACCCAATAAATAAAATAATCAAAATTTGTGTGTGGGCTATTAGGATAAAGACAAAAAAAGACACAATCGAAAAATGGGCGTGTTTCATAAAAGGGGTGAAGAGTTTTTAATCTTTGACAATGCCGAAGATAGCGTTCTGAATGGTTTTGTTTAGATTTTAGAGTAGCGTGGCTCTGCCTGCCGAGTGTGCAGAGAGCTTTGTCATTGATGCAAACTGCAGTGCAATAAAAAACCTCGTGTTGTCGATAATTTGGTTTGTTTTAATTAATGGTTAGGGAACGTACCCAAATTACGTGACCGATTTAAGGGGGGGGGGGGGGGGTTCTTCAAAATACTACGCTTAGGCAAATTTGGTGTCTTTTCTCATACAAGGGGGGGGGGGGGGGGGCTTAAAAAAGTGTCAAAAATGGGTCACGTAATTTGGGTACGTCCCCTTACTTATTGAAAATGATTGTTAAACAAAAAAACATAGATTACCCTGAAAATTTCTAATGACAATAATAAATGCATCATGGAGTACATAGTAGGTACGTACTGGAGGTCTGCATGAATGCATTTAAACAGTCAAATGAGTCGTTCAATTAAAAAATGATTGAGTAAATTGGAAAATTCATTCAAATGAATGTGAATGAATTGAGTTTTTAATGAATGAGCCAATTCATTCATTCAAATTTAAGCAAATTGAATTGAATGAGTGCTCAAACTTTCGAATTTCTAGGAAAGAAACCAACTTAATTTTTCATTATTTCATGTTGTTCCCTGCAGGTAAAATAAATCTGGGTATGTTAAGTTCATTTTGACCAAAACAAAGTATGTAATACCTAAAAAGATGGGAGTAAGACTTCCTAACGTAAATACGGGAATGATCTAAGGACAATATAATTTAATTGTGCGACGTATTCACCAATGATTCTCGGAAACTATAAGAGCTAGAAACTTTCAAGTTTCATATCGACATACTGCAACCAACATTTAAAAACGCCTATAGGTTCAATCTGCAAACGTAGCCCTTACAAAATACTGACCACACCCTTTTTTGTCTCCCGCTATAATTGTTATGAATTGTAATAAAAAATTGCAATTGTTTTATGCTTCCATATTACAATGTAAAAAGATTATTTTATTTATGTATATTATCAGGATAAGTAGTAACATTGCATCGCAATATTTATTCTAAATAAATTTAGCAAAACCTTATCCACTATGTCGGAATAAACTGTATATGTACGTAATATTTACGAAAATACTTTTATTCTCTTCGAAAATTTCCAAAATCATGTTGTAACTTGAAAAGATCTGAGTTAATTCATCCAGACCTCTAGTACGTACATATCGGATTTTAAAAATAAGACATCGTTACTTTTTTTCTTTTTATTAAGAGAAAATGACGAAGGAATCATTTGAGAAAGTATAGCGCACAAAACGGACGCAATGACATTTAAAAGAAAAACCAGTAAGGACGCTAACTTTAGCAAGGCTGAAGCTTAGATACTCTTCACGGCCTTGCTTGTGCCACGCCCATTTTTTTGACTGAATCCATTTTCTCTTCACCTTATTGGCCTTTATACCAATTTTCATTGTTATTGCTCATTGGATACCGGAGATATGCAATATGTACATAAGTGTGAAATTTCAAGTCAATTGATTCCATACAACGACGTGAATCTTGTTCAAGTTTCTTATTCTTTTCTTATGAGGCCTACCAGTTCCAGTGGACCGATATTGCCGATTCCGACAAATGAGTTGGTCGCAAAATTAAGCTCGATAACTTGAAACCTGTGGGAGGAGAGTGTATACATACAGACAGTCGGACATTTCTCAATCAACTCGTGTTGTCGTCCTGATAAAGAATATATACATATTCTTTATATAGTCGTAAACGAATAAATCCTATGTGTTACAAACTTCAGCTCAAACTATTCACTGCGTGAAGTGTATTAAAATATAAATTTACAAATATGGGTTTATACTTTGCCGATTATTATTTTTGTTCAAAAGTAACATTCCGCTTAAGTTTAAAAATGGTTCAATTAAGGTGCAAACTGTTTTATCTACAATCTGTATATAATCTATTAATAAATAAAAAAATTTATTGTTAACTAGATAATTAAACTAAATTAACGATAAACGAACGCCACTTTGTTAAGCAACGCCATCAATGCACCTGAATATTTTGTATCCTTAATAAGTGCATAGAACTGCTGACGGCAGGGTGATTTCGTGGCCAACAATACGTGTGTTAGTAAAAGTATGGAAGCAAGCGGTATTAGTTGGTTATTACTGTTCATAGCTGTTGCCGTGTACTGCAGCCAGTCATGATCCACATGCTCAATGTGTTTCGCATAGAATACGAGCAAATATTTTATGAGGCTATGAGCGAATGATTGATGGCCAAGGCACTGCCAGAAGAAGAGAACATTACATTGGCCACCGCCGCCGATATACTGGCACAAAGTTTCTATAAAACAAGTCGATGGCATTGTTTGCCGTTGATTAGCCGTTGGGAAATCCTCTGACGCCACCAGCTCTTGACACACCAGTTCCGCCAACACTAAGCAACGAGTGTAGAGCGGGCACTTTGGTGTCACTTGAAACAATTGGCCCAGTATACTAAAAGGCAAATGTATGAGCATTCGTTCCACGGCAGTTTGAATTTGGACAGCCGGCAATTGAAAAGTGTGCTGCGCGAGTTGCAACATACGCAATAAATTCCCAACCTCATCATTTTGACTAGAACTTGCGGTAAAGTTGTCTGCGATATTTGTACTGGATTGGACCACAAGTTCAGTAGATATGCACTCGCGCCAACGTGGCTCGATGTCAATAAAAGCCTGTAGCCACTCTGATACCACAATTTGCCGATCACGATTGCCGGGAAATGACAAAATTTTTCGGCTCAAATTTCTCATGCAAACGTTTTTGTTGTGTGCTACGTAATATGCTTCCAGTCTTTCACGTGCCCAAACGTTATCACTCACCATTTTGGTAAGCAATTTCTCACCATAAATACTGAAACATTCGTGCAAATATAGCGTCGCTTTAAACATTGTTTCAATCTCCCGGTTGTTGGGGTCGCAAAAAATGTCCGACCTTGCACCGACATCATTTTCAATATAATGCAACCAATTTATAAGACGAGCGCATTGGTCCTTCACATTGTCAACTGATTGGTTAGGCGTAATGCTCAGTGTACGCACAAATGCGTCCATGAGTCAAAAGTTCAACTAGTAACGTAAGACATAACGTTACCAACTTTCAAAACTGTATCCCCCTATACACAAATCAAAAACCCTTAAAAACCATACAATTTCTAGAAAATCAGTATCTGAATTATTTAATTTTTCTAAATTGGATACGTCTAAACAATTGAAAAAAATGTACGCTGAGCGAACTATCTGCGGGAGCCACGGAACGACACACGACCAGTCAAACAAACGACAAAAATTGAAATAAAAAAAATGGTTAAAAAACCTTTTTCATCAAAAAACGAACACGCACACGAACAAAACCCGAACGTTTCGATATCCGATGAGACTACCTTTAGTAATTGTATTATGGTTCAAGTGACGGGGTTCTATATAAAAACATAAGGCAAACAACGCGTTGGAAATCAGATTGAGAGCAAGAGATGATGTTCGCTCAATTCAGAGCGAGAGAGGATTCGAGTCATTTTTGTGTCACTGTATTATTTCTGCCATATTTCTCGATTGACAAAGCACATGTTGCGCTTCCACCACTGGCGATTTTAGCCACATCTCCAATCGGGGAGGTTTTCCGATGCATTTTTCATTTTTCTTGTTCTTCCACTTCTGCCCACTCTCTGCCGACGTCGGCGACACTTTTGTGTCAAATGGCCCGTTTGCGTTTCTCAACCAATTGAAGGTGTACCACCTCATGCTACCTTAAATTTCAAGCGAACATGCGGCACTTGATTTTCATTATCGGTTTAACAGCGTTGTTACCCCCCTCTTACAGCACTAAAAATCAACAAGATCACGCAATTCCACTCTTTAACCCTGTTAAAATTCTGTTGCTCTCAAATGAACTTTGCAACGTTACCAGATGTTCTTTGCGATTTTATTAAAAAAAAATCGCCTTACCGTCAATTAAGTAATGCCTCGTTACTGAGTTGGTCGTGAACACCTTTATTATAATAATAACAAAGTTTAAAAAAAACCCCTAAAAATACCCCTAAAAACATAGCACCCCCAAAAAAAACCCATTCAACTCAAAAACCCCCTAAATTTAGGAGGAAAACCCCCAAGTTGGCAACCCTGGTAAGACATAATGTGTCTCGCCATTTTCCATGAACATCACTATTGCTGGCGTATCATCAAAGATGAGTAAATTATAATGTAATATGTAATGTAGATTGTCGATCTGCCTAGAGACTTGCAGGTGTACCAACTAATGTCACTTGATATTTTAAGCGAACATACGTTAAGTGACTTCCACTGTAAAACTTAACAGCTCTGTTTTTGCCCTTTTTGGGCAAAATTTTTATAGCCCTTTTTCTATAGCGGTCTTCACGCCCAATCATCAAAATGAATAGTTTGGATCTTTGATTTCGTCCTCTCGCCAACCGACGTATGCCAATAATGTCGTCCACAAATTCATCCAAGGCTACCTCAATTTCTCCAACCCGACACATACCTGTGCACCATTTTAACACAATTAGTTAATAATTTGTATATTCATGCAATAATAAACATATTTACCTTTCAGAAACTCAATATCGCACACAATTTGAATCATTTTATATTCTATTAGTTGATTTTTCACACTATTTCGCGGAATTTAAATTTTATTAAATTTATTTCATACAAATTCGCTGATTACACTTTTCGTTTGTTTATATAAGAAGAAGAATTAACGAATTTACGCACACAAACGAAATTTTTGGTATTCACGCCCGACCCTCGTTAAAATTAAAATTGTTAAAATTGACGCGTTACCGAGTTGGGCGTGAAGACCGCTTATGTTTTCCAATAATAAAACATTTTTGAATAGTAAAAAGAATCAAAAACATCGCTATCATCAATGATTTGTACACACATCTCTAATAACAGCTTTTTTAGCTTACATTCGGTGTAGGTTTCACTTATGTCACAATGTATTCGGTGTAGACAAGTGCGCATCTAATTCTTGCGACTGGTTTCAAAAACGGCAGGCGTTGCATTGGTGTGGCCTATGTCGCTGTAAGTTCGCTCTTGACAAGGGAGATACTCCCATTGTAGTGCCATTTCAGATGTGGACTTTTCTTCTTCTGCCAGGGTTGAGCGTGACACTTCAGCGACAATTTGGCACATCTTCGACTCTTTGCGTTTGTATCAGTTTTGCGCCAATTTGAAATTCAAATTCAATTGGGTTTTAATGAAAATAAGAAAAGAAAATAATTGCGGTGTTCACGCATTTGTCGTTAACCTATAAGTCTATGAAAAATTGCCAACAACAAAATGCACAGGCCAAATTTTCATAGAGAGTCATAGACCCCGAGGCATGTTCTTAGTTAACGAAGTATGGAAATATGAAAATGACAATTCTTAGTTATTTTCTATGAAAAAGTGGCTGTACTTTCGGAAGAATTCAATTTTAAAATGACATACGTTACAATTAGTTAATTATTTCTATATTCGCATCTGCTAACAACAGAAATACTAAATGTTACGAAAGTGCTGTATGCAGCGCGGCAACTTTTAACATTCCGCCAATTAGATTTTTGACGCGTGTTTTGTTTTTTGTCTTTTTATACTTATCACGTATGTGAAATGTATGAAAACCATAGTGCCAAAGTTGAACACTTTGCGCCGCTCGTACGCCTAAACTTTTAGTCCTACGAAAAAAAAGGTTAGAACATAATTTGTTGGAAATTTCCTCTAGTTTAATTTAGTATAGAGATGTTTTTGCCGTAAAATGAGCCAAAACTGAGATATGGTCAAAAAAGTGATTTTGGACGCCATTTTTTCAAAATGGCGGCTCAAGCGGCGGTCGTAGAAGGTCGCAAAGTGGAAATTCGGAAAGAGCAGCCCAAAATCCATATTGATGCCAATTTTCCCGCAAAACCTTCCAGGTAACCCCTTTTTTTACGACCAAATGACTGGACTAGTGCTGAAATTTTAAACTTAGTACTTTAACATAGTCCGACTACATGCCTGAAAGTTTCATTGAGATTGGATAACTGGAACTGGTAGCTCCCATACAAAATGAAGAAGAGGAAGAGAATCAAGATTCATGTGATTGTATGGAAAACTTTTTTGTTTCTTAAGCAATTGACTCGAAACTTCAGACTTATGTTCTTGGGCGGCATTAAAACTATTTTGACAAAAATGGGCATAGTTACGCCCACTTTTAGCCCAAATTTTAATTTAGCCAAAAATTTGCATATCTCCGGTACCCAATGAGCAAAAACAATGGAAATTGGCTAATAACATGAATAGAAAGTATGTATATTCAGTCAAAAAAGTGGGCGTAGCACAAGAAAGTGCGTGAAAAGTATATAAGCTTCAGCCTTGCTGAAGATAGCGTCCTTACTGGTTTTTGATTGTTTTTTATTCGTGCATTGTTCAATTCTAATAACTATTTTATTATTAAGTGATTAAAAAGTGTTTTAAGTTTATAATGAGTCATTTTCGCTCACAAACAAACCAGTCGCACATGAAAGAAAGAAAATAAATTACTCATGGAACTGGCAAATTATTGTGTATTGGTGGCAAATAATGAATAAATTCTTGCGAGGTGAAAGCAATGAAGGTATGTGTCTTAAGTATTACTCTAGCTGTGCATGTTGCTCGCCCAAGTTAGAGTACATCCTTTCGTTTAAATGGTCTAGCGCCGTTGGCTAGCTTGAACAAACCGAGTCGATAAGTCGAAAAACATAAGGATCTCAAAGGACTTTTCACTTCCTAATTAGCTACATGTATATTTATATAAAAAAGTTTTTCCATTCCTTTGATAATAGAGTAATCAAAAGTTTTAGTCTTGTGATATGATTATGAAGAAATTAAACATGTTAATTTTGTTATATACAATATAAACAAAACATTGTTATTGAAATAAATCTTATTTTTCAGTAAAATAATGCAAAGTTTACATACTTTTATTTTATATTTTTATGTTAATATTTACTAAATACATAATTTATTTATTTATTTATTTAATTTAATTTAAAAATATGACAAATTACTGTCTACTTAAAGATTGTATACAAAAAAAAAAAAACAGAAAAAAAAAAAAAAATACGAAATGATATAAATTAACTTAGAAATATTTAAATCTAGCTCTTATAATTAGATGTCTCTGACCCGTTGGGGGTATTTTATTTGCAAACAGCTAGCTATGCCTCTTCTCACAGCCATGAGTGGTCAGAGATACATAAAAAGACAGGTTGAAGGTAGCTAGAAGAATCCTGTCTAGACGGAGTCCAGTTAGTCCCTCTTGTCAGGAGTTCATTCATCACGCAGATGACGAAGAATGATAGTATTGATCGAAGCGGGTGAGATCTCAGGCGAGAGTACGTTCCAAAGCTTATTATAATTATCGCATAAAACTCGAAGAGGATCATGTAAAGCATAGTTAGTTGTGCATCTATTTAGAGATAAAGGAACAAAGTTTCTGGTAATACGTCTAGGAATGCAAAACCTTAGCTGAGATAAAAGATTAGGAGAGTCTATAGCCCCACAAATCAGTTTATGGAGAAAAGAAACCCCGAGAGCAATCCTGCGATGTCCTAATAATGGAAGGTTTATAAGAAGCAGCCTAGCTGAGTAAGATGGAAGACGCGAATTAATGTCCCAATTTAGTCCACGAAGAGCAAACAAAAGGAATTGCTTTTGAACAGACTCAATACGATCTTGATGCTTTTTATATTGTGGGGACCAAACACAAGAACAATATTCAAGCAGTGGACGCACAAGAGATGTAAACAAAATCTTTGTAGTATAGGGGTCATAGTATAGGGGTCATTGAATTCTTTAGACCAACGTTTAATGAAACCAAAAACACCCTTTGCTTTATTAACGACCATAGAAAACCCATAAGGCCTAACTTATACAACAGCAACTCATGGTTCACAGAGTCAAAGGCCTTACTAAAATCAATGTAAATAACGTCAGTTTGAGAGTGATTTAGAAAACCGTGACCAACTAATGAAGTAAATTCCAGCAGGTTAGTGGTGGCAGACCTCATTTTCATAAAGCCATGCTGTGATGGAGATATAATAGATTTACAGTAGTGCTGTAAGTTCGAAACATTATTTTTTCAAATAATTTTGGAATGGCAGATAATTTTGATATACCCCTATAGTTCGAGATGTCAGACTTATTTCCTTTCTTATGAAGAGGGATAATGAATGACTCCTTCCAGATAGATGGGAACTAACTTTATAGGGGTATCCGCCTCCTGAAAAGTTACCTGAAGAATACGTTGATTGGAAGAAATTAGCGAATAGATCGACTATACCAGAATCGTCAAAAGCATGTACATTATTCAAGAAAAAAGAGGAAGGATATACAGCAGATTTACGCTTTGCGTTCACAAAATTATAAAACTGCCGAGGATTATCCCTAAACTGTAACCTACAACGAGTAAGATAATTTTTGTAGCAGCGACTATTAAGTATAAGAAACCTGGAGCGAGCTACACAATATCTTTCAAAATAATGGGCAGATCTGCATGTTTTATATTTTTTATGTAATCTGGACATTACATTCTTCACGTTGGAGAGTTGACAAGTAAACCAGGGAGGTTTATAAGCCGATTTTACAGTCTCTTTAAAAGGGATGCATTCAGCAAAGAGTGATTTCAAAGAATCATAGAAAAAATTGGTAGCGACAGCAATATCATTACAACATTCTTCAGGTGAAGATAATGGGTTGGTTCTTGAAACCACTGTCGAACAATAATCATTCGTCCACACTAAATCCAAGGACTTGTGAAGATGGTTGGCTATAGGATTTACTTGGAAGATAGGTATATCAAGTAAATTATCGATGAACTCGTGTTGACCAGAAGGCACAAGATAATTTAAGTTTCCATGACCAGACCAAGAAATGTTAGGCAAGTTAAAATCACCTAGCACAACCAGAATATCACGAGGACGAACAAGGTTAGAAACTGATGCGATAGCTTCAAAATGCTTCATGTAAATTACCATACTAGACCCCGGGGGAATGTAGGAACAGGTAACAAATATCGACTGATGGGGAAAACTTACTCTAACACTCAAGAATTCAATGTCGGCTGGCAAGACCGTTCGAATAACCTCAGAGCGCCAACATGCGTCTACCGCAATAAGGACACCACCACCACGACGCATCTGACGATCCAGTCTATATGTCATGAATTTATTACAGAGGACTTCGTTATCGAGAATCAATGGTGTTAGCCATGTCTCGGAAAACTCAATAATACCAGCTTCAAAAGAAAAACTGTCCCTATACAGTCTATTAAGTTTGGACAGAAGCCCTCTTACGTTTTGATAAAGTATAGAGACATGCTCCGGATCAGGAACTAGTTTTTTGAAGCCGTGCTGGTAGAGGAAGCCTGGTTGTTATGTGACAACTGTGAATTTTTAATCGAATTCTGTCTAGACCTATTATTAGGTTTGAATTCATTCACAATCATATTGTCTGGCCAAAATTCAGCATTGCACACCTTATGAAATACTTCAGAAGGAACACTCAATTTGAATGAGGCAATATCTCTGGGTTGTGCAAAAGTGAATTTTTGCACGCCAACTTTACCTTCACACCTATGGGAAATATATTTAATAATATCCTCGCAGGTAGTATCAGAAGACAGTCTTGAAATAAATACCTGTCTCCGAGGTGCCACAACAGACAAAGACGGCGGCGGGTTGTTATTACTGGCCACGCATAGATTATCGTTCAGTGATACCGTAGGTAGTGGCAGCGACCGTGGAGGGGTAATTGGCGACGGTGCAGACGCATGCTCAGATATGGGTGATGTCCGTTTCGACCGTTTAGGTACCGACGAAGTAGGCGGTGACGCACAATTGGTGGCAACATTGGCTATATTGTCATCAATCGTGTTTGACGAGGGAGGTGACGGCTGTTATATTTTAAATATATTTTGTCAATACTATCGAATATTTATGTGAAAAACATCGAAAATTTCGAATATGCTCACTATCGATGTTTTCCCAGCTCTACCATGACCACAGTGTTAACTATCTTTGTAATTTGACGGGTGAATAAGGGTTTTACTGCACTGACAGGGCCGATTAGTAGTGATGAGCAATTTTACGTGACCTATGATTTTTTCTTAGTGCAAATCACATTGAGTCGAGCGCGAACTGCGTGCATTGCAGTCGCGCCAGCCTCTGTTCGCCGATGAATTAACGCAAGTGTATTTGGAATTTGGTTTGGATAAATTCCAAACAACTCGCTTTGAGTCTAGAGTTGAATAATTTATCGATGTTTGAGTGCATCAATGTTTTCGATGATATTAACGAAAGTCATCGATGATTCGATGCATCGATGAATAGATTCGTTACTTTTTAAATATGCCTTATTTTTTATTGAGATCTGTATTTTTGTAAATAAAAATCAGTTTGTCTACGCCTGTAGAGCTAAATAATGTTTTAAACATACTTTATTATACCCTGAACACATACTGTGTATCAGGGTATATTGTGTTTGTTTGAGCGAAATGTACGTAACGCATAGAAGGTGGGAAGGGGGACCCCATAAAGTAGATATATTCTTGATAAGGACGACAATGTCCGTCCGTCTGTCCATCCGGCCGTCCGTCCTCACCAACGGTTCTCGGAAACTATAAGAGCTGGAGATTTGAAATTTGGAGGGTAGACTCGTGATGCTCGGCAGCAGACCAAGTTTATTTTTTTCTGTGCCACGCCCACTCCTTCCCGCCCATTCAGCCCCGCCCACTTTTTTAAATCGCTATAACTCAAGCATCCACAGAGATAGAAACATTAAAGTCGGTATGTAGACTCAGTATGTGTAGCTCCACAAAACTGCATACCACAATTTTCCCTCTCTTCTTTATTTTACCTCCCCCTGTTGTTTTCTTAAAAACGCTATATCTCCAAAACCATTGAAGGTGCGAACCTGAAATTTTTAATACAAGCTCAATAAGTATACATCTTTAAAACTGCATACCACAAATTTCCTTTCTTTTTGATGGTTACCCCTCAGAGACCAATAAACTCAAATTTTCGTAAAATCCCCTTTTTTGACCGATTTCCTTGCTATTTTGAACAATATTTAAACGGCCGATGTCAGATCAATATGATTTTGTAGATTTGGGGTGTGGCACGGCCTACAATGTGTACAGGGCATTAAATTGACGAGTATACTTGACTATACCGCCCTTACTGGTTTTTGATTGAGATCATTATTTTTTTTAATAAATAAAAGTTTCTCTACGACTGTTAAGCTAAGTAAGGTCCTTCTATTCGAAACTACTTGACCGGCTTTAATGAAAACTCTCTCTCTCTTACTCACAGGAGGGCGCTGGAATGCAGAGGTATTTTCTAAAAGTACTTTCAACGCCGTATCCTCGGTATTCATCTGAGAAAGGATGATTGTTATTAATAAGGGGACGTCCATAAATTACGTGAGATAAAATTAGGGGAGGGGGGGTTCAGCCAAATCTCACCAAATCTTACTTAGGGGGAAGAGGGTTCATAAGACATCTCATGTGATTTTTTTAGTTCACTAGTTTACCATTTTTTTTTTCAAAAATTTAAGCAAAACAAAAATTTGTTTTTGTATCAAATTTTTAGCAAAATCTTATGTGAGATTCAGAGGGAGGGGTTCGTCAAAATCTCACTAAATCTCATCAAGAGGGGGGGGAGGGGTTTAAATTTCTAGAAAAATACCTCACGTAATTTATGGACGTCCCCTAAGTACATTTAAAGCACAAAATATGAACTGTGGCGATCTATGCATCCAAAAAGATGCTAGGCAGCAGATGGGGTCTCTCCCCCCGACTGATGCATTGGATCTTCACAACAGTGGTGCAGCCAACGATGTTCTACGGGGTATGCGTGTGGTAGCATGCCCTCCAGAAACGAACGTATGTGGATGCGCTCGCCAAAGCTCAGCGTCAGGCGATGCTGTGTATCACTGGAGCGCTGAGAACAACCCCAAGAAAGGCGTTAGAGACGCTTCTCAACATCTATCCCGAAGAGGTACAGGTGAGGATGACTGCCCAATGGACGCTGCAGCGTCTGGCTGTGACAGGCAATCTTGCGCGGTGTATCCAGGGACATTGTGTAAATACGAGTAGTATCACGAGGAAGTCGGACTACTTGGTACCGATGTCCCAATTTGAAACGATAGCCAAGGTTTCCCTGGGTCCTACTGAATGGCACAAAAGCCAGAGAAGCAAGTGAAAAACAGTAAACGTATACACAGACGGATCCAAGATGGACTGTGGTGTAGGTGCGGCGGCTTACTGCATGGAGAGTGGTGAGAGCCATTTCTACAGGCTGCCGGATCAGAGCAGTATCTTCCAGGCTGAGGTGTTTGCCATAGGGAAGGCTGCAGAGATAGGCGCATCATAAGATGCATGAATAAGTAGAGTGAATATCCTAGTGGATAGCCAAGCGGCGTTGAGGGCGATGACATCCGCCACCATGAGTTCCAGATGTGTTCTGGAAAGCAGGGAGGCTGTAAAAGCCTTATGCAGTGGCAGGAGTGTGAG
The DNA here is from genome assembly GCA_034638295.1 of Phortica okadai. NCBI lineage: Eukaryota > Metazoa > Arthropoda > Insecta > Diptera > Drosophilidae > Phortica > Phortica okadai. The sequence continues at coordinate 14,133,294 of CM067848.1, read as the reverse complement.
GTTCTACTGGGTTCCCAACCATCAGGACATAGATAGTAATGAAATGGCGGACAGGCTTGCCAAGGAGGGCGCCTAACTGCCATGCGATGTAACGCAACCCATGGGGGTGCCCATAAGATGTCTGTATGGCAACATTACGGAAGAATGTAAGAAATATGTAGATCGTGCATGGAGAGACACGACCACGTGCAAATTAACCAGGAGGTTGTGTGCAAGCGTGTGCGCCAAGCGCATGAAGCTCTTACTTTCTGGGAAGGGCCATGTCTCGTCTACTAGTAGGCCTGCTAACGGGGTATTGTTTGACAGCAGTTCACGCCAAGAATATGGGCCTTACCTGGGATGATGGCTGCAGGAAATGCAGAGAGCCTGGAGTGAGAGAAACACTGCAGCATCTAATATGTCAGTGTCCAGCCCTTGGGAGGCAAAGGCTAGATGTTTTAGGCACGCCGATCCTGGAGTCACTGGAAGCTGTGGCGAAAGGACAATACAGCCCGCTGCTCA